>PVNU02002456.1:0-2549694 GCA_003013855.2 Liriodendron chinense
ATTTACCGATGACAACTTTTTAAGAAATCCCGGTGTTTTCGAAACCTAGTTCTACTATAAACATAAAAGTAAAGTAGGTACAGACACAGAAAGACTAAAATACTTGTCCAACTTACTTTGATATGTAGTGACATCGGGATGATTCCAAGGTTGCACCCGGGTTGTCTCAAACGAACCATTCTATCTTCGCATGGCTCAATGAGTCATGCGTTAGGCTAAAGCAGGCGCACTGCTAAATCGTTTCGATCGTGCTTATGTAGGGCGCACTCCTGAAATTAATATGCAACTTATAATATCGAATACAAGATTACTAGGTCCGGCAAATATACTACCCAGGGTGAAAACACTACCTATAGTTTTTTATTTTAAAGGATTCAACTTAGCAAAGTTGTAAAACTCTTAAACGGAGAAATCCAAACTTATTTGCCGGTAGTTTTGGAAATTTATTATTTTCTTAATTTATAGTCAGAAAACCAGCAGATGGTAGGTTCTTCTCACGATAGTGTATTTGCCAAACCTAGTAACATTTCTTAGGTTTAGGTTGCCGATTTCCGGTGGTTAGTCTATAGATCCTAACAAACCTGGGAGATATTAAAATTGGTAAAAGGTAGGTGTTATTCTCGTTGATCTACCTGCCAGGTATTATTGTTTAGAAGAGAGGTCTATATTGAGCATTTCTACCCAGGTGGCAAAAGGACCTACATGCATGGTAATGGACAATCAATAACCAACCACTCCTATCCATCAGCCAAACGTTGCTGAGCTCGAAAACAACTCGAGACAGAGTTAACTACTACTGTATTCTTAGAAGCATACAGTACACGTCACGTGCACCCCTCTCTCCTTGTCGGCAACTCCAGTTTAGTGAGCCATCCATTATACGGGTTGGCGGGTTTAAAACTGGGTGGACCCAGGACGGGTACCTACCTTCTGAGCCACTGAGCCACGACTGAGTTCAATCTTGAGTCAGCTCGACCCCACTGAGCCGGCACAGTCCGTATCAAAGTTGCCAGAGAAACTAATGTAACAATAACTCAAACTAAAACGAACAACCCTACAAACGTAACCCAGGTAGTTCACCCGGTAGTTAACAAATCTACAGACCGGAGTCTTATTCTTAGTCCTGTCAGACGCTCAGTGGACCCGAGGTGCGTTATATTTTCCTGCCATTTCCTTCTAGCCGGCCATCAAGTATCAGTTGAGTGCACACACACCGGGTGAACTACTAACTAAAATAGTCATTAAGAGGAGAATCCACCCGGTGTGTACTATTAACTAAAACTAAACTGGCAACTTAATAAATCTAACTCGTTAAGTTACTCGGGACGATATCAACACTCGTAATTTATATCCAGCCCCACGCCCTACGAACTTAGTAATGGAATATGTATCAATAATTCTACTTATTTTTGAATATTACACATTTGTAATTTACTCTCTTCACGTTACCCATTCGAAAAAATCGGCAGAATCCTATATATATATATATATATATATATATATATATATATATATATATATCTTAATCCCCTTACCAATATAAATGGAAAACCCTAATCCCATTAAGAAATTTTACTAAGGATATAAGGTACAAAAAATCAAGTATTTCTTCTTGGAGACATTGTAGCATCATAAATGTCTTCTTACATAGGTACGCATTTAAGAGTACAATTTAGAATCTCTTTTATTGATACATAAACAATTCGGTAATTCCGCTATATTCAAATTACATTATCTTGATATTTAGGTTATTAATCAACCTTCCGAGATGAGTGGCTTGGATCTCTCACTACGTAGCATATTTTGTTGAGGAGGGGTATTACTCAACTCTATGAGCTTAATCAAGTTGATCAAGTCACATCAAGGCACGGGAAAAACTCCATTTTGTCAAATCTTTCAAGACTCAAACCAATTCAACAACTTATCGAGAAGTCAAAAAAGGAGTTTGATTAATCTTTTCAATGAGCCAAGTAAACCCCGCACCCAATTAAAATTTTCCAACTCAATTGGACATGCTAGCTTCGGCTTGACCACTGTCATGAGAGAGGTGTGGAGATGTGGTGGAGTTTGTTAAGGGTCAACATGAGCCCAACTTGACCTTGAGAGGAACCAACCAGTAACATGACCAATCCGAATTTCAACCTAAGGTGCTCCACCCAAAGTCCTCTAATTTTAACCCAAGTCCACTCAACCCGATATATGTGATCATGTAACGACCCGAGATTTTCGACTCTCGTGTATACACGATGGCCGAATTCCCAAGTAATTTATGGAATAACTAATTTGTCAAATAATAAAATATAACATTCAAGCACAACGGCAAAAACAATTATTATCTTATTCTATCAAACTTACTATATCATCATCAATGTTTAAATAAGTGAACCAACACAATATCCATATTAATTAATTAAAATACAAAACCATGCCTTCTCTTGAAGACTTATTACATTTCTATAAATGTGTCAACTACTCAAAAGAAATATTTAATAAATGAAAACATCAATTAAGTTTCCTCCAACATCGTCATCCGCCATGTGATCATACGAACCATCGAACTCTTCTCCTTAAAATCGGGTTCAATACCTGAATCTTTACCTGCATCATCTAAATCGTGTTTGGGATAATGTTAAACACTATCATAGCGGGGAATATTCCCTCTAAGACTATCAAGAATAATAATGTATAAAACTCAGAGGTACACAACACAATAATATCTTTATTCAAACAAAACAATCAAGTAAGAATCTTTGTTAATGTGATGCATGGAATGCATGCTCTGGCTGAGGCACCCTGGCTAGAAATCATAATACATGAAGTGGGAGACTCCCTATTACGACTTCACGCTAGCTACTAGTCACCAGAGGTTCTTGGACACACAAGCCCATAGTTTTGCCCGGCCACGTGAGAAACGGGACGCTCATAGCCCAAATCTACACGTGACAGTGTACGGGAGAAGTAGGACGCTCTAGCCTATTCTCATTCCGTACACCCACATGGAGCCAAGTGAATGCATGACTTTAGTTTCACCTTTATTTAAGTAATTTCACATCCAGCCGTATAAAAGAACTTAATGGTCACTATGGGGAGTTGTAAACAACCCAGCATAGGCCGACAACTCGAGCTTAGTGTCCATGGTACCAACTTCGGCTCATGAGTATTTATATACCATTAGTGTCCACTCATTATCCCGTTTTATGATTCGATCATATTCCAAGAAGCCAATGTTGCACGTTATGGCCAAATTCATTAAAATACTCATGTAATGTAAATGGGTCCAATCAAGCATCATGTACATGTAAGGATTCATTAACAAACAATCACTTCATTCTCTCAGTTAAGTCAAGATATATTCTTCCATCATGGACACCTCTCACGGGTCCCATCTCTCTACATCGAATAATTTTACCAACTTAGGGATAAAGAATATAAAATAATGGATGTCCATATTGTCACGCCCTGAAATTCGGAACCCGAGTACAACAACCCAAAGCCCGAGTTCCAAGGTGTGAATTGAAAATTCGATCATAGATTCCTTGAAATTCCATTCCACACATCGCATAACTAAAATAAATCTCGAATATAAAGTTTCTTTTCCACTAATATCTTATTACATGGAATTTTAACAAGATAAAATAAATCACTACAGTTGACGTTGAGTAACACGTGACCATCTGAATACTCTGTTCCATCTACGTCTTTCCTTCCTGAAAACCTGTAAGAACTGTGGTGATTTTGGTGAGCTAAAAGCCCAGTGAGGTCATTCCATCACATGTAATATTCCAGTTAATAAGAGACAGGATGTGAGTCATCAACGGATAGAATTGTATGAAATGTACAAAGATACGGTTATAATTGATACACTCTATGGTTTATTATGAATGAAACATGATTATCATAATGTCATGTATGTTATGATACGTGTGAGAGGCAACAAACGTCTAGGAACTCGTTGCCATTGAACATTAGGAACTTGTCGCAAATCAACCATGCTCACCTAACCGATACAACGAGGCGGCAAATCAACCATGCACGGCAGTGGGCAAATCAACCATGCACCACTGATCCAACCGAGCAAATCAACCATGCTCAATAAGTGAAACGACCAGAACTCGCTACCACTGAACATTAGGAACCTGTCACAAATCAACCATGCTCACCTAACCGGTACAAGCGAGGCGGCAAATCAACCATGCACGCCAGGAGTCAAATCAAACCATGCTCCTGGTCTGTCGCCGTGTATAAATGTATGCACGTGTCCATGAAATTTATGGAAGCATTCATCAAGCACATAATTGCAATTCCATCATTCAATCAAATCACACCATGCATGCATTAACTTCGTTAGGTTCTCTTTATTCAAACCCTAGGTGAGTGTCTATTAGGAAGTGTTAGTGACAACACTACGTAGAATTTGGCTAATGCTACAACTATTTAGGGTTGTACATTGTTGACATCGTAAGTATGTAGCCTAAGTCAAGCGTATTCCTAAAAATTTGGTTTGCACAACAAGAAGGAGAAATTGAGAAAGGAACCAACAAGAAAGAAAATAAATTTGGTTTGCACCACAAGAAGGAGAAATTGAGAAAAGGATCCAACAAGAAAGAAAATATGGAAAGAATGATTGGGAGAATGGAAACGAAAGATGAATCCTTTACCTAGGATCAGAGATACTATTCTAAACTCAATTTAGAAAGAGATTGATGAAGTGATCTTTACCAAAGATTCATTACGTGAAATAATAAAGAGAATTGAAACTTGAACGTAGAGAATAGCGCACATATATGAAAAGAGAAATCAACTAGAAGTTTCTGAGATGAATCACTCACCTGCAACGATCTCTAGGCTCCAAACAAGCCCAACTTGAATCTGAGTTGCTCAGCGAGTCGACTCAGTCTTCTTCTTCTTTCTCTTTCTTCTTTCTTCTTCTTCCTTATTCTTCTTCTCTTCTCTTCTTTCTTTCTTTCTTCCTCTTTCTCTTCTCTTTCTTTCTTATTCTTCCTAGAAGTGATCAAACAGCAACAACAGCCGGATGAAACCCACCCCTCCACACGATCTATCTCTCTCTCTTTCTCTCTCTACCCGAGCTTCTCTCTCTCTCTACGTTTCTTTCTCGAAAAAGACACCTAGGGGGGTTTTATACACTACCCTAGACGTGTTTGGACAGTCCAAGATGGACTTGGATGGCTTGTGTTCGCGGTACTACAACCGGACCGAAGGTGGTGGAGTTTGAGTTGGAGAAGGAGACCGAATGGTTTTTGGGACTCCTTTGTATATGAGGCTCGTTGGAAAGCTAGGTGGGGCCCACACGATGCTACACACAAGTTTTGAGAGGCCCATGCACATCAGGGAGGTGGATCTTGATTTTCTTTTGTTAGAAGGGTGAATGGAAGTGGTCCACACAGTCGACCAAACACATTGAGACCAGCCACCACCAATGATCGGATGAGGCGCACTCCAAATAGACGGTTTGGATCCACCGATGAGGCCATAATGATGGACGGCATGAACCAGTGCACAGCGACAGCGACAGCGGCTGTCGCTGCATGGTTTGAGAAGAAGACGGACGGAAGTCCGTTTCATGCATTGCACGCGGTCAAACGCTTGTTGACCGAATGTTGCACGTGGGTCCCACCTTGATGTATTTACAAAATCTACTCCGCTCATCAGGTAGGCCACGGAGTTTTAGGGTATGACACAAAAAATGAGGCAGATCCGAGTCTTGGATGGGCCACTCTTCACAAAAACTTTCAACGTCAAATGTCACGCCCCAAACCCGGGGACCGGGCTCACCAAATTCCCGATCGCCGACCTTGGTGCCAACAGCCTCCGTAGTACCCCATTCTCGGCTCCTAGCTCTCATGTGCCAGGTTCCGATCCTGGGATCCTACCAGGAGGATTTTCAGGGTAAATTTTTTTTTCTTTATATGAGCATAATCAAAACCATAAACATCATCACATATCTACTAAAAGTTTGTTGAGTACAATATGGAAAGGGAAATACAACATAAAGTAGAAGTCCAAAATATCAGATACATGAACCGCCCTCAATGCTGCTGATAGGCTCTAGTACCTGCAGTGTAAACAAACACGCATGAGCTTCCTACGAAGGCCCAGTAGAGTGCGTGTGTGCGCGTGTGATGCATATGACAAGTATGTAGATATCAGAGTAAGCGAAAGCAAGTAGAGGGCTAAGTTACCAAATTCATGAATGCTATCAGCCATCCCAAGGCTATGCTATGCAAGGGCCTACATGACCGAGTGTTACATGCTAGAGATGCAATGCAAATACGTCAATCCTCAACTGATCCACATATCAAAATAGTTATCATCTAGGACATCACCGGGGTCTAGTATACTCTCATATTGGCCGCCGCACATCGCGCGCGTAACCAAGCGAGTAGAAAAGACCTCACTATCCGCCTCGTCAGTGGTATGCCAATGCCCACCCGGCTCGCCGATAGCGGACCCATTCCATGAGCTGGTCAGACTCGACCTAGCTTACAGCCCACTTCACCCGGGCAGATAAGGTCACACCCCTTTCCAACCGACCTCGAAACAGTGGGAGACGCGGCCTACTGGTATTTGGCACACGGGCGCTCATGTTATCCACTCGGTCTCGACGTTGGAGCATCCTACTGGTACCACAGGGTTTAGGGACTTTCACCCAAGGACATCTATAGCGCCCACGTACTAGAACAAGTTTCCGGTGTCCAATACTGCCAACCATAATGTGACTATGGTGGCCACCACCCTGATGCTGCTAGGGTGTGAAAGCGATCGTGACAAACATAATGCGAAATGCATGAGTCATACAATCCAAATCATGCACCAACTTACGCATACTGCGCAATCATGTGGGGCGACCCTGTCTCACACGGGTCCCCTAAGTATAACAAGCCAACTAGCATATGCTATGGTTAATCGTAATCCATAACAGGCATACAAATGATGCGTATGGGCATATGAATGAGCATGGTATTCATTATACTAAGCATGTTATCGTAGTGACATATCAAGCTAATCATACTAGCATGTTACCAAACATATTATGTAACATTGGCCTTAAAAGGCCCAATATATATCTAAAGAGAGTGGGACCCGGACTGTGGGTCCCATTGGAAATGTAAAGGTCTTCGTGGCATAGCCCACTTGAGACCACATCGGACCCATACTTGGGCCTGCACATACAAGATAGGCCACCAAAATACGTGTACGGCATGGATAAAACATATACATCAAGAAGAAACCATGGTGGACATCAATGACCACTATTCCCTACGGGTGTGGTCCATCTAACATCTGAATTTGCCTCATTTTTGGGGCCGTATCCAAAATAATATAGAAAAATAGATAGGCATCATGAATAAAACCGATATTTGTGTTTTCTCTTTCGTCCATGTCCATGTGATCTTATGAACAAATTGGATGGCCAATAAACATCACTGTAGAACCTAGAAAGGTATCAATGTTGGAAATCATTATCCCCACTATAGCATGGTCCACTTGACATTAGGATATGCTTAAATTTTGGGCCCAGCCACTTATGGATAGGTTGGGTGACAAATAAACATCATTTTGGGGCTAGGAAGGTTTCAATGGTGGAGATTATTATTCCCACTGTTGTCCCATGGCATGGCCCACTTGTCATTTGGATATGCTAAGATTTTTGGGCTCGGCCACTTATAAAATAGGTTGGATGACAATTAAACATCACTGTAGGGCTGGGAAGGTTTCAACGGTAGAGATCATTATTCCCACCGTTGACCCGTGGCATAGCCCACTAAAATGAGCTGGAAAAACATATGTACGGGATAGGTACAGCACATACATTCTAGGTGGGCCCAACGAGTGGGGCCCATTGCCAATGCCCATACAGACAGGCTGCTGGGCAGCAGCGTCCCCTGGACGCTGTCTGTCCAGCAGCAGCATTGTTTTTTTTTTTTACATATATATATATATATATATATATATATATATATTTATTTAATAAGTGGGGCCCACAGGAGTTCCTGATCAAGCTGAATTTTTGATGTCCCTTCCTCCATGTATGTGTGAACTTACGAACAGGTTGGATCTCAAATAAACATCGCGGTGGCCCATAAGAAGGTTTCAACGGTGGGGCACTGTCCCTACTGTTTTCTGTGGTGGGGCCCACTCGAGACTTGGATCTGGCTCATTCTTGGGGTCGTGCCCTAAAATGATCTCCCCAACTGGATGGACGGTGTGGATACAACACATACATCATGGTGGGACCCACAAGTGGGCCACTGCTGACCGAGCCAGCGTGCCAGGACGCTGGTACGGCCCAGCGTCAGCGTCGCTGACGCTGACTCTTCCTCCTTTTTTTTTGTATTCATATTAAGTGGGGCCCACATGGGT
Source organism: Liriodendron chinense (assembly GCA_003013855.2). Taxonomy (NCBI): domain Eukaryota; kingdom Viridiplantae; phylum Streptophyta; class Magnoliopsida; order Magnoliales; family Magnoliaceae; genus Liriodendron; species Liriodendron chinense. The sequence continues at coordinate 8,383 of PVNU02002456.1, forward strand.
CTGATCCACTCCGTTCATCAGGTTCCCCATCTCGTGGGGGACCCAACAAGCCCCATATTGGCTATGTAATTCCGAATTCCGTCTAGAAACGTTAAGGTGGGCCAAAAGATTCTGAAAGTAGGAATCATTGCTCCCACTGTTTCATGCGGTGCGGTCACTGAAGATTTGGATCTGGCTCATCTTTGGGCCCTGGCCCTAAAATGATCTGGGAAATCCGATGGACGGCGTGGATGGAACACAAACATCAAGGTGGGTCCCACGAGTGGGACCCCATTGCAGCCTCAAGTGACGCTGGACGTTCCAGCGTCAGGACGTCCAGACGGTGGACGTCAGCACATACATTTTTTTTTTCTTTTTTTTTTTTTTGTTTTCTCGTAGTCATTTCATGTGGGGCCCACTTAGTGAAGATCCAATCCGTCCATTAGGTTCCCCATCTCATTAGGGACCCAACAAGCCCAATATTGGGCAGGTGATGTGGTCCACAAATATCACAGTGAGCCATGGAAGTTTCAACAGTCGGTTTTGCTAACCTCATTTCTTTTCAATAGTGTGGTCCACCTGAGATCTGGATCTTCTCCATTTTGGCGTCTTGCCATAAAATGGGGTGGAGAAACAGCTGGACGGCGTGGATCTAATACATACATCAAGGTGGGTCCCACGTGTGGGGACCCTGCCCAACACCCAACGCCCAAAGGGGCTTGCCCTGCTGGGCAGCAGCGTCCTCTGGACGCTGTCTGTCCAGCGGGTAGCTCGTTTCTTTTTCTTCTTTTTTTTTTTAATTATTATTATTATTATTATTATTATTATTATTATTATTATTACTACAAGGTGGGGCCCATTTATGGATGATCAAATCCATCCTTCAGGTTGTTCACCACTAGGTGGGCCCAAAAGAAAAGGAAAACTGAGAGGAAAGAAGGAAAATGGGGGATTTATGTACCCCTTGCACTCACCTTGAAGAATGGACGGTTGGATGGGATCGGGTTGATGATCGGATGATCCGGACGGTCCGGATGATGGTTGGGGCCCTCCAAGCTTGGATCTACACTCTCAATCTCCCTAATCTCTCTCTATTTTCTCAAATCTTCCTCTTCTCTCAAATCTTTCTCTTTCTCTCTCCTTTCTCAAATCTTTTCTCTCTTTCTCTCTCCTCTCTCTCTCTTGCAAATATGGGATGTGAGGAAGCCTCCTCTCCCCCTACGTATGGTATTTGTATGGGGGGGAGAGAGAGAAAGGAATTATGGGTAATGATGCTAGCATGGGAGAGAGGTATGGGGGTATGGGCCTTGGTTGACTTTGGAAGAGAGAGAGGGATAGGGGTATGATGTGTGTAGAGTAGGGGTATGGGATAGGTATAGGTGAGAATGATGGTGATGGATTTGATTGATGTAACATATCTTGGAATTTGTGCAAGTGGGGCCCACCACGCAACGCACGTTGCGCGGCCCACCTCGGATTACGCGATTGATCATAACTTCACACCGGGTATCGCAATGGGGCGTGCCGCGCGGCGTTGGAATCGCAGCGCCTACGCGGTCGCCGGGGTATAGGTCTCGGGTTGATGCGGTACTAAAATAGAGTCGCGATCAAGGCTCGCTAATCTGATCCGTCCGGGACGTACCGGCACCGAAAATTAAGCGTACGGAGGGCAAATAAGGGTACGGGTCTTACAACTCTTCCCTCCTAACAAAAAAATTTCGTCCTCGAAATTTGCAATACAAACCCAAACTAGCCGAAGATCATAAAAAAAAAAACCACATCACTATATATGCATATCGACTCGAAAAGCAATCATACAGATACAATCAATCATAAAAAAGATGAGGATAAGACTCGCGAATCTCTGCCTCTCGCTCCCACGACGCCTCATCTGCGCTATGATGACTCCACTGGACCTTCACTAAAGGAATGACCTTGGTCCGGAGGACCTGCTCCTTCCGGTCAAGGATACGAACCGGCTGCTCAATGTAAGAAGCATCCTCACGAACCTCCAACGGCTGCCAATCTATCACAGGAACCACGTCTGACTCACACTTCCGCAACATAGAAACATGAAAAACATTGTGGACGCCAGACAACTGAAGTGGCAAGGCAAGCTGATAGGCCACTGGGCCAACGCGCCCAATGATCTCGAAGGGTCCAATGAATCTCGGGGCAAGCTTCCCTTTGGCTCCAAAACGAACCACGCCCTTCATGGGTGAGACCTTGAGATACACGCGATCCCCAATGGAAAACTCTAGGGGACGACGTCGACGATCTGCAAAACTCTTCTGTCGACTCTGAGCTATGTGCATCCTCTGCCTGATGATATCGATAGCCTCTGATGTCCTCTGCACAAGCTCGGGACCTAGGAGACGATGCTCTCCAACCTCGACCCAACAACTAGGAGACCTACAAGGTCTACCATACAACGCCTCAAAAGGAGCCATACCGATAGTCGCCTGGTAGCTGTTATTATATGCAAACTCAGCCAAACGCAGGTGTTTATCCCAACTACCTGAGAAATCCAACACGCAAGCTCGAAGCATGTCCTCAAGGATCTGGTTGACCCTCTCGGTCTGACCATCAGTCTGAGGATGATATGCGGTGCTGAACTTCAAGGCAGGCCCCATCGCCTTCTGAAAACTCCTCCAGAACCGCGACGTAAATCTCGGATCTCGGTCAGAAACGATCGAAACTGGGACTCCGTGCAGCCTCACAATCTCCTCGATAAACAATTCTGCAAGTCTGTCCAATAACCAGGTCGCACGTATCGCAAGAAAATGTGCTGACTTTGTCAAACGATCAACGACAACCCAGATGGCGTCATGACCGCGATCAGTCCTCGGCAAGCCCATAATGAAGTCTGTGGTCACGTGCTCCCATTTCCACAACGGGACACTCAACGGCTGCAGGGGACCTGGAGGTTTGCGATGATCGGCCTTGACACGCTGGCAAGTGTCACACTCAGCCACAAAACTGGCAATCTGACGCTTCATACCGGCCCAAAAATACTGCCTCCTCATATCACGATACATCTTGGTAGAGCCTGGGTGAATCGTGAACCTCGATCGGTGTGCCTCATCCATAAGATCTCTGCGCAACTGAGGAATATCAGGAACACACAACCGACCCCTGAAACGAAGTCCACCATCTGACCCAATCTGCCAATCAGTCTGACCCTCTGACGCGGCCTCTTCCCAATAATCCTTCAACGTCTGATCTGTCTGCTGAGCCTCGATCACCCTAGAAACAAGAGAGGGTTGAATCGACAAGCTCGATAACTGCGCGATAGAAGACTGCAGGCTCAGCTCAAAATCATACTCGGCAACCTCCTCGAGCATCCTCCACTCCTGGACCATCATATATGCCACCAGGCCTCGTGGCTGACGGCTAAGGGCATCAGCCACCACATTGGCCTTGCCAGGGTGGTACTGAAGATCAAAATCATAATCCTTCAGGAGCTCCATCCAACGTCTCTGCCTCATGTTCAACTCGGACTGCGAAAAGAGGTACTTCAGGCTCTTATGGTCAGAAAAGAGCTCGAACCTGACCCCATAAAGATAGTGCCCTCCACACCTTCAGTGCGAAAGACTACCGCTGCTAGCTCCAGATCATGCGTGGGGTAGTTCTGCTCATGGACCTTGAGCTGGCGAGACGCATACGCTACTACTTTGCCATGCTGCATCAGGACAAGCACCTAAGCCAATACGTGAGGCATCTGTAAAAACCACGAATCCTTCACTCCCGGAGGGAAGAGTGAGGACTGGTGTAGAAGTAAGACGGTCCTTCAGTTCTGCAAATGCTCGCTCACAGGCATCACTCCAAACGAACTCAGTGCCCTTTCGGGTCAACCTGGTCAGCGGGGCTGCAATACGAGAGAAGCCCTCTATGAAACGACGATAATAACCTGCTAACCCCAGGAAACTTCCGGATTTCGGACGCGTTCGTGGGTTGCCTCCACTGACGCACGGCATCAATCTTCACCGGATCTACTGCTACTCCCTGCCTCGTCACCACATGACCGAGGAACTTCACCTCCTCCTGCCAAAACTCACACTTCTCCAACTTCGCATAAAGCTGGTGTGTGCGGAGGGTCTGCAAGGTGATCTCCAGATGCTGCGCATGCTCCTCCCGAGTCCTCGAATAGATCAGAATGTCATCGATAAACACCACAACGAACTGATCGAGGTAGGGACGAAAGACCTCGTTCATCAATTGCATGAACACAACGGGCGCATTGGTCAGTCCGAAGGACATGACCTGAAACTCAAAATGACCGTAACGCGTCCTGAATGCCGTCTTCGGGATATCCTCCTCCCGGACACGGACCTGATGATAACCGGACCGTAGGTCAATCTTCGAAAAGAACTGGGCCTCCCGCAACTGATCAAATAAATCGTCAATCCTCGGAAGCGGGTGCCTATTCTTAATCGTGACCTTGTTGAGCTCGCGGTAATCCACGCAGAGCCTCAACGAGCCATCCTTCTTCTTCACAAAGAGTACCGGCGCTCCCCACGGTGAGCTGCTCGGACGAATGAAGCCTAGTTCACGCAACTCGTCCAACTGCTTCCGCAGCTCCTGCAACTCCAAAGGTGCCATACGGTACGGGGCCTTTGAGATAGGCGCAGTACCGGGCACGAGGTCAATCTGAAACTCAGTATGCCGACGAGGTGGCAACCCCGGAATCTCCTGAAACACATCCAGAAAATCGCAAACTACCGGCAGTTGGTCGATCCACACGGCAACCGGTTCCTCTATGGCACACGACATCAAAGATGACAACTGCTCACCTCTAGGCTCGGCAACGAACTGAAACTGCGGCATGCCGGGTATAAGGAAAGTGACTGTTCTTGCGAAGCAGTCCAATACAGCGTAATACTCGGCCAGCCAATCCATGCCCATGGATAACATCAAACTCAGGTCATCGGTAAAACAAACAAATCGGCGGGCAAAAAGGTCTCTCCTACCAAGACGGGGCAAGACGAACAGATCAAACTCAATACTGCGGTCTTCCCTAAGGGTGTCGACACTGACAAACCCTGGCGCACGGAATCTAACGGCAAGCCAGTCGATCGGCAGAAATCATCGGATACGAAAGAATGCGATGCACCAGAATCAAACAAAACATGAGCTATGCATGCAGAGACAATGAGTGTACCATCAACGACTCCTCCAGGTGCCTGAGGATCCTGCTGAGCTGCGTAGACTCTGCCCTGAGTCTGCTGGGGATGTGTCTGTCCCCTCTGCGGTCGCCGCCGCTGCTGCTGCGGTCTATGCTGCTGTCTCTGCTGCTGTGGCTGCTGCTGTCTCTGCTGCTGTGGCTGCTGCTGTCGCTGCTGCTGCTGTGGGTGGGGACACTCATGCCTACGATGCCCTGTCCCCCCACATCCGAAACAAACGCCCGCAAACTGTCTCTAGGACGGTGCCGGAGGTGCTTCTGGTGCTACTGGTGCTACTGGTGCTACTGGTGGTCGAACAGATGGACGAACCGGGTGCCTCTGCCGTGCCCGAGTCTGCTGCTGCCGGAAGCTGCTAGAAGGAGCCTTCCTCTTCCCCTTCCGGTCGCCGCTCTGGTCACGGATCCGCTGTGCATCGGCCCACTCGGCCTCATATATCTGGGCCCGCTCTACCACCTCCTCAAATGTAGGAAGCTTGTGTCCCGTGACACGGCCACGAAGGCCAAGGCGCAGTCCGGTCTCAAATCGACGGGCCTTCCGCACCTCGTCATCCACGAGATACGTCGCAAATCTGGATAGCTCAACGAATCGAGCCTCATACTGCGACACTGACATATCTCCCTGGACCAGTGTCTCGAACTCTAGAGCACGCTGCTGGCGGACATGCTCAGGGAAGAACTTCCGGTCAAACCGGTCTACAAAGTCCTCCCATGTCCACTCGAAATCGGGTCCGGCTGCTCGGGTAACCGACGCTCACCAGTGCTCGGCCTCTCCCTGATAAAGGAAAACGGCAAGAGGAACTCGCTCCTCGGTCGAGCATCGCATCGTGGTAAAGATCTTCGTTACCTCCAATTTCCATCGCTCCGCTGCCACCGAGTCTGGTCCGCCCAAAAACCGTGGGGGATCCATCCGCCTGAAGTCCATCAACAAGGAACGAGCACGATCCTGCTCCGATGGGGCAACTGCGTCAGATGACCTCCTCTCCTGGCGCTCTACCATGGAGGTCATAACCCGCATCATCTCCTGAAACTGACCAGCAGTCATAGCTGGAGCTGGAGCTGGGACTGGGGTGGTCTGGGATGAACCCGCACCGGTCGACGGCCTACTGGTGGCTCTCTTGGGCGCCATATCCTACAGAAAAGGACAGGTACCTCTTAGCATTGATACTCTCGAATGCACACACGTTAGGGAATCATATTCAGAAGTTTCTAAGCTTAACATAGGGAATCCTATTATAACTATGTTGTAACAGGATCCTAGTGTGGGTCACTAAGTGCATGAGATCGGGATCCTAATCATCCTAAGTTTGCAACAATCATTCAGTTAAGGGTAGTTAATCTAAGGCCATTAGTAGATATGTGATGTCATCCGCAGGTATTCCCAAGTTATGCTCTGATACCAACTTCTGTCACGCCCCAAACCCGGGGACCGGGCTCACTAAATTCCCGATCGCCGACCTTGGTGCCAACAGCCTCCGTAGTACCCCATTCTCGGCTCCTAGCTCTCATGTGCCAGGTTCCGATCCTGGGATCCTACCAGGAGGATTTTCAGGGTAAATTTTTTTTTCTTTTATAGGAGCATAATCAAAACCATAAACATCATCACATATCCACTAAAAGTTTGTTGAGTACAATATTGGAAAGGGAAATACAACATAAAGTAGAAGTCCAAAATATCAGATACATGAACCGCCCTCAATGCTGCTGATAGGCTCTAGTACCTGCAGTGTAAACAAACACGCATGAGCTTCCTACGAAGCCCAGTAGAGTGCGTGTGTGCGCGTGTGATGCATATGACAAGTATGCAGATATCAGAGTAAGCGAAAGCAGTAGAGGGCTAAGTTACCAAATTCATGAATGCTATCAGCCATCCCAAGGCTATGCTATGCAAGGGCCTACATGGCCGAGTGTTACATGCTAGAGATGCAATGCAAATACGTCAATCCTCAACTGATCCACATATCAAAATAGTTATCATCTGGGACATCACCGGGGTCTAGTATACTCTCATATTGGCCGCCGCACATCGCGCGCGTAACCAAGCGAGTCTATCCGCCTCGTCAGTGGTATGCCAATGCCCACCCGGCTCGCCGATAGCGGACCCATTCCATGAGCTGGTCAGACTCGACCTAGCTTACAGCCCACTTCACCCGGGCGGATAAGGTCACACCCCTTTCCAACCGACCTCGACACAGTGGGAGACGCGGCCTACTGGTATTTGGCACACGGGCGCTCATGTTATCCACTCGGTCTCGACGTTGGAGCATCCTACTGGTACCACAGGGTTTAGGGACTTTCACCCAAGGACATCCATAGCGCCCACGTACTAGAACAAGTTTCCGGTGTCCAATACTGCCAACCATGATGTGACTATGGTGGCCACCTACCCTGATGCTGCTAGGGTGTGAAAGCGATCGTGACATACATAATGCGAAATGCATGAGTCATACAATCCAAATCATGCACCAACTTACGCATACTGCGCAATCATGTGGGGCGACCCTGTCTCACACGGGTCCCCTAAGTATAACAAGCCAACTAGCATATGCTATGGTTAATCATGATCCATAACAGGCATACAAATGATGCGTATGGGCATATGAATGAGCATGGTATTCATTATACTAAGCATGTTATCGAGTGACATATCAAGCTAATCATACTAGCATGTTACCAAACATATTATGTAACATTGGCCTTAAAAGGCCCAATATATATCTAAAGAGAGTGGGACTCGGACTGTGGGTCCCATTGGAAATGTAAAGGTCTTCGTGGCATAGCCCACTTGAGACCACATCGGACCCATACTTGGGCCTGCACATACAAGATAGGCCACCAAAATACGTGTACGGCATGGATAAAACATATACATCAAGAAGAAACCATGGTGGACATCAATGACCACTATTCCCTACGGGTGTGGTCCATCTAACATCTGAATTTGCCTCATTTTTGGGGCCGTATCCAAAATAATATAGAAAAATAGATAGGCATCATGAATAAAACCGATATTTGTGTTTTCTCTTTCGTCCATGTCCATGTGATCTTATGAACAGATTGGATGGCAAATAAACATCACTGTAGAACCTAGAAAGGTATCAATGTTGGAAATCATTATCCCCACTATAGCATGGTCCACTTGACATTAGGATATGCTTAAATTTTGGGCCCAGCCACTTATGGATAGGTTGGGTGACAAATAAACATCATTGCGGGTCTAGGAAGGTTTCAATGGTGGAGATTATTATTCCCACTGTTGTCCCATGGCATGGCCCACTTGTCATGTGGATATGCTAAGATTTTTGGGCTCGGCCACTTATGAAATAGGTTGGATGACAATTAAACATCACTGTAGGGCTGGGAAGGTTTCAACGGTAGAGATCATTATTCCCACTGTTGAACCGTGGCATGGCCCACTTGTCATGGGGATATGCTTAAATTTTGGGCCCAGCCACTAAAATGAACTGGAAAAACATATGGACAGAATAGGTAAGGCCCATACATTCTAGGTGTGCTCAACGAATGGGGCCCATTGGGTGTCACCACAAGCTGCTGGGCAGCAGCGTCCCCTGGACGCTGTCTGTCCAGCTTACTTTCTTTTTTTTCTTTTTTTTTCTCTTTTTTAATTTTATTTTATATTATTATTTTTTTAAACGCATCAAGTGGGGCCCACAGAAGTTTCTGATCAAGCTGACATTTTTGTTCTCCCTTCATCCATGTATGTGTGAACTTATGAACAGGTTGGATCTCAAATAAACATCACGGTGGCCCATAAGAAGGTTTCAACGGTAGGGCACTGTCCCTACTGTTTTCTGTGGTGGGCCCCCTCGGGACTTGGATCTGACTCATTCTTGGGGTCATGCCCTAAAATGATCTCCCCAACTGGATGGACGGTGTGGATAGAGCACATGCATCATGGTGGGACCCACAAGTGGGCCACCTGCTTGGCCGAGCCAGCGTGCCAGGACGCTGGTACGCCAGGCGTCAGCGTCGCTGACGCTGGCTCTTCTTCTAATTTTCTTTCCCTTTTTTTGTTTTTTTTTGTATTCATATCAAGTGGGGCCCACATGGGTCTGATCCACTCCGTTCATCAGGTTCCCCATCTCGTGGGGGACCCAACAAGCCCCATATTGGCTATGTAATTCCGTCTAGAAACGTTAAGGTGGGCCAAAAGATTCTGACAGTAGGAATCATTGCTCCCACTGTTTCATGCGGTGCGGTCCACTGAAGATTTGGATCTGGCTCATCTTTGGGCCCTGGCCCTAAAATGATCTGGGAAATCCGATGGACGGCGTGGATGGAACACAAACATCAAGGTGGGTCCCACGAGTGGGACCCCATTGCAGCCTCAAGTGACGCTGGACGTTCCAGCGTCAGGACGTCCAGACGCTGGACGTCCAGCACATACATTTTTTTTTTCTTTTTTTTTTTTTTGTTTTCTCGTAGTCATTTCATGTGGGGCCCACTTAGTGAAGATCCAATCCGTCCATTAGGTTCCCCATCTCATTAGGGACCCAACAAGCCCAATATTGGGCAGGTGATGTGGTCCACAAATATCACAGTGAGCCATGGAAGTTTCAACAGTCGGTTTTGCTAACCTCATTTCTTTTCAATAGTGTGGTCCACCTGAGATCTGGATCTTCTCCATTTTTGGCGTCCTGCCATAAAATGGGGTGGAGAAACAGCTGGACGGCGTGGATCTAATACATACATCAAGGTGGGTCCCACGTGTGGGGACCCTGCCCAACACCCAACGCCCAAAGGGGCTTGCCCTGCTGGGCAGCAGCGTCCTCTGGACGCTGTCTGTCCAGCGGGTAGCTCGTTTCTTTTCTTCTTTTTTTTTAATTATTATTATTATTATTATTATTATTATTATTATTATTACTACAAGGTGGGGCCCATTTATGGATGATCAAATCCATCCTTCAGGTTGTTCACCACTAGGTGGGCCCAAAAGAAAAGGAAAAATGAGAGGAAAGAAGAAAATGGGGGATTTATGTACCCCTTGCACTCACCTTGAAGAATGGACGGTTGGATGGGATCGGGTTGATGATCGGATGATCCGGACGGTCCGGATGATGGTTGGGGCCCTCCAAGCTTGGATCTACACTCCTCAATCTCCCTAATCTCTCTCTATTTTCTCAAATCTTCCTCTTCTCTCAAATCTTTCTCTTTCTCTCTCCTTTCTCAAATCTTTTTCTCTCTTTCTCTCTCCTCTCTCTCTCTTGCAAATATGGGATGTGAGGAAGCCTCCTCTCCCCCTACGTATGGTATTTGTATGGGGGGGAGAGAGAGAAAGGAATTATGGGTAATGATGCTAGCATGGGAGAGAGGTATGGGGGTATGGGCCTTGGTTGACTTTGGAAGAGAGAGAGGGATAGGGGTATGATGTGTGTAGAGTAGGGGTATGGGATAGGTATAGGTGAGAATGATGGTGATGGATTTGATTGATGTAACATATCTTGGAATTTGTGCATGTGGGGCTCACCACGCACGCACGTTGCGCGGCCCACCTCGGATTACGCGATTGATCATAACTTTCACACCGGGTATCGCAATGGGGCGTGCCGCGCGGCGTTGGAATCGCAGCGCCTACGCGGTCGCCGAGGTATAGGTCTCGGGTTGATGCGGTACTAAAATAGAGTCGCGATCAAGGCTCGCTAATCTGATCCGTCCGGGACGTACCGGCACCGAAATTAAGCGTACGGAGGGCAAATAAGGGTACGGGTCTTACAACTCTTCCCTCCTAACAAAAAATTTCGCCCTCGAAATTTGCAATACAAACCCAAACTAGCCGAAGATCATAAAAAAAAAAACCACATCACTATATATGCATATCGACTCGAAAAGCAATCATACAGATACAATCAATCATAAAAAAGATGAGGATAAGACTCGCGAATCTCTGCCTCTCGCTCCCACGACGCCTCATCTGCGCTATGATGACTCCACTGGACCTTCACTAAAGGAATGACCTTGGTCCGGAGGACCTGCTCCTTCCGGTCAAGGATACGAACCGGCTGCTCAATGTAAGAAGCATCCTCACGAACCTCCAACGGCTGCCAATCTATCACAGGAACCACGTCTGACTCACACTTCCGCAACATAGAAACATGAAAAACATTGTGGACGCCAGACAACTGAAGTGGCAAGGCAAGCTGATAGGCCACGGCGCCAACGCACCCAATGATCTCGAAGGGTCCAATGAATCTCGGGGCAAGCTTCCCCTTGGCTCCAAAACGAACCACGCCCTTCATGGGTGAGACCCTTGAGATACACACGATCCCCAATGGAAAACTCTAGGGGACGACGTCGACGATCTGCAAAACTCTTCTGTCGACTCTGAGCTGTGCGCATCCTCTGCCTGATGATATCGATAGCCTCTGATGTCCTCTGCACAAGCTCGGGACCTAGGAGACGATGCTCTCCAACCTCGGCCCAACAACTAGGAGACCTACAAGGTCTACCATACAACGCCTCAAAAGGAGCCATACCGATAGTCGCCTGGTAGCTGTTATTATATGCAAACTCAGCCAAACGCAGGTGTTTATCCCAACTACCTGAGAAATCCAACACGCAAGCTCGAAGCATGTCCTCAAGGATCTGGTTGACCCTCTCGGTCTGACCATCAGTCTGAGGATGATATGCGGTGCTGAACTTCAAGGCAGGCCCCATCGCCTTCTGAAAACTCCTCCAGAACCGCGACGTAAATCTCGGATCTCGGTCAGAAACGATCGAAACTGGGACTCCGTGCAGCCTCACAATCTCCTCGATAAACAATTCTGCAAGTCTGTCCAATGACCAGGTCGCACGTATCGCAAGAAAATGTGCCGACTTTGTCAAACGATCAACGACAACCCAGATGGCGTCATGACCGCGATCAGTCCTCAGCAAGCCCATAATGAAGTCTGTGGTCACGTGCTCCTATTTCCACAATGGGACACTCAACGGCTGCAGGGGACCTGGAGGTTTGCGATGATCGGCCTTGACACGCTGGCAAGTGTCACACTCAGCCACAAAACTGGCAATCTGACGCTTCATACCGGCCCAAAAATACTGCCTCCTCATATCACGATACATCTTGGTAGAGCCTGGGTGAATCGTGAACCTCGATCGGTGTGCCTCATCCATAAGATCTCTGCGCAACTGAGGAATATCTGGAACACACAACCGACCCCTGAAACGAAGTCCACCATCTGACCCAATCTGCCAATCAGTCTGACCCTCTGACGCGGCCTCTTCCCAATAATCCTTCAACGTCTGATCTGTCTGCTGAGCCTCGATCACCCTAGAAACAAGAGAGGGTTGAATCGACAAGCTCGATAACTGCGCGATAGAAGACTGCAGGCTCAGCTCAAAATCATACTCGGCAACCTCCTCGAGCATCCTCCACTCCTGGACCATCATATATGCCACCAGGCCTCGTGGCTGACGGCTAAGGGCATCAGCCACCACATTGGCCTTGCCAGGGTGGTACTGAAGATCAAAATCATAATCCTTCAGGAGCTCCATCCAACGTCTCTGCCTCATGTTCAACTCGGACTGCGAAAAGAGGTACTTCAGGCTCTTATGGTCAGAAAAGAGCTCGAACCTGACCCCATAAAGATAGTGCCTCCACACCTTCAATGCGAAAACTACCGCTGCTAGCTCCAGATCATGCGTGGGGTAGTTCTGCTCATGGACCTTGAGCTGGCGAGACGCATACGCTACTACTTTGCCATGCTGCATCAGGACAGCACCTAAGCCAATACGTGAGGCATCTGTAAAAACCACGAATCCTTCACTCCCGGAGGGAAGAGTGAGGACTGGTGTAGAAGTAAGACGGTCCTTCAGTTCTGCAAATGCTCGCTCACAGGCATCACTCCAAACGAACTCAGTGCCCTTTCGGGTCAACCTGGTCAGCGGGGCTGCAATACGAGAGAAGCCCTCTATGAAACGACGATAATAACCTGCCAACCCCAGGAAACTCCAGATTTCGGACGCGTTCGTGGGCTTGCCTCCACTGACGCACGGCATCAATCTTCACCGGATCTACTGCTACTCCCTTGCCTCGTCACCACATGACCGAGGAACTTCACCTCCTCCTGCCAAAACTCACACTTCTCCAACTTCGCATAAAGCTGGTGTGTGCGGAGGGTCTGCAAGGTGATCTCCAGATGCCGCGCATGCTCCTCCCGAGTCCTCGAATAGATCAGAATGTCATCGATAAACACCACAACGAACTGATCGAGGTAGGGACGAAAGACCTCGTTCATCAATTGCATGAACACAAGCGGGCGCATTGGTCAGTCCGAAGACATGACCTGGAAACTCAAAATGACCGTAACGCGTCCTGAATGCCGTCTTCGGGATATCCTCCTCCCGGACACGGACCTGATGATAACCGGATCGTAGGTCAATCTTCGAAAAGAACTGGGCCTCCCGCAACTGGTCAAATAAATCGTCGATCCTCGGAAGCGGGTACCTATTCTTAATCGTGACCTTGTTGAGCTCGCGGTAATCCACGCAGAGCCTCAACGAGCCATCCTTCTTCTTCACAAAGAGTACCGGCGCTCCCCACGGTGAACTGCTCGGACGAATGAAGCCTAGTTCACGCAACTCGTCCAACTGCTTCCGCAGCTCCTGCAACTCCAAAGGTGCCATACGGTACGGGGCCTTTGAGATAGGCGCAGTACCGGGCACGAGGTCAATCTGAAACTCAGTATGCCGACGAGGTGGCAACCCCGGAATCTCCTGAAACACATCCGGAAAATCGCAAACTACCGGCAGTTGGTCGATCCACACGGCAACCGGTTCCTCTATGGCACACGACATCAAAGATGACAACTGCTCACCTCTAGGCTCGGCAACGAACTGAAACTGCGGCATGCCGGGTATAAGGAAAGTGACTGTTCTTGCGAAGCAGTCCAATACAGCGTGATACTCGGCCAGCCAATCCATGCCCAGGATAACATCAAACTCAGGTCATCGGTAAAACAAACAAATCGGCGGGCAAAAAGGTCTCTCCTACCAAGACGGGGCAAGACGAACAGATCAAACTCAATACTGCGGTCTTCCCTAAGGGTGTCGACACTGACAAACCCTGGCGCACGGAATCTAACGGCAAGCCAGTCGATCGGCAGAAATCATCGGATACGAAAGAATGCGATGCACCAGAATCAAACAAAACATGAGCTATGCATGCAGAGACAATGAGTGTACCATCAACGACTCCTCCAGGTGCCTGAGGATCCTGCTGAGCTGCGTAGACTCTGCCCTGAGTCTGCTGGGGATGTGTCTGTCCCCTCTGCGGTCGCCGCTGCTGCTGCTGCGGTCTATGCTGCTGTCTCTGCTGCTGTGGCTGCTGCTGTCTCTGCTGCTGTGGCTGCTGCTGTCGCTGCTGCTGCTGTGGGTGGGGACACTCATGCCTACGATGCCCTGTCCCCCCACATCCGAAACAAACGCCCGCAAACTGTCTCTGGGACGGTGCCGGAGGTGCTTCTGGTGCTACTGGTGCTACTGGTGGTCGAACAGATGGACGAACCGGGTGCCTCTGCCGTGCCCGAGTCTGCTGCTGCCGGAAGCTGCTAGAAGGAGCCTTCCTCTTCCCCTTCCGGTCGCCGCTCTGGTCACGGATCCGCTGTGCATCGGCCCACTCGGCCTCATATATCTGGGCCCGCTCTACCACCTCCTCGAATGTAGGAAGCTTGTGTCCCGTGACACGGCCACGAAGGCCAAGGCGCAGTCCGGTCTCAAATCGACGGGCCTTCCGCACCTCGTCATCCACGAGATACGTCGCAAATCTGGATAGCTCAACGAATCGAGCCTCATACTGCGACACTGACATATCTCCCTGGACCAGTGTCTCGAACTCTAGAGCACGCTGCTGGCGGACATGCTCAGGGAAGAACTTCCGGTCAAACCGGTCTACAAAGTCCTCCTATGTCCACTGGAAATCGGGTCCGGCTGCTCGGGTAACCGACGCCCACCAGTGCTCGGCCTCTCCCTGAAAAAGGAAAACGGCAAGAGGAACTCGCTCCTCGGTCGAGCATCGCATCGTGGTAAAGATCTTCGTTACCTCCGATTTCCATCGCTCCGCTGCCACCGGGTCTGGTCCGCCCAAAAACCGTGGGGGATCCATCCGCCTGAAGTCCATCAACAAGGAACGAGCACGATCCTGCTCCGATGGGGCAACTGCGTCAGATGACCTCCTCTCCTGGCGCTCTACCATGGAGGTCATAACCCGCATCATCTCCTGAAACTGACCAGCAGTCATAGCTGGAGCTGGAGCTGGGACTGGGGCGGTCTGGGATGAACCCGCACCGGTCGATGGCCTACTGGTGGCTCTCTTGGGCGCCATATCCTACAGAAAAGGACAGGTACCTCTTAGCATTGATACTCTCGAATGCACACACGTTAGGGAATCATATTCAGAAGTTTCTAAGCTTAACATAGGGAATCCTATTATAACTATGTTGTAACAGGATCCTAGTGTGGGTCACTAAGTGCATGAGATCGGGATCCTAATCATCCTAAGTTTGCAACAATCATTCAGTTAAGGGTAGTTAATCTAAGGCCATTAGTAGATATGTGATGTCATCCGCAGGTATTCCCAAGTTATGCTCTGATACCAACTTCTGTCACGCCCCAAACCCGGGGACCGGGCTCACCAAATTCCCGATCGCCGACCTTGGTGCCAACAGCCTCCGTAGTACCCCATTCTCGGCTCCTAGCTCTCATGTGCCAGGTTCCGATCCTGGGATCCTACCAGGAGGATTTTCAGGGTAAATTTTTTTTTCTTTTATATGAGCATAATCAAAACCATAAACATCATCACATATCCACTAAAAGTTTGTTGAGTACAATATTGGAAAGGGAAATACAACATAAAGTAGAAGTCCAAAATATCAGATACATGAACCGCCCTCAATGCTGCTGATAGGCTCTAGTACCTGCAGTGTAAACAAACACGCATGAGCTTCCTACGAAGCCCAGTAGAGTGCGTGTGTGCGCGTGTGATGCATATGACAAGTATGCAGATATCAGAGTAAGCGAAAGCAGTAGAGGGCTAAGTTACCAAATTCATGAATGCTATCAGCCATCCCAAGGCTATGCTATGCAAGGGCCTACATGGCCGAGTGTTACATGCTAGAGATGCAATGCAAATACGTCAATCCTCAACTGATCCACATATCAAAATAGTTATCATCTGGGACATCACCGGGGTCTAATATACTCTCATATTGGCCGCCGCACATCGCGCGCGTAACCAAGAGAGTAGAAAAGACCTCACTATCCGCCTCGTCAGTGGTATGCCAATGCCCACCCGGCTCGCCGATAGCGGACCCATTCCATGAGCTGGTCAGACTCGACCTAGCTTACAGCCCACTTCACCCGGGCGGATAAGGTCACACCCCTTTCCAACCGACCTCGACACAGTGGGAGACGCGGCCTACTGGTATTTGGCACACGGGCGCTCATGTTATCCACTCGGTCTCGACGTTGGAGCATCCTACTGGTACCACAGGGTTTAGGGACTTTCACCCAAGGACATCCATAGCGCCCACGTACTAGAACAAGTTTCCGGTGTCCAATACTGCCAACCATAATGTGACTATGGTGGCCACCACCCTGATGCTGCTAGGGTGTGAAAGCGATCGTGACAAACATAATGCGAAATGCATGAGTCATACAATCCAAATCATGCACCAACTTACGCATACTGCGCAATCATGTGGGGCGACCCTGTCTCACACGGGTCCCCTAAGTATAACAAGCCAACTAGCATATGCTATGGTTAATCGTAATCCATAACAGGCATACAAATGATGCGTATGGGCATATGAATGAGCATGGTATTCATTATACTAAGCATGTTATCGGAGTGACATATCAAGCTAATCATACTAGCATGTTACCAAACATATTATGTAACATTGGCCTTAAAAGGCCCAATATATATCTAAAGAGAGTGGGAGCCGGACTGTGGGTCCCATTGGAAATGTAAAGGTCTTCGTGGCATAGCCCACTTGAGACCACATCGGACCCATACTTGGGCCTGCACATACAAGATAGGCCACCAAAATACGTGTACGGCATGGATAAAACATATACATCAAGAAGAAACCATGGTGGACATCAATGACCACTATTCCCTACGGGTGTGGTCCATCTAACATCTGAATTTGCCTCATTTTTGGGGCCGTATCCAAAATAATATCGAAAAATAGATAGGCATCATGAATAAAACCGATATTTGTGTTTTCTCTTTCGTCCATGTCCATGTGATCTTATGAACAAATTGGATGGCCAATAAACATCACTGTAGAACCTAGAAAGGTATCAATGTTGGAAATCATTATCCCCACTATAGCATGGTCCACTTGACATTAGGATATGCTTAAATTTTGGGCCCAGCCACTTATGGATAGGTTGGGTGACAAATAAACATCATTTTGGGTCTAGGAAGGTTTCAATGGTGAAGATTATTATTCCCACTGTTGTCCCATGGCATGGCCCACTTGTCATTTGGATATGCTAAGATTTTTGGGCTCGGCCACTTATAAAATAGGTTGGATGACAATTAAACATCACTGTAGGGCTGGGAAGGTTTCAACGGTAGAGATCATTATTCCTACCGTTGACCCGTGGCATAGCCCACTAAAATGAGCTGGAAAAACATATGGACGGGATAGGTACAGCACATACATTCTAGGTGGGCCCAACGAGTGGGGCCCATTGCCAATGCCCATACAGACAGGCTGCTGGGCAGCAGCGTCCCCTGGACGCTGTCTGTCCAGCAGCAGCATTGTTTTTTTTTTTTTTTTTTACATATATATATATATATATTTTTATTTATTTAATAAGTGGGGCCCGCAGGAGTTCCTGATCAAGCTGATATTTTTGATGTCCTTTCCTCCATGTATGTGTGAACTTACGAACAGGTTGGATCTCAAATAAACATCACGGTGGCCCATAAGAAGGTTTCAACGGTGGGGCACTGTCCCTACTGTTTTCTGTGGTGGGGCCCACTCGAGACTTGGATCTGGCTCATTCTTGGGGTCGTGCCCTAAAATGATCTCCCCAACTGGATGGACGGTGTGGATACAACACATACATCATGGTGGGACCCACAAGTGGGCCACTGCTGGCCGAGCCAGCGTGCCAGGACGCTGGTACGCCCAGCGTCAGCGTCGCTGACGCTGACTCTTCCTCCTTTTTCTTTTTTTTTTTGTATTCATATCAAGTGGGGCCCACATGGGTCTGATCCACTCCGTTCATCAGGTTCCCCATCTCGTGGGGGACCCAACAAGCCCCATATTGGCTATGTAATTCCGTCTAGAAACGTTAAGGTGGGCCAAAAGATTCTGACAGTAGGAATCATTGCTCCCACTGTTTCATGCGGTGCGGTCCACTGAAGATTTGGATCTGGCTCATCTTTGGGCCCTGGCCCTAAAATGATCTGGGAAATCCGATGGACGGCGTGGATGGAACACAAACATCAAGGTGGTGGGACCCCATTGCAGCCTCAAGTGACGCTGGACGTCCAGCACATACATTTTTTTTTCTTTTTTTTTTTTTTCTCATAGTCATTTCATGTGGGGCCCACTTAGTGAAGATCCAATCCGTCCATTAGGTTCCCCATCTCATTAGGGACCCAACAAGCCCAATATTGGGCAGGTGATGTGGTCCACAAATATCACAGTGAGCCATGGAAGTTTCAACAGTCGGTTTTGCTAACCTCATTTCTTTTCAATGGTGTGGTCCACCTGAGATCTGGATCTTCTCCATTTTTGGCGTCCTGCCATAAAATGGGGTGGAGAAACAGCTGGACGGCGTGGATCTAATACATACATCAAGGTGGGTCCCACGTGTGGGGACCCTGCCCAACACCCAACGCCCAAAGGGGCTTGCCCTGCTGGGCAGCAGCGTCCTCTGGACGCTGTCTGTCCAGCGGGTAGCTCGTTTCTTTTCTTTCTTTTTTTTTAATTATTATTATTATTATTATTATTATTATTATTATTACTACAAGGTGGGGCCCATTTATGGATGATCAAATCCATCCTTCAGGTTGTTCACCACTAGGTGGGCCCAAAAGAAAAGGAAAAATGAAAGGAAAGAAGAAAATGGGGGATTTATGTACCCCTTGCACTCACCTTGAAGAATGGACGGTTGGATGGGATCGGGTTGATGATCGGATGATCCGGACGGTCCGGATGATGGTTGGGGCCCTCCAAGCTTGGATCTACACCCTCAATCTCCCTAATCTCTCTCTATTTTCTCAAATCTTCCTCTTCTCTCAAATCTTTCTCTTTCTCTCTCCTTTCTCAAATCTTTTTCTCTCTTTCTCTCTCCTCTCTCTCTCTTGCAAATATGGGATGTGAGGAAGCCTCCTCTCCCCCTACGTATGGTATTTGTATGGGGGGGAGAGAGAGAAAGGAATTATGGGTAATGATGCTAGCATGGGAGAGAGGTATGGGGGTATGGGCCTTGGTTGACTTTGGAAGAGAGAGAGGGATAGGGGTATGATGTGTGTAGAGTAGGGGTATGGGATAGGTATAGGTGAGAATGATGGTGATGGATTTGATTGATGTAACATATCTTGGAATTTGTGCAAGTGGGGCCAACCATGCACGCATGTTGCGCGGCCCACCTCGGATTACGCGATTGATCATAACTTTCACACCGGGTATCGCAATGGGGCGTGCCGCGCGGCGTTGGAATCGCAGCGCCTACGCGGTCGCCGGGGTATAGGTCTCGGGTTGATGCGGTACTAAAATAGAGTCGCGATCAAGGCTCGCTAATCTGATCCGTCCGGGACGTACCGGCACCGAAAATTAAGCGTACGGAGGGCAAATAAGGGTACGGGTCTTACATCAAAGCCTATCCACTGGTTCCTTCAAATACCATGTTATAATATGGAAAATGCCAAGTTTGCCCTTTTCTTTAGTTTTGACTTCAACCGTCCATAACGATCTCGTTTACCATCAGTTTTAGGTGAAACTTCACCAAGGCCTGTCATTTTTCGCTTTCTTTCTACGGGTTAATTTTGGGCCTTGATCTCTTACAGATAACCAAGATGTTCTTTTAGTGGTTCATCACACTCCATGATCCAAAATGACATTTGTACACGTCCAATAGAAAATTTGACCGATAGCCTTTGTACTAATCTAATGATCTTTGAAATGATCGGTTCAATTTGTTATTTGGATGGCCCATTTGGCGGATACAATTTTGATGGATGTTCATATGAAAGGCTAATTTTTTTTATTAGATGTTTATGTTCTTAAGCATAATTATGAGTTATTGCACGGTCAGTTTCTTAAACTGATATTCATAATATGGTCTTTGGATGACCTATTGGTGAGATATATACACCGTCAGATTTTAATGACTTGTCCACTCATGAAATTTCATCAGATCACAGTTTTGACAGTCGGTTAAGCATATCAGTGTATGATAAATAAGATGAACGGATCAGAATGTTAAATTGATTCGTGTATGAGCGGCTATGGAGATCAAGGGGTTTAGTTTACTATGATCGGCTTGTTCAAAATCGAGGTGGACGGTCAGATATTCCTACCTAGCAATGATAGATCATTCTAACGGTCCGTCTATTGACTTAACTAAGTACACTAAGTTTTTAAAGTCTTAAAAGTGTCAGAATACGTATAAAAGTGTGATGTGTGTGTATGCGTATGAACGACGCGGCCTAAAATTTAAATTCTAATGTGTGAACTATAACACTCGTGTACCTACTCGTGTACTAAATTTTTCGGGGTATTACACATATGATGATCTTATACACATATTTCATATATATCACAATATGAAAACCAATGTTACTTGTAACACATAGATTAGGAAAATAAGGGTATAGATTTCACAAAGATAAATAACACAAATACACATGCTTCTTAGTCAAAAATCTAAATAAGGAATCACATCATTATATAATGATATTCATTACAAATCCTACATTAAACTTCATGTTATATAGATCAGCAATTTAAAACAAAATAACTTCACATACCACAAAAGAAACTTATAATAATTGTGATATTATTAATGAAATGCTTGAAGGAAAATCCTCACCTTATGGTGGATTTAAAAGAGGGTTGTAGAAGATCCTAACCGTTGGAAAAATATGAGAAAGAACTCCATTTCTCTCTCTCTCTCTCTCTCTCTCTCTCTCTCTCTCTCTCTAGGGCATGGAGGCTAAGGTTAGGAAAAGGGCTTGGAGGTGCGTAGTAGGAATATGGAGAGGGATGTGCACGCGAGGTCTTGTGTAACAACTTCTTGAGGTGGGTTTCTCAAATCTCAATATTCGGATGATCTTTGATCAATTTCAATCCGTTCATCTTATTAAGTTCGAATATTAGAATCAGAATACGTAAATTTCTTGATGATCCACATTCTAAATTGGCCGATCCTTGAAAATGGCCTGACGGGTGCTAAAATGGACTTGATCTCAATCAACGGTCTATGCTTAATGATCATGGCCCAAATTTTGAGAAAATATGTAGTCATGATAGGCAAACAATTGTACAAAGTTTAGTGGTTGATTGATGGTGAGAAATGCCTAGATCTGAAATTCCAACTTTTGGCGGAAAAGAAAGATGCTGGCTTTGTGGTTCAACGGTGTAGGATTATAGATCGGGGTCCAAATTTTATGTAAACTCGTAGTCATATGAGTATAATGGGTGGTCCAAATTTGAGAAGCGATTGATGGTGAGAAATGAGTAAATTGAAAGGTTTAGATTTAAAAGAGTTGGTAACTCGTTAATTTCTAGAACGGGATAACTTCGCGTAAAAGAAAGGGGCTTATCAAGGTGGGGCACTCAAATCACAATATTGGTCCATGATAAAGACGATCCAAGTCACTCATATGAAGAGAAATATTCGACTACAACTAACCATCTACTTTCGTCACTCGATGGACATGAAAATCAAGGGTTAAGGGGCTGATTTGATAATCAGACCACTTCTACTATGATTTAAGAGCTGAAATTTGACGTGTATGGTTAATATGTGCCCAAAAGCTTAAATCGAGGGTTTTGCGTAAAAGTGATTATCAGAAACTATAATACTTAAAAATGGCATCTTAACTTAAGTTTAACTAATGACATTTTCGTAATTATCTAAAAAGTGCGTGATTTTTTAAATCTGATCTTTCTACGATGTTTATGGGATCATTCTAAGCAACTTTTATAAAGGGTCCCCTATCAGATTTCCTACGGATGTCCCGCTATTCGCAAATCAACGGTAAATGTACGATAATTAATAAAAAAATAAATTAAAAATGAATTTTCAAAAATTTTCAAATAAATCTAAAAAATCTGGAGTGTTGCAGATTATTCCCAACCCAAACTAACCCGAGCTAAATTTTTTTAACCCGAACCCAGCCCACATTTTAATCTGGTTGGTGTTTCTTAACTTGAACCCAACCTTAGGACTTGACAACCTGATTGGAACTTGGGTTGGGTCAGTCAGGTTCAAGTTGGCCCAAACCAAAGTTACAATTGATAAACTTTGTGTGGCTCATCTAACTGTTATTAACACGTGTACATTTTTATTTATTGAATTCTATTAAGAGTTTCTGACGTTTGAGCTTATATGTATGAATGTGATTATCTCAAGATTATGTGTGCACATAAATATTTAGATTAGCAATTATGATGAGATGTGGCCAACATTCATTAGTTAAAGGCTTGATATGCTTTTCATAGCATAGACCATTATGCAAATATGCACATAGGTGTAATATATATCAAGATGCATGTATGTACAAGATGTTCCTTTGTCTTAATTTATTGGATGATCAAGAAAAGATTTCAAATAAATTGACATGATTTGCTTCATACCTCACCAAATCACGTAAGACTATTTATTATATCGGGGATGAATCATTAATTGATTGGATGGATCCCATGTAATAATCACATAGGCAATGAACACTTCACAATATGTGAATTGAACGACACCTATTGCAAGATTAATTACCCACAAGTGATGAATGAATTATAATTTAGTCATTGTTCCAGTATGCTAGTCCTACGAGTGATTCTTCTACATAACAAGATCGTGATTAGGTAACTTTACTTTGGTGTCCATTAGGAAGTTCTATAGACACCTCACCCAAAGGCTAATAAACAAATTAGAGGACCCAATCAAATTAGTCCAACTCGGCCAACTCAATCCAACTCAATCAACCCAGTCAATTTAGTGCAACCCAATCAACTCAGTCAGTTCATTCAACCTAATTGACCTAAAACCAAGCCCAATTTCTTGCCTGAATTCAAGCCCAGTCCAAGCCCATACCTAGACTCATTAGAGTTTATGACCACAATAATGTAAAATTAAGGGAAATAGAAGTAATACGCCACCCTAGTGGCTCACCTATGAAAAATGAAGGACATCCATGTGGTGGGCGGCACACTGTGTGCCGCCTGCCACGTGGATGTTCTCCAACTTCGTAGGGAGGTTAGGTGGGGTAGTGACCTCAACTAGGCTTTTTGGCAAATGCATTGGAAGGAAAAAAAGACATCGTTGCTCTCACCTTTAGTAAAAAATATCAATTTACTACTCAATCCAACCACTCGGATTATGTCATGTGGCAGCAGTCAATCCCAACCCTTGAAGCCTATTTTACACCTGGATTTCCCAAGAATTACAACAACAAAAAAGGCTATAAACCCTATAAAATACTCCCTTCCTTTCATTTCAATCCATCTTCCAAGCTTCTCATATCCACCCATACATCTGACAATCATTTCCCATCTTCCACCCATCCACCAAGGGAAGAGTGAAAAAGAGAAAGTCCATTCGACCATAGGTTAGCCTAAGTCAAGTCCTAATCTTAGTCGTCTAAACAACTTAATGGCCAATCTAGCCCACTTGGTCTGACCCCTGCGATAAGTTCATCTATCAATTCTCCCAAACTCTAATCCATACTTACATTAGCATCGTGCATTATTCTCTCCACTCCAAACCCCATGTTGGTCTAGTCAGACTAAGTGTATGCTTTGCAGTTCTTGCCCATCAAAAATTTACATTGACTAGGCTTCAACCGCTTCTTCAAGTAGATGAATCGAGGTAGATTTATCAGGTCCGGACCATCGCTTGTTGTAGGTATCGCATCACTACACTACATTACACACACATTTACATCATTAGTGCGCAAGGGCTAATCTGATCCCTAAAAGTTTGTTTTGTCCTATGAAGTACAGACTATATAGTTGTATAGACAGAGAGGGTGCCTAACACCTCTCTTTGTAACCGTGATCCCTTACCCATAATTTCTGATTGTAGATCAATGAGCCCTTTTAGAATAGGAAATCCAATGATTCCTTCTTCTAAAGTTTCTACAGAGTCTATTCGACCATGAAAATATGAGTAAGACTAGTGACGGCTTAAGTCAAGTATAATATCCCAACGCCTCAAATACACTAGCAAAGGCCCTGAAAAAGCACTCATGAGGGTGATTCGCCTACGACCACAAGTTCATATGCACAAATTCAACTAGGTTAGAAGCATGCTGAAAATGTGTCAAAATTAAGGATCATAAAGATGGGTTAGAGGAATAACTAAAGGATCTAACAGTGGTGATAGTGCACGGGACACTTACCTAAGGTGTTAAATCGATTAGACAATTAGATTTATTGTGAATGATTTTGAAAAAAAATAAAAATTATATATTATTTTATTAATTTTTTCAATGAGTTTTAATTAGTCAAGTTTACAAAAATAAAATCTATTCAATCTTAAAAATAAATAAATCTGCACCACAATCAGAGCATTGGAATTTGTGCTTATACACATGGAATTTGATGTTTTTGGTTGAGTGTGATTAAAAGTAATTAGGTCCACTCCATGATTAGAGTATTAGCGTTTGCAAGTGTACACATATAAAATCAAATAGATTCGATTATGATCAAATCAATAGCCTAAGACATTAAAATATCATTAATTTATTGTCCACTTGTAGATTTAGTGCAATGTTATCTTATAAGGAGGATTATAATCTTAGAGATCTAGATCTCATTACTGGATTTACTTGATTAGAGGGTATGAGAAATATTCAAGTTAGTTTCCAATTAAGATTTCTTTATAATGGAAATCTACAAGTATAAGCTTTAATTCAAGATACTGTTCCCTCTCATTTCAAACCTTAGCTCTAGAGAAATTTATTTCCTTTTAGAAGCACTAATGCACCAAATCTAGAGATCATATATTATATATATACATAGTGTTTTCTTCTTCTATGATTGAGAATAAATATATTTATAAATGAGCTTTCTTTTGTCTTCATGTTTATTTCTTTTCCCTGAAGAAGATAATCATGCTTAAGTAATATGGTTCCAATCTGGAAAGTGATTTTTACTTTTCCATATGGAAGGGTTTTTCTTTTTTTTTTTAATAGCTATGAATTCGAAATTGATGGTACATTTTGGGTCAGGATTCACATACATGTGTGCCGCTGTAATGCAGGGACAAGTCACCACCATTTAACAAATGGTGGCGGTCCATCACACCATAGACTTGTGACTTCTTCATGATTTTCGGACTCGGACAACTTGCATATGACTTGTATAAGTCGACTCGGATTCGGTACTACCCAATCTAGTTCAATAACGCGGCTCATCTACTCGAGTCACCACTGACCTACAGACCTAGGCAAGTTGGGCTTATCACTACCTAACTCAGCCAAGCTGCGACTCGACTCAGGGCCAGACGAGTCTATCCGAATCAACGGGTCTTTTTAGGTCAACGATACAATGGAGCTTTCTCAAGCCCCCACATGTGTATCAAAATGTGCCAGCATGGCATGTAGGCATCAGATCCAATTCATTCATCAGATGGGTCCCACCATTTCGATGCTCCCACCAAAACCCCAGGTCAAGTCAGCTCCACAATTTGATCCTAGTTTGCATAAGAAATGAACGGATCAAATTAGTTTTCGTCAATTTTTTGGAAGTCTCTCTGCCTATTTCTAATTTTGGTGAAGAGATTAACTTTCTGATTTCTAGGCCAAGGGATATAATGCGTGATGGACGGTTTGGATCTCATGCCACGCTGGAATATACGGCTGCATGTACATGAACTTCCTTGCACACGCATGTTTACTGTCCAATAGGTTACACTCTTGCAGATGGACGACACGTGGCATACTTGTAATTCGAACCAAACCGTCCAAATGATGGGACCCACTGTAGATAGGTCACACATCCATTGAAAGAAGATTAATAGCCTTTGATCAGTCGACAATTTGTTCATTGAGTTCTGGCTTATGACTGCTTCTCATTTTAGCCGTCCATTGGATGGCCATCCATCAGTCATTTAATTTTTAGCCGTCCACAATTTGGACCGTTGAATTTTGATTTGGACGTCTGTGAGTGCTTGTATATGAACCATCGAACTCTACCAGAATATCAAAGCTTTTCTCAGATTTTAAGACCTTAGTTATCACTTATCGTGAATGAGTTGATTGGGTCAGCAAAACCGTCTGGTCCAATGAACAGCCTAGATCTTGTCCCATGCAATCGTACAAATGGAACCACGACCATGATCTAGACCGTCCATCCAACTGATCGTACCAAGGATGGACCATGTAGAAGTTCTGCAACGGTTTGGATCAATGAAAGGACCGAATGATGTGGGACCCTGAGCAAATGGCAAAGCAAAACTAATGTCTTAAGGCCCACCCACTTAGGGCCCGTTTGGATACCACCCAATAAGTAAGTTTTTAACTTATGTTAAGTTAATAAATTATTGTGCCTCACCTGCTAGCCCAGCCAGAAGACACCTACGAGTTTCAACAGCGGGTCTAAGGCTCGAAATGCCAAGAAGACAGTTATTGTGACTAACTGTATTGATGCGCTGTGCAGATAGGATGATGCATTGGATGACTAACAAAAAATTAATAAAATTCTTTTTCTTACTTATTAAACTTGAATAAGTAACTTACAATCCAAGGGAACTTATTTTGATAAGTATTTTTTTTTAAGCTTTTCAACGATGTCATTGTGAGTAATGCGGGCAGGCAGGCGCACAAGGATGTGCCATGTTGAGAAATATATTAAGGGATGTTTTTGAGAAATCTACTCTATTAATCATTTTATTTGTATTATTTTAGGGGGTAGGTGTAATTATGAAGTAGATTCACTCAATTGAGCCACACAACTTGCAACAATGGTATTAAACACCCATTGTTGAGACCCCGTTTATTGTCATGCAGCCCATCATGATGTTTACGAGAAATCTACTATATCCATCAGTTTTTCCAGCTCATTTTAATCAGTGTCCAAATAAAATGAATATCCAAAACTCAAGTGGGCCACACAACTTGAAAATGTATCATTAAACCCCATCTTAAAACGTTAAGAGCTCAAAAAATAGAAGTGTCCTACTATAACGATTTTGAGAAATCCATCATGTCCATCATTTCATTAGCTCATTTTAAGTTGTGGGCCAAAAAATTGAGATAGATCCAGCACTCAAGTAGTGACACTACTTGAAACAGTGGTATTGAACATCCACTATTGAAATAGTCACGATGCCTACTTTTTTCTTTCTTTTTTTTTGAAATATCCACCTATACACCTTCTTCATTTGAGCATATGGGGTGGGAATGACCTTATGATCGGTTTGGATGGCATATAATAATCACAGTGAGCCTTAGAAAGATTTCAATGGTGGTTGTTCAATCTTCATTGTTTCCTTCAATGTGACCCTCTTAAGCTTTAGATCTACCTCATTTTTTGGCCCACTTACAATCATAATCTGGTAAAATGGACGAACAGGATGGATTTCTAAGAAACATTATGGTGAGCCCTAGGCACGTCGGGTTCACCTACCAATCCATGTCTAGTACGGTAGGGTAACAACTTGCTCTGTTAAGTGGTGAAGTTGGACCCACTTTCATGTATGTGTTGTAAATCCATGCCAAAAAATGATGCAGGTCTAAATCTCAGGTGGACCACACGATAGGATACATGATGATTGAATGCCTGCCATTAAAAACTCTTTGGAGCCATGAAAGTTTTGGATCAAGCTGATATTTGTGTTTTCCCTTCATCTCAGTCTATATGAATTATCAACAAGTTGGATGACAAATAAACATTACGGTGGGCCTTAGGAAGTTTTTAATGGAGGGCATCTAATGACCGCTGTTTCCTATGGTGTGGTCCACCTGAAATTTGTATTTATCCCATTTTTAGGCCAATACCCTAAAATAAGCTGGCAGAACAGATGTACAGAGTAGATATAAAACGCATGTATTAAGATAGGCCCACTGTCGCAGCATTATCGGATTGGGCATTTCAATAAGCCAGCGTGCCTGTATGATTAAGTAAAACCGAGATAAGTTACTTGAGGCATAAGTAACTTACCATCCAAAAACACGCCCTTAGATTGAAGATAGTTGAGTTTGTAAGGACAGGATGCCAGGGTGGGATCCAGATCCACGTGGCAGAATGGTGTGCCTTTACCTTGGATTCCTGCTAGTTTTGTCGCACAAAAAATGCCCAGGTCCAGCCCATGTGATTATACAGGGTCCAGGTCCAGCCCATCATGATTATACATGGCCCAGGTCCACATCCAGCCCGAGCCCTAGCTTGGCCACCCTCGTTTGTGTTAGATCTAAGTTGTTCATTTGCCATCCCCAATTATACACTATATTGATAAAAATGCCCTTGAAACCCTATATGGGTCTGGCTCGGTTTTCGGCAGGGCTGACAGGCTCTTAAGCACAGACCGAACCCAGCCCAATTAATAAATGGGCTTAAATTTTAGACCAGGGTCCGGCCCTTTGGCCTAGTATTTCAGCCCAAGCCCTGCTCAAACCAGGTCAATCCAAAAAGCCCAATGAGCTAGCCGAGCCCATTAACAACCTTAGTGTGAATAGCTCAGGTTAACAACCTATGGGAGCTTTGAGCTCCGGCCGACTAGTGGCTTCTCAGCTAGTAGTTCGGCCTGTGGATTGGGCATGTGCCAGACGTTATAAGCCTAATGGGCCAGAATCCACCTAAGACCGTTGACCAGGCTCCTGAGGAATGGGCCCATTGTTTGCCTTAACAGGCAGGCTTGAGCCTGATTAGTGGGCCTTATTTTAGCGACAGCTGAAAATTGGGTCATTCAAAGATGTGGCCCACACCGGCCCATTCCCACCACTAGTTGATTCATCAGGTAGGCTGATCATTGGTCAATTTCAGCCATCGGGTTTTTTTCCATGCAAATGTTGCCAATTGCGCCATGACAACGGTGTCCTGATTTTGGGCCAGAGACATGGTCATGCTTGATGAGGCTCTGATCGTACATACGCATATAGGGGGCAGGCCAGAAGCAACATTATTTCATTCTTCCTGCCAATTTCCTACTACCCAGCTCTCCGTTGGATATACTCCTCTTTTCATCGCTAGAATGGGACCGAAAATCCTAAGGGCATGTTTGGGTTCTTAGAATTCATGGTAATACAATGTAAAACTTTAATTATTACTCCTTGTAGTTGGTTGGATAAACCAGGTTGCCAAATCATAGGAATGTATTGAATGCAGTGGGTGGACGGGCTTTGACGTGGCACAATTTCGTGGGCCCCATGATGATGTATGTGTTATATCCACACCATCCATTCATTTTGCGATAGCATTTTATGGAAATGTAAAAATAAAATAAAAAATGAGCCACATCCAAAACGAAAATTAACCGCACCACATAAGCAGTTGGGATTGAATGCCTGCCATTAAAAAGCTCTTGTGGCCCATAAAAGTATCAAATAAAGCTGATATTTAGGGTCATACCCTAAAATAATATTGCAAAATTGATGGACGGTGTGGATACAACACATATTAGGCAAGTTTTATCCACACATGTCTACTCAAGGAAGCACATCACAATCCGATAAAAAAATTAATGCCTTATGAAGGTGTTGTAATTACATTCGGCTTTACTTTTGACTACTATGGTAATGGCTTCGCAGCCAACGTTCACGATGATCGACTTTGTGGCGGCAGTCATGCTGGCCTCTACTCCAGGTAACCCTTTCCACAAGTCACCCCTTTCGTGAATCGAACACAAGACATGGTGTTGGCTCTAATGCCAATTGTTAAGAACCTAACCAATGCGCCAAAAGTCCCAAGACTGATGGAACTAATAAAGTTAGGCTCTTAAGCCCTGGGAATTGTAACAAAGATAGGGACCTTTCAGAACTTGCTTCCATGGTGTTCTTGGTTGGATAAACCTAGCTGCCAAATCATAGGAATGCAACCAAATGCAATGGGCACAATTTCGTGGGCCCCATGATGATGTATGTGTTATATCCACACTATCCATTCATTTTGAGAGAGCATTTTATGAAAATATACAAAACAAAATGAGCCACATCCAAAATGAAAATTGACCACACCACGTAAGTAGTTGGGAATGAATGCCTGCTATTAAAAAAGCTCCTGTGGGACACAGAAGTGTCAGATGAAGCTGATATTTAGGGTCATGCCCTAAAATAATATTGCAACATTGATAGACAGTGTGGATATAACACATATTAGGCAAGTTTTATCTGCACGTGTCTATTCAGGGAAGCACATTATAGTCCGATAAAAAAATTAATGCCTTATGAAGGTATTGTAATTACATTCGGCTTTACTTTTGGCTACCATGGTAATGGTAATCATTATCTTTTTAAGGTGGACCACACCACATTACTGAGGATTCCAAGAATCCAAACATTCCACTACGCTCTGTAGTCGACGTCCACGTCAACCGACTTTGTGGCGGCACTCACTCTGGCCTTTATTCAAGGTAACCCTTTCCACAAGTCGTCCCTTTCGTGAATCGAACACAAGACATGGTGTTGGCTCTAATACCAATTGTTAAGAACTTAACCAATGCGCCAAAAGCCCCGAGACTGATGGAACCAATAAAGTTAGGCTCTTAAGCGTTAGGAATTGTAACAAAGATAGGGACCGACGAAACTTGCCTCCATGGTGTTCTTTGTTGTCTCTCGCCACTGCACTATGTAGGATTTTGGGTCCTATTATAGCGATGAAAAGAGGAGTATATCTAGCAGGGAGTTGGATTGTAGGAAATAAGCAGAAAGAATGAAATGATGTTGCTTCTCGCTTGCCCATGTGTTTGGGATTTGGACCATTCACTAAGTAGTATATACTACCAACATGCCCAAAATAATCAAGTGAGCCATAAACATTTGTTGAATTTAGATCTTGGATTTATTTTAACTGCCCCCTTTTCACATCCAAGTTTTACCTGCCTACTCAGTGGACCAAAATCTTTTTAGTCCATGCCATGTTCATCACACCTATTCCAAGCTCATCATGTGTGAGCCCCTCGTTGAAAGATGCTCGAAATTTGGCTATTTTGTGGGGAGTTATTTGATACCTTGGTTGGGTATCATGCTCAATAATTAAGCAAAGAGTCAAATATTATGTATGTGGCATACATTAACTCAAATTACAATTAACTTGTGGAACCGGCCCATGGTGTTAATTTGAAATATGGTTAGGAATAGAAAAATGAAGTCAAAATAGGTTTACTGTCTCTCTTAAAAATAAGTGCAATTGACCATAGAATGTGTGAGCCTGTTGAGTCGTAGACTACTGAAAGATCATAAAGCAAAGCATGACCTGCTTGCTATTTTTAAGACCAGTTCCATCCCACACAAGCACAATAGTACTGCTTTAGATAGCAAAAGAGTCTTCATGATCAAGTGACTCATCATAGTAGTGTAACTTTAACTCGGCTGCATTATTAGATTAAACCTGTTGTCGTTTAATCCAGGTGCATGTTACAAATAATCCGAATTCAATTAAATGTGTATGATTAGAAATTATGTCGGCATGGTGCTAAGACGTACTCAACTCGAAATGATTGAACACTTGTGACCCTAGGTACCAAACTAGCTGGATTAGGATTAGACTTGTGAAGGTTGATTTGACTGTTCAACCGCCGATATTAAAGCAATCAAGAGATTTAAGAAGGAGAGTGTTAGTCCTTCAAAATAGGATTTTTTTGCCTTACGCTAATGACTTTTCTTTGAACAGTGATAATATCCTTCAGGTTTTTCAGTAATATGATGATAAATGAATAGGATTAAAACTGAAGGTTAATTGCTAATTTTATTAATTTGCATGCAAGAATAATACAATCAACAAATAAAATAAACCAGGTAGAAAAATAAAAATAACTATCTATGGCTTCCTATGTGGATAGAACCGAAGCGTGTAGTCTACAGGACATCATTCATGTGATCTACCAAGTAAGAACTCGGTGAATGGTGGGATCTAACGACGGATCTCATGGATGCTTTATCTACTTCTAAGGCATAATGCAGTGATGACATTGGACCATGACAAATTTAAGCTAAAACAAATGATTCCAAACTTACTGCAGGATGACTGGACAAAAGTGGAATATCTAACTTAGGAAGCTAAAAACTAAGATAAGTAGCATTGCTCTTTAGAGATTGATTGAGTGTGTGTGGTGAGAGCCTCGAGCTCTTCATTGAATATGCTTTTGTAAGATTGGAAAGGCAGCAACTAGGTTGAGATTTCTTTGTTGATCCTCAAAATGACTTGGTTGTATCTCAGTAGGATTTGAATTCTTTGTGTCATTGTAATCTGATTTTCTTTTAATTCTTGATCATGAATTCATCTTTTAATCTTCCTTAGTCTTCGAGAAAGCATCAATCATTTCTATAAAAAAATTCATTTTTATAAAAAAATTCATTTTGGCATAATTGTATAAGACAGCCTTACCATGCATATCCTGGATTACAAGATATTCGACATCGACAGGGCTTTAAGTAAATTTTTGTATACATTGTAGATTACACATACCACTTGTGTGACAGTCATATG
The DNA here is from genome assembly GCA_003013855.2 of Liriodendron chinense. NCBI lineage: Eukaryota > Viridiplantae > Streptophyta > Magnoliopsida > Magnoliales > Magnoliaceae > Liriodendron > Liriodendron chinense. The sequence goes on from PVNU02002456.1 coordinate 41,392, forward strand.
TCATTCATGTAGTATCCCTCTTTTTTCTACCACAGACATGCGTACGGCTCTGAGTTGTGCTTGCTACTTTTGGCAAGCTACATGTCGTCGAAGAATATTGATTGAAGATTTATCGAGGCATCCATAAGATTTGCCTCTCGTCATTCGTATGATAGTATCGGTATGTGGCAGTATTTTATCATGTAATGTGTATGTGTCAGGCCCTATGTAAATAAAACCACTAGAAACTTAGAGTGGACATTAGTTGAATTGGAATTTTAGAGGCTTTGTGAGCTGGCACGCACAGAGGGGGGGGAGGGAGAGAGAGAGATGATGATGGTGATGATAACCACTACAAGAATGATGATGGTGATGGTGATGATGAGATTGAGGGGGGGGGGGGGGGAGAGGGAGAGAGATGATGATGATGATGATAACCACTACAGGAATGATGATGGTGATGGTGATGATGAGATTCTTCCAATATCTTTAGTTGAGCACGTACTGCATGGGTTATTATAGGGAGCTACCCCTAATTTTGTCTCTATAATAAATAGAAACAACAAAAAGAATTAAGAGAAAAACCATTCACACAACACGCTCCATCACTAAAAGAATCAAGAGAAAAAACAATTCACAATCCACACCATGGAGCGGCTCATCACACCCACACACTTGTGTGAAAATTGCTATGTGACAAACACCATATGCCTTAAAAGCATAATATTTGGAAAGACTATAGAACCTTACCTGAGAAAGTTCTCATATAAAGAAATTAAACTTCTTTTCTTTGATCAATGTTGGACGGAACAAAAACCTTGCCAAAATACATTTCGTTATTTTGAAACCTCTATAAAAACAATACATGACTATTACTCACAACTCCAACGTGGGTAGGAAAATTTTGTCTTCCAATTGATAGATTATATAGTTTTTATTTTCCAGTATTCAATAAGTGCCATGTGGATACCACCAAATAAGTTACCTTTTCTACTTACATCAGTGGATAAGTAACTTATTTGATATAAGTTTGGTTTATGATCACTTATAAGTAGCTTTTTTTATTTTGAAGTTATTTAATTACTTAAGTTTAATAAGTAAAGATCAAGATAAGCTGCTTAAGGCATAAGTAGTTTATCTTAAGTAACTTAGGATCTAAACGCCCCTTAAGGGCCCGTTTGGATTGTAAGCTACTTAAAGATAAGTTACTTATCAATAAGTAACTTATCTTGGTTTCTACTTAATTAGCAATAAGTATGTTTGGTAAACAACATGCTTTTCAACCAAAAAGTAGAAAAGCATCATTTGTTTCCAACATCATTCCTCAAGTCTTGATCCAGTTGGCCGTGAAAAAAGTAAAAAAGCAAAATAAAAATGCTAAATGCTTAACTGATTTTCAGCAAAAATAAGTAATGATCATTATTTATTAATCAAACTAACTTATCTCAAATAAGTTACTTAACTGCTGCCATCAACAAGAAAAGCAACTTATCTGTTGGTATCCAAACGGGCCCTAAATGTCCAACAATTTATTTATTTCTTCAAAATGCATTTAAATTGGACTCTTTTATGGTCTCACTATTGAAGTGATGTCACCACGTTGTGGGCCCCACCATGATGTATGTGTTGTATCCACCTCGTCCATCCATTTGGAGAGATCAGTTTAGGACATGAGCCAAAGAATGAGGCAGATCCAAGGCTCAAGTGAACCCCACCACAGAAAACAGTGGGGATAGTGATGCCTACCCTACCGTTGAAACTTTCCTAAGGCCCACCATGATGTTTATTTGAGATCCAACCTGTTCATAAGTTCACAAAGACATAGATGGAGGGAAAACACAAATAGTAGCTTGATCCAAAATTTCCGTGGTCCAAGAAGCTTTTAATGGTAAGCGTTCAATCCCCACTGTTTTCAGTGTGTTGGTCCACTTGAGCTTTGGATCTGCCTCATTCTTTGGCTTTATGCTCTAAAATAATCTCTCCAAATGGATGGACGGTGTGGATACAACACATACATCATGGTGGCGCCTATAGGACTAGGTGACGTCACTTCAGCAGCAAGATAGCTACTGAAGCAGTCCGCAGCTAATCCGCGTCCCAATCTTGACCGTCTAATTTTAGTTACTTGTACGCCACGTATGCATTTCTAATTAATTTCCAACTGCTACATATTATCTCTAATTAATTTCCAACTGCTACATATCATCTATCGTCACTGCAGCATTGTCTGCACGACATCGCACGTGGCACCATCTGAGCCACTCATCAAGTGGTTCAACACTCAAAATGTTTATCCAGAAATTAGACCATTGCACTTATCAAGTGGGCCATAATATTAAAAAAAAAAAAAAAAACAAGTAAATTTCACGTTATATAGTATGAGCCCAAACGTGAGAGAGATCCCAAATTTAAGTGGGATGCACCACGAAAAACATTGGGAATGGACGCCCAAACATTGAGAACCCTCCTAGGCCACAGAAGTTTTGGATCAAGCTGATATTTATATTTTCCAATCATCTAGGTGGTGGGAAACCTTATAAACGGGTTGGATGGGAATATAAACATTGCTATTGGCCCAGGACGGTTTCAACTGTGAGTGTTTCTATCTTCATTCTTTGTACTACGTGCCGTTTCCCTAGTTTTGGATATTCATTACGTTTGGTTCATGTCCTAAAATGAGATGGCTAAATGGATATATAAAGTGACAGGGGTTTGTGTAACTCCTTACAAGCAAGTCCCTCGGCCCCACCACCCTGATCCATAGCTCAAGCGGTAGACTGAGTGAAGATAACCTCATTTCAACACTGAGGTCTTGGTATCAATGTCTCACCTGAGCTTGCTAGATCAGCTGAAAAGACACCTAAAGGTTTCAACAGCAGATCTTAGGTTCAAGCGCTAAGGAGACACACTAACCCCACCAGTGGCTGGGTGCATCATGTCACTGACTGTGTGGGTACATTGTGTAGGTAACATGGTAGGTGGGTTGCATGACTAGCAAAAAGACTGGTTGGGTGCATCATGTCACTGACTGTGTGGGTACATTGTGTAGGTAACATGGTAGGTGGGTTGCATGACTAGCAAAAAAAAAAGGGTCTTGGTATGGACTCCCAGATAACATTGTGGTGCGGCTAACAAGTGGGGTGGGTGTACTAACAAAAAAAAAAGTCCCACTGATTGCCACTCAAATTAGGGAATTTTTATGACAAAGGTTATGGGCACGATGGAATCGAAGTTTTGGCCTCCCTTCTCTAAATTTTATTTTTTAAGCACTCTAGGGGCGCCTTTTGATTTTTTAGGACCAAATTACCCTTCTGTCAGCTGCTCCCTCGTTGGCAGTTGCATATCTTAAGAGTCGAAAATCCTTAAAAAAAAGAAAAGAAAAAAGAGGGAGTGTGAGCCCCCACTAAAATAGAATTGGGCTCACTCCTTGGGTGATCTAATTCGATCATTTTAATAAGATAGTCGTGAACAACAGAGGGGTTTTTTTAGTTTTCTATTGAAGCTTTCTATGGCCCACAATGGCATTAATGTTGTTCATTAATTTTAAATTATTTCCTCTAGTGTAGTCCATTTGTGATATTTTTTCCATTAAACTTGGGCTAATGATATGAAATTAAAACCCCTTTGGGTTGGACGAGGTGGATTTTTTTCACGACAAGCCAGTTGGCTCACATAAGTTGTCTGATGGGAGTCTTATGGTGGGGCCCTTCTACAGGAGGGCCAGTTGCCCTTTTCTTTCTTCTCTCTTTGTTTTTTTTTTCCAATAGGGGACCACATATAGGCGGAACTTCTTTGATGGTTGGTAGTTGTATGGATTACCACCACATTCTTTAGGGGACCATCACACTCTTTAGCAGAGCTCACTACATGGAGTTTGTGAAAGAAAGGAGTGTGTGTTGGTCCCCTTTTATAGTTATTTTTTTATTAGATATTAATGCCGAGAATTTGTGAAGGGGAGTTGAGTGTGGTGATCCTCCCCTATGGAAGGTTGATATCATTTTCAAATAAAGTTTTTTTTAAGACAAGGTAGTGTGTCTGGATCGTCGATACTATTCGTAGATTGTAGATACTAGCCGTGGATTGCCAATAGTGTATATGGATCACAAATGTGCATTGGGGCCACACTTGGATCACTGATAGTGTATGTGGATTACTGATATTGTCCATGGATCGCCAATACTATTTATGGAGCGCCGATACTATTTACGAACCGCTGATATTGTCTGTGGACCGCCAATGTGCATTGGGATCACACTTGGATCATCAATAATGTATGTGGATCGCCAATGTGCATTGGGACCACATTTGGATTTCCAATGTGCATTGGGACCACACTTGATATTGTTTGTGGATTGTTGATGTGTTCTCTTTGTTCTCTTAGTTTAAACTAATACTTTGCCTTTCATGTACTATAGATTTCTTTTGCGAACTGGGAAAACTAGGTCCTTGATTGGATTATGCTAATGTAATGGACTCTCCCAAGTGCTCAATATTATTTATAACTTTTTTGAAAGATTATTTTAACAAGTGCCAGGTTATGAGAGATTTGTTTAGAAAAAAACTTGCTTCGATTATTTATTTGATTTCAAATAGGAGTCCAACCACCAAAAAAAGAAAAAAAAAGAAGTGAAATGTTAATTTAATCATTCTTTTTATTATTATTTTATTTTTATTTTTATGAATGTTGTAATGGATGAAGTTGATTTTGGATTTTAGATTTGAAGAAATAGATGAATAATGTAATGAATGAATGTTGAAATGAAAGAATTTTGTAATTGAAAAATGAATGTTGTGTTGTATCACACCCAAAAGGCTAACCTATTAGGTGGAGGAACCCCAGCATATATAAACACATATTCTGCCCCCCTCTCAACCGATGTGGGACAAACCAACAATCCCCCTCTCCACAATGGAACCTGGGGCGTGCAACACGCATGCATGGGGGGCCTCTCTCCTCCATCCACGTGGGCCTAGGATCACCATGGTCCTGGGTAGATAACCTAGGCTTTGATACCATTGTTATGTCACACCCAAAAGGCTAACCTATTAGGTAGAGGAACCCCAGCATATATAAACACATATCCTTGCCCCCCTCCCAACCAATGTGGGACAAACCAACATATTGTAATGGGATCACCAATATTCATTATGGATTGTTGATACGACACTATATTGTATCGGTGATCCCAGTTCATATAGTTGATCCATAGTGAATATTAGCAATCCTCGTTCATATCAATGATGTAGAGTGTCCCATGATATAACTTCTTTTTTTTTTTTTTTTTATGAATTTGCTTTCATTTTTTCTAATTTCTTTCATTTCTTCAAACTTTTACCTTCTTTTTTCAAAGTGGGAATTTGAATTCATTTTCATCCAAATTTATACATTCTAATTCCAGTTTGTTAATCAAGTGCTAACAATTTAAGATATAATAATTTATAAATGTATGCACACACACACACACACACACACACACAAACACATGAAAAATTAGTTAATAGAATGTACATATTTTGATTGCAATGAATTTACAAAAGTCAATTTTTGCTAGTAATGGGAAGGAAGGTGCACATCATCTAATTATGACCCATTCACCTGTAGTTAAAGCATCTTGGTTAGCCTGACTTCTCCCTGGCTAGTAATTTTGATATTTTTCCGTCTTTCATAAATTTTCTTTTGATTCGGGGCCAGATTTTATCACATATCATCCTAAAATTTGTTAGTGTGTCTCATTGGCTAACATCAGATATTGGGTACATCGATTCCTAGTATGTTTGTCAAGTAGAACGGGAAACGATATTTGTAACAATCATGTATCTCTATTTGTTTGATTTTAATACCTTATATTAAAAGTGTTTTCGCATCGTAATATTGCAAAGTACATCCTTAGTCAACCCTTGTCCCTGTACATTTGTCAAAGGATCTCCACTATGCATTTCCAATAAGCTCGCCATTGAGCTTAATCCAAGATTTGCGTTGTGTATTTTAACACGACCCCAATTGAGCTTAGTCCAAGGATCTTTGTTGTGCATTTCTAACAGGATCACCATTGAGCTTAATGCAAGAATTTTCATTGTGCATTGTTATACGATCACCGTTGAGCTTAGACCATAGATATTTGTTGTGCATTTTTTTTTTTTTTTATAGAATTATCGTTGAGCTTAATCTATGGATCTTTGTTGTGCATTTTTAACAAGATCTCCATTGCACTTAGTTAAAGGATCTCCTTTGTGCATTTCTAATAGATCTTTGTTGTATATTTTTTTTTAACAGGATTACCGTTGGAATGGATCCGTCTTAAAAAATAAAAAAACCTGAAATACATTTTACACTTACCCTTATGTTAATATTGTCCTCTCGAAAAAAAAAAACTTGAACAAGTTGTCAGAAACCTGCCAGAATAAAAGAACAAATGCATGCCAGAAGCCCACCAGAGTGGGTGCCATGGAAGTAGCAGCAATAGTCCTAACTACTTCCAAGGTGGTGGTCCCCTCCCTCCAAAATAAATTCAAATGGGGTCCAAACTTTGGTCTTGACCCCCATATATAGCTTTTGGGACCTTTTTGTGGGACTTACTGTGCATCTCCATTAAAATCTAATTTGACCATTAACATCGAGAATTAGTTTCAAGGCATAGCCTCAGGAATGAGGGAAGAAGACATAAGAGGTGAACTACACAAGAGGAAAACAATTATGAGAGAAAAGACACCATTATCTCTATTTGAAGACCATAAAGGTCTCAGATGAAGATGAAATCAATACACTTTGATGTCACAAGATACCCCAAATCAAATAAATGAATCAAATCTCTCAAAAAGTGGGCCCATTCATGATTTAGTGGGATTCACAATTCCCTCTTTTTGAAAATATCTTTTCAACTTACAAGATAAGCTACCGGAGGGAGCAGTGGTAGAAGGGTATTTCTGTCCTTAAAAAAAATCAGAAAGTACCCTGGTAAAAAAAAAAAAAAGGCTCAGAGAAGGGAGGCGTAAACCTTGATTCCCTCGTACCATAGGGATATTGCCATAAAAATCTCCTCAAATAAGGGAGTAGATTATGGGCTCACCTTCCTTTATGTGTATATATCCTACTCTGTCCCTTCATTTTGGAAGATCATTTTAGGACTTTGCATGAAAACGAAACATATAAAGATATAATGTGGACCACGCTAAAAGAAAAGGTAGTGATTGAACACCCACCATTGAAAACATCCTGACACCCACAGTGGTAGACTGAGTGAAGATAGACAGTGGACCACGCTAATAGAAAAAGTAAACTAAACACTGTGGGTGTGTGTACTAACAGTGAGAATGAAGAAAAACAAAGAATATCTTGGCCCAAAACTTTGGTGTGGGTAATATTTATTTTCCACCCAAAGCGGGGAGTTTTTAATGGCCAATCACCACTATTTCTTCCTATAGTGTGGTCCACCTGAGATTTGGATCTGCTTCAATTTTGGATTCGTGCCCTAAAATTATCTTAAAAAACCAATGGACTGCATTGATGTACTACAAATACATAAAGGTGGGCCCCACGGTCAGAGCCGCACCTAATCCCTTCCCATAAAATAAAAGCGTCAAGCTCTCGGAGCACGTGCCAACGCAGCACACGGATGGGGGTATCCATGCACTGTATCAGGTGGGGCTCACCCCGGACATTTCCAAGAACAAAATCCAGGCTGTCACACCCAACAGGCGGGGCACGCATTCGTGATGAACATAGGCCGTCGGTTAGTTTGTTTCTGACCGTTCATTTCCGTGATAAAAGCGTGACAACCAAAATAGCATGGGGCGAGCAATAAAATAAATCAAATGCTGCTTCTTCCCTCTTCCGTCGTCGGTTGCAGTAGCTGCGTTTCTCGCTTCTTCTTCCCTCGCCTCTACTCTTCAAGGTCTCTCTCTCTCTCTCTCTCTCTCTCTCTCATTTGATACTCTGGCTGCGTATGACACTTGATACTCATGCACTTAGAAATTGTACACTTGGAAAATGCTTTCCCTCTCTCTCTCTCTCTCTCTCTCTCTCTCGAATGTCATTTCAATTTGCTGACTTTCCTGCGTTTTTCAGCTTGCGAATTGCCTGTGGCCTCCGCCTACAGGAAATTCGGAAGCTATGTGGGACCCACTGCGATGTCCGTGTGGCGTTTACTCGGTCCATCAATTTGTATAACTCTTTTTGGTTCATGAATTTAAAAATGAGGCAGATCCAAGGTAATATATATAAAGTTCGTCCCAGTGGTAATAACATTATGAACGGTTTGGATGGCACATAAACATCATGGTGGGCCCTGGGTATGTTTTGATGGTGGGCGTTTCTGTACCCACTGTTTCCTTTCGTGTGGCCCACTTGAGTTTTGGATCTGCCTTTCCTAATCCGAGCTGGTGAAACTGATGCATGGAGTGGATTTCTCACTGACATGGTGGTTGGCCCCACATAGCTTCCATCTACTGGGGCCTCCTAATCCGAACCCATTGATGGAATTCCTATGATAGGTGACGACCATCTTGAGAGTGGTGGTGACTCATTATCTGCACATGTAGCAATCGTGTACGGGTATCTACTATCTAGACCATCCGGATTGTGGGGCACACTGTTGATGGAGCATGCCCTATAACATTGCGCTGATCAAGCGATCCTAGCCATCCAATTGATTGCTATCAAGTGGATGGTTGAAAGTGAAATAGAAAGGTACAAATTCCAATGGCAGAATCAGATGGTCGATATCATCTTCACAGCGTAATTGTGTTCCCATCTGCAATTGGGTCGGAGAATTGGATGGTCTGGATTGCTGTAATATGGCACCATTTGTACAGTTGAAGTTGCCACCATGTATGGTCTTGGAGAAGACTTGTTGGTGTCTTGCACTCCATCAAAGGGTTGCAAGCTCTACAAGGTATTCACTTCGTCGTCGTAGTTGTTATTATTATTATTATTATTGTTTTTAAATGGCGGTGCTATGGAATTATACTCTTGCAAAGTTTGATGGTTGATATACAGGCACCGCAAATTATACAAGTGAATGCAAGTAACTCAAATCAAACCATCCAAATTGGGAGTCCCAATCTAGATGAATCATCATCATCATTTAAGGCTTATCCCAACCAATTGGGTTTGCTACACAAATCCTGTTCAACAGATTGTTAGGATTCATGAGAGAATGCTGTGGCTAAAGTTTGACGAAACCGATGCAACCCTTCTCCTATATTTAGGCTTGGGACCTGACAATGAGAGCCCTAACCTCCCACTGTTAGAGTTCCCAATCTAGGTGAATCGAAACAAAAAATTAGGATTGGTGGACGCTAAGTGGATGATTGAAATGAAAATTGGCAATAATCTGGCTTCAGTAAATGAGCTGTCCATTTATTTTATGCTCATTAATTTTCTTGTTTCTTCAAAATTGGACTACTTGTCCTCTTTGGTTGCATTATTGAACTGAATTGGAAATAACCAAATTGCTATATCCTTCATTAGCACCCATACTAGGAGTTTGGTGCTCCAACTTACATTGTGTTACTTTTAAGATGGACTTGATGTTAGGGTATCTAGAAGGGGGGGGAGGGGGAGGGTAAGTGTCTTCTTTCACTTTTTCTAGTGCAAAAGATAGTTCTACATCGGATTGGAAGAGGGTATGTGGATGTCTATATTAGTTTTTCCCTTAGCCTTTTGAAGAAGTGTTACCATATGCTTCAGCCTGTATGTGCACACCTGAGGGGAAAACTGGCGAGAAAATCTGCTAACCAGGTGTGTCTGCCTGATACTCGTGTGTGTGTGTGGGTGGGGGGGGGGGGGGGGGAGGATAATGGGCTTGGTTTTGCTGAAAATTATTTTGATTTTAATTAATCATTATGAAGTTTTTAAAATTTATTATATATTACTGTTGGATGTGGCCTACTTTCTAACGGCTGCTTTCCTTAGGGGCCACTTGGATGGGAGTAAATGGAGCTAAATGGGGGGAGTTGGGAGTAAATGGAGCTAAATGGTATTTGAGGTGTATTTGTATGCAAGTAAATGCAAGGAAATGAAATGAAATGTGAGTAAATGGGCATATGTAAATGAAATCTTTTCTACGAGAGAGGATTTGGAAGTAAATAGAGTGAACCAAAATGCCTTTTTGAGCTCCCTTGGAGAGTCACATGAGTAAACAAAGGTAACACTATGCACATGGCATGCTAATGATACTTTGAAATAATTCAATTATTGGCTACATCACTAAAATCACACCAATAGAATGATCCAAACCGTCCACAGGTTGGCCATCTAAATGGAACGGTTAAAAAGCATTGACAAGTTGCTTGTTTGTGATCCTTATGTTTGTGGCCCACCCGAGTCTCAATATTTTCTCACTTTTGGCTGAAGTATACATTTCAATGGGCTTATTACAATCATTCTGTTAAATAGCACATATGTACGCTAATTTGAGATATTAAAGATGATTTGGGATATCACATATGTTCCTGTGAATATATTGAAAAATTCCGATGCATTCCAATTCCTCCCATTTATTCCCATCCAAATAGAATATTTGGATTTCAAATGCATTTCATTTGCTCTCATCCAAACACAACTGAGTAAGCCATTTAACTCCAATTCATTTACCTCCAATTCCATTTCCCATTTACCTCCATTTACAAGCTCCCAAACAAGTCCTTAAGGGAGACATGTCTCCTCAAATCTAGGCACATGAGATCAGACTCTCTTTCTCTCTATCTATAAATAACGGGGTGGTCTCTTAACGTTTTCACAAAAATAACAACAATAAAACTTCTCTTCTCTGTTTTTCTCTTCAAAATCCTCCTCCTTTCTTCTTCTCTCCAGGCGTGCGAAGAAGGTGAGGTGTTGGGATTTTTAGGTGGCATGTGTGCACTGTTGAAATCGTATGCTGAACAATTGTATCCTAGGGATAGCGCGCTAGGAGCATGCTGCACCGTAAAATCTGCCGAGGGGCGTGAACAATCTTAAAGAGAGCGACTGTGCATGCGCATCGCTCCAGCAAGAAATCAGATTCGTCGTTAGCCGGGTCACTAAATTCACGATTGCTTTAACAGGTGTGCCGTTCTTTATTTCTTGATTTATTATTATTTGAATATTTCCTATACCACTGTTTCTAACAATTATGAGATAGTAGCCCCATGGGTTCGGGAAATATATCGAACAAGAATAAATTAGTTTGCCCTGAGAACTTCAATGGCCAACACTTTAAGAGGTGGAAGCAGAAGAAGTTTTTCTACCTCATGACTCTTCGAGTGGCTTATATCATAAATCAGCTGAAGCCTACTGGTCTACAAGAATCAGAATTGACCGTTGTCCGTTAGAAGTGGGATGAGGATGATTATCTTTGCAAAAACTATATTCTTGGTGCTTTGTCAAATCTCTTACCTTAAAGTTGAACATCCAACATCTTTATGTTGAGAGTGATTTCAAGCTTAGGATTCAAGTCTTGCTTATCAGGTGCACCCTACTTGGAGAGTGCAGGTGTTGATGAGCTAATGTAGGGAGAATTAAGATAGATTAGAAGGTGGACGACACGACACGTCTATAGGGAAGCAAATGCTATAGCCAATATTTTGGCTAAATTGGCTACTTATTGACTTATAGTTACCAGGATTCAGGAATGGCATGTCTGGCTGCCACAGTTTTGTGTATAATCTTTTGCGTTGCTCTTTGGGTTGTGTGCTCTAGGTAGACATTGGTAGTTATAAAATTTTCTCTACCGAGGGGGAAAAAACTGAACTACCTTTGTTGCGTATATAAAACCTTAGTCGCACGAACCTCTACGCAGGTGTCACTTCTGCTTCATGCTTTGGGCTCATGCTCTCTCTCTCTCTCTCTCTCTCTCCCTCTCTCTCCCTCTCTCTCATACTTGATAACATTTTGAAATAAGACACTTTCCCTCTCTGGTCTCTGCACACGAGGAATTAGTTAATAATTTTTACCAAGAAGTATCCCATGGAGATGCGCCTCTTGCCACATACCAATGAAACTTAAGGGAAATTTCGTTGGATGGCTATAAGATCAGCTATGCTTCATGGGACATAATGTTAGGTAGTCAAGGGACAACATGTTATAGGATGAGTGCAGCTGAAATGAGCATGTTGAGATGGATGTGTAGCAAGACGAGGAGGGATAGAAATAGGAATGAATGCATCCAAAATGGAATTTGGGAGTAGATCAATACGTAATAAGATGAGGGAAAGTAGACTTAGATGGTTTGGCTATCTGCAACAGAGACTGAGAACTGCAGCGGTTAGCAGTGAGTTGGGTAAGGTTGCAGGTTCTAAAAGCACAAGAGGAAGGCTCAAAAGGATGTGGGTGGAGGTAGTAAGAAAAGAATTGAAGACCTATGGTTTAACTGAGGATATGGTCCTGTATATTGTTGAATGGTGGAACGGGATTTGTAGCTGACCCCAATTATTTGTTATAAGGCTTAGACGATGATGATGATTGGTAGCTTACCAGACCGTGTAAAATAGTGCTTTTTCTCCCATCACTAGTGTCTCCATGTCATGTACAGTGGAGAGTGGAATGGACAAATTGGCCTATTGCTGGTGAGTTTGCCACCTTCAGATTTATCTTAATCATGCAATTATGTTCAGAATCAGGCATCTTATATGCATTTTAATATCAGAAGCTAGAATAATTGCTTGGTAACAAGCCCCCCATTCTTGCTTCATGTTAGTTTCAATATGACACCTGCCACTAACACTATCTGTTTTTATAAAGTCCCATGTAAATGACAAGAACGAGGGGATTGTTACCAAGCAATGATTCTAGCTTCTGATATTAAAATGCATATAAGATGCCTGTTTCTGAACATAATGATGTTTATGTATTAAGAGTTAAAAGTTGTTTTTCTTGTTTACCACATCACATGTCTCCTTTCCTTTGCTTTCTCTTTCAAACATGGATTTGAATGTCCGTGGGTCTTATGTAATTAAACTCTTATATAGTTTGACAGAAGTTCATTTGATCTAATATGATGTAACTCTGGCAAAGGCAAACTTAATGCTACGTGTGGTGATCAACTCCATGCATTTCTAATTCTCCTCTTTTGATCTATTTATTCCACGCACTCGTTTTCTTATTGTTTGATAAATTTTGATTCATGCTTGGAGTTAATAGGGATGATTTGGTCATGGGCTTCAATTATCCCCATGGATTAGAACCTTGCATTGTAGTGGTCTTTCATATCCTCTCTTTTTCAGGGTTTTCTGTCTTCTTTCTCTCTTCTTTTCTAATAGAACATCAGAATTCAAATGTGCAGGGTGGTGTCTGCTCCAAGGTATAGAAGTAGTCAAATGGATGCAGAAACTTCACTGTTTGAAGGGAGAAAGCGTGCCACCATCCGGTTGTGCAAGATTTCCAGGTATGTTCTCATTTTTTTCTGGGAAAAGATCGTTTGCGCAAAGTGTGCACTGAGAGTTGGTGCACACATACTAGTCACTACCCAATAATGGTAAGCGGGAATCTTAAAACACATTTCAAAATGGGCATATGAAAACTCGAATTTTGAAGCTTGTTATATTCCCACCAACCGTCTTTTGATTGAGGTATATGCGTGCTTACTCTGTGCTCATCGTGTGCATTGTTTCTGATTGGTGCTCACTATGTGTATTTAAGATTTTAAGTTGTGCTCTTTTAATTTTTATTTTTTGTTACATCTAGTACGATGATGATGATGACATCTAGAACAAAAGAGGTCAGAACCTGAGTGTTGATCCTCCTTTGATCCCATGGAACGGATCCTAGATTGCTCAAAAAAAAAAGGAAAAAAAGAAAACAAAAGAAAAACTAGTTAGAAGAAGAGGGAGAGAGTAGAGCTAGGCTGGTAGCTAAAGAGACTTAAGAAGTGCTTTAAGGATTGTGAAACATGAGTCCAAACAGTAAAGAGCAGCAGTAAATAAGAAATAATCAGATTGCCTTGTAATGAGTGGGCATACAAAATAAAACAAAAACTATTTTTTCCCCTTTTTCAATCCTTGACAGTTGATGGCTATGCTTTTAGTTATAATTAAGTTTATTTCGTTATCCTGCAGCTTTACTACTGAGTTACTCGAGATGCACTCAGAAGCTCCCTCAATGCATATTTTATTTATCCCTGGAAACCCAGGTTGTACATGGATTTATCCTTCTTTTGAATGTAGATAGTGGAATGATATCTTTGTGATTTGCAATGGTGTTGTGTGAACTAAATTTGTTTTCTCATATTTAGTTATGTGAAATTTCTTAAATGCAGTGTGTATGATTTTTGGATTTTTACTGTAGGTGTTGTTTCATTCTATAAAGAGTTTTTTGAATCACTCTACGAGCAGCTTGAAGGAAACGCGTCTATAACAGGCAAGCAAGGGTGCTTCCTTTTTGGCATTGAAGTTATGATGCTGGACTCTTTGATCTACTAATTGCTTGCTTCCTAATGCTTTCTTTATGTGAATCTTCAGCAATTGGGCACATTGCGCATACAAGAAAGGTTGTTACCTCCACTATTTAGAAGTGCAGTCCTTATCCACTAATGTTTCAATAAATAGAGAGCTAAGAGCATTTTTGCAACCTTAGGATCAACTAATATGCTTTTGATATTGTTGAATTTTATTATCACGAGTTACCAAAACAATTGGCTATAAGGGTTTCTCGTATGAACTAGTAATCTTAAGGCAGAAATGGATGCGGGGGTTATGATTCAGAGTTTGGTAACACATCCAGGTGAGGGTGAGAGGGGAGGAGGGAGAGGTAACTGCTTATTGACGTCTTGGCTGATTTCTCCCTGTGCTTCCTGTGCCTGATCAGTAACTTCTTGTGCTTCCTTTACAATCAAGTAGGTCAGAGACGTTGAATACTGGTGAAACATCCAAGGCTTTGGGAAACTCACACTCATATACTTTTTTTTTTTTTTATAATATCTAATTTTCCTTTGAATTCAGTATGGAACAGTCTTCTTGGATTTAAGCTTTTTGTATGTACCCTTCGGAAAGCGTTCCAACCTCAAATAGACCATAACAAAATCTCCTTCGTTAAAAAACTTCTCGAGCTTTCTCTCATTCGCCGTTTCATGCTACTTCACATTGTTTTCTTCTTTTTGTCACTTGATTTTTTCCTGTAAATCGTGGGTGTGCTTTGCTTTTGCGACCGTCTCCGCATAGACTGACAACTTTCCTATATTGGCGATCATAAGTTTGATGCAGTGTGCTGCACACCATTACCAAAATAGCTGCTTTTTCCTTCTCATAAGCATTTTACCGGCCTTCACTTAGGTCGATGCACCGTTTGTAATCAATAGAACCACATTATCCCCTCAAACTTCTACTGAATCAAGAAGTTGAAACAAATTCTCCACATTTGTGGAGAAGTTTGATGTATAAATGGACCTTAAAAACTGTACCACTAGGGACTATTTACTAAAAAAATTAGTAATAGACATATTTATTCCGTCGGTCCATTCATCAAACATGATTGTACATTCCGTTTTCACCAACTTGTTATAAGTTTCTAAGATCTTCTCAATGTTGTCCAATTCCATTTTTAGATATTTATCCTTCATGATAGTTTGGAAACTTCAACCCGGGTGTGAAATACTACCACGTCTATCATAGACTCATCTAAATTTGCCTCAGAATCTTAACAATTGATCCGAGAGGCTGAGAGGTGTGGGACCTAGCTCCATTTTGGCATGGGGCCCACACCCCATATATTTTTTTTATAGGCTTCTATGGCTGCCTTTTCCACCAACCAAATAAGTGTTTTAAATGTAACCCTCTAACTGCCGAAAGTACTTTTCCTCTAGTGAGAGAGGTAATTTTTTAAATTGTCTCTTTGGATGGAGGAAATGCTTTTTCTGCCACCTAGAAAGCCTCCCATTTTCTGAACTTCTCCTTCAGGTCCCAATTACTCTCACATCCCTTACACAATTTGCAAAATATCCCACCTCAATCAAACCCAAAATCAACCCAATACAATCTTTAGACCTTGTGACAGTCAATTCACCAGACAGTGCCTGGAGATCGGTTTGACTGGAAAGTTAAAAAATTGACCCAACTTCTAGAGCCCATATCTTTATAACCCCATTGAATTTAGCCTCAAACCAATCTCATTAAACCAGCTTTCTAAGAAGCCCTAGATCATCCAAACTGATGCTGGAGAACTAAGTTCTGATTGAAAAACTGAGTAGCTCCCAGGCTAAATTTATGCAGGGAACAATTCACAAATGACTTTTATGTCCTTGTGTGGAAATTCAAAACCCAAAATCCATATTCCTTTGACCATTTGACCCAAGTTTTACAAAATTACGCCAAGGATCATTAGTTAGACCTTGAACTACCCTTTATTTACAAGACTACCCTTTAATAACCCATGGTTTGTGCAATTCCATTTCTACCCTCTAAGAACCATGAGATTTTGACAAGTTGCTCAATCCTACCCTTTCAAACCTAAACATCTAGAAGCCTCCGAGAACCTTCCTTCTATCTCAATTATCCCTTAGCATACCATAATTTACCCTTAAACCTCCCAATCAACAACCCTCTTAGTAAAATTCCTGTGAAAATTAAAAAATTAGAAGAATAGAGAAGAACAAAGAACATGTCTCTAATGTTAGAGACCTTGGAGATCTCTATTTACGAAAGGCTGAGTGCGACTCTTCCCATCTGGGTAGTGATGATGGGACATGTCTCTAATGTTAGAGACCTTGGAGATCTCTATTTACGAAAGGCTGAGTGCGACTCTTCCCATCTGGGTAGTGATGATGGGCTCTGTAAACTCTAAGGAGGCATCCTCTTTGATGGGGACATCACATGCACACCATTACGCATGTACCAGAGGAGGAGGCGGGCTCCAGTCCCTCTATGGCTAGGCGAATACCCATGCTGAAGACCCCATGTAGCATGTACGAGCATTTGGAAACCCTACATTGGGAAGATGCACATGGGTTGCTAGATGGAATGATTTGGACTGTTAGATTAGATGGATGCGACGATCGGGCTGTTGGATCACATGGAGCACATGATCGGACCGTTGATCGTGGGCCATCTTTGGCCGAGGACATTAGTTTTATTCAAAGATTATTATTATTATTATTATTTATATTGTTGAGTGGTTTAGATGTTTAATTTTAGGTTTAATTACTCTTCGCATATTGTTTTTATGATTAGAACATGTTGGGAACCAAAAAAGAACTGAAAAAGGCGTTTTTGTAATTATAGCCCAAATATGCTATAAAGCTTGGACGTCCCCTCCTTAGAGGGCATGAATGGTTGAATGAAATTTCAGATTTTCTCCTCTTTGTTTGTGTGCTTAAGAGATCTCCAAGGTGTGAAACCTTCTCTTGGAGTGATTCTAAGGGTTACCATTTGGTGTGAATCCAAGTTTTTTCTTTCTCTTTTCTCCCTCTAAAGGTATTTTCAAAACCTCTCTCTTTCATCTAATGTTCAAAAAAAAAAAAAAAAAATCTCTTTCATCTTTTTTCTCTCTCTTTCTTCTTCCCTCTTCTCATCTCTCCACCACCAAAACCCTAGCCCTAGTTCCTAATTTTCCCTTTTCTCAAAACCCTAAACCTAATTTTAGATTTTCCCCATTTTCTCTCAAAACCCTAACCTTAAATCATCTCAAAATCCTAATTCTCTTTAATCCCTTTTAGGTACAACTAATTTCTCTTGATCAGTAGATTTACCCTATGCTAATTGTGGAGTTTCTTAATTCCATTGGAACCTATGGTGATAGTATATTATTATTTCCTATTTCGAGCATGTGATAGCCTAGGATCTAACATGATTACTACTTCTTGATTGTTTGGATTTACATGAAGTTGTTGAAATTTATTGTTCTTGCTCACATGATCTAAAATCTGAATTTTCTTCTCAATCTAGGATAGAAAACATTATCCCGCATCACTCTTGTTTTGTTCTTCCCAATTTCAATATAATTTAAGCCAATCCAAGAAAAAATGGAGAACCAGTGAAGAAGAAGAAAACAAGTGAAGTCCCTCCATAATTGAAGAATAAAAACAATTGGATGGAGCTCTGAGCACCAACTTGATATATTCCAAATGAACTTTCATCTTCATTATTCTATTCTTCTTTTTCTTTCTTTCTTTGTTTTTCTAAATCAAGTTTTTGAAATGGAGTCCCTTCAGAGTAGGTACTCTTTGTATTTACATGGGTAGAGACAATGTTTTAAATATCAACGATATTGGCCGATATATCCCATGATATATCTTTTATCCCACCTGTGCGATACGAAACGCACAGGTAGTGTGAATATATCCCACATGTTCGATCTGGTGAGCATTTTCAATTTTCAATCCCCTTTTTTTTTGTTGAAATTATGTTAAATTAGTGTCAAATGGTTATAAATCCATTAGTTCTTCACATTTTGCATGAAAAATTATGGAGTTGGAGCTTTGATTTCGATATCCATTTGTTCTTCATGTTTTTTTTCATAATTTTCCTTCCACTAGTTGTCAATTGAGACTAATTTCAAAGTATTTAGGAGTATTTGATGAAATGATCATCACATATACTCTAATTTCGAAATTTAAGGGTAGGTGGTCCGATTTGGGGAAAATTCCCCAATTTCTTCCAAATTGCTTGCAATGTTGCACTCCAAACATGAAATCAAGCATGTATGAGGGCTGATCTACTGATTTGTTTAGTCCTTGTCAATTTTCGGAAAATAAAAATCATTTTTAATTAAAAATTAATAAAATATTTTTTTTCCAAAATTTCCCTTCAACCAACTATCAATTGAGACTAATTTCAAAGTATTTAAGAGTGTTTGATGAAATGATCGTAACATACACTCTACATGTTATGCATTCAATTTGAATATAGTTGCATTAGTTTAGTCAGACAACGCATAGCTTAGGGCCCTATACAAAGGAAACCTGTTATGTGCACTTCTTTTTTGAGATGTTATGATTTAAAAGTGTGTATTAAGGTCTTTCTTTAGTAATCCCTGAAGTTTTGTTGAAAAATTCAACCATTTCCTCAATGTTTCCACATGTTTCCCAAAAAGTGTGATAAATTACCTAATACAAACAATATATCACGTGTGATAACTGATACGTATCTGTATCCCAAGGATGCGATACGTAACGCGATACCAGTATTTCGAACACTGGGTAGAGAAAGGTCCCAACACCTTCCTTTCCAATAATTGATGCCCTTACGGCCTTACCTGAAATACTAATTCCTGGACGTTTTCGGAGTTTCTGAAAATTAGAAGATGATCCTTTTTTTTCCTGAAAAATTCACTAGCCATATCTAAAAAGGCTAGTGGTGACTCCTCATTTCATATTCTATCTTTAGTAGAGTTTGCTAGTTTGTTCATACACACATGCCAAGTTGGTGCCAATGGATGGATGGGCATTTGGAATTAGCATAGCTTTTGTAAATCATTTTGTCTATGTACTTAATTTCCATTTATACTGAGACATGCACACATATTAATGTGCTTTTTGTTGGTACTTAATAAATGTCATGGATATCTTTGTATCAGAGTATTTCCTTTGTATCTAATGATTTTTCCTTGCATACTTGCAAGAATTGGGAGCATGGAAGGTTGTTCTCATTGCAAGATCAAATTAATCACAAGGTATCGTTGTGGTTTTGTGGTTTGGCCATTTCTCTTATTGTATGCATTTGGAGAGCAATAATTGACAAATAAGTTCCATTTTGGCAGTAGGGCTGTTTATAGTTTTCTCTATAGTCTTACGTGGTTTGGTTGGTAACTCCAAGAGCTATTGGTTTTGTCTTGTGGAAATCATTGATTTTGTTGCCAATGCCTTGAGGTTGTTGTACTTTGTGGAATTCACCCTTGAAATGAGTAAATAAACAAATAATCCTCCCTCATGTGGATTTTTTCCCCCCATTCTCATGGAATTCTTTGTGGTCTTTTATTTATCTTTTAAATCATTTTTTTTTCTATTTGCATTGTATGATTTTGCTGCTCATGTGTTGCAGATGGATTTTATCAATCAAGAGCTTCAAAATAAAGAAATTCCTTTAATACTGGTAGCTACTTATCTGTTATTAAATTAAGATAAACTTTTCTTTGTTACATCATTTTTATATTCTACACCCCCCCCCCCCCCCCCCCCCCCCCCCCCCCCCCCCCACACACCCACACACCCACACACACACACACACACACACATTCCAAGCTTGGCATGGATAATTGAGGGGGAGTGTTAGTGAATGTGATGTAGGCTTACATAGGCCTGCTTAGATGGTTTATTTTGGTCTAGGACATAGAGAGCATTTTTGCTATTGGTTTTTTTTTTTGAAAGGTGAATTCTTTTTATTCTGTTAGTCATGCAACGCACCCACCCTGTTAGTTGCGCAACACACCCACATGGTCAGTCACACAATGCACCCACTGGTGCAGTTAGTATGTCTCGAACCTGAGACCTGCTGTTTGAAACGCCAAGGTGTCAACCAGCTAGGCTAACAGGCACTTGACGCATTTTTGCTATTGTTGTTAATGGCATTTTTCTAATTATGAAACTTTCATAATATAAGAAGGCCCCCCTAAGGGCAAGGGTAATGCCAAGAAGGATGGGTGGAGGTAGCATAAAAGAATTGAGGACCTGTGGTTTCACAGGTTATGGTCCTTGACAGAGTGGAATGATGGCACACGATTCATGTTTTGACCCCAATTAGTTGTGATAAGGCTTGGATGATGATAATCTATTTGTAGGCACATTGATTGTAGGGTTAGGAGCTTCCAATCTCAGAGATCTTTGGGGAATCCTCCTTCCACAGTGCCCAGTGAGTCAATGCTCTGGATCACCAAATCATGGGCCCAACTATGTTGTGTTGGGACCATCAGGATGCTATCCACGTCCTAATGTATAATGCATCAGAACCTGGTAATTCCTTGGTTTCATACATGAGCTTTTGGTTTGCGTTGTTGACATTTGCTGCTTGCCTCATGTGGATGGAATAGGATCTATGCATGTAAAATGAGCAAACCCTTCGATTATCATTCTAAATCAAGTTCATGGATCCAGTAGTGCAATGCTGTTGTGGTCTAGATCTTAGCCTCACCAATCTTGGTGCCTTGGCATGTTAATTTTTAATGACCGTCTATTACATGGAACAACCATTCGTATGAAATACTCAATGGATGAAAGAAAAATCCTTCCTATATGGACTGTAAGTTTCAGCTTGACCATTATGTATGAAGATAATTAAATGTAGAAGACCTTTTCTTTTGTTTGTTGGTCCCATCCATTGCTGGGTAGCAGCAGGATCTTGGTTGGTGCAACTAAGCCTTCTTTGTTTTTATTTTCCTCACCTGCCATACCTATAAGAGAGACAAATGAGTAGAATGAGAATATTATAATTAAATTGAAAATCATTTTAGGCAAACCTAATGTGGATGTTGTTTCATGCATGAGTAGAGCACCGGGAAAAAGACTCATACAAGAAGAAAAGAAACCAAAACGTGGATATGGTAATCCAAACTTCACATCAGAAGAAAGGGAATTGTGTGGAAAGGAATCCATGCTAACCTATTTGGTCCACAGTAAAAAAGCGAGAGTTGTTTTTCATAACCATGGAAATCTCCATGTAACATTTTTTTTTCTTTTTTTTGAGGAAATGGAAATCACCCTTTTTCACGGAAAACTGTGGAAATAGAAATTGATTTCCACAACTAAAAGTGTTGTTAATTCTCACAAATAGGGGAAAATGTCACATATGAGGAAATCGATTTCATTTCTTCATAAAATGGTGTTTCATGAGGGCAACAGTTTGCACCCTAATAGAGTGCATTAAGGCAAAACAGTGTTAGAAAATTGTGCAGGTGCTGCACTCTGGTTTGCTTGTTCTAGACCTGAAGGGAAGAGCATAGTGGTGCTCATGAGGGCAAGGTTTTCTCCCCGATAAAGCCATTGGACGAGAATTGCTATATTATGATGAGTGCATTAAGTTAGGGCTGAAAGTCGGGCGGGTTCAACTCGACCGACCCGTGACCAACCCGACATTGGGTCGGGTTCGGGCAAGATGGTTTGGGTTATAAAAGCACTAACCCAATAAAGCTTGGTTGGGCTTGGGTTGAAGTCTCGGGTTGCCCGACCCAACCCGAACCCCAACCCGATTTATATATAGGTTACTTGTAATTTGTAAATTATAATTTTATTATGCTTTAGTTGTGGTCCACCAAAGATTTGGATATACTTAATTTTTTGAATAACATTATTAAATGATGTGGAAAAATGGATGAGCGGTGTGGATATGAAATACATTCATCAAGATTGGCCCACCAAAGGCCGCACCAAATCTGGATCTGCATAAGTTTTTTTTGGAAAGAAATCCACGTCCACCGATTCCGCTTCCAGAGGGAAATCGAATTGCATACGATGCTCATATTGTACTGAGTAAACTATGTTGGGCCGACTGTGAATGCATGTGGTCTATCCACGCCGTCCATCCATAATTCCAGCTCATTTTAGCGGTTGAGCCTAAAGTTGAAGTATATTCAAAGCTAAAGTGGACCATGCCATAGGAAATAGTGGGAATAATGATTTCCACCTTTGAAACCTCCCTAGGCCACGCAATGATGTTTCTTTGTCATCCAACCTTTTCATAAGATCACATAGACCTGGATAAAGGGAATACACAAATATCAGCTTGATCCAAAGCTTCTGTAGCCCCCAAGAATTTTTCAATGGGAGACCTTCAGTTTACACTTTTCATGTGGTGTGATCCACTTGACATTTCACTATGCTTCATTTTTGGGCTCCAGTCCTAAAATTATTTGTTTTGATGGATGGACGGAGTGGATAAAATACTTAAATCACAGTGGACCCAAAGAGCTTACTCAGTATGCTTAGGTGCCGTTTGGTAAATTGAAAAATGAAGTCTGAAAATTAATTTAAGTGCTGGAACTTAAAAGTACTGAATTTTAGGACTTATTAGTGCTAAAGAATCCGTTTGGTAATTTTTCTGAAAAAAGTCCTAATATCTGAAATTAATCACTTTTTTCACAAAATTTTGTTTGGTAAACACAACTCATAAATGTCTGAAAATTGACAAATTGTCATATTTGCCCCCATTTTCTTAATTTCTATTTTCTATAAAGTACGAGACAACATGTTTTTATCCTGCTGTCAAATTTGACACACCTGTTCATACACATCTTTCAAACACATTCTTTTGATTGATGAACTATGTATTATATTCTTCTTAATAAAATAACCATAAGTCTTCAATTAGTGTCCTTAAATTGGACAACTAAACATTTCATATTTAACTAATAAAGGTTGATTTAAAAGTTAGGATCATCTAATATGTATTTATTTATTATTATTTTTGTATGATCCATCCATAGTGTGCCCCCTGTTGATAGCATCACGCCACCCCACCATTTTGCCAACTTATTTTAGGGCATGCACCAAAAAATGAGGCAGATCCAAATCTCATGTGGACCACACCATATGAAATAGTGGTAATTGAATACCCACCATTTGAACTTCTTAGGCCGCAAAAAGTTTTTGAGTCAAGTTGTTTTTGTGTTTCCCTTCATCCATGTCCGATGACCTACTCAACATGTTAAATGAGAAATAAACATTATAGTGGGCCTAATTAGGAGCAAATTGAAGGCTTTAGTGGACCACACTAAGAAGGAGTGGGGATTAAAAGCTTTGAAAACTTCTTGGGGGCAAGAAAAGTTTTGGATCAAGCTGGTATTTGTGTTTTCCCTTCATACAGGTCTTTGTGACCATATGACCAAGTTGGATGGAAAATTTAAATCACGGTGGGCCTTAAGAAGTTTTCAACTGTAAGAATTCAATCCCCAGTGCTTCCTGTTGTGTGGTCCCCTTGAGGCTTCAATCTGCCTCCTTTTTGGGCTCATGCCCTAAAATTATTTGTTAAAATGGATGGACAGCGTGGATAAAACATATACATCACGGTGGGCCCCACAGATCCCTTTTCAGGACTGTCCATCTTGGTGTCGGCGTGGGCAATCCACATTTTGCGTCCGCAAGCGGGATTAGGTACCACCCAGCCTCATCCAAGACAGTGTAGCCCTTACCGTGGGGCCTGCCTAGATGTGTGTATCCTATATACATGCCATCCATCCGTTTTTAAATACCATTTTAGTGGACGGTACCAAAAATGAAGAAGATCCAAATCTATGGTGGACCATACTATGGAAAACAATGGTGAATGAACGCCTACCATCAAGAACTTCTCAGAGCCCACCGTAATGTTTATTTTCCATCCCAACCTGTTGATAAGGTTGAAAACCTCAATGAAGGAAAAAAAGAAGATGCAAATATCAGCTTGATCCAACTTCTGTGGCCCATTAATGGTCATTCACCATTGTTTCCATTGGTATTGCCACCTGAGAATTGGATCTACTTCATTTCAGGGATGCTTCATTTTTGGGCTCATGCCCTAAAATGATATGGAGAAACAGATGCACGGTGTGGATGTTGAATACAAATATCAAGATGTGCTCCACCTAAGGGTCGTACCGTCTTCAATGGGGCCAGGGCGCACCCAACCCACTCCCATTTGCAATCTTCATTCCCATAGGAGTCTCAATGCTGTTAAAGTTCTTACGGCTGCACCATGATGTATGTGTTAGATCTATATCGTCTGTCCATTTTTTCAGATCATTTGAGGTCATGAGACCAAAAACGAAGTAGATCCAAAGCTTGACCATAAGTAAAATGGTCCAACAGTAGGCATTTCTTTCCCCACTTTCCCCTTTCGTGTGGCCCACTTGGGTTTTGGGTCCGCCTCATTTTTGGTCTCACATATTAAAATGAGGTGGGAAAAAGGATGGACAGAGTGTATTTCTCACAAACATTACAATGGCCCACCTAGCTTCCCAACGCAGGAACTTCCTCCGATAGCCTTTCGCGCATCCGCCAGCCGTATAACATGGTGTTGCAACGGTTACTCATGGGAAAGTTCTATGGGCCCCATCATGATGTATGTGTTAGATCCACGCCGGCCAACCATCTTTTTAGATCATTTTAGGTCATGAGGCCAAAAATGAGGCAGATCCAAATCTCAAGTGGACCACACCACATAAAACAGTGGGAATTGACTGCCTAACATTGAAAACTTCCTGGGGCCACAAAAGTTTTGGATCAAGCTGATATTTTTGTTTTCCCTTCATCAAAGTCTCCGTGAACTAATGAATAGATTTGATAGTAAATAAACATCATGGTGGGCCTCGGAAGGTTTAAATGGTGGGCGTCATCATCCCTCATCATCCCTACAACTTGTTGTGGTGGGTCTAGTGGAGCTTTGGGTTTACCTATTTTTTCGCTGGTGCCTTAAAATGATTTGGCAAAATGGATGGACAGTGTGGATATAGCGTATACATCATGATGAGGCTAAAAGCTTTGCCACATCAAACTTGGCTTCTATCTCACACCTGGGAGAGTGAGGGGCAAACTTGCCATTTACAAAAAATATTTAAATCAAAACAACTTACCGTATTCAGTGTTAAGTATTAAGCCGGAAGAGAGAAGCTTAAAATTTTTCATATTTTTTCAGCGAAAATCGAAATTAAGTGCCTAGAGTTTTGGATTTACCAAATGAGCTGAAAAAGGAAAATCACTGAAAATGGCCCATTTTAGCGATAAGGTCTGAAATTAAGTTTTACCAAACAGGCCCTTAGTGTACTTACTAAGCAATCCGATTCCCTTCCCGTCTCCAGAGAACGCTGGCCATATCAAACGAATTGACGTCACCAAGTTTCGTGGGCCTCACCATAATGTGTGTTGTATCCACACCGTCCATCCACTTGGAGAGATCCTTTTAGAGCATGAGCCAAATAACGAGGTAGATCCAAAGCTTAAGTAGACCCACCATCGTCAATGAGGATTCAACTCCTACCATTAAAAACTTCTTGGGGCTATAGAAGTTTTCAATCAAGTTGATATTTGTTTTTTTTCCCTTCATCCATGTCTATGTTAACTATGTATCAACCCGACCAACCTGATTGAATCCGCTTGGGTTGGGCTTGGGTTGAGAATTCCCAACCCGAGGTTGGGTTGGGTTGGGTTAGGGTTGAGGTATAGGAACCTTGGGTTGGGTTAGGGTTGAGCACCAACCCGGCCCAACCCGCCCGACTTTCAGCCCTACATTAAGTATACCTGATGGACTTTTAACAAAGTGTAAGAGCACAAGCCATTGGAAGATGATTGCTATATTATGATGGGTGCAATAAGTATATTTTTAACAAAGTCTAAGAGCACCATTATGCTCTGTTTGAGCTCTTCATGAAGGTTTTTTTTTTTTTTTTTTTGGGGGGGGGGGGGGGGTTGGGTGATGTACCCTTGACAAAGCGCTTATAAGAAGCAGATGGAGAAGCAATCGTGTTTAGGAAGGGATGGATGCATCCTACAAGCATCCTTGTGCAAGGGATAAAAGGAAACCAATTATAGTTTAGAGGTCAAGGGGATCTTCTCCCAATCATGGAGAAACTTCTGCTTCTCAGAATAAGAGGAAATGGCTTGTATTCAGACACCATGAGTTCAAAGCAGTTTGGGTGATGCACCCTTAGCAAAGCCTTTATTAGAAGTAGATGGAGAAGCAATCGTGTTTAGGAAGGGTTGGATGCATCCAACAAGCATCCTTGTGCAAGGGATGAAAGGGAACCAATTATAGTTTAGAGGTCAAGGGGATCTTCTCCCTATCATGGACTCCAATCTGTCCTTAGTTTGTCATGGGAGAAGCTTCTTAATGCAGGGGCATTTTCACACCAGGCTCGAGTGGGGCAGCCTGTGTGAGGTGGGGGCACACTTGGGGTACGGTAGACAGTGCGAAGCGGCTACACCGTGCGAAGCGGGACCCATGAGAAATGGGGCAGCTCATGAAGGAGGGTTCGACCGGGGCCTGGCCTGGCCTGGCCTGGGCTATGAGATAAAATGATATTTTGTGCCTCCGCTATCAGCTCTGGAGCTTTTGGTGAGTTGGTTGGATGTCCTGCGTCAAATTGGTATTAGAGCGGGAGGTCTTGTGTTCGAGACTCCTCACCGAGGGTGATTAATGCAGGGGCATTTTCACACGGGGCTTGAGTGGGGTAGCCTGTTTGGGGCAGGGGCACACTCGGGGTGGGGTAGACTGTGCGAAGTGGGACCCATGAGAAGTTGGGTGGCTCACGAAGGAGGGTTTGACCGGGGCCTGGGTTAGGCTGGGCTGGGCTATGGGATGAAAGGATATTTTGTGCCTCTCCCATCAGCTCTGGAGCTTTTGGTGAGTTGGTCAGATGTCCTGCGTCACTTCTGCTTCTCAAAATAAGAGGAAATGGCTTGTATTCAATCCCCTTCTCTCCACATTGGAGTACTATAGGCAAGCAACCTTCCCCAAGAAGAAGAAGATGAAGAAGTAGAAGACGGAAACTTCACTTATGATAGAAGTTGCTCTGCACATTTGTGGCTTGTGAGAATGCTATGCATTTTTTTGGATTCCCTTGCCTATGTTAGTGAAGGGAAGGTCTCCTTTATGATCATGTGCATGTTTACGTGCTAGAGAGGGGTTTTCCTGAAAGGCTCGATATCATGGATCATGTGGAGACTTATAGCTGCAACAGAGGGAAGACACAAAGGTTTATCAGGTTTCCTGGCATGGTAGGGGAGGATCGTCCATATCCCAGCCTCGGATATGTCAAGGAGTGATTGGTTCTTCTTGAAGGGAATCCCCTCCTAAAAGAGTATATAGGAAAGTCTGCTTTGGGTAAAGTTAGTCCCATTTAGGACAAATTGCAGCAGCTACGTCTGCCTTTTGAAACGGATTAAGGTCAAGAGCCCTAGCTGGCCATCATGTGGATGTGGTTGCTGCATTGTGCCTGTTGGGAAAGGCCCCATTCATAGCAAGAGTGTACAATACATGCTGACCACAGCTGCTTCCATGTAGTAGGTGCTGTAGTTGCTTTTAGGCTGTGTCACACATGACATGATAAATTCCACTGGGTACTTTTAAACTTTTATGCAGATATTTCTGGAAACTAGTGTTTCAGAGCATCGGTATGGTTATGTGTCATGATGACTTGGGCTACGGAGACATGCATTGATATACTCGATGATATTGCAGATACCATGTAAAATATTGCTGTCCGAGGGAAAGATTGGGAAAAAGGTGAATTTTTTCATTATATATATATACACACACACACACACACACACACACACACACACACACACACACACGTTAGTATGAAGATCTCCGTTGGATCTACTTTTGTAGGATTGGGTATGTTACATAAGCATACCCTGTGATGTTTCCCTTCAGAAGAAAAGGAAAGAAAGTGTATGTAATATCAAGTTAAGTCTAGAATTTCAAATGGTTGATTTTGAATTCTCATATGAAGTTTCAGTAGCTGACTTGCATTTTCTTTTTGAAGGTGGGGCACTCTATTGGTTCACATATATCTCTTGAAATTTTTAAGAGATTACCACAAGAGGTAAATGGCTATCCATTTATGTTGGTTGTATATTTTTTTTGCAGTGGTTAGTCTGATAACTTTGTATATGATCAGATCTCACAAGCGAATCAAAAGTTCTTTTTGGGTTCTACAGGTGAAATATGCTGTTGGGCTTTATCCATTTTTAGCAATGAACAAGGAATCCAGAGTGCAGTCGATGCTTGTGAAGATTACAGCGTAAAATTCTTTTTCTTAATGAGCAACATCATCATCTGTTTTTTCGGTATTTTTCCTTCTTGACTTCTCTAAATAAGATGGTGGTATGCTTCTACTTGTTCAATCCCATGTCTTCTTGCCCTTGTGCTGATGGTGGTTCATTTTAACATATATGAGATCCTTTTTTTTTTCGTTTCTTATTTTTATACTTGCGTGATTATCCCTACGCGCCATCCTTTTTTCTCCTCTCATACTCTTACGTAAAGGGAACAAAGGGGAATGTTGTCAAAATTTTAATATTTCTGGAAACTAGTGTTTCAGAGCATCGGTATGGTTATGTGTCACGATGACTTGGGCTTCAGAGACATGCATCAATATACTTGATGATATAGCAGATACCGTGTAAAATATTGCTGTCCAAGGGAAAGATTGGGAAAAAGGTTGATTTTTTCAGTGAAACTTTAGGAGATGTTGAAAGACATGTTTACACACTTTCAAAATATTACAAAAAACAACTATACATGATATGTTTTCATTTTATAGGGGCTTAAACTATGCATTGTCGGACAAAAGCAACACAATTATGTCCAAAATGAGTTCATATCATTCAAATATCAGACAATGCAAGGAAAGTTTGTAGCCAATCAATAGATCAACCAACACATGAGGATACAAGTTTTCCACATTAATCAACACTCAACAACATAGTTTTTCAAAATAAGTAGATACTTATAATAAAAATATTATTTTGGAGAAAAGGAAAACATGTGGCCAAATTGATAGATCAACAATGTCTCATGGATATATCAAATTTCCACACTTGCGATCTCATTTTAAGGGGTAAAAATGGAGGAAATTAGGATTTTACCAATTTCCTCGATTTTTCACCACTTAAAATTTAATTTTTTCACCTCAAATCCATGTCAGTGCGTTAGAATCATGCCTAGACATGGATTTCTTTTGCATTCCAGCTAAAATGTTTTTAAAAAATGGCATTTTCTCATCTTTTTCTCTCCTTGGAGTTTCGTCCCGTTTCTGCTCTCAAGTTCCAATTTCTCCCCCAAATTCGAGATTTGATCCGAAGGTGTGGAAATCACCCTAGGAAGGGATTTCCCAAAAATAAAATCACAACAAAGATTTTTTTTGTTATTTATTTATTTATTTTTTATGTTTGTGATTGTTTAAATTTATTTGTGTAGCAAGTTCTGGTATTGACGATAATATCGATATTATCGTCAATATAAGTCATTTATACTGAAGGACTTGAGCTGAAATCTCATGATATTTCAATATAAAAAATATTGGCAATATTATCGATAATATCATCAAGACGATGTAAATTTTGTTTTACACCTAGTATCTGTATCACTGAGCTAACTATACTGAAATATCAACCGATATTATCAATACTAATGGCGATATCTGGAACACAACCGGAATTAACATAACATTATAAACATACATATGTTTTTTGAGAGGTCATGGGTGAAAACTTAAAAATGGAACATTCCAAAGTAGGGGTTATCATATGAAATTTGTCTTGCAGTGAAAATGTATTAAATTTTCTCTAGGGTGGCTTGATGATCATATCCAAGAGTTCCTGCAAATCAGAGAGCATGCAGCTTGCTGACAAAGTCAACATTGTTTCCAAAAAGTTTTCTTGTTAGTTTCTGGTTATGGTCATGTGTCGTGCTGTCCTTAAGTTATTATATTTTGTTTTTTCCCACATGAATTGCTTGTAGAAAGTTTACCCACATCTCCCATCTATATGGAGCTCTGTCTCTCTAGTTTCTCACCTTGGAGGCAATAAAAAAAAGGAGCATTTTAAGGAGCTAGGAGCTCTTGTCTTGTACAGTGCTCATCTATTTCATCATCATCATCATCATCATCATCATCATCATGATCGTCATAGCCTTGTCCTAGTTATTGGCTTCGGCTTTGTATTTTTTTCTTTTCTTTAAATGGTAACACACTTTATTAAAAGTGCACTACTTAGAAGAGGGGAGGAACCAAAAAACTGGAGGGGATGATGAGGAATCATCATACACTCCACAAAATTAATGCTAAGAAAACACATCTCAAGAGCCCCCTTCACTTCTCCCTATTGAAAAGATTGGAGACCCAAAGCACATAAAATGATCCAATTTTTCACCCTATGGAAAACCACCTCTGCTGGAATTGATGCTTATTGAATAGTCTATTTTTCCTTCCTTTCCAAATTGTCCACATCGCCGCGAGGAGGATAAATGTCACACTCACAAAATCACTCTCCTTCTTCCCTTCATTCCTCCAAACGAGCAGGGAAGAAGTCCTCAATCGAAATTGGAGCCTTCCAAGAAATACCAAACAGGGCCCAAAGTCTCCACCACACCTCATGAGAAAAGGAATAGTGGATGAGATTATCAATTGACTCCGCTGCTTCAAGGCTCATAACGCAACCGTTGGTGATATTCCCATTTCTCTTATGCAATTGATTAATGGTCGAAATTCTAATTTTAATTGCTTGCCACCTGAACATCACTCCACACATGAGCTGACACCTCCTTCGGCCTACACAACTCACCTCTCATAATGAATCAATATGAAGATTTGACCAAGAAACTTCCTAAAGAATCTAGCATTCAACCCAGGCCATAGGATTCAATACCATGTTCCTAATTGGCCTTAAGTTGAGCAAACTCTTAAATTTCCACATCTGTCAAATTCCTGTGGAACTATGGCCACCAAGACATCCCTCAACTGAAAGAACTGAGACAGACTACCCCTTGGAGATCCAAAACTCTATAAGGATTTGGATATATTTGGATTAGGGGTCTATCCCACATCACATATCTTCCCAGAACTTGGTTCAAGTGCCATTGCCCATGCCATACAAGATGCCTTGAGAGAGTCTCCACTCCCTTCACTACTCATTTCCGTATGCCTAAAGCCCTATACAGGGATGCAGCCAACGCGAACCATCCTCCCTCTTGACACCTGCATTTACCAGCCAGTGTTCCTCCAAAGACTTCCCTTTGACTCAAACCTCCCATGCCATTTACATAGGAAAGAAAGAATTGTAGATCTCATATCTTTAATGCCTAGCACCCCTTCTTCATGAAGTTACACACAAGGCGGCATGCTCATCCTCCGTTCTTCTCCATAAGAAATCTGACGCGGGACAACTAACCACTTGCTCTAAAGCTTGAACCGATAGAGATACCACTGTTGATGCAGGATGACTAACCACTTGCTCTAAAAGCTCGAACTAATAGAGCGTGGCGAATTAATCCCTTTATCTCATAGCATAGGTTAGGCCTGCTTCACATAGGTCAGGCCCTTGGTCGAACCCCCCTCGTGGGCCCCAATTTACATTGGTCTCGCCTCACACGAGTTGTCGCCCTCACACGGACCGCCTACCTCACACAGGCCGCCCACCCCAAGTGTGCCCCCGCTTGACACAGGCTGCCCCACTCGAGCTTGGTGTGAAAATGCCCCTGCATTAATCACTCCCGGTGAGGAGTCTCGAACACGACCTCCCACTCTGATACCACTTTTGACGCAAGACAACTAACCACTTGCTCTAAGGGCCTGTTTGTTTTGTTGTAAATGGAGGTAAATGCATGAGTAGGTAGTAATTATCATTTACCTCTGTTTGACAGGAACATGTATTTCCTCCTTGTAAAAAGCCTTTGAAAAGGATCGGCGTACATTTGTATGCCCCACTGTGATGTCTGTAACATATCCATGCCGTCCATCCATTGTACCGGAGCATTTTAGGGCATGAGCCCAAAAATGAGGCAGATCCAAAGCTGTGGCCCACACCATAGGAAATTGTGGTTGTAAAAGGTTTTTAACGATAGGCGTTCAACCCACTATTTCATGTGGTGTGGTCTACTTGAGCTTTGTATTTTCCTCAATTTTGGGTTCATGCCCTAAAATCACCTCCCAAAATGTATGGACGGAGTGGATAAGCCACATGTATCACAATGGGCCCCACATGAAATTCGCACTCCTCGATTTTAGTGTACATAAAGCAAATTGTCACTGTCAACTTTGAAAAACGTGCAAGGAATTATATTGTAAATAATCATTACCCATTTACTTGTATTTACACAATGTAAATGCAAAACAAACAGGCCTTAAAAGTTTGAATTGATAGAGCGTGGCGAATCAATCCTTTATCTCATAGCCCAGGCCAGGCCAAGCCCTCAGCCGAACCTTCCTTCGTGGGCCCCACTTCAGATGGGTCTCGCGGCGCCTCACACAGGTCACCTACCTCACAGGGGTTGTTCACCTCACATGGGCCGTCCGCCTCGAGTGTGCTCCTGCTTCACACAGGCCGCCCCACTCGAGCCCAGTGTGAAAATGCCCCCGCATTAAAATCCCTTTGGATCTTTTCATTGTGATGGATAACACTAACTGGACATTGACAAAGAGACATGCAATAGACTGGCATGCTTAATAAGGTCGCTTTAATGAGAATGATGCGGCCCCCAACAATAAATATTTTCCTTTTCATGCTGATTGCTTTCTTCCCACTCTTTCAATCATTGGAGTGGGGCTGAAATTGTGTATATGGAGTGCAAATTTAGAAACATCAGGAATGGGAACAAGGAAGTAGTTAAGATTGTTGGCCAAGCAGTTCCCCAAAACGACCACTTTCAATGTATTAGTTGATAATTTAGAGTGGAGAGCTTGAGAAGGATGTCGCCAATAGAATTCAAGTGGGGTGGAAGAAATATAGATGTGCCTCTAGAGTTTTATGGGATCGTCACATGCCACTCAACCTAAAAGGGAAATTTATATGATAGCCATAAGACTAGCCATGCTTTATGGGCAGAATGTTGGGCAATTAAGAAACAATATGTTCATAGGATGATTATAGCTGAAATGAGGATGTCGAGATGGATGAGTGGCAAGACAAAAGGATAGAATTAGAAATGAATGCATTCGAGGGAACTTACTAGTAGCACCAATAGGTAATTAGATGGGGAAAGTAGACTTAGATGGTTTGGTATATGCAATGGAGACCAAGAATTGCACTAGTCAGGAGTGAGTTGGTACATGTTGAAGGCTTGAAAAGGGCAAGGAAAGGCCCAAGAGGACGTGGGTGGAGGCAATAAGAAAAGACTTGATGATCCATGGTCTAACTGAAGTTATGGCCCTTGATAGAGTAGAATGGCGTAAAAGGATTCATATAGCTGACCCCAATTAGTTGGGAAAGGGTTACATGATGATGATGATGATGTTGGTAGCTTTCTTTCCACTATTTCAATCACTGTGTCACAAAGCTTTTTGGTGGGTTTGCCAATACAAAGCGATGAACAAAAGTAGCCGGAAGAGTACCTACTTCCCAGCTAATGCTTGGATACCCTCAACTCTATGGATCATGTTTTGCCAAAAATTCCTAAGGATCTGTCTTTTGTAAGTTAAAAACCTTTCGCATTCCTCCTCACCACCTTCATCCAAGTACTTGTAGGTCTTCTTCTCATCCTCCTTTTTGAGTTCCTTCTACCCTAAAATCAAAATTGCCTTATTGGGTTCGTCCCCTATTTCCACTGTCATGGAAGAACAATCTCAATTAGGCTCTTTTCATTTTATCCTCTATTAGGTTTACCATTAGGTTGCTTCAAATGATCTCATTCTCAATTCTATCCTTCATAGTTCTCCCACATATTCACCTCAACATCTTCATCTCTCCAATAGCTTTCACATTCCTCCTCACCACCGTCATCCAAGTACTTGTAGGTCTTCTCATCCTCCCTTTTGAGTTCCTTCTACCCTTATCAAAATTCCCTTATTGGGTTCGTCCCCTATTTGCATTGTCATGGAAGAACAATCTCAATTGGGCTCTTCTTCATTTTTATCCTCTATTAGGGTTACCCTTAGGTTGCTTCAAATGATCTCATTCTCAATTCTATCCTTCCCGATTCTCCCACATATTCATCTCTCCAATGATCATCCTCTACTCATGTTGCCCCTTAATTGCCAAAGATTCGCTCACATAGCAATAGCAGGTCAAATCACTATACCACTGAGGCCTACTTGGGAAGCATGAAACAAGAAAGTGGAAATGCGATTTACATAGAAATCAACATTTTTTGCTGTTTGGTTGGCAATCTTGATTTCCATGGAAGTTGCATTTCTACTACCATAATTTTTTCCATAGAAAACCCTTTTTTATTTCTTTGTTCAGACCTAATAAATCACTTTTCAAGGTTTTGTGGAAATCTCTTTTCCAAATCCATTTACTTCATATTCTCACCCAAGGTGTGGTCACATTATGGACATTACAAATTGATCACTACAATATCCATTTTATTAGTATTGTTCGCATGGTTAGGATCTCCTCATCAATTCAAATGGTCCATCATGTGGATCCCACCTTTGGTTGCATCTATCTCTCCCCTGGACTGGATGATCCTTAGTGATAGGCAATCAAAGGTGCCCTATGTGATGATTGCTCCATATCAATGATCAAACTATTTCAAATATTACAAGGACTCACCAGTTTCCTAGCCATTGACTGTGTTTAAGTCATTCAATCAAAGTGATTGTGAGAGTCATTGACAAGGAACATGGTTCCAACATGATTGATGGCCCACATTGATGATCAAACCTTTTTATGCATATAATCGACCCACACCATCAATTTTCATGATCCTTGATCAACTTAGATGGTTAGTTTCTTCCAATAGAAATGATTTCAAAGAGGCTTGAGCAAGCAAAGTGAGCCTGACGGTTCAGAAAAGCAGATCTAGTATGAGCATATGAGCTGATATGTATCCTTATTGGCCCACCCTAAGACGCAATACTGGGGCCTCTATCAGCCCTAATACACCCTATATCGTTGGTGTATCAGAGGCATTATGGCCTGGGATGCATGAATGCATCATTTTTCTGTTTTTTAAATATTTTTGTTTCTTCTTTTTTTTATTCATTATAAGCTTGGATGAAGGATTGACTGGGGTTGTCAACCAGATATATGCCCATTTTGAAGATCAAAACACAAAATTCAAAGGCGATTTGGCAAATTGAAATCGGGTGGACTGTTTTTTGAAAATATAAAAAATGGATAAACTATCAGTTTTTGTTTCTCTTCTTGTTGTTGTTTTTCATCCTAATGGCCTTAATCTGCCTTTCTTCCAAATTTTCTTGAAAATGATGAACAATTAAATTGCTTGTACTCTAGTTCCATGGAATGAATAAAACAATATTTGATTTGGGCTTTTGGGCATTTTGGGCCACTTTTCATGTGGCTTGCCCTACATCCAAAAAGGGAAAAAAAGAAAAGAATAATAAAAAAATTGTGTCTTTTCATTAAATCTCTTTGCAGAAAATGATTAGATACTGCTTTCTATTTGGATCTGCTCATGTATGAGATCAATCCTACATATTTTGCTTTTTTTTTTTCCCCCTTCTTTCCTTTTCCCCTTGTAAGTTTTTTTCAATCCTATGTATATCCAGTGCTTTAAATATCGATGATATCGGCCGATATATCTTGTATCCCACCTGTGCGATACGAAACACACAGGTAGTGCCGATATATGCCACATGTTCAATCCAGTGAGCATTTTCAATTTTCAATCCCTTTTTTTTGTTGAAATTATGTTAAATCAGTGTCAAATGGTTAAAAATCCATTGGTTCTTCATGTTTTTCATGAAAAATCATGGAGTTGGAACTTTGATTTCGATATCCATTAGTTCTTCATGTTCTCTATGTTTTTTTTTCTAAATTTTCCTTCAACCAGCTATCAATTTAGATTAATTTCGAAGTATTTGATGAAATGATCATCACATACATTCTAATTTTGAAATTTGAGTGTAGGTCGTCCGATTTGGGGAAAATTCAAAATTTTCCCAATTTCTCCCAAATTGCTTGCAATGTTGCACTCCAAACATGAAATCAAGCATGTGTGATGGCTAATCTACTGATTTGTTAAGTCCTTGTCAATTTTCGAAAAATAAAAATCATTTTTTATTAAAAATTAATATAAAAATTAAAATATTAATTTTTTTCAAAATTTCCCTTCAACTAGCGGTCAATTGATATAAATTTTGAAGTATTTAGGAGTGTTTGATGAAATGATCATCACACACACTCTAAATGTTATGCATTTAATTTGAATATAGTTGCATAAGTTCAATTAGCGCTTATCTTAAGACCCTATACAAGGGAAACCTATTACGTGCACTTCTTTTTTGAGATGTTATGATTTAAAAATGTGTATTAAGGTCTTTTTTAACAATCCTTGAAGTATCATTGAAAAATTCAACCATTTTTCTAATGTTTCCCCATGTTTCCCAAATAGTGCGATAATTACCCAATACAAACAATATATCCCGTGCGATAACCAATACATATCTGTATCCCAAGGATGTGATACGTAACACGATACCGATATTTCGAACATTGTGTATATCATATGATTTGTGTATATGCATTTGTTTGTTTTTTGTATGCTTGTGTGAGTGCATGTGTATTAAAGCACGAATTTATTTTAAAGCACGCATTTATTATTGTTCTTTTCTTTTCTTTTTTGGTGTTTTTACGTATTTTGTTTTTGCTGTTTGGAGGTCAAATACTTGAAACTTAGTTTTTAGCAAGTCAAGCTAACAAAGATCATTCTTACCAAAGACTGATCAGATACACCATTCATACATGTCAAAATATTAACAGATAGGGCTGTAAATGGGTCAGCGGACTCGATGGGGTACCCGGACTCAACCTATTTAGACCCGACCCAGACCCGACCCATTTGTTAAATGGTACGGGTCTGGGTCCAAGAACAGACCTAGTTGCTAAACGGGTTTGGGTCTGGTTTCATTTATATTAGGCCCGACCCGACCCGACCCGAATCCATTTAGTAAGTGGGCGGGTTTGGTCTATGTTTCAAAGGACCCGTCTAGCCCAGACCCGTCCAAACCCGATTTTAAGCCTTGTAAAATGCTTGCATACTTGATCCAGACCCGGACCCATTAGACCCGACCCATTTATAAATGGGTCTGGGTGGATCTCCCTCCACCAGACCCGAACCCATTTATAAATGGGTCTGATGGGTTAACTCAGACCCAACCTGGACCCGCCCATTTAGTAAAAGGGTCTGGGTCTAAAATTTAGACCCAGACCCGTTTAGTAAATGGGCGGGTCTGGTTTTGGCTAAACCCACCCCGAACCCGACCATTTACAGCCCTATTAATAGATGATAGATTCTTGTGTGGCCCATTCTTCTTTTTCCTTATATTTTATGGATTTTTTGTCAAAAAGAAAAAAAAAAATTGCAGCTTTACAGGTTGATTCACTCCGTGTTGTATCTTTTTTCTCATCTAGCTGACATATCTTCTAGTACCTGGGTGGTTATGAAGGTCCAAATCAGTGATTGGACTATTTCTAGTATAATCAATATGAACCATCCACTTTCTTAAACATTGACCAGATGGTTAGGACAATCTAATCAAAGTGGTTTTTGATAGGGATGAAAACAATGGTGGACCCAACATGATCGACGATCTAGATCAATGATCAGACCTTTTACTAACATGATCAATCAGATCGACCAGTTTCTTGGCCACTGATTGCATGGTTTAGATATGATCAAAGTTATTTTGAGAGTCATTGCACATGATTGATGATCCAGATTAATGGTTAGAGCTTCCACATAGGATTGATCTAGTAAATGATTTTTCCTGGATGTTGATTAGATGGTTAGTACCTTCTGACGGAACTGATTTTTGAGTTGCATGGTCCACCAAAGGGTAGGCGACACATGATTGGTGATCCAAATCAAATGATCGAAGCTTTCTACAATGATTTGGGACCAGTCCATTGATTGCACGGTTCAGATTGTCCGATCATTGTGACTTTTTGTAGACATGCATAATAAAAGGTGTCCCCATGACAGGCAACCCAAAACTCCAAATTAATAATAACTTTATAATTTATCTAGACCATCCATTTTTTTTGTCCTTGATTAGATGGTTAGGGTTATCTTATCAAAGTGATCCATGAGAGGTACAAGCCATCAATGGTGTGCCCCACATTATGGATTACAAGCATGGCCCTCACAGAGCTAACAAAAAATGTGTGTGTGTGTGTGTGGGGGGGGGGGGGGGGGGGGCACGCCAGTACAAGAGTCGTACAAGATCGTGCAAATCAACAGTATGGGTACACCACAGGTGTACCATATACTATGCTTCTCTTTCACTATATTTTGCCAGATGCAATGGCCGTACTCGTCGCTTTTTTTTTTTTTTTGCTTGCTCAGAGCTAATGCCTGTTGATATTGAGACATATCCATGAGCATCCATATATAACAAGATTAGGGTATGCTCGGTGTGATCAGTACTGCATGGAAATGGATTAGGGTATGTTTGGGTGTTTCTGCTTCCCGAGGCAGATGGAATACACTACATCTAAATCATGAGTGAGATTAGAGGGGGACCTGCTGTTCCTATTTCACTTATGACTTGGGGAAGCAAAGTGGAAAAAAGGGTAGCCTGCTCAGTGCCATTCTTATTTTTCCTTGCCAAGATTTTGAAAATCTCGCGATATTGCCACAATAATATCATTTAATAAATGTTCTGCGATATACCGTGAGATTTTCAAATCTCAGCAATATTTCTGACATGAACAACAAGAGTGTCGCATCTACTGAAACTGCCAAACAAGCTGTGATTTGACTGTACGTCTATACGGGCACTTAGATTTGATCCTCAGTGGATCTTTAGGATGCCAAGACAGCTTATGCATTATATGCAAAAGCATTTAATGTGGCATCTTGCAATTAATTATGAAGCTTTCTTCCCAATATCTATCCACCAATGTTTTTTAGTTTATATGTTATTTATTCATTTATTCTCATGGTGAAATTCTCATGACTTGGTTGTTGTTACTTGGTGCTGCTTAATCTTACAAGGTTTTGAATTTCAGGTTACAAGTTCTCTGCACTGCTGTTAGTTCCATCTTAGAGTTAATTGGTTTGCTTCCAAATTGGGCTTCTGGGTTTTTGGTGAGGAAACTTGTTGGTGGACAGTCATGGTCTGCTACAGCAGTTGAGGCCACATGCACTCACCTGTTGAAGGTGATCCTTTTGCCCTTCTGTATTATATGGATGCAGCTGATGCATGCACCGAAATTTGGCCCCTTACAAGTGTACAGATCCGTTACTCTGTGTGAGTTCTTATCTCGTTAACAATGTTCCTGCACTCATGGAATTGGACCTGAATTATTTGTAAGAGAAATTCAAAAGATACTTGCAAGTAGGATCTTAAATCTTACACTTCCATGAGTGGTGCAAGATCTGGACCGTTCATTAAATGGCCCAACCTTGTATGTGCTACGATCTGGAATCAGGCTGGCATGGTCACAGGACACCACATGGGCCACGTGTGTATGAAAGAAATGGACGGTTTAAAAGAACTGGAGCTGTTCCATATTCAATGTGCAGATGTCCCACTTGATGACCAAACTTAGCTGCAGGTTCCTTCTAACATGGTGCTGCTCCCGCCTTGAATTGCGCATCAGACTCGTGTTCCCGCTTCCTACCTTTTTATACTTGAAACATTTTGAAACATAGACTTCCCGCTTCTGCACCCGAATCTGTTGCGCCCCCGCTTCCCACTTTGTGTAACTATAGACAAACTCTACAGATTTTGTGCCACAACACACACACTTTGGGGCCCACCTGATGAACACCCTGGATCTCACAGACACGTGATCCATTGGCGTGTGTGTGTGTGTGTGGGGGGGGGGGGGGGGGGGGGGTTCTCTTTTGAGATCCCACTCATGCGAGTTTAGAAGCGTTTCTTGCTTAAGATCGGTTTCAATTAATCATCAACTGGATGCTTGGCTAGACAATTCTTCCTGACATGAGATTTGCTAAGTCCACATGCTTGTGCAATAATGCTAACGCACATGTCACCATGTGCTAGCGTGGCTGACAGGTGCAGTGTGCAAGCCATCCATAAGGTGGTCCTGACCATGTCTATATTCTCTGCCAAAACATAAATCTGGTCCATTTAGCAGGTGGGCCATACTGTTAGAAACGTTTGGACAGTTAAAAATTGATCTAAGCCATTAATTTATTTTGTAAACTATGGCTTGTCTGACGATTGGATCAGCCTAATTCTTGGGTGAGAAGCATGTAAATAGTGGTACGCCTCTAATGAATGGATTAGATCTCGTACAATGTGTCGGGTTGGCACATGTGGTGGTGTGTGCATTAACATTATTGTACATGTGTGGGCTTAGCAAAGCTTTCCTGACACCATTGTTCTTTTTGTACTGCAATACTCTCCGGTGGGCTTCTCTGTAATGTACTTTTGTTATCTAATTATTTTCTAAAGTAACACAACATATTAGTAAGATATTTGCTTATTCCATTCTTTCATGCTGTCAAAGGATAATTCTCCACAGTAAAGCTCTTCAGGATAGATCACCTTAGAGATATGATTGTTGAAGTGCAAATTTTTTTTTTATCATATCATATATCTGTTTTTGTTATATTTTGCACTTCTATTTTATTGCTTGTATTTGTGCATTTAAACATAGATTTTTTTTTTTCAAAACAAAATTTCATATCATGTCTGGACTTGTTTATGTACTTTGATCTGACTGTTTGTCTTATGTCCATTCAAAGCCTAGATTTACTTTCAACTTCATCCCAATATAATGGTTGCCCATGAACACCAATATAGAAAAAAGCAGATCATAGTTTTTTTTTTTTCCTTTCTTTCCTTTTTTTTTCAAAGAACCAGTGCCTTTATCAGTTAGATCAGACGGTTAATTTGATTAGGGTTTGAAATGAGACCAAGAAGGGCAAAATTGTTCATCACTCAATGGATTATTGATAGTGGAGAATCCAATTGCGTCAATATCCGTAAGTGTTACTGTTTTAGATGTACTGAAAAACGCATTTATATGGAACTTGCTGATGATGGTACTAATTCGAGTCCATTACATAAATCTCTATTGGATGTTTGATAAAATAGTATAATACAAATTCAAGTCCATAGAATTACTTTCAAATTCAACATCCCAATATAATGGTTGCCCATGAACACCGTTATGAAAAAATAATACTAGAATTTTTTTCCCGAACTAGTGGCACCAGATATTGCATGCTCAATGTTGACGCAGCATTCTGGGGAAACCTGGACATAAATGGTGGCGGTGTAGTCAGGGATAATTAGGGAAATATGTGTTTTGCTTATGCTCACTTCTATGGGCATGGTAGCAATCTAGAAGTTGAAATCAGAGCTTTGTTATTTGCTTCAAATTTATGAATTTTCAGAATCTTGTTATGGCGAGCAATTCATTCCCTTGTAGCTAGAATGTTTTCTTTTCCTGATTCCTCGGTTGTTGTATCTTTGTCCTTCTACTTGGAAGATCCCATCCATACCATATTTAGCCTACAAATAGGCGGTTAAGGGAAAGAAGAAGAAGAAGAAGAAGAAGAAGAAGAAGCAATGGCCCTCAATAAAATGGAAAATAGGCTAAAGATGGAAGGGCTAGGAAATTTTTGGGACATCTGCCATCTGCAGTCAGGCCCACCACATCCATGGTCTGGTTCAGCAAACCTTGAGCCTACATAACATATACAGGATTGTGCGCCACAGTGACCTGTATGTTTGCTGATGCACTACACCCTACAATTCCTTACCTACATATCTTTCTTTTTTTTGGGGGGGGTTCATGCTCAGTTTTTGTTCCTACAGAATACAAGTAATCTACGAATATTCTAGAATACTACATTCTAGATAATTGTCTACATTACAGTGTTGCAAATTTGAAAACTTTGCTTTGTAGGTTTTTACAAATTGCCATAGTACACGAATGAATGTAGTGTATTAATGTTTCCGTTTTCTTTGTTTATCTACAGTATCATGCGATGCGGAATATCCTCTATATGGCAAAGACAGAATTCAGCAAGGTAGTACTTTTCATTGTGAATGAATCACTTTAGTTACCATACATATGTTGTGACAAAACAAGTCAAAACTTCATCCGTTGCAGGTACTGTCTGGTCATAATACTCTGAGAATGAATCTTGAGTTGCAATTGAATATTCTACATCAAGATCATAGATCCTATAACATAACACCGTCACAGTATATTTTGCAGCCACCAATCTTCTACTGTATGGAGTTTCACTAATCATCTTTTACCTGAAACACGAATAATATGATCCTAAAGATTAGGTTATGCACACTATTCTCAAGCATAAAGTTTCTAAAGTGAGCTCACCACTGAGGTACTGAGATCGTGGATCTGATGTGTCCAACATAGAAATACCATGCCTCAACCTCAAGAATGTCCCATTCTGTAAGTCCACATACATCCACCTTTTGTTTTAAGAGGTTGAGTGTGGAGTGTTGCTGCGTGCTCTTTTTAACTGTATGCTTGTGGGCCAATGTTAGAAGGGTTTGAGCAAACCCATTGTGCACGCTGGTGTAGGGGCATTAATGCGGGTCCTCAGCCCCTCAGCGTGGAGACAAAATCCTTGAGAGAGAGAGAGAGAGAGAGAGAGAGAGAGAGAGAGAGAGAAGGATCAAAGAGAGAGAAGAGAAGGGATGGAGATGGTAGCGTGGAGAAGTGGGTCAGGAAGAGAGAGATGGAGGGACGTTCTAGACTTCTAGGGTTAGAACATCCCTCCCCTTTAGGTTTTATTAAAATTGGAATAGTAAATGGTTTGGGCTGAGGCCCACACATGGTTTTCCAACACTTCCCCTCAAGCTGGAGCGTATATGTTAATTACACTCAGCTTATTACATATTCCAAAACCTTGGGTAAATAAGAGTCCCTTGGTAAAGATGTCAGCAAGTTGATCCTTGGACGGTCCATGCTCCATAATGATCTCCTTCAATGCTACTTTCTCCCGAACAAAGTGGCAAAATCCACTTCATTGTGTTTTGTCCTCTCATGGAACACTGTATTCATGGCATTGTGTGTGGCAACCTGATTGTCATAGTATAAGATCATTGGTGTCTCATAAAAAAGTTTAAGTTCTTGAAGGAGGGACCTGAGCCAAATG
This sequence comes from Liriodendron chinense, assembly GCA_003013855.2. Taxonomy (NCBI): domain Eukaryota; kingdom Viridiplantae; phylum Streptophyta; class Magnoliopsida; order Magnoliales; family Magnoliaceae; genus Liriodendron; species Liriodendron chinense. Next base: position 84,976 of record PVNU02002456.1, read on the forward strand.
AGTTCATATAGAATGTGTCCCATAGCATGATATTTTGTCTCGGCACTTGACCTTTGCTACAACACTCTACTTCTTACTCCATGTTACAAGGTTCCCTCCAACAAAGGTACAATACCCCGAGGTCTAATGTCTGTCTGTCTTGGATCCTGCCCAATCTGCATCGGAATAGGCTTTGATCATAAGATGTCCATTATTTTTGTAAATGAGGCCTTGCCCAGGAGCACCTTTCAAGTTACACAAGATCCTTAGTACAGACTCCCAGTGAGTTGTACGAGGTTGGTGCATGAATCGGCTAATCATTCCAATTGCAAAAGAGATGTTTGGATGGGTGACTGTCAGGTATATAAGTTTTTTCACCAGTCTTCTATATTTTTTTAGATCTTCAAGAAGCTCCCCTTGCTCGCCATCTAGCTTCACGTTGGGATCTATTGGAATAGCACAGGTTCTACACCTTAATAGGCTCGTCTCATCTAGCAGATCCAGAGTATATTTGCATTGAGATAACACGATGCCAGATGATGATTGTGTTACTTCAATTCCAAGAAAGTACTTAGGGGGCCGAGGTCTTTCGTTTGAAAATGCTTATGAATGTCTCTTGACATCCATGATTCCAACACTATCACTACCAAAAATGACAATATCATTGACATAAACAATTAAAATCACCACTCCCTTGGGACTATGCTTAACAAACACTGAGTGATCAACTTGGCATCGACGAAATCTAAAGTCCAATAGAGATGTGCTAAGGGGCCATTTGGATGGGAGTAAATGGAGGTAAATAGGGAGAATTGGGAGTGCATGGAGGTAAATGACATTTTAGGTGTGTTTGGATGGGAGTAAATGCATGTAAATGAAATGCAATGGGAGTAAATGAGCATGTAAATGAAATCCTTTCTACGAGAGAGGATTTGGAAGTAAATGGTGGTTAAATCCCTTTTTGAGCTCCCTTAAAGAGTCGCATGAGTAAACAAAGGTGCCGTTACACACATATACGCCATATACACGGCATGCTCATGATACTCCGAAACAATCTAATTATCGGCTACATCACTAAAATCACACCAAAAGAATGATCCAAACTGTCCAAAGGTTGGCCATCTAAATGGACGGTTAAAAAAGTTTAGCAAGTTGCTTGTTTGTGACCTTACGTTTGTGGCCTACCTGAGGCTCAAAATTTCTTCATTTTTTGCTAGAGAATGTATTTCAATGGGCTTATTACAATCATTCTATTAAATATGACATATGTGCACTAAGTTGAGATATTAAAGCTGATTTGGTATTATCACATATATTCCTGTGAATATATTGAAAAATTCAAATGCATTCCAATTCCTCTCATTTACTCCCATCCAAACAGTACATTTGGATTTCAAATGCATTTCATTTACACCCATCCAAACACAACTGAGTCAGCCAGTTACTCCCAATTCATTTACGTCCAATTTCATTTCCCATTTACCCTCATTTACAAGCTCCTAAACGAGCCCTAAGCTTTTCAAACCATGCATGGGGTGATCGCTTTAGACCATAAATGGCTTTCCTCAACTTGCAAACCTTCCCAGTCTCCCCCCAAGCAACAAAACCTAGAGGTGCTCCATCCATGTACACTTCTTTAGATAGCTTTCCATTGAGGAAAGCATTCTTGGCATCAAGCTGATATAGAGGCCACGACCTGTTTGCTGTAATGAATATCAAAACTCAAATCGAATTGAGTTTGGCAACAGGAGAGAACGTTTCTTCATAATCCACACCAGGAATTTGGGTATACCCTTAGCGATAAGGAGCAATTTGAGGTGATTGATGCGGGATGGCCTAATTTAACCCTATATGCATGTAGAACATATAAAAGAAGCAGAATCATATAAGAAAATCAATCAAACATTCAACAAGCATCATCATAATCAAGAATCACATAAGGGAACACGTTATAGTTAGGGCCATCATCACGTCCACACAATGTTGGGTTCAGATTCATGTGTGGATTGGATCCGGTGAGGAATAGAACCCTCAATCTTACATGGTTCTGTCCAATCGTTCACGGGAATTCACTAGTATAGGAAATTGGGTATTTTCTGAATTAGGAATTGTCAAAATTTGAAAATCTGAAATAGACTTATAATCTCAGAAATTAGGTTGAAGGAAAGATGAGAGAAAATGTGTAGAAGAAGAGAGAAAGTTAGAAGACTATCTAAGAAGAATAAGAAAAGGAAGAAGAGAAGATTTGAGAGAAAAGAAGAGATGAGAAGGAAGAGATGAATCACCAAGAGAGAGGAAGAAGAAAGAAAAGCTCATCACAAAGGTTTCTTTAGTTTCATTCACAATAGCATAATAATGAGAAAGGTTTAAGGCAACACTCTTATAACATTCGAAATTAAGCAAAATTACCAAAATACCCCCACTAATTTTTTTTTTCAAAAAAAGACATTCGTGAAAAAAAAAAGAAAAAAAAAAACTTGCACATACTGACTCAAAACTCAAATAAGTAAAGGTACAAAAAATAAACTCAAATCTAAGATGCTCGATGGGCTCCAACGATGGCGCGATGAAGGTGGGCCGTGAGTCCGTGACAAACCTATGGTCTGATCACACCATCCCTACGATTCAACGGTCCAATCATCTCCTCCAAGCAATTTACACATGTCATGAACACATATGCAAAGTCTTCACCACGATCTAGGAACTTGGACTCGATCCAAGCCCATCATCAAACCATATAGACACGGGCAAGGCTTGTTTCCTACGTTGACACACTCTAAAGGGCCTGATATCCCCATCAGTGATGGTGTAAACCCACTTACATTGACGATTCGCTTGCTTGTGGGGGGAGGGAGAGAGAGAGCCATTTGGAGAATAGTCGTCCAGATCTATGCTGAAAAATTATATCGTAAGGGAAGATTTGTGTGGGAATCATAGCAGCCTCAACCCATTTTAGGAATAAAAAAAATTAGTAAACCAACTTTTCTTTTCTTCTTGTTTCAACATATAGTAATGTGGTATGATCAAACACAAAAGTCTTATCATATCTCGCTTTTTAAAAATATTTTCTCATATTATTTCGTATTTTTCTACATCATAACCTTGTCCTGACTCTTGGGCATTGACTTTATGAATCTTGAATCCGCAATTGTAGAATTGGAAACTGGATTCTCGTGATTGGTGTGCTCACCTAGCTTGTATTTTTCTACATCATAGCAGCCTCAACCCATTTTAGGAATATAAAAAATCAGTAAACCAACTTTTTCTTTTTCTTCTACTAGTTTCAACATATAGTAATGTGGTATTATTATCTCGCTTTTTAAAATATTTTCTAATGTTATTTCGTATTTTTCTACATCATAACCTTGTCCCGACTTTTGGGCATTGGCTTTATGATTCTTGACTCAGCAATTGTAGAATTGGAAACTAGATTCTCGTGATTGGTGTGCTCACCACTTGGCTTGTATTTTTCTACATCATAACCTTGCGAAGTTTCTCAACTAGCTACTCACCTGGCACAACTCCTTCACCTGGGCTTAGGATTGGCTGGCGTGGTGTGTTGCTACAAGGCAGTGTTTCTTACTTTAGTGTTTTTTTTTTTTTTTTTTTTTTTTTTTTTTTTTTTTTCTGAAAAGATTGCTATATTCCAATTTATGTTCTATGACTTATGGTCTTGGCCTGCTTACATTTTTTACGATTTGCTACTACCAAACCATGTTGGACCACTTTCCAGGGTAAGTTGCCTACTCTAGGACCATCAAAGTAAGAGCCCATGGTTTTATGGCAGAAAAATTGACATGATGAATTCATTTTTTGGCCTCGAGATATCAACTTAAAAAAGGCTAAAAAGGGGATAGACAAATGGTACACACATTAGTGTTAAACTGAAAATAGATCCATGGCAAGGCCATCGAGGACATTGTAAACATATACCATGACTCTAGATTTGCCTGCGCTATTTGAAATCGCTTCTTAACTGATAATTGGTGATCCACAAGGATGGGGCATCCTGAATCATTTTCACCCAATTTAAAGCAATATCTAAGCATTCAAGACATCTTTGACATATAAAACATGGGTATCTTTGGCCTTTGTATTGCTATTGTGTCTTTCAGCAACTTTGAATCCACAGTAATCGAAAGAAAGTTTCAGAAGGTCTTGCGCTCAGAGGTACCAGTACCACTATAAGTAATGCAAGGGCATTTTCACACCGGGATCGAGTGTGTCAGCCTGTGTGAAGCGGGGGCACACTCAGGGTGGGCGGTCCATGTGAGGCAGGCAACCGGTGTGAGGCGAGACCCATGTGAAGTGGGGCCCACGAAGGAGGGTTTGACTGAGGGCCTGACTTGTGTGAAGCAGGCCTGACCTGGGCAATGACATAAAGGGATTGATTCGCCATGCTCTATCAGTTCGAGCTATTAGAGCAAGTGGTTAGTCATCCTACGTCAAAAGTGGTATCAGAGCGGGAGGTCTCGTGTTTGATACTCCTCACCAGGGGTGATTAATGCAGGGGCATTTTCACACCGGGCTCGAGTGGGGCGGCTTGTGTGAAACGAGGGCACACTCGGGGTGGGCGGCCTGTGTGAGGTAGGCGGCCCGTGTGAGGCGAGTGACCGTGTGAGGCGAGACCCATGTGAAGTGGGGCCCACGAAAGAGGGTTCGACTGAGGGCTTGACCTAGGCTATGAGATAAAGGGATTGATTCGCCACACTCTATCAGTTCAAGCTTTTAGAGCAAGTGGTTAGTTGTCCTATGTCAGTAAGCTTACGGTTGTATTTGGCAGGTGTAGGGCCCACGTGGTGTATGTACCTGAAAATTAGCACGACCTAAGACTCTGGTGGGCCACAGTATAGGGAATAAGTGGTAGGGGACACCCACCTTGATTCTCATTGGGTCCAACTGACTTGCAGAACAAACCCATGTGTAGGGCCCACGTAGAGTTGGGCACCAGAGTCGGTAACTCGGAAACTCGACTCATCCAACTCGGTTCAAATCCGACTTTATCCGAACCGAGTGGGTGAATTGATCCAGACCAAGTACAGTTGGGCCAATTCGAACTCTAACCGAATCGAGTCCGGGTCAACCAATGACTCAACTCGAATCGGACCAAAAGCTGACTCAAACGGACTCGACTCGACTTGGGTTCAGGTATTCATTCAATCGTCAGTCGTGGGAAGGTGAAACGTGGGATGGATCATCTCAATGGAGGGAAAAATTTGTCCGTTTGGCGCCTTTTCCTACATGAGAAAAACCTTCATATATCTGACAAAGAGTGATGGATGATACACATGCACTTAGAAATCACTAATAAATTACGTATGTTGAATATAAATATCAAATTAAACTGTCCTAATTATTATAATAATATAGATGTATCATTAATAAAAAAATTAATTTTTTTTTTCATTTGACCTTAGGATTGCTAAACATTTATTGGGCAATAGAGATTGAAAAGTAATCAGTGGTCCTATATCTAGAAAATGTGTCCAAGAATCAAGGGTTTTGATTGTTCCGACAATCTGATCTTGATATTGTCACTTGTAGACAGTTAGCTACACAATCTAGTCGGTTTTATTTGAGTTAATATATGTCGCGTATTGAATTTCTAACTGCCTGTGTATCAAGCGTCATATGTGACCCGAGTATCATATGAATCCTCAAAAAGTAGAGCGCACTTGGCTGTTACTAAGCTGTTACCCCTACCATGGGGCCCACCTTAATGATGTATTGTATATCCATGCTGTCCATCCGTTTTTACCGATCATTTTAGTTTGATATGCCAAAAATTAAGCAGATCCAAAACTCAGGTGGACCATAACACAGTAACCAATGGTAATTGAGTGCCTCACCATTAAAAATTCCAAAGGGCCCATAGTAAGGTTTTCGTACTGTTTATTTTCCATCCAACCCGTTGATAATGTCAAGAAGATGTGGATGAAGGGAAACCACAAACATCATCTCGATTCAAAACTTTTGTGCCCCATAAAAAGTTTTTAATGGTCATTCATCACTGTTTCTAGTGGTATGGTTCACCTGAGATCTGGATCTTCTTAAGGTTTGGAATAGTGTCCTAAAATGATAGAGGAAAACAGATGGACGGCATGGATATACAAAAAATACATCAAGATGACCCCCACATGGTTAGGGTAACACCAAATTGTTACCCAATAACAACTAATTCGCTCCCCCAAAAAGTAATAATTGCCAATGCTAGAGGGCTCTCAATGGAGCGGGTTAGATCCGAGATCCGATTTGCTCCGAATCCGTATAATGGGGATTTGGATCTTAAAATAGGTCCGATTAGTTAAATGGACCGGATTTGGATCTTAAAATAGGTCCGATTACTTAAATGGAGCGGATATGGATTCACATGAACATATCCGAGTTCGATCCGAATCCAATTAAGATTCGACTCATTGTCACCTTACTGTATGTGTTTTATTCATGTTGGCCATCCGTTTTACAAATTATTTTAGGCCATGTCGACCATACCATAGTAAATAATGGGATTTGCATCATTTTTCTACTAAATTAAATATATTATATTATATATTTTATATCATATATTTTTTTAGATTTGTAATGGGGTGGATTCGGACCTAGATCCGACCCGAATCCGATGGTTATATGGATTTTGGATCGGAAATGGATCTAACAATTTATAAATGGATCGGATATGGATATCACCTTTTGGATCTGAGTTGGATCCGAATCCGATCCGAATCCGTCTACATATATACGGACTTGGAGCCAGATCCAACTAGATCTGATCCAGATCCGACCCATTGAGAGCCCTATGCTAGAGGCAGCATGGCTATATGTACGGAAAGTAAACAAACCTTCACATCAAAATTTTTTATATGTCAGGTGAACATATGTATCCACACGCACGCACACCTTCATTACGCACGTGGAGTAAATTTGAGTCAATCTAGACCGTTTACTAGTGTGGACCCCATTTATGAATTATATAATTTTGAAAAACAAGGATAAAACTTTAAAAAAATGGTCTACTCGATTCGACTCGGTCCCTATGACCGAGTTGGACTCGGATCGGGTCAGGCGAGGCTAGACCGGACTCGGATCGGGTTAGGCATGCTAGATCCGGCACTGAGTCGGATCGAGTTCAGGCCATGTATATTTCAACACTGGATTGGATCGAGATAGTCCAAACTCGGTCCGACTCGACTCGATGCCCATCTCTAGGCCCACGTGGTATGTCCCTGAAAATCAGCACAATCCAAGATTCTAGTGGGCCACAATACAGGGAATAAGGTGGCCTTTCAAAGTGTCAACTGTTTTGTGGCCCACATGAATTTCTGTTTCAGCTTCTTTTTTTTGGCCCTTGGTGTGACTGAAAGCGATGCATCCGATGGATGGATTGGATGTGAAAAAAAAATAAAAATCACGTGAACCTCACTTACCAACATAGCTTACGGTGGTACCACTACCACCAGAGAGTACCCCTGTCAGAAAACTGTGCATTTGTAGTTGTAGCAGCTGAAGATAAATGTTTCCACCACAAATGCAGAGCTAGACACTTTTCCTGCTGTTCGTCACCTCATCTCCTGTGTCAAACTTCATGTTTCTGCAAGATCGGGCCATCCATCAGGTAGGCCTTGCTGTACATGTGCAGTCATCAAGTGGGGCCACACGTGTACATGGAAGTAATGATTAGGTAATGAGACCAATGATCCACATCGACATATATGTGTGCCTCACTTGATGAGCGGACTGGTCTGATTGTCAGGCCACACCACATTCACAGTGGGGCTAGCCTGATGTAAGCCTCAACTGTGTACATGTGCCACATGGCAAGTACAGTATTTCCTACTGATAATAGATGCACGGTTTTCTCTGTGGCTGTAGTTAGTTTCATTTCTGCTATGAATTTCTGGTACTAAATCCATATCTTGTTCTAACTGTTTTCAATCAATTTCAGTTTTCAGAAGAGCCAGAATGGGAGTTCATAAGAGAAAAGCAGAGTCAAATTGCTTTTTTATTCGGCATGGATGATCACTGGGGTCCATTGACAATGTTCGAGGAGGTGATGCCAGATTCTATCATTTCCAGTAAATCAACAAAACCACTAATCTGAAAAAAAAAAAATAATAAAAAAATAATGTTGATATTCTCGCGATGGTGCTGGAAGCTTGCAACTGGGAATCGAAACTTGGTTTTGGGGGGTGGGTACCAGAACTGTTCCAACTTGTTTTCATTCTGTCAGACATATTCATGGGTCAGGGGTTCGACCTTCATGTTGACCAGTGAAATCAGTTTCAGCCAAGTTTTGATTCCATTTTTCAAGCCAAGGACCAGAAACCCATGACGCAAACTTGAGGATTTGGAGAACCATTACTACAGTCTTGACTGGTGAAATATCGAAATGCTATGGCCTGTTGGTCACTGGCTCTGATTGCTAAATACTCCCATCCCTTACTATTTTTTATCTTAAGGCCCTGTTTGGGATCAGGGAAGTGAGAATATGAACTTGGTAAATCCATGAACTTGTTAAGTTCATGGATTTGGATTTGACAAATCCTAAGCCCATGTTTAGGAATCAAGATACAATCCATGGATTTGGAAGAATTTATTGCAATGTCAGAGCATTTATTACAATGGAATAAAATTTATTGCTTTTTAAGAAGGTCCATCATTTTGTGATATGTGGAGACTTTAGCTTTTTTTGTGGCGGATTTGGATTTGCCTGAAATCCATGGTTTTATGGAGGTATGGATTTGAGAAATCCATGGATCTGGAAAATCCCCAATAAAAAAACAAAGGGGAAATTTGAAATCCATGGACTTCACAAATCCTTGCCCCAAATCCCTTACCCCAAACAGCCCCTGAACTATTATAAAAGTATCGGTATCACTACAAGTTTTGTTGGCCGGGGATATGGAAATAATATCGATATCGTTGATAATCGAAAATGTGGGGAAACATTTGGGTAACGTGGGGAAAACAGTGGAATTTTTTAGTGAAACATCAGGAGATGATAAAATACACAAATATGTGTATTTTAGTAATAAAAAAATTACAAAAAGAATGCATACATAATAAATTTTCATTTAATGAGGGGCCTAAAAGCATTTGTTGTCATAAGAAACCAGTCCAATCATCCCATCCATCCAACTATTCAACTTTCCATCCAAACATCCATCGATATTTCAGAATATCAATAGCATACGACATTTCACCGAGAAATCGTTGACAAGTGGAAAGGAAATGAAAGACTGTGGTCTTGATGTCGCCCATTTTGCGATAACAATAATATGGTGATACTATCATTTGACAATTTGAACGCTGAACCATGCGCCCATAAAAAAATTGAGATGGAATTTTTTTTAATAAACAGATTTTTGGCGATATCAATACATTGACAATATTTTCAAAATATTGCTAATGCACAGGTGAGACAAGTGACGCCTGAAATTTACACAATCGAAAATATTGGTGATATCGATACATTGGCAATACAAGCGATACCTGAAATTTACACAGTCGAAAATATTGATGACACATTGGCAATACTTAGCGATACATCACCGATACCTAGAATTTCTGAAACTACTAGTGTTATCGGTATCGCTACCAGTATTTTCAGTATCGGAGATGGAGATGCAGATAATATTGGGGATATTTCGATAATATCAGGGATACTTCGAACAATGACCTAAAACAGAAATGATGATGTGTTTACCAGTCAGAGTGGGTGTAAATAGTGTTCCCAATTCAGGGATAGGAGAAGGAAAATAGATAAGCAAGCGGAATATCACATTTATTCATTTAAAGTTCAAGTAATATCATGAGAAGTGGTCAACCAGAAATCAGAATCCCTCTGTCATTCTGCTGCATTTATTCTATAACAAGAAGAAGAAGAAGAAGAAGAAGAAGAAGAAGAACTACAGGGTCTTAATGCATGAGGACATGTATGGTGTCCTACTGCACACAATGCAGATGGGCCCCTTGTTTTGTGATCCAGACTGTTGGTCTGCTATGCCCTTATCCGGATAGGCGAGCCTCAAACAATCGTCCATACTGGATGGTTAATCCAATCTTTGCAATTTTCCCCAGATTTTCTGTGTTTTCTTAATTGCATGTTTGGATGCAACTTGGGAAAGGAGTTTTCCGCAAAAGGGGCAACTTCAGCATTGACTTTCTCAATCAATTCGCCAAAACCAATCCGACTGCTTTTCAGGTGAGTGGCCTTTTTAGCACATATTTCGTTGAGTAGAGGATCAGATAGGGTTTGTGAGAGTGCATCTAAACGCACAACATGAACTAGGGTTTGGCTCAAAATGGCATTTAGGCGTCAACCACCCCTTTTGAGGGTGCATCCAAAACAGGCCCTAAAGGTACAGGATTTTTCCATCTGCAAAAAATTTGGAGCATTCTCATCCATGGTTGGACCACCAGATTGTCCGCCTGGATCGCCCAACTATGTGTTCTTTTTTTATGGACTGGGCGCTTTGGGACTATAATTCCTCTTAGGCTTTAATTCCTCATCTATAGAAGCACATTATTATGGTTTTCTTTCTAAAATTTATTAATGATGTTATTAACCTATTCTGATAAAGAAAATAGTTACCAATCTGTGAATTATCAATAGGCAAACATGATTGTAGTTTCTCTTTCGTATATACTCTCATGCAATTTTCGACATCAGTCTTATTCATTTTCACTCTTTCTTCCGCAGTTGGTTCCTCAGCGGAAATGAAAACCATTTGGATTTATCAAGCAGAAGAAAAGATTCTCATTCTTCTATTCCATTGAAAAAGGCAGACATAACTGGCATGAGCCCCTTGCAAGGAATTCATGGCTCATACATGCACAACTAGAATGAATATGGATTTAAGCCGCTCATCGAGTGGCCCACAGTGTTGATGCCCCTACCCAAAAAGTTAGGACTCATCCGGTCGGCCACACATGTATGGAATGTGGACTGTGGTCAATGTATTTTATCCATTTCTTCAATTCATGGCTCATACGTCCCCATTGTAGAACACGAGATCCAAGCCGCTCATCGAGTGACCCCAATACACAGATGCCCTTGCCTAAAAAGTTAGGACTGGTGGGCCACACACGTGTAGAGAATGTGGACTCTGGTCAATCTTGTTTACCCATCCATTTCTTCCATACAATTTTGGTCACCTGATGACTCAGACTGACCTGACTTGCAGCTTGGATCTCACACCTCCCATGGTTCCTGTTGGCTGGGCTTGTTGAATAAAAGTAAAACATATTGGATTCTTTAGAAATTGAATAACACAAATTTCTATTTCATGCCCTTCACTCAAAAGCCATTTTAGTTGTTTTTCGTGTTCTCCATTTTGGTTTTCATTCATTCTATGAATCATCTGATCAAGGCCTCTTGTCTGTGGTTGCAGATATCTAAGCAGGCCCCAGATGTCACTTTGTCAATAGAGCGGGAGGGCCATTCGCACTCCTTCAGTTGCACTGAGGCCGGCTCAGTGTGGGTGGCCCGCTTTGTAGTAAGCTTGATCAAGCGTCAAATTTCTTATTGAAGTAATACAGGTTAGACTCCAATCTAATAAACTCAGTGATGTCATATTCTGAGAAACATAACATGAAGCGGTTTCTAGAACAATATTTGTGGGAAATAGGTGAACTTGATATGCATATGCAAGATTTATTCCATTCACTTGGTGGGCCCCACCATGAACATGATCCTGGCTGAAAATGAATTAGATCCTCTGATCTGGCAGACCACACATGCATGTTGAGTTCAGACTGCAAACCGAATCCGTAGGAAACTCGAACCTGAGATTGACTTGGCCGAGTCACTGTGAAACTCATTGAGTTGACCTGCTAACTCAGTTGACTTGGCGTGAATCGTTATGAGTCAAGCCGACTTGGCCAAGTCACAGTGAAACTTGTTGAGTCGACCTGCTAACTTGGTTGACTTGACATGACCCACTCTGGCTCAGGTCGAGTCACTTGCCTTGTCAGTGCTCTTTTTAATTTTGATCTCATGACCTCTTTCAAATAAGCAAGAGCACTTAATCAGCTAGTTATGCGATACCAAGTTTCTTTTTTCTAATTTTATAATACTTATACAAAGATAACTAAATTTAATAGATAGTTATTAACTATCCAGTTGAATCAGGTCGAGTCTTCGAGGTAACCAACCTGAACATCGAGTTGAGTCGGGTTTTTAACCTATGTTTATTTTAACCGTCCATTTTTTTTTAATCAAATCTCTGTGTCCAATCCAATGGGGCTGCCAGCCTGACTTCTTCGCTGTGGCATGTTCATGGCGCGGTCCACCTGATGAGCTGTCTGGGGTCTCTCTCTCTCTCTCTCTCTCTCTCTCTCTCTCTCTCTCTCTGTTTTTTTTTATTTATTTATTTGGTAATCAAGCTATGGACAAGGACACTGAAACCTACTATTCCATCGTTCTCACATCCCATGTTGCTTCGCTCTTTGTTGCTAACCCATGAATAATCTATACAATCTTTCTACACATAAAACAAACTGCTAGCACAAAAGCTATGGTGGACATAAGTGCAGTTCATCTTGCCAAGGTCTGTGACAGGCTCGCAAAGGAAGTCTGTGATCATTCAGAAGGTAGTTTGGCCTTTTCTGACATAAGGTGTTTCTGTAATTCGTTTGTAATATTTATCTTAATGCACTTCCCATATGGTTGTGGGAAATTAGGAATTGAGGGGTCATTTGGATGCCTGTAAAATACTTGTAAAGGTTTTACAGGTAAAAACTTTACAGATGGGTGTGGGGCCACTGATATTTGCAGTACATCCGATCCGTCCATCACGTGTTCCTTGATGCTCTTGTACGGCCCCAAAAAACAGGCTGAATGATCATCATTTGGGTCGCATGGCCGAGCAGTTGGGATGGGACACAACACTAAAAACCTTCTAGATTGTGCGTGGACCCATTGTGATGGGTACAGGACATCCAACCCATGGAGCATATGCATTCCTCAATGCTATCTATGAAAACAAGAAAAAAATTCATTTCATGTGATTTAAAGATTTTGGAGTTGATCTGAGTCACCGAGTGGTGGTTCATGGTTTGAACTAGTAGTGTCGAGGTTGTTGTTGTTGTGGCGTTTTAAGTTTGAGGTATTATATAGGGTTGGTCGAGAATTTTTGTAGTAGGCATGGGTTCTCATCTCATACAAGTGGGCCCATGGTCCACTGATACAAGATTTTGACATGTTGGGTCCCACTCCCACCTTGGATGCCAACTTGGAGATCCTAATCCATCAAACCTTTGCTCCTTTCCTGGTTGAATGTGACCTGAGCTGTATTTTTCTATTTCTGGACACATTGGATGGTTAGGCTCGTCTGTTGTGTGAGAATTTTGGTGCATGGACCATCCAAAATGGGAAGATTATGTCAATGGATTTGGATCATTAAACTATGAGGTGCCACTTGTTCAAACCAAAAACCTGGGCATACTGCAGAAACTCTCCTGAGACAAGTATATAATACTTTTTGTGTGGTCATGGTTGACAGTAAGGCCTGTTTGGATGCACCCTTCAAAAGGACGTTTGAGGCATAAATGGCCTTTTGAGCCAAATGGGGTCTTTTCTCATGTGTTTGGGTGCACTTTGCAAACTGTGTTTCCCTATCATGCACGTCAAAATAGCGCTAAAATGCCATTGGTTTCATTGCAAGTGTGTCCAAACAGACCCTTAGCAAAGTGTGCCTTGAGGCTGGAGATGCACCCTCAAAACAGGTGTTTGCAACCTAAATGCCATTTTGAGCAAAATCTCAGCTTATGAAGAGCGTTTGGCTGCACTTTCACAAATGCTGTTTTGGCCTCCCAAGCGGGCCTGTTTGTTTTGCCAATTATCTGAGTGTTGTAAAGTAAATGTCTTATCATTGAGATTTTACTGCTGCCAAATCAAACACCGTAATCGTCGTCAAATGTAAATATATTCTAGAGACAAGTAAATGCATTTTTAAACATTGCACTTTTTCATGGCATTACTATGAAAATCTCGAATCCAAACATTAATCAGTGTATTTAGGTGATAATTTGACACTTATGCAAAAATGATATCATTATAATTTTATCGCCAGCAAATCAAATACGGGAATCGGCAATCGAATGCAAATGCTGTCAGCAGACAAGTAATTCATAATCATTGCACATTTCTTTTACATACATGAGAAGTAATTTGTAATCATTGCACATTTCCTTTACGTTACAACAAGCAGGCCTTAAAAAGTATAATCTTCGGAATCCAATGGGATTGGCTTTTAGGAAGTCGACAGAAACAGTCGCTTTCCCTTCTACATTTCCATCCAAACGGGCCCTTGCACTAAGGACTCAGCTTATGCCTAAATATCATCCTCATTTCTATAAGACACTGTAATCAATATATTTCTAGGACTTCTGGCCTACCTGAAAGTGGATGGGCGTATTTCTGAGTCCATGTATGGTAACGGTATGACCCACCTAATGAATGGTTGGGATCACTTCCACGTGTGACACATTGCACATGTGTGGGGCCTTTTTTTTTTTGGAAAGCGCAAATCTGGAATTCGCTAATTTGGGGACTTGTTGTTTGGAAATTGTCAGATATGTGCAGTAATGAATGGGCTGATTTTTGTCCGGCATCGGGTAATATAATAGGAAAAAAGGGGAAATTTATAATGCCTTAACCAACAGTAATTACTGAGCAATGCATTGATAGAAATTATTTAAACACCTTCATTTTTCTTCTCTTTTTTTTCTATTCTTTTAAAGTGGTGAATTGATAATTGTGGGACCCAAGAGGTATGTGTCTGACATCCAAGTAGTCCAACAGATGCATCATACCGTGTTACTAAAAAGACCAAAATTCTGCGGCTTAAATGATATGATGGGCCAAACCATCATAAATTACTTAACCACATTTGCTATGAAAGGATTGGATGTCATGCACATACCACATTTGCTTCATAGTTCTTCGCTTCACTACCTTTTAAAGGGAAGTTACGTCCTACCCTGCCTTGACAGTTGAGGCAAGGGCTCTGTAGGGCCCACTGTGATATATGGGTTTTATCCACGCTGTTCATCCATTTTTCCAAATCATTTTAGGTTATGATTCTAAAATTGAGGCAAATCCTAGGCTCAAGTGGACCACATAGTGGGGATTGAATGTCGATCATTAAAAGCTTCTTAGAGGCACAAGTTTTTTATTAAGTTGGCATGTTTTTCCTTCATCCATCTGTGACCTTATGAACTGATTGGATGGCAAATAAACATCATGGTGGGCCTTAGGTAGATTTCAATGGTGGGTATTATTATCATCGCTACTTTTCGTTGTGTGGTCCACTTAAGCCTTAGATTTGCCTCATTTTTGGGCTTATACCCTAAAATGATATGAAAAATGGATGAATAGCACAGATAAAACACACACATCACTATAGCCCCACATAGCCTCCAATTGGATCGATTTTTATCCAACGATGTGATGACGTAATCTGTTTTCCTTTTAAGGTGCATTTGTTTCACTAATTACCACAATAATATAAAAAAATGTGTAGTAATTACAAATTACTTTTATTATCTCTGGACAACATTCATATTTGACCGCAAATTCCCTTATTTAGATTATCAGTAGTAAATCATAATGATAGTACTTTCACATTAATATCAAATCATCATCAAAATACACTAATGTTACTGTCTTGGACTTGAAATTTTCATAATATATTATGAAAAAGTACAATAATTACAAATACATGTCGTCTCTTAATATATCTACATTTGATGGCGATTATAATGTTTGGCTTCATAGTGGTAAAATCTTAGTCACAAGACATTTTCTTTGTAATACCCATGTAATTGACTAACCAAGCCCGAAAGAGAGAGAATTGTCTTTTTCATAAACCTTTTTCCTGAGTTTGCCTTATATTCTAGGCCTTATGCAATGTACCGACAGAAGTCAGGGAAATCAGGATACCAACCAAAATCACGAAGTCACGATGCTAATGATATTGTCTTACAATCAATGCCAGCCCTTGGTACAACCGCATTGATCATCCCTTGGGAAGGTTATTTTATTATATGTCCTATCGAAGGTGGTCCCTTAATACTGGACCAGAGGACGCCGATTGTGTACAACCCCGCGGTTTGGGTGCATGCATCCCTAACTGTGGGGTTGACTGTGATGTATGTGCCTTACATCCACATCATCCATCCATTTTGAAAGCTCATCGTAGGGCATGATCCCAAAAAAATGAAGCAGATCCAAATCTTAGGTGGACCGGACTAAAGGAAACAGTAGTGATTGAATCCCCACCATTAAAAAATTCATGGGGCTGCAAGAATATTTATTGGCCATCCAACTTTCTGATAAGGTCACAAAGACATGGATGAAGAGACCACACAAATATCAGCTCGATCCAAAACTTTGTGGCCCATGAGAAGTTTTTAATGGTCAATTAGCACGGTTTCCATGTGTTATGATCTACAAGAGATTTGGATCTGCTTCATTTTTGGGTTCATGCCCTAAAATGAGTTTTCAAAATGGATGAACGACATGGATATAAGGCACATAAATCACAGTGGGCCCCACAGTCAGGGATCCCACCACCTCTTTGGATCCGATCCATGCCCAACCAGGACCTAGCTAGAGATGGTCAGTCCTAGCAGGGGGCTTTGTGGGGCCCACCATGTTGTTTGTATTTTATCCACACCGTCACGTGCCATTTTATGCCATGAATCCAAAAAGACTGCGGATTGGAGGCTTGAGTGGACCACACCACGGGAAGCAATGGTGACAATGACGCCCACCATTGAAACCTTCCTAAGCCCATTGTGATGTTTATTTGCCGTCCAACCTATTCATAAGGTCACACAGACCAGGATGAAGGGAAAACATAAATATCAGCTTGATCCAAAACTTTTATTGCCCCGAAGAGGTTTTCAACCGTGGGTGTTAAATCCCCACTTTGTCCTATGGTGTGGTCTACTTGAGCTTTAGATCTTGCCTCCTTTTTGGGTTCATGCCCTAAAATTACCTGTCGAAATGAATAGATGGTGTGAGTAAAACATATAAGTTAAGGTGGGCCCCACATAGCCCCTGGCAGGTCATGCATCTTAAGTTCTAGTGGAGCTGTACACGAGCCAATCAGTTGATCTGAGTCGAGCTTAGTGCAGCTCAGCTCGATTCAGCTAACAGCCTACCCCAACTTAAGTTTGGCTCAACTTAGTCCTTAAGCCTAACCGGTGAGCTTGCTTCGGTTCAATTAGCAAAATTAGCTCTAGTCAAACTAGCTTTAGATCCTAGCCAAATCAAGCTTATTCGATCCGAGTTGAGCAAGTTAACCAAGCTAGCCTGGCTATGGCTCTAGGTCCTAATGGGGGTAATACCAATCCATGCCCTGGACCAGATTGCCCGCTACCCTAGTAAATTCCCGCAGCCAGGAAGCTAGGTGGGGCCCCCTTGATGTTTGTGTGAAATCTACACCATCCATCTATTTTTTGCGCTCAAGTGGGCTACACCACAAGAAAAAAGTAGGGAGGGAAATGCTACCAATGAAACCTTCATAGGTCCACTGCGATCCTTTCATAAGTTCATTCCCAGTTCTCACTTAGATGAACTGAAAGCACAAAAATATTAGCCTGATCGAAAACTTTTGTGGCCCATTTGGGCATGTGTACCTAACATAAACAGAAAAATGGATGGACGGAGTAGATTTCTCACAAAACTCATGGTGGCCCCACTGGGCTTCCAAGTTCCTGCGTTTGGGGGTCAGAGGCAATCCGCACCGTTCATATTCAACAGTCCACATGATAGTGGATGGGTTCACCTTGTGCCCCACACTAGATAGAAAGGTACCACCTTAATCGTATCTTATTTATAATAATGGATTAGATCATTTAAAATGCTGAAATTCAGCAATCTTTCTTGGCAGAGGGAATGTGATTTCTCCAAAGATGACCCAAACGATATCATTTTTATATTCCATTTTCATTAATTAATCTCGTTTGGATATAGACTTTAATGAGTTTGCACACTGCTCTAGATGGTTGATGAGAACCTTCACATAATCCACAATGGAATTACTAAAATACCCCTGTTGACGCAGCTAAGGAGTCATTTGGTCACATGGATTTTGGGAAATAAAAATTGAAATTCAAGATTTTCAATCCAATCTTGTTTGGCATCCTTTAAAACCTTGGATTTCAATTCAACTTAGATTGAAAAATCCTTTAAAAGGCCTTTTATAAATTCAAGGGAAAAGGTAAGATACAAAATCTTGGATTTTCAATCTTGTACTAGATGTTTTAACTACTGTTATTTTTTCTTTTCTTTTAATTTTTAACAAATTGTCAAACATAATTTTAAATTTTCTAATTAAAAAAAAATGAAATGTGAATATAAAATCCAAATCTGAAATTTTGGAATTGGGATTCTTAAGTCAAATTAAGATCCATACTGGCAAACAACTCTACCCCCCTAAAACTAGCTTCTTAGGGCAATTGAGGTGAACAATTACTACCTTCAATCAATTGGGTGTGTTTGGTTGCATCAAATATCATAAAATTTCATTATTAATCAGTCTAATTTAGTAAAAGATTCATGATTATTTCATGAAATTTGGTACAACCAAACGCACCGCTCCATTTCAACGGATGGACCGAACGTTGTGTTTCTTACATAAAATGAATTAGGATTAATTCTCTGCATGTGATGTATACAAACCACTGGTCATGAATTTACTCGACCCAGACTGCTTTGCCATGGTTGGGCATGTGACTGAAAAATAATGATCAGATCGTCCCAATAACTTCATCATTGCAGCCGTGCCCCCACTCAATGGTTAGTAACAATTGAATGGCTTGGATCATTCAATCGGAGGGATGCTTTGGATATGCACTGTCCATATTGGGTAATTGAATTTTGGATGGCTAGGATTAGTTACATGCATGCCTAGGTGTAACTGAAAATGATCCTCACACAATGTTCTATACTTGATGATGAGAATGACTACATTTTCCGGTACGCTGGATACTCGGTACGACTAGCCTGGCAAAATTCCACACGAGCGGTCAACCTGCACGAAATTCATACGGAAATAGCAGTGTTTGGTCCAGTCTTATCATGTCGGTCGGGTTAGCTCATCAAAACCCATTAACATAACGGGTCATTTCAGTGTTTCACCGGCTAAAGCTCGTTAAAATCCATTAACGTAATAAATTGTTATAGTGTTTTACCCGTGAAACTCATTTAACCCATTGGTGAAGACTATTATCCGCAGTGTGATGAGAAAATCTTAAGCTAAGTTAAGATGGTCATTAAGACACACTCACTCACTCACTCACTCACTCTTTCTCTCTCTCTCACTCGAGAGTTTTTTCTATCTTTTTGCCAACGGCCACACCCTAATATTTCTGTTGAGTAGGGTAGCGGGTAAACTCATACTCAACTCACAACGGCTCATTTATTTAATGGGTTAAACAGCCGGGTTACTAGTAACCCATTAATTTAACAAATGAATTTGGATTTCTAGATTTCAACATATTAGTTTTGAATGAGCAAATTTTTAACATGACACAACACGAGCTTCGTTCAACACAACCGGCTGCCAGGCTTAGATATGGCTGTCATGGGGCCGGTCTAGGTCTGGAGTAGGTCTCGGCCGGATTTTGAACTGTTTCAGACCGGTCGTCCGGTCGGGCCTATTGAAAATTTTGATTTTTGAGGCCCGGGACCGGCCCATTGACACCCCTAATTCCCGGGAGCCAAACAACCCCTAATCTAATAGTAAATGAAAGAAAAAGAGAAATGATCTCATCCGACCATCTCAACGGACGGCTAAAGGTTCTCTACTTGAGAATCATTGAGAACAAAAATCAGACCGTTCCATTAGTCAGGTCGTCCCAACTTGTAGATGAGTTGATTCATTGGTCGTCAATTGTTTCAACGGTCTTCTACAGTCTGGCCCACTTGATGAATGGTGCGAACTGATTTTTGCAATCAGTGATCTTTAACATGGACACAACACTTTCGGCGGCTCAGATGTTCGTATATCATGTGACACATTAGCCAACTCAATGGACGGTTGATTTTCCATGATACAATATTTCTTTAAAAAAAAAAAAAAAATCCAAACCGGCACCAACAGAATCCCGAAATGCAGCCAAACCATCTCATTGGTTGGATCACGTTATCCTCCCGTGACTCGTGATTTGTGGCCCACCAACTTCAAGCTTAGGAAGTCTAAAAAATAAAGGGCTGATATATTATATAGAGAAATAGACACCTGCAATCTTGTAGGTTGGCTTCAGAAGAGTTCAAGTGTGCACGGAACACGAGCCATGCAAAAGGTGGGCCCCACCATGAAGATCAATGGTTACGAATATCAGCTTGGTGAGATCATCAGGTGGGCCATATGTGTACATTGAAGTGGTCTGATTTAGACCATCAATTGTCTTCGGTACATTGTGGTGTGTGTGACAATTGAACCGGTCTGACTTTCACGCCCAGTGATCTTCATGGTAGGGCCCACCTTTTGAATGGCTCGGATCTTGTACTCACTTGACACATCAGCATATTTGATAGGCTATACCTTGAGCTAATAAAACCATTTTGCCCTTGAAATTTTGGAATAAAAAAGGAATTGTATCATACAACATGTTATTCCAACATTAATAACGTGTTGTACCGTTTTTCTCCACCAACATACCACGTGTGCAGGGCATCCGTACCATGAAAATGGTAGGCCCCACTGTGAAAATGACCTGGCACAAACATCAGGTCTGTAATTTCGTCCGATTGGCCACACGATCCAAATCAATGGACAACTGACGGTCTGACACAACATACAGTTATGGCCCACCTAGTGAGTGTATCAGTACAATTTTGGAATGAATGGCCATCTTCATGGTGGGGCCTAACTTTTTATGGTACGGATGTCCTACACAGATGCCATGTTAGCGGATAAGATGGTAATGTACCAGAATTTGTGGTACGTTTGACTGTAGGTGACCAGTTTTTCTACATACATTATACGTACAATATCTCGTGTAGGTCATGGAATGCTATAGGGGCCTATGGTTGAACAGTCGTCCACACACGAGTATCACGGCCCTAGTCAGGTGCTGTTGTACGGCTGCGCATGTTAGATAACACCCCTTTTCATATTCCAACCTGAGTGGGCCCATTGTTCAGTTTGTACGTATGGCCCCATTGCCCCTAAAAGTTTTCCAGATTGGAAGATCTTAGCCATTGAATTGTATTTTCCTTTTTCGTCGTCTACTTGCTGAACACCAGTGGACGGTTAGGATTTTTTCCATGTGGGAGATTTTTGTTCAACAGGACATCCAGATAGCATCAACGGTTTGGATCGCAAGATCATTGAGTGCAATTGAATTGGGTGGATCCAATCCCTAAGTGTTGGGCCCACTTTGATGTACGTGCCTTGCACAAACACCGTCCATCCATTTTGATAGCTTATTTTAGGTCATGATCCAAAAATGAAGCAGATCCAAAGGTTAAGGTGGACCATACCATAGGAAACAGACGTGATTGAATCCCCACCATTAAAAACTTCATGGGGCCCACCAGAATTTTTATTGGCCATCCAACCTGTTAATAAGGTAAAAAAGACATGGATGAAGAGGCCACACAAATATCAGCTTGATCCAAAACTTTTGTGACCCACTAGAAGTTTTTAATGGTCAATTACCACTGTTTCCCTTATCATGGTCCATCTGAGATTTGGATCTGCTTCAATTTTTGGATCAAGCTCTAAAATGGGTTTTCAAAACGGATGGACGGCATAGATATAAATAAAATACATCAAGGTGGGTCCCACGGTCAGGGGTCTCTATGTTTGTGACCGGCACAGAGATATCACCTTGCCGGGCTATGTGGGGCCCATTGAGATGTCAGTAACAAATCTACTCCGTCTACATATTTTGAAAGACCACAATAGGGTAAGATTGTAAAAAGCAGGCAGATCCAAAACTCATGTGGGCCATACCATACGAAACAGTGGGGATTGAACGATTGGTGGTGAAAGATGTTTTTTATCAGGATGATATTTGTTCCTACAGTTTATCTGAATAGTAATAATTCTATGAACGGTTTGGATGGCATATAAATATCATGGTTAGCTCCAGGGTTTCAACGGCGAATGTTGTTGTTCCTATTGTTTTGTTGTTGTGGCTCACCTGAGTTTGGATCTGCCTGATTTTTAGAATGCTGTTCCATTGTGGGATTTCAAAACAGATGGACGGAGTGGATTTTTCACATACATCTCTATGGACCCCACACAGCCCCAAGATGAAATATCCCTGGATTACTGTATAGAACTCTCTAGCCAAGCATTGTATAACACCTCTCGTTGATCTCGCATTGTTGCCCGCGCCTTGTGTTTTGTAACCGCCCATCCAGACCGTTCATCTAGTGGGGCCCGAGATCCATACCGTCCATACCTGCAAAAGGTGTAGAAATTTGGACTGCTGTTTAATTTCTAACCGTCCATTCTATGATCATTTTACATCTCATATCAGTGGGATTATTCGATGTGGCACATCCACGGTGGGACGTACTAGATCACTGGTCTAGATCAGACCGTGGCAAGGCAGAAAAAAGCGAGAAACAATAGCAAACTTCTTCGTGCATGTACACTTTTTTATAAGTTCTGCTAGCATTTCCTCGCCTTTGTCGCTCAACACATGATGATCCGGACCGTTCATCCACTAGATACCACTGTGGATGCCATGGACCAATGATCAGAGATATTTCTCATCTATAAAAAGCAGAAATGACGGTCAAGATTTAAGTACCTATATGTGAACGGTGTATGATCAACAGGGATTGTCCTAGAGGGGGCTTAATTTGATGAACCAAAATTCTATGTACAAACCACCACCACCACCGGCCGATCCTCATGCCCACTGATTTAAACCGTCCGATCAGCAGCCCAAGACTTGGATCATATATTGTCCAAAAATCACACCAATTGAATGTTCCCAACCGTCAGATTATCATCTTATTCATCAATGGTCCATAAAAGCATCACAATAGGGGTCAACTAGATGGACCGTCCCGATTGAAAGGTGGTAGAGCCATACTTCTATAGTACAGGTGGCAGGGTGATGTGCGAATCGGGTCCCTCCATGTGTAAGGCCCTAGCATGGATGGTTTGTATCTCAAAATGAAATCAATTAGGGAAATCCTATCCGTCCGATCTTTCTACATTAAAGCAAACAGAAAACGTTACCATTCAAATTACCAGTTGGATAAACTGTATAAAAATGAATGGACAGGATTGTTTCATTGTTTTTATTTTTAAAATATAAGCCGTCTATCCTGTTTCCAGTATGTGGGTGGACCCGATCGATACATCACCCTGCCACGTGTCCTGTGGAAAGATGGCTCTACCATATTCCAGTTCTCCCGGCTCCACCATATCATCCCAAGGTGTCCGTCCCTTGCATTCTCACGTGCCGTTGACTGAAGGCAGAGGAAAGAGCCCGTGAAGGACATAGAAAACTCTATGATTGATGGGATTAAAATGTTACACGTGGCACATTGGACAAACAGATTTCCCTTCTGATGTGATGTGTCCATCCATCAACCGGATGATCTTAACCGACCATGTCAAGGATCAACATTAATCAAACAACAGAGGACTAAAACAACGGCCGAAATTGGATGATGAAAAAAATCGTGATCGTTGGGTTAGGTTAATTGGGTCAGCGTGAATTTTGAGGTCCATGCCATCCATGGTAGGGCCCAGCTGATGAACGGTCAAGATCTCTGCCAATTGTAGAGTTTTAGGAGAAGTACAACGGGTTGAAATGTCCACATCATAGAGGTGTAGACCCGTTAGATAAACAAACACCATCTACATGGATGCTAAGCTCACATGGACACAACTACAGCAACTATCTCCACCATCCCTCCATTTATACAGCCTTACCGCCAAAGCAAGGTGAGAAAACGACCCAACTCCTGCCTAACCCCCCCCCCTCTCTCTCTCTCTCTCTCTCTCTCTCTCTCTCTCAAAGAATCACACCTTCTCTTGTACAAAGAATCCAACCAATATTACTCTCTCTCTCTCTCTCTCTCTCTCTCTCTAAAACTCCGCCTCTCTCCTAGAAACAAGCACCCATAACAATGTCTTCTACAAGGAGAAAGATCTATCAGCACCCAATAATAGCCAACATCGGATGTGGTTGTCGGAGGCCGAAGCTCTGCAACATTTTCACTCCAAAACCCAAAACCAAACCTTCCAACCATCCCAAACACCCCCATCAAGCCCGCTCCTATTCCTCCATCTCTTCCGAGAAAGCCCACCTCTCCGTTCACGACCACAACCACAACTACAACCACCATTCCCCGTCTCCTCACCACTTCAAGAATCCAAAGCCCGGGAAATCCTCCGGCAGGGTCAGCGAAAGCGTGGCCGTCGTCAAAGATTCCGACGACCCATATCTCGACTTCCGGCACTCGATGCTGCAGATGATCTTGGAGAAGGAGATCTACGGCCGAGATGACCTCCGAGAGCTCCTCGACTGCTTCCTCTCGTTGAATTCGCCGTACCACCATGAGATCATCGTTCAGGCCTTCTCAGAGATCTGGAACGGGGTCTACTCAGCGCCGAAAACGCACGCACGGTGGAGGTCACGTGACCCAGAGGGGATCGCACGTGGGGAGTGAACGTGACACGTGGGGGGTTTTGTGCGGTCAAAATGCTGTTGCAGGGTTTAAGGATGAGTGGAAAAAGGATAGACGTTGGGATTTGAATAATAATGTAATAATATTGTGTTTTAATGACAAGGGTTTTGTTTTTTTTATTGTTTTTGTTATTTTTTTATATGAGAAATGCTTCGGTGCTCTATAAGTTATAGTGCTCCTTCTTGTAATGGGACATTTAGGTAGATCTAGACCGTTCATCACGTGAAAAGTACATTTCATGGGCTATCCTATAAAAAAATACACCAATCAGACAAATTTTAACCGTATATATAAACATTGTGATTTAATGGACGGTCAAGATTTTTTATACGAAATAGGTCAAACTAGTAATTTTGGTCCATCTGCTCGTTAGGACCACCATGGATTGCTTATGATTCTAGAATCGAACGCGGATTGCGAATTAATTAAGCAACTCAGCAAGCTATATATAGCGCGTTGACTAAACTCTGTGGGACCCACCATGATGTATGTGTTTTATCTACACCATCCATCTGTTTTGACAGCTCACTTGAGGACATGATTCCAAAATTAAAGCATATTCCAAGCTTAAGTGGACCACCATAGGAAACAGTGAGACAGTGACTATGATCAGTGAAACCTTCCCAAGGGGCACATGATGTGGATTTGTCATGTAAGCTTGTTCATAAGGTCACACAGTGAAGAGAGAACACAACTACATGTACGCAGATTGCATCCAAACTGAGCTGTGGATGGGCCCTACATGATGTATCTGTTTATCTACTATGTTCATTCTTTTTCTAAGATCATTTTAAGATGTGAGACCAAGAACGAGGTAGATTAAACGCTCAGGTCAGCCACACCAGAGATGATCGTTGCATTTAATGCAGCTGAGCTCAGTATTTTGGTGTGGCATTGGATCTGCCTCATTCTTGGTCTCATGGGTTCGTCCTGATCTTACATGGAGAATAGAAGGAGTGCATAAACAAATACATCACGATGGGCCATCCACAGCTCGCTTTGAACGCTTTGCGTCTATACTGCGTTTGGATGCAATTCACGTCCATGTCAACTTCATCCAAAACTTTTGTAACCCCCAACAAGGCAATAAGTCTTTTAATGGTATTCCCACATTTTCCTTATGTGTCGTCCACTTAATCTTTGGATATGCTTCAATTTTGTTCTAAGACATCTAAGTGCCCCAGGGCCTGTTTGATTTGTTGAAGTCATGGTAAATACAAGCAAATCTATAATTATAATTTCCTCGGGATTTACTACATTATTCTCCATGCTATGATTTCACCGCCCTTTTAAAACAGAGTACCCTAGAAAATTTTGTGGGTCCTATCATATATTATGTCACAAATCCACACCGTCCATTTATTATGTTACTTAAATTTATGCTATAATCTAAAAACTAAGGCACATCCAAAGCTCAATTGGATTACACGGAATGAAAAAAGAAAATAAATACTTATTGTTAAAATCTTCTTGGAATTACTCCTTTGTTTGGTGTGGATTACTTGAATGTTGGGCCTGTCTCATTTTTCAGCTAAAGCTTAAAAATATTATGTTAAAACTTTTGGACCGAATGGATATATCATATACATTACAGTGAGGTCCCACAAATTGCAACTACTATTTTGGACCCGATTTTCAAGGATAAAAATGAAATGGATTTTCAAACAGTAAAAGAGTAATAATTACTCTTTTGCCTGTATTTACCGGGAGTTCAACAGATCAACACGGCCCTAAAGTAAACTCTAAAAATGGGGGGGACGGAGTGGATAAGGTGACCCCACAGAGTTTACTCAGCATGCTACTTAGGGCCTAGGGGGGCAATCCGCGCCCTAAAGAAGAGACGTTGATTGGGTACTGCCCCTGAAGGGCCACCGTGATATCTGGGTTTTATCCACCACGTCCATTCATTTTTTCATATCATTTTAGTATATCATCTAAAAAATGAGGCAGATCCAAGGCTCAGGTGTATCACACCATAGGAAGCAGCGGTGATAAAGACGCTCACAGTTGAAACCTTCCTATGGCCCACCGTGATGGTTAATTGCCATCCAACCTGTTCATAATATGACATATACCTGGATGAAGGGAAAACACAAATATCAGCTTGTTCCAAACTTCTGTCGTCCCCTAAAAGTTTTTGAACAGTAAGTGTTTAATCCCTGCTGTGTGGTTCACTTGAGCCTTGAACCTGCTTCATGTTTGGGTTCGTACCCTAAAATGATATGGTAAAACGGATGGACGGTGTAGATTAAACCATACATCTGTGACCCCTCAGCGGGGTATTACCCAATCCGCGTCCCTAAAGAATCACTTACTTTTAGCCGATCATAAATATCCCATCAATGGGTTGAAAAAGGTACGGCTGCAGAAGCTTCAGAAAAATCGTGGATGGATTGAGTCAGTCGATCATTGCAATTTTTGCACGGTAGTTCTTGAGCTGTGTTCTGGACTTAATACACGGTTCAGATTGATCGATGGAACTGTTCATATGAACTAATGCAATTACGAGCAGCACTTGAGCATTTCTCTTTGAGGTGCGGTCCAGTGGTACCGGTACGACTGTAATCTTACGGTGGTACCGCGGCATTTATGCAGCACACGTGTTGTACGTTTTAAATCAAACACGTCCATCGGATGTGTCGACTCAGATTACATCCAGATACTGAAAATTAGAGCGATTCAAAACTTTGGTGGACCACAGAGAAGGGAACAAAGTGTTAGGTTACACACACCCTTGATTCACATAAGATCCCACATGCGTTAGAAAACATTCTGATTTTTGTTCTAATCCTTTATCTATAGAACATCAAGTGTTTGGACGTCTTGGATTCTGTATAAATAACATTGAGTGCCCCCATGAAAATCAAGGGTGTGTGTTCCCTCTCAGCTTGCCAACTGTTCTGTGGCCCACTTTAGTGTTGTATTTGGGATTATTTTCAATAAATTAGTGTAAAGGAAGGTAAAGCATCTGATGGACGGATTGGATTTCTTGAATAAATCATGTGGACTCCACTTCTGACCGTACCACCGGAGCACACTCTTGTGTCTTTTTATATCTGTGATTTTTTCTCTTGGTGATTTTTTATCTGGCGATTTTTAATTTCAGTTTCCAACATTGACTGGCGTTTAAATGCGTTTTAATGTCATTGGAGTCTGAGTCTCTCTCTGTCATGATCATAATTAAGATCATGAGAGTTATTTGATAGTCTGGCTTCGTATGACACTTGATACGCGGGCGCTCAGAAATTGTACAGGAGGCATTAAAAAAAAAACCGGCTAACTTGTGGGAATACTCTTGCCAAGTTACAGTACCAAAGTTGCATTGTTCCTTGAAATAAGACCGTTGGATAGTTTCATTTTAACCATCCAATAAGTGTCCATTAATCGAATAATCTGGCAATCAAATAAGCCAATTTTTTTTGGTCCATGATATATCTAAACTGGGACCCATTTGAATTATTATTTTTTACAACATATTCTACGTAATTTATGATTGCATGTGTATCATTATCACACTCTGACCGAGTATCAAAGTTTTTTAGCTCAAATGTTATTGAGATCCTACTCACTGCACACGAATGTGGGCCGTCCATCAGGTGGGGTGCCATGCTCCGAAAGTGAGGCTGACCCAATTATAAGGTGGATGGGCCCCACATGCACCAGAAATTGGATGTTCAAAATGTTGTCATTACCTACACGTGTGTGATATTGACCAGATCATGCACACGTGTGCCCTGAGTAGGTATTTGATTTTGATTTAGACTCTGAAAGATGTGCTTTTTCTTTAACTAACTTTGACAATTAGACTGGAATTTGTATTTGTTTCCCGCTCTTTACCGAGGAATCATTTTCGGGGCCGGTCATGTTCGGATACTACATAACAGATCCGAATCCAATCCAACTCGGTACCTTGTCGGGTCCATTTCGAGTCAGAGTCACGACTCACGGTATTGAAATGGATTGGGACTGAGTCTGAGTTGACTCAATCGACTCGTCCGGGTCTTAAAACCTTGGGTCCAAATCCGGATTGCGGTTCATAAAAACGCGCCTTATATATTGTTTTTAAACAATTAAAATAATATAATTGGGTCGAAATTAAAAAACCTTCCATCCAAAGAGAGGTCTCTAGTCCAACGGGTTGGACCATGAGTTACTGTCCATGCAGTGGATATCTTCCAAGCTGTCATGTGCATGTGACATCCAACACATCTGATAGGTTGGTCTCACCATCAGGATCTCATCTCCATTCACTCATTAGGTGAACCAGATTTCTATTCTATTATTTATGTATATATTTTTTTTCTTTTGTGTGGCCTACTTGATGAGTAATTCAGGCTGATTTTTCTATGTGATGATCTTCATAGTGGGGAAAACCAATCCAACGGTTTAGATTTCACACTCACATGACAGGTTGGAAATTATGTACCGAGTGGATGTTAACTTATGGTCCGACCAGTTGGACTTATGACCCATTTATTATAGGTACCCGACCATAAATGATCTCTGGATGGATATAAATATAGTCGATTACAAGCTGTCCCGATTATTAATCGGGCACCGAAACCTATATCAATATCATATTCCTTAGTGGATAGTTTGGGTATCCACGGATCTAAGTATCCATTAGCAGCCCTGACTTTGGTGTGGTCACTACTCTCTCTTTTAAGAATTGCTCCAGTGCCTCAAAGCATTAGAAGTTATAGTGCTCCTAGGTGGACCAGTCCAATCAATCGATCTGAGCCGTCTGTAAAGTCCGTAACACATTTGATAGGTTACCATGCAAAAATGGAATGGACCGCATCATCTAATCCATCCTTGATTTTTGCATAATGTTTAAGCCATCCTTTTTTCTCAGGCCATGGATAGGACGGTTATGGGTGCCTAAGGAAAGTAATTCTTTTGAATTCTAAGCAATCTGTGATGGGCCCTAACAAATAGATGGATCTACATATAGATTGGAGCTGTTTTGTGTAAATAATCTTGACTGTCCACAGTGAAAACCATTCATCAAATGGTTAATATATGCAGATCAGTGTGATGTTTGCATGGTAGCCCATAAAATGTACGTTGGACTGAATGAACAGTTTAGATCAATAAATTGGATTGTATAAATTTCCTAATACAACTAGCAGCTTTATAACCTACCAGCAGTGTGGCCATGAAGCAAGGAGGGGATGGGAGAGAAAAGGGTGACAGAATTGGATGAGAGAGAGACTGGAGGAAAAGGTGGGCCTACACATGGGTGAGTGCTACGCATAGAGAAAGAGAGAATAGAATCCTGGATGACCCATTGCCACCGTTTACTTTGTTGTTGCCCACTCAAGTTTCCAATCTGCTTAATGAGCTATAGATATTAATATTAGCTTACGCAATAAATGTATGAAGTGATATCAATTATCAAGGTAGGCGGGTACAGACTTTGTCTTTTGTACATTTATTCACAGAAGGAGAGGCTGGTGCGGGCCCAACTTGGGTAAGACTTTGGGAACCAGCAATGTGGGTGGGACCTTGAACCTAAGGCCTACCTGAATGTATTTCTTGTAGATTCATGCCGTTAATCTGCTTTTCCAGATTATTTTATACCATAGTACCAAAAATGAAGAAGATTAAAATTTTGGGTGGACTACAACATAAGAAACGCTGGTTAATGACCATTAAAAACCTTTTGTGAGCCACAAAAGTTTTCTCTCAACCTGATATTTGTTTTTTTCCTTTCATCCCTGTCTACGTGCCCTCATCAACAGATTAGATGGTCAATAATCATTACGGTGGACTCCAGGAAGTTTTTAATGGTCACAGTTGAATGATAATTGTTTCTTGGGGTGTGGTCCACCTAAAATTTGGATCTGTTTCATTTTTGGGACTGCATCCTAAAATAATATGAAGAAACAGATGGACGGCATGTATCTACAAAGAATACATCCAGGTGGGGCCTAGGTTCAGTGTCCCACCCACATCTGGTAAATCTAAACTATTTCTTGTTGAACAACTGCATTTCTACGATGAATTTACCCTCTCTTACCTAATGTTGTAAAGACTAACATCTCATTAGTGAACACTTGTTTGTTGATATGGGACCATTGTTTTTATTTTTTTTTATTTTTTTTTTCATTTTTAACTATCCAATGAATGTTGGCCGATTGTCAGATAATCAAATAATTACAACTTTTGGTTCATAATACATTTACGCTGAATCCATCATATAGAAAAGTTTTAGATTGACCCACTTGTATGCCATGCATGCATGCAATTTTTAAGAAATTCCTGAGCACCTGCGTATCAAGCATCAGCCTCTGACAGAGCATTATGCTAAATTATCTGACTTACTAAATTGGGAGTGTTTAATATCATCCACGCAATGGTTATGATGTTGCCCTCGTGATTTTTCAAAAGGGCAATGCTATTTACTCGGGATTGGAGAAACTATAAGACCAAAGGAGACATTTCCCTGTCCTATGCCTGCTATAGGGGTAGCATAACATTGAAATATGACTGTTTCTCCCCATTCTGACCTTTTAAGGTGGGTAGAAGATTGGCTAAACCTGAGGAGAAAAAAAAGAAAAGAAAGGGTGGGTTATTGGAAAGAAGGTGAACATTAAGCTGGAGTCACCTCATGTGTGAAAGTAGGCACATGCATGAAACATAAATGAAACATCAGAATCTCATTGCTTTTATTAAGGGCCATGTCACCACACCCATGTTAAAGATTTGTATGTCTCTCTCTCTCTCTCTCTCTCTCTCTCTCTCTCTCATCCTTTGGCAGTTGTAGGTCCATGTCATTCACTTGTTGGAAGGTTGACCTAAGCGTAGCGTCACATTTGGTAGGGTTGATAATGGGTACCCAATGGACATTTTTGGAAATTCAATTGGGTTTAGGTCTCACCTTTTTAGACTGGGTTAAGAATTCGGACTAATCAAATTTGGGTTTAGTACATCAGCTTGGAACCGGTTAAAATCAGATTTGGTTGGGTGAACTAATGATGAGCCAAGATAGAAGGTATCTACCATTGGGCTCTACAAGAAGCGTCTTGCCCTACCACACATAAAAGTGTTGGATCTATGAGACACTTGCAATTGGTTAAAGTCTCTAGACAAGTAGGTTCATTATGCTTGGACTACAATTGACTTGAAAATTTACTAGTTCTTATTAATCCTTAGACCTTAATTAAGGCATATAAGGAGAATTTACTAGTTCTTATTAATCCTTAGACCTTAATTAAGGCATATAAGGAGCTTAATTAAGGTCTTGATTATGTGTCCTCTGGTTTACCATACGATGTCATCATGGGGCCGACAAAAGTGGATGTAATTGGGTAGGTTGGTCCCTAGCATACAAATATAGCAAAATGCCATGTAAAACGATTTTATGCTTATCCCTATCCACTATACTAATAGTGGTCCCTAAAAATAGGGCTGTAAATGGGTTAGCGGACCCGATGGGGTACCCAGATCCAACCCATTTAGACCCGACCCATTTGTTACATGGTACAGGTTTGGGTCCAAGAATAGACCCAGTTGCTAAACAGGTCTGGGTCTGGTTTCCTTTATATTGGGCCGGACTCGATCCGACCCGAACCCATTTAGTAAGTGGGCGGGTTTGGTTTATATTTCAAGGGACCCATCCAGCCCAAACCCGACTTTAAGCCTTGTAAAAATGCCTGCATACTAGATCCAGACCTAGACCCATTAGACCCAAGCCATTTATAAATGCGTTTGGGTGGATCTCCCTCTACTAGACCCAGACCTGCCCATTTAGTAAAAGGGTTTGGGTTTAAAATCTGGACCCAGACCCATTTAGTAAATGGGCGGATTAGATTTTGACTAAACTCACCTCAAACCCGACCATTTATGGCCCTACACAAAAACATGATCTAATTCATCCACTATCAAGGTCGTCTATTTATGATCTATATCCCTTGCCAATCATAAAGTGGATCATCAAATTTGTGCTATTAAACATTAAGTATAATTAAAATAGTTTTAATGGCTATAACAAAAGTTTAATTACAAATCTTTTAAAAGTCGATTTAAACTTCTCAAGTATTGGGCCCAAAGAAAAAAAATCACTTGATGATTTCCGATCTCATCAGATCTAGTATCAAATAATGTCTTATAGTAAAACCAGTGGAGCCCTTTTTAACCTCTGTAAGAATCAACGAATCCTGATAGATGTACCCAACACCACACACTTTCAGTAACCTTGCATTAGCTTCGTAAAGTGAACTAAAACCACCGATTGAGTCAAGATTTAAGACCCTCACATGTCCTCAGGTCTAAAGATTTATCAATTAATGCGCATGCTTCAAGTCCTTGATCACATGATCATAGTCCAAGTTAATGGACTCTCAGACTATTGACCTGAACTTGATCAACTAATGTGAGTGTTCAAGGATCCACGAGAGAATCTCACATTCATAGTATCTATGTAAGATAAGGGTAAAAAGGCACGACCAATCTAGTTGATTTTCGATGGTGGAGACCTTTCATTCTAACCTAAGTTAGTCCTCTCATATAGGATGATCAAACATCTCAAAGATAGATGTCCATAGATATGTCCTAAGCATCTGTGATGACCATTGTTCATATGACTACCAAGATCCAAGAAACACAACTCTTCATAATTCGTAATTACTGTGACAAACCTCAAGTTCTATAGAACCAAGAGATGTACCGTGTACTCCTCACACAACCCAATAAATGTAATACAAATATATCTAAGGCATACATCACATGTCCAATTAGGACCCATGGTCATCAAGATCAATGGTTGAGATACGCCCAATCACATCCACATGGCTAGTGGATTAGGGCATGGATGGTTTTTCAAGGCACCGACTCCAATAGGGTGATGCATTAAGCTCCTAGTTGAGGTTCACATGACCAAACAAAGAATTAACTTATTTTTTAAAAATTATCTTCTGACCTAAATCTTTGGATCAAACATTCAGCAAGTGATTTTTATGCTTGGTTCAGCACTTAAAAAAAGATTTTATAAAAAGAAAAAAAAAAATCAAACATCAAACATTTGTTTTGATCATTAAAAAAGTTTTGGCACTATAAGAATTAAATGTTGGCTCTCACCTTTTCCTTTATTCAGGATAAATTAAAGAGAGACTTTCTAGTTGAAAGATCACCATTGGGGAATTTAGCAGTTTATCTTTAGCTTGATCAATGTAAACTTAATTGAAAAAATTGTATTTTTCTTTTTAAAAACTACACAATTCCTAGATCTAGGGAACTAAAATTAAATTTTGAAAATTTTCACATTCCGCAAATTTTCAAAAATCCTAACGTTATGCATATGTCAAAGTAGCATATGTATGTGCAATCCTATCCATCATGTGGGTCCAACCATTCAATGTTCTTAGGGCCTGTCTAGATGGAAGGAATTTAGTATAATGCATTGTAAAAATTTCATTATATTCCTTGTCACTGGTTGGATACACCAAGTTGTCAAATCATAAGAATCTATTTGAATGCAGTTGGCGAAGGTGCCTTGACGTGGCATAGTTTTGTGGACCCACCATGATGTATATGTTATATCCACACCGTTCATTCATTTTGCGAGAGCATTTTATGAAAATAAGAAAAAATGAGCCACATCCAAAATGAAAATTGACCACATTACATAAGTAATTGGGATTGAACACTTGCCATTAAAAAGCTCATGCGGTCCACAAAAGTGTTGGATGAAGCTGATATTTAGAGTCATGCCCTAAAATAATATTGCAAAATGGATGGACCGTGTGAATATAATACATATTAGGCGTGTTATATTCACATGTGCCTATTCACTAAAGTACATTACAAATATATCAAAAAATTAAAACTTTCAAATATAATATCACATACAGCTTTCTTCTTACTACTATGATAGTTGTGATCGTTACTTATTTATAGTTTACTACACTCCATTTATGCGGATTCCTTCCATTCAAGCAAGCTCTTATTGTCTCAAACCTCAAGGGTCTTTGAAATCCAATAGAATTTGGATCAGGGCTTGGGGAATGAAACCCAGACCCAGATTTCTACCTAGTTACCCAGGCATGGTACCATAGGACTTGACCAAACCCAACCCATTCATAGCCATACACCACGGTTTAGTCTCTCTCTACATCAGTACTTGTGGGTCTTTGTCATTCACCTGTTTGGTCATATTTGGTGTGTGAAAGCTGGCACATAATTTAAAGATTATAAAGTAGATTACTTGGATTTCAGTGAAACACATGTTTCATTGGTGGAAGGTTAGCTTTGAAGCAGTGTCGCATGTGATGTGAAAGATAGCACAAACATTGAAACATTGCATAGACTTCAATGCCAAACATGTAATGCTGAGTGTACCATTTCTCTTTTAAAAGTCAAGAGCATCATTCCCAAATTTTCAGATTTTTAATGCCTCTTCAATGTCCTCTCTCTCCCTCTCTCCCTCTCAAATGGTGGTGACTCATCCTGTGGGTCACTGAATTACAACTACCAAGACCATCCAAGTTGTGGGGCCCATTGTCGATGTAGCATATTTTTAAAATCACTCTCGACAAGCAATCTTGGTTATCCAACTAAGGGGTTATCAAATGGATGGTTAAAAAATAAAATAAATATGTGGTCCAAATTCAAAAGTGGTAGGTGCTCTGTGGGCCCACCATGATGTGTATTTTATCCACGCTGTCTATTTATTTTTACATATCATTTTAGGGCTTGATCCCAAAAATGAAGAAGATCTAAATATCAGGTGGACCACACCATAGGAAGACAGTTGTGATTGGATGTCCACCATTAAAAACCTCATAGGGCACACTTTAATGTTTATTTGACATTCAAACCTGTTGATTAGGTCATACAGACTTGGATGAAGGGAAAAAAACAAATATTAGCTTGATCCAAAACTTTTGTGGCCCCCGGAGAAGTTTTTATAATCTGAAATAAATGAATGAACGGCATGGATGAAACACAGACATCATGGTGGGCCCACAGAGCACCAACCACAATCAATGGTTTGCCTACACTTCTACTTTATTCTGGAATCTTCTCTAAAAACCTCCTGTGTAAGTCCATGACTTAAGCCCATGGACGTGATTGGTCCATGACAAGGCACTTTAAAAGACCTTGGTTCAATAATCTAGACCGTTGGCTGTTGAATCAAACTGTGGATGAATGATACCAGATATAGCCCAGATCGGATGGCACCAATAACTAACTTTAAAACATCTGGTTGAACGTGGGCCATGCTGTATTTCTCTTCGATTGGGCACAAGAAATCAATGGCCTAGATTAGCCAACGATGGCCCGTTTACAATTGATGATTTGCTAGGACCCCTTTAGATGTTGGATCCATGTCTTTCTCAATGATCCAAAACGTTTATACGGTGGGCCCCACCCGTTTGGGGATACTGAATAATATCTCAGATTAAAATATTTTAACCAGTTTTTTTTAAGATTAAAAGCACCGTTGGTATTTAAAGGAAAACAGCCAAATGATCAGATAGGTTGAAATATTTCAATTTAAGAGTTGGTATTTTGGTTATTCCCCATCCAACGTGTGGCCTATCACATCAACGGTCTGGATCACTGAGAAATGACCTCATAACCAACTGCTAAAAGTCCCTATCATACAACAATAATTTCAGATGTATTCCATATAAACCCTCCCTTTCTGTATTTAATTTGAAGGGAGGCTTGCTAAAATACAACGCAATGTACTGCAAAAGAATACTTCGTGGTCTTTTCAGGTGATCTAAACCGTTCATATGTTGGGCCACATAGTGGATAGGGATAATCAATAAAATTTGTAGATTGAATGATTTCATCCCTTTGATTATTCAACAGTAAAGAAGACCGTTCATATTCAAAGGAAAATATTCAAATGATCAAAAGTCTAAATTCTCATATCTAAAGATCTTCTAATTTTTTCAGTAGTATAAGAAAGGTGAGCCCCATCATATAAACGGTTTCGATCATTCAAATATGACTCATATCCAACGGCTGAAGTCCCTGCATATCCTAGAAGGGGATGTATTCTAGCAAATCTCCTGCAAAATTGCATTGCTTGAAGGTTAATCAAGTATACTTAAAGCTTTAATGGGAGCTTTGTGAAGCTCACACGCGTAAACAAGTAGGCTAATGCACACACCACCACTATGCCAGCGTGGCAGGCAAGTGAAATATCCAAGCCATCCATTAGGTGGACCACACCTTATAGATTCTACTGCCAGAATAAAGATTTTCCATCAGCAGCTGAACCATGATATAGTAGAAATAAGTCCAAGCACTAGAAAATTGAACTGAATTTTTCTCAACCGTACATTTTTTCAGTAAATTGTGGCCCACCTGAGAAATAAATCGAGCTTATTCATAAGATTAAGAATCTACATGGTGATAATCTTCTGATGGACGGCTAAGATATTGTACGTGTCTTCCACGCTGGCAGATGTACTGGCATGTACATTAGTTGACTTGTACACGCATGTGGGTTTAGTACAGATTCTTAATTCAGATGTACTTTTATGATGGTTAGTCAAATCCAATGGTACAGAAGACTATCGTGTGCGTCTCTCGTCATTTCCTAAACGATGGCAATTCATCCACTGTACTAATAGCATAGATTCACGTCAATCCAGACCGTCCAAATCGTTGGACACATTGTAGATGAAGCATAGACCAAAAAATACACCCGGATTCGATGATCTTAACCATCAGTTTATCATCCAATGAGTTCAGGCACCAACGGTTACAATCATCCATTAAGTATAATCTTCGGGACAAGCTCCATCCAAGATGTGATCTATGATTCTGATGGCCTAGATGAACGAACACTTATGCCATATAAAAGTCACAACCATTTAAGAAATGGTGAAAATTGCACACAGAAAGCTAGCCATTGGATCAGACATTAGGTGGGCCATGACAAAACATCAAGTGACCAAAGGTATCTTTTGTGACACTGATCCATAACCACTAAATCCGACAGACCCACATCTCCAACTTCCTTTGATCACTTGAAAAGCAAGCACATTCCTTTGTTTCCATGCTACCACCTATTGCTTTCAAATAGAAAAGCTAGTGCCTCCCATTTTCAACAACCATGTGTGTGGAGATGGGCCACACACCATGCTTTTGGTGCAATCCAGTGCAGATATATCACACATGAGGGCTCTTGGGTTGTATGCAAAAGATAAGGATGGCCCACTTGGAAAGACCTTTAGACATATGGTAGTGGGGAGCATTCATGCTCCCTTGTTTCATCCATAGAGAACATGATCTTGGTGGCCCACTTGAAAATTTCATTGTCTTGAGAACACCTTTGGAGACCAAAGATGGTAGAATATAAGGGAACTATAGTTTTTCAGGCCGTCCAAAAGCTTGCCCAGATCACCTGGTGCAAAAAAAAAATAAAAAATCAGGCTGATCTATTCATCAGGTGGGCCACACTTGTACTTTGTATTAGATGTGAAACCGTGCATCTTTTCTACGGTGTGTCTCCCCTGATGATGATCTGTCTGATGTTGGTATTTTCATGGTGGGGCCCACACATTGCACCTATCATTTAGGTAGTGATGCAATAATTGGAGTACATGCCAAATTTTAAAGGTGTACTATATGATGAATGACCTGCCTCTAGATGGTCTAAATCGTTGATCGTGATTGTTAGCGATTCTATCTACAAAAGTAGATGGGTGCTTAGATCTTTTCTGCTTCTCTAGTAATTAGAGAGATGGATGATCTAAATCATTGATCATGCTTGCTGGCTATTCTATCTACAAAATTAGATGGGATGCTTTCTGCTTCTATAATAATTATACAGATTGTTGGACGTAGGCTATCCATTTTTAGCTTTGTACAAATGTCCCTCAAGATCGTGCTGATTTCGCCAATCTTGTGGGTCCACCCACTTGGGTCTTTCAAACACAAGATATATAAGGCGTAAAATCACATCTTGTCATATAAAAAAAAAATGTCATGTAATGTCTCTTCATCAATGAAATGTGCCATGATAAGGTGTAAAGTTATGATCCAATGATACTTGCTTCCTACTAAAGAGGGAGAAATAATCCTTAGAAAATTCATTTCTCCCAAAAGCATAGAGACTCACATGCCATACTTTCATAGATTGGATCATACAGTCACTCTCTAGAAGAGCATCTTTGGCATTATTTTGAAGTGATGGCACGTTTGCATATTTGGTGTAGCTTTTTGGTAAATCTAATTCAATGCATTCATGGTTATCTATAATAGTGTAGAGTTATTGTGCAATGTGTGGTTTTGATTTATTTTGGAGGTAGAATTGTTCCTGCCATACAACTAGTTATACATCCAACTAGTTGGTATGGGACCCAATCATTAGGGCTCTCAATGGAGTGGGTCAAATCTGAGATCTGATTTACTTTGAATCCATATAATGTGGATTTAGATCTTAAAATAGGTTTGATTAGTTAAATGGACCAGATTTGGATCTTAAAATAGGTCTGATTACTTAAATGGACTGGATTTGGATTCACAGGAAGATCTCCGAGTTTGATCCGAATCCGATTAAGATCCAACTCATTGTCACCTTATTGTGTATGTTATATTCATGCTAGCCATCCGTTTTCCAAATATTTTAGGCTGTCTCAAAGTTGGGA
Source organism: Liriodendron chinense (assembly GCA_003013855.2). Lineage (NCBI taxonomy): Eukaryota > Viridiplantae > Streptophyta > Magnoliopsida > Magnoliales > Magnoliaceae > Liriodendron > Liriodendron chinense. The sequence continues at coordinate 124,249 of PVNU02002456.1, forward strand.
CATGCCACTCTTAGGTCCACCATACCACAATAAATAGTGAGATTTGCATCATTTTTCTACTAAATTAAATATATTATATTATATAATTTTTTAGATTTGTGATGGTGTGGATTCAGAACTAGATCATATGAATTTTGGATCAGAAATGGATCTAAAAATTTATAAATGGATCGAATATGGATATCACCTTTTGGATCCGAGTTGGATCAAAATTCCAATCTGAATCCATCTATAGATATCTGGACTTGGAGCCGGATCCAACTAGATCTGATCCAGATCCGACCCACTGAGAGCCCTACCAATCATGATGTTTTTATGACATCCCACCCATCTACTGCGAGTATCATGCAATGTGTGGTTTTGATTTATTTTGGAGGCAGGATTGTTCCCGCAATACATCTAGTTATATGTCCAACTAGTTGGTATGGGACCAAATCATGATGTTTTTATGACATGCCACCCAACCACCATGAGTATTAAGCAATGTGTGGTTCGGATTTATCTTAGAGATAGAATTGTTTCTGCCACACAACTAGTTGGTATGGGCCCAGTTATGATGTTTTTAAGACATCCCACCCATCCATCATAAGTGTTATGCAATGTATGGTTTTGATTAGAATTTTTCCTGCCACACAACTAGTCACGCATCCAACTAGTTTGGATGCATGGGACCCAATCATGATGTTTTTATGACATCCCACTCATCCATCCACCATGATGTCTCACCTGCCAGGACGCGGATTAGCTACTGACAGGTTGAGTAGCTATCTCGCTACTCAAGTGACGTCATCAACTTCTGTGGGCCCCACTATGTTGTATGGGTTGTATCCACATTGTTCATCCATTTGGAGAGATCATTTTAGGGCATGATCCAAAGAATGAGGCAGATCCAAAGCTCAAGTAGACCCCACTGAAGTAAACAGTGAGGATTGATCGCCTACCATTAAAAACTTCTTCTGGCCACAGAAGGTTTCGATCAATCAGATATTTGTGTTTTCCATTCTTCTAGTGTCTTTGTGAACATATGAACAGGTTGGATCTCAAATAACCATCATGGTGGGCCCTAGGAAGGTTTCAATGATCGGGTCACTGTCCCCCCTGTTTTCTTTGGTGGGGTCCACTTGAGCTTTAGATCTGCCTCGTTCTTTGTATCATACCCTAAAATGATCTCTCCAAATGGATGGACGGTGTGGATACAACACGTACAACATAATGGGGCCCACAGAAGTTGATGACGTCACTTCAGTAGCGAAATAGCTACGGGAAGTGGATTGCACGCTAAGCGTACTGAGTAAACTCTGCGGGCTAAATCACATTTCATCCACTCCGTTAATCCATTTTAACAGATAATTTTATGTGTTGAGACAAAAAATGAAGCATATAAAAAGCTTAAGTGGACCACACCACAGGAAAAATGTGAATTGAAAGTATACCGTTGAAAATTTCTTGGGGGCCACTGGAAGTTTTGGATCAAGCTGATATTTGTTTTTTTCCCTTCATCAATGTGTGCATGACCTCTTGAACAGGTTGGATGACAAATAAACTGTAATTGCCGGCCCTAGAAAGGTTTCAACGGTGGAAATCATTATACCCACTGTTTCAAACCACCTTAGTTTTGGATATGCTTCAATTTTTTTCTCAACCCCTTAAATGAGCTGGAAAAACAGATGGACGGTGTAGATAAACTACATACATTTACAGTGAGCCCAACTGAGTTTACTCAGTAGGATAAGAGCGTACTGAGTCCGATTTCAGCTGGAAAGACGCATAGGCGCACCATATGGCACGTAGATGTCCCACCGTTCATCTGTTTTGAAAGCTTATTTTAGGATGTTATCCCTTCTTCTAAGCTACAAATGTTTTTTATCGAGCTGATGTTTTTGTGGTCCCTTCATCTAGGTCTTTGTGACCCTATCAACAAGTTGGACAGTAAATAAACATTCCTGTGGCCCCCAAGAAATTTTTAACGGTGAGTATTCAATAACCACTGTTTCCTGTTGTGTGGTCCACCTGAGATTTAGATCTGCTTTATTTTTTGGATCATGCACTAAAATGAACTGTCAAAACGGATGGACGGCGTGGATGTAATGAAAATACATCAAGGTGGGCCCACATTCAGGGATCCTCTGAGGTCGTATCCCATAAAAAGTGGGGGGCAGGGAAGAAAGTATAATGCCAGGAAGACCCGAGGACGTGCATGTTATCCTCGAGTTTCAGTTTATATAGGTGGTCTCCATGCTTCAGCTCTCCAGGCCGTTGGTACGATGGGCCCTGATCATGGATGGCGATGTCCCTAACGATGTTGAAATGGAGGCATAAATACAGCAACGACCAACATTCAATCCAAGGAGCATTTCATCGGATCAACGGTTCAGATTACTTAACCGCACCATGGATGGAACTCTTTGAACCGTTCAGTTGACCAAAAAGAAACGAATTGAAAGGTGAGGATTGCCCTCTCGAGGAGATATTTTGGGGCATGATCCATACATGGAGTAGGGCCCACTAGACCAACGGCATGAAGACCAACTGAAAAGCTTAGTATGTGTGCATATCCAGACAGTTTGTCCGTTGGGCCCCAATGTGGATGGACACACACTAAATTATCCTCAATAGGTTTAATCCTAACCATTCAGTTCCAACAAGAGGGCTAAAAAGGAAATTCAACAGAGGTCCACATTCAACCGGAAAAAAAAAAAAAAAAAAAAAGCCCCATGATCCATCCACCGTAGGGCTTATCAGGCCAACGGTCTGGATCATTGAACCATGGGGTCCACTTGTCCACGTCAATGAACCGAGGATACCAAATATATCCTGGGCTTGAGAATCAAATGATGGGGAGGTTTGCTGGCCACTCATGCACCTTTATCCCAGCAGACGTTTATTGTGGACCGTTGCTATCATAAGACACATTTGTTGAACGGTTGATTGTGTATGAAAATCAATATTTAATTGCTCGTATTCAAAGGTCAGGATGATCGCTGAAGCATGATTATAAGACCATAGCTTCTATATGATAGTAAAGAGAACCTGAACGGTTCAGATCATTCTAACGATGCAATCCGGGGGTGGAATGCTACCATCGTACCATGCTATGGTACAGTGCCATCAAAGCAATGGGCCATGCATGTTCTTCAGAAAGGGAGTTATTTGATACTCCGACAGAGTATGACGCTCAATACGCAGGTACTCAGAGATCATACACGTGGCATACAAGAACTCAAATGAACAGACCAAATTGTGAGACCTATTCTAAGTCCCAATCCCAAAATCAGATTTGGTTGAACAATCCTAACCTCTGATTTGTGGACCCTTGTTTGTTGAAATTTGGACCATTATATATTTTTCATCTTTAACCGTCCAATAAACATCCACCAAAACAATAGTTACATAGATAATCTTAGTTTTTTGGTTCATAATGCATCTAAATGGGACCCATAATCTGAACATTCTTTAACTTTAAATTATTTGTATTCCACAAGTTCAATCTCTAAAAATCTAAGTGCCTGCATATCATCCAGCACACTGCCAGAGTATCAAAGTTTTCCACTCGAGGGAAATATTTTTGCACCGTGGCGGGAATCCCAACAGGCATATTAAAATAGTCATTTGAAAATTCACATTTTGAAAAGGATGGTCCACATTCAACAGATTTTCGGGCATGACCCAACAACAAGATCAGAAGATCCTAGCCATCCAACTTTGGACTTCTTTCAGCTGTAAGGGGAACAGCAAACAATTGCCGTATTTTCTTTCTTGTCAATTTGCTGGCCACCAATTGAAGGTTGGGATTTCCCCATCTGGGTGAACAGCAAGCCCATCATATCAACAATTCCCATTAGCAGACCATGGGCCCCACTCTCACTCCAGCTAAGCAGCAAAGCAATCTCAAAGACGATACATTCCCACACTCACAACATACTTTGAATAAGGCTAAGCTTTGAATTGATACGAGCCACATATTGAGTTTTAAATTGGATTTCAATTGAATTCAGATCCAAACGAATGTAAAATGAATTCCAATTTCCTTGATTTTAATATGGTGGAGTCAGCTGGGAGTGTAAAGAAAAGCTCATTTCGAAATATATATCAATATGGAAAAACTGCCCAATGTTTTCTGAGAGCAAATGTGAGATATGTTGAGATTCAAGATTTCGCTGGCTTGAAACTACAAGTGATGACAAGGCCGACTTTTACATGGGCCATGGACTCTTTAAAGGAATTATCGATTTGTTGTATATACCATACTACCAAAAATCAAACACAAACCCGGTGTTAACAGTACTCGAAAATCAATTATCAGTGCCTCTTCTTACCCTTCTTCTTCCCATTACCTTTCTTCTTCCTTCCTTTGCCGAACTTCTGCTTGTTTTCGTAGTCTCTTGATGATGAAGGGGCTCTCAAGAGATGCTCCACGTTCAGTACGCCCTTCTTGAAACGGCCCTCACTTGCCTTGAGAACTCGGTCCTCGGCCTTGTATTTATCCACTCTACTGTTGTTATTTTTGTGCTTCAAAGACTGAGTGAGCATCGGTGCCTGAAAATGATATCATTTGGTCAGGAGTAGATGGATTGGAATAGGGCTGTCAACTGATTGGGTTTGGGTCAGGTCTAATAATACTCTTACCCAGGCTAATCAGATTCTGATCTTGCCAGAACAAGTCCTTTTGGGTCCATTTCTAGTTCCTGAAGACTTGGACATGGATCTGATTGGGTTCCAGTACCCACCAGGTCTTTGGATCTAGGTTTCAAGTTGGGTTTGGGACCAACAAGATCATTTACATGGTTGCGCCCACTCAAAAGATGGATAAGATTGCACACATCAGTCACATGCATGGTGTGCTCTCTTACACGTTTGTGGCTTAGTAAACTTTATTTCTTTTGCTAGAGTAATCAATCTATGTTCTGTAAAAATTTACTACTAAAACTAATTGGACCCAACCCAACCTTTAACCAGGTTCATCACATAGTCCACATCTGAACCCAGCTAGACCCAATTTTTTAACCAGGTCCATAAGGTAAGACTAGAACCCGACTAACAGGTTCAATAGAAGGGATTCTGACCCATTAAAGATGGGTCAGGCCCATCAGGTACCCTGGATCGGGATACTCATTGACAACCCTAGATTGGAAGGGAGAGGAATTAAAGGGTGCAAGACACCCATCCACAACCACTCATATGGAGCCATGTGCTCAGCCATGTCCGATGATCCACACCTTGTTCTAATGGTCCCCACCACTGATGGAGGACACCTTGCGAATCATCAAGATTGCAAGAGCTCCTAAGCCTTTGATCAATGGCCGACATATAGATGGTTAAGGAATAACAATGGTTGACATCCAATCGAAAACATTCCAAAGAATGGTTGGGATCTTCCAATCTGGAAGATATTGAGGCATCCCCTGTCAGCCGTCAGGCCATCATATGAACCCCCTATGCGTGGAATTCTACATTCCTTTAAGAAGTCAGATAAAAAGCTGCGGCAGGAAATAATCACCTCTTGTAACATTTTCTGTTCTCTTTCCTTCTGTTTTTTCATCATCACACTAGCTACACTTAGTGGCATCCGCTGTTTCTTTGGAGGCTGTCAAGAACAAGCAAATGAAATCAAGCAATTAGAATACACTCTCATACGACTTGCCTAGAGACTCAAACCATCACGACTCGTCCGAAACCATGTTGGCTCGGTTTGACTCTTTAGGTGAAGGGAGGAACACAGCTCGTTTCATTCTCAAGAAAAGACGAGCTGACTAGGTTTCAAGCAAGTCTTGATTCAATGCATGAAGCTAAGAAAGGTAAGCTGCATCTACTGAGTTCACCTTTCCACCCAAGGAAACGACTTTCTGGTTCTCCAGCGCCTTCCTCTCTTTCCAGTTCATATGTGGCGAACCTATATGTAAAGCAATGGAGAGATGGATTAGTGAATATGAAATCATGAGATGGGACTCCAAATTCATACAAGAACTCATTGTGTACTAACAATACAGAGGAATTAAGAATCTCAACCCTTGTAACCATAAGACTCCAACACAAGGGAAACAATCTTACATAATGGTTGCTGAAAGTCTATTAGAACTTCATTTTGTGTAAAAACAAAAAAGCAAAAAGAACCTCCAACATGTACATGCATTACTCATAAGGCCTATCAGCATGCTGATGTAAGCATGTTGCAGCCTTTTTGAAGCATTCCTCCAGATGCTGAATATGGAGTGTTTTCGGCCCAACTTGCGAGCAGTCAGATGAGCTGACCAACAGGTCCATTGTGGAATTGTTTTGGGCACACTTCCAGTTCCAAAAACTTACTAGACTTGCTTTCTCTTCAAGTCTGAGAGTTGGCAATATAGGATGTGGAAGGAAAATAAAACCCAGGAAATAGAGCCACTAAAAGAAAGCCAAGTGTTCGATTGGAACTTTGATTAGCTAGCTAAATTCGTAACTACGAAGTGAGGTTCGGTGCAACAAAAAGTGTCTAATACCACTTAAAAAAAATAAAAAATAAAAAATCAAGATGAACATTAATGCAAAAAGAAATTGTGATTTTTACAGAAAAAATCCTCACGAGTCACGACTTGTGATTTACTAAACAATGCCTCCCACCTTTTAAAACCATGGCAGAATACTTTTTGCAAGTAAAATGACTAACCCTCACCTGTTATTTTTCTTTAGAAGGTGTTAGAATCGACACATTGTGGGCCCACATGGCGTTGGTATTACATCCAACCCATCCAAATTGTCCATCCAACAATTCTGATCATAAAAAAAAAAGGCCAACACAACTATTAGGTGGGCCACACCATAGAGCAATATACGCCATCCAAAAACCCTCGAAATTTATGTGTACCCTATGTGATGATTAGATTGGCTTGATCCTAGACAACTCTTTGTTGGCCCATGAATGCATTGATTCATACCACCATGTGGGCAAAAAGGGTATCCTCTCCAAGTTAGACTTGGAGAAAGCTTATGGCCACATTAACCTGGAATTTCTTGGACTATATGCTTTCTCGGCTTGGATTTGGGGAAACTTGGAGAGGTTGGATCAAGAATTGTGTTTCCTTGGCCAGATTCTGTCCTTATTAATGGCTCTCCCTTTGGGCTCTTTAAGGTTTCTCGTGGGCTAAGATAAGGTGATCCTCTCTCCCCTTTCCTTTTTATTGTTGTCTCTGAGGCGTTGAGTATGATACTATGATGCCTTCCAAAGGACAAGAGATAGGCATGTTCCAAGGGTTTGTGGTGAAGAATTTCCCCATTAGAATTAATCACCTCCAGTTTGTAGATGATACTCTTAGCTTCTGCGAACCTTCAGAGCCTATTTGATTTTCCAAATCCACCGTAAATGCATTGCAAATGGGTAATAATTATTTTCTTTGGTAATTACTGCATCATTCCCATGGGTTGATTTGACGCTTCTTTCTCTTAACGCTAAAATGGAGGGTGCTGCCAAATATGTGGGACTCATCGTGATGTATGTGGCTTATCTACACCGTCTATCCGTTATGCCAGCTAAATTTAGGGCACGAGCCAAAAAAAAGAGGCAGATCCAAAGCTCAAGTGGACCACACCACAGGAAAAAGGGAATCGAACACCCACTGTTATCTTCTTGGGGCCGCTGTTTCCTTTGTTGTGGGCCACTTGCATGTTGGATCTGCCTCATTTTTCGGCTCATTCCTCAAAATGTTTTGGTAAAATGGATGGACAGCACGGATATGTCATCTACATCACAGTGGGGCCCACAAATTTAACCAATCATTTAGGACCGATTTTCAAAGCAGAAATACATGCGTATCTTCAAACAGGGTGAAATTGTAATAATTGGTTATTTACAAGGCATTTACAATGGATTTGGAAAATCAAATAGGCCCTCAAAGACAATGGTCATTTGCCTTGCCTTGAGCATATGCTGGTTTAAAGTGGTTTCTGGTCTCAAGATAAACTGTGCAAAAAGCGAATTTCTGGGAATTCACTTTGGCTGATTGGGATCTTTTCCTTTGTGTCCGGGAAAACCAGCTCCTCATCTTTGGGATAGGGTGTTGGAAAGGATGGAACACAAGCTGTCTCCTTGGAAAAGTAACCTGTTATCGTTGGGAGGCAAACTAACCATGATAAAATCTTCCTTCTCTAACCTCCCAATTTATTCCATGTCTTTGTTTTGTTGCCCTAAAACTGTGCTTCAGAAGATAGACAAATTGCGGAGGAGTTTTCTATGGCAAGGTGGATCCCACACTAGGAAGTTTCCTCTTCTTAGGTGGGAGGAGGTTTGCAAACCAACTTCTGAAGGAGGGCCAGGCATAAAGTGTCTTCATTTACTTAATTCAGCCCTTTTAGGTAAGTGGGTTAGGCGTCTTGTCTTCGAAGATGATTCCCGTTGGCAGATTAGTATGGTGTATAGAGTCTTAGTTCTGACCCTAACATCCTAGTTTCAAGGTGATTCTCCTCCTCTGGAACTGGTGGAATGTGGACTCCTCCATTCTGAAGGAATTTCAAGGATGGTGAATTTGTTGAGTTCCTCCTCTTATCTCGTGTGCAGAATCTTGCGATCGATCCTGAAAGCTGTGACTCTGCCTCCTGAACATTGTAGAGGTGGCGCCTTTATTGTCAAATCATTCTACAAGTTCATTTCTTCCCCTCTAGATCCAGGCCCTCCTAGCTACATGGGCCCTCTTTGGTCCTATGGAGCTCCCCCAAAAGTTGGTGCCTTCACCTGATTGGCTGGGAGAAGCTGCATTCTCACTTTAGACAATCTTCAAAAGAGGGGCATGATCCTCCTGATGTCCATCTACTTTCCTTCCAGGATGCAGAGTTGGTCTCCCATCTTTTGTTGCGTTGTTCCTTCTCTTCTGCTGTTTGGGCTAGAGTTAAGCAGCAGGCGGGAGTCTCCTGGGTGGTCCCCTATTTTATTGAAGCTCACATCAGATCCTGGGATGTTGGAGGCAGCGGAAAACTGGGATAGAAGAGATGGAGGCTTTGCCTGCTTGCAGCCTTTGGGCTCTTTGGCTTGAGAGGAATAATATATGTTTTAAGAATGTTAAAGGCTCGGTGAATGTGGTCCTGAGAAGTATATCTTAGTTTATCAAGGATTCGGGATAAGGGCTGGGGGTTGAGGCAGGTTTTGTGCCTCTTGTATTTTCTTCTTTCGGGATTAGTAGTTTAGGGCATCTCTGTTTTCTGTTCTGTTTTTTCTCTTCCTTGTCTTTGCATGTTGTTCTCTCTTTGGCTTTGGCCATTTTGATTGCTGGTTTATGTGTATATCATGGTAGGATAAACCTGTTGTACAGGTTAGATGTCATAAAAACACGGCATCAGTCCCACCATACTTGACTTTATCACTTTTTAGTGGATGAGAGCATCAGCCAGAAAGCACTCTTCGGTAATTTACGAATGCAAAGGCCTAATTCAGTAAAAACCAAAAGCACTGAGGAACTCTGCAGCAGAAACTCCACCTGTGCATCTCAATATGAAATACATAAATGCAAGATTTGAAGCGTAATACCAAAATAGATCTTAAAGATGTTTACCCAACAACTCGATCTCCTTCATCATTTTCTTTATGTCCAATTCCTCATCGTTGGACTCCAACTTATCAATCAATCCTGTAGATGTTGGTTTCTTGTACATATCCTCGAGGTTTGATGACTGCAAACAAAAATCACATTACAAAAATCATTAAAAAAAAAAAAATCTTAACATGTTCTTGATAACCACCATAACCCACATGGGGAATCATCAATCAGAATAAACAGATCTAACAAGAGATAAAAACGTTTTCTTGGTACAAACATCAAAAAATGTTTTCAAAGAATACTTCATGAATGAACACCTAGAATGGTGAACACGAACAAACAGATCTAACAAGAAATGAAAACAGTTTTCTTGGTACAAACATAAAAAAAAAAAAAAAAATTTAAATGTTGTTGAAGAATACTTCACGAATGAATGCCAGAATGGTGAACACGCACACATTATGCTAGCACATGCCTGAATGAAGCAGGCTTCTGATTGTTTGATGTTTGGGTTTTGAAGTGTAACTCAGATTTTTTTTAAGGAGAAGTTCATAAATGGATAATCAACAACACATAGTGCCACTACCTACGATAAAGGTCAAATGTAAATTGAGGCTCCCAATTAATCACTAGACTACTATAAGTAGTTCTGACTATCAGGAAGTGACAATTGAAAGAGCTCGCAACGTAGCCACCTGCTCCTTCACGGAATCTTATCAAGATTGATGTCAGTTGACGAAGTCTCTATGTTGCCTGAGCCCTCTGAAATGAGGGCTATACCCCATGTCCACCGCTTCGATTTTGAGTGAAAATGTTGTGTTCAAGCTAGGGCTGCAACTTCGGTTTGGGTCGACCCGAACCAAGCTGAGCCAACCCAAACGAAGGCCTTCACAACATCCCAAGGGCAAGCCATCCTAGCTCATCCTCCACAACCTCAATGCACCCCATGCAATAATCAGCCATCAACATCAAAGTGATGGCTTAGCCCATCTCAAATATTTTGGTCATAAAGTTGGGCCAACAAGGGAGGTTCCATCCATCTCTTCACGGACGGTCATTAGGAACTAACTGGCCTAAAATATTTTGGTCATAAAGTTAGGCCAACAAGGAGGTTCCATCCATCTCTTCATTAGGAACTAACTGGCCTCCAAACCATGGGCTAGAGCCATAATCCACAGCATGACACAATAGGCCATGGGCCATGGAAGAATATACGAGTTTGCAATACACTGGTGCTAAATGACCCTATATGAAGATGGACGACTCATTTTTATTCTCCATCGAGACATCCGTTTTTGGGCCATCAAAACAAGTCAACAATTAGGACTTCTGCTTGCTCACCTCTTCGCACAAAAATATTTTTCAGCTCAATGGCTTCAGTTGTAATGATGAAAGGGTCTCAATAATCCTTACCAATACCCAAAAGAAACTCAAAAAGATTAGCCATAAACTAGCAGTTCGCAAAATATCAGTATCGATTGCCATATCGTCTGTCCCATAATCCATTAAAAAAAAAGGGGGTCAACAGTCCTCAAGAGAAAACTCCAAAAATGAAAAGAAAAGAAAAAAAAAAAAAAAAATCCTAATTTGATATCTATTATGTGTTTTCGGGATCATATATGAACCAGTTTACTTTACGGTATGGCTGCCATTGTTTGTTGTCCGGAGTAGATCAATGCTGAATCTTGACTTTCTCATAATCCCAATAGCTTAGCAGTTAATGCAAAGAACAGTGCATTTGTACGGGAATGCAACAAACGACATGTATATGCTACAAGTCTACAACTCTCCAAGAGTACAACTATGCAAGAGGGGTTGTTTGGCAACGTGGAATTTGCCCCTTTGGAATTGGAATCCAATTCCAAGACCAATTTTCAAGTTGAGCAACTTGGAATTTGACTGGAATTCAATTCCTGATCTTAATCCATTGATGGTTCTTTCTGAAAAGCTGGTAATGCAAACCCCGAAAGTCAAAGTGTAGACACCCCACCCTACCCAAATAATGGTCCTGCGAGGACTGTTTCTAGGTGATAACGGTCCTGCCAAGGTCCGTTTCCGGGCAAAATAGTCTTGCATAGTCCGTTTCTTGGTGATAACGGTCCCACGTGAGCCGTTTCTAAGTACGGCCCCCACCTTAAGTGAGATTAAATCCCGCAACTTCAATTGAGTGTCGATCGAAACATCCATGCAGCACAAGGCAAGCCCTGAAGACAACCATCGGATTAGATTGGCCGTCGCCGGAGCACACATGTGTCCGAACAATAGAGGAGTACGATCCCTAAGAGCACCCACGTACCCAAACCCTATTTCGAAAGGGCTATCTACCTAAAAAACAGACCACGAATGTCCGTTTCTGTGCATAGCCTGAAGTCCAATCAGAGGCTCCGACTACCTTTGTATGCCTCGTTCCTAACTTGCAGCGCATTGGGGCGCAGTGTGGCCGGCAGAGATTTTCGCCTGAACAGTCCTCAAAGAGCTCCCTCGTGGCTATTTAAGGAGCTCCCTACGAAAGAAACGAGGGAGACGAGAAAGAAGAAACCCAGAGAGGATAGAGGCTGTGTAAGCGTTTAGTCGTCACAAAAGAACAACTCAGCCGAACCTTGAAGCCAGTTTTGACCATGGCGTAATCTCCCCTGTGTTAAAGTTGCACATGTCCAAGCTTGTCTAGCTCTCTACTGCCTCTGAAGGATTCTCCCTGGCAAGCTACTCTGTCCAATTAAAGTTCAAAGGCAATGAAAATATTGAAATCAATGAGTACGTCGGAATTCAGGACATCCGACAATCCCTTTTAACAAAAAATGGTGTTCAATTTCCCCTTTTCCTTCACACATCTCGAATCAACCCGTATCCCGCTACGCACATACCCTGAACATCAACAAAATCAAAACACATGCACATCGTTTACTGTCTTTACTTTTTTATTATTTAACCTATTCAGGTCCCAAAACCCTGCCAATGTGGCTTAATACCCCTACTCTGCTATTACTTCTATATTTTCCTTTATTTTGCCTACTCAGGCCCTAGGGTCAAGCGCAGTGTGGCTTAACTCTATGATGTTGAAAGTTCCATTGAAACCCCCTAAAAACCATACAGTCCTGTAAAGTAGAGAAAACACACCATGCTGGCGGAAAAAGGGTGCCTAACCTCTTCCTTTTCTGTAACTAAGGCCCTTACTTAGAATCTACGGTGCAGACCAACTCACTCAGATGAGGAATCTTCTGATTTCTCGTCCTCTAGGTGATTCTACAGGTTCTATCCAACCATAGATTTTGAAGCCATAACCTAACTAGTGGCTCTAAGTCGATCACATTTGTACCTCCAAGTCAACCCCCACATTGAAATCAAACCAGAACCAGAACTAATAGACGGAGCAAGCCGAGAAAGTGAGGGCATTTCCCTGCATGTACACGCGCACAAGAGTGTTCACAAGAAGCAAATAGATCAAAGAAAAGAAGAAAGAGATTGTGGAAAAGGACCTGACAAACCTCTAGCCAAATGCTAGAGATTATGAATGCAAGACTGTGACCCACCCCCCCCCCCCCCCCCCCCCCCCCCCCTCTTATTCCATAGGCCATAGGCCTTATTATACTCATTCCTTATAATTTGTGGTAAAAGCTACGGAATCCAAAAATAGAGTTCCTGGGTAGCAAAGATCTGAAAATTAGGAAACTACCTAAATAAAAAAGCATTGTGTGAACGCCCTCCTGCACGTGTGTACATGGGGAAGTGCCCTCACTTTTTCGGCTTTCTCTCCGTCTATCAATTTTGGTTTGCTTTAATTTAAATGTGGGTTAGCTTGGAGGTAAAAAAGTGTTTGACTTGGAGTCACCACTAGCCAGAATGTTGCTTTAGAATCTATGGTTGGCTAAGACCCGTAAAGTCATCTAAAGGGTGAAAAATCAGAAGATTCTCAACTCGAGTGATTCCTATGTCGGTCTGCACCATAAATTCTAGCTAAGGGCCTCGATTATGGAAAAGGGAAAGGGTTAGGCACCCTTTTCTGGCCATGTGAAGCACGGCCTCTACTTTATGGGATTGTAGAGCTTTTAGGGAGATTCAAGGGAACTTCCAATGTTACCGAGCTAAGACATACTACACTAGGCTCTAGAGGCCCGGGTAGGCGAGACAAAGAAAAGTAAAATCGATAGCAATATAGAGAGTTAAGCCATACTGCACTAAGTTCTAGGACCCTAGGTAGGCAAAATAAAGAAAAGTAAAGATAATTGAAGATGTGGGTTTGTGCAGATGTGGTTGATGTTCAAGGCATGTGCGGAATGGAATACGGCTTGATTTGAGATGTGAGAAGAAAAAAGAAAAATCAGACACCCTTTTCAGACAAAAGGGATGGTCGGATGTCCCGAATTCCGACCCAACTAGACAAAGCATCCTGGTAGGGAGAATCCTTTAGAGATGGCAGCAGGTTAGACAAGCTTGGACACGTGCAACTTTAAGATAGGAGAGATTACGCCATAGCCAGAACTGGCTTCGAGGTTCAACTGAGTCATTCTTCCGTGACAACTGGACGCTTCCACAGCCTCTACCCTCTCTAAGTTTCTTCCTGATGAGGACATTCGAGCACTTATGGCTAGACAATCATTACATGGGGCGCAAGTCACATTCCTAACCATCATGGAAGACCCCACGTGCATGTTCGTGCATCACTGAAGACCCCACACGGGGTAGATGCGTGTAGGTTGCATGTTTGGAGTGTTTGGACTGTTGGATTGCATGGTCATATCGATTGGCCCGTTGAATCACGCACGATGGATGGACCTTTGGACCATTCTTGATCGTGGCCCATCTTGATCGTGGACCATCCCATTGGCCACAAATAGTTTAGGATAGTTTAGAATTATTTGTTTTGAGTAGTTTTTGTCATTTATTTTATTTTTTTTGGATTATTTTATCTTTTACTTGAGATATGATTTTTTTTAATGAGAATTCTTTCCTGAGAGAGGTTTTTTGTATAAGTCTCTTTCTGAGACTATAAAAGGTTTGGAAATCCTTTAGGGTTCGATTATTATGAACAATGAATGAAAAGAGTTTCCTCTCTTTTGCTATGTAATTTAGCAATTCATCCTGTGATGGGATTGATGGTGTGAAGCCATTTGGGGAGTGATTCCCCTAGTTATCCTCTTGTTTACTTTCTCTCTCAAGGTACTTCTCTTCTCATCTCTTTCTTCATCTTCTTCTTCTCTTTCTTCCTCATTTTTTTTTATGATTCTAAACCAACCTAGGCCTAACCCACACCAAACTGAACCCAAGCCCTAACTGTGAACAGTACTAGCGGGAATAGTAATTAGTACCACATGAAAAGTGTCCATACGGACAGCCCCAATCCGTGGCCCCCTTTCTTCGACTTCTCTCTTCCCTTGATCCCCTTTACAAAACCCCCAAACATAAATCCCAAACACTAACCCTAAGATTCCCAAATCCTAAAATCCCAATCTTTCCAAACCCTAATCCCCAAATCTGAACCCTAATCTGAATTCCCCCAAAATTATAACCATAAACCCAATTTCTCCAATTTTCCCTAACCTATTAACCCTAAACCCTCAAATCCCTATCCTCAAAATCTTAAATCCTCATATCAATATATTGAAACCCTAAATTCCTAGTTTGCTAAATACCCTAAACTTATTCCCTACATTCCTTAACCCTTAAAACAGCCATAAACATGCAAAACCCTTAGAACTCAAGGGATTCCATGAATGTTCAGATTTAATACATATGCTAAGTGGGAGCCCTATCTTCTACACGATCCTAATTACTTGATACTTTATAAGAATCACATTGGGGGACTGTTAGGTGTTTTGAACCTTAACATGTTACAAATCTGAGTTTCTTTAACTTGTGGTGGTTTAGCGTTATTTTGTCTTTTGATTGCTCTAGTTAATCCACTATCTAGTTTCAACGCATCATATTAGGTTAGATCATCCTGTCCTTCATCAAATTTGGTATCAAAGACATAGGTTTAGCATAGATTATCATATTCATTAAATCTAGGGTTGTTAGCGCATCCAGTGCATAAAGAGTCATTTAGAGTTGTCTAGGATCATCTAGGGTCTGGTCAAGTCTTCACCTTAGGTTTTTAGCGCATGCCCACCCGATCTGGGCGTGGTTTTGGTCTTCCACCTACTACCATGCACCTAGAACAGATTGCCAAGACTCTTAATGCTATCAACAACTATCTTACGGCCCGTTAGGGCTCACAATAGGACCACCGCTACGCAATTAACCGCAACCAATGAGCGCGTCAATTAGCTAGAAGCCTCCCTCCAGGCGAACCCCGACACTGGGGAAGATGTCCAATCTCAAGCAGGGGGTCAAGTCGAAGGACACGGATGCGGACGTGGCCAAGGTGTTGGCCATGGTGAAGCGCATGTGCAACCACATCGTGAGGAGCGTCATGATCACCATGACCTAGATGCGCATGTCATGAAGAATGTGAAAGTGGAAACCCCTAGTTTTTATGATCACCTGGACCCCAAGGCATTCCTTAACTGGATGACAGACATAGACCACTATTTTGAGTGGTATGACACGTCTGATGCCCATTGTGTGAGGTTTGCCAATAAGAAATTAGTGGTCAGGCCAAATTGTTTTGGACCAACACGGAACGAAAGATTGAGAGGTCTGGAGATGCCTCGGTCACGCGTTGGGTAGAGATGAAAGAAATTCTAAAGGAAAATTATCTCCCCCTCTCGTGTCGTCAAAGGCTCTTAGACCAATGACAGTCCTTTTGCCAAGAAACAATGCCCGTGTCGAATTACATCGCAAACTTGAGGAATACATAATGCAGTGTGATATTGAGGAGGACCCGATGATTACACTCTCCCGTTTTAAACCAGGCCTCCAAATGGACATTCGGTGAGAACTCCTCTCACGACGTCGGCACCTTGGAACAAATGTACCAAGTAGCGCAAGATCTCGAGCATTACCTCTAGCTGCGATTTAGGAGACAATTTGACTCTCAGGATTCAAATGTTAAGATTACTCCCCAGTGAGCTAAATCTAACTTTGAGAGTCA
Organism: Liriodendron chinense; assembly: GCA_003013855.2. Lineage (NCBI taxonomy): Eukaryota > Viridiplantae > Streptophyta > Magnoliopsida > Magnoliales > Magnoliaceae > Liriodendron > Liriodendron chinense. Next base: position 140,779 of record PVNU02002456.1, read on the forward strand.
ATCCAAGCCCTTACTGCTTCTCAATCCAACCCTAGAGATGTTAAGGGTAAAGGGTTGGCTAGTACTAGTGTACAGGTCGATAAGTCCACGTGATCTTACAACTACCGAGGATATGGGCATTTCGCACATTAATGTCCAAAAAAAGAGCGAAATGAGGCCCTCGTTATCGGCGAGTTGGATAAAAATGTGGCTGATTAGGGCAAGTACGAAGAAGAAGTTTATTAGTCCGATGTCACTGGTACTAGTGATGAAGGGGATGAGCCTACTGAGACCGCACCCCTTGCATTTGTCAGGTGTGTCTTGGATCCTCTTCTTGCCACAATCACCACAGAAACGGACAAAAACAAGAACAAGAGTGAGAATAGCGAAGAGTCGCAACCTAAGTCTCTCCATATTGTCACTATGAAAGAATTTGACAGAGAGGCTAAGGATGGAACAATAGAGTCAATTCCTATGTCAGTATCTCATAAACCGTCAGAGTTCGCAAATGCATTTTCATGTCATATCCATGATTCGCAGGTTGAAATTAGAAAATGGATTAGCATGAGCAATGAAACACACAAGATATTCGCCAACTCTCATCACAAGTTCAGAGAGGTTCAAATAGGTGACTATGTGATGGTTTGTATGAGGCCCGAACGGTTTCTACTAGGGACCGATAAGAAACTACAAGCCCGTCCACCTGACATGTCGTGCAGGACCTTATAAGATACTAAGTAAATTGGGACATAATGCATATGTTGTGGATCTTCCACCTGACATGAGTTTTAAATCTATATTCAAAGTGGAAGATCTTTTATTTTTTGAGGGTTCAGTACCTTCACCTATTAGCCTTTATTCAGACCATCACCTTGATCCTGATGATAGCCCTCCCGACTTGTCCCATGACCGTCCATTCTTCCCAACATCTACCCCTTTGTCATACACACCTACCAAGAGAAAAAAGATAAAAGATATCTCAGATGAACGAGTGGTTTCCACAGATGGAGATTATCAGGAGTACCTCGTCAAGTTGAAGGGCGGACCAAATTCAGACAACATATGGATCACAAAGACAAAGCTTCAGCGATGAGACCGAGATCTCCTCGAGCATCACCAATGCTTTATTTCGCCAGAGGCAATATCTCTTCAATTGAGGGGAATTGATGAGGACATCTGAACACTTAAGGCTAGACGATCATCACATGGGGCCCACGGGGCCCAAGTCACATTCCTAGCCATCGTGGAAGACCCCACATGCATGTTCATGCATCGTTGAAGACCCCACACTGGGTAGATGTGCGTGGGTTGCTTGTTTGGAGCGTTTGAACCATTGGATTGCATGGGCGCATCGATTGGCCCATTGGATCGCGCACAATGGACCTTTGGACCACTCTTGATCATGGCTCATCTTGATCATGGACCACCCCATTAGCCACAAATAGTTTAGGATAGTTTAGATTTATTTGTTTTGAGTAGTTTTTGCCATTTATTTTATTATTTTTAGACTATTTTATTTTTACTTGAGATTGGCTTTTTTTTCAATGAGAATTCTTTCCTAAGAGAGCTTTTTTGTAAAAGTCTCTTTCTAAGACTATAAAAGGTTTGGACCCCCTTTAGGGTTTGATTATTATGAACCATGAATGAAAAGAGTTTTCTCTTCTTTACCGTGTGATTTAGCAATTTATCCTGCAATGGGATTGATCAAGCGAAGCCATTTGGGGAGTGATTTCCCTAGTTATCCTTTTGTTTACTTTCACTCTCAAGGTCCTCTTCTCATCTCTCTTTCTTCTTTTCCTTTCTTTTTCTTTTTTTTTAATTTTAAATCAACCTAGGCCTAACCCACACCCAACTGAACCCAAGCCCTAGCCATAAACAGCACCGCAGGAACAGTGCCCATACGGACAACCCCAATACATGCCCCCCTTGCTTCGAATTTTTGACTTCCCTCTTCCCTTTGATCCCCTTTATAAAACCCCTAAACATAAATCCAAACCCTAACCCTAAGATTCCCAAATCCCAAAATCCCCAATCTTTCCAAACCCTAATCCCCAAATCTGAACCCTAATACAAATTCTCCTAAAATCCTATAACCCTAAACCTAATTTCCCCAAATTTCCCTAACCTATTAATCCTAAACCCTTAAATCCTTATCCCCAAAATCCAAATCCTCAAATCCCTATATTGAAACCCTAAATTCCTAGTTTGCTAAATACCCTGAACTTATTCCCTATGTTGTGGGTAGTTCCGAGCTGGCTCATATGTCACGAGGAAAGCCCACAAGCCTAGAAGGTCCGTTTATGAGTGCTCGGCCAAATCCTAAGAGTAAGGCCTGGAAGTCCAAGCTAACAGACCTTCTGCTATAGAAGCCTTTGACGGGTGTTCCCGAAGTGCGTCTACAGAGACCAAAGGCTGACCTCAACAATTAAAAGAAATCTACATAATGAGGCATAGGCCTCTGGAACAAGGGGCTCGGACGAGATTGGACATCGAACTATGCAAGCCGAATAAACAAGGTCAGCTCGGCTCATTAGGGAAGCCAGCGACATGTCTAGGTGCGATCCGCCTGATTCAGACCAGTCGAACACCCAGCATTATCTCGGCCGGGAATTCCTCTTACCGTTACGGAACATAACTCCTACTTATTACTGACTCTCCTAACATGCCCTAAATCAACTCTACTACTTAATGATTCCACGAACCCTATAAATAGGGGCTCTCCCTACAAGGTAAGGTACGCAACGACTCACCCTATAGCTTTATATGATTGTCCTACTTGCCTGACTTAGGCATCAGAAAGTCCCTCGCCAGACACCGACTTCTCTCCCCTGCCTCCTACTATTTTGTACAGGTCCAAATGATCTCCAATGGAATTCCAAATTCCTGCTTCAAGGAAACCAGTCACATCGAAGAATATCATCAGGCCGGCCTTAGCCGACCTCACGAGTTGTCCAAATCTCAACGACAACAGATGTCATCAGTGAATTGTGCGCTCCGAGCTTGAATTGTGCGCTCTGAGCATAAGCTCGACGCGCATTGTTAGAGTCGCCTCCAGCGGGTCCGCCAAAGATTGTATGGATCTCACCCACTAGTTCATTGTTGATCCTTTCTTCTCGTTGCTCTTGCTGATGAGTAGACAGATTTTCCTGTCGTTGAGCGACATATTCTCGCAAGAAGCCCTCCTAAATGAGGGTCTCGATCTGTTCTTTCAGTTCAAAACAATCAACAGTGTTATGACTATGGTCCTTATAGAAGAAGCAGTATTTTGATTTACTCCTCTTCTCTGGATACGTCCTCATCTTAGTCGGCCACTTGAAGACTTTCTTATCCTTAACCGACATGAACACTTGTTCGACGAAGGTGTTCAGCGGCGTGTAGCAATTGAAATGACTGGTCATGGCCCTAGGTGCTCGAGGAGCACCGCCCTTGTCACTATCCCTGCGTCACTTGGAGTCGGAACAGATCCCCTCTCTGAATTCTTTTCTCTTATTATCTTTGGCTGAGCTGCTTTCACCTTTATAAGCATTGACCAACTCTTCAGCATTGGTGTACTTTTTAGCCATATTCAGAAGTTCTGATAAGGTAGTTGGTGGGTTCTTGCCAAGTGACCAGAGGAACTTTCCTGGCCTTAGCCCGACCACAAGAGCCATAAGAGCCACATGGTCAATGCAGCCTTCAATCTGAATAGCTTCAACATTGAACTGGACAAGATAATCCTTAAGTGACTCGTCGCTTCTCTATTTCACCATCACAAGGTGAGTAGTTAGTTTTTTTGTCCTTATCTTCGATAAATTGCATGGTGGAGGCCTTACTAAGCTGTTTGAACGAGCTGATGGACTTCGACTTTAAGTTCCTAAACCACATCCGAGCAGACTCAGTGAGTGTTATAGGGAAGGCCCTACACATAATGTGTCCAGGAGCCCTGTGCAGTTCCATCCAAACTCGAAATGACTCTAGATGCTCAGCGGGGTCCCCCACGCCTGTGTAGGGCTTTATCTGCCTCCTGAGAGTTGACTGACTATTGAGCGGGTCGTCCCTCCAGTAATGCTCTGATATGACGCAATTGTTCGGCCATTCCTCCGAATTGTTCCTCAAGGGCCGAGATCCTGGCCCCGCGATTTCGGGACACCTATGTCGGCTAGTCCCTTGTGAGGTATGCTGAGACGGAGTCAGATGTGGGAAGGGTGTGTGTGGGGCCTCCCCCTCCTCACCTAAGTTAGGCTGGGAGGGTCCAACCACCGCAGGCGCTTTTCCTTGTTCTTCTTTACCATGGTGGCCAATCACAAAAAAATGTCGAGTGTAGTGTTGAACTTAAAGACGTGAGAACACAACTTATCGTTTCCCACAAATGGCACCAACTGTTGTCGCTGAGATTTGGACAACTTGTGAGGTCGACTAAGGCCGACTTGATGATCATCTTCGATGCGACTGGTTTCCTCGAAGCAGAAATCTGGAACTCTAATGACAATCTTCTGGACCTGCACAGAATAGCAGGAGGCAGGGGAGAAAAGTCGATGTCCGACAGGGGACTCTTCAATGCCCAAGTCAGGCGGGTAGGACAATCGTATAGAGTTCTAGGGTGAGTTGTTGCATACCTTATCCTGTAGGGAGAGCCCCTATTTATAGGGTTCATGGAGTCATTAAGTAGTAGAGTTGATTTAGGGCATGTTAGGAGAGTCGGTAATAAGTAGGAGTTATGTTCCATAACGGTAGGAGGGATTCCCAGGTAAGATAATGCCAAGTGTCCGTCTAGTCTAAATCGGGCGAATCGCACCCGGACATGTCGTTGGCTTCCCTAGCAAGCTGAGTTGACCTCGTATGTTCGGCTTGCATAGTCCAATGTCCAATCTCGTCTGAGCCCCTTGCTCCAAAGGCATATGCCTCGTTTTGTAGATTCTCTTTAAGTTTTGAGGTCATCCTTTAGCCTCCGTAGACGCACTTCGGAAACACCCGTCGGCGGCTTCTGTAGCAGAAGGTCCGTCAGCTCGGACTTCCAAGCCTTACTCTCAGGATTAGGACAAGCACTCATAGACGGACCTTCTAAGCCTGTGGGCTTTCCTCGTGACATATGGACCAGCTCGGAATTACCCACAACACCCTACATTCCCTGACCCTTAAAACAGCCTTAAACATTCAAAACCCTTAGAACTCAAGGGATTCCATGAATGTTCATATTTAATACCTATGCTAAGTGGGAGTCTTATCTTCTACACAATCCTAATTACTTAATACTTTATAAGAATCACATTGCAGGACTACTAGATGTTTTGAACCTTAACATATTACAAATCTAAGTTTCTTTAACTTGTGGTAGTTTAGCGTTATTTTGTCTTTTGATTGCTCTAGTCAATCCGTTGTCTAGTTTCAACGCATCATATTAGGTTAGATCATCATGTTCTGTATCACTTCCTTTCTGTCTCCTCTGTTTCGTTCGCAAGGAGCTCCTCAAATAGCAGTGAGGGAGCTCTTCAAGACCCTTTTTAGGCAAAAATCTTTGTTGGTTGCACTGCGCTGCAAATCAAGAGCGAGGCATATGGAGGAGTCAAAGCCTCTGATTGAACCATCTTCAGGCTATACCTAGAAATGGACCTTTCTAGTCCGTTTTTAGGTAGATAGCCTTTTTGTAATAGGGCTCTGGGTCCATGGGTGCTCCTAGGGATCGTACTCCTCTATTGTTCTGACATCTGCGTGCTCCGACGATGGCTGATTTGACCCGATGACTGTCTTCAAGGCTTGCCTTGTGCTGCATGGATGTTTCAATTGGTGCTCAATTGAAGTCAACGAGTGGGATTTAATCTCACTTAAGGTGGGGATTTCACAATGTAGGACCGTTTCACCCGAAAACGGACCATACAAGACCGTTTTGCCCGGAATCGGACCATGCAGTACCATATCACATAGAAACAATCATGGAAGGACCATTATCACCCAAAAAGGGTCCTTGCAGGACCGTTATTTGGGTAGGGTGGTGTCTACACATTGTAATCAAGAAAACGCCTAAATAAGAAAGTACTTAAATAAGAAATCTCTAAAATTACTTCTTGCCTAATATAAAGAAATGAAAGACAAGGTAAGTTTCCCAATGTAGAGATGTGAAAGAAAAGGAAAGTGGTGATGGGCTAAAAGGGAAAGTGGTCCTTTTCATATACACACATGTGAGATGTAGGGCGATTGCATTCTTATACACACGTGCAGAGCATGCACGTGTGGGATGTGGGGCGATTGCATCAATTGGCTTGCAAATTGCTGGAAATTAGGTTGCCAAATTCAACTAACAAAATGAAATTCTCAGGAATCCAATTCCAGGAATTATATTTCTAAAAGTAATTTTCGAATCCTAGTTGCCAAACAAGGCCATGTGCCTTAGTGGCCGTTTAGATGGTGGTAAAGGGGGCAAGTAGTAAATAATTTACTAGAAAATCATTTACTACTTGTGTTTGGATGCTCTAATTTGCTAGCCCCCTTCTCACTTACTAGCAAAAAGCTACTATTTCATTTACTAGTAAATGAGGAGACGGGAAGTGCTTTTTTTTTTTTGAATGAAAGCCTATAAAGCAGATTTCATTTACCATTTACAGGATATCCAAACACGGTAAATCACTTACAACTTAAAGCCAAACAGACAGGCTGTAAATCATTTACAGCCTTTAAGTGATTTACTAGTAAATCATTTACAACGTAAACCATTTACCATCATCCAAACGACCCCTTAGGTCTTACCCAGGTTGGACCCGACAATGTTCTCAAATGATCAGCCAATGACAGAAAGTCGTACATGTGGGGTCCATTCCAGACCGTTCATCTGGCAGGCTCTGCAGCAGGTGGGCAACAGAGTAAATGCCTCCACAGTCGAACCATCCAACTGTCCGATCTTCGGAAATTTTCGCACTGAAAATGGACCGCCGGGTGTATCTTCTCTTGAATCATCCATTGGAAGACCCAACAACCGGCAACGCGACATCATAAAGCAGTAACAGGATTCAATGGATCGACGGTCCAGATCGATGGAAGGTAGGCCCTATCTATAGTACAGGATATTGACCCGAAGAAAAAAGCGAGAGAGAGAGAGAGAGAGAGAGAGAGAGGTTGAAAGACGTACCATGAAGTTACGCCATTCCCGAGCAGATGCACCGGAAGAAGGTCGCCGAGCAAAAGCGGCCGACGTGTCGTATACGATTTCAGGCCCAGATTTCACCATCTCTCTGCCTGCTGCTGCTGCTGCCGCTGTAACAAAAGGCCCTCTCTCTCTCTCTCTCTCTCTCTCTCTCTCTCTCTGCTGTTGCCGCTGTAAGAAAGGGCGGTCTCTCTGCGCTGCTGCTGCACGAAGCGACAGCCGAGAAATCTGCGTGGCCCAAACTCTTGACGGGAGTGGATTAGCTGTTACCCGAGCAACAGATTAGGCGTGTTCGGCGCGGACGCGCAACAGATTAGTGGTCGGTGCTCTGTGGGCCTCACCATGATGTATGTGTTTCATCCACGCCGTCCATCCATATTTCCATACCATTTTATGTTATGAGACGAAAAATGAGTTATATCCAAATATCAAGTGGACCACATCAAAGAAAACAGTGGTGATTTAGCGCCCACCATTAAAAACTTCTAGGAGCCCATAAATCTGATATTTGTTTTTTTCCTTCATCCAGGTCTGTATGACATAATCAACAGGTTGGATGTCAAATAAACATTACAGTGAGAGCCCTAGGATGTTTTTAATGGTGGACATTAAATCTCTACTGTTTTCCTGTGGTGTGGTCGACCTGAGATTTAAATATGACTTATTTTTAACATCATGCCATAAAATTATCTGAAAAAATGGATTGACGGTATAGATAAAATATATACATCATGATGAGACCTACAGATCACCGACCACTAGCCACCTGGCCAGTGGCACGGTCACTATCGGTATTAAAAGAGAGCGGCTTAAGTGAGACTCCCGCCTCACCCAAGACGGTGCGGGTTTACCGTGGGGCCCACCTTGATGTATATATTATGTATCTAAACCATCCAACTGTTTATGCACATAATTTTATGGAATTATACCAAAATATTGAACAGATCCAATTATCAGGTGGAACATAGAATAAGAAACAGTGGTGATTGACCATTAATGGGCCACAAGAGTTTTGGATCAAGCTGATATTTGTTTTTCTCTTCATCCAGTCTCATTTAACCTTATCCACAGATTGGATGGTAAATAAACACTACATAAACATTAAAGAGCACCCTAAGAAGTTTTTAATGGTAGGATGGGCAATCACCACTGTTTCTTATGGTATGGTTCACCTGATGATTGGATCTGCTTAATTTTTTATATGGTTTCTTAAAATAATGTGAAAAAACAGATGGACAGCATGGATACATAATATATACATCAAGGTGGGCCCCATGGTAAACCCACGGTAAGGGTTGCACCCTCTTAGGTGAGGCCGGGGTCTCACCTAATCCACTCTTATATTAGAAGGGATGGAATGGTATTAGGTGGGATTAACATCATTCATTGCACAATGATTACATGTCCGTAATCCCATGTATCAAATACTTACCATGAGAAAACCATTGGATTAAGCAAAATCCCGTCTGGTGGACCATGGAACTGCAGTCAATGGACCAAATTCACAGAGGATGTCCGTCACTTGAACATGTATATAACCATAGTGTCATGTATAAAGGACTTATATAGATGGACAGCATGGATAAAACATATGCATCAATGTGGGGCCCACGTGTGTGGGATTTTGAAATCCCACATGTGATTAAGTGCAATTCCATCCCACCTAATCACAGGCCTCCCATCCTTCCCAAACATCATATTAAATTCGCACAGAACGAAATGCAATTTCATTTCACCTAATCTCATCTAATACCATGCCCCAAACACCCTCTTAGTGGGTGTTACCCTAACCATGTGGGGCCCATCTTGATGTATTTGTTGTATATTCATGCTGTCCATCTATTTTTAGATCTCATTTTAGGGTGCAATCCCAAATCATAAGAAGATCCAAATCCCTTGTTATATAATCCATCACATGACTAAAAGCTAATAACTATCAATGTAATTGTATACTTGGGGCTTGAGTAATTTAAACATATTGTCCAATTGTGGATTGGATTAGATCTAGAGTAGACCAAAAGTTAAGTATATTTGATTATGTAGAAAGAGGAGTGCTCACCTGCTCACAAGATCGTGACCACTTTTTGAGAACTCATCACACGTATTGTGAGTTGAAAATCTGAACTGTACACATGATGCAACACCCTAAAATACTCCTAAGGCCTAACTTTAAACTTGATGCAAAACTCTGATGAGCCATAGGAGAGAGAGAGAGAGAGAGGGGGGGGGGGGGGGGGGGGGGGGGGGGCAAATTAAAGGATGAAATTATATTCTTTTGTCATGGTACACCAAAGTTATGAATCAAGGTAAAAGTTTTGCATGAGGGTTTTGCATTCCTGAAGTGAGCATTCCTCTCTCTCTCTCTCTCTCTCTCTCTCTCTCTCTATATATATATATATATATATATATATATATATATATATATATATATATATATATATATATATATATATATAATTGGGTAAAGCTTTTTGGACAACAAAATGAAAACAAGTTAATGATCCTATTTTAACAAACAAGTGTATATGACTCAGGGTTAGGTTTGTTTAACTAATCTAATTTTCAAGTTGTTACTTGGCTACGGTGATTTCACATTTACTTAGTTTAATTTAAGATATTTGTCCACCAAGCATATGATTTTTTAGTTCTACTATTCAAGCAACATACATGGCCGAATAATTAATAACTCATCATTTTGGTTACTACTCTTGATTTAGTATGTAAATTTAACACAACCATTTGATTTGGTATATATTTCTACATGGACCAACACGCTCGCCCTTGGACCAGAGTCTGTTTTACCCCTCAATGGGCCACAAGTCTGTTTAAAAATAGATACTTCAGTAAGTTTGATCTAAACTGTCCACTATTTTAATATTACATGCATGTATAATTTATAGTATACTCATTTATATAAAGTCAGTTTTCGGTAGAGGTCAGGTGCAGGTTGGGGTGTACCCACACTCGGCTCATTTATTAATTGGGATGAAGAAAAAAAAAACACTATACCCACACCCATTTAGCTGCACCAAATACCTAGCCATGTAGGGCTGGTCTCGGTACCCATTGGTGCACCCGGCCTGTTGACACCCATAGACTAATGTTCTCACCACACCTTTGAATGTAGGAACCCATGCCCATACCTAAAGACAAACTTTTGATATTTCATTATTGCTTGCAATTATCAACACATACATAAAAAAGACACCCATTGATTGTTTTTTTATTAAAAAAACCACTGACTCGGCGAGTGACTCGGGTTTGGGTTCATGCCGAGTTGACCGAGTCAACGAGCCAACTCGACAAGTCTTGCCAAGTCACAACTAAGTACTGGTTGTCAACGAGTTTCTCGGTGACTCCTCTCGAGATCTCATCGAGCCGAGTTGACTCAGCCAAAGTTAAGTCGATTCCCAAACATGAGGCACAACCCATACCCTCTCACCCAACCTGACCCACTTAAAAACTCATCAAGCCCAACCCAACCTAACCTGACCCATTTAGATGTAAATCGGTGAGGCTCAACTAACCGAACCCAACTCGCCACGACCCAACTCAAGTTTAAGCATGGAATATGATGCCAAAGCTATGCACAACCTAGTCCAGGCATGGATATGTAGGTACATTAAAAACAAAAATAAAAGATCTGTACTTTTTGGGATTTTGGGTCAGGTCGGGTACGTTCATTTGCTCCAACCCATCAAACTATATGGCGGGCCGTGTGGGTCAGGTAGGGTTCAACCCAAGCCCAACCCATTTACTTAAGTGGGTCATATTTCTAGCCCAAGCCCCAACTGTTACCCATTTAGCTTGGCCCGTGGGCGGCCCCGACCCAAGAGACTAACCTTCTCACCACATGTATGTGTATCCATACGCGTGTGTGTGTGTGTGTGTGTGTGTGAGAGAGAGAGAGAGAGAGAGAGAGAGAGAGATTGCCTGAACAATTGAGATTTCATTATCAGTTCTAACTAGATGTATATACAACAATCCTCATGCATTCACAGCCTTCTTTCCAATCAAATCTCCAAAAAGGGAGGCATTTTCATCCTCACATTCCAAGGAAGAAGACACAATCCCCACAAGCAAATCCACAAAAGCCCCTACTATAAACCCATGAGTCTTCTTCCCATTCATCTTCAAATACCACTGCAGAAGCTCCATCAAACACTCCCAATCCTTCAACCCATGTGTCTCCACTACCTCCTCCATCGACACCCGGAAATCCACGTACGGGTCCTCCGACTCCACTGCAAGCGCCACCACTCTCTCATCCTCAAGTGCCGGCCCACCAAGTATCGACTTGTTGTCGTCGGGTTCACAGAAGAACCGGCCCGACCGCGCCACCCCACGCATCACACTCTCCAATGACTCCCCTTCCGACACCGTTGAGAAGCTCCCCGACTCAGACGAGTCCGTGAACCATGACTCGGGTTTGCAGCCCACGTCGGAATATGCCGGTTCCACTACATCGTCGGTGAAATGCCGGAATGAGTCAGTTCTTGGGTGCTTGCATGAAGACCATGGCCATGGAGATGTGGTTTCCTTATGTTTGAAGAAGTTAATGAGGCCCATCTTCTTGATCAGCTGAATTTTGGGTGGTTTGGTGAGTTGGGTTTGGATGGTTTTTGGGTTGTTTTGGAAGGGCCTACTACTTCTGTGAGTTGATAGATAGATGGTCAATGAAGGTTGGTTGTGGGGTTTTAAAGGGGAGGTGTGGGGAGGGTGGGAAACATGAGATTTGAATAATATGGGTGCATGGTGGGGCCCACCCATGTATGTGTATTGGACAGCAGGTTGGGAGAATTCAATGTTATTCATTGCACCATTTGCATTTGTTACATTATTATTATTATTATTTGAAGGTGTTTGATATGATTCCTTGCACCTTGTTCTTTTAAACGTGGGAGAGAATTTTAAAATAGTTCACCACATTTTAAAATTCATGGAGAATTATCCACCATACACACTTCATTGTTTTTCGACAATCTGGACCGTACAAATCTCTGGATTGATAGTGGATGGAGGACCTGCTTTTTTCTGATTGAATTTGGCCCGTTCGTTATTTTACTTTTAGGTTTTTATTTGATAGACACCGATCCATTGGTTAAGATTGCTCTATTAGTTTCACTTTCAAGATATGTTCCATCCATAAAGTTCCTCACAATTTGTATGTTCCGGATAGCTTCACACGTTTGCCACATGTGAGGATGAAGAGTCGCTGTTATTCTACAAAATGGTGGTGAAATATCACCGGAGTCTTATGAGAAGTTTCTAGGTTGGCTCTTAAAACAGTTGTCATTTTCATTTCTTTGTATGTTGTTGTGTAGACTTCAGCCTGGGTTGGGTGGCTTTGTATTGTACGGTTTTCTATGGCATATGATTCCCGACATGTGGGACCCATCCTGTGGTGGTGATTGAAACAGTTGATCTGATGGGTCCCATCATAGACAAGCAATGTCCCAACAATCTCCAGATGGGTAGATCTTAACCATCAATTGATGTCCAGTAGATAGATGGTGAAGCCAAAAAATGCAACAAAAGTTCACATTGTTGCTGATCCAACTGTCAATATCTTCCAATGTGGGAGACCTTTTTTTTTTTTTTTCCATGCATGCCATATCTCTTGTGTGGACTATTGGATCAATGGTTGCCTGATAATTCTCCTTTACCATGTATTTCCAGAGTAGGCCCACATGCAGAGACAGTCTGATGATCATAATGTTGGGAAAAGGCCGGCAGCGGAAGCGGAACGCCGAACACGTGAAGCAATGCGCAATCAAACGAGTAACAAGATGCAATCAATCACTCACAAGCATTCACCACAAGAGACTCCGAATTTTACTTGGAAAAACCCCAAAACGGGTAAAAAACCACGGCACAAAGCGATACCAATCCACTATAAATAAAAAGTTACAAGAGATTACAGAAGAAATACCCTGAATTACAGCCCATAAGAGAAATCCCAAGCTACCCGAAGCTAATTCTCACATGAGGAGGACAAACCCATCCCTTTCCCTCAACCCAGAGAACTCCAAGCTTCCTCCTAGCTTTTTCTCTCACCCTAGAACCCTCTCAATCCCTTGGCCCATTGGCGGCAACCCTAATCTCGGATTACATCTCCTTAAATAGAAGAACCTGGAATTAGAAACTCCTTGCGCAAAACCGCGCAAGAAACCAAGTCCAAAAAGAAAACTGCTCGACCGGTCAGACCCCCCCCCCCCCCGGCCGGTCGGCCGACCGGTCGGATGGCCCAAAAAGGCTCCATAATCCTGCTGCCTTCATCTCCAATGTGACTGACCGGTCGGTGGTCTTCATTCTTGAAGAGTAGAGGCGTCCAATCCCAACAAACTCCACCACGACTCTAATCTTCATGCAACACTTCGCCACGCACCATCTTCATCTCTACTTCGTCGTCATCATAGCTCCACCACTTCTCATGCCTCATCGACTTCATCTTTACACCTTCATCACCTGCTCGCTCATGTGACCCTTGCGCATGCCACACACGAGGAATCGTAGATCCCACTGCCAATCCTGCAACTCCACCATGAATAGTGCTCCCGATCAAACCCGATCACAGTCGACAAACTTGATTGAGATATCGGCGTACCGATCCACCTTCTTCAACTCTACTTCTTTCATAGATACCAATCGCTTTCCATGTTTTTCTTTCACAGAATCCTTCTCCACAACGAATCTCATGCTAGAAGACGTCATTGATGTCTCGCCTCAGATTCTCTCTTCCTCCTTCCCAACTTTTATCTCTGATACCACTTGTTGGGAAAAAGCCGGCAGCGGAAGCGGAACGCCGAACGCATGAAGCAATGCGCAATCAAACGAGTAACAAGATGCAATCAATCACTCACAAGCATTCACCACAAGAGACTCTGAATTTTACGTGGAAAAACCCCAAAACGGGTAAAAAACCACGGCACAAAGCAACACCAATCCACTATGAATAAGAAGTTACAAGAGATTACAGAAGAAATACCCTGAATCACAGCCCATAAGAGAAATCGCAAGCTACCCGAAGCTAATTCTCACATGAGGAGGACAAACCCATCCCTTTCCCTCAACCCAGAGAACTCTGAGCTTCCTCCTAGCTTTTTCTCTCACCCTAGAACCCTCTCAATCCCTTGGCCCATTGGCGGCAAACCTAATCTCGGATTACATCTCCTTAAATAGGAGAAACGCGGAATTAGAAACTCCTTGCGCAAAACCGCGCAAGAAACCAAGTCCAAAAAGGAAACTGCCAGACCGGTCGGACCCCCCCACCAGCCAGTTGGCTGACTGGTCGGATGGCCCAAAAAGGCTTCATAATCCCGCTGTCTTCATCTCCAATGTGACCGACCGGTCGGCTGACCGGTCGGTGGTCTTCATGCGTGAAGAGTAGAGGCGTCCAATCCCAACACATAACTGTCTATGCTATATGGCTCACCTTAAGAGACTTGGGTTGAATGGATGATTTTTCTGTGTAATTGAATCTAGGACATTGAAAAGAATTTTCAATGGCTAAGATTCAACGATCATTCTTGAAAAGCATGATTATTGCACCATAGCTCATTTATGGTGGCACCAAGAAGATAGACGGTTCTAACCATTGATCATATCGAGTCCCATGCTCACAACCTTGAGACGCAGTCAAGGATTGTAATGACTCATCTGAGTCGACTCGGACTCGGTCGAATCTGATCCGGTTCGGCACCATGATTCAACAATAGAAACATGGGTGACTCAACCCGACTTAGTGGAGGTGTGAGTCCCGACTCAACTCAGGACCAAGTGAGTCAGCTTGAGCCATGAGTTTGAAAACCATGACCACAATCGATCGATATAGAACCGCAATGGACCGATACAGGACCACAACGGGTGAGTCAAACACAGATCGCAATCGACCGATACAGGACTGCACCGATCGAGTCGAACACCCAAACCACTATTTAAAACCATGGTTTTTGGGCACCACAGGGTCCAAATTTGGATTGAAATTTTCCCAGAAAACAAATACTGTATCAGTCACTTTAAACATGTGCACACATTTCACCATTTCATTCTAATTAAGATATCTTAATTTCTATTTAATTTCTTATTGATGAAGGATTGAGATCTGAGATGCCCCAATCAGGGAATCTCCTGCCGTTGGTTCATGTGCCAACATGAATTTTTTATTTTATTTTATGCTTTTCCTGTACTTCGTACAAAGGTATGGTGGATGTGTGGGACCCCACTTTTGATTCTGTTTTTAACAACCACTAACAGAGAAATCATACATACAAACAGAAAAATCATAAATTCGGTTTGTTTCCACATGTAGGTGTCCTGGCCCACTAATTGGGTGGGCCACAATGTTGGAAAAAAACCAGGCATATGATAAAAGCCGGCCAAAGGTCCACATCCAATTTACATGGTTGGACCAACCTTGTTATTGGGTCAAGGTGTGTAAACACTCAGGACCAGCAAATGGACGGTTGGATCTCTACACATCTGCCACATTAGCAAACCTTATTTTGGAAAGAAACAATGATTTATTTGTTTGATTTTGAGTAAGATATTTCAAAAAAATTTAGATGTATTTTCAAATCTGTTGTTTGGCGGATCAAAATATTTTCATCAAGAAAAAATGCTAGGTAGCCACTAGCATGTGCAAAATTAGCACAAGTTACACGTGGGATATTTGAAGATGGATATACAAAATTAGCACAATTTCGTATATGTCATATATGTGGGTGCTTGAAGATGAATTGTGGCGTGCTTGAAACTGTATGGTAGAACATGGGGCACAAAATGTGGTACGTTTGGCAAACACGCATGACAAAAAAATGCTAGGTAGTCACTAGCATGTGCCAAATTAGCACATGTGACAGGTGTAGGATACTTGAAAATTGATGGTGATACATGTGGCAGGACATGGATTGTGTCCGACCCCTGGTCGGGCCTTTAAGCGTTTGACCAGATCTGTGTGGGGCCCCACCGTGATGTATCTGTTTATCCACGCCAACCATCCCTTTTCTAAGATCATGTTAAGGATGTGCCCAAACACTAGAGATGACTCTTGCATTTAATGCAACACAAGCTTACTATTTGGTGTGGTTCACCAGAGCGTTGAATCTGCCTCATTTTTTGGCCCATACCTTAACATTATCTTAGAAAAGGGATGAGCGGCGTGGATAAACAAATACATCACAAAATGGGCTCCCACACAAATCCGGTCGGATGCTTAAAGGTTCGACCAGGGTCAGACACAATCAGCATCCCATGTGGGATACGCGCATATGTGGGTAGTTGAAGATGAATTGTGGCACATACGATACATGTGAAGTGCTTGAAGGTATAGGTGGCACATGTGGCACAAGACGTGCATTAGCATATGTGACACGTAAGCACTTAAAGTTAGGTGGCAGAGCTGTGCACATTGGCATCATTGGCACATGTAGCATATCTGGAGCAATTGAAGATGAATGATAACACATGTGACACATTGGCGTATGTGGAGTGCTTTGCACATGTGGGGCGCAAGAGAAAATGAATAGAGATACATGCGGCACATTAGCCCATGCAGAGTGCAAGAGAAGATGGATGGTGTCACATGTGGCGCGTTAGCACATGTATCGGTTCCATGGCTCATCACTGGTGGGTCCCATTGATCAACAATAAGAATCATACGATCTGGGACAAGCAATCGGCCTTCGACATTATTTTAAGAAGCATTCGAACTTTATTCATCCATGTAAAAAATGGAAATGGTTTTCCATATACAAGACAACTGGGCTGTTGGGATGTGTGGATCCCATGTAGTAATCGTTACTCACACCGATAGTTAGAGTTTTTTGACACAAGAAAAAAGGTGGCTGCTATTTAATGAATATGAGGATTTCTCTCGCTACTCAAATAGGCATCTCATTTTTAGAATCCTATTTTTCTAGGACGACCACAGGAATCACTGGGTAATCATCACTTTATCCATGAAATCCAAATGGAATCCACGTATCCAAACATGCCCACCACTCTCTCTTTTCTCTCAATGGACCCATTTCGGAATCTAAAATATAATCAGAAGAAACCCCATATTTCACAATTCATCAACATATATACAATACCCTTTGTTGACGTTAAATCTCGTCACCAGATGTTAGTCAGGGACCAACTTGAATTCTTCACCGCTTGATCTTCAGATGAGGATGGACGATGTAGATCGAGGGACCTGCAATCACTGAGAAAGGTTAGGACCGCCACCGGTTGGCCCGGCTTACGACCCTCCGATGCCAAAGTCAGTACAGATACTGAAAATGAGTTTTTAATGGCCGTGTATTGCATATGATATTACGTACCTAGAGTATATATGGAGGGCCTTTTTATAGATAATTATTGAAGAGATTTAGTAGATCTCTACTAGGATACGTTTCCTCATTTGGAGATATCATGCTAGGATCATGATTAAATACGTGATTTTCCTTTGGATTTGTTCCTTGATTCCCGTGTCGAATGCCGAGGCTGGGTAGGCCGAGTGAACCGAAGCCGAGTGCTAAGTGCTGAGGCCGAGTCGGGGGTGGCGGATGAGGCCGAGGACTCTTGCCGAGCCGAGTGCCAAATGCCTAGGCCGAGCCGGGTGGCGGATGCCCAAGGCCGAGGCAGACTTAGCTTCTTATCCTAAATACTCGGTTCACGACCGTACTCGTATGCTAACTCAGCCCGAATCTACCAATAACAGAAGTCCCCCAAGTTTCGTGGTCAGAAAGTCTGAGCACGAAACTTTAAGAGATTACTACTAAAGCGTCTGAGTAGGTCGAGCTTAATTAGCGTGGCCCGGAGGCGATGGTGCCCGGAGGCTATGTTTTCGCTGTTTTTAGATGTCTAGCTAGCAGACTTTATTCAGTTAGGGGACGTTCTAGTCAGCCTTGTCCCTCGCTTGGGTAGCATCTGCTACCAACTGAATGCCTCAGTCAGGGGACGCTCTGACCGGCCTTGTCCCTCACTTGGGCAGCTGTCGCTGCCGACTGAGTCTCCATTGATGTAACCCAGAGGCCTCCAGTTCTTGGCCGGGAAACGTCTAGCATTCCCCCTAAGTCCTCGTATCCTCTAGGGATAAGGGCAACCAAGCGTCGAATCCACGTGCATGCTTGATGAAATCTTTCGTTGTTTGACATCTTCTTTGGGCGCCTGCGGCTTGGCTGTCAAGGCGATTAATCCTGTCGCTGTCAATTTTGCTGACTTGGAGATTTGCCACACCTTTTGGACGAGCAGTTTCTTCACCTTTTTCTTTTTTAAGGGTGAGGCCTCAAGGATGAGTGCCCATATATGAGTGAGGTCTTGGTAGATGAATGTTGTCGAACCGTGGCCTGAGGCATGGATGAGGCAAAGTGATGAGACCAAGCCCCTGTGCGTAACTTCCTGGATAGCTAATAAATATATTTCAATACTCGGACCATGACCATACTCGCATTGAGGATGGGACCATCTGGATTATGTAGAGGTCGTCTGTCGAAGCCTTCAGGAAGATGCCAAGGTCGTCTACCAAATACCTGAGGTGGGTGTCGATCCAAGGGCGAACGGGCTAAACCAAGGGCGAGTGCCCAAGACCGAGCGCCATGTGTCGATGCCGAGTAGGCCGAACGTCGATCCGAGGGCGAGTGGGCCAAGGCCAAGCCGAGTGTCGAACCGAGGGAATGCCATATGTTTAGGTCGAGGCCTGATGGGTGTGCCCGAGGCGGCCGAGGCCCGTGTCCTGGTAACGAACAAATATATTTCAATAATCAGTGCATGGTCGTACTCGTCTTCAGAATGTAGATGGAGTGAAATTGAGCCAGTTCTTCTTGGATTTGAAGAGTTGAATGAGCTGAATGGTAGCATGTTGTTTGTGCTCGAGCTGTTGAAGAGGTCCTCTTGAGCATGGATCCACTTGAGCTTTGCACGTGTGGAATTTTGAATTACTTCTTCTTTGCCGAAGACATGATCAACGGCTGGGAAGATGATCCATCTTCTGTACTTGATGGCAACTGCTATGCGATGGTGGACGGTTGATATGGAGTGTCCACATGCTAGTGTTGGATATCATCCAACTATTGGAGAGGAGATCTGTCTATTTTGAATGGATGGACGGTTCATCTTGTCTCAGACGGTTGCTGATGGAGCTAGATTTGGAGCGGTCCACCAGATGTACATGTCGGAAATGGGCCATTTTTTGGATGATTCCACAAGCCACATGTACGGTGGAAGTGGATTGCTTGGAGGATGACATGACTCTCTCCCTTGAATTATTATCCGAGACTCCCAGGTTATCTTGAGAGTTATTAGTCTACCGTGGTGGGGACCACAGAAAGCTTTGAGGGCCCAAATCTTTACATGTGCGAAGATTATATCTCACGCAGATTGCCAGCCAGTGGAGTTTCCAAGTGCGGAAGGATTTCTGCTTTGCGCGGAACTTGCAACGGTTGAGGAAAATGTGGCCTTCACGTGGATAGCGAGCGGAAGAAGTCGTATTTCTCTAGGTGTTTAGGATGTTGGAGCTCCCTGCATGGCTGGAATTTCTGGCACGTGTGATGAGTGTACACCATCTAGACCGTTGGATGGTCTGCACATGATGGATGGCAGCACGTGTGAAGAGGTTGGATCATTTAGCTAATGGATGGATGGTCAGTTAGGATGATCTCCCTTTGTTGGTTGATGTGTGATGTTCGCTGCCACAACTGCTAAACGATCACAGGTGGACGGAGGCTCCATGGCTAGACCGT
This sequence comes from Liriodendron chinense, assembly GCA_003013855.2. Classification (NCBI taxonomy): domain Eukaryota; kingdom Viridiplantae; phylum Streptophyta; class Magnoliopsida; order Magnoliales; family Magnoliaceae; genus Liriodendron; species Liriodendron chinense. Next base: position 160,597 of record PVNU02002456.1, read on the forward strand.
GAAGGTGGTCTCCACTGCTATGTGATGTGCTGATGGTGAAGGTTGGAATGGATGGCTGTTGGAGGATCCTTACTAGCCGTTGATGAGCCTGGTTGACATCGGAGGCATGATCAGCGGCAGCCCTTACACATGTGATTGGTTGAAGCTATGGGCGGCCTCCCATTTGCTGGATTGAAGATAATAATCTGGACAGTGGAGAAACACCCTTGGAATGATGGTGGAGCCGCTCCATTGATGAGGTGAAGAAAGATTGAATGACGAAGAAAAAGATCAAGTCGGCCCCACGGTGGGCGCCAATCTGTTGACGTCAAATCTTGTCACCAGATGTTGGTTAGGGCCCAACTTGAATTCTTCGGTGTCTGATCTTCAGATGAGGATGAACGATATAGATCGAGGGACCTACAATCACTGAGAAAGGTTAGCACCACCACCGGTTGGCCCGGCTTATCGCCCTCCGATGCCAAAGTCAGTACGGATATTGAAAAGGAGTTTTTAATGGCGGTGTATTGCATATGACATTGCGTACCTGGAGTGTATGCGGAGGGCCTTTATATAGATAAGTATTGAAGAGATTTAGTAGATCTCTATTAGGATACGTTTCCTCATTTGGAGATATCATGCTAGGATCATGATTAGATACGTGATTTACTTTGGATTTGCTCCTTGATTCCCGTGTCGAATGCCAAGGCTGGGTGGGCCGAGTGGACCGAGGCCGAGTGCTCAGTGCTGAGGCTGAGTCGGGGGTGGCGGATGAGGCCGAGGCCTCTTGCCGAGCCAAGTGCCAAATGCCGAGGCCGAGTCGGGTGGCGGATGCCCAAGGCCGAGGCGGACTTAGCCTCTTATCCTAAATACTCGGTCCATAACCGTACTCGTATCCTAGCTCAGCCCGAATCTACCAATAACACCCTTCATCTCTTCATTCTCAAAGATCTGATTTCAACAAAACTATTTCTTCTAATAGATCTTCTCTATAACATGTCCTTAGTCAACATAAGTGCCAAACAGAGGATTTGAATTCTCAGTTATTGTTGTCAGTGCCTTAAGTTCCTTATCTTCCTATGTTGGAAGTTTGGATTCAGAGCTGATTATCCTTGAGATTTGATTTCTCTGTGATACATATGTACACACAAATGTGTGTGTGTGTGTGTGTGGAGGGAGAGAGGCCAAGTTTCCCGTTTGTTGCAAATGAAGAACTTCCCTGTTTGGTACCAAATCTGTTCATGTGGAGCCCATATTTTTTGAAGCCATTGACCTATTGTCCCCCATCATGGATGAACCATGACTTGAGAGAGGGGGGAAAAAAAAAAAAAACTCCCAAACTGAAAGATCCTAACCACCAAATCATTTTTGTTTTCTCCATTGAATGTGGACTCCTGGTGAATTCCTTCTTAACCATGTATTTACATGCCAACAATGGAATGGTTGAGAGTTGACCAAATGAAGAGATTTTTTGGGCAGGGTTCATACAGTGCCATCAGATCAATGGATTGGATAAACCAACCATGGGGCCCGTATTTAAAGATTAGGCACCAAATAGCGATGTTTTCAGCCTCACACAAACACATGCACATGGAAAATGGTGATATGGGAGACAGGTATCAATTTTTGTATCATAAATCGACCATCGGTCTGGTTTGATGATCTACTCAATTTTTAGGACATAGAACAAAAGCATGCACCTTTGTTATGCAACTTCCAAAATCAATACCACTGGCTGTATCTTTTCATTTTTGTTTCTCACATTCCTTGCCATTCAGGCTTGGAAGGTTATGCTCATACATTCTATTTATTGAGGTCGCGTCTTTTGGGTTCAGATAGTTTCTACAATCTAGCCTTAGAAAATTTTCAAACCCCACATGTTTGTGGGGATGGGCCTTGTTCTTTTTCTAGGAAAAAGATGAAAAGGTGATGCAGGGGCATGCGATGACCTAACTCTAGATGCATGTATATTCAGTTGGAAGATATTCAAATAATAAAATTACGAAACTAACTACTTTCAATCAGAGGAAATTAACAAATCTCAACACGAAGATGAGATCCGTCCATCCAGATCATGCCCCTTCACATAAAACCATGTAAAATCGTAAAACAGGGAGGATCTACGGATATGAGGATATCCCAGATCTAGCATAGACCAGTCCACAGTCAAGTTTGGATCCGGTTCTCATGGCTAGGCATCCCTCTTTTCGATCGTACCCAAAAGGGGGGGGGGGGGTTTCAAAAAAGGACGAGGGATGTCGAAAAGCAATGGGTTCTCATGAAGCACGAATTAGGAATAAAAAGAAGCTTACCTTTCCTCGCACCTTGAAGAAATAGAGAAGAGAAAAACGAAAACTCCGGGGTGGAATCCTCAACACCCAGAGAGTATATTATCTTTAAGGAATCGTAGGACCACTTTGCTATCATTGGTCCTACATGAAACCGCCTCAATCCACTTGGAGACATAATCCAGACCAACCAATATGTAATGAAATCCAAAAGAAGGTGGGAATGGTCCCATAAAATCAATGCTCCAACAATCAAATATTTCCAATGGTAATATTGGGGTCAATGGCATCATGTTGCGCCGGGACATACTCCCCAATCTTTGACAGCGGTCACAGGCAATACAGAAAGCATGGGTGTCTTTGAATATGGTGGGCCAATAGAAACCACACTGTAGAATTTTTACAGTGATTTTCTTAGTAGAAAAGTGGCCACCACATGCTTCTGTGTGGCAAAAGAAAATGACACTGTGGACCTCATCTTCTGCAATACACCTGCGGATGATTTGGTCAGCCCCATACTTATATAAGTACGGGTCATCCCAAAAGAAATTCCTTACCTCGATTTCAAACCTCTTTTTATCTTGTGCCTTCCAATGATGTGGCACTCTACCTGTCACAAGATAATTTACTATATCTGCATACCAAGAGAGGTGGGAGACTACAAATAACTGCTCATCAGGGAATGTGTCATGGATATGTGTCTCCATAATGGAATCATCTAGGACCAATCAGGAAAGATGATCGGCCAATCCTGAAACCCTAATCTCTCAAACAAAGAGGAAGAAACTCACGAATTTTCTATTCATTCAATAAAATCGAAATAGGGTTTCTCACAGTATATATAAGCTACGAAAATAAAAAAGTGCACTAAAGTGCCTGAAAACTAAAGAAATAACATAAAAACGCCTAAAGTAAATAATGACACTAAAGCGCCTAGAAACAAGGAAATAAACAGAAAAGCACCTAAACGTAAATCCGCTCCATGGTCCAGCGGTCATGATGCTCCTGCGCGATCCTGCATCTCGCGTACTCGTAACGCGTCAGAAAATGGGCCCAAGGGGCCCGGCGTCCATCCACATCAACTCGTCTGCTCCAACACTCGATCTGCAACGTCGCCTCCTCTGGTACACTCTAAAGGGTGCACCACTGATGTCCGCATCAAAAGGACTTGGTTCCCCCCTCCCCCCCTCAGTCTTCTTATATAGAGTCTTGGCTGTAATTTTTCGATTACACCATGTTTGGATACATGAATGTTCTTAAGCACTATTAAAACATGGATTCAATTTTTTAGTGTTTTGTTTGGATAGTAAGCAAAATCTCCTATCTTGGAACAATCGTCTTCTAGTTTCTTGTACCGGAGAATCCAAGCTATGAAAAGTGCAATGATTACGACTCTTCCCCCCCCCCCAGCAGTGGTGATGGTGAAAGGCTTGCTTTGCTTTTCAATATCCCAAAATCGACAGGACGGATTCTTATTTTCTAAAGCTGCTGCCTCAACACAGATAATGCAGTCAGAAACTAGGACTAGTTACCTAAAAATTACTTGTCATAAGATAAAACAGATGAATGAAACAAAGAATCAAGCTGGATGGAACTCAAGAGTTCTAAACTTGAGTTAGCACCCAAAGATTTTCTTTTCAATCCAAAAAAAAAAAAAAAGATTGTTGATTTGAACCGTTGATTTATTCATACGACTAGGAGGAAGCCATGGTGCAAAAATCACACCAATTTGATGATGTTAAGCATCCAATCAATATCAGGGAATGGAGAGGCAAAATTGAGCAGAGAAAAAATAGATCCAATCATCATCTTGAAACATCGATTTGATAGATCCCACTGTGATTGCTTATGATTCCATGGTACCAGTTCGGTTTGATGATTATAACCATGTGATCTATGGCTCATAAATAAAGGATGGTTGTAACAAATTTATCTCATTCAAATGTTTAGGATCATCGAATCAGCGTGATTCTTCCACCATGTCTTGCTCCCAATGGTACTCCTGAATGAACCATTTCAATTGATGATTGGGTGTCCCATGTATTATTCAAGAGGTTAGGGAACATTAGCAAAACCCTATATATAGTCTTTGATAGAGAAGAATAGAGGAATACAGCTCATGTTGCCGACCCCTATTGGTTGGGATAAGGCTTAGATGACAACGACAATAGAATTTAGAGTAACATGTGTCTTTCAATGTAGGATCTATTTTTTTGTTATTTAATTTCTTTTATGCTAAGATGTGGCCACCAATTCATGGGAAAAGCAACAATGTCAAAGCTCAATGCTGGTTACTCTATCCAACGAGTTTGATCACCTCCATTACAGTCAGTGCCTGTCCAATCAGGTGCATCTTCCTCCAGAAAAAGTGGAGAAGGTTTTGTGATTGGAAGAGTGAAGCTCTAACCCCTCCGTTACTGATTTGAAGATTTCTTTTTCCTTCCTGAAAATCCCCATTGATGCGAGACACTAACCAGTCTCAAGCCTGGGTAAAGCCAGAGGGATTGATGTTAGGTGGGAAGCTAGTCATCAAGCAATGTTGAGAATTAGCCAACCCAAATAACTGGAACAAGTCTGGGATGATATGATGGAAGGATGGATTGATGGATGGACGGAAGGATGGATATGTCCATGAGCATGTTGACTGTGTTTAATAACATAGCTTGTAATCAGGTGAATAATCCCATTTAGAATGTGAAATTTCATAGTCGGGCAACACGTAAGAGAGGTTTCATGTGCAAATTCTCATGATTTGAGTTAAATGGTAATTTTAAAATGACTTTTTCACTAAGGTGGTTAAGGTAATAGATAGTTTCGATCGACTATGTGAATTTATCATTATGCGGATGAGATTCGATGGGAAGTGACATTAACACAAGGGCTGGAGTGATGCGCATCTATTTAATGTTTCTTGGGCTTGAGAGTGTTGGATTTTTGGATTGATTTATGTGTCTTACAACATTGTTTTGTTTTATGATTTTTGCAACTTTGGAAGGATGCATCCTTTGAGATTTTGATGGAAGGAGACTTTGACACAATGGTGGTGGATGATGCAGCCATCCATTTCATGCCCTTGAGCTTGGGAATGCTGAATTTGTTGATGGATCTTCTTCAGGAGGGCTGTTTGGGGGAAGAATTACAGGTTCTGGATTTTTTGAGTATTGGTTCTCTTAGGCTGCATTTGTTGCACTAAATCTCATCAAATATGATGTTATTTTGCACCAAATTAGACTAATTAATCATGAAATTTCATGATATTTGGTGCAACCAAACGTGCCCTCAATGATTTTTATTTATTTAGAGCCAGGTGCATTTCCTTTTCGAAAACCCATGCAACTTGGATTGTATTTCTCGAGTGGGATGTCGTAGTAATTCAATTTTGCGTTTGGGGGTCCGGGAATTAAATTCTCTTGTTGATTTCTAGAATTAAAGTTCTCCCTCCCTACCTGTTTTCTATTCATACCCATGCTTTGATGGCTACCTTTTTTTTTCCTTGTATTTCTAGCAGATTTATAGGTACTGTGGATTCGAAGTATAACAAGAGGCTGAAGAGAGACTGAAGCTGGTGCAGCTCATGTTGCAAGAGCTGGCCCTTCATTTCACGAAACAAATGGAAGATCAGCAATAAGATTGCATGCTCATTTGATTAGCGATGATGTGGGTTGCTTTGCAATCTCTTCTCGAATATTGCAACAGATTATGTAGAATGATTTATAGAATAGATTATGCAGCATGATTTAGAGATTTTAGTAGGGAAAAGATCACTACACTAGCCTGAATTTTTCATAACAGAATCCCTTTCCTTCGATGCTATTGTCTAAGCTCCTCATTCCCTCTGCAAGTGGAAGAGGATTGCTCAAATACATCCAAATGTACTGCAATGTGATACATCAAGACTTTAGCCTTGAATCTGGGTTGTCTTCCAATGACCCAAAGCGTCTATAGGATGTGTCTCACCTTGCATGGTGGATAGACAACAAATGAAATCTCTCATATTCAATTATTTCAACCATTTGAAATTTGGGGCTCTTTTGCTTTGAAAATTGACACCATAATCAGAGGGTTGAAATATTCAATCTGAGAGAGTTTTGGTCCACCCCCATGCATAGGAAGCCCTTGAAAAGAACCCAATTACAATGGCTAGTGACAATGTATCATATTGCCATACATTGGGATGTATTCAAGCAAACCTCTAACTGCAATTCATGTCTTTGTTCCTTTTTATGTTCAATGATGTCGCATGGCTCGATAGACTGTTGTGATTCTGTTTCTTTTCGAAGATGCTGTATTCACATGAGCAGAAAGGTCATTCCGCTCAATTTGGATTTCCCCCACGTTGAGTTTGCTTGCCATTTTATGAAGAACCAGCTTCACGGACTTTCTCCATTCAGCTGTGTCTAAACTTCCCAAACACAACACTGCTCTTGACTTAATTTGGGTAATGGCGATTCGCATCTGTTCCAAGCAGAGCCTTAGGCAAAGTTTGGAGAGAGCGAAGATTTGCAGCCAATGCTGCTATTGTAACAGCTGGGCTGGAAAGTGCAGAAGACACGTTCTCGGTAATGGAAACAATCTGTCAAACTTCATTTGCAGCAATCTCAATGCGGCAAGTGGTTTAAACTGCCAAATTCAACACAATGGCCATTCCGCTCACCTCTAATACAGTAACTTCAAAGGATTTGTTCGAGTTGTTGCTGAAAAACTTGATCAGAAGAAACTTTCAAGCACAGTGATGAATGGACATCCACCATTCACGTTCAGCAGACCCATCATGAACAGAGCACGGTCAAGCACCAAAGTGATATTCCTAGCCATTCAATTCTGGTGGTTGTACTCAAAAGGGCTATTGACCATCTTCCCAAGCATCTTATTAAAGACTACATACATCAGGCAGGTAGAATCATTTGATCATTATGATCCTTCAGGCCATCGCCCATCATCCATGGTAGCCTGCACATGCAAAATTGATGGGTCCCAGGAGAACTACACTCCATCATTGGGAGGAAGCAAGGGGCCCAAACATGGAAAACTGATGGTCTGGATCTGTCTTTCATTTAAGCAGTCAATAGTGGGAACCCAGCCAAAAAAGCTGATGGGGTCAAAAGGCCCATCTTTCTGTAGTCAGGGACAATAACCATCAAAAGGTGCAAGGTATGATGGGGGGCCCACAATTCAGCAGCTGATGGGTGGGCCACGCCACCATGGTCATGAAGGACTATAGCAGAAAAGGGACTCAGCCTGACATGTCTGGCCGGATCTATTCAAAATCCAGCTGGTTGACCACACCATTAACAACTTTTAGGGGCGATTGGATCATAAGTTAACTTAAGATAAGCTACTTATGCCTCAAGTAGCTTATCTTGATTTCTACTTATTAAACTGAGGTCATCAAGTCACTTTAAATAAAAAAGTTACTTATAAATGATCAGAAACCAAACTTACTCATCTCAAATAAGTTACTTATCTACTGCTGTAAGTAGAAAAGGTAACTTATTTGGTGTCATCCAAACGGGCCCTAAGTCGACAGGTCCATGTTTCAGCAGAAAATGTGGGGCCATAGTAATCAATTTAACACAATTTCTATAACTACCACTAATCAACATTCAAATAATGATGTTATTAAAATTCAACTGGCCCCATGGATGGAGACACTGTTGTTGGTTCTGTTTGTTTAGAAGATGCTGCATTCACATGAGCAGAGCAGCTTCATGGACTTTCTCCAATCAGCTGCATTTTTGCAACTTTCCAAACACCATTCGAATAGGGGGCAATGGCAATTCACACCAAAAGCAAACAATCACAACTGATCTGCCATTTAAAGAATGGGAAAGTGCAGAAGATGCATTCCGGAATGGTAATAATCTGTCAAACCGACTTGGCGGAGATCTCAATTCAGTAGAGGTCGTCGTGTTTCCTTTGCTTGTCCCAAGCTGAGGACTTGTACTTTGAGCCCTTGGGTCAACAGGCTTCTTCCCATCTGTGGGCCAGCTCGGAATCTCCCCACAACAATTTGAATGTTAAAATGGTAATTTAAAAATGATTTTTTTGCTAACGCGATTAAGGTAATAGATAGTTTTCATCAACTACATGAATTTATCATTATGCGCATCTATTTCATGTTTCTTGGTCTTGACAGTGTTGGATTTTTCTATAGATTTCTATTTGAAATGGGTTGATTTATGTGTCTTACAACATTGTTTTGTTTTATGATTTTCGTGAGTTTGGAAGGATGCGTCCTTTGAGATTTTGATGGAAGGAGACTTTGACACAATGGTGGTGGATGATGCAGCCATCTTTTTCATGCTCTTGAGCTTGGGAGTGCTGAATTTGTTGATGGATCTTCTTCAGGAGGGCCGTTTGGGGGAAGAATTACAGGTTCTGGATTTTTTGAGTATTGGTTTCTCTTAGGCTGCATTTTTTTTTTGGGGTTAGCACACACCCCACTGTTAGTAACACCTCAATGTCAGCCACCCCCACTTGGAAATCAATACCAAGACCTCGGTGTTGAAATGAGGTTATCTTCATTCAGTCTACCACTTGAGCTATGGATCGGGGTGTTCTCTTAGGCTGCATTTGGTTGCACCAAATCTCATGAAATATGATGATATTTTGCTCCAAATTAGACTAATTAATTATGAAATTTCATGATATTTGGTGCAACCAAATGCACCCTCAATGATTTTTTTTTTTTTTTTTTTTTTTTTTTTTTTTTTTTTTTTTTTTGGTTTTTTAAAGAACTAGGTGCATTTCCTTTTCAAAAACCCATGCAACTTGGACTGTATTTCGCAAGTGTGATGTCATAGTAATTCAGTTTTGCGTTTGGGGTGCAGGAATTGGCTTCTCTTCTTGATTTCTAGAATCGAAGTTCTCGTATTTTGAGCAGATTTACAAGAGGCCGAAGAGAGACTGAAGCCGGCGCAGCCCATGTTGCAAGACCTGGCCCTTCATTTCACGAAACAAATCGAAGATCAGCGATAAGATTGCATGCTCATTTGATTAGCTAGGATGTGGGTCGGTTTTTAATCTCTTCTCAAATATTGCAACAGATTACACAGAATGATTAGAGATTTAAATAGTAAAGAGATAACTACACTAGTCTGAATTTTTCAAGACAGAATCCCTTTCCTTCAATGCTTTTGTCTACGCTCCTCATTCCCTCTCCAAGCTGAAGAGGATTGCTCGAATACATCCAAATGTACTGAAATGTGATAAATCAGGACTTTAGCCTTGAATCTGGGTTGTCTTCCAATGACCCAAACTGTGTATAGGATGGGTCTCACCTTGCATGGTGGATAGAAAAGAAATATAATCTCTCATATTCAATTATTTCAACCATTTGAAATTTGGGGCTCTTTTGCTTTGAAAATGGACACCATAATCAGAGCGTTGAAACATTCAATCTGAGAGATTTTTGGTCCACCCAATGCATAGGAAGCCCTTGAAAAGAATCCAATTACAATGGCTAGTTACAATGTATCATATTGCCATACGTCCGGATGTATTCAAGCAAACCTCTAACTGCAATTCATGTCTTTGTTCCTTTTTATGCTCAAATGCTGTTGCATAGCTAGCTAGACTGTTGTTGATTCTGTTTCTTTTGGAAGATGCTGTATTCAAATGAGCAGAATGGCCATTCCGCTCAATTTGGATTTCCCTCGCATTGAATTTGCTTGCCATTTTATGAAGAACGAGCTTGACGGACCTTCTCCATTCGGCTGTGTTTCTGAACTTCCCAAACATGACACTGCTCTCGATTTAAGATGGGCAATGACAATTCGCATCTGCTCCAAGCAGAGCCTTAGGCGCAGTTTGGAGAAAGTGAAGATTTGCAGCCAACGCTGCTATTGAAACAGCCGGGCTGGAAAGTGAAGACGCATTCCGGAATGGAAACAATTCATCAAACTGAATTTGCAGCGATCTCAATGCAGCAAGTGGCCCAAACTGCCCTATTCAACACAATGGCCATTCCGCTTACAGTAACTTCAAAGGATTTGTTCGAGTTATCACTGAAAGACTTGCTCAGAAGAAACTTTCAAGCACAGTGATGAAAGGACATCCACCATTCATGTTGAGCGGACCCATCATGAGCAGAGCATGGTCAAGGACCAGAGTGATATTCCTAACCGTTCAATTTTGGTGATTGTAGTTGAGGCTATTGACCATCTTCCAAAACATCCTATTCAAGACTACATACATCAGGCAGCTAGAATCATTTGATCATTGTGATCCTTAAGGCCATGACCCATCATCCACAGTAGTCTGCACATGTAAAATTGATGAGTCTCCAGGAGAAATACACTCCCCCATTGGGAGGAAGCAAGGGGCCCAAACATGGAAAACTGATGGTCTGGATCTCTGTTTCATTTAAGCAGTCAATAGTGGGAACCCAGCGCCAAAAGGCGATGGGTTCTGAAGGCCCATCTTTCTGCAGTAAGGGACAATAACCATCAAAAGGTGCAAGGTATGATGGGGCCCCCACAATTCAGCAGCTGATGGGTGGGCCACGCCGCCATGGTCATAATGGACTATAGCAGTAAGGGACACGGCCCGACATGTCTGGCCGGATCCATTCAAAATCCAGCTGGTTGACCACACCATTAACGACTTTAAGGGTACATTTGGATCATAAGTTACTTAAGATAAGCCACTTATGCCTCAAGTAGCTTATCTTGATTTCTACTTATTAAACTGAAGTGATCAAGTAACTTTAAATAAAAAAAGTTACTTATAAGTGATCATAAACCAAACTTACTTATGTCAAATAAGTTACTTATCTACTGCTGTAAGTAGAAAAGGTAACTTATTTGGCGTCATCCAAACGGGCCCTAAGTCGATGGGTTCATGTTTCGGCAGCAAATGTGGGGCCAGAGTCATCAGTTTACCACAATTTTCTATAACTACCACTAATCAACATTCAAATAATAACAATATTATTAAAATTCAACTGGCCCCATGGATGGAGAGACTGTTGTTAGTTCTGTTTCTTTAGAAGATGCTGCATTCGCATGAGCAGAGCAGCTTCATGGACTTTCTCCAATCGGCTGCGTTTTTTGCAGCTTTCGAAACATTGTTCGAATAGGGGGCAATTGCAATTCACACCAAAAGCGAAGATTCACAAATGATCTGCCATTTAAACAGTGGGAAAGTGCAGAAGACGCATTCCGGAATGGAAATAATCCGTCGAACTGAAATGGGGGAGATCTCAATGCAATCACCTTCTGTTCAGTGTGAATACAGTAATTTCTAAGGATTGTTGTGATAAATGGACCATCCACCAGTCACATACAGCAGACCCATTACAAACAGATCATATGCTGAACTCAGTTGACCATCTTTCCAAACATTTGATTCGAGACTATACACAAACCAAGCAGCTAGAATCATTTGATCAATGCAATTTTTCAGGCCATGGCCCATCCACAGTACACAAACAAGCGTCCATGCTAACTGAATCAAAGCGCCCGCAGGAACTACAATCTCCCATTGGCAGGAAGCAGGGGACCCAACATGGAAAATTGATGGACCTATGTTTCATTTAAGCAGTCAATGGTGGTGATGGATCTGAAGGTCTATCATTCTGCAGCTGGGCCATAGTCATAAAAATCTGCAAATTATTGATTCAGCAGCTGATAGGTGGGTACAGTCATCAATGACTACGGTGAAAATGGGCCCGTCCTGATCCATTCAAAATCCAGTTAGTGGACTGCACCATCTCCCACTTACATTCAATCGGCCCGTGATTCAGCAGCTGATGGGTGAGATGTGGTCATCAACAGCTGCAAATGGGACCAGCCAGATCTGTTCAAAATCTGGCCAGTGGACCGCAGTGTTAACAACTTAAATTCAATGGGCTCTGTTATTCAGCTGCTGATGGGCAGGCTACTGTTTTCAAAAACTGTAGATGGGTCTGGCCGGATCCGCTCAAAATCCTCAGCTGGTGGCCTGCACCATTGACGCTTAAATTCAACGAGCCCATGCTTCAGCAACTAATGTGGGGCCAAGGTATTGCAATTTGCTATAACTACCACTAACAAACATTCAAAAAATGAAAAAAATTGAAACAAAAACACCAGAATTTGAATTTCTAATCCCCAAAACGAGCCATTTACACGAATCTATCCAAAAGAATCAATTTTAATATTTATATGTATATGCAAAAACAAAAATTCAATTCCAACAGATTCTCTGTCAACAGCAAACCTGCTTGAGACCATACAACACTCCGGCGTGCTTCTCAGTGCCATTGGCAAAATACATCTCCTTCAGCCGCAGGAACGTGTGCCACGTCAGAAGACTGTCGGACCCGGCCTGATGGCAATTCCCAACTACCCGATCCACCTCCAACACCTTCGCCAATCGCTCCAACCCTCCATACAAGCTGTCACAGAACGTCATGAGGTACTTGACATCATAAACCATATTCCCGAATTGCGCCTTGAGCAATTTGAGAAAATCGCCCATGTCTTCCGGTAGGTCCCGCTGACTCAAGATCTTGACCAGGTAGCCAAAATCGTATGCGCTGTGGAACGTGACCCAACTCACCGATTTGTTCCCAACGAGCCCGGACCGCTTCATGAGGAAGCCGAAGCGAGCTGCGTCGATGCCGTAGAGTCGGTTCTGATCAAAGTCGATGCCGGTTTTACGCAAGAGCTGGATGGATTCGGGTGCGTGAGGGTCGCACATCGGATCGAAGTCCCGGAAATTGAACTCCCAGATGTAGCGGTAGCCAGTGCCGAAATCGGGAAGGTTGCCGGCGGCGTCGGAGAAGGTGAGTCCGACCTGGATTAGCTTGAGGGCGTTGACGTTTGCACGGAGGATTTGGTAGAGTAAAGCGGATCGGTCCTGGGCAACAGAGTCCGGCGTGCCGGGCACGTGACGGTAGATGACGCCGGGGAATTCAGTATCCATCGCGATGTACGGGTAGCGTTTGATCAGGCTGCGGATTAGACGGAATTCATACTCGAGATTCGTTGAGTAGACGGATCGGATGAGAATTGGTTTTGGTGGGACTGAGTCGGTGGAAGTCATGACTCGCTTGGGTTTTGGTGGAACTGAGTCGGTGGAAGTCATGACTCGCTCTCCTCTTCTCCTCTCCTCTTATCCTCCCCTCTCTGTTTTTGGATTTTTGAAGAAAGAAGGGAAAAGGGGGGGTTTTATAAAGAGAGATGGAAGGAAACGGGTCTCTGTTTTGGAAGGGTTTTGAGAGAGTTTCTAATCGTACGCGCGTGTGCACTAAATCTAGTGTACACGCCACAAACATGTGAGAGATCTAATCCATTCATCTGATTTTTCAGAACTTAATTTGGTTCAATAATCATGTAATATACAATATTAGAAACAGATGTATGGGCTGTGAATTCATCCGCAATTTTCCAATGTGTAGAATGTTTTACAATTTGTGGCCCACCCAAACATTAGATAAAATTAATTTTTCAGGATTTAGTATCCAAGTGATGGTATATTTCATATGGACGGATTGAAACTTGTATCTATCATGCTATTCTGGATGTGAAGTTGTACCGTAATTTGGTATGTCAGCACCGTACCATATAAAACCATATTTTGGAAACTACCAAAATGGAAATCTGGAATCGGGAAAGGAACGCGGATGGTCTAAACGGAAGTATTATTTGATGCTCTGCTGCGCATGAGGCTTGATACGTATGCTCTGTGGGGCCCACTGGGTTCCTACGTGTAATCCCTTTGTCCATCGGTTTCTACCGATCTAGTTACGTTTTTATCCGAGAAATCAGCTACATTTAGAACTCCAGTGGGTCACACCACAAGAAAGAGTGGAGATGGGGTTGCCTGCCTTTGGAACCATCGTGGGGCCCACTTCATTTTTTTTGATAGACCGATACTTATAGGTTTCCCTTCACACTGATGAGAATTACCTTACGAACGGTCTGAATGGAATATGAAATTCACAACGGCCCCAGAAATATCTCATCTGTGGGCATCACCATCCACACTCTTTCCTATGGTGTGGCTAACTTGAGTCTTTGATCTCTCTGATTTTTGGATTCAAGGATTAGAATGAGATGAAAAAAAATATGGACGGAGTGGATTTCTTAAAATAATTCCTTTGGGCCCATAGAGATTTTGTTGCACAGAGCTCCATACAACCCGGGTTGCAGGAAATTTGCACTTACGTGTGGCCCCCTAGTATTGACTCGGGGTTTAGGCATTAACGACGATCGAATGATGGGCGCTGGAGATGTAGCTCGGCTCGGATTTCTAGCCGGCTTCACTTGCTTGCGGCTGAATGTATGTAGCTGGGCCTGTTTACTCCGGCTGACAACTTGCACAATAATATTGGCATCTCGATTTGTACATGTGGGGCCCACTTTTCGATGATCCAATCCGTTCGTATCATTTATTCCACTGTGGATCGTCCAATAAATAAATTTCTTAAACTGATTCCTCTTATTTCTTTTCATAGAAATCCAACAAATGAACGGTCGAAAAAAAAGATATGGTAATGACAGGATTTTTCTACAGCTGCGATCTTTCCATCAGGAAATGTTTGGTGCACTGGGCACCCTTCGTACTGTGGGACTCACCTAATGTACGTGTTGGATGTCATCTAAACATAATGGTAGGCCATGAAGGATTCAACGGTGAATATTCCCAAACCGGCTGTGGCCTCATTAAGCTTCGGGTATGGTTGATTTTTGGCATGTAGTGCTGAAATGAGTATTAAAAAATTATAGACGGAGTGGATGTTACATCAAGATCACGGTGGGCTCCACAGAGCATGTTTACCTAATTTTGTAGGAAACTCATCTCAAGCCGGAGTTACTTCCGTAAAGTTTCACGACATCCACTCCGTCCATCGGAAAAACTGCCGCATTTCGAGGAATTCAGAATCTATGATCATCAAAAGCTCAGATAGACCACACAAAAGAAAAGAGTTGAGATAGAGTACAAAAGAAAAGAATTGAAATAGAGTGCATACCATTAGTGTTTGTTTTGTTAGAAAGTAAGGAAGACTCTCTTTCTACTTACCGAGGACCATGCCTGAAGGGAATATAACAAACAGGGTAAATCCGAAAAAAAAAAAAAAAAAAAAAAAAAAAAAAAAAAAAAAAGAAAAAGAGAGAGAAGAAGAAAAGGAAGAGGATAAGCAACCCACACCCGAGGAGCAAGGGGGGAAAGAAGAAAACAAAAGAAAGGAAAAAAAAGGGAAAAGAGATGAAGAAATGAAAAAGAACCACACTAGAGAGGAGCAAACCCATAATCTAGGCCAAGCATCAAATCAAGACATTAATCTCAACATCAGTGACACTTGCACCTTTGGGACAATGGAAGACTGAGTGAAGATAACTTGGTCTCAAATGACTCCAGTACAATAACTAAGGGTTACACTCCCACCGATTGTAACTTCACACTGATTGATCCTCCCACCCACTTGATTATCACCTTACACACATGATTGGGTTTTTTTTTTTTAGAGTTGGAATCACTATTTAGACCACCCGCTCACGTATACCTTCGATTTGCTAGATCTCTGCTGATGGGAATTAACTAATCTTTAATGGAGTTACATCGATAACAACCTTCATTGATTCACCGCGTCGTATCTGCCCCACTCTAACTAGTGGTAGAGAGAATGTTTAATGTATGAGGTTTAGATACTTCGAACGCCCTTAGGAGTTAACCTGAAGGAACTTAGATGTTCCATCCCGATATTTACCAGCCCAAGTTCCGCCCACATCGGTTTTGGTCTGGGCGGGTAAATGATTTGCTCATACCCAGGTTTAAAATATGGGTCTGGGAAAATGATTTACCCGCCCAGGTCCAGCCCAAGCTTAGTTGGGTAGTCTGGCCATTTATAAATGGGTCCGGGTCTGGTAGCGGGTCTGGTAGAGGGAGATCCACCCAGACCCATTTATAAATGGGTCATGTCTAATGGGTCCGGGTCTGGATCAAGTATGCAAGCATTTTACAAGGTTTAAAACCGGGTCTGGACGGGTCTGGGCTGAACGGGTCCCTTGAAACATAGACCAAACCCGCCCACTTACTAAATGGGTTCGTGTCGGGTCGGGTCGGGTCGGGTCGGGCCTAATATAAAGGAAACCAGACCCAGACCTATTTAGCAATTGGGTCTATTCTTGGACCCAGACCTGTACCATTTAACAAATGGGTCGGGTCTAAATGGGTTGGGTCCGAGTACCCCATCGAGTCCACTGACCTATTTACAACCCTACTACAAGGGGAAATCTCTCGAATTCACGAGAAACGAAGAAAAATCAAAGTTTTATTGAAAAAAATTAAAGTAGAATGCATTAACATTGTTTCTAAACATGTTTAAATAAGCAACCAAGCCTTACACAAACCCTAGGTGCATAAGAAAAGAATCCTATTTTGAAAAGGAAAGAAATAAGAAATTCCACGCAACAGTTCGTGTGTGGTCGAGCGCCTGCCGACTTCAAAACAATTCAGCGAGTAAAGTTAAAAAATTAGTTAAATTTCGGGCACCCAATGATGGATGGTCGGGCGACCGATGATGTACAAAAATGTCCAAAGAGTTTAGGTAAAATTCAGCTGAATTTCGGGTGGCCTATAAATGGGCGATCGGGCATCCAATGGTGGTTGGGCCTATTCAGATAACTCCCTAGACTATTCGACCTACGATCAGGCACCCGGTGAAGACTGGTCGGGCGCCCAACGGGACTGAATTTTCTGAATCTTGGCAAGTATTTTGTCACACTGTCTGGCTTCCTTTCGATGGTCCATTCTGTTCATGTAATCATCAGCGACCTCTTCTACATCAATCCCCTCCACTTGAAAATAATTCGACCCCGAGTTTTCTTTCGTTTCTGGTTCATGATACTCGAACAAGTCCACTGCATTAAACGTCCCTGAAATCTCGAACTCGTCTGAGAGGTCCACCACATAAGTATTGTCGCTTATTTTTCTGAGAATTGTCACCGACCCAATCTTCTTTTACTTCAATTTATTGTAGGGGTCAGTTGGGGAGCATTCCTTGCATGGATGGACCATCACTTAATCTCCTACCTCGAACACCTTGGCGTGTCGATGCTTGTTAGTGTTTCTCGTATACTTCTCATTTGATTCAGCAAGCTTAGTCCGAACTTTTGCATGCAATTCTGTGATTTTTTTGGCCATATTTTTTTACAGCTATACTCTTGTCGGGAATCTTTGGTAACGGAACTAAGTCAGTGGTGTGTCGAAAAATTTGTCCATAGATAATCTGAAATGGCGACTTCCCTGTGGAGTGGTTCACCATGTTGTTGAAGGTGAACTCCACTTGTGACAGGGTCAAGTCCCATTGCTTTGGCTTGACTCCGTAAATGTATCAGACGAGATTACCCAACGTTCTATTCATCACTTCAGTCTATTCATCAATTGATGATGATATGCACTACTAAACTGAAGTGTATCAAATCGACTTCACAAAGTCCGTCAAAAGTAACTCACGAACTTTGTATCACGGTCGAAAGTGATAGTTTTGGGGATGCCATGCAACCTCACAATTTCTCTGAAGAAGAGGTTAGCTAAACTCGTCGCATTGCATGTCTTCTTGCAATGGACGAAGTGAGTCATCTTCAAGAACTTGTCTACTACCACGAACACAAAGTCCATGCCGCATTGTGTTCGTGAGAGACTTATAACGAAATTCATGGAAATGTCCTCCCAAGAGCCATCCAGTACGGGCAATAGAGTGTAGATTAGGTCCATATTCTGAGAATGTCCCTTAGAGGATTGAAAAATATGGCACCACTGAACCATCTGTCCCATGTCATGGCGTAGGTGAGGCCGATAATAACGTTCTTCAACTAAAGCCTTCATCTTGTCATGACGCAAATGACCTCCAAGTCCACCTCCGTGAAGCTCAAGAATGATTTTCTTCCGTAAGGAGCACTACATAATGCACAATCGATTTCCATAAAAAAGGAAACCATCTTGAATGTGGAAATCACTCAGTCGACCCTCCTTGCCTTGTTAACCAAACTATCCTTGAAGTCGTCATCTTCAGCAGTAAAGCTCCTTAAGGTAGTCAAACCCGATAACCTCCTTACTCATAGTGACAAGAAGAGGCAACTCGGACGACTTAATGCGTCAGCAACCTTGTTTTATTAGCCAAACTTATACTTCAACACAAACGTGAATTCCTGTAAAAATGAAATTCATCTGGCGTATACATGGCTAACATTAGTCTAGCTATTAATAAATTTCAAGGCTTAATGATCGGTGTAAAGACAAACTCCCTCTGGATAAGGTAGTGTCGCATATGTCGAAGAACTTGTACCATATCGTACAACTCTATTTCATATGTGGATCACTTCTTTTAGGCTTCACTAAGCTCTCGCTGTAGAAGGCGACGGGCCTGTCCTTCTTGAGATAATAATGCCCCAATTCCCACATAAGATGCATCATAGTCCACTTCAAGAA
Organism: Liriodendron chinense; assembly: GCA_003013855.2. Taxonomy (NCBI): domain Eukaryota; kingdom Viridiplantae; phylum Streptophyta; class Magnoliopsida; order Magnoliales; family Magnoliaceae; genus Liriodendron; species Liriodendron chinense. The sequence goes on from PVNU02002456.1 coordinate 179,283, forward strand.
CTTTCTCAAAGTTTGGCAAAACTAAGACCGAAGTAGATGACAACTTTTACTTAATCTTAGCAAAACTTATGGTAAGCTTCTTCCGTCCACTGAAACGGCCATTTCTTCATGCAATTCGTGATTGGTGCAACAATCGTGCTAAAGTTCCTAACAAAGCGGCAATAAAATATAGCCAACCCATGAAAACTATGAACTTCATGGATGTTAGTAGGAGTAGGCCACTCACGGATGGTCCTCACTTTGTCCTCATAAACCCGAATACCAGGTCGATAACACTACGAATCCTAAAAACAAAAGATGGTCCATCAGAAAACTACACTTCTTCAAGTTCATATACAATTTGTTCTCCTAGTGATACTTAAAGAACCTGTCTGAGATGCTCAACATGTTCCGACTCATCCTAATTGTATATCAATATGTTGTTAAAGTAAACCATGACAAACTTGACTATGAACGATTTCAAAGCCTGATTCATAAGGTGCATAAATGTGCTCAGAGCATTCGACAATCCAAATGGCATAACTAATCATTCATACAACTCGTCCTTTGTTTTAAAAGTTGTCTTCCACTTATCCTTGGAGCGAATACAGATTTGATGATACTCGCTGCGTAAGTCCAGCTTAGAAAACACCCTAGACGCCTCAAGCATATCGTCAAGCCGGAGTATAGGAAATTTATATTTGATGGTGATTTTGTTAATAGCCCTGCTATCAACACACATACGCCAACTACCATCTTCTGTTGGCGTCAATAGGATGGAACTGCACATGGGCTCATACTCTTCTTGAGCAACCCCTTCGTCAATAACTCTACAACTTACCCTTGGAGAATTTCATTCTCTTTCAGGCTTAACCGGTAATGCAGTCGATTCGGTAAGCTAGCATTAGGGAAGAGGTCGATATAGTGATGTATATCCCGCAACTGAGGGTAGGCAATAAGGAAGATCTTCTGGCCAAACCTCCTGAAATTCATTCAGCAATGGTTGAAGGGTTGGGGCAATAGTCGTACCACCTGGATCATCTCCCTTGATCACCTGTCGTATAAATTTCATCCTAACTCATTGGATTCCTCCACAAACTCTCTTATGGAGAGGGAGAGAACTCCTTTCTACCTTAGAAGTCTCAAGGCGGCTCTCCAGCATCATAGGAGCTAGAACCCGCTTTCTCCCATCTTTGACAAAGATATATGTATTTTCTCATCCTCGATGAGTTGCATCTCATTCAGATTACCACAGACGACCGAGAAGCATATGACATGCCTCCATGTCCACAACCTCACATAACACTTCATCTTTATAGCTTCTACCAATGGAGAATGTAATTAAACATTGTTCGGTTACCTTGGTGTCGCTTGACCTTCTTAATCCAACCGATGGCGTACGAGATTGGATGTTTCGTCATTGGCATCCGTAGCTTGTCCACCATAACTCGGGACACAATATTCTCGTTGCTTCCTACTATTAATGATGTTTGTCGCAAACCTTCCCATTCATTGTGTAATATGTACAGAAGATGTTGTGGCGTTGAGAGTGTGTACTTCTTTCCGAGGCATGAAGCACAAATGCCTCACGACTAAGAACTCACCACAGTCCCCAGTCATCCAATCAGTCACTGCCTCTCTTCTTCGGCGAGTTTATCGTATTCTTCATTCTCGGGCTCTCCTTTCACGTAGTCTTCCTCACCCTCTTCTTCATTCGTGGTTAAATTAGCAGTGGGGCGCTCAGGGCAAGCATTCCACAACTGGACGGGTTAGCCACAACAGAAACAATTGTTCGGCCTTGGGCGATCATATGGATTTGGTGCCTGAGTCGAACCCGATATTGTAAGGAGGTTTCTTTGTGGTCTAGAGGGATCGCTCATCGCATCACAGTTCACAATCATTGCAGGAGGAACACACCCTCCAACATGCTCATTTCCCATAGACACAATTAAGTCTTGAGCGGGACTCGTTGTAGAGACATGGGTCGATAAGTAGGGTCGCGCAGGAACCCTTGCAAGTTGGGTCTCTACTCAAGTGGTGAATTGAGCCGCTTCAGCCACCATCCAGACCGAATATAGTTACACATGGTCCTAGATCGTGTTTCATAAGCCGCCAACCTAGAGGTTTTTTGCGATTTCGTCTCTGATAAGTTGTTTCGTGTAGTCAAGCGATCAAACTAGTCTTGATAATCTGCGACAGATCGGTTTCCTTGCTTTCAATTCTGGTTTTGTTGAAACAATACCTGATCATAGTTGCGGGGTAAGAACCTGGATTTCAGCAACCGCTTCATCCAAGGACATGATCAAATAAGCAACTTGTTTTCACAGGTGCGGGCGAATTGTAACTGTTCCCACCACACGAAAGTGTCAAATTTCAACTTGTATGCAACAAGCTTGACTTGTTTATCCTCCGGAATACCCATGTAATAAAAGAACCTTTCTATTTTCGCTAACTAATCTAGGAAATCTTCAATACCAAGCAAACCATTAACGTTAGGAAGATCACCTTTGGATCGAAAGTTTCTTTCGGTACGTTCTGCACGCTCATCTCCTCGAGCATTCTGTTATGACGCCTTCAAGATCTTCATCATCGTTGAGATCCGGATCGTTGATATTGGCCCTGTGATTGGCCGACGGTTGTGCTTGACGAAAAACAGGATTGTCTCGCACAGTGATGGCTGGTGGTCGTGCATCACCCTAGGCCTACAGTTGGGCTAATGATGTTGTTATTTGATCAAGAGTTACTTGCAGCCCTTGCATAGCCAACTCGTTCAATCATTGGAGAGCATCGATCCTCTCCGCAAGAGTTTGGATCCCCTGAGCACCTTCAGCAAGATTGTTGTTGCGACCGTCACTAGAAGTCATCTTATCGAGGTTGTTCATCCGTCTAATACCAACTTAGCGTAGTGCAGGTGAGGTGGGATCGATCACCGTCTTTCTCACAAGATACCTATTCCGAATCTACAGAGATTCCTAGAATCCTCAACCGGACTTCCTTGAATCTACAAGGAAAAATCTCTCGAATCCATGAGAAATGAAGAAAAACTAAAGTTTTATTGATTAAAATCAAAGCAGAATGCATTAACATTATTTCGAAACATGTTTAAATAAGCAATCAAACCTTAAACAAACCCTAGGTGCAAATCAGAAAATTTCGCGCAAATACGCGGAACAGTTCAAGTATGGTCGAGTGCTCGATGAAGAGTGGTCAGGCAACCATCGACTTCAAAATAGTCCAGCGAGCAAAGCTCAAAAATCAGTTGAATTTCGGGCGCCCGATGATGGGTGGTCGAACGACCAATGATGAACAAAACTATCGAAAGAGTTGAGGCAAAATTCAGCTAAATTTCAGATGCCCTATAAATGGGCGGTCGGGCGTTCAATGGTGGTTGAGCGCTCGATAATGGGATGGTCTAGCATCCGAAAATAATCGAACTATACAGATAACTCTTTGGACTATTCAGCTTGCGGTCTAGTGCTCGGTGAAGATTGGTCGAGCACCCGACGGGGCTGAATTTTCTGAATCTTGACAAGTATTTTGTCGCTTCGCCTGGCTTACTTTGGATGGTCCATTATCTTCATGTAATTATGCTAACTCTTCTACATCACAAAGTACTAAAGTCTCTTAGCAAATAAGTGCATTGTGTCTAGTCGGCTAGCCAAGGTGAAAGACGCTAGGCATTTCAACAGCAGGTCTCATGTTCGAGTGCAAAGAAGACAAGCTAACCCCACCGGTGGGTGGGTGCATCTTGTGACTAACCGTGTGGGTGAGTTGCGTGGCTAAAAAGCAAGGATTTTGGATCCGGGTCGTTTCCTTTGCTGTGGCCCACTTTTAAGATTCGAAAATGCCTGGATGGAGTTAGGTAGACTTCAACGGAAGTCGATTGTGGACCGAGTAAACTCTGTCTGGCCCGGTTCGGCTTTTAGCCGAGTGTCATTACTGATAAAAGTGCATGAACGGCTTAAACGGCTCCCAAATGGGTGGGCTTTGACCGGACGGTCAGCAGCCTACAGTGAATGTACATAGCACCTGGAAATCGTGTGGAAAACAAGTGGAAGGGGGCGTTGGGAGTATGGTGTTATACTCTGGCAGAGTCTGACACTTGCTACACAGCCAGTCAGGTGTTTTACACGTGGCATATAATTAGCTCAAATCAACTGACTAAATTGTGGATCCCTCTTAAAGTAGGTCACATTTCAAAAATTGGATTGTTTAAACGATCCTAACCTCTGATTAGAGGACAGTTATTTGTTGAAATAGGTCCATGTATACTTTTCTTTTTAGCCGTCCAATAAATGTTCACTAATCTGATAATCGGATTATTAAAAAAGCATAACGTTTAACTCATATTACATCTAAAATTAGAATCATAATTTGGACAGTTCAATTTGAGTTTCTTACATGCCACATATGCAGTTTTTAAGCAATTTATAAGTGCCCGTATATCATCCATCGCACTCTGCCAGAGTATCAAAGATTTTCGATCTCTGAAATCACAAATAACGCAGAAGAGTAGAAAGCGGGAAACGGATTGGCTAGTGACCCTGCCACTAGCCAATGGCTAGTGGTCGGTGCTCTGTGGACCCTATCATGATGTATGTGTTTCATCCGTGCCGTCCATTCATTTTTACAGATTCTTTTATGGTATCAACCGAAAACTGACTTAGATCCAAAACTCAAGTGGACCACAAAGTGTTAATTGAACTTCCACCGTTAAAAACTTCTTAGTGGGCACAAAAGTTTTGAATCAAGCTGATATTTGTTTTTTCGCTTCATCCAGGTTTGTATGACCTAATCAATAGGTTGGATGTGAAATAAATATTACAGTGGATCCTAGGAGGCTTTTAATGGTGGACATTCAATCATTGCTGTTTTCCTATGGTGTGGTCCACCTGAGATTTCGATCTGCGTAATTTTTGGGATCAAGCTAGGGAATGATCCATAACAATGGATGAACGGTGTCGATAAAACACATACATCATGATGGGGCCCAAAGAGTACCGACCACTAGCCACCTAGCTAGTGGCAGCGTCGCTAGCCAAACCGCGTCGAGGAAGCGGGCGGCGTGGCGGACGCCGATTGGCTAGTGACCCAACACCATCCCCTGGGTGTCAAAGCTGTGTGGGCCTTTATCCACGCTGTACACCATTTTTCCACCTCATTTTAGGGTATGGGCCGAAAAAGAGGCAGATCCAAATCTCAGGTCAGGAAACAGTGGAAATTGAATTCTCACCGTTGAAAACTTCTTGGAGGCCACATAATTTCGATCAAGCTGATATTTGTGTTTTCACTTCATCTGGGTCTGTGCGACTTTATCAACAGGTTGGATGGAAAATAAACATCACGGTGGGCCCGTGGGAAGTTTTTAAGGGTGGACGTTCAATCAACACTGTTTTCCTGTGGTGTGATCCACCTGAGATTTGGATCTGCCTCGTTTTTGGTCCCATGCCCTGAAATGAGGTGGAAAAATAGATGGACAACGTGGATAAAACACATACATCATGGTGGGGCCCACACAGCTTTGACACCAGCCCCGGGCTGGTGTTGGGGTTACTGGTCAATCCGCGTACCGGCGTGGCGTGCGGCCGTGCCGCACACCACCGGCCTCGGTGGTGTCTTGACGTCACCAAGTTCTGTGGACCCCACCATGATGTATGTGTTATATCCAAACATTCCCTACATTTGGCTAGATTGTTTTATAGCTTGATACCAAAAAATGGACCACACCATAGAATACATTGGGGATTGAATGTTTACCATTGAAACATTCTTGGTGGTCACAGCAGTTTTGGATCAATCTGATATTTATTTATTTCGCTTCATACAAGTTTGTGAGACCTTATGAACAGGTTGGATGGAAAATAAATATCATGGCTGGCCTGGGAAGGTTTCAATGTTGGAAATCATTGTCCCAACTTCTTTGTGTCGTGTGGTCCATTTGAGATTTAGATCTGCAAAAATGGATGGACGGTATGGATATAACACATACATCATGGTGGGCCTCACAGAATTTGGTGACGTCAACACACTACCGAGGTAGGCACACCACGCAATCCGCTTCGTGAGGGACACACTAGACGCATCGGAGCCTCAAATTTACACCGATCAGACAATCTTAGCCATATAAATTTACCTGTTACTTTATTTGTCGACCACCCATTTTAGTAGATGCTAATTGGACGAATGAGATCATCAGATCAGTTATATTTTGAAATATGAAACGTCCAAATTCAGCACTACTATTTAGACGGTTTAGATTGAAGTGCGTGTATTCCACGTGTACCTGGGATGAATCAGCACCATCTAGAATATGGTGGTCAACACACACATCAGAGATTTTCCAGCTTCCCCTTGACCACAGGACCCTCTGACGTTTTCGGTTCAAACCCGGTCAATACTCTGCATGTTCGAAGAACATTACTGTGAGTTTTCCACCAATTAGAAGTGATGGTGGCTTGTTTTCCGTACACCCAGCTCACGTATGTCCATCTGTACCGTCCAGATCGTGAGGCCAATTGCAGATGGAGAATAACCCACAATTTACATGTACAAAAACGATCCTGACCATACAATAGTAGGTTTAAATCCTCATTCAAAGGGTTATATCACTGATTGGCATGATGATTCTTGCACCATAGCTTCATCTTTAGTTATATGATTGAATGAACGGTTCAGATTGAATGAATAGTTCAGATTGATGATAGATTATGCCTTGCATTATTAAAAGAGTCACCACCAATTAAAAAAAAAAGGAGTGAACGATTATCATCGTATCCATTGTCCGCTGACTGCCAATACTACATGCATGGTACGTAGACCGCGTCATTGCGGAGGACGAGAAGTTCATGCAACAGTCGCTGTATGGAACCCCTGCCACAAAAAGCTCTGTGGGCCCACCTTGATGTCTGAGTGACAACCACTTCCACCATCAGTTGGGCCGGCTCATGCGCCGCTTGTGTTAAAACTAGATCCAAATCCCTCAATCCACCCTGATTGATAAAGCAGGTGGCCCACTTGGGGAGGGGGGTGTGGATCATCTTCATGTGTATATTTCATCCAAGCCATTCATCAGGTCAACACATCAGGATTAAACAGACACGCCCAAACTCAATACATTCCAAAATTTAGGTGGGCCACAACAGGTGAATACATAGGTTGCAGGCATGATTATACAGTGATTCCTGTGGTCTGTCCCACCTAAGCTTTTGATAGGAATGGTTAGTGATATGTGCTGTGATTATGAGGAGACGCACGAAAGCATATCACAGTGGGACCAAATAGAATAATGTTTAACTAGGCCATGATTTGGCAATCTTGACCGTTGATCTAACATGCTCCATCCTATCCCTTTAAACCATGGTCTACAGATAACTTATACCGCAAAAGGTTTGACATTATAAAAGAGCAAAGAATTGATGGATCGGATCTTCCAATTGGGTGGGCCGATTTTTATGGGATTTCAAAATCAACCGTCCGGAACGCCATACAGTGGGCCACTTTTAAGAATTCAAGGCTTCTGGACACGTGCCAAGTGTTGGGATTGGACGCCTCTACTCTTCACGCATGAAGACCACCGGCCGGCTGACCGGCCGGTCGGTCACATTGGAGATGAAGACAACATATATCTGGAGCCTTTTTTGGGCCATCTGATCGGCCGGCTGACCGGCCGGTGGGGGGGTCCAACCGGTCGGCAGTTTCCTTTTTGGACTAGGTTTCTTGCGCGGTTTTGCACAAAGAGTTTCTAATTCTGATTTTCTTCTATTTAAGGAGATGTAATCAGAGATTAGGGTTGCCGCCAATGGGCCAATGGATTTAGAAGGTTCTAGGATGAGAGAAAGAGCTAGGGAGGAAGCTTGGAGTTCTCTGGGTTGAGGGAAAAGGATCGGTTTGTCCTCCTCATGTGAGAATTAGCTTCGGGTAGCTTGGGATTTCTCTTATGGGATGTGATCTATGGTATTCTTCTGTAATCTCTTGTAACTTCTGATTTATAGTGGATTGGTATCACTTTGTGCCGTGGTTTTTTATCATTGAGGGATTTTTCCACATAAAAATCGGATTGCCTTCTTGTGTGTGATGATTTGCTTGTTGATTGTCATTGTGGTGCGTTCCTCGCCTACTTTGATTGCTTCCGCTGCAAGACTCCTAACCCCAACACCAGGATCATTGGGTTCTCTTATAACCCAAAGCTCATGGGGCCACCTTGATGTTTGCATTATATCTACTCATCCATCAATTTCATTAGCTCATTTTAGGATGAGTTCAAAGTAAGGAGATCCAAAATTTAAGTGGATCAGATGAGGATTGAGCGCCCTTCATCGAAACCTTAATGGGGTCTAAAAAGTTTGGATTGGGGTAATATTTGTTGAAAAAGTATGTGGAAACTTAAATAAACAAACCAAAATAACAAACTTCAAACCAAGTTTAGAGGTACGGATCATATATACTTTACTTAAAGTGTATTTTCCCCTATAGCAAATTGTTTTCAAAATATAATAAGCTTTGATGGTTCCCCTTGCAACAATGACACAAAAAAAAAAAAAACAAAACAAAACAAAACAAAAAACACAACAAAAAAATTGGGTCCAGCTTCATAGCTAAGTGGTAGGCACACTCTATTTCATCACTAAAACCTTGAGATCAAGTACCCATGTAGTGTGGGTGTAGGTGTGGGTGTGTGTGTGTTAAAACAAAAAACACAATAAAAACTATGGTATGCAATTTTGCAATTCTGGTATACATCTTTTTTGTTAACAGATAACCCGGTTTCGAGTACACATAGATGGTGAAACCCCACTGGTGGTGATTGAACGTTGTGATGGAGTTAGGTAGACTTCAACGGAAGCCGACTGTGGACCGAGTAAACTCTGTATTTAGCCAGCGTCATCAGCCGTTAAAAGTGCATGAATAGCTTAAAACGGCTCCCAAAAGGGTGCGCTTGGAATCTAGGTGGGGCTCACTGTGATGTTTGTGAGAAATCTATGCTGTCCAACCGTTTTCTGAGATCATTGTAACCGTTGAGACAAAAAATTAATGAGATCCAAGACTCAAGTGGCCCGAAAATGTGACTGAACTTCCACCGTTGTAATATTCGTGGGCCACAGAAGTTTCGAATCAGGATAATATTTGTTTTTTCAGCTCATCTCATCTCAGTAGGAATGACATTATGAACATCACTGCGGACCCCATAGAGGTTTCAATGGTAAGAATTTCCCTACCCACCTTTTGCTTCATTGCGGCCCACTTGAGTCTTGGAGCCCGTTAATTTTTTGTCTCAACGCCTAAAATGATCTCAGAAAACGGTTGGACGGAGTAGATTTCTCATAAACATAACGGTGGGCCCCACCTAGATTCCGAGCGCAGGAGATGTAATCCGCGTCCCAAAAGGGTGGGCTTTGACCGTACGGCCAGCAGCCTGCAACGAAACTGGACAGCGCGTGGAAATCATGGAGATCACGTGTGGAAATCAAGGGGCGTTACTCGTTAGGCGTGACTGCGTAAGGCGTTATACTCTGGCAGTGTGTGAAGCTTGATACGCAGCCACTCAGGAATTGTACACGTGGCATTTAATTAACTCAAATTAAACCTGCTAAATCGTGAATCCCTCTTTCAATAGGTTACGAATCCAAAATCAGAGCCTCAAATATACACCGATCAGACAATCTTAGCCATATAAATCTACTTGTTAATTTATTTTCGACCACCCGTTTTAATAGATGCTAATTGGACGAATGAGATCATCAGATCAGTTATATTTTGAAATATAAAACGTCCAAATTCAACACTACTATTTAGACGGTTTAGATTGAAGTTCGTGTATTCCACGTGTACCTATGATGAATCAGCACCATCTAGAATATGGTGGTCAACACACACATCAGAAATTTTCCAGCTTCCCCTTGACCACAGGTGGTCGGGAATCGACCCTCTGACGTTTTCGGTACAAACCCTGTCAATACATTTTTCATGTTCGAGACCATTAGTGTGAGTTTGCCACCAACTAGAATTGATGGTGGCTTGTTTTCCGTACGCCCAGTGCATGTATGTCCATCTGTACCGTCCAGATCGTGAGGCCAATTGCAGACGGAGAATAACCCACAATTTACATGAACAAAAACGATCCTTACCACACAATAGTAGGTTCAGCGTGAAAATGTCACTGTCAGTGGTATAAAATCAACTGGAAAAATCATCATTGTTAATGAATGGGCCACACCATATTGACAATCCGTATTGCAAGATGGTTTATGGCTTGAAACAATAGCCGGTTGTAACAAATTGGGTTATATCACTGATTGGCATGATGATTCTTGCACCATAGCTTCACCTTTAGTTATATGATTGAATGAACGGTTCAGATTGAATGAATAGTTCAGATTGATGATAGATTACGCCTTGTATTATTAAAAGAGTCACCACCGATTAAAAAAAAAGAGTGAACGATTATCACCGTATCCATTGTCCCTTGACTGCAAATACTACATGCAGGGTACGTAGACCGCGTCATTGTGGAGGACGAGAAGTTCCTGCAACAGTCGCTGTATGGAACCCCTGCCACAAAAAGCTGTGGGGCCCACTTTGATGTCTGAGTGACAACCACTTCGACCATCAGTTGTGCCAGCTCATGCCCTGCTTATGTTAAAACTAGATCCAAATCTCTCAATCTACCCTGATTGATAAAGCAGGTGGCCCACTTGGGGAGGGGGGTGCAGACCATCTTCATGTGTATATTTCATCCAAGCCATTCATCAGTTAACACATCAGGATAAAACTCAGGATAAAACACACGCCAAAACTCAAGACATTCCAACATTTAGGTGGGCCACAACAAGTGAATACATCGGTTGCAGGCATGATTATACAGTGATTCCTGTGGTCTATACCACCTGAGCTTTTGATAGGAATGATTAGTGATATTTACTGTGATTATGAGGAGATGCACCAAGCACATATGACAGTGGGACCAAGTAGTATAATGTTAATCTTGACCGTTGATCTAACATGCTCCATCCTATCCCCTTAAACCATGGTCTACTAATAACTTATCCTGCAAAAGGTTGACATTATAAAAAGGCAAAGAATTGGGACGTGGATTGTGTCCTGCCCTCGCCCGGATGCATTATCGTCCGGGTAAACTTGTGAAGATGCCCACCATGATGTATCCGTTTATCCACTCCATCCATCCATTTTATGAGATCATGCTAGGTTATGGGCCCAAAAACAAGGCAAATCCAACACTCAAGTGGGCCACACCAAATAGTGATGGGAACTTGGTGACATCATCACTACAGTAGTAAGGTTCCCATCACTATTTGGTGTAAACCACTTGAGCGTTGGATCTCCCTCCTTTCTAGAGACATATACCTTAAAATGATCTTATGAAATGCATGGACGAAGTGGATAAATGGATACATCATGGTGGGCCCCTCCACGGGTTTGCCTGGACAGTAATGCATCCGGGTAGGGCAAGACGTACTTCGCGTCCAAAGAATTGATGGATTGGATCTTCCAATCGGGTGGGTCGATTTTTATTTGATTTCAAAATCAACAGTACAGAGCACCATACCATGGCCTGCTTTAATGAATTCAAGGCTTCTAGACACATTCGCCTGTAACTTAGGATCATTAATGGGTTCTCTTATAACCCAAAACACTGTGGGGCCACGATGATGTTTGCATTATATCCACTCATCCATCAATTTCATCAGCTCATTTTATGATTAGCTCAAAATGAGGATATCCAAAATTCAAGTGGACCAGACGCAGATTGACCACCCTCCATCAAAACCTTAGTGGGTCCCAAAAGTTTAGATTAGGATGGAGCATCCACACCATCAGTCAGAGAGGGAGAGAGAGGGAGAGGGAAGTTCTCATGAGGTCGAGCTGTGTGGGCCCTACTGTGATGTGTGATCGGCATCTACACCATCAGTCAGATACACCTAGGGCTAGCACATTTGCCGGGTCAACCTGACTGACCCGACAAAGAAGATGGTCTGGTCCCAGGTAAATGTGGCTGTACCGTTTTTAATCTAAGTACGGTCTAGGATACACGCCAAACTTGATTGACCCGATCCCGTACTCCAACCCATGTATACCCGACCCGAACCACCCCAAGTTCTATCAAAATATTCTAAAATATATATATATATATATATATATATATATATATATATATATATATATATATATATATATATATATATATATATATATATATTCTAGAATATTCTAGGTCCACAGTGATGTTTATATGCCATCCATACGATTCATAATATTATCATTCCTATTGTGATGGACTGAAAACACAAATATTTGCCTTATTCAAAAATTATGTGGCCCCATGTCCTATTGTATACAATCAATCCTCCCATTTTCAACCCACTTAAGTTTGTGGCCGAAAATTTGTACAGTTATGTTCGCATATGCAGTTTGTTCAAATAGGGTCATTGTTCAGTGATTCAAACCATTGATAAGAAGAGTCTCACCGTGGATGGCCACATATAAAAAATACTTTGGCCTGATTAGAATATTGCACAATAGAATATTTGGGCTTTTACCCAACTAATGATGGACATTCCATCCTAGTCCTAATCCCGACCCGGTTCAGCATATAGGCTCAGGTTCGAGGCCTTGCCATGTTGGTAGACTCTGTGGAGTTTCAACAAGGGGTCTCGGTTTCGAAACCCATCAGTGGTGAAATATACATGCTATTGACAGCACGAGTGGGTGCGTTGCATGACTGGGTGGGTGAGTGGGTGGGTTACATGACTGACAAAAAAAAAAAAAAAGTATATAGGCTCAGGTAAGGTTAGGGTTAACCCTTTTGCAAGTAGGGTAGGGTTAAGGTTGGGTCAATCCAACTTGAACTAAAACCTTAATCTTTAAAATATATTTAGGTTTGGTCCAAGATTGAGCCCAACCCAACCTGTGTACAGGCCTAGATGCACCATTCCATGGTGGGCCATGGGCCTAAAACTCAGGTGAATCCATGACTTGGTGAGCCACACGATAAAAACAGTAAAGAGTGGATGATCGTTTATAAGATCAACTAAGATGTGGTTGAAAAATACAGTCCGTCTACATTTTCCACTCTGGCCACCAATTTTACCATAGTCATTTTAGGGCATAATCCCAAAAATGAGGCAGATGGACCAAACCGCTGGACCAGTGGTCATTGAACGTCTAGCGTTAATAACTTACTAGGGTCCACTGTCATCCACCTGTTGATTAGGTCGCACGGTCTGATGGAGTTAGGTAGACTTCACCGGAAGCCGACTGTAGACTGAGTAAACTCTGTATTTAGCCAGTGTCATGAGCCGTGAAAAGTGCATGAACGGCTTAAAACGGCTCCCAAAGGGGTGAGCTTTGACCGCACGGCCAGCAGCCTACAACGAATGTGGATAGCGCGTGGAAATCATGGAGATCACGTGTGGAAACCAAGGGGCGTTACTCGTTGGGCGTAAGGCGTTATACTCTGGCAGAGTGTGACGCTTGATACGCAGCCACTTAGAAATTGTACACGTGGCATTTAATTAACTCAAATTAAACCGGATAAATTGTGGATCCCTCTTTCAATAGGTTACATTCCAAAAATCAGATCCTCAAATTCACACCGATCAGACAATCTTAGCCATATAAATCTACTTGTTAATTTATTTTTGACCACCCATTTTAGTATATGATAATTGGACGAACGAGATCATCAGATCAGTTATATTTTGAAATATAAACTATCTACATTTGGAACTACCATTTAAACGGCTTAGATTTAAGTGCGTGTATTCCACGTATACCACAGATGAATCAACACCATCTAGAATATGGTGGTCAACACACACATTAGAGTTTTGCAGCTTGCCGTTGACGACCGGTCGTCTGCGGCGCTTTGACGTTTTCGGTGCAAACCTGGTCAACACTCTTCGTGATCCCTCAGCAGTCCTTACGATACGAAGGTTCGAAAACATTTCCTGTGAGTTTACCACCAATTCGAAGTGATGGTTTCTTACTTTTCGTACGCCCGGAATGCAATATGTATGTCAATCTGTACCGTCCAGATTGTGAGGCCAGTTGCGGATGGAGAATAATCCACAATTCACACCCACACAATGACAAGAATGATCATTACCACACAATAGTGGCTTCAACGTGAAAATGTCAATTTCAGAAGTCCAAAGTCAATCGAAAAAATCATCATTGTTAATGAATGGGTCCCACCATTTGGATCGTCCAGATTGCAAGATGATTTATGGATTGTAAATAATAGACGATCGTAACAAATTGGCCCCGTTCAAAGGGTTAGATCATCCAATCGGCGTGATTATTCTTGCATCATCGCTTGTTTTTAGTTGTATGATTGAATGAACGGTTCAGATTGATGATAGATCACCCTTATTTCTTTTAAAATGGTCACCACCATTTGCGCCAGCTTATGCTCCGCTAATGTTAGTACTGGATCCCTAGCTAAATCCACCCGGATTGATAAATCAGGTGGCCCACTTGGTGAGGGATGGCCCACCATCTTCATGTGTATGTTTCATCCAAACCATTCATTGGGTTAGCACACCATGATTAAACAGACACATTCAAACTCAAGCCATTCCAACATTTAGGTGGGCACAGTAAGTGAATACATAGGTTGCAGGCATGATTATACAGTTATTCCTGTGGTGTGTCCCACCTGAGATTTTGATAGGTATGATTAGTGATATGTACAGTGACTATGAGGGGATGCACCAGATTTGTGGTTTGGATTCAAGACTCATATCACAGTGGAACCAAATAGAATAATGCTTAATTTGCTGGCCACGGTTCGGCAATCTTGACCGTTGATCTAATATGCTCTATCCTATCCCTTTAAACTGTGGATTACAGATAACTTATGATACCACAATGGTCAACATTCAAGTATAAAAGGCCAAAGAATGGATGGATAGGATCTTTCAATCGGGTCGATTTTAGTGGGGTTTCAAGATAAACAGTCTGGAACACCATACGGTGGGCTGCCTTTATGAATTCAAAGCCTTTAGAGATGATCGCGACTTGCCTGTAACCCGAGGTAACTGGGCTCTCCTGTGACCCAAAGCTTTGTGGGGCCACCATGATGTTTGTGTTATATCCATTCATCCATCTGTTTCATCAGCTCATTTTAGGATGATCTCAAAATGAGAAGATCCAAAATTCAAATGGATCACATGAGGATTTAAACCCTGCCATTAGATTAGGTTAATAGGTGGAAATTACCTTATGAATGCGTTAGAGGCATCAAAACATAGGGTAAACTCCAGGAAGGTTTCAATGATGGGTGTCTCCATCCCCACTGTTTTCTTATGATATGGCCCACTTGAGCTTTGAATATGTGTTCATGCCTTAAAATGAGCTAACAAAATGGATGGATGAAGTAGATACGACAAAAGCGCCATGGTGGACCCCATAAGAGTTCGGTAAAGATCCTTGTAACCAGCTACTAGCAAGATGGCAATGGGCTGGGTTCATGTCAGATGCAAAAAGCCATACAACCCACGTGTTAGCACATCCACCCACACTGTGAGTCACACCACAATCTTAACCACCCCCATGTGGGAATCAATTCCAAGACTTCCAAGTATTGAAATGAAATTATCTTACTCAGTTTACCACTTCAGCTCTAGATAAGGTGTAAAAAAAATTAAAAAATAGCAACGTAGTAGTTTATACTAAAATTTAGAAATTAAAATATATTAATAATGTTTTCAATTCATCATACAATTAATTGGCATATGTGTGGCATGAACTTACTTAAATCAAATTTTGAATTGCTCATGTTGCCCATAGTAGTCGATCATATGAACTTCGGAGTGCCTACTTTCATGGTTTAATGATATTTTTAATCCATAACATGATTAATCAATGAACACCTGACATGCACTTGCTTAAATTAAATAGTTATTACTACATGTAGCCCACATTATGGCTGGATGAATTGAAGTCAGAAGAGCAAATTTCCGCAATGGGATGACCTAGTTAGATGAGTTGTTGCTTCTTTGTTTCTTTGGAAGATGATGTATTGGGCATGAGTAGAATAACTTTGTGGACTTTTTCTAATCGAGCCATAGGCCATCCACATGACACAAACAAGCATCCTTGCTAACTGAATCAAAACACACTTGAGATTGATGGATCCCACAAGAACTACACTCCCCCACTGGCAGGAAGTAGGGGACCTAACATGGAAAATTGATGGGTCTATATTTCATTTAAGCAGTCACTGTTAGTGATATGTCTGAAGGCCCATCACTCTGCAATAAGGGGCCATAGTCATCAAAAACTAAAATTATGATTGGGGCTATGATTCAGCAGCTGATAGTGGGCCACATTCATCAACTACTATGGCTAAAATGAGCCCATCTAGATCCATTCAAAATCTAGCTGGTAGATTGCACCATCCATGACTTAAATTCAAGGGCTTTGTGATTCAGCAGCTAATGAGTAGGCCACGGTTATCAACAGCTGTAAATGGGTCCAGCTGGATCTGCTCATAATCTTTAGTTGGTGGACAGCACCATCATTGGCTAAAATTCAACAGATCTAATGCTTCAGCAGAAGGTGATTCAATTTGCTATAACTAGCACTAGCAAACATTCAAAAAAATATGAAACAAAAATACCAAAATTTTTAATTTATAATCCCTGAAAAGAACCATTTATATGAATCCATTCAAAAGAATCAATTATGTGTATGCAAAAAAAAGAACCTATACAAGGACCTATACAATGATTCCTGTGGTGTGTCTCACCTGAGCTTTTGATAGAGATGATTATTGATATGAACAGTGACTATGAGGAGACACACCGATTTGCTGTTTGGATTCAAGACTCATATCATAGTGGGACCAAATAGAATAGTGTTTAACTAGGCCATATATGGTTCGGTAATCCTGACCATTGATCTAACA
Organism: Liriodendron chinense; assembly: GCA_003013855.2. Taxonomy (NCBI): domain Eukaryota; kingdom Viridiplantae; phylum Streptophyta; class Magnoliopsida; order Magnoliales; family Magnoliaceae; genus Liriodendron; species Liriodendron chinense. The sequence goes on from PVNU02002456.1 coordinate 196,189, forward strand.
TGCTCCATCTTATCCCTTTAAACTGTGGTTTACAGATAAGATATCGCAATGGTAAAAAAATAAATTGCAATGGTCTACATTCAAGTATAAAAGGGCAAAGAATGGATGGATAGGATCTTCTAATGGGGTCGATTTTGGTGGGGTTTTAAGATCAACAGTCAGGAACACCATACCATGGGCCACTTTTATGAGTTCAAGGCCTCTGGACACGGTCGCAACTCGCCTTGTAACCCAGGGTCACCAGACGCGTTTTGGCAAGTGACCCCACGCTACAAGAAAAGTGGAATGGGCAAAGGAAAGCTCGGGAAAAGATTTCCCAGCGCTCATCCACGCGCCCGGAAATGGGTATGTCGGTAAATGATTTACCAGCGCTCTCTTCCTTTCTCGGCGCTTGTGGTGATCACCAGGCAGGCATTTTGAAAAGCGCCAATAATAGTGTTTTGAAAAGCGTCAGCAAAAGACGCCTAACCACAGAAAAAGCTAAAAAAAAATTCTATAAAAAGCCAAAAAAAAAAAGCTAGGGCCCTAAAAATTGTTACAAACAAATAAACCATAAAAAGGCAGATAAAGCTGGAACCCTTTTTTTTTTTTTTTTTTTTACTGTTTGAAACCAGAAATCGTTGCAAACAAATAAACAAAAATTAAATTACTTTTACAATAAAAAAATAATATTTACAACATACATTGGTCCAAATAACATAAAATCAAAAATTAAATAACAACAAAAAAAATATAATATTTAAAACAAGTTACAATGGTCTGAATTACAAAAAAAAAAAATGGTTCACACAATGGGTTGATCCCCTCCAGTAGGAGCAGGTGGAGGAATAACGTCGATCCCTGTCGCAGCAATAGGTGGGGCAGCGGCCCCAACAGGTCCCATCGATCACATACCAGAACTGTTATTTGCAAGATGATAAATGTAAGATAACAGTGTGAACTATGAAGGATTTCCATGTAGAAAACACGCAGTTCAAAACTTGTCAATGCAAAAACCAATTGCGTCATACTACTTCCAAATGGAAAAGGCAAGTCCGGTCTGAAGGATGTTCCTCTGGATCCATCTGAGTGGACCCCACTTAGAGGACTTCCTTTGCTTTTGATGACACAAATTGGCTGTCGTCGACCCATTTTTGTAACTTATTCCAACATTCAGAAAAAAAATGCCAAACTCTATATCAACACAAGTTAATTTGAAACTATAAAACTGCAATCTTCATTTGTCGAGCAATCTTAAGATGTTGAATTCGACAAAAACCCTCTCAGTATAGAGGCCACATTTTACATGAATCAGATGAGACTTTCGCCAATCAAACTCTTAAACCAGGATTGGAAGCCTTACCATCCTGCCATCCACAAATGAAAATGTAGATTAGATAAACAATCTTAAAGCACTTTCCCAGTGAGATTTTCTGATTTGGGTGAATCTAGTTTCCATTTGAATGAGTTTGGAAATCAGAAAAGTAGATTGAATTTTGTAAGTTGTCCATGAAAAAGAGTAAAGATTTACAACCTTGTGGCCATTCACTGGTGGGTCCACAGAGCCACCCCATTTCTGTATCCTTGATTCAGCTGCCATGGCCTCTATGTTCCAGTTGGTAAGTATGTAGGCGTACCTTGTTGAAATAAGACAATCAGCTGTTGAATCCATATATCAGCTTCTCTGCTGCATCACCTTGTTGAAAGAAGACACTCAGCTGGAGGTTGGCCACAGCTGAAGGGATAAAAGATGACAATCACATTCTAACAAAATTCATAGTCTAGGAATGTGTAGGGCTAATGGCCACAGCGAAAGGGGCATCTATAGCCCAATGTTTTTGCAAAGAACAACACAGGAAAAGAACGACAATTACAATGCTGAAACATTTACACATTGCACATATGTAATTGCCCACAATGGAACTCCCATCATAAGCACAAGAACAACAAACTCTCCACCACAATGGAACAAAAAAAAAGAAACATGAAATTGCCAACAATCAAATCCTTTGAAATTACCTGAAATAATATTCAATTTGTTGAAGAAGCGCATTGCACACTTCAGCGTCTGCCTGTGGTGTATAAACCGGAAAAGGAGGAGTATGTATCACCACCCCTCTCATCGGGTCCAGGTACGGAGCAGGACCATTGTAAAAAGGCCTATATACATCCTGCTAGAATGAAGCTTCATTATTGCTTCCAATAAAAAAGGAGGGACAAGAAACAACTATAAAGATTTCTTGATAAAGAAAAATTACCTTGGAAAAGCGGGAGGGGAAACAGAACCTGTACAAGAAGCTATTGTTTGTAATTGAGCAAAACAGATCACTTTTAGTGGTACAAACTTTACTTACATATTTAGAAAACATAGCTTTGTTAAACCACCACATTGATTGGATTGTCTACATTTAATTCAATGACTATTGAGTACCAATAGAAACCAATAATACAAGCCAAAAGTTTAACAATTTTAGCTGGGTTTTCCTTACGTTGGAAGCAGTAAAATGGAATCAACAAAACGCCAGAAATCTCAGAAGAAACAGAAAGTTTCACTTCAGTTTCATCAAGCCAATAACTTGCTGGGTTGATACTACTAATACTCCAAGTAAATCATCAACATAGAAGTTGGAATGTTTTGCTTTTTGAATAGATCAACTCAGCCAAGCTTTCATTCAGGCCACAAGTTTTTTGAATAGTGTACAAAAGAATATCTGCACAGCAATATGCCAGAACTACAACACTTCTTATTTGCATATCAACTCTTTCAGTCAAGCCACAAGTTTTTGTGATTTTTTTTCTTTAGCATCTTCTTGTTTGCATATCAACAGAAATGCATCCCATAACTCCACATGCATAAAATAAACAGAATTTGAAAATATATATTGCAGGTATTTGCACATTGATTTCACAGTCATCAGCACCATCATTGTAGCTTGACTGAAAGTTTTGGTTGTCAGTTTCAGAAAAAGAAAGAAAGAAAACTCCCTGAAATACCTGTGATAGAGAATTAGAAGGAAACCGTCGACAGGGATTGGTACATGTGAGGAGGACAAGCCACCACCATATTCAAGACTTTCTAAAAGAGAAACACAACAATATTCCACATCCAATTAAAAGAACATAAGAATTTGGGTTTGGGTTTGTCCACATCCAACAATGGACAAGCCACCACCATCTATTTGCAGGCCATGATAGAAGAAATACAATTTTCAGTCAGGAAGATTTTAACAAATCACCATAATGCAAGGCACCATCCATGAACAAATAACAGACTATTGTAAACTATTCCATAGGCCACACACTTCAAGATGCATTTAACCTGCATTTTTAGACAATTTAGACTGAGAACGACACACGTGAAAGAAAATCAGTTACGGGTTTTGAAAGAAACAGCAAGAAAAATGAATTCCTAAGTTTTCTTCACCTTCCCAGCTTTTGTTAGCAATAGTCTGTCGAAGCGCCTGTAAAATTTTGAGAAGTGCCAGCAAAAGATGCAAAACCACTAACAGCAAAAGCTGGAACCTGTATTTTTTTTGTTGAAAGCTAGCAAAAGCTGAAACCTGTATTTTTTTTGGTTGAAAGCTAGCAAAAGCCGGAACCTGTATTTTTTTGTTGAAAGCTAGCAAAAGCTGAACCTGTATTTTATTTTTTTTAATATTTAAAACCTTTAAATGATTTGCTTACACCATTTTGACATTTAGGAATCAGAAAAACACAGCCTGTACTACTTAATATCCCAATATGGAGAGTGTCTGCAAATCAATCAGATGGGTGTAGACCCTTATGCCATTTTCCATCTAATACATTTGGAATCCTATTCCACAAAATCCAGTCTGATTTCAGTCGAAGAAAAAGGCATTCGAACTTGCTAGGATTGACTTCTGAAAAATCGTACAACTATGGCATATTTCAGTTTACACTGCTTGTTCATTAAAAGAAAGTGCCTTTCTCCCTAAAGATTCTTTCTGATAATAGCATGGAACAATGACCAACCCAACAAGCATCCATTTGCAAGGAATAGAGGTAAGGAAAATGAAGAAGAGAGGATAGAGATCCGACCTCTAATCGGCCAATCCAATCTACTGTAGGGATTGATTCATGGGAAGATGAAGCTGCAACAACCTAAAAAACGAGAAAGAAAGAAAAAAGAAGGAAAAAAAGAAGAAGAGCAAGAAGAAGAAGCTGCAACAACCTATTCACAAAAAAAGAAAAGAAAAAAGCAAAAGGAAGAAAGAAGAGAGAGAGAGAGAGAGAGAGAGAGAGAGAGAGTTTTTACGTATTTACGACCAAGAGAATTGAAATATAGCATGGATGCATTTCTGGAATCCAGGCTCTACAGAAGGAAAATGTCATATGTAGGACATCGGTCTATATCTATGTCTGTATCTATATCTATATCTATATATACAGTTAAAAGAACTGTTGTAATACAGAACTATCTTTAGCCATTAAAAAAGAACTCTCCTGTGTTTGGATGCATCATTGAATTAAATTCCAATGGTTTGGTTCAATGAAGTGGAAGTGCCCCAATTGCAATTACTTTCCTCAGTTGAATACTGAGGGAATTGGGCTCGAATTCTAATTTTACGGTATTCTCAAGTTCGGCTTGAAAGGAATGCAACTTGGTTTCAAGAAAATAATTCTACACTTTGGATCAGCTCCCTGCATTCAGTTCTGCATTTTAGACATTTGCCAAATGAAACTTTTGAGGAAGGGGGATAAAGGTAGTTACAAAAACATGGAGATGTTCACAATATAGCATTGAAAGTTTCCAACTAAACCAGAGTATTCCCTTATGTTGATTCACTCCATATATGCAATCAAAGTGACCTTATTTTATATTTTTTGGAGTAGAGAAGAAAAAAGGTTGAAGAAAACAACAACTAACATAAGCAATTAAACTTAGATGCTGACTATTAATGAGAAATACCTGAGCTGAGCAACATGCCAACAGATGTGGTGTCAAGCCTAATGCTCTCAATTCTCACACACTATGTTGGGTAGGCTTTGTTTTCTAGACAAACAGAAAGAAGAAGAACATTTGATCTAGTAAGTAAAAGGCATGGCTAAAGAACATGACATCCAATGTTGACTATCATTGCAGAGTAAATCCAAAATAGCAGACAAACAAACAATGATTCCTTGAACCCTCCAATAGGACCAATACACATTTAAAGTAAAAAACCAAGGCAAGAAAATTTACTTTTTCAGCGACTACACCCAGTACTTGTATCAGGCTCACATGAATGAGGCAGAAGTTGTATTGGCCTGGGAAAATGCATTAAGTAAAAAGGAGATATATGTTCTGGTTTGCCATGACAGAACATTTGCCTGTTTACCCTCAGGTGATGACCACCGTTTGTTCATTTCTCACTAACAACTCCATCTCTCTTTCTACTGCACTGCTCACAGTGTGTATGAACAGCAGGGTTATAACAACAATTTTATATGAGCACTTTCTAAAATTTTTAAGTATACTTGAATAGAAAAACAAATCAAAATGCAGAGTGCAGACATCCAAATGCTACTTTAGGCAGAAGAAAAAGTTACATATTGGACTGCAAACACTGAATTAACAATGTCAAAGATACTGGCAATTATTAACTTCTATTTCTGCAAGCATCCATCAATTAGAGGCTACTATTGTTTATGTTAAAATAACTAGAAAAAAGCATTACAAAAATGCTTACCATTCTCATGTGCTCAATTCATACAAGTTAAAGGCACAGAGGAGGCAGAGAGTGCATGTCAGAAGCATCCAAACTCCAAATGTTCTTCCGTGAACTTCAGGCACTACAAGGAAATCCCATGCCATTGGTTAGGAAAACTAACCTTATCATCACTTGTAACATTTGTCACAACAGGTATAGAAGACGATGTAGCTTCCCCATGAAAACGCCAATGGGTGTAACTCGCATTAAATCCGTCACACACGATATGATCGTATACTTCTTGTCGAGATATCCAGAAGTTATTGTTGCAGTTCTTACATGGACATAAGATCCTCCCTCTATTACTTGCATTTGCAAACGCAAAGTCTAGGAATTTCGCAGCTCCACTTAAGTATGAGTCGCTCACCCTAAATCATCCAATGCAATTGGAGGACATGTCAAAACAATGCATCTTAACCACTGGACCACAACAACTAGAAGGAGAAGTTACTGAGGTACCTTGACAAATGAATCCAACTCTTATCCATCACTTTGTTCCTCAACCACTCCGACAAGTTAGTGGAGATACAACATGGGCCCAACAAAGCTTCCTAAGAGAGATTAACTAGAATGATTATAATAGAAATTTAGGAAAGAGTATTAAAGAGACAAAGTAGAATGAAAAAGCACCATTATCATCCTTTCTTCCAGTGGAAGATGATCAGGGCATTGTAGTTCATCTCCATTTCCGTATCCCTCTTTTGACTATATCAAATGACCCACTTGACTCAATAAATTAAATTTTATCTGTTACTCGACTTCAGGCCCACGATTCCTATAGAATCCCTAATGGTATCTCTAACTGACTGACTAAATTAGTCACCCATCTAAAATTGGATAGATTGTAATGCTTTCATGTTCCCATTTAAATGCCCAAGCCAAGATTCCGACAGCATCTCCCCATGTCTCTCCAAATACGTTGACCTTACATTTGATTCCCATGTCAAGCATCCGCACAATGTAAGGATATTTGACATTACAAAAAAATGTAAGAAACGTAACTAGAGAAAAATGAAGAGATACAACGCAGAACAAGCATGTCCATTTAAATCAGGGAACCAAAAGCATTCTATAATCTATCCAACCTTGAACTGTCCAAACATGGGACAATTTGAGAATTTCTATGCCTCCAAAAGCACACTATATCTATACTTGGCCACATAGAAATTCTCAAATGGGCAACTCATTGTCCTATACTTAAACAACTCCATAATCGATCACAATTAACATTCATCATCTAGCTAACTAATACCAGAATGTGTTCGAACAGAAGAAACAGAATCAATTTTAGCAATTGTAGATAAATTACAGCAACATATTCGAAATTTCAGCAAGGAAACTGATTTTTTTTAAGTTTGGGGCACTATGGAGAGATTGGTCTCATAGGTATAGACAGTCAATCTTGAATCAATTGAAGGACAAATCTCGATCACTTTATCTAGATGTTTACAACTAGTAATTGCATACTCAGGAGACATATACCCACCGGATTAAATAATTGAATGAGTTTTAGTACCACACAACCTATATTGAATGATGAGAAAAAGGCAAGTCAAATAAAGTTTGGATCAGTTTTACTTACTATGTGCCTACGACCTTGTTTGTGTTTACAAATACATTTCCTGCATAAATGAATCAACAAACATGTCAAAGAGCAAAGAAAGCTCATGAAAATTATGAATTTCTAATTTTCCCCTCAACCCGATGTTGAAGTGTTAGATCTTTCTATGGATCCATGAATCAACTTACGTAAAAAAATCCCATCAAACACAACTACGATTTGCTAGACAACTACGATGAAAAAATCCATTTCAAATCTATATAGTTCTTGTCAACTGAGACCAGTGTTCTAACAGCCAGCAAATGGCAGCCAACCAGTTCAGCAGCTAGTGTCACACTGTCAACTGATGCAAGTGCTTTTGTTCTGCTGGCACAGAGAAACATAAGAAATAGAGCATCAAAAGAAAATCCAGAAGAAATTATTTCAAATCTACCACTTCTCAAACTGTTCAAACAAAAATTGCATGGAAAACAATGCACCTGATGATAGATTAATATGAAAATGGAGCTTCTTAAACCCTTGCAGGCATGCACATTTGGGTGTGTATACACATATTGCTACTTAGAATTATGGTAAAACCCATCTAAAGAATGTGAAATCAATTAACTTCTTTGAAAATATGAAGAATCATAGTATCCTTGACCAAGGATGCTGGTTATCTACTTAGGTTTTCAGTTTGTAATAGTGAAGCACATTTATCATTTTTTCTTCAAGAGAGAGATTGACCATTAGGGATTTAATTTGAAAATTCCTAATTAGGAATTAGGAGAAGAATGTACAAAAATTGTTAGGATCTCAAAATAATGATTGTAATACCAAAGGATTCAACTAAAACATATCCTACAAGTACAATAGATTTAAAGCAACAAGTTGGCATCCATTTTAATCTTGACATAACTTTCAGGTTTTACTTACAAAATTGATTCCAAACTTCTTTCTCATAAGAGATTGTGATGACCAGTACTAGATGGATGGGGAGAATGGTGGACTGGTGATTCGGCGGTGATGAGATGCTTGGATGCTATTTTCTAGCTTGAGGATACCTGTATCTTTTGCAAACAATCATTCCTATGGTACAATGTGATAATATTCATCATGATACGTTCTCTACTCCAAATTACATGGAATTTTATGTGACGTTTGATTTATTTTCCTGTATTCATGTTTGCCTGTAATGTGCTAGTTAAAAATTGAAATAGGAAGCAATTTCTTTTCCTTTTTTAGTTTTCATCATGCACATGATTAAGAGTTTGCAGAGTACTTGGGATTTTCATTTTGCACAATTGAGGCCCATGGCCCAAGGATGCAAATGGTTGTTATGATGGAATGGATCCTACTGTTGATGGAAAATGCTTAGCTGGCCCCTTACTAGAAGATCCTAGCCATTGACTTTTGTGGCCTTTTCTCTGTTGAATGTTTCTTGTAGGTGTTGAAACGTTTCATTTGCTTTTTTATTGGTTGGGTAGGGGTTCTGGTGGAACTGGGATTTAGGGCTGTTAGTAGGTCAGGTTGTAGTTGGGTCCTAGTACCCATAACTAGGCTAACTGGGTTCAGGTCCTTTTATGTTTTGGTCTAGATCTTGAAGACTTAGACCCGGATCCAATCAGTTTTGGGTACCCACTGGATCTTTGGGTCGAGGTTTTAAGTTGGGTTTCGGATGAATTAGAGCATTTAAATGGTTGGGACCACCCTATGGATGGATTAGATCTCACACACATATGCCACTTTGAGACGGTCATGATGTGTAAATGGGTTCTCTTATATGTGTGTGGCTTATGAAACCTCGTTTCTTTGCTAGAATATCAATACAATATTAAATATGTATAATTTTACTGTTAGTGCACTGATTCGTGCATCGTATTGTCAATTCCGTGATCGCTTAAGTCAGTCGAGTCTTGTGAGCCCTGACGAAGATTGAAGACTCAAGACTTGAAGTCAAAGCTGCTTGCCAAGTGAAGAATCCAAGGTTCATCAAGTTCCATTGGTAAGTGTGCATAAAGACAGACTCTAGAATCCCAAAACCTCATGATTAGATGGCATAATGTTCTAAGAAAAGACTTAACCATTTAATCTTGCTCACATAGGTCTTCTTGATCAGGGAAGATCTTGTGTAATCATTGCTCAAAAGATAAAAGAGCTTGGTCCATAAATGATAACTCATATAGTTCAATTCGGCTGTCTGTCGATCAATCTACAAGGAAAATCGATTGATCAATAACCATCATTGATTGATCTCAATACCTGGACTTGTTTCAGCAAAGAAATCAAGCAATAAATGCCAGTTGCGATTGATCAACATTGCATGAGCGATTGATCGCTCATCTTGGATAAGGTCCAGCAAGCATACAAGTAAAATCCCATTTGCAATTGATTGGTGGAGCCCTTGCGATCAATCGGTAACTCGCAAAAAGGTCCAGCAAGCACATCTGCATAAAATCGCATTAGCGATTGATCGACTGGGCCTTTGCGATCAATCGTTGGGCCTCAAATATGTCCAGCAAACTGAAAGAGCAAAATCGCATTTGCGATTGATCGACTGACTGACCGATCAATCGAACAGCCTGATCGATCAATCGATCAACCAATCCGATCAATCGCCCAGGACTATTTTTGTCCAGCAAGCTTTCAACTGAAAATCTTCTTCTTGCGATCGATCGATGGACTGATAGATCAATCGACAACTAGCCAGTTTTATATCCGTTGAAGCCCGATTCTTGGAGTCTATAAAGGTATATCTTGAGGGCTTTAATAGGATCCTTTACACACCTATTGAGAGCATTGAAAGGGGCATTTAAGAGCATTATCTAGACTTCTTTTGCTCATCATTGCTTAGAGTTCATCATTCATATCAAGTGATTCATGGCACATCAATGAGCATTCAAAGCTCGGTTTGAAATATGAACTCAAGCAAGGTATTCATGGCTGACCTAACCTATCGTGTTGAATCCTTTGGTCATCAATAGCCATTGAATACTCAAGAGTTGGTAGTTTCTATTGTTATCATTGCATTGAATAGGCAAATGGAACTCCAACACCTTCTCCCACCTACCTGGCATTAGTCTAGGAACATCATATGCACTGGTAGCTGATCGTGGGAGCTTGAAAGAGGAGCTGAAGCATTCGTGGAAGCTGAAGCTACTCAAACGGCACTGAATTGAGGCTCATCTATTGTAAGTGTTTAAGCTTATAGAGTCCATTGTTTGATTCCCTCTTCTTGTTAAGATTGGGGTCTAGAGATTGTGACCCAATCTCAGAGTTAACCTTGTGTAGGACGTGGAAGTCCTTGTGTAGGCCTCCGACACGGGAGAATTCGTGTGTTGTTCTTGTGTAGGACATGTGTGTCCTTGTGTAGGATTATTGGAGTCCTTGTGTAGGAGTTAACCTTGTGTAGGTTGTAAAGGTTGAGAGGTGAACCTCATTTAAAACCTCGGATAGTGAATGCCAGTGTACTCAAAGGAGTTGAGTGCTTAAACCGGGAGTGGAGTAGACTCATCGTCAAACCACTATACATCATGTGTAATGTGGTGAATACATTTTGTCTATTATTGTGCCTTGTTAATCAATTATATAAGTGCTCAACTGAATGCCCATCTTATGTTTAACAAAATGCCCATATGCTATCTCTGAATGATTAGTACATGCATGCATATGAACTGTTTGATCAATTGCTTCCCTTAGCATAGTTGATCATTTAGAAAAACATTGTGTGATTAATTTACTTGCATTTACATATACTTAATTGGTAAATTAGATTGTGAATGCTCTTAAATTTTTAATTGGAAAGGAATTTGTAAAAAGTCCTATTCACCCCCCTCTAGGACATAAGCATACCTTCAAGCTTATCTCAATAGCGGTGCAAACCGCAATTTTATTTACTACTAAAACTAACTAGACCCCCTTAGATCTTAACTGAAGCAACTTCAACAGGGTTCATTTCATGGCTCAACCCGAACCCTACTAGCCACTATTTTTACAAGGTCCAAAAGGTGATACCCAAACCCGACCCTATTTCTGAACGAGTCCAATAAATGGGACCCAGACCCATTAAAATTGGATCAGTTCCATTGATTACCCAAAGGTCCAAGTACTCACTGACAGCCGCTATTGGATTGAGCTGAATTCCGATTTTGGAAGGCCCCCCACTCTCTACGTCAATTTGTGTCAGTTAGTTGATCTTTCTTCCACTTAATATAAAATTTTGACATGATTACTCTTTCCTAAAACTTCTAAGATTGTGAAGATGCAGAAGAAAGATTTCCTTTAGTGACATGAATCTAATATGGAGGGTGTCAACCCACAGGTCAACTAGCCCAACCTGCTTTTGAGGTGGGTTCAGGCCAACCTTAAAGGATAGTGGGTCAGGCCAACAAAAAATTGCTCCTGTTGTGGAAGATGATTAGAAATACACAAATTGGATGGTCCTAGCCATTTGGTTGGCAAATTCCAAACCAAGAGTCGAAAAAATGGTAATGGGCCCACATTTGGTGAGAGAAGAGGAAATTTTAGGCTTGGATTGTCCAACAGTTTCTTTTTTCTTTTTCTTTTTCTTTTTTGAACATGATCCGCAATGGACCCTACTAGACAGACGATCTCAATCAATTGCTATCCTCGAGAGTTTTCAAGTTTGAGAAATGATCTAGCTAGCTTGCTAAGTGTGATATATGCTCTGCCGAGTATTGGACCAAGGGCTGTTTTTGAGTTATATACATCTATAGAGTACAGTGCTTTGTAACATGAGCTTGAAAATTGTACACATGGGCATAAAGGTAACCTCAAAACATCCAAATTGTAGGACCCACCTTAGATAGGTCATAAAACCAAAAGCAGATTGATTGAAGGATCCTAACCACCGATCAAGGGCCATACATTTGTTGAATCACGACCGTTGGCGAGAAAAGACATCCAACAGTTTAACCTTTGGTTAATGTCCTATCTATGGTGGGGCCCAATCCTTAGAGACATGCACTTGACTCTGTATAATCTCTCTTTCTGAGAGAAAGGGATCAAACTCCAATCATTCCCAAAGCATTATACAGAGTCAAATCATTTATAAAGGGTTTTTGTCCTCTTTTCTTTATCAAAGGACGGTGGACGACTTATCACATTGGGTTTCAACATTGTAAACCCCTAATTAGGGTTTCAACATTGTAAATCCCTAATTAGGGTTTCAACATTGGGCCACAAATCCTCCAACCTGACATCAAAAGAAGAAAAGAAGAGAGATAAAGATAGAGAGAGAGAGAGAGATGGAGACCTAAGAGAGGGAGACCGTGAGTGCTTGCGCTTGCTTGAGTTGCAGAGAGATCTGCTTGAGAGAACCTCAGATCTGCATCGAAATGTTGTTGTAGCTTGAGATCAGAACCCTAGATCCAGTTTCGAAAGATAGAAAACAAGAGAGAGAGAGAGAGACTAACCCTAGAGAGCGGCTCTGCTACTGCTAAGATCGAGGCGATAGAGAGAAAGAGAGCGTTGGGGTGAGAGAGAGAAAGTGAGCGTAGGGGTGAGAGAGAGACAGCGTCAGGGCGAGATAGAGAGAGCGTTGGAGAGAGAGAGAGAGAGAGAGAGAGAGAGAGTCGGGGGCGAGAGAGAGAGCGCATGTCGGGGGCGAGAGAGAGAGAGAGAGCGTCAGCTGCAGGGAGAGGGGGATAGAGGGGTAGCTAGCTAGGTCGAGTTTTGCTTTTAAGAACTATTTATACTTCTTAAAATATTTCCAACGCTCGTCTTACTTAGCGTTGGGAAATAGGTTACCCAAATGTCGGGCATCACCTGTTTTCTTGTAGTGCCAACACTACCCAGCTAGCTACTAGTGTCAAAGCTGTGCGGGTCCCACCATAATGTATGTGTTTTATCACATCATCCATCCATATTGTCATCTTATTTTAAAGACATGAACCCAAGAATGAGACAGATTCAAATCACAAGTGGACTGTGGACCACACCATAGCAAAACAGTATTGATCAAATGTCACCACTAAAAGCTTCTAAGGCCCATTGTAATGTTTATTTGCCGCTTAACCTGTTGATAAGGTTGGATGAAAGGAAAAGACAAATATCAGCTTGATCCAAAACTTTTGTAGCCCCCAAAAGGTTTTCAACTTTAAGTGTTCAATCCCAACTGTTTCATGTGGTGTGGTCCACTGAGATTTCAAACCATCTCAATTTTGGGTTCATGTTCTAAAATGAGCTGGAAAAATGAATGGACAACGTGGATAAAAACACCTACATCATGGTAGGGCCCACAAAACTTTGACACCAGCTAGTGGGCTAGTGTTGGGTTCTCTAGCGAAACTGTCCTAGTCACTGGGCTATCTGTAACTGGAAGCTTTATGGGGCCAATCATTATATTTGTGTTATATCCATTCATTCATCTGTTTCATCAGCTCATTTTAGGATGAGCCCAAAATGAGGAGATCCAAAATTCAAGTGGGCCAAATGAGGATTGAATGCCCACTATTGAAATCTTAGCGGGGTCGAGGAAGTTTTAGATTGGGATAATATTTGTGTTTTCCCTTCATCTAGGTGGGAATCATCTTACAAACAAGTTGGATGACGACAAAACATTAGTGTGAATTCCAAGAAGGTTTCAATGGTGGGTGTTTCCATCCCCACTGTTTTCTTATTGTATGGCTCACTGGAGCTTTGAATCTCCCTCATGTTTGTGCCCACACCTTAAAATGAGCTAATAAAATGGATGGATGAAGTAAATATGACAAAAGCATCATGATGGCCCCATGATTATCGTGGGCCTCTAATCAGCTACCTAGCAAGTTCTGTCCCTTGGATGCTATACATAGGGTGGCAATCAAAATGTACACAATGCAACACAGCGATCATTCTGCTCACCTAAACTTCAAAGGACTTGTTCGGGTTGTCTCTAAGGGCCTGTTTGGATACCACCAAATAAGTTACGTCTTCTACTTACAGCAGCAAATAAGTAACTTATTTGAGATAAGTTTGGTTTAATCACTTATAAGTAACTTTTTATTTAAAGTTATTTAATCGCTTCAGTTTAACAAGTAGGAATCAAGATAAGCTTCTTGAGACGTAAATAGCTTACCTTAAGTAACTTACGATCCAAATGCCCATTTGGATGCCACCAAATAAGTTACTTTTTCTACTTACAGTAGTAGTAACTTATTTTGAGGTAAGCAAGTTTGGTTTATGATTACTTATAAGTAACTTTTTTATTTGAAGTTAATCACTTCAGTTTAATAAGTAGAAATCAAGATAAGCTACTTGAGGCATAAGTAGCTTATCTTAAGTAACTTACGATCTAAACGCCCCCTTAAAGACTAGCAGGAAAGAAACTTTCAAGCAGAGTGATGAATGGACATCCACCATTCATGTTCAGTAGACCCATCACAAATAGAGCATGGCCAAGCACCAGAGTGATTTTCCTAACCATTCAATTTTGGTGATTGTATTGGAGGGCTATTGACCATCTTCCCAAACATTCTATTCATGACTACATAGAACATGCAGCTAGAATCATTTGGGTCCCTACTCATGGCTCAATAGTAGACTCGCAAGTGTTTCAACAATAAGGTCATGGGTTCGACTATGCATTGTCATGTGAGGGTGTGCGTGTAAAAAAGGCAGCTAGAATCATTTGAACAATATTGTTATCCTTCAGGCCGAGATGCATCATCTACAGTAGCATGCACATGTGAAATTGATGGGTCCTGCAAGAACTACACTCACCCATTGGGAGGAAGTCAGGGGCCCAAACATGGGAAACTGATGGTTTGGACCAGTGTTTCATTTAGGCAGTCAATAGTGGGAACCCACCCTGAAGGGTGATTGGGTCTAAAGGCCCATCAGAAGGTATGATGGTGTGGGCCCATGATTCAGCAGCTAGTGGGTGGACCACGCTATCATGGTCATCAACGACTAGCAGCAAAGCACGTTGGCTCGAGTAGTTCAAAATCTGGCTGGTGGACCAGCCCATTGACATCTTTTGGTGTGGGCGGAATGTGGTGAGATTGAGCAACGCCTCTCTCACGGGATAATTAATCCGAATCCACAGATCTACAGGGACTCCTCAACCTGTCTTCGTCGAATCCACGACGGGATATCTCAAATCCACGAAACCTTCTCTTCGAATCCACAAAGAACGATAGAAAACCGTAGCTTTTCTATGAAAAGAAGTTGTATTATTCAATGATCTCCTCCAAACGAAATTAAAATGAGTATTTATAGTAAATTAAACCCTAGAAACGTAACATAGGTGTCCTAATTGCAAAAGAAAACTAATTAAACCAAAATCGCAAGAAAATTCAATTAAAAAGGAGGTTTTTTCGCGTACTTGCTGGGCGTTTGCCGACCGGCCGGTGGACGTCAAAACAGTCCAGCGGGTTCGCCCCTTTTCTGGGCAAAGGTTCTACCAGCCGGTCGGCCGGCCGGTAGGGGTCTTTGGCCTCCGTTTTCCTTGGCTTGTTTTCCCCTCTCGTGGTCTGGTCTTGGATTCTTTCGGGCCCACTCCTGGGTCCTTTTACTAGCTCTAGCCTTGCTTCGATCGAGGGGTTGCCTCACTACATCATCTTTTCAATCAATGGGTCCATGTTTTAGTAGCAAATGTGGGGCCACAGTCATCAATTTACCACAATTTCTATCACTAATCAACATTCAAAGACTAATAATAATGAAATTGGAAGGGTCCCTGGCTAGAGAGATTGTTGTTGCTTTTATTTCTTTTGAAGATGTTGTATTGGCTTGAGCAGAGTAGCTTCATGGGACTTTTTCCAATCGTGCCATTGCACATCCACATGAAACAAACAAGCATCCATGCTAACTAAATCAAACGACACTTGAGATTGATGGGTCCCACAAGAACTACACTCCCCCAACTGGCAGGAGGCAGGGGATCCAATATGGAAAATTGATGGGTCTGTGTTTTCATTTAAGTAGTCAATGGTGGTGAGAGGTCTGAAGGCCCATAACTCTGAAGTCAGGGGGCTACAGTCATCAAAAACTCAAATTATGATGGGGGCAATGATTCAGCAGCTGTTGGTGGCCCACATTCATCAACTACTATAGCTAAAATGAGCCCATCTGGACCCATTCAAAATCCATCTATCAACAGCCTTAGTAGGGTCACAAAAGTTTTGGATTAGAGTAATATTTTTGTTTTCCCCTCATCTAGGTGGGAATCACCTTTTGAACAAGTTGGAGGCATCAAAACATAGGGTGAACTCCAAGAAGGTTTCGATGATGGGTGTCTCCATCCCCACTGTTTTCTTATGGTATGGCCCACTTGAGCTTTGAATCTGTGTTCATGCCTTAAAATGAGCTAACAAAATGGATGAATGAAGTAGATACGACTAAAGCACCATGGTGGGCCCCATAAAAGTTTGGTAAGGATACTTGTAACCAGCTACTAGCAAGTCCCATCCTTTGGATGCAATACTTAGGGGTAGCAATGGGTTGGGTTCATGTCAAATGCAAGAAGCCATACAACCCACTTGTTAGCACATCCACCCACACTGTGAGTCACACAATAATGTTAACCACTCCCACTTGGGAATCAATGCCAAGACCTCAAAGTGTCGAAACGAAGTTATCTTCACTTAGTCTATCACTTGAGCTCTGAATACGGGTGTAAAGAAAAGAGAAAAAAAAATAGCAACATGATAGTTTATACTAAAATTTAGAAATTAAAATATATTAATAATGTTTTCAATTCATCATACAAGTAATTAGCATATGCGTGGCATGAACTTACTTAAATCAAATCGTGAATTGTTCGTGTTGCCCATAATAGTGGATCATATGAACTTTGGGGTGCCTACTTTCATGGTTTAATGATATTTTGAATCCATAACACGATTAATCAATGAACACCTGACATGCACTTGCTTAAATTAAATAGTTATTTGTACATGTAGCCCACATTATGGCTGGATCGATTGAAGTTTGAAGAGCAAATTTGCACGATGGGTCGACCTTGTTAAATGAGTTGTTGCTTCTCTGTTTCCTTGGAAGATGATGTATTGAGCATGAGCAGAGTAGCTTCATGGATTTTTTCCAATCGAGCCATGGCCCATCCACATGACACAAACAAGCATCATTGCTAACTAAATCAAAGCGCACTTGAGATTGATGGGTCCCACAAGAACTACACTCCCCCACTGGCCACTGGCAGGAAGTAGGGGACCCAAAATGGAAAATTGCTGGTTCTGTATTTCATTTAAGCAGTTAATTTAGTGATATGTCTGAAGGCCCATCACTCTGCAGTCAGGGGCCATAGTCATCAAAAACTCAAATTATGATGGGGCCTATGATTCAGCAGCTGATAGTGGACCACATTCATCAACTACTATGGCTAAAATGAGCCCATCTGGATCCATTCAAAATCCAGCTGGTGGACTGCACCATCCATGATTTAAATTCAATGGGCTCTGTGATTCAACAGCTAATGAGTAGGCCACGGTTATCAACAGCTGTAAATGGGTCCAGCTGGATCTGCTCATAATCTTTAGCTGGTGGACAGCACCATCAATGGCTAAAAATTCAACAATCCTATTTCTTGAGCAGAAGGTAATTCAATTTGCTATAACTAGCACTAACAAACATTCAAAAAAATATGAAACAAAAATACCAGAATTTTTTAATTTATAATCCCTGAAAAGAACTATTTACATGAATCGATCCAAAAGAATCAATTGTGTGTATGCAAAAAAAAAAAAAAAGAATAAAAAAAATCAATTGAAACTGATTTCAAGAGATACCCTGCTTCGCCTTAAGTCCATATAGAACTCCAGCATGCTTGGGTACATACAACTGAAAACCCTTCTCCATCATCCGCATGAAAACGTGCCACGTCAACAGGCTGTCTGATGCGGCCTGATGGCAATTCCCAACTGCCCGCTTCACCTCCAATTCCTTGGCAACTCTTTCCAGCCCTCCATATAAATTGTCGCAGAACATCATGAGGTATTTTACATCAAAAACCTTGTACCCAAATATCACCTTCATCGTAGTGAGAAAGTCGTCCATGTCCTCAGGTAGTTCCTGATGAGTCACTATCTTTATCAGATATGCAAAATCGTAAGTACTATGGAATGTGATCCAACTAAAACAGTTATTCCCGACGAGTCCGAACAACCTCAGCAATAACCCAAAGCGAAACTCGTCGATGCCGTAGAATCGGTTACGTTCGAAGTCGA
This sequence comes from Liriodendron chinense, assembly GCA_003013855.2. Taxonomy (NCBI): domain Eukaryota; kingdom Viridiplantae; phylum Streptophyta; class Magnoliopsida; order Magnoliales; family Magnoliaceae; genus Liriodendron; species Liriodendron chinense. The sequence goes on from PVNU02002456.1 coordinate 214,605, forward strand.
TGCCGTTCTTACGCAACAACTCAATCGATTCGGGTGCATGGGCGTCACACTCTGGATCGAAGTCGAAATTAAACTGCCATATATAACAGTATTCCGTCCCTAAATCAGGAAGGTCGCCGGAGGAGTTGGAGAAGGTGAGTCCGAGTTGGATGAGCTTGAGCGCGTTTACGTTCGCCCGGAGGAGGTGGTATCGGAGCGCGTATCGATCAGTGGCTACAGAGTCCGGCATGTCGGGATCGGAATGGTAGATGACGCCGGGGAATTCAGTGTCCATAGAGATGATGGGGTAGTATCTGAGGAAGGAGCTGATTACGCAGAACTCAGACACGAGATTCAACGAGTCCACGTTTCTGATGCGTATGGGTTTTGAGGGAAGCATCAGTTTTGATGGATACATATCTCTCTTTCTCTCTCTTTCTCTTCTCTCTCTCTGTTTTGGGGTTTTTCGAATAGAGAAGGGAGAAGAGAAGAGAGGATTTATAAAGAAAAGGAAGGAAACGCGTTTCTATTTTGGAAAGTTCTGAAAGAGTTCATGACCGTACTCTGATTTAGTGGTCTATGACCGGACGCGGATTTCCTGGGGAAGCCTGGCGCAGGAAGTTCCTGCGCTGGGAACTTAGGTGGGGTACACAGTAATGTTTTCTGATAAATCCACCCCGTCCATCCGTTGTGGGATCTCCTTTTAGTACAAGAGAACAAAAATGAACCAGATCCAAGACTCAAGTGGGCCTCACTAAAGGAAACGGTAGGTAGGGAAATTACTACCGTTGAATCCTCCCTGGGGTCCACAGTGATGTTTATATGACATCCATACCGTTCATAACGTCACTACTACTGGCATGAACTGAAAACACAAATATTAGTCTGATTCGAAACTCCTGTGGCCCCACAAATATTTCAACTGTGGATTTTCAATCCTCACGTTTTCGGCCCACTTGAGTCTTGGATCCGGTTCATTTTTTTTTCATGTCCTAAAACGAGCTCCCAAAACGGATGGACGGAGTGGATTTATCAGAAAGCATCACTGTGGGCCCCACCTAAGTTCCCAGAGCTCCCCGCGCAAGGCTTTCGCAAGAAATCCGCGTACCGACCGATGTTTTCAAAGATGTAAAATTATTTTGCAGTTTGCAGCTATTCTGACCGTTGTATCAAGCTAATGTTTAGGATTTAAAATCAATTTAGTTGTCCATTTTATATGAACGGATTGGATCGTATACTTATTTTGTAGTAGCAGTGTATCATATAAAACCCGGTTTTGTAACTAAAATAGAAACCTAGAAACGAGAAAGGAAATCTGGAAACGAGAAAGGAAATGCATATTTTCTATCAGGTGCGCATGACGCTTTATACGAAAAGCGGTATGGGGCCCACTGTGCTTCCTATTTTCAATCAACTTCTTCCATAGTTTTTTTCATCTGGACTTTAGGTGTGATCCAAGCAATCAATTAATTTTAGAAGTCCAGTGGGTCTCCCTGCAAGAGTGGAGGTAAAGACATCCATCGTTGAAACCATTTTATCCTATTGATGTTTTTGATAGTTCAATAATTACTATTGTCGTTCATCCTTCATCCTGCTAAGTATCAGATTATTAATGGCATAGATGGAATATAAACATCACTCTGGCCCATACATATTCCAACGGTGTCCATCCCTACACCTACTCTTTCTTATGGTCTCACCATCTTAAATTTTTGGTCTGTCTGATTTTTTGTTTTACAGCTGATAACGAGATGATACCAATAATGGACGAAGTAAATTTTACACAACTATCACTTTGGGACAAGTAGCTTTTGTTGCACAATGTTATGTAGAACCCATGCAGGGGCACTCATTTTGGGATAGGAATTTTCTATGGGTTGAGAACCTAGGTAGGGCCTACTGTTATGTTTGTGAGAAATCCACTTTGTTCATACGCTCTGGGAGCTCATTTTCATATAGGATACTAAAAATGAGCCGAATGCAAAGCTTAAATGGGCTGAAAACGTGAGGATTGAATGTCCACAGTAGAGAGATTCGTGGGGCAACAAAAGCTTTGAATTGGGCTAATGTTTGTGTTTTCATTTCGTACCAGTAAGATGTCCACAGTAGAGAGATTCGTGGGGCAACAAAAGCTTTGAATTGGGCTAATGTTTGTGTTTTCATTTCATACCCGTAAGAATGACATTATGAACGCTAATGTTTGTATTTTCATTTCATACCAGTAAGAATGACATTACGAACGGTATGGATGGCCTATAATCATCTTTGTGGACCCAAGGGGGTTTCAACAGTTGGAATTTCCCTACCCATTTTATTCTTTTAGTGCGGCCCACTTGAGTCTTGGATCCCGTTTGTCCTAAAATAATCTCAAAAAACGGATGGATAGGGTGAATTTCTCACAAACATTATGGTGGCCCCATCTGAGTTCGGGTGCAGCAGGAACTTACTACGAAAGGCTTCGCAGGGAATCAGCGTCCCTTGCTTTGGCTTCCGGTTACTAAATTGGATTGCGTACTGAGCTATTGCTTTTATCGAACTTCGTAAACTCTATTGGGCCTATTGTGAACATATGTAGCTTATCCACGCCGTTCATCAGCTCATTTTATGGGTTGATCCCAAGTGAGCCATACAAGAGTGAACTTTGGGGAAAGAAATTCGCACCCTTGAAACGTTTCTAGCCCCACCTTGATGTTTATATGCCATCCAAACCATTTATAAGGTTATAACTACTGGTATTGAGTGGGAAAAAAAAACATATTCTGATACAAAATTTTTATGGCCATAATAATTTTTTAACTGTGGTCATTGAATCCCCATGTTTTCCTCTTGTGTGGCCCATTTGAGTCTCAGATCTGGCTGAATTTTGATTTTATATCCTAAAATGATCTTAAACAATGGATGGACGTGGTGGATTTGTCATCATCATCACAGTGGTCCCCATCCCAGTTTAGGAAGTTCCTGCAACAGGAAATACGTCGTACATGTTTTGGAAAATTTTGACAGTGCTCCTAACCGTATGACCGTGTGTGCAGTAAAGATCTTATACACATCACACACATGTGGTAGTGTCGCACATAGGTGAGAGATCTAATCCATCCATCTGATTTTTCAGAACACCCAAATATAAATATAGTTCAATCAACGTATAATCTTGAATATTAGAAACATATGAATGGGCTATTACTTCAGCCAAAGTTTTCAAAGACATAAAAATATTTTGCAGTTCGTGGCCTACTAGACCATTATAACAATCTAATATTTAGGATTTAAAATTTATATAGTGTTTCATTTCTTATGAATGGATTGGATCTTTTACCTATTATTCCATGCTGGACCTACATTATACCATACTTAGTGCTTAGGTATGGCCACACCGTACAATATAAAACTCCTTTTTGGAAACTAAAATAGAAAGTAAGAAATGGGAAAATGAGACAGGGATTTTCTAACAGGAGCATCATCTGATCTCTGCTGCTCATGAGGCTTCATACCAAAAGCTCTGCGGGTGATCAGTTTTTCCAACTCAACTTAGTGGGTGATCAGAGCAATCAATTATATTTAGTACTCCAGTAGGTCACACTACAAGCAAGAGTGGGGATAGGGACGCCCGCCATTGAAATCACCTGGGAATCAAGTTATGAACGGTTTAGATGAAATATAAACATCACTCTGGACACAGAAATGCTTCAACGGTGGGCATCCCTATCCCCACTCTTTCATGTGGATGACACAAAGGATTGATGGAGTGGATTTCACATAGCTATCATGCTGGGTCCCACAGCTTTTGTTGCACAATCCTCCGTACATCCTGTGTTGCGGGGAGTTTGCACGTATGCATGGCCCAAAGAAGTTTTCGACAGTAGTTGTCGTCGAGTTTTTTATATGATTCAATTTAGGATTATATATATGAATGATCACAAAGGTTTCAATGGGTGGATATCCACTCTTAACTGTTGTCTATGGTGTGGCCCACCCAAGTCATGGATTGGCCTGAGTTTTAGGCCCATGGCCCACCACAGAATGGTGCAACTGACTGATGGCGTGGATGCCCATCACACATCACAGTGGGCCCCACAGAGTCCACTCAGCAAGCTATAGGGGCTAAGTTAAAGCAGGGATGCAGTTTGGCTGGTGACCCCAACACAGCCAGATATCTGGTGTAATAGCACTGTGGGCCCCACCATGATGTATGTGTTTTATCTACTTTGTCCATACATTTTGTCAGCTCATTTTAGGGCATGAGCCCAAAAAAATGAAGCAAATCAAAAGCTCAAGTGGACCATAGAAAACAGTGGGGATTGAACGTCGATCGAGCTGATACCATGCACACAAAAAAATCTCCCATGATTGGAACATCCTAGCCATCCATGCTTAGACTTCTTTTCAGTTGAATGTGGACCATCACTAAAAAATGAAAATGTTTTAGTGGTTATCCCGTCCAGGAGGTTCCTTCGTAGACACAGTAATGGTCAGAATTGCAAAGCACTGGCCCCACATGTCGTAACTTAAAACCTGCACCGTGCAAAGCCAGTGGTTCGTGCATACTGTAATCCTTGTTGAGATATCATAACAACAGCTTACACCAAAAAGCCAAGCCCCCACAATGGGAACTAACAATTCAGAGTTACCTTCCAAAAGAGGAACAAACTACCAGGAGGAAATCATAGGGTCAGTAGCCTTTAGTAGCAACGCGGGGCGATGGTTTTGTGATCCTAGCAGCCCCAGGACCTCTTTTTCCTTGAATATGAACTTTGTTTTTCTTCTCCTGTCTATTACTAGGCTAACTGGGACAGCTATGATGACAATGAACTATTCATTCCTGGACTACTGATCAACCAACGGGTACATTTCTTCCAATCTGGGGGAATTTCTCTGCATCATCGAAACATAGTAGGACCCCATCACATCAATGACATGGATCACCTTACCATGGCATCAAAAGTATCGGCAAACCGCATAACCACCGAGGCTGTAACCTTACACTTTCTCAACAAATAAAAAAGACAGTCCATCAGAGAGACTGCTGAGTGCAGAGGGTCCTGAAACTGGGGGGAAAAAAAGCAGAGCGCCACCCATAAACTTACAGTGGCATTGGGGCAGATGTGGGGCCCAGGTGACGTATGTATACCATTCAACCCATCACTCAGACGTACTGCCTCATATTAGCCCCAGGCACTGAAAATCATCCGGATTGAACACTCAGCTGGGCCACAACATGGACCACAACATGGACCACAATCTGAAAGAGGACACCAACCCTTGATTTGCACAGGGGTCCCCCACCTGAATTGGAAAACAGCCTGACTTTAGTCTCACCCTTCATCCAGGCCAAATGAAGAGTCAGAACAGCCTAGATTTCACACACACAACATGGTGGGCCCTCCTCGCTAATTAAGGTGTGGCATTCCTTCCCAACTTGTACTCCGTGTTGTGGCCCAGCTGATTCACGGATCTGCCTGATTTTTGCACTGTGGGGATAATCTGCGCTGACACATCTGATGGATGATGTTGGATTTCATACACGTATCACTGTGGGCCCCTCATCTGCCTGGTACCATGCCACCATAGCTTATGGTAAACAAAATTACTCTAAACATTGGAGTAACTTACTACATAGATTTTTCATACAAGAAGGTTTTCTTTTTTTCTTGCAACTTGACACACAAACACTCCCATTCATCAAACGGCATGCCTTGCGATACAGTTTGGTAAATGAAAATAGGAAAAAGCAGCACAAATAGAGAGTTTGATAATGATGCTATAGCAAGGTGTCCCTTGGGCCCCCTTAATTTCGTTGTGGGCGGATACAGCCATGAGAATGACATATTTCGTATTTATCTGTAGTATATATATGCTTAGCTTCTACCCAAAGTACTAGAAGTAGGTACCCTCGGGTGGCTGTACCAGCTTCCGGTTGTGTGGTGCCGCCATTTCCCTCTTCAGCTGGGTCAGTATGTCTTCCATGGTATACTCTCGCTGCCAATTCACCAGCATCCCAAACTTCTTCGCTTCCACCTGTTAATCAGTCAGCCTCATATTCGCACCATCAGAATCCCACCATCCATCATATCACTAAATAATCAGAAGCTCGAAGGTTTTCAATAATTCAAAAAGACCAAAATATTCATTAAAATCTGACGGTTGCCAGCATATCAGACAGAAATATCCCAGAAAAATCCATCATATGAACAGTTGATCTAAGATATTGAAGGGTATATAAACATAGGGCTCTGTTTGATCAGCGAAAGTACAGTTTGATGAGTGCTGAGATTTTGCATGTAAAGCTATATTTCAGTCATCCAACCCGTCCATTTGAAGGCCCCTACCATGGATGGGGGATGTCTCAAAACTTGTCCAGATTGGAATCCCTATCCAAGGCAAGGCCCATCAATAAACATCGCCCACTCTCGTGAAGGAATCTATGAGTTGCTAGAGAACGCCCCTCACATGCAATGTTTTCAGCATCAATGATACCGGCCGATATATCCCACAATATATCATGTATCCCACCTGTGCGATATGAAACGCACAGGTAATGCCAATATATCCCACGTATCTGATCCGGTGAGTATTTTCGATTTTTTATCATGTTAATCAATGTCAAATGGTTACAAATCTATGATTCTTTATGTTTTGTAAGAAAAACATGGATTTGGAGCTTCGATTTCGAGATTTGGAGGGAGATGGACAAGCTACAGAAATTGGAAAAAAAAAAATCAAAATTTTCTAATTTCTCGTAAATTGGTTGCAATCTATGTCCAAACACAAAATCAAACATGCATGTAACCTGATCTAGTGATTCTTGGTAATTTGCGGATTTTTCGAAAAAATAATAATAATTAAGAATTAATTACAAATATTATAAAAAAAATTGAAATTCCACTTCAATTAGTGGTCAATTGGCCCCCATTTCAGAGTATTCAGGAGTGTTTGGTGAAATCATTATCACTTACACTCTAATTTTGGAATTTGGGGGAAGATGGGCCACTTTACGAAAAATTGGGAAAATTTCGAAAAAAAAATTCTCAAATCAAAGAGGATGGGTACCGGCGTCATGTTAGAGTGTATCTTCGCTAATATCATCCTACTATGACTTAGGCATAGTATTGTCAGTTTGTGGAGCAATAGTACTATACCCAGCCCCATCGAGATTGAGCCTTTGAGCCACGGCGCAGCTCTATGGGCCTGAGCCACAACCATGCACATTATTCACAGGTATATTTCTAGTTTTCTACTTCTTTTTCTTTTTAATGTATTTGCTTGTGTTTCTAATTTCTATACATGCCTCCTTACATTTATAAATTCCATGAATAGACTTTGAATATACTTGCATTAGTTTAGTCAGACAACGCATAGATTAGGACTCCATATAAAGGAAACCTATTATGTGCACTTGTTTCTTGTGATGTTCTGATTTCTAAGTGTGCATTGATATCTTCTTAACAATCCCTGAAATTCCATTGAAAAAATCGACCAATTTCCCAACATTTCCCCATATTTCCCAACAACAATAATACATTATATGATACAACCGATATATCCCATGTGATAACCATATGTATCTGTATCCCAAGGGTGCGATACATCATGCAATAACAATATGGAAAACATTACTCACATGAGCCACAAAAATATCATGTTTACATAACTGGATAGTTTAAATCGATGATTGAGTGCCACGCATGTTACTTAAATGCCTTAAAGGACAATGCTAACATCCCATGAAGGTAGGCATTTCCAGTTAGTATTCATTTCCCGTCATCATCATCTACGCCTTATACCAACTAATCGGGGTCGGCTACATGAATCTTGTTCTGCCATTCCACTCAATCAAGGGCCACAACTTCAGTCAGAGTGTCTATTAAGCATTTATTTCCCAAATACAATAAAAATAGACACGGGCAGGTTTTACTAACCCCACATGCATGTACAAGGCATCACATCTTCATGCCAACACATGTCAATGTGGCATGAGCTCACACCAACCAAACTGTCCATCATTTGGGTCCCACTGTGCAGATGATCTTGCCAAAAATCAGGTCAGTCCACTGATCAGTAGGGATGGCAATGGGTAGGGTCAGACGGTCAGACCGCAGTTCAACTGGCCTAACACACTTCTGCGATAGGCTTGGGCCAAACTAAATGCGTAGTGGACCAGGTTTGGGTGAGAAATGTGGCCCGTTTAAGCAAATGGGTTGGGCTCAGTCGAATTCCACCCAACTCATGTAGCTTATCAATCAGGTGGGCTAAATGACCTGACCCGACCTGGTCCAAAACCTGAAACAACTAATAGAGGATAAATACGACCACATGATGTACATATATTTGTATGTATTATTCCCCAATCAGATTGGGGTAGCATACCTTTTTCCCCATATTCCATTCTTAAAACGAAATGTACTCATGCTGGGTCAGCTTGGACCTGATTACAATTAAATGGGTCGGGTTGGGTCCAATGTTGTCAAATGGCTTAAGCGATCCTATGCGATTGCACAATCACATAAGCGATCGCACAACTTTTTTTTTAAATAAAAAAAATTTGGAAAAGTATGCGATCGCATAATGGCATATGTGATCGCTTTATGCGATATTGCGATAGCATACCATCCACATGGCATATGCGACCATCAATCGCATAATACCGTATGGATGGCATTATGCAATCATGCGATCGCTTTTGACAACATTGGTTGGGTCGGGCTTGGGCTTGATAAGTTTCAAGTGGGTAGGGTCGAGCCACGAGGTAATGGGTCGTAGGTCGGGTTTGGGCTGGAATTCTTGGTCTGTATAGCAAATGAGTCAGGTTCAGGCTCAGGCTGACCCCAATCCAAATCAAACCCAACCATTGCCACCCCCACTGTCCAGGTGCGCAGCGCGCTACAGTTGATGAATTGATAAATGGCTTAGGAAAGCTTGACCATTTCAAGCCCACCCATTAATCGTTACAATTTGACAACCTGATTTTTTGGTCTAGGGCATCTACATAGTGAGACGCATCTGATAAGCATATTAGATCATGCACATGTGCCATGTTAGCACCGTGGTGACATGTAGACATGCTATCTCACTTTCACGATCTCGAGAAGGATAAGTGAGCCACTTACATACTCACAATTTCAAAAAGAACAAATCACCAATACAACATCGTGATAATATCACAAGAAATAAACTAAACAGTATTATCACAAGATTTTCAAAATATCAGCACGTCTAAAATATCACATTTTATCGTGATATTAACTAGAAAAACCTCAAGGAATTTGTTTTAAATGTATATTTGTTAATTTCAAATTTATCTATTAATAAATAAATATTTTGGCAAGATTTTCCCAATAATATCCTGAGAAAAACCTCAAATTTTGAAAATTGCCTGAGGAATTTCCAGGCTGAGAAATTGCTAAGAACGAAATATGTCACTATGGTTAAAACTACATAACCAACGAGCATCCTACAAGTATTTGGCACCAAAGCTGGTACCAACTTGTGTCTGACATGATTGCTCAAGCGCATACAAGTGTCAGGGTGGCAAAGGCATTTAGGTGATTCCATAAAATAAGGTATCTGTTGAAAATCAAGCATTAAAAGCCATGCAAGAATTTTGTAATCCCAAGACAATAACAGAAAATGCGAATATCCTGCCAAAATATACACTGGACTTGTCATTCCAATGTCTGCCGCCACTATAAGCAATGGATGGCATCATCACAGCAACGATCAACCATTATGAAGTAGGGCTGCAACTTGGGTTTGGGTCAACCCAAGCCTGATATATCCAACCCAAGTTCGGGTTGGATTGGTTCAGGTTGTCAGGGTCCTCGGGTTGGAAATCGCCAACCCAATTTGAATTCGGGTGGGGTGGTTGAGCAAATTTGGATTGGATTGGGTTAGGTTGTGTTAGGAATAATCACATCCATTTGGGTCAGGTTGAGGTTTGGTCGGATTATAGAGGGTTTCGGATTGGACACGAGTGGGGTTCAGGTTGGGTGGGTTTGGAATTTGGTCGGTTCCACAGGTGCGACTTTTTTTTGAAAGGAGACGATTTCATTAAAAGAAGAAGAAGAAGAAAAAGAAAAAGAAGAAGGAAAGAGAAACAGGGGAACAACAAACAAAAGCCGCCAATATAGCCACCGAAATGGAGATGATTGCAGAAAATCAGGCACCATCACTTGGACAATATAAAGGATTAGATTGTTACCACTCCAGTCTCATGGTTGACACAGGTCATGTTGATCCGTGAATGGAAACGAACACCGGGAGGCTTCTCTGGATAATCTTTGTCACAGAAGAGCTTCAACTGATAAATGCGACCTTCATGCACAGACTGCAATGGAAAAATAAAGCTAGTTACACATCTGACCTAGCAAACAAGTGCTGGACACAAGACCTATGAAGTTTCACAGCTGCCATGCTTACAAGTTCGGATTCAACTCATCAAACAAGAGAACCCAGATAATTCATCCTAGACGAATACAGCTCAAGATCATAACCCCAAGTCCAGAAAACTGATCTTCAAACACATCAGTTGACATGCATCATACTTCGAATGATGATGGAGATGTATGGATGTCCCTGGAAACACGGGAAAGACAGGAAACTTTTCCACCCAAATCAGTATCTTTTACATTTTGTGCAGGACCATTCATAGGCCAGAAAACAATATCAGCACCAACTGTGCATTCTTAACCATCAGGTCAATAGCCTGCAAAATGGACTGTTAATGGATGGTTAAGATCATCTTTCAGAAAAATAGGTCCAATCATCCATCTTAACCATCATTCGATTGGCCCAACCTTGGATTGCTTATGATTCTAAAGAGTTTCTTCAATCAGACAATTGTACCCATCTGATCTGATGTGGCTTGGAAAATGGCCAGTCATCACTGAAAAGCAAATCTTCAGATGGTTAGGAACAGCCAATGTATGGCAGTTGATGAAAGATGGACCAGATCAAATGGTGGGTCCATGTCGATTATTGGACTGTCACGTGTCTCAATACAACTAGTTGTCAGTGATCATAACTTTTTCATATTTTGTAATCCTTGTGCATTCTTGCTAATCAATTCTCCCGTGTGTTTGTAAATCCCAAAAGAACATGTAATGAGGGTCCTAGTGTCACGTGTCAATGTGTAGTTCCACCTCTATAAGCAGGAGATCAAGTTCCCTCTTAAAGAGGATAACTTTGTAAAGTACGCGATATTGTTATCCATCTCCAAAGAAAAATCATACACATTTGTGAAATTAAGTAGGCAACAAGAATGGTTACTTTTCTATTGATAACCAAAAAGTTAAGAAAGAAAGCTTAAAAGTTACAAGACCCATTACAGTAATAGATAAAAAGACCCACTCCATGCGAACAGGATATGATGCGGACATCAACCCCTTTAGGGTTTATCAGCGTAGGAGGTGAGCGACGCATGCATCTCTTTGGCCCGATGAAGGGCTTGGATCATTCGTGACGATATGAAGAGCACTGAAGGCCCTACGCATGTGGTTTGGCACATAGAAAACCCCACAATGGAAAGACACGTGTGTAGGATGAAGAAGACCCGACTGGAAAGCTAGACTTGCTGGACAGTTTTCACTATCTTCGGGCGCCTGATCACTATTCATCGAGCGCCCGAAAGTCATCCGTTTCTATGTTTTAGTCGCTGGACGTTTTTGGTCATCTTCAGGCGACCGATTGGATGCCCGAAGTCCCGCCCGACCACCGCGCGAGATTTTTTTTTTTAGTTTGTTTTACTTAAAGGGTATTTTAATCTTTTTCTTCTTTCTTAGTGATTATTTAAGAGAGCTAAGCCCTAAACTCGAATTTAACTTTGATTATTGAATGAAAACAACTTTGGTTGCCTCCTACCTCTCTCTCTCTCTCTGTGGATCTTCTATTTCTTCTTTTCCAATCTTCTCTTTTCTTCTTCCTTCTTCCTCCAACATTCTTCTAAGGTAATATCTTGTTCTTCTTCCTTCTCTTAACCTAGTTTTCTCCATCCTCTACAATCCTAAGATTTGAGGTTTGATCCCAAAACCCTAATCCTCAAGTTTTGATTCCCTAACTCGTGAAATCCTTTGATTTACCGGGCTAGTGAATCCCATTGCACGTTTGGATCTTAACCATGCAAGATCGGGAAGTTCTATCCCTCGTCGGATCCATTCCACGCAATACTTGAACTCCTAACTATGTGGTTGTGATGATGGCCCGCATTATTGCATGTTTCTTTTCAATTCTCTTGGATTCCGATGGTGAATGCTGAATTTTGAATTATTATCGTTGTTTATTTCCGCTGAATCAATTATTATGCATGCACTAACAGAGTTTTTAGTAAACACTAACACTTCTTAGGCTATGTCCGGAAAGGGGATATTAACAGAGTTCCCCTGTTGCTTTCTTTCATGTGTTCTGGGACCTGGTGGCCCCCAATCTAATGGCCTTCCTGTTGGATTTCTTCGTTAATAATAGGATGGCTTCGAAATTGGGTAACATCTTCTTAGCCCTCATCCCTAAGATTGAAGGGGCCCAGCATGTGAAAGACTTTCGCCCCATCAGCCTTATAGGGAGCCCTTACAAAATCATTTCCAAAATCTTGAGCCAAAGGCTTAAATCTGTTATTCATAAGGTTGTCTCCCAATTCCAATTTGCATTTATGGAAGATATACACATCTTGGACTCAGTTCTCATTGCCAAAGAGTGTTTGGACTCTCAAGCTAGGTCGAAAATTCCGGGTATTATGTGTAAATTAGACCTAGAAAAGGCTTACGACCATGTCGATCGGTCCTTTTTGGACCAAATGCTGGAGCGCATGGGTTTTGGATTTAAATGGAGAGCCTGGATTAAAAAGTGCATTAAGTCTCCTAATTTCTCGATTATCATTAACAGATCGCCGTTTGGATATTTCAGGTCCTCCAAGGGTATTTGCCAGGGAGACCCCATCTCGCCATTTCTTTTCATTCTTGCTGCAGAGGCGCTAAGCGGAACGTCATTGAGAGGTCAGCAGATTGGCCTATTCAGGGGAGTCTCCATCCCCAATTTCAACAGCCCGATCTCTCACTTGCAGTTTGCAGACGACACTCTTCTTTTTTGTGAAGCAAACGAGAATCAGGTGGCCCTTCTTAGCATTACAGTCACTTGGTTTCAGATAGTTTTAAGTATGAAGATAAATCTATCTAAGTCTGAGGTGTTTGGTATCAACCTGGACTCGGAAGCCTGTGTCTCATTGGCCAAGTCTTTCGGGTGCAATATCAATAAGTTCCCTTCTCTTTACTTAGGACTGCCTCTGTGTATTGGTAAGCCTCCCCTTTCCTTATGGGATAAAATTTTAGAAAGGATGGAATGGAAGCTTGCGGCTTGGAGACTTAACCTTTTGTCTTTGGGAGGTAGAATCAATCTGATTAAGGCCTCTCTTTCTAATCTTCCAGTCTATTTTCATTCCTTGTTTAGATGCTCGAAGTCTGTTATCTTGAAGATTGATAAGCTTAGAAGGAATTTCCTCTGGAAAGGTTGTTCGAGTGGTGGGAAATTCCCTCTTTTGAATTGGAAAGAGGTTTGTACATCATACGATAACGGTGGGGCCAACATAAAAGACCTCTTGCTTTTTAACAAAGCCTTTCTGGGGAAATGGGTCTGGAGATTTGGGTGTGAGGAAGACAGCCTTTGGCGTCAGATCATTGCGGCCAAATACAGCGTCACTCCTACGGGATGGTGGACAAAAAATTCAACTCTTTACCATGCTTCTTTTATTTGGAAAGGAATAGCCAAAGCGGCAGCTCCAGTGTTTGACAAGATTTCTTTCGATGTTGGTAATAAAGGTAACACTAAGTTCTGGTTGGACATCTGGATTGACAACTGCACCCTCGCCGAATCTTTCCCTAATCAATTTTCTTTAGCTACCAATCCAAATGCTCTAGTTTCAGACTGTTTCAGCTCAGATGGTGACGAAAGGATCTGGACTCCTATGCTTAGGAGAAATCTTTCAGACTTGGAATATCAGGATCTAACCTTGTTTTTATCCTTTTTGCAGGAGGCCCCTCTCCCCTTTCCGTCCAAGCCAAAAGATTCTCTCCGTTGGGCGCTGTCTTCCTCGGGCCAATTCTCCGTGAAGTCTTTCTACAAGTCTCTCTCTGAATCATCAATTTCCTATCCCTGTGTTACCAATGCTATTTGGTCCTACCGTGTTCCTCCCAAAGTGGCAGCCTTTGCTTGGCTTGTGAGTAGGAAGAAGATCCTCACCATCGACAACCTTAGAAAGTGCGGTATGCAGATAGCCAATGGGTGTCCCTTGTGTCTTAGAGCTGAAGAAACAGTCGATCACCTGATGATCCACTGTGTCTTCTCGTCTGAGATATGGCGGAATGTCTTCAGGATTGTCGGGATCTCTTAGGTTATGCCAAATTCCATTTCTGAGCTTCTTATAGCATGGCATGGTGATTCGGGTGGAGCTCTGGGGACAAGAAGATGGAGGTCGATTTTACTTGCTGTTCTCTAGGGTATTTGGGCTGAACGCAACAACAGAAGCTTCAGGAGCATCTCCTCTTCGCCGGCGGGGGTTTTCTCTAGAGTTTTAGTCATGTTTAGAGACTGGGCCCCTTAGGTGCTGGGAGCTAAGTCCAGGGTGTGTTGTGGGCTGTGGTCTTTTTCCTATTTATTGTGCTTTTTTTCCTTTCCCTCGTTTTTTTTTTTCAAAATAATCAAGATTTGGTGCTCCATGCCCTACACATCAGCTTTGACTGGTCAGTCTCCGGGAAAAAATCTGCAAAAGCAAGAAGTCTTAAAGTAAATTTCATACTTCTTGATAATCAATGATATGGGGGAGCACAAGCCCTCCAAATCTTGATTATTTGCAAATCCAAGATTTTCAAATCCACCGTCCAAACGTTAGACTGTTTTATGAAAGAATGCTCGTTCTTTTTTCTGTTTTTGAATGAATGAATCCTTCTTGCCAATTGATTTCAGAAATCCTTGTTATGTGATTTTTTTTTTCGGATCGGTTACTTTGTGCTAGATTGTATTGTTTTCACCTAACCTATCATCAATGTGTCATCCTTTTCTTTCTTTGTATATTCTTTCTTTTATTGTTTTCTTGAAAATCTACCGACTTTTATTTAGTTCTTTCAGTTAGTTGTTAAACAAGATGAAAATCAAGAGAATTTCCTTTTTCGGTTTTTTGTTATATTTTTTCCACTTTTTACATTTTCTATCCAAGAGCAAGAGATCATCTCTCTGTTTTTGAAGGGTAAGAGCAAGAGATCCTAGCTGTTCAATTTTGCCAATTTCCCATTGAATGTGGAACATTGCTCTATTGTATCATCCACTGACTGCTTGTAGGCCATTGATTGAATTGCTAGAATCTTTTAATCTAGGAGATTTTAGTGGAATCCCCAATGGGGCCCAGTAGATCAAGGGTCTAGACCACTGAAACATGGGCCTGCATGTGCAGCATCCTGGGTACAGTAAACTGTATGGTGAAACATGGGCCTGCATGTACAGCATCCTGGGCACAGAAAACTGTATGTTTGCTGCAACACAGGACCCTATAATTCCATCTTAGACACTTTCTAAAGAAATAACTCCACTGACCAAAAAGCAGCACCAACTTAATATGACATTTCAGTACAATGACCAAAACAGTTATTGCCAGGATACCACTGAACAGAACATTATTTATCTTTAAAAAAATAAATCGAACGGTCAATACACCACATGGGTTCTCAAACCCATGACCTTGGAGTTGGAAATACAGAGTGTCTACCACTGAGCCATGAGTAGAGACCCCCGAAATTTGCTTTTAAAATTTGCATCTCATCTATTTTGTTTTTTGCCCAAACCCCCAAAACTAACATTTGTGGTGGTTACGAAAGGATTTTGATGGCATGTTTTGCCCAGTAAAACTTATAAAAGTAGTGGTCCTGCAATTTTCTTCATATGAGATGCAGTTACACAAAACTTCCGGAGTCAATAGCATTTTGAAGTTTATTGCAAAACTAGCCTGACCGTAGAATAAAGTGACGAAAAATCGATGCACCGAAAGAAAGCTGAATTAAAAACATAAATAAATTAATAAAATAAAAGAGGAAAAATGATGGGATTTTTACCACAAAATTCACCCGGAATTGACGTTTTACCAAATAATGCCTCCACGACTTGAAATTACAGGGAGGTGGCTTTTGGAGAGAGGAAATTATAAAAATGCCCTTATCTTCTTTTTTTTTCTTTAGGAAGTAGTGAAAGTCAAGACTTTTGGGGCCTACATGGTATGTGTGAAACATCCAACCCGCCCTACATATGGACCCCATCATGGTGGTCACACAAACAAATAATCAGGCCAATCAAATCATCAAATTACCAGCAATTGAATTTGGATGTTTTGAGCGGTGTATAATATTTTTTATGGATTGGCCCACTTTATGATTGGATCCTCTACAAGTTTAGCTCATCTAATAATAATGTTGGTTTGCATCTGCTGAAAGGTTGGATGTAGACATATAAACAAAGGCAGTAGAGTAAATTCACATCTGAAAAAACACTCCCCAGTGAGATCAATTCCTGGAAGCGCTATTTGGTAAAAATCCCATTCTGGTAAGAATTTTGCTGTAAAAATCCCAAAAATGATTAAAAAAATACTCCACAAAGAAAGCAATCTAACATGATGTTAAAGAAACATAAGCATACGTTGTGAGGACCAATTATGGTACCCGTCCAAGAACGCATGTAAATGTCATCTCCATCGTCCATTCCATAGCTGACTGTGCCATCTCCAATACCCTTCTCTCCTCGCTCAAGTTCCTCCAACAATCTGAAGTTCCGTGGGACTGCATAGCAAAACAAGGATGAACAGAACTCATTTCTTGACATTGTAATTAATGTCTAAGTTTTCCACGGCAGAGAAAGATATTCAGTAAATAAGCTTCCTTATGACAAATAACCAAACTCTTGCCACAAGGAGACCTTATTTTAGAACAATGAACTTTTTCAACATCTTCAAGGCCATTCTAATTCTTTTTTTCTTTCTTTCTTTTCTTTTATTTTCTCTTTTGACAGATACTGATTCATTAGGCCACTTGGGCAAAAAGAAAAGGAGCAAAGAGCAGAGAATATACAAGCAAAAGAAAGCAAGAAAATACAAAGAAGCCATTAAGGCACCCAATATCTTACATACTGATGAATTTTACAAATGACCCCAGAGCCGAACTAATTCGGTTACAAAAACATCGAGAATTTCTCTCTTCCCAAATTGCCCAAAAAACAGCGAGAAGCTCAACTCTCCACCTCATCAGATCCTTTTCTTTCTTTTTTTTCTTTTTTTGACAGATGATCTCGGCAGATCCTTTTTCCCTAGACCTCCAAAATGCCAGGATCGGAAGAGGTCAGCCATGGAGGTAGGCATAACCCAGATGATACCAAAGCCAACCAGAACACTAGCCCAGATTTCCTTAACAAAACCACAGTAAATGAAAATATGGTCAACTGACTTCACATCCTGGCGAAAGCAGCGACTTTGGCAGGACTGCATAAAACCACACTCAGCCAGTGGGGCTGCAAGATAGCTAGGAGTTAGGAATGGCGAAGGAAGAGTAGAAAGACTTCAACGTGAATGAGCCAATCCGAACACCAAACCAAACAATCCCCTGTTCCTGAATCAGGCTGGGTACCTTGCAACTTGGAGAGGAGATGTCTCTCAAAAAAAAAAACTTTGGAGAGGAGACCTAACGGCTCTTCATGGTTCAGTTTATGTGACCAAATTCGCATCTCTAAGATCGTTTTTTTTCCGTGTTTTCCAGATGACGTGAACAAATTCAGTAAAGGTAATTTTAGATTATTTTGGGAAAAAGAAAAATCACGGATTGTAACTTTCATGTGTTAGCTATTAGCCTCAAGGGCACCAAAGTTCCGTGAAAGATTAAAACATTTTCAAGACAATCAAGTAATCAAATACAACCATCCTATATGTCCAAAAAATCCCAATATTGGGACTTAGGAGTACATGTTTCCCAATTTCCTTTTCAGCACGAATTTTGTTCTATCATTTCACTCTAGCACAAAGCACATCCTCATTTAAACCATGGGTCCTCAGGTCCTTTTTTACCTCCACCCACGTCCTTTAGGGCGTTCCCATTGCCCTTTTAGAGCCTTCAAACCCACCCACTCCTTCAAATCGGCGCAGCTCATGTTCTCAGTTGCAAATGGCCAAACCATCTATGTCAATTGGTGATACTCATAAGTTCCCCATCGGTTGTAATTCTTTCCTTCATTGTGTTGCCAGTGCCACTCATCCATCTCGACAGCCCCATTTCACCTATGCTCATCCTATGAGCATGTTTTTTGTTCCTTAACTGCCCAACCTTCTGTCTCACAAAGTAAAGATGGTTCAGAGCCATGGCACAAAGGGGACCATAATTATGGCTATGAGCCTATGACCAACAGAAACATTGTCACTGCAAATATTGATGCCCATTTCTCAGATGGGATGTCCTGCAAGAGTTATAATAGGCTATGCATCGTTACATGAGAATTACAAGCATTTACTGGGACAAGATCCAAATCTATTATTAAGTTACATGAGAATTACAAGCATTTACTGGGACAAGATCCAAATCTATTATTAAGTTATTATATACATGATCATGTCTTATTCAAAGTTCCAAACACTTCTATGAAAATAAATACAAGTGTCAAATAGCAAGTTGGATAATATTTCCTTGTAAATAATAGAAGAAACTACAAAACAGTGATGCTAAATCCATTGTGCTTTGGGGCCCTATGAAAAGCCCCAAGTGTATGCTTCAATATCTAAAAAAGCACAAATAACACATTCTGAATTAAAATAGGTAATGTTTAAGATTTGAAGAAAAACAACTTATTTATGAAAGGCTGACCCTCTGTGTGTTATCTTGATAAAATTTGTAAGTATCAGAGGAAAGCAATTTGTCAATGGGTATATTGTGAGTGCAAGGAGATGATACAATACAGCCCACTATATCAAAATGTGGCGTGCATCCAATCGCGGAGGTGCAAGTGGCTTATGAAGTCGCTCTTCAAAATCTTTTTGCTTAAAAGTGCTTTTAAGATGCCACAAGGCATACTGTGATTGGATACTTACAACATTACGGTACAGTAGGCTGCATTGTATCATTTCCCAAGTGTGTATGCTCATCCATGCAAGCAAAATGATGTTCTCATGCACATTGAGTAGCAATGTATGTGCTGATAATTGTGTGTGCAGATGCTAATTTGACATATTGTTCACAGTATCTCTGGTATTATCTGTATCTCCAACTCGACGATACTGATAACACCGGTAGTATCAGAAATTCCAGGCATCGGCAATGTATCACTAAGTACGCCAATATTTTCAACTGTAAATTCCATGCGTCGCTTGCATCGCCAGTGTATCGGCGATATTTTGATAATTTCACCAATACATCCATATCACCAAAAAAATTGTTTATTAAAAAAATCCATTTCAAATTTTATTTTAATGGATGCATGGTTATATGCAGTGTTCAAATTGCCGACGATAATATTGATACTATCGCAATATGGGCGATATCGAGACTACAGTGTTTCGTTTCCTTTCCAGTTGTCAACGATTCTCAGCAAAATATCGTGTTGTCGATATTCTGAAATATCAATGGATGTTTGGATGGTCAGATGGATGGTTGGATAGATGAGATTAATGGGATGGTTGGACTGATTTCTAACAATGGCACATAATGGCCTGAATTTCAGACCCCCCACCCCCCACGCGCGGAAAATTCAAATCAAGGGTATGTGTCCACTCTCAACTTGTTCCCTCTGGTGTGGCCCACCGGAGTTTTGGATCAGGCTGATTTTCAGTACTAGGGGTAACTTGACATCACGCATATGATGGACAGGTTGGATGACATGCACAAACCATGCAGGCCCCACTTCTGTCCAGTACCACCGTAACTACCAGTACCACTGAAGTACGCCCCTAAGCATAAAGAAATAAACATAGAATATTATATCCAGCTAATAACTTTGTTTACATACACCTTCATTCCATACTAACATGCTGGGAGGGACCAACTGATTGATGGAAACACCGAAAGCTGGAATTTTGGAGACCATGAAAGACGTTGGAGAATGGAGGCAGGTGAGAAGCATGGGAATCAGATGCAGTAAATCTCAATTGGATCATAAGTTTCTGGGGACAACATTGTTTGTAGAGGACTTCAATGGAATGTTTCCAAGTTCCAGTGGCAATTCAGAAAATTCCATACACTGGTTGATGTGGTGATTCTGGTCAAACAAAAAGGGATTTGGAAGAAGGGGCGATACATTTGTAAGACTCAGTTCAAGACCTCAAGCAGATGCTTGGATAGATTGGACAGTTTAATCTTTGCAAGAGGAAGTTGGGGGTGAGCCGTCGCAAATATCGCCCTAAAGTTGTTCGCTTTAGGCCAAAGGATGGATTATCCTCCAAGAGCCAATGAAGAGTGGGGCAAACGTTAATGAGAAAGCAGCAGTCCAATCAGGTGAAAAGGGAGAACTAGGGAAAGAGGACGCCTCTGTAGAGTCTCGATCTGGAAAGGGCGTGGCAGTCATACAGGGATGTTGCTTTGGACTATCATAAGGGCCAGAGCCCCCAAGGGATTGGATCGGGAGAGAAGATTCACAGATCATTGAGGTAGCCATAGCCATTGATGGCGTCATTCCATCCATAAAAAATTGATGCTTCAGCGGCGGCCAGGCAGAGGTTGAGACTGGATAGGTCTCTCATTCTTTCATCTTCCAAGGAAGGAACACCGGCATCAACTATTGTTGACTGGGTGTGCCTCAGGTGGAGATCCCTAAAGGATGAATTTTCCGTTAAACCCCTAAATTGATGGGATTTTTGGTGCGAGGTAGATCCTCGGATTAAGCTTGATCATCTCTTGTTGGGGGAAAGGATCCTCTCAAAGGGTCTGATCACTTGGACCTATTGCTGTCTAACTAGTCTCTTGTGGCAGTAGCTCTTCATGGTTCAGGTTGTGTAGAATCCCACTGAAGGTATGGTCTGAGAAGCTTCTTTGGGCAGTAGGATCGTTTTTAAGGCAAGCAGCGGAGCTGGATGTTAGATCCAAAAGGTGGGAGGAGCCGCGGGTTTGCCAGAATCTGTGTGAGCAGGAAGAATGAAGCCTTGTATTCTCAACAAGTTGAGCTGGAAGGGGGAGATATGGTCTTCCAGGTGCAGATTTGTAGGGAGTCGAAGGGTTAGGAAGAGTCAATTGTCTTACATGTGCTGGAGAAGGAAGCTGGAGCAGAGGTTAGGGTCAACAGACATGAGGTCAGAGATGAGGGTGAACCAGTTTAGGTGTCTCACAATGTTGAAAATGCCTCCCTACTGAGAACACATTTTAGATCAGTTGTGGGCTGGCTTCTGTGGTGTGTGCCTCATCATCTTGCTCAGTGGGCCATCAAGAGGCTCATGCATGGTCAGTTGGCCACATGGATGGTGATCTGGCAGCAGATCTTCTGCTAATTTACAAGAATAAAGGAGAAGGACAATGTAGCACCAACTATTGGGAGATCTAACTCAGGTATATAAGGTAATCACTTTCACTTCATAACAAGGAGATCCATACCGAGGTTTTCCTTAGACAAGTGTAGGGAAAGTATAGAGAGAGAAGGTGAAGAGTCTCCACATGCTTTTTATAGATCTGAATAAAAGAGTACCATGGAGATTACGAACGGGTGCTGAGGAGAAAAGGGGAATTTATTGACATAAATAAAAACATATATGAGGGTGTATTGAATGAGGCAGAATGGCTTGTGGTGAGACGCATGAATTCCCTGCAGCAGCAGGTCTTCATCAGTGAACCGAAATAGGTCAGGATTACCAAAGAATTAACCACTGCTATCCAAGAAGAGATCCCTTGGTTTATGCTGTTTACAGATGTCAATGAGACTAGACATGGAGAATGTTAAATTGGAGTTACCGAGAAAAGGTTTAGAGTCTATACGTTTAAATTTTAGCAAAACCATAGCATTAGAACGCAACTTGGCATGAAAAGACAGGGGTTAGGCTTTAGTTAAAAGTTAAAACTTAACTGATTGGCAAGAGATTTGTTTTGTTGCCTTGGCTTTGTAATTCAAAAGGACAGGAAGATCAACAACGATTCTAATATAATTAGGGCTAGATGGAAATGTGCCCCTCGAGTGTTGTGCCACTGCCTCATGCCAATGGAACTTAAGGAAAGATTTTATAAGTTAGTTGTAAGACTCGATATGCTCTATGGGGTAGATTTGCCCATTACAGTGCAACATCAACAGAGGATAAGAGCAGCAGAGAGAAGTATTTCATGACAGATGTGTCGAAATTGGAAACACTAGATATGGCATGATCAAGTTTAGCCCCAAAAGGAGATAAATGATGGAGAATAAGATGGTTCATCCATGTGCAACAAAAAACCAGACAAGGCCATTATAGGGATGGAAATTTCAATAAGTTGACTACAAGTAGAATCAGTGGAAGACCTAGATGGACTTCAATTGGGGTGGGGACTGGGGAGAAGGGATACAAACACTTTTACAATTAGAATGAATGAAAAAGTAGGATAAAACCAATCCCAACGAGGTAGTACAAGACCTACTTGTACCATGCAAGCACACTTTTAGATGCGCATGCATGTATGTATTTATGCATGTATATGCATGACACACATTCACCATCAAAATTGCACAAAAAAAACCAAAAAAAAAAGTGAAAGCAATAATATATTTGACAAACTAACTAAACATTTTCAGATTTCCCAACATTTTCGAGTGGGTGGGGTGCTTTTTTCTGGTGAAAACAGCATCAGCTTCATTGCAAATCCAATATAAGGCATAGCCGGTAGTGGTTTGGAGCAGAATACAGGATGGGAACTAGGATCACAGTCCCCAGATAACACAGTCCCCAAAAGCTATCCAACACAAATACACCCACATGTAGAGCATAATGGATAGCAATCTGCTCTGCCAAAATATCCTATGGATTTTCAATTTGGTGCACCCTTATGCATTCCCAATCAAAAGCCCGCTAATAATCACACCTCAAGATGAAGAATCAAAATCCTACGATTTACGATATATGATTTTAGTCAAATCTTAAGCAAAACAATTTGAATCCCAACTTTGAATCCCTTTTTATATGAATCCCACAATTCTATGATTTGAATCCTACAAATTATGATTCACATTATACTTATTCTCTTCTACTTTAAGCTTCACTTGGCTTTCATTTTATGTTTTTAAATTGGTGGGGGCTTTAAGAATTGTTTAGAAAAGGAAAATTATTTTTATTTGTTCTCTATAGGAGATTAAATTATATATATTCTCTTCAACATTAAATCATATAGCTTTTTTTTTTTGTGATTTCTTACTTCTCAATTGGTCGAAACACCAAAATGATGTATGACCTTGTAATGTTTTTATAAGATAAAAACTGAAGGAATAAAAACCTTTAACACTATTATGACATGGTATTATTTGGTGCACATTGATGGCAAAAGAAAGATAAATGAGTTTAAAAAAATTATGATTCATTCATATTTTTTTCAAATTTTTAAGAAATTTTAAAAATCTACGATTTACGATACGATTTGCGATACGATTCGACCCCTACGACGATTTGCGATACGATAACGATTTTGACAACATTGAAAAGGACTAGTACCTAGCTAAATACGATTTTATATCCACAATGCCCATTTCACGTAGCATAAGCCCCCACCAATGCTGCCTAAATTGCCAACCCCCTTACAATTTCCGTTCTGAATCCCTTTATCCGGCTATGGTTCATTTGCAATCCACATCACTATTTTTACCGATCCAAAGATGTTTTACCTCGATTCATGCAAGAGCATGACTATTATGTGTGCAGGACGACCTATTTATAGCCTGATCATTACCATACCAGCACGGATTTAATCCCGATCATCTCAAAGGTGGGGAAAGGTGGGGCCCACGATAAGCACAGCTCAGGCGCACACCACGTGTGCCATGTCCTCAAAACCTCTCCAACTGAATAACTCGCACATCCGGCGAAGAGAACTGACACAAATTCATCCCTCGGCAAAAAACAAAATCTATAAAAAGAATGAAAGAAATCCAAATTTCGCAAAATCGACCAAAACCCGATACATTAAATTACATTGCATCACTGAAACCCCATCAAGATTCATAATCCATGAATCAAATTACGTAAAATATCATTTCGAGCGGCGGATCGATTTCTGTGAAATCAACAGAGAGTATGAAATTTATTCAATGTAATGGGTACAATCTCAGGAGGAAAAAAAACACAATAGAGAGAGAGAGAGAGATTACCAACGACGCTCGATCCTCCCGACCCGATCGTCATTGATGCTGATCAACTGCTAAGATTTTCTCTCTTTCTAATTTTTCTTTTTTTCCTCCTTTTTCTCTTTCCTGAGGTGTGAGATTTCAGATCTGATTAAAACAGAGATGGTGAGAAGAATCTTGGGAAAGAGGGAATAAAGATGAAAGGAGAGAGGGAGAGAGACGGACCGAAAAGGGTCGAGGGTTGGAAGGAATAAAGGTGGGTTTTTTAATCTTCTTTTTAATTTGATAATTGCAAATAACTCCCGCTGATTTCTGACAATTGTAACGACGCACCTCTGATTCGGATTATTGCAAATCCCAATGGATATGGACTTTTACCTAATTATAAAAAAGAACACAGAGAGAGAGAGAGAGAGAGAGAGAGAGAGAGATTACCTGATTTGGATTACTTGACTTCTAAGAACCTGCAACTTACCTGATTATTCAAGGGTATTTTCATAATTTGCTCAAGTTATAGTATTTTTAACTAAGATATTGAATAATAATATATGATATATTTAAGATTTTCTATGTTAACTGACATTAACATGGATTAAGGACTTGTTCGTTAACACCAAAAAAGTTACTTAATGCTCAGAAAGTACTTTGCATTAAGCATTGTTTGTTAAGTTCATGTGTTCATCGAATCTGAAAATTTTTTATTTAAATGTTTAAGATGCTTTGCTTGATATCAGGGAATTATATCATGTAAATTGTTTTTCCTATTTTTTTTTAGTTTTTTATTGATATTATTATATTTTTAATTTTTAATTAAATAGTAGTGGAGTATTGGATTACTTGACTATCCTGACTGATTTTTTGTATAATCTTTGTATTCAACTTATATATAACATTTTGGACGACATTTGTATCTCAGATATCCGATGATCAGAATATCGCATATCAACCTGTTTACGACCCTACAACTACTTTGATGGAAAAAAATAGAAGAAAAAGACCATGTTGGTTCATAACTTAATAGGCCACCCATAAAAGCATATCAAAAAACCTTGAAACTCACATAATTTGTCCCACCCAAACGTAGAAATACGTCAATTTTTTAGTATTTGTTTAATCCCAATGCTGTGCATAATTGAATGAATGGATTAGATGGCATGCAGGCATTATGGTGTGCCCTACACAAAACCAATGGTAGGCGTCTCATCCCATTTTTTCCCTAATTAGATTACGTGCTGAGTTACTTAGTATACTTTTATCATACTTCCACTATTGAAACCTTGGCAGTGCCTACAGTGATATTTATTTGTCATCCAACCTATTCATAAGATCACACGGACAGAGATGAAGGTAAAACACAAATATCAGCTTGATCCAAAGCTCCTGTGGCTCCCAAGAATTTTTCAAAGATAAATGTCCAACTAATACTATTTCCCGTAGTGTGGCCCACTTGAGCTTTGGATATGCTTCATGTTTTGGATGAAGCCCTAAAATTATCTGTTAAAATGGATGGAAGGAGTGGATAAAATACATAAATCATAGCGGACCCATAGAGTTTACTCAGTATGCAATCCGCTTCCTTTTTTCCTAGTGCTTGGCCCACTTGAGTCATGGATGGACGTGAATTTAAAGTTCCAAGGTGAAGATGAGGCATCATAATTGATGGACGATGGGGATCTCGTGCAAGTTCCACCCATGTAACTTGGTGCTCTAAGTATCTACCACAAGGTACGCTAGCACAGCTCATCTATTAGCACCATTTTTTACTAAAAAAAGTTGGGCCTCAAGAAGAGCCAACCATCAGGTGGCCCATCACGTAAAATTAGGAGGTTTTTAGATGAGCCATGGTTTTTTCATCCAATATTTATGGAGGGACCCTGCACATGCTTTAGTAACAGCCAGCATGTGGCCATTAAAAAAAAAAAAAAAAAACTGAAAATGAGGGCATTTTTGTCATTTAGGGCCCGTTTGGATACCACCAAATAAGTGACTTTTTCCACCCTCACTGCAACAGAGAAGTAACTTATTTGAGAAAAGTTTGGTAAGTTATGGTAAGAGTAGCTTATGTACTAAAAGAAGTAATTTTTTTTTAGCTTTTTAACTTATGAGTCTTCTACTTTTTTTTCATGATCCATGTAGTCATAAGAGGCTCTCTCTCACCATCCAAAGGAGGCCCCACATGGTGGACTGTCCACATTGAAGGTGGGGCTCACACAGTGGTCGGTCCACATAAGAGGTGAGCCCTACATGATGGACAATCCACATCAAAGGTCTACCCCTAATGATGAATGACCCACATTTAAGGCGAGCTTTACATGATGGGCAACTCACATTGAAGGTGAGGCCCACATGATGGATAGCCCACATCAAAGGTGAGCTCCACATTATGGTCAACAAATAATAGATGGTCCACATCAAAGGTTGGCCCTAATTATGAGTGGTTCATATCCAAGGTGAGCCCTACACAATGCCCCCATAGATTTGAAGGATAATTGCTTATTATATTGGAAATCAAATATGCTTTTCTACTTTTTGGTTGCAAGTATATTGGTTACCAAACATATCTATCAACTGAATAAGTAGTATTCTATAAGAGCTTGTTGCAATTATTCCTTTTTTTAGGAGATTATTTCCCTCACACGCACACCCACGCACATACAGTACATAGTAGTGGAATTTCACCACCTATGGAATTTGAACCTGCATTAACACTCTTGGGAGTCTACCACAGAGCAAGTATAAGTACCATGTACTAGCTCACCCTTGTCCATCAAAATAAGGCCATTGGATATTTAGGGAGCAGATTAAGTGTGCCCCGACCTCACCCAAAACAGTGTGGGCCTACCTTGATGTATTTATTCTATGTGTATATCATCTATCTATTTTGCCATATCATTTTAGGATTGAATTAGTGGAATGCCCTACCATTAAAAACTTCCTAGGGCCACTGTTATGTTTTCATGATGTTTATTTGCAATCCAACCTGTTGATAAGGTCAGGTAAACCTGGATGATTTTAAAAAACAAGTGTCAGCTTGATCCAAGATTCTTGTGGCCCATTAAGGGACAAGCACCACTGTTTCCTATGGCATGGTCCACCTGAGAATTGGGTCTGCTTCCTTTTTTGGCTCACACGCGTGAAATGATATGAAAAGACGAATGGATGGTGTGGATATAGCATACATACATCAAAGTGGGCCCCACGTAAAGGCTGCACCATCTTGGATGAGGCCAGGGCTGCACCTAATCCGTTCCCGTCCCATAAAAGTCCACTAATCTGACATCCGGATACTCAAATAAGCTTAAACTTTGTTTCGTAACAAAAAAATGCGGTAACACATAAAATGGGCGGTTGAATTTGAATTACTTGTATTGTATCCACGTGCAATTTGAATTACGCCTGCGCATCATCCATCACACTCTGCCAGAGAATCAAACATTTCTCTTTCTTTTTAAAGGTATTCAGTGATCCTCAGCCAGAGCTTTCCATAGTATACTCTAATTTTACATCCTCACAAGTGGGCCCATAATTCTGTGATCCAAGCCATCGATCTGTTGCTTCCTAGTGGATCATGTTCCAAATCTCATTCAGATCTAAAGATCCTGTCATATAATTTAAAAAAAAAACAATTTTTTTTTTGTGAATGTGCACCCTTGCTTTACTTTTGTTTGCAAGTCTCAACATCAAAGGTTAGGATTGTCTCCTCATTCAACAAACCAATGGTTTGGATTACTTAGGAAAGCCCCATTGTTTAGTGCCAAGCTTGTGATCCGTAAATGGGCCAGTAGTTTGGTGATCCACATGGATGGGATGGTGGGTTTTATCATAAATAAAGTATATCATGAGGATCACAAGAATTACAATGTTAGTTTGGATGTGTGGGAACTTAAAAAGGCATAAAGAAATGCTTTACGGGACAGAATATTTGGAAAAGAGATTCACTTGATTCATTTGGGTGTGTTGTGATTGTGATGCCATGAATCGTTTTATTACTTATCTGTGTGTAGAAAAATGATATTTTTCAGGAAAGCAATTGGAACATTTGCCCCAAAATTCTCCTAAAATATCAAATTTATCATAAAATGCCTTTAATTGTAATATTGGCCAAATCATACTTCCTACTTTATATTTGAGGTAAAAAGGCATCCCTGCCCCATCCATTCTCATCCATCCACCCACCACAAAAGCGTTGCGCCCCAACTGTGCCGGTGATAGCGAAGGGGTCAGCCATATGGGGTGGGATCTGTTTCCAAAATCCACTCTTACTATCAAGTGTATGCCCCATTTTTAGGTGTAAGGTCCAAAGCTCAGCCCTATGTGTCATTCAGGTTGACCATACGATTGGAAAGGGTGTATAGGGAGACACACACCTTCAAACTTCGAACTGACTCATATGAATCACAAGTTAGCTTTATTTTTTGGACCTGAGCCTAACGTGGGACCATACATCTAATGGTCAGAGTGTATTTCGCATACAAATCACAAGTGGCTCGAGTGGACATCTCATGATTTTTATTTTTTTATTTTTTAAACATAGTGGGAAATCTTGGAAGTGAGTTGCCTGCAGTACCCGCCATAAGGATATCCATGTGACAACGTGTGGCCCAAGCTCTATGAAACCCACCATGGTGCTTTTTATTTTATCAGACCATCCAACCTCTTTGTCATGTCATTTTAGGGCATGAGCCCAAAAATGATATAGATATAAACCACAAGTAGATCACGCCATAGAAAAGCAGTAGGGATTGAACGCCCACCATTGAAAACTTCATGGTGGCCACAGGTTTTGGATCGGGCTTATATTTATGTCTTCACATTATCCAAGTCTGTGTGACCTTATGAACAAGTGAATGTTCAATTCCCATCGTTTTTTTTGTCGTGTTGTCTACGTGAGCTTTGGATCCATATCATTATTGAGCTTGTGCCCTAGAATGAGCTAACAAAATAAATGAACGGTGTGGATAGAACACATACATCATGGTGGCATGACCTTAGGCCACACCGTGCCACAAGATATCATCGACACATACAAGAAGATAATTCGAATTTTATGTGGAAAAACCCCTCACAAGTAAAAAACTCAGATCACAGCTTACATGAGAAATCTCAAGCTAACAAAACTAATTCTCATTCGTAGCAATTCTAGTTCCGCATTACATCCCTTAAATAGGAGAAAGCCGATATTAGAAGCAACTATGCATCTGAGGTCCACATGATAGTGGACTGACCTGATTCTTGGGGTAGGAAATCTACATAACAATAACCTTATGATGGATGCCTTGGATATTGCACATATCCACCACGTTGGCATATGACATGGTCATATGCGTTTGCTTACTTGTACACAAGTATGGGCATGACAATCCTCGTGTTAATTGCTATAAACTTGTGGGTAAAAGTTATTAACATGCGCCAACTTATTTACCTTCGTGTAAATGTTACTGAGGACCAAGGTTGGATGGCATATAAAAATGAGTGGTGGGACCCACAAAGGTTTTTAAGGTGGTTATTCCCATCCCCATCGTTTATTATTTCGTGGCCTACCTTATTTTTTGATCAGCATGATTATTGCGTGAATGTCTAAGAAAGTAATTTCTCAGCAGATGAATTAAGTAAATGTCACATATATATGACAGCGGAACCTCATAACTCAAACATTGAACCTCACATGTGCACAAGGCGTGGTAAAGGATGCTGGACGCCACCTATGATATCTTGTTGTTCCTGCAATATGGAGATAGGTGAGACAACCGTGATGTTTGTGAGAAATACACCCCATTCCTCTATTTTGCTAGATCATGTTATAGCACAGGCAAAAAGATGAGGCAAATCCGAAGCTCAAGTGGCCCATGTGACAGGAAAAAGTGGGCAGGGACATGTTACACCCCAAGTTTGATTCTTGAGCACACTCGGCTTTAACACTAAGCCATGAGTGTGACTCATTAAAGTTCATTCAAACCAACATTCACCACACACAATAAAGCATTAAACTACATAAGAATAAAGAAAATTACATCACTTTATTTAACCTAATAAATGATGCGATTCCATACAACCATACCAATTCACTTGTTTGAAAAAATAAATAAAAAAAGAGAAAATGGAATTTATTATTATTTTTCCTTAATTTCCTCTAAGTTGCAACTCCATTTTCGAATTAGACGAGTGTGCTCCTCATCCTGGAATATCATATCTTAATAAGGGTAAGCCACGGGTAATTCAGAACTTTCTAAAATTAGACTTTTTATAATAGATCTCTTTAAAATAATACTTTCTTGATGTAAATCTTCATTAAAACATGTGGAGCAATTTCCAAACAATCCATATGTAAAACTTTCTAAAATTGAGATTTTCTCCAAATAATTTTTCTCATATGATACTTTCTATAAATGGAATCAATGGCATTTTTAATAAACGTTGAACATGACGTTATGCAGGAGATGTTTACAATTTGTAAACTAGTGCGTGGAATTACTTACCCAACTAGGTATATCCAAAATACAGTCTAGATCTAAATGTCCAACAAATAGTCTCTGGTGGGCCTACTGACGCGGATTGCATCCGACCACTGGTCAGACCTTTAAGCGTCCGACCGGATCTATGTGAGGCCCACCGTGATGTATCCTTTTATCAACGCTGTCCATCCATTTTCTAAGATCATTTAAAGGTATGAACATAAAAATTAGGAAGATCTAACACTCAAGTGGGCCACATCAAATATTGAGCTATACCTGGTGACGCCATCATTACAATAATGACATCACCAGGTTCCGCTCAATATTTGGTGTGGCCCACTTGAGCATTGGATCTTCCTCCTTTTTGGGCCCATATCCTAACATGATCTTCTAAAAGGGATGGACGACGCGGATAAATGGATACATCATGGTGGGCCACCACACTGATCTGGTCGGATGCTTAAAGGTCCGACCAGTGGTCAGACGCGCCTACAACCTAGTTTGACGTGTGGTCCCTTTAAGGGTTTGACCTAGTTTTCTTGGGTGCCTCCTTGGTCACTTAAAAGTTTACTCGCTCACACCTATCTAGGGCTCACTAGAGTATTACTATCAGGGACTAAAGATGGCCCAACCCACTAACAAAAAAGTGGGCCCAGAGTGGGCTTCATTTCCAACATGTTGCCTATCTAGTCAATGGGACAGCGCACATGTCACCACTTGGGCTAGATTTTTTTAGGGGTTAGGCTGATCGAATCGGGACTATCTTTCATAAGTGTGAATGTCGTTATAAGGATGCAACCTAATGCTAAAACATGGCTGACTAAGTCCACCCAAAAGTTACCCTAAAATGGCCCACAAATCAGACTATCCTTGCTATATTTTGATTTTGGACAGCACAACAGTGTCCACTTTAGGTCAACATTTGGAGGGTATGAAGTAGTCTAATGGCCAAGATTTTTCACAAGGAATTCATTTATAGTATACCAAACTTGTGTAAAAGATGGCTTTTTAATTCATTTAGGAGCCTCCTGAACCTGATCCCTAAACAGGGTCACACCTTGTTGTCCAACACATTGGATAGCATGCTAAGCCAAAAAATGTCCCACTTTTCAGAGAGCTTAGATTGTTCAAATTGCCATTTTTCTCAGGCATGTATCCCATTAAGTGGACCTAATGTGGTTAAAATTTTAGCCCAATTGGACAGTCAAACGTCTATCAACCATGGCCTTATTCTCAGGGTGCGAGTGCAATCCAACAGTCTAGGCAGTTTTCATAATCCTGTTTTGGCATACTTTTCAAGGGACTTCCAGTGGACCATTTGAGGAGAAAAAAATTTCTACATTCACAGTTCATCAAGTATACAGCAGATGGTAAAAAGATGGCCTCAACCGATGCTTACAAATTATCGAAAAACGGATTGCTTCCCAGGGTGTTATTGGTGTTCAATTTTGCAGACAATTTCAACGGTTACGATTCATTCAATTTTAGGGTGTCGATCGACCCGTTCGAAGTTAGATCTAAGGGTCCATAACAGAGATCATTCAACCACTTCACCTATCAAGTGCCTATGTCAACCAGTGAGGAAATAATTATCGGTGAAAAAATAATTGCAATTGCAACCAACGACCGTAAACAGTTGCACATTCAGCTAGCAAGGAGGACTTCAGCCCCTCCGTCACGTGCTGCAATAGCATCGTGAGAGTCGGCAACGTGCAAGTTGGTCGTTCCTCCTGAAGTCGGGTAGGTGTGCACGGTTTCGTCGTTCAACCTCTAGTAGGTCGGTCGCTCGGTGTGCACATCGTTCGAGGTTGTCACCATCCGCAGGGTGGAGGAGTACATGTTCTTCCACCTGGGGTGGAAGTGTGTACACGTTTGTCTGGTACAGGTTGCAGAGTTGGTTGTCGTCGATTCAACGAGAAATTGGAAGAGTGTGCACGTTATTTTTTCTCTCCAGAGGTAAGAGAGCCTGAGCCTAACGTTTCGGAAAGCGTCCGTAGAGGACGTTTTCCTTAGACCCACCCCGGGTGGCACTACAAACACTATTTAGATGCGGCAGGTTGGCAAAACACTCTAGTAAAATCTACAACGCTGGTTTTAACTTGCCCTAGGTTCTGAATTCACCCGGCTTTTGTACTACTAACTTGAAAGTGTCAACTTTATAAGCACCCCGGTGTCTTCAAAGCTTAGTCCTATATATTTGTGTTTTCAGTTCATCTCAGTAGGAATGACATTATGAACGGTATGGATGGCATATAAACATCACTGTGGACCCCATAGAGGTTTCAACGGTAGGAATTTCCCTACACACCTTTTGCTTTAGTTCGGCCCACTTGAGTCTTGGATCCCGTTCATTTTTGGTAGCAACGTCTAAAATGATCTCCCAAAACGGTTGTACGGCGTAGATTTCTCACAAACATCAAGGTGGGCCCTACATAGATTCTTTGCGCAGGAGATGCCTGCGGAAGGCTTTCGAAGGCAATCCGCATCCCTCTCTCTCCTTCCAGCAACAGTGGTGGACGTCCCCTTCTCACGTCAATCCTACAAAGGATGGTCATGATCATCCATCCAACATGCAACAGTCCCACGTGTGCAGCAAGTGGAGATCATCTCCACCGTCCATTCAAAACCCTCCACTCCAAGCTAACGTCCAACAAATGGAGATGAATTCCAACAGCCCCACACGCGCCAAGTGTGCAAGCAATGCAGAGGAGTCTCCACCATCCACACACATACAGCAAGAGAGGTGGATTTCTCTCCACTCCCACATGTTCTCCAAGGGCTGCTCAACTCCAACTCCCACACGCGCATCTCTCCATTCTCTTCTGTGTTCAGCATAAAAAGGACAGCTCCATCTCACACATGTAGGACTAGCAAGGATATCTCCCTCTCACATATGGGCAGCTAACTCAAGGATTCTACTCCCACACACAAGTCAAGCTTACAAAAGTACCGCTCCTTCTACCACGTGTTATGGAAGGATGGCCATCTCAGTCCCACACATGCCAAGCTATCCAAGCCTTTCTTGACCCTCGATCACATGTGTAGGAGTGGCAAAGAGGTCTTTCATCTCTCGCATATGTGGGCCTTGAAAAGTTCTCTTCCTCTCTCACATGTGTGGGCCTTGAAAAGTTCTTTTTCAACTCTCACACTTGTGAAGATAGAAGAGCAGCATTTTCATATCTCACGTGTGGCTAGGAAAAAGCCTTATCCTCCTTCACATGTGCAAGCCCTTCTCTCTCCATCTCCCATTTCTTATATAAAGGGCAGCCCTTCATCCCATTCACATCATCCAAATCCATCCCATCCTATGTAATCTCTTCATCTTGTAAAGCAAGAGGAAGAGTGGAGTTCTCCCTCCTCTCTTGTTCTCTTGTTCTTCGTTTTCTTTCTTTTGCAGTTTAGAATTTTGTCTTTTTTTGTGAGTTAGTCTTTCATTGTGTAATGGTTGGCTAAAGTCCTAATTAAGGCAATGGGTGAAACCTTTAGTGAATTTGTAATGTTTTATTTGTTTTGATTCAACAATGATGGTTTGAATGTTGGAGTTTTGCTTGAGTGATTCGAATATCTGTCTTAGAAAGAACAATTGATTGGCAAAGTCCATTGATCCATTATAGACTTCGAGCACAGTGGATGCTTAAAATTTCCTGTAAATCAATTAACTAGTTTATTGATTAGTAAAATCCTTTAATCAAGTGTAGACTTCGATCACACTGAATGCTTAGAATTCCCCGCAATCATTCAGCTAGTTCAGATAAAGTCATCGACCTGTAAAATCCCTTAATCCATTATCAACTCTTGAGCACAGTGACTGCTTATGATTCCCTGTGATTAATTGGTGAGATCTCTAAGGTTGGATCAGTCAAGCAAGGATTCATATCTTGTGAATATGCATTTGATTTTATGATTCCGTAATCTTTATTGATTGATTTATTTTTGGCAAAGTTATTAATCTGTAAAATTCATTGATTCGTTGTTGACTTCGGGCACAGTGGATGTTTGGAATTCCCTGCGACCAATCAACGAGTCATTCATGGTTAAATCAATCGATTAAGATCTCTATTTCATAGAATTATGCATTTGATTTAATAGTTTCATCTTCCAATTAGAACAAATCTTTATTTGATTTCAATTGAGTTATGATTGGATCAATGAATCAAACACGGTTGATTGATCAAATGTAGATCCCTGAAGCCCTAACATTTTCTTATTTTTTTTATTATTGCACATATACCTTGCTCTACTCATGTGAAAATATCAAATTTGATCTCTCTGCTAGAACTACTTATGATGAGTGTTCTTGATCTCCCAATCCATGTGGTTCGACCTCGGTCTCACAAAATATTTACTACTTCACTACTTGCGCTTGGGCGTGCAATTCTTGATTGTAGCAACAGATGATCAATTAAATGGTTCAAAGACAAAGATCTTGCATAACTTTCTTAACAAATAACTTCCTTTAAAAGTGTAAACTTATAGCACTTTGATAAAACAAGTTATAAAAATTACATGTTCAAGATATAACAGTTTCAAAATATGACAAACTTCGGGGAAAAAATTATACCCTTAAAATTTACTAGTGTATTATAAGAAATGCCCACAATTGAAACCTCACCTGTTTCACCATGATATTTACATGCTATTTATACATTTTATAAAGTCATTCCTATTAAGATGAACCGAAAACATAAAAATATTAGTCCAATCCAAACTTACATGGCCCCACAAATGTTTCAACAACGTATGTTCAATCCTCGTTGTCTCATGTTGCGCGACTTGCTTTAGTTTTAGATTTGCCTCATTTTTGGGCCCACGTTAAAATATGATTTGGAAAAATGGATGGACAGGTGGATTTCTTACAAACATTACGATAGGCCCCACCTAGCTTCCTTATATGAGAGTGGATTTGATGTGGCTCGACCTCACCCAGGACAATGTAGCCTTTATCGCGATGCCTACCTTGACGTATTTATATGCATGCTAACCATTCATTTTTTTCCATCTCTCCCTAAAAATGAAGCTGAGCCAAATCTTTGGCAGGCCATACTATCGGAAAAAATAGTGGTTGAATGCACAAACTATTATAATTTCTTAGGGGTCGCTTGGATGGCTGTAAAGTTTTAAGTTGGAAACGCATTACAACTGAAAAGAGTTTCACATGTAAGCGATTTACACGTTATTTCATTTGGTTTACATGTTATGTTTGGCTAGCTTGTAAAGTGTTTACAATGGATAAATTAAGTATTTGTACCATAGAGCTTGGACGATAAAACTCCAAAAATCTACAAATCATGTAAGGACTCAATTTTTTTTATAAGCCTTAAGAGAGCATTAAGGCATGCACACGCTAGATGGATTCGATGTACTCCACCCATCACAATATGCCCCAACTGCAATATGGAGCTTTTTAATGGTGGACGTCCCATCCTTCCCTCACGTGGTCCATTTGATAATGGATAAGTTGTTTTTTTAGGGCTATAAGAGCATCAAGGGAAGCACATGATGGATAGATTAGGTGCACCATACACATTACAATGGGCTTAACATACTATGAGTGTAGATCAACCACTATGTTCCACTATGTACAGTGTCCTTTTAGTTGTAGAGACTTTACCTATAGTATGTGATATGGCTTTTTGCTTTCAAACTGCAATTAAAAGCTGTAATCTGTTTATAACTTGTAAAGCTTTTACAGGCAAAGACATATCCAAACAACCATTGTAATCAAATTACCTTATAACCTATTTACAACTCAAGACTTTACTAGCATCCAAATGAAGATTTAGGCCTCCCTTCATATTTTTTTTAATATTTATTTTCCATCAAACTTGTAGATAAGGTTACATGAACTTGGATGAAAGAAAAAATAAATATCAACTTGATCCAAAACTATTGTGGCCTACAAAAACCTTTTAAAGGTAAATTACTATTATTTCCTGTGACAGTCCACTCGAGATTTTATTCTACTTCATTTTTTGTTTCACGCCTTCCAATGATGTGGCAAAACGATGTGGGAGTGGATTAGGTTAGACCCTGGATCCACTGAGGTGGGTGGGACCCTGATTGTGGGGCTCATAATGATGTAACTTAAATCTGCACCGTCCAACCATTTTAAAAGTTCATTTTAGGGTATGATCGCAAAAAAAAAAAAAATGAAGTTGACTCAAATCTTAAGTGGAGCACACCACATAAAACAGTTGTATTAAAAACTTAATGGATTCCACTAGAATGTTTATTTGTCATCCAACCTGTTGATAATGTCACAAACACACAGATGAAGAGACCACACAATCGTCGGGGCAAGGAGACCATACAAATATCACCTCCATGAGTCCCCATCTTCTGCCCGGCCTGATTGGTCCAACCCTATTGCATTTAATGCTGTCAATGTTGTGTAACGCCCCAGATTTTCGAGATTTATTTGAAAATTTTTGAAAATTCATTTTTTTATTAATTATCGTACATTTACCGTTGATTTGCGAATAGTGGGACATCCGTAGGAGATCTGATAGGGGACCATTTACCAAAGTTGCTTAGAATGATCCCATAAACATTGTAGAAAGATCAGATTTAAAAAATCATGCACTTTTTAGATAATTACGAAAATGTCATTAGTTAAATTTAAGTTAAGATGCCATTTTTAAGTATTATAGTTTCCGACGATCACTTTCACGCAAAACTCTGGATTTAAGCTTTTGGGCACATATTAACTATACACGTCAAATTTCAGCTCTTAAATCATAGTAGAAGTGGTTCGATTGTCAAATTAGCCCCTTAACCCTTGATTTTCATGTCCATCGAGTGAGGAAAGTAGATGGTTAGTCGTAGTTAAATATTTTTCTTCATATGAGTGACTTGGATTGTCTTTATCATGGACCAATAATGTGATTTGAGTGCCCCGCCTTGATAAGCATCTTTCTTATGCACGAAATTATTCCGTTTTAGAAATTAATGAGTTACCAACTCTTTTTAAATCTGAACCTTTTAATTTACCCACATCTCACCATCAATCGCTTCTCAAATTTGGACTACTTATTATATCCATATGATTACGATTTTACACAAAATTTGGACCCCGGTCTATAATCCTACACCGTTGAACCACAAAGCCAGTCCCTTCCTTTTCCGCCAAAAGTTGGAATTTCATATCTACGCATTTCTCACCATCAATCAACCACTAAACCTTGTACAATTGTTTGCCTATTATGACTACATATTTTTCCAAAATTTGGGCCATGATCATCAAGCGTAGACCGTTAATTGAGATCAAGCCCATTTTAGCACCCGTTAGGCCATTTTCAAGGATCGGCCAATCTAGAATGTGGATCATTAAGAAATTTATGTATTCTGACTCTACTCTTCAAGCTTGATAAACTGAACGGATTGGAATTGATCAAAGATCATCCAAATATTGAGATTTGAGAAACCCACCTCAAGAGGTTGTTACACAATACCTCGCGTGCATATCCCTCTCCATACACGTACCTCCAAATCCTTCTCCTAACCCTAGCGTCCATGCCATAGAGAGAGAGAGGGAGTTCTTTCTCATATTTTTCCAACGGCTAGGATCTTCTACAATCCTCTTCTTCTAAGTCCATCATAAGGTGATGATTTTCCTTCAAGCCTTTCATTAATAATATCACGATTATCATAAGTTTCTTTTGTGGCATGTGAAGTTGTTTTGTTTTGAATTATTTATCCATATAACATGAAGTTTGATGTGGGATTTGTAATGAATATCATTATATGGTGATGTGATTCATTTTTTTAGATTTTTGACTAAGAAGCACGTGTATTTGTGTTATTTATTTTTGTGAAATCTATGCCCTTATTTTCTTAGTCCATGTATTATAAGTAACATTGGTTTTCATATTGTGATATGAAATATGTGTATAAGATCATCATATGGACATCCCATTATTGTATACTCTTTGTCCTTAATGTTAATGTCAGATTTTGTAACGAGATCTTCCGGTTCTTCTCCTTCACTCCAACAGGGATTTTCACCAGCAAATCTGAAAGAAGATAGCAACTAAGGGTGGCTGGGGACCAGCCGTTAGCCCTCCGATGCTTAAGTCAGACCAAAGAAAGAAGAAGAGAAGCCAAGCAAAACGGAACAGAGATGGAATGTTCTGTGTGTGTGTACCTTTCTCTTAATGGAGTCACCCCTTTATATAGATCTGAAGCAACCCAATTTGTTACGTAAGATATCGGAATCCCGCTGATGTCGCGTACGATACCGAAATCTCGCTGATTTCGTGGGACAAGATCCTTATCCTTAGAGGCAAGATTTACCCAAATGACTTCTTCCGGCAATCACGTTTCTTGATAGCAATCCCCTGAGATTCGGAACCACCATAGAGGATAAGCCCAAAAACCAACCTATGCGGGCTGCCGGTAGTAATAGTGCTGATTGCTCGTAGTTTGAGTCATAGCTACCGAAAAGGAAGGAGACGCCGAAAGGAAGAAGACCGTCGCGCTGGCTGTAACTCTGCTTGGTGTCGCAGGGGATTGAACAAGCCGCTCGACGAGGACCGGGTGCTGGAAGTATGAAGACCGTCCAAACCAAAAGACTCAGGACTATTCTGATGTCGGGAGCTGCTTGTGTCAGGGACGCTCGCATTCATGATGTGCGACCCTTCCTGACGAGCCCGAGCAGAGATGCTCGCATCCGAGGGATGCGACCCCTTCTGACGAGCTCGAGCCGAGCTGCTCGCATCAGAGGGATGCGACCCCTTCTAACGAGCCCGAGCCGAGCTGCTCGCATCCGAGGGATGCGACCTCTTCTGGTGAGCACGAGCCGAGCTGCTCGCATCCGAGGGATGCGACCTCTTCTGGTGAGCACGAGCCGAGCTGCTCGCATCCATATGGTCGCGACCCTTCACTTCTTGTCAGACTATATTTGCCTACAACAGATGCCCCCCAAACCCTTGGTATTGAGGAATTATGCCAAGGGTTTGCTAGTGTTGACAGCTGGGTGCTGGGAGACAACCGCGCATGATTCGCTTAACGTGCTTCCGCATTTATGATGGCCAGCTTTCGCGCAGCTTTTTCTGCTGCTAGAGATGAAGCGTCGGGCGCCACGTGTTTCCGTATTTAATGCTAGTGTCCGTTCGTCTGGTGCGCCGAATGAGAAACTGCCGCGTGTCCAGCAAATCAAACGGAATGATTGCGTATAAATTCCGGACTTAGAAGAAATTTCTTTCATTTTCGAATTTTCCTGCTGCGGCGCTCCTGCTTTCTTCTTCTTCCTTTGCTTCTGGTGCGATTTCTTCTTCTTCCTTTGCTTCTGGTGCGAAAAACCTCTTCACAGAGGTAGTTTTTCTCCAACTTTCTCCCTTCA
Source organism: Liriodendron chinense (assembly GCA_003013855.2). Lineage (NCBI taxonomy): Eukaryota > Viridiplantae > Streptophyta > Magnoliopsida > Magnoliales > Magnoliaceae > Liriodendron > Liriodendron chinense. Next base: position 254,652 of record PVNU02002456.1, read on the forward strand.
TCTCTGTTTCCTTCATCTTTCTTTCTTGCTTTCCTCCTTGCGATGGCGGGGTCCTCAGATGAAGAGATTGTTCCCTTGGGAGATCACACCCCTGATTCTTCCGAGTCAAATAATGCCAGAGTACCAGCTGGTAGATATTCTGCCTCCGGGTATTCTTCCATCTTGACGGAGGAGAGGCTCTCTAGCCTTAGAGAGGCATACAGAGTGCCGGACTCTGTTATATTCAGATTGCCCGGGAGAGGGGAGACAGCCGATGCACCACCGCCTGGGTGTGTGGCGGTTTATGAATACTTTTTCAGAGTAGGCGTACGTCTCCCCCTCCACCCCTTCATTCGAAATTTCCTCCGCCTCTATAAGATTGCCCCGGGCCAACTTATAGTTAACGGCTGGCGGGTTCTTTTGAGTGCTTTCACCCTTTGGAAGCAGGCGGGTAACGAAGAATTAACCGCTCAGGAATTTTTGAGGTTATTCCAACTGAAGAAGGCACCAGCTAGCGAGGGTTGGTACTACCTCTGCTTCTGGCACCGAAATAACTTCATCTTGGGGAACCCTTCTTCCAACTGCCCGGGATGGAGAAAGAAGTGGTTCTATGTCTCCGAAAACTGGGAGTCCGAAATGGGCTCTGACCCCAAAGGCCATAACGTTAATCGCCATTTTGGCGAAGGTGGGTCGAGTGCTCGTTTTATTTGTCCGACAGAATCTTTACTACTTTGACGTTTTAACGATCCTTCTTTTTTGCTCGCAGGAATCCCAATTGGTGTGAAGCCCAATCTGCGAGGAGGGCTCAACGAAAAACTCGTCAAGGTCTACAAGCTCCCTGCGGCCGCACGTCACGTCAACGCTGCTCTAGAACCTCACTGTCTCTGTGCAGCGGGTTTAATCTCTCAGGACGAAGTGGCGAACGTGGGAGATAAAAGAGGCGCACTGGGGGCACTTCCCCGTCTGAAGGGTGCAGCCTCGAAGAGGCAAAAGAAAACTGCGGGGGGTCCTTCTAATGCGCCCACTCCCGCAGAGGGGTCTGCTCGCGGTCCTCAACCGCGAGGGATCGGTTCGGGTGGGGTCGCTACGACTTCTCGTATGACTGCGACCCCTCCGGTTATCGCGACCCCTCTATCTGCCGTGCCCCCTCCGGCTACTGCGACTCCACCACCAGGTGCTCGCGGCCAGCCGGTGATCGAAGTCGCAGATAATTCGCCGAAAGGCGATCGGAGGGAGGGGGGCCTCCCTCCTAAGGATATGAGAAGCGAGCCTACTAGTGCTCGCGAGTCTGCGACGCCCTCTATGGGTGCCGTGAGTGCTCGCGAGACGGGCTCTGGTGAGATGGTTGTGGCCCAACCTTCCGGGTTGGGGGTTTTTGTTATCCCCCCACACTTGCATCCTGTATGCAAGTTTATGTTTGATAACATTCCCCCCAACTCCTTCGGGAGTTTGCCTGAGCCAAGCCCGGAGGCTCTCTCTACAGACATTGGAGTGAGACTGGTTCAGGTAACAACCTTTTCTCTTTCTATCAATCTTTTCAGGTTTTTAGACGACTAGCATTCCAATCCTTCCTTCTTTGTTTGTTTCAGAGCCTGGATCTCACACTTCGCGTTAGACGGGATGTCGAAGCAGCCCGCCGCAGCGTGGAGGATGTGGAGAAGAAGAAGAAGACCATGGAAGCCGAGGTCCAAGGAAGGGACAGTTTGGTGAAGGCCTTGGAGGTTCAGATCTCCAAGCTGGACGAAGAGAAGAAAATTCTCCTTGTCAAGATCCAATCCCTGACTGAGCGTTTTCAGTCAGTGGACCTCCAACTCGCGAAGCTTCAAGAAATTCATACCAAGAGCGAGAAGGAGAAGGAGATCTTCCGCCAGGACAAGATCCAGTTTGAGGGATGGCTCAAGGATGCGCGGGCCAAGCTCGAGGAGACTCAGAAGAAGCTTGAGGAGGCCCAGCAGGAGCTCAAGGAAGCCCAGCAGCAACTTCACCAGTTGAAGGATGATTCCATTCACTGGGAAGAGGAGCGAGTGGCCCTCGTTCAAATGATATCTGATGAGGGTCCTCGCGCAGTTCAGGAGTTCCGGACTTCTCCACTTTACGATGAGGAGCGGTATGATGCATATATTGCTGGTCGCGATTTCGCGGTCAGAGTTATGCAGATGATCGTTCCAACTTTTAACGTTGAGGAGTTCGACAGGGTGGCATTCGAGGTTGCAGCTAAGGAACGGGCTGCCGCTGAGAACGAAGCCACTGAGGCAACAGATGCCCCTCCTGCTCCTGAGGGTGGTCCTGAAGCTGAGAGCCGCGAGCCTGCGCAAGATGAGGATGACCAACCTTGACCTTGGCAGCTTCCTATATATTATTATTATTTTTTTTTTGTGAAGAAATCTTGTAATTGTTTCGACCTTTTGGTCTTTTTGAATGAATATCTGTTTCTGTAAGGCATTCTCCTTTTCTTTCATTTTTTGCTTTGATCTCAAATGGATTCATTAAAATGCGACCCTTTAATTCGAGCACGAGTTGCGCTGCTCGCATTTAGGGGGTATGACCACAATTCGAGCGTGAGCTGTGGTACTCGCGATTAGAGCGCGAGCTGCGGTTCTCGCATTCCGGAGTGCGATCCCTCCTCTCACCAATCGCGAGTAACTAACTCATGAAAATGAATTAGACTCAATCCGGGGGTCGTACGACCGTGTCCACGTTGAGATAGACTGATCTATCGATTGAGATTTTAATTCTACCAAGGGCAGAAGGTTGGTCAAGAGATGGTATTCATTCTCTTCGAGGCTGTTCAGGTCCATGTAAATGGAGAAGCAACCAACTAGTAATGATTTCAGTCCTACCAAAGATAGGCAATTGGCCAAGAGGATGTGTAAGCACTCTCTTCAGGGCTATTCAGGTCCATATAAATGGAGTAGCGGCCAAAAGATATCTTTCACTTTATTCATAAAACGTTGTAATAAACTACATCGAATCTAGGGGTAGTATCGTAGCAAATGCTCCACGTGCCAAGGGCGACGTACAGGCTTCCCTTGCATGTCTTCAAGATAATAAGTACCGAGTCGCACAACCCTAATAACCCGATACGGGCCTTCCCAATTCGGATCCAATGAACGAACAGGAATTCCAAGATTTTTCCTTAGGACCAAATCTCCGAACTGGAAGGATCTAGGTCGAACCTTTGCATTCCAATAACGAGCAATACGTTGTTGATATGCCGCCACTCGTACTTGGGAAGCATTTCTTCGCTCTTCCAAGAGATCGAGATGAAGTCGGAGGTTTTCCTGATTGCTCGCGGGATCATACTGTTCGATCCGATATGAGGGCACTTGAATTTCCACTGGTACTACTGCGTCAACACCAAATGCTAAGGAGAAAGGAGTTTCACCTGTCGATGTACAAGCCGTGGTTCTATAGGCCCATAACACCTCTGGCAGAAGTTCTGGCCACACCCCTTTACATTCACCTAGCTTGGTCTTTAAATGATGCTTTATGATTTTATTCACTGCCTCGACCTGCCCATTCGCCTGAGGATGATATGGAGAAGTGTGGAGATTGCGTATCTTCCATTTGTCGCAAAATTCATCAAAGGCTGCGTTGTCGAACTGCATTCCGTTATCGGTAATTATAGTATGAGGAAGGCCGAAGCGACATATGATATTTCTCCACATAAACTTAGTAGTTTGTTTTTCAGTAATTTTGGCTAATGGTTCTGCCTCGGCCCATTTGGTGAAATAATCAACCGCTACGATCGCAAACCTATTCTGTCCCTTTCCCATAGGTAAGGGCCCAATGATATCGATCCCCCACTGAGCAAAAGGCCAAGGGCTGTCGACTGGGGTCATCTGCTCAGACGGTACACGAGGTATAGGTTGATATCGTTGACACTTGTCGCATTTTTTAGAAAATTCGATGGCGTCTGCTTTCATAGTAGGCCAATAATATCCTTGCCTCATCGCTTTATATGCTAAGGATCGCCCCCTGGGATGATTACCACATGCCCCCTGGTGTACTTCATCTAGAACACGATGTGCTTCTTCTGGATGAAGACACCTTAAATAAGGCAAGGAGAAGCTTTTTCGCAACAAAATTCCATCGTGTAAGGTGTACCTGGCAGCTCGAAGCCGAATTTGTCTTGCAGCTTTCTTGTCTTCTGGTAGGTATCCATCTCTGAGATAAAGGATGATATGATCCATCCAGCATGGAGACGACTGAACCGACATAACTTGCTCGAGAGTCACATTGTCAATACTCAAGTTCTGACGGTGCTCGATGGGAATTGAATGTGATAATTCCGATTCCGGTGCAGAAGCGAGCTTTGCCAAGGAATCGGCAAGTTGGTTCTGCTCGCGAGGGATATGAAATATTTTATAAGTCTTCAGTTTGGCGAGCAGGATGAGGACACGAGACTTGTATAAGGCCATTCTTTCTTCTTTGGCTTCGAATTCGCCAAGAACTTGGTTAACAATGAGCTGGGAGTCGCTATGAATTATCAAATTTTGGACTGCGAGGACAACGGCTAGTTCGAGGCCAACAATCAGGGCCTCATATTCTGCTTCATTATTGGAGATGCGTGATTCGAAACGCATAGCATATTGAAAATGCGACCCGTCGGGAGCCACTAAAATCAGGCCCGCTCCACTGCCAGTAGCCCGCGACGACCCGTCCACGAAGAGAGACCAAGGAGGCTGGTCGCTGGTCGCGACATTATCTTCAAAAGAATATGTAAATTCGGCGATGAAGTCTGCCACGGCCTGGCCCTTGACTGCGGTCCTAGGACAGAATGAGATATCATGCTCACTGATCTCGACCGCCCATTTAGTTAAGCGCCCTGAAGCCTCGGGTTTTTGGAGGACTTATCGTAGTGGATGATTTGTTGGTACTAAAATAGCATGGGCTTGGAAGTATGGTCGCAGTTTTCGAACCGCCGTGACTAAGGCTAGAGCCAGTTTCTCCATATCAGAATACCTGGTTTTTGCATCGACCATTGCTCGACTGATATAATAAACGGGCCTTTGCACCCCGGAATCTTCTCTTATTAAAGCAGCGCTAACGGCCGTGGAAGACACAGATAAATAAAGAATGAGTTGCTCATGTGCTACAGGTTTAGATAAAATGGGGGTCGCGCTCATGTATTGCTTCAGTTGTTGAAAAGCTTCTTCACACTGAGGTGTCCACTTCCAATCAGACTTGGCCGTTGCACGAAGGAGTTTGAAGAAAGGCAAGCACTTGTCAGACGCTCGCGAGATGAACCTGTTCAATGATGCGATGCGACCAGCCAGACGCTGGACGTCCTTCAGAGTAACGGGGGATTTCATCTCTATCAATGCTTTAATCTTTTCGGGATCTGCCTCAATTCCACGTTGGCCAACCATGAACCCAAGAAACTTCCCTGCAGACACTCCAAACGCGCATTTTTCTGGGTTCAATTTCATTTGATACTTCCTCATTAGATCAAAGGCTTCTCGAAGATCAGAAATGTGGTCATCTTCAACGATGCTTTTCACGAGCATGTCGTCAACATATACTTCCATATTCTTACCGATTTGAGAAGCGAATATTTTGTTGACAAGACGTTGATAAGTGGCCCCTGCGTTTTTAAGACCGAACGGCATTACCTGGTAGCAATATAGTCCTCGATCTGTGATGAAGGCAGTGTGCTGGCTATCAGGTGGATGCATCACAATCTGATTGTAACCAGAATAGGCATCCATAAAGCTGAGGAGAGCATGTCCAGCTGTTGAGTCGACCAACTGGTCGATTCGTGGTGTCGGGAAGCTATCTTTGGGACATGCTTTGTTCAAGTCTGAATAGTCGACGCACATCCTCTATTTGCCATTAGCTTTCCGGACGAGAACTACGTTTGCGACCCACTGTGGGTAGTCAACTTCTTTTATGAAATTAGCCGCGAGCAGCTTCTCAACTTCAGTTTTGATCGCCATTTGTCTTTCTGCAGTAAAGGCACGTCGACGCTGATGTACGGGTTTATGCTTCGGGTCAAGGTTGAGACGATGTGCGATGACATTGGGATCGATGCCTGGCATATATTTATGAGACCAAGCAAACACGTCCTGGTATTCAATGAGGAAACGGATCAAATCTTCACGGTGGATACTGTTTAAGGAGGAACCGATGTACACGATCTTAGACGGGTCGGCTTCGGTCAAGCGGATCGCCACTGTTTCCTCCGCTGGAGTTCCTGATTTCAAAGCATTTTCTCTCGGATCCAACGCGGTGGCGGGAACGTCGGATGAACCTTGAACTACTTCCATGACAGGTGTCGCTTGAGCCTTCTTTCGATCTTAGAGGGCTATCTGGTAACAGGACCGTGCCTCCTGCTGACTTCCTCGCACGACCCCGATGCCATTTGGGGTAGGAAATTTAACACACAGATATGAAGGGTGCAAGGCCGCTCCAACCTTAGTCAGAGACGGCCGCCCAAAAATGGCGTTATATGTTGATTTTCGATCCACGACGAGGAAGTTTACGAAGACGGTGGTCTTCGCTGGACTCTCTCCAAAAGTAACTGGGAGATCGATGCTTCCTTCGGGTGTTACTACCTCTCCTCCAAAGCCGACGAGGGGGGTCGATACTGGTTTGAGGAGGCTTCTGGATAGTGCCATTTTGTTGAAAGCCTCCAGGTACAGAATGTCGGCTGAGCTACCTGTATCCACCATAATCCGATGAGTCAGATAATTTGATACCTTCAATGTGACTACGATAGAATCTTCATGAGGGAAGTGGATTCCCGCTGCATCTTCGAGGGTGAAAGAAATTGGAGGATGGCTCGCTTTTGATGAGCTGGACGTCTGTTCCAGCCAATAGATTTGCTGGGGTTCTTTGGACGCCTTCCGAGCGTATGCTTTTCTTGAAGCTTGAGAGTCACCCCCACAAGCTGGTCCCCCGACGATAGTGCGAATTTCTCCCGTGGGCTCAGCGTCCTCTTGATCGGTTTGATGATGAGATGGTTCCTTTTGGCGAGATGAGGTCTTCGCCCTTTCTGGTGATCGATTTTTACGAGCAACATAATCCTGGAGATGACCTTTTCGAATAAGGGCTTCGATATGGTCTCGTAGAGAGATACAGTTCTGGGTCCTATGCCCGTGATCTTTGTGGAAGTAACAGAACTTACTCTTATCTCTCTTCTCGGGATCGGATTTGATCTTTGCAGGCCACTTCACATATGGCTTGTGTTTTATCTCCATTAGAACGTTTTCAGGAGATCGATTAAGAGGAGTGTAATTATGATATTTACCAGAGTAAGGCTTCCTGGGAGAACGATCGTGTTGATCACGACGGTATTTCTTATCTGTAGAAGAAGTTCCTTCTGGCTTGCGTTTCTTACTTTGTACTCCATGGCGTGTCAATGCGACTTCTTCTGCATTGATATATTTCTGAGCTTTGGCTTGGAATTCCGTCATAGTTTTCGGCGGGCTTTTATCTAAGGCAAACCTGAATTTCTCGCTCGTTATTCCAGCAATGAGGGCTGTGAGACCCTTTTCTTCAGTGTAACCCTCAGTTTGAACGGCTTCGGCAGTGAACCGTACTGTGAACTCTTTTATTGTCTCCCCATGTTGCTGTTTCAGATTCATCAGATGGGAGGCTGGCTTCTTAATGCGAATACTTCCCATGAATTGAGAAAGAAATATCTCCGATAATTGGGAAAAGGAACTGATGGAACGGGGCTTTAACCCCCGAAACCACGTACGAGCTGCTTCCTTCAATGTTAGGGGAAAAGCCCTACACATGATTTCTGAACCATGTCCCTCCAACTCCATGAGAGACCTGTATGTTTCCAGATGTTCCAGAGGGTCGCCAATGCCTGTGTACGGAGCGATAACAGGCGCTCGGTACTTTCTGGGCAACGGGGCTTCCATGACCTCGCTGGTGAAGGGAGATTCAGATTGATGTATCGCCGCCATGACGGCAGGTGGTCGATTTGCTTGGTATCGCTGTTTCATGACATCAAAACGATCTTGGATTCTTTTAAGATCTCCTTCCCATGGTAGGGTATAGCTAGATGTTTCGGCGGTGGAGCCTTGCAGTTGAGGTTGTCGAGACTAACTGGAATGTATAGAATGCGGAGACGGCACAGGGGGATGGCCGCCAAGTGGTGGGACCTGTGGTTCGTCCATAGAATGTCTAGAAGCTACTGGTATGGGTTGCGGTGGTAACCCTTCGGAGGGTTGTCTTTGCGGTTCAGGGAAGTGCTGATCAAGCCGATTTGACAGCGCCTGAACTCTGGCGTTTAGAGTTAGGAGAGTGTTTCCGAGGAAACGTAAGACATCATCTTGATTTCCAGAGGCCTCCAATAATGGGTTTGTTGATGGAATATTTGGGGCTCCTTGAGGGATATTCGTCGGAGCAGGTGGGAGGGTAGGTGCGGATTCTGTCTCATCAGGCTGAGGTGGTGCCTGCCTCGAAGTTGAAGGATGAACAGCCTTTTTAGGAGGCATCGCCGAAAGACTTTTATCGGTGGTTAGTACGATTGATTTTGACGATCAAGTCGTTCCCACAGACGGCGCCAAACTGTTAATGTCAGATTTTGTAACGAGATCTTCCGGTTCTTCTCCTTCACTCCAACAGGGATTTTCACCAGCAAATCTGAAAGAAGATAGCAACTAAGGGTGGCTGGGGACCAGCCGTTAGCCCTCCGATGCTTAAGTCAGACCAAAGAAAGAAGAAGAGAAGCCAAGCAAAACGGAACAGAGATGGAATGTTTTGTGTGTGTGTACCTTTCTCTTAATGGAGTCACCCCTTTATATAGATCTGAAGCAACCCAATTTGTTACGTAAGATATCGGAATCCCGCTGATGTCGCGTACGATACCGAAATCTCGCTGATTTCGTGGGACAAGATCCTTATCCTTAGAGGCAAGATTTACCCAAATGACTTCTTCCGGCAATCACGTTTCTTGATAGCAATCCCCTGAGATTCGGAACCACCATAGAGGATAAGCCCAAAAACCAACCTATGCGGGCTGCCGGTAGTAATAGTGCTGATTGCTCGTAGTTGGAGTCATAGCTACCGAAAAGGAAGGAGACGCCGAAAGGAAGAAGACCGCCGCGCTGGCTGTAACTCTGCTTGGTGTCGTAGGGGATTGAACAAGCCGCTCGACGAGGACCGGGTGCTGGAAGTATGAAGACCGTCCAAACCAAAAGACTCAGGACTATTCTGATGTCGGGAGCTGCTTGTGTCAGGGACGCTCGCATTCATGATGTGCGACCCTTCCTGACGAGCCCGAGCAGAGATGCTCGCATTCGAGGGATGCGACCCCTTCTGACGAGTCCGAGCCGAGCTGCTCGCATCAGAGGGATGCGACCCCTTCTAACGAGCCCGAGCCGAGCTGCTCGCATCCGAGGGATGCGACCTCTTCTGGTGAGCACGAGCCGAGCTGCTCGCATCCATATAGTCGCGACCCTTCACTTCTTGTCAGACTATATTTGCCTACAACACTTAAGTTGGTAAAATTATTCGATGTAGAGAGATGGAACCCATGAGAGGTGTCCATGATGGCAGAATATCTCTTGACATAGCTGAGAGAATGAAGTGCTTGTTTGTCAATGGATCCTTACATGTATATGATGCTTGATTGGATCCATTTACATTACATGGGTATTTTAATGAATTTGGTCATGATGTATAACATTGGCTTTTTGGGACATGATGAAATCATAAAACGGGACAATGAGTGGACACTAATGGTATACAAATTCTCATAAGCCGGGGTTGGTGCTATGGACACTAATCCCGTGCTGTCGGCCTATGCTGGGTTGCTCGCGACTCCCCATAATGACCACTGAGTTTTATTTAAACCGGTTGTATGCGAAAACACTTAAATAAAGGTGAAATTAAAGTCATGCACTTCACTTGGCTCCACGTGGGTGTACGGAATTGAGAATAGGCTAGAGCATCCTACTTCTCCCGTGCACTGTCACGTGTAGATTTGGGTTATGAGCTTCCCATTTCTCACGTGGTCGGGCAAAACTATGAGCTTGTGTGTCCCAGGAACTCCTAGTGACTAGTGGTTAGCGTGAAGTTGTAACAGGGAGTCTCCCACTTCATGTATTGTGATTCTAGTCAGGGTACCTTAGCCAGAGCATACATTCCATGCATTGCATTAACAAATATTTTACTTGATTGTTTTGTTTGAATAAAGATATTATTGTGTTGCGTTACTTTGAGTTTTGTACATTGTTATTCTTGATAGTCTTGGAGGGAATATTCCCTACTATGATAGCGTTTAACACTATCCTAAACATAATTTAGGTGATGCAGGTGAAGATCCAGGTATTGAACCCGATTTTTAAGGAGAAGAGTTCGATGGTTCGTACGATAACATGGCGGATGACGATGTTAGAGAAATTTAGTTGATGTTTTCATTTATTAAATGTTTCTTTTGAGTAGTTGATACATTTATGGAATTGTAATAAGTTTTCAAGAGAAGACAATAAGTTTTCAAGAGAAGACATAGATTAGTATTTTAGTTAATTAGCGAAGATATTGGTTGGTTCCCTTATTTAAACATTGATGATGATGTAGTGAGTTTGATAAAATAAGATGACAATTGTTTCTGCCATTGTGCTTGAATGCTATATTTCATTATTTGACAAATTAGTTATTTCATAAGTTACTTGGAAATTCGGCTGTTATGTTATATACAAGAGTTAAAATCTCGGGTCGTTACATGCTGACATATGCTGAGCTATACCAATCAGGCCTTGGCAAACAGAAAAATCATGTTGAATCCGAGTAGGCAATCTAGATTCCTCCTTCGTCCAAATATAAGAAGTTTTAAATGGTCAATCACCACTGTTTCCTGTACTATCGTCCATCTAGGATTCGGAGCAGCTTCATTTTTTATCATGCCATAAAGTAAGATTTCAATACGAATGGACGGCGTGGATATAGGATGAATACGTCAAGGCGACTCGCAAGAGTCGCACCGTCTTCGGTGAGGCCGGAGCTGCCCCCAATCCGTTCCCCGGGCGATCTCTTCTCTCTGTCCTCATAAAGAAAAATTAAAATAAAATAAAATAAAATAAAAAGAAGGGAAGCGGGCTTCATATTTCATAAACTCCAGCTCCTCCCCTTCTCTTGAAATCGCCGGAATCTCATTCTCCAAACGCACCAACGTCTCTTTCTGCACCGTCCATCTGGTGGGCCGTACCTTCGACCAGTCACAGTATAAGAAAGCACAAAGGTGCGTTTCCCCCTCTTCCCCTCTCACCCCAGCCTCATGAATTTCTTCTCGCAAACACCACCTGTAAGTCACTTTCCACTTACAGAATTCACAGGGAATAGCGGAATTTGATGGTTTCTTGAGTTTGTTGTAATTTGGGAATAGTGAGCTGAAGAGTAGGACTATAGAGAATTGTTTTGTTGCAGGTTGGTGGAAAGTCCTCTCTTGGTGGCGATTGCGTGATTTTTTCGATCTGAAGTTGTTATTTAGGGTTTTGAGTTTAAGAATTGTGGAATTGATTTGGGTTTGGCAGCTGGTGATCAGACCATTGATGCAAGGCTCATTTTGATAGAACAAATTCTAAGCCTTTTCTTCTTTTCTTGTTTGGTTTATTAGAAAAGGAAAATATTTTGTGGTTGGAAAGATGTACCGGAGCGTGGCTACATCTGCCACCTGGGGTGGTTTACCTACAGACAGTGGAGATTATGCGGTGAAGCTCGATCAAGTGCCTCGTTGGATTGATGTGGAACAGCGGTCCTCTTCTTTGTACGAGAGCGAGGATCCTTCCTTCCCTAACCCGTATTTCTCAGATCCTCTGACATCTATATCTGGAGCTGAGGGTGGTGTTGATGGGGTGGTGTCGAGGTTTCCCATTGATCATGAAATCAATTCAAGGATATATCTCTGGCGTGGCAACCCTTGGAATCTTGAGGTTGATGCTGTGGTTAACTCCACAAATGAGGTAAGCCATCTTTCCAAATAGGGTGTTTGAAATTAATGGAATGTTCATCTGATGTTTGGAAATAGTAGGGAATTGGCAGGACAGTGTTATTCTGGTTGGAACTGTTATGTGATACTGTGGTTATGTTTGTTTCCTTGTCTACTATCATATGTTGAGACCTTTTGTGCTCCTTTATTAACTTGTCTTGATAGCATATATGACGCAGAGGACTAATGATTATCTGGGACTGAATCCTTTGATGCTTGCTTCACAGAATTTGGATGAAGCACACAGTAGTCCTGGATTGCATGCTGCTGCTGGACCTGGTCTTGCAGAAGAATGTGCAATGCTGGTAAGCCGGATGTGGTCATGGTAATTTCAATAGCTATGTTTTTATTTATTGCTTTACTTTTCTGGGCTAAGCAGACCTTGGCTTTGTTGCATGGAATGATTTGGTATGTCACATTTCTTTGCAGGGTGGATGTCGAACTGGAATGGCGAAAGTTACAAATGCATATGATCTTCCAGCTCGGTTGGTGTCTGAGTCTTATTTTGTGATACAAGGACGATTTTTGTCGATTTTTTAGAACAAGAACCATTTTGCTAATAATTTTGCCTATGATTTCTTACTGGTTGCATTGCTAATAATAAAAAAAAGTCTTGCTGAATCCAGACATTTGTGTACTTTTAGAAATCATCTTTTATGTGCTTATAAGAGCAAGGCATATAGGTTAAGTCGATATCTAATTCAAGATCTGAAAGTAAATCTATTCCTGTTTCTTCACGATGAATTGAATTCCTCTGTAATTTCTGTTAGCAGTAAATTAACCCCTTAGCTGCCTTGTTATATCTCTGAATTCTAAGCCTGGAGTTGATATGACTTTAGTGTGCACGAACTCTTAAGTTAGTTGCATTTATGGTCTCTAAGCATGGTTGGGTGGCCTCTGTGGTATTCTGTATGCATAGTCTGATGCTTAAAACTTCAAAACTATATTGTGAGATGGATACTAGCTTTTGAATCCAACAACAGTACAGAGTTTCTAATTAGCTGAATCCCTCAAAGAAGGATTGTGGATTTGGCACTATGCATACATCAATAGCCCACACAGGGTCGGGGCAAACATCAAGCATTGTGGGTGTGCTCCCCACAGACGCGAGTTCGATTCCCCTCCCCAGGATTACCCAATGCACGTGGTTTGCGGGTGATTGTATGCATCCACAAGGAATAGTCTCGCCTTAAAATGGAGCGGGGACACCCTGACGTCATAAAAAAAAGAATAAAAAAAAGAAGAGCCGGCGTATAAGAAAATCAGGGAATGTTTTCATATCAACCAAAGTGGTTTCAATTTTCGCCACTCATTAGGGGATAATTTTTGGCACCAAAATGGTTTGGAGTCATTAGTTGGTCTATCAGAAAATCTATCAACGATCTAATAATGGGGGATGTGGATGATTTCAAAGTCGAGTAGTTCTTTCTCATGTAAATCCTTTTTCCATGAACCACTAAAGGGGGGCATCTACTGTCCTTTCGGGTTAGTGTGGGGGTGCATTGGTGCCTCTAAAAGTGGAATCCATTATCTTGATGGTGATGGCTGACAATATCCTTTCTCCTGATCACCTCAAGCATCGGCATCTCAATTCTCCGACATGATTCGTGAGCAAAAGGGATGAAGAATTAGTGCACTATTTGTTCCTTCATGTCTCAATGGAAAACTGTTTATGGGGATGCTTGATTAAGATCTTTGGCGTGCATTGGGTTTTCCTATAGAATCTCGGCGGTGTCTTACAAAGCCGAGTTGCGCCCTTTTGGAGAAAGCAGGGAGGATTTTGTTGGAAGACTGGTTCCATTTGCTCATTCTTGGGAAATTTGGAAAGAGAGGAACAAACATATTTTTCTGAACTCAATGAGAATTTGCTCATAAAGATATTGAACATATAAAATCTGAAGTGCTACAGATCTTCTGAGAGAGTGGATCATAGTAGCTAACAGTAAATTGTTGAGTGCTACATGGGAAAGTAGTGTGTGTACGTGTGCTCTTAGATGCACCTGCAGAGTACCTTATTTGTGTGTCTGTTTTGGTTCTGAAGTGCACCTGCAGAGTATGCTATTTGTGAGTTACCCTAGAGGCAAGAGATAAGCTCGGTTGTAAATGATATAGAATATGGAGATGGGAAGGGTCGAAACTAAGCTCTCTCCCCCTTTCATCCATTTTCTTTCCCTCCAATTTTCTCTCTTTCCTTTTCACCGTGAATTGTATCATATGCTAAATCTGTCAGTGCTTGGATTTGTCTGCCGGCCAGGCGTGGAAGCTAAATTATGGTGTTTCCTCTCTTGGAAACGGGGTCAATGTGGTATTGGAGTGTTTATAAATGATAAAGGCATGGTGGTCAAATATGTCTCTGTCCTTGCTAGTCAAAAGGAGCTGAGTGCAGCAGAGGCCACTATTCATGAAGGATTGCGGATTTTTGTGAGGGAGTTCTCAGGCCCCTTGATGCTGTAGGAGGAATCTTCTGAAATTACTTCATGGGCTTCCTCTACGAGGCAAGGGTAGGACAATCGACAAATGGGGCCTTCCTTTATTAGGGCCATGCTTTTTACCTTGTTGGGCCAGCCCTATTCAAAACGATAATTTTGCTTGGTCTGCGCCTGGCTCATTGGCAACCCTGGTCAGGAGCCTTGGACCATCTTTTATGAGATCCAGTCTCTTGGGCTCAGTTTTTTAACACTTTATTTAATTGTCCCTTTTATGTGTTATGTTCCAGATACAGATGTATGCCTTAGACATGACATTTCTGGTTCTTATGCTCTGTCAGGAGGGTTATTCATACTGTGGGTCCCAAGTATGCGGTGAAGTATCATACTGCTGCAGAGAATGCTCTTAGTCACTGCTATCGTTCTTGCCTTGAGCTTCTTATTGAGAATGGACTTCAAAGGTTGTTGGGTTTTATATCTACATATATTGCATACTTGAATTTTTATACATGTCTTATCCTATGTCCCTTGGAGACGCTGAAAACTTAGTTTGATAATTTCAAATGCAGCATTGCAATTGGTTGTATATATACAGAGGCAAAAAATTATCCTCGTGAACCAGCTGCTCATGTGGCAATAAGTGAGATATTCCTTGCTTTTTACTATGTTTCTTATTGCCTTTTTTTTTTTTTTCCCTGTTCTGTCATGATAGTGCTTTGCATGGTATGCAACTCCTCTATACATATATGTATTTTCTTTGTTCCATTTGCTTTTTGTCAATTGGTCTTTTCTTTGGATATTTCCAGGGACTGTTCGGCGGTTTCTGGAAAAGCAGAAAGATAAAATCACTGCTGTTGTTTTCTGTACCACCACATCAAACGATACGGAGATATATAAGAGGTACTGCTGCTACATTTCCATAACATTGAAGAATATATTATGGATAATGGCAACATTAGCAAGTATGGAAATGGTTCCTGTTCTGTTTATCCATCTTTGCTTTTCATATCTTAAAAATGTCTCAGCATTGAAAGATTTCTTTTTAAGTCAGTATGCTACTTTTTATGGATGGTTTACGATTTGACTTTTTCTCTTTTCCTTAACTGGTTTTATTCTTTGATTTTATGCAGATTGCTTCCACTTTACTTCCCCAGAGATAAGCATGAAGAGGAGGTGGCATTGTCAAAGCTTCCTGCAGATGTAGGGGATGAGAATGGAGAGACAATAATAGATGAGCGCAAAATCAGAATAACACCTTTGCCTGCGGTGTTGGCAGCTATCCCCAAGCCTCCCACAGCTCCAGTTGATCTTCCTCTTAGCAATGTTGGACTGACACTGAGACGGTTAGTGGACATTTGATTACTTTCTAGTGGATATGTAAATTTTTTGTTGTCCATTTTGTTTTCCCTTTAAATAAAGAAATTTGCTAGAAAAGTTTCCTTGTTTATTGATGTTGCAATGGGTGTACTATTGGCACAAAACAAAGATCTCAATTCTCAACCATGTACTACATTTACTCTCTCTCTCTCTCTCTCTCTCTCTCTCTCTCTCTCTCTCTCATGAATAACTTGAAATTTATTAAAGAAAAAAGGAAAAAAGGAAAAAGAAAATGAGATACAGTCCATAAGGCAATGAATAAGAGTACCCGATGCAAAGGATATTTCTATCGATTCTTGCCTTTGTAGATGAATCGGCAATACAATTAGCTTATCTGATGACCTGATTCTAGGTAATATATAAAGAGTGGAAACACAATCTGATGTTATTTACGACAAAAAGCAAACAACATTTTAAGAGGAGAGGCTTGGAGGCAATCCTATGGTAGATGCTTCCAGATGCCATCTCGTGGGGTATTTCAAGAGAAAGGGTGATGCAGGGCAACTAATCACTTGCTCTAAAAGCTCGAACTGTTAGAGTGTGAAGAATCAATCCTTTTATCTCATAGCTCAGGTCGAGAGGGCCCTGCATCCACGGGTTCACCTCAGGGCCCTGAAGCCACGGTCCCTTGAGTCCACAGGCGCTAAGTCCATAGCTGACCCCACCCCGAGTGTTCTCCTGAGTCCACAGGCCGCCCTACTTTTGCTCGGTGTGAAAACGCTCCTGCATTATTTACCCCCAGTGAGGAGTTTCGAACACGAGACCTCCTGCTCTGATACCAATTTGATGCAGGGCAACTAACCACTTGCTCTAAAAGCTTGAACTGTTAGAGTGTGGCGAATCAATCCTTTTATCTCATAGCTCAGGTCGAGAGGGCCCCGAATCCACGGGTTCACCTCAGGGCCCTGAATCCACAGGTCACCCTAGGTCCTCGGTCGAATCCTCCTACGTGGGCCCCGAATCCACGGGTGGGTCCGAATCCACGGTCCTCTTGAGTCCACAGGCGCTGAGTCCACAGCTGACCCCACCCCGAGTGTGCTCCTGAGTCCATAGGCCGCACCACTCGAGCTCGGTGTGAAAATGCTCCTGCATTATTCACCCCCAGTGAGGAGTTTCGAACACGAGACCTCCTGCTCTGATACCAATTTGATGCAGGGCAACTAACCACTCGCTCTAAAAGCTCGAACTGTTAGAGTGTGGCGAATCAATCCTTTTATCTCATAGCTCAGGTCGAGAGGGCCCCTGAATCCACGGGTTCACCCCATGGCCTCGAATCCACAGGTCACCCTAGGTCCTCGGTTGAATCCTCCTACGTGGGCTTTGAATCCACGGGTGGGTCCGAATTCATGATTCCCCTGAGTCCATAGCCGACCCCACCCCGAGTGTGCTCCTGAGTCCACAGGCTGCCCTACTCGAGCCCGGTGTGAAAATGCCCTTGCATTAAAGGGACTATCGAGTGTTGTGCCCCCCTTGTAGAAGAGCTCTAACAGATGAGGAGGCAGCATATTACACTCTTATTGAATCGGCGCTGTAGCTTTCACCCGATGCCGGCATTGGAAGATTATATGGTGTGGAAGGCTTCACCTTTGGGCTCATTCTCAGTTAAATCATTCTATAAGCTGCTATCGGCTCCCGGTGAAACAAGGAAGGAATTCTTCCATGCATTCTAGTTATATGGGGCCCCTCCTAAGGTGGCCTCCTTTCTCTGGCTAGTTGGACGCAATCGTATCTTAACCATAGATAATCTCAAAAAACGAACTGTGATACTCCCAAATGTATGCCTGTTATGCATAGAAGATGACGAATCGGCTGATCAGCTATTCATCCATTTCTCGTTCGTAAGACAAATTTGGGCTTCTTCTTCTTCTTCTTCTTCTTTATCATGTTTTGAGGTTTCATGGCCACAGTCAGTGGTTGATCTACTGCAGGTGTGGCATGGAAGTGTATTACCGAAAGAGAAGAAAGCAACATGGCAGCTTGTTTTGCTAGCAGTAGTATGGGGCACTCGACGGAAACGAAATTGGAGATGCTTTCTCAGCAAACAAAGTCCACATGATCAAATTGTTAAGGAATCTAAGAGGGAGATTTTTGAGTGGGCAGCTGGGAATCGAGATATAAATGTGGATTTTGTGGTATCTATGTCTCGATTGTAGGGTCTGCAAGTTACAATATTTTTGTGACTCTAGTCCCTTTAGGGTTGTTTGTAATGAAAGATTGTTTGGGTTGTTTTTTTGCTGTTTTTTGAGCATTTACTTTAAAAAATGATATTATTTCCCTCTTAAGAAAAAGGCCTAAGAGTCCAAAGGAGTTCCTAAAGCTGACTTCATCGAGATTGGAGGTGATTTATTAATGACTCCCAGGTGCGATCCCCCAAAGCTATATAGCTTGGAGTGCATCTCTGCCGAGTAGGTGGATAATATTGACAACACTTTGATGGGCAATCTTTGGAATTCCGAAGTAGGAGACAAGTTAAGGGACAAAATGGTTTTATTAAGTTTTTTGTTTTCTAGGCCAATGGTGTCCTGAAATTCAAATATGGTGGAGTTGTTGGCCATCAAAATTTGAGGTGGAGTTTTCGCTAGTTAGGTTGGAGGTCCGTGATGGTAGAGGATGACGCATGTTATGCAATTGCTTGACATTGGGGAGACGTGAGCCCTGTGGGATTTATTTTTTTCTTTCAATTAGCATAAGGCTTCAACCCTGAGTCATGCTGAAGTCGGTGCAGGATCTCCTTTGGGCTTGGCATGGTGGAGGATGCGGGAAGGCGAGTAAGTCATTTGGAGGCTCATTACTTGGCAGTTTTTTGGAATGATTTGGAAAGAAATTTTTTTTTTTTGTTTTGAAATGGGAGTTCCTCGGCTTGCGGGGTGATTAACGTAATCTTGGTGCTTGTAAAGGGATGGGCTCCTAACGCTAAAGCAGCTAAGACTGCTTCTTTTTCTATCGTTAAGCCTTGATTGTGTTGTATTCTTTTCCTGTCTTTCGGCAGGCTTCTTAATAAATTTCGTTATCTCTAAAAAAAGGCTTCAACCTTGATTCCTTCATCAATTTCTTTAAGTGGCCAATAGTATTGGAGATTCCCTAGTTAATGATTTCTTGCATCGTTTCTTTGTATGGGGGAATTGTATGCATTGCCTTGATGGATCTTTGTAGTTTCTTGCTCTTTTTATTTTGAGGGATGAGGGAAATTTTATTAAGAAACCTTTGCTAAGGCAAAATGGGGAAATAATACAAGAGGAAACACCTCATATTACATATAAAAAAAAAAAAAAAAAAAAAAAAAAAAACCAGAGAGATTACAATCAACTAACACTTTCAGATTAGAAGCCCATTTAATCACTAACAACTTGACCTTACCGATCACCAACTTTTCGAACTGTTCTGAAAGCAACAATTGCTCCTCTCCCCCAAATGGCCCACCAAACAACTTTGAGGGTGAGATGCCATATGATTCTGCCTTCCTTTCCTACACCTCCACCGCGCCAAACCTAAAGAAGGTCCCTTGCAGTATGAGGCATAACTCATGGCGAATTGAAAATGGCTAGGGAGTGCAACCAAACTTTGTGAGAAAAAGGGCAATGGATAAACATATGGTCGACGGTTGCCCCCACTTGTATGCACAAGAAGCAAATATTTGGGATGATCATAGACCCCTCTTTTGTAGGTTGGTAATGGCCAGAACCTTGTTCCTTCCCACTAAACATGTAAAAGCAGCAACCTTGGGCAGCGAATCGTAGAATAAAAAAGTGGAAGGCATGATCTTGAATAACTGGCAGCCCATGTAATGGCAAAATATTATAGTATCATTTACAAACTAAAGATGAGATATTCTGGTTCTGAACTTGCCACCTTGAACCCGCTAAAGAGATTAGTTTGCTGTCCCTTTTATATCATATGGCTAAAACCTTCTACTATGACTAGAAAGAGATACGAGATAGTGGGTCATCCTGCAATAACCTCATTTGACACCTTGAAATAACCTTTTGAGGACTGTTCACCAAGACGGTGAAGACTGGAGATCTAATGCATGTTTGGATCCATTTCCTCCATTTGATCCCACAACGCATTCTATCCAGTAAATAATTAAGGAATTCCCATTCAACATGGTCATATGCAGTTTTTATGTCCAACTTGCAAATAACGCTAGCCTCGCTTCTTTGAATCTGGAATCTATACATTCATGGTCAACGAGAGTGCTATCCAGAATTTACCTACCAATCACAAAGGCACCCTAATTTTCTAAGATTATGTTTTCAATGACTGAATGAAATCTCGAGATAAGGATTGTGGACATTTTCTTATATGGGCTACCGACTAGGGGCTGGAAATCTTTTAAGTACTCGTGACTCGACCTCTTCTACTTTTGGAATAATGGCAAGAAAAGATGACCCTAGCCTCTGAAGATAATTGACCCTTGTTGAAGAAATCATTCACAAATTCTATCACATCAGACTTAATCACATTCCAAATCACTTGGAAAAAGGCTAAAGGAGCCATGTAGGCCTCGCGCTTTATCTCTTCCCAAGCTGAAAACAACATCTTTGATTTCTAAATCAGAAGCATGATTTTGTAAGAACTCAACATCTTTTTTTTTTTTTTTTTTGGTTTTGTTTAAGGATAATGGAATTTTATTAAAGGCCCAACAAACCTAGCGAGAAAAGAATATAAAAAAGAGGCCCCCCCTAGGGGCGACGAAAAAGGAAAATTAGCTAACAAAACTAAAAAGAGAGGCTTACTCGGAAAAAAAAGTTTAGACATTAGCTATCACTGCCTCAGTCGAGAAAGAAATGTTACAAAAGCATCATCTATTCCTCTCAGCCCACGTAGCCCACCAAACAGCCGTGGGGACCAAAAGCCAAATATCCCCATTCTTTGAGTTGAAACCACCCCCATGCCATGCCCAAAGGAGATCCCTAACGTTGTTCTGCATGACCCACGACGCCTTGAAAGAGGAGAGGAAATGGGACCACACCTTGTAAGTGAAGGGACAAAGTAAATAAATGATCGATTGACTTCGCCGCTTGTTTGCATAAAGAGCACATGTTTGGAATGATCATTGATCGCTTTTGTAAGTTGTCGATCGTCAAGACTTTCTTCCTACCCACTTGCCAGATGAAGGCTGCCATCTTGGGGGGGTGCTGTAATGCCAAAAGTGATATGCATGATCGCCTACGGAACTGGCTTCTTAGGACGAATCATTTTATAAAAGGATCTCATTATATATCTCCTGGAACTGTGACCTTTCCAAACCACGTTATCGTAACCACCGGGAAGAAGGACACTATGAAGCCGGTCCATAAGAGCAATAAGCTTGTTAGTCTCCACATCCGCGAAGTCCCTTCTACAAAGAGGAGTCCAACAAGCTACGGAGCCATTAAAAGAAAAATAATCTGCCACGTTCCTGTGCTGGAAGCTAGGTGGAGCCCACTATAATGTTTATGAGAAATCCACCCCATCCATACATTTTGCGAGCTCATTTTAGGACATGCGACAAAAAAATGAAGTAGATCCAAAACTCAAGTGGGCCATGCGAGAGGAAACAATGGGGATTGAACAACTATTGTTGAAACATTCGTATGGCCACATGTTTTTTTTTTTCTCAAGATAAGTCTTTCATGTTTTCAGTTCATCCCGGTGGCAATGACCTTATAAACGGTTTGGATGGCATATAAACATCAAGGTGGAGCCTGGAAGGTTTCAATGGTAGGCATTTCCTTCCCCAGTTTTCCCTCTCGTGTGGCCCAATTGAGTCTTTGATCCGCCTTAGTTTTGTTCGCATGCCCTAAAATGAGCTCGAAAAGCGGATGGACGGAGTGGATTTCTCACAAACATCAAGGTGGGCCCCACTTAGCTTCCCATGAACTTATGCGAAAAGGAAATCCGCGTCCATTGCAGATTGGGAGTGGATTAGGCGTGGCTCCAGTCTCACCCAAGACGGTGCGGCCCACCTTGATGTGTGTATTCTACACCCACACGTCCATCCATTTTTTCAAATCATTTTAGGGCATGAGACCAAAAATGAAGCACATCAAATTCTCAGGTGGACATACAATGGGAAATAGTGGCGATTGACCATTAATCGGCCACAAGTTTTGGACAAGCTGTTCTTTTTTTTTGTTTTTTTTTTTTTTGTTTCCTTCATCTAGGTTTCTTGACCTTATCAACAGGTTGGATGGAAAATAAATATTATGGAAACATTACGGTGGGCTCTAGGAAGTTTTTAATGGTAGGGCGTTCAATCACCACTGTTTTTGATAGTATGGTCCACCTTAGATTTGGGTCTTCTTCATTTTTGGGTTCATGCACTAAAATGGCATGTAAAAATGTATGGAGAGTGTGGATATAGAATACAAACATCAAGGTGGGCCCCCCAGTAAGGGCTGCACTGTCTTGGGTGAGGCCTGGTCCACACTGTATCTGCTCCCTTGCGGACGTGGATTGCTGCGCCGGATTGGGTACTATGAACTAGAAAAGGACGGTCCTGTCAGGGGATTTGTAGGGCCCACCGTGATGTATATATTTTATCCATGCCGTCCATCCATTTTGACAGATCATTTTAGGGTATGAGCCTGAAAAGGAGGCAAATTGAAGGCTCAAGCGGACCACACCACAGGAAGCAATATGGATTGAATTCCTACCACTGAAAACTTCTTAGGGATAAGATTTTTTATTTTTTTTCCAAACCAAAGCATTTTTTTTTTTCAAGGTCATTGAACCAAACCAAAAGCATGTTATAGGTGCGACCCTAGATATGAATGACCTAATATTTGCTAGTGTGCCATGTCATCATGCATTTTGAGTCATCTCATGCGGAGGGGAGTTATATGATGCTCCACCTGAGTATGGTTCATATTTCAGGTTTTGTTTGTACAGGTGGGCCCACTAGTTTCATGATCAACAACGCTATCAACATAGGGCCCACTATGGATGGATCATGCAAAAATAATAAATAAATAAATATTAGATGATCCTAACCTTTGAAACAACCTTTATCAGTTAAGTGTATGAGATGTTAGTTGTCCAATACAAGGACACAAATCGAAGGGTTATGATTATTCTATTAAGAAGAATATAGTACATGGCCCATAAATTGAAAGATTACGTTTGAGAGATGTATGTAAATTGGGCATAGGTGTGCCAAATTTGGTGGCATGGCAATAACAAGTTTTGTCTCATACTCATCTAGAAATTGAGACATTAGGTGTAAATATGACAAATTTTCAATTTTCAGACATTTATGGTTCGTGCTTACCAAATAGACTTTTGTGAAAAAAAGCACTTAATTTAAAGATATCAAGACTTTTTTCGGACAAATTACTAAACAAAATTTTCAGTACTTAGAAGTACTAAAATTAACACTTTTTAAGTTTTGGTACTTCAATTAATTTTCAGACCTTATTTTCAGTTTACCAAACGAGTACCTTAGCTAAGATCTTGTACGGACTTCCAATAAGGTTGATAGGGTGAAAGTCTTTCAAACAATCTGCTCCTTCTAACTTGGGGATAATAGCAATAAAAGATGCACTATATTTCGAAGCTAAATAACCCTTCTCAAAGGAGTCCTTGACAAAGTCCACCGCATCCCTTTTAACAATATCCTAAAACACTTGAAAGAAAGCCATGAAAGTCCACCATGTCCCTCATAACAAACTCCCTTTCCAGTGATTCTCGGAAGAGGAGGCTGCTTCTCTTGAGGTTCAATGTTCAGATGAAGAAGTGATGATGGCTATTGATTCGCTTGGGGGTGATAAAGCCCCGGGGCCTGACGGTTTTCCAACAGCTTTTTTGAAACTTTTTTGGCATGTGATTGAGAAAGAGCTCAGCGTGATATTTTGGAAACCCTACAAGCCTCTCCGCCTTCTTCTCTTTGTCGATCTTCCTTGCCCAGTTGATCTTCCCCTTTGTAACGATCTATCTCGAACGCCTCTAGTTGTTTCTGGTCTCTCATCTCTCATTATTTTGAAACCCTCCCTGTTTCTTGCTCATTGAATAAAATATTTTGAAAAGTTTGGCTGTCAGCATCCTTAAAGCAGCTTAGGCTGTCTTCCGCTGGGAGCTTTTGTTTCTTTTGCTTCTTTGTATTCTTTCCTCGCTTTTTGCGAGCTTTGTAACAAATGATCATCACCTTTGAAAAAATAAAAAATAAAAAAATCCTCAAATTGTGCTTTACATAGAAAAAAATCTACTTTATATTTGTAGCTATGTCAATGCAGATGTGCAAGTTGATGATTCTATTCCCTTGTTGAGTTCTGCGTTCTCATATATATCCTATCTTTTTCATCAAGAAGACTTGTAGAGAGCCATTTCAATATTCAAATCTTGATGCTTTGCTTGGAGCTCATCCCATGTGACTCAGTCAGCTTTGTACCAAGTTGTAACTCTCATCATAGACACTTGTTTTTATGAAGTTGTCAAGTATTTTATTGATTCAACATAAAAGTGGTAATTGATTTCTGAATTGGATCTGTTTCAAGATGGTCCTTTCTTCCATGGTTCCTTTTGCAATGAAATTTATGCTATCTTGCTGTTTTTTGTCAGTTATTTTTCTCTCTAGCTTTAATGGATGACTTTTGTTTTGTCAGGAATTCCTCCTCTCTGGATTCATACCTGGATCCTGCATTTATGTCTTTAACCAAGGATCCAGATCAACGCCGTAAGGAGCAATTGGAAAAGAAAGCTCAAACGCAAAGTGGTTGGAATTGCGCTAAATTGCTTGGACTTGGTGATCTTGGCGGTCCTCCATTATCTGCAGCTGAGGAATACTCACTTCATGCCAGATATCTTGCTAAAGCAAATTCACTTAATCTTTCAGAAATTGCAGAAATGAAAATTGTGTTAGTTCTTATGCATATTTTATTTTAATGTATGCATTAAGTTTTAGTTTATTTGTTATTTGGCATTTCCATAAATTTATAATTGTGTTGCTGTGGATATTGCTTTGAGCTGTCTCTTCCATTTGCCACATAATGAATGCATTAATTCTTGTCAGCAATAGCAGCTTCTTTAGGTAGTGAGTGTGATGGTTTTCACATCGTTTACACAGTTCAGATGTGATGCATGGCACCAACTTGGGGTCCAGATGGCATTTTGTTTGGGGAAGTGGGGAAACTTCATTCTGAATCTTGCTCCCTGAATGTCTGTCAAGGTGGCCCTTTCTCTCAAGTGTGTGCAATTTGGCCGGAAAATTTTCTTTCTTTCTTTCTTTCTTTCTTTTTTTAAAATCTTTTTTTGAGAAGAAAATATTTCACTCAGAAACACAAGAGGATAAAGGAACTGAAGTCCCAATATGAATGGAAGACCATATTACTCTGTTGCCAAGGAGTGCACGAAATCATTGGCCCCCCAAGTCAAGATGTCCAAACGAAATGTTTAATCCAAAAGAAAAATTGCGAATTTCATCAACCATGAAGACGAGCTTCCACAGGTTTGCCTGACCATTATGAGCCCAGAAAATAACTTTTCTGGACCTAATTTCAGCCAATGCCTTTGAGCTCAATGTGAAGACAGTAACATCTAAGCACACTGTTATTGAGCTGTATCTATAAAACATCCCTTATTATGCATTAAAGATAGACAATTGTTATGTTATTGCCATTTTCAAGGATTTGAGGTCTGTTAAATATAAAATACTTAATGATTGCCTCGAGTCTATTTTTTAGCTGTATGTTGTCATTTTAGGTCTTAGCTTGCATTTTATGCCTCATGAGTTTTAGGCTTTACTTTTGTATTTCAGTTATCGTGGTGGGGTTGACAGTGAGGGCCACCCTGTAATGGTTGTGGTGGGAGCTCATTTCCTGCTGCGATGTCTTGATTTGGAGCGGTTTGTGCTTTATGTAGTGAAGGTATCATATTCTATAATATTGACAGCATTGCAGTCTGGATTAATTTATTTTGTTATGCATCATTTCATTTACTTTGTAATTATTCATTTCGGTTACTTGGTTTTCCTAACTCTTAATCACAGTTCATTTGTTGTACCAACACTCAACTTACGTAAAATTTCTCTGTCATTACCAAGTCTTACCATAACAATCTGATGTTGCACAATTGACGAATTGAACTTAAATTGAAAGGAATCAATACGTACCCCTTGTAGTTGATCAAATCCTCCAATTGTCTCCGCAAAATTGATGCTTAGCCCAAAATATGGACTCAGGGATAATCACAACAGCTTGTAGTATAAAATTAGAACAAAAGAAACAGGAATCACTCTCCTAGAAGTCCATTTGTAAAAGTAAACTAAAAGGAGAACTCCATTCAATCAAAATATCAAAATAACATTGCTTTTATTTCTTAAGTATGGCTACACTCTCACCCGCATGCATGTGCAGACAAGTACACCCATGTGCACGCATACACGCATACAGAAGCCAACCTACACCCACAAACACAAATCTTTTTATTTATTTTTTATTTTTTATTTTTTATTTTTTGAGAGATAATAGCAATTTATTAAGAAGCCCGCAAAATTGGTAATAGAATGCAACGCCCAATAAACACTAAGAAGAAACAAAAAGATTTGCGGCCAAATTGACCTTTATGTAAGTAGTCCGGGCCGATACAAGACCTTTGATTTTAGAAATCTCCTCATCAACCTCCATTCTTTCGTTCCGAAAGCAACGGCCACAATCAGAAATCTTGTGTTTTGATCCCCAAAATGGTCCTAGATCTGGTTTATAAGTAGTTTCTAACAAGGTGTCCCGTATCGGTATCGGTGGGCGTAACGGTGCCCACCGTTTCCGATACGGATACGGGCCGTATCGGCCGATACGCCCCCCGTAACGGTCCACTTTTTTTTTTTTGCCAAATTTTTTTTAAAAAATATGGATTAAATCCAGAAAATTCCAAAATTCCAAATATGCATTCATTTATAATTTTGAACATGTTTATGGTGGTGAAGCGGTTTACTCTTTGGTGAAAAAGCTGTATCGGGCTGTCTGGTGAATTTATGAAGCTAATAACCTGGAATTAACTGCAGAACTTATAAATTCAAATTTCTAACTGTCTAATACCAATAATATGTATATTAGAATAAATGTAACATCAAAGTATTTCAATTTTCACATGTACTATTATTTTTTATAATTTACTTTATATTATTTACAATTTATTTACATACCTGAGGAGTGAGGAGTGAGGAGAGGACTGAGGACTTGCAAAAAATAATGTATTAAGACTTCTCTTATCTTAATCTATGACCGACTCTTGTCCTGCCAATTGAACATTCTAAAGTAGAAAAAAAAAATAGTAATACTTGATATACTCCCCTGCAAGCATGTTGATTAAAGATTACTTGACTGGTTGTCACTTGTCAGGGGAGTTATTTTAAACACAAGTTCAACAATGTAAAGTGTGTGTTTTTTTGGTGAATGTATGACCATGTGGGTAATGGAAAAGACTCACCAAACCGGAACTCACCACCAAAATGAAAACCTGCTTTGTTGTGGTTGCTCAACCTCCACGTCGTCGTCGTCGTCATCATCATCGGGTTGTTGCGGTCTTGTTGTTGCATATCCATAATATTCAGTGCCTAGAGGGAAAGATCAGGTCAACGAAACCTAATGATGACTGATCCTGACTAGGCAAAGATTCTGACACTGAGTAAGGATATCTACCAGTGCCCGTTGAATAGCCGTGCCCATACTGGTACTCGTATTCAGGGCCAGGCTGTTGAGATTGAGATGAATAACTTGGATTTGGTTCATATGGTAGATGTGGAACAGCGTCAGGAGGACTACTCCAACATGAAAGTGGCGGAACAGGTTCCCTATAATCCCATTGGCTGTAAGAATACCTATAATTCCTCGGATCATAGCCATACGCATGCTGATGTTCCAGATCTGTCGGTGTAAATTGCGGTGCAAGACCTGTAGGTGCAGGACCTGCAAGTGCACTACTGGAGCCAGGCTCTTGCTGGCTGTATCGTGACTCAGTACACTCATAAGTTCGACCCCCTCGGCCCCGTTTGCTTCGTCGAAGTTCATCAGCCTCGCGATCCGTAGACGGCTGTATGGTATCAGTAGCCTCGGTGGGTTGAGCAATGCCAGAAGTGGGACCAGCATTAGGTGCATCATCATCATCATCATCGTCATCATCATCATCATCTGTTTCAGTATCGCTAGAGCTCACACTCTTCTGCTGAGTTTGCATGAAATCCGCCCCCCTTTCTGGGTCCAACACAAATGCACGACTCTCTTGCTGTGCCTTGTGTATTTCTGGGTCTTCAACTTCTATTTCTTCACTATCCTCTTCTATTTCTTTTTCCCTTGCTTCCAACCAAGGTAGAAGTGGGTCATCCTCATCATAAATATTGTCCAAGTTTATTGGACAATAATCCACATCACCCGGCATTATTGGTGTTAGGCCTCCTTGAATGCATGCGCATTCTTAGCCTCATGTTGTAATGCATAAAGACAAGTCTATCTAACGTCCTAGTCTGAATTCTATTTCTATTCTTCGTATGAATAAGTGCAAAACAACTCCAATTTCTTTCGCAACTAGAGGAAGACGTTGTTTGGCTCAAAATCCTTACTGTAATTTTTTGGAGAGCCGGTGTGTCCTCTACGAAATTTACCCACCAGTCGGCGGGGTGCAACCTAAGTACTGCATGTTATGCAAGAGTATCTCCAAAGCTATCCTGGCGAGTTCCAAATATATCCAATTCATTCAAAGCCTTTATTTGTACATCTAAGTCAGGCTTTAATCTCTTTATCACGTTCTTTAATCCAATACGAATCTCATCATCCATAACAAATGATTGGGCATATCTATACTTAGGTTTTAGGTAATAACCTACTGCATGAATATCGTGGTGGAGCCGCTTTGTCCATCTTTTGTCGATCAAATTCCAGTAAGATTGCCAGCTTGAACAATCACGTTGAATGGCCAACTTCGCTTTATCCATGGCGTCGTAGAGGAAGCCCATCGTAGGTGCTTCATCGGTTTTAACAAGACGAAGTACCCTCATCAGTGGTTCCATCACCTTTAAAATTTTCTTAACCCTCTTCCAATATTTGTTGTCTCTTATGGTGTTTACAACATCAACCGGCGTCCCTGATGTCTTCTTCCCATATTTTGTGTTGAGCCATTGTTGGGAAGCAAACATTTCACTCAACTCTCCCCTATGCTGATACAAACTCTCTAAAGCTATAAAGTTTGTTGCAAATCTAGTTGCCGCTGGCCTAAGCAACTCTCGTCCCTTCGTGAACTTTCTCATTATTGCAACTAGGTGATTATGGTTGTAAATAAATGTTGTCACTTCTTTTGCTTTTTCAACCATTTCTTTGACATTCTTTCTCTTTCCAATATCTTCCAATATAAGATCAATACAATGTGCAGCACACGGTGACCAAAATATATGTGTTCTCTTTAGCATCAACAAATTTCCTGCAGACTTATATGTTGCTTCATTATCTGTCACAATCTGCACCACATTCTCCTCCCTAATCTCATCCACTACTTTATCCATCAAGCTAAAAATATATTTAGCATTTTTTATTTCATCCGAGGCATCAATTGACTTGTGGTACACTGTTCCCAAGTGGCAATACACCATGAAGTTGATCATGCTGCGTCTTGTTGGGCCAGTCCAACCATCACACATGATCGTGCATCCTCTGGCTTGCCATATGGGTTTAAAGGTATTTACGTATGCCTTTGTATCTGCATACTTTGCGTCTGTCCATTTTCCCCTAATCTCCTTGGCTGTGAGAGCTTTAATTCCTTCACCTGCTTCTGCTGCTGCATCAATTACTACCTGCCAATATGGAGAGTTTGCCTCATTAGGGGGTATGTTGGCATGTATAAATAACTTTGCTGCTGCCCTACCCAGTTTCTCAACAGAAGTTCTACTCCACATTTGTTTTATCTTCTTTTGTTTACTAGATTCTTTCCTAAAGAGGATCGGATCAACAGAGGGTCTCCTAGGCACATCTTCTTCTTCCACATCTACATCTATAGGATGACGAGCTACATGTAAAGATGTGCCCCGCCGGCTGCTAAACATATGCCTTAATCCACTAAACATACCCCCTCCAACCCCAGCTGTACTTCCCGTTGGGGCTGCAGTTGTACTCCCCTGACCACTCCCACTCCCACTCGCACTTGAACCAAACGTGCGTCGACGTTCTTCCTCTTCACGAGCATAGCGCACGCTTTCTCTCCTAGCTATAGTCATTTCTTGATCAGAATCTTCCCTAGAATCAATGATGTCTTCGCCACGAACGCCCATATATTCTGGACCAAACACCTCTTGTCGGGCCGCATCAAGGATATCATCTTTCTTTTTCTGCACAGCAGCTCGTTTCCCCTTTGACTCATCTAAATTGGCTTGCATCAGTATCATTATCTCTTTGGGAACTTTAGTGCATCTTACAACTTGACCCTTTCGATTTGCCAAATGTTGTTTAAGTCGCGTAATTCCACCACTTATTACTCTATCACAATAGTTGCATTTTATTTGGTGCCTTCCACCACCTACCCTTTGACAATGTTCCCATCCAATATCCTCATTTGCAGTTCCACTTCCAGTTTCAGACATTTTTTAATTAGAGATGGCTTATGTGGCTATGTCACTTAAATACCGAGTCTAAAAGTGAATTATTTAGATTTTAAAACTTATAAATGTAATTGTAAATCTTAAATACAGATAATGAAATCAAGTACTAACTACTAAATTCAAATACTAAACCCTATGGGCTACAGCCTACAAAGTACAACTACGAAGCTCCAAAACGGCAAAACCTGTCGAAAAAATAAAAATATAAACATACATTAGTCATTACTCATTAATCTGTAAATATGATTCTCTATGTTTTTGAAAAAAAATGATTTTCCCTAATTTTTAAAATTATTCCGAAATTAAAAAATACCAAAAAAATAACAAACCATGTGCATAATCTGTAAAATGCACATGCTAATATTCTATTATAAGTAACACATATTATCCAACCTTTAAACCAGAATTTTTTTTGATAAAAATGATTTTCCCTAATTTTTAAAATTATTCCGAAATTAAAAAAATACAAAAAATAGCAAATTATGTGCCTAATCTGTAAAATGGTCATGATTGTGTTCTACTATAAGTAACACATGTTATCCAACCTTTAAACCAGAATTTTTTTTTGAAAAAAATGATTTTCCCTAATTTTTAAAATTATTCTGAAATAAAAAAAATACAAAAAAAATAGCAAACCATGTGCGTAATCTGCAAAATGCACATGATTATGTTCTATTATAAGTAACACATGTTATCCAACCTTTAAATCAGTATTTTTTTTTGAAAGAATGATTTTCCATAATTTTTAAAATTATTCCGAAATTAAAAAAATACCAAAAAAATAACAAACCATGTGCATAATCTGTAAAATGCACATGCTTATATTCTATTATAAGTAACACATATTATCCAACCTTTAAACCATAATTTTTTTTGAAAAAAATGATTTTCCCTTATTTTTAAATTTATTCCGAAATTAAAAAAAATACAAAAAAAATAGCAAATCATGTGCATAATCTGTAAAATGCACATGATTGTGTCCTACTATAAGTAACACATGTTATCCAACTATTAAACCAGAAAAAAAAAAACATGATTTTTACTAATTTTTAATATTAATCCGAAAATAGACAAAAATTAAAAAAATATAAAAAAAATATAAAAATCAGTTGCATAATCTTGAAATACACATTTTAACATTTTACAATGGCTACAACATCATATCAAGGTGGAAAAAAAGTGATTAGAAGAAGAAAAATGTATAAATACCTATTTTCGGATTTCTTTGAAAAATGGCCCACGGAGCTTCGATTCATCCAAATCGTAGAAATTGGTCGTTTTAATTCTCTAAAATAGACTAATTGTGGTCGTTTTTAGCAAAAGAACAGATTAGAAAAGAAATGGGGGAAGAAAAGTGTGAAGAAATTACAAAACATCAAGTATTTATATATAAAAAAAAAGTAGCCGTTTTTTGACCGTTACGGGGGCCGTAACGGCCGTTACGAGCCAAATTTTCGGGGTCCCCATTTTGGACCCCGTATCGCGTAACGGTCATGGCCGTATCCGGTACGTATCGGCCGATACGGTCGATACGTAACCATTTTGGCCCACCTTGTTTCTAAGCCTCCTTCATGCTTGAAAGGAAGAAAAAAGTGTGGGTGTAAAATTAGAGAATATTGAAAATAAAATTTTGGAAGTGTGGGTGTAAAGGTCTTCTCAGGCTCTCAGCCCCGTAATGTGTTGACCAGGGTATTCCATATCGGTAACGGTGGCCATAATGGTCACCAGACTCACCACCGTTACCGATATGAGTATTAGCCATAATGGCACGACTGATGTAGGGGTGAAACGACCGCTACAACCCCTATAACGGTCGATTTATTTATTTTTTTACCCAAAAAATTTTAGAAAAATATTTAGAAAATCCAGAATAATGTAAATATTCAAAATATATATTCATATTTTGTTTTGAACATGTTTATGGTAGTGTAATGGTCTACACTTTGGTGAGTGTTGTATCTAGTTGTCTGGTGAATCTATGAATATGGTTATGTGTCTCTAATATTTACACATCACAATCAAGCATTAGAACTAGAAATAGGAAAAAAAGATGTAAATACCACCTTTTTTATTTTTTGAAATAATGGTCCTCAGAGCTTCTATTTGCCGAAATCGTTTCAATCTACGATTTTAATCCTAAAAACCATAGTAATAGTGGTCGAAATCACTGTAGAATAATCTAGGAAAGTTTTTGGAATGAGGAAAGTGAAAAAACGAGGAGAAAAATGGATTTAAATAGAAAAAGAAGTGGTCGTTTTTCGACCATTATGGGGGTAACGGTTGTTATGCCTTGTTATGCCCCATAACGGCCGATACGGTCCCAAGAAATCAACTGCCCCGTTTCATCCCTGTATCGCGTAACAGTCACGGCCATTACCTATACGTATCGGCCTTTACAGGCTTATTGTAATACAGAACACCTTGGTGCTGATACAAGGTGTATCAGCTTGTGTCGGCTTTGGACCGGGCTTGGACCTATTAGCTTGGCCCATGTGCTGGTCTTGGGCCTAGCTTGTATGGCACAATCAATTTTCAGGCTAGGGTTGTGCTGAGGTCATTTTGGCCTGGTCCAGCCCAAATGCTAATACTATCCCCCTTTTCCCTCTATTTCTAATAAAAGTTCAAAATTCAAATCTCTCTCTCTCTCTCTCTCCCTCCAGCCCTTCTAGTCCATCTCTCTCCTCACTTTGTTGTTTTTGTTTTTTCAAAACCCATTAGACCATGCCTCATCTGTATCCTCTCCTCACATCTCACTATATCTAGCTTCCCTTCTTCTATTTTTATTGTCTTTATACCCAAGTGCCATCTCTTTCCTAAAAAGTGTAAGATCCTCCAGGAAATCCAAGCCCCCCGCTCTCTCTCCCTCTTTCTTGGTTGGGGAGAAGATGCCCTTTTATCTGGGTTGGGCTGAGTTCAGTCTAGGGCCAACCAATTTTTTCAGGCTTGGGCTTGGGCTTGTTATGTTGGGCATCCCGGGCTTGGATCTCATAGTATTGGGCCGGCCCCATCCCAAATCTGGCCCATTTCCACCTTCATATACACAAGGCTGATGCTTTATTAAATACTACTACATTTGGAATCATAAGCAGTGTATCTTAATCAGTACTGCTTTTTCTTTGACAAAAGCAGCAAATTGCCAGTAAAGAATTATGATATGATGTTAAGATCTTCATGTCTTTTTTTTAATTTTTATTTTTTCTTCCTACATTTTGAAGCAGTTTTTGACTGCATGTTTAGTTCTAATGTTTGCATGAAACCTTTCTTCCGCAAAACCCAACAGCATTAGTATCTCACTTGACCTTCCTGAATTTATCGATAATAAGAGTACTCTTCTCTTGTTACTTCAGGAACTCTCTGTTGATACATTTGATTTAGCCATATAACATCATGCTTTGAGCTAACAATGGAACTGGAAGCTTGAATGTCACCATGAATGTTTCGCTTCATTTGGCTTTCACACTCAGTTACTTATGTTATAGGACGTTCCCATATCTTTAAATGTAATGAGCCTACCATCACTGGCTGTGATGAATATGATATCCCTTTTCTTTATGAGTGATGAGGACAATTTCTTGCATCATATGTTCTGCCTTTGTTACTCCAGGAACATCTATTAAGAGCTGCTACCTTCTTGTGTGATGACAAAATGTCAATATTCTAATATTGGAAATGGAAGTCAGAGTTGCATTATGTCAACAAAGAACTTGCATACCTCTGATGGTGATGATATCATTGACTTCAGAAGTGAAGAAGATGACATCTTGGATATTCAGGTTTTCTTGGATGATTCGTTATCTGGGAATAATGGCTACTTGATTCCTAAGAGTCTATATAGCTACATGGTCAATACTTGATATTGCTTGTTTTCTTTTACAGAAAATGTACGAGTCATTCCTTCGTGTTTTTATTTCTGATTCATTTGTGCTTTTGCTGTGATGCTTTATGCACAAGTTCTTGGGTGCTTGTGTTACTGAGACTGTGGTCTTAATAATCAATTTTGCAGGAGTTTGAGCCTTTGATACAGAAGCCTTATACAATCGTATACCTTCATTCTGCTGCATCTTTACAGCCGTAAGTGTGGTATCACTGACTGAATTTCAGATTTGTTGCTTTTGGCTGGGCGTTCCATTCTCTAAGCTTTGCATTCTTCTCTCTCTCAATTCTTTGATTTTGTTGTCAAAGCTACACAACTCTTGGTAGATGGTATGTGTTACTGTTTTGAGTTATATGCATCTTCTTCAATGCATCCTTCTTAAGTTCAATGAAAAATCTAACATTAACCTTGTTCCGGAATGTCTCTGTTGGATCCTTCTGTCAATCAGGGAGCTTACCATTATGGGATGAAACCCAATTGGTCCAAAATGGTTGTTCAACTGTCTAGAGTTGCAAACCAATTGCTGAGAGAGGGAGCTTTTGTGTGTGGGAATTGGGAATCAGTTGTTCTTAAGAAATAGGAAATGGAAGTGCCTATGAATTGTTGGAATAAAATAATATAAAAGTTTTAGCAACTGTCTATATTTGATATAATATAGAAAAGGAGAATGTTCACAATGGAAGTGGAGTTACTGTTCACCTGGGCCATAAGTGCCAACAGCAACAGGTGTACGACATCCAAACCATCTGGATGAGTTGGAGCTGGCCACCGGATGACTGGAGTACCAGGTAATCTTCATAGTGAGGCCCACGCTTTTGAAGGCTAGGATGTTGTAGACAGTTGATATCTTGGCACATTTTTCTGTCGGCAGTAGAGCTGTACACAAGCCGAGCCAAACCGAGCTTTGCCTAGTTCGGCTTGGTTTGGTCAGCAGGCGACCTGGGCTCGAGCTTGGCTCGGCTTGGTCCTCGAGCCCAGGTGGTGGGCTTGGCTTGGTTTGGACAAGCTTTCGAGCGGAATTCGAGCCTGTTTGAGCTTTAAGCTTTCGAGCCAAAATTCGAGCCTGTCCGAGCTTCAAGCTTGTCCGGAGAGGGAGGAGATGATGCGGATGGCCGGAGGGGGTCGCTGCTGCTGGTCAGGTCGAGGCTGTAGGGAGGGGGTTTTTTTTTTTAGCTTTTTAGGGGTGGGCGGGCGAGTGGGCGCTGGAAGAAAAGAAAAGTAAGGGTTAGGGGCTAGGGCGAGCGGGCGTTTAAGTTAAAAGAATTATATATTTTATTACACACACACACACACACACACCGAGCCTTCTACGAGCCGAGCTGAGCTCAGGTCAAGCTCAGGCTTGGCTCTAATTTCCAACGAGCCCACATATTCGGCTTGTCTTGGCTTGAACCACCCTCCGAATCGAGCCGAATCGAGCTTTTTCGAGTCGAGCCGAGCGAGCTTTTCGAGCTAGCTCGGTTCGTGTATAGCTCTAGTCGGCAGATGGTAAATTTTAGTCCCTTGTGGCATTTATGAGCATTCCTATATAGAACTAAAGTGACTATTTCTGTAGAAACAAAGATATGTACATTTAGAAAAGAAGAGAATTCTTGCTGTACGAAATTGGGCGACTTAATTGTCGCTTTGGTGGAACCATGATAGCAATAGTTGTTGTTATACACAAGGGAATGTTTAGGTGACGGAACAACAATGAGATTCTAGAGTGGCTTCTTGATTTGCCTACTGTCACGGCCTAAGTGCTTCCCAAGCATTAGACCACATGGCACTTGTTTACACCCTCTTTGTAAATGATTCAACCTGTGACCCAAGTGTAGCCAAGCTACTTAGAAGAGGAGAGAACACACAACAGAGGTATGAAGGCAAGAGAACTTATATTACACCAGAACTCAAGAATTTGTATAAGTTGAGTTTTGTTACAAATGAGGAGCCCTCAGTATATAGATCCAAGAATCTTCTAGCTATCCTACATGAATGGTTAGGAGGAAAAGGAAAACATGTGGCAATCATCCTAGATGACTCTACATGAACCCCCTTTACTAGATCCTATTCAAAATAAATAAAATTTAGAAACTTCTACAGATCTCTACACTATATGCTTGTACCATTCCTACTATTCTGTTCAATTCTCTACATCATGCACATAGCCTTTGGTGTACGAGAAGATTCAAAATTGGGTAAGTACCTGGATAGTCCGTGACGTTGTGCTCCATCTGCTTTTTAAAAAAAATAAAATTTGTGCTCCATCTGTCGTACTCTTTGTAGAGTCTGTACCAACATTTACTTTTGTTACTGTAGATTTGTAAACTAGAAGTAGAAGAAAGAAGAAGAGAGATGAGAGAAGAGAGAAGAGAGAAGAGAGAGTTGCGAAAGGAAAGGAAAAGAGGATTATGGGGCTGGACATCCTCCCTCCTCCTATTTATATTAATAATAAGAAGGTGAAAAGGACGGAAACACTAATGTAGGACGTGCATGATATAGCTTAGGATGAATGAGGTGAGATCAAGTTCCACATTAGTTTAGATAATCATCATGCAAACCCAAGCACATCCACATGGAAGATAAAAACATATTTAGATTCAATTATGAAGTGGCCTAGGCTAATCGCATGTGTGGTGCATAAAGTTATAAAGAAATCACAAAAAATGGCCCCTTGGAATTAAGGACTTCCAATCTAGCATAGGTAATATACCACATTCACATGAGAAAAAAAGGGTACCAATAAAATTCAGATTTAGGGAATTAGGGATTTAGGGTTGATGAAAGTGGTTGATGGGGGTGAAAAAAATCAGAAACAGAATGTGGGATGAGAGGGCAAGATTTGGAAGAACTTACCAGTAAGCTTTGATATACCCTTCCATACTTTGATTGAAAGGGAGGATTTCCACACAAACCCTGAAGGAAAAATAGAGAAGGAACCCTCTCTAAGAAGAAGTTTGCTTCTTCTTCTTTTTTTTTTTTTTGCTTTTTTTCTTTACACAATGGGCATTAGGGCTGGACATCCCCCCCCCTAGTGCTTTTATATTGAATTTTGTTTAAAATTACAACTATGCGCTTCACTTAATTAAAGTGGGCTAAACTCAAAATCAATGTTCCAAACACAAAGAAAATGATCTAAATTGTCCAATAACACTTAAAAATAACTAAAAACATAAGAAAAGAAAACAAGGGTCCAAGGGGCCCGGATCTAGATGATTTAGTGGCCCGACTAACATGATCCAACGGTCGAATCGACTCAAAAACTTAAACATGCGGCTAAAAACTTCTAACAAGCAACCCACATGCATCATCCCAGTGTGGGGTCTTCCTGATGCACGTCCAATGCATGTGGGGTCTTCAAATTGGCTCGGCGGGCCCCACTTGGAAGTCTCTATCCATCCAAAGGGAAAGCTGCGAGGAAGATGATGGTCGTCTCCGTCTCTGGTAAACTCGTGTGAATCCTCTGATGTCCCAATCAACTCTCCCCGGCTGAGAAGAATTCGCCACTGGCAAAATAAAACTATGGTAGCGCTCAAGGAGATTGGGCTATATGCGCTGAAGCCGGCCTGTTCTTCCGCTTCACGAATTATTTCTGATATCCTCCATGGCGGGTGAAAACCGCTTGGTGGTCCAGAACATCCTCCATCTCTTCTTTCCGTCCAGGTAAAGATGGAAGAGAAGGCAATGGGTGAGAAGTCAGGTCTGGCAAAGGCCATAGGCTAGTGTTGGGATCAGGAACATCATTATCTAGGGTAGGGGAAAGGTCTGCAGGAGGGCTAGATGATAAAGATGTAGGTCCAACACAAAGCACAAGGTCCTCCACATTGAATGTGACATTAATGCCCATGTCAGATGGAAGATCCACCACATACGCATTATGGCCCACCCTTGTCAAAACTTTATATAGACCTGCACTACGAGCATGTAATTTTCGTATGGTTCTCTGTGGGAATTGTTCGAGCCTAACGTGGACAATGACATAATCACTCACCTGAATTTCTTTAAACGTACGACGTGAATTTGCAGAGAGTTTATAATGTTGATTGCTTGCATTCATGCGCCTTTTGATCTCATGATACAATTCATGAATATGTTGTGCAAATGCTCCTGCGGACTCAGATGGCCTATGTGAGACGGACATGGGTATGAGATCTATAGGTGTTCTAGGCTTGTACCCGAGTACTATCTCGAATGGACTCATTCCTATGGACCTATTGGTTGAATTATTATATGCGAACTCGGGTATAGGCAAAACCGCATCCTAGGTCCTAATATGATCACCACCAGGCATCGTAGCAAATTCCCTAGGCTTCGATTGATAACTTCCGTTTGACCATCAGTCTGTGGATGGTATGCCGAAGAGAACTGCAACTTAGTCCCTATCATGTGCCGTAAAGTTTTCCAAAAATTACTCATAAAGCACACATCTCTATCAGACACGATGGACTACGGCAAGCTATGCATATAAACTACCTCCCCAAAGAAAATCTTAGCCACACTGATGGCATCAGACGTTTTAGAACAAGGGAGGAAGTGGGCCATTTTCGAAAAGCGGTCCACTACCACAAAAATGGAATCGTGCTTTTTGATTGTCTTGGGTAGCCCAAGCACGAAATCCATACTGATGTCAACCCAAAGGGCGTGGGGAACTGGCAAAGGAGTATATAAACCGGTGTTCTGCTTCCTCTGTTTTGCCAGCTGACAAGTCCTACATTACCCTACAATATTAACCACATCTCGTTTAAGACTTGGCCAATAAAAACGCTCCTCAACAAGGGCAATAGTCTTGTCATGCCCAAAGTGGCCAGCAATCCCTCAGGCATGAAGCTCCCAAACAAGGAAGTCACGGAGGGACGTATGAGGTATACATAGCCTAGAGCCTCTAAACAAGAAGTCATTGATAAGGATGAACTCACTACTACCCCTAGACTAACTATCTAACAACGACGCATACACCTCTCCAAAATCTGGGCAACTAGGATAGTCTTCCTTAAATCGCTCAAACCCGGTAACTTCAACGCTCATGGATTGGAGTAACGCAACTCTACGACTAAAGGCGTCAACAAGTTTATTCTCAACCCCAACTTTGTGCTTCAAAACAAAAGTGTATTCTTGGAGAAATTGGACCCACTTAGCATGCCTTGGGTTCAACTTCTTTTGGGAATTGAGATAACGCAAAGCTTCATGGTCAGAGAATGAGACAAACTCCTGCGGTAATAAATAATGCCGCCAATGGGGCAACGATTGCACTACCGCGTATAACTCTTTGTCATAGGTTCGATATCTTTGTTTCACCTCATTTAATTTCTCGCTAAAAGAGGCGACATGGTGCCCTTCCTGACTCAGCACTCCACCTATACCTACGCCCGATGCGTCACATGCAACTTTAAAGACCTTGGAAAAATCTGGAAGTCACGTAACAAGAGCTTCAGTCATCTTGACCTTAACCTCCTTGAACACCTCAGAGGCTGCTTTAGTCCATTGGAACTCTCCTTTTTTTTATTTATTTTTATTTTTTTATGCAATCTGTAATAGGAACTATGATGGAGCTAAACTTTCTAATAAACCACCTATAAAAGGTGGCTAAGCCATGAAAGCTACACACCACATGAATATTGCGCGGCTCAGGCCAACTAACTATGACCTTGACTTTCTCAGGATCAACAGACATGTCCTCAAACGACACAATAAACCCTAAGAACATGACACTAGTTGACAAGAATGAACACTTCTTTAGGTTGGCATATAATTTTTCCGCCCTAAGGATACCGCAGACTTGCCTCAAATGGTTGAGATGTTGTTCCGTAGTCATGCTATATAATAAGGATGTCATCAAAATACACGACTAGGAACTTCTCCATGAAGGGTCTCAACACTTGTGTCGTCAATCGCATAAAAGTACTCGGGGCATTGGTTAGCCCAAAAGGCATGACTAGCCACTTGTACAACCCATCTTTCATCTTGAAGGCAATTTTCCATTCATCTCCTGGGCGAATACGAATTTGGTGATACCCACTCTTGAGGTCTATTTTGGAGAAAATGGTGGCATTGGCGATCATATCTAGTATATCGTCAAGACGCGATATAGGAAATCGGTACTTAACGGTAATCTTATTGATGGACCTGCTATCCACACACATACGCCACGTGCCATCCTTCTTGGGTGTCAGAAGGGCGAGCACGACACTTGGACTCATGCTCTCTTGAATGAACCCTTTTCTGAGAATCTCATCATCTTGCTTCTTGAGTTCTGCATGCTCCGTGGGGTTCATTCTGTAATGAGGAAGGTTTGGGAGAGTCGACCTAGGGACAACATCGATGGCATGCTGGATGTCCCTCATAGGTGGAAGCTCATCCGGGAGATCGTCAGGAAAGACATCACTGAGCTCCTCCATCACCGGAATCACCTCACCAGGCAACTCTACACCAACCTGGGGCGTAGCCTCTCTAGCCACGAGGGCATAAACCTCTGAATCCGCCCTAGTCTCTCTTTCAAATTCTTTTGCATTAATGATGTGAAGAGACTTAGGCTTGGACTTCCTTGAAGTTCCAAGATCACCCTTCTTGGTGGTCTCTTCTTTTCCGGTGTGTTCTTGGGTGGAAGGGGACTCCATCTAATTTTCTTGCCCATAAACATAAATGTACAAATATTCGAGCGACCGAATATTGTAATATCCAAGTCAAACAACTAGGGCCTACCCAAGATGATGTGGCTGACATCCATGGGAACCACATCGCACTACAACGAATCTTTATATGATCCAAACTGGATAGGGATAAGACAACGCTGTGAAACCGGAATTAGAAGACTCATCAACCCATGACACTCGATAGGGCTGAGGGTGAGGTTCGACTTTTAAACCTAGCCCGCTCACAATGTTAGTAGAAACCACATTAGCACAGCTACCACTGTCCACGATCACTTTACAATTCTTTTCTCCACTTTTTGCATAAGTGTAAAAGATCATGTTCCTGCGCCAATCATCGTTTTTCTTTGCTTGAGCAAAGGCGCACCTAACTACTGCAAGGGTGTGGGTTTACTGCTCATCTAAATTTTCATCACTTGCACCAATATTTGGTTCATGGTCCTCAACATCACAATCATCCTTGGTATTCTCATTTATCTCATCTATCAATAGAGCCTTACCCCTAGTATTGTTAGGGCATTCTTTCGCGAGGTGACCATAATCATTACAATTAAAACATTGTATGTGCTCACTTCCCCTTGAACTAGTGCTAGCTAGACCCTTACCTTTAACATCTCTGTTATAGGTGGGAGCACCAGTTGCGGCCTTAGTCTGATTCCCAAGGTTAGATTTGGCACCCTTGAGGAGTAACCCTATCACGAGACCCAAACTGCTTAGTGGTTGGTTGCACTAGGTATCTTTCAAGCTCCTCTACCCTAAGGTAGGCTTTCTTTAGTGTACCAACATCATGAGGAATGAGCTCACGCCTAATGTCAGCTCGAAGGCCTGTCCTAAAACGAGACAGGGTCATTGAAGGGTGCTCATTAATGTCACATTGCATCATATATTCCTCAAACTTGGCCATGTAATCCGTGACAGGCATCGACCCTTGCCTCAAGGACTACCACTGGTCCAAAAGACAATCATAGTAGGAGAACGGGAGGTATTTTTCTCTAAGAAGCTCGTTCATCTCAATCCAAGATGTAATGAGTTCATCCCTCCATCGCTCAGCCTTTCGTTCCGTATTGGTCTAGAATAGCTTATCTTGACCCGTCAGCTTCATCTTTGCAAACCTCACTCGACTGATGATCTGACAGTATCATGCCACTCAAAGAAGTGGTCCATGTCAGTTAGCTAGTCAAGAAAGTCCTTGGGTTCAAGCGGCCATCAAAGCTGGGAGCATCGACTTTAACGCTCCGCACGACCCTACCTTCAGGGTCATAATGATCCCTAGACTCTCTACGAGGCGTGTGAGCACGCGGACTTCCATGTCCTCCCCGCTGACCAAAAGTCCTACCATGGCCTTTAATGGGTTCTTTTGGAGCTAGACCCTGCTCATCTGGTTCCTCATCCTTTGGCTCTCCTGCCTGAGACTGGTGGTCTTCCCCAATGGCAGGGGTGCCTTGAGAGGCAGTCTCAAGCCGCATGATACACTGGTTACTAGCCGTCATTTGCGTGGCGGCGGTCCTATTGAACGTCTCGATGGCTGTCAGGCGGAGATTGATCTTTTCGAGGGCCTCTGCGATTTGTTCTGGATTCATGGTGGGGGACAAACGAAAACAACGACTTGTTCGGGTTTGCATACAATAAAGAACCCTAACAAACGACAACCTGGACTCTAGATGAATATGTGATGAATGGAATATGAGATTCAAGTGCAATGATGCTCAATGCAACACTAACCTAGGCAGCTAACATAATGCTTATGGACTCTTAAGTGCACCTATTAACCCTATGGACTGCCTAGGATGACTCAAATAAGGCCAAAACTGAAATTTCAGCTACTAGGTGTCTCAAAAGTCACTGAACTTGGAAATTCCAGTAATGTAGAACTTCTAAAATACCTAAATAGAAAATTTCAGCAAGCTATATGTGACTTGTATGAACTACTATTGATTTAGGAATTTTATCGAACACTTACCCTACGCTAGACCTAAGCTCTGATACTAAATTTGATGTATGACGTGCGTGACATAGCTTAGGATGAATGAGGCGAGATCAAGTTTCACATTAATTCAGATAATCATCACGCAAACTCAAGCACATCCACATGGAAGATAAAAAAATATCTAGATTTAATTATGAAGTGTGACCTAGGATAATTGCATGTGTGGTGCATAAAGTTATAAAGAAATCACAAAAAATGGCTCATTGGAAGTAAGGACTTCCAATCTAGCGTAGGTAATATACCACATCCACATGAGGAAAAAAGGGTACCAATAAAATTCAGATTTAGGGATTCAGGGTTGATGAAGGTTGTTGATGGAGTGGTTTGATGGGGTGAAAAAAATCAGAAACAGAATGTGGGATGAGAGGGCTTTTCATTTAGAGGAGTCGTGGATGAAGGAAGAGAAAGGAAAAATGAATACCTTGAAGGAAGAATGAGAA
Organism: Liriodendron chinense; assembly: GCA_003013855.2. NCBI lineage: Eukaryota > Viridiplantae > Streptophyta > Magnoliopsida > Magnoliales > Magnoliaceae > Liriodendron > Liriodendron chinense. Next base: position 297,865 of record PVNU02002456.1, read on the forward strand.
GAAGATCTGGAGGAACTCACCACCAAGCTTTGATATACTCTTCCACACTTTGATTGGAGGGGAGAGTTTCCACACAAACCCTGAAGGAAAAATGGAGAAGGAACCCTCTTTAAGAAGAAGCTTGTTTCTCTCTCTCTCTCTCTCTCTCTCTCTCTCTCTCTCTCTCTCTCTGTTTTTTTTCCCTTACACAATGGGCATTAGGGTTTGGACGTCTCCCCCTAGTGCTTTTATATTAAATTTTGTTCAAAATTACAATTATGCCCTTCAGTTAAGTAAAGTGGGCCAAACTGAAAATCAATGTTCCAAACACAAAGAAAATGATCTAAACTGTCCATTAACACCTAAAAATAACTAAAAACATAAGAAAAGAAAATTAGGGTCCAAGGGGCCTAGATCCGGATGATTTAGTGGCCCGATGGCTCGACTAACATGATCCAATGGTCGGATCGACTCAAAACTTAAAACATACGGCTAAAAACTCCTAACAAGCAACCCACATGCATCATCCCAGTGTGGGGTCTTCCTGATGCACGTCCAATGCATGTGGGGTCTTTAAATTGGCTCGACGGGCCCCACCTGGAAGTCTCCATCCAACCAAAGGGAAAGTTGCGAGGAAGATGATGGTTGTCTCCATCTCTGGTAAACTCGTGTGAATCCTCTGATGCCCCCATCAAACACCCTTTAACCAACAAAAGCAATTATTCCCCTTAAGTCCGAACCAAGAGTCTTAATCCAATTTCACTAAAGAATAGACAAGAAAAGGTGCTAGGTAGAGCCTTGATGAATACATCAACAAGTTGATCCCAAGACTGAACATTGACGACCTCACGTATGAAGTGACAATCCACCTTAATATGTTTGGTTCTTTAATGATAAACTGGATTGTTTGCAATGTTGGATACCAATTGATTATCATAAAACAATTGCACAAGTAGATTCATCAGAAATCCCTTTCTTTCAATAGTTTCTTGATTCAAATTAGCTCACATATAATGTGAGGCATTGCTCTATATGCTGCTTCAGTGCTTGTTGGGCCACAACACTCTGCTTCTTACTCTTCCATGCGACTAGACTTTCTCCCAAAAACGTACGGTGCCAAGTAGTATTCCGGCTATTTGTTAAAGAACTTGCCCAGTTCGCATCAGAATACCCAATGACTTGAAGATGATTGTTCCGTATGTACATAATTCTCTTAGTACTCCTTTAAGATACTGTAGGATCTGACCGATGCATCCACGTGAAGTACCCTCGGTCTCGAAGGGCTCATAAATTGGCTCACCACACTAACAACATAAGATATGTCTGGGTGAGTAATAGTTAAATAGATTAGTCTCCCAACCAATCTTCTATACCTCCCTGAGACTTGAAATAAATCTCCTTGATCACTAACAAGTTTGTAATTTAGATCCATTGGTGTATCAACTGGCTTGGTATTAAGAAAACTTATCTGAAACGTATTTCCATTGGGGCAAATTAATTCATTCCTTTGATTAGTCAACTTCTATACTTAGAAAGTATCAAAGATGACCTCGATCTTTTGCGAGAAAATGCCTCTACAGATACTTCTTCACTTCGTCAATTTCCCTGTCGTCATGTTGTGGAACAACAACATCATCAACATATCCTACTAACACAATACCACCTAAGATTCCTGCCCCTACAACATATGCTACTTCAATTCTTCAACCTATAGGTCGTCTTTCTGAATTTACACTCCTTGTTTGACTCCCCCTAAACCATGAATCCAAGTGGTTGCTCCATATAGACTTCCTTTGTGAGATCACCATGAAGAAACACATTTTTAAAGTTCAACTAGAAGAAGGGCCAACCATTATTAGCAATCATAGAGAGGATCGCACGAATAAAGTTCAACTTGGCAACATGAGAGAGTTTTAGTATAATTAACACCAAATGTTTAAGTATACCCCTTGGCAACCAAGCGAGCCTTCAAATGTTCAATATTACCATTAATGTAAAGTTTAATAGTGTATACCCACCTGCAACCGACGACATGTTTACCGACATGTACACTGGTAAGCTCCTAGATATTATTTTGATAGAGAACAACCATTTCCTCTTTCATTGCTTGCTTCTACTCCTTATGTAACAGTGCTTCCTAATATAACTTGGGAATAGAATCAGAGGACAATGATAGGGCAAATTTGTGACAAGTGGAAGATAAGCATTGAAAGGAGAATTATTTGGAGATAGGATGATCAGTTCATGCAAGCTTACCTTTTCTCAAGGCAATAGGAACATCAACTTATTCGGAGAAGTCACTAGATCACTAGGTTCGAAGAAGATATGGCTAATGAAACATTCATGATTGGTCGCACTATTTGTTTGTTTTTGTCATGAGTGGACTTTGAAGTGAAGGATTGTAACAACGACGACCTTTTTGTGTCCGTGAGTACCCAAGGAAATTTAATGGCTCTCGAATCGAATTTATCTAGGCCCAACTCCAACTAGTGAACAAAACATACACGTTCAAAAACTTTTGGATACAATGAAAACAATGGACTAGCTGGAAGTAAAACTTCATGAGGTGATTTACCCATTAAAATAGTTGAAAGCGTTTGGTTTATCAACAAGCAAGTCGTGATTACTGCATCACTCTTATTAACTTTTGTGAACATTGATGTGAATAAATAAAGCACAAGTTGTTGGAGTTCATACATTACATATTTATACCCTTAATTAGTAGGGATTTAACTAGTTTTCATGGTCTTGATCGGTGGTTTAGACAGACATTGCGTACATTCCATGATTTAGCCACTTACATGTTTTTCCCTGCTAAATTTCATTGTTTTATTATTTTAGGGAAAGCATGGACTTGAGTAGGAGGCATCTAGAACCAAGATGGAAAGCTTAGATAGCGTGAATAAAGAGTTTGTACGGCTAAAATAATGTGCCGAATATAATGGATGGTCCAGATTGGAGAAGAACAAGTGCAAAGTCTAGGGTATAGTTGGAGTGTAGAAAAGCGGAAAGAACTGGCATGAAAAAAAAACCCAACTTTTCACTAGAGTTGGATTTTGAGCTGATTTTCGCACCGTTAGTAGAGTGCATCAAATAATAGCAGCACGTCAAATTTGGTGCGAATCTGAGGTCCGTGGAAGGAGAAATCAACGAAACACTGATTCAAGCCAACGTAGGAAATTCAAGGGATCTTGTGAATAGTGTTCACACGTGTGAACGCCAATTCACGTCAATTCGCGATTGGATTTACAACATTGAATAAGATAATCAAACTTCAAAGTCGCATATCCAACACATAAACGAGAAGAAAATATCAATCCCACACCAATCATACATAAACCATGCATAGATCTCATAACCCTTATATCATATCTCAACCATTAATGACTCTACCATGTTTCTGAGGAAACTAGAAACGCATAATTAAAACAACTAAAGAAAAGAATTAGTATGTAAATATAAAAATAATAATAAAAAAAAATCCTTTTGAAGCAAGCAAGGATGTCTGCAAGGAGCTCTCCCCACGGTTGACCGCACAAGGGGTTTTCTAAGAAGACTCGCCGAAAGAATTCCCCCACCAGACTCTCCAACAGCGTCTATATAGCCGCTCCAGAGACTTACGCACCAAACTCCTCCTTCCACGTAGAAAATCAATAGGAAATTTCTATTTTTATATATATTTTTTTCTTATCTTCTTCAATTTGCATCAACCTTGCGCAAAATCTGAACCTTCCATCTTGTTCCCCATCTCAAACAAGCCTAAATGGGCCGTTGGTTCGAACCACAGCTGATCGCAGCCTTTGGAAAGATCTCAAACATCTCTCTACCTTTTCCTTTCTCATGGTCCACCAGAATCTCCGTTTTCTGTGAAATTTGATCTCGTACCCTGAAATCATAATCCTCTACAATGTAAGCAGCTCAGATTACCCACAACGGCCCCCACAATGCATGTGTGCAATGTCCAGATTCAAGGCCGTGGAAGCCTTAGTGCGAATTGACGTGAATTGGCGTTCACACGTGTGAACACTATTCACAATATCCCTTGAATTTCCTATGTTGGCTTCAAATCAGTGTTTCGTTGATTTCTCCTTCCACCGACCTCAGATCCTCACCAAATTTGACGTGCTTGCGATTATTTGACGCGCTCTACTAATGGTGCGAAAATCAGCTCAAAATTCAACTCTGGCGAAAAGTCGATTTTTTTTTCCTCTGCGTTTCTACACTCCAACCGTACCCTAGCCTTTGCACATTGTTCTTCTCCAATCCGGACCATCCATTATATCCAGCACACTATTTTAGCCGTGTAAACTCTTTCTTCATGCAATCTAAGCTTTCTATCCTGGTTCTGGATGTCCTCCTATTCAAGTCCATGCTCTCCCTAAAATAATAAAATAGTGAAATTTAGCAGGGAAAAACATGTAAGTGGCCAAATCATGGAATGTACGCAGTGTCTATCTAAACCACTGATCATGACCATGAAAATTAGCTAAATCCCTACTGATTAAGGGTGTAAAAATGTAATGTATGAATTCTAACACAAGTCACCTCAAGCAGGTGACGATTTTTCCATTTTACAACACCGTTTTTTGTTGTGGGGTGTGGGAACACAATGTTGGATGCAATATACTTGTTTTAGAAAAACAAAGATTAAAGAATTGGGGCATATGTTCCTTGGCATTATTTGAACGAAACACAGATATGTTTGAGTTGAATTGGTTTTTGTACTTCCATGTGAAAAGTCTTAAAAGTAGAGAATAATTTAGATTTATCTTTTATGAAGTAAATCTAAGTCATTTGTGAAAAATTATCAACAAATGTATCAAAATACTTGTACTCTTACCTACTGGAAATTTTGACGATCCTTGAACATTTGAATGGACTAAAGAAAAGGGACTGAACTATGCTTTTCCATTTGTGGTGGAAAAGTAAAACAATGATGTTACTCAATTCACACACTACGCATAGTAAAAATGAGATAGACGACAAGGGAGAACGCCTTCGAGAGACTTTAAAGATGGATGATCGAAACAACAATGCCATTGATAAGGAGATGTTCTTTTATGTTGCTGCATCAACAACTTAATGGCCAAGATAGTATAACCCATTATGTTCATGCCCGCAGTCAATCTTCTTTGTTGTCTTTAAATCCTAAGAAAGGCAATGTGAAGGGTAGAAAGTCTCAAAGCAGTTAAGAGATTTGGTGAGTTTACCAATGGATAGAAGAATTAAGGGGAATTTAGGAACATATAGAACAAAAGACATTAAAAGGGAAGCACATAGATGGACAATGCCCATATCACATACTTTGCACTAGGTATCATCTGCCAACTTGACAAATGATCCTATTAATACTGTATTAGTGGAGGAAAATGCACCAAATTCACCTGTCATATGCTCAGACGCTCCAGAGTCAATAACCCATGGAGTAGGGAACATGGATCCTAAACAAGCCATGCTTGAGGACACTAATGTAGCCGTAGGAGCAACAAAATTAGCAGTTATAGCCTATAGGTTATTCTACAGATTTTTTAGCAACTTGGAATACTACTTGGCAGTTGTGTTGTAGAAGTGGAACTAGCCGGATGAAACCCACTAGTCTCTCTAATGTGAGATGCCTGATCAGCCCATGCTGGCTTTCCATGAAGATTCCAATATTTTTCAATTAAATGATTCATAAGCCCACAATGGGTATACTTTCTAGGTCTACGACCTCTGCTACAGCCTCTCCCCACTTCACCACAACTACCTTGATTACCTCTACTATTGTGACCATGCCTCTACTTTATCTAGTAAATGATGCAAGAGCAGATTCGTTGTTGACTTTGCTTGTAGACCTCAAGAATTATGCTAGAGGCGTGCATATACCTCGTTCAGAGATGGCACATCTGCCATTTGCCACTAAAAATCTATTCAATAACTGACTTATACGTAGGCTTTAAACCAAACAAAAAATTATCCACTTGAAACTCCTCATGTTGTTGGTGTTGCTTTTCCAAATCTGTAGTTGGAGGTTGCTACACATTCAGTTCCTCCCACATTCTTTTTTTAAGTTATGAATAATATTCACCCATGGATTTATCTCCTTGGTGAAATCCAAATATCTCTTCAAATAATTGGTATGCATAAGAGATGTTTTTATCAGATCAATACATTTCTTATAATACATCCCATGTTTTTTTTTTTTTTTTTTTGTAGTATTGAAAAACATTACGTTGGTATTGATAGATGATTCCATACTATTCCACAATCATGTCATAATTTGAGCATTCTCTTGAATCCATTGTTCATATGTATTAGAACTCCCATCATGCTTTTCTGCAGCCAAGTATTTCAATTTCCCTTTGTTGTTAAAAATAGTTGGATGACTTGGACCACCGGAGATAGTTTGTTCCATTTAATTTAATAGAGGTTATCTGAGCCTGTAAAAAATGAGATAGATTTATGAATATAATTCTCGAATCACTTCTCACTTCCATTTGGGACAAGGGACTAGAATACATACTGCAAGCTTATATGAATACGGGCTGAATTTTTGTGACCAACGAACGCTCAACTAGTACGGTTCACATGGTATGCACCCCAGACTTGAAGAGAACAACCAGCCCATATTTTTCAACCAATCACGAGGGTTGATGATTATGAACACGGCATTTGATGAAGGACAGTCAATCCACACGTTCACACATCCAACGAGAGGCAATGATCACGAACACTTTATCCCCTTTACACCCATGGATCATTACAAAGGCCTGGCACAACAAAAACAAGAGGAACCATAAGTTTCTTAAAAGACTTTCATCAGAAGAGGGATGAGAGCCCCCTGCCCCCACAAAGAAAAAAAAGTATATGGTAAATGGGAAAAAGATGGTTTAGATTAGAAACAAGATTTTTCTGATTCCATGTAGATTTGTAATGTAGAAGTAGAAGAAAGAAGAAGAAATAAGAGAGGAGAGGAGAGGAGAGGAGAGAGAGTTGTGAAAAGAAAGTAAAAGAGCATTGTAGGGCTGGGCATCCCCTCTCCTCGTATTTGAAAAGGACAAAATCACACTTAAGTAACAACAACAAAAATTCCCCTTGGTCCTAACCAAGAGTCATAATCCTATTTAACTAAAGAATGGACAAGAGAAGGGGCTAGGTGGACCGTACAGCTGTACGGTATATTTCTCATGCGTAACATTTACCAATGAAAGAATTGAAAATTTTGTGTATTTAATATGGTAGCAAACTTCGGCTGTGTAAGTCCTCACATTCTCTTTATCTTACTCTTGGATTTTTGTCTAACTTGTCATTTGGTTATTTGCATTGTGAGGCAACACAGGCAACCGGATTTAGGATGGATGAGGCGCTTACAACAAATACTTGGTCGGAAACACCAGCGTAATCTGCATGTATGCACTTGACTGTGAACAATTTAACAAGCTCATTCTCATCTTTGCCTTCCTGATTTGATTATTGCCATGCCTTGCAGGCAATTTATGTTCTGCATCCTACATTTGGACTGAAGGCAGCAATCCTTGCTTTGCAGTTGCTTGTAGATGGCGAAGTAATGTGCTCTTATCTTTTCTGCTCTTTCCTTCACTATCTTTTAACATTTTATCAACGGAATGCTAATGCATTTGATTTACGTTTTTTGAAAAATTATAGGAAATTGAAGTTTCTGGAAAACTCCCAAAGCAAGCTTTTTATGGTTATTGTGGCCAAGGGGCCAAAAATCAGCAAATAGCCTGAACAGTAGGTTTTAGAAAAGATTTGCTTTCAAGTCCCACATATGTGTCTCCATGGGTCAGACTGGAGCATTCAGTCTGTGCGCGTGTGGGTGTGTATGTGGGTGTGTGCGCTCAACCATACCATTGGGGGCAAGCTATATTGCAAAAATCATGCCAATCAATTGTTCCTAAGCATCCGATCAATAGCATGATAATTGGTCAATGAAGATCAAGTGGAGAAACAAAATAGGTCCAATCACCATCTTGAAACATATTTTCAATAGATCCCATAGTGGATTGCTTATAAATTCCCAAAAAAGCACTTCAGTTTGATGATGCTAACCATCCAAGTTATGGCTCATAAAAGATTGATGGTTGTAATGATAATCCTCATTTAAAGGGTTAGGATCATGTGATTGGTGTGATTGTATAGCTCTATATAGATTGATGATTTGAAATGCCATGTACCACTTAAAAGGGATGTTGCTAATGTCCCCATAAACGCACGGTTATGCTTGTGAGTCTACATATGTGTATATGTACAGGAGAATGATCCAGTAGTGTTGATTTTACCACCATCAGGGAGTGTAAATTCATGCATAATGACTAAATCATGTGGTGTGGCCCACCTAAGTTTTGTACTGGCCTAAATTTTGAGTTGCCGACGTGGGGCGCACATAATGAACGAGTCGGATTGCATATAAACAACATTGTGGCCCCAGACTACAGTTATGGGTGTCCCATCCACATTGTTTCTTATGGTGTGGTCTACTTGAGTAATGGATCTGGCTGCTTTTTTTTTTTTTAATTACTTTTTCTTTTTTTCTTTTTTGTTGCACAGGGCCTAAAAAGGGGGCACAATTGATGGATTGTTGAATTTCCAAAAAAAAACATCTTGTTGGTGCCTACAGAGGTTGACATTGCCACAACTATAGGTCTCCCATGTAGTTGACACAATAGGAGGTTAGAAGTGTCACTGTGATTTGTTTCGTACATCCAACCCGTCCATCAGTTGTGCTCCCTCAGGTTATATACGACTTGAAAAGTAACTCTATCCATAATTCAAGTGTGCCACATCAAAGGGAATAGTGGAGAGGGGACACCCACCATAGGTGGATGTTTGGGTCCCATCATGATATTTATATGCCATTTGACTCTTTCATTGTGTGTGCCCCCACCTGGATAAAGGGACAATTAAAAAATTGGGCCATTCCAGAACATAGGTGGGCCCCACCATGTGGTTTTAGGCATGAGTTTTGTGGAGAGGGGATGACTACCGTAGGTGGATGTGTTGAGCCCACCATGATGTTTGTATACCATTTGACTATTTCATTGTGTGCCACAGCTGGATGAAGGGACATTTCAAAAAAAAAAAAAAAAAGGCTATTCCAAAACATAAGTAGGGCCCACCATGTGATTTGAGCAGTTTTAGGCATGATTCGGAACTATTGCATGTGGTGTGGCCCACCAAAGTGTTGATTCTGCTGATTTTTGCAGATCCAGTATTCATGGTGGTCTGCATGGCTGCATCTGATGCATGTCTTGGATGCCCCTCAGATCATAGTGGGCCCCACCAATGTAGTGTCCTATACATTCGGCGTAATGGGATCATTGCCATGGGTGCATGCGCCCATAGCATGCGTGCATGTTGAGGGAAACGATTCCATGTTTACATAACCACCATAATTATGGTGGTAACGTTTTGTGTGGGCCTCATCGTGTTGTATGTATGACATCCACTCTGGCCATTAGATGCGCCCTCCCTCGTTTGTCTATGGGCCCAAAAATCGTGACCATTCATGACTCAGGTGGGCCGCACGACAGGGAAAAGTTGAGGGGCACGCCTGCCCTTGATTTTGTGGGGGCCCCACCATTTTCTTGCCATCCAATTCATTCATCTGAAACATCTTCCCACCCTTGAAAATGTTTTGCATGAATTGGTGTTAAATTCCTTCAAGCTCATGGGTGGCTGCATTTCTTGGAATCTTGCTGCAGGTGTGGCGGAAAGTAGTATATGTCGATCGACTACTGCAGCTGTTCAGATATGTCCCCCGCGAGCAGTTGACCATCCCGGATTTTGTGTTTCAGCTGAGTTCCCATTCTTATCCCACTAATGTTTTTATTTATTTATTTATTTGTGACAATCAGGTGATGATAGTTCACAACAACGTTTTTTAAGTTGTGGGGTCTCATCCAACGATACAAATGACACAGACACACGAGTCAATCTAGACCACCTAAATCATAGGGCCCATGGAACAGACCATGATTCATTGATTGAGTGATCCTGACCATCCTATTGATGGTCAGTCCAAATTAATTGAACAAAACAGATGGTTAAGATTGATTAGTGTGACTCTCTTTTTTTTCTTTTTTTTTTTTTAGAAAGGCCCAAGTTTTATTGAGAAGCTGCCTTAGGAAGGTAAGACGGAAAAGAATACAAAGTGATTACATGCCCAAAAGGGCAAATGAGAACACAAGCGTCCATATTGCTAAAACCAGACGCTCACTCAACAACCCCAGATACAATCTTTCTAACAACCTTCCCCACAGACCCAGACCTGTTCTCAAAACAGCGGCTGATCGTTGTGACGTTCAGCCTATTCTCTTTTTACAATGGTGAACACAATTTGGACAGGTCTGGGTTCCTGTTTTTGAATGCCACGTGTTGGATGAGTCTCCTCAACCTGGGGAAGAGGGCAATAGTACCTGCTTTATTTTATTGATGAATGACGATTTTATTAAAAAGAATAAAGGAAACAAAATTAGAACATCAGAACTTAGGGTAAAATACAATTGCTTTGACGGTGAGCCACACAGACAAAAAAGGCAACCAGGAACTAATTAGAGACCAGCCAAAACTGGGCTTCCAAGATTCCTAAAATTGACACAGAGCCAATGAAATCAAGATAGGGCAGGGCCTGAAGCAAAATAATCGGCCATCCATTCATCTGGCTGTCAACAACCAAAATATCCCTGTGACTAATGCCCTCTTTAGCCAGATCGTCTGCCTTATCATTCATGGAACAATGGACATGGACAAACTGTGCATCCCTGTGATCTCTCTGATCTTGTCAGAAAATGGCAGCCAGTTGTCAGTGAGGATTGCCGAGATTTACCCACTTGCAGACATTCTGTGAGTACCTTTCAAGGATTATAGGACTGAACTGCTTTATGTAACTATTTTAATGCATTGAAGGATCGTGGGAGCTTCTAGAGTGAAACACCATCTCATGGCCTTTTCAGGAGCCACCCGCTGGCTATACTCTCCTTCCATTTCACAAGGATGAGCCTTGGTCGAATAATGGCCTGTCCAATGGCACTGAATTCGCCAATCTACTGAAAGCTTGACGATGTTACTGAATACGCCACCTGCCATCCTGCTTCGCCTGCAGAATATTCGGCTATTTCTTTTCAGCCACAGTATCCATACTCCATAGCACTGCCTTAAGGACTATAGGCCACAGCACCTTTGCCATTTGGGTCTCAAGCCCCTGATTTCCAACTTGCATAATGATCACCAACAATTGCTGGCAGCGCTCGCATGACGTCAAACTTCAAACACTGTTCCAAATCTTATCAACAAATTCATAATTCAGCAACCAATGGTCGACAGTTTCCTCGCACATTTGGCATCTATTTGGTATTCATTAGGCCGCTGTTCTTCAGATGATCTACAGTGGGAATCTTATTGCATCATGCGGTCCAACAGAAAGCCTTGATCTTAATAGGAATCCCACTGTCCAAAACGTTAGAAGCCCATCCAACATTGTCCCCATTCCCATTTCTCCAAAAGTTGCAAAACAACCTAACTTAGAAATGTCCTTCTGGTTCCAGAAACCATACTATATAATCTACACCAGACCTGGTGATGTATTGCTCCAATTTATGCAGCATTTGGACTAAAACTATGATTACCTAATCTTTAAGGTGTTGTCTAAACTTTGTCACACACACAATTCCCCCTTCCAAGCACACTGATAGAACTACAACGCCAGGCCATCCTGATTGAAATCTATCCGAAATAGAGTTTTGAAAAGCTGCAGAAAAAAGGGATTCGGTGCACCAGCTGTCTTTCCAGAATGGAGTCCTTGCTCCATTTCCTATTGTAAATCTGACATTTTGGCAGAACTGTCTGAACTCCTTGGATATTTGTCTCCAAATTGCCGGACCTTTTTCTGACTTCCCTACCTTGATGTCCACCCGTTTTCTTGAAGCTTCAATTTACCTTGCAGAATGGGTCCCAAGGAAGGTGACCCCGCACCCGATGCGCCACTGCCATTTAGCCAGCATGGCAGAGTTAGCTTCTCTGATACGTCTGATCCCTAGACCTACTTCCCTAGTTGACTTGCACGATTTGCCTTCTCCAATCCTCCTAATCATGGTGTGCCATAATGGCCATTACATAGTGGTAACGGTGGCCACCATTATCTGTTACAGGGGCCGTTACCCAAAAACCGACCTGCACCAGTGGTCCGTTACGGGGCCGTACAAGTTTTTTTCTTTTTCTTTTTGAGAGAGACTTGTTTAGTGCTCCCCTTTACTTCTGAGCCGAAACTTTAGATGAGATCTTATAGCATATCCTTGCCTCTCAATGGAACTCTTCAAACACTTCCAGGATGTCATCTTGCAATATTTCTCAACAATGGTGAAAGAACACCATTGAGTCCATCAGGACCTGGGGTGTGTTCCCCCCACTCATACCTTTCACAGCTGCCTCAAACTCTTCTTTCATGAACCTCCCTTCCACTGACTTGCACCTTCCTCAGATGTTCTGTCAGATTGAATCCCATGAAGGCCCACCCTCGACCTGAATTCCTCAGAATAAAGATCCCTGTAGAAATCAAGGATGCATCAGCAAATCGGATAATTTATTTTAACTGTGAGAGTACCTGCTGTTTCAGATTTTTTCTACACAGAAGTGGATGGAAATTGCTTGTAACCAGGCGTTACAGGAACTACTGCAACCCCCGACGACTGATTGGGTCCAATGATGACACACCAGATGAGGGGTTTGCAAGCTGGGGAATCTCTTCGTTTCACTGTGGGCCCCGCATTTGATGCACGCACATGGCGTGTTATCATTGGGCCACATTAGGGTCTACTAGCCCCTGGTTACAGGCAATCACGTCCCCAAAAGAGATTGGAATCAGAATCTGACAAATCCCCTGTGAGAGTAGAGAAGGGCCTAAATCTTACAGGCTCCTGCTGAAATTGAAACGGACAGTGGCTAACCTACCTGATTCTAATTGGAGGCATCCCTCCAAACACGCCTTAATAATGTTGGTGAACTATGCCACCTGTGTCTTGTCCTTCCGCTGTTTCTTTTTTCCTATGACAGTGCTGTTTTGCTCTTTGACAATGTGGTTTATGCAGGCACGATCTCGAAGTTAATGGAGGAAAGGGTCTTATTGTGGATCCAAGAACAAAATATATATACAATAGACCCTCTGCATGACATGCAATCCTATCAAAGATCTACAGTTCTGGTTTGGTAATTTGTCTGTGTACTTATTTTATTTGCAAGTGGCCACCTTGGTAATGATTCATTGTTCACCTTATTTTTTAGAGCCAATCTTTCTGAATCTGTTAGGGGCTGTTTGATTTTTTTTATTTACGGTTGTAATTCATGGTAAATAAGTCATAATTATTTACACATGCAATTGCAGCAGCAATCCGATGCTGATGTTGACAATGGAGCTTGTTTGCAAAGCTTCGGACTCCATTCGTACAACTTCCGCATGTAAAAATTGTGGGGCCCTCCATGATGTATGTATCTTATCCACTCTGTCCATCCATTCCACCAGCTCATTTTAGGATATGAGCCAAAAAATGAGTTGGCTCCAAAGCTCAAGCGGACCACACCACAGGAAATGGTGGGAATTGAACCCCTAACGTTGAAAACTTCTTGGGGGCCACAAGTTTTGGATGAAGCTGATATTTGTGTATACCCGTCATACAGTGTGATCTTATGAACATGTCGGATGATAGATACACATCACTGTGGGCCCTAGAAAGGTTTCAAGTTTGAATAGACACCCCCCCCCCCCCCCCCCCCCCCCCCCCCCCCCCCCCCCCAATTTCCTGTGGTGTGGTCCACTCCAATCTTCCTAGTTTTTGGGCTCATGTGTTAAAATGAGATTGTAAAATGGACGGGCAGCGTGGATCACACACGTACATCACAGGGGGACCCACAGATTTTAATGGTACACTGAATCTTTCTGATTTCATGCATTTGGAGGTGGTTTTCAAGGCGTAACAGTATATGTATTTTTCTCTCATTCAAACACCCCTCAAGAGTCATTATTAGTTATTTACCACCTTTTACAATGGTATTTGGAAAAAACAAACGGCCTCTTAGTGTTTATTTGTTGGGTTTGGGAATTGGGTATTTTCATCGTCATTTGGAATCAATGTTTTTTAAAACATTGATGAACATTGACAAGTGTTGAAGAAATTTTACATAGCTCAAATAAAGTTAAAATGATATAGAAGTGAAAATATAAAGATTTCTAAACTGAACTATTAATTAGGATAGGAACTTTTTCTGAGTAATGAAATCTCAAAGGGAAAAAACACCAAAGGGAACCAAGCAACAGGCCCCCAAAAAACACAAAAGAGATAACTAACAACAGCTGAGGAAGAAAAAGAAGAAGACCAGCAGCAACGCAATGCAACAGCCACTCACGCACGATATCGTTATCATCTCAGGCCTGGTAGCTCTGGTCTTGGCAACACAGTCCAGTTCAGAATTAGCCTCTTTAGGCACACAGGCTCCCAGCCAAAACAGAGGCCTCATTCTTACCCTGTAAAGTCAACCACCTTCCATATAAAAGAGATTGCACATGCTCACGATAATGCATCCTTGGTGTCAAGGAATGTGAAAACATCTAACGAAGAGCACCCTATTGTTATTTTGTTCCCGGGCAAATGCTACTGGTGTCTCACAGAGTCACAGTACAATTATATAACTAGAAATGTTATAATGTTCAAAATGCATTTAATATTCAATAGGGGCATAAGACATTACAGTAGTGCTGAATAATCTCTATACTCATTGCCATCACCGGTCCCACTACTTGATTTGTACTTTTTATCGGCAGCAACACAATTCTATTCAAAAGAAGGGAGAAATAACTGTTTAGCAGGCCATTGAGACAGTCATCCCAACTTGTAGTCTACCACCAGCTTGACAGCTAGAAGTACCTGTGTTTGGCAGACATATCTACATAATGGATTTGGCAAAGTAAAAAATGCACTAGTTTCCGCACTCAGTGCATGTTAAAGATAGTTCATCTTCTTGGTTCAAGGACTTAGACACTCTCAAGCCCTCTGATGTATTAATATACTTTCTCATGGCGGAGTTCTCATTCTCAATTCAATCTTTATGCCTTTTTTCCTATCAATGGTTGAATGGCTTGCAACAGGAGGCGTGCGTTTGTCTCAAAATCAGAAATTTCAGCAGTAGCTTGTCCAACATTGCATTTCAGGATATTGTTTGGTTACTGGTATTACCATTGATGTTGATTTTTAACTCAGCCATCCTACACTAATTTCAGATCAATTGGCATTGTATGTAAATCAATAAGCATCCAAACAAGCATAATAAGGAATTATACAATGTTTGGGCCAAAGGTTGTATGGTTATTTTCAGGTATCAGTTAAATCTGAGCTGTTGATGTGTTCCTCACGGTTGATGGCCCGTCTACCAAAGTCCATCAGGATGATACTTGTATGGAAATTTTGAACTTCTTTGGCTTGAATGTGTACTATTGCTGTATTTTCTTTCTTAACTGTCTGCTTGTGTGGCCACCATTGATGGACCATGATTGCATCTGCTATGGAAGTTCCCACCGGGGATGGATGGAGTTGCAGGAGCCCGTCTAACCCAAAGCTGTGGGACCCACCATGATGTCTGCGAGACATCTGCTCTGTCCATCAGTTAGGCCAGATCATTTTTTGGGGAAAATGAGGCAGATGTAAAGCTCAAGTGGGCCCACCAGTATAAACAGTGGGGATTGAACGGCCCCAATTAAAACCTTATTGAGGCCCACAGGAGTTTTGGATCCGCATGATATCTGTGTAGTTCCTACGTTTGGCCCCTGGAATGTTTCAATGGTCAGCCTTTTCATCCGGCTGAGTGGATGTTGTACGGACATCGTGGAGCTTTGGATGATATGGGCTCCTGTAATAGTATGAACTGTTTTGGATCAGTGAGTGATGGGTTCCCTTGTCCCCGGTTTACAATGCTGGAAGCCTGACAATCATTCAGGCCAAGTACTGTTTACGGAGGCTCCGATTGCCTACTGGTTGTTGCTCTGTGGACTCTACCATCATGTATGTGTTTTAGTCATGCAGGCCAGTCATTTTATAGCATGAGCCAGAAATGAGGAAGATCCAAATCGCAGGTGGACCACACCATAGAAAAACAGCGGTGATTGAAAGTCCACCCTTAAAAACTCTCTAGAGCCCACTGTAATGCTTATTTGCCATCCACGCTGACTTGGAAAAAGGGAAAACACAAATATCAGCTTGATCATTATTTTTTTTTATTTTTTTTTTTTTAGTTGAGAAGTTTTTTTAACGGTGAGCTTTCAATTACTACTGATTACTGTTGTGCGGATTTGCATAATTTTTGGATTTGAGTTGACTTGGAAACAGTGCCGATTTTATGATTTTACAAATAATTATGCAAGTAAATTATTACGATTGGTGTGAGCTGGATTTGCATAATTATTACAAATAATGTGAAATCCGATTATGTGAGTTGGATTTTATGTGAATCCTAAAATCGAATCCAAAATTTTTTTACCATTGCTGTGAGTTGACTTGGAGTTATTATTAGTCGAATGATTTTAAAATTGATGACTAGCTAGATACCGTAAAATCACAATAAGTTAGGAATTGAAGACTACCCATAGTAGAAGATTCTTGTGGTGGTTGACATCTGAAGTTTCCAAATATTGTCATGCAGTCTCTTCTCTATAGTATTTAGAATTTTTTTGGGGATTATTCAGCTTATAAAGTTTATTACTTGAATTCACTCATGAACATCGGGGCAATGCGATTGATGTTGATCATGGTCGAGGAGCCGGTTATTGCTTGAAAATAAGGAAGATAAAAGCAAAATCTATCCTCGATTTCTAATGGGTCGGGATCCATTAGCACGAATACACCGAACAAGCTTGATTAATAATAAAAAAAAAAGCACATAAACATAAATAAGGTGTATATAGGTAATTTGATGGCCGGTCCCCGTGGTGTGTAACACTAATAGTGGTTGGCTTATATTGGCGTGAAGGCAAGCCTGACGGTTGATCAAAACAAATAGCTAAACAGGATTCCAAGCCTCATACGATTTTTCTCCTCCTTCCTTTTTGAAATTTCATATTTGGGTACGTCATCTTTCTCACATGAGTCCTACATGATGGGTGAGCAGTCCTTCAAGAAATAAAATTAATATAATCAACTGAGAAAAGTGGATGCTATCTAAGCAACGGACAGTTAGAATCAAGTTTAGATGGGCCATTTGATGGTTATGATGAATATGTGATGGGACGGTAGGGAGAGCTTGGAAATCAAAAGTGAGTGGTCTGTAAAATCTTTTGATAGATAACAAAGTTAGGTACGCCCTATACGGTTTGTTTTGCAATATATGGTGAGCATTCGGATGAATGCATGGAAGAATAAGCACTTAAAAAAAAAAAAAAATAAGAAACAAAGTTCTTTTAAGATTTTTTTTTAAAGCTTGAAGACTCCAGAAATAGGTCCAAACGTGGTCTAATACAAAAAATAATCTGATAGTTTCGATTGGAAAAACGAGAGCTTAGAGCATTGTAATGGTGATTTTTGTTTGATGATAGAATGGGCCATCTAGTAAATATGATGAAATATTGTGATGAATGATTGGATTATAATATATAAGTGTGGAGATTTAAGATGTGCAACTCAAATATGTTGAACGATTTTTTATTAAATTTTCATCTGATCAGAGGTGTACGAATAAGTTTTTAAGAAGATTCTAGGAATGAGGATGTATATAAATGGTTGGTAAATGTATCTTTAGCCATTAGAATTAAATTCAATGATAGAGAACGTTTATTAGTACATTAGAATTAGGGTGAATAATTTAAAATCATAGATTAGCAAGTGTAAGTGTGGTTTCATGATCTTAGGGCAAGTTCGTTATAATAGAATGGTGTAATGATGACATGGACAATTTGAATGTTACATCTAAGGCTAATAAAGCACCTCTACAAATAGTTTGATGAATAATCGTGTATACGAGTAAATATGTTGATTTGATGAATGAATCGCTTAAAGTCAACGATGGAATTGAAGGATTTGTATGCATTTGTTAATGGTAAGAATCAAGTGATTGGTTTATCTTCACTGGTTAGGCTGTTTTGGGCGGTTTAGGCACGTCATTACATGTTTCAAAGGTATGGATCTAGATTATTAGTTCAACGATTACTAGTTAGGCAAGTTTATGATAAAAATCATGGATCAAATGAAGGTAGACTGGCCTCAAATTTATGGGTTAGCTATGTGGTAGTATGGTTTGATACTAGATGGTTTAGAATAAGTTGATTTGATGTACAAATGAGTGATTTATTTGGACAAACTTTTAGTGTAATTAGAAAGTCCTAATTAGGCGGTCTTGATTCATAAGTCATGGGTCAGGATCAGATAAATTTAATGTATATTTAATAATTATTTTCAAGTTATTTTTGGATAAACAGGTGATCTTGTGAGTGTAAGTGACAAGAGTGCATGTATACATGTACACACACACATAAGATGTATAGTCACTAATTTCATAAGTTATAGTTAAAGCAAACAAATCAATCACACATATCAACAATTATACCTTGTCCAAATTGATGGATGTATGTATGCATAGATGCATGAATGAATTGATGAATCTGTACATGTATGTTTGAATGGATGCAAGTGTACATGTAAGCATGTACATGAACACGCACCAAAATGCTAGGTCATTACATTTTACTCCCTTAAAAGAATTTCATCATCGAAATTCAAACACAGCCACCTAGTATACGGATGGAAATACTCTTCTCTAATTTATGGTTTACCTAAGTGTTCACTATGTTCCATGTGATGTAGGTTTATGCGTATAGATGTCTACACTGAGTTCAAATTATTACACCCTTATCTTTTAAATATATCCCTAGCTAAATAATTTCACCCAAACCCCAACCCTAAGCCATAAGTGAACTTCTTATCCTTTACAATATCTGTTGATGGAAACGTGTGCAACACTCGAGCTTTGTGTGGCTGATTGCGATGCTTATATAAAATCTAATTCGTTTATCAATTTAAACATTCATTTTACCCATAAAATAATAAAGGTTAGCATAATGAAAATTTTAAATAGGTCATATCACAACTAAAACCTCTAAATTCAAACAGTGTATTTGACTTGGGCTTTTAACCAAAGCTAGTTTTTAGATTTTTGTTCATCTTGTTGGTTATCACCCAATGAACGGGTTGGATGGCATATAAAAATGATCGGTGGGCTCTAGAAAGGTTTCTATTGTGAGCATTCTCATCCCTATGGTTTATTGTTTTATAGCTTACCTTAGCTTTTATGGATGAGCCCAAAAAATGAAGTAGCTCCAAATCTCAAGTGGACCACACACAAGAAATAATGTTAATTAAACGCTGACTAGAGGTGGGCAATGATCCGATCTGAGTCGAGCATGGACTAGATCGGATCATTTGACTGCTTGAGTGGGTGTGTTCGAATAACGTTCGAACAAACATTCGAACAAGGTGACTCTGTTTAAACTTGGTTTAGTCTGGCCTAGCCATGTTCGAACATGTTTGAACACATGGATTTCAGACAATTTTTACGAGTTGGAACAAGTTCGAACAATTTCGCTTTTGCACTTGAAAATATTTTTTCTACTATTGAATAGTGAATATTGATTTGTTCACAAATTACATATCACAAATGACAAATCACAAGGTTTAAAGTTTTTAACTAATAAAAAATGAGCCAGATACAAAGCTCAAGTAGACCACACCACAAGAAACAGTGAGGAGAATGATGTCCACCATTGAAACCGGTTGGACCACAATTTGCAGTCCATCTAGTGGATTGCTTCCAGCCTACTATGTGCTTGTTACATCCAATCTTCCTAAATAATTGGCCTTATCACGAGGAACAACTCATGCAAAAAGAAGCTGCATTCACTGATCGAATGTACCACACTTATATTTTGCTATTAACCAAAGGCTATATGTTGTTTTCTATATTGTGGCTCACTTAATAATTGGATAGGGCTGATTTTTGCACTAGGTGATCCTCATGGTGGGGCCAACCTACTAGAAGGATTGGATGTCACAACTACTTAACAGGTTAGAAGAAATTTGAGTTCGGAGCCTTTACCTCGTTGGAAGACTCTGAGCGTTTCAACAAGAGGTTCTAGGTGGTCTCGAAAACCCATCAGGGTGATTGTGAAACTCCCGCTGCTAACCGCACTAGTGGGTGCGACGAGACTACGGTGGGTGTTGACTGATACTGGGGGTGCGTGTGACTAACTGTAACCCCGCCTCGACATTAGAGACTGGTGAACGGAGACATGCCAACTCAGCAAACTCACCCTTGTAAGCCCATTCATAGCCGTGACCGTCAACCCATGACACCCCCTGAAAAACCCCCCATAAAAAAGTCCAGTAAAAAAATCCCAAAAAAAGTCAAACTCACTGAGTCAACTCGCTGAGTTAACCCGCTGAGTCAACCCGTCGAGTCAACCCGTCGAGTCAAAACACCGAGTCAACCCGTCGAGTCAACCCGTCGAGTCAAACCACCGAGTCGACCCGCTGAGTCAACTCACTGAGTCGACCAGCGAGTCCAACAGCAGCCCCGAGGGAACGGCCGTACTCGCTGGAAACCGAGGAGCGGCCGTACGGGCGGCCCATGGCAGGCCGCCCGGACAAAATTACGAGAGCTGCCACTCTCTGCTGCTATAAATACCCCCCTCCCCTTCTCATTTCAACAATCAATTCGAATCCATTCGAAGCTCTTCGAGTCCAGAGAGAGTCCATCCTTTCGAGTGCCCTTAGCCCATTTTCCCACCAAGGAGAGCCCGAGTGAGGAGAGTCTAACCCTGGTCCAGCCCAGCCTGACCACTGGTCCAAGCCTCTCAAGCCATCTAAGTCCTAATCCAGCCACTCGAAGCCAACCCTTGCGACACCTCCGTCCACCCAGCTACTCTTTTTCCAGCATCATCTCATTCGCATCTAGCATAAGTGCAACATTTACTTTTCTTCCAACCCCCCTGCTTCACTACAAGCACCTTGATTACTCAAACACATATGCATATGTCTTTATATTAAGCACCTGTCAGTTCGAGCGTATGCTCTGGGCTTGCCCGTTGTTGGAACCTGCCCATCAGAAACTCTTACTGTTCAGACCTGCATTCATGCTTCACCATAAAACACCTTGATCATTCAAGCACACTGCATATGTCTTTATATTAAGCACCTGTCAGTTCGAGCGTATGCTCTGGGCTTGCCCGTTGTTGGAACCTGCCCATCAGAAACTCTTACTGTTCAGACCCGCATTCATGCATCATATCATCCGTGAGAATATACGAGGATTAAACTAGACTTTCAAGTATTCGATCGATTCTGTGAAGTAGAGACCGTTGAAGCCATGCCCGTCACACACCCCACGAATTGGAGAAGGGTGGGACATTGGCGCTAGGGAATGGAACTTAGAAACCGGCGTCTAGTTTTCCTCAGTAAAATCTCCTTTCCTAGAAGCCTAGGGGAAGATTGCAAAGATGCCCCAGATCGGCTGACATCTAAGCTTCATTGACCGATCACCGCTGAGACCAGAATATATTTGAGTAAATTTGTATAGGTCGAATTGTGCTGTTGGTTTGCTTCGGGAGCTCTTGCTCCGTTCGGTCACCGTGTTTGCCGCTAAAGCGTGAGTGTGTGGAGAAGAAGAAGAAGAAGGTTTCCTTTCCCTCTTGCTGCAGCACACCCTCGCGCCCCTTTTAGCCGCTCCCAGGTGTGATTGGTTTTTTTTTTTTCCCAATCTTCTTTAGACGACCCACCTGACGTTTGACCCCAGGTTGGTCAACCTGAACTCTCACTGATATATATATATATATATATATATATATATATATAATATATATTATATATATATATATAACAGAGTCGAACGAACGAGTCGGTCAATATTCGAGTCGAGTCGAATAGGGCTGTGATTGAAACCGACTTAATCTTTTTTCGAACAAACCCTGTGTGTTTGAACAGAGTTTTACCGGGTCAATCCGAACGATCAAACTCGGTTCATGTCCAGCTTTGACGCCGATCTTAGGGCCACGAAAGTTTTAAATCAAGCTGATATTTGTTTTTTCCCTACATCCTTGTCTGTATGACCTAATTCGAAGGTTGGATGTCAAACAAACATTACAATGGGCTTTAAGAGGTTTTGAATAGTGGACATTCAATCACTATTGTTTTCCTGTGATGAGGTCCACTTGAGATTTAGATCTGGCTCATTTTTGGGATGAAGCCTTGAAATGATCTTGAGAAATGAATGGACAGTGTGGATAAAATACATATATCATGGTCGGCCCACAGAGCACCTACCACTATCCAAACGGTGTCGGTCAAAGTCCTGAGTAGATGCATTATCAAAATAAAAATAAAAATAGTCAACTCGTAAAGCAGGCCATGATCTCAAAAAAAACCTACCCAAAATTCATTTTCCATTTGGCACCATGGATTTGAGGAGAAATGAGGAGAAGTGGATTCCATGATATGAATTCTCATCAATTCCAATTCTTATCAATTCCAGATTTTCTATTTGGCAGCCAAAATTTGGAGAGAAATCAGACATGAGGGAATGGACGGTGCAAATTTTAATCCCACCATATGCCCACCGTATTAGCCTCGATTTTTAAATCCATGTCATTCATCCATTTTTACAGATAATTTTATGCCAAGATCCAAAAAATAAAGTAGATCCACATCTAAAGTGGACCATAAAACAAGAAAAAGTGGAGAGTGGGACCTTTATGATGCACAAAAGTGTTGGATTAAACTGAAATTTGTGTGGTCCCTTCATCCAGGTCTTTGTGACCTTATCAACAAGTTGAATGGAAAATATACATCATGTTGGGTCCCATAGTTAGGGACACATTACGGTGGGTCCCATGTTGGGGAGGCATTTCTCCTCAAATCCCACATTTTTTAGAGGATTTGAAAAAGAGCTAAAAGTGCCAAACAGAATAAAGCAACCGGTTTCTCCTCACTTCTCCTCAAATCCATGGTGCCAAACTGGTTGCGGGATTTTTACTATATTAGCCCCGAGGTGTGACCATTTTAACTAAAACTTCAATTTCTCATACAAAGTTTTCAAATTTGCCTTTTCACGAGAGATTGGAAATTTTGTGGTCGATTTTGCCCCTCTGACCAACTACTCACGTACGGAGTTGCTTTCGCACAAGTTTTTTTCAAGGGGATTGTGGGGCCCACAAAATCAACGATTTTGGCCATCGGATGGCCAATCTGATCCGCTCATATGAGAGGATTAATTTCGAAAATCACTGGGAAGTGTTTTTACATTCATTTTTAGGCGATGTGTGGTCCACAAAAGTCTTGACGTTTCTCCTTCTTTCTAAATTCTTTTCTAATGGTGTGGTCCACCCATACTAAGTTTTATCTTCAAATTTTCTAACGATACACTAGTTTAAAATCCTTCTTCTACGAACGAATTCAATTTCTTCTGCCACCATCCAATGGGCCCCACATACGAATGGTTTTCGGTTTGTAAAGGGTGGGGCCGTTGGCTCGTAGCCATTTATTTAGAATTTCAAAAGGTAGAAACCTCCACCGTTGTCATCGCAAGGGACCACCACCAGGCACGACGTAGGGGACCATCGCCGTCAACTCATTTTCTAAGAAAACGACCTCTAACTGGAGAAGGCGGTTAAGACCGTTGCTCCTTCCGTGGGACCCACACCGACACCTCAAATCTTCTCTCATTGCGACTGATATGGCGTGTAGAGGTAATAATATGTATTATTTTAATTATTTCTTCTGTGTATTTTTCGAAAGTCTTCTTGAATCCCTCGAGCACTGTGGAATCCCCTTGGTAACTGTGGATTCCTACTGATCACTGTGGAATCCCCCTGAGCACTGTGGATTCCCACTGAGTAGTGTGGAATCCCCCAGGGCACTGTGGATTCCCATTGAGCAGTCTTGAATCCTTCAGGTACTGTGGAATCCCCCTGAGCACTGTGGAATCCTCCTGAGTAGGATTCCCACAGAGCAGTGTGGAATCCCCTAGGCAATATGGAATCCCCATGAGCTCTGTGGATTTCCACTGATCACTGTGGAATCCCCCAGGTACTATGGAATCCCCCTAAGCACTGTAGATTCCCACCAAGCACTGTGGAATCCCCCTGGCATTGTGGATTCCTATTGAGCACTGTGGAATCCCCTTGACACTATGGAATCCCCCTGATAACTCTAGATTCGTACTGATCACCGTGGAATCCTCTAGGCACTGTGGAATCCCCTTGAGCACTGTGGATTCTCAGTGACCACTATCGAATCCCCCGGACAATGTGGATTCCCACTAAGCACTATGGAATCCTTAGGCATTGTGGATTCCCACCGAGTAATGTGGAGTCCCCCTGGCATAGTGGATTCCCAATGAGCACTATGGAATTCAGCTTGCATTGTGGATTCCCCCTAAGGAGTATGTGTTACATCCATCAAGGTGCACTATTTGAAGGGCCCCGATAACCTTTGGTTGGATTCTAAAATAGACATTTCAATGGCGCCAATAGAGGTGGCACAAACCAAGCCAGCTCGAAAACTAAACCAAGCCTCATAGTCAAGCTCGTTAAAAGAAAACAAAAGCAAGCTCAAAGTAGAGTAATACCGGGTCCATATGGCTCGAAGCTCGGTTCGATCCACCTCGGTTCAATTCAACTTGGTTTGATTCGGCTTAATTCTGCTCGTAAATCGTAAGTACATTGTTTCCTGTGGTGTGATCCACTTGAGCTTTGGTTATGATTTTAAGATCATGTTCTAAAATGATATGTAAAAATGGATGGATGGCATGGATAATACATATACATGATGACATGAATAATACATAATACATAATACATATACAAGGATGCATGTTGTTCTCATGCAGTTGTAAAATTATGCTCCTGAACTTTTGTTTCGTACAGCCTCTTACATGGATGACATGAATAATACATAATACATAATATATATAATACATATACACAAACCAAGCGAATCCACAAACCGAGGTGGCATAAAAACAAGCCAAAGCATAGTAGGGCTAACTCCACCCGGCTCGGATCGTTTCCCACCTCTAGGCGTCAATTACCCTCGAATGTGTATTTATTATATGTTTATGGTTAACTCATGTATTTCAACTTATTATACATTATTCATTGTACTAATTGTTTCAACACATATCCACAGGTGGCATGAATGAGAGAAAGTCGGGTCCTTGCCCAGATTATTTTGCTAAGAAGGTGGCAGCAAAATGTTCAGTTGAATTTTTAACTTCATTGAAGGCTGCATTTGCTGGGTGTAAAAATTGTAGAGATTTATTCCGATCGACTTGCTTTGGATATTTGCTAGACTTTAATAAAAGAGAATTCATATTTCATGGACCAATCATCCATGCGTTGATGCAGAGACATCTCGGTGACCTACGGTTCAACATCCATGATTCCATCATCCATTTTGGTGAGATGGAATACACATGAATTATGAGATTGAAGTGGGCACCGTACAAGCCAAAAGAAGTCAAGAACGACTTATGAGACCGGTACTTTAAGAATTACGAACATATTACAAAGAAAGAGTTAATGGAAACTTTTCAAAGTCTTTTAGGGTCGAAAAGACATTCGCATGTCGTGAAATTTACCCTACTATTATGCATGGAGAATTTAATTGTTGGATTGCCTGGAAAGAATAAATGTATGGATGAATATATTAGTTTAGCAAATAGTATCGATGATTTTAATAACTATCCTTGGGGTCGAGTTGGCTACGAAATCTTGAAGTACCATGCCAACACGGCAATAAAGGCGCACTATCCAGATACGTACGCTTTTTGCGGAAACACATTTGCCCTTCAGGTAAATTTAGTATTGTATTCTATGAATTTGTACATTCCAAATACACGATATATTACCTTATATTATTCATTTCCTTTTGTATTCTTGACTCAACAGGTTTGGGCGTACGAGTCATTCCCATCTCTAACCGACTCACATCGCTGGGCTTCGAGAAGGACTGTTATCCATATTCCGCGATTTCTCAACTGGAAAATGAACATGATAGCGCGGTCTGCGAGCGTTTCTAAAATCTTTGAAAAAAAAACAATAATATGTATAGAATGCAGTGTGACGGTGGATTTTGTAGTTTTAACATTACTTTTATGTTCTAATAATTGCATTCATGTTCATCGTGTAGTTTGTGAGCACCGGGGCCCTCATTCTCACCATAGATGAGGAGGAACGCGACGCTGTTATAGAAGTTCAAAGACTTGTTGGAAACGCGACATTAATAAGTGAGAATAGGTCAAAGAGGTACATGGATAGACGACAAGAGCAGTATGAGATTAAATCTATAGGGCCAAATAAGACAATAATGAATACAAATATAGATGGGGGAGTGAGCACAAAGAGACCCGTAAAATCAGATGAAAAGTCTAGATGGAAGAAATTGTATAAGATATTATTAAATAAGGTAACTAAATATGCGACCGAAGTGGCCGGTGAATGAGAAAAATAAGAAATTAGGTGAAAAAGTTTCTCGTCTTGAAGCCGAATTGGAGGCAGTGAAGGTATTTTCAATTCTAATTGCGCACCACTGGTAATTTACAATGCAATTTAGATACTAACCAAGTATATATCGTGTGTCTTCAGGGAAAACGCGCGGCGGATGAATGGGATGGAGAGGAAGTAGAGCCTCATTCAATTCAGCGTACTCCGGATGCATATGGTTATCATAACGTGGATGATGTAGAGGTTTGCACTACCCTTGTCGTGTATTCTGGGGTCATTCAAAATTTGTGACACCCCCTCATTTCACGTGCGGGGTAGCAGGAGATGATAATATGAAGCCCGTTCGTGACCGACAACCTTCAAGGTTCTAGTTCAGCCCGTTCACGAAACCTCGCACCGAGTCCGAATTCGGACTTTACCGACATACCTGGATTTATGAACTCTTCGAGACAGCTATCGCCTGATGAATACAGTATTGTCAAAGCCGCTTACGATTCCGGTGACCATTATTGGTTGCATTATATATGGGATAACGTATGGGTTAATGATGGGGTAAGCCGCAGTTCAATGTAGGTTTCATTACGGATAACTCTTTCATTGACTGTCGATGTTTACTGATCAATATTTCTTTACATAGTGCATTAACGCGTACATGGATTTTCTAACGGATCGCAGAGCACATTATCCTGCCACGTACCCACAGGATTGCTTATTTGTGTCCACTTGGTTCTGGGTAAATATTCGTAATAAGAACAATTTGATATGATCATATGTAGTAATCATTCTGCCTGAAATTTATAGTTTTCTCTTATCGTACTTAAACAGGTATTGTTTCAGAAAGATGTCAATAGCATATGTAAATATGCTGCAGGTGACCACAGTAATAGGGAGACGATGCTGAATGAACTTAATCCATCGTTGTGACCCTCCTTGCTCAGTCGGCAAAGCCCATGTGGCAATACGAGACAGTTTGTCTATGATTATGTATGTGCTTTTGATGGAATGCGCATGGTAGACATATGTGCTTATAATAGTTTTCATGTACTTTGTAGGTCTACTTTCCTGTCCATTTTCACGAATCGCACTGGACTTTCATAGTAGTGTATCCAATGAAGAGACAAGTATGGTTGATCGACAGTATAACCACTACTTGGAAGAGAAATTTCAAATCGTATGCACATGGATTCACATATGGGCTTCGATGGTTATTTCATATATGTGATGACGGGAATCCTTTCTGGGAAGTTGAATGGCATTTTGATATAGTCGATGGGACCCCAAAACAAACAAATAGTGATGACTGTGGGGTATACGTCATGAAAGCTATGGACTTCCTATGCAGCGGGTTGGATGTACAGTTTACTCCAGTAAGGTTACATTGTCCGGAAGTCTAATCATCATGTCCTTCAACCGCTATTTACTCATTACGTTGTATTTTCAATTACAGAAAGAAGTCCTTAATTTCAGGCAAACAATAGCCTTCGACTTACTTCAGTTTAAGTTGAAAGGAATGACAAGACTGATACAAATATCTTTAGATGAAGATATTGTAGAAGTCATCGAAAGCGGTCCATCAACAACAAAGAATGGTATACCTGCAGCGAAAGATATTCTAAAGAAGCCGCGGACAAAAACATCTTACCATGGAAGAGAGCGTGCGTAGGAATAAATTTTGAACTAGTACATATGTAATTCACTTTGTACAGCCCATATGTATTAAGGATAATACATTATTTCTCTGTTTTCAGGAGAAAAGTAATTCACTTTGTACTTTGAATAAATACATACTGAAGACTGGATTACTTGTAATCTGCACACGCATTTTTTTACCAGTACATCATCCATTTTGGAACCCTACAAACCAATATGGAATCCCACAGGAACACTATGGAATCCCACATAGTGCTATGGAATCCCACAGACCAATATGGAATCCCACAGAGCACTATGGAATCCCACAGACCAATATGGAATCCCACAGAGCACTATGGAATCCCACAGACCAATATGGAATCCCACAGAGCACTGTGGAATCCCACAGAGCACTTGGAATCCCACAGAGCACTATGGAATCCCACAGACCAATATGGAATCCCACATAGCACTATGGAATCCCACAGACCAATATGGAATCCCACAGAACAATATGGAATCTCACAGACCACTATGGAATCCCACAGAGCACTATGGAATTCTACAGAATAATATGGTATCCCATAGACAACTATGGAATCCCACAGAGTACTATGTTGATTCCCACAGACCAATATGGAATCCCATAGACCAATATGGAATTCCACAAACCAATATAGAATCCCACAGAGTACTGTGAAATCCCACAGAGCACTATGGAATCCCACAGACCAATATGGCATCCCACAGAGCACTTGGAATCCCACAAAGCACTATGGAATCCCACTCCCCCCGCCCCCACACACACATTGGGGTCAAAGCTTAGGACATATAAAACCCTCACACATTGGGGGGTTTCTTAATCCTAATATTTTGTTCATGTAAGAACATTCCTTGTTGAGCATATCTGATGGATTGAGTACTTTCAAATACAAAACATGGCGAGCACACTGTGGTTGTGTGTTTTACATGCATAAACACAGGTGCTATGGTGCGACCACACACCATACATATCTACAAAACAGGGGCTATGGTTAGACCAAACACCGTATGCAACTATTGATTGTAATTTTACGAGGGAGGTGGTGCATCTGATCCACGAATCAGCTATGCCTCATCATGAAAATGGTCCACACTATAATTAAAGTAGTCCATTCACGTGGTGAGCTATGCATGTACTGTGTTAATTATGGAATTCCACAGAACACTAAGGAATCCCACAAACCAATATGAAATCCCACAGACCAATATGTAATCCCTACTGAGTACTATGGAATCCTACAGAATACTATATAATCCCACAGAGCACTGTGGAATCCCACAGAGCAATATGGACAACTGTTCTGTGGAATACCATAGTGCTTTGTGGGATTGACATGTGTTAAAATGGCTGAAAACCACAAATGTTATGAGCAACCAGTGGAGAAGTCGTCGATCCACCGATATGCACCTTCGGCCCGCCGAATGTGTCCGTCGGTTCCAACCGACAACACGAGATCGTGCCGAAGGTGGATTACAGTCAGTTCTTCGGTTAACCGAAAAATACCGTCGGTCAGCCGACGAAACGTCCAGCGTACTTCGGTTCCTACCGAAGGTCTTCGGTTTACCTAAGTACACTGTCTTCAACCATCGGCACGTCGAATACGACTTCGGTCCACCGACAGCCACGATATGCTTTTTTAAAAAAGGGCTAAAAAATGAAACCGACCCCACTTCCAACGGCTTTTCGTTCTTCCTCTCAAAATACCTATCTCCCCTAAACGAACTACACATCTTCCAACCATTCTTTTCCAGTAGATTTGCTCTGAACAGCACTTGACGGCTAAAACACTTGAAGCATTGCACGGATTTGAGTAATGATGAAAGATCTCGATTTGGGTTCCCCATTAAGATTGGTGAGTTTCGAAGTTTAAAGAAGTTGCTATGGCCGGTTTCCGTTCTTCAGTTGCATCTTTTGTCCTTCTTCCTTTCTTGGTTGCTATGATGGCCAAACGAAAGGCTTCTTCCAACAGGGCAGGCACTAGCCGCCCTGTATGCAAGAAGAAGAATCATGACGCTGGTGCGTCGTCCTCTCATGGGCCTCCAAGAGGTGAGGCAACTTCCGAGCGTGGCCCTCATACAAAAGGTTGGAATAAGTATTCACGCAGGAAGATAACATTTGAGGCTAGGGTTGACATTCCGGGCATTTTTTAGGATTCAACGATGGGGGAATGGCTTACAACCCTGGGATGGGACCCCATCTTCCATCCCACCTCGATCGCCAACGACATAACGGTGGAGGAATTCTATTCCGCTTCCAGGAATCCACGATCATATCCTCCGATGTTTGATGTAGAGGTTAACGGGATATTACGCCGAGTTAATGTTAATGTTATTGCTACAGCCATCGGGGTGCCATGTGGTCGAGTCGTGGTGAAGGAGGGTGACCCGGACCGGAGGAATATGAGAGGCACACATACGAAGTTTCTATGTGGCAATTACGTGGAGTGGGAGAAAGGAAATTGTTTGAGGTCGTCCAATCTATTGCCAGTGTTCCGTAAGCTGCATCACATTTTTGTCCACAATGTTTATCCGCGAGCGGGGAACCACACTGAGTTGACACCTTACATGGTTGAGGTGTTGTATAAAGTGGGTAAGCAGGAGATGGTATGCCTACCCTCTATTGTTCTGACCCAAATGCTGAAGCCCATTGCCACATCACGACCCCTGAATTTACCATTTGGGCGCTTGGCATGTCAGTTGCCCAAGCAGTTTGGACTTGCTACCACTACTTTGCGCCTAATTGAGTTTAATGAGATCAATAAGAAGAATGTAGGACGTTTGAAGGATAATGTACCACAAGGTCCTAGGGCAGGACCTTCGAATGCCAGACTTGTAGATGAGTCAGGGAGCGAAGAAGAAGATGAAGCAGAGGACGAAGAGGATGTGGCAGAAGATGAAGACTATTAGCCCACTGCCGGCTTAGAAGAACGTATTGCAGCCTTAGAGCGAGCGGTGGCGGGTGGGGCAGAGCTTCAGGAGCGTTGGAATAAGCGGCTCTACAGGAAGATGCAGGAGATCCTTTGCTGCATCTAGAAGGAGGACGCGCCACCTCCATCCCCGGCTTCTTTAGATCATTAGGATCCTAGTTCAGTTTTCTTTCTTTTGCTGGTTTGTTTTATTGTAAGTGTTGGATAAATGCTTTTGTTTTCTTATGTGTTTTAGCTGGGGGAACAATTTAACGACATGGGATGGAATGTTTAAATGAATTGTTCCCATTTTGGGATCTCCGTATATTGATTTATATAATGATGAATGAGTGCATGTGTGGGCTGCAACACCTGCGTTTTGCGAAGGCCTGACTTTTTGCTGTAGGCGAAGGTCGGACTAGATGCCATGCTTTGATCTAGCCAGCTCCTT
Source organism: Liriodendron chinense (assembly GCA_003013855.2). NCBI lineage: Eukaryota > Viridiplantae > Streptophyta > Magnoliopsida > Magnoliales > Magnoliaceae > Liriodendron > Liriodendron chinense. The sequence continues at coordinate 329,396 of PVNU02002456.1, forward strand.
TTACATGATATAATAAGTGTAGGGTCTGGGCTGTTTTGCCAAAACCAGACCTTTTACATGCGAGTTTTGCCAAAACCAGACCAGCCCATTTACTAAATGGGTCTAGGACCAAATGTTAGACCCAGACCCTTTTAATAAATGGGCGGGTCCAGGTCGTGCCCAGGTCAACCCATCAAACCCTCTACCAAATGGGTCCGGGTCTGGTAGAGAGAGATGCACCCAGACCCATTTATAAATGGGTCGGGTCTAATGAGTCCGGGTCTGGGCTGGACGGGTCCCGTGAAACATAAACCAAACCCGTACCAGTTACTAAATTGGTTTGGGTCGTGTCAGGGCCTATTATAAAGGAAACCATACCCGTACCTGTTTAACAACTGGGTTTATTCATGGACCCAGACCTGTACCAATTAACAAATAGGTCTTAGTGAAAGTGGAAAAGAAAAATCAATACAACTTTGTCCAAATACTCAAGAACAGATGATTGATCATTGGGGGCAACGCCACGGGAAACTAGTAAAACCACGCCAAAATCCTTAAAAGTCACTTCATATTGTCCACCTGAGTTTTAGTAAGTATACTCACCCTAGTGGGTCTCACCTGATGAACGGATCGGTGGATGGGGGCAACTGGTTTCTGTTGTGGGCGTCCCCTCCTTGCTGTAACTTGTGGTGTGGGATACTTGAGTATCTGTTAGCATTTTATCTAAGAATGGCCATTCAGTTCTCATGACACTGGTTGGGGTAAGTTATGATATAATGTTCATGGGAACTAAATGGCCACTTTGTTCCTGATAGTCTCGGGCCATCTAATACATGAGTCCAGCATCGCCATGAATAATACATATGCATCGACCCAAAACAGCCCGATTCAGGACTATGGGGGCTGCATTGGTGGTGAACGATATAAACTACAAGAAAAACTAATAGCGATTGTGAATGAAAAGAGAACCTTGTCCTGAAATATTTCTACTCATCAGATGGGCCACATATTTATGCTGAGTATTGGCCATTCACCTTTCCATACTTTTCATGGAGTGCTTGTGGATGTAGAGTAACAATTTTTTAGTGAAAAGGTGAAGGCGGGTGTCTTTTAACCACTAAAGTGAAACTATAGCCATGAGGATTAATGTAAGGTCAACTTCAGAAGGAAGGATGATGTTTTTTTGTGACAAATTAACATGGCTATTCATAGTCATGGTGGGACTTCTTGAATGGTTTCAATCAGCCATGAGCATAGCTAGCCGATCAGTCTTGCTTCAATCCAAATTCATTTCAGTTTTTCATTTGTACGAAAGTGAGCTGTTGCCAGGATTGAGTTCACAGGTATAACTTTTTCGCCTGACCACTTTGGATACAAATAATGCATGATTGGCCACAGAAGAATGTAATCTATGTATATATTGACTGCTTTGTGTAAACCTTTTATCGAACAATTAGCATGCCTTCTCATTGCAATTTTAACGACATGTTTTTGCAGATACTTCATGCTTTCGTCAAATTGAAGCTTTATCATTCCATAAATGTGAAGTATCCACCTATCTTAGACCCTCGCTTAGATGCCTTAGCAGCAGGTATATATTTTATTTTGTTGCAAGTGAATTTATGAGATCCTCGAGCCCAAATATATTTTAACAGCAGCAGGTATATATTTTACTTCTAGCCCAAAAATCTAGAATACACAGGCAACATGGGCTACCAACATATCAAATGTAACACCGAAGTTAATATGAAACGAAAACGGTAAACACATATGATGGCAACATACCGAAGAACAAGCACGAGTTAAAAAGGCTATCTATAGGAAAACGATGACTACTTATCTTCAAAATCCGATAAATTCCCGCCACTTTCATTTGAAATATCCGATTCGGATGCATTCTGGAGATCCGTTGTCACACCCAATCTCGCTACACGACTTAACATCCTTCCGATCTCCCTCCTCAGCCTTCCCAATGCCGTATCAATTTCTGCCAACATATCACACCTCATGTTCAATTACTGTCGTCTAGGCACTGGAAGATTATATCTCCTACAAATAGTCATCCATTGTTCTAGCTTGCATATTTCACGATCCCACTCTGTCCTTCTTTCCTGCATACGGTAGGAGTCTCCAGGAGGTGAACGTAGGTTGGGATGATGCCGACCATGACCATTTCGTGACATTTTTTTAACAGATTCGAGACTGTGAATGGGAGGATTCAAGAAGTGTAGGGACTGGATAAGGGGCACATGGAATCCCACGTGATCACACATCTTCTTCACCCGTGACTCTACTGACCCGTACCCTGCTCATCTAATCTTCATCGGTCACATCTCATCTTCACAGGTCACTTCAGTCAGATGTATTCTATGAATCCCGTGATTTCTAAAACTAATTTTTTCTTTCAACGCTATCCCTCCCTTTTTTTTGTAATGGTGCAGGTAAATGCAGTTGTTTGATTTTGTATTTTGGCATGGGGAACTATGATAGCGACATGCGTTAAATATACATACGCAACCACAAGCACATGCCTTTCTCCATTCAAGTAGTAAATTATGTAGACAAAATGTTTATATGATATAGTGTAGATTTACAAAAAGATACGTACAAAATTAAATACAAAGTGAGGCTTTACGTATGCCAAAACTAACCAGCGCAACACGTAGTAATAAATTTTAGCTAATGGCCGGAAGGTAGGTGCATGTCATCCGATTGTGACCCGTTCATCTACACCTGGAACACTTGATGGTTGGTCTCTCCTCACCTAGGCTGGTAATTCTCATTTTCTTTCGTCTTCCTACAATTTTCCTTTCATTTGGGAAACGAATTTTATCGCATATCACTCTTACATCTTCAGGTGTGTCCCATTGACTCACATCAGGGACTGGATATATGGAATCGCGATACATCACTTTGTAATCAGCTGCTGAGTAGAAGGGAGAACAATAATTGTAATGATCGAGCTCATACTTGTCACATGCGGCAATTGCATGTAGACAAGGTAACATTAGCACGCTGAACTCGCCGCATCCACATTTCGCTTGACTTAGTTTCACTACATCGGTATATTTACCCCCATTAACTTCATATTCATCCACAGATATCGCTGTGCAGCTTGTCACCCTCGCCTGGTCTGATAAATCTCTCATATGTGTTTTCGCCCAGGGTGTTGCTTTTCCCAAAAACACTTTCGCATCTTCTTGCCTTTTCAAGAAGAATTTTTGAATATTGCTCCTAACACTATCGAGAACTTTCACGATCGGGTATTCTCTTGGTTTTTTCCATAGTGCATTTTCGCTCTCAACGATGTTTGTCGTTATCATGTTGTATCTCTTGCCTGGGAAAAATACAGAAGCTTATCTTTTTTTATCTACACTATTGAGCCATTCATATGCGGCAGGGTTGGCCATTGATATGATGTGCATGAGATCATTAAAACTGCTTTTTTCTGGCACGTCTTAGCAGCCGCTCAAAAGTACTTCTTCAAAAACTCATCCTTGTAGTGATGCATCATATTTGAGAGGAGATGGTGTGCACAATAACCATGAGCTGCATTAGGGAATACTGATTTCACTCCGTTGATTATACCTGCATGACGATCCGATATAATAACTATCTCCTCCGGGAGAGGCTCAATTGCCCGCTTCAAGTTTTGAAGGAACCAAAGCCAACTACAGTTATTCTCTGACTTACCAACCCCATATGCTACCGTGAGAATGTGATCATTTCCGTTCAACGCTGTTGCGGTGAACAGTACACCTTTATACCTTCCTTTCAAGTGAGCCCCATCCAAGCATAAAACTTTTCGAAAATACAATCGGAAGTTTCGAATACATTGTCCTAGCGCAATGAAGCATCTTTGGAAGCAATTCGTTTCACTGTCTAGTTGTAAGTCCGTTACCGTACTCTGATTTGCCTTGATCAATTCATGGAGATAGGCAAGGAGTACTTTGTACGAATCTTCAAATGACCCCATAATCACACTACTTGCAGCTACGATACCTTTATACGCTTTCATATAACTGACCTCAACATTGAATTTTTTTTCTATTCCAAATTGTACATCTTGTGGCCTACATGTTATGCCCTTCCTCATACGCTTTGCAGCAATCTTGGTACATATCTTAATCGTTGCTTGACGATGATGTCTTCCTGTACCTTCATAAGCTGCATTATGTTTACCACGAACTTGCATGGAGATAACCGATTGCATCGGAGGATTGGCTACATGTGTGTTCTGATCGATATGTCTTTATTTTAAAAGCACCACCATTGTCCAACAACGATGCATGCAACCTCCAACCACAACTATCAATTAGACACTTAATCGTGTACCTCTGTTTGTTTTATTTCAATACCTTATATTGGAAATGATTTCGCATCGCAAACTTACAAAGCGTTAACTGTAGCTGAGCCTTGTCTCTGTACATTTGTCCAACGGCTAACTCACTTAGGTCATCAACAAAATCATGATATACCGGACAATTCACGTACATTGATGCCGCATCGAGGTCAAGTATCTCCTGTGGAGTTATTTCATCTCGCTCAAACATGACATCCATTGGAGTCTCAAGAACCTCTAAAAGGCGATTACGGACACTGGTGGTTGGACATGGGATAGTCAGCATGAGCCCTGGAAGGAACGTGCGCATAGTCTTCGCTATGAATGAGTTGGAACGATGGCGCATCAAAATTGTTCAAACTCGAATCTTCCTGAAGTGCATCACTCGATGGACTCGGGATATCTGCACTAGCCGATGAAGAAACATGCGCGTAATCTTGGCTATGAATATGTTGGAACAATGTCGCATCGAAACTGTTGAAAGGAGGATCATCTTGATGTGCATCACTCGATGGAGTAGGGATATCTGCACTAGCCGCTGAAGGAATGTGCTCGTAGTCTTGCTATGAATGAGTCGGAATAATGGCGCTTCGAAACTGTCCAACCTTGGATCTTCTTAAATTGCATCACTCGATGGTCGACGACGAATATCTGTACTAGCCGGTGAAGGAATGTGCGCGTTGTCTTGGCTATGAATGATTCGGAACGATGGCGCATCGAAACTGTCTAAACTTGGATCTTCCTAATATGCCTCACTCGATGGAGTACGTATAACTGCACATGTTGTTGGCTCCGGTGTCTCGAAACTGCCTGTACGCGAAAGTTTTGAACGTGCCCCACTTAATGAACCAATGATCTTCACGGACTGTTAAATGGATGTCAGTGCAGTCTTCTCTATATACGGACGTATCAACAGTTGGTATAGGCTCATTTAAATGCACCGCCACAGGATTATGAAATACACGTTTATGTCTGACTTTCTCCACAAACATAGGTATATGAATTTTCGGGTTTTGAGCGGAGATAAACATATATGCTGCCACATCGTCATCATATCTGATCAGTTGTGGATGAAGTAATATGGAGTTAGGCGATGGGCAGACGAACTTTATTCTAAGCTCATATTCTGAATGTGTCGTGCCGATAACATTGTGAATTTCAGATACAAGATCCTCATATCTTATTTCATTGCTCACCATGATAAACTGAGAATCGCCACCGTTGTATTTCCACCTTCCTCGTTCATTTACTAGCTCACCATTATAATGAAGCATATGGGCTGCGTAACTGTCATATTCAACGATTCTTGTGCCTGAAACGAGAAAGCTTGGTTGTAAGCCTTAAAAGATACATTTATGAATTGAGTGTTGTAGAGATGAAGATGTTGAGATGCATGCCTGGGAGAACTAAGAACTATACAATTGAAATAAAAGATTCCCCATGCCAATGTGGATTCTCACTGTCGAGATGCACAAGATAACTTGTTTTGATAGCCCAATGTAGAGTATCATTCTTGTTATAGCACCCATTAGGGCCTTGTTTTGACAGCTTCGAAAAGAGCATGTCATAACTAAAACGTCAAATGGCGATGGACCTTGTGCGTTTAGATTTACCTTTCTCAGTGGGAATCCACATTGCTCGGTGGGAATCCACTGAGCCCAGAGGAAATCCATTATGCCCAGTGGGAATCCCCAATGCCCAGGGGGGATCCACAATGCCCAGTACGATTCCATAGTGCTCAGTGGGAATCCACAGTGGCCAGTAGGAATCCGCAGTGCCAAGTGGGAATCCACGTTGTTCGGTAGAAATCCACTATGCCCAGGAGAATCTGCAGTGCTCAGCGGGAATCCTGAGTGGCCAGTGGGAATCAGTGGTGCCATGTTAAATACAAAGTGTTCAATGGGAATCCATTATGCCCAGTGGGAATCCCCAATGCCCAGTGGGAATCCACAGGGGCCAATAGGAATTCGCAGTGCCAGGGGGAATCCACGTTGTTCGGTGGGAATCCACTATGCCCAAGGGAATCAACGGTGTTCAGCGGGAATCCACAGTGGCCAGTGGGAATCTGCAGTGCCAGGGGAAATCCACAGTGTTCAGTGGGAATCCACTATGCCCAGTGGGAATCCACAGTTCCAGGGGGATTCTACAATACTCAGTGGGAATCCAGTTAGTACACGGAGTTTTGAGTACTCGGTGGAAATACAACCCACATTTGAGCCTCCATCCATTACACTTTCCATTTCACCATGCACATTACCATCTACATTAACATTTACATATAGAATCAGTTAAAGAGATGGTTTACCTATTTTCATTTAGCGGACTATTATTGTGGGCCCAACCTTTCTTCTCTGTTACAATCTACTACAACCATTATCTTGACATGCATCATGGAAAATCGGATGATAACCACCAAAGTCAGATGAAGAGGGAAGGAGAACGGTCCATCGACGTCATTGATGAACGGATAGCATGCATTGCCTTGGTGGGACCTTCAAACCCAACTTTTTCGCTTTCTTCGTATGAAGAATGTGGTGGATCCCATACAACGTGTTTCACAGGAAGATTTATGGATCCCATTTCACCATGCATTGTGTCAATGGCCGGTAGTAAATGTTTGCACTAGAATACACCCCGTTAAACCTACACTCTTCTGTTTAATTTAGATAAGTATATTTTCGTAAAAAATTAATCCTCAGTAGCAGCTTTTAAAGTTCTTTTCACAGTTATGGCCACTCGGTGTGGCCACGTTTCTTAAACATCATTACTCTTAGCAATTGCGATAAGACCCAGTGTGTGTCGGAGACAACCTAATCATTTTTGGAGAAGGCACCCAAACTTTTACGAGGTAAATAACACTCGCCTAGTCTAACCGGTAAGCTACTGATTTTAGCAACTAAAACACCGCGGGTGTTAGGGGAACTTTTTTTGAATACGCTTTTCGTTGAGGTTTGCACTCGTCGATCAGTCTCCCCGTTTTGGCTGGTGTTTTAAAGATTAAAGAGCACTTTTCTGATTAAACTTTTGAAACATACTCTTTAACTTCAAAATCAATTTTACCGGTATGGAGCCCCGATTATATCATTTTTAGGGTTGCCAACGCCACCACCGTCCCATGCGGCGGAGGGAACGTACAGCTACCACCGGTTACAGAAGGTTATATACACACACACATACCTTCTCATCTTCTTCTCTCGTGCATGCGGTAAGTTGAGTTGAGTTGAGTTGTCAGCTTTCCCTTTCAGCCTGCCCTCACCCCTTTCCCATCCCCTCGTATGATTCTATCTAGAAGCAGGTTATAAATAAATAACTAATAAAATTGATTTTGACTCGTTGAAAAGTACTTTTTATTTTATACGCTGGCAAATGCCTGTTGTTCAAACGCTTCCACTAAACTTGCACACGTAACACAGTTAAACTTGAATTTTAATTTTTAATTAGTCTCAAATCTAGCCTATGATTAACTCACATTTGTTTATTGATCAGGGCCGACTCTTGACTGTTTCTCATTTTAACTATCTCATTCCAATGTGATTATTTCATTTGGATTTTTTTTTTAATATGGGTCCCACAATAATCAAAGGTTTTCCTTTGTTTTTACGTGTCTGACACGTACGCGATCCATCAGTGCTCGTGTATCAACGCCACGCTTTGGCGGAGTATTTCATAGTTTTGGTCTCACGTGACTGTCGTTTTTGTACTCGTTACTTAGAAGGTGAGTAGTCCACGGGAGTAGCCATTCAGGTGGCCCGCAGTGCCGCCATTGGTGACCACAACTGTATTTGTAGCCGCTTCTCTTCACTTCCGTCCAATTCATATAATTTGGTGGACCTTGGAAGGTGGGGGCCACCTGAAATGCGACCCTGCTGAAGGGCTAATTGGGCTTCATCTTCGTTGTACAAGGAAATTGTGTTACATCCAATCTCCACCGTACACGTGTGAGGTTGTCAGTCATCCAATCCCCACCGCACGCCTATCGCAGGCCTATCGCAGGCATCTCCTGCGCTAGGAATCTAGGTGGGGCCCACCGTGATGTTTGTGAGAAATCTACACCATCCAACTGTTTTGTGAGATCATTTTAGGCGTTGCGACAAAAAATGAATGGGATCCAAAACTCAAGTGGGCCGCACCAAAGCAAAAGGTGGGTAGGAAAATTCCTACCGTTGAAACCTCTATGGGGTCCACAGTGATGTTTATATGCCATCCATACCGTTCATAATGTCATTCCTACTGAGATGAACTGAAAACATAAATATTATCCTGATTCGAAACGTCTGTGGCCCCACGAGTATTTCAACTGTGGAAGTTCAATCATTACGTTTTTGGCCCACTTGAGACTTTGATCCCGTTTATTTTTGTAGCAATGCCTAAAATGATCTCAAAAAACGGTTGGACGGCGTAGATTTCTCACAAACATCACGGTAGGCCCCACCTAGATTCCTAGTCAGGAGATGCCCGAGAAAGGCTTTCGCAGGCAATCCACGTCCGATAAGGGGGGCTCACGAGCCTTGTTGGAGATGGGAGCGGATTAGGTGCGGCCCTTTCCGTGGGGCCCACCTTGATGTATGTATTCTATATTCACATCATCCATCCGTTTTGATGAAACATTACTGGACATGAGCCCAAAAATGAAGAATGTGCAATTCTCAGCTGGACCATTAAGTGATGATTCACCATTAATGGAACACAAAAGTTTTGGATCAAGCTGTTATTTGCTTCCTTCATTTAGGTTTGGTCGTGAGACAATGGATTGCATAATCTAATCGTTATCTGAGTTAATATATGCCACGTGTACAGTATCTGAGTGCCTGCGTATCAAACGTCGTAGACAGCCAGAGTAACTTCTTTCGCTTTGGGATCATACTGGATACGGAAATACCGTTTGGCTGTCAATAACTATCCAATCCCAGTTTTGCAATTTTCGTTCGGACAGAAATCGCCTGCAATACGGACGCGGATTGCTTGGTGAACCGGCCAACCTACGTGGTGTGATGCATGTTGGTGATCAGACTATTGTTGCAACGTTTGTGAATTAGGGTTTTGAGTATACAAGGAGAATTGTGGAATTGATTTGGGTTTTGCAGCTGGTGATCAGACAATTGATGCAAGGTTCATTTTGATAGAACAAATTCTAGGGTTTTTCTTCTTTTCTGGTTTTTTTTTTCCTGGGTTGGAAAGATGTACCGGAGCGTGGCTACATCTGCAACCCGGGGTGGTTCACCTACAGACAGTGGAGATTATGTGGTGAAGCTGGATCAAGTGCCTCGTTGGATTGATGCGGAACAGCGGTCTTCTTCTGTGTACGAGAGCGAGGATCCTTCCTTCCCCAACCTGTATTTCTCAGATCCTCTGACATCTATATCTGGAGCTGAGGGTGGTGTTGATGGCGTGGTGTCGAGGTTTCCTGTCGATCATGAAATCAATTCAAGGATATATCTCTGGCGTGGCAACCCTTGGAATCTTGAGGTTGATGCTGTGGTTAACTCCACAAATGAGGTGAGCCATCTTTTCGAAATTGGGTGTTTGAAATTAATGGAATGTTCGTCCGATGTTTGGAAATAGAAGGGAATTGGCAGGACAGCGCTATTCTTGTTGGAACTGATATGTGATACTGTGGTTATGTTTGTTTCCTTGTCTACTAGCATATGCTGAGACCTTTTGTGCTCTTTTAGGGCCTGTTTCGAACGTGGGATTAGATGGCATGGAATTGCATTTGGTCTGATGTAAATTCCATCCGACTTTTGGACAGGATGGGAAGGATTGGATTAATCCAGTACCATATCATCCAGTCCCAATGTGAGATACATTTCTGGTTGATTTTGAAATCCACTACATCTGTGGTCCCCATGTTGATGCATGTGTTTTATCCGCACTGTCCATCCTTATGCACCCTTTACACGTGACAATTGAGTTGCATATGCGTACAGGTGACCAGTATCAGTTATGAAATCTGGTCCGTTGATTCCAATTCCATGGTCTGCCAAACATAGGTTTCACTTAATACAGTGTTTTTCCCAGAGGAAGAATTTGATCCCAAATGTGATATTGGAGGTCAAAATACCACTGTATTTCCAGACATATAATCAGTGTACAATAATGGTGTTAATTCCACCTAATTCAATTCTAGCATTTAATCCCGCATTCCAAACATGCTGTTATTAACTTTTCTTGCTAGCTTAATATGTCACAGAGGACTAATGATTATCTGGGACTAAATCCTTTGATGATTGCTTCACAGAATTTGGACGAAGCACACAGTAGCCCTGGTTTGCATGCTGCTGCTGGACCTGGTCTTGCAGAAGAGTGTGCAATGCTGGTAAGCCTGATGTGGTCATGGTAATTTCGGTAGCTATGTTTTTATTTATTGCTTTACTTTTCGGGTTAAGCAGTCCTTGGCTCTGTCGCATTGAACGATTTGGTATGTAACATTTCTTTGCAGGGTGGATGTCGAACTGGAATGGCGAAAGTTACAAATGCATATGATCTTCCAGCTCGGTTGGTGTTTGAGTCTTATTTTGCGATACAAGAATGATTTTTGTCAATTTTTTAGAACAAGAACCATTTTTCTAATAATTTTACCTATGATTTCTTACTGGTTGCATTGCTAATAAAAAAAAAATTGCTGAATCCAGACATTAGTCTACTTCTAGAAGTCATCTTTTATATGCATATTAGAGCATTTATTTTGCATATAGGTTAAGTCAATATCTAATTCAAGATCTGAATAGTAAATCTGTTCTGTTTCTTCATGATGAATTGAATCCCTCTGTAATTTCTGTTAGCAGCAAATTAACCCCTTAGGTGCCTTTTTTTTTTTTTTTTTCCTTTTCTGAAAGGTGAAATTTTATTCAACAGAAAGGAAACAAGACTGGGAAAAGCTGGCAGAGCCAGGAAAAAAGTAAAAAATCCCAACAAAAAACTAGGTAAACCGAAAACCCTCCACAACTAAGGCTTCCAATCCCTCAAAAAATGGGAAACCCTTAGGTGCCTTGTTGTATTTCTGAATTCTAAACCTGGAGTTGATATAACTTTAGTGTGCATGAACTCTTAAGTTAGTTGCATTTGTGGTCTCTAAGCATGGTTAGGTGGCCTCTGTGGTACTCTGAATGCATAGGCAGATGCTTAAAACTTCAAAACTATGTTGTGTCATGTATACTAGTTTTTGAATGCAACAACAGTATGAAGTTTCTAATTAGCTGAATCCTGCCAAGAACGATTGTGGATTTGGCACTATGCATACATTAAGAAGATGGCGTATTAGAAAATCAGGGAATGTTTTCAGATCAACCAAAGTGATTTCAAATTTTCCATGCATTACGGGATAGTTTTTGGCACCAAAATGGTTTGGTGGATCTATCAATTGATCTAACAATGAGGGATGTGGATGATTACAAGGTGCAGAGGTGGATGTTGAGTAGGTCTTTCTCCTGGAAATCCTTTTTCCATGAACCACTAAAGGTGGCGTCTACTGTCCTTTCGGGTTAGTGTGGGGGTGCATTGGTGCCTCTAAAAATGGAATCCGTTATCTTGATGGTGATGGCTGACAAGATCCTCTCTCCTGATCACCTCAAGCATTGGCATCTCAATTCTTCGACATGACTTGCGTGCAAAAGGGATGAAGAAGCAGTGCACCATTTGTTCCTTCATGTCTCAATGGAAAACTGTATATGGGGATACTTGATTAAGATCTTTGGTGTGCATTGGGTTTTCCTAGAGAATCTCGGTGATGTCTTACAAAGCTGGGTTGGGCCCTTTTGGTGAAAGCAGGGAGGATTTTGTTGGATGCTGGTTCCATTTGCTCATTGTTGGGAGGTTTGGAAAGTGAGGAACAATCATAGTTTTCTGAACCTGATAAGAATTTGGTCATAAAGATATCGAACATATAAAATCTGAAGTGCTACAGATCTTCTGAGAGAGTGGATCATAGTAGCTAACAGTAAATCGTTGAGTGCTGTATGGGAAAGTAGTGTGTGTACGTGCGTTCTTAGATACACATGCAGAGTACCTTATTTGTGTTTCTGTTTTGGTTCTTAAGTGCACCTGCAGAGTATGTTATTTGCGAGTTACCCTAGAGATAAGAGATAAGCTCGGTTGTAAGTAAATGATAGAGAATATGGAGTTCATAAATAAAGGAGATGGGAAGGGTCGAAGCTAAGCTCTCTCCCCCTTTCATCCATTTTCTTTTCTTCCAAATTTTTTCTTTCTTTCTTTCCTTTTCACCATGAATTATATCATATGCTAAATTTGTCAGTGCTTGGATTTCCGCGGGCCAGGCATGGAAGCTAAATTATGGTGTTTTCTCTCTTGGAAATGGGGTCAATGTGGTATTGAAATGTATATAAATGATAGAGGCATAGTGGCCAAATATGTCCCTGTCCTGCTTGTCAAAAGGGGCTGAGTGTGGCAGATGCCATGGCTCTTCATGAAGGATTTTTGTGAGGGAGTTCTCGGGCTCCTGATGCTGTAGGAGGAATCTTCTGAAATTACTTCATGGGCTTCCTCTACGAGGCAGGGGTAGGACAATCGACAAATGGGGCCTTCCTTTATTAGGCCATGTTTTTTACCTTGTTGGGCCAGCCCTATTCAAAACGATAACTTTGCTTGGCCTGCGCCTGGCTCATTGGCAACCCTGTTCAGGAGCCCTGGACCATCTTTTATGAGATCCAGTCTCTTGGGCCCAGTTTTTTTACGCTCTTTGTTTAATTGTCCCTTTTATGTGTTATGTTCCAGATTCGGATGTATGCCTTGTACATAATATTTCTGGTTCTTATGCTCTGTCAGGAAGGTTATTCATACAGTGGGTCCCAAGTATGCAGTGAAGTATCATACTGCTGCAGAGAATGCTCTTAGTCACTGCTATCGTTCTTGCCTTGAGCTTCTTATTGAGAACGGACTTCAAAGGTTGTTGGGTTATATATCTACATATATCGCATACTTGTATTTTTATATTTGTTGGAGACACTGAAAACTCAGTTTGATATTTTCAAATGCAGCATTGCAATTGGTTGTATATATACAGAGGCCAAAAATTATCCTCGTGAACCAGCTGCTCATGTGGCGATAAGTGAGATATTCCTTGCCTTTTACTTTGTTTCTTGGTATTTTTCTGTCATAATAGTGCTTTGCATGGTATGGATCTCCTGTATATGTATATGTATTTTCTTTGTTCCATTTGCTTTTTGTCAACTGGTCTCTTCTTTGGATATTTCCAGGGACTGTTCGGCGATTTCTGGAAAAGCAGAAAGATAAAATCACTGCTGTTGTTTTCTGTACCACCACATCAAACGATACAGAGATATATAAGAGGTACTGCTGCTACATTTCCATAACATTGAAGAATATATTATGGATAATGGCATCATTATCAAGTATGGAAATGGTTCGGGGATCGCCTGCTAGCCCAGCTGGTAGACGCCTGGGCGTTTCAACTGCTGGTCTTGGGTTCGAAACCCACTAACCCCACCAGTGGGTGGGAGCATCGTGTTTGACTGACTGGGTGGGTGCATTACCCATCTAATAGGGTGTGTGCGTTGCATGACTAACCCCCCCAAAAAAAGTATGGAAATGTTTCTTGTTCTGTTTATCTATCTTTGCTTTTCATGTCCTTAAAAAGTCTCAGCGTCGAAAGATTTCTTTTTAAGTCAGCATACTACTGTTTATGGATGGTTTACGATATGACTTTTTATGCCTTTTCCTTAACTGGTTTTATTTCTTGATTTTATGCAGATTGCTTCCACTTTACTTCCCCAGGGATAAGCATGAAGAGGAGGTGGCATTGTCAAAGCTTCCTGCAGATGTAGGAGATGAGAATGGTGAGACAATAATAGATGAGCGCAAAATCAGAATAACACCTTTGCCTGCGGTGTCGACAGCCATCCCCAAGCCTCCTGCAGCTCCAGTTGATCTTCCTGTTAGCGATGTTGGACTGACAATGAGACGGTTAGTGAACTTGAATACTTTCTACCCTTTAAATAAAGAAATGTGCTAGAAAAGTTTGCTTGTTTATTGATGTTGCAATGGGTGTACCATAGGCACAAGACAGATCTCTCTACCACGTACTATATTTACTCTCTCTCTCTCTCTCTCTCTCTCTCTCTCTCTGATGAATAACTTGAAATTTAATAAAGAAAAAAGGAAAAAGGAAAAAGTCAGTGAGATACAGTTCACAAGGCAATGAATAAGATTCCCCAGCGGAAAGGATATTTCTATGGATTCCTGCCTTTGTAGATGAATTGACAATACAATTAGCTTATCTGATGACCTGATTACAGGTAAAATGTGAATAGTGGAAACACAATCTGATGTTATTTATGACAAAAAGCAAACCGCACTTCAAGAGGAGAGGCTAAGAGGCAATCCTATGGTGGATGCTTCCAAATGCCATCTTGTGGGGTATTTCAAGAGAAAGGGACTATCGAGTTCTCTCTCTCTCGCTCTCTCTTAACGGTGTAAATTTTATTAGGCAAAAGCTGAAAAAAGAGCAGGGGAATAAAACAAGAAAAGAAAACCTAAGCTAAGAAAAAAGAGAAGAAAATGATGATAGTTGTCAATAGAAAACCCCAAAGAAAACAGAACAAACACAAGACCCTCAACTCAAGGAGCCCACTCCCTGAATAATAGAACAACTTTATTAAATACACCGCTTGCTGAGAGACTCTCGTCACAACAGACTGGTTATTTCTCTCCCCAAATAGCTCAAAAGATTGCGAGAAGGATGAGCCTCCATTTCTTTCTACTAACAAAGTTTTTTTTTTTTTTTTTTTGAGAGAGAAGTGACAGTAAACCTACTAACAAGTTCTTTACTAAAGTGATTAACAAAGTTATCATTGGACCTTGCAAAAAAAAAAAAGGTTATCTTTAGAAGAGAAGAACCAAGTATGCTCAGCTATTGTGCACTTCTATTCAAGCCTACTATCAAAAGAAGAGGGGCGAAGACCTTTGTCAGATCATCTCTCATTTGATTGCTTGTCAACTTTGGAAAGGGAGTTGCTTGAAATGTCGGTAATGGAAGAGGAAATCAAAAGGGCTGTTGACTCCTTGGGCAAAGACAAGGCCTCGGGGCCCGATGGATTCCCTTTGGCTTTCTACCAAACCTTTTGGAACATTGTAAAAAAGGACGGTGAAGTTTGTGGAGGAATTTTGGATGTCAGGGCAATTATCTAAAGGGATGGGGGCTACTTTTATTGCCCTAGTCTTAGACTGATTAGTCTTATTGGTAGCCCATACAAAATCTTGGCCAAGATTCTATTATCTAGATTTAGGTTAACGTTAGCTTCTGTTATTTTGAAGAATCAATGAGCCTTTGTTGCAAACAAACAGATTCAAAACAGTGCGCTTCTTTCTAGCCCATGAATGCATAGATTCAAGACACAAGGAAGGGAATAAAAGGCTTGGCGTGTAAACTAAATATCGAGAAGGCCTATGACCACGTTGACTGGGGGTTTTTGGAATATATGTTGAGAAGAATAGAGTGTGGAAACAAATGGATTACTTGGATGCAAGAATTTTACTCTTCTGCATCTTTTTCAGTCTTCGTGAACGGGTTCCCAAAAGGTTACTTTAAAGCATCTAGATGGATAAGGCAAGGGGACCCTCTCTCCTCGTTTTTTGTTTGTGATAGTTACGGAGGCTTTGAGCAAAATGCTGGCTAAAGGACAAGAAGTAAGACTCAGCCATGGGTTTCAAAGGAGTGTATGAAGGAAGCCGGGTACCCTACTTGCAATTTGCGAATGACACAATACGATTTTGTGACGCAGAGATTTCAAAGGTGGATAACCTAAGGGAAATTTTGGGTTGCTTTCAGGCAATTTTAGGATTGAAGATAAATGTGAACTTAGCATTGAGCATAAGAATATCCACCAGATCGAACATATGGATCCAATTGGAAAAATCTTTCATGCGCTTAGTTTACCAGGAACCTTTAGACTTCTTGTAACAGAAGCGTATCGCATTGCAATCCCTCCTAAAAGAAAGATCTCGTCTGCCTTACAAGGCCCATAAACGGCAGAAAATAGCCATAAGAATCCTTATGAAATGTAAAAAAAAAATAATAATAATCATAGACGTCATCCTCTTTCTTCCAAACAGTAGTGTTCCAGGCCACCATGATGCCCCCCAAAGAACCATCTTTTGATTGGAGTCTTCAATTTGGTAGTTTTGGGAGTAATCGATCGATTGACCGTTGTGGTCGATTGATGGAAACTACCCCGAATTAGATAGATTAGTCTTTGGACAGTTTTGGACAAGTTAGATTGATAGAACTTGGAGGCTCGATCGATTGAGAAAATTCAGAATTATGTTGTAAACTCTTTGGACATTTTTTGGCGTGTTAGAGCGATCGAATAGGTGGTTGTGGAGCGATCGAGGGATCGTCGATCGATGTTGATCGATCAACCGACGGTTCGCGCAATTTTGTTTCTAATTCCGGGTGTAACATTATATATGCAGGTGTAATGCGGGATTAGGGTATTAGGAGGGGTAAAACGTTTTTAGGGTTTGTAAGGGAGAAAATGAGGGTTTTCTGATCTGTAAGCTTTTCTCATCTCTTGTATATCGTTTTCATAGTGGATCATTTATCGCTTTGTGCCATGGTTTTTTTCCGCAAGGCTTTTTCCACGTAAAATCGTGTATTCTCTGGATTGCTTATTCGAGTTTTCCTTTTGACTTGTTTGATTCTTCTTGGTGTTTGCTTCTACGGCTCCCAACAAGTGGTATCAGAGCTATATGTTGGGTTTTCAAGTTGAATATGAGACATGGTGACGAATGGTGCAAACGTGAAGTATGAAGTGGAGAAATTCACGGGTAAAAACAACTTCGAACTATGGAAGGTGAAGATGCAAGGCCTCTTAGTTCAACAAGGATTGTAGCAGGCTCTTCTTGGGAAAGTGAAACGCCTGGCATCTATGAGCAAAGAAGAGTGGGGAGATCTGAATCAGAAGGCGATAACTTCTATTCAATTGTGTCTGGAAGATGGCGTTCTCTATAACATCCTCAGTGAGAAGACTACCGCAGGAACATGGGCGAAGTTGGAGAGCCTCTACATGATGAGGTCGCTCTCCAATCACCTATTTCTTAAGAAACAATTTTACAATCTTAAGATGGCGGAAGGAACTGATCTCAACAAGCACATTAGTCACTTCAACAAGTTGCTTTGCCAATTAATGAGTGTGGAGGTGAAGATCGACGAAGAAGATCAAGCCCTAATTCTGTTGAATTCTCTTCCGGAGTTTTATGAGAATCTCATGGATACTCTGTGCCACGATAGGGATACCTTTGACATTGAAACTGTTATCTCAGCCCTTCATCAGAAGCAGTTGAGAAGGAAGAACGGAGGCGAAGGTACCTCTATGGATGCGTTGGTTGCTAGGGGGAGAAATTTTGAGTGGGAGAAGGGGAATTCGCAGTCGAGATCCAAATCAAAAGGAAAGGGCAAGATGAAGTGTTGGAATTGTGGGAAGATGGGGTGGAGCCACCACCTGTGAGGAGAAATCCACCTAGAGACCGCAGATTGCCAGCTAGGTACAGAGATGACATAAATATTGCATTCGCCCCCATTACGGATGAGAGGGATCCGTCTACCTTCCAGGAAGCATTAAACGACACAAATGTTAAGAAGTGGATGTCGGCAATGTAAGACGAGATGGACTCTCTGTATAAGAATGAGACATGAGAGTTAGTGGAGCTTCCAATAGGGCGTAAATCGATTGGATGCAAGTGGATTTACAAAAAGAAATAGGATAGATACAAGGCCACATTGGTTGCAAAGGGATACGCGCAAAAGGAGGGTGTCGATTTCAGCAAAAAAATTGCACCAGTTGTCAAGCAGATGTCTATCAGGTTCGTGTTGGTGCTGGTTACCCAATACAACCTTGAACTGGAACAAATGGATGTGAAGACTGTTTTTTTACATAGGGAATTGGAAGAGTAGATTTACATGAAGCAACTAGAGGGGTTTGAGATACAGGGGTCAGAGAATAAGGTTTACAGGTTGAAAAGGTCGTTGTACGGCCTGAAACAGTCACCTAGGCAATGGTACAAAAAGTTTGATTCTTTCATGGTGAATTAGTGGTTTACTAGAAGTGAATTTAATCATTGTATTTATTTCAATGCACTAAGTGATGGGAAAATTTTCTTACTAGTATTATATGTTGATGACATGCTTATTGCCAGCCATAGCATGTCTAAAATCGACATATTGAAGACTCAGTTATCAGGGACATTCGAGATGAAAGATCTGGGGGCTGCAAAGAGGATTCTTAGCATTGATATACATAGAGACATGCAGAGGGAGCAAGCTATGGTTGTCTCAGGCAGATTATATTGAGGTCTTTGTCAAGTTTGGGATGGACAATGCTAAATCAGCTAGCATACCCCATGCTGCTACTTTTGGCTTTCTTCAGAGCAATGTCCTACTACAGATGAAGAAAAGTCGTTTATGTTTTGTGTGCCCTACTTGAGCGCAGTTAGTAGTTTGATGTATGCCATGGTCTCCACGAGATCGGATATTTTACATGCAGTCGGTGTTGTGAGTAGATATATGTCAAACCCTAACAAGCAACATTGGAGGGCTGTGAAATGGTCACTTAGGTATCTACGAGGTACAAAAGACTACGTCTTAACATTCGGGAAATCAGAGAGGAAATTGGTAGGCTATGTCGATTCGGATTACGCAGGTAATATGGATAACGGAAGGTCGACTTCCGAGTACTCGTTTGTATTAGTGGGTGGAGTGGTCAGTTGGATGTCGAAGCTTGAGTTTGTGGTTGCACTTTTCACAACCGAAGCTAAGTATATGGCGGTGATGGAAGCTTTCAAGGAAGGTGTTTGGTTGAGAGGGATGATGAATGAATTGGGGCTTTAGCAGGAGGTTGTGCCAGTTAATTGTGACAACGAAAGCCCGATCAATTTGGCGAAGAACTCAATTTATCATTTTTGTACTAAGCATATTGATGCTCGTCATCATTTTATCCGATAGGTGCTTAAGGAAGGCGGTGTTACTCTAGAGAAGATCCACATGAGCTTGAATTCGGTGGATATGCTTACAAATGAGGTTCTATTTGACTTCTCTGGGCCTAGCATTAAAGGAGTGAAGACGGAGTGTGCACAAGAAGCGACGATGGTGATGCTACAATGATGAGGACGATTAGAGATGGAGCTTGAAGCAGTGAAGAGATCGGCAATTGAAGCCTCGGTGGAGATTGCTTATTATAGTCTTCAATCTGGCAGTTTTGTGAGTCATCGATCGATCAACTGTTGTGGTCAATTGATCGAAACTACCCTGAATTAGATAGATTGGTCTCTGGACAGTTTTGGACAAGTTAGATCGATCGATCAAGAAAATTTGGAATTATGTTGCAAACTCTATGGACATTTTTTAGTGTGTTCGAGCAATCGAACAATTGGTCGTTGAGCGATCGAGGGATTGTCGATCGATGTTGACCAATCGATTGACGATTCACGCAGTTTTGCTTAATTGCGCGATTTTGTTTCTAATTCCGGGTGTAGCGCTATATATGTTGGTGTAATGCATGATTAGGGTATTAGGAGGGCTAAAATGTTTCTAGGGTTTGTAAGGGGAGAAAACAAGGGTTTTCTGATCTGTAAGCTTTTCTCATCTCTTGTATATCGTTTTTATAGTGGGTCATTTGTCGCTTTGTGCCGTGGTTTTTTCCCGTAAGGGTTTTTGCACATAAAATCATGTGTTCTCTGGATTGCTTGTTTGAGTTTTCGCTTTGGCTTGTTTGATTCTTCTCGGTGTTTGCTTCTGTGGCTCCCAACACCATCTGCATCCATGGAAACCTAGTCCTTATTCCTCACTCCCCAAACCGAGTCCAACACCTTCCTGTTGAAGGACTGAAGCTTCATTTCTTGAAAAGAAATAATTTGAGTTTTCAACTTCCTGCATGTTTCCTTTAGGGCTTGTTTGATTTTCAAATTCACAAGGAATTACCTTGCAAATGGGTAATAATTACTTCCCCATGTATTTACCGCACATGTACCCATGCGTGATTTGACTGCCTACTTTTTTGGCTTCAAAACCGAGAAACTCGTAAAATATTTGTGGGGCCCACCGTGATGCATGTTGCTTATCCACACTGTCCATCCATTATGCCACCTGAATTTATGGTATGAGCCAAAAAACGAGGCAGATCCAAAGCTCATATCATACACTGTTTCCTATGGTGTGGGCCACTTGAGTGTCTGATCTGCGTCATTTTTTGGTTTATGTCTCAAAATATTCCTATAAAACGAATGGACGGAATAGATATATCGTGTACATCATAGTGGGGCCCACAAATTCAAATCCGTTCTTTTGGACCGGTTTTCAAAGCAAAATTTCACCCAATTTTCAAGCATGGTAAAATAGTAATAATTACCCATTTACAGGGTATTTGCCTGGAATTGAAAAAACAAACAGGCCCTTATTTGAAATCGTTTGTATTTATAGCCCAATCCCCCTGATGTTCCACTTCTAACATAACATAATCATTGGGAAACTGACCTCGCCCTTCTAACCTTGTGAATGTTGTAATATTTACTGCTGACTTCATAGTTTATTGTGCTCTCCACACGCAACAACTCTCTCGATCCTTGGGACTGCGCTTCAGAACCCTCTTGTTCAACAACTCTTGGCATTGGCTCCCTAGTTCAATGAAGTGGAATAATGCCACTATGTCCTCATACCAAGCTGCAAAGGATAGATCGAGCTGTCTTCCCTCTATGTCTAACCATCCTTTGTCCAATTGAGTTCTTCTAAAAAAGGCCTATCATTTGTCATCAAAACAGGGAACTTGGTAGCAACTTATTGTAGAAGATCATCTTTGTTGGGAACTCCGCCCCTCTCATCTGTTATTTGAAGTGGGGTGACATCCAAGGCCTCAAGCAAATCTTCTCCCGAAAAGCCAGAAACCTCCTCCAGCTGAACTTTGCTACTGTTCCTTTGGAGTTGACCAAGATTTTGCTTGCGTTTCGGTTATGAAATAGGAGATAACAAGCCTCTCCTTAAAGATACAAGGCCCGAGCCCAACTGGGCCACACTTGCTAACCTCAACATGAGCGGAAAAGGAGAGACGATCATCTTGCTTGAAATGACTTCCGCCTTGATTGGATGGCTAAGAGTGTCAGCAACTAATGTGGGTTGACAACTGTTGAGCTGCGTCGAGCGTGGGGCGAGAGGAATATTTTTGAAGTCGAGACAAATTGTCATCTCTGCTGAGAGGGATGGGTGTTGAATCTCATGCTCGCCATGCGTCTCTGACCCCACACTCGATAGGGTTGAGCTCGGCTCGAGGAAACAACGTGGCGCTCCCTTAGACCTTGAGGAAGTTTTGGCCCCCAGAGCCACAAGACGAGTCTTAGCGAGCTCCCAAACCTTGCTCCTAATCATCAAGGGCTCCTGAGCCTCCCATCGAGCCTCAGTCGCTAAGGCAGGAGATGGATTCTATGTAGCATGTGTATTATGATAACTCCACGTGTCCTTTGAGAGGGGTGAGTAGCTCCTTTTGAGCTCCTGAGGAGTATCTTACCCCGCCGAATTTGCTTTCTCCATGAGCCCACCTACCCCCTGTGCACCAACCAAAGGTCTCTTCTAGCCTTATTTGCTCTACTGGACTCCTACTCGCTCCTTCGGCCATGGCTGGCTTAGGTCCGCTGTCTTTCCACAACTCCCCCGATTTGCTAGGAACCCCCCCACACCTTTTCCTTCTCCACCCTTGGTTGTAATATCACCTTATTGACCTTGAGAGATATTGATTTAGGCATTGGAATGGCTCGCTTCTTTCTGATGCAGAATCGAGTGGCATCAAGGTCTTCTCCATGCTTCGTATCTTCGTCAATGGCTAGAAGCTCTCCGATAACATTGACTTAGAGCCGTTAGATCTCCTTACTCCATTGTTCCAGAGGAATACCCCAGATAAAAAACCAGGGCTCCTCTCTCCCTAAGATGAACCTGTCTTCCCACTTCCATATGGATTTAATCGGAGTGTCATTAACACAGCTCCTGCCATCACCATTTGATCGAGATTAGAACCTGGTTCGATTGAGATTGACACCTCCTTAGCCTAAGGGGTTTGATCTTGAAGTCTCTCTCCAATCTGCGGCTAGCTTTTAACACAATCTGATCGGAGAAAGCAGAGAATGTTCCTTCATCTCCACCACCAATGTCTACTGAAACAAAGGCAGTGCGTTATCTACCACTTCTGGATCCACACAGACCTTCTATCCAGCTGCAGTGGTATTTCTCCATAGCCATCTCCCCTGATTCGAGATTTTGTTGTCATTCTGTCCTCTATTCATCTCCGGTTGGAGCTGCTCAGGCCACATTCCTGTCACCGTCTCCTTGAAAGATCTTGGCGTCAATCCACCCACCACTCTCCCTCTACTAGGATTAAAGGGTAGTGATCCTCTGTTTGATGTTCTTGCTCTCCCAACTCCTCCAGCTTTCTTCCTACCTACCTAAACCCATTTACCCCTGCCTGCCTCATTTTCTCCCGAGCACTCTCCAGCAGTATAAAGCCCTCGACGCCTAACCCCAAACTCAGAATCTCCCCTTGGAACGAGTTTTCTTTTTAACTTCCCTTCACCTCCCTGAGCTATCCCTACTCCTCAGATCTTGACGTGAGATTTTGGAAACACTATAAACCTCTTGCTGCCTTCTTCTCTCTGTTGATCTTCCTTGCCCAGTTGATCTCCCCTTTTAAACGATCTATCTTGAACGCCTCTTGTCGTTTCTGGTCTCTCATCTCTCATTATTTCGACAACCTCCCTGTTTTTTGCTCATTGAATAAAATATTTTGAAAAGTTTAGCTGACAACATCCTCAAATTGTGCATTGCATGGATAGACAGAAACCTACTTTATATTTGTAGCTATTTCAATGCGTTTGTGCAAGTTGATGATTCTATTCCCTTGCTGAGTTCTGTGTGTTCTCATATATATCCTATCTTTTTCATCAAGAGAACGTAGACAGCCATTTCAATATTCAAATCCTGATTCTTTGCTTGGAGCTCATCCCATGTGAATCAGTTGGCTTTGTACCCAAGTTGGAACTCTCATCATAGGCACTTGTTTTTATGATGTTTTCAAGCATTTTATTGATTCAACATAAAAGTGAAAATTGGTTTCTGAATTGTATCTGTTTCAAGATAGTCCTTTCTTCCATGGCTCTTCTGCAATGAAATCCATACCATCTTGCTGTTTTTCATGAGTAATTTTTTTGTGTCTCTAGCTTTAACGCATGACTTTTGTTTTGTCAGGCATTCCTCCTATCTGGATTCATATCTGGATCCTGCATTTATGTCTTTAACCAAAGATCCAGATCAACGGCGTAAGGAGCAATTGGAAAAGAAAGTTCAAACACAAAGTGGTTGGAATTGCGCTAAATTGCTTGGACTTGGTGACCTTGGAGGTCCTCCATTATCTGCAGCTGAGGAATACTCACTTCATGCCAGATATCTTGCTAAAGCAAATTCACTTAATCTTTCAGAAATTGCAGAAATGAAAATTGTGTAAGTCCTTATGCATATTTTATTTAAATGCATACATAAGTTTTAGTTTATTTGTTTTCCGGCATTTCCATAAATTTATAATTGTGCTGGTGTTGATATCGCTTTGAGCCATTGCTTCCATTTGCCACATAATGAATGCATTAATTCTTGTCAGCAATAGCAGCTTTTTACGTAATGAATGTGATGATCTTCACATCATTTACACACAGTCGAGATGTGATGCATGGCACCGACTTCGGGTCCAGATAGCATTTTGTTTGGGGAAGTGTGGAAACTCCATTCTGTATCTCGCTCCCTGAGAATGTCTGTCAAGGTGGCCCTTTCTCTCAAGTGTGTGTGATTTGGCTGGAAAATTTTCTTTCTTTCTTTCTTTTTAAATCTTTTTTGAGAAGAAAATATTTCACTCAAAAGGAAACAGAAACACGAGGATAAAGGAGCTGAAGTCCCAATATGAATTGAAGACTGTATTACTCCCTTGCCAAGGAGTCTGTGAAATCATTGGTCCCCAAGCCAAGATGTCCAAATGAAAATTTTAACCAAAAAGAAAATTTGTGAATTTCATCAACCATGAACACGAGCTTCCACGGGTTGACCTGACCATTACGAGCCCACAAAATGACATTTCTGAACCTAATTTCAGCCAATGCCTTTGAGCTCAATGTGAAAACAGTAACATCTACGCACGCTGTTATTGAGCTGCATCAGTACAACATCACTTATCATGCATTAAAGATAGACAATTGTTATGTTATTACCATTTTCAAGGATTTGAGGTCTGTTAAATATAAAATACTTAATGATTGCCTCCAGTCTATTTTATAGTTGTATGTTGTCATTTTAGGTCTTGGCTTGCATTTTACGCCTCCTGAGTTTTTGGATTTACTTTTGTATTTCAGTTATCATGGTGGGGTTGACAGTGAGGGCCGCCCTGTAATGGTTGTGGTGGGAGCTCATTTCCTGCTGCGATGTCTTGATTTGGAGCGGTTTGTGCTTTATGTAGTAAAGGTATCATATTCTATAATATAGACAGCATTGCAGTCTGGATTACTTTATTTTGTGATGCATCATGTCATTTACTTTGTAATTATTTATTTCAGTTACCCTGTTGTCCTAACTCTTAATCACAGCTCATTTGTTGTACCAACAATCAACTTAACATAAAATTTCTCTGTCATTATCAAGTATTACCATAACAATCTGATGTTGCACAATTGACGAATTGAACTTAAAAATGAAAGGACTCAATACATACCCCCTGTAGTTGATCAAATCCTCCAATTGTCTCCGCAAAATTGATACTTAGCACAACATATGGACTCTGGGATAATCACAACAGCCTGTAGTACAAAAGAAACAGGAATCACTCTTCTAGAAGTCCATTTATAAAAGAAAACTAAAAGGAGAACTCCATTCAATCAAAATATCATATTAACGTTGCTTTTATTATGACTGCACTCACATCCACACGCATGTGCTGACAAGAACACCCACATGAACACACATGCACGCTTGCAAAAGTCAACCTACACCCACTAACACAAATCTTTTTTTTATTTTAATTTTTGAGAGATTTAGCAATTCATTAAGAAGCCCGCAAAAAGGGGAAAAGAATACAACGCGCCCAATAAACATTAAGAAGAAACAAAAAGATTTGCGGCCAAATTGCCCTTTACATAAGTTGCCTAGCTTGATAAAAGACCTTTAATTTTAGAAATAGCATGATCAACCTCCATTCTTTCATTCCGAAAGAAACAGCCACAAACACAAATCTTGTGTTTTGATCTCCAAAATGGGCCTAGTTCTGGTTTATAATTAGTTTCTAAGCTTCCTTCTGCTCAAAAGAAAGAAAAAGTGGAAAAACTAGAGAACATTGAAAATAAAAAATTTCAAAGCATGGGTGTAACACCCGTATCAGCCCCATAACGTGCTGATAGGGGTGTATCAACTTGTGTTGGCTTTGGACCTATTAGCTTGGGCTGTGAGCCGGTCTTGGGCATAGCTTGTATGGCGTAATAAATTTTCAGGCTAGGTTTGGGCTCAGGTCATTTTAGCCTGGTGCAGCCCAAATGCTGGTCCTAACCCCCTTTTCCCTCTCTTTCTAATAAAAATTCAAAATTCAAATCTTTCTCTTACCCCCTTCACCCCCCCCCCCCCCCCCCCCCCCCCCCCTCTTCTTTTCTTCCTTTTTTTTTTTAATCAACTGCCCCTTAGTTCACTACCATCTCTCTCCTCATTTTTTTGTTTTTTCTTTAAAACCCATCAGTCCATGCCTCACCTCTCCCCTCTTCTCAAATCTCACTATCTCTAGCCCCCATTCTATTTTTATTGTCTTTATGCCCAAGCGCCATCTCTTTCCTAAGAAAGTGTAAGCTCCTCCAAGAAATCCATAAGAACCCCCCCCCCTCCCCGACCTGGGTTCGTTCTAGGGCCAACTATTTTTTTTCAGGCTGGGGCTTGCTATGTTGGGCCCATCCTGGGCTTGGGTCTCATAATATTGGGCTAGGGCCATCCCAAATCTGGCCCATTGCCACCTTCATATAAACAAGGCTGACACTTTATTAAATCCTATTTCATTTAGAATCATCAGCAGTATATCTTGATCAGTGACCACTTTTTCTTTGACAAGAGCAGGAAATTACCAGCAAAGAATTATGATATGATGTTAAGATCTTCACGTCTTTCTGGATTTTTTTTTTATCCTACATTTTGAAGCAGTTTTTGTCTGTATACTTAGTTCTGAAGTTTGCATGAAACCTTTCTTCTGCGAAACCCAACAACATTAGTATCTCGCTTGACCTTCCTGAATTTATCAATAATAATGAGTGCTCTTTCTCTGGTTACTTTAGGAACTCTGTTGATACATGTGAGTTAGCCATACAACATCATGCTGTGAGCTAATGATGGAAATGGAAGTTTGAATGTCACCGACAGTGATGGATCACTGACCGTGATGAATATGAAATCCCTTTTCTTTATGAATGAAGAGGACAATTTCTTGCATCATATGTGCTGCCTTCGTTACTCCAGGAATATCTATTAATGGCTGCTACCTTCTTGGGTAATGACAAAATGTCAATATTAGAATATTGGAAACTGGAAGTCAGAGTTGCATTATATCAACAAAGAAACAACACAACTGTGATGGAGATGATATCATTTCCTTCAAAGTGAAGAAGATAACATCTTGCATATTCAGGCTTTCTTAGATGGTTTGTTATCTGAGAATAGTGGCTACTTGATTCATGGTCATACTTGATACTGGTTGTTTTCTTTTTCAGAAAATGTATGAGTCATCCCTTCATGTTTGTCTTTCTGAT
The DNA here is from genome assembly GCA_003013855.2 of Liriodendron chinense. NCBI lineage: Eukaryota > Viridiplantae > Streptophyta > Magnoliopsida > Magnoliales > Magnoliaceae > Liriodendron > Liriodendron chinense. The sequence goes on from PVNU02002456.1 coordinate 356,538, forward strand.
TCATTTGTGCTTTTGCTGTGATGCTTTATGCACAAGTTATTTGGTGCTTCTGTTACTGAGGCTGTGGTCTTGTGGTCTTAATAATCAATTTTGCAGGAGTTTGAACCTTTGATACAGAAGCCTTATACAATTGTATACTTTCATTCTGCTGCATCTTTACAGCCGTAAGTGTGGTAACACTGACTGAATTTCAGATCTGTTGCTTTTGGCTGGGCATTGCATTCTCCGAGCTTTGCATTCTTCTCTCTTTCAATTCTTTGATTTTGTTGTCTAAGCTGCACAACTCTTGGCAGATGGTATAAAATTCAGTTGCTTTTCAAAAAACTCTTGGCAGATGGTATAAAATTCAGTTGCTTTTCAAAAAACTCTTGGCAGATGGTTTGTGTTACTGTTTTGAGTTATATGCATCTTCTTCAATGCATCCTTCATGAAAAATCTAACATTAACCTTGTTCCGGAATGCCTCTGTTTTATCCTTCCGTCAATCAGGGAACTACCATTATGAGATGAAATGCAATTGGTCCAAAAAAGTTGTTCAGCTGCCTGGAGTTGCACACCGATTGCTGAGAGAGGGAGCTTTTGTGCGTGGGAACTGGGAATCAGTTGTTCCTAAGAAATAGGAAATGGAAGTGCCTATGAATTGTTGGAATAAAATAATATAGAAGTTTTAATAACTGTCTATATTTGATGTAATATGGAAATGGAGAATGTTCACAATGGAAGTTAACTGTTCACCTGGGGCATAAGCGCCAACTGTTATAAGTGTTCGGCATCCAAACCATTAGTTGGCCACCAGATAACTGGAGTGCCTATTTTGGTGCCTGGTAATCTTCATAGTGAGGCCCACGCTTTTGAAGGCTAAGATGCTGTATACAGTTGACATCTTGGCACATTTTTCTGTCTAGGGATGGTAAATTATAGTTCGTTGTGGCATCTAATGAGCATTCCTATGTAGAACTAGAGTGACCATCTCTGTAGAAACTAAGATATGTACATTTAGAAAAGAAGAGAATACATGCAGTACAAAATTGGGCAACTTAGTTGTCGCTTTGGTGGTACCATGATAGCAATAGTTGTTGGTATGAACAAGAGAATGTTTAGGTGATGGAACAGCAATGAGATTCTAGAGTGGCTTCTTGATCTGCCTACTTTCACGGCCTAAGTGCTTACCAAGCATGTCGACCCCGTGGCACTTGTTTACACCTTTGTAAATGATTCAACCTGCAACCCAAGTGTGGCCAAGCTACTTAGAAGAGGAGAGAACACACAACAGAGGTATGAAGGCAAGAGAACTTGTATTACACTGGAACTCAAGAATTCTTACAAGTTGAGTCTTGTTACAAATGAGGAGCCCTCCTTACATGGATCCAAAAACCTTCTAGCTATCTTAATCAATGGCCAGGGAGGAAAACATGTGGTGATCATCTAATGGCCAAGAATTCTCAAAAACTTTCTACACAAACCCTCTTTACTAGATCCTATTAAAAAAAAAAAAAAGAACAACAAAGATAAAGGGAAAAAAAAAAAAACTCCAGAAACTTCTATAGATCTCTACACTAAATGCTTATACCATTCTCTACTATTCTCTTCAATTCTCTACATCATTCGCATAACCTCTGGTGTACAGGAAGAGTCAAAATTGGCCAAGTACCTGGAATAGCTTCTTAAGATTGTATGGTTTGTGACACTATGATCCATCTACCTTTTAAAAAAATAATTGTGCTCCATCTGTTGTACTCTTTGTAGAGTTTGTACCAACTTTTGCTTTTGTTATTGTAGATTTGTAAACTAGAAGTAGAAGAAAGACGAAGAGATAAGAGAGGAGAGAGTTGTGAAAGGAAAAGAGGATTATAGGGCTGGACATCCTCTCTCGTCCTATTTATATTAATAATAAGCAAGTGAAAAGGACGGAAACACCCTAACGTAACAAAAGCAATAATTCCCCTTAAGTCCTAACCAAGAGTCTTAATCCAATTTAACTAAAGAATAGACGAGAAGGCGCTAGGTGGGTCATATAGTTGTACATTCCACATCCATATCCACTAGGGGTCTACAGCTGTATTGCCCATATTCTCATGTGTTACCCCCCCCCCCCCCCCCCCCCACGAGAAAAAAAAAAGATGCCGTCGATGTCAAGTTTGGAGCATATGCGTGTAGACTAACTTTGAGGTAGAGCCTTGGTTAATACATCAACAAGTTGATCTTGAGACTGAACATTTCAAACCTTCTCACGTATAAAGCGACAATCCACTTTAATATGTTTGGTTCTTTCATGATAGACTAGATTGCTTGCAATGTTGGATGCCGCCTGATTATTATAAAACAACTGCATAGTTAGATTCATTGCAAATCCCTTTCTTGCAATATTTTCTTGATTCACATTAGCTCACGGATAGTGTGAGGCACTGCTCTATATTATGCTTCAGTGCTTGATTGGGCAAAAAACAAAAAAAAACGCTGCTTCTTACTATTTCATGTGACTAGATTTTCTCTTACAAACATACAATCCCTAGTAGTAGACCGTTTATCTGTAAAAGAACATGCCCAATTCGTATCAGAATACCTAATGACCTGAAGATGATTGTTCCGTATGTACAGAATTTTTTGACTTGTTGCTCATTTAGGATACCGTAGAATCCGATTGACGCATCCATGTGATGTACTCTTGGTCTCGGACAGATCATAAATTAGCTCACAACTCACAGCATAAGATGTGTCTGGGTGAGTAATAGTTAAATAGATGAGTCTCCCAACTAATCTTTTATACCTCCTTGGGACTTCAAATAAATCTCCTTGATCACTAACAAGTTTGTAATTTAGGTCCATTGGTGTATCAATTGGTTTGGTACCGAGAAGTCTTGTTTCTATGAGCAAGTCTAAAACATATTTCCTTTAGGACAAATTAATTCTTTCCTTTGATCTGACAACTTTTATACCTAGAAAGTATCAAAGATAACCTAGATCTTTTGTGAGAAAATGCCTCTAAAGATACTTCTTTAGTTCTTCAATTCTCCTGTCGTCATATCAAAAAACAATAATATCATCAACATATACTACTAACATAATAAGACCTAAGGTGCCTTTTTGTACAAAGACGGAATGATCTGTATGACTTCGAACAAAGCCAAAGTTCATCACAACTTTGCTGAATTTGTCAAACCATGCACGTGGAGACTACTTCAACCCATAGATTATCTTTTCAGTTTGTACACCTTTTTTTACTCTCCTAAGCAACAAATTCAGGTAGTTGCTCCATATAGACCTCCTTTGTGAGATCACCATGATGAACTTGCATTTTTAACGTCCTAATTGGAAGAGGGGTCAGCCATGATTAACAACCACGGAGAGGATAACATGAATAGAGTTTGACTTGGCAACAGGAGAGAGTTTTGGTATAATCAACACCAAGGGTTTGAGTATACCCCTTAGCAAACAAGAGAGCCTTCAAACTGTTTAATTTACCATCAATGTAAAACTTAGTGGTGTATATCCACCTACAACAAGTGACACATTTACCAATAGGTAGACCAGTAAGCTCCCAAGTTCTATTTTCATAAAGAGCAGCCATTTCCTCTTTCATTGACTACATCTACTCCTTATGTTCCAATGCTTCTTGATATAACTTGGGAATAGAGGACAATGATAGCGCAAATTTGCAACAATGGGAGACAAACATTGAAAGGAGAAATATTTGGAGATAGGATGACTAGTACACACAAGCTTACCTTTTCTCAAGGCAATAAGAACATTAGACCTATTTGGAGAAATCACTAGATCACTAGGTTCGGAAGAAGATATGGCTAATGACAAATCATGATTGGTCGCATTATTTGTTCGTTTTCATCGTGAGTAGACTTTTAGTTGAGGAGCAATGGGAATGGAGGAGTTAATAGAGGTAGGAGATTGGATTATGTGTTCTTCAACTACAAAAGGTACATGCATAGATGCTTGTCTTCTACTGATGTAGCAAAATCTACTCCCAAGTGCAGGAGATCGCAATGTAATAATTCTTGGTGAGTCCAGGGTCGAATCCACAGGGACGGACTGCTTATATAAAGCTAAATTCACTAGCTAGGTAAGAGAATGAGATCTAAGAGAAAAACTAACCCTAATAAGAGTCAAGTGATTTTTAAGATGTGATGAGAGTAAATCAATTAGGAAAATCAAATAAATAAAAGGCAGTTATGCAATCTAACTATTTCTTTTGAATGCAATTATAATGAATACAATCAGATTAGATCTCTTTGTTTTATCCGATTGGAAGGTCTATCATTCAAGCATACTTAAGAAAAATCCAATAGAAATGAGAGATCCCACTACATACGCACCGTTAAACCAAATCGTTAGGCGTTAGTGATTGTGCAACGGAAAATCCTTGAGAGAATCCGTACATTAATGTAACAGGCTAACAATTGCGCCTATCTAAGTGATTATGGAGATTAGATCTAGGTATGAAGATCTAGGATCCATAAACATACTAGATAAAGCCCTAGATCAATCATAGATCTCATGCAATATAGATTGATCTCTACGAATGGAATCTACGAAATTGTTGCACTCAATCGGAATAGGCTAGATTGCATAGCTTTAAAAATCTAGTACTTATGACAGAGAAGGAAAAAAAAATAATAAAGAAGAAAGCATGAAAACTAATCTCTATTAACATGATAGTCAAGTGCCTAAACTAACGAAAAGAAAAAGAAAAAAATCTTAAAAACTCTCTCAAGAAAAACTTCTCAGCAAGCTCTCTACCAAAGAACCGTGCGTATGCAAAAACTCCACTTAGCCGTTTGTCCTCAACTCCACCATAGAGAAAACGTATATATACTCCACCAAACATGTTTTTAGAATTGTCCAAAACCTGTCTCTTTGGAAGATTTCTAGCCAATTACGTCCTGCTGCTTCAACCCATCTCCAACAAATACGTCACTGGTATTTTCTATTTTTCTATTTATATTGTTATTTTTATTTTATTTTTCTTTTCTATTTGTAGTAGTCTTGCATGAGATCTAAGCCTTCCTTCTTGTTCCCCACCTTAAACATGCCTAAATAGACCGTTGGTTCGAACCACAGATAATCACAACCTTTGGAAATATCTCAAACATGCATGCACCTTTTCCTTTCTCGTGACCCACCAGAATATCTATTTCTAGTGAAATTTAGTCCCATACCCGAAAATCATGTCTTCTACGATGTAGACGTCTCAGATCATCCAAAACAGGTCCCTGAAAATCGACGTGCAACGCCTAGACGAATGACCGCGAACTCTAGCCGTGAATGCTGTTCACAACTATCTTGATTTTCATAACTTGGCTCGAATCACTGTTTCGTTGATTTCTTCCACAGACCTCAGATTCGCACCAAATAGAAAAGAAAAAATAAAATAAAAATAACAATATAAATATAAAAATAGAAAATACCAGCGATGTATTTGCTGGAGATTGGTTAAAGCAGCTGGCGTGATTGGCTAGTGATCTTCCAGAGAGACGGTTTTGGACGATTCTAAAAACGTGTCTCGTGGAGTATATATACGTTTTCTCTATGGTGGAGTTGGGGACGAATGACTGGGTGGAGTTTTTGCATACACAGTTCTTTGGTAGAGAGCTTGCTGTGACGTTTTTCTTGGGAGAGTTTTTGAGATTTTTTTTCTTTTCTTTTCTTTAATTTAAGCACTTGATGTTCATGTTAATGGAGATTATTTTTCATGCTTTCTTTTTTATTGTTTTTTTTTCCCTCTCTGTCATGAGTAACTAGATTTTTAAAACTATGTAATCTAGCCTATTCCGATTGAGTGCAACAATTTCGTGGATTCCATTCGTAGAGATCAATCCATGTTGCATGAGATCTATGATTGATCTAGGGCTTTATCTAGTATGTTTATGCATCCTAGATCTTCATACCTAGATCTAATCTCCATGATCATTTAGATGGGCGCAATTGTTAGCCTGTTACATTAATGTACGGATTCTCTCAAGGGTTTTTCGTTACACAATCACTGATGCCTAATGATTTGGTTTAACGGTGCGTATGTAATGGGATCTCTCATTTCTATTGGATTTTTCTTAAGTATGCTTGAATGATAGACACATTTTTAGAATCATCCAAAACCATCTCTCTGGAAGATCTCTAACCAATCACGTCCGTTGCTTCAACCAATCTCCCGCAAATACGTCGCTGGTATTTTCTATTTTTATTTTATTTTTTCTTTTCTATTTGTAGTAGTTATCCATGAGATCTAAGCCTTACATCTTGTCCCCCACCTCAAACATGCCTAAATAGATCGTTGGTTTGAATCAAGGTATCCCAAAACGGATATGTATCGGAAACGGCCCGGCCCGTTACGCGATACGGGGTAAAAAACGGGGGGTGTATTGGCCGATACGGGGGGCGTATCGTGGGGGCCGTATCGGCCAATACGTCCCGTATTCGTATCGGTAACAGTGGGTACCGTTACAGCCCACCGATACCGCTACGGGACACCTTGGTTCAAACCACAGATAATCACAGCCTTTGGAAATATCTCAAACATGCCTGCACCTTTTCCTTTCTAGTGGCCCAACAGAATATCCATTTCTAGTGAAATTTGGTCCCGTACCCTAAAATCATGTCCTCTATGATGTAGATGTCTCAGATCATCCAAAACAGGTCCCTGAAAACTGATGTGCAACGCCCAAACGAATGACCATGAACTCTGGCCGCGAACGCTCTTCACGCGTGTGAACACTGTTCACACCTATCTTGATTTTCATAACTTGGCTCGAATTGCTGTTTCGTTAATTTCTCCTTCCATGGACCTTAGATTCGCATCAAATTTGACTGTGCTAGCGGTTATTTGACGTGCTCTACCAACAGGTGCGAAAATTAGCTCAAATTCCACTCTGGTAAAAAGTCGGTTTTTCAGGGTTGGTTTTCCTAGCTTTTTCTCTGTACAGCTGCACTTTGACCCATACACTGCGTTTCTTCCCAATTCGAACTGCCCGTTATTTTTCACCATAATATTTTAACCGTAGAAATGCAATTCTAGCCCTCAGTTTCATCTGTAGCACTCTGTCGGCTCCCTGAGTCCAATTCTTGTACTTTGACCATTCAGCTCATTTTTCTTCTGTTCCTTTCATATTTTAGGTCCGTCACTTCTTTGAATTAGTGTCCAGTCCATGCATGAGTACCTACTCCTACCATCTAATTCCTGTATCAAAATTCATTAATTAACGTATATTTATCACAAGTGCACCATATGACTCTATGCATGCTAGACGGACTTAAAACATGTGTTTTATCTTGAAAACCATGCAAAACAGCTGTACTTGAAAGGTCCAAATATGCAATATTGGACACTCATCAATAGCTTCCACATTAAGAGATTTATTGTCTTGTGAGAAGAACATAGTGGAGTAAAAATATGTAACATCTTTATGCACATATTATCTTCAAAGTGAAGGACTGTAACAACGATGACCTCTTTTTGTCCGTGACTACCCAAAGAAAATACATTTAATGTCTCTAAGATCGAATTTATCTAGGCCCGACTCAAACTAGCGAACAAAACATACACATCCAAAAACTTTGGGAGACATAAAACAATGGACTATTGGAAATAAAACTTCATGATGTGATTTACCCATTAAAATAGTCGAAGGCATTTGGTTTATCAACAAGCACGTCTTGAGTACTGCATCACTCTAATAACTTTTGTGAACATTCATTTGAATAAATAAAGCACGAGTCAACTCAAGTAGGTGGCAATTTTTCCATTCCACGACACCTTTTTTGTTGTGGGGTGTGGGTGCATGATGTTCGATGTTATATACTTGTTTTAGAAAAATACAGATTAAAGGATTAGGACATATTCCTTGGCATTATTTGAACGAAACACAGACACATTCGAGTTAAATTGGTTTTTGTACTTCCATGTGAAAAGTCTTAAAAAGAGAATAATTTAGATATATCTTTCATTAAGTAAATCTAAGTCATTTGTGAAAAATCATTAACATATGTAACAAAATACTTGTACTTGGACCTATTGGAAATTTAGACAATCCCTAAACATTTAAATGGACTAAACTATGCTTTTCCATTTGTAGTGGAAAAGTAACACGATGATGTTACTCAATTCACATACTTCACATTGTAAATGAGATAGACAGCAAGGAAAGGATAACGCCTTCGAGAGTCTTCAAGGATGGATGATCAAAACAACAATGCCATTGATAAGGAGAGATGTTCTTTTATGCTACTACACCAACAACTTCATGATTAAGATAGGTATAACCCATTACATTCATGCCCTCCGCCAATCTTCTTCTTCGTCTTTAAATCCTTAAAAAGGCAATGTGAAGGGTAGAAAGTCACAAAGCAGTTAAGAGATTTGGTGAGTTTGTTAACGGATAGAAGACTTGAAGGGAATTTGGGAACACAGAATAAAAGACATTAAAAGGGAACAACATAGATGGACAATACCCATACCACATACTTTGGATCTTTTTTTTTTTTTAAGATTGAATTTATTAAAGGGAGCCACAAGCAACCCAAAAAGGAAAACAAAGTAGGAAAAAAAAAGCATAAAAACTATACATAACAGAATAAGTAAAACAAAAGAGAAAAGAAAAAAAAGAAAGCTAAAACTATACAACTTGTGACGAACTGCTACAAGGGCAACAACAAAGAGGACATGAAGCAACCCCCAAGGAGACTTCCCAGAGAGGAGCTAAAGGAAGCTGCTAGAAGGGAGTTGATCCGGGTCAATGTTGATAACCGAAGCCCACTCTCTGATGGTGCGAAATATGAACCCTTGGAAGTCTCTCCTATGGCGCGAAAAAGATTAGAAAATGTCCAATTGTTCCTCTCTCTCTCTTTCTCGATTTTCCAAAGAGCAACAAGGACAACCAATCTCCAGGAAACATTAGAGCTTTTATCCCCTTCAACTCCATGCCAGTAGAAGAGCAAATTAGGGACTGAGCCAAGCATGACCCAAGAAACTTGGAATGTGGTGCAAATGGAAGCCTAGATCCCAGAGACGAAAGGGTAGTGATGGAACAAGTGATTAATAGTTTCCTCATTGCCCAAACAGAGAGCTGCATACATTTGGTAAGATCATGCCTTTGTGTTAAAGATTGTCTATTGTGAGAGTACACCCTCTAGCTAAGACCCAGGTGAATGCAGCAACCTTGGGGGGAGCTGCCATAAGGAGGAGCAACTTGATAAGGGCCAAAAGGTCCGTGAGTTAAAATCAGAGAGGGTTTGTCTGCAGGGAGGATTCCAAATACCTGATCCATTTGGCGAGAAACAATCTGCTATGGAAATTGATAAGTTGCTACTAATAGCAGCAATACCAGGAAAGGCTAAGGCTAAAAGGACAATCTAGAATCGATCTGTCAAGCTAGAATATGATTCGGGAACCATCCCCAACGTTGTAGGATAATCCATTAACAAAGGAGGCCTTAAGTTTCATGATGACTTTCCAAGAATAGGACTTGTAAAGAGAAGAAGCCTTGGCAAACCAACCTCCAGGCTCAGTACCATATTTGCAAGACATGTTTCTCCACAGAGAGTCCTCTTTCCCACAACACCACAACCATTTACAGAGGAGGGAGGAGTTAATAAAGTAAGCGACCTCCCAGAGACAAATATCTTGTCTCCTAGGCGGTTAACTTAAGCTCAATTCTCTCTATAACATAATCCCAAAGGTGATTGGCGGGTTTAACTATACAAAGGGGCATACCAAGATAGGCCAAAGGGAAAGACCCAGGTCTGCAACATAAAACCTTGGCAAAAATAGAAAGAGAATGAGATTGAATGTTGATGCTTGACATTTCACTTTGGACTGGGTATCATCTACCAATGTGATAGATGATTCCGTTAATATTGTATTAGTGGAGGAAAATGCCCTAGACTCACCTGTCATATGGTTAGATACTCTAGAGTCATTTAACCCATGGTGCAAGGAACTTGGATTCTAAATAAGCCATACTTGAGGACATTGACATAGTCGTAAAAGTTGAAGCAGCAACAGAAGTAGTGGGAATAGGTTGATTCTGCAGATTTTTCAGCAACTTGGAATACTACTTGGCTGTTGTGTTGCAGAATTGGAACTAGCCATATGAAACCCTCTACTCTCTCTAATGTGAGATGCATGATCAACCTGTGCTGGCTTTCCCCGAAGTGTCTAATATTTTTCAACCAAATGATTCCTAAGCCCACAATGGTTGTACTTCCTAGGTCCGCGACCTCTACTATGGCCTCCTCCCACTTCACCATAGCTACCTTGATTACTTTTAAGCCTGCGACCACGCCTCTACCTTATCCAGTAAGTGATGCAATAGCAGAGTTATCTTTGACTTTGCTTGTAGACCCCATGGATATACGTTGGAGGTGTGCATATACCTCGTTAAGAGATGGCACATCCTTGCCACCCAAAATCTATTCAAGAACCAGCTCATACGTAGGCTTCAAACCGAACAAAAATTTATACACCTGAAACTCCTCATGTTGCTAGCATTGCTTTTCCAAATCTGTAGTGTGAGGTTGCGGCGTTCAGTTCCTCCCACATTCTTTTAAGTTTCGAATAATATTAAGCCAGAGATTTATCTCCTTGGTGAAATCCAAATATATCCTCAAATAATTGGTACATACAAGATATTTTTTTATTAGATGAATGCATTTCTCGTAATCCATCCCACACTTTCTTTGCAACATCGAAAAACATTACGTTAGTATTGATGGATGATTCCATACTATTCCACAATCATGTCATAATTTGAGCATTCTCCTGGATCCGTTGTTCATATGTATTGGAACTCTCATCAGGTTTTTCTGCGATCAAGTATTTCAATTTTCCCTTTGTCGTTAAAAATACTTGGATGACTTGGACCACCTGTAGATAGTTTGTTCCATTTAATTTAACAGAGGTTAGTTGAGCTCGTAAAAAATGAGATAGATTTATGAATCTAGTTCTCGAATCACTTCTCACTTCCATCTAGGACGAGAGACTAGAATATATACTGCAAGCATATATGAACACGGGCCGACTTTTTGTGACCAGCGAATGCTTGACTTGTATGCTTCACACGCTATGCACACCACACTTGAAGAGAACAACCAGCCCATACGTTTCAACCAATCATTAGGGTTGATGATCACAAACACAACATTTGACGAAAGGTAATAATCTACACGTTCACACATCCAACGATAGGCAATGATCTCGAACCCTTTATTCCCTTTTCATTCATGGATCGTTACGAAGGCCTGGCACAACAAGAAGAAAAGGAACTGTAAGTTTCTTAAAAGATTTTCATCACTAGAGGGATGCGAACAACCCCCGGCGATTAGAAACAAAATTGCTCTGATGCCATCTAGACTTGTAAACTAGAAGTCAATGTTTTGAATAGTGCCCGTAGCGTAGCATTAGGAAATAGCGTAAATCCCTTGTAGTATATGCGTTGTGTATGTAGCATTGTAGCGAACTGCTACATTTTTTTAATAAAAGATAATTGTATTTTGCATTTTTTAAACTAATACTCTCATCCTTTGGGATTTTAATTTCATTTCATACTTGTGACTTGTGGTTTCAATTGAACATTATTAACTAAAGTGTTTTGCTTAGGAAAGTTGTTGATGTAATAATGATTTGATTTGGTTTATATATGCGGATTGGCTTTTGATAAATGATAATTAATAACTTGTTTGAACATGCTTGTACTGGAAAACATGAATCATCTTTCCTTACTATATATATATATATATATATATATATATATATATATATATATATATATATATATATATATATATATATATATTGTTTTTCCTTACTATTTATTATATTTTTCTTATTTTTTTTAACTAAAATATAGAACTATTATATAGCTGACGCTACGCTATTTGCGCTACATGCTACAGAGGGCTGAATGCTACACAACACGCTACCGCTATTTAAAACATTGCTAGAAGTAGAAGAAATAAGAAAAGAGAGGAGAGAGAGTTGTGAAAGAAAGGGAAAGAGGATTGTAGGGTTGGACATCCCCTCCTATTTATATTAATAATAAGCAAGTGAAAAAGACAATCATTCTTTAACTAACAACAAAAATTTCCCTTCAGTCCTAACCAAAAGTCATATTTCAATTTAACTAAAGAATAGACAAGAGAAGGTGCTAGGTGGGCTGTACAGCTGTATGATCCACATTTTTCATGCGTTAACATTTACCAATGAAAGAATTGAAGATTTTGTGCATTTAATATGGTAGCAAACTTTGGCTGTGTAAGTCCTCACATTCTCTTTATCTTCCTTTAGGATTTTTTTCTAACTTGTCATTTGGTTCTTTGCAATGTGAGGCAACACAGGCAACCGGATTTAGGATGGATGAGGCGCTTACAACAAATACTTGGTCGGAAACACCAGCGTAATCTGCATGTATGCACTTGACTGTGAACAATTTAACAAGCTAATTCTCACCTTTGCCTTCCTGATTTGATTATTGCCATGCTTTGCAGGCAATTTATGTTCTGCATCCTACATTTGGACTGAAGGCAGCAATCCTTGCTTTGCAAGTTGCTTGTAGATGGCGAAGTAATGTGCTCTTATCTTTTGTGCTCTTTCCTTCACTATCTTTTAACATTTTATCAACGGAATGCTAATGCATTTGATTTACGTTTATTGAAAAATTATGGGAAATTGAAGTGTTTGGAAAACTACCGAAGCAGGCTTTTTTAGGGTTATTGTGACCAAGGGGCCAAAAATCAGCAAAGAGCCTGAACAGTAGGTTTTAGAAAAGATTTGCTTTCAAGTCCCACATGTCTCCCTTTTGCTCACTTTTTCAGTGACCAGAATGCCCTCGAATTATCCGTGTAGAATCCTAGCAGTTATGATAAACTGTTATGTAATATATTAGCTGCTGCAAAGCTGCTACTAAATGTAGAATATTTCATAAGAACATTAGCCATTAGTAGATGCTGAAATGGGCCAGACTGGAGTCGTGATCAGCTTTTATTAATTGGTGGCAACCAACATTCAGTGTGTGCAATCACGTGCATGTGCGTGGGGGCGTGGTTGTGGGCGTGTGTGCGTGGGCACATGCATGTGTTAGTAACGTCCAGAGGTTTTAAGTGACGTATGGCATGCCCAATCCTCTATCGGGATAATCTATTCAACCATACCATTGGGGGCGAGCCATATTGCAAAAATCATGCCAATCAAGTGATCCTAAGCATCCGATCAATAGCATGACAATTGGTCAATGAAGATCAAGTAGAGAAACAAAATAGATCCAATTACCATCTTGAAACATATTTTCAATAGATCCTGTAGTGGATTGCTTATAAATTCCCAAAAAAGCACTTCGGTTCGATGATGCTAACCATGCAAGTTGTGGCTCATAAAAGATTGATGGTTGTAATGACAGTCTACCTTGAAAGGGTTAGGATCATGTGATTAGTGTGATTGTTTACCTATATAGATTGATGATTTGAAATGCCATGTACCACTTAAAAGGGATGTTGCTAATGTCCCCATAAATGCATGATTATGCATGTATGTCTACGTACGTGTATATGTATAGGAGAATGATCCACTAGTGTCGATTGTACCACCATCAAGGAGTGTAAATTCATGCATATATGACTAAATCATGTGGTGTGGCCCATGGAAGTTTTGGAATGGCGCAAATTTTGAGTTGTCCCTCCATCAACGTGGGGCGAACATAATGAACAAGTCAGATGGCATATAATCAACATGGTGTCCCCAGACAACAGTTGTGGGTGTCCCATCTACATTGTTTCTTGTGGTTTGGCTCACTTGAGTGATGGATCAGGCTGATTTTTTTTTATTCTTCTTTTTTGTTGCACAGGGCCTATAAAGGGGGGCACACTTGATGGATTGTTGAATTTCCGAAAAACATCTTGTCGGTGCCTGCAGAGGTTGACATTGCCATAACTATGGGTCTCCCATGTAGTTGACACCATAGGAGGTTAGAAGTTTCAAGCGGAGTCGGCCCACTGTGATTTGTTTCGTACTTCCAACCCATCCATCAGTTGTGCCCCGTCAGGTTATATACGGCTTGAAAAGTAACTCTATCCATAATTCAAGTGTGCCACATCAAAGGGAATAGTGGAGAGGGGACACCCACCACAGGTGGATGTTTTGGTCCCATCATGATATTTATATGCCATTTGTCTCTTTCATTGTGTGCCCCACCTGGATAAAGGGACAATTAAAAAATCAGGCCATTCCAGAATATAGGTGGGCCCCACCACTGGGTTTTAGAGGCTTTAGGCATGAGTTTCGTGGAGGGGGGATGACTACCATATGTGGATGTGTTGAGCCCACCATGATGTTTTTATGCCATTTGACTATATCATTATGTGTGCCCCAGCTGGCTGAAGGGACATTTAAAAAAGTAGGCTATTCCAAAACATAGGTAGGCCCCCACCATGTGATTTTAGAGGTTTTAGACATGATTTGGCACTATTGCATGTGGTGTGGCCCACCTAAGTGTTGATTCTGCTGATTTTTGCAGATCCAATATTTATGGTGGTCCGCATGGCTGCATCTGATGCACGGCTTGGATGCCCTGCAGATCATAGTAGGCCCCACCAACGCAAGTGTATGATACGCTTGATGCTATGGGATCACTTGCCATGCGTGCGTGTGTGCATTTAGGGAAATGATTCCATGGTGACGTAACCACCATAATTATGGTGGTAACATTTTGTGTGGGCCCCATTAGATGCGCCCTCGTTTGTCTATGGGCCCAAAAATCATGACCATCATGACTCAGGTGGGCCACATGGCGGGGAACAGTTGAGGGGGCACGACCACTCTTGATTTTGTGGAGGGTCCACTGTTTTCTTGCCATCCAATTTGTTCACCTGAAACATCTTCCCGCCCTTGACAATGTATTGCATGAATTGGTGTTAAATTCTTCAAGCTCATGGGTGGCTGGATTTCTTTGAATCACACTGCAGGTGTGGCGGAAAGTAGTATACGTTGATCGATTACTCCAGCTGTTCAGATACGTCCCACGCGAGCAGTTGACCATCCCAGATTTTGTGTTTCAGTTGAGTTCCCATTCTTATCCCACCAATGTTTTTATTTGTTTATTTATTTGTGACAATCAGGTGATGATAGTTCACAACTACTATTTTTAAGTTGTTGGGTCTCATCCAACGATACAAATTACACAGACATGTGTCAATCTAGACCTTCTGAATCATAGGGCCCATGGAGCAGACTATGATTCACTGATTGAATGATCCTAACCATCCTATTGATGGTCAGTCCAAATTCAATGAGCAAAACAGATAGTGAAGATTGATTTAGTGTGACTTTTTTTTTCTTTTCTTTTAAAGGCCTGAGATTTATTGATAAGCTGCCTTAGGAAGGGAAGATGGAAAAGAATACGAAGTGATTACAGGCTCATAAGGGAAAATGAGAACACAAGCATCCATATTGCTAAAACCTGCCCACTCAGCAACCCCAGATACAATCTTTCTAACAACCTTCCCCACAGACCCGGACCTGTTCTCAAACTAGCGGCTCATCATTGTGACTTTCAGCCTATGCTCTTTTTTTACATTGGTGAACACAATTTGGACAGGTCTGGGTTCCTGTTTTTGAATGCTACGTGTTGGATGAGGCATCTCAACCTGCAGAAGAGGGCAATATTACCTGCTTTATTTTATTGATGAATGACGATTTTATTAAAAAGAATAAAGGAAACAAAATTAGAACATCAGAACCTAGGGGGCAATCTAGAAAACACCTCTAGGATATAATACAATTGCTCTGACAATGAGCCATACGCAAACAAAAAGGCAACCAGAAACTCATTAGAAACCAGCCAAAACTGGGATTCAAGATTCCCAGAATTAATGAAGAGCGGATGAAATCAAGATAGGGAAGGGCCTGAAGCTAAATAATTGGCGATCCATTCATCTGGCTATCAACAACAAAAAGATCCCTGCAATTAATGCCCTTTTTAGCCAGATTGTCTGGCTTATTATTCACGGAACAATGGACACGGACAAACTCTGCATCACTGTGATCCCTGATCTCGTCAAAAATGGCAGCTAGTTGTTAGGGAGGATGGCTGAGATTTACCCACTTGCAGACATTTCATGAGTTCCCCCTCAAAGATTATAGGACTGAACTGCTTTGATGTAGCTATTTTAATGCATTGAAGGATCATGGGAGCTTCAACGACAGTCGATTGCAGGAGCTTCTAGATGGAAACACAATCTCATGGCCTTTTCGGGGGCCACCTGCTAGCTATACTCCCCTTCCATTTCGCAAGGATGAGCCTTGGCTGAGTACTGGCCTGACCAATGGTGTTGAATGCCTCAAATGTACTGAAAGCTTGATGATGTTACTGAATATGTCACCTGCTGTCCTGCCTTGCCTGTGGAATATTCGGCTATTTATTTTCAGCCACAGCATCCATAGCACTGCCTTAGGGACTATAGGCCACAATGGGTTGCCATTTGGTCTTAACTCTTTAGACCCTGATTTCCAACTTGCACAATGATCACCAACAATTGCCTGGTAGCACTCACATGACACCGAACTTCAAGCACTGTTCCAAATCTGTATCAGCGAATTCATAATTCAGCAACCAATGGTCGCGGTTTCCTCCTCGCGCATTTGGCATATAGGTATTCATTAGGCCCCTTTCTTCAGATGATCTATAGTGGTAATCTTATTGTGTCATGCGGTCCAACAGAAAGCAGTGATCTTAATAGGAGTCCCACTGTCCAAAACGTTAAAAGCCCATCTGACCTTGTCCCCAATCCCTTTTCTCCAAAAATTGCAAAACAACCTTACTGAGAAATGTCTGTCCGGTTCCAGAAACCACTCTGCAATCTATTCCAGACTAGGCGATGTATTGCTCCAATTTTTGCAGCATTTGGACTAAGGCTTTGATTACCTAATCTTTAAGGTGTTGTCTAAACTTCTATTACCCACATAATTCCCCCTTCCAAGCACTGATAGAATTACAACACCAGGCCATCCTTATTGACCGCTATACAAAATAGAGGTTTGGAAAGCTGCAGAAAAAGGGATTCGATGCACCAGCCATCTTTCCAGAATCAAGTCCTTGGTCCATTTCCTATCGTAAATCTGACATTTCGGCTGAACTGTCTGAACTGCTTTGGATATTTGTCTCCAAATTGTCGGACCTCTCTTCTGACTTTCCTACCATGATGTCCACCCATTTTCTTGAAGCTTCTATTTACCTTGAAGAATTGGTCCCAATGAAGGTTACTTCCACACCCGATGTGCCACCACGATTAAGCCAACATGGCAGAGTTAGCTTCTCTGATACATGTAATCCCTGGACCTACTTCCCTAGTTGAATTGCACCATTTGCCTTCTCCAATCCTCCCAAACAGGGCGTAACGGTGGCAAGCATTTTGTGTATGGGGGCTGTTGCCCAAAAATGACCCATAACGGTCGTAATGGCCCCATAATGGTCCATTACTGAGGCCAATATGGTTTTTTTTAGAGGGAGCCATTACGGCTCGTACCATAACAGTAACGGTGGTGGCCGTTATGGAATACTCCCAAATCCCATCCTATCCAGTAGATGGTCTAAGATATTCCAGTTGATGCAGTCCGTAAGCTTTTCCCATATCAACTTTGACGAGGAAACCACTTCTACCCATTTTGGAGTTTGGGTCGATTAACTTGTGGGCTATGAAGGTCTATGATGAATCAGCAATAACAGCAGATTGAGAAGGCATGCTAATCTTGTTGAGGACTCCCATTAACTTCTGAGCCAGAAATTTAGATGAGATCTTATAGCATCTTGTACCAGACATTGGCCTGAAATCTCTGATATTTTCCGCATGCGGCTTCTTAGGGATCAGGGTGATAAAGATAGAATCTCTGTCTCTGCATATCCTTGCCTCTCAATGGAACTCTTCAAACACTTCCAGGGATGTTGTCTTGCAATATTTCTCAACAATGGTGAAAGAAGAACATCGAGTCCATCAGGACCTGGGTGTATTCCCCACTCATACCTGTCATAGCTGCCTCAATCTCTTCTTTCATGAACCTCCCTTCCACTGACTTGCATCTTCCTCTGATATTCTGTCAGATTGAATCCCATGAAGGCCCAGCCTCGACTGGAATTCCTCAGAATAAAGGATCCCTGTAGAAATCCATGGTGCATCAGCAAATCGGATAATTTATTTTACCTGTGAGAGTACCTGCTGTTTCAGATTTTTTTTTTTTTTTTTTAAAACCCAGAAGTGGATGGAAATTGCTTGTAACCTGGTGTTTCAGGAATCTCCTGTACCCCCAGATGACTGATGTGGTCCAATGATGACACACCATATGGGCGCGTCAGATGAGGGGTTCACAGTGAAAAGGGCATGGACATCATCATTTCATGCAGGGGAATCTCTCCATTTACACTGTGGGCCCTGCATTTGATGCACGCTCATGGCATGTTATCATTGGGTCACAGTAGGGTCTACTAACCCCTGGTTACAGTCAATTCACGTCCCCCAAAAGAGATCAGAATCTGAACCCAACAGATCCCCTGTGAGAGTGACAACGGCCTGAATCTTACAGGCTCCCACCCAAATTGAAACAGACAGTGGCTAACTTACTTGATTCTAATTGGAGGGTCCACTCCAAACACGCCCTAATAATGTTGGTGAACTATGGCACCTCAGTCTTGTCCTTCCGCTGTTTTTTTTTTTTTTTCCTTCCTTTTCTTTTCTATTCTACTTCTTTTTTCTGTCTGTGCTGTTTTGCGCTTTGACAATGTGGTTTATGCAGGCATGATCTTGAAGTGAATGGAGGGAAGGGTCTTATCGTGGATCCAAGAACAAAATATATATACCACAGACCCTCTGCCTGACATGCAATGCTATCAATGATCTACAATGCTGGTTTGGTAATTTGTCTGTATTCTTATTTTATTTGTTTGTTTATTCGTGTAAGTAGCCATCTGGTTATTTCTAGCTGGGTTATGGTGTATTTGGTTGGAAAGAAATAACCATTGTTTCAGGAATAGAAAGGGATGCTTGTCAGAAGTTTTCAGTAGGGCGAAATTGTTTGTTATGCAATGGGCAAATGCTTCTAATATTTCAAGCATAGATCAGTTCCTTGTTTTGTGGCTTGAGTTGTAATTTTATTTATTTTTTCTTTTCTTTTTTTCTTTTGTATTCTTTGGCCTTTGGCCTTTCTCAATAAAATGTTCATCATTTAAAAAAAAAAAAAAAAAAGTAGCCACCTTGTTAATGTTCATTTTTCACCTTATTTTTCAGAGGGAATCTTTCTGAATCAGTTTTATCAGTCAGGTCTGGGGATTGGGTATTTTCATCGTCACATGGAATCAATGTTTTTTAAAACATTGATGAGTATTTGAGAAATTTTACAAAGCCCAAATAAAGATATAATGATATAGAGGTGAAAATAAAACGATGTTATAGAATTCTAAAATGAACTATTAATTAGGTTAAGAACTTTTTATGAGCAATGAGTTTCAAAGGGAAAAAAAAAACACCAAAGGGAACCAAGCAACAGGCCCCCAAAAACACAAAAGAGAAAACTAACAGCAGCTGAGGAAGAAGAAGATTAGCAGCAAGGCAATACAACACACACACACACACACACACACACACACACACACACATGCATGCATGAGATCCGATAAAACATCATCTCCTAGCATAAATTACCAGCTCAGGCCTGTTAGCTCCGGTCTTGGTGTGACAGTCCACTTTAGAATTGGCTTCTTTAGGCAACAGAGGTCCCATGCTTCGAAAGTAAAGTTAGCCACCTTCCATGGAAAAGAGATTCCACTGGCTCACGATAATGTATCCTTGGCGTCAAGGAATGTGAAAACATCAGAAGAAGAGCACTCCATTGTTATTTTGTTGCCCGGGCAAATGCTACTGGTGTCTCACAGTACAATTATATAACTATAAATGTTATAATATTCAAAATACGTTTAAAATTCAACAGGGGTGTAAGACATTACAGTAGTGCTGAATAATCTCCACCCTCATTATCATCATCGGTCCCACATCTTGATTTCTATTTTTATCAGCAACAAACAATTCTGATCAAAAGAAGGGAGAAATTAGTGTCCATCAATGCAATAGAAAGTCTCCAGGTACAACAGATTGCTTAGAAGCATCCTTAGCAAGAGTGTCCATGAAAGAGTTAAAGCAGCATGTCTGGGAACAATAGAGAAACAGTAGACCAAGAAGCAGGCCATCAAGATGGTCATCCCACCTTGTAGCTTCCCACCAGCTAGACAGCTAGAAGTAGCTGTTTTTTCTTCTTCTTTTTTTTGAAAGATGGAAGAAGTGGCTGTTTGGCAGCCAGTTCTACATAATGAATTTGGCAAAGTAAAAAAGGCAATAGTTTCCTGCAGTCAGTACGTGTCAAAGCAAGTTCATCTTCTTGGTTCAAGGACTTTCCACTTTCAAGCCCTCTGATGTATTAATGAGTTTTCTCATGGCAAAAAGTTCTCATGCTCATTTAGTTTACTTAAAGTTGTAAGCTATGGTGCAAACAAGCATTTCAATTCAAATCTTTATATTTTTCTGTCAATGGTTGATTGACTTGCAATAGGATGCACCCATTTGTCTCAAAATCAGAATTTTTTCAGCAGTCCTAGCTTTGTCCAACATGGCATTTCAGGGTACTTTGTTTGGTTACTGATATTACCATTGATGTTGATTTTTAATTCAGCAATCTTACAGAAATTTCAGGTCAATTGGCATCCTATGTAAATCAGTAAGCATCCAAACAGGCATAATAAGGAATTATACAATGCTTGGGCCAAAAGGTTGTACAGTTAGTTTCATGTTTCAGCTCATACCCTTGAAGCATGTAGTTATGAGATCTGAGCTGTTGATGTGTTCATCACTGTCGATGACCCATCTACCAAAGTCCATCCGTATGATGCCCTGTATGGAAATTTTGAACTTCTTTGGCTTGAATGTGTACCATTGCTGTATTTTCTTTCTTAAACTGTCTGCTTGTTGGCCACCATTACTGGACCATGATTGCTTCCAGTTTGGGGTGAATTCTGGAAGTTCCCACCTGGGGGTTATAGGGATATGAGTTGCGGGGAGCTGTGTAACCCAAAGCTGTGGGGCCCACCATCATGTCTGTTTGACATCCACTCCGTCCATCAGTTCTGCCAGATCGAGTCCAAAAATGAGGCAGATGTAAAGCTCTAGATGGGCCCACCACGGTAAACAGTGGGGATTGAATATCCCCCCAATTAAAATTTATTGGGTCCCACAGGAGTTTCGGATCGGCATGATGTTTGTGTATTTCCTACATCCCAGTGAGAATTACCTTGTAAATGGGTTGGATGTCATGGAAAGATCACGGTGAGCCCCTGGAAAGTTTCAATGGTCAGCCTTTCCATACCCACTGTTTCCTGTGGGTTGAGTTTCGGATGTATCTCATTTTTTTGTGATCACGTCCTACCATGATCAGGTGAAACCAACAGGCGGAGTGGACGTTATATGGATATTGATGGGATGGAGTATTTTAATCAGTAGATCAGAGCCTTGATTATTTCTACCAATTTAAAGCCTTCATTATGATTCCTTTTATGCAGAAATATCTCCATAACCGCAATTTTGGTTCCAGTAAGGCTGCGTTTGGATGCTTGTGACTTTTTTAAGTTGTGAGTTATAGGTAACTTACTTACAGGTGTAAGTAAGTTATAAGTAATTCTGTTTGAATATAAGCTATAACTTACTTACAGGTAACTAAGTTTTTGTGTTTAGGGTAACCTGTAACTTAATTACAAGCAAGAAGCTGTATATTCACACCAACCAATGCTTTAAGTAAGGAATCATTTGAAAATCAAATTGGCATATTGAAAAGCTTAAATAAAAACATGTCATCTTATTGAGCCCATCTAAATGAATAGTTGGGCTAGTTTTTAGGCAAAAATAATCATTAGTTAGATTATAAAAGTGGGCTCACGAATTCAAAATACCTATAATGTAGGGAGAAAAAAAACTTAAAAAAGTAGAAGTGAACTAAAAATTATGAAGTGGACCACACCATATGAAACAATGGTGATTTTATACCCATCCTCTCAACTTCTTAGGGCTACAAAAGTCTTGGATCAAGTTAGTAATTGTGGTTTCCCTTTATTCAGGTCTATGTGACCAAATCAATCGGTTGGATAGGAAATAATCGTGATAGTGGCCCCCATAAGGTTTTTATTGGTAAGCATATCACCACTGTTTCCTGTGGTGTGGTCCACTCGACAGTTGGATCTTCCTCATTTTTTGGCATAATACCGTAAAATAATCAGAAATGGATGGTTGGCATAGGTAGAACATATAAATCATGGTGGGGGCTATAGAAAACCATCAAGAAGCAGTTGTGGTTTAGCTACAGACGTTGACATTGCGAGTAGCCAATTGGCTACTGGTCGGTGCTCCATTGGCCCTATCATGATGTCTGTGCTTCATCCATGTCGTCTATCCATTTTTTCCAATCATTTTATGGCATGAGCCCAAAAATGAGGCAAATTCAAATCTCAAGTGGACCAAATCACATGAAATAATGTTGATTGAACGACCACCATTAAAAACTTCTTGGGGCCACAAAGTTTTGGATCAAACTGATATTTGTTTTTCCCTTCATGCAGGTCCTTATGACCTAATCAACAAGTTGGATATCAACCAAACATTATAGTGGCCCCTATGAGGTTTTTAAAGGTGGACATTCAATTACTAATGTTTTCCTATGGCGTGGTCCACCTCAGATTTAGATCTGTCTCATTTTTGGGATCAAGCCCTAAAATGATTTGGACAAAAGAATGGACAGCGTGGCTAAAACACATACAAGATGGTGGACCCCATAGAGCACCAACCAGTAGCCACGTGGCTATAGCAACGCCACTAGCCAAGCAGCGTCTGTCTCAAGCCCCAACCCAAAATATTAAAAAAAAATTGATGATGATGGAAAAAAGAAAAAGAAAAAAGAAGATCAGGGTTTAGGACAAGATGGAGAGGGAGAGAGTGACGGCTGAGAGAGGGACATGGAGAGAGAGAGAGAGAGAGAGAGAGAGGGAGATGGAGACTAGAGAGAGGGAGAGAGAGATTGCTGCGAATCTCCCCAGACATTTCGAATTCGAAAAAGGTAGCCGTTGCCTGTGAGAAAGTCACCTGTGACTTGAAAAACACCTATTTTTCCGGTTATATTTTTTGCTTCTTTACCTGATACAAAGTTACAGGTTGGAACTTTGTCACCTGTAAGATTTCTCCCCCAAACACCAAATGTGAGAAAGTTACCTGTAACTTTGTTATATTTTACAGAAGTTACCGGCATCCAAATGGCCCCTAAGTGATAGGTTCCATGTCCCCTTTCTACAATGCTGCCTGAGTACTGTTACAGGATGATGCAGGTTGTCTACGGCTGGCGCTTTGTGAACTCTACCATGATGTATGTATTTTGTCCGTCCATTTTAGGGCATGAGTCCAAAAAATGAGGAAGATCCAAATCTAAGGTGGACCCCACTATAGAAAAGAAGAAGACGTGGTGATTGAATGCCCAAACAAGGCTATCTTCACTCAGTCTGCCACTTGTGCTATGCAACTGGGTGCAGTTACACAGAGCTATGGAACTGGGTGCGGTTACACAGGCCTAGATAAAGGGAAAACATGATTAAGTGGAGGGCTCTAGCGATTTAGATTTTGAACTGGGCAGGATTAAGTGGAGGGCTCGAGCGATTTAGATTTCGAACTGGGCGGGATCAGTGAAGGGTTAAGATGGGCTGTGGTAGATCGAGTGACTGTGATTGTAGGCTTTTGGAAGCTGATCGTGTGGACGTGACAAAGTTTTGTAGGCTCCACCATGATGTATGTGTTATATCCACACTGTTCATCCATTTTGTGAGATCACTTAAGGACATGAGCCAAAAAATGAGCTAGAGCTAAACCTTGAATGGACTACAACACAGAATGCTGTGGGCACAATGAGTGTTTATTTGCCATCCAGCCTATTCGTGAAGTCACATAAACATGGATGAATGAGGGAAAACACAAATATCCAATTGGGCCCTACAGCGCCCAACACATCCATTCACCATCTCTAGGGTGATGTTGGCAACATCACCTGATCCGCGTGGCTTTGCAGAGTGTATCTGACAAGTGGGGCCCATGTTGCTGTAATCGGTAATCCAGACCATTGGCTCACTGAATCCCACGGTGTATGGACTAAGAACCAAAAATCCTCCCAGGTTCCTAATAAGAGGACATTTTTTGGTTGAATTTAGACTATTGTTTTTATTCCTCTTCTTAACATTTTATTTTTAGGCCACAAATCCAAAGGTTGAAATTATCAAATCAAGATTATTTTTAAGGAATACTCCATTAAAAATAGAATAAAACATATGAATGGTCTGGATGATCGATCCAAGGATCTTACTTTCAGAACTGAAAACACGTTTGTACTGTGCGAAGATGCGGGTATGTATATGATATAATTCTTTATGAGGAGTTATTTAATACTCTGTCGGCGTGTGACGCTTGATACACAGATACTCATAAATATACGTGAAGCACATACTAACTCAAAATAATCCGACTAAATTGTGGAACCCACTGTATCAAAGTCACATGCCGAAAATCAGATTTCTTGAACGATCCTAACCTCTTATTCGGGGACACTTGATATTTTCATTTTTAACCGTCCAATAAATATCTACCAATCCGACAGCAAAATAATAAAATAAGAATAAAATTTGGTTACTTTTAAATGTAGTCTGAGAACAGAATTTTGACGTTTTGATTTGAGTTATTTATATTCCAATATTTCATTTTCTGAGAAATTTGTAAGCTGCCCGCGTATCATCCATCACACTCTGCCAGAGTATCAAAGTGCAGAATGGATGGATGATATGATACTTAAATTAAACCGTACATATTATGTTACCCAATGTAGATATATCATGAACAAAAAAATTCAGCTTATTTGATCATCAGACTATGGGATTAGTGGACGTTTATTGGACGGTTAAACTAAAAAACGGACGCGGATTGCGTCCTTCCTAGGGCTGTCAATGGACCGGGTTAGCCCGCGGGCTTTCGGGCCTGGACCAATTGGGCCGGGCTTGGACTAGAATATCAAGCCCACGGTCGGGGTCAGGGCTAAAGTATAAGCCTGTTTTTCAAATAGGCTGGACTTGGACTAGGTTGTTCAAAAGCCCAACAACCTGGCCTGACCCGAATATATTTTTTAATTTAAAATTTTATCTTTTTTATATATGGAAAAGCGAAGGATTAAGGGATAATTTATTTCTTTATGTGAAAGGCCAGGCTGAGGCTATACTATTGTGGCCTGTCACGGGTTTAGACTGAGTTTGAGCATAAGTTGAGTGAGGCAGGCTAAGCTTGGACAGAGCTTGGCCACACCCTAACCTGGCCCATTGACACCCCTAGTCCTTCCTCAATATGGATGCAAAGTATACATGTTGAACTATGCAGGGGCCCACCATGATGTATCTATTTATCCACGACGTCCATCTTTTTTCTAAGATCATTTTAAGGCATGAGGCCAAGAATGAGGCTGATCCAACGCTAAGGTGGACAACATTGAGCTTAGTCACATTAGATGCACAAAGCATTAAATGTAAGTTGCTAGAGTTGTGCACGAGCCAAGCTAGCTTGGTTAGCTATCTCGACTCGGCTTGAACCAGCTCAATTCGAAGGTTGGGTTGAACCATTTTTCCAAGCTCCAAATGATTTTCAAGCCAAGCTCGAGCTTACCAAAGCTAGATTTGGCTCGGCTCGGTCGAAGCTTATTCAACTCGACTAGGCTGGTGGGAAAATATGTTTTTTAGTCCCATATAGGAAGTGAGCAAGAAAACTAGAGGTGGAACTCTCTATAAAAGTAAGTGGAGGATGTAAATGGGCTTTGGGCTTCCTTTGGACATGATTTTTATTAGTTTTAGGCTTGGCTTTGGATTGGGCCTATTTAAAATTTGTCCTTTTTAGGCTTGAACTTAGCTTAAATTGGGCTTCAACCCAGCTCGAAAGCTTGGTAGAGTGCTCAAACAGTGCTCGAACATGTCAGTCCAAGTGCCTGAGCTGAGTTGAACACGAGCTAAGTATTCAATGACCGACCTTAGCTTGAACATGGCTCAGCTCAGCTTGGCTCATGCTCAGCCTTATAAGTTGCATCTCTATGTAGTCTACCTGAGCGATGGATCTGCCTCATTCTTGGTGGATAACCAGATACACCACGGTGGGCCCCTGCGCAGATCAGCATGGGTGCTCTGCGTCCATACTGAGGAAGAACGCAATCCGCGTCCACCAAAAACTATCCAACACGTGTTAGAGAATCAGACGTTTGGATCATTCAACCAACCACATCCTAGGCTTAAGACTTGGAGGCAGTGAATCCGGAATCCGGATCCTCTATTGGCTCCAAGCAGAGAAACTCTGCTTAGAGCCTTTTTATTGGTCATCACATAGGTTTGCAACCTGTCGCATCCTCACTGCAACCTGGTCACACCTCAGGCCAACTTGATAACACTGACATCATGCAGTATGATGTGGACCAATGAAAAGCCTCCAAGCAGAGTTTTCCTGCTTGGAAGCCAACAGAGGATCCGGACTCGGAGGCATTGGGCTGCCGGTTTTATTTAAGTTAATATATTCCACGTCAACAATTTCTGAGAGCCTGTGTATCAAGCGTCATACGCAGCCCGAGTATCATATAACTCCAAAGCATTTCATAGGAAAATCGCAAGTACAGTGAAAATCAAAGACGCAAAACAGAAAGGCTTTCACGGGGTTTTGCAGATTACAACTGATTCTTCTTCAGGTACTCTTTCATCTCACACACTCTCTCTCTGATCAGTCCTTTCTCTTTCATCATTTCAACTTAGGCTACATTTCTCTTGTAATCCTCCAGATCAATGGCTGGAAATGATTTCCCCCTTTTGGGTGTTTGATAGATTGTCTATTGGATCTCTGGTTATTCGATTTTGAGCCTTTGTATTTTCGATTTTGGATTTCTTGTGTGGTTATGGACGGGCGAATCGTCTAATGGTTGTTTGGGTATTTTGATGTTTTGTGTTTGATGCAATTTGGAGGGTTTTTTTTATTGAGAATTGGATGATATGAGATGATCACTTTTCATGTATTTAACACATTCAATTTAGAGGAGGTCACACACTAGTGCGTATTTTGTGAAGTGTCAAGTCCGTACAACATCCAGCCCATCCAAGAGGTTGGCCCCGCCGCAGAGATCGCCTAGTGCAAAATCAGGCTAATCCACTCATCAAGTGTGCCAAACCATAGAAACTAAAGTGTAACCGCTGATCCTATGCAAAATACATGTGTGGCCCACTTGATGAGTGGATTGGCCTGGGCTTTGCACTTGGTGATTAGATGGTGGGTCCGGCCTTTTGGATGGGTTGGATATAATTTTCAAATGACACATCTCTAATTTCATACTAGTTGGATGTTAACTTTATTGTCCAACTAGTTGTGTGTGAGGTTTCCTCTTTAATTGAATATTAAATATATTGAATTTACTATTTTTTTGATTCGCAACAAAGACGTTTTGTTGAATCCTTCTATTTTACAGATGATCATGGTTTGAATTTTGTTTGTCATTGGTCATCCAACTAGAAAGGTTCTTAACCTTGGACGTGCTGATGGATCGGCACCACACTCTGTTACAAGGAGGAATTTCAACTTTTGCCTAATCGAGCTCTTAGAAGATGACTTGGTTGAATAGTGTAATTTACTATTAAACGTAGTGTTCGAATTATCTCCAATGTTATCCTAATCTTTAGCTCAGCGATATCGATAACACTGGTAGTGATACCGATAACATTGACAGTATAAAAATTTCTAGGTATCAGCGATGTATCACTAAATATCGCCAATGTATTGATATCATCAATATTTTCAACTGTGCAAATTCCAGGCGTCATTTGTATCGCTAATGCATTGATACCGCCAGTGTATTGCCAATATTTTTTACTGTGTAAATTCTAGGTGTCGCTTGTATCGTCAATGTATCTGCAATATTTCGATGACATCACCAATGTATCGATATTGCAAAAAATCTGTATATTAAAAAAATTCCCATTTCATAGTTTTTATGGGCGCATGGTTGTATGCAATGTTCAATTTGTCAACAACAATACAAATAATATCACGATAATATTGATAATATCATTATCGTGACATGGTAATAACGAGACCACAATCTTTAGTTTATTTTTTAGTTGTTGATGATTTGTTAGGAAATATCATGTGTTGACGATATTCTGAAATATCAATGGATGTTTAAATGGAAGGTCAGATATTGGATGGATAGAAGTGATGGATGAGATGGTTGGACTAATTTCTTACAGCAGCACATGCTTTTAGGCCCCCATTAAATAGAAATGCATTATGTTACGTATGTATTCTTTTTGCAATTTTTTTTTTTTTCTAAATATGCAAAATATGTGTATTTTAGCATCTCCTGAGGTTTCACTAAAAAATTTCACCGTTTTTCCCATTTTTCCTGCATTTCCGGCTATCAACGTTATTATCAGCGATATCGATATTGTTTCCGTATCCCCGACCAGCGAAACTTGTAGCAATACCGAAACTTCAAACACTGATTAAACATGACTATTATTTTTGATGGGCCATGTAGCTGTACAACCCATAATACGGGGTTGTATAGTTGTACGACCCACAATATATCAACTTTAGCAGTCCCTGTGGAGCTGGTAAGTAGATATATTTGAATCCCCTGCTTGGAATAAACTCAGTCAGATGGACAGCAGCCAAGCTCTTTATTGAATATATCTGTAAGTTGATCTTGAGATAAAAAATATTGAGTTAAAATTTCATTGTAGGAGACCTCACACATAAAGTGGTGGTTTAGGTCGGTTTCTTTGTTTCTTTAATGAAACACGGGCATTGGCGATATGTGAAGTCACCTCATTGTAACGATACAATTGCAATGGTTGGTCCACTATGAATCCCATCTCTTGCAACAAAGCCCTTAACTACACTGGCTCACAAGTAGTATGAGCCATGGCCCTATACTTTGCTTTTGCACTAGATTGAGTAATTTCCACCCACAAACATACACTATCTAGTAGTAGATCGTTATCGGATGGAGATCTAGTCTAGTCTGCGTCAAAGCAACCTTCAATACAAAGATGACCGTTAGGCTCATATACGTTCCTCTCCCTAGGGCTCCTTTGAGATACTGCAAATGCGTACCACAACATCCATATGTGGCACCCTTGGGAGCATGCATGAATTAACTCACAATGATGCACAGACTAATTCATGATGCTAACAACACAAGTTATATATGGCCATGTGATGGTTAAGTAAATAAGTTTACCAACTAGTTTGTGATATCTCTTTGATCCTTCAACCGTTTCCCCTCAATCACTTACCAGCTTACAATTTTGATCCATGGGTGTGTCAACATGCTTTGCACAAAGAAGTTCAGTCCCCAATGTGCATGGCATATTTCCTTTGCGACAAATTGCTACTTTCCTTCTACCTTGCCACTTTTATACCCAAGAAATATATGAGATCTCCCAAGTCCTTTTTGTAAAAGCACTGTTGCAGATACTTTTAGTTCTTCCATTCCCTTGCCATCTTTACCTGTAACCACAACATCATCCACATAACGACCAATACGATAAGAGCAATGACACTTTGCTAAATGAAAAACGAAATGATCAATTTGGCTATTGCAATCTATAAGCCATAGCAACCTTGCTGAACTTGTCAAACCATGCATGTGAGGACTGCTTGTAGCTGTAGATTGACATTGTTAACATGCATACCTTATTTGATTCCCCTTGAGCAACAAATCTAGGTGGCTGCTTCATGTATAACTCCTCACTTTGGTCTCCATGCAAAAAGACGTTATTAACATCAAGCTAAAAGGGGTCAAGACATTTGTTAATTGTAATGGAAATAATCGCTTTGACATAATAAGTTTAGCAATGGGGGAAAATGTATTAGAGTAATCAACTCCAAATTTTTCGTGTGCCATTGAGACATCAAATGAACTTTTAGTCTCTAAACCGAGCCATTTGGTTAAAACTTGATAGTGTAGGCCCACCTACACCAAACATCACATTTTGCTGCTGTAAATTGGTCAACTCCCACGTCTCATTCTTGTAGAGAGTGGCCATCTCCTCATCTAGAGCCTTTTTCCACCCATTATGTAACAAAGCTTCTTGATACAATTAAGGAACAAACAAAAGAAAGATACAATAGAAAGGATGAAACTCAACAAGTGGTCCCAATTATTTGCCTTCTTCTACTTCGTGTACACTTAAGTTGGGGCTCAGTTGGAGTTCATTGGATCATTATTAGGGAATTGCAATAAAGAACCAGACTCTACAGGAAGTGCTATGAGTACAAGTGAAGGAGTTGTTGGAATGGCTTCTCTTGCACTATTATAGAAAAATTGAAAAAATAATCTCAAGAGACCTACCCTCATTAGAGAAGAAAGGAGTGATCTCGAAAAATGTGACGTCAACACAAATACTTAATTTAAAGACTTGGGCTATGACACCTATACCCCATTTGAGTTCTCGCATACCTATCAACAATACACTTTATTGTTTAAGCATGTCAACACATGTCCTAAATGGTGAACAAAGTGCATGCATCAAAAACTTTTGGTGGTAAAGAAAACAAGGGGACCCTTGAGAACAGAACAGAGTGAGGAGACCGACACTTTAGAACAAAAGAGCATCCTATTAATCAAGTAACACATAGTTAAAATTGCATCACTCTTGTTGCTTTTTGGAACATACATGTGGATTAGTAAAGCACATGTAACTTTGATTAAATGTCAATTCTTCCCCCCCCAACAATGCCATTTTGTTGAGGTGTGTAAGTACATGACATCTGTTGTAAGATTGCATGTTATTATCAGATAAATCATCATCTAAGCTTTATCCCAAGTAATTGGGATTGACCATCACCTGCTAAATATGATTGAAATGTTTGAGACATTCTTTTGCATTATCTGAATGTATAACATATTAATCATCCCCATCCTCATCCTCATCCTCATCCTCATCCTCATATTCCCATCTATTTGATAAAAAAATAAAGATGGTGGATTGCAAAATAATTACCTGTAATGTTATAGGGCCTGATGCATCATGAGTGTCCTGACGTGTCAATTTTGCACAAGTGGAGTCCCCTAGACTATTGACCTGATGCATCTTGCCATTGACAGGATTGCTGCACATATCTTCCAAATTCTAAGATCGTAGCCTCCAATGTTCCACCTTTGTCTAGACTCTTGCTATTTTTCTCTGTAACTGTTTACCTATAAGGTACTGATTGAAGGATTGGGATCTTCTTCCACTGTTGGAGCATTTTGTGGTATCTTCAATCCATGATGGGCTATTTAGATTAACGATTAGGATCAATTTTGTCAAAATCCTACGATTTACGATATACGCTATACGATTTTAGTCAAATCTTAAGCAAAACGATTTGAATCCCAACCTTGAATCCCTTTTTATATGAATCCTACGATTCTATGATTTGAATGATTTACGATTTAAATTATACTTGTTCTCGTCTATTTTAAGCTTCACTTGGCTTTCATTTTATGCTTTTAAATTGTTGGGGCTTTAAGAATCATTTAGAAAAGGCAAATTATTTTATTAGTTTTTCATAAGAGTTAAATAATATATATTCTCTTCAACGTTAAATCGTGTGGTTGTTTTTTTTTTTTTTTTTGTGATTTCTTACTTTTTAATTGGTAAGACACCAAATTGATGTATGACTTACCTGTAATGTTTTTATGGATGGTTACGATCATGCTGACTTAAATGTATTATGAAATGATGTTTAGAAATCAAAATCTACCGTATTAAAGGCTTCTTTTCTACCGTGATTCTACATTCAAAGAAAGGTGACAAGAGCATAAATTATTAAAGGATCCTTGTATTTTTTTTAAGGAAAATTTCTTAGAAGACAAAAAAAATAATGCAATAAGAATCCTTTAACACTTTATGACATGGTATTACTTGGTGCACATTGATGGAAAAAGGAAGATTTAGGAGTTTTAAAATAAATTTTGATTTATTTATATTTTAATATTTTTTCAATTTTTTAGGATAATTGTAAAAAATCTTACGATTTATGATATGATTTGTGATTCAATATGATTCAACCCGTACTACAATTCACTATTTGATAACGATTTTGACAACATTGATTAGGATTGCTGAACATGGGCCACACTTGCAAACACTGGTACATGGTTATATTAGGCAGCTAACCCCAATTAGTTGGGATAAGGCTCAGATGATGATTATGATTCAGGGTGTTAGGCACCAGTAATCTGGCAAGTTTTCACGTAGTTGTTGAACAACCTAAAAAATTGCACAACAATCTCAGCTTTGATAGTTGCACATTTAACTAATTATGTATGCTCAATTTTTTCCGACTTTTCTTCAACTTACCATGCCACTAACGTGTGACTAAGATTTGTTGCCTATGATTTTTAGCCTACCATCCATCCATATGGTGGCCCACTAAATTATTGGTTCCAATCATTGTAGACTTATCCACATGTGGTGGAGATGCTGGAAATGGGTAGGCTCACATTTTTCTTAGCAAATTATTTTTTTTACAAAGAAAACATGGGGTTAAAAAGAAAACTTGGGTTAGTGATATGTTGAATCCACATTTTTTTCCCAATGTCATTCTACACTCAAACAGGAGAAATGAATATCGAGGAAGGAGATCAACAACCCGTAATTTCAGGAGAAGTCAGAACGTTGTTAGAGGAAGGGGGATTAGAACAGAGCACATGATCTGGGAAAGGGAAAGGAAAGCTGGGAATGGATGAAGGAGAAGACTGACAGATGATAGCCAACAGGAAAATAGGAATTAACAAGAAGACTTAACGAAATGTGGAGGTCTCAAGTTATTCGACTTCGTACATCCAGGGGTTTCCAGAAGGATGGGCGTCAGTGAACTTCCCTAGGGTTTTCAGAAGGGCAGGGGTAGTGATGGATGTGGTGCTACCGAAAAACAAAGGTTTGTCTATTTCGTGGGGAATTTCCTTTGTGCGCATGAGCACGGAGGAGGAGTTGTTCCAAGCTGTGGAACTGCTCCATGGAGAGAGTTTTGGGGGTTTCAAATATAGGGTTCAGAGGGCTCGCTTCGGGCTTGAGCTGAAGAAGAAGGAAACGAGAAGCATCGTTCCTCAGCAGTTAAGGTCGAGTGTCATGGAGCAGGCCTCAACCGCAAATCGGGGGAAGGCATAGCCTGCGGAATTTCATGCTCAAAGGGGGCTACGTTCCTTCAAGGAAGCAGTGGTTGGAAAAAGGGTGATAGAGGCCAGTTAGGTGGAGGAAGGCTCGATTTCGAAGTCGGCATGGTCGGATAAAGGAAAATGGGTCTAGATGGTTTTGCATGAAGGGGGGAAGGTGCTGAGGCTTTCGGAAGAGGCGATACCCAAATCATGGAGTGAGTTTTCAGTTGTTGCATCAACCAAGGAAGATGCCACGATACCTGAGGTGAGGGCTTGGTTGGATGATTATTGTCGGTTGAAACTAGAAATGTATATCATCAGGCCGTTTGGTTACAATGAAATTTGTATTCGGCTGAGTTTGGGCATTAATGCGTATCTCCTAGTCATGGTGGGAGCTCTGCATAAGGATGGGCCAATCACCCACGTTCAAACGTGGAAGGAGTTCTCCTCCTTTGGGTATGAAGACGTGTGGGTTCTCATATGGGCAGCTCTGCTGGATGTGTGGTTCGAAGACTTCTTCGTCAAAGCTGCATCATGCCTGGGAGTAGTTGAATTAGATTCGTGGACGAAGCTTGGGGAACAGGTGGGAGTCATTAGGGTTTGTGTTCGGAAGAAGGGTAGGACTCTCCCAAGCCTCATTTCGGTCTTCGTCGGAAACATGATTTTAAGTATGCCGGTGCAAAGAGAAGAAAAGGGGTGTGCGATTCCTAGGTGGGGGGATTTGTGGAGGTCCAGGGAAGGGGTTCTGGCAACCGGAGGCCATGGACATGCTCTCAATGTAGATGAAGGTGTTGTGCTCATATGCTCAGCAGGAGCACCGTTGCCACCAGTCGACAGGAGTTGGAGTTACAACGATGGAGATGAGGTCGGTGCGGGGAACTCGCATGGGGTTGAGACACCTGGCTTGGGGTGTTATGCGGGAGCACGCATGGGAATGATTCTTGCCCGAGCCTCCTCGATGAGCTTGGGTTGGTGGCTGAGCCTATTTCGAGCCTAAATTGGGGCGACACGTCACAGGGTGGAGTCCAGCGTCAGGACAACTATCTTGATGAGACGTGGGTCGGTTCCAAGCCAGGGGGGCCGTTGGTTCAATTCCAATCATGTGCAGTCTTAATGCGGCACGTGAGACGAGGAACTTAACTCAAAGAGCAACCATGCATGCGACACGTGATGACTCTTTCGATCCTTCCAAGCGTGTGCATATGGGAGACACGTGCGTATTTAATCTTGGGGTGCCTTTTAATCCTAAAGAGTAGTTAGAATCCAGCTCGACTGCTTCACTCAAGGCAGTGTGGGATAATGATGTGTAGATGGGATATGGAATTTAGGAAGGTTCTGACGCGGGGAGCAGACGTAGCAAGTGGGAGAAGGTCCCTCACCGAGACAGGGCAATGAGAATTGTTGGGAGCTCTCGGAGTATGGTCACGCACATGGACTCTTCCCGTTTGAGGATTCCAATCTGATCAATGGGGGGCTTATGCTATCAGAGGTGGTGGGACATGGTGATCTTCTAGAAGAGGCATTGCTTATTACCCCTCTTTGTGCTGAGAAGATGCAGGCACGATAGTCCCGGTCAACTCCCAATGTGACGTAGTGGCTGTCGATAATTCATGGCTTTAGAGGTAACAGGGATGGTGGGTCCGAGTTGCTGTTGGGTTCGTGCATGAATCCTGCAACTTCCGGAAGAGGTGTTATGATAGAAAAACAATTCGCATGGGCTGAGGATGTTCTAGAAATGGTCGGGGTTCAAGGAGGGCTTTCCTTCAGTGCCAGAGACGAAGATGTCGAAGTGTTTTTCAATTTGTTTAGGGAAGGGCTTTGCAGTAGCAACAACAAGGTCTTCAAGAATTGAGATCGAAGAGATCTCCTAAAGGCATGAGGGAGCTTTTGAGCTTGGAATGCTCCATCAACTATGACGTTACGTCCAAGGTGAGTGGGGGTAATAGGATCAGGTTGGGGAAAGATCATGACCAATCCTTATTCTTTCCTGGAACGTTAGGCGTCTGGGGTGCAGCAACAAGAGAGCCCAAGTAAAAAGGGTATGTAAGGATGCCAAGGATGATATCACCACGCTGCAAGAAACAAAGCTCCATTCGATCTCCCCAGGTATGTTGCATTTAATTTGGAATGTTGTGCAATTTGATTGGGTCTCTGCCGATGCTGTGGGATCCGCGGGGGGTATTATTCTTAGCTGGAATTCTGGGAAATGGAGAAAGTTAGACTCCTTTTCTGGTTCTTTTTCCATTTGTGTTACTCAGTGATCTGTTGATGGGTTTTCAGTGCGTGATGACCTCAGTCTATGGTCGATGTGCGAAGAATTTGAGGGGGCAGTTTTGGGAGGAGCTAAACTCGGTTAGACAGAGATGGGGGTCCCCTTGATGTGTGGTTGGGGATTTCAATGTAGTACATTTCTCGTACGAGAAGTCCAGAGGAGGGCGGGTAACCAAAAATATGTTATGGTTTTCAGATTGGGTGAACCAGCAGCAGCTGGTGGATCTTCCTCTGGAAGTGGTTAAATACACCTGGTCCAACGGTCAAGTGGATGTTATTATGTCTCGGCTAGATAGGTTCCTTATTTCGGCAGATTGGGTAGAGAAATTCCCTCTTTTGGTCCAACATGGTTTGCTAAGGGTGGCGTCGGATCATCGCTCGATTATGTTGCAAGTCACATATATTAACTGGAGGCCTAGGCCCTTTCATTTTGAAGCAGCATGGTTGGAAGTAGAGGGGTTTGAGCAGCTGGTGGCAGAGTGGTGGGGATCATATCAGGTAGATGGATACGTTGGTATCAGGGATTGTAGGAAACTCAAGTTACTAAAAGAGCAGATGAATGTGTGGAAGAAGGAAGTGTTGGGGGCGAGGGAGGCTGAGTTCGAGAGAATAGCTAAGTAGATTCATGTGTGGGATCTTTTAGAAGAAAATGCTTCCCTGCCAAAAGTGGATAAGGAAAGGAGAAACAAGCTTTCCACCAAATATGCGCAAAAGGCTAAAGAGGAGGAGATTAGATGGCGCCAGAGATCCAGGGCCTTTTGGCTCAAAGAGGGCGATAAGAATACTCGGTTTTTTCACAGTATTGCTAGCATTAAAGTGATGGGTAACATAATTGGAAGCCTATTAGTTGATAGGGCCCGTATCTCGGATAAAGATGAGATTACAGGAGTGATAACCTCTTATTATATGAAGCTTCTTTCTGCCGATAAATGGGGGAGACCAAAGCTGGATAACATCCATTTTGACCAGGTTTCGGCCATAGAAGCGTCTCTTCTGGAAAGGTCGATTGGGGAGGAAGAGGTTCGAGAAGTCCTAAAGTCTGTGTGGGGATAAAGCGCCAAGGCTAGATGGTTTTCCCATTTTGTTTTTTCAGAGATTTTGGCATGTGGTCGGGAAGGATTTATGGGCTTCTTGTCAGAATTCATGGAACGAGGCCGTCTATCCTCAGCCATGGGGGCTTCCTTCATTGTGTTGCTCCCGAAGGTTGGAGGAGTCGAGCAATTGAAGGATTTCATACCGATCAAGCTTATTGGGGCTCTGTATAATGTCCTGGTTAAAGTCTTAGCTGACAGGTTTAAGAAGGTGCTAGCGAAAGTGATATCAGATAATTAGGAGCTTTCATAACTGGTCGGCAGATTCTGGACAACGCGTTGGTAGCTCACGAGTGCGTAGACACAAGATTTGGAGAGAAGAAAAGCAGGCTAGTGTGTAAACTTGACATAAAAAAAAGCTTATGATCATGTAGATTTGGATTTCTTGGACTATATGCTTTGCAGGTTGGGTTGTGGGCTGAGATGGAGGAATTGGATTAGAGCTTGCATTCAATCCCCTGCATTCTCCATTATCATCAATGGGTTCCCTAAGGGTTTCTTTAATTCCTCTAGGGGTTTGAGGCAGGGAGACCCTTTATCACTGTATTTTTTTGTGGTAATTGGTGAAGCCCTTAGTGCGATGCTTCGTAGAGGGGTGGAATTTGGCATGTTCCTAGGTTTCCTAGCAGCTAGAAATGGGCCTCTGGTTACCCACCTTCAGTACGCAGATGACATGCTTTTGTTTTGTGAGGCAGAGGCAAATGCAGTTAATAATATTCGCAAGCTAACTGTTTGTTTTGAGGCAGTTTTGGGTTTGAAAGTTAATGTGGCGAAGTCGGAGCTCCTTGGCATTGACATTGGAAAAGAAGAGTTACAGAAGCTCGCAGATATTTTTGGGTGTAAAACCAGATCTTTTCCTACCACTTATCTTGGATTACCTTTTTGCTTGGGGAAACCTCCTATCATACACCTTTGGGATTGGGTGATTGAAAGAATTGATAGGAAGCTTGCTGGATGGAAATGTAGGACCATATCTTCAGGTGGTCATTTAAGGCTGATCAAGATGGCCTTCTCGAACATGCCGATCTACTACTTGTTATTATTCTGATGTCCAAAGACGGTTCTTAAGAGGTTGGAAGGATTGAGATGAGGATTTTTTTGGTCTGGCACTAATGAGGGGAGGATGTTTCATTTCTCAAGTGGGATGAGGTATGCAAGCCGATTCAGGAAGGTGGGGTTGGTATTAAACCTTTAGGGGAGATGAATATTATGTTATTGGGTAAATGGGTGTGGAGATTCGGGGTGGAGGGAAGCAGTGGCAAATAGGTATGGTACTCAAGAAAACAGATGGTATGTGAAATTTTCTTCCTTTTATAGGGCGTCGGCTATTTGGAAGGCAGTTGCAGCCACGAAACATTTTGTCCGTATAGGCATTTCCTTCTCGATGGGTAATGGTAAGCGGGTCCCTTTTTGGGTTGATACTTGGTGTGGGGACCAATCGTTTCAATCGAGGTTTCCTAGAATTGCTCATCTCGCTCCTGACCGGTTCATCGTTTTTGTGGATTGCTTTTCGATTTTGGGGGGTTCAGTGGTGTGGGCGCTCCTTGTCGTAGGAATCTGTTAGATGCAGAGATGGAGGAATATGCCAATCTTCTTGAGGTCCTAAGCCTAGTCAAAGTAGATATGCAAGAGGAAGATTCCATGGTGCGGGCTAGTAATGCTTCTTGGAAGTTTTTTGTCAAGTTGTTATTTGGTATAGTATCGGATCATCGACAACCCTCCATTCCTTATCCTTTCCATCATTGGTTCTACAAGGCCCCTCCTCGGGTGGGGGTGTTTGTTTAGCTGCTCGGTCGGAAGAAGATTCTTACGTTAGACAATTTGCAGAAAAGAGCGATGATTCTTCCTAACATCTGTTTCATGTGCATGTATAATGAAGCGTCTATTAACCATTTGTTCATCCATTGTCCCCTTGCTTCTAAGGTGTGGAGCCAGTTCCTTTCATCTTTCCAAGTGGTTTGGGTAATGTCGGAAATAGTGGATGGGCTTTTTTGGGCGTGGCAGGGGGGAGGGGTGGGGAAATCTGGAAAAGCTTCGTGGAGGTTTCTCATCATGGCGGTGTTTTGGGCCATTTGGAGGGCAAGGAATGACTATTGTTTTAGAAATATCCAGCCTAGGGTTGACGAGATCTCTAGGAGGATCTCCGGTTTCTTAGTGAGTTGGGTTTAATTGGGTGTTGTTGTCTTTGGCTGTCGAGGCTCCCCTTGGTGTTGTATTCTTTTGCCCCTTTTGCGGGCGTTTTTAATAAATTTTATTATCTTTTAAAAAAAAAACATCTACACATGGCAGGCGTGTTGTTTAGCGGCTAGTAACCTTATTTAAATGCTAAAGGTGGCAGGTTTAATTCCCCTCATTGCATTTTTCCCAACTTTATTACTTTATGAAACTCGGAAGTCATAGAAAATCCAGCCCATGTACCTAGTTAATGCAAAACTCAGGCAAGTAAAGAAAAACTGGACGAGTCTTGTATAGACCCTAGTTACTCAGGAAATGGGTTGAGTTCCATCCCGAATCCTGATCCAAATTGACTTGGCCAATTCCGGAGTCAACATGCCAAGTTTTTAAACAATGAAAGGAAAAACACATGGCTGTTTCATCCTGATGAAGATCAAGTTACTAATATTCCTATCCAACAATTTGCTTGTTGTACCATTTCATCCACCTTTCCACCTTGGCTTCGAGAACTGATCCTCCCGGTTTTGTTATCACTCTAGTCACTTTTAACCCTCTGAATCCATCCAAATTCCAAACACATCTTGAGGCCTACCAGATATGCATCTTGAAGTCTTCTTATATATAGTTCCACACCTTGGAGTTGTCACTGATCGGTCTGGACCATCTAAAATGAGATCTACTACAACAAATCATCTTCTTGAATTTTTTTTTCTAAAGGGCAAATAAATAATTTCTTATTTTTAAATTTTCTAGTGATGATATTTTGCTATTTATTGGGTTTGAGAAAATTAAACCCATTGAATTAATCTTTACTTCATCTTGAACACATTCAATGGAGATGTTGGAGGGCTTTGACAATCTTGTTAACTTCCTCGGGAAGTTTTTGGGATTTGAAAGTTTTTGGGAATCCAGACTGACTTGGTTGCATTGCATCCTTCAACACATTGTAGTTGCTACTCCTATCAATGACAAAATGACGAGCCTTCCCATCCATAGTGTGCTTGGTTTGAATGTCATTGCATTGGCTCTAATCTCGTCTTATTCCTCATGTGTGGTTTGCCTCTTTAGTCATAAGGGTTTCTTCTACTTCCTCACCGCACTGTAATCTGCCTTTGTTTGGTTAGTGGGTCGGAAGAGAATCCTTACTATTGACAACCTTCAAAGAAGAGCTATGGTCCTCCCGAACGTGTGCCTCGTGCTTGGACGATGAGGAAACTATCGACCATCTTTTTATTCATTGCTCTTTTGCCAAGTCAGTCTGGGATCACTTCTTTTCCTTGATGCATGTAGATTGGGTCATGCAAAAAATAGTAGAGGATTTGTTATGGTCGTGGCATGGTTGTAGGATTGGCAGGGATCGCCAAGCATACTGGAGGTTGCTCATTCTAGCTGTTCTTTGGGCCATTTGGGGCTCTAGGAACGGGCGCTGCTTCCGGAATGTGGAAGCGGAGGTGTCCGAGGTGATATCTTCTATTAGGAGGCTTGTGAAGGATTGGGTGGTTTTTGTTAAGGTAGATGTGTTTGCCAAACCCTTTTAGTTGTTTGGGGTCTGTGTCGGGGCTCTGTATTCTTTTCTCGTTTTGCGAGCTCTTTTAATAAAGTTCTAGTTGTCTCTCTCTCTTTAAAAAAAAAAAAACTTCCTGACTACTTCAAGCCTCATAAACCTCTTTCCCTTACATTTTCGACTCTGCAAATTATTTCGTAGTTGCATCCACTTATTTGAGGAACATTTTAACTCTATATATGTTGGTCACTACTTCGATCTTCACAAAATTTCTTGCCCTTCATTTTCGACTTTAAATTATTTCATCATTGTTGGCAATCATCTAAGTAATGTCTATATTGTAAACATAGGAACCATTAGTTCAATATGCTTTTGGAATAACTTCTTTACTAAGACATCTTGTCCTGTAGGTCTTGTATGGATTCGGGCAAAGTTGAGTCATGACCAGTAATTTGTGGCATACTGTTAGGGTTGGTCATGGACATGCTGTTGCAAACTAGTTATTCCATCCCTTATTTGTCAAACACCCTTGTACATGGATTGGATAGATTGTGGCACATGTGGAGAACTTAAAGGTTGGTTGATAGCACATTCACACGCATGCCGCATTTTTTAGTGCTTGAAGATTGATGGTGGCATGTATGCACGTCCGGGATTCTTGAACTTGGATAGTTGCACATGTGGCACATTGGAACACATCATGCATGTATATGGATAAGTGTGATCTTCATGGGCACTGAAACCATAGAGTGTCATTGACAAGTAGTTCTGCTTCTCCACCAGAGACACCCAAACCATAGTCTACTGGTCACATAGCATTGACTCCCATGCAGAAAGCGGTTGGCAAACCATGGACATGTACAGTTATCCATGACTACTGGTTAGGACACAACTTTGCCTAAATCCAATAAGTCCCTTAGGGTTTGGCAAAACTTGGTTGGTTGGTTCCTCAATGGACAATAAGGAAAAGGGTATCAAAAATCAAAGATTGAAGGTAGAGAGGAGGAGCCAGAGTGCAAGGGGTAGCTACCAAAAGATTCAAAACCTGGCATGGATCAGCTAAACCAGCTTCTTCCCATGCTTCGGAAGGCAGGGCACGGGAGGGGGCTTTTTTTTGGGGGGGGGGACCTCAATCCTGTTTGCAAGCGGTATCCATTTTTTTTTATAGCGTGTTGCAGAAAGCTAGAGGAAAAATTCTCCCCATACTATCCGGTAAACCATGGACATGTCTGGTTATCCATGACTACTAGTTAGGACCAGTGTTTGCAGTATCGATAATATCAGCCGATATTATCGACATCGGTAAGTGGCGATAAACACTAGCCCAGGTGTATCGCACGATATATCGTGCGATATCGATAATATCGGTAGATATATCGATATCGCACGATATATCGTTAATTTATCCCCTTTTTTTCTATTGCGGATTCCAAATATTGTCGATACCTGGACGATATCATCCAGGTATCGGTCAGACACACAAGAGTCCCCCATTTTGTAGAAAAAAAATGATTTTTTGTTCGATTTTCTTCTAGTTTCTCCTTCCTAAAAAAAAAAAATCGTTGGGCTTTCGGACTCTACGTTGGGGCCATAGTTTGTTGAGTCCAGTTAGCCCTTTTCTAGATTTTATTGAGTCCTCATATAGATCTAGGCCATATAGGGTAGCTTGCATTGTGTTGAACTAGGATAGTCAAAACTGCATTTGGAGGATACTCGGTCAGTTGCATCATCCATAGGTATATTTCTCAACTCTCTTGCTTGTTTTACTTTGTCAATGAATTGGTTGTGTTTTTATTAATGTCTTCTTACATTTATATATCTTATGGAATCAATTGAAACAATAGTTGCACCAGTTCAGTCAAACAACGCATAGCTTAGAATCCTTTTACAAAGGAACTCCATTATGTGGACTTTTGTTTTTACATATGATGATTTAAATGTGTGTATTAAGGTCCATTTTAACAATCCCTGAAGTTTCATTGAAAAATTCAATCAATTTCTCAATGTTTCCCCATGTTTCCCAAAAAGTGCGATACATTACGCGATACAACCGATATATCCCTAGCGATACGTGATATGTATATATATCCCAAGGGTGCGAAACGTAACACGATACTGATACTGCGAATACTGGTTAGGACACAACTTTGCCTAAATCCAATTAGTCCCTTAGGGTTTGGCAAAACTTGGTTGGTTGGTTCCTCTTTAGCTCTTTGGATACAAGTTTGTTTCCACTTTCAACTCCATACATTCTATTAATTTTGTTTTATGCCACCAGTGCAAATTGATCAGCTTCGTGATTTGATAAATGAGATTGAAAGAAGTCTTAAATTAGAAATTTTTTGCCTACTTATGTACCCTACACTTGATCATTGGAATATGAAAACTCATTATGCAGCAGCAATTGGTAGAAGTCATTGCTTGCAGTCTTGTATGCTATTGTTTTCTTGTCGTAGATGTACTTGTAGAAGAGGGCTTGAGCTTAATCGGGTGGTAAAATGTTTGTCTGATCCTTCTACTCCCATCTCCCAACAGTTGATCTTCCACTTCCCTTTCTATTTCTGCATAATCTCTAAGTGCATAATGGCTACATGTCCTTGTGATTTCATTTCCACCAACTTGACTTTTATGTGGTAATTTCTTCCACTCAAATAATGGATTAAGATGGTGAGGATTTCTTGTCGATGCATCAATCTGTGGAATTCAGGTAGAATGATCCACCTTTGATTCTTCAATTATAATACTGTTCTCATTCTCCAGGGTCTCTATTCTCAATCCCATTCCTCGATCCGTGATTAGGAATTACATGAGTGAGCATCTAAGAGTTGCAGAGATGATGTATGTTGAGATGTACGTGTGGGAAGACTAGGAAGGATACAATTAAGAATGAGGTCATTCAAAGCAACCCAGGATCAGTCTGTATAATAAATAAGATGATGAAGAGTAGATTGAGATGGTTTGATCATTTGCAAGTGCAACAAAGACTAGAGATGGCCATGGTAAGTTGGGAACACTGATTAGGTGAAGGGCCTGAAAACTAAAAAAGAAAGAGAAAAAATAATGGGAGGAAGTCCTAAAAGGACTTGGGTTGAGAGGTATTAAGCCTTATTGATTAAGGGGCCTTAGGTAGCATTAATAGGTGAAAAAAGGATTCATGGAGCCATACCTAAATAGCTAGGATGATGATTATGGTGGTGGCAGTGATGATGATAACTCTGGTACTGATACAAGATGCAGGTCTTTACTATTGGATTTTGACAATCAACTGATTCCGCATGGATCCCACTGTAGAGCAAGCTGATTAATAATCAATCACCGCCACCCATGATTGAATGTCGGCACAGATTGTTAGATGATGTTAACCAGCCCATATTCTAAATCCAATACAGATCAAACCACAACAATCTTTATCCAAATAAAGAAGAATTTCATGAATGTGACCTAAGCTTTGCACAATATCAGTGTAGAGATATATGGAGTCAACCATGTGTATTGTGTAGTCATATGGAGTACCATACTCCTTTTCAATTATTAATGAGACAGTGCTAGTCACATTAGGGGGGTGTTTGGTTGCACCAAATATCCTGAAATCAATCAGTCTTAACTTGTTGCAATTCATGAAAATTGGCGCAACCAAACACACCCCAGACCAACACACAAGAGAATCAAGAATAGGAAGAAAGTTGTACATAATGGGCCAAACGATTCATTCATCATTATGCTTTGTAAATGTGCCATTGACCAAAACATTATACTATTCAATGGTTAGATAATCTTGCCATGTAATCAACCTATGTAATAGGCTATTAGATAGTGTGTGATTGTAATCAACCTATGTAGTAGTCTATTACATTGGGCCTCTGGGAGTTTTATGCTCTTGTTGCCAGTCTCTAGCCTGGATAAAGGAGGGTTGCATCAGGTTGTCAGCCAGCATCAAACTTATGTCATAACTTCCAACATGAATCTGAATAATATGGCATTCCAAAGTCATGCCAGGGTGCCCTTGATAGAATGGAATAGCAGAAATGGATTCATGTAGCCGAACCCAATTAGTTGGGATAAGGCTTAGATTATGACGATGATGATGATGATAAACTGGTTAGGATTATCTGGTGACTGTGATTTTTGGTCTGTTACCCACGCATGGTTGTCCCCTATGTGAACTGTTTGGACTTTGGATCTACGCATATCA
Source organism: Liriodendron chinense (assembly GCA_003013855.2). Taxonomy (NCBI): domain Eukaryota; kingdom Viridiplantae; phylum Streptophyta; class Magnoliopsida; order Magnoliales; family Magnoliaceae; genus Liriodendron; species Liriodendron chinense. The sequence goes on from PVNU02002456.1 coordinate 401,035, forward strand.
TGTGTACAGTATAAATTGGTGGAGGGTGAAAAATTTGTCCTCCCAACATGAATCTGAATAATTTGTCCTCCCAACATGGATCTACGCATATCATGTGTCATAACTTCCAACATGAATCTGAATAATATGGCATTCCGAAGTCATGCCAGGGTGCCCTTGATAGAATGGAATAGCAGAAACGGATTCATTTAGCCGAACCCAATTAGTTGGGATAAGGCTTAGATGATGATGATGATGATGATGATAAACTGGTTAGGATTATTTGGTGGCTGTGATTTTTGGTCCGTGGCCCACGCATGGTTGTCCCGTATGTGAACTGTTTGGACTTTGGATCTACGCATATCATGTGTACACTATAAATTGTTGGAGGGTGAAAAATTTGTCCTCCCAAGTGGACATGATCTCCTCCTTATTCATTGATACATTTTTTTGAAGGATATCCCTATACATTGATATATACAAAATTGGAACCTGAACTCAGTATTGCTGCTCTTGCAGATGTCTTTGTTTCTGGGTAATCTTTCTCCTCGCATTCGAAAAGAAGAGCTTGAACGGGTTTTCCGGAGGTTCGGGCGGAGTAATGTACAGCTGAAAGATGGATATGGGTTTGCAGTTTATGATGTCCCAGCAGATGCAGATAGAGCTCTGCGAGCACTTAGAGGTAAGATTATCTGCGGGGAGCAGATATCTCTGACGTGGTCAAACAAACAGCCTAGACCATTTAAAAAGTTCACAAGAAGCAGTGGATTCTCTCAACCATATCGTGGAAGGAATTTCATGAGGGAAGAAGTTAATGGTGTGAGAAGCAGTGATTCACAAAATCGAAGAGATTTTACAGCTGGTCCCAAGTACCCAAATCGTAACCGTGGAATGCCTCATGTGGATGGTGGTGAGAATATTGAAGATCATGGAGGAGAAAAAGGTCTGACTTTAAAAGAGGGGGTTCTGGATGATGGTGGTACTGTAGAACACAATTCGGTGGAAAACGATAGATGGGGAGCCCCCATCAGTGACTCATTGAACGACATTGCTGAGGAAAATGGAACTGAGTTTGACCGCTATGAACCTTACCATGGTTATGACAGAAGAGATGAGAATGAAAACCACAAGATGACCAGTTCCCCAAAAAGAGCATGGAAAGAGCACTCTCTTGATCGTTCAAAGCCCCAACTTGTCTGCTACAACTGTGGCCTAGAGGGTCACATCTTGCGCAATTGTCCACGACCAGACAGTCCAAGGCGGGAGAAGTTTAGCAGGTTTGGCCGTCGACGGGATGATGAAATCAATTTTGGGGGTAGAGGTAAAGGGAGATTGCAAAGGGGCTGGGAAAGTCCAAATGTGCATGGAGATAGGCCCTTAACAAGGCGGCATATGACTGATAGAAAGGCACCTCGTTCTGGGAAGCTCAGAAGGTTGGCCAAGAAGCGGAACAGTATCCTTGAAAGTAAGGAAAATTGGCGTCCTCGAATTAGTAGGGATTCTTGCGGAAAGAAAAGAAGTAGGAAGGAACGTGAAACTCCGAAGAAACGTCGAGGAAAGAAAGCGAGGTCTGATTCGTTACAAAGACATTCTGATTCTCCTGCATCTAGTTCACGCTCGCGTTCGTCGTCCTCAAAATCTCTTTCAGGGATCAGCTCCCGTTCGCACTCGAGGTCAGAATCTTCTAGGTCCCACTCAGTATCTTCTAGCTCTAGATCCCTTTCGCCGTCATCTTCCTCCAGATCACGGAATTTTAGATCGAGGTCAAGGTCGAGCTCTTCGAGGTCATTGTCTTTATCCATTTCATTGGGTCGGCAGTCACCATCTTCTTCTGCAAATGGGGCACAGGCAGATGCTACCGGCAACTCCCCGAAGGATCATTTGGAGCATGCTATGGGTCCGGCATCCAAGGACCTTTTGTTTGAACCCAAACATTCTGAAGGCGATGTCGGTTCTGAGCGTTTAGAACCAAAAGTCACAGGCGGGACACAAAAAGATGAAAATGCCAGACATGTTTATGATGGTGGAAATCATTCAACATCAAGGATTGAATACTTGGAAAAGATTTCGCGCACGGTTCCGTTGGAAGAAGTCGCTTTTACTGCCGAGAACTCTTCTTCGGAGAATTTTAGAGAGATGGATGACCTCACAAGAGCTCCACTTGGGAAGCCGAATCCACAGATCCCAGTTAGTTGCCAGGGGAGCAATTCGACAAGAATATCGCCACAGGAGATGTGCATGGTTCTGAAGCACTATGGCCTGGCGGCACCGGAGGAAAGTGAACTGCATCTACCAGTAGAGTCTTACTTTGGTGCGGCCCGGTTTTGGCCAATGGAAATGATTTACTACCGGCGACTGAAGAAGGGACCGATTTCAACTGAGAATTATGCCAGACGTGTCGCGCAGAATGCAGAATTCGGCATCGTGGATAAGTACATTAGAAGCAGCAGTGGGTGGGGAGCATATGATGGAAGTGATTCATGATCGGTTTCTCTGTTGCCATTTATGCATTTTTCTGGGGCCCATTTGCCTTTTAAGTTGTGATTGTGGCTCGCTGTACATGCATATTTCCTATTAGGTTTCTTGAGATGAACTTGTGAACAGGTACATATACTCTTAACTGAATCTAATCCTTGCTCCAAGTTTCTGGAATGCATGAATGATGTCACATCAATCTTATCTCTATTTAGGAATAATCCATTGTTACTGCTGCTCAGACGGAATAGCTTCATGAAGGTTGAAATTCGGTACTGATTTGAAAGTAAGCTGAAACCTTATGTTCGGTTCAGGTGATGCAGGGGACCACGTTATGGATATGGTTAGTATGAGTTCCGTTTCGGCACGCTGATTGAGTAATATTGCCCTTGCAATTCATTGCACACTCTTAGAAGAAATTTGCTCTTATGCATGAAATGGACTCTTTCTTTCCTTTTCTTTTGTATTGTTGCTTATTGCAATAGAACTCTGAAGGTCATCTGGAAAAAAAAGGATTTTTTTTTTTTTTTTTTTTTTTTTCGGATTTTGAATATATGCATTTATGAATATTTGATCAAGTGGGCATTTTGTTATTCAATTGTGTGGAAGAGCTTTGCTAAACAGACACGCGTGTGCAATAAAGCACATGCATGTGCCAGCATGGCCCAATGGGTCAGTAATCCAATCCATCCATCTGAAAGAAACCACTATATTCATGCTGTAGCCCAGGAATCAGGTTGATCCACTGGTCAGACGGGCAAAAAAAAAAAAAAAAAATGTACAGCTCTGAAAAACTTGGATGAAGTTTATTAAACCATACACCTGTTTCCAATATTGGGGCCCACATACTGAGTGGACCAGATTAAGTTTTGAGAAAACATGTAGAAGGTCGGGCCAACCTGATGGATGGATAGATCACATGCGTGGCATGTGCACGAAATTTATTGCACATGCATGTGCACTTAGCAAATCTCTGTGTGGAAAGATAGTATGCAATCTCGACTTATTCCTTTTATCATGATTGTGATAGCACATTAGAATTGCTTCTCCTTGTTTGTTGTTTAATACATTCTTAAGCTTAATGTATATCGTTATTCCAAGTAATTAATGTGCATTAGGGGTGCAACATTGTATCTAAACCGCATTTAGACTATATAGAAGTGTAAATAGAGGAGCTTTTCTAAGTGCACGTGCGTGTGCAATGAAGCTCATTTACAAACCACACTTTTCAAATGTCACATATGCACGAGATCCAACCCATCCATCAGGTTAGTCTGACCTTCTACATGTTCTCCCAAAAATCTGGTCCACTCAGCGTGTGGGCCCCAATATTTGGAAACAGGTAGATGGGTTAGAAGACTTCAGCCAAGTTTTTCATAGCTGTCCATTTGTTTTGCAAACTGTTACTCACCTGAACAGCGCATCAACCCGATTCTTGGGTTAGGATATCAATGTAATTGTGCCCTTCGGATGAATGAATGGATCTCGGTCCTATCGCACCATGCTGGTGCATGTGTGGTGTGTACACGAGCTTTATTGCACATGCATGTGCGCTTAGCAAATCTCTAAAAAGAGTGCGAGAAAACAGGAAAACAATTGAGTCAGGTATGTTATACAGTACTACAGTTAAAATTAAGTATCCCAGTCATGTTGAAACCATGTAGATGGACCTCAACATGTACTGGTTGACTATCCTGGGTAACTATGGTCGAAGCAATATCTATGTAGCATTTTGTAAAGCTTAAAGTTTCAAAACCCATATATGATATTGATAACCAGATCTAAGGCTCAAGGGTCTAACCTGACTGTTGACAACTACTGTAGTTTGAAATCTGAAACTCATTTGCCGTGCCAATGAGACTAGATGGAATTGATACATATACGAGTTGTCAAATACAGGACCCTAGAATACCTGGCATGCCAACATGCTCAATTTTGAGTTTTTCAATGCATGATATATATATATATATATATATATATATATATATATATATATATATATATATATATATATATATATATATATATATATATATATAGTGTATTTTTCTTGCTAAAATACTAACATTCAAGATAAAAAGAAGATTGAGGGTTTCTCTTAACAGCTGTGTTGATGTCTGACATGCGTTTCACATGGGTCTTCGACGCACTTTTGGACATGGCAGTTTTTAAAGAAATGTGAAGTCCCTTTTTTTGGTTGAAGAGTAGCCTATGTTTAATTGTAAAACAAGACTCTGGACAAGCCATCAACATGACAACTATGACCAGCAGCAGAACAGAAACACACACTTAATTCGCACAATTGGAAATAATGAAGAGCACAATCCTAACTAGGAGAGACAGATCTATAATAGAAAATCGTTAAAGCATGATCGTTGCTCCCTATTTAGCATGCATCTCTGCACACATGAGAAAAGGAAACTCGTTTTCCTCTTCAAAGATTCCAAGCTGTCTCTAGCATATCAGCCAACTTCCATGGACTTTTCCCTGATGATACCCATGTAATCGGAGTTCTGGAATCTCCTTGAACAATAGCTGGGAAGAAGCTGAACCCAACCAAGAGTTTTAACTGTTTGCAGAAGCGCGGCTGCTTCTGTATCATTGGTGTCTTGGATTCCAGTTGGGCCAGAGAATTCCATAAGACATCTGCCCTGATGATCTTGGATTCACCTGCCAACTCCCTGAAAACCCAGGATTCCCAAAAACGAGCAACTATTGAAGTTGGTTTTGAAGTGACCTACAGGTGTAGGCTTCCATGAAATCTTGGGGTTGAAATCTAGGATTCCATTGCAACACTTTTTTCCAGTTTAAAGTGAACAATAACAAAGGGATTCGGCTCTATAACGAGCTATCCTTGCACCAAAACTGGATAACCGGAAGATCTTGCTGCATAGATCATGGACTTGAGATTTCTCACTAAAAAATGCTCTTGATTTGTTCTACCCAGATAACCCACTACGTTACATGGCAAACCATCTTCCAATGATATTTGTGTGCGTCTCCCCATGCATTCACTGCCCAGCCCCCCACCAATGCAGTAACTGAATTTGGCATAGCCCAAGTTAAGACCAAATTTCTGAAGAACCTGAATCTAAACTTGTCTAGAGACTGAGCAATTGAGAAGAAGACGCTCCACCGTTTCCTTGTTTTTACAGCACATCACAGAACTATTCGGCATGACCATGCCTCGCCTTTTGAACTGCGTCCTCATTGTTACATAGCTAATCATGGACTGGGTAACTGTACAGTAAAAACAAATAAACTTGAATGAAGACATGAATACTATCGTTTTGATCGATGCTGATTTCATTGAAGGAAAAGATTGTGTGCACAGAGAGTCACGTGTACATCTCCCTCCGTCCAAAGTGGGTTGAAAATTCTCGTTTTTAAATGCTTGCTATATTCCCATCAATTGTCTTTAATTGGCAGGAGTTAATGGAGTCCCGGTTCTCATTGTGCAGGTCGAAGTTCTCCTTTATAATAGGATAAAATATATATACAAATGCCAAATTCAAAGGTTGCTAGGTGATGCCTTCATCAGCGAGCACATTTGCTTCCCTGGGCAGTGATCCAATCATGGTGTTCAATAACGGTAATGGTGGCCATAACGGCCACCCACCCACACACATACACAAATGCCAAATTCAAAGGTTGCAAGGTGATGCCTTCATCAGGGAGCACATTTGTTTCCCTGGGTAGTGATCCAATCATTATATTCAATAATGGTAATGGTGGCCATAATGGCCACGCACGGCACACATGCACGCACGCAATGCGTAAGGGTTTCCACCGTTACCGTTATATAACGGCCTTTACGTAACTGTGTTTGATTAACTTGGATCCTATGCCTCAAGAGGGTTGGTTCTTTCATGCAACAATAGTGTCATATGCATTTGGCAAGTGTGTGATGATCCAAACCACTTGTTTCTGCAAATGACTGGCCACTAACCAAAATTGTCGTTACTGGAATATCCTAAACATCTAATAAATGATCTTTTTTCTCACTAAATGTGAGCCCGTTGCTGATTCTTTGTTTTCTTTTATGCCATTTGTATGCCACCGATTAATGGATCAGGATTCTTCAAACAGTGATTTTGGTCTACGACCCATTCATTATTGGACCTACCGAATGAATGGTTACCATCTCATCCTTGTATGTCATGTTGGTGGAAGTGACAGACGGCCACACCTTCCATGCCTCTAAAGGCATTGGGTTTAGAGCCATTGCTTCTGCATTTTCATTTTGATAGATGAGATGAAAGGAAACCTCCATGGTTTCACAAACATCCCCAAAATCCCACACATTTCATCATGTACTCGTTGATTCACCTGCCCAATAGGATCAAGTGAATCCCCCTCAATCTCAAGAGGAATGGAAAGCTCTATCCCTTGCCAAAAAGGTTAGTACCTCCACGCTCAAAATCCTTTTTGCTGCACAGGTAACTAGTGCTTTAAATAGTGGTAGCGTTTTGTGTAGCGCCCAACCCTCTGTGGCGTGTAGCATAAGCTACACGATACTTCTATTTTTTAATTTAAAAATAAGAAAATATGATAAATAGTAAGAAAAAAGGAAAAAAAAAAATGCCTAAAAGATGGTTCATTTTTTCAAGAATAAGCATGTTCAAACAAGTTATTAATTATCGTTCAAACAAGTTATTAATTATCATTTATTGAAAGCCAATCCATGTATATATAAATTATAAACCAAGTCAAAGAATTATCACATCAACAACTTTCTAAGTAAACCACTTTAATTGTCTAATTGAAACTACAAGTCTCAAGCATGAAAAGAAATAAAAATCCCACAGGTTAAAAGTATTAACTACAATGCAAGTGTCACATTCCTCAACATTAGATACAAAGAAAATGTAAAAAAAAAAAAAAAAAAAAAAAATAAAAAAACATTGTAGTGTATGTAATGTATGCTACACGCTATGTAGCTGTAGCGTACACTATACTATAGGGGATTTGCGCTATTTAGTACGCTACGGAGCGTGCACCATGCTACAGGGGATTTATGCTATTTAGTACGCTACGAGTACTATTTGAAAAACTGTAGGTAACCTTGGGAGTATGATTCTTACTCTTGTGATCCAAGAATTTGCCTAAATCCGTTGGAGCTTGTTTTCCAAAGGAAGCCATGGTTGAAAATAAGCCTACGAGATCATTCACAACAACCTTCCATCTCTCAATATCCCTTTTCCAACTACTCCACATAATCTCTTCTTGCATCATGAAACTCCCAACTCCCGAGGCACTAAATCTCATGAGATGACCAGCCTTTTGTGTCATCTCTTTGATGTAAAGATGTTCTTTATTATCGTAGTATTCTTTTCTTTCTAAATAAGACCATAGTATTGGCACTAACTGTAATCTTCATGGGGTATTGTATTCAGTGAAAATGTCCGTTGATTCAAAGTTATGTAAATCACCAACCACCCTATGTTATCTGTTTCGAATTGCATGATTTGGATTATGGGTCATTTGCAATTTGACTACCTATTTCTACTGTCCATACTCTTACTGTTGATTAAATTGTAATGTAAATTTCTATTTAGAATGTTGAGATGTATACTTTGATTTATCCAATAGCATGCATATAATATAATACCATGCATGCCGGGTCAATAGCAATAACATCTATCATTTCATATATAATTTACAATGTCTATTTGCATTTAAAACTATATTTGCATGTACTTAGTATGAGATTTGCTAAGTGCACACGCATGTGCAATAAAGCTCATGTACACCCGACACGTGCCAGCATGGCATGTAGGTGCAAGATCCAATCCTCCCATCAGGTTGGTCTGACGGACCTTCTTTATGTCTTTCCAAAATAAATCTGGCCTACTCAGCATGTGGGCCCCAATATTGGAAACAGGTGGATGGGTTAGAGAACTTCAGCCAAGTTTTTTGTAGTTTGTTTTGCAAACTGTGGCCCACTCGAGCAGTGAATCAACCTAATTCTTGGGCTAGGGCATCAATATAGTAGTGCTTTTCTGATGGATGGATGGGATCTCGGACCTATTGTGCCATGCTGAAATGTATGTGGCATGTACAAGAGCATTATTGGACCCGTATGTCAGCTTAACAAAGCTCTACTTAGCATATGTACTAAAGTGACCAGATGGTCCTCTTCCTATCATACCATGCATTGGAGGAAGTAGCATACCGTGTTCCCCTTCCTGTAACACATCTCGGAGTGACCCACGATCCGGGCAACTTTGCATTGGGTCCTCACAATTTGCGAGAGAAACGTGTATCATTTAATCCACTCCAAACAAGGCACAAAAGAAGCTCCATACTTCCCATTTGAAGGAATGATGGATAGGTCAGGATGCCAACTTCATTTTCTGTTCACCAACATTCTGTGGGCGCTATTGTGAAGAAAGAATCTCATGGACGTGGTACTGAAAATGACTAGGCTAGTACCATAGGTAGGAAAATTGAGCTGTATGCGTAAAAAAACAGTATAGGGAGTGAAAGATACACAAGTGGCTAGTGGCTACTAGCATGTGTGACTCCTTTGCAACCATGAGGTGCTAGCAACAGAAAGATTCTTGCATGATCCTAGTAGTTGAGTGTGACTCCCACGACTTCTTCGTTAGCCATAAGTGGCCACCAATGACCCTAGTCCATTTCCTGCTTGCATTGAAGGTAGGGAGGATGCTATCCCACACACCTTTTGCTAAGGGACAGTGGATAAAGAGATTCACCACTGATTCCTCATCCTTGCACAAAAGGCAGACATTAGGCAGAACCAGCCATCTCTTGTGGAGGTTATCAATGGTCAAAATCCTATTTCAACCTGCAAGCCAAGCGAATTCTGCTGCCTTTGGAGAGGCGTGATACCTCCAGATGAAACCTGTTTGGGAGCATCTAACTTCAGGACCTGTCCCACGGATATCTTCAAGGAAGCATTGCACCATTAAGCTGCCCGACGTATCCCTTAACCAAATACGGATCATCTACAAATACGGATCATCTAGGGCATTTGGATGAGAGAGAGAGAGAGAGAGAGAGAGAGAGAGAGAGAGAGAGAGAGAGAGAGAGAGAGAGAGAGAGAGAGAGAGGCCAAATGGCGTCGGTATCCTGGATATAGAAACATTTAATGATGGAGAGGGATTGGTTCGGGCACAACCACGCAAGATGAGGGAAGCAAGATCTGAGGGTAGATTCCCCTAGTCAGATGTCATCCCAAAATCTCACCTTTACCCTGCAATCCACATACTACATAGATTCCCATCTCGGAGAGGACTTTGCTCGCCATAGGGGCAATAGATTTCTAGCACAAGTCTCCCGCTTGTTATATGAGCTGGTGGAGACAGCGAAGTGTGTGTTAGTGATCTAGAGTTCAAATCTTGGAAGTGTTCTTCCAAAAAAAAAAAAAGAATTCTAGCAAAAAAAAGCCATGTATATCGAGGAATCCTTGATCAAACTGCTCGAGCTCCAGACACCATACTGCTAGCAATGACCTTTCCCCACACGCTGTCCTCTTCCACCCCAAATCTCCAAACCTATTTTCCCAGCAATGCCGAGTTGACATACTCTAGGTTTCTGATTCCAGCCTCACCCTCATTTAAAGGCCTACATACCTTCTCCCAACTTATCAGGTGAAACTTATTTTGCTGGGCGTCCCTTTGCCAGAGAAAGTCCTTGCACAACTTGTCAATCCTCAGGAGGATGATTTTGGCAGCAGAAAAGGGACATAAAATAGAGGGGAAGGTTCAACGAGGTATATTTGATAAGCGTAATTCTTCCTCCATGGGAGAGCAATCTTCCTTTCCATCCTTTCTATAACAACATTCCAGAGATGTCTGGCAGGCTTTCTGATACACAAAGGGAGGCTCAAATAGGTTGAAGGAAAAGAACCTGCTTGGCATCCCAACACCCCCGCGAGAGGAGACTTCCCTCTCCTCCACCTTTGAGGCCTGAGACGACCTCAAAAACCCAAATAATCTTCTTCAAGTTGCCCATTTTGGCTGCCTTTGCTTATCATCTGCAAATTGCAGGTGAGAGATAGGACTGGTAATACTAGGAACCTTAAAGCCCTCGAACAGATCCCCCACTTGCCCTTTATTGATCTTTCTACTTAGAATCTTGGAGACCACTATGAAAAGAAAAGGGGAGGATCCCCTTGGCGAAGGCCTCCTGACGTGTTGAAGAAACCGAAAGGGGGACCGGTTAATGAGAATCGAGAAATGAGCAAATGATACACAAACATGCATCCACCTCCTCCATTTATTCCTGACCCCTAGTATGCACAACATATAGTCCAGAAAATTCCAGTCTATATGATCGTAAACTTTTCTGAGATCAAGCTTACTGACCACACATCTCAAACTAGCCCCATGACAAGAATTTATGCACTCATGAGCAAGCAGAGAAGTATCAGTGATCTGCCAGTTAGAAATGAACCCACTTTGAAAAGGGGAAAATACCTTAGACAGGACCAACCTGAACCTTTGAGCTAAGCCCTTAGCAATTATCTTGTATGGGCTGTTAATAAGACTAATAGGACGAAAATCTTTGAGAGAGGAAGGTCCCTCAATTTTAGGAATGAGTGCAATGAAAGAACTGGGCATTTCCTGCAACAACGAACTTGATTCAAAGAATTCCAACATGACTTACAACAGATTGCTCTTGATGATATCCTAAAATACTTGGAAGAAGGCGAAGGGGAGTCCATCTAGACCCGGGGCCTTATTTCTCCTGAGGTCCCTAATCGCTTCTTTTTTACCTCTTTTTCAGAGACCGGTTGCTTGAGGCTATCCCCTCACTCGTCGAGATATGGTTGAACTCCAAATTGTCCACAGTCGGCCAAATCCAATCCTCCTTCAAGAGAAGCCTTGAATAAAACTTAGTTATAAAAATGGCAACGCATATCTGATTCTTTTTACCGATCCAATTACCTTTGACCTAGAGAGAGGATTCTGTTGCACCTGGCCTGAGCATTCGCTATATAGTCAAATATGAAGGAGAAGGTCATCTTCAAATCATTCAAAGAAGCATGCAGGGGCATCGCTTAGTTAGGGGGCCTCAAAGGCCTAGAGAGAAATCTGTATGAAGATTTAGGGTGGTAGTCAATCACTCTTTGACTGTCGAGAAGAGAAAATTACTCATAGCATTCTTTATTGGGGAGGTAAATTTCAACAGTATCTTGATTGAAATGAGTCAAATGACAAGTTTGGATGAACTTGAGGTGGAAGCCAAAACTGGCCATTGGGAATTAAAAAATTAAATAAATTTAAACGAAAATATTTGATCTTCTTTTTGGCATGGAAAAGAGAAGTGGATAGGGTCCTAAAGGAGGCTTAAGGGAGAAGGTAATCCCATCACCAAGCTATACTAGTAGAACAAAAAGGAAGGCTCATCTGAGCCGATGTTGGATGGTGGGGCTAAAGGTATGGAGAGTCTTGCCCCATGCTTTGGATGTTGAAACTTTGTCGACTCTCGATTCATGCTATGGGACGGTGCTGGAGGTAGACCTTGTCATTGTGTATACAGATAACATGGAGGTGGGTTTAGTGAAGGTCTTGGTTGGTGGTACTATAGGGGCAAGCATCATTATTCCCCTGCTTATTAAAGGTAGGGCTTTTGAAAAATAAAAAATGAAAAAGAAAAAAAAAAGAAAGAAGAAAAAGAGGAAGAGACTCAAGAGAGGATTGTGGTTGGTTATGGGTGGTTTGACAATCGATTATCTTGAAATTGGGAGGGGTTGAAGGGACAATGAGGTGGAAGTGCTTGAGACGTGTTGGATGGGCTTGCCAACTGGGGAGTGGTGTCACGTGGTGTTGAAGATGACTAGTAGTCGGCGATTCTTGAGATGATGGTAGAAAATGACGAGTTAACAAAGCTTCCCATGAAGGGATGGACGCTTGTCATGTGGGGGTTAAAGAGGCAAAGTGATGAGAAGTTTTGGTGTATCTTGAGGCTTCATGGGGATTGTTTAAGATGAGGGGAAACTATTGTGAGATTGTTCACAAAATGCTAGGAGATGACATAAGCGTGGCAAGCAATTCGAATCATGAATATCTTGGGAGTTTGTGGAGGTCTTTGGTATCTGGATAGAAGTTTACGTGTGCTGAAATCATGTTCTCCATTGGAGAGGCTCTGTATGGTAGGGGTCTCTGAGTGGCATTGAAGTTGGCCGAGGGTAAGAGAGAAGTCTACCTGATCTGTATATGAAAGTATACAGGATTCAGATTAAGTCGAAGAACCTTGGGAGGGAGTGCGAGTTTTGGTGGAGAAAAGGACTGACAACTTGGGGAATCTGGAAAAAAAAGAAGAAGGATAACTTAGGGGTTGTTGGGTGGGATCTTGTCTAGAGCTACTAGGAAGGGGAAGGTTGGTGGAGGCAATTCAAAGGGGTGAGAGGTAGGCTTGATTCAAGGGAAACATTGACTAGCTAAGTGCCAAGCCTCCACGAATCTCTCTCAGGTAGGAAGACAATCAATTTGTGGGCGCTTTTCTCCCTTTGGGTCATAGTCCACTGCAAGCTTAGAGCCACGTCATCTGCCCTTTTCACTCTCGTGTGTGCAAAAATTGTTTGCTCCACGAGGGAGGTTTCTTGTGATATGGATCTCCAAGAGGTGTTGAAGCATGTTAGGGCTTAGAAGACTCCTCTACAGGATTCATGTGAAAGTCTACATGATTCATATCAGTTTGCGGGTGCTTTTCTCCCTTTGGATCATAGTCCACTACAAGCTCAGAGCCACATCATCTGCCCTTTTCACTCTTGTGTGTGCAAAAATGTTTCTTGTGATATGGATTTGCAAGAGGTGTTGAAGCATGTTAGGGCTTAGAAGACTACAAGATTCATGTGAAAGTCTACATGATTCAAATGGAGTGGAAGTGTGTTGGGAGAGAAAGAGTGATGTAGGACACATGATTAAATGCTAGCATGTAACGCGGAGATTATGAAAGAGTCCATAAAGTAATTTAGTTAACAAAAGATGTTAGCCCACCACGTAATTAAGAGTAAACAATAGGAAATAAAATTTGATGTAGCATAAATTACATGCCCGCATGTTAAGAAATCACATAAATCAATTAAATCTAGGCCCGATGGAAGGATTGAACTTTCAATTTAGCATAGGCACATTCCACACTTAAGGGGCTGCCTTGTAGGTCGAGGACTAGGGTTAGGAAGGGGAAAATCTGAAATTTGGAAAATTAGGATTCATAGGAATTGGGGATTTTGGAATTAGGGTTTTTAGAAATTGGAGAAAATAGGAAATTTAGGATCTAGGGTTTAGGGGTCCTCAATGATTGGGTTCGGTTGGGGTTGAAGTTGGATGATGAAAAGTTAAAGAAAAAAATGATTTGAATGGGAAGGAAAGAAGAAATATAAAGTTTTTGAGTAAATACCTCTTTTGGATAGAAAGGAAGAGAGAATGAAGATAGATGGAAGCCTCGCACTTCCGTTGAATGGGAATGGAATCATACCACACCCAAGCTCCAAATCACATGGAGTATTCTTCAAATCACATCCCCCCTCCCCCGCTTCTGTTTAATAGTCTCATGTGTAAAAATTGACATAAATACCCCTGCTTAATTTTTTTTACAAAAATACCCCTAAAACTAAACTAGAACAAAACGTAAAGCAAAGCTAAAAAAAGGGTCCAAACTGTCAAATAAACTAAAACCTAATAAAGTCAAATAAAAAGTAAGACACTCTCCAGACTCCTCAAGAATGCAACCCACATGCATCTTCATAGTGTAGGGTCTTCGAAGATGCATCAAATGCATGTGGGGTCTTCAAAACACTCCACTCGGGCCCACATAGTCATCATCCATCCAGAGGAAAACTAGTGATAATCTCCTCTTCTGGTAGACCTGAATGGTGCTTTGATGTCCTCGTCAACTCTCCCCGGCTGAGAAAGATTTGACTTTGGCGAAATAAAATTCCGATAACGTTCCAGGATGTTAGGGTCGAGTCGTAGAAGCTGTCTCTGTGATCCACGTGTAGTCTGACACTAGCCTGCCCTTCCACTTGACCAAGTACTTCTGAAATCCGCCATTTATAGTCGCTTCTTCATCTAAAATATATTCAATTTCCTCTCATCTCGTAGGTATGGATGTACGGGTGGTAAAGGTTGAGGAGAGGGGTTCGGTAATACCTAGGGTCTATGGGACAGGTCAGGGGCATCATCATCAAAGTTCATTTGAGGGTTAGGGGAAGGTCTATAAAGTGGTACAAGATCTTTCACATTATATGTGGAACTGATTTAGATATTATATTTTGGCCTCTTTTATTTCTGCATGTGTACCTTTTTTTTTTTTTTTTGTATTCCTACAGGACCCTATAACCTTATTTGTAATAAGAGTTAGTGTTAGGGCAAGGCACCCACAACACTCATTTTCCAAGACCCCCTCTCTTGTTTCTCTCCTTCCCTTCTACTCTTCTTCTCTCCCTTTCTCCATTATCTCTTCATTTCAAACTTCTACTTGGTATCAGAGCCTACTTCCGGAGTCAACCTCTTGTTTCTGGGAACAGTGGTCTGCTGACTTTAGCAGTTGTACGACTGACGTCAGCAGTGTACGGATGTACAAAGTCCGTTGAAGCTATTTTTTTTTTTTAATCTTGTGAGAGCATGATGTGAGGAGTTTTTTGGAGATTTTTTTTTTAATCCTTCTTTCCATGAGTTTTTCTTGAAATAGAGTTTTGTTTTAAAAACAAGCCCCAACCCTCTGTTTTCTCGTTTTCTCTCAATTGTTAAGCTTTTTCTCAAATCCTCTTAACATGAATGGTCTAAATATATTCCTTTATCTTTCCATAGAGAGTTTTTTTAAAAGAAAACCTTTTTTTAGTGTGGATTTACCCAAAAATGTGGTTGGTTGGGGCATTTTTGGGGTTTTTCGGGTTTGAAATTTCACGATGCTGCTGTGTATGTGTTGTTTGACTGTTTAATCCTCCTTGCTGTTGCTATTTCTTTTTTGGTTGTTTGGTGGCTGCCTCGGGCTACGGGCTGCCCCTTTCCTTTTTTTTTGGTCTGTGTGGGCCCATTTTCCTCCTTTTTTGTGAGATTCTGTTTTGGTCATCTATGGAAGACAAAGGGGCTTCATCTTCCCCTATCGCATCCCTTGAATCCAGCCCCTAGTGATTATGTTAGTTAAGTTGAATGACAACAACTATCTTCTATGGGCTCAATCTGTCAAAGTTTTTTTAGGGGCCTGTGAGAAGTTATCTTATATATTGGATGACCCCCTAAGTTCTACAGATGCCAGTTATAAGACTTGGATGAAGGAAAATTATCAGGTTATCGCTTGGTTGTTGAACAGTATGGAGCCTTCCGTGAATAACTTTGTTATGTTTCTCTATGTTTCTCTCTATGGCTAAGGGCATTTGGGACACCCTTTATGATATGTTCTCTGAGGCACAAAACTTCTCAAGAGTGTTCCAACTTATTTTAGATATTGGTCGGTTCCAACAAGAGTCAAAATCATTGAAGGATTATTACTTGACTCTACGGGGCATGTGGGATGAACTTGATATCTATCAGCCTCTTCCCTCAAAGTGTAAAGATGATCATGAACATGCTTGGAAGCAACACGACGACACTCGCATCATGCGGTTTTTAGCCGGCCTGAACTCCGAGTATCACGGTGTTTGGAGTCAGCTTGTTGTGAAGGATCCTCTCCCACCATTGACGACTGTCTACGCCATTTGTCACCGGGTCTTCACTTTTGCACTATCCTCTTATTCCTTTGTGCCTTCAGAGCAATCGGCTCAATGTTGTTGTGGATCGCCCTCCTGCACTTCATGGATCTCGAGTACCATCTCTTAGCTCGGGGTGTGACTTTGGATCAGGCGGTCGTGGTAAGGGTCGCGATGGCGATCGTGGTCATGGTGATCGTTTTACTTGTGGTCGTGGAGGACGTGGCCGAGCTCGTGATGGTTCTCGCTCATACTCTCATTGTGGGGGGATCGGTCACACTGTGGATTACTGTTGGCAGTTGCATGGCCGTTCTCCCTACGTCATCCATCCTCCTATTCTGCTATAAATGCTGCCATGGATGTTACCATTGGACAGTCTTCTTCCACTGTGGTTGAGCAGACACCTCCTGGGGATTCTCTCATTATTTCTCGGGCTGCCTATGTGCGTTGATGTGTCTGCATGTTTGTGATATTCCCAAGCCTTCCCATGCAGCTTCCGCCCAGTTAGGTACTACTCTCCTTGCGTCTTCATCTCCTACCTCATGGCTCATCGACTCTGGGCCATCATCTCACATGACTGGTAAGTCTCAACTCTTCTCTTCTTACTCTTCTCCTTGCTAGTCTCAATTTGTTACGGTTGCCAATGAAAATTGAACTCCTGTTTCAGGATTCGGGTCCATTTTTCTCTCCTTCTTTATCCTTGTCCTCTGTTTTACATGTACCTTCTTTTCTTATCAATTTATTGTCCGTCAGTTCCCTTACTAAAACCTTGAATTGTTCTGTGACTTTCTTTCCCTCTTATTGTGTTTTTTCAGGACCTTCAGATGAAGAGGGTGATTGGTGGGGGCCATGAGTGAGGAGGCGTTTACTTGCTTGACGATACACTTGTTGCAGCCTCCAGTACTCTTTCCCTTGATCGCGAGTCCATGTCACGGTGGCATTGCCGTTTAGGGCATCCATCGTTAGCTAGATTGTGTCTTTTGTTCCCATCTATGTAGGGTTCTAAAACCTTATGTTGTGAGATCTGTGAACTGTCTAAGCACTATCGTGCCACTTTTCCTCCTAGTTCATCTGGGAGGAAATCTCAACCTTTTGAACTTGTCCATTTAGATGTTTGGGGTCCTACCCCTATCCTTTATACTTTTGGATTCCGATATTTTGTTACCTTTATTGATGGCTATTCTTGGTTGACTTGAGTTTACTTATTGAAATCTAAAGGTGAAGTGTTTGATATGTTTAAGGTGTTTTATAATGAAGTGCTTACTCAGTTTCAATGTTCCATCAAAACTCTCCACTCTGATAATTGGGGGGGGGGGGGGGGGGAGGAGTATATGTCTATTGCCTTTTTATCTTTTTTGCAGGAGCATGGTATCTTGTCTCGGACATTTTGTGCGCATACCCCTCAACAGAATGGAAAAACCGTCATCTTCTTAAAGTATCTCAAACTCTACTTCTTGGTATACACCTACCGAAACACTTTTGGGGTGATGCTCTTCTTATTGCCGCATTTTTTATTAACCGCATACCATCAAGCATTTTATCTTATAAATCTTCTTTTGGTATGTTGTATCCCCATGACAATCCATTTCACCTCTCCCTTAAGGTATTTTTGGTTGCACATGTTTGGTTCAAATTTTGAATGGTAGTAATGATAAACTTAGTCCACAGGCCACTAAATGTGTTTTCATAGGGTATTCTCACAGTTAGAAAGGGTACAAGTGTTATGACCCCTTGACAAGCAAGAAGTATATATTGGCTGATGTAACCTTTTTTTAGGACATTCCATACTTCTCAGATCATGGTAGGTCTCTCGGTGGCCCTCTTGATACTTTGGGGGAGCATTCATCTGGTCCTCCTCTTCCTATTCCTACTGATCCAAAGGAGACTACCCTCTCCTCTGATCCTTCGTTTGTGAGTGAGTCGGGTACTCTAAAGCCTCTTCAAGTGTATCATCGATGGGCTAAATCTTCTCCTACTCTGCCATCCACTACTCCGCTCACTTTAGATGATTGTTCAGGTGATCCATCTCTTCCCAGTCAAGATCTCCCTATTGCCTTGCGCAAAGGGATTTGATCTTGCACTCAACACCGTATTAGCAATTTCGTTTCATATGGTCGTCTTTCATTCTCTTTTTAGTCTTTTGCAACTTCAGTTTCTTCAGTGGACATTCCTCATTCTCTTTCCCATGCTCTCAAGAGTCTTTAACTGGACAAATGTAACACCCCGATTTTCGTAACCCGAATCTTAAACCCGTGTTCCGAAAACCCAGGTGTTAACCTATGAAGATAGCCCACATTTCACAAGAGAGAGAGAGAGAGAGAGTGTGTGTGTGTGTGTGTGTGTGTATTTTAATGAACATCGCAGCGGAAATAAATCAAGGTATGAATCAAAACTATCCAAATTATATCCAAATTGCTCAACATGGCGCCCATAGGGCTTATACAAACCAAATGTCTCAAAAATTAAACTAATTTATAGAAATACAACAAAAATGAAACTATAGCTAGTTCCAAGCTGCAAGATCCATCCAACTCTTCATCCTTGCAACCTGCACCAACTGATATGATTCGACAGCGTCAAAACGCTATCATAGTGAGGTAAAAACTCTCCAAGATTACCAGGCATGATAACAGTCAAGTAGAGATTAATTAAAGATAACAATTCGCATAATGACAAGTTATAGAATTCTAAGAAATGATATTCAATGAAATCTAATATAGAATTTCAAGAGGACCATCAACACAATCAAATATAATATCGCAAACACACTCAATTTCCATATTCAATCCACACAATATAAATTTCAGTCTTGTTTAAATTGCATGAATGCATGCACATGTTCTTCAGCCTAGGGATGCACATCCATCAGGCGATAAGGTGTCCCATAACGTTAACGGTGGCCGTAACGGCCACCACCGTAACGGTTACGATACGGGCCGTAATGGCCGATACGACCATTTTTTATTTAAAAAAAAAAAAAAAAAAACTGTTATAGGACCACTACGGGGTCGTTACGGTCCGATACGGGGCCGATACAGGCCAATATGGGGCCGTTACGGCCCGTTTTTTCTGTAACGGCCGTTACGGCCGTTTCAACCCCATAACTAGTAACAGTCAGGACCGTTTCTGTTATGTATTGGCCGATACGGCCGATACGTAACCATTTTGGGATACCTTGTCTGGTGAATCAAGAACCAACAATAACATGGCTTGTGACTAATGTTACCCGCAATGCAATGCACATAAAACTGACAGTAATATGGCTTGTCACTGACATTACCCGCAAATGTCATATATGTATGATTAGCCAGCATTTATTAGTCCGATTTATAGAACGGAAAATTAAAATACTCACGGTTACTATGGGGGGTGCGCGCAACCTAGCATAGGCCGACAACTCGGACATAGTGGCCCATAACACTATCCTCGACTCATGAGGCGTTCAACAGAATTCATTTTAATACAAATCAACCAATTCAATCTCTATAATACTCTACAACTAGTAGCCATCAATTCCACAAGTATATCTTACGATTTTAAGTTCATACCAAATTTCTAACAAAATGATTTTCTTCCTAAACAACGCCACTTTGGCAACAAGTTCATTTATGGACACCAACAAAAGGAAATCTTCCCAACAAAAGCCACATGGGCACAAAGTCCAATCGAGGACACCACAAGAGAAATTCCTATCTACAATTCCAAATGGCAAACAAGCCAACATTTAAAATACATTAAATATCATTTCACAACCAAATCTCCAAATGCCATCTAAGTCACATAAAACAATTCAATTCTCCAAATTACATCAATCATGATTAATATAGAAGTAAACAATTCCATAGACAATTTCTATCATAAGACAATTATCATAATAATTATTTAGAAGTAATTCCATAAACAAGATAATTATCATAAGCAATTAATGAAAAATGGAAATACACAAATAAAACAATGGAAAGCTTGAAGGGTGAGAACCTCACCTTAACAAGAGTCATACCCTACACAACTCAATCCAAACTCATCATTAAGTTACACATTTCAAATCAAGTACAACTTAAGAACCCAACATAATAGATAGAATGCAATAATTTTCAACTATCAAAGTATTTCAACATACATGTATAGGATTATGAATCATTCAACATAATTAATATTCAAGGATAGTTTTCAATCAAACAAAGCTATATGAATTTAATCAAATGTGCAACACTAGATTATCACCAAATCTATTAATATAAGTGCAAGGAAGCTTGAAGGGTGTAAACCTCACCTTGAAGTATGGATTCTTTAGATTCAGGTGCGATTTGATCGAGTGAAGATCCCAACTGCGTAGAAAGTAGAATGAAGAGATTAGAAGAAAGAAGGAAGAAGAGAGAAGAGATGAGAAGAGATTTACCACGAGGAAGAGGAAGAGGGAAATAAGCCACTAAAGCTTTTTCTTCTTTTATCAAATCAATAACATAATGAGAACCATGGTTAGGGCAACACCCTTATAAAATTCAGAATTAATATAATTACCAAAATACCCCTACTAACAAAATTTAAAAAAAAAGACATGCACGAAAAAACGTGCGCACGCTGACCCAAAACTCAAATAAGTAAAATTACATAAAATAAAATTAAATCTAAGATGCCCGATGGGCTTCAATGATGGTGCGATGAAAGTGGATCACGACGAACTAATGGTCCGATCACACCATCCTCGTGATCCAACGGTCCAATCATCTCCTCCAAGCAACTTACACGTCTTCCCAAGGTGGGGTCTTCTCAAATGTCTCGAACCATATGTGTAAGGTCTTCGATGCTCCTTAAGTAGTCACGAACGATCCAGTCTCGTCATCAAACCATATGGGCGCACGCATGGCTCGTCTCCTACGCTGGTATATACTATAAAGGGCTTGATGTCTGCATCATTCTTCTCGTCTAAGAAGAGCTCAACTCCGGCGAGATAAAGCTCTGGTGTCTCTCCAACAAATCTTAACCAAGTCTCTATAACTTTGCTTCCGTAAGCCATGTACAATCAGATGGTGGCATGTTCTTTCATTTAACAAGGTATCGTTGGAAGCCTCCATATCGAGTGGATACAATCTCTTCATCCATAATCCCTTCAATTTCTTTTTTTTTTTTGCTCAACTAAGGTTGGGATGGGTGGAAGGGGTTGGGAAGAAAACTTAGAATATGGCCATGAATGGGGAGAATGATCTATGGAAGGATTCAGACAAAGTATTAGATCTTCCACATTGATTGTTGGATTAATCCTCATGTCAGGTGGAAGGTCTATTGACTCTATTCGGTACGCATTGGACCCAATTTTTTGCAATACTTTGAATGGTCTAGCACTGCGAGCTAGTAATTTTCTGGCGGCACCCTAAGGAAACCGCTTTGGCCTTATCCGTACCATTACATAATCTCCCTCATTGATTTTTTTAAGTTTACGATGCAAGTCAGCTGATTGTTTGTAACTTGCATTGCTTACATTTATCCGCTGTCTAATGTATGAATGCAACTCATGAATGTGACGGGCAAATGCATCAGTTGACTCTGAAGATCTCTGGGAGACAGACATGAATGAAACTAAAAGACGCTCTGGTAAAGCAATGGACTCGAAATAAACAACCCTATGATCTAGAACTTGGAAAACTCTAACAAACGGACACCTCTCATGGGTGGCACATAACTTATCATTCTTTCGTATCCCACGGACCTGTTCTAACTGATAGAGATATTTTCTCATTATAGGTGTTGTAAACAAGGATGATGTTCAGATACCCCAATACTTGAGAACACAGTTTTGATACCAAGTCTTGAGTAGATCTTGGCATTGGCCATTATGTCCAAAATGTCATCAAGATGTGGGATAGGGGCTCTAGCCATCACATACTCCATGACGTGAATATGTTGCAAGGTGAACTAACACTTGACTAAAATTTTGTGGACGGCCAAGATGTGCCCACATGTGCGTCACATGTTATTGTTCTTGGAAGTGAAAAGGGCAGACATGGCACACAGAACAAAACTCCAACTCAAAACTTTCCTGATTGAATTCTTTCCCGAGAAGTTTATCAAATTGACGTTGCATTTCTGCATGTTCTGCGGGGTTCAATTGGTATGGAGGAAAGCTTGACAGAATCGACCCTGGGACAAGATCGATAGCATATTGAATGTCCCGCTTGGGTGGAAGTTCATCTAGAGAACCATCTGGTGGAGTATCACAAGTCTTATCATATCTTCACTAGCCTCTTTTTCAAATTCATTCGTGTTCATTATGGTAAGAGACTTAGATTGGGACTCTACATCAATTATGTCACACATGACATTTGGAAGTGGTGCGGTCTCAATTTCTTCGACCTTTTCATCACTAGCACACACTTCGTCATGCTCCATGATGGTGAGTTATGCCTCAATTTCTTTTATTTCATCACTATCGATTTCAGGCACGTACTCTTCCACTTCATAAACAACTTGTTTAGATTCTTCCAACTGGCTATACATCAAGGTATTGTATTGATCATCTTTTTCATGACCTCTACCACACATGAAGGCATGTTCCTCAACAGCCCCTCTCACTTGGGATTGATCATCGCCCCCATTGTCGAGGTTCTCCCTCTGAGATGCCTCTAACCGCTCTGTTCTGTTCATGATGGCAGTGATTTGGTTGCTTAAATGAGCGAATGAAATTTTGTCTGCCACTTCCATAGCGGTTATCCTTTGCATCAGTTGAGCAATTTGCTCAGATAACTGCTCGTTGCTCATGGTGGGATGAAATCCAAAACCTTTTCCGGTTCTTGTGGGCATACATGGTAAGGCTTGTCATAAGTTCTACCTAAACTCGACTCTCTGGACCAACGACTCACAATATGAATGATGTGACTCTAATCCTATAATGATGCATGAACTGAAATACTTTCTAACCCTAGACTCACAAAACCAGAATTTTTTAATTTAGGAAATTTTCTAAATTTAGAAACTTTCCAAAAATGAAAATTTTTCTAAAAAATGGCAAATTTCGAAAATCAGACTTTCCAAGTCTGGAAAACACTAAATCTGGACATTACGACCCAAATTTGGAAAATTTTCAAATCTGGAAACTTTCTAAATCTGAATTTTTTTTTTAAACTGACCAAAAGTGAAACCCTAGGTTGATAACTCGATCTAGACACAACCATGCAAAACCCTAAGCTCTGATACAAAAAATTTGATGTAAGACAATGGCTTAATCTAAACATATGCATGTGAAACATGTAAAATTCAGTAGAATCATGTAGCAAATCAAGTAAACATCCACCTTTCATCATCATAAATTAGAAAATTGCAAGGGGAACATGCAATAGATGGGCCATCATGCATGGATTGGATCCGGTGAGGGATGGGACCTCCCGATCTTGCATGGTTATCACTCAACAACCAAGAGGATTCGCTAGTCCAAGAAATTAAGGAATTTCTGGATTAGGGAATCTCAAAATCTGAGAAAAGGGTTTCGGATTGTAATTTCAGATTTTGGGGTTGTGGAGAATATGAGAAAATAGGTTTAGGAGTAAGAGAAGATGGGGGATTACCTTAGAATGAAGATATTGGAAGAAAGAAGAAGGAAGAAGAAAGAAGATATGAGATGAGAAGAGATTCACCAAGAGGAAGAGGAAGAGGGAGATAAGCCACCAAAGCTTTTTCTTCTTTTATCAAATCAATAGCATAATGAGAACCAAGGTTAGGGCAACACCCTTATAAAATTTGGAATTAACATAATTACCAAAATACCCCTACTAACAAAATTTCAAAAAAAAAAGACATTCGCACGAAGAAACGTGCGCACATTGACCCAAAACTCAAATAAGTAAAATTGCATAAAATAATATCAAATCTAAGATGCCCGATGGGTTCTAATGATGGTGCGATGAAAGTAGGCCACGACGAACCAACGGTCCGATCACACTATCCTCATGAGCCAACGGTCCAGTTATCTCCTCCAAGCAACTTACACAGTCTTCCCAAGGTGGGGTCTTCTCAAATGTCTCAAACCACATGTGTAAAGTCTTCGATGCTCCTCAAGTCGTCACGAACGATCCAGTCCCGTCTTCAAACCATAGGGACGATGCATGGCTCGTCTTCTATGCTAGTATACTATAAAGTGCTTGATGTCCGCATCAGCTTGAGGAAGACGGTAATGAAAGTTTCCTCCCCGATTTCTTGGTGGTGCAAAGCTTAACGAGGAAACAACCGACACTGATGAACCACCACCTAAAATGAGATTGAAGGCCGATCCGATGACTGAGATAGAGCTCCAGCTCTTAGAGATCAAGAAGAAGGCAAGAGAAGATGCCAAAGCTAGGGTTTTTAGGTGAGGTGGTTTGCCAAACGAAAGGCTGTATTGAGAAACCCCAACTATTATATACCAAGTTGTCTATCCATGTCAGTTGAAATACACGGCTGGGATTGCTCCAGAACAGGTTGTTTTAGACTATAATGAACGGTGTAGGAGCTTTGAGAAACAACAGGCGAGAGAAGATGCCAAAGCTAGGGTTTTTAGGTGAGGTGGTTTGCCAAATGAAAGGCTGTATTGAGAAACCCCAACTATTATATACCAAGTTGTCTATCCATGTCAGTTGAAATACACGGCTGGGATTGCTCCAGAACAGGTTGTTTTAGACTATAATGAATGGTGTAGGAGCTTTGAGAAACGATAGGCGCAGATTGCCAGCTTGGCAATCTTGTTTTTGGAAACACAAGGTGAATAACTGGACTTTGGGTGAAGATTTATTTGCAATCGATGGCCCCCATCAGAGGAGGCTAACGTGGTTTGATAGAGACCTTAGCCCTCTACAAAGTTGACGGTTTTGATTGTAGGCAAGTGGACCACAATGATCAAGATCTAGCGATTAAAGCGTTGCTGGAAACACATATTGCATTTGGACAGCCCTACTTTTGCTCCAGATTTCGTCCATCATGACACATGGCACTACCTAGGTGTGGTTAGTGTTCACATCCGTATCAATTGGACGGATCAAATCTCATTGACAGATCATGATGGTGGGCCCCAGCTCAAGCAAACGAACACTGTTCGTTTGAGCAACACACGAGTGGGAAAAAGAGGAGCTTTTTCTCCTTTTTTGGCAACTGCTCGGGTCAAAACTTGTTTGACCCGACAATTAGCCTGGCGCACAGCGAGTGCACTCTTTAGTAGTGCACATGCAGTCTCAAAGTGGGGCCCACATCCAACAGAAATGAAATCCACGCTGCCCATTCACTTGTACTTATGATGACAAAGGTAGTGACCCATAGATGGGCATGTTCATGAATCAGGTGGGCCGTATTTTGATAAGCTTGTACAACATGGGTGCACATGAAAACTAATTTGGTGGTGACTTGTAATCCAACCCTACAATCAGGGCCACTCAAATGACTGGTCTTTTCATTCTAAACAGTGGACCCAACAATGTGGTGAATCCCAAGCTTAAGTGGGCCACACTAGGTGAATCTTCCTATTTAAGATGATCCAACGGTTAGATTACCTCACAATTAATCACCAATGGTTCCTAAGGGTCTTAAGAACTACATAGATGAACAACAATGGTTTATTTAGCGACCAGATTCTCTAATCATGATGATCAAATGGTCGATGGTCAATTTGGGCATTGAGGACTCGATCAACAGTAGAATGATTTGTAATTTGTTAAACATTAGAATATAGTGCATGTTATATATGATCTCACACACAAATATTACATTAGATCTCCATAGTAACACCCGAGTACAGAAAGTACGGGGTGTTACATCAAAGGCAATGATGAAAGAAATGACTGCTCTTGAGAAAAATCATACCTAGGAGTTGGTCTGTCTTCCCGAGGGACAAGCTTGTTGGGTGTCGCTAGGGTTATACCATCGAGTTTCTTCCTGATGGTTCCATTGATTGTCATAAAGCTTGGCTCATTGCTAAAGGCTATACTCAGACACATGGTGTGGACTGCTTTGAGACATTCTCTCCTGTGGCCAAGCTTAACTCTATTCGCGTTCTCCCATGGTTGTCAACTTGTCTTGGTCACTTTTTCAGCTTGATGTGAAGAATACTTTTCTTCATGGGGACCTCACAGAAGAAGTCTATATGCATCAAACGCCTAGTTTCGTGGCCTCCAACAATCCTCACCTTGTATGCCGATTGAAGAAGGCGATTTATGGCCTTTAATAGTCTCCGCGTGCATGGTTTGAGAAATTTAGTCATGCTCTTCTTGAGTTTGGCTTTGCACGGAGTCACGCCGATCATTCTTTCTTCACATGTCGTCGAGCCACGAGAATTATTGTGCTCATTGTCTATGTGGATGATATTGTGTTTTCCGGGAGTGACATTGCTGGTATGGATGAGGTCAAAGCCTTCCTGAAGACTCATTTTGAAATCAAGGATCTCGGCCCTCTTCACTATTTCTTGGGCATTGAAGTGGCTCGCTCCAAATTTGAGGTCGTTATGTCTCAGCGTAAATGTCCTTCATCTTCTCATGGAAATCGGTATGCTAGGATGTAAACTTGCAGTCAGTGCTCGCAGTATCGGTTTCGCGTTACGTTTCGCACCCTTGGGATATAGATACATATTGCATATCGCTGGGAAATATCGGTTGTATTGCGGAATGTATCGCACTTTTTGGGAAACATGGGGAAACATTGGGAAATTGATTGAATTTTTCAATGAAACTTCAGGGATTGTTAAAATGGACCTCGATACACACATTTAAATTATAATATGTAAAAAAAAAAGGAAAAAAGTACACATAATGGAGTTCCTTTGTAAAATGATCCTAAGCCATGCGCTATTTGACTGAACTAATGTAACTATTGTTTAAATTGATTTCATAAGATATACAAATGTAACAAGACATTAATGTAAACACTACCAATGCATTGACAAAGTAAAAGAAGCAAGAGAGTTGAGAAATATACCTATGGATGATGCAACTGAATGAGTATCCTCCAAATGCAATTTTGACTATCCTAGTTCAACGCAATGCAAGCTACCCTATATGGCCTAGATCTATATGAAGACTCAGTAAAATCTAGAAAATAGCTAACTGGACTCAACAAACTATGACCCCTACGTAGAGTCGGAATGCGGGTCGAGCCCAACGGTTTTTTTTTTTTTTTGAGGAGAAACTAGAAGAAAATCAAACAAAAAATCATTTTTTTTTCAACAAAATGAGGGACTCTTGTGCGTCTAACCGATATAGTAAAATATGAGAAAATTGAGAAAAAATAGGCCTCCCCAAGTTTTTTCTCAAAAAAAAAAAAAAAAATCAGGTTTAAAAACATTCCGGCGTCTCTGATCGATACCTAGATGATATCATCCAGGTATTGACGATATCTGGAGCCGTAAACAGAAAAAATCACGATATTTTGACGATATATCGTGCGATATTGATACATAGTGCGATATTATCGATATCGCACAATATATCGTGCGATACCAAGGAATCAGGGATTTTTTATATTATTACTGGGCCGATATTTATCGGCGGCCAGCGATACCAATAATATCGGTCGATATCGTTACTGCAAACACTGCCTGCAGTTCGCCCATGGATCCTTCTCAAAACTTCGACCGGATGATGGTGCTCTTCTATCTGATTTAGGGATGTATCGACGCCTTGTTGGTCGGCTTATCTACTTGACTATTACCCGGCCAGATCTCTCCTATGCTATCGGTGTTGTTAGCCAATTTATGCATGCACTTCGTTTGTCACATCTTACTGCTGTCTACCGCACTCTACAATATCTTAAATTGGCTCCTGGTCTGGGGCTTCACTTTCGGTTACATGGCCATCTTCATCTCTCTAGATATTCTGATGCCAATTGTGCCGGTAGTGTCTATGATCGTTGCTCTACATCTGGCTATTGTACCTTTCTTGGTGGGAATCTTGTCACATGGAAGAGCAAGAAACAATCTGTAATTGCGTGCTCCTTCGCTGAGGCCGATTACCGGGCCATGGCTCATGCAACATGTGAACTTGTGTGGCTTCACACTCTTCTTTAAGAACCGGGTTTTCCTCCATTGGGACCGATTCCTCTCCATTGTGACAGCCAAGCCGCTATACATATTGCTAGTAATCCAGTTTTTCAGTGAGCGCACCAAGCACATTGAAGTTGACTGCCACTTTATTCGGGAGAAAGTTGTTTCCAAGGACATTGTCACTCTTTTTGTTCGCTCCAGGGATCTACTGGCCAACGTTCTCACTAAGTCCTTGACTTTGGATGCTCTTCATAATATTCGTGGCAAGTTGGGCATGGTCAATATTTATGCTCCAACTTGAGGGGGAGTAGAGATTATATTTTGGCCTCTTTTATTTCTGCATGTGTACCTTTTTTATGTTCCTGCAGGACCTTGTAACTTTATTTGTAATAAGAGTTAGTGTTAGGGCAAGGCACCCATGACACATTCTCCAAGACTCTCTCTCCCTCTCTCTCCCTCCCTCCTTCCCTTCTACTTTTCTTCTCTCCCTTTCTCTATTATCTCTTCACTTCAAACTTCTACTATTTATACCTATGTTAGGTAGAAGATCTATCAAGTAAGCATTCAGACCCAGTCTTATCAAAATTTTATACGATCCAGCGCTATGGTCTTGTAATTTTTTTATGGTTCCCTGTGGAAACTTTTCTGGACGTATTCTAGTCATGACTTCATCACCCACAGCAAACTCTTTAAATCTACGGTGTGAGTCAGCAATCATTTTGTATTTTTCATTACTTATATTGATTCTTTTTCTAATCTCCACATGCAAGTCATGAATGGGGCGTGCAAATGCATGTGTAGAATCTGACGGCTTGTGGGACATTGACATGGGTATGACATCTGTAGGGTTCCTAAGCTCATCTTCTTATCTTTCCAGATCTACTTCCTCCCTGAGACTTCTTTGATCGTGATGTAAGTTTGGTAAAGTCAACACGTGAATGTCCCGCATGGGTGTAAGCTCATTCGGTATGTCCTTTGGGACAACATCACTAGACTTCCCCAATACCGAACTCACCTCAAGTGGTAATTCTACACTACTCTCAGGTATAACCTCAATTGCCATGTGGGCATACACTGTCAAATCAGTTTTAGTCTCCCTGTAAGACTCTTTGGCATTTTTTTATAGGGAGAGACGCAAACTGGAATTTTCTCACATCTTCAGGATCACGTTTCTTGACGTCCTCCTTTTCCGAGGTGCTTTTGGGCGGGAGAGGCTTCAAGATAATCCTTTTGCCTTCATACATAAACAAACACGTATTCAAGCGGCTGGATGGTGTTGCGTCTCTGTCATACAACCAAGGCCTACCCAAGATGATGTGGCCTATATCCATAGGCAAACCATCACACCACAGCATGTATAGGAACCAAATTGGATGAGAATGGGACAATGCTAAGAAACCAGAATTGAAGACACATCAACCCATGAGACTCGATAGGGATGAGGGTGAGGAACGACTAGCAAACCTAAGCGATCCACAGTGCTAGTAGAGACTACATTGGTGCAACTGCCACTATTAATGATTACCTTACAGTTTTTGCCACCACACTTGGCATAGGTGTGGAAAATTGAATTCCTGCGCCAATCATCTCTTTCTACAATCTGGACCAAGGTGCGTCTAACAACTGCAAGTGGTGCGGTCTCAAGCCCTTCAACTTCCTCATCGCTAGGACTCGCCTTAGGTTCGTAGACCTATTCATCTTCAAATTCACCCTGCTCATCCTCAACCATCTCGCCCATTACAAGTGCCTTGCCTAGCTCTCTAGTGGGGCATTGGTGAGCGAATTGGCCATACCCTTGGCACCTGTAACATTGCATGGACTCATTGGCCCGCGCACTAGTACTAGCCAACCCTTCACCCTTAACATCCCTAGGGTTGGATTGAGAACCAGTAAAGGGCTTGGATTGACTCCCAAAGTTAGATTTAGCTCCCTGGGGAGTAATCTTAACATTTGAATTCCGAGAGTCAAATCGCCTCCCAAATTGCGGCTTGAGGTAATGCTCGAGGTTTTGCGCCACTTGGTACATTTGTTCCATGGTGCTAACGTGGAGAGAGAGTTCTCTCTGAATGTCGATTCGGAGGCCTGTTTTAAAACGGGTGAGTGTAATCATTGGGTCCTCAATATCACATCGCATCATGTATTCCTTGAATTTAGCGATGTAATCCGACACAGGCATTGTTCCCTAGCGAAAGGTCTGTCATTGGTCCAAGAGC
Organism: Liriodendron chinense; assembly: GCA_003013855.2. Lineage (NCBI taxonomy): Eukaryota > Viridiplantae > Streptophyta > Magnoliopsida > Magnoliales > Magnoliaceae > Liriodendron > Liriodendron chinense. Next base: position 431,354 of record PVNU02002456.1, read on the forward strand.
CTTTGACAGTACGAGAGAGGAATATACTTTTCCTTCAATATTTCTTTCATCTCTACCCAGTCTGTGAGCAGGGCATCTCTAGACCTCTTAATCGTCCGCTCCGTGTTGGTCTAAGACAATTTGGCCCGACCCACCATTTTCATCGTGGCAAACTTCACACGACAGGCATTAGACATGTCATACCACTCAAAATAGTGGTACATGTCCGCCATCCATTCGAGGAATGCCTTGGGGTTCAGGTAACCATCAAAACTAGGGGCCTCCACTCTCACACTCTTCATGACATGTGCATCTGGGTCATGGCGGTCATGATGCTCCTCACAATGTGGTTGCACATGTGCTTCACCATGGCCAACACCTTGGCCACGTCCCTGAACTTGCCCCTCGGCTTGAGATTGGACATCCTCCTAGTGTCGGGGTTCGCCTAGAGGGAGGTTTCTAGCTGATTGACGCGCGCGTTGGTTGCGGTCGATTGAGTAACGGTGGTCCTATTGTGAGCTTCAATAACCATAAGACGATTTTCGATAGCGTTCAAGGCCTCGGCAATCTGTTCTAGATTCATGGTGGGATGTAGATCCAAACCACGCCTTGTACGGGTGGGCATAAACTAGGGGTACCGAAATAACCTAGACCTAAAGTGATGTTGTGACAAAGACAATGACTAACCAAGACGCCAAATGGGACACACTGAAGACATTATCCTGAAAATTCAGCAAGGAAATTTCGACGATAGGACATTAATCTGAATATACTACTATGAAATTTCAACGATAGGACAATAGGAAATTACCAATCTGAAAATTCAGCAATAGTATAATCTAAAAACACCAATTGAAAATTCAGCAATAGCATAATTTGAAAACTCCCAACAAAATTCAGCAATATGATCCTAGGCTCTATCTACAATGGATGCGCTAACAGCCGTATATGTAAAGTTCCAACCTAGATGTAACCTAGGTGCAACACAAATAACCTATTCTAAACCTATGGTCTCTGATACTAAATTTGATGCAGGATACATGATTTAATGCTAGCATGCAACGTGGAGATTATGAAAGAGTCCATAAAGTAATTCAATTAACAAAAGATGTTAACCCACCAGGTAATTAAGAGTAAACAATAGGAAATAAAATCTGATTTAACCTAAATCACATGCCCGCATGCAATGAATCATATAAATAAATTAAAACTAGGCCCGATGGAAGGATAGAACTTCCAATTTAGCATAGGCACATTCTACACTCAAGGGACTAACTTGTAGATTCTAGGATTTGGGTTAGGAAGGGAAAAATATGAAATTTGAGAAATTAGGGTTCATGGGAATTGGAAATTTTGGAATTAGGATTTTTAGAAATTGGAAAAAATAAGAAATCTGGGATCTAGGGTTTAGGGGTCCTTAATGGTTGGGTTCGGTTAGGTTGAAGTTAGATGATGGAAAGTTGAAGAAAATGATGATTTTGATGGTTTTGGATGGGAAGGGAAGAAAAAGGATGAATTTTTTAGAAAATACATCGTTTTAGATAAAAAGGAAGAGAGAAGGAAGATAATAGATGGAAGCCTCTCACCTTCATTAAATGGGAATGGAATCACACCACACCCAAGCTCCAAATCACATAGAGTATTCTTCAAATCACATGAAGAAGAGAAAAAACATACCCCCCCCCCCCCCCCCCCCCCCAATTTCTCTTTTATAGTCTCAAGTGCATAAATTTACAGAAATAACCCTACTTAATGTTTTTTTTAACTAAAATACCTCTAAACTAGAACAAAATATAAAGCAAAGCTTAGAAAAAGTCCAAACTGTCAAATAAACTAAATCCTAATAAAATCAAATAAAAACTAAGACACTTAAGCCCTAAAAGGTCCACGATCGAGGTGGTCCATGATCAAAAGTGGTTAAATGGCCCGATACGTGTGATCCAACGGTCCGATCGACACATGCACTCGATCCAACAGTCTAGACTCCTCAAGAATGCATCCCACATGTACCTTCCTAGTGTAGGGTCTTCAAAGATACATCAAATGCATGTGGGGTCTTCAAAATGGTCCACTCGGGCCCACGTAATGGTCATCCATCCAGAGGGAAACTGGAGATAATCTTCTCGTTCTCTTGTAGACCCTGAATGGTGCTCTGATGTCCTCATTAGACAGTGCAAGGAGTTCTGGTTGAGAAAAGGGACAAGGACGACTTAAGGGTGCTAAGGTGGGTATCTTGTCTAGAGCTGTTAGGGAGGGAAGATCATAGAGGCAATTCTAAGGGGTAACTGGTAGCAGAGTTTTAAATAGCAAATAGCGTGTAGCATAGCGTTCACCTGTTTGAAGCATGAGGCGTAAGCTACATAGCGTGTAGTGTAAGCTACACTCAACTACTAGTTTTTTAATCAAGATGCTTGGTTGCACCAATGTCATGATATTCTGTACCCAATTAGACTGACTCATAATGAAAGTTAACAAAATTTCATGGTTTTTGGTGCAACAAAATGGAACCTAAAGTAATAGGAAAGGGCAATGATTAAGTATAAAGGTAAAGAAATAGCAATGAAACTGATTTAATATTATTTTTTCTATATCAATTTAATTAAAGCATTGAAAAGGTTAACTAATTTTTATTGGAAATGGAAAAATGTAATAAATCATTGAAAACATCATGTGAGCTACGCAGCGTGTAGCGTAGTTACTTAGCATGTAGCCTATGCAATTTATGATGTAGTGTAGGCTACATGCAACTTAAGCTATTTTCATGAGCTACGTAGCGTTAAGGCCATGCTACGCTACACAGCGTAAGCTACACGCTACATAGCGTAGCTATTTAAAACACTGACTGGTAGGATCTATCCAAAGTAAATGTCGACTAGCAATGTGCCATCCCCGATGAACTTCCCTCTTTCTCCCTTAGGTACGGCGCAACCCATTCGCTGGTGCTTATCTCTCTCCTCGTAATCATTGTCCACTCCTAGTTTGGTGCCACAGATTATCTGCCCTTTTCACTGTCCCTTGGTCTAAAAGTGCTAGACCGAGGTATGTGCCGGAGAAGGAAGGATTTGTATATCACGTGCTATTACAGAAGCTGATAACAACTTGAAGAAGCTATTGGGGTATGCGGCTACAACATCCGGTGTTGATGAGTTGGACAAGATGGTTGGTTAAAAAACTGCAACATGATAATCCGGGTGTTAAAGGAGAACTCGAGTATCAAAGGATAACGGAAGTTAACAGCCTGGCCAGCTTGATAAATTATAAATCTTCCAAAACTGTGGCGAAGGAGGTGGGAGGGCAAAAAGAGGGAAAGGGGGAAATGTGGTTAGAAAACGAAGACAGTTTCCTGGACATTATCAGTCAAGGATCTTGAGGAAATGTTACATGATTATGTTGCAAAGTTCTAAATGCGAAATGGTGAACAATTGATTGGTATGATGATCTGTGGAATATCCAAATAAATGCTGTCTTTGTTGTTGCAAATGGTTCGGCAGCTAGCAGCATAATTTTGTGGAATAATGGCTCAATTGATGATTGGAGAGGAATTTTTTGGTATCTCTGTTGTACTCGTCATTGGGGACGAATTCAGTGGGTGCTTATTGTAGTCTATGGCTCTACTGCTCCAAAGGTTAGATAAAGAGTTCTAGTCAGAACTATCATGAGGCAGTGGCAGATGTAATCCCTTGTGGTGTGTGGGAGGTGAGGCTAGCACTTCTTTGATCACTTTTTTGAGAGGTTTCAATGTTACTAATCCAAAAGTAGTGATGTCTCACCTCCTATTTGTGGATGACAATTTGATTATGTGTGGATGTCAAGTGTGCAGGGAAGAAATGTAGGAGTGGTGGGATGTTTTGAAGCCGTTTCGGGCCTAAGAGTCAATATGTGTAAAAGTTTGATGGTTGGAGTCTCTGATTGAAGTGTTGTTCAGAGACTAGGCTAGAATGTTGAGGTGCAAGAATATGTTCCTCCCTTTCCCTTATCCAAGGCTTCCGCATGGAATCCAAGATCAATTGTGTTCTCGGATCTGATGCAGTTGGGAGAGAGGATAACTCTTATTAAATTGACTATTCCTTTTTCTTTTTCTTTTTTTGAAAGGTTATTAAATTGAATATTCCTGTATAAATTGTCATAAACTCTTTAAATTGCCTGCATTGGTGGCATAAAAGGTGGAGAAATTGCTAAGAAATTTCTTGTGGGAAGGTAGAAGTGAAGGCTGTAAATTCCATCTCATGAATTATGAGGATGTTCAAAAGCTTCAGAATAGAGGGGGGCATTGGGATGAGCCGATCAAAGAAACAAATTTGAGCTGTATTGGCAAAATGGTGGTGGGGAGTGTTAAAAGTCGATTTTGGTTTATACAAACGGCTTGGGGTGGCGCCCCTTTAAGCAGATTCTTTCATTCTTTATTCCTTTGCTAAGATTGATGGCCAAGGATTGTTATGATTTCCTCGAGAGTGCTATTATGTGGACCATCCCTCTTAGAAGGAAGCCTTCAGATGGTTAGGTGGTCTGATATCTGAAGGAACCTCATGGGTATGCTGAACGAAGTTTTCATTCACACAAGCTTCCCTTCTTGCTCTTCATGCTCACAGGACCAACGAAATTAGTCTCCACCACCAAGTGAATGATCTTGTGAATGATCTTGTAATTTATGTTTCTTAGTTCTACACCCAGAAATGACGATTTGGTTCATTTCATGCAACATGCTCATAGATAATTCTTTCATCGAAAACCCCATAATAAACATTTGGAGCCCTGTCATTACATGGCACTTTCTTAATGCATACCATGCACAACTTGTATTAGATGATTCATCTGTCTTTGGAGCTCTTGAATTGTCCGCCATATCCATCTGTTTCCTTGAACAATTGAGGAATTTATGCTGGCACTATGAATTGCACCTCACAATCCAGGTCCATGGTATCAAACTGGATTGGGTCGTTTCGAGTCCGAGTCAACTCATCCAAGTTGCATCCGATTTGGATGAGTCTTAAAACCATGGATAGGACCAAACAAATGTTTAGAGAGTAGCTCGTCCAAACAGCATAGGCAAATTCCTACACACAAGATAGGAGGTGGCCATTGTGAGAGCTTTATGAGATTCCACTTGCTATCCAAACAAGTCGATTCTTTCAAATGGAGTCCATGAGAATCCATGTGTCAATAGTGCTCATAGAAATCTTGGGAAATCATCATTTAACATCATTATAATTTTCTTGTCTTGTCGATTCTTTTCCACTATGCAAAGTCCCTAAACCAAATAGCACTAGATCTCTATCTCCATTTGATCTCCTTCTCATTCGTCTTTTTAAATTCTAACTTCAGCACCTGCCTTCTCTCCCTTTCTTCGACTAGTAGAGCCCCAAGCTTCTTTTCCATCAAGCTCTTGAGTCTGACTTTGCATGACATCTTTAGCTTCATCCACCTTTCGGAAGTGCTCCTTGCTCCACTGCTTTTAGCTTTTGTTTTAGCATCTTCAATTTGATAGATGGATAATAGTTAGCCCAGCCTTTTCTGCTGAAATTCATCACCAATTTTATTTATTTATTTTATGATGGTCACAAAAACCTCCTCTTCTAGCCACATTAGCTCAAGATGAGAAATTCTATCCCATGACTCTGCATTGGATTCAAGAAGAATTGGGAGGTGATCGAGCTAAACCTCCTTGAACCACTCGATAACCGCTCTTTCCATTTAGAAGAAACAAGGAACCAGTTAAGTCTAGAGAATGCTGGATCAACCTGATTGTTGGTCCATGTGAATTTTGCCTTCCGAGCAGAAGATCGATCAAACCATGACTATTTAACCAGTTGGTGAAGCCGTGCATGTTGTTGTTAATGCTCTCACTTCCCATTTTCTCAGATACCTAACTGTTCCATCCTCTTAACTGAATCCATTTTTTGCCAGAGATTCTGTTGTACTCTTTCAACAACACCAAAAAAGAGGGCCTCAATCACACAATAAATCTTTGATAATACATCATCATTGCTATGCTCACCCGCGGGTACAAGGCTTACCATCTCCGCACCATCGCAAGTGCTGGTGTGACAGACTGGTGCAATATCCAAGCCACCCATTTTCATCTCCCGCTGTGTAGATGTTATGGCCCAGAGATAAACCTGGTCGACATAGGTGGACCGCAATGTTATAAACTATAGGCATGTTAGGCCAAGTTTTTTTTTTTTTTTTTTGGGTGCATTTGTTTCATAATCCACAGCCCACCAAACTAGTGGACTCATCAGATTGGGTAATCTATAGTCATATCATCAGATGGATTTGTTGGAGCTTGTACTTATGTGCCATGCTGGCATGGCATGTACATGAGTTAGCTGTTTATCCATGCAAGGCAACTGGTGCGCTGTCGATGACCTTTTCCATGTATGGGAATTTTAAAGGCCCTCTTTCTAATGCAACATGAATGCTAGTGGAATTAGAATGATTCTCAAAATTCACTCTCTTCATACAAAACTTGTCTGCCCTAGATATAAATTGATGGTGCCTATTGAGTTTGGTTCTCTGTGTGTGTGTGTGTGTGTGTGTGTGTGTGTGTGTGTGTGTGTGTGTGTTACACACCCACACACACCAGCAGAGTAGAGGGGAGGAGAAGCAGTCGTAAAAAGTAGGTTTCTTTTGGTGGAAAAAAAAAATAGCTTCATCCTAAATTACTTACATACCCTTCTGGTTGCTTGAAAACCCATCTCATGCCCATTCATATTACTTGGTCTTGTTGTTTTGAATGACTAACTTCATGTAATTTTGCCCCTAGTAATTTTTATAATATATAATTTATATATTAAGTATGAAAATATTTTGGAGAAATGTTTTTTTCTTTTTGAAAATTTGAAATGAAAAAAGAGAATCCATCCGCTGCCAATTATTAATCTCCCACTAAAGGTTAGAAAATGTCAATAGCCCAAGTTTAGGAGAGGAAAAAGGGTTGCATTTGGCATGCGCGCGTGCGTCATGTGGCGGGGAATCCGCAGCTTGAAATTGCAGCTGTATGCATATCACCTAGTCGTCTACCCGTCTTCCGCATATAGCAAACGTCTGCCGTGGATAGCAAAGCGTATCAGCGATATTAATTACAATACAAATAATCATCTCTCAAGGATACTTATTACAATTACACACTGAAATTCTGTGTATAGCATCTCTATGGTCCCATTGTTGCACTTGCCTATTAATCCTAACCATCTAACTGATGAGCCTGCTCATGGACTGTATATATATTCCTAAATGCACACTAATCATGCAATCTAACCGTTCGAGTAGTCAGGTTGATTTATTGATGGGCTTGATTTTCTGGGTTATAGCTTGTCACTGAGGTTGCCAGTGATTGCATGGCCTACATTTTCAGCAATATACACTGGTTTGATCATATAAATGGGTTATACACCAAGGCTCAGTGTCTAGTTGGATCCCAGGTATTCAATTTATGAGCAGTTCTTATTGCTCGTTTGGCTACAATGTGCGTTTGCTTCCACTCAGTGAATTGTTGTGGCCCATATCAATCATACAGGTGGCACAAGCATGCTGATTTGAACTGTCCAAATTACTGATGGGGCGCAAATTGTAGGCTAACATTGAATGAACGGCCTTTAGCTCTCTAGCTCTTGTAGACATCAAATGGATGATCAGAAGAAAATGGCCAGCAGTTCAAATTCAGCTCGAATAGTTAAGGTTGTTCATCCCATCCGCTAATATGGTTTTAGAGATGCTCCATCCACAAACGGCCACCATTTGAACGGTCTGGATTAATCATACAGGTTGTTCATCCCATCCGCTAATATGGTTTTAGAGTACATTGGTGACCATGAGGTGTCTGAGAGGACTTCATCTTCGTAATGCACCCGGGAGAGACTATGAATGTTATGATGATTATGATTGTACTCAGATATCTATAGCTGCATCTACCCTTGAAAGAAGTATTTTCTTTTCCAGCCATTTATCTTTTGGTTGGGTTTGTTACACCAGCTGCATTCAAGCATTCAAAAACAACAACAAAAGTGAAATATCCCAGCCCCTTGTCGATACTGGGAAAAGAATTTCTTGATATCTAGTGCAACCAAACACATTATAAAAAAAAGAAATAAAAGAAAAAGCAATACTTGACAGTAGTATACACTGAAACTCAATGTTTAAACCATCGCTTCTGCTTACCACCAGCACAAGTCAGCTGATTTTGACCATCCAATTGATGGGTCATTTCTTGGACAAGCCATAACAAAGTGCCTCAATCAGACTATCCCAACCATTTAATCAGTTCAACTCTTGCGGATGGGCCATAATAGCTATGGAAGCCATGGATATTGATAGGGACGTTGAATTTCAAGCTATGGTCCATCATCCGAGTGATGAATTATCATTTGGGTGGCTTCAGATAATGGGTATGTACACCAAGCTTTGGTGTATTTACAGAAAGGATGATTACTAGTTTTGTGAGGTGTTTGGATTCTGAAGGGTGGGGGATTAGATATGGGGCGTTATTGTCGTCTCAATGCTCTTAAATTGAGATTGCCAAAAGCAAAGGAAGGGAAAGACAGGTTGCCCAAATTGAGTATGGAAACAGAGATGACATTTAGTGTATGTGAAGGTGGTGGGGAGAGAGAGGAAGGAAATAAATTTGTATTTATCATATGACGTAATACTTTCATTATTCTCAACCGTCTCAATTACTCGAGCATTTAATTGTTTTTATGGAAATTCAATCCAAAATAGCCTTTCTTTTCAATGCTCGAACTACCAATCCCCCCCCTCCCCCCCCCAACTTGGATCTCTTACCCTCCACTCTCTCTCTCTCTCTCTCTCTCTCTCTCTAAGTTCATTTAGGTATTCTCCCCATAATCAAGCGCATACACACTTACATGTGTGTACAGATCAATGGTGCTAAAATGGCTTGAAATTGTACCTTCTCTAAATAAACTCTTCTATCTAATTCATGGAAAAGATCTGTCTTTGACTTGGATGGACAGGTTCGACGGTCAGAATGTTCTGAGTTACTGGCCCACCAGGACTCGTTAGAAGGACCCTTAAAGAAAAAAGCCAACCCATGTATTTGAAAATAACTAAAAAAGCCATCCATCTCTCTCTCTAAGTGTGTGCATGTGTGTACGTTTTCTGCACGAGTCTGTACATGTGCATAGACTGAAACTTGAGTAAACCAATCATCCCTACCATACTATTAATCAGGACTGTTCAATGAAGGACCCACTCGGAGGAAAACCCAAACATGGGACAGAAGAGGAAGCTTATACACTGAACTTCAGTGTATTTCTTATGGATGCACACACATTTGGGTATGTATAAGGTACTTTTGGGGGGGAAAGAAGGCTAAAATAGAAGGAAGTTAAAAACTGTTTGATAAGAAAACTTGGGCTGTTACAGTTAGCCCCTTTTACATTGTCTTCAACTAAAGGGGAAGAGACATAACAAAAGAAAGAAAAAACAACAGCTATATTGATATTGCCGATATGGTAGAGCAAAACCCCAAAAAAAAAAAAAAAGAACGAAAGGAAAAACCTATAACAAAATGCTAAGCTATAGCAGCTTAGCTCTTCCTAGTCTTCTTGCTGTTGTTGTTGCTGTTGTTGTTGTTGTTGTCATGGAGGAAATCAAGCAGGACGGTGCTCTTGCATTTTGGGCACTTGGGGTCGTCTTCAGATAGCATGACATACATGAGGCAGCGCGGGCACCCCACGAGGACCATCGATGTCGCCTCCGGGCTGTTTGAGTACTGAAGGCTCTGGCCTGGGTCAGCCTCAGTCGAGACACATGAGCTGGGCGGTGAAGTCGGCGACGAAGACATCGATCGGTTCGGGGACACAACAGGATTGGCACCACGCCTCGGTGGCGACAGGTTCAGCTTCAAGTCCAGCTTCGGGTTCTTACCATTACGGCTCATCGTTGCGGCGGTGTCCTTAGTATAGAAAATCTCACCTGTCTACAATAACAAACATGGAAAGAAATTGTTAGTGTCATAGAAATGAACACAATTAGGATGTCGAAATAAGTGATACAAAAAAAAAATTATGAATTCATTCGTAACATCGCCGAATTTTTTGATACCTTAAGATTGAGGCACTTCTGCCAACCTAAGGGGAGAGGCGATGGCTCCTCTAATTCAACAGTGGATGATGAGAGACTTGGATGGAAGAGATCGAGGGTGATCGGGACGGCCTGCTGGAGACGGGCTAGAATAGGGAGGGAGGAAGAGGAGGAGACACCACCCTGGCCAAAGGGGGTGTTGCTAGAACAACTAGTACGATGTTGTTGCACCTCCAATGCCATTTATATAAGGAAATGGAGGGAGAAAATGGGAATTTTGAAAAAATATTTTGTTTTTGGTGTTTGGAGAGAGAGTGTGGGGGATTGAATGGAATTGAAGGATTGGTAGAAGAAGAGTGTAAATTGGGGGCAGGAAATGTATTAATTGTGGGGGAAAAAAAATCCGAGGGCCGTGTATGGAGAGTAGAAAAAATTGGAGTAAATAATACAATTACAAATGCAGAGTGCCTTCATTCATTGCACAGGTAGTCGGTGAAAAAGATCAAATAAGCCCACAAAACCAACGGCTATTTAGGAGAATTACAAATGAGAATTCATTTCATCTCTCAATCTCTCCTTTTTCTTCTTTCATTTCATTTTCTCTTCTTTGTTTTCTTCTATTTGAACATGCAGGAGTGGGTTACACTCCTATGATAGTCCACCACCATTTAAAAAAACGGCAGATGGTCGTCCACTGTTCACACTTCATTGTTTAAAGGTGATCCTGATGGTCCCAATAGCTATCTTGATTGTGGATGAAACATTGGCTAAAATTCATGGTTTGATTTTGCCCGAATTTGGACCACCTGGTACTTTCAACCAGCCATTTGTTAGCTGGAGAGTGGACGGTTAGGATTGGTCCATTGGTGACAATGTGCCCCACAATTTGGATAGTATGGCTAGCTTTACTACCATTTTTAAAATGGTGGTGAACTTTCTCTATGGTCTTCTCCAGGATTCTCTAGCTGAGCTTCTCTGGATTATACTCCAATTTTCATTTTTTTTCTTGCAAGTGAGACCAGTTTTTGAGTGATCCAGATCATTGATCTTTTGGGGTCCTGTTGTAGATGGTCCATCCCTGAAAATTTTCCTTGGTGGGATAATCTTGTTTTGTGGTCTGCAAATAGATGGTTGAGAAGAGAAGTGCATCAAGGGTCCACATTCGACGAAAAAAGTTCCACGATTTTTTTGAGCAATTGTCCATCCATGGTGCGGCCCAATGGAGCAATGGTCTAGATCATTGAACCGTGGACCCCACTTTTACAAAATGAATATTTTTATGATTGAGGATCATTTAACTTTTCTAGTGTAGAGTCATTCGGTTGACTCCCTCATGAGAAATTTAAAATCTCTTTAGAAGCAAATTGGTTTTAAGACACTTGACTCGGATGAGTTAACTCAGGTTTATGACTTGAGTGTTAGATTATGGTGATAGCCCACCAAAACCAAGTTTTTGTATCCCATCCATCGTATTCTTGAGATGCATTCATGCGAATCGAGACCATCGAAATTGCGGTCCACATCATGGACGGTGATAATCTGGTATCCCCACTAATTAAACGATCCCAATCATCCAATTGGTGGCCATCAAATAAAATTTGAAAAAAAAAAATATAGATGAATTGAGATAAGCTAAGTTGAGAAATTAACATATAAAATTATTGCGGCGAGATGGAAAGATTCCGTGCAATGTATCACTTCATTTTTATTTAGCGGGCCAATTAAAATCGCTATCTTGTAATTAATACAAAAAAATAAAATAAAGATACGCGTCGATGCGCACTCTACATATAGTTGTATTCGTCGTCGTGTGCCTACGCTCTATGTGTCATGTGTTCTCAGTTATTTTAATTCAAAGTTAGACGACCATTTAATTCATTTTTTTCCGTTCTTGTAACCATAGGCAGATTAAAAGTATGTGATGTTTTTCAATATTGGTAATTGAAGTTGTTAAGCAGTCATGTAGAAATTGATGAGATATTGGCGGCCGTGGGCACTTTTAGAACCTTTGGGGTCGCTTTCGTGCCCTTATTTTTAGTACCTGACCCCCCAATCTTTCCTCCTTCCCTCATAGGGTCGTGGGTGGGGTTTGCATGCAAGGTTTTAGAAAAAATAGAAATGTAGTGTACCTTTCTTACCTGAATTTTTATGCTCTTAAAGAAAATGCTTTTTTATTATTAAATTTTCATTTTTCAATTTATTTTTAAATTATTTGTTTATGAGACAATAACTCGTGCTCTGTTTATGCATTTTATGGGTGGGAATCTTAATGCACGTCTCAAAATGGACTTTTAAAAATTCAAATTTTAAAATATGGTGTGCTTGACGGCTTTCCATGCTCTTGGTGCTCACAGTCACAGCTTCAATGCGCATAGTACACACGAAGAGTTTGGTGTGTACATGGTTCCCATCTTTCGAAGATTTTCAAAAGCCTGTTTCGAAAGGGGAGTTATATTATACTCCATAGGTATGTGACACTTGATATGCAGGCACTAAGAAATTGTATATATAGCACGATTTAACTTAAATAGAGCCGAATAAATTGTGGAACTCTTCTTTTTCTATTTTTTTGAATAAATTGTGGAACTCAGTGTTTCTAATTCAAAGTCCAAAAAATTAGATTTATTGAACAATCCTAATCACGTATTTGTGAACACTTGCATATTGAAATAGGACCATTGGATATTTTTGTGTCTAATCATACCATAGTTGTCCACCAATCTGATAGTCAGGTAATCATAAAACCGTAATTTTTGGGTCCGTGATTTATACAGTTTGATTCAAATTACTTGTATTCCAAGTATGCAATTTCTAAATAATTTTATTTCCCTGCATAGTTAAACTCGCGAATTTTAACGTGCATTTTAAAATGGACTTTTAAAAATTCAAATTTTGAAATGTTTATGGATTCTTGCTGGTGCACAATGAAGCCATGCTCTTAATTTACTCCTTGGCGGCTTCAATGCACAGAGTGCGCGCCAGGAGTTCAGCTCACACATAGACCCATCTTACAAAGATGGTTGGTGTGAATCTAGTAAGCATTTTAAAATGTAAATATTCAAAGGCCCATTTTGAAAGGGTGAGCTGTATAGCACTATGCATGTAGGCGCGCAAGAATTGAACATGTGGTATAAATTAACTCAAAAGAAATAGAATATAATGTGAAACTGGCCATCTAAGGGGCTTATTTGGTTTTCCAACTTTCTATGAAATGCAAAGTAAATGAGTCATTATTATCATTTTAAAGTGTTTTTTTGAATAAGAATTATGCCACACCCAAATCCATAGCTCAAGTGGGAGACGGAGTGAAGATGACCTTGTTTCAACACTTGAGGTCTTGGTATTGATTCCTAGGGAGGTGGCTAACAGTGTGGTGTGACTAACACGGTGGGTGAATGTACTGATAAATAAATAAACAAGAATTATGGCTTGTAAACCGAGGAGTCAAATCCATTTATAAAGGAAATAGGTAAAGTAAATTATAATCATTACATTTTTTACACTATAAAACTATCATTTTTATAATAATTTTCAGTTGAAACAAACAATACAATGAAATTACCATTGCAGTCAAAAGAAAGTAATGTCACCATACAATTATAAAAGAAAGTAATTATTACCCATTTACAATCATGTATTATTGTAGTTGGAAAGCCGAACAAGCCCCAAATCAAGTCAAAAATGAGATTCGTCAAACAATCTTAACCTCTAATTTGTGGATATTTGATTGTTGAAATAGGACCATAGGATATTTTTCATTTTAACCATATTATAGTTGTCCACCAATCCAATAGTTAGATAATTAACTAAGCATAATTCTTAAGTCACGATGCATCTAAACCCTAACCCATAATTTGAATTACTCATATTCTACAAGTATGCAATTTCCAAGTAATTTTAAGTGCTCGTATATCATCAATCATACTTTGCCCGAGTACCCGAGTTTTTTATCATTTTGAAACGGCATTAAGATTCTGGCCCACCATCATTGTACACTAACCTCTCCCTATTATTTACTTTATCTACTCATTTTGTTATCTTTTCAAATCTGCAATTGGAGTTATTGTCTTAAATAGAGCTTACAAGGCGTCTAAATAGATAAATGGAATTGAATGAATCTCTGGTTATTTTAGTAAATGTCTTAAATGTAACCCACTTTTACTTAATGGGTATTTACTTGGGGTTTTATGAATGCTTCTAGAAATGATATATGGGGGTGGTTTTCTTGTTAATTTTGGGAGAGATGAGGGGTAGATTGGTAAATTTAGGGTTTATGTGATTCCAACAACCTAACCAGAGGTATGCAGGCCATGGGAGGAAATGGCCCATTTTTGTAATGTTGGCTCTGTTGACCTAATTGCAATGATAAGAAGAAAAGGACCCAACCTCACCCTTTTCTTTCAGGACCAAGTAGGTTGACCCAAGTTGGGGTAGATATATACACCCAAGCTCAGTGTATGCACCTTCTTTTGGGCAATTGGGGTATGTAGTGGTTGATCTGGACCGTCCATTTGATGGGCCATTAGCTAAAGGTTGGGTGGTCCTAAATCCTTGGTGGGGTAACTCAGTATATTATAGGGGATGATAGTGTTATAGGGCTGCCCATTGAGTGGACGGTTAAGATCATTGCAAATGTGCCACCTTGGGGAAGTTAAGAGATGGGTTGTACAAGGAACCTATCCTCGTATTTAAATAATCTATTTTGAGAATGATCCGGTGCTCTGTGAGTGCTGTAAGTTATGGTGCTCCTAGTTGCATTGAGACGCTTTGAGAGTCCACTCAATCGATCTGGACCCTTTATTGGGTTCATCGTACATTTCATGGGTTACGATGTGAAAATTACACTGATTGGATGATGTAATTCGTCCATGAATTGTTTTATTTTCTTTTACCCGTCCATTTCTGAGCCATGGATGGGATGGTTAGTCTGTTTTGATAAAAGTGATTCTTTAGAACCATGAGCAATCCAGGATGGACCCCAACAGATAGATGGCTCAAATCCTTGATTAAGCCTATTTTTACTTAAATGATCTTGACCGTCCATCCCATTAGTGAATGCTGTTTACCTGGTAGCAGAGGGAGTAGGAATACTGTAACTTATGGTGTCCCTAGAACACTAAATCATTTCTAATTAAATTTTTTTTTATTATATGTTTATTTATAAATATTTTTCGCATGTGTTTTTTATTACATCATTTTCTTTAAAAAAAAATATCATTTTCGCACGTTTCATTGCTATAAGTATCTAATTTCTAGGGTTATAAACAGCGTGACTTCTTATAGGGTTCAGTCATCTAGACCGTTGATTTGATAGGCCCACAGTTGTTCACCTGGGAGATGCCAAAAACATTTCCAAATGAAGGATTGACGGGTAGATTAGAGGCCCACAAATAGATGGTCAGGAGAAAAAAGAGTCTGGATAATAGGATGAAGATTAGATCTTTGATACAGAGACGTCCAGTGCGTGCCTAAGCCATGGTGGGGCCCATCATGTCAACGGTTTAGATCAAGAGCCATGGGTCCCGTTTACATGAATTAGGAGCATATTGGCTCCGTAATCCACTAGTATTTAGAAGTTTTTTGCAGAACCGTACATTTGTTTTGCAATTTGTGGGCCACCATTTCTGTAAATAAATCTGATTCATGAGCCAGGGCACCAAAATAGTGATGTCCTTCTAATGGATGGATTGGATCTCGGACCTATCTTGCCATGCTGGCACATGCAAGGTGTGTACATGAGCTTTATTGCACAGACGTGTGGGCTTAGAAAAATTCAGATTTGCAAAGCGCTCAGGAGCCATCAAACATCTCCACACGGGCCACATGTGCCAATCGGGCGTACATATGTTTAGAGCTGTACACGAACTGAGTTTAACCATTTGGATCGACTCGGATCAACTCGGTAAAACACTGTTCGAACAGAAAGTCTTATTGTTCGAACTTTGCATGTGTGTTCGAAAAAAAAATTCAATTCAATTTCAAACACAGGCCTCTTCGACTCGACTCGAATATTGATTGACTCGTTCGTTAGACTCGATTATATATATATATATATATATATATATATATATATATATATATATATATATATATATATATATATATATATATAACAAGTTGAGTTTTAACGAGTGGATTCGAACGATAATATAACTAGGCCTCCACATGGGTTGGGTTGGGCCCAATCCTGCACCGAACCTAAACATATTTTAAAGGTTCGAGTTTCGGTCCGAGTCATGATCGGGTTGGGCTGACCCAACCCTAACCCCTACCCTACTTGTAAAATGGTCAACCCTAACCCTACCCTACCCTATATGCTAAACCGAGTCGGGTCGGGTTGGGTCAGGTTAGGACTATGTTATGCTTATTTGCATTCTTTTTAATTTTGTAGATTAAAAACAAAGGTGTTTAACTCATGATACCCTTACCATGGGCCCACTTGATGATTTATTGTATATTCATGTTGTGGGTGAGAGTCTGTGAGACATCAGAACCAGCCATGTGGGTGAGACCTTGACCGTGAGGCTCACCTCGATGTATATGTTGTTAATCCACGTTGTCCATCTATGTTTCCAGATTATTATAGGACATGGTCCCAAAAGGAAGCACATAGAAGCTTTAGGTAGACCACATGACAAAAATTAGTGGTCATTGACCTCCTACCATTAAAAGATTCCTAGAGTCCACCCTAATGTCTATTGACCATCCAATCTATTAATAATGTCATTAAGATATTTCTAAAAGTAATAAACCAGTATAAACGGGGTAGTTCAGGTCAGGCAGAACGGGTCAGGTATACACGGGTTGGGTCGAGCAGGTTTGGCATATATCCTAAACCTTAAATAAAAAATGATCTAGCTGCATCCACTGACCCTTTTTTTGGACCAGTTCAGGACGGATCTGGTCTCTACTGAGTTCGGTCGGGCGGGTTAACCGAGCTAATGTGCAGCCCTAAATCAGACAGATCAAACTCGATTGGTATCGAGCTCTAGAAGTATTTTACAGTGGTGGGATTTTTACTATATTAGCCCCGAGGTGTGGCCATTTTAACTAAAACTTCAATTTCTCATACAAACTTTTCAAAGTGGCCTTTTCACGAGAAATTGGAAAGTTTGTGGTCGGTTTTGCCCCTCTGACCAGCTGGTGACGTACGGAGTTGCTTTTCGCATGAGATTTTTCTCAAGGGGATTGTGGGGCCCACAAAATCAACGATTTTGGCCATCGGATGGCCAATCTGATCCGCTCATATGAGAGGATTAATTTCGAAAATCACGGGAAGTGTTTTTGCATTCATTTTTAGGTGATGTGTGGTCAACAAAAGTCTTGACAGTTTCTCCTTCTTTCTAAATTCTTTTCTAATGGTGTGGTCCACCCATACTAAATTTTATCTTCATATTTTCTGATGATATAATAGTTTAAAATCCTTCTTGTACGAACGGATTGGATTTCTTCTGCCACCATCCAATGGGCCCCACATACGAACGGTTTTTGGTTTGTAAATGGTGAGGCCGTTGGCTCGTAGCCATTTGCTCAGAAAAAAGAAAGCTTCACCGTCGTCATCGCAAGGGACCACCACCAGGCACGACGTAGGGGACCACTACCTTTTGCTTCTAAGAAAACGACCTCCGGCCGTTGCTCCTCTTTCGTGGGACCCACACCGACACCTCAAATCTTCTCTCACTGCGACTGATATGGCGTGTAGAGGTAATAATGTGTATTATTTTAATTATTTCTCCTGTGTATTATTCGAAAGTCTTCCTTGGATCCCTCGAGCACTGTGGAATTCCCTTTGTAACTGTGGATTCCTACTGATCACTGTGGAATCCCCCTGAGCACTATGGATTCCCACTGAGCAGTGTGAAATACCCCAAGCACTGTGGATTCCCACTGAGCAGTCTTGAAACCCTCAGGTACTGTGTAATCCCCCTAAGCACTGTGGAATCCCCTTGAGCACTGTGGATTCCCACAGAGCAGTGTGGAATCCCCATGAGTTATGTGGATTCCCACTGATCACCGTGGAATCCCCCAGGTACTGTGGAACCCCCCCGAGCACTGTGAATTCCCACAGAGCAGTGTGGAATCCCCATGAGTTCTGTGGATTCCCACTGATCACCGTGTAATCCCCCTGAGCACTGTGGAATCCCCCTGAGCACTATGGATTCCCACAGAGCAGTGTGAAATCCCCATGAGTTTTGTGGATTCCCACTGATCACCGTGGAACCCCCCTGAGCATTGTGGATTCCCACAGAGCAGTGTGGAATCCCCATGAGTTCTGTGGATTTCCACTGATCACCGTGGAATCCCCCAGGTACTGTGGAACCCCCCTGAGCACTGTGGATTCCCACTGAGCATTGTGGAATCCCCCTGGCATTGTGGATTCGTATTGAGCACTGTGGAATCCCCCTGGCACTATGGAATCCCCCTGATAACTCTGGATTCGTACTGATCACTGTGGAATCCCCCTGGCACTATGGAATCCCCCTGATAACTCTGGATTCGTACTGATCACCGTGGAATCCCCTAGGCATTGTGGAATCCCATTGAGCACTGTGGATTCTCAGTGGCCACTGTCGAATCCTCCGGGCAGTGTGGATTCCCACTAAGCACTGTGGAATCCTTAGGCATTGTGGATTCCCACTGAGCAATGTGGAGTCCCCCAGGCATAGTGGATTCCCAATGAGCACTGTGGAATTCGGCTTGCATTGTGAATTCCCCCTAAGTAGTATGTGTTACATCCATCAAGGTGCACCATTTGAAGGGCCCTGATAACCTTTCGTTGGATTCTAAAATAAACATTTCAATGGCGCCAATAGAGGTGGGCATAAACCAAGCCAGCTCGAAAACTAAACCAAGCCTCATAGTCAAGCTCCTTAAAAAAAAAAAACAAAAGCAAGCTCAAACTAGGGTAATACCGGGTCTCGAAGCTCGGTTCAATCCACCTCGGTTCAATTCAGCTTGGTTTGATTCGGCTTAATTCTGCTCGTAGATCATAAGTACATTGTTTCCTGTGGTGTGATCCACTTGAGCTTTATTTATGATTTCAAGATCATGTCCTAAAATGATATGTAAAGATGGATGGCATGGATAATACATATACATGATGACATGAATAATACATAATACATAATACATATACAAGGCCACTGTGGATTCCTAATAAGAAGAAGAATGATATGATCATATGTAGTAATAATTCTGCCTGAAATTTATAGTTTTCTCTTATCGTACTTAAACAGGTATTGTTCTAGAAAGATGTCAACAGCATATATAAATATGCTGCAGGTGACCACAGTAATAGGGAGACGATGCTGAATGGACTTAATCCATCGGTTGTGGCCCTCGTTGCTCGGTCGGCAAAGCCCATGTGGCAATACGAGACGGTTTGTCTACAATTATGTATGTGCTTTTGATGGAATGCGCACGGTAGACATATGTGCTTATAATAGTTCTCATGTACTTTGTAGGTCTACTTTCCTGTCCACGTTCACGAATCGCACTGGACTTTAATAGTAGTATATCCAATGAAGAGACAAGTTTGGTTGATCGACAGTATAGCCACCACTTGGAAGAGAAATTTCAAATCGTATGCACGTGGATTCACATATGGGTTTCGATGGTTATTTCATATATGTGATGACGAGAATCCTTTTTGGGAAGTTGAATGACATTTTGATATAGTCGATGGGACCCCAAAACAAACAAATAGTGATGAATGTGGGGTATACGTCATGAAAGCTATGGACTTCCTATGCAGCGGGTTAGATGTACAGTTTACTCCGGTAAGGTTACATTGTCCGGAAGTCTAGTCATCATGTCCTTCAACCACTATTAACTCATTACGTTGTATTTTCAATCACAGGAATAAGTCCCTAATTTCAGGCAAACAATAGCCTTCAACTTACTTCAGTTTAAGTTGAAAGGAATGACAAGATCGGTACAATTATCTTTAGATGAAGATATTGTAGAAGTCATCGAAAGCGGTCCATCAACAACAAAGAATGGTATACCTGCAGCGAAAGATATTCCAAGGAAGCCGCGAACAAAAACATCTTACCATGGAAGAGAGCGTGCGTAGAATTAAATATTCAACTAGTACATATGTAATTCAATTTGTACAGCCCATATGTATTAAGGATAATACATTATTTTTATTTTTTCGGGAGAAAAGTAATTCACTTTGTACTTTGAATAAATACATACTGAAGACTGGATTACTTGTAATCTGCACATGCATTTTTTTTCCGTACAACATCCATTATCGAACCCCACAGAAGAATATGGATTCCCACAGAGCACTATAGAATCCCACAGACCAATATGGAATCCTACAGAGTACTATGGAATCCCACAGACCAATATTGAATCCCACAAAACAATATGGAATCCCACAGGGCACTATGGATTCCCACAGAGCACTCGGAATCCCACAGAGCACTATGGATTCCCACAGAGCACTTGGATTTCCACAGGGCACTTTGGATTCCCACAGGGCACTATGGATTCCCACAGAGCAATATTGATTCCCACTGAGCAACATTGATTCCCACAGGGCACTATGGATTCCCACAGAGCACTTTGGATTCCCACAGGGCACTATGGATAACCACAGAGCACTTTCAATCCCACAGAGCACTTTGGAATCCCACAGGGCACTATAGATTCCCACAAGGCACTATGGATTCCCACAGAGCACTGAGAATCCCACAGAGCACTATGGATTCCCACAGAGCACTTGGATTCCCACAGGGCACTATGGAATCCCATAGAGCACTATGGATTCCCACAGAGCACTATGGATTCCCACAGAGCACTCGGAATCCCACAGAGCACTATGGATTCCCACATAGCACTATGGAATCCCATAAAGCACTATGGATTCCCACAGAGCACTATGGATTCCCACAGAGCACTCGAAATCCCACAGAGCACTATGGATTCCCACATAGCACTATGGAATCCCATAAAGCACTATGGATTCCCACAGAGCATTATGGATTCCCACAGGGCACTATGTATAACCACAGAGCACTTTGATTTTCACAGAGCACTATAGATTCCCACAGAGCACTTTGGATTCCCACAGGGCACTATGGATAACCACAGAGCACTTTCAATCCCACAGGGCACTTTGGAATCCCACAGAGCACTATGGATTCCCACAGAGCACTATGAATCCCATAGGGCAGTATGGATTCCCACAGGGCACTATGGATTCCCACAAAGCACTCGGAATCCCACAGAGCACTATGGATTCCCACAGAGCACTTGGATTCCCACAGAGCACTATGGATTCCCATAGGGCACTATGGATAACCACAAAGCACTTTGATTCCCACAGAGCACTATGGATTCCCACAGGGCACTATGGATAACCACAAAGCACTTTGATTCCCACAGAGCACTATGGATTCCTACAGAGCACTTGGATTCCCACAGGGCACTATGGATTCCCACAGGGCACTTTGGATTCCCACAGGGCACTATGGATAACCACAGAGCACTTTCATCCCACAGAGCACTTTGGAATCCCACGAGGCACTATGGATTACCACAGGGCACTATGGATTCCCACAGAGCAAAAAGGATTCACACTGCGCAACATTGATTCCCACAGGCCACTGTGGATTCCCATAGAGCACTTTGGATTCCCACAGGGCACTATGGATAACCACAGAGCACTTTGATTCCCATAGAGCACTATGGATTCCCACAGGGCACTATGGATTCTCAGAGAGCACTATGGATTCCCATAGGGCACTATGGATTCCCACAGAGCAATAAGGATTCCCACTGCGCAACATTAATTCCCACAGGCCACTGTGGATTCCCACAGAGCACTTTGGATTCTCATAGGGCACTATGGATAACCACAGAGCACTTTGATTCCCACAGAGCACTATGGATTCCCACAGAGCACTTGGATTCCCACAGAGCACTATGGATTCCCACAAAGCAATAAGGATTCCCATTGCGCAACATTGATTCCCACAGGCCACTGTGGATTCCCACAGAGCACTTTGGATTCCCACAGGGCACTATGGATAACCACAGAGCACTTTAGAATCCCACAGAGCACTTTAGAATCCCACAGGGCACTATGGATTCCCACGGGGCACTTTAGATTCCCACAATGATATGTAAAATGCATGGACAGCGTGGATAATACATATACAAGATGGCATGGATAATACATAATACATATACATGAATGCACATTGTTTCCTTACACTTGTAAAATTATGCTTGTGCACTTTTCTTTGGAAAATGCTCTTACATGTCTATTTTGAAGCTGCACTCCTTTCGAGGATGTTAAAATTCCTATAGTAAGATACGTTTGTACTTTTTATGACTTTTTTATTTCTTTTCTATTTAAATAAACAAGCAGAAAAAGAGCCGCCATCTGTTTGAACTCGGCCCGGCCTGCTTCGAAATTTCCAACCAAACTGATCCCAGTTCGAACCAGATTTTTCTGGAGCAAACCAAACTCGGATTCCCACAGGGCACTATGGATTCCCACAGGCCACTGTGGATTCCCACAGAGCACTATGGATTCCCACAGGCCAGTGTGGATTCCCACAGGCCACTTTGGATTCCCACTGAGCATTTTCGATTCCCACTGAGCAATATGGATTCCCACAGAGCAATATTGATTTCCACAGAGCATTTTCGATTCCCACAGAGCAATATGGATTCCCACGGAGCAATATTGATTCCCACAGAGCAATATGGATTCCCACAGAGCAATATTGATTCCCATAGGGCACTATGGATTCCCACAGAGCTGCTTTGTGGGTTTAACATGTGTTAAAATGCATGAAAACCACAAACGTTTTGCGCAATGAGGGGAGCAGTCGTCGGTCAACCGACGAACACCTTCGGCCCGCCGAATTAGGCCGTCGGTTCCAACCGACAAGACGAGATCACGCCGAAGTTGGATTACATGCACTTCGTCGGCTAACCGAAGAAGACCTTCGGTCCGCCGACAATTGGTCCAGTGTACTTCGGTTCTGACCGAAGGTCTTCGGTTTTTTCATAAGTTCACTAGCTTTTATCTTCGGCACGCCGATTAATACTTCGGTCCACCGAGTATTTGTCCAGCGTACTTCGGTTCCGACCGAAGGTCTTCGGTATGTAGCATAGTTCAAAATCCTCTACCTTCGGCTCGTCGATTACGACTTCGGTCCACCGACGGAAACGAAGTACCTTTTTAAAAAAGGTTAAAAAAGGAACCGACCCCACATTCCAACGGCTTTTCGTTCTCCCTCTCAAAATACCTATCTCCCCTAGACGATGTACACCTCTTCCAACCGTTCTTTTCCAGTAGATTGGCTCTGAACAGCACTTGACGGCTAAAACTCTTGAAGCTTTGCACGGATTTTAAGTAAAATCAGATCTCGTTTTGGGTTCCCTATTAAGATTGGAGAGTTGCAAAGAAGAGAAGAAGCTACTATGGCCGGTTTCCTTTCTTCAGTTGCATCTTTTGTTCTTCTTCCTTTCTTCGTTACTATGATGGCCAAACGAAAGGCTTCTTCGAGCAGGGTAGGCCCTAGCCGCCCTGTACGCAAGAAGAAGAATGATGACGCTGGTGCGTCGTCCTCTCATGGGCCTCGAAGAGGTGAGGCAACTTCCGAGCGTGGCCCTCGTACAAAAGGTTGGAATAAGTATTCACGCAGGAAGATAACATTTGAGGCTAGGGTTGACATTCCGGGCATTTTTGAGGATTCAACGATGGGGGAATGGCTTACAACCCTGGGATGGGACCCCATATTCCATCCCACCTCGATCGCCAACGACATAACGGTGGAGGAATTCTATTCCGCTTCTAGGAATCCACGATCAGATCCTCCGATGTTTGATGTAGAGGTTAACGGGATATTACGCCGAGTTGACGTTAATGTTATTGCTAAAGCCATCGGGGTGTCATGTGGTCGAGTCATGGTGAAGGAGGGTGACCCGGACCGTCGGAATATGAGAGGCACACATACGAAGTTTCTATGTGGCAATTACGTGGAGTGGGAGAAAGGAAATTGTTTGAGGTCGTCCAATCTATTGCCAGTGTTCCGTAAGCTGCATCACATTTTTGTCCACAATGTTTATCCGCGAGCGGGGAACCACACTGAATTGACACCTTATATGGTTGAGGTGTTGTATAGAGTAGGTAAGCAGGAGATGGTATGCCTACCCTCTATTGTTCTGACCCAAATGCTGAAGCCCATTTCCACATCACGACCCCTGAATTTGCCATTTGGGCGCTTGGCATGTCAGTTGGCGAAGCAGTTTGGACTTGCTACCGCTACTTCGCGCCTAGTTGACTTTAATGAGATCAATACGAAGAATGTGGGACGGTTAAAGGATAATGTACCACAAGGTCCTAGGGCAGGACCTTCGAATGCCAGACTTTTAGATGAGTCAGAGAGCGAAGAAGAACATAAATCAGAGGACGAAGAGGATGTGGCAGAAGATGAAGATGAAGACTATCAACCCACTGCTAGCTTAGAAGAACGTATTGTAGCCTTAGAGCGAGCGGTGGCGGCTGGGGCAGAGCGTCAGGAGCGTTGGAATAAGCGGCTCTACAGGAAGATGCAGGAGATCCTTTGCTGCATCGAGAAGGAGAACGCGCCACCTCAATCCCCGGCTTCTTTAGATCATTAGGATCCTAGTTTAGTTTTCTTTCTTTTGCTGGGTTTGTTTTATTCTAAGTGTTAGATAAATGCTTTTGTTTTCTGATGTGTTTTAGCTGGGGGAACAATTTAACGACATGGGATGGAATGTTTAAATGAATTGTTCCCATTTTGGGATCTTCGTATATTGATTTATGTAATGATGAATGAGTGCATGTGTGGGCTGCAACAGCGGATTTTTGCGAAGGCCTGACTTTTTGCTGTTGGCGAAGGTCGGAGTAGATGCCATGCTTTCATCTACCCAGCTCCTTTTACATGATATAATAAGTGTAGGGTCTGACCTGTTTTGCCACAGGCCATTGAAAATTTTTCAGGGTCCACCATGATGTATGGGTTTGATCAAACCCCTCAATTAAGAGGCCAACTCATTTTATGCCATGAGCCAAGAAATGGGGCAAAATCAAGGCCCAGGTGGACCACACAAGATGAAACAGTGGGGATATTAATGCCAACTGTTAAAAAATTCTAGGGTCAGCCATAACGTATGGATCTGATCGCGTTCATTGAATAGGCCATCTCATTTTAGGCCACGAGCCGGGAAATGAGGCAGATCGAAGGTGTAGGTGGACCACATCTAATGAAAAAGTGGAATATTGGGTCTGATCAAACCCATCCATTAAATAGGCTAGGTCAATTTAGGCCATGATCCAAGAAATGGGGCAGATCAATGGCGTACGTGGACCGCAGTAGATGAAACAGTGGGGATATTGATGACCACCGTTGAAAACTTACTAAGGCCCACCCCGATATTTATCAGGGGCATCCAACCTACTCATAAGGTCACTCGGACCTAATTGAAGGGAAAACACAAATATCAGCTTGATCAGAAATGTCCGTAGCCCTATCACATGTTTTCAATGGTAGTCGTTCAATCACCATTATTTCTTCTGGTGTGGTACACCTACTATTCAAATCTTCCCCTTTTGTTTTTGCTTGTGACCTAAAACAAAATGGCAAAATATATGGACATCATCGATCTCATAGGTAGTGTCCGTGGGCCTCATCACATCTTACGCACGCCCAACCCCTTTGAATGGGGTATGATTGTGAAATTGCAACGAAAGAGGGGCAATTTGGACCTTTTGTACATGCTAACGACGTCACCAATCGTTAGTCAAAGTTGGTGGAGCGGTTTTTTCTCTGAACTTAAAAAAAAATCTGAAAAAAAAAAGCCCAGATTATCCAAATACTCAAGAACAGATGATTGTCCAAATACACATATGATAGCAACGTACCGAAGAACAAGCACGAGTTAAAAAAGCTATCTATAGGAAAACAATGACTATTTATCTTCAAAATCCGATAAATCCCCATCACTTTCATTTGAAATATCCGATTCGGATGCATTCTGGAGATCCGTCGTCACACCATCCATCCACACTCTCGACACACGACTTACCATCCTTCCGATCTCCCTTCTCAGCCTTCCCAATGCCGTATCAATTTCTGCCAACGTATCACGCCTCATGTTCAATGACTGTCGTCTAGGCACTGGAAGATTGTATCTCCTACAAATAGTCGTCCATTGTTCTAGCTTGCATATTTCACGATCTCACTTGGCCCTCCTTTCCTGCATACGGTAGGAGTCTCCAGGAGGTGGATGTAGGTTGAGATGATGCCGGCCATGACCATTTCGTGACATTTTTAAACAATGGGAAGATTCAAAAATTGTAGGGACTGGATAAGGGGGTCATAGAATCCCACGTGATCACACATCTTCTTCACCCGTGACTGTACTTACCTGTACCCTACTAATCTAATTTTCACCAGTCACATCTCATCTTCACATGTCACTTCAGTCAGATGTATTCTGTGAATCGCGTGATCTCTAAAACAAATTTTTTCTTTCAACGCTATCTATCCCTCCCTTTTTTTGTAATGGCGCAAGTAAATACATTTGTTTCATTATGTGTTTTGGCACGGAAAACTATGATAGTGACATGCGTTAAATATACATACACATAGACAACCACATGCCTTTCTCCATTCAAGTAGTAAATTAAGTAGACAAAATGTTTATATGACATAGTGTGGATTTACAAAAAAGATACGTACAAAATTAAATACAAAGTGAGGCTTTGCGTATGCAAAAAGTAACCAGCGCAACACGTAGTAATAAATTTTAGCTAATGGCCGGAAGGTAGGTGCATGTCATCCGATTGTGACCCGTTCGTCTACACCTGGAACACTTGACGGTTGGTCTCTCCTCACCTAGGCTTGTAATTCTCATTTTCTTTCGTCTTCCTAGAATTTTCCTTTCATTCGGGTGACGAATTTTATCGCATATCACCCTTACATCTTCAGGTGTGTCCCATTGACTCACATCAGGGACTGGGTATATGGAATCGCGATACATCACTTTGTAAACTGCTGCTGAGTAGAAGGGGGAACAATAATTGTAACGATCGAGCTTATACTTGTCACATGCGACGATTGCATGTAGACAAGGTAACATTAGCACGCTGAACTCGCCACATCCATATTTCGCTTCACTTAGTTTCACTACGTCGGTATACTCACCCCCATTAACTTCATATTCATTCACAGATATCGCTATGCAGCTTGTCATCCTCGCCTGGTCTGATAACTCTCTCATATGTGTTTCCACCCAGGGTGTTGCTTTTCCTAAAAACACTTTCGCATCTTCACGCCTTTTCAAGAAGAATTTTTGAATCTTGCTCCTAACACTATCGAGAACTTTCACAATCGGGTATTCTCTTGGTTTTTTCCATAGTGCATTTCCGCTCTCAGCAATGTTTGTCGTTATCATGTTGTATCTCTTGCCCGGGAAAAATACAGAAGCCCATCTTTCTTTATTTATACTATTGAGCCATTCAAATGCGGCAGGGTTGGCCATTGATATGATGTACATGAGATCATTAAAACTGCTTTTTAGGCACGTTTTAGCAGCAGCCCAAAAGTACTTCTTCAAAGACTCATCCTTGTGGTGATGCATCATATTTGAGAGGAGATGGTGTGCACAATAACCATGAGCTGCGTTAGGGAATACTGATTTCACCCCGTTGATTATACCTGCATAACGATCCGATATAATAACTATCTCCTCCGGGAGAGGCTCAATTGCCCGCTTCAAGTTTTGAAGGAACCAAAGCCAACTACTGTTATTCTCTGACTCACCAACCCCATATGCTACCATGAGAATGCGATTATTTTCGTCAAACACTGTTGCGGTGAACAGTACACCTTTATACCTCCCTTTCAAGTGAACCCCATCCAAGCATAAAACTTTTCGAAAATACAACCGGAAGCTTCGAATACATTGTCCTAGCGCAATAAAGCATCTCTCGAAGCAATTCGTTTCGCTGTCTAGTTGTAAGTCCGTTACCGTACCCTAATTTGCCTTCATCAATTCATGGAGATAGGTAGGGAGTACTTTGTATGAATCTTCAAATGACCCCATAATCACACTACTTGCAGCTACGATACCTTTATACGCTTTCATATAACTGACCTCAACATTGAATTCTTTCTCGATTCCAAATTGTACATCTTGTGGCCTACATGTTATGCCCTTCCTCATACGCTCTGCAGCAATCTTCGTACATATCTTAATCGTTGCTTGACGATGATGTCTTCCTGTACCTTCATAAGCTGCATTACGTTTACCATGACTACCATCCGCAAAACTTGCATGGAGATAACTGATTGCATCGGAGGATTGGCTACATGTGTGTTCTGATCGATATGTCTTTATTTTAAAAGCACCACCATTGTCCAACAACGATGCATGCAACCTCCAACCACAACTATCAATTAGCCACTTAATCGTGTACCTCTGTTTGTTTGATTTCAATACCTTATATTGGAAATGATTTCGCATCGCAAACTTACAAAGCATGAACTGTAGCCGAGCCTTGTCTCTGTACATTTGTCCAACGGCTAACTCACTTGGGTCATCAACAAAATCATGATATACCGGACAATTCACGTACATTGATGCCGCATCGAGGTCAAGTATCTCTTGTGGAGTTATTTCATCTCGCTCAAACATGACATCCATTGGAGTCTCAAGAACCTCTAAAAGGCGATTACGGACACTGGTGGTTAGACATGGGATGTCAGCATGAGCCCTGGAAGGAACGTGCGCATAGTCTTCGCTATTAATGAGTCGGAACGATGGCGCATCAAAATTGTTCAAACTCGGATCTTCCCGAAGTGCATCACTCGATGGACTCGGGATATCTGCACTAGCCGATGAAGGAACGTGCGCGTAATCTTGGCTATGAATATGTTGGAACAATGTCGCATCGAAACTGCTGAAAGGATGATCATCTTGATGTGCATCACTCGATGGAGTATGGATATCTGCACTAGCCGCTGAAGGAATGTGCGTGTAGTCTTGGCTATGAATGAGTCGGAACGATGGCGCTTCGAAACTGTCCAACCTTAGATCTTCTTGAATTGCATCAGTCGATGGTCGATGACGAATATCTGTACTAGCCAGTGAAGGAATGTGCGCGTTGTCTTGGCTATGAATGATTCGGAACGATGGCGCATCGAAACTGTCCAAACTCGGATCTTCGTGATATGCCCCACTCGATGAAGTACGTATAACTGCACATGCTGTTGGCTCCGGTGTCTCGAAACTATCCGTAAGCGGAAGTTCTGAACGTGCCCCACGTAATGAACTAATGACGTCTTCACGGACTGTTGAATGGATGTCAGTGCAGTCTTCTCTATATACGGCCGTATCAACTGTTGGTATAGGCTCATTTAAATGCACCGCCACAGGATCATGAAATACATGTTTATGTCTGACTTTCTCCACAAACATAGGTATATGAATTTTCGGGTTCTGAGCGGAGATAAACATATATGCTGCCACATCGTCATCATATCTGATCGGTTGTGGACGAAGTGGTATGGAGTTAGACAATGGGTAGACGAACTTTATTCTGAGCTCATATTCCGAATGTGTCGTGCCGATAACATTGTGAATTTTAGATACAAGATCCTCATATCTTATTTCATTGCTCACCATGATAAACTGAGAATCGCCACCGTTGTATCTCCACCTTCCTCGTTCGTTTACTAGCTCACCATCATAATGACAGCATATAGGCTGCGTAACTGTCATATTCAATGATTCTTGTGCCTGAAACGAGAAAGCTTGGTTGTAAGCCTTAAAAGATACATTTATGAATTGGGTGTTGTAGAGATGAAGATGTTGAGATGCATGCCTGGGAGAACTAAGAACTATACAATTGAAACAAAGGATTCCCAATGCCAATGTGGATGCCCAATGTAGAGTATCATTCTTGTTATAGCACCCATTAGGGCCTTGTTTTGACAACTTCGAAAAGAGCATGTCATAACTAAAAGAGCATGTCATAACGTCAAATGGCGGTGGACCTTGTGCGTTTGGATTTACCTTTCTCAGTGGGAATCCACATTGCTCGGTGGGAATCCCCTGAGCCCAGGGCGAAACCACTATGCCCAGTGGGAATCCCTAATGCCCAGGGGGAATCCACAATGCCCAGTACGATTCCATAGTGCTCAGTGGAAATCCACAGTGGCCAGTAGGAATCCGCAGTGCCAAGTGGGAATCCACATTGTTCGGTGGAAATCCACTATGCCCAGGGGAATCTACAATGCTCAGCGGTGAGTGGCCAGTGGGAATCAGCAGGTGCCAGGTTAAATACAAAGTGTTCAATGGGAATCACTATGCCCAATGGGAATCCCCAATGCCCAGTGGGAATCCACAGGGGCCAATAGGAATCGCAGTGCCAGGGGGGAATCCACGTTGTTCGGTGGGAATCCACTATGCCCAGGGGAATCAACGGTGTTCAGCGGGAATCCACAGTGGCCAGTGGGAATCCGCAGTGCCAGGGAAAATCCACGGTGTTCAGTGGGAATCCACTAAGCCCAGTGGGAATCCCCAGTTCCAGGGGGATTCCACAATACTCAGTGAGAATCCAGTTAGCACATGGAGTTTTGAGTACTCAGTGGAAATCCAACCCACATTTGAGCCTCCACCCATTACACTTTTCCATTTCACCATGCACAGTACCATCCACATTAACATTTACATAGAGAATCAGTTAAAGAGATGGTTTACCTATTTTCATTTAGCGGACTATTTTTGTGGGCCCAACCTTTCTTCTCTGTTACAATCTACTACAACCAGTATCTTGGACATGCGTCATGGAAAATCGGATGATAACCACCCAAGTCAGACGAAGAGGGAAGGAGAACGGTCCATCGACGCCGTTGATGAATGGATAGCATGCATTGCCTTAGTGGGACTTCCAAACCCAACTTTTTCGCTTTCTTTGTATGAAGAATGTGGTGGATCCCATACAACGTGTTTCACAGGAAGGTTTATGGATCCCATTTCACCATGCATTGCGTCAATGGCCCCACCATTTACAAACGTGATCTTATGTGGGGCAATTTGGATGTGAGAAGACAAATCGAATCCATTCATATAAAAAAAATTTTAATTACGAGTCATTGTCGAAAATTTCAAGTGTCAATACCGGTGGGCCACGCCGGTGCAAATAATAATTTGTACTAATGAGAATCCTTAACGCTATTCTGGGTCACATACAGCCTCTATTGGATTTGTAAAAACCTCTCGCGTGGGTTTGAAAATGCTCCATTTTTTGTGAGCGGATCAGATTGGCCATTCGATGGCCAAAATCGTTGATTTTGTGGGCCCCACAATCCCCTTGAGAAAAATCTCGTGCGAAAAACAACTTCCGTACATCACCAGCTGGTCAGAGGGGTAAAACCGACCACAAACTTTCCAATTTCTCGTGAAAAGTCCACTTTGGAAAATTTGTATGAGAAATTGAAGTTTTAGTTAAAATGGCCACACCTCGGGGCTAATATAGTAAACATTCCTACAGTGGTTTGCTTGTGTACATTCCTGTGTATTGCAATACGATGCATCGGACCTTTAACCTTTGGATCTAAGTCATTTTCAAGTGATTCCAACCGTTTATATGGCAAGTCTCACTTTGGACGGTGAAATACAAAAACAAAAGCTCTCAATTAGATCATTTAACCCTTTGATAATTTGTATCTTTTTCTCTTAATATGAACGGTCAGAGTGGCCTTTATATAATCCATGGGTTGAAAATTCTTTTCAAAATTATTTTTGGACATATCACCTCCAAGAGCAGACCCATCAAATGAACGGCTTGTGTCATTAAAAATAGTTTAAATCTAACAGTTAGAGTCCCAATGTATCTTATTTTAATACATCCGGATGTATTCAAGCACACATGTACTTTTTATATCATTTCATTTTATCACGAGAAATTACCGAGAAATGTATCTTTGACTGTTGAAGCAAACGTTGACCTCCAATATCTGGATCTCTGCGTCTCGCCTGAAATTATTTTTGTAGAAATGGTCTTAATACAGCGGCTGTACCATGTCCTATGGCAACATGATATCTAATCCGTTAAATTGGTGGGCCACACAATGATGATAACCTGATATGAAATTAGGACCGTCCATAATTTGTTTGGACACATCATCAAATTCAATGTACGGATATGAATCCGTACATTTTTGTGGCCCAAAAAATGGATGGATAGGATTGATTTTGATAGGTAGATTCTCCTCTCAACAGTACACGTGACAGACGACATATCTAATGGGGACCGCTAATATAGCCGTCCAACATTTCGGATGGAAAGTGGTCCAAAATTTATATAGATTAATGGCATTCTTCACCTGATCAGTGGGCCTCAAATATATGGTTGTAAACAGAACTGTTCGACTGTCGGATATTAAGTAAGAGAAAGGGATAAAATTAATGAATACGATTATCTAAGATTCGAAATATTTTCCATCCATGATACCATCCAGTTGATGGACGGTTCTGATTCATTGTTCATCATGTCCTGTGCTGATATAAAGTCTCATCTTATATCGTACTCTATGAATACTGGACACTAGTTATTTCTCAGCCATTGATGTCTGTAATCCAAACCGTCCAAAACTTGAATCCTACCCCCGATGGGACATGGGCCAAAATTTGTTATGGTGGACGATTCTGATCATTATCTAATTGACTCATCGTAATTGAGAAATCTGGACGGTTCAATATTCTCGTTTTGCGTGCCTAATTGATGGCCACCCATCAGATTCTTACAATCACATGATCTGTCATCCATATGATTTGAGATGGGCCCTTTGTAAATTTGGATGGTTTGGATTGAATTAAGGACACGTGACAGGTAACTTAGGTGTGTGAGTGGTTTGGGACCCTCCATACGCCAGAGTAGGGTATAATTCATCATTTTTTATTGTACGATGGGTTCTTGGTTTCTTTAATGCTCGGTATTTACGCAATGCTCGGGCCAGTTGTACAGAAGCATTTTGTTTTCAGTTTGTACAAGTGGGCCCAGTCAACAAGCTAAGTACACCGTTCGGCTTTTAACTGTGGATGGCCTAATCACGAGTACTTTTCCAGATCGTTATTTTATAACCCTTCTTCTATAGGTGGCAGACGAATTGACGGTAAAAAAGGAAGAAAGGCTAGATATTCGACGGCTAGGATCTTTAATTGTAGGTGATTCTTCTATTCATGGTCATCCAACGTGAAGTGCATCATATCAACGGTTTGGATCTCAGAATTGTAGGCCCCACTTGCACGCAGTGAAGACACAAATGGTACTGCACATGGAGGTGCACTATATGGTATGGGTACCACCACAACTGGTGATGTACCGAGATCCTGTGGATCTCAAGACAAGTTTGTGTCCAATCCATCACGTCCATCGTGTGTTTTCCTATAATTATAACCGTAGAAAAAATAAATCAGAAATATCCAATACTTCTGTGATCCAGAATACAGGAAGAATATAAAACCACGGTGTAGAACTCTAAATTCTCGTGGTGTGGCCTACCTATGTATCAAAATGTGTTTATTATTTAGATATCCATTAATCCTAGTATTTCACATATGATAAATGGCTTAGATATTATATTATTAACACTATGGGCCCAAAAATCAATGGAGAATATTTTATTGGTTGGTCATCCGTTCCCAACTCTTACTTATTTTGAGGGCCACCTGAGTTTTTTTTTCTGATGATGTTCTTTAAAAGGTCATATAATAAAATTTCAAATCTATTTAACGGTGAGGATTGAATTTAATATTGATGTGGGCCCCACAGAATCCCGGCAACACCACAACTTGTGGTGGTACCGGTACCACCTGAGCGCACCGCCGTATCTCCTCTTTAAAACCGAGGTCAATTCGAATCACTCTAGGGGCGTTTTCGTCATTTAAATTGAGTGCAGTTGTATTCATTATCACGAGAAAGTAGCAATTAACGTCCATCTTAATTTCCCAACTTGGGCTGTGTCCTTCGCTCGTCCATGTAGTCCGCGGGCTACTGAAGTGAATCCGTAGTCCTCAAGGTGGGCCATGTACATGTGGACAGATAAATGATAGGATCCTCAACTCATTTACATTTTCCTTTATTTTTTCTTTCTTTTTTTTTGAGAAATATTTTGATACTCTGGAAGAATGTGATGGATGATACGTAGGCAAAAAAAATAATTAATGAGAACTTGCATATGTTGCATACAAATAATTCAAACTAAACCGTCCAAATTATGGGTGCCATTTGAAATGAACAAAATATTACTCTTACCTGGTTATCTAATTATGAGATTGCTGGATATTTATTGGACAGTTAAAAATGAAAAAAAAAAAAAAAAAATCCAATGGTCATGATTAAAAAAAAAAGTGTCCACAAATCGTAGGCTAGATTTGTTCGACCAATTTATTTTTTAGATTATAACTTGGTTACAGTCCGTTCCACAATTTGGTTGGTTTAATTATGAGCTGCGTATCAAGCGTCATACGTGGCCGGAGTATCAAATGAGTGGTTAAGAATCATGTTGGTGAAAAGAGGACAGCCCATGGCCCATCCATGGTGGGACCCACATGATGAGGTGGGGGTGTGACTTTGAGTATATATTCCGAGGACTAGCTTACTTGGAAAGGTGATTGAATGGAGGAAGCTGGGAAAATAAATGGAAATTTAAATAAAACCAACACCCCATCACGAATGGAAATAAAAACAAATTGAATAAGTGAAGGGGATACGTTCAGCATCTTGGAGATGTTTAATCACACATTCATTTATGTGTGATCAGGAGCAGATCACCAAAAAAATCATAAGAAAATGGAGAGATGAGATGCAATCCTTTGATGGGAAGTAGTTGACTTGAGAGGTGCTTCATTGATGATAGGCTTAATGCTCTCTCTCTCTCTCTCTCTCTCTCTCTCTCTCTCCACC
This sequence comes from Liriodendron chinense, assembly GCA_003013855.2. Lineage (NCBI taxonomy): Eukaryota > Viridiplantae > Streptophyta > Magnoliopsida > Magnoliales > Magnoliaceae > Liriodendron > Liriodendron chinense. The sequence continues at coordinate 466,344 of PVNU02002456.1, forward strand.
TGTTTATGTATCTTTCACACACATTTTATACATGTACTCTCAATTTCTCAGGTACATATTTTTAAAGGCGATGGTGACAAGTGCGCATATCTATTCATTGGATTACTTGGATCTTCAGGTGTTTATATTCATCGGTTAAAAAGGCTTGGTTTGGTTCTCACATGGTGTGTGTGTGTGTGTGTGCACGCGCGCGTGTGTAACGGGAGTAACGCATATTGATATGCATGTGTGTATGAGATGTACCTCGGCCTTGAATTTTTAGATGATCGGAATGAGATTTCATGTAAATTGGTACAAACAGCTTTGTTCCTAACTAGATTATATTAGCCCATTTGCTGCAGTGGGGATAGATGATTGGATGGATTCCTTATAATGATCATGTAGACTACAACCTTGATTACTCAACATGCATGAATTGAGCCACACATTCTACAAAACCAATTACCCACAAGTGTTGATGTGCAAGTAGATTAGTCTTGCAAGTGACTCTTTAGGTCTTTTTTGTTTTTTTTTTTTTTTTTTTTTTGGGGGGGGGGACACCCCATTGTTAGTACACCCACCCACCCCTGTTAGTCACATCACACTAACATCACAAATTGTAGCCACCCACACCATGAGAATCGATACCATGACCTCATTGTTGAAATGAGGCCATTGTCACTCAGCCTGCCACTTGAGCTATGGACATGGGTGTAAGTGACTCTTATGTCCTTACCACGGTAAGCTTTGTTGTAAGAATGTGACGAGATGATGCTATTTTGGCTACATTGTCAAAACCTTGTGCATGGATTTGGCTAGATTGAAAGCGTGCTAGGAAAGCAATTAAGTCAAAATTGGGTCATGAAAATGGATTAAAGAAAGTACAGTAGATTGTCACATAGTGGTGATGATGCACAAAGAACTTATCTAGGGTCTCAGATTAAATGGAGAGTTGGATTTTATTGTAAAGTATCTATATATCAATCTATCTATCTATATGTGTACATACAATATTCATACATACATGGGCTTGATCAATCAAATTCATAAAGATAAAGTCTATTCACTCTTAAAAGTAGTTAAATGAGCATCATAATTACAACATCATGATGTATATACACAGACACATGAAATCAAGTGTGCCTGATTGAGCAAGATAAAATCAAAGGCTTAAGACAACTAGTTTAAGATTGGGAAGAGTCATTTATAGTTTACTAGTAAATTGGTTTGATGTCATTTCTTAGGTAAAATTATAGCCTCAAAGGTTTTACACTACATTTGAGGGTATAGATTAGGTTTCTTATTAGGACAGAGAGTGGATAATCAATACGCCTTAATTATTACCATTATATAAAAAAGATATTAGAGTTTATTTCTAATTCATATTTCTTTATACTAAAGGCCTATTAAAAGAGGTGCATGGTTTTAATTATAGATACTTCTCTCTCTTTGAGAGAACTTATAATGTGTAAAGTGTTCTCTTTCCCATTGCAATTGAGCATAGGCTTCACTAGAGGGCTTTCATTTGGTTTTGTGCAATGAAGACGATGATTGTGGTTATGCATTCAAGGTAAATTCATTCTTTATGTTCGGAGTTGGGCCGGGCTAGAAATTTAAACTTGGTGCTTGGGTTGAACTGGGCTGAAGCCAATGATGAATGGCCCAGTCTGGCACATTGGTATAGTCCAATCATCAAGTTGCTTCCATTACATAAAAAGAAAGGATAATTAATTTGAAAACACTAATGAGGAATTCCCATTTAGCATATATGCATGGTTTAAAGAAATTAAGTGGAGCATGTCATGTTTCAATGATCCAAACCATTTATACGATGAGACTCGTCTCATTTCTCTTTCTTTCTACTTTTTATTTATTTAGTTATTTACTGACGCACACACACTAACACCCACACCCACTATGGTGGGTACACGAACCCATGACCTTAGTGTTGAAACTCTTGTGTGCATACCACTAGGCCATGACCAAAGGATCCAATGGATGTAGAATAAAAAAAAAAGAAGAAGAAAAAAAAAGAAACTTAAATTAGATTAATTATTTCAAACGTTTAATTAAATATCTTCCTTACAAAGCCACTAGCCCCAAGAGCAGGGCCTTTTCAGCCCAATTAAGGCCTAGCCCAGCCCATTGCCAACCCTAGTACTCCCCTTACATCAACATCAACATATGCATTTTTGGCTCATAGGCCCTATAGCCTTCTACTTTTTAACCTGTAGGGTTATAAATGAAGATAAATGATCATTCCAGCGTACAAGTGCACCAAGCACATTACCATTGAGGAATAAGCATTAAGGTGGTTGGCCCCTTGCATAGTCCTTGTGTTTTACTTGAGTGACCTTTTACTTTCAGGTCATGCTTGTAGTTCGAATAGTAGTGTGCCCATGACTAATCCTGTTAAGAAAGCCAATAGACCACTCCATCACGAGAAAAATGATGGTCCATCTTTTTCGGATCCATCTTTTGCAGTTGTCTTAAAAATATTATCGATAGGGAGAAATTATGATAAAACAAACCACATAAAATTAGAGTCACCTAAGCATACAAATTGAAAAACTAGTTAACTCAAATGTATGTGTTATTTAGTAAAACATAAATACTGCAAAATTTTCAATATATAGTTAGAGAAGTTGATGTAAGTGACTACTGTCATCGGATGGTTTCGGCTGCATTGGCCTTAATTAGTAATGGTTTTATATTTAGCAAACCGCTTAAGTGACCGTTTTCCTTGCCTAACCATTTTGGTATTTACCAAGTTCTAAAACTCGGTGACTCGAGTTGAAATCGGCTGAGTCATCTGGACTCGATGAGGCCATGAAACTAGATGGCGAGCTCGACTCGATCACAACTCGGCCCGACTGGTCTGGTTGGATCGCTGACTCTGTGGACTCAATGCGACTCAACACAACTCAGAACCGAGTGACCTGGCCCAACCTCACTTGCAGTGTGAACTGACTCTACTAACAAGCAATGCCTTCATCTATGACCATCTACATCAATTTTTGTATTCATAACCTACTAAATAGCTATTATTACTTAAATATTTTTATTAATTTAATAATCAAATTGAATCAAGTCTTCCAGTCGACCCGACGCAGCTGGAAATCGAGTCGACTCGAGTTTTTGGGTTTTTGAACTATGGTTTTAAAGCACAATTGGCCTGTGGGGCCTGAATGTCCATGCCCAACTTTTCTCCATAAGCTAAGAAAATGGGTTTGTACCAAATGCGTCCATGGGGACTTTTGGCATACTCAAGCCCAGATCCAGCCCAATTAGTCATCAGCCCTGTAAATCCTGGCCCAGTATCCTAACTTACCATAGAAAAAGACCATCATCAGAAAAATAACAAAAATGAAAGAAAAATAATATAAAAAAAACATATTCCAACCTGTCCAAAAGGAAGGAAGGAGAGAGAGAGAGAGAGAGAGAGAGAGAGAGAGAGAGAGAGGCCCATTTCATGTGTTTGGAAGTCTAGTCTCCAAATTCAGATATGGCCTTTGATCAGACATGGACATTGAATATTGTTGACTAGCTAAAGCGTTGGTGAGAAGTCCAATCCTCCTTATTCTCTCCATTGCCTTCATTTGCAGGAACATTCAATATCCTGTGGTCTACTTTTCTGGTTGCACCATAACTCTTCGCACCCATGAACGTAACATCATCTCCTAACTTCCTATGGAAAACGCTCCCATGGCACCCGGACCACCATCCACCTGTGCCCGGGCTATTCCGGGGCCCTCGTTGTGTTTGCATCAGATCCCAACCGTCCATTAGCTTTGCCCTTTGATGTCATGCTGTGGAAAAAAAAAACCATCTGGTTTGGATGTTTAGGTGGGCCATATCACGGGGGAGATTTCGAAGGGGACGGCCAACCACTAAAACCATCCAGGCTGCTTGTGGGTTCTATCGTGTTCCCGTATATTCCATCCAATCTATTCACCGGATGTACCCTGCTTCGATGAAGAGGCATATAAAAAAAATTAGGCTATTCAAAAGCTTAGGTAGGCCAAACTAGGTGAATTTAGAGGTTTTAGTCATGATTTTACATTGTTCCCTATCGTGTGGGTTACCTGAGTCTTATGTAGGCTTTACTTTTTGGATCTACGGTGAAATTCATTGGGTATGAATGATGAACGGGGTAGATCTGATTCTAACATCACGTGGACCCCACAATATCCATGTAGCACCATAAGTTGTCGTGGTACCGGTACAAATGCGACCGCACCATCAATTTCTATTACTACATGTTCTCATTTATATGGTTTGGCCATCATGACCTACCACTTGGCACGTGCCATCGGCGTGGCCCACGCTGGTGACGCGCCATGCTTTTTTCTATCTTCCTTTCTTTAAAAACAGGTTAAATGGCATGTACGGTGCAGATGGAGAGATAGAAGATTGGGGACTGGACCAGTTTCCTGGTGGGCCCGCTGATGATGAGTAATGGCATTGAAAAATTCTGATGGGGTACACGCATCTAGGTTCCACTGATCAGGTTGTTGCAAAACAAGTAGGTAGAAAATGGCTGAAAACTGGACAATTAGATCTTATAAGCCACAGGGTAATTCGACCAGTTGACACTCAATTTCGACTGGCCGACGGTCCATTTCAACCAGTCGACAGGTTTGGTTGACTGATCAATAGGTGGCTGTTAGTACTTGTTTTTCAATCATTAGAGCTCGAACTCTATATATATAAAGCTCTAATTTTTTGGGCATTTGTAAAGGGAATTTAGTGTATTAGAAGTTACCACTATCGCAACTATTATTAGGCTTTAATCCTAAGCTACCCAAGTCATCTTCCTTATGATTCATCACATGTTAGAGCATTCAAAACTCAAATGAAGATAAACTTGTTCCCTTATAATCTTTAGATGTTTAGGCACCAAAACCCATAGGTATATCCATTGTACTAAACCTTTCTAGAGATCATATTAGGTGAATTCCTCTATATAACAACACTTCCATTAGTTATAGAGGATTCAACTAACCTCCTATCACCTTGGGCATCTCAAAATAAGACCATATGCAAGGCAATTGATCGTTAGAGCTAAAGCATTGACAACGCATCGGCAACAAGATCGGGGGAACAACTGGGAGTTGATTCAAGCACGAGAGAGCGAGAAGAAGAAACCCAAGAAGGTACTATAAAAGGTGCTCAATCCGATAAGTGTCAAGTTTAAGAATCCGTCATGTTATTTCCTTTAGTGGGTTAAAGTGTGAGAGTTTGTGAGCCAAACTCACCCCAAGTTCTTGAGTAGAATCTTGGCTCATTAGTTGGGGCTAAATTCAGGTTCTTGAGTAGGACCTTGATACATTTATTGGGCCTAAATCCAAGTTCTTGTGTAGAACCTTGGCTTTTTTGTAGAGCCTAAATCAAAGTCTCTAAGGGGAGCCACCGACACAGTTGTGTATGTGTTCCACTGGTACCGGTGCATACTTGCAGGTTGAAAGGTGAACCTGAAAAACCTTCGTTTAGGTTGAGAGGTGAACCCATTGTAAAAAACCTCCATTTTAAGTTGAGATGTTAACCTAATTTAAAACATCCGTTTAGTGAAATCCGGTGTACTCATGAGTTGGGTACAGCAACCGGTAGTAGAGTAGGGAAATCGAACCATTACACATACTTGTATTTGTGATTGAATTGAGCACATTGTTATTCTAGAATTGTTAGTTTAATTATGATTATATGAATTCTTGAATGGAATGCATGCTATGCACATGATAGGTAGATTCACACACAAGATGTATGTTCACTAATTAGATTATTTTCTTTATTGTTTCATAATTTGCTAGTTTATGTGATTGAACCCACTTAAGCTTGAAAGCAAAGTGTTACTTGCTTATTCAGTTTAATTGCTAATTAATTTTAATTAGGTAAGAGTTTTAAAAAGGTCCTAATTACCTCCCATTTATGACTTAGTCGTAGTTCTAGTAGCTCCGCTCTAAGCTTCCGCGTGTAGCGTGTTAGTGTCGTATTAGACTACCCACACAACTTCAACTTGAAGGTAGTGAAAACATCAGATTTATTTTTCATAAAATTGACCCAAAATCTTCTAGCGAAGTCGTTAATAAAGGTGACAAAATAAGACGACCCTCCTCCAGAGACAACAGGTAATAACCCCCACGTATTCAAGTGCACATAATTAAGCGGTCCCCTACTACAATGTTTTTCAGCTTTAAACAACAGTCTATATTGTTTTCCATTTATACAGTATTCACATATATGAAAATCTACACTTTTAAAAGCAGGAATAAGACCTCGGTCAGAAAGTACCTTCATCCCAAGCTCGCTCATGTGGCCTTGGCGCGCATGCCACAAACGTACAGATGCGGACTCCGTTACAGCTGTTGTATCTCCACTTGATATAGTATTTTTTATTAACCTGCAGACATTTCCACTCCTTTATGCCTTCATGACTATGAGTGCCTCTTTTGAAACTCGTAGGATACGATCAAACACAATGAACTTGAATCTCAATGCTTCAACTGCTTCTGGAGATATCAAACTTTTCTTCAGCCTAGGGACATGCCTCATATCTGTCAGGATGCGTTTGGCCCCATCAAACATCCTAATATGTATTGAACCAACACCAATCATTTTGCAGGTGTAGTCATCGCCCAAGAATATGGACCCACCATCATACTCGATGTATATGGTGAAAGTACTTCGATTAGGACACATGTGATATGATCCCTCTGAATCCAAAAGTCATTCATTACTGAAATACCCAGATTTGAATATAGTCAAAACATCATAACCATCAACATTCATATTCTTTGTGGATTCTGCGGTATTGGCCTCCCTTGAAGATGTATCTGATTTCTCATTCTCTTTTAATTTACAGTCCTTTTTCATGTGCCCGGTCTTCCCACACTTTTAACACTTCAACTTGTTATCACCCTTGTATTTAGACCTAGTTCTAAAAGCCTCCATCTCTCGTTTAGAATTCATCCCCCTTGAAGCCAACGCTTTCGTAGAGGTACCCTCGCTGTTATTCTTCTTTCTCAACTGCATCTGCTGAAAGGCTAAGATTATTGGGATAGAAGGGCCGGCAACGGAAGCAAAGCCGAATACAAGCAACAAATTGAATCAAATAAGGAATGCAATCAGAATGCATGCAATCAACCACACATAGACAATCCGAATTTAACGTGGAAAAACCCCTCACGAGTAAAAAACCACGGCACAAAGCGACACCAATCCACTATAATATCAAAAGTTATAAGAGATGTAACCCAAAACCTAAGATCACAAGCCCACAAGAAAAATTCAAGCTTTCCCAAGAAGAAAACTCTCTTTTCAAGCTCTTTCTCTCACCTAGAACCTCTCTCAATCACCATTCCCATCTAGGATACATCTAAACCTGTAATACACTCCTTAAATAGGAGAAAACCGAGTTTAGAAACTCTTTGCGCAAAACCGCGGAAGAATCCAACTCCAACAAGGAAACTACCGACCGGTCGACTGGCCGGCCAAATGCCCAAAAATTGCTCTAGCAACTTGCTGTTTTGGCTTCACCGTGACCGACCAATCGGTCGGTGGCCTCTGTGCATGGTGATTTGAGGCGTCCATTTCCAACAAACTCCACCACTACTCAAATCTTTATGCACCACCTTACCGCGCACAACCTCCACCTCTACTTCGTCATCATTATAGTCTCGTCGCTTCTCATGCCCCATCGATTTTATCCTTGCATCTTCATACACATTGTTGCTCTTCTCATGTGGCCCTTTTTCTCTTGCCACATACAAGCAACCGTAGATCCCGCTGCCGATCCCACAGCTCCACCATGAATTGTACTCCCGATCACCTTGTAAAGATTATCGCACCTTCGTGCCTTTATCATCATGAGTGCTCCCTTCACCACTTTACAATACCTCGATGAACCTACACCTTTTCGCCTCGAGTGCACCAAGAGATATCACATTCCTCTTCATCTCAGGGATATGCTTCACACTTTCAAGGATCCGTTCGACTCCGTTGAATATCCTAATGCGTACCAAACCAATCCCCACCACATTGCGAGCGTAGCCATCACCCACAACCACCGATTCACCATCATACTCTCTATATGTCATGAATGAACTCCGATCAAGACATACGTGACAAGATGCACCTGAATCCAAGAGCCACTCTCTATCAAGAGACTTTATGCCGGATACAGTCAATACATAAAAAAAACATCACCACTGTCCTCTACGGTATTGGCTCCCTCCCTAGAAGAATCTTCAGATTTCTCCTGCCTTTTCTCAGGATTCAACAATCCCTCTTCATGTGCCCTTCTTTCCCATAATTTCAGTATCTCACCTTGTACTTCCACTTGCCCTTTAATTTAGATCTCGATGACGGAGATCCTCCACCCCGCTCAGAATTCCTCCCCCTCATAACCAGTGTCTCATCTGTAGAGGGACCCACGCTACCGTTTTTCCTTCTCATCACCTTCACCCGAAGGGCTAAGATAATGGTTTCCACGCTAATAGTCTCCTTACTTGCACACAACGAGTCCTTAAGCGACTCATAATTCTGGAAGAGAAGTCAACAGATAAATGCTTGATCATCGTCCTTCATCGGTTCATCTACATCCATCAACTTGCAAATAAGCCTATTGAAATTGCCGATATGACTCTCAACATCGGCCCCCTCCGCCATCCTCAAATTATACAACTGAAGCTTCAAATATATGCGATTTTTCAGAGATTTCTTCGAGTAGATATTCTCCAACTTCGCCCATGTTTCAGCCATAGTTTTCTTTTTCATGACGTTATACAGGACCTCATCTGTCAGGCACAATTGGATTAAAACATTGACCTTTTCATCGACCTTCTTCCACTCTTCTTCTTTCGTAGCCTCCAGTCGCTTTCAATGAGCGCATCTTGCAATCCTTGCTGAACTAGAAGGCCTTTCATCTTCACCTTCCAAAATTCAAAATTAATTTTTTCCAAATACTTCTCTATGTAGAACCTCATGCTCGATGCCATGATCTTGTCTCAGATCCGAATTTCTGCTACACCCCAACGATCGCTCTAATACCAGTTGTTGGGATAGAAGGGCCGGTAGCAGAAGTAAAGCCGAGCACAAGCAGCAAATTGAATCAAACAAGCAACACAATGCAATCACAATGCATGCAATCAATCACACATACACAATCCGAATTTAACGTGAAAAAACCCCTGATGGGTAAAAAACCTCGGCACAAAGCGATACCAATTCACTATAATATCATAAGTTACAAGAGATGGAACCCAAAACCAAGATCACAAGCCCACAAGAGAAATCCAAGCTTTCCCAAGAAGAAAACCCTCTTCTCAAGCTCTTTCTCTCACCTAGAACCTCTCTCAATCACCTTTCCGATCTAGGATATATCTAAACCCGTAATACACTCCTTAAATAGGAGAAAAACTGAGTTTAGAAACTCTTTACGCAAAATCGCGCAAGAATCTAACTCCAACAAGGAAACTCCAACTGGCCGGCCGGATGCCCAAAAATTGCTCCAGCAACTTGCTGTTTTGGCTTCACCGTGACCGACCGATCGGCCGGCCGGTCAGTGGCCTCTGTGCATGGTGATTTGAGGTGTCCATTTCCAACAGAGATAATGGTTTCGACTTTAATGGTGTCCCTACCAGTGGAACAAAGTCTCCACTAGATTCTCATAGGAATCTGGTAGGGAACGCAAAAGAATAAGGGCTTGGTCTTCATCTTTGAACACTTCCTTCATATCCATCAATTGGCACACCAGTTTGTTGAAGTGACTAATGTGATCATTAACACCAGGTCCCATCTGTCATTATCAGATTGTAGAATTGTCTCTTCAGGTACAGACGACTTAGGAGAGAATTCGTCACATAAAGGATTTCCAGCTTTGCCCAATGTTCCAGCGGCACTCTTCTCTCTAAGAACATTATAGAGAACATCATCCGATAGACACAACTGGATCGATTTATTAACATTTTAATTCATCTTCTTTCACTCTTCTTCCTTCATAGTATCCGGTCTCTCGTCCTTTCCAAGATGTGCTTCTTCTAATCATTGCTAAACTAGTAGGCCCCACATCTTCACCTTTCATAGTTCGAAGTTGTTTTTCCTGTTGAACTTCATGGTTAAGGCCATTAATACCTTGTCTTATATTCAAAATGGATTCCCAACATTAATTCTGATACCACTTTGTTGGGACCGTGAAAGCAACTCATAGTAGAATCAAACAAGGTAAACGGAATCGCACCAAACAAATCCAACCACAGAAGACAAACGAATTTTACGTGGAAAAATTCTTGTGGAAAAAAATTCATGGCACAACGTGAATCACTATGAAAAACGAAAGTACAAGAGATGAAAAACACTTACAAATCAAGCCCAAAGAGAAAACCCTAGCTTTTCTTCTCCTAAAACCCTCTAAACACATTTAAAAAATAAGTGTTAAACCCTAAGCCCGCATTACACAATAGCATAACAATGGAAATTGAAACAAAACACGCAAATCACACTAAACAACGTACGGTAGTCGATTAATCAGCCTGAGAGTTCGGTCGACCAAGCTTGGCCAAATATGTCCAGTGAGCAAACCTGAAATCCGGGGAGAGTTTCGATCGACCAAGCTAGGCTCGTCGGTCAACTGAAATCTCCAAAAGTGTCCAGAGATCAATTGTCTCATCTAAGGTAGTTTCAATTGACCGGCCACAATGATCAGTCAATCAATGACCCCCAGAATAGTCTAGATTAAAGACTTCATTCAACAAAATAATGGAAGTATAACCATAAAGAGATCTCTCTTGAATACCCAAACTGCATCACCCAAAGGTGGATTGGACTGCAAGCAAGATAAAAGAAATGAATTTCTCACCAACTAGAGATTGTAAAAAATTCCAAATACAACTCTTGAAGAAGACAATCGAAGAAACTGATGTTGTAGATGGACCCTCACGAACCTGGATATAAAGATTTCGGTGATAGAAGGCTCTTGATCTTCTTCTTTTTTAAAACTCCATTCTCTTTTATTTCTTTTCTTTTTTCCAAGAAAGAAAAATCCTTTTTTTTTTTGTCAGTCATGCAACCCACCCACCCAGTCAATCGCGCAACACAGCCACCAAGTCAGTCATGCAACACACCCACTGGTGCGTGTCAGCAGCAGGAATTTCACCCTGATGGGTTTCGAGACCGAGACCGCTTGTTGAAACTCCGCAGAGTCTACCAACGAGGCAAGGCCCCGTACCCAATATTGCTCTATCTCTCCATGCAAAAGACTTATTTTCTCTTATTTTACTTTGCTTGGCAAAAAGACCAAAATACCCCTCACACACGTGGGTCCCACCTCCACATGAGGAGAAACCCCTAACATGAAACTCCTCTTCTAAGGCTGCACACAATTACAAGGATTTCAAGTCCATTCAAACCCTATGCATGTATCGCAGTCCAAGCGCACCACCCCTTACATGAATTTGATATTGATCACAACTCTAGTGGGTCCACTAATATGCCCGATCACAATATTCAGCCTTTAGGTAAATCCTAACCATTGATCAAGTAGCCCACCTTATATAACTCTTACATGCAAAACTTTATTATGTACTGCTTTAGTGCTTGCTTGAATTGAGCAAAATATATATATATATATATATATATATATATATATATATATATATATATATATATATATATATATATATATGGGAAATGGTACTATGAGGTCGACCTCATGGGAAGTTCCCATGAGGTCGAGCTGGGTGGGCCCCCCCGTGATGTTGATCGGACATCAACACCGTGCACTTGATGGGTACCCTTTAGTTCATGCGATATCCCAAAAATCAGCCGTACATGGAACTTAGGTGGGCCATAACATCTAAAACCATGTAAAGATATGCCTAAAACATCTAAAAGCGCCTGGTGGGGCCCACCTGAGTTTTGGATGCAGCTGAAAGTTGGTATGACCCCTTGTCTAAGTGGACCACACACAATGGATGGTCTGGATTTGTGAACAACATGTTGGTGGGCCCAATAAACGATCATGAAGGTTTTAATGGGTAGATCACCTCTGTCAACTGTTATATGTGGTGTGGCCCACCTAAGTCATGGATTGACCTGATTTTTAAGACCTTTGCCCATCACGTAATGGTGCATCTGACCGATGGAGTAGATGTCCGATCAACATCACAGTGGGGCCCACACAGCTCGACCTCATGGTAACTTTCCATGAGATCGACCTCATAGTACCATTTCCCTATATATATATATATATATATATATATATATATATATATATATATATATTCCTAGTATATGCTGTCAAAGTAGCTGGTCATGGATATGAGATTGTTGAAAAGTTGTTCTGTCTCTTAATTTGTTTATCAGAAACCCTCAATTGTGCCACATGTAAGACAATCAAATTTAGTTGGTGGCACACTTATACAGGTGCATGCATCTGCTAGCCAACGTACATGCCACATGTTTTATTTCTTGAAGATTAATGGTGACATATATGCATACGTGGGATGCCTTAACTTGAATGGTGGTACAAATTACATATTAAATTACATATTGAAACATGATACAAATATAATTTTCATATGCACAAAAACTATAATGTCATTGAAAAGTAGTTGCATCTCTTCACCAGATAAACAAGGTCTATGGTCCAGCTATTATATATTCATGGTTTTTTATCATATGCAGATTGCATCTTGCACCCGCTGATTCACCCGGGCATATCCGTGAGGGGGCCAACCATGATGTATCTATTTATCTACTCTGTACATCCCTTTTCTAAGATCAGTTAAAGGCATGAGCTCATGAATGAGGCAGATCAAACAATCAAATGGACCCCACCAAATAGTAAGCGTGGGTTGCATTAAATGCACAAGCATTAAATGCAAGAGTAATATGTGGTGTGTTCCACTTGAACGTTGGATCTGCCTCATTCTTGGGCTCATACTTTAAATGATCTTAGAAAAGGGATGAACCGGGTGGATAAACAGATACATCATGGTGGGCCCCTCCACAAATCTGCCCCGGCTGGTAATCTGTCCCGACTGGGACTAGAAGTGCATTGGTTCTCATACACAAGGGATTGACAAATCATGAAAATTTGTAAAATCCAAACAACCTCTCTAAGTTTAAGGGCCTATTAGGTTGGCATCTGGAAACTCATTTTCAGCTTAAAATTTGGATTCCAGCAGAATTTGATTTTAACTGGTGTGTTTGGTGGCAAGTTCCAGGCAAATAGGATTTCGTCTGGAAAATTAAATTAAGTGGAACTAGGATTAGTGGAAATGGTGTGGGGGACCATTTCTACCAAAAGAAAAAGAGGTGGAAGTGGGCGTCACCACCTCCATGTATGCGTTGTACATCTATGTTGTATGTGTTTTATATCTCCACGGTCCATTAGTTTTGAAATCTCAATTAAGGGCATTGGACAAGAAATGAGGCAGATCTAAATCTCAAGTGGGCCACACCACAGGAAAACAATATTAATTGAACGTCTACCATTAAAAACTTCCTAGGGCCCACTATAATGTTTATTTGCCATCCAACCTGGTCATTTGTCTTGCGGGACTACAATAGGCCAGGGGCAAGGTTCTCAGGCGGATCCGAAGCCCAAGTGGGCCATGCCACAAGCAACTGTTGGAATAGAATCTGGATTACACCGTTTTCAACCAAACAACAAGTTACGCTAGTTTATGCAATTTTGGATTCCAACGGTGGAATCTAGATTTTTTCTAGAATCTGGGTTATGCGACCAAACAGGCCCAAAGAGGCCCATTGTAGTCCAAAGTCTTTATTTCAGTCATATAATGCGTTTCTTGAATATAATCTGGATCCGTAAACGAACACATCTACTAGAAAGGCTTTGATCATTGATTTAGACCATAGCCTCTGAAGAATCACTTTCATGTGGGCGACAGGAAAATGAATGACTGAGGTTGATTACACTTATACCAGTAAAGGTATTAGTATTGATTTGGACCAATCCATCATGTGGGCCCCACATTTGATTATTCAAAAGAATCACCTGGATTGGATGCTTGTAACCATCAGATAAATGGATAGTGTACTGTTTCTTCCAGGAAACTCACGATCAGTGACAGGGACCGTTCATCATGCATGCCCAACCTTTAATTGATCGTGACCGTGTAAATGTCCGTATTTGATTTCATACCTAACTCGAAAGTGTGCTAGATGCACTCACCTTGCTTACACAACATTGAAATCAATTGACATCCGTTGATTTTACACAATCAACGGGTGTGGTCCACCCAATGAGCAGGACCACCCAATTTTCATGACGAGCGATGTTGATGTTGGTACACACATTTTTCAACGATCAGATTGCCTACACTCATGACACGTCAGTGGAGTGAAAAGTTCATGTACGGGAGCCGCATTTGATCATGATCTCTTGAAAGATGTCCATCAGGGATATTTGTAGTGCATGGATCATCAATATTTCATAGTGGGGCCCACTGTGTAAACGGTTTGGATAACTCAACCATGGCCTCCCTTGTACAAACTGACGGCCCCAAGCGTGATGTATGTGAACTATTTAACGGAGCAGTGTACGATACATACATGGATGCAAGGGGTACTGCAAAGTAGCTTCCTTGTATGCTTTGACTATGGATCAGTGATCCAAACCGTTGGTCTGTTGGTCCCACCATGGATGGGCCATGCCCTAAGAAACTGCTTGATCAGATAATCCTAACCTTTGGTTAACAAGTGAAATGCTGCTATGGTCCGCATTCAACTGAAAAAGGTCAATCCAAACGCTTTCTATCGAATCCATGGTGGGTCCTACCAGCACTATGGGGCCCACGTGTTGTCTGTGTGACATCCCCTCCGTCCAAAACTCAAGTGGCCCAGACCACCGGAAACAGCGTGGATTGATCGCCTACCATTGAAACTTTCTGGGGGCCCAGGGAATTTTTTAATCAGGCAGATATTTGTATTTTCCCTTCATCCATGGATGGAATAACCCAGGAAGGATTCAATGGTGGACGTTACCGTCCCCACATTTTCCTATGGTGTGGCCCACTTGTCTTTTGGATCTTCCTTATTTTTAGGCTTCTGCCCTGAAATAAAAGCTGGCCAAAATGATGGACGGAGTGGACGTCACACGGACGTCGAGGTGGGCTCCATAGAGCTTTTGGCATACACAGACTGGCAGTAAGAGGGGTTAGAAGAAATTCGTGCTCAATGAGCCGGGCTCGGGCCGGGAAAAAACAGAATTTTAAATAGGCCCGGACCGACGGCCTGGCACGAAACAGTGCAAAATTCAGGCCAAGACCTACCCAAGCCCAGCCCATTGACAGCCCTGGTTGTTTTATTTAGGGCTGTTCAAAAAACCAATCAAACCAATAAAATCGACCGAACCGGACCGAACCAATCGATTTTGGTCGGTTTTCCAATTTATTTCGGGTTGGGTCGGTTTTTTTTATTAAAAAACCGAGAGTGTCAGTTCGGTTGTCGGTTTGTGAAAATTATAAACCGTTTTCAACCAAATCGAACCGATATATGTGTGTGCATGTGTGACAAGTTGAGGTTGGCCCCATTTCAATATTTACATGAAATCCACTTTAACCAGTAAGGGTGCCACCCCAAGTTAGGTCCAAGGCTAAAATATCATCTTTATCTGTAATTCAAGTGGACCACACCAAGAAAAAGAATTTGGAGGGTAATGTGGCCTGTACACTATTTCCAATCGTGTGGTCCTCCTGTATCAAAGATGACGCTGGTTTTCATCATTGGGCCTAAAATTGGGTTAGTCACCTGCTAGTTGGAGTGGATTTTTAAAATGCATGATAGTGGGGCACATTTAAACTATATTACCAATTACCTTATGTCAAGTAAAAGAATTTTACGTAGACATGGACTCTGCGGCACAATGAGGGAGCGAATTAGGGTAACAGTTCAGTGGGTGTTATCCTAACTGTGTGGAGCCCACTTTGATGTATGTTTTGTATATCCATTCTGTTCTTCTGTTTTTTTCTATCATTTTAGGACATGATTCTAAACCTCAAGAATATCCAAATCTCAAGTAAATAATACCATTGGAAACAATGATGAATAACCATTAGAAGCATTTTATGGGCCATAAAAGTTTTGGATTGAGGCCTAAACCGATAAAACCGACAAAACCGAACTGACCCGAATTTATCCGGTTCGGTTGGTGATGGGTCATCGGTTCGGTTCGGTTGTTAAATATTTAAAACCGACTAAGTCGATTCAGTTGGATATTTTTCCTCAAAACCGAACCGACCGAACCGTGCACAGCCCTAGTTTTATCGGCTTCTCAATGGCTCAAGCCATGTGCTGGATGGCACACATCGGACAAGTCAGCAGCCGTCAATGGAAGCACCACAGAGTGACACATGTCTCCAGCTGCTGCATCCCACATGGCATCATGGGTGTCTCATTGTCACGCCCAGATACTTTCATGAGAGGAGCCCCTAATCAATAGCCTTTAATACGGACGGTCAAGATAATTTTGCACAAAATAGGTGGAACCAACAATCCAATCCATCTATTTTATAGCTCACACTATGATTCTAAAGAAGCATTTATGTTATAAAGTCCCATCTATGACACCCATGTCTATACCTCAAGTGGCAGACTAAGTGAAGATAGCCTCGTTTCAACATTGAGGTCATGGTATCGATTCCCATAGTGGGGGTGGCTAACATTGTGATGTGACTAACAGGGGTGGGTGGGTATACTAACAATGGGGTGTGTGAACTAATTCATAAAAATAGATAAATAAAAAGTCCCATATATGGTTTGGAAAAACAATTGCTATAAAAGAAAGGCTGTGTCTAAGATGGTTTTAGCCTTTAGGTGAATCTTAGTTTTACATGGTTGCCCTTAAAAAAAATTAAAATTAAAAAGAAAATGTCCTAAACTTAATAGACTGTTTATATCCATCTCTTGGGCACTATAACTTAAAAGCGAATTTTACCATAATGTTCGCATATTGCAAAGTAGCAGGGAAGTGGTTACTTGTTGGTGTTTTGGGGGACCCACCATGATGTATCCATGCAGTTCATCCATTTTTCCATATTATTTTAAGGCATGAGCTAAAAAATAAGGCAGGTCCAAATCTCAGGTGGACCACACCATAGGAAACAATGGTGATTGAATGGCCACCATTAAAAACTTCCTACAGTCCACCTTAATGCCTACGATAAAAACTTCCATACAATTTGTATTAGGAAGAAGATACACGATCAATCTTTTGGAGTAACGATCAAATTGTAATTGTTTCAATGAAGGAGTACAATATATGTGCCCATGTGATCATCGAGCTTCTTTCAAATTTTAGAAACGGTAGATTTTGTTAGATTCTTCTTAAAAGGGTGTTTGTTTTTCAATTCCCTCACATAAATATATGTAAATGGATAATGATTAATTACCAATGTATTCCTACACATGTTTATATGCTAATAGTGATGGCTCGCTATTTTACACTAAAATCGAGGAAGAAGTGAGATTCATGTGGGGCCCACTGATATATGTGTCTTATCCACGCTATCCATCCATTTTGGGCTAATTTTAGGGCATGAGCCCAAAAATGAGGCAAATCCAAAGCTCAAGTAGACCACACCACATGAAATAGTTGGTTGAATGCCTATTGTTAAAAGCTTTTTATGACCACAAATTCCTATGGTGTGGGTCACTTGAGCTTCGGATCTGCCTCATTTTTTTACTCATGCCCTAAAATGCTCCGACAAAATAGATAGACGGCATGGATATGTCATAAATATCACAATGGGGCTTACCAATTTATGTTGATCATTTTTAAACAACTTTTGTAAGGAAGTAATTACCACTATACCAAACATTGGTAAACGATTTTTTTTTTTTTTTTTTTAGAAAGCAAGCGAGGCGAACTCTCTTATTACTAACCCAGGGCAAAGTCTGCTAAAAATACAACAAGAGGGCAATGCCCAAAGAGAAAACAAAGAAAAGAAAAAAGCAACCCACACCTCGGGCGCAAGGGAAAGAGAAGAAGAGAAAAAGAAGGAGAGGGAGAAAAGACCCCTAAGGAATGAACGACCCACAACCCGAGCCAAGCATCAAATCAATACAACAATCTCGATCTTGGTAAGAAATCTAGTGGGGGAGCTCATATAAATACTAGCTAAAGAAATAAGACAATCTTTATACAATTTGTTATAACACCAAAATAACATTTGTTTGAAGTAGCAAAATGGTGCAACCACTTTGCAAACAAGCGCATCTCACAAGAAGAGGTCGGCAGATCTTTGATGGCTCGGAGGCTTTGCAGGTTTCCCATCAAAATGGTAACACTTGCATGATGATCAATTGAAAAGAGTGGTAAAGCAGTTATTATCATTCGCAAACACTTGTCCATTATCTTTTGAGTGATATATTCGGAAACGATTCCCCAAACAAGAGAAGCATTGGGAGAGCAACAAAGGAGCCCAAGCCTAAAAGCCGAAATCTCAACACAAGCTAAGGTCTAGCTACGGGTAAATAATAATTATTACCCATTTACATATATTTACTTGCATTTTTCTTCATTTACAACAAAAGAAACACCCCCTAAAGGATTTAAAAACTCTAAAAACCGTTCCTGACATGACCTGATGTAAAAACTGAACCGATACATTCGTTGTGGTCATCTGATGGTCATAAAGATGGTCGTTGTACAATTTTTAAGTAGGACATCTAATAAATATGATATAAATTTAGATAGACGGTTGATCTTGTGAATGTGATGTTGGGATTAAAAATGTACGGGTCAATTGGATTGAATGAGCATTAGTTAAATTTTCATTGTGGTCAGAGTTCGATAAGTAGGATTTCTAAAGAATTGTATAGTGTAGGATTACATACACCATAGAAAACTCTGAACAATCAATGACATATGTGTAACCGTTGAAAATAGATTTGAACGATGTAAAACATTTATTTATATATCAAGTTTAAGATGAAATATTTAAGGTCATGGATGATCAAAAGTAAACAACGTAAATGAATTCGATCTCTAGTTAATGGTGATGTAATAGTCTAGATTGAAATCGAACGGATGGATGCTTATCTATTTATGGAAAGTCATTTCAATGGTTAAATCGATGATTGATCAAGTGTGTTAAGATAATAAGTTCAAAATGTGTAAAAGTAAGTATATATACATGTATACTTGAGCATGGATCTTAGATCGTGATGTCGCTGATAGGATGAGCCTACACATGGGTAACGAATAAAATGATTAGATCAGATTCTCGATTAAATATACATATACATAAATATAATGATCTCGTGATTGATTTACTATAATCAAGTGGTTTAAAAGCGAAGTGGATAATCGGATATCTTAATCTAGTGATGATGAATCATTTCAATGGTTGGTTTGATGAACGATCAAATATATTAAGATATATGAAAACCTAAAGCTTATAGTGGTGTGTATATGTAGGTCTAAGGGTGTGTGCATGCACGTTCATTAAATCATCTCTAAAAAAGCCTGCTCGCCAAAATTCAAACATAGGAGAGCACTCATGACATCTATCTTGTCTTCCTTTACAAGCTCCACGTCAACTCTCAATGTTAATCCTGTAAAACTACCCATTATTGATGTCAGGCCTATATATCACATATGTTAGCTTTATTTGTTTATCTCAAAATTTAGCCTTACATGATGTTTTTTGTATTGTCAACTTTCATTTCAATCTCATATTTGTCGATAGACTAACTAAAACCTTGAACTGTGTTGTCATCTGTTTTCCAACCATCTATGTTTGTCAAGACCTGACATTGAGGAAGCCAATTGGAGTATAAGAAATATGAGACAGACTCTACCATTACATCCCATCCAAAGCACCTATAGCCATGTCAGCAACTCAGTCTCTAGGTTCCACTCTCTAACACATATGTCTTGCTTACCCATCTATCTCTCACTTATCGCAATTATTTTCACTTTAAATAATGTGTTTTCTTTTAATTCTTCTTGTGATGTTTGTCAACTAGCTAAACAGATACGTCATCTATTTCAATTGAGTTATAAGACGAGTAATAATCTTTTTTATTTCATTTATTATGACATTTGGGATGGCTATTCAACAACATCCTATTTCGGTGGTCATTACTTTCTTTCAATTATAGATAATCGATTATTCTCATTGTACTTGAATTTATCTTATGAGATTTAAATCTGAAACATACTTGATATTGAAAAACTTTTTTAACATAATCAAAACTTAATTCTAATGTCAGGTTCACAAAGTTCGTATGACAATGGAACTAAGTTTCTCTCTAATTTAATACAAAAAATAAAATCTTTAAAAAAATAAAATCCTTCATTGATAAACTTGCATTGAAATTCCAGAATAAAATGGAGTAGTTGAGCACAAACATTAACACATTCTTGAAGTTGCTTAAGCTTTACACTTTTAAGCAAATTTATCTTTATCATTTTACGAGTATACGTCTTAACAACCGCTTACCTAATTAATCACATACCTACTCCTAATTTGGATGTTAAAATTTTATATGAACTACTTTTCAAGTATGAACCTTCTTATAATCTTCTTTGAATTTTTAGATGTTTGTTCTATGCTCACACACTTACCAACAATCATCAAAGTTTGTTCTTCATTTTTTAACATATTCTTTTCACTATTTTGGTCATCGAGCTTATCACATTTATGATCTTGAAAAAAATATACATTTATTTTTAGATATGTCGCTTTTGTTAAAACTATATTTCTTTTCAAGACCCCATCTAATATCTACAATGCATCCTCCTCATTATTCTTATGCCAATTCTTGAACCATACTATGATGCATCCTTACACACTTCTACTTCTACTAATGTTCCTCAATCAACTAGTGTCCATCGTTCCCATTGCATCACTACTTGACATACTTGCCTCAATAACTTTATTTATCTTACTCTTTCTAACATACATCATCTCCTACTTCACTATCTTCAAAGCCCTTTGCAGGTACTCTCTATACATTGTCTAATTTTCTTTCATATAATCATTTTTTTACTAATCATGTCACCCTACTCTCTGCTATCTCTTCTTATGATGAGTCAACTTCTTTTGCTCAAGCTATTAAACTTCCCCATTGGCATGAAGCAATGACTATAGAAATTCAAGCATTAAAGCAGAATAATATGTGAATCTTATAATCTCTTTCACCAAATAAAAAGTTCATTACTTATAGGTGAGTGTATAAAGTTAAATATTGTACTAACATATCTATTGAAAGCTATAAAACTCGTTTAGTAATAAAATGATATAATCAGATTGAGGGTTTAGATTATTATGAGATATTTGCATCAATTGTCAAACTTGTAACTATGCACTGTCTCTTAAATGTGGTTGTTATACATTGTTGGTCCTTACATTAACTCGATGTCAACAACAACTTTTCTCCATAGAAACCTTAATAAAGAAGTCTATATGACAATCCCTCCTAGTTTTGCAAAATAAGGGGGAGTAACGAATTTGTGACCTTAACAAGTCCATCTATACCCTCAAACAAACATCAAAAATTTAGTTTGATAAGTTTTCCTCCACACTCAAAATAACTGGTTATCAACAATTCTTAGCAGATCACTCTCTTTTTTATTGTTCTCAAGGAGATCGCTTCACCGCAATCCTTATTTACGTTGATAATGTCATCTAATAGGAAATAATCTGACTGTCATTATTTCCTTGAAGGAGTTTCTTCATACCAAGTTTCATATTAAAGACATTGGTCATCTCAAATACTTCTTAGGCATTGAGGTCACATGTTCTCAAACTAAAATTTTCTAAGTCGTCGCAAGTATACTCTTGATATTCTCAATAATAGTGATCATCTTGGTGCCCGCCCTGCTATTGTGTCAATCTCAAAAGGTTAACCTGCTGGGTGGAGTATACCCAGAGTATATGAAGCTCCTTCATCGTCTCCTCTAACTAATGTGGGACTAACCCAACAACCCCCCCTCTCATAGCGGGTGTGGGGCTCTTAAAACTGGTCTCAATCTACTATAAGCTGCTTTACCATGCTTAGCCACGATCCTCTCTCTTGGGGGAGGGGGGGGGGGGGGGAAGCTTCCTAATATTTCATGGTCCTCTATGGAGATTGAATACCACAATATGATTGTGAATTCATTTAACTCAAAACCCTCTTTTATTACCTTAGAGTTCGGCACTCCCAACCTATGCATCTTTATTGTGACAATTAAGCTGTTCTTTCATTATTAACAATTTTGTCGTTCATGAACGTACACAACATATAGAACTTGATTGTCACCTTGTATTGGAAAAATTATTATCTAGCCTTCTCACAACCTCTTATGTTCCCACTAAACATTAACTTGCAGATAATTTTACAAATGCATTTGGTCGGAACTAATTTCATCTTTTACTTAGCAAGTTGGGCGTTCAAGATCTTCATGTGCCAACTTGACGGGAAGTATTAGGCAAACGCAGATTTGATTTTACACAGAGATTCTTTCTCACTCTAAATCTTAATAAGAGATTTTATTTTTCCATTCCAAATCTTATTTAGAGATATGATTTTATTCACCCTATAATCTATAAATATATAATATTGCAAAGAGTTTCACATTGAAAAATAAACACAATTCTTTATTTGTACTTTCATTTTTTGTCATGCTCACTATGAATGGACCATTAATCATGTTAAAGTTTGTTTAAGAATTAGTACTATTCAGTATGGACGTATAAAAAGGTGGCACATGCAATGCATGGAGAGAGGAGAAATGATTTACAGGTAATCAAAGTGAGGAAAGTTTGTCTCCTCCTTAATACTTAGAATGGGCCAAGGCTTTGGGCTGGGCCAGGCCATTCATCATTGGCCCTGGCCTGATTTTGAGCCCAGGCCGAGACCTCAGGACATGTTTAGGGGCCCAAGTGGTGGCCCTACAAGGTCAGGCCAGGCCACCCTACCATTGACACTCCTAATAAAACACCAATGGTCTAGATTACCAAACTATGGCCCACGTTTGTCGTATTTGGAAATCCATAAACAATGTGCAAAGAGCCATTGATATAATTTCTCTAACAAGACTGAAACTTCCCCACCATAGAAAATCTTGACCATTCATCTGTAGAGCTGCTGCACACTCATCTCAAACTAACCGTTCAGATCGTTTGCTCCACTTTAGATGGCTCACAACCTAAAAATCATACTCAAAGGGTGCTCTTATATGGCAGATTTTAATGGACCATTGCAATGAAAAAAAAATCAATGGCCCAAATTGAACAAACAAATGCACCTCAATAAAATAAAATAAAAATGTTTTATAATAAATCTAATTTTAGATGTATAACCGTCTATAGTAGTTCCCATTGTTTGACGGTGCAGATTGTTGCACATAACTGTATAATAGCTTAGTGCGTGCCTATGGATGACATGCTCTAGCAATGTATTAAAGAATTCTTCTTTGAGAAATTTCATTTTCGTTTCTACATGAGATAAAGAAGGCAGTGTCAGAGGGGGTATAAATAAATAAAAAGATTTGAAGGTGTCTTTATGCCATTTATATGAGGCTGTATATGTAATTTTAAGACTTTGCTGGGAGGTTTGAGTAAAAGATGGGAAAGAAGATATAAATTGAGTGAAAACACATTCCTACTCTCGCCGTGTATGATGGTCCATGTGCGGCCACTATGTATGCAACATACACGTGAAATTTAGATTTTTATTTTCCCATGATCCTAACCTTTGGTTCGTGGAAATTTGTTTCTCGAGATTTTGACCATTGATTATTTTTCATTTATTCCATCTATTTGATGGTGGCCAACCAGATAGTTATTATCATCCCTTAAGTTTGGATTATGACCCTACTAGACTTATTTGAACGGTTTGGATTGAAGTATATCGCTGTCACTTGTACAGATTCTATGTGCACCGGCGGATAGTCACACAGTAGATGATACGGTAGAACGGGAAGAATCGAAATATGGTGCAGCCATCTCTATATGGTACATGTGATAGGGTGATGAGTCAATCAGAACTGTCAATCTAGTGGGCCTCATTATTAATGGATGGCTTATATGATTAAAATCTCACTTATCAGATGATCACAAGCGTCAATTTTTTTCATACCCCAGAACTTAACGTGGGCCGTCAATCCTTTTTCTTCATAACCTTTTCCTTAAAGGCTAATAATCAGATGGATTGGATTATCCAATGAATGTGTGTCTTGAGGAATTTTCCATCCACAGTAAATCCCAATAGATTGACGGTCCAGATTGATACACAACCCTGCAATGAATGTATACAGTGCAAGATGAACTGTCAGCGGATAAAATAACTCCTCATAAATCTAACATTTTTTTGTTATGATTGCTATGTACCCCATCAGAAGTGGGCCCCACAAATGGGACAGTCTGGATTGAGTACGCCTGATGCCTGCCTGTGTATGTCCCACCATTCTCTGCATCTATCTTCTTCCATGAAATCCTCAACCTCCAAATATAAATAACGGAATAAAGTGCATGGAAATGCACTGAGTCGTGGTATGGCTGATTACCCTCCAAGCCTCTGTGAGTGCGGATAACTTCCAATTTTTCATGTTCTTGTGGCATCCAATCCTTCCAATAGGTTGACTACACCATGAAGATGAACTATAACAAAAATCAACCCCATCTACTGATTATATGGGCCACACTACAGAAAACGATGAATAACCATTGATAAATAGAAAAATACAATTCTGGTCTACTCAATGCGTGAGATGTGGCTGATTTCTAAAAGGCAATACTCATGGTGGGGCCAACCTATTGAACGGGTTGGATGCTGCACGCACATGAAAGGTTGGAAGTAATCCGCTGGATGGACCGTGATTTGTGGTCCAGCCAGTTGGAGTTGAGGCCCTCTCATCGAAAAACATTGGCTTGTCGATCCTTGACTCGCTGGTCGACTCATCCCAGTGCTCAACTGGGTGACTGTGTCCAGGTGCACCAGGATTGAATTGAGTTGGGTTTGTCTAGCCTGACTTGGGAGCTAACTTGGCGAGTCGAATGGGACTCAAGTGAGTCCACTCGCCAAGAAGGGAGAAGAAAGAAAGATCAAAAGAATTTAAAATTAAAATTTTGACCCACCTGGCCGACCCACTGAGTCCCAAATTGACCCGGTTCAGTGACAAGCCGAGTTCCCGAGTTCAAGTCCGAGTTTGCAAACTTCGACTATCCACTCTCACCAACACGGCCGTGTAAACATCCAAACCATCCATATGTAGGCCCCACTACTTTAGATGGGCCATGATCAGAATATTGCACCAAGAAAAAATCTGAACCGTCGGAATGATGGTCATCAAACGGAGTGCCGAATCGATAGGTTGACGTTGATCAAAATTCAACGAACAAGATGTTCGTTATCCAGCGGTTAGGATCATCGTCCAATCTATCTGATGCCACAACTCAAGGCTATTGCAGTAAAAATCCCCGAGCCAGTGCATTGATCATCACGGAACATTACTGTCCTCATGCATCGCAACCTGAACAGTACAACTGAGCCCATGGTTTGGTCATCCAGACCGTTGATATGATAGGCCCCACCATGGAGTCACAATTTTCCATTTTGGGCCTTAATCCAAACCATTCTCTCCATAGAAAAATTTCCTTGGCCGTCGATTCATAGGTGACTGGATCTTCGAATCTAGAAGATGTTTCGTACATCTCCTGCAGATCCCAGGGCCCATGGAATCAAATGATCTGGATCACCAGACCGTGGGCCCCACTGTCCCGTAATTAGGACACTCCTCACACTATTCAAGTCCTGACTCACCATGACCCTACAATACCTATCTCAAATAACTCCTCTCAGCATTCATAAGGCCATTTATACACATACGTATATGCATGAAAAGAGTTCCGTACTCTGGAAGAGTGTCATAGTTGATACGCAGGAACTTAGAAATTGCATACGTGGCAAATAACTAGTAAAATTAAACCGTTCAAATTATGTTACTTAGTGTGGATATATCACAAACCAAAAATTAATCTTATTAGATTATCTAACTATCTGATTGATTTGCATCTATTGGACGGTTGAAAATGAAAACAAATATCCAATAGCCCTAATTTCTACAAACAAGTCTATCAATCAAAGGTTAGGATTGTTCAACTAATTTGATCTTAGGGTTGTGACTCCAAGACAGTGGAATGGACAATCTAGTCGGTTTGTTTGAGTTAATTTATGCCACGTGTACAATGTCTAAGTGCCTGAGTATCAAGCGGCATACGCAGCCTGCGTATCATATAACTCCTTTTGCCAGCCAAACTCCAGGCAGTCTAGAAAATTGAAATCTCCCAACCTAGAGCTATTAAGATCATTCATGGATTCTTTTATTGTTAGGGTAGTTATTTGATACTCTGGCAAGGTATGATGGTTGATATGCAGGTGCTTAGGAATTGTATCCCTGGCATATATCAACTCATTTAAACCATCCAAATCGCGGGATCCAAGATATCTAGGTCGCTTTCCAAAATTAAGATTGGTTGAACGATCCTAACCTCTGATTATTGAGCATTGTTATTGAATTTGGACCATCCACTGTTTTTCATTAGGACCGTCCATTAAAGTCCACCATCAATCATCAACGAAATCAAGTGTACAAGCCGTCTAGAATGGGACCCACAATTTGGATGGTCTAGTTTAAGTTACCAATATGCCACGTGTACAGTTTCTTAATGCCTGCATATCAACATCACACTAGAGGAAAGTATCTAAGTTTTGTTCTTACTGTTATTATGATTACTATTGAGAGAGGTGTTTGATACTCTGGCAGAGTGTGATGGTTGATACGCAGCAGGCACTTAAAACTTGTACACAGTGTGTATATTAATTCAAATTATATTATTATTATTATTATTGTTATTATTATGGTGATGGTGATGATGGGAATACTACAAGTTCGACCTCAAGGGAAGCTTCCCATGAGATCGAGCTTTGTAGGGTCCCACTGTAATGTGTGACGGACATCCATCCCATCAATCAGATGCAACCTTCCATGTTGGGCCATGAGGCCTAAAAATCAGGTCAATCCATGGCTTAGATGGGCCACACCACAGACAACAGTTGAAAATAGATACCCATCCATTGAAATATTCATAATTATTTATTGGCCCTTTGAGATGTGTTTCAATATCCGTCCCATCCATTGTGTGTGTGTGTGTGTGACACTTGGATGAGACATTAAGTTTCATCCATATCAAAAACTTAGGTACGCCCACCGAGTGGTTTTAGCTGTTTTAGGCACATTTTCACATAGCTTCAGATGGTATGTCGTACTTGAGTTCTAGATACAGCTGATTTTTTTGATATCCCATGACCTAGAGCGGACCCACCAAATCCACGGTGTGAATGTTCAACATAGATCATAGTGAATGTTCAACGTAGATCATAGTGGGCCCACCGAGCTCAACCTCATGGGAAGCTCCCATGAGGTCCACCTCATTGTACCATTTCCCATCATCATCATTATTATTAGTTGTTAGTTGAATGCATGTACCAAAGAAAACCCAAATCAGAACACTTAAATGTGATCTTAAAGAAAGAAACTAAAGGAGGCCATCTACTTTCCCCACCATCTATAAAATCTGGCTGCAATTTCCTGTGTGGCCCCTTCAATGCTCCCACCTCACTAAGTCATACAGAGGCTGTCTTAAGATCTAAATAGCTCTGAGGATAAGGGGCATTTTCATCATCGAGAAATGAAATCCACCACCTTTGGAATTCTTAAGTTAGTGTTTGTGTACCTGAAATTCATTTTTCAGAATTTTGCAATCCATCTTAAAGATGAAAAATCCCCACTTAGCAAAATTAGAAGAGAGAAACTTTGATACTCTGGTAAAATGGGGTAGATGATACACAGGCAATTAGAAAACACTTACAAATTACCTATGTAGCATATGTGTAATTCAAATTAAACTGTGCAAACTATGGCGGACATATAATGGATGATTAAAAAATGAAAAATATTCAATGGTCCAATTTCACTAAATAAGTATCTAAGAAAATTAGAAGTCAGGATTTTCCGACCAATGTGGGTTCCACAGTTTGGTTGGTTTAATTTGAGGTAAGGTATAGTATTTGTACCATTTCTGAGAGCATGAATATGAAGTGTCGTTTTCTGCCAGGGTATCAAATAACTCCCAAATAGAATCTCATTGGAATTCATTCACCCCCTGTTAGGCTCAGGGCCCAAAAATCATCTCCATCCATTATTTAGGTGGACCATATGATTGGAAACAGTTTGCAAGCATAGTGAAGCCTCCAAATTGTTTTCTTTAGTGTGGCCCATCTCGATCATGGATGAGCCTAATTTTGGAACCCTGGCCTAAATTTTGGTGTGACATTTAATGGTTGGAGTGGATTTCATATAATGGTGATGGCAGGCTTTGTAAAAATCAAGGGTGGACATTTCTCTCCCAATTGTTTCTTTTGGTGTGCCCACATGAATCCCAGGTCTTCCAGAATTTTTGCCATAAGGATAATGTTGGATGACTCATCTAATGGTGAGAGTAGATTTGTGGGCACGTTAGTGGGTGTTTCCCTGGCTGTGGAGCCCATCTTTTTTTTTTCAACACACACTCACACTGAATCACCACAATGCGTACTCAAACCCATCATCTCTATGTTGAAACTCTTGTGAGTCTACCACTGAGCCATGAGTAGAGACCCCTATGGGAGCCAGTTTGATGTATGTGTTGTATGTCAACGTTGTCCATCAGTTTTCTAGCTCATTTTAGAGTAAGGTCTCAAATTTGAAGCAGATTGGCCACACAACAGGGATTCAATGCCCACCATTAAAAACTTCTTAGGGGCACAAAAGTTTTGGATCAAGCTGATATTTGTATTTTCGTTCATTAGGGTTCATGTGACCTTATCAATAGGTTGTATGGCAAATAAATATTACAGGGAGCCCTAGAAAGTTTTTAATGGTGGGCACTCAATCACCATTGTTTCCTGTGGTGTGGTCCACTTGAGATTTGGTTCTGCTTAATTGTTGGTGCCATGACCTAAAATGAATTGAAAAACTATGTTGGACGGCATGGATAAATAATGCATACATCAAGGTGGCTCCACTCCTAGGAAAACATCCACTATTTTGTCACCTAGATAACACCATGTCCACGCCCGTGGCAAACAGGCTCTCAGGTCTCTTCAATCCAGAAGGGGTCAGAGGCACAGGTGGGCCCTACCGTGATGTCTATGTGAAATCTTCTCTTACCACCAAGTGCTTCATACCATGTTAGACTCGGGACATAATCAGCTTCATTTGTGATTTAGGTGAACCACATGATTGGAAACAATATATAAGGCAACAAAGACCCTCCAAACTGTTTTCATTGGTGTGGTCCACCTCAATCATCTAAGCCTAATTTTTAAAATCCATGCCTATTTTCATGTTGCATCTAATGGTTGGAGTGAATTTTGTATAATTATCACAATGGAGCCTATAAAAATCAATGGTGGTTCTCTCCTAGCAATTCCTTTGGTTTGGCCCATTTCAGTCATAGGTTAGTCTCAATTTTTGCCCCGAATGTTATAACATTGGATGACCATCTAATGGTGAGAGTGAATTTCACGTGCACATCACTATGACCCTTGGATGGATTGCCTTTGACCTGGAACCTATGCAACCTATTGAAAAGTAGATATTTGCACTTTTGTGGGCTCATTTATGTGGTACACTTGAGGCTTGGAATTACTTCAATCTTAGCTAAAGTGTTATGCTTTGACGGGCTTATCTCAATGACTATCTATAATGTTACACATGTACATCATTTTGGGATATTATAGATGATTAAGTTAATCAAATTCAGACTTTTAAATTGGAAACATATCCATGGTAGGTCTCGCGGTTTGGACGGATACTCCGCCCGAGTATCAACTTCTCTTTTCATCGGTCTCCCTTCTCCCTAGCTCAGGGCATCAAGCTATCAATGGGCCAGGCCTCAAGTATTGTGGGCCTAGATTGAGCCCATATGATTGGGCTGAACTAATGGACAACCCTTATTTGGGCCCAGACAATTCTAGCTTCCACTGCCTATTTGTTGGTTGCGAATCCGACGAGTAAGATTGGATGATCAGGGAGATTTTACTACAATGCCCTGTCCATTCAGGAGCGAAATAATAGACGGTCCAATTGTGGATGACCTCACGGGCAATTGAAGAATGAGATAAATAGGATTGGGTCCTTAGTTTGTAGGGCTTTCAATGGGTCGGATCTGGCTCCAAGTTTAAAAACCGGATTCATATCTAAAAGGTGATATCCATATCCGATCCATTTATAAATAGCCAGATCCATTTTCAATACAAAATCCATATAACCATCGGATCCAGGTCAGATCTAGGTCTAAATCTACCATCACAAATTTAAAAAATATATAATTTAATATATTTAATTTAGTAAGAAAATGATGCAAATCTCAGTAAAACTGTGATATGGCTGACCTCAGATTGGCATGTGTCTCAATTTTGAGAGGTGGCCTAAAATAATCTAGAAAACAGATGAGATATAACATATACACTAAGGTGACAATGAGTCGGATCTGGATGGGATTCAGTTGGATCCCGCTCCAAGTGCTAAAACTATAGACGGATTAGGATCGAATTCGGATCTACGTGAATCCAAATTCATTTTAATTAATAGGACCTATTTTAAGATCAAAATCTACATTATACAGATTTGGAGCGAATGGGATCTTGGATCTGACCCACTCCATTGAGAGCCCTATTAGTTTGTACAAATGGGCCATGTTTCCATATCCAGATCGTGATCTGATGGGTGCCATAGTAGATGGGCCATGTGCTTAAATTCTCACTAAATCACAACCCTTGGATGGGTGGCGTGCAAATAGACAGCCAAGAAATGAACTACACGAACGACCAAAAAATGCCAAAGATGGGCGGATAGGATCTTCCGATCTGGGATACTTTCGGTGCCTTTGTTTCGTGCATTGTGGGGCCCATCATATAAACGGTCTAGATGAAGATATTGTGCATATCCTTGGGTCTGAAGCTCATATAATCTTTCGTTGCTATAATCACCAGTCGTTTACGCGGTGTGGGCCACCGGAAACTAATGAACGGCCAGAAAATAAATACTAGTCCCACTGTAGCTAACATGAGTAAAACCACCTAATTTTTCGGCCAGATGATCTACGAAGTGGGGTCCACCTGACATATTTGCGTGAGTGCTTGCATGTAGATGGGAAGCTGTACGCGCATGTGTTTTATAGTTTATAGTGCTCCTAGTTGCATCGGCTGACTTGGACATTTTAATCGATCAATCTCAACTGTCCATTAAGTCCGGAACACATTTTAAGGCCCACCATGCAAAAATTGCACTGATCGGATGATCCAATCTATCCTTGATTTGGTATTATTTTCGATAGCCGTCCATTTTCGAATCCATGGATCGGATGGCTGCAATTTCCTAACAAAAATGATTCTAGGAAGCATGAGCAATCCCTTATGGTCCTTAACAAACAGGTGTGGATCAAACTGTTGATTGGATATATTTTGTGTAAACAATCTTGACCGTCCATATTAAAGGACATCGATCGAATGGTTAATATTTGTCGGATTGGTGTGAAATTTGACTGGTAGCCCATGAAATGTGCGTTGGACCTAATCAAAAGTCTAGATCAATGGATAGGACTGGCTAAGTGTCCCAATGCAACTTGGAGCACTGAGAGAATTGGATCATTTCTCCCATTGTGAGAAAAAGTTTGATGCTCTGGCAGACTGTGTAGATGATACTCAGGCAATTGGAATTTGCATACAAGTCAAATTAAACTGTCCAAATTATGGATCCGATTAAGATGTATCTTGAAAAAAAAATTACACTTATTTGATAAAAATAAAAATAAAAATCCAATGGTCCTATTTTAACAAAAAAATCGCCGTCCACTTATCAGATATTACTATTGTTCAACCTACCTGATTTTGTGACCATGACTTAGTGTCAGTGGGTTCCACAATTGGGTTGGTTTAATTTGAGTTAAATGCATGCTGCTATTCAATTTATTAGTGATATGTATTAGTGCCTGCATATCAAGTGTCATACTCTGCCAGAGTATCAAATCACTCTCTGCAAATCCCACACGCGTGTACAAGGTTGCTAATGCAACACACAACCACATGCGTCAGCCAAGCATATTGGTACAAGATCTGTTCTATTCATCATATGCATACCACTATTTAGATATTCCTGCCCAAGAATCAGGTCGTTCCAATCCTGAGGTGGGCCACAGATTACAAAATAATTTGCTAAAGTTTTTTTTAACCGTCCAAATGTTTCTGACATTTTGGCACCATCTGAATGGACCAGATTTATCTTTGGGAGAGAAAATCTTCATTATCAAAATCACCTATTGAATGGCTTGCATATTGCACCTTTCAGACATGCTGGCACATGTGGTGGCGTGTGTGCATTGCAGCCTTGTACACGCGTGTAGGCTTAGCTCTATAATCGTCCACCTACCTCATATATGCCAACATTTCAAGTTTGTAGAATATCTAAGCCGTCCAAAAGGTTGACCACGCCATCAAGAACACCTGCTGTAAAAACCCAGACCAATGAACCCATCTATGGGCCACACCATAGAAGACAGTGGACAACAGACGATCTGGTCCAAAGCCTGTGCGGACCACCTGACGAATGGATCAGTCTGCCTTTTGTGTAGACCAATTGCACTAGTTGGATGATAACACTATCAACGTCCAACTAATTGTGTTTGATACCTCACATAAACGAACCAGATGAAGTGGCCTGATCATGGTTTCTCAACTCAGGCGACTGGTCCAAACTCGTGCGTCTACTAGTCGAGTCACAACTCACCTGAGTCAGGGGTATTTTGGCCCAACTAGTTTTAGTCAGACTGAATAAGGTGGGCTCATGGTATGAAACCAACCCGTTCGAGACTGAAACTGAGTCAACTCAGGCGAGTTGGATATGACTCGGACAAGCCATCAAACCATGGACCTGATTAAGGGGAAGCACATGTCATTTTAATGCATCTTGAAATACTTCCCTTTCAATTGGGAGCCACTATTTACACCCATCTCTTCCAATGGAAACACCTTTTTGCCATGCAACAGTACGAAAGTATAGAAAAAGAAAGGTGGACCTATCAGTTCGCTCTGTACACATGTCAACAACTATTTATATAAAAAAAATCCTAAACATAGATATGGAAGAAAAATAATCTTTTAATAAGGTGGAAAAGTGGTTAGCAAGCTTATTTTTATAAAAATGTTAAAAAGTCAACGGTTAGATTATAAAATATAATTATAAAAATCTTTGAAAAAGTGATGGTTGATATACTGGCACGTTAAAAAAAAAATTAATAATAATAATAAAATAAAATCATTTTGACTAAAAGATTATAACCTTTGATTACTGGCTTGACTGGAGTCACTTGCAAGACATGTGAGGAATTGGTCTCCACTTGTGTATCAACCATCACACTCTATCATAGTAAAGAGATGGAGATTAGAAGGGTCATGGCAAACCTGACTCATTTGATTACTCCTTTCGTTTTCTTACCAAGGGTATTTGAACTCCATAAGAATATACTATGGTTGAAATGGGTAAAAAATAATAGGGTGGGGACTATCCAATCTTTTGCATTCATTTTAGGGTTAGGCCACACTTCAATGTTACAACCAGTTTACTAAATGGACAGTTAGGAACAGGACATCCCCAACGCTCCCATCTGCAACCCTTGACACCATCTTGCATCTAATGTCCCCACTTTGGTTGGGTTAGCATCTTTAGCAAAGCTTTTAAATGACACATGGGATAACCGATTGTCAAGTAGAACCGTTTGTTCATTCATTCATACAACTAGGAGCAAGCCATGATCGAAAAATCATGCCGACGGGATGATCGTGAATATCCATCCATAACATGGAAAATGGATGGTTAAGATTGCGCATAGAGACAAAAATGTCTGATTATAATATTCAAACATCTATTCAGTAGATCCTACTTTGTATTGATTGTAATTCTAAAGTAGTACTTTGATTTGATGATTCTAACCATGTCATTTATGGATTGTGAAAAACAGGCGGTCCATTCAAAAGGTTAGCATTTGTGTTTTATATACATGAGAAATGATCACATCCTTATCATGTGCATGCCACATCCACCCCACCCAATAGGTCAATCCCACCATGAGATCACCCATTGCAAAAATCAGCCCCATCCAATCACCAGGGGACCACATTTTTATTTTGCTTTTTATCAGCATCTATACATTATTTCTATGGTGTGGCCTACCTGATGAGTGAATGGGGCTGGTTTGTGCACAAAGTGGGCTCTACTGCGAGGTGGTCCAGGGGTCCAATCTAACCATCAGTTCTGCCTTCCTGTTTAGGCCTAGAGCCAAAAAATTCGGCCGAGCAAAGTGGGCTCCACTATGAAGTGGTCCAGAGGTCTAATCCAACCATCGCTTCCGCGTTCTCGTTTAGGCCTAGAGTCCAAAAATCGGCCCGAGCAAAGTGGGCTCCACTGTGAAGTGGTCCAGAGGTCCAATCCAACCATCAGTTCTGCATTCCCGTTTAGGCCTAGAGCCAAAACAAAAACTCGGCCGAGCAAAGTGGGCTCCACTGTGAAGTGGTCCAGAGGTCCAATCCAACCAACAGTTCTGCCTACCCTAAAGTCCAAAACTCATCTCGAGCAAAGTGGGCTCCACTGTGAAGTGATCCATAGGTCCAATCCAACCATCAGTTTTGCCTTCCCGTTTAGGCCTAGAGCCGAAAAATCAGCCAATTCATGACTTGAGTGGGCCACAACATAGCAGACAGATGAGAGGGAACGCCCATCCTAAGTATGGGGCCCACAACATCCGACCACCCTCTTTTTTTGTCCACCACACCTGGATGGGGGCTCTGACCAATTTTGAGGCCATTCCAAAAACTCCCCATCAAGTGATATTAGATGTTTTAGGAATGATTTCCCACATTTCCAGATGGTCCGGCCCACCTGAGTTCCAGATCCATTTGATTTTCAGCCAGTCCCATATTTATTATGGGAGCCGTTTGAATGTCTGGCACACATCAGTGAGCCCACCCTACCTAAAAATTTCCACAGAGACAGTCCCATTTAATTTCATAAACTTCACAACCCCCAACTTTGTTATCACATTATTTCAAAAATTAATAATGAAAAGAGACTGGTGCAGCCGGTGATCAAGAACAGGATTTCAGGTGTACCAGTTCAAGTTCAGCCACAAACCAAACGCCCAAGATGGCAGTCCGGATGCATGCGATAGCCGAGCAGATTGCAACTCTCCATGTAGCAAAATAGGGGCACATACAAGGCATGTGTTTGGCAATGTGCTCGTCCCAAGAGATTTCAGGAATAAATCACATACTGGCTTAAACGGGTTTGCAGATTTACAACCAAACGGGCCGGGCATTCCCAAAGTACTAGTGAATTGTTGAGAATTTCCAATCTAACAGCGAGGAGCATGTGGACAATACATGGGCACATCTCAAAGGGCGGAAACGGCGCCGGAAATCACCTGGGAGAAGGTAATTTAGGAGGCATTTGGATCGTAAGTTACTTAAGTTACTTATGCCTCAAGTAGCTTATCTTGATTTCTACTTATTAAACTGAAGTGATTAAATAACTTTAAATAAAAAAAGTTACTTATAACTGATCATAAACCAAACTTACTTATCTACTGCGGTCAAGGACAACCATTCTCCACGGAGAGCAATGGTGGAAGGAAAACCATTAAACACCGCCCGAAATTATTCAATCACAATGCAGCAACCCGTCCAATTACACAGCTCAGTGCAAATATACTTCTAAAATAAGCCTAAATTGGGCCACTCGATGGAGGCATCTTGTAATCTAACGATCAGAACAGAGGCATCGCATCTTAGAGCCTGTTTGGGTGTGTGCCACTTAAAATGAGTTAATCTCATTTTATTTAATATTAATTACAGATTATTATTTTTATTTTTTATTTTTTTTACGTAAGGTCAACATGACCATGACATAGACCTGGCCTAATTCCCAGTCCGATACTTAGTCCACCCCGAGAGCACTTTTAGTTCCCACCCGTAGGGGGGCTTCAAATCCTATCTCCAAAATGCCCGGGGTACCTAAACAACTCCTCATTGTAGAATACCCGGTCTAGTTACAGCACGTGTGTGTAGTACACCCGGGCTGTAGTCAGATCACGGCGGTTACATTGGTATTCGAATGGTATCATGGTGTTCGTGACCTCTCGGGGAGTAGAAAATACAATATCGGTAGTTAAATATATTTGATACTAGAGATTATTCAATAACTATAATTGATTTTACTGTACTTGAGTAAAATCTCACGTTTGGTTAGTTTGTTCGAGAATCAAAATTCACGTTAAACGGTAAACTAAGCAACCTATCCGTCAGTCGGGTACATCTTCTTCCAACGACCCGAGTTTACACACCCAGGGTGTCTAACACAATTTGGTAACTTCCGGTTCAAAGGAAAGGGTAACGCTTTGATGATGATGACCGCAGAGGATTTTAAACCGTAGATTCGGCTTTAAGAGATTCTGTGCTTACAGAGTACATGGCTAACTACAAGTGGCATTCTTCATACATCGATTCTGGTGGTCCGAGACCTGCACATGCACCAGATACAAGAATCAATCTGGGCATTAACACATCACTCGCCCCCACATCATTGCCATAGACATTACTTGGCCTGGCATGAAAGATCAGCATCATAAATTTAAGAAAAAAGGCGGGGGGGGGGGGGGGGGGGGCATGAGAACAAAAAGGGAAATATCTGCACCTAACCTCATTGATTTGCTTACAACCACTTGCCACTTCAGGAACTGAAATGGAACAAAAATGTGTTTTTTTCCTCCAGGGGTAAACAAATTTAGTACCATTTCTTTCCCAAAAATGGAAAATGCAAGCAAATCAATCAGGATCGTAGTTCAAAAACCAGAATATTCGACTCGACTCGAAGACTCAACCTGACTCAACTCAATACTTAATTAGAATAACTTGGAAATATTAGGATTGGCAATAGATATTTAAAATAGTTAATCCCGTACATGTCATATAAAAAAATGACTCGAAACAATAACACTACTGTTCCACACTGGTTAAGGTCCTCTCCCTAAGGTGAGGTTGGCGGTTCAAATTTCACTCCCAGCATCTCTTTTCTAATAAAATTCCACTTAAGGCAAGCTCGAAATATTGCTGATTCGAATCGACTCCGCCAAGCTTCGAGTCAACTCAATGAGTTTGGAAGTACGATCAAGATAGGTGCATAAAATAGGAGGACTCCACCAAGCTTCGAGTCAAGTCAATGAGTTTTGGAAGTATGCTCAGGATAGGTGTGCGTAAAATAGAGAGAGAAAAACGTGGAACTAGCCGTTTTGTTGGATTTTTAAATATGGTGCTTTTCACTTAAGCAATAATCAATGCGAGTCTCTCTCCTTCCTACACATCAAAGTTAGGGTTGTTCAGTTCTTTTTCTTCTGTTATGATTAAAGGTTCAGGAAGAAACATGTCATAGAAGGTTGGTTGATGTTGTGGTTGTGGGTTACTATCTGACCATCACTTTCGGACCAGCCAAGCTGCTCTACCCTCTTTCAAAGCCTTAAAAGTATTGACATGATGACACAAGACTAATTCAAAAGTTCATATTCCCAGATAAATACTGCCTGATAGAGATTGGTGATCAGTAGTTGAAGTTCATAGGAACCACAGAAACATGCCAGGCTGCACCATGATGATGAGACACATCAGACACTGCAACTTGATTACAAGACACATCAGACATGAGTGGATCAGAAAAGGGTATACTGGTTTGACCAAAACAGCCCTCAGCACTTACAGAAGATCCACTCCTCTGGGAGGCCGTGGTCAACATACAGGATTAAGGATATGAAAATCTACAATACCACACACACAATCACCATCAGGCAAGTGATTTGAACCCGAGAACAAGTTAGATGGTGACAGCCACTCTTGCAGTTTGACCAGTGGAGGTACTTGCAGAGAATAACCTAATTTTCTTTCCTAAATGACACCCCTTCCAAAAAAAAAAAAAGATCGACTTTTCTAGTGGATCCACTCACTTGGTCAGCATAATCAAGCCTAAGGTTAAAACTGAAATCAATATAGATCCATTCCTGTAGCATTTGATTGTGAGGCCATATTCTCTGTTGCAAACGAATCAAGCCTCATTTTCACCATGACTTCTAGTTCCATAAATGGACATGACAATCATGGCATGCAGATCTTCTTCTTCTTCTTGAAAGAACATGGAATGTAGATCATGCTGCAAAAGACTAAAATACCCTTGTGAAAAAAAGCATGCCCTTTACTGCAAGGATTTTAACTACCGGAGAAAGATTGACAGGAGATATCTACAGTTTGATCATGTGAGGATACTCAGGCCAGTTGGAATAATATTGAACTTACATTTAGGAAAACCTCAGCATGTTGCAATTGTTTGGGCAAAACAACAAGTCATGCTGAATACACCAAAGCATACAGTAAGAACTTGCAAGATACCTTCAGTTCCAATAGATATGGAGAGGTTAGTCTTCCAGACTCCGCTGCCGCTCAAGCTTGATTACATTTCCAGCCAGAGATTTTCCACGGCCATTTTTGGTACTGTTACTTCCCCTGCACTGTAGCAACTGTTCCCGGAGAGTCTGGACAAGTTCGTTGAGCCTCTGAATGTTCTTCTCCTGAGATAATATTATCTGCAACAAATAAAATGGTCATTAGTAAGGTTGTTTTTTTTAAGGCAAGGAAAATATTTATTAAAGAAAGCAGCAAAGAAAAGGTGAAATACAAGAAGTAAAGCCCGGACAACAAGGACCAATCAATATGATCATGGGCCCTTATACAAGATACCAGCTTTGACCTCTTAAATACATCCATTATCATCCCGCTTTTGTTTTGGAAGCACCTATTATTCCTTCTTACCCCCAAAGAGCCCAATTTACCGTCAACAAATAACCACTTTGGTCATTAATAAGATTTACAAGGTGAACGGACAAATAAAAAGGGAAAAGATGCACCAACGAGGTATGCCACAACGGTTACATAATGGCCACTACGTATAGGTAATAGTGGTAACCATTACGTGGACAAAGTCGAAATGGCCACAATGGTCCTTAACAGGGCTGAAACAGATTTTTTCAAAAAAAAAAGAAGCCATAACGGCCGTTATGGCCCTTATCGTAACAGTAACAGTGGTGGCCATTACAGCCCAAGTTACTGTTATGGAATACCTTGTGCTCCAGTTCTCTCAAAGCACTACAACTTATAGTCTTCCAAGCTGCATTAGGACACTTACATAATCCAATCGATTGATTTAGACTGTTCATTAGGTCTGTGACATAGATTTCATGGGCTACCATGCAAATATTACACGAATCTGACAATTCAACCCAACTGATCATTAGCCTTTAATATGAACGGTCAAGGTCATCTAAACATAAATTGGTCCAATCAACAATTTGATCTATCTATTTTTTGGGCCTCATCACAGATTGCTTAAGATTCTCAAAAGTCACTTTTGTTAGGCAATCATAATCACCACATCCATGGCTATGAAAAAAGAAGGCTACAAAATTAAGGACAAATCAGGATGGATTTGCTCGTACGAACAGTGTAATTTTTCCATAGTGGCCCACAAAATGTACTCTG
The DNA here is from genome assembly GCA_003013855.2 of Liriodendron chinense. NCBI lineage: Eukaryota > Viridiplantae > Streptophyta > Magnoliopsida > Magnoliales > Magnoliaceae > Liriodendron > Liriodendron chinense. The sequence goes on from PVNU02002456.1 coordinate 506,007, forward strand.
GACTTAATAGACAATGCAGATCTTTCGATTGGACTGTCCAAGCTAGGAGCACTATTGGCAGTCTCCCAGATTCCAAGCTAGAGTTCAATTTCATAAGACTCCTTATCGAAACTGGCATTAAGCTAGCACCTGCAATCAGGACTCAGATCATTTTTATTTCTTAGAAATCCTCCTAGTAGAAGTAGAACAATATACCATTTTGCCTGTTTGGAAATTAAATTGACCTGAATTGCAATAAAATCTGATCGAATATAAAAGAAATGACCAAAAAACAGAGCCACCATTTCAAATCATAATTACAACAACTTGTAATTTCCATGCCTACTCAAGTTGGAACTGGAATGTTCATAATTTGAATTTGGCAATCAGTGTCCTTTCATGATGAAATGGGCCTGGCCCAACTTTGGTCATTTCCACTTCAACAAACTGAATTACTGAAAATACAAATTGGGGACTAAACCAGTTGCAAGAAAGGTTTAAAATCAGTGTATTTGGGTACCGCATCATTCACCGCCAACATGGCCCCCTATTGTCCCATGGCACCCTGTGTTGGGCTGTTTTGGGCCACAATACAGTTGAAACCATTCATGGATCATAACGGTATGTATCGGGCAATATGTACCCATTTCGGATGACACTGCAAACCTTGGTTGCAAGGAACTTTTTTAATTAACTGGTGGCTAACAGCTCCCAGTAACAGCAAACCAAATCCAATTGAGGACAAAAACAGTTCCTGGAAACTTTTCAATTATGAAGACTAACAAGTTAACAGCTCCCAGCAACAGTAAACTAAATCCAATTGAGGAGAGGACCAAACCCATTCTGGGATTTTTTTTTTTTTTTTTTTTTTTTTATAAACTGGTGACTGACACTAAACCAAATTAGCACGAGGGAAATAGGTCCACAGTCTTCTCTCTGATTTTTTTGAAAGGTGACAACGTCATTAATTTAGCAGCCGGAGCCTAAAAGAATACAAAAGAAAGGAAAAAGATACAGAAAAGCCTAGAAACAAAGGCCCAAAGAAAGCAAGAAGCCTCTACAATGAAGTTGCAGCGACCCACTCGATGACAGACGATCTCGCTCTTAAGGAAGACTTCCTTGGCAGAGCGACCAATGTCCCGAAAGCATCTATTGTTTCTCTCAAACCACACAGCCCACAATCCTGCCAAGAGAGCCAATCGTGATCTCCTATCATTAACGAAGTCAAAACCTCCTACAATCCATTGCCGAAATAAATCCTCAATAGAAGTTGGAAGAACCCAAGCCACCCCAAAGAGTTTGAAAAAGCTATCCCACACTTCTTTGGAGAACACACAATGCATGAATAGATGATTTAGTGGTTCCTCCTACCACAAGCACAACGGACGCACATTAACTATAAATCAATGTTGTCAAAAGCGATCACATAATCGCATAATGCCATCCATATGGTATATGCGATGGTCGCATATGCCATAAGGAAGCTATGCAATCGCATATGCGATTATGCGATCACATAATGGCATATGCGATTATGCGATCAATGGTTAGAAATCTGACCATTCGAGCTTCTTCTTTTTTTTTCCGAAAGTTTTGCCTATAAAAAGGCACTTTCCCTCCTCCATTTGCAACATATACATCCTAAAACACTCTCTTGCTCTCATACATCCATTCTAGAGCCCTCATTCTCTCTCTTAATCTTAATCTCTCTCTTTCATAAGTTCTCATTATCTTTTCTTTACTATTTTTATTTTCACTTGAAGACAAAGTGACGTACGACGGCCTAATCTATCATGCATGCATGAGAAAACACATAGATTCAGCGGAATAATGTAATTAAATCAAGTAAACAACAGCCCAACATCATCTTAAATAAGAAAAACATAAGGGAAACACGCAATAGATGGGACATCTTCACAATCACGCAATATGGGGTTCAAATCATGTGTGGATTGAATCCGGTGAGGGATGAGACCTCCCGATCTTGCATGGTTATCACCCAACAACCAAGAGCATTCACTAGTTCAAGAAATCAAGGAATTTCTGGATCAGGGAATCTCAAAATTTGATAAAAGGGTTTTGGAATGTAATTTCAGATTTTGGGTTACGAGGAATATGAGAAAATAAGTTTGGAAGAAAAAGAGGATACCTTAGAAGAAGAAAGTTTGGAAGAAGGAAGAAGAAAGTTTGGAAGAAAGAAGAAGAGAGAGATCCACCAAGAGAGGAGAAGGAGCCACCAAAGGGTTTTTTTCTTTCAATAATCAATAGCATAATAAAAAAGGTTTAGGGCAACACCCTTATAAAATTCGGAATTAACATAATTATCAAAATACCCCTACTAACAAAATTTAAAAAAAAAGACATTCGCACGAAAAAACGTGCACACACTAACCCAAAACTCAAGTAAAATTGCATAAAATCAAATCAAATCTAAGATGCCCGATGGCCTCTGATGATGGCATGATGAAAGTGGGTCATGACGAACCAACAGTCCAATTACATCATCATAGTGATCCAACGGTCCAATCATCTCCTCCAAGCAACTTACACATGTCTTCCCAAGGTGGGGTATTCTCAAATGTCTCGGACTACATGTGTAAGGTCTTCGATGCTCCTCAAGTCGTCACGAACGATCCAGACCCGTCATCGAGCCAAAGAGATGCAGGCATCGCTTGCCTCCTACGCTGATAAACCCTAAAGAGCCTGATGTCTTCATTACAAAGTTGTTGAAGTCAAGAAGCAGGAAGAAGAATCAAGGATTCAATCACTCATTCACTCTACTCTATCTCTCTCTCTTATCTCTTCTATAATTCTATTCTCTTATTATTCTAAGTTTCTAACTTTTTAAATTTCTAAACTCTATATTCTAAGTTTCTAATTCTAACTTGTGTTTGTGTGATCTATTCTTGATTTCTTTCATTTATCAAGATTCAAGACGAGTCAAGACTCAAGAGACTCTCAACAAGTCACAAGTCAAGAGTCAAGTCTCAACTCTCAACTCTCAAGTGGCAAGCACACACTCAAGTCAAAGTCTTCTATTTTGTTTCAAACTTTCATTGTAATTTGTAGACTTGTAGTTTCTTTCTACTTGGTACTTTGTAGTTTCTTTCTAGATTCTAGACTTCTAGTTTATTTCAACTTTCAACTTTCTATTTTATTTCAACTTCTAGTTTGTTTCAAACTAGTTTATTTCTAGTTTCTTGTTGATTTCTAGTTTGTAGTTTCTAGGATTCAAGATTCAAGACTCAAGACTCAAGATTGTGATCATTTACAACTTTCAAGAATCTATATTCAAGACTTCAAGACTTTCAAGTTTCAAGTTGAAGAGACAAGAGGTTTTCAACTTTGAAGAATCAAGACTCGCTTTCAAGTTTCAACAACTTTCAACTTCCAACTTCCAGGGACTCTCTCTCTCTCTCTCTCTCTCTCTCTCTCTGTATTTTAAACTATTTACAATTTAGTACTTATTACTTACTAGTTAGCACTTGGCACTTGTTTATTATTATACTAAATAATACTTATTTAGTAGTAGTGTAGTACATACTATTTACCACTTGCTTATTTAGTTTAGTACTTACCAGTTACTGCTTAGACTAATATACTATAAATTCTAATACACACTCTCTCATAGACTCATAAGGTAATACACACACTACGATCAACTACTCTACCCTACTAGCCTACTACATAGTGTCAGCGTGTCTTCTTCCCAACCTTCTACTCTAAAGCCAAATTCAAATGATCTGGGTTGCAAGTATAGGCACTATCGAAGTGTCAGTGAAAAGTCCCAAGTAGTGTGTGACCTATGTGGATTCGTAAGTTCTAGTGGTATTGACCTGCATAAACAACACTTTGTGCACACATCAAGGGCAAATGTAAGAGCATGTCCCAATGTTACTCCGGCGATTCGTAGGGAAATCATGGAGTACATAGATAAGCATGCTCAAAAAAGACATGACACAACGGCTATACAAGAAGAATTTATGAAGAGAGAAGCTTATGAGGACATCAATGTAGTAGATTTGGATGAATCTACACAACCTACATCCATAGGGCGATCTAGATCAGCCACCAAAAGAGCTCGTGGGCATGGGCTTATGGATAGGTGGTGTAGACCACATCTGGAAGATGTGGTTGACAAAAGGGTTAAGGGACAAGCCCAAACCACTTTCGAAAACCAGTGTAAGAAGAAGGATAGAAAAACCACGATTCAGTACATTGCGAAGTGGTTGTACCAAGCTAGTGTAGTTTTTAACACCGTGAAAATGAAGAGTTTTAAAATGGTTGAAGCTATATGTCAATTTAGACCTGGCTTGAAACTCCCTTCCTATCATGAAGTGGGGGAGAGTTGCCTAAAGAAGGAGGTGGAGTTTACTAGAAACTTTATCTCCAAATATAAAGAAAGTTGGAAAATATATGGTTGTTCGTTAATGGCCGATGGATGTACCGATAGATCCAGTCGGACATTGATAAACTTTTTTGTAAATTGTCCAACTAGAGCAATGTTTTTAAAGTCCGTGGATGCATTGGCTCATTCCCACACGGCCGATTTTTTATTTAAATTGAAGATGGTGTAGTTGAAGAGGTAAGAGATGAATATATTGTCCAAGTTATCATGGACAACGCAGCTAATTATGCAACTGCTAGTCACCAACTTATGGAGAAGAGGCGACGTTTATTTTGGACAACATACGCGGCACATTGTGTCGATTTAATGTTGGAAGATACAGGTAAGTTATATCTTAAAGTAATTGCTGGGGCTAGGAGAATCACGGTTTTTATGGACAAGCATGCCCTTCTTCTTAATCACATGAGAAACTATCTTGGGTGCAACTTGCTTCATCCAGCCGCCACCCAATTTACAACAACTTTCTTAACACTACAAAGATTACATTCAAAGAAAGTTGAACTTAGGTCCTTTGTGATGTCGGCCGATTGGAATAATGAATCATGATAAATAAATAAATAAATAACCAAAGGAAAGTTTGTCCAACAAACCATTCTTTCCGATCAATTTTGGGCTAAAGTGGCAAAGGCCTTAAAACCATGAGAACTATTAGTAAGTGTGTTGTGATTGGTGGACGGTGATGAAAAGCCACCCATGGGCTATATCCAGGGGCGAAGCTAGGATTTTCTTTCAGAAGGGGGCGAGGCACAAGTATGAAGCAACGGTGGCCGCCATTGTCCCCACTGTTTCTGTGGTGGGTCCCTTTGAGCTCTGAATATGCCCCATTCCTTTTTTCAAGCCATAAAATGATCTCTCTAAATGGTTGGACGGTGTGGATACAAAACATACATCACGGTGGGGCCCATAGAACTTGGTGACGTCACTTCGTGGCGAGATGGCCCCTAAACCGCCAAAGGACGCGGATTTCTTTAGCAGGAACTTCCTGCACTGAGAACTTAGGTGGGGCCCACCGTGATGTTTGTGAGAAATCCACCTCATCCATCTGTTTTGTGAGATCATTTTAGGATATGCGACCAAAAATAAGATGGATCCAAGACTCATGTGGGCCAAAAACGTGAGGATTGAACTACTGCAGTTGAAACATTAGTGGGGCCACGAAGTTTTGAATTAGGCTAATATTTATGTTTTTATTTCATCCAAGTAGGAATGACGTTATGAACAGTATGGATGGCATATAAACATCACTATTCACCCCAAGGAGGTTTCAATGGTAGGAATTTCCCTACCCACTGTTTCCTTTAGTGCGGCCCACTTGAGTATTGGATCCATCTTGTTTTCGGTCTTGCGTCTTAAAATGAGCTCAAAAAATGGATGGACGGGGTGGATTTCTTACAAACATCACGGTGGGACCCAGCTAGGTTCCCAGCACAAGAACTTTCTGCCAAAGGAAAGTCACATCCGTCGGAGCTAATCAGCGTCCGAGATTTCCTACCGACCTGACCTAGCTTGGGAAGGACGGTCCTGTCAGGGGCTCCGTGGGGCCATGGTGATCTATATATTTTATCCAAGCCGTCCATCTATTTTGACGGATCATTTTAGGGCTTGAGCGCAAAAAAGGAATCAGATCGAAGGCTCAACTGGACCACACCACATGAACCCATGTACTGAAGAACTCTTACTGTTGAAAACTTAGGGGGGCTCGGCCCTACGTGGCTCCGCCCCTGGCTATATCTATAATGTGATGGAGAAGGCTAGAAACGAAGTAATGGAACACTTCAACTATAAAGAACGTGATTATTAGCCCATCCTAAATATTATAGATGATAGATGAGGCAGCCAAATGTCATCCCCTTTGTATTCGACTACCTACATCTTTAATCCGGTCGTATTCTTTGCGTTCGCCGATCGGACTGCAGTAGCCAAATTTCTAGATACTTTAGAAAGAATGGCTCCAGACAAAAATGAACAAGATAAAATTTCTCAGGAGCTAGACTTCTACTCGAGGAGTGCAAGGGATTTGGTCAAGAAAGATTGTTGTCAGGCATAGAAGTATGAAATTGCCAAGTTTGCAATTCTACGAAATTTTCAATGTAAAAAGTCTAACTGTCTAAGTGGAGGAAATGCCTAACTTAAAACTTATTTGCACAGCTTACTGGTGGTCTATGTATGGAGTTGACCCAACTAAGAGGGATCCGACACTACAGAAGTTGGCCATGAGGATTCTTAGCCTTACATGTTCTTCGAGCGATTGCGAGCACAACTTTAGTACAATCGAGTCAATAAGTTTTACAACTTAAAGTTCTATAATTTACTTCTAGTTTCAAATTTTAATGCTAAATTGCTAATGTTATACATTCTAAATGTTAATGGCATGCAAATTCACACGAAAAAAAAGAAATCGCCTCAAACAAAAGAAACTCAACGACATGACCTTCGTCCAATGCGAGAAAAATTCCAAGCTAGGCGAGAAAAGCCTAGATTCTATGATCCTATTAGCCTAGATGATTTAGAGGAAAATAGTGAGTGGCTTATGGAGACAGAGGCTCCAGTCTTTGCCAGTGAGTCCCTTACATGGACCCAAGTCGAAGACACCGCTTATGGATCGGCACCCGGCGAAGGTTCTCAATCTCAATGGCGAAGAAGAGGCTCTGGAATGGCGAGCAGTAACACGAGGCCTGCGCTTAGCAATCAACGAGAAGACGATAATATTAAGATTGAAGAAGTAGAAAAAGAAGAAGATGCTCAACCATTAGATGTAGATAAGCAACTTGTGCGAACAAATGATGAAGAAACAGAAGAAGATGAAATGTATGTTGAAGAAGGAGATTACTCTGATGATGACGATGGTGATGGTGGTGATGTGCCACAATGAAAGAGGGAACAATGTATATAGACTATAGTAGACTATTAGTTTGTATTTTGTAGATTTTGTTTATCAATAAAAGTATTAAGTTTTTACTTTTTTTTAGTAAGTTGTTAAGTTGTTATTAATTTTTAGTTATTAATAGCTTAGATAGTATAGGTAATATACTTACTAATATTCACAAATTAGTTTGAAAATTGATGGGAGTAATTAAGTCTTTATGGGGAAAAAACCAAATTTTTCCCAATTTTTTTCCTTTTTTTGCTTTTTTAATGATTTTTTTTAAAAATTAAAAAAAAAAAAAATGTTGTGCGATCGCATAAGCGATCATACAAGGTAGCTCGCATACGATCGCTTGTACGATTTGACAACATTGCTATAAATAGGCCTCTCTTCCTTAAATTGTCTATCGTAAGAACTTTGTTCCAACCCATGAGAATGGGCCTCCTGATATCCGCCACCTTAGGAGCCCCAAACGACAAAATGGGGAAAGACACAAACAAATGGGCCTTCTAATATCCACATGGCAAGAGATTTAACAGAGAACTGCCCCTCTTTTAGAATGAAGCCAGCAAACCGAGTCTCTATTCTCCAAAAGAACACTCCTACAAGCTGCTTGGGGAGAGCCACCAACTCTTCCACCTCTCTATCCTGGAGATCTCTACTACATACGAGCGGTCCACACTCCCCCAAACAGATTTAACGTGCTAGCAATGAACAACAACGATGTCCAGATTCACCGCCACTTGGGCTAATCTTGGGTAAGACTCTTAACAATTTTCTCCCTCCTAACCAAACATCCTTCTCTCCACAGTTTCTCTCTAATAATAGAGATATAAACATGAGAGAGGCAGGGGTTCCATCAACCAACCAAGTCCAATATTTTCGTTCGTTGCACAAGTGAGGAGAAGAGGAGAGGGCAGGAGAGACATGGTTTTAAGACTCGTCTGAGTCCAATGTGACTCATCCGAGTCGACTCAGATTCGGTGGTACGCAATCCGGTTCGATACCATGAGTAGCCCCCACTAAGCCACCCCCAACTTGGGTGAGCGGCGACTAGACTCAGGGCCAAACAAGTCAATCCAAGTCTCTAGGTCTTAAAACCAAGAGCAGAGAGAGCATCTATTTCAAATGGAGCAAGCTTAAAATCCTAGAAAGTGGGAGAGAAAGAGAGCGGGAGCAGCAGGAGTGTGATATAGAGCACAAGAAACACCCTCATGCTACTATGGTCATTGCTCTGATTGACTAACAATCATTTTTAAATCGTTCATAGAATAGGGATGGTCTCTTAAGTAATGCTAATACTTGAAGTTGTAGGAGTCAAAAATTCTCACAACATATTGAATTACCAAACATAAAAATCTCACAACTTCTCCACATACTTGAAAACCAAAGAGATGCGTCTCTATTTCTGAAAATTGAACTACTGCATGTTTCATGTGCATTAAGACAAATGAAACTGGAATGACACCACATTTTGAAACTCCCTCCACATGCGCATGTTTCCTATGAGTTCTTTTCAAGTAATAACTTGCATGACCGATCCAAATAACATATGGATAAGAGCAGTTTATGTGATGCATGTGTCACGCATGAGGAAGGATTTGTTGACCATCCTTTTCTCTAGTGTAAAATGGCTTCTTCCAATTGGTCCTTTTTTCACCTCTTTATAATTGTCTGCATCCTTCCAAGCTCGGTTTAGGATCGGATGGCTAGTGGAGCAGTGGGCCCTTCGACCCAATAGGCAAGATTCATTGAGCTCTTGCCATGATCCGCAGTCAAGTGATTAAGAGATTAAAGGGGTCGTCAGTCAATTGGGTTTTGTGCTCAAGAAGTCAAAACCTAATCCATGGTTAGGGAAGCATTATCAAATGTGTATGCAGAATGCAAATGCATAAGTGTAGGGCCAATCTGAGTCGCATTTTTTTTAATACAACCAGATTTCAAAGTGCTTTAAATTAATCACAAATCACAAAAGATGAAACCAAGACTGTAGGAGTGATTCCCGACAGTCTACTAGCCAAAAGTCTCAAAAGTAGTGATCAATCGCCCCCTCTCTCTTCTATCGTAAGCAACACATGCCCAAGGGGAAATAACACATGCCATGACCCTTGGAAAAACTCCAAACACTGATTTCTTCTTTTTCTTCTTCTTCTTTTTTTTCTTTTTTTTTTTCGGAGATAACAAGGTGCTACAAGCAAGGGCCTTTACATAAAACATTGACAACTAAAAGAAAACACTAATATAAAACTAAAAGGACCCACATGTCCCTGAATGCCATCACAATTCTAAAAGCTTGAACACAACTGATTCAAACAGTATCAAAATTACATGATATTGGGTTCATTTAAAAGCTAACTCAATATGCCATCAAATGGGACCAATTTTGTGTCACTCTGACATCATTTTTTATGATGTCCAAAAAGTGACCGACCAAGAAAATGACAACAGTACGAAAGCAAACTTATTGAAGAAATCATGGCTTATTCTAACAATTAATTAAAAAATACAAATGCTATAAATTTAACTCTGCTAGTGGAAATTTTTGCGCTCTTACTACCAGTCCCAAGGCCTGATAAAGGAGGGTCATATCAGGTTGGTAGCTGGTGTCAAACCTCAGCCACATCTTTTCTCATGATGATGAAATAAATCCTATAAATTTGATGACCATACCATTGATCACATCATCCCCACAAATCTGATTGTTGATCTCATTAGATTTATCATTAGACCATGGATCTGATCCAGATAGTTACTGTAGAATAATTCCTGACAGTCCGCTAGTTAAAAGCAGTGATCTATCACTGTCTCTGCTACCATAAGCAAAGCATCAACAAGGAAGCAACACATGAAGAACTCCAAAAGCTGAGTTTTGTAATTCAAAGATAACATAACGGGCTGTTACAGGCAAGGAGGCCTTTATATAGACCTTTAACAACTAAAGGAATCTTGATATAATAAGAAATGAACAAAATGCACCCTATTGAAAAACTGTCATATAGATGGACATATTTAAATCTGATCATGTCTGTGTCTGTGACACATGCATGCACCTGCATCTTTTTCTCCTTTGAGAATCATATAATACCCATAAGAACATGAAGGTAGGTAGTAAGAAAAGACTGATGATCTACCGTTTAACTGAGGATATGGTCCTCGTTGGAGTGAGTGGAATGGCAGAACAGGATTTGTGTAGCCAACCCCAGATAGTTAGGATAAGGCTTAGATGATGACGAATCATATAATATGCTTGCACAACCAAACAAACAGTTAAAGGAACTACTCCTATCAGAACAGTTATGTATCCAAGACTCACTTTTTCTTTGACAATTTCTTCCTTCTTTTGAATATGCTGCTGCTTCCCAGAGATACCCGGACTTACTTCCATTTCATTACCAAGTTGTTGCTTCCATTCAAACTGGGATGTGATTATTAGTATCAGGAGCAAAAAAACCAGGACCATCGGTCTTGACATCATTGCCAGTAGCTTTCACAAATCCTGTTGAAAGATTGCATAAGTCTAATCATCGAGAGGGAATACAATGCTTGGCATATTCTGCTCAGCCAGCAATCATACAGGTGGGACCACAGTTCCTTGATCTAGATCATTAACCTAATTTGACCTGTCATGGGTTGGCCATTTTCCATCCATTTGCAGGTCACCATTTGGAAAGATACAACCATTTGATGGAAGGGATGTTTTGTGACATATCCATCAATTATGGGGCCAAGGAACATAAAAAGGTGCCACACCTGTACAAAAGTCGGGAGAAAATAAAATACTTTGTAGCTTTGTCCTAGCTATTTGGGTCAACTTTACAAATCCGATAAAAATGCAAGTCAAACTTTGCAATTTGGTCTGCACAAGTATTCTTGAAGTTCATGTATGATAAATAAATAAAAATGCATTGAACCATTTTGTATAGCCAAGTGTCATATAATGCCTCAATCATCAAAGACATTGCACAACTTAGATCCATCCATGGCCAACTTCTTATCGGACATTATAACACATGCTAATACCAGTGAAGTTAAAGGCACTAGGTGCACTCAAGGCACAAGGGCCCCCAAGATTCCCAAGGTTCTACACCTAGGTGTCAGCCTAGAGACTCTGGGCGTAATTTTCTATTTAAAGAAATTAAAACTAATTTCAAAGTTCCTGCATCTATTTTACTCCAGTCCTTGAAAATTATATCCATCCAAAGATTTGAATGAATCAAAATGTTTCCACGTAAACCATTCGAATTCTACAAAACCGTTAAGGGTAGTTTGGCTCCCTGGCATCCAGCCCCTGGGAAACAGATTCCATTAGGGAGGGGGACTTCCAGAACGTGGGAGCTTTTAATTTCTCGCTCCTTGGAATCCAGCCCGTGGGAAACGGATTCCATCAGTAAGGGACAGTTTTTGCGTTTTGGGTCCTGGGGGGGGGGGGGGGGGAACGGATTCCCATGGGAATTAAATTCCCAAAATGTGCCAATTTTTAAATCCCTCCCTCCCAAACCATTAAGGGTAGTTCTGCTACTGGGCATCCAGCCCCTGGGAACTGGATTCCATTATTAAGGGGCAGTTTCTTTTATTTTATATATATTTTTTTTTTATCCCGATGTTTCCCACTAGGACCAGAGTTGAATCCTTCATTCTATTGGAGGGTTTTCTTGCATTTATTTTTAATTGAATAAACAAGAAAACTACTAGAAATTAATTCCACCGCCCATTGTTGGATATTTTCTTCCCCATGACTGTCAATTTAAGTTAATCCCCTGCCAATAAAAAGGAAAATTTCCAATCCCTCTCTTTGGTAAATCACAAGGGCGACAATGCAATTGATTAAGAAGGGTGCTAGCAATTACATCTACCTCATATGGGCAAGCAGAATGTTTTTCCTTGACATTAAATCCCATGATGGAGGATCGACCCCAAAAGCAGTGAAAAAACTTAAAAAGACATCTATCAAATACATTTGATGATTTAGCCCATCTAACTACTTTAAATCTTGCCATAGAGAAAACTAACCCTAGTGGGCTTGTTCTTTTCTTTTCTTTTTTTTCTTTTTCCTTTTTGAAGGTTGATGGGAAAATTTATTAAGGCTTACTTGCAATAGGAAAGCAGGAAAAGAATACAAAGAGAAAAGCCCACCCGACACTATTAACCAAGCAGCTAATTACCAACGATTACAGCTTAAGAAACGACTACACATTCAAAGACAAGACACTTTTACAAACTCCAACACCACCTCAAGAGACCGAGAAGAATTTCGAAACCGTCTTCTATTTCTCTCACCCCATATAGCCCACCATATTGCCGGCAATGTTAGGAGTCAACTGAGCCCCCCGGTGCCCATGACCCACGGCACCTTGAAAGTGGCAATAAAATAGTCTCACACCTTGAGAGTAAAGGGGAATAAAATGAATAAGTTGTTGATGTTTCAATGTTTTGCATGCACAAATATCACATACTGGGGATAACCAAGGATCTCTTCTGAAGATTATCCATCTTAAGAACCCTCTTCCTTCCCACCAACCAAGAAGAAGCGGCAATCTTTGGTGGCACTCTACAAAACCAGAAATGATATGCATGCCCCTCTTGACTCTCATTTTCTTCAGGCCTGATCAGCCTGTAGAAAGACTTGACCGAAAAAGCAACATGTGCTTGTCAGATGATAAAATGTTCTATTATTTTGCTCTACCCAAATTGAGAAAGATGCCAAAGGATCCTTCCTTTTTGGAGGCACTTGGCAGTAGCCCTCACACCAATAAAACAAATATGAAGCTAGTGCTTAGGGCATCACACAAGCAATGTTGAAGAGGAAAAAACCTCCTCCATATGGATGATGCAAACATATAGTGAACAAATCAATGGTTCACTAACTCGGCATCCCAAAAAAATAAGCACATAATAGGAATCAAGTTTTTTCTTATTTAAGTTAGGAATCAAGGTGTTCAATAACGGTCATGCTAGTCGTAATGGCCAGCCACCATAATTACCATTACAATACAGGTCAGAAAGGCCATTACAACCATTTTATTTAAAAGAAAAAAGGCCCCATGGCGGGCCGTTACGAAGCCTTAATGGGCCATTATGGGCCAATTTTTCCATAACGGCCCCATAACGCGTAAGTTCCCATCGTTATCATTCCATAACGACCTTTACGTAACCTTTTTTTTGTAAATAACTCGATTCCATGATCTAATAGATCAAGCTACAAAGCAAGTCCCATAGTAAACCTAGTGAATCTTGTGTTAGCCCATGCAAAAATTAATGACTCATGATGGACGAACCCAGCATCAACCACTTTTAGTGGCCATGCAATGACCTTCTAAATTGAGCCAAAGCCGCCCAATCAAGATCACAACCCTTACACGTCCTCAAGTCTGAGGAACTAATCACCTTTCATGCATTTTTTTGAATAGTGATCTTTATTAAAAGGCAAAAGGAAAACAAAGAACAGAGGCATGAAACACAAAAAGAAACTAAAATACAACAAAGTCAGCCCTCTGGTCAGAGAATCCACTCCTCAAGGAACACAGAGATTCTGGCGATGGGGAGGGAAGGAGGATGGCTAGAATCCCTGAAACAGCAATCGTTCCTTTCCCGCCAAATGCTCCAAAAAACCACCACCATAGCCTGCATCCAGACCTTACTGTTCTTTGCTGATGAACATCCCCCTACCCAAGCAGAAATCAGCTCTCTAATAGAACCAGGCATGACCCAATCCACCTTAAGAATAGAGAAGATATAACCCCATATCCCTCTAGCATAGGGGCAATGCAAGAATATGTGGTCCCCAGATTCTTCATCTTGCATACAAAGCAGGCAATCACCTTTCATGCATTATCAAGTCCATCATCACAATCATCATAGATTCATAGTCCAGGCTAATGGTGATGAGGACATCAGTGGTGCACCTTTTAGAGTGTACCAGAGGAGGAAACATCGCAGATCGAGTGTTGGAGCAGATGAGTTGATGTGGATAGACGCCGGGTCCATCGGGCCCATTTTCTAACCCGCTACGAGTATGCGACCACAGGAGCAGCATGATGGTCCCCCTGCTGAAGGCCCTGGGAGGATTTAAAGAATCCAAATGAGGAACCATTAACAAGAATGGAGAAAATAAACCGAGGAGATGCAACCTTGAATCCACCTTCTCCATTTAATACCAAAACCCATTCTCCCAGCAGATAGTTTAAAAAAGATCAATCCACACAATCATCAATCATCAGCCTTTTCTAAATCCAACTTATAAACCCACACCTTTGACTTTCGATTTATGACTAGAGTCCACACATTCATGCGCTATAAGCACACTATACAGGATCCACCTCCTAGAAATAAAAGCACTTTGAAAAGGGGAAATCACCATAGGCAGAACTATCCCGAGTCTCTGACTTGAAACCTTAGAAATAATTTTATACAGGCCACCTAGCAAACTGATCGGTCTAAAATAAGAAAGATTATCAGCCCCGCTCTAGGACTCATTAGATCGACTAAAGGGAAAGGGATAAAGACCAAATGCCCCCTCAATTTTGTTTCCCTGACTTCTCACTTCCTTTATTGACTATTGTTTTCATTCCAGCCCTACCCCAATTTTGCTAATTAATTCGATCTACCCCACCACTTGAAAAGGGACGTTAACCTTTCATAATTGTCCGTTTTGCAGGTCTGATCAGATGGCTAACACAATCCAATTGTGTTCATAACGCAGCATGTCCCACCAACCTGATAGCCGCCCACGAGATCAACGGTCTTATTCGCTGTACCATTCAAATGTGTTCATGTACCATGGATATATGAACAACAGCATGTAGTGGAACTCCTTGAAACAGAGCACATTCCTCTTCCATCTTTATGACAGTCTGTCTCTATTCAAACAGAAATACTGTGGGAGCCATAGAAACAAAATTCAAACTCCGTTCCTTCCTCACTATTCACCAAAGACAGTTTATCTGGTAAGCCATTGAATGGACGTGCCAAGGGCAAGACCTCATCATGATCGGACAACCATGACCATCCAATTGTCGTCGATTTTGCCCGTTGAGCGTTGACGTTTGCTCAGTTTCAAGAAAACCTAATACCCTTTAGGCCACTGATCAGGAGGCCACCACATCCCAAACACCTAGATTCTTATAATATGGCCCCCTCCGTGCGTGTCCCACAAAAATCAACGGTCCTTAAAGCAGGATTCCTCAAACAAGAATGGCGAAATCCAGCCCCCTTTACAAGAAAGCCCTAAATTTACAAAGAATTGAAGAACGGAAACGAAGGTCGAAATTCAGCGAGGAAACTCACTGTGTGAAGCTCGGTATGGCTAGCATCGCATCAGGCGGCTGTCCTTTCTCCGATCTGAACTCGATCCAGAGCCAATCGAGCCCTTCCGTCGGAGAATTCTGTAACGAGGAAGCAGCTTCTGCCGACTTTAAGCTCGGTATGGTTTTTACAACTTAATGACCATACCATAGGAAACAGCCGTTATTGACCATTAAAAACCTCTTGTGGCCACAAAAGTTTTGGATCTAGGAAATTTTTAATGATAGGCATTCGATGATGTGATCCACCTGAAATTTGTATCTGCTTAAGTTTTGGAACTGTCGCCTAAAATAAGCTAAAAAAACATATAAATGACTATGGATATATAATTCATTTATTGTATATCTACTCCATTCATTTGTTTGTCTAACTTATCTTACAAAGAAAAAAAAATGAAGCAGATATAAATTTTATTTTAGGTGGACCACACCACTGGAAACTGTGGTTATTGGGCATTGAAAACCTTAAGAGGCTGCGGGTGTGACAACCTGGTAGTGTGTTGATGTCACTGAGTTATGTGGGCTCCACCATAATGTATGTGTTATATTCAAGCTGTTCCTTCATTTAGCCAAATTGTTTTAATGCTTTTGCTAAAAAATGAGACAGATCCAAAGCTGAGGTGAATAACATAAGTGAAGATTGAATGTCTACTTTTGAAAACTTCTCCAGGGTCACTGGATGTTTTGGATCAATCTGATTATCTGGTTTTTTTTTTTCCCTTCACCGACGTCTGTGTAACGGACAGGTTGGATGGAAAATAAACATTATGGTGGGCCCCAGGAAGGTTTCAATGGTGAGAACTATTGTCCCCACTACTTTTTTATGGTGTGGTTCACTTGAGCTTCGGATCTGTTTCATTTTTGGGCTCATTTCCTAAAATGATATTGTCAAATGGATGGATGGTGTGGATATAACATACATATCATGGTGGGCCCACACAAGTTGGTTACGTGAACACACTGGTGGGGTTGGACTCAATCCACTTCCACTAACTGTTCAGAAACCAAATTTCAGGCCGCACTTGCTACAGGGAGTTCCTCCTGCAAAAATTCCAATTGGGCCACCACAAAGCCGGGGTCGAATTTAGTCCGTCTGTTAGTTTCGCTGGATCATGCTACGATGAGAACTCAAACACAAGGAGAACAAGACTGGGAAGTTACCGACACAAAAACGGGAGCGGATTAGGTGAGACCCCGGATCCACCGAGGTGGGTGGGACCCCTGATTGTGGGGCTCACAGTTACGTGTGTCTTAAAACCACACCGTCCAACCATTTTGAAATCTCATTTTAGGGTATGTTCCAAAAAACGAAGCTGACTCAAATCTTAAGTGGACCACACCACAAAAACAGTCGTGATTGCCATTAAAAACTTCATGGATTCCACCGGAATATTTATTTACCATCCAAACTGTTTATAGAGGTGGGCATCGAGTTGAGTCAGATCGAGTTTGGGCTGTCCCGATTCGATCTGGCCAAGGATAGGGCCACAATCGAGTCGGATTGGATTCGGTACCCGAGTCAGTCAAGCCTAAATTGATTCGAACCAAGTCAGCTAAGTCTGATCCGATCGGAGTCCGACCTAATCACAGGTACCGAGTCGGATCGAGTCATAACTGAGTCGGATCCAGTTTGTCTATTGATTCAAAAAAAAATCTAAAAAATATTTTTTTAAATGGTAAAATAATCATTAAAATTTCAAGTCCCGGAGCCGAAGTAGGAGGAGGAGGGTAGGGCAGCACAGCAACGTGTGTTGCCAGGTTGGGTAAAAAGATAAAGGTAAAAAATTTTAAAAAACTTATACTCAAACTTAGCGGATCGGGTTTCGGATCAAATCGGATCCATTTCGGATCGGATTTCAAGTCGAGTTAGTTCTATTAAGGTGGAATCTAGACCCGGCTCGATCAGGATTCGGATCCCATATAGAATACTCGATTTGGGTCCCTCTATTCCTGTCGATTGGTTTGAGTCGAGTTTAACTGGTTCGAACGAGCTGAGTCAACTGAGTTGACACGACCCGTGCTCAACTCTACCTGTTTATAAGGTCACAAACAACTAGATGAAGAGATCATATAAATATCATCTTGATCCAAAGCTTTTGTGCCCCACGGGAAGTTTTTAATGGTCAATCACAATTGTTTCTTGTAATAAGGCCCATTTGGGATTCGAAACTGCTTCAATTTTTTAATCATGCCTAGGCGCACGATTCCATGGATAGTTTCATTCGACATCGTGATAGAGGACATAGCTTACGATCATCGGCTTTGATCATGCCACTAGGCATTTGATTAGGACATTGCAAAAATGAACTTTCAATACAGATGGACGACATAGATGTAGTCACGTACATCACAGTGGCCCCACAGTAAGGGGTCTCACCCACCTCGGTGGATCCGGGGTCTCGCCTAATCCGCTCCTAACAAAAACACTCTTTTTGGAGAGCGGATTAGGTGAGACCCCGGCCTCACCCAAGACAGTGCGACCCTTACCATGGGTTACTATGGGGCCTACCTTGGTGTATGTATTATGTATCCACGTCGTCTATCCCTTTTTTTATATCATTTTAGGATATTAGGCAAAAAAAAAATAAAGTAAATCTAACTATTTGGTGGACCATAACATACGAAACTGTGTTGATTGACCATTAATGGGCCACGAAAGTTTTGGATCAAGCTTATATTTATTTATTTTTCCTTCATCCAAGCTTGTGCGAGCTTATCAACAGATTGGATGGTAAATAAATACTACGGAAATATTAAGGTGCGTCCTAAGAAGTTTTTAATGGTAGGATGATCGGTCACCACTGTTTCTTATGGTATAGTCCACTTGAAAAAAAAAATTTGCTTCATTTTTGGGATAATTCCCTAAAATGATTTGGAAAAACATATAGATGGAGTGAATATGTAATACATACATCAAGGTGAGCCCTACGGTAACCCCATGGTTAGGGTCACACCGTCTTAAGTGAGCTCGAGGTCTCACCTAATCTGCTCTTCTAGTTTTGGGTTGATACAGTAGGCCCCACATCTTGTAATTGCCTTGGTTGGCTTTTTGTATGCCCCACTTGCTATTATGAATAAAGATTTATCACATCCAGACGATGGGAGTTTTAATTCCATGGCATGGGCAAAAAACTGAGGGCGAAACTCAATACAGGTAGACCATAATGAAGGAAACAATACCGAAAGTAATGTAGATTGTTGATACTTTTGTGGGTCGTGGTAATCCAATAAGATCCCATATGAGGTTCCAATAGTGGCTAGTTCAAATGAACGGATCTGAACTTATATGGGGGCCCTATCATTTTCGTTGATACTCATTTCCTCGATTGGGTTGAAACCAGCTTTAGATTGTGGGTTACTCAACTATCGTACCATCTGAAAAGATATAGAGGCACAAAACGATTAAAAAAATTCAGTAAACAGTGCTCCAAAGCTAAAAAAAATACCTTTTAATTACAATAAAGCACTTTGTTGGCGGAAGCAAACCTTACATCAAATAGTTAACCATTTGTGCTACTTTCGAGATGGGATTGCCTACTTAGTAAGCTTTTATAATACTGCATAAACTAAGTTGAGCCAACTGTGAATTATGTGATTTATCTACACCGTTCATCAGTTTTACAACTCATTTTAGTGGTTGAACTCAAAATTGAAGCATATCCAAAACTCAGGCAAGCCATACCACAGTTTTACGGCTCATTTTAATGGTTGAACCTAAAATTGAAGCATATCTAAAACTCACATAAACAATACCATAGGAAACAGTGGTATAATGATTTCTACCATTAAAACATTGCTAGGGCTCGCAATAATATTTTTTTGTCATCTGGCCGTTCATAAGATCACACAGACAGGGATGAAGGGAAAAAAACAAATATCAGCTTGATCTATAACTTCTGTGTCCTTGAAGAATTTTTCAACGGTACACGTTCAATTAACGTTGTTTCCTGTGGTGTGGTCCAGTTGATCTTTTTATTTGCTTTGTTTTTTCTCTCAGGTCATAAAATTATTATGATAAAGTGGATGGACGGAGTGGATAAAATAGATAAATCACGGTGGACCCCACAGGGTTTACTCAGTACGCCCTACTCGGTTACTCAGTACGCAGTCCGCTTCCATTACTGTCAGGCCAAAAGGACTAGTTGCAACCTGCAACCTGCCGTCTCAATCCATCCTGAGCTGGGCTCGAGCTCGGAACAGGCTGGGTTCTGAGGCTCCCACCATGATTTATGTATTTATCCAAACGGTCCGTCCATTTTTTCATAAAATATTACGATATAAGTTCAAAAAATGAACCATATCCAGCTCTCAAGCGGACCACACGGTGGAGATTAAACGCCCACCATTACAAATTTCTTGGTAACTGCACAAGTTTTGGATCAAGCTGATATTTACGCTTTGCCTTCATCCAGGTCAATGTGACCTTATGAACAAGTTGGATGGAAAATAAACATAATGGTGGGACCTAGGAAGGTTTCAATGGCATACATCATTAACACCTTTGCTTCTTCTGAAGTTGTGGTTCATTTGAGCGTTGGATATGACTTTTTTTTGAGTTTATATACTATTATAATATGAAAAATTGAATTAACGGTGTGAATAAAACCCATATATCACGGTGGATCCCTAAGAGCCCCAGCCTGTTGGGGACAGATGGGGGTAGTACCCAATCCATCGAATACGTTGCCCCCCATAACGTCCACCAGTTGGGAATACTCGTATCGTGGTTGTACGGTGCGGCCCCGGTCTCACCCAAGACGGTGCAGCCCTTATTATGGGACCTACCTTGATGTATATGTATTATATATCCACGCTGTCCATCCGTTTTTCCCAAATCATTTCAAGTCATGATTCCAAAAATGAAGCAGACCCAATTCTCAGGTGGACTATACTATAGTAGACAGTGATGAATGATCTTCCCACCATTGTAATGTTTTGGTAATGCTTATTCACCATCCAACCCGTTGATAAGGTCATGTAAACCGAGATGAAGGGTAAAAAAAATATCAACTTGATACAAAATTTTTATAGCTCATTATAAGTTATTAATGGTGAATCAGCACTGCTTCCCATTGTATGGTCTACCTTATAAGCAGATGAACAGCTTTGATATAGAATAAATGCATCAAGGTGGGCCCCACAGTAAGGACCACATCTTCTTGGATGAGGCCTTGGGTGGCACCCTAATCCACTCCCCTTGGGATCGAGCCTTTATAAACACTAACCCATCTCACTTTTCTCGAAGTTCTATCAACCACCCATTTCATCTATCCATGGCCACATCCAAAACCTCCTCCACTCTTCCACTTCAAGAGGAAGAAGGATTAAGCCATAAATGGATGGAATTACCCTCCTCCTTTCGTTATCCTCAGCACCCTTTACTCACCAACCAACCTCATATACTCATTCCTAGCTTGGAAAGTACTATACATTGCACAAAAAGCCAAGTTCCCAATCCTAATGGTCTTTGCCTTAGCATTTGGCCTGCCCATCATTGCCACAATCCATTCAGGACTCTAATTGTGAAGTTGTCTACATTTGTAGAAACCCAAAGGATACGTTTATTTCCCATTGGCATTTCTTCAACAGGTTGACACCTACAGATCAAACACCCGTTTCGCTGGAAGAGGCATTCGATCTATTTTGTATGGGCATTTCATGGTGTGGGCCATTTTGGGACCATGTATTAGGATACTGGCGGGCTAGTTTAGAGAGACCAAATAAGGTAATGTTTCTTAAGTATGAGGACTTGAAGAGTGAACCACTGGTGCAGTTGAAAAGGTTGGCGGAGTTTTTCAGGGTATCCTTTTACTGCCCGAGGAAGAGAGAGAAGGGGTGGTAGAGGACATAATAAGTTTATGTAGTTTCGAAAATTTGAGCAACTTGGAGGTGAACAAGATCGGGAAGTTACCGAATGGGTTGGAGAACAGGATATTCTTCAGGCGAGGAGAGGTCGGTGATTCGGCGAATTATCTTACGACTCAGATGATTGAGTGGTTAGATCGGCTCACGGAACAAATGTTCCAAGGTTCTGGCTTAATGTTCTAAGTATCTCTTGTAGCTGAAGTCTTGGTTATTGAAGTGATTGAGTATGCTTTTGTGTTTGATTAGAGTCGGGCATATTCCTCATGTTTCCTTGTGTTAATTTTCATTGCTTAGTAGCATGCATGTATCATGCATATTTAAGATCTACCATGCTTTTTGTTGGAGTTTGTTCCTCTTGTTTCAATCTATTACTCTCTTTGCAAAGTGCCTCCCTTTATTTTTCTCAGGCCATAGGGTCTACACATGCATGCATTGTATATCCACATTGTTCATTTGTTTTTCAAGATTATTTTAAGATGCGGTCACAAAAATGAAGAAGATGCAAATTTCAGGTGGACCACACCACATGAAACAATGGTTGTTGAATGCCAAGCATTAAAAACTTCCTCGGGTTCACCGTAATGTTTATTGCCCATCCATCTTGTGATAAGGTCAAACAGACCTGGATGGAAGCAGAAAACAAGAATCAGCTTGATCCCAAACTTTCGTGTCTCACAAAAGGTTTTTAATGATCAATAACCACTGTTTCCTGTGGTCCAACTGAAATTTGCATCTTCTTCATTTTTGGGACCATGGCCTAAAATAATCTGGGAAAACAAATGGATGGTATAGATATACAATGAATACATCGAGGTGGGCCCTATGGTCAGGGTCTCACCCACATAGTTGGTTCCGAGTGGCAACCAAGTCAGGCTAAGTAAGGGGTGTGCCTAGTGCATACTCGGCAAGAGGCAGAGAGAAAGTGGGTGCTCGGATTAGTTTTAGCAGTGAGGAACCCATCCTGGCTTTTTTCATTTTGATTGCCCACTAGAGTGTTTTATAACATGAGGCGGTGGTGATTGGACGGAGTTGATGTCATACAGTCATGACCATTGCCGATGAGGCAGCGCAATAAATGGATGTCACACAATGATGACACTGGCCCACAGAGCTTTTGTTGCATATACTTTCTAATAATACTACTTTGTGGCGCTGGCTACGTGCAAAAGAGGAGGAGAGAGTGCCATTGAGCTACTAGCATGAAAGAAGTAAAATGGAAAAATGATATACGTGATGGAAGGGTCTCTGGAAGGGTTAGAGACCCTCCCATTTTCCTTTTAAATATAAAGTTTAAGCCCCTTCGAACATTGTCCAAACACTACCATGTGTTGTGTATATAGTAGAGAACATCAACTCACTTCAAAATGAAATCTCCTCAGTAAATTAAGGACATTTTCTAAAATATTAGCAATACCATGAATGAACCTATATGAAGGCTATATAATGGAGCAAAATATACTTATGAAGTGGGCCCACAAAGCTTAGAGTTCATGGACGCGGATTGCGTCCTGACCCCGCTTGGACGGATTACCGTCCGGGCAGACATAGGAGGGGCCCACTATGATATATATGTTTATCCACCCTTATCATCCCTTTTCGAATATTATTTTAAGGCATGAACAAAAAAAATAAGGCACATCCTGTAGTGTCACACTCAAAAGGCTAGCCCATTAGTTGGAGGAACCCTAGCATATATAAACACATATCCTGCCTCTTCCCAACCTCCCCCCCCCCCGGAACGTGGGGTGTGCAACAGGCATACACGGTGACTACCCCCTCCATCCACGTGGGCCTGGGATCACCATAGTCCTAGGAAGATAATATGGGCTCTGATACCACTGTAGTGTCACACCCAAAAGGCTAGCCCATTAGGTGGAGGAACCCCAGCCTATATAAACACCTTCAATCCGTGTTTAGAGACATCCTAATTAATACCAAGAAATCCTAATTCAAGATTAGGGCTTGGGAAGAGGATTGTGAGGTTTGTGAGTGCCTTGTTCATCTTCGGGATTTGCTTGTGGGTAAACTAGTTTTGTAATCTTCTGATATTCATAGTGTTGCTATCGCTTTGTGCCGTGGTTTTTTTCCACAGGAGTTTTCCATGTAAAAACGAATTGTCTTTTTGTTGATTACGTGTGTAGCGCGTGGTGATCGATTGAATCTCTTCGATGCCTCCGCATAGGTAATCCCAACACATCCAACGCTCAAGTGGACCACACCAAAGATGACTCTTGCATTTAATGCAACTCACATTTAATGTTTTGTGCATTTAATGAAACCAAAGCTTACTATTGGTGTGATCCACCTGAGCATTAGCTCTGCCTCATTCTTAGGATAATCCTTAGAATGATCTTATAAAAGGAATGGACGGAGTGGATAGACAGATACACCATGGTGGGCCACTCCAAAGATCACCGTCCAAGCGGGGCAGGACGCAATCCGCATCTAGAGTTCAGTTGGTTATTTAAAATGATTGACATGTGGCTAGTTTGTCAACAATAATTATCCTAACATGACACCGACTTCAATAAATCTAAAGACAAGGTTGTCCAGTGACTAGTGGCTTTATGTCGTGGAATAGGTAATGCAGACACATAGTTAGTTTTAGCCCATTTTCATAAAATACATAAAGGAGTAAACAATCTTTTGTACACATGCATGGTACTTCAAACACCCCACCCTAAACGAAATCAAAACTACTTATCGACTTTCCAATCAAAATTATTTGTATGGCTCGACACTCACTGTATGTCCGTACAGGCTGAATAGGGTACGGTTCAGGTTAGTCTTCAAAAGCATTTGATGGGCCAAATTAACAAAACGAAGGGCCTACTAGCCCCTTTTTATCTAAAATGGCCAAGGCCACCAAAATGACCAAACGTACATTATTCTCATAAAGCCATCCTAAAAGGCTTTAAGAAGCCTAAGGGGAAAGCTCGACAAAGCCCTTCATGTAACCAGGAAATGATCAACAAAATGGATTGAAAAGACCATGACTCATTCAATTTGATCTTGACTGCTCATCTAAAGGTGCCCATAAGTCGTAAATCAGCTAAGATGCATTTTCCAACTCCAATAGTACAAAAAAAACTCACGAGAACGCAACGAAAGGATCTTCAACACCTCCTGAAGATGAACATTGGATCCGATCAATCAATATCGAAGCGTGCGAATGGTGTGATCAAGTCAACCCTATGTTGCACGAGCAAAAAATGGTGCTTTACCCCTTTCTTTTTCATAATCGAGGCCCTTGCTCAGAATCTACGATGCAAATCAACCATAAGAGTTACATGCATTGGGAAAATTTGGCTATCCTTCAATTCATGAAATATATTTAGCTAGTGGCAACTCCTATCAAATTATCTAAATTTAATACACATTTGGCAACATAACACAATTAAAGCAACGACTGCTATTCTAGCTCGTATCCATCACCCCAACAAAACACTAGAAGAAAGTCAAAACGAGCGGGGAATTGCAAATCTCGCTGAGTGTGTCCATGTTCGCATGTGGGAGTGTTCACAGGTACATGATTCACATTTTCTATAAGTTGCACATGTGAGTGTGCATAAATGAGGCTGCCTACCTTCAACCATCACACATGTGACACATTTAAACTTCAAGGGTCCCAAATGTGCCACATGTCCAAACCCATGTGCAAATCACCACATATATCACTCGTGTTGCTACTATACATGTTCAAGAGATTGACATGTGTTACCATACATCAAATAACCACTATAGGTCATATATGCCATTATTAATCTACAAGTGTGTCACACATGTACATGTGTCTTTGTGCCCAATGCGTACAAGAGCCGAATATGCTTTGTTAGACAAAGTGTTTGGCAAACAACGGAGAATATAACAAGATGGTTTATTCATACGACAATTGCGCTGGAAGTCGAGTAAGGGCGTGCTCGCCATGCAGTGTGTGTGGACAAGGTGCATGACTTATCCATGCAAATCCTCATTTCACCTTGAATTCTAAAAAAAAAAACATACTGATCAAAAGGTCATCTATAATGATGGCAACAAGGCGGGCGACCTGCTCGATTTGACAAGCTTGGCCTTGCTTTAGTCTTGGCTTGGACCTACTTGCTAAACTTGTGGGTTGGGCTTGGACCTTCGCTTTAGGCTAGGCTTAGACCTAGTTACTTGATGTGTGGGTTGGGCTTGGGCTTCACATGCATGGTCCGATCAATTTTTATGTTGTGCTTGGGCTCAAGTCAAAGAAACTCGACCCAAATTTATATGTACATGTGTTATCTAACAGACATATGCCATATAATCCCCACCGTTAGTTACATTATTCCCAAATATTTATTACTTTTTACAAGTGTGTCCAACTTGATTAATGAATAGTTAGGAACACTCAAGTGGAAAATAGAGATTTTATCAAATTTTTATGCAGTAAGGCTAGATTAGGTCAAGCTCGAACCCAATCAAATTTTTTTTTTGAGCTTGGCCCTCAAGTTTGAAGTGTTGGGTCAGCTTTAGGCCTAGCTAGGTTTGGCCCTAACTCAGTCCATTGCCACCCCTACTTAGATAAGCCACAATGTTAGATAGAGTAAGAATGGGAAGTCCATCATTAGTTGAGTGTAGGGCCCACCAACCATTAGTTATGTTATGCCCATCATTCATTTCTCCATCGATAAATATTATAAGGACGAAGTAATATATAACGTAGTCGACATGGAAGCTTGTCACATGTTACTTGGTCAACCATGGCGGTATAATGTTGATACTACGCATAGAGATTGGGATAGCGTATTTATATTTATTAAATACGATATAAAGATTATCCTCACCCCTATGAGAACGGAGGACCAACCTGTAACTTGATCCTACCCAAATTTTAACCAATGTGCCCAATCGAACCCAACTAGAAATTTTCTATCCTCGGCCCAACCTGGGCAAATACATGTGATTGGTGCCAACTTAACCAAAACTAACTTGAATTTGGTCAATCAAATGGGGCTGGACTTCAAATTACGTTGGCCTTTTCCAATTCAAACCCGACTCAAGGACCTTGGCAACCCAAACCCAAGGCCTAAAACGAGTACCTGGACTCACGGGCATCCAATGGATCCGACCTGATTTTAATGAGTATGGGTCTAATTTTTTTAGACCAGCTAGAAATTGGCTTGGATTCTAGTCTCACCCTTTGGATCCTAATAGGATCTAACGAGGTTTAGGTTGGGTCCAAGTTGAGCCCATCCAGTAAGTTTTAATAGTGTAGAGAGAGAGAGAGAGAGAGAGAGAGAGAGAGGAATGCTCACTTGCACATAGTTCTCACAAGAATTCATGAGCACTTTTTAAAAACTCATCACATGTGATGTGACCCCAAAATCTGAGCCATTCACGTGATGCATCACCCCCAAAAATCCCTAGGTTCCAACTTTTATACTAATCTAGAAGTTTGGTGGGCCATGGCAAAAGTAAACCGATTTCTCTCCCTCTCTCTCTTTCTACTATGGCCCACCAGAGTTTCGATCAATTTGAAAGTTGGGCTCAGGGGATTTTTTGGGGTGTTGCATCACATGGACGGTTTAGATTTTGGGCTCACATCACGTATGATGAGTTCTAAAAAAAGTGCTCATTAGTTATCGTGAGAACTTGTGTACAAGTGAGCATTCCTTTCTCTCCCTACAGGACTTGTGAGCACTTTTTGAGAACCCATATCATGTGATATGATCCCAAAATTTGAAGGGTCCACTACAAACCTAGTTCCAAAGACCCGGTGGATATCAGAGTCCAACCGCATCCAGGTCCAGCCGTTCGAGAACGAGACCCGAACCTCGTGTTGTAGGAGATTCGGGTCCTTATGTTCTGGTTTCTCCCCCATTCTCCCCGCCTCGTTGCGAGCCGGAGTCCCACAGAGAGATGGGCAATGCTCAGTCACCTTCCACCAATCCTCGATTCGCTTCTGCAAGCAGGTCTTTTTCATCTTTCGATCATCTCACCATTCGCATTCTCTTCTCCGCTCTCTCTCAAATTTTTTATTTTTTATTTTTATTTCAGAGCATTTACCCAAACGGAGCTGGAAGATCTGAAATCCCTTTTCCTCTCTCTGTCCGCCCAATCCCACAGCAACTCTCAGTACATATCTCCCTCTGTTTTCCAGGTCTCTTCTTCTTCTTCTTCTTCTCTCCGTGCTAACAAATCTCGTTCTCGCGAATTTTTCGCCACAGGAATTTCTGGGGAGATTTTCAAAGTTTGAGGGTTTTCTCCCGATATTATATCGGGAAATCTTACTGAAAAATAAAAAATTTAAAATAATTATTATAAATTAATAAGCAGTTTTGATATTTTAAAATTTAAATTGTAATTAGTTACGAGAAATGCTCCAGTTAAGGCTGTAAATGGGTCAGCGGACACGATGGGGTACCCAGACCCAACCCATTTAGACCCGACCCAAACCCAACCCGTTTTTAAATGGTACGGGTCTGGGTCCAAGAACAGACCCAGTTGCTAAATGCGTCTGGATGTGGTTTCCTTTATATTAGGCCTGACCCGACCCGAACCGAACCCATTTAGTAAATGGGCAGGTTTGGTCTATGTTGCAAGGGACCCATCTAGGCTCGGACCCATCCAAACCCAGTTTTAAACCTAGCAAAAATGCTTGCATACCAAATTCAGACCTAGACCCATTAGACCCGCCCATTTATAAAATGGGTCTGGGTGGATCTCCCTCTACCAGACCCACCCATTTATAAATGGGTCTGATGGGGTTGACTCAGACTTGACCTAGACCCGGCCATTTAGTAAAAGGGTATGGATCTAAAGTTTGGATCCAGACCCATTTAGTAAATGGGCGGGTCTGGTTTTGGCCAAACCTGCCCCAAACCCGACCATTTACAGCTCTAGCTCCAGTTCTCTCACAGCAACATAACTTGTAGTTCTCCTAGCTACGTTGGTCCACTTGGACAGTCTAATTCAATCCAATTCATTGATCCATATTGTTCATCTGGTCCAACTCATGTTTCATGGGCTGCCATGCAAATATTGCACCAATCCAACAAATATTAGCCATTGATCAACGACCTTTAATATGGACGGTCAAGGTTGTTTACACAAAAAAATAAGTCTAACCAACAATCTGATCCATGTCTTTGTTAGGGTCCATCATGGATTGCTTATGATTATGAAGAATCAGTTTTGTTAGGTGGTCATAGTCATTCCATCCATAGCTCGGAACAAGGATGGCTGTAGAAGGTAGGGCCAAATTAAGGATGGATAGATCACTTGATCAGTGAAATTTTTTCGTAGTGAAATTTGTCTTGGACTTAATAGACCGTTCAGATTGATCGATTGAACTGTCCAAGTGGACTGATCCTACTAGGAACACTGGAGAATTTCTCATTAGTTATTAATGAATCAGTTAAAATTTTAAATGATTTTCACATAAATATTGGGAAATTCCACGATAAAATTGTGAAAATTGGAAACTGCTGATATTTTGAAAATCTCGTGCAGAATCTCTCTCTCTCTCTCTCTCTCTCCCCCCTTCCATTTCAACAGTGAGAGCGATTCTGATCAGTAAAGTTCGACCCCATTTCCCACGTAGGGCAGATCAAATATTCTTTGAACTACCTTTTTGGGCCACTCCTGTGAGTTACCTGCATTTCACCATTTATTATATCAAGTTGTAACAACTTGGTGCCTCATTTGAATTTTATAGGAATATTTTGGGATTCATGGGCTCCTCGGTGCCAGGATGTTTGATTTGGTTACCCAAAAACGGAATGATCATAAGCTTACCTTTGAAGATCTTGTAATTGCTAAAGTAAGCTCTCGCTCTTGCGACTGGAGATTTTTATCACGCGAGTGAACTCTTCACCACCACCATCACTGTCATCATCACTGTCATCATCACCATCATCATCACCATCATCATAGCATTGTCCTGCTAGTTGGGTTCACTTAATTATCATGATTGCTTGGAAAAAGTTCAATTACTGGCGGCCTACTTGTTATCAATCCCTATTTTACCTGGGTCGAAACTGTTGGTGTGTCGCTCCTAGTTGGAGTTGGAATTAAAAAAAAAAGTAAATGAAGAAAGCACAAGGCTTGTCAAACAATTTAGCCAAAATCCATGTTCACCATATTCAAAATGTCCAGCTTTTGGATACAAACACACTACATATCAATATCATTTGAACCATATTTTGCACATGCATGATGACAACTGTCCATCATCTTGAAATATAGGTACTCCGATTTATTGTCATTTCAACCCTTTTTCGTATATCAGTTACCAAAGGAGGCTTCATGAACAATGAGGGTAACATCTAGATATTGAAGGCATGAAATAGTTCTACCAATGCTGTTCTCTTTTGTATCTCAGACATCTAAAAATGGAGTAATGATCTCAAACACCTAGCACAAAGATAACAATGCTTTAAGTTATCAAAACCCAAATTCGTTACCGACGATAACAACAATGTCTATCTAGGTCATGGGTGTGAAGAAGGCTTTCAACTAATGGGGTCAACAAGATTTATCACATCAATAAGTGTTCTTCAATTGTTTTTTTTTCCCAATATTTTTTTATTGGTGATTGTAGATTAATGAGAGAAGAAGAGATAAGAAAAGAGAGAAAAGAAAGTTGGGAGAAGAGAGGCAAGGTAAGTTAAGGTTGGACGCCTACCCTCTCCAATTTATATTAATAATAAAAAGTTAATATGACAAAAATACCTCATAAGTCTCAGACAAAAAAAAAAAAAAAAAAAACAACTAAGAATAAGGAGAAATAACAAAAAACAAAGCCTAGATGGGTTGTATAGTGTTACGGTCCAAATCTCCACATTCGTTAACACTCCCCCTCAAGCTGGAGCATAGATGTTGTCGATGCCGAACTTGGAGTATATGCTTATAGACTGACTGTGACTAAGGGACCTTGGGAACACATCCGCAAGTTGATCTTGAGAACGGCATATGGCGTAGAGATTTCTCCACTGGAGACTTTCTCACGTATGAAGTGACAGTTTACTTCAATATGCTTAGTTTTCTAATAATAGACCGAATGTTTGCAATGTGGGATGCAACCTTGTTATCACAAAATAACTGCATAGGTAGATTCATCACAAACCCTATTTCATACAACGGTTTCTTGATCTATACTAATCCATAAGTAGTATGATTCATTGCTCCATATTCTTCTTCAATGCTTGATCAGGCCACATCGCTCTGCTTCTCACTATTCCACATGACCAATGTTTTAGATATTGATGATATTGACCGATAAATCCCACGATATATATTGTATCCTACCTGTGTGATACGAAACACACAGGTAGTGCTAATATATCCCACATGTTCGATCCGGTGAGCATTTTCAATTTTCAACCCATTTTTTTGTTGAAATTATGTTAAATCAGTGTCAATGGTTACAAATCCATTGATTCTTCATGTTTTGCATGAAAAATCATGGAGTTGGGAGCTTTGATTTAGATATCCATTGGTTCTTCATGTTCTCCATGTTTTTTTTTTTTTCAAAAATTTCCTTCAACCAGTTGTCAATTGAGACTAATTTCGAAGTATTTAGGAGTATTTGATGAAACGATCGTCACATACACTCTAATTTCGAAATTTGAGTGTAGGTGGTCCGATTTGGGGAAAATTGAGAAAAAATCGAAATTTCTCTAATTTCTGATTTGGGGAAAATTGAGAAAATTTCTATTGGGTTGGGGGGCAGGCCGGAGGAAGACCTCCCCAGTTCTCGCCATGCTTAGGAGGGTGTCAATTTCGAGAGGATAGATAAATGGCTGATGTCACCTGTCACCCCCCCTCTAATTTCTCCCAAATTACTTGCAATGTTACACTCCAAACATGAAATTAAGCATGTATGAGGGCTGACCTACTGATTTGTCTAGTCCTCGTCAATTTTTGGAAAATAAAAATCATATATAATTAAAAATTAATAAAAAATTATTAAAATATTATTATTTTTTCAAAATTGTCCTTCAACCAGCTGTCAATTTAGACCAATTTCGAAGTATTTAGAAGCGTTTGATGAAATGATCATCACATGCACTCTAAATGTTATGCATTCAATTTGAATATAGTTGCATTAGTTTAGTCAAACAACACATAACTTAGGGCCCTACACAAAGGAAACCTATTACGTGCACTTCTTTTTTGAGGTGTTATGATTTAAAAGTGTGTATTAAGGTCTTTTTTAACAATCCCGGAAGTTTCATTGAAAAATTCAACCATTTTCCCAATGTTCCCCGTGTTTCCCAAAAAGTGCAATAAATTACCCAATACAAACGATATATCTCGTGCGATAACTAATACGTATCGATATCCAAGGGTGCGATACGTAATGCAATACCAATATTTTGAACCCTGCACGTGACTAGATTTCCTCCTACAAAAGTAAAATACCCAATAGTAGATCACCTATCTATTAAAGAACCTGCCCAATTTGCATTAGAGTACCCTATGATTTGAAGATGGTTTTTCGTTTGTATAGAATTCCTTGTCCTGACATTCCTTTAAGATATCACAGAATCCAAACAATTGCATCCATGTGAGGTACCCTTAGAGAGCTCATAAACTGTCTTACTACAGTCATAGCGTAAGATATGTTGGACCAAGTGATACTTATATACATGAGTTTCCCAACCAATGTTCTATATTTCCCTGGGTTTTCAAATATATCTCCTTGATTGCCAACCAAAATGTGATTCAAATCGATTGGTATATCAACTAGTTTAGTATCAAGTAGATCTATCTCTATGAGCAAATCCAAAACATATTTCCATTGAGGTAGATTAATTCTTTTTTTTTTTTTTTTGTTGGATCTGACAACTTTTATTCCAAGAAAGTACTAAAGATGACCAAGATCTTTTGCGAAAAATGTCTCTGAAGACACTTCTTAAGCTTCTCAATCCTCCTTATTGCACTTCTTGTAACAATAATATCATCAACATATACCACTGACATAATAAGACCTAAAATGCCTTTTCGTACAAAGACAGAGTAATCAACATGACTTCTTCAATATTCAACCCATAAATCGCCTTGTTCATTTTACATACATTGTCTAACTCCCTCTGGACAACAAACCTAGGTGATTGCTCCATGTAGACCTTTGTGAAGTCACCATGAAGAAAGGCATTTTTCATGTCTAGTTGGAAGTGGGACCAGCCATGATTAATAACCACTGAGAGGATAACACAAATAGAGTTCAACTTGGCAACATAAGAGAATGTTTTAGTATAATCAACACCAAGGATTTGAGTATATTCATTCGCAACAAAGCGAGCCTTCAAACGTTTAACCGTACCATCATGGTGAAACTTAATGGCGTACACCCACTTGCAACCAACAACACTTTTATCAGCAGGTAGACTGGTGAGTTCCCCAATATTGTTCTGATAAAGGGCAATCATTTCCTCTTCCATTGCCTGCTTCCACCCCTTATGTAACAATACTTCTTGATATGACTTAGGAATAGAATGGTAGGACAAAGATAGATAAATCTACGAGAAGTACGAGATAAGCATTTGAAGATTGGGTGATCGGTAGGCACGTGCTTATCTTTTCTCAAGACAATAGGAACATCAGGCCTATCTGGAGAAGTCATTGGATTACTACGCTTGGAAGTGGATATGGTGGATGACATATCATGATTGGCCACACTATCTATCTATTTTCATCGTGATTAGACTTTCAGTTGACGCACAAAGGGAATGGAGGGGTCAACAGAGGGAGGAGATTGGATTCTGTTTTCTTTAATCGCAGTAGGTTCCGACACAACTTCTACATAAAGGGATTTGCTATCTTTTGAGAAAAACGGAGTGGATTAAAAAAATGTATCACCCGCACACATTTATTGTCTTTGAAGAGAAAGATTATAACAACTATAGCCTTCGAGTTTGGGAGCACCTAATTATTTGAGATTAAAACTTCATGAGGGGATCTACCCATTAAAACAGTTGAGGGCATTCAATTTATCAGAAAACATGCTGTATGTACTGCATCACTCCAAAACTTTTGGGAACATTCATCTGAAGGTTACGATTTTCCATTTTGCAACATCGTTTTGTTGTGGGGTGTGGGCACATGATATTTTGATGCAGTATACTTGTTTAAAAAAAATATAAAGTAAAAGATTAATATATATATTCCTTAGCATTATCTGAATGAAACACAGACACTATTGAGTTAAATTGATTTTGCCTTTATTTCTATGTGAAAGATCTTAAAAATAAAGAATCATTTAGATCTATCTTTCACTAAATAGATCCAAGTCATTTGCAAAAAATCATTAACAAATGTAACAAAATATTTATACCCTGACCTATTGGAAAAGGAGCCCCAAAACAATAGAAGAAAAATAACAGCGCAACGAGTTACTACAACAACAAACTAAAACAAAAAAGCCAGGGGCACTAGGCCATCAACTTCTCACAGATATGTACATCTCACTCTTACTCGCACGAGCTTTAGTGGGGTAATCCTCTTCATAATTTGCCTCTGGGCACCTGATAGAAGGAAACCTCCCAGCCCATGTAAAATTGCCAATATGCCTCACTTCCTGTAACATATTAGCCATCCTCCAAGGATAATAGCTTGTGCAAGCCCAAGAAATAATATTTCTTGAATCTTGCCAACATGAAGCAATGCTGTGGTGTTTGCATAGTTTGAATCTTTTATCCCAATTGGCTTGGAGAAATCTGTAATAGTGTACTGTTGTTGGCAGGGAGAATAGCCCCGATGCCGGCAAGACCCAAATTCCCCCACGAGCACCCATCAATATTATGTTTCACATAACTGACGTGAGGGGCTTTTTGTTAGTTTTGTGTCACTGCAAAGCCAATGTGTTAATTTTAATCATTAATTTGATGATCTTGATCGTAGATCATGATGACCAAGGGTCTTATGTGGATGTATCATTAATGTCATGACTAATATGTGTATATATCTTAATCATACATGCATATGGTCAAGGGAGAGGGATTCCTTTGGTTGTCTTTAGGAACTTAATTTTGGACACAATGACCTTTGGTTAAGGGACAGTTATGTTCCATGGATCTCAGTACCTTGCTGTTTCATGATTGCCTAGTAGGTTGTAGGACAAAACTTGTGGTTACCATCGTTTTTATATGGCTATCCTGTGTGAGGGAACCGATGACGAGTTGGCGTGAAAGGTCTCCACTATGGGGTTTGACGATGAGTTGGTGTACCTGTGCCCTACCCTACATAGGAGTGCAAGCGTGCCATGAGAATAGGCTCCGAGTATTGGACCTGTTGGATACTTACATCGAAGGATCAATTCAATTCTCTAGACCAAGAGACCCATCATGCCTGAGCTATTATCAATTTGTGTATGTACTAACTTTAACTAATCCTTAGAGCTGAGA
The DNA here is from genome assembly GCA_003013855.2 of Liriodendron chinense. Lineage (NCBI taxonomy): Eukaryota > Viridiplantae > Streptophyta > Magnoliopsida > Magnoliales > Magnoliaceae > Liriodendron > Liriodendron chinense. The sequence continues at coordinate 540,801 of PVNU02002456.1, forward strand.
ACATATAGGGAGTTCAAGTTCTTGATGTAATGTGCTTTGGTCCATCTCATGAAGTTAATTGCAGTGGCTCATATGTGGGTGTTACTAGGTCCATGCATTGGGTTGTGGTTGAGGATATGATCCAACAAGGGATCCATTGGCCTCCTACGGACACTCTTATGGCTAATATTTGATAGATCGGACCATCCATTAGGTGGTTTTCCACTAGTACTAGTTCCCCAAAGGTTTCAAATGGCTTTATGAGTGTTTCAACTGTTAATTTTTTTTTCTAACTATTAAAATGTTTTCATCATACTTGATGATGGTAATTCCGATGATTGAGATCTTGTGGTCCATCACTTGATTTACATGGGATTTGGATTGAGGATGGATGGTCATGTCCAGTGGGGGGATGGAGTCAATTTGGGTCAATGTAGGCAGGATTATAGACTTTAGATGTAGTCCTGCATGCCAAAGTTTATGAAGTGGTGAAGTACCATATTGGTCTCTCCTTAAAACCCTAACCTCTTGTAATTAAGATCCTATTCTAGAGGGAGAGTACACAAAAAAGAGAGAACCTTGGACCCCCAAGCCCCCTAGGGCATCACCTCATAGAGAAAGAGAGATAGAAAAGTGAGAAGAGAAGGGAAGAGACAATCCTCTCCTCTCTTCCCCTTGTTCACACGTCCATTCTTGTGGGCCACTGTGCGTGCATCTCTCTAATTTGCACCACCCTAGCCTTGCTCTAGGGACAATGTGTTGGCTTTTCTCCCCTCCTCATCTGGGATAGATTTGGGAGAGAACCTTCTACTTTGAAGGCATGGCATCGACAATCAAATGATATGCGATAGCGGTGATCAAAAGGTATATCTAGATCTAAAATTTCTGATTTTTTTTCTCCTAGAAACTTGATGATATCTAAATGGTGATCCTTAGGACTTTATCAACTAATATGAACCTTTCAAATTTTTTTATTCTCTTCCATGTTTCCAAACTCTAACACTTTCCACATAGTTGAGGATATGGACTGATCTCAGTCACTATTAAAAACATGCATGGAGCAAAGTGGCCAAAGATTCGGCTGTGGGAGCGGGGAAGAGTCTGATTTAAAATGTAAACAAGTAGAAATAGGTAGGAAGGGGGAGTGAGAGTTTGGTCCGAAGCTCGATTCAAAGCGGGCACAACTTGTAGTTAGAAGGATCATGCAACTAAGCATTCCATCCAACTTTAGTCTGTTGATGCATCTAAGCCAAAACTTGTGATTTCTTATTTGTAGCTCTATATTTGTACTTTAGTGTGAGTGTAGGTAGGTGGCATCATGATCTTTTAGATTTTTAGTCGTCAATTTAGTTATCCTTTTGATTTCCAAAGAAAAAAATGACATCCTTATCCTTAAAAAAAAGTTATCCTTTTGATAAGGTGAATTTATTTCATGTACCTGACTTCAACATATTTAATCAACAAATCATTAGGCTAGTGACTTATTGATTTATAGGTGTTTTTTTTTTATATATATATATTTTTTACTGAATTAGTAATTCTTTAGTGCACTCAATCTTTTGTGTTCAAGTTATGCGTTGGATCATTTAGAAGTTTTTGTGGAAATGCATTTATGTGGAAACATCAAATTGTTGTGTTTAACAGTTTGGAGAAAATGGCCTCTTCTTCCAGAAATGCATTTTGTTCTCATTTCAATTTCCATGAAAAATAACTGTTACCGTTTCCAATTTAAAATGACATATACATTCATTTCCATTACGATTTCCATATTAATCTACATTTCCTCCTTCATTTGCTATCATTCTATAGAACCTACTCTTGGTTTGATTGAGCTTGAGAAAACATTCTGGAACTGTCACAGGTATTTATGTCCGCGAATGCCTTATATATTTGTTTGCAGATATTCCACTTTTCCTCATTGTTTTTCATTTTTAATCCATGTTGTTTTTTGTTTTTAATCCATAGGGAATTTATGAGAAAGGAGCTCGAGATGAAGTTGAGGAGTTTATTTATCAGTTAGTGGATGTAACTGGGGATGGCATCTTGGGGAGGTACAGTCCCAACTCCCAACCATGATTATCTCTAAAGCTGACGGGACCTAATTGTCAACCCTTCTTTTAATTCCTTAAGTTTTTGGACGAACGGGTCCTACTTTGTTTGTAATTTATCACAGAATGAATGTAGCACAATTGAATGAATTAAGCTAGAGAAAAATACATAATTGGATCCTCCAAGATTATGTCACAGAGTTGATCGCTTCTTCACCTGCACCAGAAAATAAAATAGAATAAAAAATGATTATTTCTAGAGCCACAACATGGAGGAAACCCTAAGGAGTCATGCCAATGGGATCTAGAGGCATCTCACTACTATATTCTTGAAGGATCATCTTAGGCTGGGATCCCATTGCAAGAATCTAAGAAAGAATCAGTTTTATTCATTCGAAATATCATATAATTATTTCTGTTAAGTCTCATATGTGTGGCAATATATATTCGTGGTTGTACGCTTTTTCCATATTGATTTTGCATACAACCCCTGGTTGCTTAGCTGTCTTTATTTATGCATTCATTTGCGATCAAAATGCTGTCGGGTACTTTGGTACCTCTAGGCGCTTGTGTCTAGGAGACCCCCTTTCTGTTCCTGATGGTGGCAGAGGGCTTGAGCAAGGTGTTTTTTGGAAATTGGAAGAACAAGGTCTATTGGGAGGTTTTTAAGTGGGCAGATCTATATTGTCTACCTCCTACTTGCAGTTTGCGGATGATGCGTTATTGTGCAAGGCTGAGGAGGAGAAGATCACAAATCTTGAGATTACACTCAGTTGTTTCGAGGCAGTTTCGGGGTTGAGGATCATCTACGTAAGAGTGTAGATCAGTTCGAGGAGATTGTAGGCTGCAAGACCCAAGCTTTTCAATGTCATATCTGGGCCTTCTACTGGCGGCAAATGCGTCAACCGTTTTTCTATGGGATCTGGTATTGGAAAGTGTTGAAAGACGCATTTCTGTGTGGAAGAGGGGATACCTTTCATTTGGCAAGTGGATTACTCGACCTTGTCAAACCCACTGGTGTATTATATGTTGTCCGAAATCCTGGGAGCGGTGGCAGAGAGGCTAAGGAGATGCAAAGAGACTTCTATGGTGAAGTTCGAAAGGTAGTGGGACATCCCATCTCATCAACTGGAAGTTCAAAAGAACAGAGGATGGTGGTCTAGGAGTGGGTAGGGTCAGAGAGCAAAATTGGAGCCTTCTATGCAAGTGATGGTGGAGATTAGGAGTGGAGAAGCAGGCATTGAGAAGTTTAGATCTTGAAGAGAAGAAGAGAATGAAAAGAAAATAGGTTGGTATATATATATATATATATATATATATATATATATATATATATATATATATATATCTCGGCTTGATATAATACATGGTGATTGGGAGATCTTTATTTTGTGAGAGCTGGGTAAAAGGGGTGCTGTAGTCGAGTAGAAGCCTCCTAGGACTGTTTATGTGAAAACTTTAGGGGCTGTTATCTGGGCAACTTGGGCCCATTGGGGATCTGAGGTATGTTCAGATTCTTCAGAAATGGAGCGAGGTGATGATAGCAGCTTCCGGTCCTTTTGATGAGGGAGGTACGTGGCTAGTGTTTTGTGCATAGAGAAGGTTGAAGATATTCTCCAGAAACCCTTCAGGAAAATTAATCATAGAATTAAATGCGAGGATTTTCAGTCAATTATAGTTCACGAATGTTGATTCCAGGCCTCTGAAGCCTGCTGGTTGTTCCTGAGAGATGAGCTGAATGCTCTATCCTCCTGAGTGGCCAACAGATTGCTAACAACCCTTGCTATATGAGTTACAAGAGGGTCACTCATTATTGGATCCTCATTACCTTTGTAATTCCTTTTCATCCAATAAATTGTAATCTCATAAGAAAGAAGGAGAAGAAAATCACTTCTGAATATTTGAACTATTAATAATCAAAGTATTAAGGGGGCTAATTCGTCTTATTTTTCCATCTTTTGGTTTATTTCAATGTTAAAAGCATTTATTCCTTTTGGGGTTTTGACATATAGCACCCTATCTTTTGCCAAAAGACAAGCAACACCCTCTGTTATGTGTTTTCCCAAATAACACTCTGTTTTCCAGATATGTCTCTGTTGTTAATTTTTTGGATGGAAAAACTAACCATGGTTGGTCAGCAAAATCTTTCAATATATCCGTCTTGCAAATCCCCAAAACCCCAACCCTAACCCTAACCTCTCTTCTCTGAAACCCTAAATCTAACTGTACCCTCTCTTCTCTGAAACCCCAAACCTAACCCTACCCTCTCCAAAAACCCTAACCCTAAACCTAAACCAGGGACAAAAAGTTCTTTTCCCATGGTCAACAGTCAACTATAATGGCTATAACATGGTTCCATCACATTTTGCCAATGATGTTAACCACAAGTTGGTTTTTGACGGAAATGTAAAACGAAGGTGGTTATTTGGGAAAATGCATGGAGGGTGTTATTTGTCTTTGGGCCAAGAGGGTGCCATATGTCAAAACCCCTTCGTTTTTCTTATGTGGAACGGTATGATGAGTCTGCAAAATTACCTGCCAGGTCTGATTTGGAAGCTGTTTTAACTTCCATTCTGGATGCTATTTTTCCTCCCAAAAATGCTGACCCCGGATCGAGTTCGCATCAAGACATCATTGGGATATTTCTTAATGCGGCAACATTTTCAAAGGAAGTCGAAGGATGTGCCGAAAATAGCATGTCTTTTGAGGATTTTAAAATGTGGTGTGGCCTTCTCCCATCTGTGAGGAAGTTCCTTGGAAGCTTGTTGATGGTACCTGGTCCAGGTTTATATACTTCATTCATTCTATTGTTTCAATTCGTTCTTTATATCTTATGATCTTGAACATTTGCTACAAATGGATGAAATTAAGAATGAAGAAATGCTGTGGTGATACATTTGGTCTCAATATTCAGTAGTATAAGTTAAAGCTATCCTCCAGTGCTCTCAAAGAACTGTAAGTTATAGTGGTCCTAGTTGCATCACTTGGATAGTCCAATTGATCGATCTGAACTGTCTATTGACTCCAGGACACATTTCATGGACTACCATGCAAAAATTGCACTGATCAGATAATCCAATCCATCCTTGATTTGGCCTTATTTTCTCTAGCCGTCTCTTTTCTAAGCCATTGATGGAATTTACGATTGCGTAAGAAATGTGATTCTTCAGAATCATAAGCAATCCATGTCAGCTCTGACAAATAGATGGATCAAATTGTTGATTGAACCTATTTTTGTCTCAACAATCTTGACCGTCCATATTAAATGCCATCAATCAAATGGTTAATATTTGTCAGATTGATCTGATGTTTGCATGGTAGCCTATAAATGTGCGTAGGATCTAATGAATGGTCTGGATCAATGTATTGGACTGTGCAAGTGTCCCAATGCAACTAAGAGCACTGGAGCATTTCTCTAACTTTAATGGTTATATATTACTCTCATTTAAATGCTGATCTCATGCATGCTTTTTTCTGACTTTTTGGAGGTCTCTCCCTAACAATGATGCCTCTATATGATATTGAGAAGTCTGACAAGTTCTGATGTCATGTTTGTTGGAAAATCTCAGTGACATTTTCTTAGGGTTAAACAGTTACTGTCTATAGAAACGGATTGGAGCATGTCAATCTCCTGGCAATGACAATTTTTATGTTTAGAAAATGAAAAAGGAGTCCATTTGGCATCCTACTTTTATTTGCAAGATTATTGATGCATCCAGGAAACATCAAATGTGTGTGTCAAAGAAGGGTCAAGATGGACCCCATTTGATCACACAAATCATTTTCCCCTCATTTTATGAAATCTGATGGACTGTGGGCCCCACAAGTTTCAATTGGATGATGTACAAAATGGTTGCTCCAATTAATATCTGTATACAAATGTGCAGCACAAATTCTCCATATTGTTGTATATGGAATAGTTTTAAATATTGTGGAACACGACTCGGTGTCACCCCAGTCATATCAGTTTCAGTGGGAAATGGGCCAAGTTGGGCCTCCTATTCATGAATTACCCCTGACTTGGTCCAATGCAGGATGATTCGCCCTGATTCAAGGTGAATCGTGACAAGTTTGGGCTAGTGAGGGTTATTTGTGTCATTTTGAAAAATAAAAAAAACTAAAAAACCCCAAGGGGGAGTTATTTGATATTTTGATACTTTGGTAGATTGTGATGAATGATAGGCATGAACTCAAAAGTTGCACATGTAGCATGCATTTACTGAAATTAGACCATCCAAATCATGGGACCCACTGCGGATAGGCCATCACTGTATCTTCAGATCAATTTAGTGATCTTAAACTCTGCTTAATGGACCTTTTTTATATTTTTTAAATGCGAACCATTTCTACTTTTCATTTCTACCATCTAGTTAAAGTTCACCAATCAGGTAGGTAGAATATTGAGTCAATATGATCTTTGGTCATGAATAACCTAATTTATTTCCTGCTATCTAGACAGTTTATTTTGATTTAGATTTATGCCACGTGTATGATTTTTTATTGCCTCTATATCCGCCATCATGCTCTTCCAGATAATAATTGTTTTTCTTTTTGGGTAGGTAAGAGGAATGAGGTTAGCTAATTCCACACGTGGCCATGGGTCCTGTTGACCCTATGTATTTGACAAGATGAGCATAGAGAGGTCTTTGGGTAGAACCAAAAAAAGAAGTGTCATTTTGTGTTATAAAAAAATAAAGAAAAAAGAAAAAGTGTTTGGCAAAATTACTGATGCAGCCAGGCAGACATCACATGTGTGTCTCAAAGAAGGTTTTGGTGAATCTGGTTTTTCAATTTTGGAGCATATGTATCTCCTGGCAATAGTCATTTTTGTGGATAGAAAAACTGTTTGGAATCCTGCTTTTATTTACAAGATTACTGATCAACCCAGACCAGACATCACATGTTTGTGTCGAAGAAGGGTGAGGATGGACTCCAATTGATCACATGTGTGATTTTTTCCCTTATTGTATGACATCTGGTGGACTGTGGGGCCCACATGTTCCAATAAGATGAGTTACAAAATGGTTGCTGAAATTAATCTATATAAAACATGCAGCACAAATATTCCATATGATCATACGGTTGTATACGGAGGCCACACAGTTGGTTCAGATGGAATTAAAGTGGAGATTGGACTCTTATTTCAGTCTGTTTTATCAATGTGATAGCATTAAATGGTCACACACCAGCTGGTTGTGCATTTTGGAAATTTATGCATCCATGCATTGGATACAATCAACACAAGACCTAACAGTTGACATATTGAGAGCTGGAGCTGGATTTGGATTCTCTAGTTGCAGATTTTCACTTTCCTTATTTAATTTAGTTTCTTTATATTTTGTGATTCCATCATCGAGTTCAATTCACTCTTTCCAAGACGAAGGTTGGATGCGGCCAAAGTTAGTTAACTTGGAAGTTGAGTGTATCTCAAGAGAAGAGGTAGAGGCCTTGAAGAAGTCAAGGTGGTTATTTTGGATTTGGGGAGAGAGAAAGCTTTATGTCCAGATGGTTTCCCAATAGCTTTTTATCAAGTATTCTGAGAGGTTGTAAAAGATGATTTATGGCTTTCATGGCTGAATTCTTTGAGCGAGATTGCCTTTCGAAGGATTTGGGAGCGACCTTCATCACTCTCATTCCTAAGAGAGGGGGTGGAATGCTTGACGGACTTCAAGCTGATTAGCTTGATTGGTGCCCTTACAAAATACTTGCGAAGGTTTTAGGTTCTAGATTTTGAAAGGATCTTGGGAAAGTAATTTCCTATTCCCAAGGAGCCTTCATTTTCTATAGACAATTATTGGATGGGTATCTGATTGCTCGTGAATGTATTGATTCAAGGCATAGGCAAGGGAAGGTAGGTATCATGTTCAAGCTTGACATGGGGAAAGCATACAACCATGTTGATAGGAATTTCTTAGACTATGTTGAGTAGGTTGGGGCGTGGAAATTGTTGGAGAAGATGGATTCAGGAATGTATTAGTTCTACCAAATATTCTTTGTCGATGAATGGCTCCCCCAAGAGCTTCTTTAGGGGGCTGAGAGGCTTGCATCAAGGTGAATCACTTTTGCAATTTCTTTTTGTGGTTATTGTTGAGGCACTTGGTAAAATGCTAGATAAAGCCATTTTTTGTGGGGCGTCTTAGCAGTTTCAAGGTGGAGGATACTAAATTTCAGATTTCCCATCTTCAATTTGCAAATGACACTCTTTTGTTTTGTGATGTTGAAGCTATATAGGCTCATAACGTGCCTAAGGTCATTATGCTTTGAAATAGTCTCGGGTTTGAAGATGAATATTCATAAAAGTGAACTTTTGTGTCTTAGATTAGATGCAGAGGACATGGGTGGACTGGTGTGGTATGTTTAGTTGTAGGCTAGGCATTCTTCTATCTTTTTGGGGCTTCTGTTGTGCATAGGTAAGCCAAACAAGCATCTTTGGGACAAAGTGGTTGAGTGATTGAAAGGAAAGCTATTGGGGTGGAAAAGCAATTATCTATCGCTTGAAATAATTACTCTCATCAGGGCGGCTGTGTCCAACATGCTGCTCTATTTCATGTCAACCTTCAAGTGCCCTACTAATTTTTTGAGTATATTGGAAAAGATTTGTAGGGATTTTCTTTGCAGAGGCTCCTGTGATTCTCACCAATTTCATTTGATGGGGTGAAGTTTGTAAGCCCATTGGGGAAGGTGGGGCGGGTCTAAAAAATTTAAAGGCAATGAATAGCAAGGTCCTTTGTAAATGATTGTGGCTTTTTGTAGTAGAAGAAGTATCCTGAAGAGGAAGGTTATTGTGTGCAAATATGAGATGTTGATAGAGGGTGGTGCACCAAATTCTCATTGATTTATAGAGCCTCCAATGTTTGGAAAGACAATATTAGAGGTTTCAAGTAGTTCCTGAAGGGGAGGAGGTTCAATTTGGGGGATGGTTCTCGCATCTGCATGTGGGATGGTGCTTGGTTTTCGGATCGTCTCTTGGTTTGATGTTTCCTAGCTTGGCGCAGCTTGCAATGGATAGGGAGTTCATGGTTTCTAGTTGCCTTTGTATCTTAGGGGTTCAAGTGATTTGGCTGCCACCATGTCATAAGAACTTGTCCAATCTAGACTTGGAAGAAGTATCGACATTATTGCAATATTTGTAGAACATGTCTCCATATGTGCCTGAGAGGGATTCATAGGGTTGAAGGTTTGAAAGGTATGAAATGTTTACAATCAAATCATTATATGAGGTACTTCGGATACCGAATCCTAGTGCCGCCGGTGATCAGACTGAGTTTATTTGGTTGTATAAAGGCTCACCTGGGGTAATGGAGTTTGGTTGGTTGGTGGGTAAAAATAGGATCCTCACAGTGGACAAGCTAAGCAAGAGGCACTTGAATATTATGCTTGTTGCATCTTATGCTTTTAGGATGTGATATTGGTAGACCATCTTTTCTTGCATTGCTTATTCACCAGGGTAGTGTGGTGGCATTTCATCGATCTCTTTGAAGTCTCTTAGATGATGCCTTCATTGATTGGCCCCTTTTTCGTGGCTTGGCATGGTGGTGATGTTGGAAAGAAAAGGAAATTCTTTGCAGCTGTCTCTTTCGTCGAGAATATGGTCTATTTGGAAAGAGCACGAGAATAGGTGTTTTAATAATAGGCTTTGTAGCCTGGATGAGGTTTTCAGGAAGGCTAAGGTAGATGTTGTGGCTTGGGCTTTGGGTCTGAAGCATTTTGCTTGTTCTCGGGCGAAGCTTTTTTATTCTTTTTGGTCTCTGTTCTTGTAGTTTAGCAGGGTGTTTTTTAGCACCTCGTTCAAGGTATTCAATAACGGTAATGGTGGCCGTAATGGTCACCATCATTACGGTTACGGGGGTCTTTTTCTCTCTTTCTCTTCTTCTTCTTCTTCTTTGAAAAAACCTTTATCAGCCCCATAATGGACCATTAGGGGCTGTTACGGCCGTTACATTCTATTTTTCCATGACGACCATTACAACACTGTAATGCATTACTGTTCTGACCGCCATTGTTATGTAACCGTTTTTTAATTCCTAGGCCTTGTCTCTTAATATAACGTTGCCTTTCAAAAAAGAAGAAGAAGAAGAAGAAGTTTCTTTTATAGTACTTTGAGTAGTAGGTTACGATGTGTGGATGGATAGGCTTTTATTCTTGGTATTTAGCATTAAGTAAGGATTTATGTAAAAGGGCTGTTAATATAGGCATAGGCATACGTATGTGTTGCATTCAATAGAGACTGATGATGATTATTGGTTACAATTTTGTTTGATGCTTTTTTAATATAAGTTGCTTCTACCATGACTTGCTTCTCTTTGTTAGCATGAGTTGCTTATAGTTCCTTTTTCTAGTTGAATCAACTAGAAGGCTGCTGGATATTCTACTACATAGGTCCTTATTGGTAGATTTTATTCTATTTGTGGCATCTATGGTGAAATACTAGAGGTTTAGTTGGTATGCACCTGCAATCATCCTTACTCTTAAACCTCTAGTTTTCCATCTTTGCTGTATCAATTTCGGTATTAGAGTACATAGAACCATAGGGCTTTCTTTTCTTCTTTCTTTCCCCCAATTTTCACCATCTCAATATCCTAATTCCCCAAACTTTCTAAATCCCCAACTCCCTTGGCTCTAACTTTAACCTAAGTTCCAACTCATGATTTCCCCAAATGCATCTAAATCCGAAGGGGTTGTTTGGCTCCATGGAATCTTAACAGTGGCTGTGAATTTGCTTCCGGGAAACAAAGTCTTAGTGAAAGAGATTTGGTGGATGGTGTTTGGGTACTGGGAAAGCTTTTCTCAGGAATCTAGTTTTTGTGTTCGGATAGTGGGAAGGAGTTGTTATGAGTAAAAGCCTTTTTATCCTTTTCAAAAGTGCGACTATTAGATGGGAATCCATTTCCAAAAATCTTGCAACCTATAGGGAAAAAAAATTGGATTTGGATTCCCATGGGAATTCATTTGCCACCTTTTTCCCAGGATTCACACAAATTAAGCCCTTCATTAATGGAAGGCAATTACCAGGGACTGGATTCCTTGGAGCCAACCGACGCCTAAACCTATTTCCCTTAGCCTTAGTTCTAAATTCTCCAACTTCCCCAAACCCTTTCCGGTGTCTGTCTGTTGGCCCTAATCCTAGCCTTTTCCTTAAACATAATCCAATTTTCCCAAACATTTGCCCTTACCATAACACTAAATACCTAAAACCCCATCATAAACCCTATTTCTAGCTCTTGCCAAAACTCCGTCCCTTAATTCTAGGGTACATACAACATAGTACCCACAGTCCTTAAATTCTTCTCCCAACCCTATTTTCCATCACAATATACTCACAATATCAAACAATAGACATATACTACGTCATATCTCAGCCTGTAGCTTTTGTATACTCTATATATAGTCCTAAGCTCTTTCTAGTCCCTGTTTCACACATTTCTAAACTCTCCTTATCTACAGCCCATAAAACCCAAATTCCAGCCTTTAGTTAAACCTTCCTGCAATCCTGACTATCTATTCCGGGCCCCAATTCCATTCCTAACCCTATCTACGGTCTTTATCCATGACAAAATGGCAAAACCCAAACTGCAGCCTATACTTAGCCCATATATCTACTTTCTAACCTGTCCAGTCCTAAAACCCCAATCTCAGCCTTCAATACATAACCTCAAACTAATCCCAAATCCAGTTCCAATTTTCAACCAAATTAGACCTAGAGGCTAGAACCTGTCCTCAACCAGTCCCATTCAATTGTGGTCTAAGGGCCTGTTTTGATGCAATCCTCAAAAGGGGTGTTTAACGCCTAAACGGCTTATGAGCCAAACCCCAGAAATCTAGTCTCATCCCCTGCTTGGCAAAATAGGTGCTACGATGCCGACGAAAACCAAATTGGAAAAACAGGCGTGAAAATCCTTTTTGCTGAAACCCCCTTTTGCGGAAGTGCATCCAAATGGACCCTAAACCAACTTTAATCAACAGCCCAACAACCTCAAACCCAGTCCCCAATCTCCCTGCAGATTATTCCCCAAAACATCCATTAGTTGTCCCTAAACTGTCCCTATGAAGTTTCTCAACCTATTTTGATACTAGTAGTTATACCCCCTAGAAAATGTACTTGTTTGTCTTATGATGGCGGATGATAATCAGGGTGATGTGATGAGGATGCGGCAATGAATAATGGAAAGGATGTATGAGTAGGATGATTGGATGACCGTAATGGAGGAGAGTAGTTAGAGGAATAACTCTGACCCGCGGGTTAATGGAGTACTGAAGGAGTACCCATTTATTGAGACATGCGGTGGTGGTGGGTGACAATCATGGTGATGCGATGAGGACGTTACAATGAATAATGGAAAGGGTTGATAAGTTGAATGCCTATGGATTCATTTCCTTTTAATCAAGTTTTTATAAATTTCAACTATTTTTTAAAATAAATATTTGTGTATGGTTGAGCCATACCCAACATGGATCCCGGGCCCACACCAATGTGTCATATCCAGCCTGGGTACTTTGAGGGATTTAAAGGATCTGGATATCATGGTTCTACTTTTTGGATTTGCACCAAAGTTAATTCAATCTGTTAAAATGTTTTCCTGTCTTTGCAACTTATTGACTGTTTGAGAACATCTTTTCCTGTCTTTGCAACCTATTGACTGTTTGAGAACATCTCTAATGATAAGGGTGCGCTCCAGTGGTACTGGTACTGCCATAAAGCTTATGGTGGTACTGGGCGGATGAGGGGCCCACATGATGTATGAATAACATCCAACCCGTCCATCAGATGTGTCACCTCAATTTATCCCCCAGTGGTACTGGTACTGCCATAAAGCTTGCGGTGGTACTGGGTGGATGAGGGGGCCCATGTGATATGTGAATTACATCCAACCTCTCCATGAGATGCATCACCTCAATTTATACCCCAGGCCCACAAAATCGGAACGACTCATGAATCAGGTTGGCCATAGAACAGGAAACAGGTTGGTAGTAGGCGCCACCCTTGATTTTCATCGGGGCTCACTTTAGTTGCAAAAATGACTGATTTTAGGCCTGATCCTTCACCCAGGCCAGATGAAAGGTCTGTAAGGCCTGGATTTCATATACACAACTCTGTGACTTCCCAACGGTGGGCGTTCCCTCTCAAATTGTTCCGTGTTGTGGCCCACAAGTTTTTGATCGGCCTGATTTTGGCCCCAGGAGTAAAATGAGGTCACATATCAGCCTGGTACCATTGTAGCTTATGGTGGTACTGGTACCACTGGAGTGTGCCCCCTTAATGATAAACAACGGTATGATTATGGTAGCTTATAATGAGGCGGTGATATGTATTTATCTATTTTCTTTAAGTATTTTGAACAACTTGTGTAGGGAGATCAGGTTGGCAAGTACCTCATCTATTGCATTCGGAAGACGTTAGTTCTGATTCGTTAATTCTAAGGAAAGAGTACGCTTGGCATATAGAAGGACACCTGTCTCAAAACAAGTTGGAGTGGCAACTTTTGTACCATAGTGCAGTTAATGGCCTAAGCTTCAACACCTTTCTCGGTAGTATTTCGTGAGTATCCATGCTTTCTGAAGTTTTCGACATACTGAGTAGGATTTTGTTGCTGCAATACCATGGGAATATTGATGGGTGAGCTGCATAAAAAATTACGTAGAAATGGCTGATGGAGGTGCAACTCGGGTGGGTTGAGGGTCAACCCAAGCCCGACCAAACCTCAAGAGGCCCCAACCCACAACTTGACCCGACTTGAATTCCAACCTGAGGTGCCCAATGTGAACCCAACCTAAATTCCTCTATTCTTGACCCAACCCGACCCAAATGCATGTGATTATTCCCAAACCGACCTAACCTGACCTGAACTTGCTCAACTCGAAGCCAATTCGATTCAAATCGGGTTTGATTTTTCCAACCCGAACAGACCTGAGGACCTTGACAACCTGACCCAACCTGACCCTAACTTGGGTTGGGTAAGTTGCAGCCCTAATGGTCAATGCAAAGCAAGGCATCCTCTGTAGAAAGGGGTTGTTATCAATTAGAACTATATGTGCTAGACTGCTAGTTTTAAACAGAAATGTTATATATGCATTTTAAAATAGACTTCACTCTTATTGATGTGTTGAACATCCTCTGGATGCATCCAAATGTGAATAGTACCCTGATTCACCCTCATCTGTACAGGTGAGGGCCTTTGTATGATGATCCAGACTGTTGATTTGATGAGTGCCTCTATGTTGGGGATGCTTCACAAATCTTCCAGATTGGGAGGTCCTAAACATTTCATCTCTAGCCTTTTTCTTTTCTCAGCTCTCTATTTGTAGACCTGTGATAGGTTTGAGCCCATGGCTCAAAGTTAGAAACTGTGTTTCAACATTGAGTCCAGCCCAGCTTTCCAATCAAAAGAAAAGAAAACATGTCGTTCTGGTATTGAAGGTTTAGTGTCTCCCAATGTGGGAGAGTTTTCAGGATCTCCATCTCCATTGGCCTGAACATATTAGTCTTGTTGATCACAGAACTGTGGGCCGCACTTGTACAAATGGGGCTTCTGGACACCTTTTCATTTCCGATGTATCCATACCCTGTAAGTCCTCATCACCCTGATAAGAATGCTTTCTTGGTTCATTCGAAATCAAGAAAAAACTGAAGAAACTGGTTAGTGTTGCAGAAGAGAAATACCATTTGCAGGGCAAGAAATGACCGTTCGTCAAACATCTGATCCATTTGAAGGAATATTGCTTTGGATTTTTTTGCACCTTACAACATCATTAAATGTACTCGTTTGTTTTGTTTTCTCCATTCAATTCATCTACAGTAAAGGAGATGGACCGACTATGCTGCTTATCAAAGATAAGGAGGGTTACATGTATGGCGGATATGCCTCTCAGCCTTGGGAGAGACATGGTGATTTCTATGGGGATATGAAGTCTTTTCTCTTTCAGCTATATCCACGTGCATCTATATTCCGGCCTACAGGGGCAAACACTAATTTGCAATGGGTAAGTTTCTACGTCGAGTTCGAAACGGTGGTTTCTTGAGGAATATATTTTCATTGACCTGAGTTCATGTGAGTGGTCTGTGATCCAGATTGTTGATTTGGGAGGCACAATGTGTATGGGGGAGTTCCCAAAAATCTCCCAGATGGAACAATCCTAACCCTTCAATTGGCAAGCTGCAAATAGTTGGTTCGATGAAAATACAGGTCAACTATTGGGTGGGTACGATCTAGTCTTGGGAAACTTTGGGGAATTCCATATAGAAGTTGGGGCCCATGAGATGAACAGTTTCAATCACTAGCCAACAGCCTCACTATTACAAATTCAAGATTTGAGGAAATTGTGCATAACCTTGGCTCAAGGGTCTTCTTCCTAGTATTATTATTCTATGATCCTCCCATGCAGGAGGGTTATTTATCATGCTCTCTCTCTCTCTCTCTCTCTCTCTCATTTTTTTTTTTTTTGAGAGGCAACAAAAACTTTATTCAGAAGGCAGAAGAAGCCAACAAAAAACAAAACAGACTAATAAAATGGAAAAAGAAAAAAAAAACTATATACACTATATACAACTCCCTAATCACAATCACAAATTATCCTAACACTCTGAAGCGAGAGGGTTGTCCCCCATTGAAAGACAGACTATAGCCCCCAATCGATCATTGAGTGTTTTGCCTTAGCAAGGACTCCTACAACGGATCCCAATCTGTTGTTGAAGCATCGAGCATTTCTCACTTGCCATATCGACCACAGTTTCGCTAGCATTGCTAGTCTCACACTTTCTTTCCTACTTTACCAACTCCTCCTTGCCATGCTTGGAAGAATTCGGAGATGGATTTTGGCATCACCCATGTAGTCCCAAATAAGAGAATTTTTTTTATCCCAAATTCCCCTTGCAAAGGGACAATGTATAAATAGATGGTCGACCGCTTCTAGCAAAGAGGGCATGCGTTGTCTATAATTAAATCTCGTTTTCAGAGATTATCAATGGTAAGGACTTTCTTCCACCCCACCAACCATGCAAAAGCCACAACTTTCCTTAGAGCACCACAAAGCCATACGAAGTAGGAATGTGGCAGATCTTTAGCCACTTGGGATTCCATCATCATGGTGTAAAAAGTTCTCACTATGTAAGAACCAGATTTATCTGATGCCCATGCCGTTGCATCCCGTTCTTCACTTAATGCTATACTCGAGAGTCTGTTTAACAACGCAATTAGTTCGGCCTCCTCTTCCATCTTCAAGTGTCTCTACAAGGCGGTGTCCACACACTAGATGGACCTGCCCTTGAAAAACACTTAGCAACTGAAATATCTAGAGGCAAAGAAATCGAAGCTAGTCTTGGGAATACTTCCTTGAGAGGATGAGTTCCCAACCAAGTATCTTCCTAAAACTTTACATGTTCCCCGTTTCCTACTGAGAAGTTCATGCTGGCCTTGAAGCTTTCTTTTTCCTTCATGATCACCTTCTGAAGTCCTGTAGCCTTATATGATGAAGCTTTTTGAGGCCACCACCCCGATCTGTCTATCCCATGCTTCTTGATGATAATCTCCTTCCATAAGGATTTAATTTCGGTTCCAAACCTCCGTAGCCGTTTACCTAACAATCCCTTATTCATGGGTGCCAGTTTTCTAATTCTCACTTCGCCTTTTTCTTTCGGTCGGCAGACATCATCCCGATTCATCAAATGAAATTTCCTGTTTTCCTCTGCACCTTTCCAAAGCAAATATCTTCTTTCTCCAGTTTACACACCCAATGGGCATTTAAAGAGGGAGAAGAAGTAGAGCGGAAGGTTTGCAAGAGTAATGTTAATCAACAACAACCTCCCTCCCAACGACAGGTGGCATCGCCTCAAAGATGACAGCTTCCTCTCAAACCTTTGAATTACTTGATCCCACAAGTGTTTAGGGGGTTTCCCTATGCATAACGGAAGGGCAAGCTAAGTGGATGGGAAAGATCCCACTTTACACCCGAAGATTGCTTCTAGCCTATCTAATTCTTCCTTCGATATACCAATGGCCAACACTTCACACTTAAGAGGACCTTTAGACCTGATACCGCTTCAAAGCAACATTAATCTTTCTCAAATTGTTAACATGAATTTCATTAGCATCACACATCAATAGAGTGTCGTTTGTGGACTGGAGGTGCGAGACTTGAAAATCACTCCTGTCCACCCTGAACCCGCTTATAATATCCAGTGTTTTAAATAGCGAATAGCGTGTAGCATAGCGTTCACCTCTTTGAAGCGTGAGGCGTAGGCTACATAACATGTAGCGAAAGCTACACACAACTACTAGATTTTTAATCAACTTGCTTGGTTGCAGCAATGTTATGATATTCTGTACCAAATTAGACTGATTCATAATGGAAGTTAACAAAATTTCATGATTCTTGGTGCTACAAAATGGAACCTAAAGTAATAGGAAAGGGCAATGATTAAGTATAAAGGTAATGAAAGAGCAATGAAACTGATTTAATAGTGCTTTTTTATATTAATTTACTAAAAGCATTAAAAAGGTTAACTAATTTTTATTGAAAATGGAAAAATGTAACAAATCATTGAAAACGGAAAAATGTAACAAATCATTGAAAACATCATGTGACCTACATAGCGTGTAGCGTAGTTATGTAGCATGTAGCGTATGCAATTTATGATGTAGCGTAGGCTACATGCAACTTAAGCTATTTTCATGAGCTACGTAGCGTTAAGGCCATGCTACGCTACATAGCGTAAGCTACACGCTACATAGCGTAGCTATTTAAAACACTGATAATATCTAAGCATTGACCCTTCTCCATCATTCTACTCAAGGCCTCTGCAAAAATAACGAATAGAAGCGGCGATAGAGGGTCACCCTGTCTTAACCCCCTTGTTGAGTTGAAGAAACCTTTTGGGGATTCATTTACTCTACCGAAAATTTGGCCAAAGAAACATATGGATATCCATCTTCGCCATTTCTTACCAAACCCAAGTCTCCGGAGCATATAGCCTAAGAATTTTCATTCGACATGATCATATGCCTTTTCCAAATCTAGTTTGCATGCAATGCCTCCACATCCTTCCTTAAATCTTGAATCCAAGCATTCATGGGCTATCAGGGCACTATCCAGGATTTGCCTCCCTTCCACGAACGTCCTCTTCTTATCGTCAGCAACTTGTAACAGCTGATGCTACTTTTTCATGGATATCTTCTAGAACTGTTTTGAAAGCATTCATGGGCTATCAGAGCACTGTCCAGGATTTGCCTCCCACGAACGTCCTCTTCTTATCATCAGCAACTTGTAAACAGCCGAAGGTACTTTTTCATGAATATCTTGTCGAACTGATTTGAAAGGATCCAGTTGGAACTTGCTTCAGGCATGTTCTGACAAACTGATTGTTTCTCATCTCCTCAGGAGCTTCTTTGACTTTTTAGATTTGTCGAACTTCTAAACAATATTTACATGCCATTGAATTTTTAACAAACAATTTTAAATCAGCATTTCCCTATAGTGGGATTTGAATAGAATAAGGTTAGCAGTTTTACTCATGGTTCTAAAACACACCGACTTGACTTGAAACTCGGCTGAGTCAACTCGAACTGACTAGATTTTGATCTGAGTCTCTGAGAAACTTGGTTGCAAGCTTGACTCGGTCCGAACTTGACAAGACTTGTCGAGTCAGCTTGACAACTCAGCCGACTCGATACAACTGGGCATGACTTGGTTCGAGTAATGCCCAGTCATGGGCCTTTTAGTAATAAAAAAATAACGCAACCCTCAAAAATTGAACCTGCATCAGTTCTTTGAAAGTGCAACAATGTTACCAGTATTCTACTAGCAGTAGCTGTGCCTTTTTTGGGATAAATTTATACATGTACCAAGTTGAAATATTCACATTTCTTGTATTCTTCAATTATATATTATAATATCGAGTCGAGTCAATTTAAGATTCGTTTGAGTCTTTGAGCGACCCGATCCAACTGGACATCAACTCATCAAGTTGAGTCATGTTTTCGGGTTTTGCCAGTGTCACTTGCCTAAGGGGTTTGATCAGCTATCATCTCCAGTAAATTAATGAAATGTGTAGACAACTTTGAGGAATGCTTGTCAAGGTCCTCATGATTTGCTAGCACCCTAGGTCCACAACGCAAGTGAAACTCATAATGTTGTTCCTCTGGTGGATGTCCCAGCAAGGATGGGATCACATCTCCAATTGATTTTGATTGGAGATTCACTCTGTTGTTATTTGCCCGCATGTCAGATCCAAGGGAAAACCTTTTCCTTTTCCCTGGGATTCCATCCATCAACATGGCCTAAATGAATCTAGGAGTAAATACACTAATTTCCGACATGCACATACATCTAAATAAATATTTTTGTGTGCTACACATGCACAGACCAGTGTTGCATGGGTTCTTCAACTGAACTTGCTTATCTGCATCGGGTAATATTGCTTACTGGAAATTCGGTTATTGGTAGTCCCGTGATGGTCATTAGTGATTGAGTAACTTGCAATCGGGATTTGTTTTAGCAAGCTGCAGTTTTGGCAGTTTCTTTGTCCGGAGTCTTTTGAGATCTAATGCGTTGTATTGAATTTCTTTTAGGGTCCATTTGGGTATGGGATCTCCATAATCGGGATTTAAATCCCAATTTTGGTGGCCCCCATGCCATCCACATAGGATTTTCCACTCTAAAGTGGTGCTTTCCTCTGCATACATACAATTAGTGCTTGTGTTTTGTTTTTTTGTTTATTTATTTATGTTTATTTTTTTTGTTTTCGTCACTCATTGAGGGCATGAGGTCTGCCAAAATCGGGATTAGACTTAATCCCAATGATGTGGGACCCCCTACCCAAAACAACCCTTAATAACTGAACAGGAATAATTTTTCTAGATCTGATGTATTATATTGGCAGTGTGCTGTGAATTTCAGTTCGGAGAGCATTCCCAATGGCATTGGTTTTGGAGGACGAGTAAACCACTTTGGTCTTTTCCTGTCTGCAAGCTTCGATCAGGGCCACACGTTCATCTGCAGCACTTTTGATAGTCCTTGTCTCTCCAACGCGAACAAAATATATCCAGAAGTAATAGAATGTTGGGGAGTTAGAGCGAAAGGAGGGAAACTCGAAAGGCCTGACCTTGTTAAAGGTTCAGTTCTAGAGAGGTTCAAAGAGGACCGCCACATGCTTAATATGGTGGGGCTTGCAAATTCTAGCGAGTGAGTGCGGCAAGTTCCCAGTCTCCGGAAGGTGATATTATCAATGCTCCGACTCTTCTTGTTGTCATATTAGTTGAAGCAGATTTGTATTTTTTGGTCGGGAAAAAAAAGGCTTGTTGGTCTCTACCATGGGTAGGCCAGAGGACAAAAGCCATTGGCAATGCTTTTTCACAAGTGTGTGATTTATTAGGATACCCTCAATGGGGTTCTTGGCCATGGCCTATCCATGGTGGGGCCCGCCTCTTGACTGCTTCTGACCGTTGTTGGAAAATCTGAAGACTCGACTTGATGTTCATCTGGGTTGGGTCAACTTGAAGACTCGACCCAAACTTGATATTTAATAATTACAAATTATTATATTTGTAATTCTAAAGAATTTTTAAAATAGTTTAATGTAAGTACTACAATTATAAAATAAGAGATCTAATGACCAAGTGCTATTACTGTGTAGCCTATTGGTAGAGGTTGTCGCTACCTGTGACAGAGGTTGTGCCTTCACTTGTTCCCCACACATTTTCATTTCTATTAAATACCAATTTCACAACTGAGTGACCCAGCTGGAGTTAGAATGAGTCGTGCCGAGTTGACCGAGTATGTGAGCTAACTTGACAAGTCTTCCCGAGTTGGGGCTGAGTCAGTCTCAAGATCGAGTTTTCTAAAGACTCGGCTCAAAATCTCACTGATTTGTGTTGATTCGGCTGAGTTTGCAGCTGAGTCAGCAAGTTTTAGAACTAAACTTCTGACCACTGTACGGATGCCCCAAGATCCACTAGAGCATACCTACTGTCTTCATTCCATCAATGGTTCATTCAAAGCAACTGGATTTCAAGACGTCCAGGCCACGACTAAACTGTAAAGCCGTCTATAGCTTGGAAGCAGTTGTCGCTATGCCCATGCCGCCTGCTGCTGACTGCAAGAGGTAACTTGAGTGCTTGTAAACTACTGAATACTCGATTTGTTTGACTGGCTTGACCATGTGAACTTGTAATTTGTTTCATCAGAACCTTCTCCAAGAAATTGGAAGATTGTTCATTGGAGCTGCCCATATGTGTCGGCTATGCTTTACCTTGGAAGCTGAACTTTTAACAAAATAAAAATGCTTGTCGACTGGGCCAGGCTACAACATGCTGTGGTCACAATCTAGTAGTGGCTACCAGCTCATCTTCATTAGTATGCATGCATGCTATCAAGCATAGTTTGGAAACCCAAAAACTTGTCTTGACTCAGTGTTCAGCCTGGTCATATAGACTTGAAGGCTCGACCCAACTCAATTTGGCTTGATGTTTAATAATTATACATTGAAGATATTAGGAGTAGATATTTAAGACAAAATTAGTATGACAAATAAAAATAGGAAACTTGGCAGAAACACACAAGATAGCTTGCTGGTTGGCATCTCTCAACTTCTAGCAGAGGTCATCAGTTTGATTCCCTCGCCCCCTGTTTTCATTTTACTAAAAATAACACAATGACTCACCAAGTGACTCAATTTGAGTCGACTCGATGAGTCGTCCCAAGTTGGAATCTAGCCACATCCGAGATCAAGTTTCCCAATGACTCGGCCCAAAATCTCACTAAGTCGAGTTGGCTCGGTTGAGTTTGAAGTTTGAGTTGTCGAGTTTTAATATGCTATCAGGACCTTCCTTGTTGTGAGCTCCATTGTGGATGAAACACAACTTGAAAATGACATTAATCAGATGATTTTAACCATGTCCTTTCACCCATTGAATTTGGACTGTGTCCATTTTCTCTGCAATTGCCCATTTGTTGGCTAGTAACGGTAAAGGTTAAGATTGTTGGATCAATGTAATTTTTGGGCAATGCTCCGACCAAAATTGGGCCCATTATTTTAGATGTTCAGGTTGGTGTCCATATGATTTTAGCTGTTTGATGTCTCCCATTGAATTTCTTTCTTTATTAACTGTACGGTTGTCGGCTGCCAATTGTGGCAGCCAGGATTGTCTGATCAGTGTGATTTCTGGGCCATGCTTCCCCCATCGGGACTCTCATATCCGTGCATTCCTTGTAATTGTTTTGTTCATATTTGTTTGTGTTCTAGCATGCCATTTGTAGGATAAAACAATGTGTGATAAGGACATTTCATGAAACAGGTTTTCTTGTAGCATTTTCTTATACAGTTGATTTGCTTCTTTCAGTACAGGAATTTTTTCACCTCGAGCATGTTGTACGCTACAAGCCTACAACCTTTTCTTCTACTTCTGAATTTTGGTCCCAGTTTTGCTCTTGAAAATATTACATATTCCCAAGAGCAAAAATGCTTGTAAAAAAAAAAAAAAGAACTGTTCATGAAACACTGCCTTTCTTGCCAGTGTCACCAGTGTTTGTGTGGACATTCGGCCTGTGCGAAATGGTGGGACCCACCATTTATGACCACCCCTCTTTAGCTCAGGCTGATCCACCCATTAGGTGGGTGGCGCCATGTCCATGCATTGGATCAGAACATCAGCCGCTTATTGGCTCCAACATTGTGGCCCACCTGATGTATGCCAGCTAGTCTTCATGATAGGGCCCCCGAACAAGTGAGACTGGTGGGAAGGATGGGTCCGCATGTCAGCTATTTGTAGTTGATCAGTTTCTCTTCTACTCTAGTGAATTTACAATGAGTTAGGATTACTAATTCTTATATTCTAATTTAATATATTACTGAAAATTTTAATTTTAGAGATGACCGGTCACATTCAACCAGTTGTGCTCAACGTAGATCTAAAACTCACTGACTCAACTCGGAACTCAGCTGAGTCGACTTGGTGAGATTTCTGGCAATTTTTAATCATTCAATTTTACACTGTATTGAAACTATCATATTTCTGGCAAAAAAATGCCTGAAAAATAGGGTTGTAGGTATGAAAAAAAAATAAAAAATAAAAAAAATTGCCTGTTATATGAGCGGTAACATCCGATTTTTAAAAAAAAGAAATTGGCTGCCTTTATGGTTACTTATGGGCCAATATGGGTTCTTTCCTTTAAATTTTTTTCGACCTGTGCAAGGCTGTAAAGACGGTGTAATGGCTGTTGTGGCCCATATCATAACAGCAATAAGACTGGCCATAATGGCCATTAGTACCATTATCGAATACCTTGGTTGTAGGTGATCAGTATAGTTTTTCTAAGAATGGAACATACCAGTCAAACATCCACTATAGTTTTTTAGTTAAACAATAATTTAGTTTATATTTTAACATTATTTTATATTTTAATAATGTAATTAATCTAGCACATTTTAATACATGTGAGTTCACATTTTTTTTTTTTAATACATTGATAGGATGTGCTGTTGATATTGTGTAAGCTCATTGTCCTTTTCCTGGTTATCGTTAGTCATGTTTAGCATCTTAATTTCTGTTAAGGTGATTATCTTAATCGAGATGTTTAAAGGCCGGCTTCAGTATAGATGCCCATTGTCGGAGAAGTCAAATTTGTGTGGGTGGTGGTCATAGTTTCAAAACTCAATGAGTAATGCGGTTGATGGACAGGGTGGATTTCATGCACATTGCAGATGGTCCTTGTAGCATAGAATCAAGAACACAAATGGTTTTGGTGATCATCTAAGATTGCAATTGAGGGCGAAAACCCACCCAGTATGGTACCTGTAATTCTTCACGGCCTCGATGCATACACTTAAAGAGGTTTGCTCGAACACCTACCAATGTGACATTAGCTATTGAATTGGGGTTATCTTCCAATGAGCCAAACCATTTATATACAAGTCTATCACTTCCTAAAAACGAGTCCAAGCCCTATATATGTGTGTGTGTGTGTGTGTGTGTTTACCTCAGCTATATGATATCCAACATTGCAACGGAGATGGAAGAACAACTCAAAATAAAATTTTATTTCACCATATATCATTTACAAATATAATGAATGCACAAGTTTCAATTACATAAATATACCTCATAAATTTAAAAGAGCAAGACATCAATGTGTGCTGATATAGTTCATGTTAAGCTACTTTAGCCGTTTGCCTTGGCTTGAAAAATATAACAGAAGAAAATATGAGCTTTGAAATGCTTAGTAAGTACATTTCTCATATGTGCAATGATCCTATGCCATGCTATGACCTACATAGGTAATACCATCCGTAGGGTACCTGCATGCAATGCAACATGATGCGATGGCGCATGATGCCATATAATAGGATGTAATGCATCAAAATACAATGCAATCATGATGCCAAACCATCAGGGCAAAGTCAATTCATCTCCCTACAGTTGCCATATGGAATTATCGCCATCGGAGTTAGTACCCAAATCAATCATGGTGTATGGCCTCGCATACCCGACCTTGGAAGTGGGGGCTCAAATCAACCATTTACGAATCTCACTTTTTACTATAAAAAATCAATACATAAAAGCTCTCAATTAAGCAATTTTAAGCTATTGATAATTTTAGCCCTTAATGATTTGAACATGAACCGTCTCATAATCTGTGTATGATTAAAGGATTGAAATATTTAATCCAACAGTTTTTTCGGCCATTCCCCATCCAACTGGAGCCCTATCAAATAAATATTTTGGATTATTGAAGAAAAACCCAAATCGAATTACTAAAGTCCCAGACAGGATGTATTTGAGCAAACCTTATTTGTGAAATCTTAATGCGGGTGAGCTATGACATAATACAAAAATTGGTAGGGTGGGAAGGGGTAGTGTATTTTGGGAACAAGTTTAATAAGGGACAAATCTCTTAGGAAATCTTTAGCAGTTGAGTAGTTTTTGACTAAATTTTTTTAAACACATTTATTTGGTAAAATTCTTGTTTTTTATTATTTATTTTTTTAGTATCTAATCTCTAAAATAATAATTATGTCTTAGTCAAATGACACTTATTTTGGTTCATGAGCATGGCTTGGCCATTTTGAAATCAGTGAGAGTTTAGGGGTATTTAGGGCATTTTGAAATTGTGTTTGCTTATGATGGATGGCTCGGATTTTACCTGTATTTGGAGTGGTGTTTAATTTGATTGAACATTTTTTCCTTTCCATGAAGTAGTCCGCTGCCATGCCCCTTCTACTTATTTATGTAGCCTATATGAAGTAGACTATTAGAAAATTGTGTGGGGCCCACCATAATGACCATTTGGCATGGCCTCCTCGAGCTTGATAGTTGCCTAATGTCCTGCATGCAGCGAAGGTCCATTGATGGTTTTGACCGTCACACGGTATAAATGAATGGATGTCATTAATTAAAATTTTCAATGGTTCATATTCAACTCAAAAAATCAACGGCCAGTATCATCCTTGAAGCATGTTTATTGGTACATGACTCATTTATTTAACGCATAAACGATGGACCGTTCGAATAATCAGAAATATTCATGTGGGCCCCACTAGAAAGGCTGGTGATGATGAGTAGTTACCCACGCGAAACAGGATATCCTAAAAACAATGCGAAATGTGAGCCCACCAGCATCAGCATAGCAATCATGGAAGGGAAGATGATATGGTAGACCCGGGAGTACCGAAATACAGTAGATCTATCTCTGCGCAGGACACGTGGAAGGGTGAATTACTTGTCGGGTCCAACCCATAAACGGGCATCAAGATAGATGGCTAGTTTTGGATTACGTTTCAAAAGTAAAATCCATGAAATAATCCTATCCATTACTTTCCTACAGTTTATTCCACTGCATATTTGACCGCTGGCTGTTTTTATTTTTCACCGTCACTTTAATGGCCGCATATCATATGGTTGGAACATGTCTAACAGGTGAAAATTATGTGTAAATCCAATCCGTCCATCAGGTGAGAACCATTATATGAACTGTACATGCAACATATCATCACGTTAAAAAACTATGATGGGTCACACCTATGGGAACAATGTAAAATTGCTACTAAAACCTCTAAGTTCCAACGGTGTGGCCTGCTTGATATGTTCATGAGGCTAATTTTTTATTTTTCATTTCATCCTTGGAATTTACACCTGATTAACGGGTTTGATGTAATAGAAATACCATGGTGGCCCCACACACAAATCTATGGTTGGAATCCCATCCTCATTGTTCTTGTGGTGTGGCCCACCCGAGTTGTGAGTATCTCTGATTGTTTTACCCAGGTTCTAGAATAGAGGATAGAACCTGATGGACGGAGTGGATATTACATATACAGCATGGTGGGCCCCACAAGCTTGGATGGTTTATGGCCTGCGTTAAAACAGGTGCTGCGGAGGATTCCGGTCTGTATTCTCCCCATAATAGCAGTGAGGGATTTCAAGACGATCAAGATGGTGGGGCCCACGTTAGGAGCGGGACAAACGGAAGCGAATTGCGTCGCTCCTGTGGGCCCCACTGTGATGAATCTGTTTATCCATGCCGTCCATTCATTTTCTCGAAATATTGTAATATGAACTCGAAAATGAAGCCGATCCAACGCTCAAGTGGACCACACCAAATGGTGAGCTTGGGTTTTATTAAATGCAAGATTCGTCTTTTGTGTGGTTCACTTGAGCATTGGATCTGCCTCATTTTTTGGTTCATACATTAAAACGATCCGATAAAATAGATGGACGGAGGGGATAAATAGATACATCACGGTGGGACCCACAGGAGCCCCTGTATGGACGGATTATTGTCCGGGCGGGTCGGACACAATCCGCGAATGAGAATCTGGCCTGATCAACGTCTTGTATTTTACCTTTTGGCGCCTGAGAAGTTGCCCATCTACAAATGAGATTCCCCAAATACCATAAAGGACTAATAGCCCACTTAATGTGGAAAGCTGATCACCTGCAGTTGATATAATGCAGGTCTACCCTTTCCTCCTACATGCCATCTGTGTAAGACATCCGTACAATATAAACGGTAGGCCCACCATAAAGATCATCTGCCACAAAAATCAGGACGGTCCACTCATCAGGTGGGCCACACCATTGGAATCACTTCACGACGTATGGCATATCTCCACATACTAGTGCGTCCCATCTAATTAGTGGTTCCACCTAAATTTAGAGGAGTAATCTCCTTCGTGGAGCTCACTGTTTTCATGGTACGGATGTTGTAGCAAGTGAGCACAAGGTTTCCTAGAAAGCCAGGGCTGCATGACAAGCAACGGCTGCAGCCTCATGGCGCATAGCGCGTGGGTTTTGACAACTGTAAACGCCACCTCTCTACACCTTTCTATTGGATGACTGAATGATTTATCTGATCATTGCTGGCAGTATTATATATGTTATTGAATTATTTTCGATAAAATCTGTATCTCTAGTTTGGTGATATCGATAACGCTTATAGCAAAATCGATAATACTGGTATCAATAATAATTCGATGATATTAGTAGACAATACATCGACGGTTGTGCATCTTTTGAGCCATGATAGAATTTACTCATTAATATTGACAAAAATTTATTTGTAAAAAATATTTGATTTATTTTTTTAAAGGCGTATGGTTGTATGATGAAATGCATAATTATATGTATGTATATGCATGCATAGATGGATAGATTGATGTATAAATTTGTCTCTGTGCACACATGCATGAACAATTGGATGTATGGATTGATGGATTGATCATATGCATTTGTATGTATATATGTATGTGCATGCATAGATGGATAAATCCATCATTTTCTCCATTTTTCCCAATATTTCTGTGTCAACAATACATGCTTTTGAGTCCCATTAAAAAAAACTTATTATTTAATTTCTAGATATACAAATATATATTCTTTCACTATTTTTTAATTTTAATTATGTAAATATGTAAATATGTATTTTGGCATTTTTTGAAATATCGCTAACAAATCTTACCATTTTCTCCACATTTTTCTAATGTTTATTTTCTTTCATAATTTTGGGAATCAAAGATATTATCAGTGATAATAATATTGTTTCTATATTCCCGACCAGCAAAATTTGTAATGGCATCCGTATTTTGAAAATTGCATTGGTTAGAGAGGCCAGAAGAATTTCTACTAATTAAATTTAGGTTCATTTGGACACACCTTAAAGAAGTAGAGTTTGTCACCTAGGAATGTATTTGCGCCCAACTTCAATTTACATGGTGTGCACAGATGCACTTTTACAAACCTCATCTCTTCTCAGTTTGCAAATTAAGTGTCGAAAAGTTAAGTACAATAAAGGAGCCTGCAA
This sequence comes from Liriodendron chinense, assembly GCA_003013855.2. NCBI lineage: Eukaryota > Viridiplantae > Streptophyta > Magnoliopsida > Magnoliales > Magnoliaceae > Liriodendron > Liriodendron chinense. The sequence continues at coordinate 569,114 of PVNU02002456.1, forward strand.
AGGCAACTTTTGCATAAATCCTCTTTTGAGAGAGTGTATCCAAATTCAAAACCCAAAAGTGAAGCGCACCATAGAAAATAATGGACCACCACCGAAAAACCTCCAAATTCATTGGGCCACTCAATGGTTGGATCAGCTCGCCTTTTGGAGTGTCTCATGAAGTGACCATGCGTATAGGATTAGATGACATGTACGTGTTGTGATAGGCCCATAAATCTACAGCCAGCTGCATACTACAGGGCCAAAAAAGTCAATTGCTCAAAGACACTGTATTTTCTACTTGTAAAAGGAGCTGCACTGAATTTTTGAAACATAGGGGGATATATATAATAATTCAAAACAGCGGGGAGGTACTTACAATTATCACAAGTCAGAGATGATCTAGTAGGCTAAGTGCATGGAAGCCTTCAGGTACACATAGTTGAATTTGAATTTTCTGGGACTCACATAACCTATCTGGACCGTTCATTTGGTCCAACCTCCTCCTTTTTACAATACAAGTAAAGTTAAATGCAATCAGATGGTCATAGACATCCTTAATTGGACCTATCTTCTACAACGTATCTTGTCCGTCCCTTTTTCTATGACTTTACTGGAAGGTATAGATCAACGTATGAAAATGAAAATTTCAAAGTACATTATGAAGACTTGGATGGACATAATGAACGGTCCAGATGAGTGATTTTGATGCCAACAAGTTCAAATGCTACGATGTGCATGGGAAGGTTCCCATACACTTGGCACACCAGATCCTTAGTCCCTTTATAAATAGTAACGTAACATACAACCTTTGGATCGTATTCACATCCTACATCTGCTTGGGAGCGAGAGATGAGTAGTTCTTCACATGCTTCCATTGGGAAGAGGTAAGTAGCTCTTTACCATCTTGGATTATAAGGTTCTTTGATTTTACAAGTGGGGCTCATCATTCCAACGATCTAACCGTTGATGTATGGGCTTAGCAGTGGATGGACTAGATGGCCCGAAAATATCCTTAATTGATGGCCAGGAAATGGCTGGTTAATTAAGAAAATACAATCAAAGTCTATCTGATTGATGAGAGTGTGAATATTGGGTTTCCAGGATCTTCCACTCTGGTGGATTCTTTGGCTTGTAGTCTATCCAAGTGGGTCCCTAGATATCAATGGTCTAGATCACTGAATCATAGTGAAAACCCGAGGCTACAAGGCAGATCAATGTTTTAAGAATCAGTCTATACAGACTCGCCGGAGTCAGCCCCACTCATTCGAGCCGGTCCAATTCATCCCCGACTCGGGCGAGTTGCTACTCAACTCGGACTGGACGAGCCGTTCTGAGTCGCTGGGCTTCTGTTTCGATAGGACCAGAAAATGCTCTGGGTGCTAATTTTGGACCATCCAATAGATGGGCCATGGGCTGAAAATCCAACTGATTGAACAATCTTAACCATCTAATTATCATTATTAAATTCGGGCCATCCATCTATGTGACTATCCACCAATGGGTCTCATGATTTTGGACGCACTGGATTGTTTTCACAGGTTGGAAGGGAAGGTGGCGCTGATCACCGGCGGTGCAAGCGGGATCGGGGCCAGCACCACTCGATTATTCATCCGTCATGGTGCCAAGGTTGTCATCGCAGACGTCCAAGATGAACTGGGCCACTCTCTTTCTGAAGAGCTTGGCGCCAATGAATGTGCCACTTTCATACATTGCAATGTCACAAAAGAGGACGACGTCCGGCATGCGGTCGATATCGCCATTTCCAAGTATGGGAAGCTTGACATCATGTTCTGCAATGCAGGCATACCCGGCGATTGGAAACCATCACTGCTAGACCGTCGATTGCAAGGACTTTGAAACGGTCTTTAATGTCAATGTGTTTGGTGCGTTCTTGTGTGCCAAGCACGCGGCCCGTGTGATGATCCCCGAGCAGAAGGGGGCCATCATTTTCACTGCAAGCACTTCCTCATTCATGTGCACCGGCGCATTCCACCCCTACACAGCGTCGAAGCACGCGGTCTTGGGATTGGCTAAGAACATCGGCGCAGAGCTCGGGCAATTCGGCATTCGAGTCAATTGCATTTCACCACGCGGGGTCACCACACCATTCTCTTTGAAGATGTTGTCAATGGAGGGTAGCGATATCGACAAGGCATTGCAACTATCGTCAAATTTGAAAGGAGTGATGATGGATGTGGACGATGTGGCTGAAGCTGCGGTCTACCTAGCGAGCGATGAATCCAAGTATGTGAGTGGGCTCAACCTTGTGATCGATGGCGGATACACCACCGTCAACCGCAGTTTCAGTGCGGCTGTTACGCAAGTTCGATCTGCATCGGGGAAAAGCGCCGGCCTTGATTGATCATGTAATTGATTATCAGGTTGGCCACACATGTACAAGTGCACTGGATAATAGTCCACATTCAATGCACATATGTTGGCTGCCCTGATCATTGGGCCATGTCACTGACAAAGTGGGGTCCACTTGATGGGTGGTGCATGGCGCCTTGTCAAAACTCCTCCAGTTGGGCCTCTTAAGTTACCATCAATGGAGAAGGATTTTAAGGAGTAGACATGATTACAATGAAGAAGTGTTTGCTAATTAGTACCATAGTTTTAAGACTAGTCTGAGTTGGATGTGACTCGGATGAGTCGACTCGGACTTGGAAGCACCCAGTCCAATTCAATGCCATGGGTCCGAGTCAGGCAAGACTTGGGCCTATACAGCTGAGTCTGTTCTAGTTAATCTGGTTACTCGGCCGACTCCCACGGTCCCACCAACTCAAAATCCATCTTCTCTTTTCTATTTTCATAGAAAGATGAAAAAAGAAGTAATACCACAGCCAGGGCGATTCGCCATGATATTGTGACCCATCTCCTCCCGTCGGTCCTGCCCACATTAAATTCAATGGAGCAGATCATAGCTCTGGAAACATAAATCTATCTACCCCTTATGTGCATGTCAAATCCACTTCGTCCATCAGATGCACCGGCTCATATTGGAGATCGAGACAAAAAAATGAGACCATCAAAATTTGAAGTTGGCCACCTGACAGGATCCACACCATTGAAATCTTATTGGGACCCTCTATTCCTTATGGTGTGGCTAACTTGGCCTATGGATTGGCCTAATTTTCTGAAATTATATAAAAAAAGAAGAAGCTATTTTCAAATTGGCTGACTCATTGAAATTGGGTTAATTCAACCGAGTCTTGGGTCAACCCGGAAAATCAGGTTTAAGTCAAGGGCCTGCTTTTTTCAACGCAGTGTCTAGGTCTATGGTCGGTCAGGTTGACTCGGGTGAGTCCCATGTAGACCCGCTTAGCTTGCAAACTACGAGCGCAGGCATGATGCACAAAGCATTTGGGTTGAATTTTTAAGCATGAACCATGGTCAGATCAGATGGATCAAGTCGAGGAGAATGATTATTGATGGTTGTCGTGAGATCTACATGTTTGTTCGTCCAGATTGGACATCTAATTATGAATCTGTTTACACTGGGCCGGATGCAGTTCATGTTGTTAGTAATAAGCCGTCATGTGTCGTTACACATATATGAATGACAAGTGGAAAATATACTCACGGCAAGAGACTACTAGTACTTATTTACTAGCAATATGTAGCCTTGCAAAAAGAGCTATGCTCAGGTTCGTAAGCACATTTACGCCACAAAAATAGGAACATCACTCGTAAGTCACGTGACCAATACATGAGTGACGTGTGTGACCCCTAATGTATGTAAGAAGTTTCCAAAAGTCTTGTTTGTGCCGAATTCTTCACCGTTCAACATATGCACAACATGTCCGTCCCAAAGTAAATTAGACCCAAAGGGAAATTTTTCCTAGGGAAGATTCATACTTGCTTGGAGGCAGCAAGGAGTTACGGGCAAGTAATGAAAAGTTCATTCTAAATTAGAAGCGGATTATACATGATGACACTATAGAATAAGGATTTCAGTTCCTATTAGAACACAACTGCTGTACTATCTAAGATTCATGCGGAAACAACTCTTGGGATAAGAGGGCCGGCAACGAAAGCAAAGCCAAACACAAACAACAAATTGAATCAAACAAGCCACACAATATAATCACAATGCATGCAATCACCCACACATAGACAATCTGAATTTAACGTGGAAAAACCCCTCACGGGTAAAAAACCATGGCACAAAGCGACACCAATCCACTATAATCTCAGAAGTTACAAGAGATGGAACTCAAGACCAAAAAACCCAAGCCTACAAGAGAAATTCCAAGCTTACCCAAGAAGAAAACTCTCTTCTTCAAGCTCTTTCTCTCACCTAGAAGCTCTCTCAATCCCCTTTGCAACCTTAGAAACCTTTAATCCTGTATTCCCCCTTAAATAGGCAAGAAAAACGGATTTAGAAACCTCTTGCGCGTAAACCGTGCAAAAATCCGTGTTACACTAGGATATTGCCGATCAGTCGTCCAACCGGTCGGACACCCCTACCGGCCGGATGGCCTAAAATCTTCACAGCAGCAACGCTGCCTGGATCTCCTATGACCGGCCGGTCGGCCGAACGGTCGGTGGTCCCTATGTGGTCCCAATTTGAGGCGTCCGTTTCCCAACAACAACAACGCAGTCATCGCCTCTCTAATCCTATAAAAGAAGTACTCGAAGAAGAGATTCAAGTCCTCATTACAATCAATTAATCTCTCTACAGTACAATGTTGTTTATCCTTAGTTTAGCTTCTTAATTAACTTTAGTCACTACACTTTTGTCCAGTCATATTGCAGCAAGCCAGAGCCATTTTTCTAGCTTAGATTTGTTACCATCTAAAGCACCGTTACAATACGCCTTAAGAGTAGGTTAAATATCCACGACCATTGTCATTGGATCTCCCGATTATTGAGTTCTCACTAATAAATTGCTAGTCACATCCTGCTGACTTTGTACCATAACTGTCTCATGACCGCTTTGTACTTTCCATGGCTGTTTTTTCGGAACAAGCCACCACAGGTATTTATATCTTTTCTATTTAGTTTTTTTTCGTTGATTGTATTGTTCTTCACTTTAAGTAATAAAGTTGGTGACCGACCTTATTTTTAATTATGTCCAACTATTATTGATTTACTGAGAAACTTGATATGCTATCATTGTTGAAAGAAAAGTCTTTGGCTTAAGGAAAAAAAATATCATATTATAAAGGACTAACCATCTCCTTCTAAAATCACTTGATCACTGTAACAATTAGTAGATGAATAGTCAGGCAAACCTTCACGGGTTTGGTCCTAATCCAGCTAGTTTGGTGCTTCGGGTTGTAAGCGTTCAATTGATTTGAGTTGAGTACAACTCTAGCACGCTCGACATTATTCCTAATGTCACACATTTGACCAAATTCGGCTCGTTCGTTACACGTCCAACCACGTGTCTAAATTGAACAACACCATTAATATGTGGACGTTGGATTACGGGTGAATCATGCTCACGATGCCTTCGCAGGATTTCAAGTATATTTATGGCTTGGGATATTGTATATTTGACTTGGAGTCGCCACTAGCCAATTTCATAGATTTCTACATTTGGCTAGACCCTGTAGAAACCTTAAGAGAGGGAATCTAAGTATTCCATATCTTAAAATAATTTTTGATCTGCAATAAAAAATTCTAGGTAAGGGACCACACGATGACAAAGAGGGAAGGTGTTAGACATCCTCTTTGTGCGTACAAATGTACAATCTTTACTTTATAGGAAAAGATGAAATATCAATGATTGGATTAGTTCTTGCGCAAATGATGTAATGTATGTGGAATGCAGTGTGACGATGCAATGCCTACTTTAAGAGATGAATTGTGTTAGACTTATCTACTCGGACTCACCTACTTGAAGAAGCAGTTAAAATCCTAGTAGATTCTAGTTTTTAATTGGCAAGATCTGGTATACCGGCAAGCCACAGAGCATATACTCGAACCGACTAGACAAGCAGGCGGATTGAAAGTGTAAAGGACGCATGATGCTAATGCAGGTATGAATGGAGTTGATCAGAGTCGAGCAAGTGGGTGAACAGGTTATTGCAAGGGTTGATTCGAGTGGACTGGATTGGTCTTTTGGGTGGCTCAGGTGGTTAAGGGTGGACTCAGTTGGGCTGACCTAGGCTAGAAGATCCTCTCCTTACACTCTCATTCTTGTTTTAAGTGTGGATGTTAAGAGATAGAAGATGGAAGATATTAGGTGGGGGATGGTTAGAAATGAGGTTAAATTGGGGTATTTATAGGGTTTTGGAGTGACATTTTATTTATTTATGAGAAGTTTAAGGGTTAAAGAAGGCTATAAGGGCTAAGATTGACTATTGGAGTGGATGTGCCATGTGTTGTAATGCGAATGGTTGGATCAGGTGGCAAGATGTGTAATTTTGGGCAAAAGTGGGGCAAATGGGTCATTTCACCCCGAGCGAGGTTCCCAAGGCGGGGTTTACTTTGTAACCCCCCACCTAACCCACGATAAAAAAATTGTTGGCATTCGAGATGGCATGCCTGCCATGTGGAGGGGCCCCATTTTTTGCAGGGCCCCCTTGTGGGGTAGTAATTCTCCTCTGGTCCACCTACTTCTACCTTATTGTGGTCCTAAAGGCTAATGAGCTTGGGCCTAAGCTTGAACTGGATTTTGAAATGGGTTTGGACTTGGACTTGAGTTTGAGTTTTGAATGGGTTTAGGGATTCTATGAGGTTCCTACAATGCTTTGATCGGCTTGTTAGCCTAGGATGAGGTCTCTGCACATTATTTTCTTACATGCCTAGTGGGATGCGGTGTGCTAAATCATCGTTTCTCAATAAATCAATATGGCTGGTAAACCAAGATTGAAGGCTAGTAATTCCCCTAAGGTTATGGAAGAGTCACTGGATCATGATAGACAAAAAGCAGAACCCATCGATGTGGATGCAGGATCCTCTTCCCAATCGAGCGCCATACTGGTCGGCATCGCATATCACATCCTCTACATGCAGGGAGACTTACGATAAATCGCAAAAGGTAATAATGCCCACACAGGGAGCCTCACTAAATCAAAGGCTTCTTCAAGAGGTTTTCCACAATGGCGATTGAACCATCAATTTGCTAATAATTCCCAGATGAATTGTAGGTAGAATAACCATCCAAACCTTTAGTCACGAAGATCAGTTGGGCCAAACCTCAAGGTCGCTCTCTCCCACCTCCAGTGGTAGTAAGGAGAAATGGTCGTCAAAATTCTAGAGATCCAAAAAACATCTATTATGCTATTTCAGGAGCATGTGACATTTATGTGAGTTGTGTCAATTCTACAAATGTATTCATTTAGTGGGAGCTTAGTATGATCCATTATACATAAACTTATATAGAAATCGTATTTATAAAGTTTTGATGATTATGATATTAAGTATAATAACCCAGATTAAGTTTGACCCACCCAATTGCAACCGTTGTTTGATGTACCAAATCTATTCATTAATTCACGAGTGCAAACCCTATCCAACCATCCATTCAAACATCCAATCGTTCATTCAACCATCTAAACATCCAACTGTCCATTCATCCATAAATCCAACCATGCATCCGTCTAATCATCCATCTAACCATGTACCTAATCATCCATCTAACCATCCATCCGACCATGCATCTAACCATTTATCCATGCGACCATGCATGCATCATGATCACACACCATGAAAACCCATCACATTCGCGTCACACACGCCTCACACATGAGGCACGCACGCACCACGTGCACCCACCACACACATGTGGCATATGCATAGCGCATGGCACACATGTGTGTATGATATAGACAGTATGCATTGTTCAAGACATTTTTAGAAGAAAAATGTAACTAAAGGAAGAAGAAATGACAGGAAAGAGAGAATGTATCCATGGACTCTCCCTTACAAAAGAGAGGGCATGAAGAGGTGTGGGAGCCTAAGTGCTATGACATGAGAGAGAAAGAAGAAAGAAGAAGAGAGAAAGAAAAAGAAAAGAAGTAAGAGAGAAAAAGAAAGAAAGCGAAAGGAAGAGAAGAAAAATGAAAAAAAAAAAGAGTTTCTCTTATTTGATTTTTTTTAGAAAGTTCTCTCTTTTATTTATTTATTTATTCATTCTTGTAATTAATTTCATTGTGATTTCGTTAAAATTTATGATAATAATAATAACAATAATAATAATAATAATTATTATTATTAAGGTGAGTAATGCAAGATTTTTTATTTGCTTATTTTAGTTGTTATTTATTTATTTGTTTATTTAATTTACCATGCTTTTAGTTATGTCTTTTAAATTTTAAATTTTAAATTTTATCTTTATTTATTTTAATTAACATGCCTTAATTAAACTTTAAATTTGGATTATTATTAATAATGCATTAATAATTATTTTATTTTATTTTTAATAATATGATTTTAAAAAATAAAAATTAGATTTTCTAAATTTTCGATTAAAATTATTAGAAAATTTGAAAAGAATTTGAGTTCATATATAATTTGCTAGATTCTCATATTTGATACATTATGTTGCATATTTATTATCTGTGCTGGAACTTTAATCTCGTGTGAATAATTTATGGTGATTAGAAATTTTATTTTTGATTTGATAAATTATATATATCACGTGTTGTGGGTAAATTCGAGATGACCTTAGGTCACAAGGAAAGCCACAGGCCCAAGGGCCTAAGTACAGGTCCTCAGGCTCACACACTGACTTCAAGCGCGGGACAATCGACCATGACAGGAAGAGAGCCGAGGGCCAGAACCGACGTGACGACAATTTAGCCTTTACGAAGGTCATTTTCGATACATCAAAACAACCTGAACTAGGTTGTTTTACTGACATGGCCGATGAGCCGAAAGCTCGATCTCAACCCTTAACACTGCCAAGTCGACCTGAGTCACGACCACCATAAAAGGCGCGCGGGAGTCCAAGGATGAACCCATAGAAGATGGACACGTCTCTGGGAGTTACAGACGTGATCCACATTGCTGGGATCACGTCAGCCATTACAAGCATAACGCCCATGTTCAATGTCCTCAACTGCTCTCCGATGATCTTATAAATAGAGGCACTCTCCTACAAGCCAAGGTACTGACAAATCCACCTAGAGACTTGCCTCTACCTTCTCGTACACCCCACTGACTTAAGTATTGCAGGGCTAACGGCCAGACCTGGCCACCCCCCTTAGCTTTCTTTGTGTTCTATAAGATTCGGCGGGCCTCTAGTCTAGGTCTAGACCATCCATCTTCGGAGATCAGAGGCATCGATCCTCCCAACGGTGGAGATCATATCATCCCAGCCATTGTCCAGATTTTAGCGACAACAATATGTATTATGGATTTGATCAAAGAATAATGATCATGGAAGGTTTTAGAAATATTTGATTTATGTATTATTGAAATCATATGCATCATTGGAATTATGTTTGAGACACTGAAAAATAGGTGGAGTGATCATGTCTCCTGGGTTGAAAATCTCTAAAGCGTAAATAAGTGGGGGATCAATACAGAGTTTCAGAAATTCAATTGATAACTCTTAGAATCTCTGTCATGGTCACTTTGGGCATGTGAGCATATATTAGGATTGTAAAAGACCTAGCTCCAGGATCTCTTGAACCACAATGGGTACTTGAACCTATGACCTCGTGTTGAAACTCTTGTTAAAGACCCAGCTCTAGGATCTCTTGATGATGGGTACATATGATCATGTTGCGTGTGTGATTCCCATATCACACTTCCATGTCCTTAATCTATATCATTAAGACTGATGATATTTGTGACTATGCTTCATCTCACTCACAAAGATTAGATATTGTGATGACTACCATTATTCAATGCTAGTAGTCTCAATGGACTATATTGTAAAAGCGTTGTCCGTATTACGTACCTAACATATACTTTGTTGGATGTTTTCTTCAAAATCATAAAGTATATTTTACAAAATAAATTTTAGACAATATTAATCAATGTAGCCCAAGTGGGAGAATGTAAGATGAGCCTAATTGATCAACGATCTAAATTTACTTGAGGGTTGGATGTTAAGATTGGGCATACCACTGAACCTCATGTTGTCGGTCTCAAATTCGTGGAAGGGTGGTGCTGTTTGAACCATGAAACAGTCATAATGTTTTGAATGGACTTAGAGCTGTAAGATTGTGGGCAACTTTTGAGAAAGAGAATTTACGATGGATTTCAAACACCTCTCCTGTAACTACTTAAATAGGACTAGGTCTCGAAACCTACACACATTGGAAACTTTCAATTTAATTATTTCCCTAAAGGTGTAAGGTGCCGTGGACTCCGACAAATCCAACAAATCCATTTACCAATGGCTTCTAAGGATGTACGTTTTACATTCTAGTTATCAGATGTCGATACTCAATGCACAATGAGATGCCTGTTCAATTTAGCAATTAACATTTACACTCAGCAACTGACGTGAACCCAACCTATTGCTACCCCTAAGTATAGCATCTAAGGGATGGGACTTTGCGATAGCTTCTTAGAGGGCTCTCTTGTAACTAAAATTTTTTGGGCCCACGTGAGCAAAAATTCGAGAGAGATTTAAAATTCAAGTGGGTCATACCATAAGAAATCATTAGGGATGGAGACACCAACCATTGAAAGCTTCCATGCCATAGAAAACAGTGTTGGTTGATCATTAATGGGACAAGTGTTTTGGATCAAGATGATATTTGTTTTTCCCCCCTTCATCCTTATCAAAATGTTGGATGACAAAAAAACGTTGGGGAAACATTACTGTAGGGCTTAGTAAGTTTTCAATGGCAGTTTCCTATAATACGGTTCACCTGAGAATAGGATCTTCTACATTTTTGGACTCTTAAGCTAAAATGATTGGAAAAAATGGATGGACAGTGTGGATATAGAATACATGCATCAAGATGGACCCCACGGTAAGGGTGGCACCGACTGCGTTCCTGCGCTGGAACCCAGGTGGGGCCCACCGTGATGTTTGTGAGAAATCCACCCCGTCCATCCGTTTTGTGATCTCATTTTAGGACAAGAGATAAAATATTAACCGTATCCAAGACTCAAGTGGGCTGCACTAAAAGGATAAAGTGGGTAGGGAAATTCCAACCGTCGAAACCTCCCTAGGTCCATAGAGATGATTATAGGCCATCCATACCGTTCATAACTTCATTCCAACTGGTATGAACTGAAAACACAAACATTAGCCCGATTCAAAACTTCTGCGGCCCCACTAATATTTCAACTGTGGACATTCAATCCTCACGTTTTGGGCCCACTTAAGCCTTGCATTCGGTTCATTTTTGGTACCTTGTCCAAAAATGAGCTCAAAAAACAGATGGACGGAGTGGATTTCTCACAAACATCACAGTAGGCCCTACCTAGGTTCCCAGCGCACAGGAACTTACTACCAAAGCTTTTCGCTGGAAATCCGCCTCCCAAAACGAGTGGGCCACGCGTACGCACAAACTGCCTGCATGTTGTCCGGACGACTGTGCAACAGAAACTATGTGGGACCCAACGTGATAATTGTGTAAAATCTACACCGTTCATCGCTTCTATCATCTCATTATAGGTTGGAAAACAAAAAATCAGACGGATCAAAGATTTAATATGGTGAGACAATAAAAAAGAGTGGATGTAGGGATTCCCACCGTTGAAACATTTCTGGGTCCACAGTGATGTTTATATTCCATCTAGACCGTTCATAATCTGATTCCCAGCGGAATGAATGGAAAAGAATAACTATCGATCTATCAAAAACTTCAACGGGCCAAGATGATTTCAGTGTCAGGTGTGACCCAATTGGAAAAACTGACGGTAGATTAAAAATAGGAAGCACAGGGGCATCATAGAGCTTTTGGTATCAAGCGTCGTATCAAAATAATTCTCCCGTTGGAAAATCTTCATTTCCTTTCTTGTTTCCTGTTCTCTATTTTAGTTTCCTAAACAGGGTGTTATATAGTACAATGCTGCTACACCTAAGAATATTACCATAGTGGAATCAAAATGGCACGATAGGTACACGATCCAGACCGTCCATACAAAAGGGACTATTAATTGATTTTAAATTCCAAAATATTAGTTTGATTTAATGGTCAGATAGTTACAAACTGTAAAATAATTTTACATCTTTGAAAACATTGGTTGAAGTCATGGACCATCCAACTGTTTTCATTATTCGATATTACTTTTGATTGTACCAGATTTATATTTGGGAGATATGAAAAACCAGATGGATGGACTGGATCTTGTACCTGTATGCCACGCTGTCATATGTGTGTGACGTGTACACGATATTTATGGTGCGGATTTCCTGCGAAAGCCTTGCCCAGGAAGTTCCTGCGCTGGTAACCGGGGTGGGTCCTAAAGTGATGTTTTTTGATAAATCCACCCCGTCCATCTGTTTTGGGAACTCATTTCAACCGTGGAAGTTCAATACTCATGTTTTCGGCCCACCTGACTCTTGGATCCGGTTAATTTTTGTTTTCATGACCTAAAATGAGCTCTCAAAACGGATGGACGGGGTGGATTTATCAAAAAACATCACTTTGGCCCCACCTTGGTTCCCAGTACAGGAACTTCCTGCGCACGCCTTGCGCAGGAAATCCGCCCCGATATTTAGTGCACATGCGCGTACGGTTATGAACTCTCTCACAGATCTTTCCAAAATAAAAACGCGTTTCTTTCCTTTTTCTTTATAAACCCTCTCTGCTCTTCTCCCTTCTCTATTCGAAAAACCCCAAACCAGAGAGCGAAGAGAAAAAGAAAGAGAGATATGTATCCATCAAAACTGATGCTTCCCTCAAAACCCATTCGCATCAGAAACGTGGACTCGTTGAATCTCGTGTCTGAGTTCTGCGTAGACTCGTTGAATCTCGTGTCTGAGTTCTGCGTAATCAGCTCCTTCCTCAGATACTACCCCAACATCTCTATGGACACTGAATTCCCCGGCGTCATCTACCATTCCGATCCCAACATGCCGGACTCTGTAGCCACTGATCGATACGCGCTCCGATACCACCTCCTCCGGGCGAACGTAAACGCGCTCAAGCTCATCCAACTCGGACTCACCTTCCCTCCGGCGACCTTCCTGATTTAGGGACGGAATACTGTTATATATGGCAGTTTAATTTCGACTTCGATCCAGAGTGTGACGCCCATGCACCCGAATCGATTGAGTTGTTGCGTAAGAACGGCATCGACTTCGAACGTAACCGATTCTACGGCATCGACGAGTTTCGCTTTGGGTTATTGCTGAGGTTGTTCGGACTCGTCGGGAACAACTGTTTTAGTTGGATCACATTCCATAGTACTTACGATTTTGCATATCTGATAAAGATAGTGACTCATCAGGAACTACCTGAGGACATGGACGACTTTCTCACTATGATGAAGGTGATATTTGGGTACAAGGTTTTTGATGTAAAATACCTCATGATGTTCTGCGACAATTTATATGGAGGGCTGGAAAGAGTTGCCAAGGAATTGGAGGTGAAGCGGGCAGTTGGGAATTGCCATCAGGCCGCATCAGACAGCCTGTTGACGTGGCACGTTTTCATGCGGATGATGGAGAAGGGTTTTCAGTTGTATGTACCCAAGCATGCTGGAGTTCTATATGGACTTAAGGCGAAGCAGGGTATCTCTTGAAATCAGTTTCAATTGATTTTTTTTATTCTTTTTTTTCATACACACAATTGATTCTTTTGGATCGATTCATGTAAATAGTTCTTTTCAGGGATTATAAATTAAAAAATTCTGGTATTTTTGTTTCATATTTTTTTGAATGTTTGTTAGTGCTAGTTATAGCAAATTGAATTACCTTCTGCTGAAGCATTAGGTCTGTTGAATTTTAGCCATTGATGGTGTTGTCCACCAGTTGAAGATTATGAGCAGATCCAGCTGGACCCATTTACAGCTGTTGATAACCGTGGCCTACTCATTAGCTGCTGAATCACAGAGCCCATTGAATTTAAATCATGGATGGTGCTGTCCACCAGCTGGATTTTGAATGGATCCAGATGGGCTCATTTTAGCCATAGTAGTTGATGAATGTGGCCCACTATCAGCTGCTGAATCATAGGCCCCATCAGAATTTTAGTTTTTGATGATTATGGCCCCTTTTTGTAGAGTGATGGGCCTTCAGACATATCTGCTTAAATGAAACACAGGCCTATCAATTTTCCATGTTGGGTCCCCTGCTTCCTGCCGGTGGGGGAGTGTAGTTCTTGTGGGACCCATCAATCTCAAGTGTGCTTTGATTCAGTTAGCTAGGATGCTTGTTTGTGTCATGTGGATGGGCCATGGCTCGATTGGAAAAAGTCCATGAAGCTACTTTGCTCATGCCCAATACATCATCTTCCAAAGAAACAGAAAAGCAACAACTCATCTAACAAGGTCGTCCCATTGTGGAAATTTGCTCTTCAGACTTCAATTGATCCAGCCATAATGTGGACTACATGTAGTAATAACTATTTGATTTAAGCAAGTGCATGTCAGTTGTTCATTGATTAATCATGTTATGGATTCAAAATATCATTAAACCATGAAAGTAGGCACCCCAAAGTTCATATGATCTACTATGGGCAACACGAGCAATTCACGATTTGATTTAAGTTCACGCCATGCATATGCTAATTACTTGTATGATGAATTGAAAACATTATTAATGTATTTTAATTTCTAAATTTTAGTATAAAATATCATGTTGCTGCGCACACACACACACACACACACACACACACACACACACACACACCCGTATCCAAAGCTCAAGTGGTAGACTGGGTGAAGAGAACTTTGTTTCGACACTTGAGGTCATGGCATTGATTCCCAAGTGGGGGTTGTTAACATTGTGGTGTGACTAACAGTGTGGGTTGTGAATGTGCTAACAAGTGGGTTGTATGGCTTCTTGCATCTGACATGAACCCAATCCATTGCCACCCCTAAGTATAGCATCCAAAGGACGGGACTTGTTAGTAGCTAGTTATAAGGCTCCCTTAGCCAAACTTTTATGGGGCCCACCATGGTGCTTTAGTCGTATCTACTTCATCCATCCGTTTTGTTAGCTCATTTTAAGGCATGAACACAGATTCAAAGCTCAAGTGGGCCATACCATAAGAAAACAGTGGGGATGGAGACACCCATAATTGAAACCTTCCCGGAGTTCACCCTATGTTTTGATGCCTCCAACTCGTTCAAAAGGTGATTTCCACCTAGATGAAGTTAATTCACAAATATTACTCTAATCCAAAACTTTTGTGACCCTACTAAGGCTGTTGATAGCGGGATTTTGAATGGGTCCAGATGGGCTCATTTTAGCTATAGTAGTTGATGAATGTGGGCCACCATCAGCTGCTGAATCATTGCCCCCATCATAATTTGAGTTTTCGATGACTGTATTCCCCCTGATTTCAGAGTGACTGCTTAAATGAAAATACAGAGCCATCCATTTTCCATATTGGATCCCCTGCCTCCTGCCAGTTTGAGGAGTGCAGTTCTTGTGGGACCCATCAATCTCAAGTGTCCTTTGATTCAGTTGGCACGGATGCTTATTTGTTTAATGTGAATGTGCCATGGCTCGATTGGAAAAAGTCCCATGAAGCTACTCTGCTCAAGCCAATACATCATCTTCCAAAGAAACAAAAGCAACAACAGTCTCTCTAGCCATGGGACCCCTCCAATTTCATTATTATTATTCTCTGCCAGTAGGGGGAGTGTAGTTCTTGTAGGACCCATCAATTTCACATGTGCATGCTACTGTGGATGATGCATCCTGGCCTGAAGGATAACAATATTGTTCAAATGATTCTAGCTGCCTTTTTTACATGCACACCCTCACACCACACACACCACAATGGATAGTTGAACCCATGACCTTAGTGTTGAAACTCTTGTGAGTCTACTATTGAGCCATGAGTAGGGACCCAGATGATTCTAGCTGCCTGTTCTATGTAGTCATGAATAAAATGTTTGGGAAGATGGTCAATAGCCCTCCAGTACAATCACCAAAATTGAATGGTTTGGAATATCACTCTGGTGCTTGACCATGCTCTGTTTGTGATGGGTTCACTGAACATGAATGGTGGATGTCCATTCATCACTCTTCTTGTTGGTCTTTTAGGGGCCGTTTGGATCTTAAGTTACTTAAGATAAGCTACTTATGCCTCAAGTAGCTTATCTTGATTTCTACTTATTAAACTGAAGTGATTACTTTTAAATAAAAAAGGTTATAAGTAATCATAAACCAAACCTACTTATCTCAAAACAAGTTACTACTACTGTAAGTAGAAAAAGTAACTTATTTTGTGGCATCCAAACGGGCCCTTAGGGGGCATTTGGATCGTAAGTTACTTAAGATAAGCTATTTATGCCTCGAGTAGCTTATCTTGATTCCTACTTATTAACCTGAAGCGATTAAATAACTTTAAATAAAAAGTTACAAGTTATTAAACCAAACTTATCTCAAATAAGTTACTTACCTACTAGTTGTAAGTAGAAAACCTAACTTATTTGGTGGTATCCAAACAGGCCCTTAGAAACAACCCGAACAAATCCTTTGAAGTTAAGGTGAGCAGAATGACTATTGTGTTGCATTGTCACTACACTAAAATTGCCATTTTGAAAGGGTTAAAGCTTTGGTTTAGGAAGGAATTTAGACCCTTCCTAATTAACAAAGGTTTTAAACCATTTAAATCACTAATTAAGCCTTGTGGAGTCCAAATTGGTAATTAAATAGATCGACCATTCTGTTTCTTCGCTGAAACAGAAGCTCTCTCTCTCTTCCTGAAACAGAAGCGGGCCTCTCTGCAGACATTTTATTAGGGTTTTTTTTGCCATTGAAAACGAGACGGCCCTACTGTTTCCGCCATTACGGAGCAAAGGTCCGACCCTTATGCGATTCTTCTTCTCCAATGAAGAGTAGGAGATGGGCTTCGTGAGCTCTCCATAACTCCGTTCATCTCTGCAACCATTCACGAGCTTCGTTCATTAGAAGAGGCAGACCGTCCAACAAGGTCTCATCTCTCTCTCTCTCTCTCTCTCTCTCTCTCTCTCTTTTTAGAAGAGGCAGATTCGTGTGTATTGGGTTAGGGTTTTGATTTTTCTCCATGAATCGGCCCTAATTCATGCTTTTGTTTCATTTGTATTGGGTTCTAGGGTTTTGATTCGATCTTTAGGGCTCCATTCTCTTGGATCTGACATCTCTGGTTCAATTTCAGATGAATCGACCTCCAGCGGTTGAGCAAAAGCTCTATCCAACTGTGAGAAGATTTACAAAGCTCTCGACAGCTTTCATGACGGAACTGCAACATCCATTTGCAATTCTTTGAAGGAAATGCATGGGAATACTGAAATTGCGGTTTTACCGCCTATAGAGATACTTGGAGATGTGCCTAATGTCCTAGAGGGGGGGGTGAATAGGACCTTTGAAATTCTTTTCGCCTACTTGCACAATTCAACAAAATAAGCTATGTAAACAAGAACACCTCGGCTTCCAAGCCTTGGTGGGTCCAATCACAAGACTAGCAAGAGTATAAGCAATAAATAATCCTAGTCTAAGCATGCATAGGTAAAGAAAATATTTAACTAATCAAGCTCCTAGCATATGCATCTTGTGTAGACTTATGAGAGTGGATCAATGAGCTCAAGTCTACACAAGTAGTGAAGGTACATCTTGTGTGGGGATGTCTAAAAAGTGCCTAGCATACATTCCTATCAAACATGCATAATTAAGCAATTAAACTAACAATGTGAAGATATGAATGTGCTCAAGAACAATTACAAACACAAGGATGTATAGTGGTTCGACTACGTGTCTACTCCACTCCCGGTTCAAGTACTCAACCCCTTTGAGCACACCGGCATTCACTAACGGAGGTTTTAAATGAGGTTCACCTCACAACCTTTACACGGAGGTTTTGTCGGTTCACCTCTCAACCGTATCCGGAGTTTTAGACATAGGCTAACTCTCAACCTAATCGCACGTTTACTCCCGTGTCGGAGGCTCCCCCTTGGAGACTTAGTTTAGGCCCGGCTGACGGGCCAAGGAACGACTAACGTCCCTAGGTCGAGTTCGAAAAACAAACTCTAAAATGGACTCTCAAATAAGACAACCTACTTGTCGGATGAGCCCCTTGATTAGCGCCGGATTGGGTTGCATGATCTCTGCTCTCCCGTGCTTCAATTAGCTTCCCTTTGCTCCCTCGATCGTGCCGCTGTTGCGTCGCCAATGCCTCAGCCACAGTCGATCAAACACCTTGCATGCGATGCCTTGAAATGCCCAAGGTGCTAGGAGGATGGGTTTGAGAACTCTACAACTTAGTGGGAATGGGTTTCCTAGAGTCTCTTACCTACAACGATCTCATCTTCGAGTTTAGGACAAAGGATTTGCCAATCAAGAAGCTTCCTAACTCTAGAGATCAAGAGGGGATGAAGGTCATCTTCTTCATGAGCTTGGAATGCTCTAATCTTGTGTTAAAGCACAAGGAAGATGCCTTGCATAGGTCAAGGATTAAGCCTCAAAAGATCCCCTTCAATGGTGGCTTTTCTCCCTCAAGAATCCCTCTTCTAATGCCCAAAACCGGAGCTCTTTATGTAGGAAAAGAGAGCCCCAACGGTCATAAAACGGGCATAAAACGGTCATAAAACGATCTGTCCCGACCGGTCATGACCGGTCGGACTCCCCTGCTGGAGGGTCACATCAATGCAGGCCAACTACATGGGCCGACCGGTCATGACCGGTCGGACCCCCTCACTGGACAGCCAAAGCTCATCAGGCCGACCGGTCATGACCGGTCGGCCACTCTTTCTGGACAGGTAGGAACCCCCAGGCCGACCGGTCATGACCGGTCGGCTACCTTTGCTGGACGGGCTGAATATAATAGGCCGACCGGTCATGACCGGTCGGCCACTCCTGCTGGCCTCCTTTGATTTGTAAAGGCCGACCGGTCATGACCGGTCGGCTGGCCATTGCATAGCCTGGTTCCCTTATGCATTGAGCTGACCTCCACTCTTTCCAGTTTGATCATTTAGTCCTATGTTAGGGTGATCAAATGGGACACCTAGGGCCTATCTATGATGACTAAATGTACTCCAATATGGTCAAGGTCATCAAAGATACAAAGGGGATGGGTTTTGGTCGAGGTTAAGGCATCAAGGCATCACTTTTACCTGAAACTCCTTCCTTGATGCAGCCGGTCCGTCTTGAGTCTTCGGTCTTCGTCTTCTTTGGGCTCAACCGACTCTAGACTCACTGACGTAAGTGATTGACAAACAAGGTGCACTAGTATGCCACGGAAAAGTGCACTAACAAATACATCCATTAGTGATGGAGATGGAAAATTTGATGATTTCTTGGGTATTCAAATGCTTTCTAACGGAAGAAAATTGGATTCATGTTTGCCTTCCTTTTTTTTTCTTTTTCTTTTTGTGCTTTTCAGAATGAGCTTTGTAGGAAATGGATGAGGTTTGTGTTTTCTTGGATACTCTGACACTCTCTCATGAAGAAGGCTTTATTTTGTATCTCCCTTTTCATTTATGTTCTATTAATTAGGGAACATGCACGTGCCAGGAGATTTTCCCTGGGGTTGGTTGGGATTGGTTATGGACAAGTGGATGAATTCACATTTATCGCTATACCTAGATGGATTCCATCACTAGATGTAACATTTCCTTGGCATCTTATTCATTCTATTGCTGGAGATGATCTCTCCCCATGTAGCACTTCAATTCATTTTCATTGTCGAAAACAATGTCAGTTTCCTTCTTTTTTTCTTTTTTTTTTTCATGGAAAAGTGATTGAATCCAATTCGTTTTGGTTTTCCAGATGCATCCAGACATCAAAGGTGACATTCATATGGAAGAACTGAATGGTTAAAAAAGGTTAACTGATTGTTCACATTCGATGTACAAGTGTGGCCCATCTTATTAGGGCGCTGGCCTTATTTTGGGCTGGGCCACATATAACATAGGGTCCTGAATCTCACATGCAAGCCATGCCGACTCTGTGCCTAGGAGTTGGATTCTAGATTGCAGATTTTCGATTTTAGAATTTTGGGTGCTGAAATTTGGATATCTATATGTGTGTGCCTGTGCAAAGCCATTGATTTCTGTTCGAAGAACGATATCTGAATCTTCAGATTTCTATTTGTCTATTCTGGGTTTCTAAAATTTTATTTTAAAAGCAGTAATGGAGTTCTGAAATTCCCTTTTATCTTTCTGGGTTCATCAACTTCCAGTTCGAAGACAATTATAATTCTTGATTTTATTAATTTTGGTTTTTTTTAAAATCAAATTTCAATCTTTTTTTTTTTCCATCTACATTGTTAGTTTCGTAAATATTATTTTGATTTTACATTTTATCATCTCTTGTCTTCCTCTTTCATATCTGTTCAATGCTTAATTCACATTTATTTGCTTTTGGGTCTTACAATTTTGGTCACAGATGCTATATCTTATTGCCAACTTCACAAAAAGAACTGTAAGAAGATTGATGAGAACAGAATTTTAATATCTGCAATTGTTTTTTTTTTTTTTTGTCCCTTCAGTTTGAGCCTACCAAATTCAGCTGTTTCACTCACATGCAATCATGTGTTTTGCAAGTATGATGACATTCCTTCCATTTATGTTCTCCCATTTTCTAGGAGAAAATTCAAGGCTGATTCATTTTTGTGTTTTTTTGTGTTTTTTTTTTCCAGCTTGTGCATTCTAAAATCCATGAAATCTGTGTCGAACTGTCCTGTTTGTAAAATGTCGTATCACCAATTGTCTTCAAATCTGAAGTTGTTTCCGTGTTCTACGGAAGCTTTGGCGATGTCAGGTTGTGTCCGTCGAGGTAATTTCGAGCTTCTTTGATTTGCATGGCCCTTCTTTTTCAATTTGTACTATTCCAGTTTACTAGGCAGGATGTTTTACCTGTAAGAAAAGATAAAAGATTTCAAAGTCCTTGGGTTATGCATAAAACTGTATTTATCCTAAAGTGGAAGTTAAGTTTATGAAAAAGAAAATTCCTTATCTATATTGTTCGTTAGTGGACTGTTGCTCTTTGGCATGTTTGGGATTGAGGAGAATCATGACAGCTTATTTCTTGCTTGGTATGCTTATGCCTGGTCTGGTGTCATAATAGAGCAAATGGTTCTAAAATTTCTCATCTTTTTTTCATTTATTAATAAGATTGTTGCATTAGTTCTAAAATTTCTCATCTTTTTTCATTATTTTGAGACTGATTCCATACTCTTTTCTATAACTTCCAAAAAAACATTCACTAAGACATTCATTGTTGTGCAAATTCAGAATCCATACATGCTATCAGCAAATTCATGTGGATCAAGTGCTGGGTATAATGGTCTTTCTCTAAGATAATTTGAATTATTTTGAATGAATTGATTTTTTTAAGATTAGTTTTGGGTGCTTTTGGACATCTGCATAGGTGTGAACTAGCAGTCATGCAGATTGGCCATTGAATTCCTAAAGTTTATCACAACATCTAAATCCGGAAAAAGAGATTAGAGCTTCTTTTTGAATTTATCACAGTTTTGAACCAAATCTGGGAATTCCGTGCTAAATGGTGTCCTGCATTTTCTTACGTCAGAATAGTTGCTGAAATTTACAAATTGTCCTACATCAAAATTTCTTCAGGCAGTTGTGTTGTGTATTTTCTTCAAGTAGTTGCATTATCTTCGTTTTTTTTTTTTTTTTTCTTTCAAATACTTCAACATAATCACAGCAAGTTGATTCTGGAAGTCTTTAGAACTCAGTTTCCACTTCAGCTGAATAGATGTGCATGCATTTTGTTTCGAAACTTGCCAGCAAGTTGATTCTGGAAGTCTTTTAAGTCCCGAAAAATGCAAAATTGCCTTGGCTTGTAGTTGACATCACCTATTGCTTTATGATGCGGTCATTTTTATTCATTTTTCCTTTTTCTTTTTCCAGGCCTTTCTAGCAGATAATGGATCTCTCCTTTACTATATTGCAGGGTCAACAGCCATATTTACTGAGCTGAGTGTTTTCACAGCCCGTGGCTTCCCCAGGATATTATGCTTCTCTTGTTCCATATGGATCAGAGGTAGCACCAGCATACCTGTGGGACCCATCTATATTTGGTTCCTGGATCTGCTTCATTTTTTCAATTTTTATTCGATTTAGTTTTGTTGGAAATTAAAAATGAGACTGATAAATGTTTAATTTCTCATTTTTTTTCTTTTCTTTTTAGGTTTGGATCTTATATTGCAATGCTACCATTCCATGTGGATCGGCCTTATGTAGCTGAATTTTGGTTATTTATTCATTGAATTGGTGAATCAGTCAAATAAGCTAGAACTTGAAAATTTCAGGAATTGCCTTATTTTGAAATGGACTTTTGATCATTTGAATTCTAATATGCTACTAGATTCATTATATGGTGAGAGACAAAGAAATGACTTGTTCTATCTATTGATTCATGTTTCCTGTTTGTCTCTTTTCCATCTATGGTTGCAAAAGTCTGAAGATATAAAATGAGAAGCACCTTGACAACAAAAAAGGGCGCTAAGGCTTGCCTACATGGGAAATTTCCGGATGCTTTAATCTGAAAAAGAGAGAAGCATGTGAGAACAATCTTCTATGCAAGAAGTGGATTTTCTATGGTTACTAACTCTGATGTGATTATCACCTGGAAGATCCAGTAGCTATCTGTTGAAAGATTTGATTTCAGATTATAATTCTAACCATACAATTTTCTTTCAGCTTTTCAGTTGCTTTTATTCTTTTTCTCCTTTTTTTCCCAATTGTCCAAATATTTAGTTGTTTTGAGTTCTTCAAATGTCTTTCTCAAGAATAAAGAAGAGGAAGAAAATATACAAGAGGAACTACAGTGAGCTGTTGAATTTCATGCTTTCATTTTTACTCCATTTTCCCCTGTTTTTCTCATATGCTGTATACTTTCTGTGAGAATTTCATTAAAAATGAAGCCTCCACCTCATACAACTGCCCATATGCAGGATCTGAATGCTCTGTTGTTGGAGATATTCCTTTTCTTGTTGCACATTTGAGGGATATAAAACTTGGTGAAATTTGAGGGATATAAAACTTGGAGATATTCCTTTTCTTGTCGCACATTCCTTATTTGTATGTTCCTATATTCTTGGGTTGAGGATATGCACTGTTCTAATTCCTGCATCTCTCTCTTTATCTGTATATCTCTTCAATCAATCAATCCAATGGTTCCTCAGGCAGCCTGTGAGTAGCCACCATGTTTCTCTTCCCTTTTCCTACTATGTTTCAAAAAAAAAAAAAAAAACAGACAGTTTAGGACTGTCAACCATTAGCCATCATGCCACAACCTGTGCTGAGAAAAATCAAAATTTTGAATTGGCTGCTGTGGCTGGACTGCACCTTGGATTTCTCATGCCCCAATTATTACATTTTTCAGATGTTCCTAACCATTTGATTGAAAGTCCGCACATAGGCGATCTAACCATGAAGGTGCCCCACCTAGATCAAATGGTGTGACATTTGCAAGGTCCTGCATACAGAGGTTGGCCAAACAGATGAATGATCCAGATCGATGATCATGTTGTCCTTGTGTCCAACAAAGGAATTGCATCATAACACAGTGGATTGATCAACCAAAAAAAAAAAACTAAGCAATTACACCAGTGGCTTTTTTCTTCTTCTTCTTTTCAAATGCTTATCAGTGCACTTTGTGCTATCTTTCACTGTTTGTTTTATTTCAGATCCAGTCACAGGCATGTCTGCAAGTAACAGAGGAAGCAGAGAAGGAATATAAGAAATTATCAGACTAGATTAGTGGAAATATGGAAGTAATGAAGCTGCTCTCATCATCTCTGCAAGCATTAACTATGTATTCTCTTTGAAGGTCCTTGCTAGCAGGAGTATAATCTGTTTATTTGTTGGTCAGTCTTCATATGCAGAATTCATTACAGAAGCACAGCCTTCTGCATCCCATGGTATATGATACTTCCTTCGTGTATTCTTCTTCCTTTTATTTCTTTTAGGCAAGATCAGGACTCATTCAGTGTTACCATTCTCCTTGGTTTTTGGTTTTAACATTAAATTCTTAGGCTAGGGTAATTCATTGCAGTAGCGAGGTTTGGTTTATAGTTTGCCTATTTCTGTAGTTTGAAATGGCTGCAGCCCCCATTGACAGCTGAATCAGCAGCTGAAATAGGGGCTGCATAAAGCTTAGTGGGCATAATTTTCAAGGTGGTGCCATGCCTTCTGACAAATGGAAGTGGTGATGGGAGGCCTGTAGTCTTCTCTAACTATCCATGTTTCCTTCAACTGGAACTGTAGAAGCAGAAAGAACCAGCACAAATAATGATCAACTCTCCGTGTTCCAGTAGGTTCGTAGCTTCTGAGAAATCATGACTAGGGTACTAGACACATGCTATGAAGCAGGCATCCATGGAAAATGCTACCCAAGTCCAGTTAAGTTTTATAGAAGCTATAAAATTAAAAACTTCCTCTGTAATCGATTCACGACAAACCTAAGCATGAGATTACCAATTAAAACTCATAAACTCAACCAATAGGTAGACAGAATTCGTGATTTTCTTAGTGTTATTATCCTTCGATATTTCTTTAAATCTTTGGCATCTTTTATTTCTTAACTGATCAGTATGCAAAGGATTAATCCCTGAGCTTACAAGGCCCCTGGAGAAAGCCATTGAAGGCCTGCGCTGCCGCTATGGGATCCCATCCACTATGATATAACTACTTCCAGCCATTTCATTGACATGAACTTCTCAGTGAGTACAGCTTTCCTTCATCTCTTCCTGTTCCTTTTAATGGGCAGATTCTAATTCCTGTAAAGATATCAATCAGTGGTATCTCTATAAGGTTTCATATTTTTCTTTTTGTGTAATATTTTCAGTTAACAGTCTTAGTTTTGTGTTAACTTACTAACTCAACTCAGAGAGATCTTGAGCCAAGTTGCTTGGTTAAACTGTTTGTCGTAAAATGAGGATAGAGTGAATTGAACTTGCCACCTTTTTTATGCGAAGCGGAGTCTGCGACCAGTAGGTGATGTGATTTAAGCTGTCTATTGTGGGTGCAGCTGCAACCCTGCTCACGAGGAGAACAAGAGCTTCCAAACCCGTTGACATGGGTATTGAATTGATCATGAAAAATGTTCAAAACATGTTTACCCAGATATCTGTTCTGACTACGCTTCTTTTTTTTTATTATTTATTAATTAGACAGAGCTCTTTGAAACTTTGTGAAGATTGTGGTGGTGGTTCTGGTATCTGTTCGGAATGCAAGGGAGAAGGTTTCATTCTAAAGAAACTAACAGAGGAAAGTGCTGATCAAGAGGAAGTTAAGAAACTGGGCATGTTTGGATGCCACTAAGTTGTTTTTATGCTTTTTTTCTTTTTTCTTTTTTCTTTTTCTCGACTGGGCATGATCGGTCGGGCTTCTTATTGGGAATGGCAGTGGTTCATTGTGTCAAGGGGGGATTGGGCTGATTTCTAAGATCGATGGTGTTAACAAGCCAAGGAGCTCTTTGCCCGTTGATTCAATCATGTCCTGGTACTTGTCGCTCGAGAGCGGGAAGTTCTGGTTCCCTGCTCAGGTCTATAATCGTGAGGAAAAATTCCTTCAGTGGTTGTCTCTGTTTACTTCAAATGCTCACAGTAGAGATCTTGCTGAACGGACTATCTTGCCTTTCCAATTGGTGGCCGACAAATGGACGGTAAAACCATAAACGAGCACTAGCAATGGCCACCTATGAACCAAAAACAGATCCATCAACTGGAAAGGTGGATCATCAGATTCATGCAATTTTTAGATCGTGGTCCACCCATATGTGAAGAATTGGATCTGGACTATCGTGTGAGACGTGTCTAATTTGAGTGCAACTCCTTAAGATAAAGCGATATGTTGCACTCCAGTTCGGATAATTCACACACACCCATGTTTTCAGATCTATAGTTGTATGTGATTTTTTTTTTTTTTTTTTTTTTTTTTTTTTTTTTTTTTTTTTTAGATGGGAGTATTCTATGGTAATTTGATTTTTTTGTTTTCTTTCTATGCAATGGCTTGTATTCATTTTTTTCATGGCGATATTGGTTTTTTTGTGCATTGGCTGTGAGGTGTGCCTTTAAGCTGGTGCAAATTGATATGGTTTCTCATGGTGATGTGTTATGTTCTGCACCATGGGCATGTTGGATTTATGCTACCGTGTTATGATGCTGAACTTAGCTATGATTGCCGCTCGGATACCTTTCATGCAAGGTACGTAATTACTTTATTCATAGATGCAAACCAACCATTTCTTTACATCCAGTTGATCATTGATTCATGTGGTTTATCATGGTTTTGCATCAATAAGATTAGCCATGGGTTATGATTCTTTAGGATGGGAGGATGCTATAAAAGTACGACTCTCAGCCTTCCATTCTTATAGGATTTACAATGACTCTCAGGAACTGCTGCATTTTGTAGTGAGGTAAAAATGCTTTTGACAGACATTTCCATTATTATGTTCAAATTTCTGCAATTTATCATAGAACTGTTGTTGTTCAGATGGGAGTAAAAAAGATGCACCCGTTTCTAATTTTGTTAATATAAATTTATTTTTAAATTATAGGAATTATTAGTTAGTGTTCTGGAAATTAGTGAGGGTTAACTGTTCCTAAAACTGACGTTAGGAACGGTTTATAACCTTTCCAAATGTAACCTTCATAACAAAACCCTTTTTGCCATGGTTCCTGAACCGTTCTTGAAGGCAAAAAGGTTCATAAACCGTTCCTAAAGTCTTTAGGAAAAAAAACCCATTTCCTAATTAGAGATTTTTGGTGTAGTTTATGTACATTTAAAAATGAGTGATTAATACCCTTATTGGTACCAGCATCAAATAAATATAAGAATGCGAGCCTATTTCAAGCTCAATATGAGTGTGGGTTTAATATCCATCCGCAATCATGGATATGACTTTCTGCATTAGACTTGAACTTAACCCATCGCCACCCTATGTATAGCATCCAAGGGACGAGACTTACTAGTAGCTGATTAGAGGCCCTTGTTGTCACGTCCCGAAATCTGGACACAGAGTGTGCACTCTCAGGCCCAGGTTATGGGGTATAACTCGTGTACAAAAGCACTTAATTCAAAAGTCAAACTATTATAAAAGTATTGGATCATATATGTACTAAGTTTAAATTATCATTTAACAACAATTAAATAAAAATACAATCCATACACGATAGTCCACCCATTTGGGACTTATTGAAAATGTCATCAAATGAAAATAAAACAGAAAAATGATAGAAATAATCGAAATGTTTTGATTCATAGCAGCCACTTCTTTCTTCATTAAGATACTTGATGGTTCCTCCACTTGTTCAGGTTCCTGCTTATGTATATCATATGTACCATTTGTATATATTTACTTCCGTCAGTGGAGAAGTCCAGTGAGTAACCCAATACGGTTCACATGTATTTCAATTAAGCAGGATAAACACATGCCATCAAATATAGGTAATACATAATTAATGTAAGAATGA
Source organism: Liriodendron chinense (assembly GCA_003013855.2). NCBI lineage: Eukaryota > Viridiplantae > Streptophyta > Magnoliopsida > Magnoliales > Magnoliaceae > Liriodendron > Liriodendron chinense. Next base: position 596,560 of record PVNU02002456.1, read on the forward strand.
ATTTAATATGAAATGATGCATCAAGTGGGCATATATTCAATCTTCCACTTGCTTCGATTGGATCCCATCAATCGGCTCCCCCTTCCTTGTAGGGCGGACTTCCACATATTAGTGGGCTTCTAGGATGGTCCCTGGGTAACCGGGTACTTAAGTATCTACCGGTCTTCCAGAGTCGAACTCCAGGCACAATAACTCATGAATGCGTACAATAATTCACATCTATACATTCCATCTCTCATTTTAAGAGGCAACATTTCATGACATCTATTATAAATGAAAATTATTAAACTAATATTTAAATAAGCATGAATCAATCAATATGACATATTACGTCCATCACACAACTTAATTAAAATGATTAGGAAACGTGTTGGGATGTACTCACCTGTTGATAGTGGCGATTATTTTGTTAATTCTGTCACAACCTGAGTAGAATCGATCATGAATTTACAATAAATGTAATTTATATTTATTCATCATCAATCTAGCCTTAAATATACTTATTTCCAATTTGAATTATATTTTATTGAGGTTTGGTTCCCTAATGGACGGTCCAGATTCGATTATTGTGACACACTTTTCCAAAAAGAATGACCCTTTTACTATTTTTCTAATGGTACGGCCCACTTGACTGGTGGATCATCCTATTCTTGGTCGCAAGTTTTCCAATGGTACACTATCAAAGATGAGTAATTACATTTTGTAAAGATCTTGTCGTGCGATATCCTAAAATGATCAATTTATGAGAATTCATACCGTACATCTCCACTATTTCACTTGGCATGGCCCGCCTGGAACTCTGATTGGGCTGATTTTTTGTCACAAAACTAATAACTCATTACTCAAGAGATTGGGTGGATCAGATTTTCCAAAGACTACACAGTGGGGCCCACAAGTTCCCAACCAGTAGACAGGTGTTGTCCCCACTGTTTGTCTCGGTACGGCCCACTGGAATATCTTATATGGACCATTTTTGGTCCTCAATCAAAAAACTTGTTTATTAAGATATTGGACGTATTAGATTTCTCAAAATGCCTCCAAATGGGTCCCAAAAGTGGATAGCAATCCAAAATCGGACTGCCTCAACCATGTGTGTTGTTATCATTACTATTTTAAGTGGTGTGGGCCACCTGAGATTTAGATTTACCTGATTTTTGGATCCAAGGTGTAAAATATCATGATACATCATATGGTCAGCTTGGATCTACTGATTTTATTACAATGGGCCCACGAGTGGACCGTTGTCTACGCCCAGAATTTCTATCTTTTTGTTTTCATTTTTATTTTATAATTTTTTCACCATTAATGTGTTCCAGGTGGTGTGGCCCACTCGGACCTCGGTTTGGGTCGAAATTTGGACACCAGTCCTAAATTGAGTTGGAGAAATAAATGGACGGAGTGGATATACTAAATCCATCAAGGTGGGTCCCATGAGTGGGCCCCCACGTTAACTTCAAAAACCTCCCACGTCCACCAACCTTTTTTTTCTTCTTTTATTATTATTATTATTATTTTAGGATTATATGTGGGGTGGTTTACAAGAGATCTGGTCTGATCATTGAGTCGGCCACCTCATGGTGGGCCCAATAATTTTTGGAATAAATTAATTTATCACAATTAATTTAATAATTAAATAAAATAATAATAAAAGAATTTTAAAGGCTATCATTCATCTAATCGATGTGGCCCATCTGTAGGTTCAATTGATCTGAATTTCGTGGCCTATGTATATTTTGGCCTTATGGTCATCATGACTCGTCCAGATCGATTCCGGCATCCCTAGTCTTCCCTCTTGCTCAAGAGAGCTTTAACCTACTAGTCCATATTTTCCTTTTGTTTATTAATGAAAAATTAATTTATTTAACCCTATTTTCTATCATTACAAAATTTTTAAACGACAAGAATTTCTCGAATCATTACACCTGTAACAAAAAATTTCATGACCCATCATGATGCTTTTGTCATATTTACTTCATCCATCCATTTTATTAGCTCATTTTAAGGCCTGAGCACAAACATAAGAAAGATTCAAAGCTCAAGTGAGCCATACGATATGAAAAAAGTGGGGATGAAAACACCCACCGTTGAAACCTTTTTGGGATTCACCCTAATGTGTGACATCATCCAACTCGTTTGTAAGGTGATTCCCACCTAGATGAAGGAAAACCCAAATATTACTCTAATCTAAAACTTCTGCAACCCCACTTATAAGATTTCAACGGTGGGTGTTTAATCTTCATTTGGCCCACTTGAATTTTGGATCTCCTCATTTTGGGCTTGTCCTAAAATGAGCTGATGAAATAGATGATCGAATGGATATAACACAAATATTATGATTGGCCCCATAAAGCTTTCAATTACCAACGGCCCAGTGACGAGGACAGTTTCACTAGAGAACCCAACATTAGCCCACTAGCTGGTGTCAAAGTTCTGTGGGCCTTAACATGATGTAGGTGTTTTTATCCAGGTTGTTCGTTCATTTTTTCCAGCTCATTTTAGAACATGAACTCAAAATTGAGACGGTTGGGAATTTCAGTGGACCACACCACATGAAACAGTTGGGATCAAATGCTTACGGTTGAAAACCTTTTGGGGGCTATAGAAGTTTTGGATCAAGTTAGCAGATAGTTGTCTTTCCCTTGATCCAACCTTATTAATAGGTTAAGCGGAAAATAAACATTAGAGTGGGCCTTAAAAGCTTTTAGTGGTGGATGTTCAATCAATACTGTTTTGCTATGGTGTGGTTCACCTGTGATTTGAATATGCCTCATTTTTGGGCTCATGTCCTTAAAATAAGATGACAATATGAATGGATTACGCGATAAAACACACACATTATGGTGGGACCCGCAGAGCTTTGACACTAGCTAGCTAGCCAGTGTTGGGGTCACTTGCCAAACCGCGTCGGGTGACCTTGTAACCCAAGGCGAGTTGCGACCGTGTCCAGAGGCCTTGAATTCATAAAAGTGGCCCATGGTATGATATTCCCGACTTTTGATCTTGAAACCCTACCAAAATCGACCCCATCGGAAGATCCTATCCATCCATTCTTTGCCCTTTTATACTTGAATGTATACCATTGCGATTTTTTGTTTTTGTTTTTTTTTTTTTTTGTTTTCGACCATTGCGATATCTTATCTGTAAACCACAGTTTAAAGGAATAAGATGGAGCATGTTAGATCAACGGTCAGGATTGCCGAACCATGGCGTAGTTAAACATTATTCTATTTGGTCCCACTATGATATGAATCTTGAATCCAAACCGCAAATCTGGTGTGTCTCCTCATAGTCACTGTTCATATCAATAATCATCTCTATCAAAAGCTCAGGTGGGACACACCACAGGAATCACTGTATAATCATGCCTGCAGCTTATGTATTCACTTGTTGTGGTCCACCTAAAAAATTGGAGTGGCTTGATGTTGGGTAGTACTGTTTAATTCTAATGTGATAACCTGATGAATGGGCTGGATGAAATATGGACGTGAAGATGGTGGGCGTCCCCTCCACAAGACAAGTGGGCCACCTGATTGATCAATCAGGGTGGGTTTAGGGATCTAGTTCTAACATAAGCGTATGAACTGGCACAATTGATGGTAGGAGTGGATGTTGCTCAGGGAAGTGGATTAGCTGTTACCCTGGTAACAGCTTAGAGGGTGTTACCCTAATTGTGTGGGGGCCACCTTGATGTATTTTTTGTATATCCACACCGTCCATCTGTTTTCGCATCTCATTTTAAGACACGAACCCATGCCTTAAAAGATTCAATTATGAGGTAGACCATACCACTAGAAACAGTGATGAATGACCATTAAAAACTTCTTATGGATCACAAAAGTTTTGGATCAAGCTGATATTTGTATTTTCCCTTCATCCTCTTGACATTATCAACAAGTTGGATGGCAAATAAACATTACCAAAACCTTACCATAGGCCCTTTGGAATTTTTTCATGGTGAGGCACTCAATCACCACTGTTTCCTGTGGTGTGGCCCACCTGAGATTTGGATCTGCTTAATTTTCAGGATCCTGGCCTAAAATGATATGTAGAAAGTGATGGATGGCATGGATATACAATAAATCATCAAGGTGCGCCATACCCAATAAGTTGTTACCTCGGTAATAACTAATCCGCTCCCTTCGCTCAAACATCAAGGTGGCCCCCACAGAGCTTTTTGTGGCACGTGACGACGCGGTTTTCCTGCGAAAGCCTTTCACATGAAGTTCCTGCAATGGGAACCTAGGTGGGGCCCATCATGGTGTTTGTGAGAAATCCACCATGTCCATTTGTTTTGTGAGATCCTTTTAGGATGTGAGACAAAAAATGAGCTGGATCCAACACTCAAGTGGACAAAGAACGTAAGGATTAAACATTCATAGTTGAAATATTCGTAGGGCAACATAAGTTTTCAATCAGGCTAATAATTGTCTTTTCAGTTCATCCTAGTAGGAATGATATTCTAAACGATATGGATGGCATATAAACATCGCTATGGGCCCAATGAAGTTTCAATGGTAGGAATTTCCCTACCCACCTTATTCCTTTAGTGCTCAAATTCAAATCATTTTTTGTTGCATGACTTAAAATGAGCTCACAAAATGAATGGACGGTGTGAATTTCTCACGAACATCACAATGGGCCCCACCTAGATTTCCAACTAAAGAACTTGCAAAAGTCTTTTGCATGATATTCGTGTCCGTGGCACGGGTTTCATTACAACGGCTGCCCTCTGCAAAGATCCGCATCATGCGTGTAGCATTTGCAGGTAGGAGAGAGAGGGATGAGGATTTCCTGAGACAGTGTTTTCACGGGGAGTTCCTTTGTAAAGAAGTTAGGGTGGGGCCTATGTGATATTTCTGAGAGATCCACCTTTGTTTGTCCACAACTCCAGCACTTTAACTTATATTTTTTTTTTTGCCATTGGATTTAAATCTTCATCGCGAAGATTTTCTATACCACTCAAAATTTCTCCTCTCATAATTAGTGTGTCTGTAGAAGAACCCACATAATCACTTTTCTTTCTTATCAACTTTGACTAAAGGGTTGAGATAACAGTTTCAATGCTAATTATCATCCTATCAACGCATAAAGAGTCTTTGAATGACTCATACGATCTTAGAAGAGAGTTCAATAGGATATATGCTTGGTCTTCGTCTTTTATTGCTCTATCCATGTTGAACAATTTACAAATAAGTCTATTGAAGTTACATATATGGCTTTCAACATCAACCCCCTCTGTCATCTTCAGATTGAATAACTGAAGCTTTAGATACAAACGATTTTCAAGAGATTTTTTTACACAAATATTCTCTAACTTCACCCATGTATTAGCCACAGTCTTCTCTCTCATGACATTATGGAGTACTTTATCTGTTAGATACAATTGGATTGAGATATTGACCTTTTGATCCATCTTGTTATACTCTTCTTCTTTTATAGATTTCGATCGCTTTCAAATGAGTACATCTTTTAGTCCTTACTGAACTAGGAGGTCCTTCATCTTTACCTTCCATAGTTCAAAATTATTTTTTTCGGAATACTTCTCTACATCGAATTTCATGCTAGACGTCATTGATACATTGTTTCTCATATTCGAATCTACTTCCCAACGTATGCTCTGATTCCACTTGTTGGGAACTCACAAATGCATAAAGTAGAATCAAACAAGATAATCACAAGCACATAAGCAAAACAACACGAGAACAATTCGAATTTACGTGAAAAAACCCTTGCATGAAAAAACCACAGCGCAAAGTAATCAATGAACTAAGAATAAATAAAGTTACAAGAGATAGAACTTTACCCGGATCAAAGCCTTCAAGAGAAAACCCTAGCTTTTTTTTCTCACCAAAACCCTCTCAAACCTTAATACACATCTAAGTACTTCCCTAATCTCTAGTATACTTGCTTATATAGCATATAATCAAAATTAGAAACAACTTACGCAAAAACATATAAAAATGTGCAAACCAATGGTCGCTCGGTCAATCAATCGCCCGACCAGATATGTTCAATCGGTCAAACATACCAAAAAACATCCAGAGAGTTTTTCACATATTTTGAATATCATCGATCGATTGAGCCTCCAAGTTCGGTCAATCAAACCTGTACAAAATTGTCTAGAGACCAATCTACAATATTCAGAGTGTTTTCGATCAGCCAACCACAACAATCCATCGTCTGATGACCCCTTGTTCTATCCAAATTGAAGGCTCCATTCAACATTTAAAGAGTGCCAAAAGGGCTGGTTGGATCGTAAGTCTGCATATGCCTCAAGTGGCTGGTGTTGGTTTCTACTTGCTCATTAAATAAGTATAGCAAAAAAGTAGAAAAAATACGCTGATTTCAATATCACATAAGTGATTTTTAAATCTCTTCCAGTAATCACTCTCTCTCTTTCTTAGTACAATTGTTTTTTTAAATCTCATTTATTAAAATCTCTTTCAATTTTTACTAATTCAGGTGGGTCCACCTTTAATATCCACTTAATATCATGTGGGGCTAATCTTTATGTGGATGGTTCATTATGTGGAGCCCACCTTAGCCCTGTCTTTATGTGATTTGTCCATTGTGTGGGGCCTACCTTCAATGTGGACTATCAACCTCGTGAGGCCCACCTTAGGCGTGAGTTCTCCAACATGTTAGACTTTAGATATAGATTGTCCATCATGCGAGGTCCAACTTTAAAGTTGGCCATCCATCATGTATGTACGTAGGGCCCACCTTGATGCAGGTCATCCCTCATGTGGGGGCCACCATCATTGTAACTTGTCCATTACGTGGAGCCTAATTTCGTTGTCCACTGCCCATCATGGTGAGCCCACCTTTGACGTGGACTGTGGTCCATCGTGTGGCCCGGCCTTCGATGTTGGTCGTCGGTCATGGGCGGACATGGACTGTCCATCGTGTGGAGAGATGAGAAGGACAGAGGAAAGAAAGGAAGTAAAAAAATAAAATAAAAATAAATAAATTTATTAGTGGCCAAAAGCTAATTTAAGTTCATAAGCTATTTAAGAAGGTGATTATCCAACTAAACTTTTGTTAAACAACTACGTTCTTCTCTCCTAATAGGGCTAAAGTGGATTAGGTGTTGCCCAGCCTCACGTACGACCCTTACTGTGGGACCCACCTTGTTGCATATCCACCCTGTCCATCTGCTTTGCCCTAACATTGTAGGGCAAAAGTGGTCCAAATGGCAAAATTTAGCAATATTCTAATAACTTTCGTTCATTTTTTAAGTCTGTTTAACTACACCCTCACAAGGTTTGCCTATCCATTTGGATGCACTTCTGCAAAGGGAGCATTCAGATCATAGGTTACTTTGTATAAGCTACTTATGCCATAAGTAGCTTATCTTGGTTTCTACTTATTTGTCTGATATGCACGTTTGGTAACCAACATACTAGTCAATCAACAAGTAGGAAAACATGTTTGTTTCCAACATAATAAGTAATTATTCCTCAAGTCCATTTGGTACCCCTCACATCCACCATCCATCATGTGGGGCCAACCTTTGATGTGGACCATTCATTGTGTGGGCCCACCTTTGATGTGGACTGTCCATCATGTAGGCCCCACTTTTGACGTGGGTCGTCCATCATACCAACCCACTTTGGATGTGGGCTTTTTATCATTATGGGCTAACCTTTGATGTGGACCATCCATATGTGGGCCCACATTAACATGGGGTCATCCATCATATGGCCCCCACCTTTTATGTGGACTGTCCACCGTGTGAGCCCCACCTTCAATGTGAATGGTCCACCAGATGGGGCATCCTATGATATGACCTATGAGAGAGGGAGCCTCCTTTGACATGGATTAGTGGGAGAGAAGTAGAAATGTCATAACTTGAAAAGCTAAAAAATATTACTTATAAGTAGTATTTGGCACATGTGTTACTTTTACCATAATGCTTACCAAACTAATTAAGTGAAAAAAAGTAACTTAATTACTTAATATAAGTCACAAGTAACTTATTTGGTGGTATCCGCACCAACCCACCATCATCTGATTATCCCCTCATGTTGAGCCAAGATCCTGGAAATCAGCCTGATTCAAAACCCAGCAGGCCACACTGGAGGATACAATGGAAATTCATGCATAAAACTTACAAATCACATGGTGTGGCCTGCCTGACTGTTGAATTGGGCTGATTTTGGGGAGTCCCTTCGTCCTTGTGGGGCCCACCCGTTGAATGGGTTGGATGAGATACACACACCATGATGGCCCCCTACAAAGCATCTGAAAAGTTTCTATGATGAACCCCACTTCAATATTGGGTGTGGGGGCTGACTTTTAGCCTAAGGGTGGGACATACACCTGACAAAGTGGTGGAGATGTCATACAAAACATGATGGGCCCCACATAGCTCGACCAATTATGTTAAGTGACCGAACCACCGACTGCATTGAAACATTTCCCTTCCTTTTAATATATACTTATCATTTGTATGTCTTCTAATCTGAAGACTAGTATTTCAAATAGAAATTTCAGTCACAAACCCATTTGGTTTAGGAAAGCTATATTTCACATAGTCGCAAAACCCATTTGGTCTAGAGAAGCTGTATTTCACATAGAAGTTCCATAGTCAGCATACCTATTTGGTTCAGTGAAGCCATATTTCACATAGAAATTCCATAGTTGCAAACCCATTTGGTTTAAAGAAGCTATATTCCACATAAAAATTCCATAGTCGCCAACGCATTTGGTTGAGATCAGAAGCTAGCTACATTCCACATAGAAATTCCATAGTCATTTAGCGAATCTATGTTTCACATAGAAATTCCATAATCACAAACCCATTTAGTTTAAAGAAGCTATATTTCATGTAAAAAATTCTATAATCGCAAGCCCATTTGGTTTAGAGAAGCTATATTTCACATAAAAAAATTCTTGTCACAGACCCATTTGGTCTAGAGAAGCTATGTACATATGTGTTGGTATTACACTAAAGAAGGGTTACCCAAATTAAAATGTGTTGGTATCACTCGAAATCGAAGTCTATAAAAAGAATGTCCACTCAAAATTGTTGCATTGGATCTCTCACTCGTTCTCCAGGCTTAGATTTTTCTATTCTCTCGTCTTCTAAAGAAAAATCATGGATAATCGACCGTTCCGTTTTGACCTCTTTGGCAGAAGGTTCAATGATCTAGAGACAAAATTAAGGAAAGAAATGATTTCGTATATGCGGCCACAATTGATTTGTGAGAAGCTAATGGCTACTGACGATTTTAATAGCTTTGCAATAGATGTTGATGCAGTTGCTAGTTGCCTCCATGGTCATGGTGACCACTTAGTCACTGGGATTGATGGGAGGGGAAAGAGATGGAAATTGGGTCTGAAGGAAGAGTCGAACAAATACGTCTTCAAAGAGGGGTGGGAGGAGATGCTAAAGCAAATTAAGGGTCGTCGAGACAAAACGATACAAATATGGGGCTGCCCGAATGCAAGTTGGAACCATGTTGTCTGCTTCGTGATCACCTTTGATCTTTAGAACAAGAGAGTGATTCTGAAATAAAGGTTGCAATTGCGATGCATGAACAAGTGCATTTGTGTGTGGCATATGATAGATGGTTAGATAACAACGTATATACATACAAATAAATACATACAAACATCGAGTCTTTGAATACACATGCCTCAGGTGGTAGACTCACAAGAATTTCAACACTAGGTATTAAAAAAAAAAGAAAAAAATTTACACTGGAATGGCTACACATGCATGAATAATACCATGGCTCTTTTCTAATCTCTTTCTTTTTCTTTTTTCTGATTTCAATGTGATTTCGTTTGTTGCATTCAAGATTTGGAATGAGTGTGTCGCATAACTACCCAAATCATGTATGGCAATACGTAGTCTGGTTTCGAAGGATAATTAGGGGTGTCAATGGGCCGGGCTCGGGCCTGAAAAATAAGAATTTTACACAGAGTTGGCCCAACAGCCCGGCCCGAAATGGTATAAACTCCGGGCCGAGCCTACTCCAGGCCCGGCCCATTGACAGCCCTAATTTTAATAAGAGAAATGCTTCAGTGCTATGAGTTATACTTCTACTAGTTGCACAAACCAATTTATGAATCTGAACCGTTCACTAAATCTAGAACATATTATATTGGCTAGTAGGCAAAAATGGCAGTAACCGAATGATCCAATTCATCCTGGATTTGGTCTTACTTTTTCCAAGCCATGGATGGGATGGTTAAGATTGCATAACAAAAGAGTTAATCATGTAAACGGCAAACCGTTATCATGAGTCAAGAGATGTATGAAGAAGGGATGCAACCGTCTAGATAATAATATCCATGATCAGGATGGTCTTGATCATAATATCCATGGTTTGGATGGTCTCGATGGAGCAAATAAAAGCATTGACTGTTTGGATTATAATATTGGTGGTCTTGATGGTTTATATCACAATATTGAAGATATGGGTAGTTCAGATTGTAATATCCACGGTCAGGATGGTCTAGAACATGTAACAATCATTTATATCATAATATTCGCGCATTGGAATGGATGAATATCAATAGTTTTCATTTTAGAGTGGGATTTTATAATTTCCAAATGTAAGTGGTTGCCTTCCGTTAATTTTATGAAGAAGGGTATTTTTGTCATTTTCTAAGTTATGAAGTAGATGGCCCTTAGCCATTTGGTACGGAAGGAAAGTGATGAAATAAACACTAAACTTAAAAATTCATGTGGCGATGTATGATCCTAATAAAATAGAGTAGTTCTCTCTAAATATGGCGGAATATGGGTGGAATTTCATAAGAATGCCTACTGAAAAGAAAGGATAATGACCAAATAGCCCTTGCTTATACTTTTTGGACCAACAGAACAATCTTTCTATTTCCTTACAAATTAGCTACAGTACAATATAAGGAAGAGTAGAGATGGAACGCTGGCCGTTAGTTCTGTACTATGCCCACCGTGGTTTATACATGTCATCCAGTCCATTCATATGACTTTTGTCACCAAGATGAAGGTATACTCTAAAAATTATGCTATTTAGGAACTCGGTGGACCGTAGAATGTGAAGTTTAGACGTTTTATGCAGATTTTGAAGTGTTTTCTATGATAAGGCTCAACTTAGTATTGGATCAGTGTGATGTTTGGGATTAAAGTCTATCATAGGGTGGTGCACTTGATGGACGGGGTGGATCTCATCCAAATGAAGTCTTCCATCCACATGTTTCCTTGTGGCAGCCTGCCTAAAAGGAACATTTTTCGTTGATGGGTCAGGACCTTAGACTTTGAAACTGACCATTTTCTAATGATCTGAACCGTTTATATGACAAGTTGGTTTGACAACAAATGAAGGCTTTCATCAGGATTATTTCAACCCTTCTATAATTTGGCCCTTTTCCCTTTGAACATGAACGGTCACTGCAACCTTTGTATAATCAATAGATGAACTGTTTATTCCAGGGGTTTTATTTTTTATTTTTATTTTTTTTTATTGGGTCCAAGAGTCCCAGCGTATCTGGTCTACAAACCTGAAAAAGGAAAAGAAGGGTAAAATAAGATCAGCTCTAGCCTCACTACGTGTGGTGATACTTGAGGGCGTGGCTAAAATATGTGCATTACATCCACATTGTCCATTAGGTGTGCCACCACATTTTCACCATTGTCCGAAAAATCTGCCCAATCCATGACTTGGGGTGGGCCAAACCATAAGAAGCAGTGTAAAAATTATGCCTAAAAACTATTAAATGCTAGTGGTGTGGCTTGCATGAGTCTTGGAGTACTGGCCTGGTTTTGGGAATCCATCGATCCATCCTAGTGTGGCACATTGGGTGAGTGGGTTCAATAGCAAACACCACAGTCACATACATAACTTAGATAATTTTAATGGTTGGACTTCACATATCAACAGTAGTTGAGTTGAGTACTTAGCCTGACTTTTGAGCCCCAGGCCAAACATAAGGTGTTATAGATACATTCTTAGCATAGCTAAAGCCGCTGTAGGAGAATAGATCAAGGGAAGTATATTTGTTTCTCTCACTCTAATACATGTCAAACAACAAGGGGCTTTATGAGCTCGAGCTGATAGAGGACAGTGTATCAATGTATATCAAGGGACTTGACACTCCAACACTATCATCTGATCCCTCATCAGCCAAACAAGTGCTAAAAGCTTACTTGTCAAAAATCAATTGGATTGATTTTTTGCAGGTATTTTTTGCGACTCGACCAGCAAAATCGTGAAAACTCCTTCAGTGGGAGTTGCATCCAAACAGGCCCTATGCTTCTGAGTGCTATCTGAAAATGGGCAATGGTCCATATTTAGGCGGAATGAAAAGAAAAAACCTCGACTTATGAAGTAAAAATGAACTAAGTTTTAGGTCTTTGATTATAGTTGCATTTCCATTCTCAACTGGACTTGAGGGGAAGGATCACATGGAGTTGATTTTGTGGGGCCCACTATAGTGTGCCTGTGGCATCTAACCTGTTTATCATGTGCAGCCCTTGATCATGTTGGGCCAAGATCATTTTAGGGCATGAACACAAAAAAATGAGGCAGATCCAAACCTCAAGTGTACCACACCATAAGAAGCAGTGGGGATTGTATGCTTACCATTGTCGCTTTCTCTCACTCTCTCAAAATTCTTTTTTGCCTCTCCTCCGTTACTCTGAATCCCTCCTTCGCTGGGTCCTTAGATCACTTTAAATAGATGGTTGAGAGGCAATGTATGAAGCGATTTGTTAATTCTGCATGCTTGCGAGACAGACACATGGCAATTTTGGCGATAAATCATTTGTTTGGAGCGGACAGGTGGCTCGCTCGCTTCAATTGGAGTCTCGCATTGGTTACCAAGTATGTTAGCAATGCCGTTGGTGGAATGTAGGCTTGATAGAGGGTTCACATTGGTAAGAAGGGTAATGGATGCCCGCCAATGGCCGCTATGTGACCGTTTCCGTGGGAACGGTCACATAGTGGCCGTTTTCATGACATTTTTTTTTATAATTATATAATCTTTTGTCTTTTCTGCATTTTTCGAGGTTCTGGTTGTACTCTCTGCATGTATGCCGCACATACTCTGCTGCCCCATGCTTAGTCTAGTGACTAATTTGATCCGTTCATCACCTTGGCAGCCCACTTTTAACTGTACTGGGATCTTGCCTCTCGCAGAGTCGAAGTCATCAAGGGGTACATTGCCATCATATGGGTGGGGTGTCTACAAACATATTATATGGACTGCTGGATAAAAATCAGTCTAATTGAATGATCTAATCCATCCTCGATTCGGTATTATATTTTCCAAGCCATGGATGAGATGGTTAGGATTGCCTAGCAAACTATATTCTTCATAATCATGTAAATGGTAAACCATTATCATGGGTCAAGAGGCGTATGAAGTAGGGATGCAACGGTCTAGATAGTAATATCCATGCTCAGGATGGTCTAGATTATAATGTCCATGGTTTGGATGGTTTGGATCATAATTTGATGGTTTGGATGGTGTAGATAACAGCATCGACGGTCTGGATTATAATAATAGCACTCTTGGTGGTTTACATCACAGTTTCAAAGGTTTGGATAGTCCCATCATGATATCCTGTCTGGATGGTCTAAATCTTGTAACGATCATTTGTATCTTTTATATTTAAGGCATGGATCAATAGATCATAATATTCATTTTATAGTGGCATTTTGTAATTTCCAATGCATGCAGGGGAACTCTGCTCATTTTTATAAAGAGGGGCATTTTCGTCATTTCACGTGATGAAGTGGATGAGCCTTAGTAATTTCATATGGCATGTGGTGAAATAAACTCCAATTTTAAAATTGGGTGGTTTTGTTTGATTCTAATGAAAATGCGTGGTTCTCTATATAGATTACAGAATATGGGTCGAATTTCATAAAAAATTCTAATTTAAATCTGGAATAATGACAAAATAGCCCATTGTTTATACTACTTGAACATATCACAACAATCTTTGTATTTTCCTTACAAACATGTTTAATAATTAAGAAACAGCTTTGGCTTTTCCGGAAAAAGAAAAGAGAAGATTTTTAAATTTTTTCTTTTAATATAGCTGCTTATATTTTAAGTTAATATTAAAACATTTATTTTAAAACTATTTTCGTAAAACTATCTATCCTTTTCACCTGCAGTCCAAAATTTACCTGTGATTAAACCATTCACAGCGTCTTTTCATGTGACTGTGGAAGCTAGGTGGGGACCACCTTCTAATGTTTGTAATAAATCCAAACAATCCACCCATTTTGCCAAATCATTTTAATTGATGGGTCCCAAAATAAGGCAAGTCAAGACTCAAGTGGGCCACACGGCAAGAAAGGTGGGGAGGTAATTGGCTAGTACCATTGGAACTTTCATGGGGTCTACCGTGATGTTTATATGCCATCGAAACTGTTTATAAGCTCATTTAAACACATTGTAAGGTCATTTCTATTGGGATAAATTGAAAACACAAAAATGATATGTTGATCCAAAACTTACCCCCACAACTATGTCAAAGGTCATCATTTAATACTATTTTTTGCTGTGTGGCCCACTTGAGCTTTTGGATCTGTTTCATTGTACCTAAATTGATCTGGCGAAACTGGTGGATGAGGTAGATCTTTCGCAAACATCAAGATGGTCCATGATTTTTGAGTGTCTAATACAAACGAATGAGAGAGATTTTGAGTGTCTAATACAAACGAGAGAGAGAGAGAGAGAGAGAGAGAGAGAGAGAGAGAGAGGTGGTTTCAACTCCATGGGTGTTAATTAATACTCCCCGCTTCCCCTGTGTGTTCCACCTGAGTTTTCTATCTGCCTCATTTTTGCGCTCATGACCTAAAATGATCAAGCAAACTGGTGGACCGGATGGATTTGTCACAAACATCATAGTGGGCCTCGAGTGTTTCAAGCTTTCAATACTCACTATTTCCTACCTAGAGGCCCACTTGAGCTTTGGATCTGCCTCATCTTTGGGCCCACTACCTAAAATGATATGATGAAACTGTTGTATGGGTTGGGCTTGTCACAAACATCACAATTGACCTTGGGTGTTCAATGGTGCCCATTCAACGTTTATTATTGCCTTTCTTGTGGCCCACTCGAGTTATGGATCTGCCTCAATTTTGGGCCCACCACCTAAATTGATCTAGCGAAACTGGCGGATGGGGTGGATTGTTTAAAAACATCATGTGGGCCCCGTCATCTTGTCCATGTTGGAGGTTTAGTGCGCACTGTTTCCAAAACGCAAGATTGAGAGGGTGAATTTGTCACAAACACTGCGGAGGGTGCCAAGGGTTTCAACAGTGGGTGTTCAATACTCACTGTTTCCTTCCGGTGGCCCACTTGATGTTTGGTTCTGCCTATCTTTGGGCTTACTAGCTAAAATGATCTGGCGAAACTGGTAGATGGGATGGATTTGTCAAGGATCCAAAACTCAATAGGGTCCTACACCATGAAACTGTGAGGATTGAATGACCACCATCGAAAACACTTGGGACCCACAAAAGATTAGGTTATGGATGATATTTGTGATTTCCCTTCATCTTGGTGGGAGTCACCTTGGGAACGGCTTAGATTCATTATAAACATCTAGGTGGGCCTCAGGAAGGTTTGAATGGTAGGCATTTTCGTCCCCATTGTTTCTTGTGATGTGGCCCACTTGATTTTTGGATCTAATTCACTTTTGTGCTCAAGTCCTAACATGAGCTGGAGAAATTGATTGATCGATTGGATGTCAGACGGACATTGAGATGGGCTCCACATGCTCTTGGTTGGATGCAGATTGCTTGTAGGGCTTGTCTCCATCCCTAGAGCAAAACGTGGCCCAAGCTAGATAGGGCCCACCATGATGAATGTGTTTTACCCGTGTCGTCTATCCATTTTTCTAGCTCAATTTAGGTAATGAGCCCAAAAATGAGGGAGATTCAAAGTTGAAGTGGACCATACCATGGGAAATAGTAGAGATAATGACACCCATCGTTGAAACTTTTTTGGGGCCATTGTGATCTTTATTTGGCATCCAACCTATTCATAAGGTCAAGTATGCCGGGATGAATGGAAAACATGCATATCAGCTAGATCCAAAACGTCCCCAGCAAGTTTTCAATGGTAGGTGTCCAATCCCCACTATTTCCTATGGTTTGGTCCCCACAAACACAAGAGCCTGGGTGGCCTGAGTTTTGGTGTATCCCTTCATCGGGTGAATAGATTGGACATGTTGGCCCCACAACAATTTTAAAGGTTTTATTTGTTGTATGGCCCGCCTACATGTAGGTCACGGACGTACATTTTGCGAGAAACACTCATCTTAAGGGTGAAAATCGAGATTTTACTACTTTAAAAAGCTCTTTTTGTGCCGGTTCTAGTTTTAAATAAGCTCGTTTGGTAAAATAACTTTTACAAAATAAAAAAAGCTCTTATTTAAAATAAGCACATTGGTAAAATTTGCAAACAAGGGGGGTAGCTGATTTCTTTTTTAAAGATTACAATAAATTTGTTATAAGAGCAATCTAGACAGCTGTGGGGCCTTTGACATGGACCATCCATTATGTGGGGCCCACCTAGATGTAGGTCATTTGTCATATGGGGCCCACAATCAATGCTAATTGTCCTTTATGTGGGTCCCGCCTTCATGTGGGGCCCACTTCTACATGGTCATAATGTGGGCCCCATCTTCAAAGTGGGTTGTCCATCAAGTGAGCCCACTTAATGTGGATAGTCCATCGTAAAGGGCCACACTTTGATGTGGGCCATCCATCATTTGAGGCCTACTTCATTCATTATGTGGGCCCACCTAGATGTGGACCATTCATTATGTGGCCCCACCTTAAATATGGGTTGTTCATCATGTGGGCCGACTTTTGATGTCAACCCGTCCATGTGGGCCCACTTTCAATGTCCATCATCCATCGACCCACATGATGTGGATGGTCCATCATGCTAGGCCACACTTTTTGGTGGGTCGTCCATCATGTGGGGCCCACCTTTGATGTGGACCCACCTTGAAGTGGACGATCACTTATGTTTGAAGAGCTTTGCTGCTAGCTTCTACCCGCGTATGTCAAATAAGCTCTTAAAAAATAAGTGGCATCTCCCTCAGTTATGTTTGAAGAGCTTTTTGTTAGTTTCAAAAGAAAAAACAAAATGGTAAAATTAGAGCTTCACCAAACCATCTATTTTCAAAATAAAGAGCTTTTTTTAAAATAAAAAATTAAGCTTTAATTAGTAGAGATGTCAAATGGCCCGTTGAATCATTATGCAATAAAATATTTAAGTTTTCTCTCTTATTATCTCTTGTGGATTCAAGAACCGCCTTGTGGATTCAATGTTTCAACTACTTGAGAAAGACAATTCTCTTCTTCTTTTTGAGATAGGAAGATTTTCAAGAATGACAATAGTGGGATGAGAGTTTTTCAATATTTTTTCTGTTTTATCTCAAAAAGTCCAATGAAAGCCCCCTTTATAGACCTTGATTAAGCTGTTGCAATTAAAGTTATTGAAAAAATTGATGTAGAACGAGGACCCCTGATGAAGGATGAGGATCAAGTACTTTCCTATCCCACATGGATTGGAAACGCCCAAAGGAAAAGTCAACCAAACTCAACAAGGTTCGATTGACCGACTGATAATCGAAATTACTCTGGAGCACAAGTTTAGTCTTTGGACACTTTGGAACTGTTTCAGTTACTTGATAAGCTCTATCGGTCGATCAACCGATCACCCGAACTCATGGACCGGTCGACCAACAACGACTGACGGATGATGCGGACTTGCGCGTTTTCTTCTGATTTCTTTCCTTTTTTGAATAGGACTCTTTGATTAGGTTTTAAGGTTTTGTTTTAGGCTATATAAAACAAAAATTTTGGCCCACATAAAATGACCCAAAATTTTGGCCCACATAATTTCTTTTTTAAATAAAAGGTTAAAGGAATTAATTTGTAATTAATAAAAAAAACAAGATGTTAAGCCAATTGGTTGAGGCTCTCTTGGCTAAGGGAGTAGTTCAGGGATCAAATCTGGACACTACAATAATGATCCTTTTTACAATTTTGGGCAGAAATTTGAAATTCTAGATAAGGATGGAAAAGGCTGGAGGAGAGCCTCCATAGGAAACCTAGGAAAAACCTTAGAAAAAAAGAAAACTTAAAAGAAGAGAAAACGAAAAGGGAGAACAAAAAACTTAAGGGCTCAGATCCAGTAAGCCATCAATCCCCTCTTTTAATTTTTCTTTGTGCATTTGACTCCTTTTTGCTCAATCTATGCAATGGACGGTGTGGATCGACCACACTTCCATCACATAGATCTGTAGGAGATACAGACTTAAGAAGGTAGCTAAGAGTTTAGATCTAGGCAAAATCTATTACTGTAGAGACCAATTTGATGTTGTCTAGTGATCTAAGATCATATCCGTGGGGACCATCAGATATCAAAGGCCAAAATGTGTAAGTGCCCGAAATCTCAAACTGATCTGGTCATCAGATGGACCACACCAATCTAATTTAATGATAGACATTGATTCATACTTGTGATCTTATAATGGACCATCAGATACATCAAATCTGTTTTGTAGGATCAATATGAATGCTGGGGATAAACACTAAATTGACACCTAAAATTATGGATAGATCTGATCATCCGATGGGCCACTACGATGAATTGTAGAAGTGATGTTAAAACACATTATCCAAGCTTAATGCAGACATTGTTTGATCTAGGTCGAATGATCCATTTGACCATCCTTATAATTTGATTCATGTGGGAATAAATGGATGGGCAAATTTAGCCCAGGTGATCGATAAACCATGAAAATTAAATAAATAAAGAAAATCCCAAAACATGGTAAAATTGGGTTAGTTTAAGAAACAAAAATCACCGTTATTGACCCGAGGGTTCGATCGATCGAACAGAGCGAAATTTGTCCAGCAACTTAACTTGAATTTGTGGGCAATTTCGACTGGTCAATCAAGGATTTCGACCGATCGATGGTGAGTTTCGACCAGTCGACAAGACTATTTGACTGATTGAAAAGGGACAAAAGTGTCCAAAGGTTTTTGTAGAAAATCGGATTTCTCTGATCTATCGAAGTGGACTTTCGACCGATCGAAAGTGGGGCCTGATCGGTCAATGGACTAATCGACCAATCAAATTGATGATAAAATGTGATTTCTTTTATTCATGAATTTCATTTTTAACCTTGGACACTATAATTTAGACATAACTTCTAAGAGACCGAGAAAGTGGATTACTTAGTCAATGATGGGTTAATTATGTTCGTACAAATAAATAGATGTATTGTTGGATGTTGTTATGAATTTAGAAACTTGTTAGTAGGTTGGAATTGGGGTAACTTTTGAATTTTACATCACCCAACTAAAGGTGAGTGATCCCAATATGTTTTCTCTTCATTTCTAATAAAGTAGATTTTTGTGAATGTTTGTGGTGTGATGTTGTGTTTGAATGATATATGCTCAATTATGTTTTACATGTTGTGATATGAGATTCAATTGCTTTACTTATTTATGTTTAACAGAAAGGAAGATGGTTATTATGATCTTAATCTTGTAGTGACTGCCTCTCAAATGGAGATATGAACTTGACTCTATATTGCCTCTCAAAAGGAGAGATGAACTTGATTATTTATTGCCTCTCAAATCGAGAGAAAAGTTAAACAAATGTGGCATGGCATGTAGTTTCATCAATTCATACATTGTTTGGCTTGGAGGACCACTCTGGAGACCTATAGGTACTTACAGTACCAGGTGACCCAGGGACCATCCTGGATGCCTATAAATTATATAAAAGTTTGTCCTACGACGTAGGGGGAAGCGGGCTGATGGGATCCAACCTAAGCAAGTGGACAGTTTTTATTTACCCACTTGATGTGTCATTTCATATTACATTACATTTCTGCATTCATATGCATATTATCTGTGTTATCTATACTTGTATGTACTACTTTATTTAGGACGTACATGAACCACGATGGGTTCACTCACTGGGCCTGACTAGCTGACGGTTTGTTGATGAAAAATCAAACAGATGAAGCTGACCCACTAGAGAACGTACCAGAAAATGAGGTTGAATCAATGGAGGATCCACAAGAAAATCATATTTGAGGGATGATGAACTTGCAGCTTTGGAATAAACGATCTAGTTGTTTTTTCTATTTTCTGTTTTGAGTTATTTCTATGTTTAGAAGATAATATTATGACATATCTAGTTTTGTTGAATATTCATTCGATTTGTGGCTATGTTGACAATAGTAAATAAAGTCCTTAATGGGAGGACTCTAGTGAGTTAGTTTGAAGGTTATAGCCGTTGGAAATAAATGGATGTGAACGGTGGTAGCGGTTGTTGAGTGATGTTGATGAGAACTTAACGTTCACATGATATTATGCCTCAAAACAACATCATGAATCTTGATTTAGTACATTAAGTATACAAGTCATAGACCGTAACTTGGGCCTGAGGGTACACACTCAGTGTCCGAATTGCGAGGTATGACAATTCCTCTCTATATTATTAATCAAAATTTGATTTATTTGATCCATTCTCATCTTGTGGATTCGAGAAATCTTTGGTGGATTCCAGAGGACCTTGTGAATTCAAGGTGATCAACCTCATCACGTCCTTCTCTGCGTAAACAATGGTCATTACAATTGAAGGTATTATGAAAAACAGTTGATGCAATTCAACGTATTGTGAAAATAATTGCCAGAATTGAACAAACTTTGAAAATGATCATTTGCATTTGAACGACCATTCAAGAGACCATTGAAAACCGTTATGATGATAAGGCCTGTGCGAATTGCATAGTGGAAACACTTTATTAATGGTCAAGATAAAAACAACAAAAAAGAAAGAAAAAAAGAGTTATGAATCTGGGTCAAATCAATCCCCATCAAGACTCAACTCAGAGAGACCCATCAAAGCCTATCGGGAGATTGATGGTGGTGTTGACCGTGATATGTGTGTGGCACATGTTGGAAATCCGGTCAGTGGAAGCACCGAAGAAGATCAAACAATCACCACACAACCACACATGCAATCAACGCAAAAGCATATGAATTTTACATTGAAAACCCTTGCGGGGAAAAACCACGGCATAAAGCGACACCTTCCACTATGAATTCAGATGATTACAGAGCTAGAACTACATGAGTAGATCCCAAAGATGAACAAGGCACACCAAACTCTCAATCCTCTCTCCCAATAACCCTAATCCCATTTAAATCACCTAGGTATTGCTTAGAATGAAGTCTAGTACGATTAGGAAACATATATATAAGAGGAAACCTGAAATTAGAAACAAGTGGTGTGAAAACCGCGCAACACTACAAATTTCGCAGACCGCAGACCGATCGGGCAAACATTCCAGAGAGTTTTCACTAAAAAACTATTGCCTGCTGCCTCAACTCAGACTTGTCCCACGACCGGTCTGAGCACCCTGCGACCGGTTTCAAAACGAGCAAAAATATCTAGAGAGTTTCTTCACTGAAACTGTCCATTGGCCGACCGGTTGTGCGACAGGTCGTGGACTCATATGATGAAGACTCTCCAACAGCACAAACCCATGTGGTCTAGAGATGCTATATTTCACATAGAAATTCCATAAGCACTAAGCCATTTGGTTTAGAGAAGCTATATTTCACATAAAAATTCCATAGGCATAAACCCATTTGGTTTAGAGAAGCTGTATTTCACGTACAATTTCCATAGTCACCAATCCATTTGATTTAGAGAAGCTATAGTCCACGCAAAAGTTCAAGTCACAAACCCATTTGGTTTAGAGAAACTATATTTCACATAGAATTTCCGTAGTCACAAACCCATTTGGTTTTGATCATAAGCTATACTTCAGATATAAAATTTCATAGTCACCAACCGATTTGGTTTAATGAATTGCTACGTACATAAGTGTTGGTATTACACAAAAAAATGGGTTACCCAAGTTCAAATCAGCTGCTATTACTCAAAATGAAGGTCTATAAAAGAAAATGCATTTCGAAATTGTTTCATCAGATCTCTTACTAAATTCTATTGGCTTAGATTTTTCTTTTCTCATTCCTCCTAAGAGAAATCATGGCTCCTCGATCGTTTCCCAACTCTAGCCAAAAGTTCAAAACACTAGAGAGAAAAATAAATGAACAAATGATTTCTCCTAAGAAGTTACAATTGATCTGGGAGAAGCCAATGGCTGATCTAGATGTTGATGCAATTCATAGTTGTCTCCGTGATCACGGTGACAAAACAGTCGCTTGCTATGATGATAGGGGAAGGAGATGGGAATTGTTTCTGAAGAAAGAGTCAGACAAGAACTGCTTCCAAGAGGGTTGGAAGGCGATGATAAAGGGAATATTCAGGGGTGGCCGAGACAATGTGATACAAATATGGGGCTGCCCAGATGCAAGTTGGAAGCATGGCGTCTGCTTCGTGTTTACCTTCGATCTTTAGAACAAGAGAGTGATTCTGAAATAAAAGGTTGCGATCTAGTCGCAGCTGGAACAAGTTCATGTGTGCTTAGGACAGATGGATAGATAACTACCTATATACATACATATACATATGAACATTGAGTCTGTGTATACACATGCATGAACAATATATACCATGGCTCTGTTCCAATCTCCTTTCTTTTTCTTTTTTTCTGATTTAAATGTGATATCATTTGTTGCATTCAAGGTTTGGAACGGGTGTGTCACGTTCATCACTGATACTGTTGCGTATTGTCTCGTAAGAGCCTGTAATAGGCTGTTTTGGGCTGATACACCCGAATCATTCATGGACAATACATAGTACTAGCTTCGAAAGATGCTTTAAACCTGTTTTATTAAGAGAGATGCTGCATGCTCTGAGAGCTTTGAGTTATACTAATAGAACACATTGTATGGGCCACAGGTAAAAATTACACTAAGCGAATGATCCAATCCATCATCGATTCGGTCTTAGTTTTCGGAAGCCAGGTAAGGGATTGTTAAGATTGCCTAATAAAAGAGGTTCTTCTTAATTGTGTAAATGGTAAACTGTTACAATGAGTCAAGCGATGTATGAAGCAGGGATGCAATGGTATAGATAATAATATCAATGGTCAGGATGGTCTCGATCGATCATAATAATTAATAACCATCGTTTGGATGGTCTGGACCATAATATTGATGGTTTCAATGCTGCAAATAAGAGTATTGACAGTTTGGATTATAATAATGGCGGTCTCGATAGTTTATATCACCATATTGAATATTTGGATAGTTTGGATCATTATATCCATGATCTGGATGGTCTAGATCATGTAACAATCATTTATATCGTAATATTCATGGCTTGGATCAATGGATCATAATATTCATTTAGAGTGGTATTTTGTAATTTCCAATCTATGCAGAGGCACTTTGATCATTTTATGGATGGCCCTTAGCCATTTTCGTATGGAAGTGGTGAAATAATCACCCACTCTAAATTTTGGGTGGTTATGTATGACTCTGATAAAAGAAAAAAAAAAGGGTAGTTTTCTCTAAATATGCCAAATATGGGTGGAATTTAATGAAAATCCCTACTTAAAATAAGAGATAATGACCAAATAGCCCTTCATTTATAGCTCTCGAACCAACCTTACAACCTTTCTGTTTTCCTTACAAAATAGTCTCCAGGTTTAGCAAGGAACCTTATTTTCCCCTAAGTTTTGGAATTAAAAATTGATCTAACTGACGCCCATCAGTATCTTTTAACACGTGTTGGTCGACTAGTCGTGATGCATCCCTTCTGCACCTACTCTAGGTACGGCAGGGATACCACGTGCGAGAATACAAGTGGTGTGAACTACCTGCCTCACCTAGAAAAGATTTACTTTGTAAGGTTACAGTCCGCACTCTGGAATCGGAAACTTATGTAGTTTCACTCCGGGTGTTTCTATTAGAGTTGGCACTGAATGGAAAACTCAAGTGTGGAATATTAATAAAATGTACTTTATTAACTTTTTTACCGGGTCAGGCAATCTACCTCGGGTTGGGGTGTGAGGCCTGCAGGTTGGACATGGACTGAGAATTTAAGCCTGATAATTAATTGAGCTGGATCTGTCTCTGCATATGCCAAACAAGTATTAAATGCCAGAATTCAAATTGGATTGGTTTTCTGCAAGTCAACCAACAAAAAAGGGTTAACTTCCTTTTGCGTGAATTGCACACCACACCCATTTGGGGCAGTGGTAGACTGAGTGAAGATAACCTCATTTCAACACTGAGGTCCTGATATGGATTCCCAACGTTAGGGGTGGCTAACATTGAAGTATGACTAATGGGTGTGTGTACTAACAATAGGATGTGTGTGCTAACCCAAAATAAGAAAAAAAGAGTAAATAATTGCATCCAAACGGGTCCTCATGCTTCTGAGTCGTGTCTGAAAATGGCAATTAGACAGAAAAAAAAAAAAATCACAAGTGTGAAGCCAAAATGAACTAGTCTTAGTGAGGGGAAGGATCACATGGAGTTGACTGTGGGGCCCACCGAAGTGTGTGCATGGCATCTAACCCGTGCATCTCCCTTCATGCTGGTGGGGCGCACCTGTTGAATGGGTTGGATGAGATATACACACCTTAATGGCCACCTATACAGCATCTGGAAAGTTCCCATGATGTGGACATTGAGAGCGGATTGACTGTGACCCGGACACAGGGATATCTCTGTGCCCGGGGCTGTATGGGGTCCACAGAGATCTCCGTGACAAATCCACTCCGTCCATCTGTTTTGAAAGACCACAACAGAACATGATTATAAAATTCAGGCAGATACAAAAGTTAGGTGAGCCACACCAACAAAATAGTGGGAACAACAACGTGCTGACCATGATGTTTACATGCCCAGACCATTCATAGAATTATTACCACTCAGATAAACTATAGGAACAAATATCATCCTGATACAAAACTTCAGTCACTACCAGGTGTTCAATCCCCACTCTTTCGCATGGTATGGCCCACATGAGTTTTGGATCGGCCTGATTTTAGAATCATGTCCCATTGTGTCTTTCAAAACAGATGGACGGAATGGATTTGTCAAGGACATCTCTATGGGCCCTCCCAGCAATCCGCTCCCGTGGACATGGGGCACACTGCACACCTGACAAAAGTGGTGGATGTAAGAATGGTGGGTCCCACATAGCTTGAACTTATGGAAAGTTACCCTACTGTGGTTGAGGTCTAGCTGGTGTCAAAACTAGGTGGGACCCACCATCATGTATGTGTTCTATCCACACCGTACATCCATTTTGCCAAGCTCATTTTAGAACGTGAGCCCAAAAATAATAGATTCAGGTCTACCACAACAAAGAAACAGCAGGGTTGGGAAGTGGATTGCCGTGATTTATGCATTCTATCCACTTCGTCCATCCATTTTACCATCTAATTTTAGGGCTTGAGCCCAAAATTTAAGCATATGCAAATTTCAAGTGAACCACACTACACGAAACATTGTGAATTAAAGGTCTGCCATTGAAAATTCTTGGGGGCCACAGAAGTTTTGGGTCAAGCTGATATTTGTGTTTTCCCTTCATTCATTTCTTTGTAATATTATGAACAGGTTGGATGACAAATAAACATAACTGTGAGCCCTATGAATGTTTCAATGGTGAAAATCATTATTCTGATTGTTTCTTGTGATGTGGTCCACTTGAAACTTGGATATGCTTAAATTTTGGGCTCAGCCCCTAAAATGATCTGGAAAAATCGGATGAACGGTGTGGATAAACCACATACATTCACGGTGGGCCCAACAGAGTTTATTCAGTACGATAAAAAGCTAATTAACTCAGTAGGCAATCCGATTTATGGGGACTGAACAAAACTTCTTAGAGAGACCCACCGCAATGTTCATTTTCCATCTACCCTGTTCATAAAATCACATAACCTTAGATGAAGGGAAAGCACAAATATCAACTATCAAGAACTTCTGTGGCTACCAAGAAGTTTTCAACAATAAGTATTCAACCCACATTGTTTCTTGTGTTGTGGTCCACTTGAACATTGGATCTACCTCATTTTGGCCCATGCCCTAAAATGAGCTGGCAACATGGATGGATGGTGTGGATAAAACACATACATCTTGGTGGGCCATAGAGCTTTACTTTGACACTAATTAGTTGGCTGGTGCTGGGGCCACCAGCCAAACTGCGTTTGACTGAACTGAAACAATTTCCCTTACTTTTAATATAGTTATATCACTTGCATTTCTTATAATCCAAAGACTAGTATATCACGTAGAAATTTCAATCACAAACTCATTTGACTTAAAGAGAAATTCTATTTCACAAAGAAATTCCAAATACTAGTATTTCACATAGAAATTTCAAAGTCACAAACCCAATTAGTTTAGAGAAGCTATGTTTCACATAGAAATTTCATAGTCACAAACCCATTTGCTTTAGAGAAGCTATATTTCACATAGAAATTCTATAGTCACAAACCCATTTGGTTTAGAAAAGCTATATTTCAACTAAAATTTTCATAGTCACAAACCCATTTGGTTTAGAGAAGCTATATTTCACATAGAAATTCTATAGTCACAAACCCATTTGGTTTACAGAAGCTATATTTCACAAAGAATTCCACAGTGACAAACCCATTTGGTTTAGGGAAGCTATATTTCACATAGAAATTTCAGTCACAAACCCATTTGATTTAGAGAAGCTATGTACATGTGTTAGTATTACACCAGGGGTTACCCAAGTTAAAATCTGTTGGTATTACTCAAAATAGAGGCCTATAAAAGAAATTGTTCCATCAATTGGATCTCTTACTAAATTCTCTTGGCTTAGATTTTTCTTTTCTCCTCTCTCCTAAGACAAATCATGGCTAATCAACCAAGACCATTCCCTATTGACAATGGGTTCAAAAATATAAAAGAAATGCTAAATCGTGAAAAGGTGTCAGGTCCACGGTTACAACTCATCTGCAAGAAGAAAATTGCTGGAGGCAATGTGAGTGAGTTCATTGTTAATGATGCCGCCAGAAAGGACGGTATCCATAGTTGTCTCCGCAGTGGTTCCAGTAGCCAAAGGTTCGAAGCTAAAGGCTATGATGTGAATGGAAATGAATGGAAATTGCATCTGAGGGAGGTGCCGGATGGGTATATCTTCGAAGGAAAGTGTGCAGATATGATACAGGAAATCACGAGGGGCCAAGGTGGTGAGATACAAATATGGGGCTGCCCAAATGCACATTGGGCTCGCTGTGTCTGCTTCCTGTTCACCTTCAATTTTATGGTATAAGAGAGTGATTATAAAAGAAAGGTTACCATAATATCAGATGAACATGTGTACATGTCTGGCATGAGATCGGTAGATAGATAAGTATTTATATACATGGGATCGATAGATAGATAAGTATTTATATACATGGGATCGATAGTATAAACATTGAGTCTGTGCATACACATGCAGACATGCTTGGTGTGATTGCACATGCATGTCTAATACATGGCTTTTATCTAATCTAATTTTTTTCTTGATTACCGTTCCATTCGTGGTTGAAATGGGTCTATAATATAACTATCGGCCACCACCAATACCGTTACGCATTGCCCTGTGCCACCCTGTAATAGGCTATTTTCGGGTTGATACACACATATCGTTCATGTGCGATGCACAGTACCGGTTTCAAAGGATACTTTGAACTTGGGTTGCATTACCTATTTTAATAAGAGAAATATTTCAGTGCTCTTGAAGCTATGAGTTACACTGCTACTAGTTTTATCAGTTGAGTTGCACAGTCCAATTTATAGATCTGAACTGTTCCTTAAATCCTGAACACATTAAAATGGCTACTGGACAAAAATCACACTAATCAAATGATCTTACTTTTTCCAAGTGATGGATGTGATGGTTAAGATTGCCTAACAAGAGAGGTTCTCCAGAATCATGGAAAAGGTAACAATAGTGTTATCATGAGTTAAGAGGTATATGAAGTAGTGATGCAAAAGTCTAGATAATAATATACATGGTCAGGATGGTCTAGATCATAATATCCACGGCTTGGATGGTCTGGATCATAATATTAAGTTTTGGATGGTGCGGATAAAAGTATTGACCGACTGGAATATTGGTGGTCTTAATTTTTTTGTATCATAGTATCAAAGATTTGGATGGTTCAGAGCATAATATCCACAGTCTGGATGGTCTGATCTAGAGCTGGACACAACTCGACTCAGATTGACTTGATAAAACTCTGTTCGAGTAGATTGTTTTCGTGTTTGAACTAGGGGCTGTTCAAAAAAATTATTCGAATCAGTTTCAATCACCGCCCTGCTCAACTCAACTCGTTCGTTTTTCGTTCAACTCAGAACAACGGTAACGGTACAATCTTTCTATTTTCCTTACAAATTAGTCCCAATAATTAATAAGCAACCTTAATTATTTACACCCTAAGTTTTTGAATAAAAAATAAAATAAAATTGGGTAACTGCTTGTAGTTATAGGAAATTGCACATAGGAAGACGTGGATGAGATCCATGCCGTCCATCGATTTTTTCTTGCACTCAAGTGCGTGGCCTCATGTTCACCTTGGAATTTAAAAATTGGGTTGGTCCAAAACATCAATGGGTCACACCATAAGGAAGAGTAGAGAACGGTTGTTTACCACCATGGTTTATACAAGTCATCCCATCCATTCATATGACTCTTGTCAACCCTTCCATAATTTAGCTCCTTTCCCTAAACATGTCAGTAGCATGTTGTGGTAATACACATGGATGTCCAAGCAAACCTGAAAAAAAGGAAAAGAAATGTAAAATACAGGTGGTCATACTTGCAGGCGTGCCTATAGATATGTGCATCAGGTAATCACTGTTAGTTATGAGTCATGGAGTGTCCTTTTTTGTGGAAGCCATTCATCCTAGTGTGGCGCAGCAGGTGATCGTGCCTTGAATTGACAAACACTACAATGGACCCATACACAATTTTGATGATTTTAATGGTTAGATTTAAGGATTTTATTAGAAATAATACCTATGGTCAGGATGGTCTAGATCACAATGTCCATTGCTTTGGATGGTGTAGATAAAAAGTATTGGCACTCTTGATGGTTTAAATCTTGTAATGATCATTTATATCTTTATATTCATGGCTTGGATCGATGGATCATAGTATTCATTTTATGGTGGCATTTTGTAATTACCAATGCAGGGAGCATTTGATTATTTTATGGTGGAAAAGGGTGGTTCTTTCCCACTGTTTGACTGTTGAAGCTCGGTGGGGCCCACCTCCATATGTTTGTGATAATCCACTCCATCCACCAGTTTCTCCATATCATTGTAGTTGGCTGGTCAAAAAATAAGGCAGACATGGTCCACTATCATATGTTTGTGAGAAAACACAAGAATGGGAGCTTGATCCAAAACTTTTGTAGCCCTCACATGCAAGTTTGTCAAAGGTCCAGGTTCAATACCCACTGTTATTTGCCATGTGGTTCACTTGGTCTTAGGATTACTTTTTAATGGCTCATGCCCTAAAATGATTTGGCAGAACTGATAGACAGGATGCCTTTCTCACAAACATCATCATGAGTTCCAGGATGGGTTGAAAGGTGGGTGTTCAATGCCCACTGATTTTTGCCATGTGGCCCACTTAAGTTTTGAAACTGTCTCATTTTTTGTCCCAGGGCCTAAAATGATTTGGCAAAACTGGTGGACGGAGTGGATTTCTTAAAAACATTATGGTGCGCAATGTGCATTTAATTAGCACGGTTTAGCTTAAACTGGGTGAGAGAGTATTGAGGTTTCGATACTAACTGATACCGACCGTGTAGCCCTTAATAGTTTTGGATCCACTTCATTACCATGCCTTAACATGACCTGGAGAGACTGGTAGACGGGCTGGATTTGTCACAAACTTCACAGTGGCCCTAAGGGGTTTCAATGGTGTCCGTTCAATGTCTACTATTTCCTTTCATGTGGCCCAGCACCTAAATTGGTCCAGAAAAACTGGTATTTGTCACAAACATCATGGTGAACCCCCACGATTTTGTTAGTAGTGAGTGTTTAATCCGAATGGAGCCTAAGAGAAAGTTGACTTCAATGATGGGCGTTCAATACTCCCTGCTTCCTGCCATGTGTTCCCCTTGAGTTTTGAATCTACCTCACGTTAGGCCACGCCCTAAAACGGGCAAAAGAGTGGACCTATGAGTCACAAACATCATATGGTGGGCCTCAATGGTGAGCGTGGATTAGGTACTACCCTTGCCTGTATAAAGCTCAGGGACAGGCTAGTACATGGCATGTCTGCATTGGTGGAGAGCAAGTTGACAGAAGAAACCCGTCACATCAGCAAACAGAGGATGTGGGCCCTTTGTGTGCTCTTCACCAATACCGACATGACACGTACATGTGCTACGTCTAGCCTGTCCCGAGCTTTGCACATGCTGGGGTAGTTGCAATCAGACGCCTTAAATCTTCTGAAACAAGGGCCACCAACTTGTTGGACACAGAGGATCGAAGGACAATAAGCTCTCTGGACAGGTTTTGGGCATTGATGATCGGTCGGTAGGGTTCCTCGACCGGTCCGCTTGTTTCCTATTCCCAGTCGGTTTCTTGCACAGTTTTGCGCAAGATATATCTAATTTCGCTTGTTGCTTATTTAAGCGGGTGTAAACAAGATTACGAGTATCGTAGGTGGGTTGAGAGAGTTTCCTAGGTGAGAGAAAGAGCTTGAGAAGAAGAGTTTCTTCTTAAGAAAGCTTGAGATTTTTCTTGTGGGTTTTGAGATCCGGGTTTTGAGTTTCCATCTCTTGTAACTTTTGAGATCATAGTGGAATTTGTTTTGTGCTGTAGGTGGTTTTTTTTACCCGTTAGAGTTTTTTTCCACATAAAATCAATTTGTCTCTACGTGGTTGATTGTGTTGTGTTGCTCGTTTGCTTTCATACTCTATGTGTTTGGTTTGCTTCTGCTGCTGCTGCGCGAGTAGTTTTCCCCCCAACAATAGTAACTAATCCGAACTCCTTGATGATTGGCTTTCTATGCTTCTTATAATATTCCTGCCATGATGGCCACTCGAGCTTTGGATTTGCAGCCTCGTCTTTGGGTCCACCACCTAAAATGATATAGTGAAATTGGTGGACTGGTTGGACTTGTCACTAACTTTACTGTTGTCTCCAGGTATTTCAATGGTGCTCATTCAGTGTCGATGTTGCCTTTCTTGTGGCCCACTCCAACTTCATATTTGCCTCAATTTTGGGCCCAATTGGTGGATGGGGTGGATTTCTTAGAAAGATCGCAGCGGGCCCCACAATCTTTTCAATGTGGGACATTTAGTGCACACTGCTTACAAAATGCAAGATTGAAAGAGAGTTGACTTCAATGGTGGGAGTATTAATACTCACTGTTTCAAGTGGTGTTATAACTTTTGTTTGGATCTGCCTCATTTTTTAGCCCATGCACTAAAATGATCCGGCAAAACTGGTAGATCGGATGAATTTATCACAAACATCATGATGGGCCGAGTGTTTGGATGCTGGGCATTCAATACTCATTGTTTCTTTCCCTGTGGCCCACTTGAAGTTTGGATCTGCCTCATCTTTAGGCTCACCATCTATAATGATATGGTGAAACTGGCAGACCGGAAGGGTTTGTCACTGATACAAAACTCAATAAAGTCCCACCATAAGAAACTGTGAGGATTGAACAACCACCATGATAGGGCCCAAGAACACAACCTAGCCCAAGCTCGATAGGGCCCACCATGATGTATGTGTTTTATCCATGCCATCCATCCATTTTTCTAGCTCAGTTTAGAGCATGAGCCCAAAAATGAGGGAGATCCAAAGCTGAGGTGGACCACACTGTTGGAAACGTATAGATAATGACACCCATTGTTAAAACCTTCCTGGGGCCCACTGTGACGTTGATTTGGCATCCAACCTGTTCATAGGGTCACATAAACCTGGGTGAATGGAAAACTCACATATCAGCTCAAAATGTCCCTAACAGCTTTTCAATGGTAGGCGTCCAAGTGAGTCCCACAGAGGTCATCTCTACCATTACTTACCCTCAAGTTGCCACTATATGATCATTTTCCTTGGAATAAACCGAAAAGATGTCCCAGTGCCAATCCGAGTTGGGTTGGGTGTGGAGGCCTGTGGGTTGGACACGGACTGAGTTTTTAGGCTTGATAATCAATTGGGCTATTTGCACATGTCATAAGTTCCAACAAATTTACCCAGACAGGCCCCATTTCTATAGCTGACGTGTTGAGTATTTCAGTAGTGGGCTTATTCCAGCCCAAGCCTAGTTCCTTATCCTTACATTTAGTACAGACTTTGGCCTTTTAGCTCATGGGATAGATCTGGACATGATTGGCCCATCCCAATTGGACCACATGTGGTCCAAATGCCAAAACTAATATGCAATATGCTAGTAACTTCCCTTTATTTCTTTAGGGTCTATTTTGATGCACTTTCGCAGACCATCATCTGATCCCCCATAAACCATACAAGTGCTTAAAAGCTAGAAATTAATTGCATTGCTTTCCTGCAAGTAGAGTTGCACACGAGTTGAGCTAGCTTGGTTGGCTTGTGTTGGGTGCGTTTCACACAAGCCTGAGGATCTCACCCCCCAATGCACTAGAATTATGGACTAGGATAAAGCAATAATCAAGAGTAAACAAACAACCACACGATCACAATCCACTATACCCTCGAAAGAGGTAAAAACCACGGGACTTAGTCCAGATCAACAATCCACTATACCAGAGAACTGTTACAACCGATCACAAGCACACACCGCTTAGATCAAACCTTCTTCACCTACACAGGGATGGATAACAATGAAAGGACAAGAAAACTGAGAGATCTCACCCGAGCACGAGGACGTTGAAGAGCCGAGACGTCGTTGCACTGGGAATCACCTTCTCGAGCAATGCCTCCTCTACCAACAAGCTTCCTCTCCCTCTTTCTCTTCCTCTCTTTCTCTTTTTCTCTCTCTCTCACATAGGACGTGTAGAACACCTTGTGGGAACACCAAATCTCGAATTAGAACTCCATATATGTAGTTTTGCAAGAGTCCTAGCCCGATTTGGAAACTGCAGTACCAATCCGCGCACACCACCGATCGGTCGGCCAAAACCGCCGGCCGGTCGGACCCACCAAAATCCAGTCCAGAGAGAAACTATGTATAACAACACATAGCCCGACCTGTCTGCCGACCGGTCAGCCAGGACCACCGGCCGGTCGGCCTTCACAAAATCTGTCCAGAGATTTTGTGGTTTCTAGCCACTTTGTCCAGGCCGGTCGGTCAGGGGCACCGGCCGGTCGGACATGAGTATGAACACTCTCTCTCCTCAGTCTAATGAGGAGGAAAACGCCAACAAATCTCCCCCTTTTCGGCCTCAGGAGGAGTTCACCATCTTCAAGCCAGCCCGTCTTCTACAAGCCTCAAATTTTCCCTTGAGCAGAGCCTTGGTCATCATGTCTGACCCGTTATCGTCCGTGTGGACCTTCTCAAGCTGTAACAGCTTTTGTTCCAAAGTATCCCTGATCCAGTGATACCGAATCTCTATGTGCTTCGACTTGGAATGCTGACTTGGATTCTTGCTCAAGTGTATCGCACTCTGGCTATCACAATAGACCACGTGCTTCTCCTGCTTCAGGATAAGTTCTTGTAGGAACCTCTTCATCCAAAGCATCTCCTTGCATGCTTCTGTGACTGCAATGTATTCGGCCTTTGTCGTCGACAATGCTACGACCTTCTGTAGCTTGCTCTGCCAAGAAACCGCTCCCCCAGCAAACGTGAACATGAAACCCGATGTGGACTTCCTAGAATCTATGTCACCTGCCTCTGCATCTGTGTAACTCTCTAACACAGGCTTCCTGTCACCATAGCATAGGCTCAACTTGGATGAGCCTCTCAGATACCGTAGTATCCACTTCACTGCTGCCCAATGTTCTTTGCCAGGATTGGCAAGATACCGGCTAACAACACCAACCGCATATGCTATGTCTGAGCGCGTATACACCATAGCATACATCAAACTTCCTACAGCCGAGGCGTAGGGTATCTTCTGCATCTCTTCCACCTCTGCCTTCGTCTTGGGACACTGCTTGTCGCTCAATTTGAAGTGACCATCCAGTGGAGTACTGACCGACTTTGCTGCATCCATGTTGAACCGCTCTAGGATCTTCTCAATATACCTCTCATGTGACAACCAAAGCCTTCTGCTGCTTCTGTTACGGGTTATCTCCATTCCTAGGATCTGTCTGGCTGGGCCCAAGTCTTTCATCGCAAACGACTTGCCCAACTCCTTTTTCAGCCTGTCAATCTTCTTGATGTCCTTTCCCATGATGAGCATGTCATCAACATATAAGAGCAGAACTAAGAAATCACCATCTGAGAACCTGCGAGTGAACACACAGTGGTCCGACTCCATTCTATTATACCCATGTGTCAACATGAACGAGTCGAACTTCTTGTACCATTGCTTAGGAGCTTGTTTCAGCCCATACAAGCTCTTCCTAAGCCTACACACCATATGCTCTTTGCCCTTGACTTCGAACCCCTTTGGTTGTCGTATATAGATCTCTTTTTCCAGGTCACCATGGAGGAAAGCAGTTTTAACGTCTAACTGCTCTATCTCCAGATCCATGCTAGCCGCCAACCCAAGCAACATCCGTATGGATGTCATCTTCACCACTCGTGAGAATATCTCATCGAAGTCTATTCCTTTCCTCTGACCAAAACCTTTCACCACGAGTCTGGCCTTGTACCTTGCCTATGAATTCTTCTGCTCAATCTTCTTTCTGAACACCCACTTGTTGCTCAGAGTTTTCGTGCCCTTAGGCAATTTCACCATGTCATATGTGTGGTTCTTATGCAAGGATTCCATCTCCTCTTGCATAGCTTTCAACCACTCCCCTTATGCTCGTCGGCTAGGGCCTCAGAATAGTCTTCTGGCTCTCCCCCATCAGTAAGCATAATGTACTCATGTGGCGAGTACTTCTTGGACGGGTGCCTGTCCCTAGATGTCCTCCTCACCTGTGGCTCAACAGGTGGATCAAGTGGGGGTTGCTCCCCCTGTCCATCTCCTGTAGGAACTCTCTCGTCCTCTGCACCTTGCTGTACTCCCCCGTCATCAGGCACCACGGGAGGAGTAGTGGGATCCAAATCTTCCAGCTCATCTGAACTGGGCTGGGTCTTCTCTGGCTTTCCAATGTCTTCTATACACTAATCTTCAATGAAAACCACATCTCTGCTCCTGACGAGCTCTTCTCGGTCGGATCCCACAACCTGAAGCCAAATTTCTCATCACCGTACCCTAAGAACACACACTGCCTGATCTTCGTATCGAGCTTGGATCTCTCGTCCTTTGGTACGTGAACGGATGCCCTGCATCCAAATACCCTGAGATGACTGTACGAAGGATCACGTCCAGTCCACACCTTCTCAGGTACTTCTCCATTCAAAGGAGCTGATGGAGACCTGTTTATCAGATACACTGCTGTGTGCATTGCTTCTCCCCAAAACATCTTGGGCAACTTCGCATGGGATAACATGCACCTGATTCTCTCTACAATGGTGCGATTCATACGCTCAGAGACACCATTGTGCTGGGGGGTCTTGAGTACTGTCTGTTCATGCCGTATACCTAGGGACTTGCAATACTCATGGAAGTCGCCAATGTATTCACCACCATTGTCAGTGCGAATGCACTTCAATGATCTACCTGTCTCCCTCTCGACCATGGCGTGAAAAGTTTTAAACACACCAAAGACCTCGTCCTTGGATTTCAAAGCATAGACCCAAACCCTCCTAGATGCATCATCTATAAACGTGACAAAATACAATGCCCCACCCAAGGTTTTAATCCTCATAGGACCACAAACATCAGAATAAACCAAATCTAATGGATGTACTTTCTTAACATGAGAAGCAGTTTTTACAAATGAAACCCTATTCTGTTTCCCTGATAAACAATCAATACATGTTTTAAGAGGTGTACCTGTCAACTCTGGAAGGAGGTGCTTCTTTGCTAGTAGCTGAAGTCCTTTCTCACTCATGTGGCCGAGCCGTCTGTGCCACATGTCTGTTGCTGAATCTTCTGCTGCGTTCAACTCACCCTTGCATATACTGACACATGTCTTGTATAAGGTGCAACACATCTTCCCTCTTGCTGCGATCATCGAACCCTTGACGAGCTTCCAGTGCCCACCAACAAACCGACTCTCATAGCCGGCTACATCCAACCTTCTCGTCGACATCAAGTTGAGGCGAAGGTCTGGAATATGTCTCACATATTTTAGAACCAATGTACAACCTATATCAGTCCTTACACAAATATCACCAACTCCCACAATCTGGGACACTCCAAAGTTCCCCATCTTCACTGTACCATAGCTGCCTTGCTTGTAACTTGTGAAGAAATCCCTTCGTGGAGTTGCATGAAACGACGCTCCCGAATCGACCACCCAATCGGTGTCCAGATTCGCAGCCAGTGAGACAAACATCATGATCTGCTGAGAGAATGACTACAACGTTACCATCTGAGGCGATCGCAGTAGAATCTGATTCATCATCTTTTTCCTTCCCTTTTCCTTTCTGATCCTTTTTCTTGCGACATTCACTTTTGTAATGGCCCTTCTTGCCGCAGTTCCAACATTCAGCATCTTTCCTGACAATAGACTTGCCTCTGGATTTCTCTCGGACTTTCCCGCCCTTTCTGTTCTTTCCTCTCCCCCGATCCTGTGTCACAAGGGCCTCTTGCTGAGTAGACCCTAGAGACTTCCTCCTTGTCTCCTCATTAAAGAGACAACTCGTTACCTGTTCCATGGATATCTTTCCGCCTGGTGCGAAGTTACTTAGAGACACCACCAATGTCTCCCAACTATCAGGCAATGAGCTAAGCAGTAGTAAAGCCTGTAATTCATCGTCCAGAACCATCTTCATAGCGGAGAGTTGGTTCACAATATTGCTGACTTCATTCATGTGCTCAGCCACAGAACCATAGTCCTTGAACTTGAGATTTACAAGTCTTCTAATCAGAAATATTTTGTTGCCGGCTGTCTTCCTCTCATACAGCCCTTGTAATTTGAGCCATAGGCTAGCGGCTGAGGTCTCTGTAGACACATGGTGGAAGACCGAATCGTCCAACCATTGTCTAATGAACCCCACTGCCTTTCGGTCCAGCTTCTTCCAATCATCATCTGACATATCCTTTGTCTTCGCTGATACGCCTATAATTGGAGCATACAGGTCCTTGCAATAAAGCAAGTCCTCCATCTTAGCCTTTCATATGGTCCAGTTGGATCCATTGAGACTAATCATTCTTGATGAGCCACCTTCCATAATTCAGAATCAATCCCACACCGTTCAAACAACCTGAACTCTCTGATACCACTTTGTTGGGTGCGTTTCACACAAGCTTGAGGATCTCGCCCCCCAATGCACTAGAATTATGGACTAGGATAAAGCAATAATCAAGAGTAAACAAACAACCACACGACACAAAGAGTTTTTACGTGGAAAACCCTCGAAAGAGGTAAAAACCACGGGACCTAGTCCAGATCAACAATCCACTATACCAGAGAACTGTTACAACCGATCACAAGCACACACCGCTTGGATCAAACCTTCTTCACCCACACAGGGATGGATAACAATGAAAGGACAAGAAAACTAAGAGATCTCACCCGAGCACAAGGACGTTGAAGAGCCGAGACGTCGTTGCACCGGGAATCACTTTCTCGAGCAATGCCTCCTCTACCAACAAGCTTCTTCTCCCTCTTTCTCTTCCTCTCTTTCTCTTTTTTTTCTCTCTCTCTCTCTTACCTAGGACGTGTAGAACACCTTGTGGGAACACCAAATCTCGAATTAGAACTCCATATATGTAGTTTTACAAGAGTCCTAGCCAGATTTGGAAACTGCAGTACCAATCCGCGCACACCTCCGACCGGTCGGCCAAAACTGCCGGCCGGTCGGACCCACCAAAATCCAGTCCAGAGAGAAACTGTGTATAACAACACATAGCCCGACCTGTCTGCCGACTGGTCGGCCGGCCGGTCGGACGACCGGTCGGCCTTCACAAAATATGTCCAGAGATTTTGTGGTTTCCAGCCACTTTGTCCGGCCGGTCAGACATGAGTATGAACACTCTCTCTCCTCAGTCTAATGAGGAGGAAAACGCCAACAGCTCGCTCAACTCAGTTCGAACCAGCTCGGATTGGACACTGTGTTCGAACCGAGTCGAGCTAATTTTTTTTTTCAGATTGAATATTTTCAAGCCAAGCTCAAGCTGACCCTAGCTTGATTTAATTCGACTCGAAGC
Organism: Liriodendron chinense; assembly: GCA_003013855.2. Lineage (NCBI taxonomy): Eukaryota > Viridiplantae > Streptophyta > Magnoliopsida > Magnoliales > Magnoliaceae > Liriodendron > Liriodendron chinense. The sequence goes on from PVNU02002456.1 coordinate 634,820, forward strand.
TAGGTTCATATTGAACCGGTTTGAGTTGGAAAATGAAGTTATTTAGTCTTGTATTGAAAGAGAGCAAATGAATAAGAGAAAAAGCTATTTATAAAAGCAAGTAGAATAACAGACAAAATGCCATTGGGCCTGAGGTTGCCTTTGAGCTTGGATTTTGAACTGTTTTACGCCAGGCTTTTGGGCTGCACCTATTCAAATTTTATATATATCTGATTGGTATATATATAATACCAAGGCTTTTTTTTTTCTTTTTTCTTTTTCTAATCTCTTTCTTTTTCTCTTTCTGATTACAATGTGATTTCATTTGAACCTGGGTTGCATCAGCTATTTTAATAAGAGGAATGCTTCAGTGGTCCCAGAGCTACGTGTTATATTGCATGCCACTAGTTTTATCAATTGAGTTGCACTGTCCAATTTATGGATCTGAACCATCCATTAACTCTTATATGGGCTACCGGATAAAAATCACATTAATCAAATGATCGAATCCTTCCTCGATTCGTTCTTACTTTTTCCAAGCCATGGATGGGATGGTTAAGATTACCTGACAAAAGAGGTTCTTCATAATCATGCAAATGGTAAACTGTTATCATGAGTCAAAAGGTAAATGTAGGGATGCAACTGTCTAGATAATAATATACATGGTCATGATGGTCTAGATCATATATAATATACATGGCTTGGATGGTCTGGATCATAATATTCAATGCTTGAATGGTTAATATTGCAAGTCATGATAGTTACTATCACATTATCAAATATTTGGATAGTTCGGATCATAACATCCACGGTCTAGATGATCTGGGTCAGTGCAAAACTCCAGCAGGCCACACCATAAGGAAGAGTAGAGTGGAAGGCCAGCCTGAGTTTTGGATCAAAGTGATGTTTGGCATAAGGCCTATTATGGGGGCGGAGAACTTGATGGACTGGCTGGATCTCATCCAAATGAAGTCTTCCATCCACATTCTCCCGTGCGACCACATGCAGCAATGCAAGCTTGTTTTTTACTGCCAAATGGAAGATGTTTTATTTAATAAATCCTTGAACCATTGCAATGTGAAGGGCAATGGTGGGAGCGTTAGATTTTGAATCTCCGTCGTCTTCTACTGATCTGAACCTGAGTTGCAAATCAAGGGAGGAAACTTTTTCCCTTTTTCCATGGCCCATTAGAGTTTTGGATCAGGCTGAAATTTGGGCCGTGAGGGTTTTATGTGGTGCCACATCATATGAACCATTTAGATTTTGTGTACATGAGACGTGTGCAAAGTTGCGCATGGGTGCTCACCTAAATTTTCTGCAAACCAACAAACAAAACTGAGAAATAGGGGTGTCAATGGGCCAGGCCTGGGGCTGGTCTCGGCCCAGATTTTGCGATATATCGGTCCGGGCTCTTGGTCCGCCCCATGTAAAATTCTGATTTTTCAGGCCTGAGCCCCGCCCGTTGACACCCCTACTGAGAAACCTCCCTTTTGCCAGAGCTGCATCCAAACGGGTCTTAACCCTTCAGCACTTTTGCCCTTGAAAATATTGGAATTGCCTATTATAAAAATAAAAATTTCAAGGAGAGTTGACTCTATTGGATTTAACCAATTCAAAAATCCAAACACAAGATAAACCATGCATCCACTAATAAAATGTGTGGCCCACTTAACAAGCCCATCTTATAAATTTCAGGCTAAACTGAGGTGGTCAATGGAATTCACAGCACACGTGCCACAGCAGCACTTGAGTGAAAGATCTCAGGAGGGGTCATGACATGGAAACAATCTCTAATATACACATCCGACAGTTCTACAACAATCATTATCATATTAACAGGCCATAACCCAAAAACAAAGTGGTTTTCTGGATAATCCTATCCATCCAACTACTCAATTTTACCTATCAGGTATGCATCATTTGCTCTCTCTCTCTCTCTCTCTCTCTCTCTCTCTCTCTCTTATTTCACTCGCCATTTCTTAGCCATCCATTTCTCGACTTCTAAAGTGGCAGCTAAGATAATCCAATCACTATTTTTGGGACTGTCCTAAAAGTGGGACAGAATGGACCCAAATGAAATTTCAATGACATGTGCAGCTCAAAATGATGACAGTAAGCATTTTGTAATACAGTTTATGTCACAACGAAATCAAAAGCTATTTGAATCTGTACTCAAACTTCATTCTGCAATGGAATGACCATTTTCACCAACCGAATTCTGTCCTCTGATGCATTTTGCTGTATTCAGCAATTGGCTGCATTCCTTGTAGAAGCCATAGGATTTGCAGAAGGTGGTTGCATTTCAGAGGAGGAAAAATCGGTGATGCCGAGCTCAACACAGAGCGGTTTTAGCCCCAGTTCATCCAACAAGGTAAATGCACAAAACCCATAGTAGGTATGGTAGAGATCTGGCAGCTGCTCCGGGGATTTACTGAAACCACCATACTGGTGCAGGAGAATCAATAGAATTAAAAGAGGAGCTCCAGAACGACACTATTTACAATTGGTAATCCGGACGGCTGATCCAATGGGTCCCACCATGGATGGACCACAGCCCAAAATCTCCAGGATGGAAAGATCCTACCCAAATCTTTTGGTTCCTAGCTATTAAATGTTTGCTGCAGAAGACATTTTCTTTTATGCAGTTACTTTTGGATTCCATCAATCCAAACAGGCCCTTAACTTCAAGGCTATGTGGGCTTACCAAAATGCATAACATGTATCGGTAGGCTTGTTGGGTCGGCCTTGAAATCCACCATCAATTGCTTGCCTCTGTAGTAGGAAAAGGGAAGGGCGTAAACTTTCACATTCAAATGCTAATATCTGCAGAGGTCGTCACTACTATTAGAGTACAGAAGGCAGAAAAATGCACCCTGTCCAATTTGCAATTTCAAGATCACAATATCTAACCATCTAATACATTTCAGAAATGACATCGGGTGCTTATCCAGCTATGACACTTTGATCTTAAGCCTGAAAGCACAATCCATGATGAGGAAACCTATGATGGTTGATCAAGAATTTGCTTGCCCTGCATTTTGGTGATTGAAATTGCTCATATTGTGGGCCAGATGGGGGATTGGAGATCCCTAAAGATCGCACTCATCGTACAATTTAGTCCTCATTAAATGCAGACTATCAGATGAGTCCGGATCCTCTGTTGAAAACGGGCAGAGAAATCCTGCTCGTCACTACTCTGATCGGTCCAGCCCAGCCTGACTGTGTCAGAGTTGAGCTGCTCTGACACAGTCAGGATGAGCTGGACCAATCAGAGCAGCAGCAGCAGAGGTTCTCTGCTCGTTTTCAACAGAGGATCCGGATTCCAGATGCAGTCATCCATTTTCACGATGCAAAAGAATCCTGCAGCCACTTTACGATGGTATATCACCAAAACGTTGATATCACATACTGCTTTGAGACCGAAAAAAATAAATAAAGAAGAAGAAAGAAAAGAGACACTACAAGAAAAATGACCTTTACCTAGGAAATATTTACCGAGGAAACGATTTTCCTTGGGTAATAATACACTTTTACCGACGAAAGTAAAATTCTCTAGGTAAAAATTGCTCCACTTTTTACCAAGGGAAATTTTCCTTGGTAACGAAATTTAAATTTCCCATTTTGTGGGTAAATAGAGGATTATTCCGTGGCTAAAATTTAAAGATTTTTAAATTTTTGCTTAATTTTACCAAGGAAAAAAATTCCTAGGTAAAAGCTTACAATTACCTAGGAAATTAGTATTTCGTTGGTAATTTGCACTTTTACCGATGAAATTTTTTCTAAGTAAAAGGTCCCTTTCGCCAAGAAAAATATTCTTCAATAAAAGTGATAATTACCAACGAAGATACTAATTTCCTGGATAATTGTAGGCTTATACTTGAGAATTGTTTTCTCGAGTAAAATATTATAAGAAATTTCATATTTACCAACTAATCATCAAGGTGGGCCCCACAATAAGGGTAATACCTAATTGCTCCCTTAAGGTGGAGCACATCATAAGAAATAATGGTAATTTATTACTTAGCATTAAAAAATCCAAAATGCCCATGAAGTTTTAGTAATGTTTATTTACTATCAAACTAGTTGATAATGTCCAAAAGATCTGGATGAAAGGTAAATACAAATATTAGCTTAATCGAAAACATATGTGACCTGCAAATGATTTTATGACCATTTATTATTGTTTTTAGTGGTATGTTGCACCTAAGATTTGAATATTTTTAAGGTTTAGTATTATGTCCTAAAATAATATTAAAGAGTCAATGGATGAGATGAATATTAATAAAATACATCAACTTGTACCTCACACAGTTAATATAACAGATGCGGATTCGACCCTCTACTAACCAATGGCTAGAGCTGAGCACGGTTCATACCCTTGCACTTAGAAATGGCACACGTTGCAAGCACAAATATATAAATAAACCGTCCTAATCATGAAAGACAATATGTATAGTTAAAACCATTAGATTCAATCAAAATACTAATCGTGACCACTGATTAATTGATACATAACTACTGACCGTTGAATGTTTTTTATTTGACAGTTGATTGTGTGTCAATCAAAATAGTCAAAATAAGGTGGATCAGTTCAATGTAGTTATTGACTTATGAAACATAGAAAGTGGGCCCAATTTATTTAGGCGGTTTGATAAGTTACAGGTGTGCCACGTGTACAACTTATTTCATGCGTATGAGCCTCTCCGCTCTTCCCCACAATCTGAAAAAACACAACCAAGGCACGTGCTGGGCCACACCCTCTCCATTTCATCCAACCTACCTGCCGATCCAGGTCTCCACCATTCCAAACACACTGCGAACTGGTACCGTCATGAGGAGGATTGTGATCTCGTCCATTGATCTTCCCACAACCCCTCTCTCAATGCTCGGTATCTTTGCCACCGCCTCTCAATCGGTACGAAAACACTCTTCGATTCCATCGAATTTTAATTTCGTTCGTGTTATAATCCGATAATTGAAAGGGATTTACAATGATTTGGATGATCATGGAAAGGGAATCCAGAAATCAGCTCGTCCCATGCATAAGAACGCAATCAGCCATCCAATATTTAGTAGGTATTATGTTTCATCATATTAATGGACCCCACATGTGGTAGGGTTTGTTTTTTATTAGGATTTTAATTTAGGTTTTCTGCTTTGAGTTTTCTTGATGGATTGGCATTTAGTTCAGGCTTTTGATTAGGTTTTTGGTATGGATATCCTTCATTGTTATGTTATATGTTTGGTATTTGTGTTTGCAGGTAAGCAAAGGAGCATGCACTCTGTCACTTTGGTAAGTCCATATTCCATTTTCTAATTGGGTATGTGTGTAATTTCATTATCCCGTGAACAACAAGCATGTCACATGTTTGATGAAATTCCTGAAACATATGTGTAATTTCATTATCTAGTGAGAAACAAGCATGGCACATGTTTGATGAAATTCCTGAAAAATACTTCATGATCGTATTTGTGTTTTCTGGTTGCTTCGATGGGTGGGAATTCAATGAATCACAAAGGAACTGTTTTTTCATGCCTTTTTTGAATTGTAATAGGGTACTCTCTAAACATCAAAGTCAATGTTTAGCCAAGAAAAGAAAAGTGAGGAAGAAGTAGCATTTTTACAATTTGAAAATATACCTCCATAAACTCTGCCTTCGGTTTATGATTTCTGTTTATTTCTCAGATATTGGTTTTTAAGCATGAGACATGATGTTATCTTAGGGGTCATTTGGCTCCCATGAATCTTATAAGGGGAATTTCTTTCTGGCAAACATATTCCCAGTGAAAGGGATTTTGTCATAGTCTTTGGGTGCTGGGAAAGCTGTTCTCAGGACTCGGCCTGTGTTTGGACATTGGCAAAAAGTTGTTAAAAGTGAAGAGGCTTTTTACTTCTTTTCAGAACTATGACCGTTGGATGCAAAGCCCTTTACCAAAATTTTGAAATTCATCTTAATGATGGGATTACTAAAAGGGGCAAATTTTGGAAATTGGATTCCCATGGGAATTCATTTCCCACCCTTTCCTAGCTAGGACCCAAATGCAAGTTGAGCCCCTCACTAATGGAATTCATTTCCCATATGACTATTTGGATCGGACCAACCTGGTCGGTGTACATTGTTAGCCTCAAGGCTCACCTCAAAGTCCAGCTCACAGCAGCCTAAGATTAGTTGCCATCCTAGTAGGCCATAAAGATAAAAGCAATGGTGAGATGGCAAGAATCTACTGGAGTAACCGTTGATTATACTCTCGTTTCTCCACTGTAACTTGTGCAAATGAAAGAGTAGATTCTTGGGAAATATAAGAGTGCCCTACCACATCAATTAACATGGCTGAGGACCTTTGACCTTTTTTTGTTTTCCTTTTTTTCTTTGAGGTCACCCGAGGCTTCTTTCCCCATTGAGTGTTGTGGTCAGGGAGGGCCTTTTTTTGGGGAATTGAACAGCATTATTTATTTTTCATGAAACAAGCCTTCCAAGATTACTTCCAAATCTCTCTCTGCACAACCTACTGATGGGCATGTGTCCAGCACGATACACGTGTATCGGGTCAGGGCTGTCATATCCCACTGTGTATGTGCTGTACGGTGTGCCAGCTCATCTAGGAGGGTAATTCTGGAACCTTAACCTGTGGCTTTCTTGTTATGTTTTCCTTTTTTGGTAGATCTCAGTTATTGTATTTCCTGTTTTCAGTTTTTTTTTGTTTTGGATTTTCTTTTTGGATGTTGTACTGCTTCCTCTTAGAATTCCTTCCTATTGGCTTTCTCCTTGATCATTCCTTTTTGTTTCTTTTGGACACCAAGATTCCATGCCAAACAATGGAAAATGAAAAAGGTTTTCCCTTGACATGACCATTTATTTTGTTTGGACAGAAACAACAACAATTCTACAAAGCAAATATTGAATTTTTCCATAATTTAAAATCTTGGCACAAGAAATTAGGTAACTATGGTGAGAAGAATATGGTATTTCTACTTGCTATCCAAACAAGAACTCTAAAATTGAAATCCATGTAATAGTCCTTATGGAGATCATCATTAGAAAATTATTTTTTCTACCTTTATATTTATATTCTAGTTGTATTCTAGAACATAGGACCATTTGATATGATCTGCTGACCATTGGATTGGTGAACATTTATTGGACAGTTAAAATTAAAGAAATCCAATGGTTCTACTTTTAAAAACAATACTCCAAGAATCAGACATTAATATTCTTCATCCAATCCGGTTTTTTTGGAAAATGACTTGAGAAACAATGGCATCAACGTCTGTTTAATTTGAATTAATATGTGACCAGATTCTCTGTGTTGGTGCACATGAACTTGTTGATACACTTTTTTGCATATATGCTTCACTCAGGAGAGTTATCTGTGAGCATTCTGTTTTAAAATGATTTTTTGATGCATATCCAGTACATTTTGGATTGTAAGCAAATATAATATTTGAAGTTCCCTTCCAGGTAAAGGCTGTAATTTCGAGCCTTACAGAGGAGAAAAATTCTGCCATTCGAATGAATAATAAACTTAGTCAGAACTGGTGAGGAAGTTTTTGCCAATTGCCCTCATGATTTTATTTTTTTTATATTTATGGACAACCCATTGATTAAGTAAATGACTGAATGGAGATTGTGCTTTATGGGAACCACCTACCAACAAGGTACCATAACTTGTGGTACCATACCATCTTTCCTGCCAACCTGCGACTTGTGTAGGACATCAACACCATCAATACGATCCCTCATGAAGATCATCTAGCACAAAAATCAGGCCAATCCAATCATCAAGTGGGCCACAGCATTTGAATCAATTGGAAAACGACTCGACATACAGGTGGGCCGACGTAGTGAGTGGATCAGCCTGATTTTTTACAACGACAATGTTCATGGTGGCATCTACTGTTTTCATGGTGTCCATCCACCAATTAGCATATTGGCGGAAAGATGGTACAGTACCATAAGGTGGATACTGGTGCCTGTAGGTTATCAGTTCTCATGCCTTATATTCTTGAAAGCTGTATTGGACTATAATATTTATACCATGCTGGGGTTTTTTTTTTTTTGGGGGGGGGGGGGGGATCTGCAATCAAAGTGGATTTCATTTAGGAAAAAAGAGAACAGTTTACCATGCCATTCTTTTGAACACAAGGTCAATTCTTTGGCCAGTTTACTTTTGTGTCCAATCTCACATTTAAGCATGTACCAAGCTGGTTGTGCGTATGTGTATGCAAAATCATCATGCCATTGGTTTTAGTCTGAATGCATAAATTAAGTTGAATGACATTGATCTTCAAAGTGGTATTTAACACTCCAGCTTTGATGAGTGCAGGATGGCCATTTGAGGGTTTTCAAGTGGCCTAGTATGGAAGTCTTTCTTGATCAGCCTGATGCCCATGCCTCTGTGAATCTAATCTGGATACTTCTGTCAAATTCAGGGTGAGATTTTCGGACAGGTATGAGTTGGTAAAGATCTCCTTGGCTGGTTTTAACACTTCCATGTTGTCATATGGACAGGTATGAGTTGATAATGTGCATGCCTGCAAATGCTTGTCTTGTATGCTTTACGTGCGACGGTGGAAGGGAACTACTCAAGAAGCAACCAGGGAATTGTCAAGTAAAACCAATGTTTTGAATAGGGCTGGGCCACCCCCACCAGTTCAAAATCTGGGCCAGAACCAACCTCTGGCTGCACCCCTTGACAACCCAAATGCCCATTTCGTGGCTCACATAAACGCACCATTAGTCCACACTAAAACAATTTGAGATAAAATTGCACAGGCGTGAAAGCACATGTGCATGCAATCTAAAGCATATTTTATTTTGTAAGTTATTAATTACTAATGTTGTATTTTGTTTTATTTTGCAGATTGTTTGTTGGTTATAGCAGGGATGTTCGTGCTGATTGATTTTTTATTTTTTATTTTTTATTTTTTATTTTTTATTTTTATTGGTTGTATGTACTGGTGGGATTGACATTTTGATTTTATTCAAAACATTATTATGGTTGAATGGTTATTTTGATTGGTATACGATTGAATGTTCAATCAGGTGATTGGGATATTGAATGCTGAATGCTTTCAGGTGGTATTCAATCAAGTGATTGGGATATTGAATGTTGAATGCTGAATGCTTTCAGGTGGTATTCAATCAAGTGATTGGGATATTGAATATTGAATGTTCCAAAGAAATATTGAATATTCCAAAGAAATGTTGAATGCTGAATGGTTTCAGGTGGTAGGGATGTTGAATGTTCCAAAGAAATATTGAATGGTAGGGATATTGGATGTTCCAAAGAAATATTTTGTTGGCAATGAGAAGGTAATTCTACTACCTTTTCCAAGGAAACATATCATTGGTCATATCTTTTTTCCAAGGAAATTTTTCCTCGCTAATAGTCGCATAATTACATAATAGGCCTCGAAATTGTTGACGAAAACTTAAATTTCATCGGTGAATGTTTTTCTGAGGGTGATATTTTGACGAACATTTTCGTTGGTAATAACTTTTACCCAGGAAATTATGACATTTAGCCAGGAAAATTTTCCTTGGTAAAAGTTATATTTCTTGTAGTGAGAAGAAAAGTCACATCAAAGTGGATAGTTCACATCAAAGTGGGCCCCACATGATGATTGCGAGGGCTAGCCCACATCTATAGTGGGCCCACATGACAACACATTCTCTTTTTTTTTTTTTGTTAGTAATGCAATGCACCCACCCTGTGAGCTGGGTAATGTATCCACAAGGTTAGTCACATGATGCACTCACCCACAGGTAGGTTAATGTGTCTACTTAGCACTCGAACCTGAGACTTGCTGTTGAAACGCCAAAGGCGTCTTCCAGCTGGGCTAGCAGGTGAGACATGTTAATTTACCAATCATTCTTATCTGCTTAATAAGTAGTAGATTATCTAAAGTAACTTACAATCCAAACACCCCCTTAGATTCAAGTCAACCGAATCAACAAGCCAACTCAGTGAGTCTTAGCAATTCAAGACCAAGTCACTGTACGTAGGAGTTTCCTAGTGTTCGGCAGGAAATCTTACCAAGTCATGTTCTGTTGTCCGCATTTCAAGTCGAGTGAGCAAGTTACGAAAATTTGATTATAATGGCATTTTCATCCTCAGCTAAGCTTATTGGCTTGTATTTCTTTTATGGTGAATGATCCCTTGGAGCCAATCATGGTGCTGACAATGATATGCGTGTGGCATTCAAACCGAGAATCTAGTGCACCTCCTCATGCTAGGTCAGGAGCATAAAAATCATCCCCATGTCAAACACAGTGGGCCACACCACAAAATGCAATGTAAACTCAAGCCCAAATACCATTAACATCAAAGGGGTAGATCTGATGCACACATCAAAGTGAGGCCCACAGATGTTATCTTGTTGGCCAGCCCAAGTATAAGGCTGCGATGTAGTAATAACTCGGTGAGACCGAGGTTGATCCGTGGGGAAGGAATATGAAAAACTAGATATAAACACTCTAAGGTTACCTAGGTTCTAAACTAACTAATCTGAAATTGATTTTTAAAAGAGAGTAATTCAGTTTTAAGAGAAAAATAATGAAAAGAAAACCCTAGAGCATCAAGGATCCACTTCTAGTTATTAACCATGCTTAATTTAATGATTCGATTAAATGCACAACTGGAATCAAAGTCCTGTCTCTATTCAGCCAAGAGATATAGCAGTTAAAGTACAACAATAGTCTAAAACAAATGGTTGTTCATTGATTTGGTTCCTTTACTGAAGCTCAGGCCTTGGGCACACTCAATTGTATAGGCCAATCCTTTATCTAATCTAGTTGAGATTATAATTATAACCTTCATCAAATCCTGTCATTAGACTTAACTAGAACCAATGATTTGAACTATAATTAAACCAATATCAATAAGTAAAAGTATCTATCTTAAATCTACATACACAAGATGCATAAACTCTTTATCAATTGGTTCTAATAGAAATATATCCAACTGTTTTAATCCATGGAGAACTCGAAGCATTCACCGAATCCGAAAATCACGAAAAATCAAAGGTTTTCACCAATCAAAATCTCATATACCAATCTGATTAATCTCAGAAATTTAACAAAAACTCATGTACATGGCACATAAGATCCATGAATTATCTAAAACTATCAACTTTATTCAAACGTTTAATGAATTGTTCAACAATAAATTCAAAACTCGAATAAAAAAAATCAAAACATGATTACTAACTAAGAAGTTTCACCTCTCAGTTCTAGTTGAGAGTTAACTACAAGAAAACATAAAAAAAAAAAAAAAAAACCCTATGAACTAGAACTAGAAAGAAAGAAAAACTAGTTATAAAAGGCTAGGAAGTCTCTTAAGACTTGATCACCTTGCTCCCCACGTCCTATGATGCCTTAGGAAGAGAGGGAATGTGGCCTTTTATAGAAGAAATCGAGCACCGTCTTAGAAACTTCGAGATTTACGTAAGTTTTTATGCAGTTGAGGCGCTGGCCAACTGGTTGGAGCTCAACAGACAACGAACATAACAGAATATTGCTCCTGAATTTTATTGTAGTAACCGGTTGAGGCACTGTAGCGACCGATCTAAAAAGACAAAAAACAATCTAGCGAGGTTTGCACTTCAGCACTGAATTTCTAGGAATATTTGACCGGTCTGCCGACCGGTCGAGACACTATAGCAACCGGTCTAAACAGGTCAGAAACTGTCCAGCAAGTGCGACATTTGTTGCCTGATTTTCAGACTGGTCGAGGCATTGTACAACCGGTCTAAGAGGTCGTTTTTTCATAGTTTCTTCTTCTTCTTTTTTTCTTTTTTCTTTTTTTGCTTCTTTCCTCCACCTCTTGGCTCTTCTTCTATTGATCTTCAAGGTGTTATTTAGTAATCTTTGAGCATTAAATCCTTGAAATCTCTCTTTCCTTCCTACAATCACAAATACATGCATAAGATAAGTCTTTAATACTATACATCATGCATAATGTGTGATAAGTCGGGGTCTAAATATGCATAATTTAGAGCTCAACATATCTCTACCCTAACTAATGCTAAGTTGACACTATATGATCGTTTTCCTTGGAATGAAAGAATAAGATGGCCTGATTCCAATCTACTTTGGGTTGAGTGTGGAGGCATATGGGTTGGTCATGGTCTGAGTTTTTAGGCCTGACAATCAATTGGACTGGATCTATATCTGTATATGCCAAAAGTCCTAACAAATTTGCCCAAACAAGCCTGATTTGTGTTGAGTATTTTAGTAGTGGGTCTATTCAAGCCCAAGCCCAGTTCTTTATCCTCACGGTTAGCTTGGAGTTTGGCCTTTAGCTAATGGGTTGGATCTGAATATGATTGGCGCATTCCAATCGGACCGAAAGTGGTCCAATATGCTAGTAATTAACTTCCATTCATTTCTTTAGGGTCCATTTGGATGCACTTTCACAAACGGTCACCTGATCCCCATCAACCCAACAAGTGCTAAAAGCTCACTTGCCAATGGATTGGTTTTCTTCGAGTCAACCCACAAATTTGAGACAAACTCATTTTTGCAGGAGTTGCCTTCAAACAGGCCCTTATGCTTCTGATTTGTATCCAAAAATGGGCAACGGTCCATATTTAACCAGAATTAAAAAAAAAAAGAAGGATAAAAGATAAAAGAAAAAGAAAAAGAAAGAAAACTCAACAACTATGAAGTCGAAATGAACTGGTTTTAGAACCTTGATTATAGTTGCATTTTCATTCTCAACTAGACTTGAGGGGAAGAACACATGGAGTTGACATTAGGGCCCACCATAATGTGTGTCATCTAACACGTACATCATGTGCACCCCCTCATGTTGGGCCAAGATCCTAATTAAACATCAGCCTGATTGAAACTCAGTATGCCACACTGGAGGAAAGAACAAAAACTGATGCATAAATCCTCCCACCTTACTTTTGAATTGGGCTGATTTTGGGGAATGGGCGCACCTGTTGGATGAGATATCCACACCAGAATGGGGCCTTGCACAGCATATGGAAAGTTCCTATGATATGGTCCACTTGAGTCTTGGGTTGGGGTGGATGTCATAAAAAACACAGCGGACCCCACATAGCTCAGCATCATGGTAAGTTACCATAATGCCAATTGTATTGAAACATTTCCCTTCTTTTTAATATACTTACATCACTTGTATTTGTACTAATCCAAAGACTAGTATTTCATATAGAAATTTCATAGTCACAAACCCATTTGGTTTAGAGAAGCTATATTTCACTTGAAATAAAAATTCCATAGTCACAAACCCATTTGGTTTAGGAAATTCATACTTCACATAGAAATTTCATAGTCACAAATTCATGCATGTGTATCCCGCCACATTAAGTACAAGTGCATGTATAACTGGAATGGGATAGATGGATAGATGACTACATATAATATAATTTAATATAAACATTGAGTCTGGATACACATGCATGTTCTACACATTGCATGTACCATACCATGGCTCTTTTTTCTAATCTCCTACCATACAGTGTGATTTCATTTGTTGCATTAAGGTTTGAAATGGGTGTGTCACGTAATTATCGATCACTACCAATACCAGTTTGTATCGCTCTGTGCCGCCCTGTAATAGACTGTTTCAGGCTGATATGGGGTTGATAAACATAGTACGGCCGGTTTCAAAACATACTTTGAACCTTGGTTGCATTAGCTATTTTAATATAGGAAATGCTCCAATGCTCTCATCGCTATAAGTTATACTGCTACTAGTTTTATCAGTTGAGATGGACAGTCCAATTTATGGATTTTAACCGTCCGTTGAGTCTAGAACACATTGTACGGATCACTACAAGTAAAAAAATCACTAATTGAATGATCCAATCCATCCTTGATTCGATCTTACTTTTTCAAACCCATGGATGGAATGGTTAAGATTCCCTAATGAAAGAGGCTCTTCATAATCATGTAAATGGTAAACTTTTATCATGAGGTAAGAGGTATATGAAGTAGGGATGCGACGGTTATTGGGCCCAAGGGCTGGATATGGTCAAAACAGTTTAGCATGTTTATTAATTGGGCCAAGGTCAGGCTGTGGATCTAGGACAGTCCATTTGTTTCAAGGGCATTTTTATCAATATCATGCATGATTTGGCATGATAAGCTGGTTTAGATATAAGCAATATTTCACTTATGTAGTCACAAACCCATTTGGTTTAGATAAGCTGTATTTCACAAGTTCCACAGACACAAACCCATTTGGTTTAGATATAAGCAATATTTCACTTAGAAGTTTCACATTCACCCACCCATTTTCTTTTGAAAAGCTATATGTTACATGAAAGTTCCATACTCGCAAATCCATTTGCTATGGAGAAGCTATATTTCACACGGAAATTTCGTAGTCCCACAGTCAGTTTAAAAAAAGCTTCATTTAAAATTTCATATTCATAGACCAAATCATAAACCCATTTGGTTTAGAGAAACCATGTACCTAAGTGTTGGTATTGCATAAAAGAAATAGGGTACCCAAGATAAAATCAGCTGGTACTACTCAAAATGGAGGTCTATATATAAAAGAAAATGCCATTCAAAATTGTTGCATTCAAATCTCTTACTAAATTCTCTTGGCTTAGATCTTTCATTTCTCCTTTTTCCTAAGATAAACAATGCCTATTCGAAATTTTCCCTTTGGGCACTCTAACCAAACTTTAAAGGAAAAAATATATGGCGAAATGAATTCAGAATTGCCATTACAATTTATCGGCAATGTGAATAAGTCTGTTTTAGATGATGTTGAAGCGGTGAATACAATCCGTAGATGCCTTCGTCGTCATGTTGGCAAAACAATCGCTGGCTATGATGAGAGGGGAAGGAGATGGGAATTACGTCTGGAGGAGAGGTCGAACAAGTACATCTTCGAAAAAGCTGGGTGGAAGAAGATGATAGAAGGAATAAATAAGCGAGGTCAAGGCAAAATGATACAAATATGGGGCTGCCCGGATGCAAGTTGGAAGCATGGTGTCTGCTTTGTGTTCACCTTTGACCTTTAGAACAAGAGAGTGATTGTGAATTCATAAAGGTTGCGATCGTGCCACATGAACAAGAGCACGTGCCTGGCATAGGATAGATTAATAGATAACTACCTCTATATATATATATATATATATAAACATTGAGTGTGTGGCTACACATGCATGAAGAATACCATGGTTCTTTTCTAATATCTCTCTCTCTCTCTTTTTTCTTTTTTTCTTTTATGATTTCAATGTGATTTTGTTTGTTGCATTCAAGGCATGGAATAAGTCTCACTTAATGACCGTTCACCACCGATATCGTTATGCATCGCTCGTAAAAGCCTATGATAGGCCGTTTTGGGCTGATATGAGACTGATACATCTGAATCATAGCCATGAGTAGAAGTGGGCAATGATCCGGGCTGGGCTGAGTTAGCCCTGGTTTGGGTTTCGCTCCTTTTTGTGCCACTGTAGTTAGTGGATGGCCCCAATTTGGGTTTAGGGCTGAACCATGCATGTGGCCTGCGTTTGGTTTGCTCCAGAAAAATTTGGTTAGGACTGGGATCAGTTTGATTGAAAATTTTGAATTGGAACGGACTGGGGTTGAGTTCGAACAGGTGGTGGCTGTTTTTATTATTATTTGTTTAAATAAAAAGAACTAAAAATTACCACAAAAAAAATACAAAGGCATGTGATTGCATGATATTTAACATCCTCCAAAGGAGGAGTGCAACTTCAAAATAGACATGTAAGAGCCTTTTCCAAATAGAACTACACAAGCATAAATTTACAAGTGCAAGGAATGACTCAATTTAAACTTTTTCTTTATACTTAGTATCTTATGGGCCAGCCGAGCCAGCGCTGCAAGAGATTGAGATCGGCCCGTTTATTAAATATATCACGTTTGGGTAGATTGTTGCTGTCTTAAATTCTACTTCAAATCGTGTCAAATCGGCCAAACTGAACTTCCGAGCTGCCCAATTTGTGTACACTTGAATTGCACAAAAACCAGCTTGTTTTGACCTGGACTAACGGCTGTTACAGAATTCCATCCATTATTTTTTAAAAAGACAATTCTGCCCTCGAAAGTTCGTATGGCAATGGCTGCTGAATCTACTCGACTATGTCGTGGGCCCCACAATGATGCTTGTGTTTAATCCACACCGTCCATCCTTCGTAGATCAAGATTTCGGGGCATGACACAAAAAATGAAAAAGACTGAAATCTCACATGGACCCCACAAGATATAACAGTGACAATTAAAACCTACCGTTAAAAAATACTAGGGCCCATTTCTTGTAGTGTGGTCTACGTGAGATTTGGATATGCCTCATATTTCGGCCCATACCCTAAAATGACCTTGAAAAATGGATGGATGGTGTGGATGTAACACATATGTCATGGTGGGGCCATAATTATTGAAGCTCCAACGTGGAAGGTGGTGTTAGGAGGCGGATTTGCGGGGAAAGCCTTTGCAGGAAGTTCTAGGCTGGGATCTTAGGTGGGCCCACTGTTATGTCTGTGATAAATCAACCCTGACCATCCATTTTGCGAGCTCATTTTAGGATAGTTGACCAGAAATGATTGAGATCCAAGACTAAAGTGGGACACATAAGAGGAAACAGTGGGGATTGGGCAACCACCATTGAAAAATTGGTATTAGACTAATTTTTTGTTTTTTCAATTCATCCCCCCAGGGAATGGCCTTATAAATGGTTTGGACGTCATATAAACATAAAGGTAGAGCCTAGGAAGGTTTCAATGGTGGGAAATTACTTCCCTAGTTTTTCCTCTCTTGTGTCTTATTTGACTCTTGGATCTGGCTCAGTTTTGTTCTAACTTACTAAAATGACCTCAAAAAACAGATGGACGTGTGGATTTTTCACAAACATCACAGTAGACCCCACCTAAGTTCCACAGGCTACTACACGCGAAAGGTTGTAACAGGAAATACGCCTGTGGTGGGCACGGATTAGGTGTTACCCAGGTAACAATTTAGTGGGTGTTACCCTGACTGTAGGGCCCACCTTGATGATATGTTGTATATCCACCGTTTGTCTCTTTTACCATTCCATTTTAGGACGCAGCCCGAAAATTAAGCATATCCAAATCTCAGGTGGGCCATTCCACAAGAAACAGTGATGATTGAATGCTCACCATTAAAAACTTTCCAAAGTCCACTGTAAGAAGATCCGTAATGTATATTTTCCATCCAACCCATTGATAAGGTCAACGGGAACTGGATGAAGGGAAAAAACAGATATTAACTTGATCCAAAACTCTTGTGGCCTATGAAAAAGCTTAATTGTCATTCACTACTTTTTTCAGTGGTGTGGTCCACCA
This sequence comes from Liriodendron chinense, assembly GCA_003013855.2. NCBI lineage: Eukaryota > Viridiplantae > Streptophyta > Magnoliopsida > Magnoliales > Magnoliaceae > Liriodendron > Liriodendron chinense. The sequence continues at coordinate 652,116 of PVNU02002456.1, forward strand.
TAGATCTCAAACCACCACTGAAGTGCTGGCAAGCCGATCGGGTACTACCCCACAAGTACGGGCGCGGATCTGCTAGTCCAGTGGGACTAGCATAAGGGGTGGTTTTAAATCTTTGTGGGCCCCACCATGGTGTGTGTGTTTTATCCACGCGGTCCATCCATTTTTCCATCTTATTTTAAGGCACGATCCCAAAAAATGAAACAGATCTAAATCTCAGGTGGACCACAACACAGGAAAACAGTGATGATTGAACGTGCACCATTAAAATCTTCCTAGGGCCCACTGTAATGTTTATTTGCCATCCAACCTGTTGATAAGGTCACATAGACTTAGATGAATGTAAAAAAACAAATATCAGCTTGATACCAAAGTTCTGTGTAGCCCAAAAAAAATTCAACGGTAAGAGTCAATCCCCACTGTTTTCTGTGGTGTGGTCCACCTGAGATTTAGATCTATCTCATTTTTTGAATCCTGACTTAAAATAAGATGGAAAAATGGATGGACGACTTGTGTAAAGCACATACATCATGGTGGGGCCACAGAGATCTGCATCCTTTTTGGGATCATGCCCTAAAATCATCTTTCAAAGTAGATAAACAGCTTTCGTATATCATGGTGGGCCTCATAGAGCCCATAACAGGCCTCATAGAGCCCACAACAGGCCCATCCATCTCTAAATAGGTCCCGTGGGGGTAGTACCCAAATACCGTCCCTCACATAGGGTGGGGGTGGGAAGTTGGCCATGAGAGAGGGAGGCCGGTTGCAGACCAACCAAAATATAGGCGTGCATACGGCATTGTCCTTAGAAATTTCAGTCACAAAACCATTTGGTTTAGAGAAGCCATACTTCACATATAAATTATGTAGTTGCAAGGGTTCAGAACCTTGCCTCATTGGTAGACTCTGTGGAGTTTCAACAGGAGGTCTTGGTTTCGAAATCTACGCTGCTAACACTTTCACATAGAAGTTCCACATTCGAAATTGTTGCATTGGATCTATTACTAAATTCTCTTGGCTTAGATCTTTTTCTCCTTTGATCTCCTAAGATAAACCATGCCTATTCGAAAGTTTTCAGTTGTGCACTCTGGCCAAAGGTTCAAAACTTTAAAGGAAAAAATATATGGCGAAATGAATTCAGAATTGCCATTACAATTGATCGGCAATGTGAATAACTCTGTTTTAGATGATGTCGAAGCGGTGGATACACCCGAATCATGCATGGCAATAAATAGTACCACTTTTAAAGGATAATTTAAACCTGGCTTGCGCAGACTTATCTATGAGTCTCAGGGCTATTGAGTTATACTGCTAGTAGTTTTATCAATTGAATTACACATACCAATTTATGGATCTGAACCGTTCACTAAATTTAGAACAAATTGTATTGTCTACGAGGCACAAATGGCACTAACTGAATGACCCAATCCATCCTCGATTGGGTCTTACTTTTTTTCGAGCCATGGATGGGATGGCTAAGATTGCCTAACAAAAGAGGTAATCATGTAACCGGTAAACCATTATCACGAGTCAAGAGATGTACGAAGCAGGGATGCAATTGTCTAGATAATAATATCGATGGTTAGGATGGTCTTGATCATAATCTCTGTGGTTTGGATGGTCTAGATTGTAAGTTTCGATGGTGTGAATAAAAGTATCGATGGTTTGGATTATAATATTGGTGGTCTTGATGGTTTATGTCACAATATTGAAGATTTGGATAATTCAGATCATAATATCCATGGTCTGGATGGTCTAGAACATGTAACAATCATTCATATGTGTTGGATCGATGGATCATAATATTCATTTTAGTGTGCCGGTTTATAATTCCCAATATATGTAGTTGCCCTCTGTTCATTTTATGAAGAATGGCATTTTTGTCATTTTCTATGTGATGAAGTGGATGGTTGTTAGTCATTTCATTCAGAAAGTGGTGAAATAAGCACAATCCATATTTGTAAGGGCCTTCTGCTTGTTGCTCAGGGGCCCTGTTCCTAGACCGGGTAGGTATCGGTTGCATTAAAATAGGTCCCGAGTCCAGGATCATGGGTTAGGCAGGGCCTTCTTCCTGTTTGTTTCTCTTGAATTATACTATAGGCGGTCCTGGATCATTTTCAATCCTTAGGCCCGCCATCAAGTCTAGAACACATTATATGTAGGGCTGTAAATGGTCGGGTTTGGGACAGGTTTAGCCAAAACCAGATCCACCCATTTATTAAATGGGTCGGGGTCAAATTTTAGACCTAGACCCTTTTACTAAATAGGCGGGTTTGGGTCGAGTCTGAGTCAACCCCATCAGACCCATTTACAAATGGGTCTGGATCTGGCAGAGGGAGATCCACCAAGATTTATTAATAAATGGGTCGGGTCTGAGTCTAGTATGTTAGCATTTTTACCGGGTTTAAAATTGGGTCGGGAAAGGTCCAAGCTTGGATGGGTCCGATGCAACATAGACCAAACCTGCCCATTTACTAAATGGGTTTGGGTCAAGTTGGGTCAGTTGGGTGAGGCCTAATATAAAGGAAACCAGATCCAAACTCGTTTAGCAACTGGATGACCCAACCCTAACTGTTTAACAAATGGGTCAGGTCTCAATCGGGTCTAAATGGGTTGGGTCTCGGTACCCCATCGGGTCCATTGACCCATTTACAACCCTTATTACATGGGCTGCTAGCCAAAAATCATATTGAATGATCTAATCCATCATGGATTCAGTCTTACTTTTCCCAAGCCATGTAGGGGATGGTTAAGATTGCTTAATAAAAGAGGTTTTTCTTAGTCGTGTAATTGGCAAACCGTTATCATGAGTCAAGCAATGTATGAAGCAGGGATGCAAGGATGGTCTCGATCATAATAACCATGGTCTGGATGATCTGGATCATAATATTCATAATTTCAATGGTGCAAATAAGAGCATTGACGGTTTGGACTATAATATTGCTGATGTTGAGAGTTTATATCACAATATTGAAGATTTGGATAGTTCAGATCATTATATTCATGATCTAGGTTGTCTAGATCATGTAACGATCATTTATATCATAATATTCACGGCTTGGATTGATGGATCACAGTATTCATTTTGGAGTGGTATTTTGTAATTTCCAATGTATGCAGGGGCACTCTGATCATTTTATGAAGGGCCCTTAGCCATTTTTAATGGAAGATGTTGAGAGAAACACCCACTTTGGAGGAATAAAACCTGTAAACCTATAAACCACATGGTGTGGCCCACCTGACTTTTGAATTGTGCAGATTTTTGGGAGTCCCTTATTTCTAGTGGGGTGCACCAGTTGAATGAGATAAACACACGTACACACTAGAATGGGGCCCTTGCACACCATCTGGAAAGGTCCTATGATGTGGTCCACATGAATCTTGGGTTGGGCTGACTTTTGGCCTGAGGGTGGACATTGTGGGGCAGTGGGCCCCACATAGCTCGACCGCATTGTAAGTTACTGTACTGCCGACTGTATTGAAACATTTCCCTTCTTTCTAATGCACTTTTATGTCACTTGTATTTTTTGTAATCCACATAATTGAATTTCACGTAGAAAATTCATAGTCACAAACTCATTGGGCTTTGAGAAGCTACATTTCACATAAAAAATTTACAGTCAGAGCCCATTTCATCTAGAGAAGCAATATTTCACGTAGAAAATTCATAGTCACAAACATCCATAGAAATTCCATGGTCACAAAGATCATTTGGTCTAAAGAAACAATATTTCACAGAAAAATTTCATAGTCACAAACCCATTTGGCTTAGAGAAGCTATATTTAACATGGAAGTTTTATAGTCACAAACCCATTTGGTTTAGAGAATCTATATTTCACATAGAAATTTCATAGTCACAAACCCATTTGATTTAGAGAAGCTATGTACATAGGTATTGGTAATTCACAAAAAGTGGGGGTTACCCAAATTCAAATCCATTGATGTTACTCAAAATGGTGGTCTATAAAATAATAATAATAATAATAATAATAATAATAATAATAAACCCATTCCAACTACTAAATTCTCTTGGCTTAGATTTTTTTATTTTCCTCCTAAGAAAAAAAGATGGTGAAACAAAGGTTCCGCCATCTAATTAATGGCAAAATTAGAAGGTGAAAAGTTTAAGGTTTCCATGTTACAATTAATCTGCAAGAAAAAGAAAAAAAAAAATGATTTACGCCAATGTGAGTGATTTCGCTGCAGATGATGCTGCTGCGATGGAGGGTATTGTTAGTTGTCTCGGCAGTGGTTCTAGTGACCAAACAGTTCCAGTTAACAGCTATGATGAGAGTACTGGAAAGAAATGGGACTTGTGTCTGAGGAAGCAGCAGAACGTGTACTTCTTCAAAGGGGAGTGGGCGGATATGATAAATAAAATCATGAGGGACCAAGAGGGCAATATACAAATATGGGGCTGCCCAGTGGCTCCTCGGGCCCGCCCTGTCTGCTTCGTGTTCAGCTCTAACCTTTAGCAGAAGAGAGTGATTGTGAAAGAAATGTTGCAATCACGCCACATGATCAGCAGGTCCATGAAATCGTTCAGCACCGATACCATTATGTATCACCCCATTACACGCAGTATTAGCTCTGTTTCGGGCTTATTTGCAGCTGATATAGCTGCATCATTCATGGGTGATATGTAATACCGGTTTCGTAGGATTCTTTGAAATAAATAAGAGAAATGCTTCAGCACTTTCAGAGCTGCTATTTGTTTTATCAGTTGAGTTGCACTCTCCAATTTATGCATATTCTGAACTGTCTATTAAATCTAGAATTCGTTTTATAGGCTACTGGACAAAAATCACACTGATTATCTAACAAAAGATATTCTTCGTAATCATGTAAATGGTAAACTGTTATAATGGGTCAAGAGGTGTATGAAGTAGGGAGGCAACAGTCTAGATAATAATACCCATGGTCAGGATGGTCTAGATCACAATGTCCATGGTTTGGATGGTCTGGATCATAATATTGATGGTTTGGATGGTGTAGATAAAAAGTATTGGCGCTCTTAATGGTTTAAATCTTGTAATGATCATTTATATCTTTATATTCATGGATCATAATATTCATTTTATGGTGGCATTTTGTTATCATGTTAATAGATGGTGTTTAATGCAAATGGAACCAAAGAGAGTTAAAAGAGAGAGTTGACTTCAACAATAGGCATTCAATACTTCCTGCTTCCTGCCGCGTGTTTCACTTGAGTTTTGAATCTACCTCATTTTTTGGGCCACGTCCTAAAATGATCAGGCAAAACTGGTGGACTGGACCTGTGAGTCACAAACACCATATGGTGGGCCTCAATGGTTGGCTTTCAATATTTTCTATTTTCTGCCATGATGCCCACTTGAGCTTTGGATTTGCAGCCTCATCTTTGGGTCCACCACCTAAAATGATCTAGTGAAATTGGTGGACGGGTTGGACTTGTCACAAACTTCACAGTTGGCCCTGGGTATTTCAATGGTGCTCATTCAGTGTTCACTATTGCCTTTCTTGTGGCCCACTCCAACTTCAGATTTACCTCAATTTTGGGCCAAATTGGTGGATGGGGTGGATTTCTTATAAACATCACGGTGGGCCCCATGACCTTGTCATTGTTGGGCATTTAGTGCACACCGTTTACAAGATGCAAGATTGAGAGAGAATGACTTCAATGTTGGGAGTTTTAATACTCACTGCTTTCCTGTCGTGTTATAACTTTTGTTTTGGATCTGCCTCATTTTTTGGCTCATGCACTAAAATGATCCAGCGAAGCTGATAAACAGGCTGAGTTTGTCGCAAACATCGTGGTGGGCCCAAGTGTTTCGATGGTGGGCATCCAATACTCATTGTTTTCTTCCATGTGGCCCACTTGAAGTTTGGATCCGCCTCATCTTTAGGCTCACCACCAATAATGATCTAGCGAAAGCAAAACTGGTAAACTGGAAGGGTTTGTCAGTGATCCAAAACTCAATAAAGTCCCACCGTAAGAAACTGTGAGGATTGAACAAGCACCATTGAAAACACTTGGGGGCCACGAAAGATTAGGTTTTGGGTGATGTTCGTGTTTTCCCTATATCTTGGTGAGAGGCTTGGATTCATTATAAACATCAAGGTGGGCCTCAAGAAGGTTTGAAATGGCGGGCTTTACTATCCCCACTGTTTTTTGTGATGAGGCCCACTTGATTTTGTATCTAATTCACTTTTGGGCTTGACGTTTATTTGGCATCCAACCTGTTCATAGGGTCACATAGACATGGATGAATGGAAAACTCACATATCAGCTCAAAATGTCCCCAACAGGATTTCAAGGGTAGGCGTCGAATTCCCACTATTTCCTATGGTGTGTTCCCCACAAACATAGAGCCGGGATGGCCTGAGTTTTGGTGTAACATTCATCAGTAAATGGATTTGATATGGTGGGCCCCATATAGCAGTTTATAAGGTTTTATTGTGAGACTTAAACTTAATGCGGAATAATAGGATCGTCTATGCATCAATAATCGAGATTCCATACTGTAATCTTAAAGCCATACCTGATTGGAAAGACATTCCCGATGCCGCCGTGTTGCAGAGAAGAACTCTTGGTCTTCCGCACCTTACACCTTTAAAAGAATCACTCAATGGGACTAAGGTTTTCTCTTATGTGTTGGTGAGGGGACCAAGACGTATATTTATAGGAAAGAGGGCCAGAGAAGCTTACCCATCACACTTCTCTCCTCTAGGGTCTCCACACCATAGGTTTCCATATCTGGCTTAATAACCGCGTATAGGGAACACGGTTCAAGCGTCCCGCCCCAAACCTATTTGCAATGATCACAACTATAGTGGGGCCCACTGAATCGCTCAGTCTGAATAATCCAACGGTCATGATCTAAACTGATGATCATGTGTGGCCCACCTAATGGAGTCTTACATTCTCCCACTTGGGCTACACTGATCTCTGAAAGAAAACAAAACATTTTATTTTATTTTGTGAAGAATAATTTTATAAAACGCATTTGTTTCAAAAGTTCCTAATGGGCGCCCTACTGATTTCAAAACAATACCATTGGATAATTATGAGCAACGCTTGTCAGATCCGGTCCATCAAGACCACTGATATTGAATCATGGTAGTCAACACAACATTTCATATTTGTTCGAAGTGTGACAAGTCACAATCACAAATACCAATAGCCTTAACGACATGGATCACTGATATGGGGTGTGGTATGAAGATTACACGTCTTATGTGATCATACGTGTTTATCTTCAAGTGGTCCTACTGAACGTGTCTCCAAGACACAAACCAAAGTCTTGCTTACTCAAAACTAAATGTGCACACTGAAGGAGAAGCAAGATATAAACTGAAAAATAGAATCATCAATGCATAAAAGATATCTCTAAAAATGTCTGGACATAATCGGATCATACATGAAAACTCCCACTACTGAAATACATCATTGGGATCAACAACTCCCATAGACGTCACATGCTCCTTAAAGAGCGTGATAGGAAGGCCTTTAGTGAGAGGATCCGCTATCATCTGCCTTGTGCCGATGAGTTCCACAGACACTTGACGATTCTGAACTCTCTCCTTCACAACAAGATATTTGATGTCAATGTGCTTTGACCTCGATGAATGCTTGTTGGAGAAGTTAACTGCAGCTGAACTATCACAATAGATTTTCAATGGTTTCGGGATCATCTGCACAACCCGTAAACCAGAGAAAAAGCTCTGAAGCCAGACCGCCTGATTCGTGGCTTCATGACAAGCTACATACTCTGCTTCCATGGTAGATGATGCCGTAATCGACTGTTTCACGCTCTTCCATGATACGGCTCCACCAACCATCATGAATACATAGCCCGAGGTGTACTTCTTGCTGTCGAAACAACTAGCAAAATCTGCATCTGTATATCCTACCAACTCCAAATGGTCGGATCTCCTGTATGTGAGTTCGAAGTCCTTTGTCCTTTGCAGGTAGCGCAACACTTTCTTTACAGCTATCCAATGATTCATTCCTGGATTGCTAAGGTACCTGCCCAACATTTCAACCACAAAAGCTATATCTGGACGCGTACAAACCTGAGCATACATGATGCTCCCTACTGCTGACGCATACGAATAACTTTCATCTTGTCCTTTTCTAGGTCATTCTTAGGACACTGAAATTGACCAAACTTGTCACCTTTTACAATAGGTGCTTGGCCAGGAGCACAACCTTGCATTCCAAACCTTTCGAGGACCCTATCAATATAGGCCTTCTGCGACAAGCCAAGTCATCCACGTGATCTGTCCCGGCTAATCTGAATGCCGATGACAAATGAAGCATCACCAAGATCTTTCATCTCAAAATTTTGAGATAGAAATTTCTTAGTCTCACGCAACAATCCAATATCACTACTGGCCAATAAAATGTCGTCAACATACAAGACCAAAATGATAAACTTACTCCCACTGATTTTCACATATATGCACTCATCCGCAGTGTTTTCAATGAAACCATATGAGGAAACGACTTCATGGAACTTTAGGTACCACTGTCATGATGCCTGTTTCAACCCATAAATGGACTTCTTAAGTTTGCAGACCATGTGTTCTGAGCCTTTGGCTTTAAAACCTTCTGGCTGCAACATATATACGTTCTCCATTAGATCTCCATTGAGAAACGCAGTTTTTACGTCCATTTGATGTAGCTCCAAATCCATATGAGCCACAAGAGCCATAATGATCCTAAAGGAGTCTTTCTTAGATACAGGTGAGAAAGTCTTCTTAAAGTCAATGCCCTCACGCTGAGTGAAACCCTTTGCAACTAGCCTGGCTTTATACCTTTTGATATTGCTCTTAGAGTCCCGTTTAGTTTTAAATACCCATTTGCAACCAATCGGCCTAATCCCTTCAGGCAATTCAACAAGGTCCCAAACTTTGTTGTCCTTCATGAATTTCAATTCATCCTTCTTGGCATCGAACCAATGAGAAGAATCCGCACTTTGTTCGACCTGTGAAAGGGATACAGGATCCTTTTCAACCCCAATGTCAAACTCATGCTCCTGCAAATAGATGATGTAATCATCTGGTATTGCAGATCTTCTCTCTCTCTCTCTATGTGATCATCTTCATGGCTCATTATTCTGAATTGGGTTTTCCATTTCCTCATCAGTGGGTTGTATTTGAGGTTGTACATGGTCGTCCATAGGGATCTTAGGGTCCACTGTTGGACGGACAACCATGTTACTCTGAATGATTGTGGTGGGAATCACAATCTGCTCTTCCTCAAATACAATATCTCTTAAATTTGTGCTCCCACTATCTTCAGTGTTCTCAATAAACCTAGCATTCCCAGTCTCAATGACTCTCATGGAATATGATGGACAATAAAATCTGAATCCTTTTGATCTTTCTGGGTATCCAATAAAGAAGCAACTAACAGTTCTAGGGTCAAGTTTTCTTTCATGCGGGTTATACGGTTTGGACTTCTGCAGGACAACCCCATACATGAAAATATCGTAGACTAGGCTTTCGCCCTGTCCACAATTCATATGGAGTTTTCATTATAGCCTTACTTGGGACCCTATTAAGGATATGCACAGCCATTTTCAACGCATCACCCCACAAAGATTCTGGCAACGTAGAATTACTAATCATAGATCGCACCATGTCCTTTAGGGTGCGATTACGCCTTTCCGCTACACCATTTTCCTCTGGAGTACCAGGCATGGTGTACTGGGCGACGATGCCACAATCTTGTAGGTATCTAGCGAATGGACCTGGATTACGCCCAGATTCATCATACCTTCCGTAGTACTCACCACCACGGTCGGATCTAACGACTTTGATCTTCCTGTCGAGTTGATTCTCGACTTCAGCCTTATAGATCTTAAATGTATCCAGGGCGTCTGATTTTTCATTAATAAGGTACAAGTACCCATAACGAGAGTAATCATCTATAAAAGTGATAAAATACTTCTGCCCATTCCAGGATGCTATAGGGAATGGTCCGCAGATGTCTGTATGAATCACTTCTAAGAGTCCTACGCTCCTAGTGGCACCATTTTTCCTTATTCTAGTCTGTTTACCTTTAATGCAATCAATACAAACCCCAAAGTCTAAGAAGTCTAGGGAGTGAAGAATTCCTTCACGTACAAGCCTTTCCAATCTCTCACGAGAGATATGGCCTAATCGCCTGTGCCATAGCATGGAGGAATTCTCACAATCTAAACTTCGTTTGATGCCTTTAGTGTTTCCATGTGAGGAGTTAATGCTGTATACATGTGAAACATCCAAATCTAGCTGATAAAGGTTATTAATTAAAGTACCAGAACCAATCACAATTGAATCATAGTAAATGCTTAATTTTCCACTTGCAAATTTAAACTCATAACCAAATTTGTCCAAACGAGAAATGGAAACCAAATTGCGCCTTATAGAAGGCACACAAACAGTATCTACTAGATCAAGAAAGTGTCCTGATGATAACCTAAGCCTACAGACTCCAATAGCTTCCACGTTTGCTCTAATGCCGTTCCCCATATAGACAGATCTCTCTGCATCAGTTGGCGTCCGGCTTTGGAGCATATCCTGCATGGAATTACAAATGTGAATAGTTGCACCAGAATCTATCCACCAGGAGTCTGTGGACATATCAGCTAAATTTGATTCAAAACAGACTAAAATATGGTCTTTACCCTTAGAAACGAGCCATGCTTTAAATTCTTCACAATCCTTCTTCTGATGACCAGGCTTCTTGCAGAAGAAGCAGCCATCATTAGGACCCTTCCTTTTCTTCTTAAATGTCTTTTCAGACTTAGGCTGATTGCCACCCGCAGGACTCGTAGAACTTTTCCCTGAAGTGTGCTTTCTTTTCTTATTTCCTTTTCGTCCTTGACCAGATGTCACTAGGTGTGCACTTTGTGTCTTGCTCGACCTTCTGAGTCTCTCTTCCTCCTGAACGCACTGAGATATCAGTTCGTTCAATGTCCACTTTTCCTTTTGAGTATTGTAGCTGATTTGGAATTGACTGAATTGTGGAGGGAGGGAGTTCAGAACCAAGAAAATCAGGAGTTCATCCTCAATCTTAAGGTCTAATGCGCGGATTTTAGCTACCACATCAGACAATCCACCAATGTACTCCCTGATATTTCCTTGACCGTAATAGGTGGCTTGAGTCAATTTATATAAAAGTGAACTCAGCTCAGCTTTATCCGATTTCTGAAATCGTTTTCCTATTTCAGTCAAGAAATCTTTAGCTTTCTCAATGTCGGGCATGACACCCTGCATGGTCTCAGAAATCGAGTTCTTTATGATCTTGAGACACATCTTATTTGACTTGGTCCAGGCCTTATAGTGAGCCTTTGCTGATTCCGTACTAGAGTCAGTTGGAATGGGAGGCTCTACTTCCTCCAGGGCCAGATCCAAGTCCATGCAACCTAGGACTATTTCAACGGACGACTTCCATTTGGAATAGTTGGACCCAGTAAGCAAAGGTATGGAATTGAATTGGGTTGGAATATTGGAAACAGTCATAGCTGGACATTCAAAGCATAAAACTCACATTAATAATTAAGTTCCATATAACAATGCATAAACATAAACCACAAATATCATGCATGTATGAACATTCGATTGATTTGGGCCTTCAATCAAATGACCCAGAATGATGATGGGCCATAATCATCAAAATCTAGCAAGAGCCCAGCGTATCATCACGATTCCTCCTTTGGGCGAAATTGTAACATACAGGAGGCTCTTCTGAACCTGAAGCTGACCAATGTTGGTGAAATAAATCTAAGACGCCCATCACCTTTGGGTGAAATGAATCTCTCAGACCTATATCACCATCACCAACCACTTCATCCCGCTCACATCCAGCCAAACTATGATACTTCTTTGTTCTGAACACCGCTCGCCTGAATATGAACGCAACTGAATGCAATCCTATAATGGAGGGTCACTGAATTCCATATACAGAAGTTTAGAAGTAGAAATCTTTGCCAATTGAGGTCACTTTGGTGGTTAACACAACCAGCTCCAATCCCACTCCTAGACTCAAGGATTGCTTAATGGTCTTGCCCACAACAGACCATATCTCAAAATTTCTGATTCGGCCTAAAATATGGCTGACGTTGACATCTTCTAAAGTGATGGTTGGATTATATACTTAATGGTCAACAACTAAATATCAGCCTTAAACATATGGGTAATGGCCCTATTTTAGGCCAAATCAGAACTCAACAGTATATAACCATATTTACTGAATTACTAGGGCCATTTATCAAGTGTAACCTACCAACCATCAATTACTTAATCGGTTTTACTTAAATTGAAGAGATGGCCCAAGTATACTAATATAATGGTTAAGATTGACAAGTCCAAGCTAACTGAAGTGGGCCGTACAATGTCCAAAACGAAAATTTGTAATCGGCCCTAGGTTGGGCCCAAAATGTGCCTTCAAGTGGCCACTTAAAATTGGGATTGCGCCAGTCTGATTTTGGGCCTGTATGGCCTGGCCAAATGGACCGGGCCCATCGGGCCTGTCCACTGAGCTGGGCCTGTCAGGCCTGGCCAAATGGACCGGGCCTGATGGGATATCAAAACAGGACCTGATGCGGCCCGCTCGTCAAGACAGCAGTTATCCGCTATATACGCAACGCCCAAAACAGCAACGCACTAGACCTGTGCAAACCCTAGAAATGGAAACCACCGATTTGGATATTGCTAGCAATGCAATATCCCAAATCAGAAAATCTCCACGGCAGCCGCTGCTTTCCTAAACGGGTCGACGAAACCCTAGCCACCATGAGACCACTACAGCAGAAAATGGAAACCGCCGCATGCTCTACCACTGCCCAAAACAGCAACAGACCACCGGAATGCATGGATTCAGCCATCGGATCCCTTTTGCTCTTCATCATCTCCATCTTTCGGCAACAGCAGTGATATCTAATGTTTCCAAAACATCAAACCCTCGCCAAAATCGATCGCCATCACCAATGGTTGGTAGCTCTCACGGGCATGAGGCAAGATCTGACAGCCATCAATGGTTGCAGCCATGATCAATCTCACGGTGATGGCGATGGGAGAATGTTACTGCCATAATGTTGCCGCAAACCCTACCTCAGCAGGACGAGACCTGGGCCGCCGCCATCTGAATTTCTTCCATGATAGCCATGGCCATCGGAGGTCTGGGCACCCCAGATCCGGCGACCTCAATGCCGGAATCGACCCACCACCGTCTATCTCAATGGTTGTGTTCAATCAGCAATGGTGAGCGGCAGCAATGGCAGATGATGGGCAGGATGTCACCGCCGTTAGCCATTGCTGGCGATGATGGAGATCAGCAGGGTGTCACCGCCATCAGATCTTCATCGTTGATGTGTTGGCCATACACCCAATCGATGATGGCTGCCTCAACCCCAAAAACAAGGCAGCGACCCTGATGATCTCTCCCTTTTTTTTTATTATATCCTGTACGTTTCAAGACAGTGATTTTGGCAGCCGGATCTGCCAGATACAACAACCATCAGCTATGGTTGGTGATAGCTGCTATCTATATCCACAGTCGTTCAAGCTCCATGGACGGCTGAGATTTTCAATTGGCTTCAACAATTCCAATATATCAAGCGTTTTAGAAACCCTGGCTTGATTGGATCTTGAAACAGGGCAGCTGTCTTGCTGCATGAGGTTGGACGGCGATGGCTGTAAAAAAAAAAAATCATGTCTATAGCACCAAACACCATCTCCAATGGCAAGTGTGCGACAGTCACAATGCCATATCGGTCCGATGATGGATCCCAAAGCGGAAATCCTCTACTAAGAAAACCCAAATCATCGGACTGAACGGGCATTCAAAATCCCAATGATTGACAAGGGATTCACGAATCCACCACGATTGATGCATAGTAAGCTTTGATACCAACTGTGAGACTTAAACTTAATGCGGAATAATAGGATCGTCTATGCATCAATAATCGAGATTCCATACTGTAATCTTAAAGCCATACCTGATTGGGAAGACATTCCCGATGCCGCCGTGTTGCCGAGAAGAACTCTTGGTCTTCCGCACCTTACACCTTTAGGAGAATACTCAATGGGACTAGTGTTTTCTCTTATGTGTTGGTGAGGGGACCAAGACGTATATTTATAGGAAAGAGGGCCAGAGAAGCTTACCCATCACACTTCTCTCCTCTAGGGTCTCCACACCGTAGGTTTCCATATCTGGCTTAATAACCGCGTATAGGGAACACGGTTCAAGTGTCCCGCCCCAAACCTATTTGCAATGATCACAACTATAGTGGGGCCCACTGAATCGCTCAGTCTGAATAATCCAACGGTCATGATCTAAACTGATGATCATGTGTGGCCCACCTAATGGAGTCTTACATTTATTTGTTGGGTGTCCTCTTCCAACTGTTCCTCAAGACATGGCCCGCCAAAGTTTCTGATTACATTGGTTGTTGGCCGCATGGACTAACCTCAAAGGGTTAGATCTGATGCACACATCAAAGTGAGGCCGACAGAGGTCATCTCTACCGTAACTTACCCTCAAGTTGACACTATATGATCATTTTCCTTGGAATAAACTGAAAAGATGGCCCAGTGACAAAATCTGAGTTGGGTTGGGTGTGGAGGCATGTGGCTTGGACATGGATTGGGTTTTTAGGCTTGATAATCAATTGGACTGGATCTATATCTGCATATGCCATAAGTCCCAACAAATTCACCCAAACTAGAGTTGTACACTAGTCAAACCAAGATGAGCTTGGCACAACTCAGCTCAGTTCAGTCAGCAGCCTACCTCAGTCTCAAGCTTGACTGGCAAGCTCGGCTCGGTTCAGTTAGCAGCTAGAGCCAGCTCGAGTCAAGTACGAGCTTTCGATCCGAGTTCAGTTTAGCTAGGGCGAAAAGAAAAAAAAAAAAAAAAAAAAAGAAGGTGCTTGGGCGCATAAATTTTTTAAAGTGTAGGGATTTGAGCGGAGTCGAACAAAGTAAAGTTTAAGCCGAGCTTGGCACCGAGTCGAGTCGAGCTCAAGTCAACTCGATCTTCGAATGCAAAAAAATAGCTCGGCTCGGATCGAGCCTAGCCTTCGATCTGAGCCGAATCGAGCTTCTTTGAGCCGAGTTGAGTAAGTTAACTGAGCTAGCTTGGCTCATGTTCAGCTCTAACCCAAACATGCCCGATTTCTATAGTTGGCATGTTGAGTATTTCAGTAGTGGGCCTATATCAGCCCACGCCCAGTTCCTAATCCTTAGGGTTAGCTCAGACTTTGGCCTTTAGCTCATGGGCTAGATCTGGACATGATTGGCCCATCCCAATCTGACCGCATGTGGTCCAAATGCCAAAAATAATATGCTAGTAACTGCCCTTTATTTCTTTGAGGTCTGTTTGGATGCACTTTCTCAAACCATCATTTGATCTCCCATAAACCATACAAGTGCTAAAAACCAGAAATCAATTGGATTGCTTTCCTGCGAGTGGACCAACAAAATCAAGAAAACTCCCTTTTTCATGAATTGCATCCAAACCGGCCCTTATGCTTCTAAGTCATATCCAAAATTGAGCAATGGTCCCTATTTTGGCAGAAAAAAAACCCACAACTATGAAGTAAAAATGACTTAGTTCTACAACTTTGTGGTTGTATTTCTATTCTCAACTGGACTTGAGGGGAAGGATTACATGGAGTTGACTGTGGGGCCCACCACAGTGTGCCTGTGGCATCGAAACCTTACAGCATGTGCACCCCCTCATGTTGAGCCATGATCTTAAAATCAGCCTGATTCAAAACCCAGCAGAGCACTCTGAAGAAACAACGAAAAGTCGTGTGTAAAACCTATAAACCACAGGAACCACCGACCCCGTGGTGTGTTGAGAAAACTTTTGCTACACCCACGAGTTAGCTACGCTAGCTACACCGGGTGTAGCAATGACCCACCATGATATTATGTGTTGTATCCACGCCGTTCATCCACTTGGTGAGATCATTTTAGGGCATAACACTGAAAATGAGGCAGATCCTAGATCCAAAGCACAAGTGGACCCGGCACATCTAGTTGTGATGATCGGTTTAGATCATGACCGTTGGATTATTCAGATTGAGCGATTCAGTGGGCCCCACTATAGTTGTGATCATTACAAATAGGTTTGGGGCAGGACGCTTGAACCGTGGTCCTTATTCGCAGTTATTAAGCCAGATATGAAACCTATGGTGTGGAGACACTAGAGGAGAGAAGTGTGATGGGTAAGCTTCTCTGTTTCTCTTTCCTATAAATATATGTCTGGTTCTTAGAGGAGAAGAGTCTGATGGATGATACACTGGCACTTACAAATTACATACTCGGAACCCAATTACTTCAAAATAAACTGTCCAAATTACCCGTACCAGTTTTGATGTGTCATTAGACGATCGGATTGGTGGACAATTACTGGACGGTTGAAAATGATAGGCTAGAATAGTTTAAAGAATCTTGTTTTGCATCTTTTAACTAGAGACAATGGAGTTCCACAATTCACACGGTTTAATTTGAGTTAAAGTTATGCCACGTGTACAATTTCACTGCGCCTGCGTATCAAGTGTCATGCGCCGCCTGCGTATCAAATAACCAGCCGGCCTTAGTACCTTTCTGTTTGCGATTACAAAGTCAATCGTCCCCAAATCAACGCGGCACAGGAAGAAGAAGTTCTGTAGCAGAGGTGAAGTAGTTCGAATGCTTCCCATTTTCTATTTTATTCCAATCGCCTTCTTCGTTGTTGTTTGGATCTTTTTCTTTATTTCTCATTTTTAGCAATTGATGGTTTGTCATCATCTCCCAACTGTTTCCCTTGGTGGGGCCGACCTAAATTTCGAATTAGGCTGATTGTTGGCCTCATGGACTAACATCAAAGGGGTGAATCTGATGCACACATCAAAGTAAGGCCCTACAGAGGTTATCTCCACCGTAACCTACCCTTGAGTTGATACTACATGATCATTTTCCTTGGAATAACCAATAAGATGGTGGGTCCCATTCTGCTTTGGGCTGAGTGTCGAGGCCTGTGGGTTGACGTGGACGGGGTTTTTAGGTCTGATAGTCAATTGGGCTGGATCTATGTCTGGAATTGTCAAAAGTCCCAACAAATTCGCCCAGACAACGCCCAGACAAGCCCTGATTGTCATAGTTGGTGTGTTGAGTATTTCAGTAGTGGGTCTGTTCTGGCCCAAGACCAGTTCCTTATCCTTATGGTTAGTTTGGACTTTGGCCACTACGTCTGTTGGGAAAAATTGTGATCCGCCCGCAATGGAAGAAGCGAGAAATTAAACAAAATAATCACCAACAACACATACTAAGCACCAACTGACACACACAAGAAGGCAATCCAATTTTAACATGGAAAAATCTCTCATGACTAAAAAACCACGGCACAAAGTGAATCCACTACGAAACGAAGTTCTAAGAGAATGAAGAAAAAAAACTCCAAATCTAAGCCCACAAGAGAAATCCCAAGCTTACCTAGCTCTTTCTCTCACCTTAGAACCCCCTCAATCCCTCATTGTTCATCTAGGATATCCTAATTTTGGTTTACGCCCGCTTATATAGTAATAAATCCAAAATTAGAAACATCTTACGCAAAATCGAGTAAGATCGCGCAAATCAACCAACACAATCAGTCGCCTGATCGGGCACCCAAGCCCACCGTCGGTCGCCCGAACCCCAGCAAAAATGTGCAAAGAGTTTGTTGTGCAAATCCGTCCATGGTCGGTAGATCCATGGCCCTGTCCAACATAGATTTGAGTCACCCAACGACGACCCCGTCCAACATAGATTTGAGTCATCTGATTCCACAAAGCTCATGGGTTGGATCTGGACATGATTGGCCCATCTCGATCGGACCAAAAGTGGTCCAAATGGCAAAATTTAGCAATATTCTAATTACTTTCGTTCATTTTTTAAGTTTGTTTAACTACACCCCCAGAAGGTTTGCCTGTCCAAATGGACGCAATTCTGCAAAGGGAGCATTCGGATCATAGGTTACTTTGGATAAGTTACTTATGCTGTAAGTAACTTATCTTGGTTTCTACTTATTTATCCGATAAGCACGTTTGGTAACCAACATTCTAGTCAATCAAAAAGTAGAAAAACAAGTTTGTTTCCAACATAATAAGCAATTATCCCTCTAGTCTGTTTGGTACCCCTCACATCCACCATCCATCGTGTGGGGCCAACCTTTGATGTGGACCATTCATTGTGTAGGCCAACCTTTGATGTGGACCATCTATCATAAGGGCCCACCTTGGATGTAGGCCATTCATCACTATGGCCCGACCTTTAATGTGCACCATTCATTATGTAGGGCCCACCTTTAATGTTAGTCATCCATCAAGTGGGGCCCACCATCAATGTTATTGTCCATCATGTGGGACCCACTTTCAATATCCACCGCTCATCATGTGGACCCCACCTTTTATGTGGATCATCCATCATATGGGCCCACCTTCAATGTAGGTTGCCCATCATGCAGAGCTCGCCTTGGGTGTTGGTCATTCATGATTAAGGGCCGACCTTTGATGTGGATCATTCATAATGTGAGGCTACCTCAATATGGGCCATCCATCATGTGGGGCCAGCTTCAATGTCCACTGCCCATCATGTAAAGCCCACCTTTGATGTGGACCGTCCATCATGTAGGCCCCACCTTTGACGTGGGTCGTCCATCATACTAGCCCACTTTGGATGTGTGCTTTTTATCATTATGGGCTAAATTTTGATGTGGACCATTCATATGTGGGCCCACATTAACATGGGGTCATCCATCATATGGCCCCCATCTTTTATGTTGATTGTCCACCGTGTGAGCCCTACCTTCAATGTGGATAGTCCACCAGATGGGGCATCCTTTGATATGAACTGTGAGAGAGGGAGCCTTCTTTGACATGGATAGTGGGGGAGAAGTAGAAAAGTCATCACTTGAAAAGCTAAAAAATATTACTTACTAGTGTAAGTAGCATTTGGCACATGAGTTACTTTTACCATGATGCTTATCAAACTAATTAAGTGAAAAAAGTAACTTAATATAAGTCAAAAAGTAACTTATTTGGTGGTATCCGAACCGACCCACCGTCATCTGATGATCCCCTCATGTTGAGCCAAGATCCTGGAAATCAGCCTGATTCAAAACCCAGCGGGCCACTCTGGAGGATACTGTTGGAGAGTTTTCAAACTATGTGCGTGGACAGGGTGCTCAGATTGGTCGGGCGACCGGTCTGACGGAGCTAGCCCAGATGCAGTGAAGACTGGACAGGTTTCTGCTTGTGCCCAGACCGGTCGGCCGACCGGTCGTCAGTGGGCTCCGACGGGTCGGCTGTGAGGCAGCGTCGGGTCTGTGAAGTTTTTATTTCCTGAAATTACATTGCATCGAATATTTTTTTTTTTTATCACAAGCATGTCACATGTTTGATGAAATTCCTGAAACAAATGTGTGAATCAAACACTACACGATAATTGATCATAGTGATACTCTGCTTTCTTCGTTTTTATCTGTTTGTTACCATTGCCAAATGACTATTTTTCTTTACTGTTTCCTTTTCAGTATAATTGTTATTTAGTTCCACCCCACTTGAGCTTCATCACTCATGAACCTTGTTATTATATTATAATGTGCATTCAACTTTTATCATAATCTGAAGAATTTTCTGGTTTAATGCCTAACACTGAAGTTGCTAGAGAAGCATGTCAAAAAAGGAAAAGAAAAGAAAAAGAACAAAAAAGAAAAGGTTTCTAATTATCTCCTCAACACCGGCCCATCCTGGATTATATTTTTCTTCGTCCCCCAAGTTTTGATTGAGAAAACCCATTTTGCCAGATGACAATTGAACCCCTTCAAAGCTTATAAACTAGCCTAGATTTTGTCATGTCAATTCCTTTAAGATCAATGTCCTACCCAATATCTTTTCTTAATATTCAATGATATGTTGGTTACTAGATTTTGCTATGAAGAATTGAAGATAACCAATGTGGATTGAATTTTTTCCTTGAATATCTCTACTTTCTTGGCCTCCAAGATCTTCAGCATAAAAAAAGGCAAGATCGGGTCCAAATTTATCGGGCGCCCCTGTTTTGCGAAATATGATGCCCATCAAACCGACGGTTTTGTGACGAAAAAGTGATTTGTCATGATCAACCCTCATATTAAGATCCCCTGTCAGTTAGCTCTTACAAAATTGGTATTTAACAACAGCCAAAAAATGGTACAACACTGATAAACATTTTCCCTTTTGTTGCATAAACACAATGTATCAAAAGGTACCCGGAACTGTATCTTGTAAGCTAATTTCTTCTTTTGGTTCTCTATTGTTAAAGTGTTTATCAAATGAGAAGGAAACCTTTGAAACAATAAATATTTATGGATTTCTCAACACGATCTTCTTTCTTCCTTTTTTTTTTTTTTTTTTTTGGTGCCGAGTCCCGTGTAATTTTGATGGTATTCTCCATAAGAATTGATTGGCCATATGAGCTGTCTTATTAAGATTTGATGGGAGGGAGACCCTTTTGATTACCACAAAGACTAGCAAATTTCAGAATATTTAATAGCCGGTTCCCTGCATTTCCATATTTTGTTGTCCTTCATTATGAATGTTGATTATCATAGGCAAGGTATGCCCAATTACAAGTGCTGTTGAACACCCACAAATCCTGCTTAGTGTTCACGGCACTTTTTTTTTATGCACATGTTATTTTATATTTATTTCCTAAACAAAAAGAAGCATTGAATTTTGAATTGTAGTATTCTTATTCTACTTTCCAGTCTTGGTTGTTTTTGCCACTTGTTTTTCGTCAATTGTTAATTTGGAACCATGCGTCATCTAGTGTCCGGCGAAAGACCATTATATTCAATAGAATCTTAATGATAAGAAATCTGGATTGTTAGTTGTTGGTGTCTTAAAAAGATTATGATGTATATATTTATCTTTTTTCCTTCATTATCTGTTCAGTTTTTTTCTTTCAGTATAAGAAAAGGAAAAAATTTACAGTTGGGGTTGTTTGGATGCTTGTAATGGTTCAAGTAGTAAATGATTTACTGGTGTAAATCATTTATAGCTTATCCTGTTTAACAGTTAGCTGTAAATGATTTACAGGTAAATGATTATCTTTGTTTGGATAGCCTATAAATTGCATAAGTCCTGTAAATGAAGAGCCAATCTTTCCATTTATAGCTGTTAGGCTGTAAATAGAGAGCCTATAAATCAAATGGGGCTGAATTTACAGGCATTTTCAGCATCCAAACAGACTGCAAACCATTTACTTGTAAATTATTTACAGTTAGCTCTATTTACAAGCATCCAAACCACCCCTTCCTATAGGACAACAGATTTGTACTTGTTACATTTTGAAAGAGATGTTTACCTGCTCCTGTACCTCAATTTGTACTTGTTACAGTTTGAAAGAGATATTTCCTTCTTCTGTTGATAGTCGCTCTTGGCCTATAACCTCTGTTTCCTTCTTCTGTTGATAGTCGCTCTCTCGAGAGAAAAACGAATGAAGAAATGATTTCGCCTAAGCAGTTACAATTGATCTGGGAGAAGCCAATGGCTGATCCAGACAATCTAAATAAGTTTGTTGTAGATGTTGATGCAATTCATAGTTGTCTCCGTGATCACGGTGACCAAACAGTCGCTGGCTATGATGATAGGGGAAGCAGATGGGAATTGTTTCTGAAGAAAAAGTCAGACAAGTACTGCTTCCAAGAGGGTTGGAAGGAGATGATAAAGGGAATATTCAGGGGTGGCCAAGACAATGTGATACAAATACGGGGCTGCCCAGATGCAAGTTGGAAGCATGGCGTCTGCTTCGTGTTTACCTTCGACCTTTAGAACAAGAGATTGATTCTGAAATAAAAGGTTGCGATCTAGTCGCAGCTGGAACAAGTTCATGTGTGCATAGGACAGATGGATAGATAACTACCTATATACATACATATACATATGAACATTGAGTCTGTGTATACACATGCATGAACATTAATATATACCATGGCTCTTTTCCAATCTCCTTTCTTTTTCTTTTTTTCTGATTTAAATGTGATATCATTTGTTGCATTCAAGGTTTGGAACGGGTGTGTCACGTTCATCACTGATAATGTTGCGTATTGTCTCGTAAGAGCCTGTAATAGGCTGTTTGGGCTGATACACCCGAATCATTCATGGACAATACATAGTACTAGCTTCGAAAGATGCTTTAAACCTGTTTTATTAAGAGAAATGCTGCATGCTCTGAGAGCTTTGAGTTATACTAATAGAACACATTGTATGGGCCACAGGTAAAAATTACACTAAGCGAATGATCCAATCCATCATCGATTCGGTCTTAGTTTTCGGAAGCCAGGTAAGGGATTGTTAAGATTGCCTAATAAAAGAGGTTCTTCTTAATTGTGTAAATGGTAAACTGTTACAATGAGTCAAGCGATGTATGAAGCAGGGATGCAATGGTATAGATAATAATATCAATGGTCAGGATGGTCTCGATCGATCATAATAATTAATAACCATGGTTTGGATGGTCTGGACCATAATATCGATGGTTTCAATGGTGCAAATAAGAGTATTGACAGTTTGGATTATAATATTGGCGGTCTCGATAGTTTATATCACCATATTGAATATTTGGATAGTTTGGATCATTATATCCATGATCTGGATGGTCTAGATCATGTAACGATCTTTATATCATAATATTCATGGCTTGGATCGATGGATCATAGTATTCATTTTAGAGTGGTATTTTGTAATTTCCAATCTATGCAGAGGCACTTTGATCATTTTATGGATGGCCCTTAGCCATTTTCGTATGGAAGTGGTGAAATAATCACCCACTCTAAATTTTGGGTGGTTATGTATGACTCTGATAAAAGAAAAAAAAAAAGGGTAGTTTTCTCTAAATATGCCAAATATGGGTGGAATTTAATGAAAATCCCTACTTAAAATAAGAGATAATGATCAAATAGCCCTTCATTTATAGCTCTCGAACCAACCTCACAACCTTTCTGTTTTCCTTACAAAATAGTCTCCAGGTTTAGTAAGGAACCTTATTTTCCCCTAAGTTTTGGAATTAGAAAAACTAGATTGGCTGCGGGTAGTCATAGAAAATTGTACACAACCAGCTGATCAGCACTACGTAGGGAAGACGGGGATGAGATCCATGCCGTCCCTATGGTGCACGCTCTTATGTTCACTACACTTGATGGACGGAGTGGATCTTTTCTAAAAGAAACATTCCAATGTCAGGCGTGAGACCTTAGCCTTTGAATACATCAAAGTGAGGCCCACAAAGATAATCTCAACCGTGACTTACCTTTTGAGTTCACACCTTATAATTATTTTACATGAAATAATTGAAAAAATGGCCCAGTCCCAATCTACCTCAGGTTGTGGTGTCGAGGCCTGCAGGTTGGACATGGACTGGGAATTTAAGCCTAATAATTAATTGAGTTGGATCTGTCTCTGCATATGCCAAAAAAGTATTAAATGCCAGAATTCAAATTCGATTGGTTTTCTGCAAGTCAACCAACGAAAAAGGGTTAACTTCCTTTTGCGTGAATTGCACACCACACCCATTTGGGACAGTGGTAGATTGAGTGAAGATAACCTCATTTCAACACTGAGGTCCTGATATGGATTCCCAACGTTGGGGTGGCTAACATTGAAGTATGACTAATGGGTGTGTACTAACAATAGGATGTGTGTGCTAACCCAAAATAAGAAAAAAAAGAGTAAATAATTGCATCCAAACGGGTCCTCATGCTTCTGAGTCGTGTCTGAAAATGGCAATGATCCATATTTAGACAGAAAAAAAAAAAAAAAAATCACAAGTGTGAAGCCAAAATGAACTAGTCTTAGTGAGGGGAAGGATCACATGGAGTTGACTGTGGGGCCCACCGAAGTGTGTGCATGGCATCTAACCCGTGCATCTCCCTTCATGCTGGTGGGGCGCACCTGTTGAATGGGTTGGATGAGATATACACACCTTAATGGCCACCTATACAGCATCTGGAAAGTTCCCATGATGTGGACATTGAGAGCGGATTGACTGTGACCCGGACACAGGGATATCTCTGTGCCCGGGGCTGTATGGGGTCCACAGAGATCTCCGTGACAAATCCACTCCGTCCATCTGTTTTGAAAGACCACAACAGAACATGATTATAAAATTCAGGCAGATACAAAAGTTAGGTGGGCCACACCAACAAAATAGTGGGAACAACAACGTGCTGACCATGATGTTTACATGCCCAGACCATTCATAGAATTATTACCACTAAGATAAACTATAGGAACAAATATCATCCTGATACAAAACTTCAGTCACTGCCAGGTGTTCAATCCCCACTCTTTCGCATGGTATGGCCCACATGAGTTTTGGATCGGCCTGATTTTAGAATCATGTCCCATTGTGTCTTTCAAAACAGATGGACGGAATGGATTTGTCAAGGACATCTCTATGGGCCCTCCCAGCAATCCGCTCCCGTGGACATGGGGCACACTGCACACCTGACAAAAGTGGTGGATGTAAGAATGGTGGTCCCACATAGCTTGAACTTATGGAAAGTTACCCTACTGTGGTTGAGGTCCAGCTGGTGTCAAAACTAGGTGGGACCCACCATCATGTATGTGTTCTATCCACACCGTACATCCATTTTGCCAAGCTCTTTTTAGAACATGAGCCCAAAAATGAGTAGATTCAGGTCCACCACAACAAAGAAACAGCAGGATTGGGAAGCGGATTGCCGCGATTTATGCATTCTATCCACTTCGTCCATCCACTTTACCATATAATTTTAGGGCTTGAGCCCAAAATTTAAGCATATGCAAATTTCAAGTGAACCACACTACACGAAACATTGTGAATTAAAGGTCTGCCATTGAAAATTCTTGGGGGCCACAGAAGTTTTGGGTCAAGCTGATATTTGTGTTTTCCCTTCATCCATTTCTTTGTAATATTATGAACAGGTTGGATGACAAATAAACATAATTGTGAGCCCTATGAATGTTTCAATGGTGAAAATCATTATTCTGATTGTTTCTTGTGATGTGGTCCACTTGAAACTTGGATATGCTTAAATTTTGGGCTCAGCCCCTAAAATGATCTGGAAAAATCGGATGAACGGTGTGGATAAACCACATACATTCACGGTGGGCCCAACAGAGTTTATTCAGTATGATAAAAAGCTAATTAACTCAGTAGGCAATCCGATTTATGGGGACTGAACAAACTTCTTAGAGAGACCCACCGCAATGTTCATTTTCCATCTACCCTGTTCATAAAATCACATAACCTTAGATGAAGGGAAAGCACAAATATCAACTATCAAGAACTTCTGTGGCTACCAAGAAGTTTTCAACAATAAGTATTCAACCCACATTGTTTCTTGTGTTGTGGTCCACTTGAACATTGGATCTACCTCATTTTGGCCCATGCCCTAAAATGAGCTGGCAACATGGATGGACGGTGTGGATAAAACACATACATCTTGGTGGGCCATAGAGCTTTACTTTGACACTAATTAGTTGGCTGGTGCTGGGGCCACCAGCCAAACTGCGTTTGACTGAACTGAAACAATTTCCCTTACTTTTAATATTGTTATATCACTTGCATTTCTTATAATCCAAAGACTAGTATATCACGTAGAAATTTCAATCACAAACTCATTTGGCTTAAGAGAAATTCTATTTCACAAAGAAATTCCAAAGACTAGTATTTCACATAGAAATTTCATAGTCACAAACCCAATTAGTTTAGAGAAGCTATGTTTCACATAGAAATTTCATAGTCACAAACCCATTTGCTTTAGAGAAGCTATATTTCACATAGAAATTCTATAGTCACAAACCCATTTGGTTTAGAAAAGCTATATTTCAACTAAAATTTTCATAGTCACAAACCCATTTGGTTTAGAGAAGCTATATTTCACATAGAAATTCTATAGTCACAAACCCATTTGGTTTACAGAAGCTATATTTCACAAAGAATTCCACAGTGACAAACCCATTTGGTTTAGGGAAGCTATATTTCACATAGAAATTTCAGTCACAAACCCATTTGATTTAGAGAAGCTATGTACATGTGTTAGTATTACACCAGGGGTTACCCAAGTTAAAATCTGTTGGTATTACTCAAAATAGAGGCCTATAAAAGAAATTGTTCCATCAATTGGATCTCTTACTAAATTCTCTTGGCTTAGATTTTTCTTTTCTCCTCTCTTCTAAGACAAATCATGGCTAATCAACCAAGACCATTCCCTATTGACAATGGGTTCAAAAATATAAAAGAACTGCTAAATCATGAAAAGGTGTCAGGTCCACGGTTACAACTCATCTGCAAGAAGAAAATTGCTGGAGGCAATGTGAGTGAGTTCATTGTAAATGATGCTGCCGCAAGGGACAGTATCCGTAGTTGTCTCAGCAGTGGTTCCAGTAGCCAAAGGATCGAAGCTAATGGCTTTGATGTGAATGGAAATAAATGGAAATTGCATCTGAGGGAGGTGTCGGATGCGTATATCTTCAAAGGAAAGTGTGCAGATATGATACAGGAAATCACGAGGGGCCAAGGTGGCGAGATACAAATATGGGGCTGCCCAAATGCACACTGGGCTCGCTGTGTCTGCTTCCTGTTCACCTTCAATTTTATGGTATAAGAGAGTGATTATGAAAGAAAGGTTACCATAATATCAGATGAACATGTGTACATGCCTGGCATGGGATCGATAGATAGATAAGTATCTATATAAATACATTTATAGTATAAACATTGAGTCTGTGCATACACATGCAGACATGCTTGGTGTGGTTACACATGCATGTCTAATACATGGCTTTTATCTAATCTAATTTTTTTCTTGATTACCGTTCCATTCGTGGTTGAAATGGGTCTATAATATAACTATCGGCCACCACCAATACCGTTACGCATTGCCCTGTGCCACCCTGTAATAAGCTATTTTCAGGTTGATACACACATATCGTTCATGTGCGATGCACAGTGCCGGTTTCGAAGGATACTTTGAACTTTGGTTGCATTACCTATTTTAATAAGAGAAATATTTCAGTGCTCTTGAAGCTATGAGTTACGCTGCTACTAGTTTTATCAGTTGAGTTGCACAGTCCAATTTATAGATCTGAACTGTTCCTTAAATCCAGAACACATTAAAATGGCTACTGGACAAAAATCACACTAATCGAATGATCCAATCCATCCTGGATTTGATCTTACTTTTTCCAAGTGATGGATGGGATGGTTAAGATTGCCTAACAAGAGAGGTTTTTCATAATCATGTAAAAGGTAACAATAGTGTTATCATGAGTTAAGAGGTATATGAAGTAGGGATGCAAAAGTCTAGATAATAATATACAAGGTCAGGATGGTCTAGATCATAATTTCCACGGCTTGGATGGTCTGGATCATAATATTAAGATTTGGATGGTGCGGATAAAAGTATTGACCGAATGGATGGTAAGGATTATAATATTGGCGGTTTAATTGTTTTGTATCATAGTATCAAAGATTTGGATGGTTCAGAGCATAATATCCACAGTCCGGATGGTCCAGATCATATAACGATCAATTATATTGTAATATTCATGGCTTGGATTAATAGGCCATAATATGCATTTTAGAGCGCCATTTTGTAATTTCCAATGGATGCAGCCCCTGATCATTTTATGAAGAAGGTTTTTTTCGTCATTTTATGTGATGAAGTGATGGCCCGTAGCAATTTTCATATGGAAAATGGTGAAATAAAAACCCACTCTTTTAGTACGAAATATTGGTGGAATTTCATGAAATGCGCTCGTTAAAATGAGGGAATTTTTCCATGTAACTGCCTGCCTTTTAAGCTATTTTTAGATAAAGGCGTGCTTTCAAAATATTTGAAGCAAACCGCTCAAGAAAAACCATGCACGTGGCCTGGGTTTGGTTTGCTCCAGAAAAATTTGGTTAGGGTCGAGATCAGTTTGATCGAGAATTTTGAACTGGAATGGAATGGGGTTGAGTTCGAACAGGTGGTGGCTGTTTTTATTGATATTTGTTTAAATAAAAAGAATTAAAATACCACAAAAAAATACAAAAGTATGTGATTGCATGATATTTAACATCCTCCGAAGGAGGAATGCAACTTCAAAATAGACATGTAAGAGCTTTTTCCAAATAGAACTATACAAGCATAACTTTACAAGTGCAAGGAATGACTCAATTTAGGATTTTTCTTCATACTTACTATCCTATGGGCTGGGTTGGGCTGGCGCTGCAAGAGATTGAGATTGGCCTGTTTATTAAATATGTCACGTGTGAGTAGCTTGTTGCTGGCTTAAATTCAACCTGAAATCGTGTCAAATTGAGCTTTTTCAATGTGGGCCAATGTGAACTTTCGAGCTGCCCAGTTTGTGTGCAGTTGAATTGCACAAAAACCAACTTGTTTTGACTGGGACCAACGGTTGTTACAGAATTCCATCCATTATTTTTTAAAAAGACAATTCTGCCGGTCGTATGGCAATGGCTGCTGAATCTACTCGGCTATGTCGTGGGCCCCACAATGATGCATGTGTTTAATCCACACCGTCCATCCTTCATAGATCAAGATTTCGGGGCATGACAAAAAAAATGAAAAGACTGAAATCTCACATGGACCCCACAAGATATAAAAGTGACAATTAAAACCTACCGTTAAAAAAATTCTAGGGCCCATTTCTTGTGGTGTGGTCCACCGGAGATTTGGATATGCCTCATATTTCGGCCCATACCCTAAAATGACCTTGTAAAATGGATGGATGGTGTGGATGTAACACATATGTCATGGTGGGGCCCATATTGACATACCGGGTGGGTGTGTTGCCCCACCAGAAAAAATCAGCTGGTATTACTCAAAAAGGATGTCTATATATAAAAGAAAATGTCATTAGATATTGTTTCATTCGATCTATTACTAAATTCTCTTGGCTTAGATCTTTCTTTTCTCCTTTGATCTCCTAAGATAAACGGCAATGTGAATAACTCTGTTTTAGATGATGTCGTTAGTGGTCACGTTGGCAAAACAATGATGGGAGGGGAAGGCGATGGGAATTGCATCTGAAGGAGATGTCGAACAAGTACTCGTTCGAAAAAGGTTGGAAGGAGATGATAAAGGGAATACTTAGGGTTGACCAAGGCAACACGATACAAATATGGGGCTGCCCGGATGCAAGTTGGAAGCACGGTGTCTGCTTCGTGTTCACCTTTGACCTTTAGAAGGAGAGAGTGATTGTGAAATAAAGGTTGTGATCATGCACGTGTCTAGCATAGGATCATAGATGGGTAGATAACTCCCTATATACATCTAAACATTGAGTCTATATTGTTGGGATAGGAGGGCCGGCAGCGGAAGCAAAGCCGAACACAAGCAACAAATTCAATCAAACAAGCCACACAATGCAATCACAATGCATGCAATCACCCACACATAGACAATCCGATTTTTACGTAGAAAAACCCCTCACGGGTAAAAAACCACGGCACAAAGCGACAACAATCCACTATAATATCAGAAGTTACAAGACATGGAACCCAAGACCCAAAAAACCCAAGCCCACAAGAGAAATCCCAAGCTTAACCAAGAAGAAAACCCTCTTCTCCAAGCTCTTTCTCTCACCTAGAAGCTCCCTCAATCTCCTTTGCAACCTTGGTCACCTCTAAAACTCATAATACACCTTTAATAGGAAAGAAAAACGAATTTAGAAACCTCTTGCGCAAGGAAACTGCGCAAAACCGCGTTGTAGTAGGACACTGCCGATCGGTCGTCCGGCGGGTCGGACACCCCTACCGGCCGGTCGGCCGACCGGTCGGATAGGCTAAAAAATGTCACAGCAAGCCTGCTGCCTGGTTTGTCTGTGTGGCCGGCCGGTCGGCCACTCCCACCGACCGGCCGGTGGCCTCTGCGCAAAAAACCATGATTTGAGGCGTCCTTTTCCCAACAAACTCCACCATGACTCAAATCACCATGCACCTCCTGGTTACGCACAATCTCCACCTCTACTTCATCATCATTATAGTCACGTCGCTTCTCATGCCTCATCGACTCTATCATTGCATCTTCACACGCTTTGTTGCTCTTTCCATGTGGCCCTTTTTCTCTTGCCACACTTGAACAACCGTGGATCCCGCTGCCGATCCCGCAGCTCCACCATGAATTGTGCTCCCGATCACCTTGTAAAGATTATCGCACCTTCGTGCCTTGATCATCACGCGTGCTCCCTTCATCACTTTACAATACCGATCGCAGCCGATGAACCTGCAACCTTTCGCCTCGAGTGCACCAAGAGATATCACGTTCCTCTTCATCTCAGGGACATGCTTCACACTTTCAAGGATCCGTTCGACTCCATCGAACATCCTAAGCGCACTGAACCAATCCCCACCACATTACGAGCGTAGCCATCGCCCACAAACACCGATCCAGCATCATGCTCCTTGTATGACATGAATGAGCTTCAGTCATGACATACATGACATGATACCCCTGAATCCAAAAGCCACTCTCCACCAAGAGGCTCTATGCCAGATACAGTCAAAACATCACAACCGTCACCACAGTCCTCTACGGTATTGGTTCCTTCCCTAGAAGAACCTCCAGATTTCTCTTGCCTTTTCTCAGGATTCGAATAATCCTTTTTCACATGTCCTTCTTCTCCACAATTCCAGCATCTCACCTTATGCCTCAACTTGCCTTTTGATTTAAATCTCGATAAAGGAGATCCTCCACCCCGCTCAGAATTCCTCCCACTCATAACCAGTGCCTCATCAG
Source organism: Liriodendron chinense (assembly GCA_003013855.2). Taxonomy (NCBI): domain Eukaryota; kingdom Viridiplantae; phylum Streptophyta; class Magnoliopsida; order Magnoliales; family Magnoliaceae; genus Liriodendron; species Liriodendron chinense. Next base: position 682,880 of record PVNU02002456.1, read on the forward strand.
TAGAGGGACCCATGCCGCCGCTTTTCCTTCTCATCGCCTTCGCCTGAAGGGCTGAGATAACAGTTTCTACGCCAATAGTCTCCCTACCTGCGCACAAAGAGTCCTTAAGTGACTCATATGAATCTGGAAGAGAATTCAACAGGATAAACGCTTGATCCTCGTCCTTCATTGGCTCATCTACATCCATCAACTTGTAAATAAGCCTATTGAAATTGCTGATGTGGCTATCAACATTGGCCCCCTCCGTCATCCTCAAGTTGTACAACTGAATCTTCAAGTATATGCGATTTTCAAGAGATTTCTTCGCATAGATATTCTCTAACTTCGACCATGTTTTAGCCGCAGTTTTCTCTTTCATGACGTTGTACATGACCTCATCTATCAGGCACAACTGGATTGAGACATTGGCCTTTTCATCGATCTTCTTCCACTCTTCTTCTTTCATAGCTTCTGGTCGCTCTCCAAGGAGTGCATCTTGCAATCCTTGCTGAACTAGAAGGCCTTTCATCTTCACCTTCCAAAGCTCAAAGTTATTTTTTCCCCGAATACTTCTCTATGTTGAATCTCATGCCTGATGCCATGCTCTTGTCTCAGATTCGAATTTCTGCTACACCCCAACGATCGCTCTGATACCAGTTGTTGGGATAGGAGGGCCGGCAGCGGAAGCAAAGCCGAACACAAGTAACAAATTCAATCAAATAAGCCACACAATGCAATCACAATGCATGCAATCACCCACACATAGACAATCCGATTTTTACATGGAAAAACCCCTCACGGGTAAAAAATTACGGCACAAAGCGACAACAATCCACTATAATATCAGAAGTTACAAGAGATGGAACCCAAGACCTAAAAAACCCAAGCCCACAAGAGAAATTCCAAGTTTACCCAAGAAGAAAACCCTCTTCTCCAAGCTCTTTCTCTCACCTAGAAGCTCCCTCAATCCCCTTTGCAACCTTGGTCACCTCTAAAACTCGTAATACACCTTTAATAGGAAAGAAAAACGAATTTAGAAACCTCTTGCGCAAGGAAACCGCGCAAAACCGCGTTGTAGTAGGACACTACCGACCGGTCGTCCGGCCAGTCAGACACCCTTACCGGCCGGTCGGCCGACCAGTCGGATAGGCTAAAAAATGTCACAGCAAGCCTGCTGCCTGGTTTGCCTGTGTGGCCGGCTGGTCGGCCACTCCCACCGACTAGCCGGTGGCCTCTGCGCAAAAAACCATGATTTGAGGCGTCCTTTTCCCAACATATATATACACATGCATGTATACCAATGTCGTACATGCGCGCATGAAGAAAATACCATGAATGGCACTTTTCTAATCTCTTCATTTTTCTTTTTTTATGATTTCAATGTGATTTCGTTTGTTGCAGTCAAGACTTGGAATGCGTGTTACGTAACGGACGTTCACCACCAATATCGTTATGTATTACCCGTAAAAGCCTGTGATAGGCTGTTTTTGGGATGATATGGGCCGAGTAGCTGATACCCCCGAATCATGCATGGCAATAGATAGTACCAGTTTTTTAGGATAATTTAAATCTGGCTTGCGTAGACTTATCTATGGGTCTCTGTTGGGTGTGTTTCACACAAATCTTGGGATCTCGCCCCCCAATACACTAGAACTATGGACTATGATAATGCAAAAATCAAGAATAAACATCAACTACACGACACAAGGAGTTTTTACGTGGAAAACCCTCAAAAGAGGTAAAAACCACGGGACCTAGTCCAGATCAACAATCCACTATCTCAGGGAACTGTTACAACCGATCTCAAGCACACATCGCTTGGATCAAACCTTCCTCACTCACGTAGGAGTGGATAAACAATAAGATAATAGAAAAAGTAGAGTGATCTCACCGATCCCGAGGACGTAGAAGCGCTAAGACGACGGTTGCGCAGAAGAACTCCTCTTCAAGCAACTTCTCCCTTCTACAAGCTTCCTCTTTCTCTCTCCTCTCTTTCTCTCTTCCTCTTTTTCTCTCTTTCTCACCTTGGACGTGTAAACCACTCAATAGGATAACCTAATCTTGTATTAGAACCCCTTAAGTAAGAAACCGGAGGAGTTACAACTCAAATAGGAAACTGCGTACAAGTAGTCCACGCCGGGTCGGGCGTCCGGCCAACCCAAAAAACGTCTAGCAGTAAAACATGAGAAAATTACCAATTTTAGGCACTGGACCAACATGGTCGGGCTCCCGGCCAAGGCATCGGGCGCCCGATCACTAAACTGTCGGGCGCCCGGCTGTTGTCAAAACAGCCCAATAACATTGTTGCCACAAAACCACCTAATGAATTTCGGTCGCCCGACCAAAAATGGTCCGGGCACCTGACCATCTAGATGAGGAAATCCCATCAAATCTCCCCCTTTCTGACTCATGAGAAATTCGCCTTCTTCATAGGCAGCCAGGTTTCTACAAACCTTAAACTTGCCCTTGAGCAAAGCCTTGGTTATCATGTCTGACCCATTATCATCCGTATGGACCTTCTCAAGCTGTAACACCTTCTGTTCCAAAGTATCCCTGATCCAGTGATACCGAATCTCTATGTGCTTCGACTTGGAATGCTAACTTAGATTCTTGCTCAAGTATATAGCACTTTGGCTATCGCAATAGACCACGTGCTCCTCTTGCTTCAGGCTGAGTTTTTGTAGGAACTTCTTCATCCAAAGCATCTCTTTGCATGCTTCTATGACCGCAATGTACTCGGCCTCTGTCGTCGACAATGCTACGACCTTCTGTAGCTTGCTCTGCCAAGAGACCGCTCCCCCTGCAAACATGAACATAAACCCCGATGTAGACTTCCTGGAGTTTATGTCACCTGCCATATCTGCATCTATGTAGCCTTCTAACACAGGTTTTCCGTCACCATAGCATAGGCTCAACCTGGATGAGCCTCTCAAATACCGCAGTATCTACTTCACCGCTGCCCAATGTTCTTTGCCAGGATTGGCAAGATACCGGCTGACAACCCCAACCGCATATACTATGTCTGGGCGCGTACACACTATAGCATACATCAAACTTCCTACCGCTGACACGTAGGGTATCTTTCGCATCTCTTCCACTTCCGCCTTCGTCATTGGACACTTCTTGTCGCTCAATTTGAAGTGACCATCTAGTGGAGTACTGACCGGCTTCGCTGCATTCATGTTGAACCACTCTAGGACTTTCTTAATATACCGCTCTTGTGACAACCAAAGCTTCCTGCTGCTTCTGTCACGGGTTATCTCTATTCCTAGGATCTGTTTTGCCGGCCCAAGTCTTTCATCGCTAAATGACTTGCCCAACTCCTGTTTCAGCCTATCAATCTTCTTGATGTCTTTTCCCATGATGAGCATGTCATCAACGTACAATAGCAGAACTAAGAAATCACCGTCTGAGAACCTGCGAGTAAACACACAGTGGTCCGACTCCGTTCTGTCATATCCATGCTTCAACATGAACGAGTCGAACTTCTTGTACCATTGCCTAGGAGCTTGCTTCAGCCCATACAAGCTCTTCCTAAGCCTGCACACCATATGCTCTTTGCCCTTGACTTCGAACCCTTCTAGTTGACGCATGTAGATCTCTTCTTCCAGGTCACCATAGAGAAAGGCAGTTTTGACATCTAACTGCTCTATCTCCAGATCCATGCTAGCAGGCAACCCAAGCAACACCCGTATGGATGTCATCTTCACCACTGGTGAGAATATCTCCTCGAAGTCTATTCATTTCCTCTAACCAAACCATTTCACCACAAGTCTGGCCTTGTACCTTGTCTATGAATTCTTCTGCTCATTCTTCTTTCTGAACACTCACTTGTTGCTCAGAGCTTTCTTGCCCTTAGGCAATTTCACCATGTCATAGGTGTGGTTCTTATGCAAGGATTCCATTTCCTCTTGCATAGCTTTCAACCACTCCCCCTTATGCTTGTTGGCTAGAGCCTCAGAATAGTCTTCTGGCTCTCCCCCATCAGTGAGCATAATGTACTCATGCGGCGAGTACTTCTTGGATGGATAGATGTCCCTTGATGTCCTCCTCACATGTGGCTCAACAGGTGGATCAAGTTGGGGCTGCTCCCCCTATCCATCTTCTGTAGGGACTCCCTCATCCTCTGCACCTTACTGAACTCCCCCGTCATCAGGCACCACGGGAAGAGTAACCGGATCCATGTCCTCCAGTTCACCTGAACTGGGTTGGGTTTTCTTTAGCTTTTCAATGTCTTCTATACACTGATCTTTAATGAAAACCACATCTCTGCTCCTTACGAGCTTCTTCTCGGTCGGATCCCACAACATATAACCGAACTTTTCATCATCGTACCCTAAGAAAACACACTGCCTGATCTTCATATCGAGCTTGGACCTCTTGTCCTTTGGTACATGAACGGATGCCCTACATCCAAACACCCTAAAATGATTGTACGATGGATCACGTCCAGTCCACACCTTCTCAGGTACTTCTCCATTCAACGAGGCTGATGGAGACCTGTTTATCAAGTATACTGCTGTGTGCATTGCTTCTCCCCAGAACATCTTGGGCAACTTTGCATGGGATAATATGCATCTGATTCTCTCTACAATGGTGCGATTCATTCGCTCAGCCACACCATTATGCTGGGGGGGTCTTGGGAACCGACTGTTCATGTCGTATACCCAGTGACTTGCAATACTCATGGAAGTCTCCTATGTATTCATCACCATTGTCAGTGCGGATGCACTTCATTGATCTGCCTGTCTCTCTCTCGACCATAGCATGAAACAGTTTAAACACACCAAAGACCTCGTTCTTGGATTTCAAAGCATACACCCAAACCCTCCTAGATGCATCATCTATAAAAGTGACAAAATACAATGCCCCACCCAAGGTATTTGTCCTCATAGGACCACAAACATCAGAATAAACCAAATCTAATGGATGTACTTTATTAGTATGAGAAGCAGTTTTAACAAAAGAAACTCTATGATGTTTCCTAGGTAAACAGTCAATACAGGTTTTGAGAGGTTTACCTGTCACGTCTGGAAGGAGCCGCTTCTTCACTAGTAGCTGAAGCCATTTTTCACTCATGTGGCCTAGACGCCTGTGCCACACATCAATAGCTGAGTCTTCCGCTGCGTTCAATCCACCCTTGCATACACTGACACTTGCCTTGTAAAGGGTGCAACACTTCTTTCCTCTAGCAACAATCAGCGAACCCTTAATGAGCTTCCAGCACCCACCAACAAACCGACTTTCATAGAAATCATCATCCAGCCTTCCCGTCGACATCAAGTTGAGGCGAAGGTCTGGAATGTGTCTCACATCCCTGAGAACCAATGTGCAACTCACATCGGTCTTCAAACAAATATCACCAACCCTTACGATCTTCGAAACACCAGAATTTCCCATCTTCACTGTCCCATAATCACCTGACTTGTAGCTTAGTGAAGAAATCTCTGCCTCCCAAGTCTATCACTTAGTCGGTGTCCTGACTCGAAGCCGCTAAGACAAAAATCGTGATCTGACGAAAGAATAATAACAATGTCACCATCTGAGGCGACCACAGTAGAATCCAATTCATCTTCCTTCTCCTTTCCTTTACCCTTCTTGTCACTCTTCTTCTTGTGACATTCATGCTTATAGTGACCCTTCTTGCCACAATTCTAGCATTCAACATCTTTCCTAGCAACTAACTTGCCTCTTGATTTATCTCAGGCCTTTTCGCCCTTTCTGTTCTTTCCTCTCCCTCGATCTTGTGTCACAAATGCCTCTTGTTGAGTAGGCCCTAGAGACTTCATCCTTGTCTCCTCATTGAAGAGACAGCTTGTTACCTGATCCATGGATACCTTTCCGTCTGGCGCGGAGTTACTCAGAGACACCACCAATGTCTCCCAACTGTCAGGCAATGAGCTAAGCAGTAGCAAAGCTTGAAGTTCATCATCCAGGACCATCTTCATGGCGGAGAGCTTGGTTCACAATGTTGCTGACCTCATTCATGTGTTCAGCCACAGAACCACCATCTTTGAACTTGAGATTGACAAGTCGCCTTATCAGGAATATTTTATTGTCGGATGTCTTCCTCTCATACAGCCCTTGCAATTTCTGCCATAGGCTAGCGGCTGAGGTCTCTATAGACACATGGTGGAAAACCAAATCATCCAACCATTGTCTAATGAACCCCACCGCCTTCCGGTCCACTTTCTTTCAATCATCATCTGTCATATCCTTTGTCTTCGCCAATACGCCTAAAATTGGAGCATACAAGTCCTTGTAATAAAGCAAGTCCTCCATCTTAGCCTTCCATGTAACGACCCGAAATTTTCGACTCTCGTGTATAATACGACGGAAGCCGAATTCCCAAGTAAATCATGGACTAATTGATTTGTTCAATAATGAAATATAGCATTCAAGCACAATGGCGGAAACAATTATCATCTTATTCTATCAAACTTACTACGTCATCATCAATGTTTAAATAAGGGAACCAACCAATATCCATACTGATTAATTAAAATACAAAACCATGTCTTCTCTTGAAGACTTATTACAATTTCATAAATGTATCAACTACTCAAAAGAAATATTTAATAAATGATAACATCAATTAAGTTTATCTAACATCGTCATCCGCCATGTGATCGTACGAACCATCGAACTCTTTTCCTTAAAAATCGGGTTCAATACCTGGATCTTCACCTGCATCATCTAAATTGTGTTTGGGATAGCGTTAAATGCTATCATAGTGGGGAATATTTCCTCCAAGACAATCAAGAATAATAATAACGGTACAGAGTAAACGCAAACAGTATATTATCATTGAATCAAATCAAAACAACCAACTAAAAATCTTTGTTAATGCAATGCATAGAATGCATGCTCTGGCTAAGGCACCCTGGCTAGAATCACAATACATGAAGTGAGAGACTCCCTGTTACGACTTCATGCTAGCCACTAGTCACCAGAGGTTCCTAGGACGCACAAGCCCATAGTTTTGCCCGACCACGTGAGAAATGGGACGCTCATAGCCCAAATCTACTTGTGACAGTGTACGGGAGAAGTAGGACGCTCTAGCCTATTCTCAATTTCGTACACCCACATGGAGCCAAGTGAATGCATGACTTTACTTTCACCTTTATTTAAGTGTTTTCGCATACAACCGATTTAAATAAAACTCAATGGTCACTATGGGGAGTCGCAAGCAACCCAGCATAGGCCGACAGCACGGGATGTCCCGCTATTCACAAATGAACGGTAAATGTACGATAATTAATAAAAAAATAAATTAAAAATGAATTTTCAAAAATTTTCAAATAAATCTCGAAAATTTGGGGTGTTACATTCTATATGGTCCAGTTAGAACCATTGAGGCTGATCTCCTTAATGAGCCATATTCCATAATTCAGAACCGATCCCACTCCGTTCAAACAACCTGAACGCTCTGATAGCACTTTGTTGGGTGCGTTTCACACAAACCTTCGGATCTCGCCCCCCAATACACTAGAATTATGGACTATGATAATGCAATAATCAAGAATAAACATCGACCATACGACACAAGGAGTTTTTACGTGGAAAACCCTCGAAATAGGTAAAAACCACGGGACCTAATCCAGATCAACAATCCACTATCTTAGGGAACTGTTACAACCGATCTCAAGCACACATCGCTTGGATCAAACCTTCCTCACTCACGTAAGAGTGGATAAACAATAAAAGAATAGCAAAAGTAGAGCGATCTCACCGATTCCGAGGACGTAGAAGCGTTGAGACGATGGTTGCACAGAAGAATTCCTCTTCAAGCAACTTTTCCCTTCTACAAGCTTCCTCTTTCTCTCTCTTCTCTTTCTCTCTTCCTCACTCAATGGGATAACCTAATCCCGTATTGGAACCCCTTAAGTAAGAAACCGAAGGAGTTACAACCCAAATAGGAAACTGCGTACAAGCAGTTCGCGCCAGGTCGGGTGCCCGGTCACCAGACCGTCGGGCGCCCGGCCAACCCAAAAAACGTCCAGCAGCAAAACATGAGAAAATTATCAATTTCGGGTGACCAGACCAACATGGTCGGGCGCTCGGTCACCAGACCGCTGGGCGCCCGGCTGTTGTCAAAACAGCCCAGTAAGATTGCTGCCACAAAACCACCTCTTGATGAATTTCGGTCGCCCGGCCAAAAATGGTCCGGGCGCCCGACCATCCAGAGGAGGAAATCCGATCAGTCTCAGGGCTATTGAGTTATACTACTAGTAGTTTTATCAGTTGAATTACACATACTAATTTATGGATCTGAACCGTCCACTAAATTTATAACAAATTGTATTGTCTACGAGGCATAAATGGCACTAACTGAATGATCCAATCCATCCTCAATTGGGTCTTTCTTTTTTTTGAGCCATGGATGGGATGGCTAAGATTGCCTAACAAAAGAGGTAATCATGTAACCGGTAAATATTATCACGAGTCAAGAGATGTATACATCTAGAGAGTTTTTCACATATTTCGAATATCATCGGTCGATTGAGCCTCCAAGTTCGATCAATCAAACCTGTATAAAATTGTCCAGAGACCAATCTACAATATTCAGAGTGTTTTCGATCAGCCAACCACAACAATCGATCGTCTGATAACCCCTTGTTATATCTAAATTGAAGGCTCCATTCAACATTTAAAGAGTGCCAAAAGGGCTGGTTGGATCGTAAGTCTGCTTATGCCTCAAGTGGCTGGTGTTGGTTTCTACTTGCTCATTAAATAAGTATAGCAAAAAGTAGAAAAAATACGCTGGTTTCAATATCACATAAGTGATTTTTAAATCTCTTCCTTAATCACTCTCTCTCTTTCTTAGTACAATTGATTTTTTAAATCTCATTTATTAAAATCTCTTTCAATTTTTACTAATTCACGTGGGTCCACCTTTAATATCCACTTAATATCATGTGGGGCCAATCTTTGATGTGGATGGTTCATTATATGGAGCCCACCTTAGCCCTGTCTTTATGTGATCCGTCCATTGTGTGGGGCCTACCTTCATTGTGGACTATCAACCTTGTGAGGCCCACCTTAAACGTGAGTTCTCCAACATGTTAGACTTTAGATATAGATTGTCCATCATGCGAGGTCCAACTTTAAAGTTGGCCATCCATCATGGATGTACGTAGGGCCCACCTTGATGCAGGTCATCCCTCATGTGGGGGCCACCATCATTGTTACTTGTCCATAACGTGGAGCCTAATTTCGTTGTCTATTGCCCATCATGGTGAGCCCACCTTTGACGTGGACTGCGGTCCATCGTGTGGCCCGGCCTTCGATGTTGGTCGTCGGTCATGGGCGGATATGGACTGTCCATCGTGTGGAGAGATGAGAAGGACAGAGGAAAGAGAGGAAGTAAAAAATAAAATAAAAATAAGTAAATTTATTAGTGACCAAAAGCTAATTTAAGTTCATAAGCTATTTAAGAAGGTGATTATCCAACTAAACTTTTGTTAAACAACTACCTTCTTCTCTCGGATTAGGTGTTGCCCAGCCTCACGTACGACCCTTACTGTGGGACCCACCTTGTTGCATATCCACCCTGTCCATCTGTTTTGCCCTAACATTGTAGGGCATGATCCCAAAACTGAAGGAGACCCAAATCTCAGGTGGACCACACTATAGGAAACAGCGGTGATTGAATGCCCCACCATTAAAAGTTTCCTAAGGCCCACCGTAATGTTTCCATAACATGTATTTACCATCCAATCTGTTGATAAGGTCATAAAAACAAATATCAGATTAATCCAAAACTTTTGTAGCCTACAAAAAGTTTTTAATGGTCAATCACCACTGTTTACTGTTTCCTGTAGTATGGTCCACCTGAGATTTGCATCTGCTTCACTTTTTAGGCTCATGCCCCACAATGTTCTGGAAAAACAGATGGACGGCATGATATAGAATGCATGCAACAAGGTGGGCCCCACCGTCTTGGGTGAGACCGGGGCAGCACCTAATCCGCTCCCTGAATGAAAAATTCTCCGGACCCATAAAAACTAAGTACTGACCGTTGGATTATTTTTAAAATCATCAATGGATAACATCACAAACAAGAAATTGCTGTAAAGTATCATGGAGCCTGGCCCACCTGTTGACCAACTTCATGGTTCTGATTGAACAGTCCAAAAGCATGATTAACGGCGCTGAAGCCCCCATCTATAACGAAATTTTGGCCACTCACATATCCAGACTCATCACTTCCAAAGTAGACAGCAGCCAAGGCAACGTCCTCTTCCTTTAATGCAACCCCATGCAGGTTAGTTAAACCACGCATCCGACGGTTGATCTCTTCTGGGTCCATCTTAGCATATGACTTGATCAACGATGAGACGATCAGGAACGGTGAGATGCAGTTCACCCTGATCCCAAACTGTCCAAGCTCGGCGGCGGTGCTCTTCGTAAGCCCCACCAGTGCATGCTTTGATGCAACGTATGCATGCGACGCAACGCCGCCGATGACCGACGCCACACTCCCATTGTTGATGATGCTTCCTCGTTGGGCCGGGATCATGACGCGGGCAGCGTGCTTGGTGCCCAAGAAGGCCCCTTGGACATTGACGTCGAGGACCCGATTGAAGTCGGCCGCCTCATTGTCGGTGATCTTCGACTTCCGTGGGTCCAGGGTGGCGGCATTGTTGAACAAGATGTCCAGCTTACCGAACTTGGAGACGGTGCCGTCGACGGCGTCCTTGATGTTTTCTTCGATGGCGACGTCGCAGTGTACATATGATGCGGCGGGCCCGATGTCGTCGCACACTGATCGGCCTACGTCGTCTTGGATGTCGGCGATGACGACTTTGGCCCCATGTTGAGTGAACAATCTGGCTGTGGCTTTGCCGATTCCGGCGGCCCCGCCGGTGATTAATGCCACCTTCCCTTCTAATCTGTTGATTTAAATGACCATAGTCATGATGCACAGTACTCTTCACTCATTGGGTGCAGTTGGTCACAAAACCAGCATTAAGTGGGCCACACATGGATGATAAAAATCCATGAACAGATGTAAAGATAACCAATGGTCTATGTTGAACATACAATTGTGGCCCACATGTGGTCCATGTTGGCATATGTAGCTCAGATCACCTTCAAGAGAGAGGCTAAGGGTGAGTTTGGTTGCACCAAATATTATGTTTTGGTGCAACCAAACCGACCCTAAACAAACACTCATTTTATGATATGAAAGGAAAATAGGGAAAATATCAAGTATCTATACATGATGATGTATGGATAGTCTGATCAGTGGGTCAGCCTGATTTTTGTATAAGGTAGGGGCCACCTTATGCACGGCTTAGATGGGTCATATCTTTGTTAGGTTGACCGTTGGCACCCATGCTGCATGAAATGGTGGAGTTGCAACACTGGGGGTTTTAGATTGTACAGGTAGGGCCCATAGCCCAATTTGCCCAAACCGTTGATATTGTGGGCTGTGAACCAAAATTCTCCTAGATGGAAAAAATACTATCATTCTTCCTTTGGATGGATAATCGAAGCCATCCAAATTGTGTATTACACAATAGCTAGAAGGGCCATGTGGGCCCGTAGAGGGCCCGTAGACATACACGTGCAAACCCATGGACAAGCCTTGCTGGCAAGGCTCATATTGGGGGTGGCAATTAGGGCTGAAAGGGGGAGGGGGGGAGTATTAAGTTCGATCTCGATCTTGGTCTCGGGCTATGAAAACACCAGTCCATTGAGGTCTCGGGTTACCCGAACTAACTTGAATCCGATCTATATATAAGTTATTTATACTTTATTATATTTTAGTTAAGTAAACTTATAATGCTTTAAATTTGATATGCTTGTGTATTAAAGAAGTAATTATCCTATATTTTAGCTTGTTTGTTTAGAAAAAGTGAAGTTCTTTATCATAAATTACTACATATATAATTAATAAAGCCATAAGTACTAAAAAAAAGTGAATTGAAATATAATAGACTAATGTAATAAGGAAAAATATTAGAATGTATCAATCCGACCAACCTAACCAACCCAGCCGAGCCCGCTTTGGTTGGGCTTGGGTTGAGAATTCCCAACTTGAGGTTGGGTTAGAATTGAGGTATAAGAACCTTGGGTTGGGTTAGGGTTGAGCACTAACCCAACCCAACCCAACGGACCCCCCACCCGACCCCACCCCACCCGACTTTAAGCCCTAGTGGCAATTGGCCAAGCCTGGGCCGGTCCCGGCCGGGCTTGAAATATAGTCATAGTATCCAGGATGGGCCAGGGCCATGGCCAAAGATGAATGGCCCAGTGCATTCATCAAGTGAGCCACCATCACGCAATAAGAATTGTTGGGTTGAAGACAGTTGCTGGCAATTCCCATTTACCATACATGTGACATGGTTGGATCGGGGTCAATATTTAACTGTCCAAAGCCTTAGATGATGGGAGTCTTTAGATATAGTATGCCCAAAAAGAGTTCTTTGACTGGACTAATTTCAAACCATTGATCATTTAGATTTGTTCCCTACCGGCCAGAACTGGCCATATAGAGCCCAAGATATTCAAAAACAATAACACTGGCCATAACAGTTACTGTAATCGTAGTTAAGATATGGCCATCAACGGTTACTGTAATTTACAATACGGGTCATGACGGCTGTGATAATCATATTTTTATACCATTATATATATATATATATATATATATATATATAGAGAGAGAGAGAGAGAGAGAGAGAGAGGATTATGCTCACCTGCCAACCATATCTCACGAGAACTCGTGAGAACTTTTTGAGGACTCATCACACGTTATGTGTCCCTCAAAATTTGAGCTGTCCACGTGATGCAGCACCTTGAAAAACCCTTTTAACCTAATCCAGAACTCTGGTGGACCATGGAGGAGAGAGAGAGAGAGAGAGAGAGAGGGGGGGGGGGCAAATCAATGGAGGAAAATGTTTCCTTTTTCCATAGCCCACCAAATTTCTGGATCAGGTTGAAAGTTGGACCTCGAGGGTTTTTGGGGGTGCTGCATCATGTGAGAGATGGTTTGCAGGTGAGTAGGGGTGTCAATGGGCCGGGGTTAGGGCCAGGCCAAGCTTTGTCCAAGCTCGGCGCGCCTCTTTCAACATATGCCCAAACCTAGCTTAGACCCGTGACAAGCCACAATAGCTAAGCCCAAGCCCGGCCCAAGATAAAAATGCAGGGTCTAGCCCATACCCGGCCCTAGCTCAAGCTCGACCTTTAACATAAAGAGAAAAATTATCCTTTAATCCCCATTTCTTTGTATATGAAAAATTATCACCAACATTATAGAAAATAAAAGGAGTTTTAGGAAGGAGATGGATTTTTAAGAAAAAATTGTGTAAAATTTAAATTTTGAAAGGAGGAAAAATATTTTAATTTAAATTTTAAATTAAAAAATACATATTCTGATCGAGCCGGGTTTTCGGGCTTTTGAACAGCCTAGTCCAAGTCCGGCATGTTTAAAAAACGGGCTTATACTTTAGGCATGAACCCAACTAGCGGCCTGATACTCTAGTCCAAGCCCGGCCCAAGGCGGGCCAAGCCCGAAAGCCTGTGGGGCCAATATATATATATATATATATATATATATATATATATATATATATATATATATATATATATATATATATATATATTCTATTGGCCAAAGGTGGCCCTATGAAGCCCCAGGTATTCAATAACAGTAATACTGACAGTAACAAAAGCGGATTGCATGGTGTACCAACGTCAGTGATGTGTTGACATCACCAGGTCCCGTGTGTCCCACCATGATGCAAGTGTTAGATCGACACCATTCATCCACACCGTTCTTGCATTTGAAAAGATCATTTTAAGAGATGAGCCCAAAACTGAGGCAAATCCAAAGCTCAATTGGACCACACCATAGAAAGCAATGGAGACAATGATTCTTACTGTTGAAACCTTCCTAGGGCCCACCATGATGTTTATTTGCAATCCAACCTATTCATAAGGTCATAAACACTCGGTAACAAATACCAACTTGATCCAAAAATTCTGTCACCCCCAAGAAGTTTTCAATGGTAGGAATCAATATTCCCAATGCTTTATGTGGTGTGTTCCACTTGAGCTTTGGATTTGCCTAAGTTTTGTGCTCATGTCTTAAAATGATCTTGTCAAATGGAAGAATAGTGTGGATATCACATACATCATGTTGGGACACACTACAATCACTGTATGACATAGGTCATGATGGTAGTTTATGGTTAGAGCTGAACACAAGCCAAGCTAGCTTGGTTAGCCTCGCTCGGCTCAGCTCAAACCAACTCGATTTGGCTGCGTTTGAATCGAGTCAAGCCGTTTTTCCACATTCGAAAGGATTTTCGAGTCGAGCTCAAGCTGACCCAAGCTCAATTCAGCTCAACTCAGTTATATATATAAGTTTGTGGAAACAATGTATTTTTTCCGAGCTTGACCGTCAGCTTGAAAAGCTCGAGCTTGAACTTAGCTAGAGCTCAGCTTAAAAGCTTGACTGAATCAAGTTAAGCCTGCCAATCCAGCTCGAAGGTTGAGCTAGTCAAGCTCAAGCCACGGTTGCCTACTCGCTGAGCCGAGCCGAGCTAGGCTCAGCTTGATTCAGTTGGCTGGGTGTACAGCTCTAGTTATGCTCATGTTTTTATTAAAACATGTATCAGCTATGTAATGGACCATTAGCGACCATTTTTTCCCATAATAATTGTTATGTAACTATTTTCTAATGTTATACAACTGTTTTTGAATACCCTGTAGGGCGAGTGGGAGGGCTCAAGGGACAAGGGCCAGGAAAGAGCCAACCCTGACCCACCCCACACGGGACCCATTGACACACCCAATGAGTATTGAGCCTTTAATGGATATACTTGGGGAAGTGTTTACCTTCTTCCAATTGAAGTGAGAATTTTGCTGCTACTCATTTTCTTCTACTTCTTACAACCTCTTCTTCCGTTGGTTTTCTTTCTATTTTTGGGTTTTCCCTTTATTTATAGACAAATGAGGAGCCGGAGGGGTTGGCCAACCACAACTATATGAGGAAAATAACCAAGTAATATTTTTTTTTTCAACCAGTGTGATGCAAACTACCTCTGTGGGCCCCACCATGCTGTGTTGATGACATCAGTCACGTGTTCCCATGTTTATCCATGTGCCCAAGCATCATGCTGATTCATGACTCAGGTGGGCCACACCGGAAAGAACACTTGGGAGGGTACACCCAGGCTGGGTTTGAATCGGATGGATATATATATATATATATATATATATATATATTGAAAGGTGGGTCGTTGGTTTTTTTTTTTTTTTGGGTGCTGCATCAAGTTGAAATTTGGGCCTTTGGGTTTTTTTGGGGTGCTGCATTGCATGAACGGTTCGTATTTCAAGCTCACATTATGTATGGTGATTTCTCAAAATGTGCTCACGAATTCTCTTTTGAAGTTGTGCGTTGGTGAGCATCCATACCCCTCTTTATTTATATGGAGAGAGAGAGAGAGAGAGAGAGTACCACCTCTCAAACTAGGATGGTATTTACAAAATAATTTCCATATTGTTAGATCATAGCCATCCAATTGTAGCCCTCTTTTATGAATAATGTGCACCTTTGTTGCAGTCCCCCAAAAAAGGCCTAGATTATCAAGACATGGGACCCACTCGTGCAAACTCAAGGATAATATATAGTTAGGTTTCTAGAATTGATTTCATGACCTCTATAAGGTAAGAGAAAAATGCTCCTAGTTACATTGGGATAGTTAGACAGTCTAAGTCATTAATCCAAACCGTTCATTAGTTCGAACTCACATTTCATGGGCTACTATATAAACATTACACCAATCCGACAAATAATAACCATTTGATCAATGACCTTTAATATGGACAGTCATGATTGTTTACACAAAATAGGTCTAATTAATAATTTGATCCATCGATTGTAGGACCCAAAATGGAAAAGCTGAAAAATGTAAACATTGACCACGTCTGGCCCACCAGAAACAAAGGTCATTTGTTACTGCTGCATGGCTTGCATTTGTTCACATGCACCAAACATCATGAATTTGTATGATATTTGGTGCAACCAAACGCACCTAATGTTAATGCAAATATGTCAAAAATAAGAAAAAGAAAAGAATAAGAAAGAAAAGAAAAGAAAAGAAAGTAGTGTTGCACGCTGAGACAGAGGAAGAAGAAACAGTAGAAAGAGAATTATTTTATACTCCATAGACTATCACACTTGATAAGCATGCATTTGGTTTGTGGTCCCTCGAGAGCTATGGATAAAAAATTGGATGTTATTCGAGTTATTCATTTTTTTTCTTTGCCTACTAGACAATTTCTCCATGCCTCTGTATCAACTATCATGCTCTACCCAAGTATTAAAGATTTCCTCCACTGAGGAAAGAGAATTTGGGAGAAAGTGTCAAACAACTACTTCATCTAAAAGCCCGAGCTGTTAGAGGATGGCATATCAATGTACATCAAAAGACTTGATACTCCAATAGAAAGCATACAGATTAACCTCTAAATTACCATGATCCACCTCATTTTTTGAGTCATACACTAACATGGTATGGCAAAACGAATGGGTAGAGTTGATTTGACATGGTCATTGCGGTGGGCCCCACAATGCTACGGGCGAGGATCATGGGAAAGTCCCATCCATTGGCTGCGATACAACTCATGTACATGCCACCTATTTGCCATCACGGTACTCAGGTCCAAGATCTAATTCACCCATTAAAAAAGCACCACTATATTGATGCTCTAGCCCAAGAATTAGGTTGAACCACTGGTCAGGTGGGCCATCGTTTGCAAAACAAATGCATATTGGAGTAGTAACACGAGTTCAGGCCACCCCACCCCACTGACAGCCCTACTTTGAGTGTCAATGAAGACTCATTAGTTGTGGGAGCCGGTTAGGTGTTACCCTGTGGGGCCCAGATTAATGATGTGTATCCATGCCGTCCATCCGTTTTTCCAGCCCAAATTAGGACATTTTCCCAAAAATTAAGCAGATCAAAATCTAAGGTGGACCACACCACAGGAAAAAGTGGTGATTGAACACCCACCATTAAAAAACTTCCTAGGGCCCACAGTAATGCCCATCGTAGTGTTTCTTTTGTGGCCCATAAAAAAGCTTTTAATGGTCATTCACCCCTGTTTTCAGTGGTTTGGTCCACCTGAGATTTGAATATGCTTAAGTTTTGGGATCACGCCCTAAAATGACATGGGAAAACGGATGAACAGTATGGATATTTAAAAAAAAAAAATCATCAAGGTGGGCCCCACATGCTAACCGTAACACCCAAACACCCACTAAGGTGCTACCCGGGTAACACCTAATCTGCTCCCATTAGTTGTTGGGTGTCAGGTAGTGTTGTAATTGGGCCGTGATGGCCCGTCGAGCTTTCGGGTGGGCCAGGCTTAGGCTAACATACTAGGCCAAGGGCTAGACTAAGGCCTAAAATTTATGCCCGCTTTCTAATTGGGCTGGGCTCAAGCTGTGTTTAAGAGCCCATTATCCCTGCTAAACCCGACCTGACCCAAACCGTATAAGGTTGGCCGGACTTCGGCTCAGGTTAGACTTGGACCCTGGCCATGCATGAGAGGCCCAAGCATGGCCCACAGGGCCAACCTAATAGGTTCAACTTCCAAGCTTGAGCCAGAACCGGGTCCGGCATGGCTACCCGGTCCATTGCCACCGGAACTAATCGGATCTGATTGCTATTCCTCGACAGATGAGTACGGACATGAAAGGACCCGGTGGATCCGAACAATTAGCCCGGATTCGGGTACCCAAGGACCCGACACAGGTGACAGCCCTAAATCCCATATTACGGTCCACTTGAACGGTGAAAATGAAGACTTTCATCTGGGAGACGGATAGGATGTCACACACACATCATTGTGGGGCCCACACAGCTCGGGTGATATACGCCCTTCCTGCAACAGGTGTTCATCGGATTCGGGTCCAGCTTGAAAACCCTACATACAATGACAAGCAGTTGGTGGAGAGCATCAGTACCGTAAACAGGGATTCGCGGTGGAGATGTTGGGAGGGAAGAGCCCAGGCGTCGCCATTCTCTGGCTGTGGGCCATCGGAACTGCTGCAGGTAAGTGGGCGTACTGCGCACCCTTCTGCCTCCTTCCATGTTAACGTACGCCTCTGCATCTCTTTCCAAACCCTAACAAGAAACTGACCACATACAAAGCTTGCATTTGAACTTCTTTATTTCCCGCCAATGCAACACATATACAGGACATCCTATCCGTGGAAAAGGTGGGCCATACCATGATGATCGCGTTGTGCGAAAACCAGGGAGATCCACTCATCGAGTGGGGCCCAGCATCAGAATCGATGATCGTCGTGGTGTGGCCCACCTCTTGCACGGATTGGATGTTATACACGTGCGGACGCGTCGGTGGGAAGGAGATGTCCGTACGTGAAAGCTTGCATACAAGCCGCTGTATGTGGTGGTTTCACAGCCCTGATTTCGTTCCTCTTTTGCATTTTTCATTTTTTCTGATTTTTTTTTTTTTTTGAAATTTCTGTCGGCTGCCAGTTCTTGTTGCCAATGTGGCGACAACGCGGATGAGAGACATGGAAAAGCTGATCAAAGAGGAAGAAGCAAGGGGTCAATCTGAACTGTCGAGTCCTTCCGGACGAGGAGTGGAAACAGTTCTTGAAGAGGAGTAATGAATCTCATTGGTAGATTTTTCTGAATTTCCTGAAAACTGATCTCTCCTAACAATCCAGGAAAGAATACTGTATCTAGCATTTCAGAATGAATCCTCTTTCCTTTGTAATTTTGCTTTTGGGAGTTATTTGATACTCTGGTAGAGAGTGATGCTTGATATACAGGCACTCAGAAATGTGGCGCTTTCCAGTGGTACTGGTACCACCATTAGCTACTTTGCTACTGGACAGATGTGGGGCCCACATGATGTGTGAATAAAATCCTACCCACACATCAGATGCTGAATTGCATTGTACCCCTGGGATGTAAAATCAGGCTGATCCTTAATCAGGTGGACCGCATTACAGGGAACAAGTTGAGAGGGAATGTCCACCCTTGATTTGGGTGGAGGGCCCACCGTGTTGTATATATGAAACCCAGGCCATTGTGACCCTCTCTACCTGGTCAGGATGAAGGGGCAGGCCGAAAATCAGGCTGTTTCTAAATTCAAGGGGCCCCTGTGTAAATCAAGGTCAGGCTTCCCCTCTCACATTTTTTCCTTTGTCATGGCCCACTTAAGTATTGAATCAGGATGATTTCCAGCACTTGGAAGTAATATGAGTTGACGCATTTGATGGACAGTTGGATAGTCTTCATACATCATGCAAGTTCCACTTCTGCCCAGTGCCACCGTAAGTTTATCATGGCAACAAGTCACTCGAGCACGCCACCTTGAAATTGTACACATGGCATGGCATATATGAACTCGAAATTAAACTGTGCAAATTGTGGTATCCGCTTTATGTAGGTCTTCATATCCCTCAATCAGGTTGGTTGGACAATCTTAATCATTGGTTCGTGGACATTATTATTATTATTATTTTCTTTTTGCTGAATTGTGGCGGTTGGATATATTTTACATTAACTGTCCACTAAATTTCCACCAATTGGCTAGTTAGGTAATAAAATCAATGTAATTTTTGGTTTGTGATCCATCTAAACTGGGGCAGACAAATTCGACGGTTTAATTTGAATTACTTGTATGCCCTGGCCTTGTTAGTGCTTGCATATCAACCTGCACTCTGCCAGATTATCAAAGTTTATTTATTTATTTATTTATTTTATTTCATTTACATAACATCTGTTTGAGTGGGTGATTAAATGGGGGAATTTGGATAAATTCAGTACCTGATTAAAGTGTGTGTATATGTATCTTTTCTTCTAGGTGGACCAATGTATAAAATTGCATTTATCCAATACCGCCCTTGCTGATCACAAACGTTCAGGTTGGCCCTGCTATATATATATGTTGCACCTTCCAGTACGTGCAAAAAATTGGAAGAATTCTTACTTAATGATGGATCTATTAAATGAAGGACTGCTGCTAGTGTTCTATAAAACCAGAGCTCGAACCATGAAGTTGATGTTTCTGTCCAAAGTTCAAACACAGTTCTTATTGATTTGAACCATGACATTATAACCATGTATTAAGTAATAATATATATAGTTTTTTTAATACCACTGTCTCAACTGCCCATTCATACTTGGGTCAACCTGCTCTGGAAGGTTTTTTAAGCTCAAACAGTTCAATCCAAATTGATAAGGATCTGGTTCAGGTCAGATTGCCTGGTCCAGTTTCTAAAACGTTGATTTCAATCATCTTGTCGAACTCTAAACTCTAAAGCCAAGGGCAACCCTTCCAGGTAATTCCACTAGTTGGTTTTTTGGGTGTGGTCAATCCATCATGGGTCCCCCTTATGAGCTGTTTTGATAATTTGCATTGCATCCCGTGTGTAAAATCTGCTAGTCGGGGTAGTCGTAGGTCCCGTTTTCCCTTTTTATTTTATTTTTTATAATTTGTTTGTTTAGAGGAAGTAGTTGGGAGGCAAAAGTTATGCAACCATTTAGAAGTTCCTGACCGCACGTTGATGAGTCTAGAGAAGGGCCAGATGCTCTACTATATTGGAACTTTGGAAGAAGGCTAAAAAATTAGCACAACTAACAAAGTGTTTGTGATACAGCTATTAGGAATAGTCGTAAAGTCCCACACCAACACATTCCTCAAAACTGTGATGTTTTTCATTGCCTTGGGTTTGTATCAGGAGATTGATTACGATGCTTCCAATAGAATTAGATCTGGGTTGATGAAGTGATGTGCCTTTATGGTGCAGACTGCAGTGTGACAGTTACTTGCCAATGGAATTGGCTGTGAGTCAGTGCCTTTAACTTGTGGATGATATGCTTATACACAAACAGGATTCTTCTCATGTAGTTGATCCCAATTAGTTGGGCTAAGGCTTAGATGATGATGCTTATATGCTGTGGGGTGGCCTCAATATAAATAAAATACCTCAGAGGTATTCCTCTAGTGTTTAACTTTTTCTGGCCTTTTGGTGAACCAGGGAAAGCTATGGTGGGTATGGGGACTAGCAAGTTGGTCAAAAGTCCGGCGGAGTGGATGGGTGTAAAAAGTTAAACTACTTTGTTCCTGTGTTGGTCTCTCTCAAGGGCAATTCTTTGAAAGGATCCCATTATTGAAAGGATGGCTTCTCCTAAGCAAATGGTGGTGGAGGCTCGAGAAGGAGCCAAACTCTTTGTGGAGTTATGTGATATTGATGAAGTACAATGAAGTTGATGGAAATTGGTTCATGAGATTGCCATCAAGGCAAGTTGGGTTGGATGTTTGGAAAGCGATAAGGTGGTAGACTATCAGGGGAGCTAAGTGCAGCTCTTGTTTGCAAAGTGGGTTATGACTTATGTGTTTAGGAAAAATACTTGTATTCTAACCAGAGGTTATAAAATCTGCTTTTGAAATATCATTGCCTGATGATGTTCCCCTGGCTGAGTCTTTTCAAGTTACATTCTCCTTATCTAGGTCCAGAGAGGTAGACATTGTTTGTCTCTACAAATTTTTAGAGCACTGGTTTGGAATATTAAACTTTGTAAGAGAGTGTTGGAAAGGTCATGAAAATGCTGTGCAATTCATATAGATCGTTAGCAGAGGATGGAAGAATACAAAAGCATTTGTCGAATGGGAAATCCTCTACAGAGTTTGTGTTTGGATTCTTTTGTCCAGGGAAGGTCTGTAGGCTATGACTGCGAAAGAATGGAGCACCCCTGCCTGGAGTGCAAGCATGCATGTGGGTAGCTATGGCACATAAGGTTCTCATGGTGGAAGATTTGAAGAAGCTTCCAGCAGCCTTGCCATACATATGCTTCATGTGCCTCCACACGCGTGCATGCACGCACACGCACGCACACACGCGCACACACAAGGAAGAAGAAAGTGTGTGCCCCTGCGAAATTCAAGGGTGGGCGTTCCCTCCTAATGTGTTTCCTTTTTTGTGGCCCACTTCAGTTTTGGATTGGGCTGAGTGTAGGGCTATGGGGTTTTCCTGAGGCGATGCATTTGATGGGTGGGTTGTATGCTGTGAATGCATCACGTGGGCTCCACATCTGGCTGGTACCACCATAAGGTTACAGTGGCATTGGTACCACTGGAGTGCTTCCCTTCATCATATATCATCCCTTTGCTTCGGGAAAAAAAAAAAAAAATCATGAATCACATGCCTCATTGAGGTATCCTTTCGTCATATGACCATCACTAGGCTATTAATTTGATAATGCTTTTACTATCAAGGATGTAAGATTCTTAATAATGAAAGGAATCTCGTTCATCTTTTGAATATTTCTTCTTTCCTCTTCTCATTGTTTTAGCATTTGATATTTTTTCTTCTTCTGATTTTAAAGAATGGAATGCTCATCTTTCTGGTTTTTGGGTAAAGCACAAAGACAAACCTCCTTAGGAGACCTTGAATATGGATGCAAGGGAAGATGTAAGATCCTCATCAACAAGATAGGAACTGATACCTGTACCATATATGATGCAAGTAGTGTTTGGCCAATTTTGCCCTTAGAATTAGTCATGCATTGAGGTGTTAACAACTATTTTTGGGTTGTGACTGGCATTTCAACCTAGGGCTTTTTTGTCTTTTGACTTGAGGGATGCACTCCCACTCCTCTTCCTCCTTGCTTGTAGCCTGAACGTAAGCGAAGTATCAGGGAGACCAGGTAGTGAAGGATCTTTGTAGGAAGTATCAGGGAGACCAGGTAGTGAAGCATCTTTGTAGGCCCACCATGATGACCGTGTGACATCATTTCACGCCACACATCTGTTGCACCAGTTCATGCTAGAAATCCAGTCTTAAAAAGAGGCAAATCTAAATCTCGATTTGGCAAAAACTTTGGAAATGTTGGGGGGCTGTGTAAATCTTTTTTGTTTTTTGGTGGCTTTGGCCTTCTTCAAATAAAATTGTCAATGTTCAAAAAATAAAAAATAAAAATAAAAATGAAAATAATAATAAAATAAATTCAGAAATGTGGGATGGTTCGCCTACCATTGGAGGACCTTTCTCGCGTGTAGCCTGCCTGTGGGTTTTGCTGCACCCTTTCCCTCTGTCCCTCTCTTCTTTTTTCTCTTTCCCCTTCTCTCCATGCGCATTGCACATGTCCATGCCCATTGCACATGCCCATCCATGCCCCCACTGTTTATGAAGGAAATGCAAGGAGTGGACTTTTTCTGTTGACTTTTACTATCAAAGAGACATGACCTTAGTTGCTTCGAAGTATGTAGATTGTGGATTGTTTCTGGGCCTGTACTATCGAAAGAGAGGGGAAGGCCAATGCTAGATTCCGGATTCGGTTTTGACATTATTCCCATGTATGGACAGGCTTGGTGGGCATGGTGTTTCGAGGATGATGAAGTTTGTTTGGTGATGGTCTTCTTCTAGAATTTTCAAGGGTGAGTAAAGACTGATTTGTGGTTTTCTTGAGTTTCAAAAGGGCAGCTATGTGAGGCATGCGTATAGTTGCACAAACCGTGGAGCAAAGCTGTAACAGATTCCGGTGCGTGAATGGGGAAGCGTCTGTTTTAAAATGTTTTCAAGTATAAATAGGTAGGAAGCAGGGGAGTGCAAGTCTGAAGTGCAACTCAAAGCAGGAGCAACACCTAGTTGGAAGGAGTGGTAAATGACATGGATCAGTTGGTGACATTAATCAGTATTAGGTATTTATGAGCATTGTTTAAAACCCGAAAACTAGACTAGATGTTCATCCGGCTCGGGCCGACTCAAAGACTCAACCCGATTTGACTTGGTAGTTGATAATTTTAAATTAACAATATAAGAATGATAACTTATTTAGAATAGTTTTTTCAGGATAATGTTATAATTAAAAATGAGAAAACAAACAGCCACCTACTTCATGGCTTGCTGGCCGAGTGTCCATGTACTCTTAGAGGTCACAGGTTTGACTCTTCTCTCCTCTTTAATTTAATTAAAAGGCTGTTTCACAAGGTGAGTGGCCCAACCTGAGTCGCCACGAGTCGACTTGCCAAGTCCTTTTGAGTCGGAGCCAAGTCACTCTTAGAATTGAGTTTCCTAATGATTCAGCTCAGGCAAGTTTACTCAGCTGAGTTTCGAGTCGACAAAGCGAGTTTTTTAGAACTAAGCATTAGAGTCTCTAGATCTAAACCACTAGTTTTCTGCTGCTCATATGCCCTACAGATGTATTGGAAATGATACCGGGAGGCTGATATAAGAAATCTGCCCAAAAACAAAGGGCTTTAGTAGGTTATAAGAGATCTGAATCAGAACTTCTGACGGCTAGAATATCTCCAGTCCATGCTCTCTTGCCATGAGTGTAACACTTAGATTGGAGACTAATGTTTTTAATAATAACTAAATCAAAGGATAGATTTAAACTAGGAAGGTGGCCTACTTGTGGATGCTACTGTATTGAATATTAGAGGTTCTGAGTTCAAATCTCTGCATCTTCACATTTTTATTTAAATAAAAATGCTGTTCCTCAACGAGTGACTCAGTTCGAGTCAGCGAGCTGACTCCATGAGTCTTGCTGGGTTGGAACCGAGACACCCTCTTCCGCAAGTTCCTCAGTGTCTTGGCTTGATTTCTCGCTGAGTTGACTCAGCTGAGTTTTGGGTTGAGTTGCTGAGTTGTTTTGTACCTATTTTGATGTCTCTGATTTCTTTTTTCTTTTAATGATTTCAATAACATTTCCTGTATTTTGTCTCTTAAGCGATGCAGCAGCATTGAACTAAGAATGAGTGTGAGGATTTGGGATCAGCCCAAGTCCAATTCTTGTTGGTTGGGCTGAGCAGTCTGTCTGGCTTAGCCCACCAAAGATGGACCCGGGCCTGATTTTCGGGTGCTATGTATAAGATGGGATGGGAATGGGCCAGGCCGAGGTTTGACAGCTTTTACCCATGTTTTAAAAACCTGAATAGGATGTCCTCCCATTTTTATGCGTGAACTGATCCGGCTGCTGCTGCCAGTTAGCTGGGTCAACCCATTGCATGACCATGATGTTAAACAATCAGAAAAGAATAGGAACTGATGGTCGACCCATTGCATGACCCATGTTTTAAAAACCCAAACTGGATGTCCTCCCATTTTTATGCGCAAACTGCCCAGATCGGACAGTTCAGCAGGACCCAAAAAACCCATGTGACCCAGGAAGACTCCAGGGTCGGCAAGCTTATGCTAAGCTGAAATTACACATTTTGGTCATCAGGTTTCTAGCATATGTAAACATCCTTTAAATCCACTTTGCTACAGCGGAAAGAGTTGCACGGTCCACCGACATGGTGGGATGATCAAGACTGTTCATCTTATTGGGTTGCCCACATTCCAATGATCATGCCATTGACCCGGCCAGTATTTTTGGGATCGAATGCGAACCATTGGAAATTTCATGGGTCCGAAAATCACACTGATGGAATGATCCAACCCTCCTACAATTGGTTTTACTTTTTGTAGGTATCCTTCTTCCAAGCCATGGATGGAATGGTTGGGGTTGCCTAAAAAATTGATTCTTCTTAATCATTAGGTTAGTGATCAAATGTATATGATTGTGCAAACAATCTTGACCGTCCATGTTAAAAGGCTAGTGATCAAATGGTTATGATTGTAAGTGTGATGTTTTCATGGTAGCTTGGTTTATGACTGTAATTGTGATGTTTTCATGGTAGCGTGGTTTATGATTGTAAGTGTGTTTTCATGGTAGCTTATGAAATGTGTGTTTCACCTAATGGACAAACTAAGTGTCCAATACAAATGACCTTTTTTTTTTCATTGAAAAGTAGAGGCTCAGGAATTGCGACGCCCATGTGATATGTGTCTGATATCCAACCTGTCCAAAAGATACATCCCACCATGATTACTGGACAAACAAAAAATCTGGCAAATCCAAATAATAAGGTGGACCAAACCATCATAAGTGATATACACCACTCAAAAACATCCAGATTCAAGTGCGGCCCATATCATCATTTGATCAGCCGGGTTTTTGGTTCATGCGAACGCCATCGCCCGGTGCATATGTTGGATGGTATATGCATTCCACATGCGCCCCACACTTTTCGACTTCACTACATTTGGTAATTTCCTCCCTTGAAAACCATCTCCCCGAAGTTTCCTGTCCTGGAATTATTTGATAAAATGCCAATTTGCGAGTAATTTTACTGTAAAAATACGTCTGAAATTTGCTTTATTAGTAGATTGTCATAAAAATAAAATAAAATAAAAGTTCTTGTGCTAGTTACTCATATTGTTACAGGCAACGGGCACGACTTGGAGAGCGGATTCTCTGTGCACGAGTATACCGAACGCTTCATTCATGTTCATGTTCTCTTTATCCAAACCAGCAGGCAATTCCCAATTGAATGAGTATAGAAGATTTGCGAGTGTGAGCTCGATCATCACCGTCCCAAAAAACATCCCAGGGCAACTTCTCCGGCCTGCTCCGAATGGTATGAGCTCAAAATCCTTCCCTTTGTAATCTATCGAAGCTGCCCATGAACCTCTCTGGTAAGAACTCTTCTGGGTTTTCCCATGAGTCTGGGTCTCTCCCGATTGTGAATGCATTGACGTAGATCCTGGTCTCTGGGGCGACTTGGTATCCTCCGATCGAACATTGTCTCATGCTTTCCCGTGGGATCAGCAATGGTGCCGGCGGGTGCAATCGTAGAGTCTCCTTTATAATTGACTTGAGGTATTGAAGCTGGGGAAGAACTGTCTCGTCCACCTTTCCTTTCCGACGGACTATCGTCCTGACTTCGTCTTGGACTTTCTCCATTGTTTTTGGGCTCCGAAGAAGCTCTGCCATTGCCCAAACCACAGACGTCGAGCTTGTGTCTGTTCCGGCAATTAAGATATTCTGCATCATAAAATGCAAAGTATTTCAGTTTCCTACTTAATTGTACTTGTCATGGTTTAAAACTCGGCGGCAACTTGGACCGAGTCATCCAGTATTAAGTCGAGCCGTGACTCACAGGTGAGTCATCTTGGTGACTCACCAGACCGAAACTGAGTTGACTCGGATGAGCTGCATCTGGCTTCTCCGAGTCTTAAAATGCAGGGAACTTGTTCACCTCCTTGAAAATGTTATTCAACTATTTGTGTGGGGTCCACAGTCTTGCATGTATGCCATCCAACCTGTGAATGAATTGGGCCCCACCATAATGATGGGATGCCCTAAAAATCAGAATCAGGTTTAAAAAATATTAGGTGGGCCATGTTGTAGAAATCAGTGTACAACTGCCCCAAAACTTACAAATTCGCGTGGTGGTTTTGGATCGGCGGTTTTGGATCGGCCTAATTCTTGGGGGGTCCCACTTTCATGGCGGGCAGCCTTTCTCGATGGGTTGGATTCAATACACAAACAACGGTGGCCCCCGAAAGTAGAGTTGTAGGATAAGGTATTATGGTGAATTTATAATATTTCTCAAATAATAATAATAATAATAATAATAATTATGATGATGATGATGATGAACTCACTTTGGCATTTATCACACAACCATTGGATTAGATCTAATGGCATAATGCTAAAAGACAATTTGTTAATTTCTCATGTAAAATTGTTAGAAATAAAAGCATTAAAAAGTTAAAAGAAAAAGGTTAAGCTGTGTGGGTTCCACCATGATGTGTGTCTGACATCTGAACTATACATTTAATTATTCACCTCAGGAGGACCACACTATTTAGGATAGTGTGAAATTGTCTGAATGGCTTGCAATTTGGTGGGGCCCCTAATCTAGATGCGCTCCACAATGTTTTCTGTGGTGTGTCCTAGCTAATTGATGGATCGGTCTGACTTTGAGCTCTAGCTTTAATAGGGAGGGTTGTATCCGATGGACAGGTTGGATGTCCGACACACATATGGTCGGGCCCAACTAATTCAAAAAATGACACCCACCATTGAAACCTTCTTAGGGCCACCTGGATAAGGTAAAACGCAAATATCAGTTCGATCCAAAACTTTGTACCCCCATGAAGTTTTTAATGGTGGTCGTTCAATCATCAGTGTTTCCTGTGGTGTGGTCCACTTGTGCTTTTGATCTGCCTTATATTTGGGGTCATCCTCTTAAATGAGCTGCAAAACGAATGAATGGACGGCCTGGATAAAACATATACATTACAGTAGGCCCTACAGCGCTCAACACCACCTAGCTGGGTGGATCTGGGTCACCACCCAATCCGATTCGGTTTTCTCAGGCAACTAAGAAAAAAGGTCCTTATTAAATTAGGACCCTTTGTGAGATGGGGTCAGAATCAGGTGGAGCACGCCACAGAAAAACAGTGGCGATTGAGGGCCTGCCATTACAAACTTCATAGGCCCACTGTAATGTTTATCTACCATCCTCCAATCTGTTGATCAAGTCACACAGACCTGTTTGCAGGGAAAACACAAATATCAGCTTGATCCAAAACTTTCGTGGCCTCTAAGAAGTTTTTAATGGTGGCATTTATTCACCACTATTTCCTCTGACGTGGTCCACCTGAGATTTGGATCCGTCTCATTTTCGGGTTCATGCCCTAAAATGATCTAGCAACATGATGGATGGTGTAGATAAAACACATACATCATGGTAGGGCCCACGGAGCACTGTCCAGTAGCGACTTGCTCTACTAGCACCGTAGAGTGCTTGGATCCACGGTGGGATCCCTGACTGTGGGCCCACCTTGAGGTACATTTCTTATATCTATACCGTCCATACGTTTTGAAAACTCATTTTAGGGCACGATCCAAAAAAATAATGAGGCAGATCGAAATATTAGGTGGACTATAATAAGGGAAACAATGGTAATCGACCATTAAAAGCTTCTCCAGGGCCACAAAAGTTTTGGATCAAGCTGATATTTGCGTGGTCTCATCATTTTTTAATGGTCAGGATTCAATCACAACTGTTCCTCATGCGATATGTCAACTTAAGAATTGGATCTACTTCATTTTTTGGATCATGCCCTAAAATGAGCTTTCAAAATGGATGGACAATGTGGACGTAAGGCACATACATCAGAGTGGGCCCTATAGTTAAGGATCTACCCAAACCGCCCCCTGTAGGTAGGTATGCAATTTAGTGTCGATACACATCCTGTATCCTATTTTTCTCAATGTTAGAACTCAACGGAGCTTTGCCAAATGGATTATAATGGTGGGAAATAGTGGAAGCGAGCTACTCAATGTAAGTGTTTTTTTTTTTTTTTTTTGGGTTAGTTCACGCATCTCACTGTTAGTGCACACCCACTACACCCACATTCGAATTCGATACCTGGACCTCAGTGTTGAGACGAGGTTATCTTCACTCAGTCTACCACTGTCTCAAAGGTGTGGGTCTTTTGTATATAGTATACAGTGGGTTGGTGCCCTGAATATGCTTCAAAAATAGAGTGAAGTGAGTGTCAAACCATGAGGATTCCCTTCATCTGATCTTTGGTGAGACTGCGCTCCTTCTGGATTTGAAGCAAGACGTCGACGAAGTCTTCCCGATCGGGTTTTCGCCCACCACAATTTACATGCTCATCGATAACCTGCTCATAGAAGGCATCCAGCTTCAAGAAGCATCGTTCGAGCCGCCCACGCAGTCCGGTCAAGACGTCCATCCAACCCATCGACGGCAAGAAATCCTAGATGAAGAAACCACCCAACATAGCCCCAGCTTCTCCGATCGCCCTGTGCAACTCCATCTGCTCGCGCTTGCTTCCTCCTTCAAAACTCTTCCCGAAAGCTGCTCTACAAGTTATGTTGTTGGTGAGAGAAATAAGCATCTCACTCAAATTGATAGAGCAAGAAGAAGAAGAACAACAACAAGAGATCGATCTCATCATCTCCGCGTTCTCTTCCTCCCGAATGTATGCGAATGATTGCACCCGCTTCGTGCTGAAGAGCTCGACGATGCAGATCTTCCTCATCTCTCTCCAATACTCGCCGTAAGGAACAAAGGCCACGTCGGAATAGTTGTAGTTGAGCTTCTTGTAGGAAACCAAGGCAGGCCTGTTACAAAGATCAAGATCATTGGATTTCATCACCTCCCTTGCCATCGCAGCCGATGAGACAATGAGGGTCGGGACATCGCCCAGCTGGAGATACATGAGCGGGCCGTACGTCTTCGATAGTAGCCATAGATCGCGGTGCGGCAGCTTACGAAGCTGGTGCAAATTGCCTATTATGGGGAGCTTGGGTGGGCCCGGAGGGAGCTTCGCAGGCCTTGTGCTCCTCTTCTGGTGTTTGGCGAAGAGGAGAAGCAAGAGCGGAAGGATGGGGATTATCGCCGGAAGAAGGAGAAGAAGCCATGAGAAGGTGGAGGAATTGGAAGCCATTGGTTTGAAGGAGAAGATGGTGTTTGGTAGAGACTGGGTGTCCTTAAAATAGCCAGAATGCTTCTTGGGTTTTTGTAGAGAGGTGTGGGGAGAGATAAAAACACTTGAGAACAGTCTCTTTAAACTCCCAAAACAGATTCCCAATGCTGCCCAAACAGTGATCTCAGCATTTCTGTTTTCAACCATAAGTAAGCGGCGTTTGGGAACGTTGAATAGCTTGGAAGTTGATTTGTCCTGTCTGGCACTATTGAAGCCTTTGGTGAAGAAACCAATTTCCATGGATATCTAATTCTCTCCTCTGAGTAGTTATGGATGTGGTATCCATTTCTATGTTTTGCCTCAGAAAATGTGGATGTCAATCTCTTTTGATACTGTCAGTAGACAATAGCTACTAGACAGTGCTCTGTGGGCCACCTCATGATGAATGTGTTTTAACCATGCCGTTCATCTATTTTTATAGATCATTTTAGGACATGATCCAAAAAATGAGGCAAATCCACGTCACATGTGGACCACATCATAAGAAACAATGGTGATTGAACGCCCACCATTAAAAACTTCTTGGGGTTAATAAAAGTTTTGGATGAAGCTAATATTTGTGTTTTCCCTTCATGTGGATCTATGATACTTGATCAATAGGTTGGATGGAAAATAAACATTATAGTGGGCATTCAATCATCATTATTTTTTTGTGGCATGGTCCACTTAATATTTGCTTGTCTCATTTTTTAGTTCACGCCATAAAATGATATGGAAAAATAGATAGATGGTATGGATAAAACACATATTATAGTGGGCCCATAGAGCACTATTGGCAGCATTAGTGGGCAATCTAGCTATCCAGTTTGTATAGTTTTTAGTTTGACCATTAACTATTTAACATATCCAAAGGAAAGGAAGCTGTCCTCCTGGACCTCAGGTTGATGATGTGTTGGTGTTGGCAATACGAAGTTCTGTCAGCCCCCTCCAAGATGTATGTGTTATAACACACTGTCTATTCAATTTTAGGAGATCATTTTAGGACGAAGTAGATCCAAAGCTCAAATGGACCACAACATAAAAAGCAGTTTTGACAATGATGTCTACTGTTGAAACCTTCCTAGCTAGGGCCTACCATGATGTTTATGTGCCATCTAACCTGTTTATAAGGTCATACAAACCTGGATTAAGGGAAAACACAAATACCGGCTTGATTTAAAACTTCAGTGGCCCCCAAGAAGTTTTCAATGGTAGATGTTCAATCTCCCCTTCTTTCCCTGGTGTGGTCCACTTGAGCTTTGTATATGCTTACTTTTTGGGCTCATGCATTAAAATGATCTATCAAAATGTATGTACAATGTGGATATAACACATACGTCATGGTCCAAGGAGTGGGTACAACCATTAAATTTCAATCAATGGCCACTGCCTATGCTTATTAAACATTGGACAGATGGAGGTTGGTGGGGATATATCCTAACATGGTGCGTATGCTTCTGGACTCTTTCTGGAGTGGGTCCCACTGAACATGTCCTGTCCCCAAGTCTATGTTCCCTGGACCGTTTTAAGCGATATCTGCTTAGCATGTTCTGAAAACCCATCAACTGAACTCGGAAATCGTCTGAGTCAACTAAGTTCTTAGCGTGACTTAATTTTAACTCAAGAGAACTCATCGAGTCGACTCAACAGCTCGGTCATTTCAAACCGAGTCACTCTGTGAGTCAGCTCATAATATTTTTAATTTATATGTATTAAATATTAAGTCTATTTGGGTCAATCTGGCCCATCTGAACACCTGAGTCGAGTCCAGTTTCCGACATATGGCACATAGGCTGACAAATGAGCTGGGTGTGCTTTGCACAGCCCGAGAGCCAGGTCCGACAGATGGACTCAGGCTTAAATTTTGTTGGACTTTCAAGTTGACTCAGACTCGGTCAGACCCAAATCTGGTCATAAGGACACGTCACACGGACTTGGCCGAGTGGAAGCGGATGGGTCCGACGACCAGATCTATGTGGGGACCATTGTGATGTGTCTGTTTATCCATGCTGTCCATCCCTTTTCTAAAATCATGCTAGGGTATGCATCTAAAATTGAGGCAGATCTAATGCTCTAGTGGACCACACCAAATACTTAGATTGAGTTCACAAAGCAATAAGTGCAAGAGTCATCTCTAGTGTGCTCCATTAGAGCATTGGATCTGCCTCAACTTTGGGCACATACCCTAGCATGATTTTAGAAAAGGGATGGACGGGGTGGATAAACAGATACATCACAGTGGGCCCCCATACAGATCTGATCGGCGCAGTCGGACGCAATCTGCTTCCCGGCTGAATCACCTCGGGCGAGTCTTAACTTAACTCGAGATTGGGTGAGTCAGACCGAGTCACCGAGTCTTTTAATCATGCTCTTGGATGGACATGAGCATGATGTGGCCCACCTTACGTGCATGTATGCCATGTGTACAATATATTGTGGTGTAACCATGCGACCTTTAGCATGTATGATGGAGGGACCCTGAATCTTAAGTAGTGCTGGAGACAAGCTTTCGCAACACATGTTCCCCAGCCCATTCTTTGAATGAATCTCCTGCGTCTTTTTTCTAATTTTAGAAAGGCATTTGTACAGCACGTCGGCAACACTGCTCTTTCTTACTGTCTCTTGCAAACTCATCAACCACTATTTCATGTGGGGCCCACATTAGAGCTAAGATGTGGGGCCATGCCTCTCTTTGTGGCCCCACATCAGAGCTGAGATGTCGGGCTGAACCTCTTTTACCTCATTAAGGACTTTATTTTCGGGCTACTAGTCATAGACAAAAGTACATCTCCTTGTGCACAGAAATGGCCAGCCATATGGCTGGTGTCAAAGCCCTGGGACCCCCCAGGATGTATAATTTTATATCCATGCTGTCCGTCCATTTTTCCATGTCATTTTAAGGCATAGGCCAAAAAATGATGCAGACCCAAATCTCAGGTGGACCATTGAAAACATTTTGGGGCCACAAAATGTTCTAGGGTAAATTCAAATATCATGTGTATATCCATCATTTGCTTCTATCTACTGAACCCATCCCATGTCTAAGGTGAGGTCCACTAAATAATCTTGGAGCATATCCAAGCCATCCACATTAAATGACTTTTAATTTCATGTCATTTGTCTAAATTTGATGGCAAAAATTATCACGGATGGACCACATTGGAAGAAACAGTTCAGAATTAACTCACAATATTAATGTAGTTGTGATCCACAGACAGCCCTATTTTTATTTGAAATGACCCTCATGTGGGTTCACATATGCTCGGTTAAAGTGAATGGATCAAATCAGTTGAGGGGTGGCCCCAACAACTAATTTTGTAGAGCCTGTATTCAATTCTCAAAAGGTTCTCTCGACTTTCACAAAATGTCGTTTTTGTACCAGAGATGCAGTATACCAAAGGTGTGGCAGGGTGTGATAGAGAGGCATTTTTGTCTAACAAAAATTGCTACAGTACCCCGCAAATTATATAAATAATAGGTTCAAATTATATAAATAATAGGTTCTGTAAGGACGGGCGAATAATAAAATTTTCATCATAATTCGAGGACATTTCAACTACTATCTTGACGGATCTGATTAGGTGCAAACCCAGCCTCACCTAAGAGGGTGTAGCCCTTGCATATTACCATCTTGATATATTTATTTTATATCCACACCGTCCATCCATTTTTCCAGGTCATTTTAGGGTATGTATCCAAAATTGAAATAGATCCAAATCGCAGGTGGACCATAACAAAGGAAACAGTGGTAATTGTCCATTAAAAATTTATTGTAGGCCACAAAAGTTTTGGATCTGCCTGATATCTGTTTTGTCCCTTCATCCAAGTTTGTGTGACCTTATGAATAGGTTGGATGGCATTTAATCACCACTGTTTCCCGTAGCATGGTCCACCTGGGATTTGGATCTGCTGCCGTGCATTTTTGTATAAGGACCGTCCGTCTCTAGCTACGTCCTAGTGGGGTAGTACACTAGTACCTAATGGTCGCTAGTATCTAAGGGCGCGACATGGGTGAGACCCTGGAACCAGCCATGTGGGTGGGACCCTGACCTTAGGAGCCCACCTCAATGTATGAGTTGTATATCCACACCGTTTGTCTTCTTTTTTTGGTTATTTTATGCCATGGTACTAAAAATGAAGTAGATACAAATTTTGGGTGGATCACACCATAAGAAACACTGATTAATGACCATTAAAAACCTTTTGTGGCCACAAAAGTTCTCTATCAACCTTTTATTTGTTTTTTACTTGCATCCCTGTCTAAGTGACCTTATCAAATGTTCAATAAACATTACGATGGACTCTAGGAAATTTTTAATGGTGAGCGTTCAGTGAGCACTGTTTCCTATGGTGTGGTCCACCTAAACTTTGCATCTACTTCATTTTTTAGACTGAATCCTAAATTAATCTGAAGAAACAAATGGACGGCATGGATATATAACAAATACATCCAGGTAGGCCCTAGGTCCAGGGTCCCACCCAGTTCGGGGTCTCCTTCCGTACGAGCGCGGTTTCGGGAGGATCCCCGGGATCAGAAGTGGGTGGATCCCTGAAGGTGGGGTCCACCTTAATATATGTTCCTTGTATCCAGGCCATTCATCGGTTTTGAAAACTCATTTTATTGCATTATAACAAAAATGAAGCAGATCCAAATCTCAGGTGGACCATAATACAGGAAATAGTGGTAATCTACAATTAAAGACATCTAGTGTGACACAAAAGCTTTCGATCAACTTGATATTTGTGTGGTCTCTTCATCCAGGTCTTTGTGACCTTATCAACAGGTTGGATGGAAATTAAATATTCTGGTGTGCTCTCCTAAGATTTTGATCTGCTTCATTTTTGGAATCATGCCCTAAAATGAACTGTCAAAATGAATGGATGGTGTGGATGTGAGGAACATACATCACAGTGCGCCTCACAGTTAGGGATCCAGCCAAACCGCTCCCCTTATGTACACTCCATCCATCCTGCACTTATAGGAAGGGGCGCGACTTGGGTGAGACCCCTGAACCAGCGATGTGGGTGGGACCCCCGAACCTAGGGCTCACCTGGATGTATTCGTTGCATATCCATGCCGTCCACCTGTTTCTTCAGATCATTTTAGGACCCAAACCCAAAATTGAAGTGCATGAAAATTTTAAGTAGACCACACCACTAGAAGCAGTGCTTATTGAACGCCTACCATTAAAAACTTCCTGGAGTCCACCATAATATTTACTGACCATCCAATCTGTTGAAAAGGTCACGTGGACAGGGATGAAAGGGAAAAATAAATATCAGGTAGATAGAAAACTTTTGTGGCCCACAAAAGGTTTTTAATGTCCATTAACCAGTGTTTCTAATGATGTGGTCCACAAAAATTCTTTATCTTCTTTATTTTTTGTTTCATAGCATAAAACAATTCTTAAAATAATATGAACGGAATGAATATACAATTCATACATAGAAGTGGGCCTTATGTTCAGAATCCTACCCACATCGCTGGTTTCGGGTCTCACCCAAGTCGGGCAGTAACTAGCAAGGTGGGTGGGACCCCGAACCTAGGGCTCACCTGGATGCATTTGTTGCATATCCATACCGTCCACCTGTTTCTTCATATCATTTTAGGACTCAGACCCAAAATTGAAGTGCATGAAAATTTTAAGTAGACCACACCACTAGAAGCGGTGCTAATTGAATGCCTATCATTAAAAACTTCCTAGAGTCCACCATAATGTTTACTGACCATCCAATCCGTTGATAAGGTCACGTAGACAGGGATGAAAGGGAAAAATAAATATCGGGTCGATAAAAAACTTTTGTGGCCCACAAAAGGTTTTTAATGTCCATTAACCAGTGTTTCTAATGGTGTGGCCCACAAAAATTCTTTATCTTCTTTATTTTTTTGTTTCATAGCATAAAATAATTCTTAAAATAAGATAAACCGAATGGATATACAATTCATACATAGAGGTGGGCCCTATGTTCAGAATGGATATACAATTCATACATAGAGGTGGGCCCTATGTTCAGAATCCCACCCTATGTTCAGAATCCCACCCACATCTAGTCCCAGGGTCTCACCCAAGTCGTGCCCGCGATGTGGGTGGTACCCCGAACCTAGGGCTCACTTGGATGCATTCGTTGCA
The DNA here is from genome assembly GCA_003013855.2 of Liriodendron chinense. Lineage (NCBI taxonomy): Eukaryota > Viridiplantae > Streptophyta > Magnoliopsida > Magnoliales > Magnoliaceae > Liriodendron > Liriodendron chinense. The sequence continues at coordinate 719,327 of PVNU02002456.1, forward strand.
TATCCATGCTATCCACCTGTTTCTTTATATCATTTTAGGACTCAGACCTAAAATTGAAGTGCATGAAAATTTTAAGTAGACCACACCACTTGAAGCAGTGCTAATTGAACGCCTACCATTAAAAACTTCCTGGAGTCCACCATAATGTTTACTGACCATCCAATCTGTTGATAAGGTCACGTAGACAGGGATGAAAGGGAAAAATAAATATCGGGTCGATAGAAAACTTTTGTGGCCCACAAAAGGTTTTTAATGTCCATTAACCAGTGTTTCTAATGGTGTGGTCCGCAAAAATTCTTTATCTTCTTTATTTTTGGTTTCGTAGCATAAAATAATTCTTAAAATAAGATGAACAGTATGGACATACAATTAATACATAGATGTGGGCCCTATGTTCAGAATCCCACCCACATTGCTGGTTCCCGGGTCTCACCCAAGTCGCGCCCTATAGGAAGGGAGCGGCGTACGTGAGACACCGGAGGTGAGTGGGATCCTGGGGCTCACAGTCATGCATGTGCCTTAAATCTATACTGTTCATCCATTCTGAAAGATCATTTTAGGGTATGATATAAAAAAATTAAGCTAACTCAAATATTAAGTGGACCACACCATAGAAAACAGTCATTGAATCCCCACCATTAAAAATTCATGGATTCCACCGGAATGTTTATTTGACATCCAATCTGTTGATGAGATCACAAACACCTGAATGAAGAGACCACACAAATATCATCTTGATCCAGAGCTTTTGTGGCCTACAAGAAAATTTTAATGGTTAATCACCACTGTTTCCTGTACTATATGGTCCGCCTGGGATTTGGAATTACTTCATTTTTTGTATCATGCCCAAAAATTAGTTTTGAATACGGATGGATAGAACGGATGTGGTCACATACATCACAGTGGGTCCCACAGTCAGGGTCCCACCCACTTAGGTGGATCCGGGGTCTCACCTTATCCGCTCCCAATAGGAATGCGTGTCCTATTATGAGAAAATCTTTAGTCAACGAGAGCCAAATAAGAATATCATGAACTATATCACATGGAGGATCAATCAGTTCAAGTCATCATCAATCGAAGGCCTCTCCAACTGGCAAAGCTGTCTAAGGTTCTTCAATGGAGTTTCCAGCTCTTCTTCCACCAACCACACGCCTCCTTCTCTTCTCTTTCATGTCTTCCACCTTCCTTCACTCATGGGCTTCTCTGGATTCATCCCCCTATATGGAAATTCTCGTCGGGAAGCTCCTCGAATCTGCGCGAGACCCACATTTCTTCGAATGGATGAAGAGCGTAAGGAGAAGGATCCATGAGCATCCAGAGCTCGCTTTTGAGGAGCATAAGACTAGTGAATTGATACGATTGGAGCTCGATTCAATCGGGATCGAGTACTCATGGCCGTTCGCGAAGACGGGCGTCGTCGCATCAATCGGGTCAGGTGGGCCACCTTGGTTTTCTCTAAGGGCAGACATGGATGCTCTTCCTTTGCAGGTATGTGGGGCTATACACCGAAACTCAGTGTAGAGTCTTCTCTACTGTCCTTTCATGGGCCATCTCTCCAAAACTTCACAAATCGAATGATCCCAACCGTTCAATCCATGGACAATTGTTGTTTCAAAACCATTGACCACAATTCAACTAACTCTAACATCTTATTGATTGGGGCAGAACCAATCCAATGATCCCAACCACCAATGGATGGAGCCGCAGTCTTTCGACTCCTGACCGATAGAACAGTTAGGGGTCGTTTGGATAGTGGTAAATGGTTTACTAGTAAATCACTTAAATGCTAGTAAATGATTTACAACAGTCTATTTGGCTTTAAGTTGTAAACTATTTATAGTGTTTGGATAGCCTGTAAATGGTTGCTAGTGAATCATTTACAGTGTAAAATTCAAAAAAAGAGCCATTTGTTAGTAAATGAAATTGCAGCTTTTTGCTAGTAAATGAGAAAGGGCATTTGCTAGTAAATGAGGGCATCCAAACACAAATAGTGATGATTTGCTAGTAAACCATTTACAGGCTATCCAAACGACCCCTTAAGAACCCGCGATCAATCAGACCAATAAAAAGTGATAGGGCACGCTGGATTGGGGGATACAATCCAGCTATATACCAATTTTCGATGTATAGAAGATCATGGGATACGGCCCTACGGTGTGTTTGCATTCACTGCCGGTTGGGGGTTACAATCCAGCTATATACCAATCTGGGGTACGGGCAATATGGTGTGTTTGCATTCACTGCCTGTTGATCTCAGCCGATCAGTGGCGATCACCAGGGCCCGCCACATGCTCGATGAAATGGTCTTGCTCAAATTAGCCCCACAAATGCCCAGAAGTTGGTGGGTCCCACTCACCACCACATTTTATCACAAGCGTCCCACTTGTCCGCAGCATCTGGTCATGATCGGATGGTTGGTCAGTGAAATGCATAGTGAATGTTTTGGTTGTAAACAATACACACAGGACTGTTGCTTTTTCAGAAATGAAAGAAGGAAACCTCCTCCGCCTTAATGTCTTTGTGCTTCTTTAATAAAATCATCAGTACCCTCCAAAAAAAAAAAAAAAACAGGAATGTAAATCTATAAAAATCAGGTAGTATTTTATATTCCCTTAAAAGAATTATAATTTTCTATACGTATTAACAATGATGTATATAGATAGTCAAGTGGTGCTCTTTACCTCTCTCAAATCCTTACTTTTCTGGTAATCATACAAATCCATCTGTCTGTACTAAAAATTGTCACCTTCTACTCAATTTATCAATGGGTGACAACCACCAATCTCGATTTTTGTTTGAAAATTGTGTTTAATTTTTTCCCCCTATATTCTGAAATATACAGAGTTTTAAATGTTGAATCAATTATATGATTTTTTTTTCCAAACATACGGAGTTTTGCTAATTTCAGGTGGACCATGAGTGAATGTTGAATATAGGCCATTGCTCGTTTTCTCCAGCCACCCATTTATCTCAAATATATGAAGCCCACTTGATGATGTTTGGGCCAGGGCATGTCCAGAGTTAGCCACTGATGATTGATGGATCTCTTGCTCACATGCCAAGCTAGTGTGTGAATCGTAAATCGCATCTTCAACCTATCCTGATGCAAATTGCCTTAGCATTCCTCTTTTAAGAGTATATAAGAGACTCATCTTCAGTTTATACTTTATAGTTTGAATTTTCTCTCCATATGACTGTCTAATCTCTTACAGTGATGATGACTGTTTTGAAGGAGCGGGTAGAATGGGAGCATAAGAGCAAGCACGATGGTAAGATGCATGCTTGCGGTCATGATGCCCACATAACAATGTTACTTGGCGCGGCTAAGTTGCTTCAACACAGAAAGAATGAAATGAAGGTAAATCCACAGCCAGTTCTTGTCATAGTTCGAAAACTTGATGACTCGACTCGAAACTCAGCCAAGTCAATTCGAGTTGGCCAGAAATTCACAAATTTAAATGAGAATTGATTACCTACAGGTGCCTGCACCACTCCTTGTGATGCAGGGCATTTTGAGCCGTTGGATTCATTAATTTTTTTTCTCTCTCCCCCGTTTAAAGCATCCAATGGCTAAAAATGTCGTGTACCACAAGTAGTGGTGCAGGCACATTTAGGTGATCAGTTCTCAACTTAAATCTCATGATTTATTATTATTTTTTTTCTTACACCCACCCACACACACACTCACACCACATGGGCACTCAATCCCTGATCTCAGTGTTGAAACAGAGCCTGTCTACCACTGAGACATGGAGCCACTCAGTGTTAAATCTCATGAACTTGATCTTGCCTCTTCCTTCCTTTCAAAGGGCACGGTGAAGCTCGTTTTCCAACCGGCTGAGGAGGGTCAGGCGGGCGCTTATCATATGTTACAAGAGGGTGCTCTCGAGAAGGTAGATGCGATTTTTGGACTCCACGTGGATCCTAGTCTGCAGAGTGGTTCTATTGCTTCAAGACCGGGTCCCATTATGGCTGCATCAGCCCCCTTTGTAGCCACAATTCAAGGGAGAGGTGGGCATGCTGCAAAACCACAGAAAAGCAGAGATCCAGTACTGGCCGCATCCTTTGCCATTCTTGCCCTCCAGCAGCTTGTTTCTCGAGAATCAGATCCTCTTGAAGGCAGAGTAAGATTCTTCGCTAGCCACTGCATGTTTATTACAGTGTGGGCAGGGGATAACATACGTTTGGAACAACTCATCCCAAGTTATGGGCCCCATTGGGTACGAACACATAGCCCGAAAATCAAAGTTGATCAGGTGGTAATAACCATCCAGTTCATCAGATGAATTTGGATAGCTGGTGATTTTCTTTCTAGTCATACATTTTGTGGTTACCACTTGGGCAGTTTGGAAGGATTGTCCAATCAGCCAAATTGTCCGGCTATGCTTGTCCATTATGGAGCCCACATCATGGACAGCCTGGATTGGCATATGCATGCATGCCCACAAGTTACATACAGTACAAGGAATAGACTATAATATGCTTTCGCTGCAACTTGCTAAATTAGGGTGCATTTGGTTGCACCCAATATCATGAAACATAGCACCAAATTAGACTGATTAATCATGAAATGTCATCACATTTCATGATTTTTGGTTAGACCTACTTAAAGACGACATTATGATATCATGTGCTTCCTCTCTCTCATGGGCATTGTATATCATTCATGTGACCCACCTGAACTTTGGGTTGCCCAATCCTCATGGTGACATGGTGGAGCCCACTTTGTGCATGGTGCTTCATTGATTGCTCACACATTTTGGACATCCTGGATTGGCATATGCATGCATGCCTGCAAGTTGCATACAAGAGAAAGGCTAGACTAAATATGCCTTTGCTGCAACTCACTAAATTAGTGTGTTTGGTTGCACCAAATATAATGAAATTTTGCACCTACTTAGACAGATTAATCATGAAATATCATCACCTTTCATGATATTTGGTGCAACTAAACACACCCTTAGCATGGTTCTGAATATTAGTATTGGGGGGCATTTGGCCCAGCCAAAACAGGATATAATACAGGCATCACATATCGATATCGGACCATATTGGTCGAAAATTTTCTTTAAGCCAAAAAATATCAGAAAAATTGAAAAAGCAAGATATTCAAGAATCTTTTTTTGTTTTGTTTTTTGAGATGTATATAATGGTGTATGATACCATTCTTTTATAAGAATGTAATTTGTCGCCTTGACTTATTGAAAGTCAACTGAATGAGCCCTAATTGAACACAAATCAAGAAGGATTTGACAAATTAGTGCCCATTTCATTAAAATAAAACAAAAAGAAGATGAAATATGAAAGAAAAAAAAAAGTAGAAGGTTCTTTCCAATTTTTCCTGTAGTGTTCATTCTGCTTGATTCGTTGGATCTAACTCAAATCTTCTGTTTTGATCCCCAAAATAAGCCTAGATCTAGTCTAAAATGACATCCTAAGCTTCTTCTATGGTTTAAATGAAAAAAGAAGAGGAGAATGAGAGAAAATTTTAAAACAAAAAAAAGTTTAAATATGGGCCTTTATGGTCGTATCGGTCAATACGGCCTACATCCAATATGGGTCAATACGGCCTTTTTTTTAGGGTGAGCTGTTTTGGCCCTATGCTAGCCAACATGGGCCAATACAACCATTTTTTTAGGGTGGGCCATTTCAGTCCCACATCGTGTACCATATTATGCTGATACAGATATGATACGGTCGTATCAACTGATACAATACCTATATTCAAAACCATATCCCTTAGTGATAGTCCTCTCTCTCTCTCTCTCTCTCAAACACACACACAAAACTGTTTCTGTACTGTATGTAATGATGTTTTCATTCATTAAATGGAACTAGAGTTTCATAGTTTTTTTTTTACCAGAATAATCTAAGTTGGCTATGATCTATGGACCCTCATTGCCTCTGCTGACATGTCTACGTTGCCAACTGATACAGGTAGTCTCAGTTGGGTTTGTATACGGAGGTGAAGCACATAATGTAATCCCAGAATCAGTGAAATTTGGAGGAACTTTTAGGAGCATGACAACTGAAGGCCTCGATTACCTATTCAAAAGGATAAGAGAGGTAACAACTTTCATGTTTCATCTACAAACAAAGTTGTTCTGAACTTTTCACAGCCATTTAAATGGTCAACCCTTAAAGAGATTTTCCTGTAGATGGTCAAAGGGAATCTTTGAGGGGTGTGTGGAAGCTAGGGCTCCAACTTGGGTTTGGTTGACTGAACCCAACTTATCTAAATTCCAACCTGGTCAGTTGGGTTAGGGTTCAAAAATTCCAACCCAATTTGAAATGGGGTTGGGTTCAGGTGGACCAAATTCGGGTCGGGTTAGGTTGTATTGGAAATAATCACATATATTTGTGTCAGGCAGTCGTGCACCATTTTACTGCCACAATGATCTATTAGAGATCAATTTTTTGGCAGGAATGATCTTCAATACATGTGTGGTGTGGATGTGAGGCTTTAGAAAAGCTCGAATATCCTTGGCCGTTTCCTTCCATGTTTATACTATGCTCGTGCCGATGTGCGGATATTTTCCTTGATAGGTAATAGAGTCACAGGCAGTCGTGCACCGTTGTACCGCCACGGTGGACTTCATGGAGAATAAACGGATACCGTATCCAGCGACTGTGAACAACAAAGCAATGTACGAGCATGCAAAGAGGGTGGGGGATGTCCTACTTGGAGAAGGTAATGTACGCTTGAGCCCAATGATCATGACAGCTGAAGACTTCAGTTTCTACACGCAGAAGATGCCAGGTGTGTTCTTCAGTATCGGTGTGAAAAATGAGAGCGTAGGGTCAACCCAACCGCTGCACTCTCCATACTTCTTCCTCGACGAGGGAGTTCTTCCCATAGGAGCCGCCTTGCATGCTGCCGTTGCAATCACTTACTTGGATAGCCATGTCGTTGAGTTCTGATTGGCAATCAACTTGAGACCACCCTTGATTTACACAGCTGCCCACCTGAATTTTAAAACAGCCTGACCCTTCATCCAGACCAGCCTCCACATCTTTGGATTTGCAAACCACAAGCTCCACTTGAGTCATATCATTTGAACTGATGTATGAACTATATTGTGCAATCTAGTCATTGGTGTCGAAGTCATGACATGCCAAAATTCAGATTTTGCATGCTCCATCTTAACCTTCGGCTTTGTATAATTACTGTATCATTGATTCTCTTCATCTTTGAAATTCAACCCCTCTTATATCTGCTTTTATTTTCGCATCTTCACCAATAGATTTCAAATTTGGAATCTCTCGAACTCCATTGCATCTTGATAAATCATAATATGGTGTTCCTTCCATGAAATCACATAAAAATCAGAAAAATCAGTTAATGACTTACCGTGTGCATTTGAACTTTTCAAGTTAGGCAAAGTATTTTTGTTTCTCATCCTCATCTTTTTTCACGAAACTCATTGTTATTGTTCTCTTTCTTGAAACTGATGCATTTGAAGCTTAAGAAATTAAAATCTGTGGATTTTAACTCAGGAACACCTATCTTTAAGATGTCAAGGTCATGTTACCCACCTTTTCTATCTTCAACTCAGGAACACCTGATTAGGCCTAGCAAAATTCCATACGACCCGCCAACCTGCTACGAAACCCGCGCAAAAAATTAGTGTTTGGGTCCAGCCTTATCGTGTTGGGTCACTAACAGGTGGGCGGGTCTAGCCTTATCGTGTTGGGTCACTAACAGGTTCGCCCATCAAGACCCGTTAAGATAATGGGTTGGTAATGGGTTGGTTAGTGTTTCAGCTGTGAAATCCATTTAACTCATTAGTGAGGGTATTTTGGTAATTATATTTAATGTTGTGAGAAATCCCTATTCTGCCCATGGCTCCACACGGCTACGCTCCAAAATCTTTGAATCGAGCCCTTTCCCATCTCTCTACCCACATCTCTCTACCCACGAAAGCATGGGTCGGGTTACTGGTTACCTATTAAATTAATGAATGGGTTTGGATTTCTAAATTTTGACCCGTTAGTTGATGGGTCAGGCTTGAGTGAGGGCATTTTCGACACTGACTTGAATACAACACAACATGAACACGACTCAGCACGACCCGTTACCAGGCCTATTTAAGATGTCAATGGCTATAAATTATTTTTATGATGTGGTCCACTAAAATGTTTAATATTATATACACAGATATTATTTTATAATAATTGATCCTCATGGTGGTAGCAATCTATTTAAATGTCAAGATGTCACACGAACTTTACATCTGGGACGTTATCTGCGAGGTAGATCGTGCCTTATGGTCCAACCAGTTGGACTTAAAGACCTTCTCATCTGCCGTCATTTATGAGAAATTACAGCACCTGCTCGTCAGCAAACTACATTTGATGACGCGCATTATATCCGTGCATTGTGGACCACATTTAGGTGATCCAAACCATTGATCTGTTGATATACGTTGTATGTTCAGGTTTCCTAAAAGAATATTAAAAAAATATGGTAATATATTATGATAATAAAAAAAATTCGTTTGAATGTCATAAATAATCAGGCCCATCTTTTAAACGGTTTGGATCATTGAAAAAATGTATGAAAGTGTACGGAATCTGATTAGCAGCACACTGTTCATACGAACCGCTCAACCGTACCTCGCTCTAGGCACATACGAGGGCTACCATCGCAAACCAAGAGCTACGTGGATCAAACGTTAATGAGATCCAGACCGTCCATCAGGTACGGTGCATCATATTAACCATTGAAACCAAAACATGTTAGTCCAAAATTCAAGTAGGCCAAAACATTGGAAACAGTTGGGATGAAACGTACACCATTAGATTTGTGTAGGATCCACTGTGGTGTTTATAAGCCATCCTATCCATTCAACTGATTTGCAGGATTTATGTATAATTTTTCAAAAACTATACAGGATTTATGTATAATTTTTCTGGGGTGGCCCACCTTGAGGGTTGAATCAGACTGATATTTGGGATCAAGGGCAAACAAGGGGTATTGAATCTGATGGAAGGCGTGGATTTTATGCATGTTAAGTATTTTTCCACAAGTTAAGAGTATGTAACCCAGGTAGGAGGTAGGTGGCCGTTAATACTGTAGAGATGGTCTGATTAACTCTACCTGCATTTGTCTCCCACTCCATCAGAGCCATTGAAGATTCTTCAATGGAGCTTCCTTCACTTCTTGTAATGTCACATAAAACAACTTGCCGTAGAACTCAAACATGTCCTCAGGCCATGTAATGCTTACATCATTCCAAGGTATTTTATTGGCCAATAGTAGCCTATTTAAACCAAGGCTTCACAAATTCAACTTAGTTATGAGGCGTCTTGTGGGTCCCCACAAGATTTGGGGACTTGAACTTGGGTTCGGGTGAGGTTAGGTTGTGTTAGGAATAATCACATATTTTTGTGTCAGGTCAGGTTGGGTCGAGCTGGTATGAATACAGAGGAATTTGGGTTGGAATTGGGTAGGGTCAGGTTGGGTAGGGTCAGGTTGTTGGGTCCTCATGAATTTAGGTTGGGCCCGGGTTGAGCGTTTGGGTTGACCCTCAACACGACCCAATCTGCTGAGTTGTAGCCCTAGCGAAGTTTAGTGCTAGCAAAAGCTTCTAGACATTGAACATGCATTCATTATTCTATTAAATTGTAATTATGTATGAGAAATGCTCCAGTATTTTTAGAGCACTCTAAATTATAGTGCTCTTAGTTGCATTGAGAACACTTAGCCCATCCCATTGATCTAAAGAATAACTTTTGCTAGCCAATTGTATAGCCAAATCAAAGATTGATTAGATTATCTAATCAGTGTGATTTTGCATCATAGCTCTTGAAATGTGCTCTAGACTTAATAGACAGTTGCAAATCGATAGTTTGGATTGTCCAAGCAAACCAAAGAAACTAGGAGCACTATAAGTTATGGTGCTCTGAGAGCATTGGAGCATTTCTCATTATGTATTAGAGATCATTTTTTTGTGAGAATAAAAAATATAACCAGTTATTAGAAAAACTCAAATCTCCTAGGATATCTGATGGATTTTAGCTGTTGGCGTTGCCTTTCACCAATGGCTAAAATCCGCAGTGGAAGGTTGATTTTTTAGTTGTGTATTTATAGTATGTTTATGCCGATGTGCGGATATTTTCCCTGATAGGTAATAGAGTCACAGGCAATTGTGCACCATTGTTCTGCCACAGTGGACTTCATGGAGAATAAAATGATACCATATCCAGCAACTGTGAACGACCACGAAATTTATGACCATGTAAAGAGGGTAGGCGAGATCCTACTTGGAGAAGGCAATGTACGCTTGGGCCCGATGATCATGGCAGCTGAAGACTTTGTAAGACTCCATTAGGTGGGCCACACATGATCATCGCTTTAGATCATGACTATTGGATTATTCGGATTGAGCGATTCAGTGGGCCCCACTATAGTTGTGATCATTACAAATAGGTTTGGAACAGGACACTTGAACCGTGGTCCTTATTCGTGGTTATTAAGCCAGATATAGAAACCTACGGTGTGGAGACCCTAGAGGAGAGAAGTGTGATGGGTAAACTTCTCTGGCCCTCTTTCCTATAAATATATGTCTTGGTCCCCTCACCAACATACAAGAGAAAACCCTAGTCCCATTGAGTGGTTCTCCTAAAGATGTAAGGTGCGGAAGACCAAGAGTTCTTCTCGGCAACACGATGGCATTAGGAATGTCTTCCCAATCAGGTATGGCTTTAAGATTAAAGTATGGAATCTCCATTGTTAATGCATAGACAATCCGATTATTCCGCATTATGTTTAAGTTTCACAGTTGGTATCAGAGCTCCCTATGCATCGATGTGGTAGATTTAATAGGAGAATTTCTCCATTGATGATTTCTATATGGTATATTTTTTGGGCTCCTTCAAACCCTTGTACCAATCAGCATTACAACAAGGGAATGGCCCCAATTTAGTCCATATTTCCAAAAGGGTTCCTGAAACCCTAGATCTCCGCTGGATATCCTGGCCGTGAGGCCAGCCAATCACCACCGATCCCAATCAAATTCGGAATCGGCCATGGAGATCCAGCCAGCCCAAAAATAGCAGACCCGATCCAGCCAGATTGTTGTAAGTTTTGGCCATCCAGATCAGCAAGCCATATTGTGCCATGATTAGATTAAAAAAAAAAAAAAAAAAAAGGGCTGATCATCAGGGTCGCTGCCCTGTTTTTGGGTTGAGGCAGCCATCATCGATTGGGTGTATGGCCAACACATCAACGATGAAGATCTGACGGGCCATGGAGATGGATAACAGTGATCACCGATCATGGCCGTTGGCTGCTTACCGTCATTAAAAAAAAAAAAAAAAAAAAAAAAAAAAAAACTTTGCTACGGTGCGCAGGGGCTGTGATCGCAGCCCCATTGACGGTCGCACAGTTGTTGGGCCCTATTCCTTCCATTCTCTAATCGGCAGTGGGCCAGTTGGAACAACATATACAGACGGAGTTTCCAATGGGGGCTGCTATTGTCTTCATCCATGGTGGCCACGCTCATAACCGGCCGTCGATTGCAACAACCATAGCGGCTCTGCCTATGATCCTAACGGCATTGCTGTCGAAGGAAAGGGATGTGGCGATGAAGCTGGAGACACCCATGGCAATCATTGATGACCTCGATTAGTCTTTAGATTTGATTGGAACCATCAATCGCGGTCAGAAAAGACGGTTGTAGCCATTGGTTCAGGCAACCATGGAGGAAGCCCGATCTCTCATCGACGGCGGGCATGGATTTCTGCTATACAGATTAAAAAAAAAAAAAACCCGTAGCCGATTTCATTATCAGATCGGCGTGAGGCCGAAATCCATGGAGCTCACCTGCATAAGGGGCAGCTCGGTTGCTGCCGTTAATGGCAGTCTTCTTCTCCGTCAGCGGCTGTCGAGCGGCAGCCGATTTCAGAGTTGGTTGTGGTGTCGGCAGTAATGGAGACAACAAGGCCAGCGACTGTGTGGAGGCTGCATGTGGCTAGGTTTAGTCTGACATATTGGAAGGGAGATGCTTTCTTATTTTGTTGTTAGTGGTTTCTTTTTTAGGCACCTAAGGGCAATAATGGACTGATTGTTTCTTTTAGGCCTGTGGGGTTGCATATGGGCCGAATATGGATTGATTGGGTGTTTTAAAACCGGCTTGGCTGTTGCACTCATTTTAACAGGCCTAAGTTCTTAGTCATTTTCAGTAAGTCTAAGGCTCACTTTAAGTCTATTTATTATTAAATATAAAAAAAAAAATGGGACCTAGATCAGGCCTTTTAGTCAAACTTGAACAACTTGGTTTTGAGGCCGTTTTTCAAGCACATTCGGGGTCCACTTTCAAGCTCATATGCTGACTTCTTTTGTGCCTTGTTTTAGACCTATGTCCCGCTAAATCCAGCCTAATTTAGGGCCCATTAGATGTCTATTTGGGCCCAACCTTAGGGCCTAATGACACATTCATCTTTGAACCTTTTTGTGGCCACTTTGGATATTACGATGCATTATCCATTGATGATAACTTAGGCCATTTAGTGGGCCTGGTTTTGAGTCAAATTCATTTTCAATTTTGGCGGCCCATTTGATGCTTATTCTAGGCCCAACTTAAGACAAGATGTTGTGTTCCTTTTTTTGGACGTTATATGGCTTGCTTCATTTTTGGGCCTATTGTCCATGGAAGATCTTAACCATTGATTTATATTCTTGAGTCATTTGTTTAGTACAAGTAAAACATAAATTTATATTGATGGTTGGTAGGTTTCATTTCATAGATGGCCTAGGTAACTCAGTTAAGATGGTTTTACAATTTGGTTCTAATTTGGTATGAAATATGGCCATTACCCATATTTTCAGGTCGATATTCAGTGATTGACCATTAAGAAAAAATCCAACCTGTCGCTTTGGAATAGGCTTGAGCCTATGGGTGGTCAATATCAATCGTATTTTAGATTAAATCAGAACTTCTGCAGTATGGTCTGTTGTGGGCAAGACCATGTAGCAATCCTTGAGTCTGGAAGTGGGGATTGGAACTAGTTGTGTTAGACACCAAAGCGACCTCAATTTGTGAAGATCATTACGATTTAGACTTCAGTATATGGAATTCAGTGACCCTCCATTATAGGATTGCATTCAGTTACGTTTATCCCCAGGCAGGCAGTGGTCAAAACAAAGAAGTATCATCGTTTGGCTGGGTGTGAGCTAAATGAAGTGATTAGTGATGGTGATATAGGTTTGAGAGACTCATTTCATCCAAAGATGATAGGCGTCTTAGATTTATTTCACTAGCATTAATCAGCTTCATGTTCAGTAGAGCCTCCTTGTATGTTACAATTTCACCCAAAGGAGGAATCATGATGATACGCTGGGCTCTTGCCAGATTTTGATGATTATGGCTCATCATCATTCTGGGTCATTTAATTGAAGGGCCAAATCAATCGAATGGACATACATGCATGATATTTGTGGTTTATGTTTATGCATTGTTATATGGGACTTGTTTATTAATGTGAGTTTTTATGCTTTGAATGTCCAGCTATAACTGTTTTCAATGTTCCAACACAATTCAATTACATACCTTTACTTACTGGGTCCAACTATTCCACATGGAAGTCGTCCGTTGAAATAGTCCTAGGTTGCATGGACTTGGACCTGGCCCTGGAGGAAGTAGGCCTCCTATTCCAACTGACTCTAGTACGGAATTAGCAAAGGCTCACTACAAGGCCTGGACCAAGTCAAATAAGATGTGTCTCAAGATCATAAAGAACTCGATTTCTGAGACCATGCAGGGTGTCATGCCCGACACTGAGAAAGCTAAAGATTTCTTGATTGAAATAGGAAAACGATTTAAGAAATCGGATAAAGCTGAGCTGAGTTCACTTTTACATAAGCTGACTCAAGCCACCTATAACGGTCAAGGAAATATCAGGGAGTACATTTGTGGATTGTCTGATGTGGTGGCTAAAATCCGCGCATTAGACCTTAAGATTGAGGACGAAATCCTGATTTTCTTGGTTCTGAACTCCCTGCCTCCATAGTTCGGTCAATTCCAAATCAGCTATAATACTCAAAAGGAAAAGTAGACATTGAACGAACTGATATCTCAGTGCGTTCAGGAGGAAGAGAGACTCAGAAGGTCGAACAAGACACAAAGTGCGCACCTAGTGACATCTGGTAAAAGACGAAAAAGTAATAAGAAAATGAAGCACACTTTAGGAAAACGTTCTACAGGTCCTGTGGGTGGCAATTAGCCTAACTCTGAAAAAATATTTAAAAAGAAAAGGAAGGGTCCTAATGATGGCTGCTTCTTATGCAATAAGCCTGGTCATTAGAAGAAGGATTGTGAAGGATTTAAAGTATGGCTCGTTTCTAAGGGTAAAAACGGTCGTGCACATCCTTAATAGGGTCCTAAGTAAGGCTGTAATAAAAACTCCATATGAATTATGGAAATGGCGAAAGTCTAGTCTACGATATTTTCATGTATGGGGTTGTCCTGCAGAAGCCAAACCGTATAACCCGCATGAAAGAAAGCTTGACCCTAGAACTGTTAGTTGCTTCTTTATTGGATACCCAGAAAGATAAAAAAGATTCAGATTTTATTGTCTATCATATTCCATGAGAGTCATCGAGACTGCGAATGCTAGGTTTATTGAGAACACTGAAGATAGTAGGAGCACAAATTTAAGAGATATTGTATTTGAGGAAGAGCGGATTATGATTCCTACCACAATCATTCAGAGTAGCGTGGTTGTCCATCCAGCAGTGGATACTGAGATCCCTATGGATGACCATGTAGAGCCTCAAATACAACCCACTGATGAGAAAATGAAAAACCCAATTCAGAATAATGAGCCATTAAGACGATCACATAGAGAGAGAAGATCTGCAATACCAGACGATTACATCATCTATTTACAGGAGCATGAGTTTGACATTGGGGTTGAAAAGGATCCTGTGTCCCTTTCACAAGTCGAACAAAATGCGAATTCTTTTCATTGGTTCGATGCCATGAATGATGAATTGAAATCCATGAAGGCAACAAAGTTTGGGACTTTATTGAATTGCCTGAAGGGATTAGGCCGATTGGTTGCAAATGGGTATTTAAAATCAAACGAGACTCTAAGGGCAATATCGAAAGGTATAAAGTCAGGCTAGTTGCAAAGGGTTTCACTCAGCGTGAGGGCATTGACTTTAAGGAAACTTTCTCACCTGTATCTAAGAAAGACTCATTTAGTTACATTATGGCTCTTGTAGCTCATATGGATCTGAAGCTACATCAAATGGATGTGAAAACTGTGTTTCTCAATGGAGATCTAATGGAGAACGTATATATGCTGCAGTCAGAAGGTTTTAAAGCTAAAGGCTCAGAACATCTGGTCTGCAAACTTAAGAAGTCCATTTATGGATTGAAACAGGCATCACGACAGTGGTACCTAAAGTTTCATGAAGTCGTTTCCTCATATGGTTTCATTGAAAACACTGCGGATAAGTGCATATATGTGAAAATCAGTGGGAGTAAGTTTATCATTTTGGTCTTATATGTTGACGACATTTTATTGGATAGTAGTGATATTGGATTGTTACGTGAGACTAAGAAATTTTCATCTCAAAATTTTGTGATGAAAGATCTTGGTGATGCGTCCTTTATCATCGGCATTCAGATTAGCCGGAACAGATCACATAGATTACTTGGCTTATCACAGAGGGCCTATATTGATAGGGTCCTCGAAAGGTTTGGCATGCAAGGTTGTGCTCCTAGCCAAGCACCTATTGTAAAAGGTGACAAGTTTGGTCAATTTCAGTGTCCTAAGAATGACCTAGAAAAGGACAAGATGAAAGTTATTCCGTATGCGTTAGCAGTAGGAAGCATCATGTATTCTCAGGTCTATACGTGTCCAAATATTGCTTTTGTGGTTGGAATGTTGGGCGGATACCTTAGTAATCCAGGAATGAATCATTGGATAGTTGTAAAGAAAGTGTTGCATTACCTACAAAAGACAAAGGACTTCAAACTCACATACAGGAGATCCGACCATTTGGAGTTGGTAGGATATACAGATGCAGATTTTGCTGATTGTTTCGACAGCAAGAAGTCCACCTCGGGCTATGTATTCATGATGGTTGGTGGAGCCGTATCATGGAAGAGCTTGAAACAGTCGATTACGGCACCATCTACCATGGAAGCATAGTATGTAGCTTGTCATGAAGCCACGAATCAGGCGGTCTAGCTTCAGAGCTTTGTCTCTGGTTTACGGGTTGTGCAGATGATCCCGAAACCATTAAAAATCTATTATGATAGTTCAGCTGTAGTTAACTTCTTCAACAACAACAAGCATTCATCGAGGTCAAAGCACATTGACATCAAATATCTTGTTGTGAAGGAGAGTTCAAAATGGTCAAGTGTCTGTGGAACTCATCGGCACAAGGCTGATGATAGCGGATCCTCTCACTAAAGGCCTTCCTATCACGCTCTTTAAGGAGCATGTGACGTCTATGGGAGTTGTTGACCCCAAGGATGTATCTCAGTAGTGGGAGTTTTTCATATATGATCCAATTATGTCCAGACATTTTTTTTTAGATATCTTTTATGCATTGATGATTCTGTTTTTCAGTTTATATCTTACTTCTCCTTCAGTGTGCACATTTAGTTTTGAATAAGCAAGACTTTGGTTTGTGTCTTGGAGACACGTTTAGTAGGACCACTTGAAGATAAACATGTATGATCACATAAGACGTGTAATCTTCATACCACACCCCATATCAATGATCCATGTCGTTAAAGCTATTGGCATTTGTGATCGTGATTCGTCACACTTCGAAAATATTAAATGTTGTGTTGACTACCACGATTCAATATCAATGGTCTTGATGGACCGGATCTGACAAGCGTTGCTCATAATTATCCAACGGTATTGTTTTGAAATCAGTAGGGCGCCTATTAGAAACTTTTAAAACAAATGCGTTTTATAAAATTATTTTTCTCAAAATAAAATAAAATGTTTTGTTTTCTTTCAGAGATTAGTGTAGCCCAAGTGGGAGAATGTAAGACTCCATTAGGTGGGCCACACATGATCATCGGTTTAGATCATGACCATTGGATTATTCAGATTGAGCGATTCAGTGGGCCCCACTATAGTTGTGATCATTACAAATAGGTTTGGGGCGGGATGCTTGAACCGTGGTCCCTATTCGCGGTTATTAAGCCAGATATGGAAACCTACGGTGTGGAGACTCTAGAGGAGAGAAGTGTGATGGGTAAACTTCTCTGGCCGTCTTTCATATAAATATATGTCTTGGTCCCCTCACCAACATACAAGAGAAAACACTAGTCCCATTGAGTGGTTCTCCTAAAGGTGTAAGGTGCGGAAGACCAAGAGTTCTTCTCAGCAACACGACGGCATCGGAAATGTCTTCCCAATCAGGTATGGCTTTAAGATTACAGTATAGGAATCTCCATTGTTAATGCATAGACGATTCAATTATTCCGCATTATGTTTAAGTTTCACAGACTTCGGTTTCTACATGCAGAAGATGCCAGGTGCATTCTTCAGTATCGACGTGAAGAATAAGAGTGTGGGTTCAACCCAACCTCCGCACACTTCATACTTCTTCCTCGATGAGGGAGTTCTTTCCATAGGAGCCCCCTTGCATGCTGTCGTTGCAATCACTTATTTGGATAGCCATGGCGTTGATTTCTGATCGGTAATCAACTCTAGAGAATCCTTGATTTACACATGGGCCCACTTGAATTTTAAAGCAGCCTAACCCTTCATCTAGACCCGTCTCCAGTGGATAATTGCAAAACACAAGCTCCACTTGAGTCATATCATTTGATATAATTGTCATTACCATATGAACTGATATATGAACTATATTGTGTGGTCTTAAAAAATAACAGATTGTATGAATTGATGTATGAGCAATTTTGCAATGGGTGCACGTGGGTAGAGATGAACACAAACCAAACCAGCTCAAAAGCTCAGCTTAGATTGGTTTGAAAAAGCTCGGCTTGGATTGGTTCGAACAGAAGTTCAAACCAAACAAAGCCCCAAAGTCAAGGTCATTTAAAAATTCAAACCAAGCTCAAACCAGTAGTACTTGCCTCTGCTCAGCTCGTAAATTGTATGCGCACTTTTTTTCATAGTGTGATCTACTTGAGCTTTTGTATTAGTCTTTTTTAATGTTTTCTTGTAGTATCATCTTTGTATAAAAAAAAAAAATTATATTATATATATTGTTTATTTAACAAAAAAATGAGCCCGCTCCTAGGTTGAACTTGACTCACTTCGGCTAAGATAATTGGATCAAACCAAACCAAGCTTAAGCTCGAATGATCAGGACTAAACTAAGCTCAAACAGCAGGAATAGTACTCGAAGTTCAGCTCATGTAACGCTTGAACAAGGTGTGTCACATAAAGAAGTCAAACTAAACTTGGTCAAACTTGATTCAGCTGGGCTCATGTACAACTCTACACGTACGTGGGCCACTCATGTCGTTGAGTGTTGAGAGTTTTGGCTCCTTTCTGTGCATCGTGATTGCCACATACATGAGTAGATTTGTAAGAGCCAAGTTTTGCAAGACCGGTGGCAACCTTAGTGGGAGGTAAAGGCAAAATAGCAACTTCATGCTATCTTTCTTGTTGGAGGAGCACGTGCAAATTTATTTTAGTAATAGATGGGAGCAGATCCATGAGAAGGATTGGCCTCAAATGGTTGTACAAGATTCATTTAATCTCATAAGAAACTGCATAATTTTTTATTCTGCATTATAATCTATAGAGAAAAAAATCCTATACCTCTCGATAGGTGGGCTAATAAAGAAATGGTCAGCAAACAAAACACAACTAGGTAATAGCCCAAATATTCTTCGCGAGTTATTTAATACACCGGAAGTGGATGATGATTGATACACAGGATACTGTACACGAGTCATGTGCTATTAACTTAAATTAAACCTTTATCTTTTAGACATGCTGTTGTTTTCAATTATTTAGGTAGCAGGCTCATGAGCCTTTATGACGAGAAGAAGGCATGATTCGTGGCAATGTAGGAGAAATCTAGGCCATCCAACAGGTGGGACACACACTGCACAAACCCTGGCATATGAAAATATTGTCAGTCCATTCATGAAATGGACGGTTCAAAAAAAGACAACTAACATCTTATGCTCGATATACACATGTTCCCCACCAGTGGGCCGTGATTGTTTTCTCTGGAGCATGTCCCACCTAAGAGATTGGCCAGGCTCTCTCACACGTGTGCTATGGTTCTCATCTTCAAGATCTCCTTTTCCAATTCAAAGACTATTTGGCTCCCCAACATCCATTGATAGAGGTGGCCCACATGCACACTCATACCTGATAAAATATAATGAGTTATTTTCTTATTAAAATATATTTAGATTATTTTCATTTTTCTTTTATACCGTAGGAAGCTATAAGGCGCCCACAGAAATTCTCATGACAAACCACTCCATCCATCAGTTTTTTAAGACCATAGTAGGACAAAAAAACTCAGGGCTCGTTTGGCATCTCTGCAGGTCTGCTTCAATAATAGCTACTTTCAATAAAAGATATTTAGTAAGCTCTTTTTATTTTAGCTCTTATTTTAAATAAGATCGCTGGATAAAAACACTATTCCAAAATTAGAAAAAACTATTATTTGAAATAAGCAACTTTGGTAAAAGGTATAAATAAGCGCTTTTTTTTTTTTTTAGGCGTAATTGACATAATTTTTAAAGATGGATCATGACCCCAAATGACAAAAGATTAGATGACTACATATTATCTTCATGTTTTAAGACATTTTAGCCATCCATTATGTTAAATATTGGATGTGGATCATCCATCGTATGGATCCCACCTTTGATGTGGATCATCCATCATGTGAGCCAAACTTTCAAAGAAGGTGTCGTCCATCATGCAAGGCCCATCTTGGATGTGAACTATTCATCATTAGGGGGCCCATCTTGATGTAGGCCATCCATCATGTGAAGGTCCATCATCAATGCTAATTATCCTTTCTGGGGGCCCCTCAAAGTCTACTACCCATCACCCATCTCGTGGAGTCCACATTTTATGTGTCCATAGTGTGTGGATTGTCCAACATGTGGAGCCCACTTTTGATATCCACCATTCATCATGTGGGGTGCACCTTCTACTGTGGATTATCCATCATGTGCCCCGCTTTGGATATGGGTCATCCATCATGTGAGGCCTTTGATGTGGATCATCCATTAAGTGTGGCCCACTTGATGTGGACTGTCTATTATGAGGGGCCACACTTTGATGTCAGTCATCCATCATGTAAAGTCAACTCCGTCAATTATGTGGGCCCACCTTGATATGGACCATTCATGGTGTGGGACCCCACCTTCAATATGGGTAGTTCATCATGTGGGCCCAACTTTGATGTCAACCGACCATCATGTGGGCTCACTTTCAATGACCATCATTCATCAAGTGGGTCCTACCTTTGATGTGGACCACCCATTATATGGGCACACCTTCACATGTTTAATATGGGTTGTTCATCATGAGGGGCCCACCTTTGATGTCCATCATGTGGGTCCTACCTTTGTTGTGGACCATCTATTATGTGGGGCCACATTTTGATTCCAGCCATCTATCATGTGAGACCCACCTTTGATGTCCACCATCCATCATGTGGGGGCCCAACCTTCAATATTAGTCATTCATTACGGGTCCGCCTTTAATGCCAACCTTCCATCAAGTGGTCCCACATTTAATGTCCACTATCCATCATCTGGGTCCCACCTTCGATGTGGACCATCATCCAAAACTCAGGTGGGCCACACCAAATGAGACAGCGCGAACAGATACATACACTATTGGAACCTTTCTAGAGCCTGGAGCTGACCATGATGTTTGTATGCCATCCAAACCGTTCATAAGGTTGTTAACATTAGATAAACAGTAACCACAATTATCATCCTGATAAAATAATAATAATAATAAATAAATAAATAAAAACTTCTGTGGGCCCTATAAAATTTCCAACGGTGGGCGTTTACTCCCCGCTGTTTCGTGTGGTATGGCGGGTGTGAGTTTTGGATCTTTTTGTAAGATTCGTGTCCTATTATGGTCTTGAAAAACTGATGGACTGAGTGGATTTGGGACGGGCATCTTTGTGGGGGCCCCACACAGCTTCCTACAACGGCCGCACAGAATAGAATAATAAAAGGCAATAGTGACATCTCACTGGATCTCCCAGACAACCCAGTGAATCGGGGACGTCCATCTACTGGCCCATATCATGTATGGTCAAGATTTTAAAAAACATACCGATCCCATGGATGGTTTTCGTTCATCTCTACAGATCTAAGGGCTATAATGGTTTACATTAAAGTGTAGGTACGATTAGATGGTGCAGATCACAAGATAGAAAAAATTGAAAGCAATGAATTAGATTGAAGAGCACAGATTTTTCATGTCCCTCGGTTGTACCATAAACTAAACGAAACATACCCAACGGTCCTATTTTGCCGATGATTTGAAAGTGAAAACGCAAGCGTGAGTTTCGCTGTGGATAGAACGAATTCATATAAAAAAGATCTGAACCGTCCAAAAGATGCGCCCCTTGTTTTTGGACAGAGACCAGAAATTCAGGTCGATTTGAAACTCTGTAGGATACCCCACGAGGAGCAGTTTCGATGGGACGTCTACCATCAAAGTCGTCTAAATTGTGTGTGAGGTCCAAAGTGGTGTATAGATGTCATCGAATCTATTCATCTGATGGGAATCACAACGATTAATGGACTCCCAGAAAATTAGAACGTTCCAACACTCAGAAAAGCCACAAAACTTGAATTTATAGTCCTTAGTCATGACTTAACAATGTTCCTTACGGTATGGCCCACATAATTCGTAAATTGGACTAAGTTTTAGAGAAAATACTGAAACAGTGGCATATCACCCGATGGACGGTCTGGATCTAATGCATTTTCCTCCCAGGTATCTCTACGTTTGCTCAAGTCACGCCCTCAGAGTAACTACCCTATGTCGAGCTGTCACAATCCATTTGAAAAGAGAGGGGGTTTTAGTGTGATAGCCCCAGGGTTGTTGTAGTCAACAAAAAGTCCAATTTCTCATGAGTTCATCTTTTTTATCCCCTACGTGAGAAATTGTAAACTTTACAGTTAAAATGCCCCTCTAACCACTTGTTGCGATGTGGATTTCTCTTGAGCTCTGAAAGTCTCAAGTGTGATCCACAGTGCTCAAGGGGAACCTACTCAGGTGAGATCCACATTGCTCAGGAGAGACCCACAATGCTCAAGGGAGATTAGTAGTCTCAAGTGAGATTTGCATTGCTCAAGGGGACTCACAATACTTGGGGGGATCCAACCCCCAGGTGAGATCTATGTTGCTTAGGAGGAACATGCAATGTTAATGGGAGATCCATATTGCTCAGGTGAGATTTGCATTACTTACGAGGATCCATAATGGTTAGGGAATTTACGGTGTGGTAGGTGGCTAGAGCGGCATTTTGACCAAAAAGTTAGCAATTTCTTATGTGGGGGTTAAAAAAGATGAGCTTTACTAGAAACTGTACTTTTAATTTGATTAGGTAGACATGGGGCTATTGCACTACAATCCTAAAAGAGAGGGTCTTAAGCCTAGCAGGTTGGACTAAAGGTTACAGTCCATCCGGTAAATAAATTTTACTCTTTAATATTATTAAAATCTAAAAATTCCAATACATTTAACTATTATCAAAATTAGTTTAAAAAAAATCAGAAATATTTCCACATTGATTGGACCACACTCATAATTTTCTATTTTTCAACGGGTAAAAAATATTTTAAAGCTGTGATCCACTACCAACTAATATAAAAATTATTATTAAAATTATTAATCCACATGTTAAGACCAATATATTTGAAGGGTTGGATATCATATGAACCTTCTATCTTGGACATTATCTTCTGAATGGACCAAACCTTTCGGTCCAACCAGTTGGACTGAATACCCCCTTGGAAGAAAACACCAGAGCTGAGTAATTTACTGGCAGTTATGCGACGTTATAACTCCTGCTCATCCTCAAATTCTACATTTTACTGACGCGGATTATTCCGTACATTTTGTACCATATATAAGCGATCCAAACCATTGATCTTCTGATATAAGTATTATATTCGAGCTTCCTTAAAATACTTATAATTTAAATGTCTAAATATTCAGAATTTAAAGGTCCAATAAAATACTAACAAAGACACAGTCCATATTCAAAGAGAGATATTTGAATGAAAATAAATGAAAATAAAGTTAAAATATTTCTAATAAATCTATATTTAATTTGGACATATCACATTATCAGGCCCATCTTTTAAACGGCTTGGATCATTGAATAATATCCAAAAATGTAAGAAATCAAGCGCATGGGCAAAAAGAAAATCTGCTGATTAGCAGCAACCTATTCCTTGGCAGTTATATGTATATATTACGAACCGAACTACCGTACCTCCCGCTAGTACCTACCGGGGTTACTTTCGCGAACCTAGAGACACCTGGATGGAATTTTCATGAGATCAAGACCGTTCATCAGGTACAGCTCCTTATTTTAACCATTGAATCCAAAAATCATGATAATTTAAAAATTAGGTCGGCCAAAAAATTGGAAAGATTTGGGATGAAACGCTTGCTATCAGTTTTGTGTAGGGACCTCCATGGTGTTTATATACCATCCAATCCATTCAACTGATGTGCCTCATCAGAATAAATGAATTATATAAAATTCATGGTATTTAAAAAGTCAGGTGGGCCATACCACGTGAATTTACAGGTTTTATGTATACCTTTTTGGGATGGCCCACCCAAGGGTTGTATCAGCCTGGTTTTTTGGATCAAGAGCAAATAAGGGGTATTGAATCTGATGGACGGCGTGGATTTTATGTATGGTAAGTATTTTTCCCCAAGTTAGAGAACGTAACCCAGGTAGGTACCTAGGTAGGTATGTCAGCCGTTAATACTGTAGAGATGGTCTGATTAACTCAGCCTGCATTTGTCTCAAACACCATCAGAGCTGTTGAAGATTCATCAATGGAGTTTCCTTCACTTCTTCTCTTCTCTCTCATGTCTTCAACCTTCCTTCTCTCATGGGCTTCCCAGAATTCATCCCCCCATCTCAGAATTCTCACCAGGGAGCTCCTCGAATCGGCACAGGACCCGTATTTCTTCGACTGGATGAAGAGCATAAGAAGAAGAATCCATGAGCATCCAGAGCTTGCTTTCGAAGAGTACAAGACTAGCAAATTGATCCGATCCGAGCTCGACTCAATCGGGGTCGAGTATTCGTGGCCGTTCGCAAAAACGGGCCTCGTCGCTTCGATCGGGTCTGGTGGGTCCCCTTGGTTTTCTCTAAGGGCAGACATGGATGCTCTTCCTTTGCAGGTATGTTGGTTTTTTAAGAGCATGGATTTTTAGTGGATAGGATATACGCCAGAGCTCGGTGTATAGTCAGCTTGATGGGGCCATGGCCTGAAAGGTACAGAGATCATGTGGTCCCAAGTCTTTAATCAGTGTACTTTTTTTGTCCACCAGTGGCCACAATTTTGTTACACCAGAACTTGGTGTCTAATCTAATGTTTAGTCTAGTTGGTGGGACACAAGCCAAAGATTATGCCAACCAGATGATCTCAACCGTCCAATTGGTTGCATAGATATTCGATCAGATGGTTCGAATAAATCAGCATATGCACCAGGTAATGGAGATGATTGTTGCACTGAGTTTCCCTGTAAACCTCAAAAACAGGACTTGATCCATGGACCTTTTTGTCTACCAGTGCCCATAATTTGATTACACCAAAACTTGGTGTACAACCAATTCTGTAGTCTGGTTTGAGTGGGGCCACATGCCCAAGTTAAAGCCAATTACATGATCCCAATTGCCCAATCATTTGAATTTTTTGTACTACACAGGCAGTACTTGACTAGTGCCTGATTTTAAGGTCATGGCCCTTCAATCATCAGATGGTTCAGATTGATAGGCACATGGGCCAATTGGGTAAGGAAGATGATTGTTACACTGACTTTCCCTGTATACTTTACAAACAGGACCATTCCTAATTCAGAAATAGATGATGAGAAATACTGCAGTTTGTCGTAAGAGACCGGATCTACTACAAGCATTTGTAAGAAAAGGTTTGAGTTTGGGTGTATGATCAACTTGAATTGCAATTTAGTCTAGTAAAGTGTAAATAACCAAAATGTGATTTCCTTTGTTAGCATTTTTCGTATTCATCTCCCATGCTCCAAATAGCAAGTGCATTACATTCAAATTGGTCTTGAAAGAAAACTGATATGTGGGGGCAACCTCCTCAGTAGGAATGCTGGGAAACATGATTAGCTTTTGTGGCTCCCTCTTAATTTAGGGAGTGTTTGGTTGCACCAAATATTGTGATTTCATGATTGATCAGTCTAATTTGGTGCACATTTCATGATATTTGGTGCAACAAATGCACCCTTAACAAAGGAACGTTCGCAATTCAATTTGCTTGTGCACCCAAACACAGCCAACGAGATGTTTAGGATTGCAACTGCATTACTTTTGAGTTGGACTTGAAAGAAACTACAATGCAGGGCTTACTCCCTCTTAATTAATCTTGAAAGAATGTTGGCAATTTGATTCACCTGTGCACCCAAACGAAATCTAACATCTGGGCTTGCATCAATGAAAAAAAAAAAAAAAAAAGACCAAGATTCTCCATTCCAAACGGGCCCACAAGTACATCGTGTACTTGTCTTCAGTCTAGAGTTTGAATTCTCCCTCCTTATTTGTCTGATGCCCTGTAAGGATGATGGTGTTCTTGAAGGAGCTGGTGGAATGGGAGCATAAGAGCAAGCATGACGGTAAGATGCATGCCTGCGGTCATGACGCCCATGTAACAATGCTACTCGGGGCAGCTAAGTTGCTTCAACGTAGAAAGGACGAATTGAAGGTAAGCCCATAAACAGTTGTAATATCAGTATATGTTTGCGACTTTTTTCTTTTTTGGGTGCTTTGACAGTTCAAAGCCGTCATTGAAATTCCGCCACACAATCAAGAGAATTCCCACTTTGAATCTTGATGATTGGCAAAACAGGATTCATGAAACTGAACCCAAATAGCTCCGACAAGTAGGATGATGATGATGCTTTATAGTAGGAAACATAATACCTGTTTGGAGTACCCCGCAATGTGGATAAGACCCAAAATGAGAATTCAGTGGAACAACTTAAGAGCCATTTTCATGACTTCTACATTTTGGGACCCTTTCAAGAAAAGAAAAGGGTCCATCAAGCAAAACAACTTGGAGCCATTTTCATCACATCTACATTTTGGGACCCTTTCAAGAAATGGGTCCATCAAACGAATCCTCCCATCTCCATGTGCCATAGCAAGGTGCATAGATAAAAGAAGAGATCACCATCTTCTTCCTAAGTATAGTCCATGAATCCACAAGGTGAGAAAAATCTCTAAAATGAGAAACAAAAAGGCCCCACATGCCTAATTCGACTCAAAGGAAAACCAAATTTCTTTCAATCCTTGCTGTCCATGAAGTTGTCTATCACCTGTTCTACATCATCATGTTCTTTTGCTTTAAAGGGGACCGTGAAGCTCGTTTTCCAACCAGCGGAGGAGAGTTATGCCGGCGCATACCATATGTTACAAGAGGGTGCGCTTGAGAATGTACAGGCGATCTTTGGACTACACGTTAATCCTGGTTTTCAGACGGGTGCTATCGCTTCAAGACCGGGTCCCATGTTGGCTGCATCGGCACGATTCATGGCCACAATTCAAGGGAAAGGTGGGCATGCAGCGAGTCCACACAAAAGCAAAGATCCAGTTCTGACCGCATCCTCTGCAATTGTCGCCCTTCAACATATTGTTTCTCGAGAATCGGATCCTCTTGACAGCAGAGTAAGATTCTTCCCTGATCTCCTGAAGTTTCTTATACTACTGAATGGCCTAGATTACAATGTGCTACAAATCATCCGTAGTGTGTGTGTGTGTGTGGGTATCAATTTTTGGGTGCATTTGGTTGCAGCAAATGTCATGAAATTTCATAATTAATCAATCTAATTTGACAATTTGACACAAAATATCATGAAATTTCATGATATTGGTGCAACCAAACACACCCTAATTTATTTATTTTGTATGTGTGTGTATTTCATTTATTAGGGTGCATTTGGTATCATAAAACCATTTCATGGAATCTCATGATCAATCAGTCTAATTTTGGTGTGTTTGTGATATTCTGTGCAACCAAACGCACCCTTAGTTTGTGTTTGTGTATATACCAAATAAAAAAAGGTGTGTATCTGTGGAATGCATGTATGAAAATTCAGAACATCCAATTTGCAGGCTCCATTGTGAATGGATGCAGAGCCCAAACATTGATATTGATCAGATGATTTTAACCATCTTAACCATCTTATTTCAACCACTGATCACCCAAGTGTAATTTTCAGGTGATGCTCCATCCACCATTGATTCCATGATTTGGACTGTCTGGATTGGAATGAATGCATGCCTCACCAGCTGTGGATGAGTTGCAAACTAAGCAAATGAAATTTGTAACAGGGTTTCAATTTCTAAGTTAGTGACATTTTTTCTTCTTTCTTTTTATAGTTTTTGTACGCTTTAACTAATTTTCATATACTGGATGGAACTAAAATCCTAGCTGCTAAACTAGTAAAATCTTAGCCAAAGTATTCTAAGATGGTTAAGGGTGTGTTTGCTTCTACCAAATTTCATGAAATATCATGAAATTTTGTATTGAATTAGACTGAAATATTATGAAATTTCGTGATATTTGGTGCAACCAAACACACATTAAGATATTTCCGGTGGCTGAGGCAGAGTTCTTTGGCATTTCTTCCTTCCACCAAATCCCACAAAATATTAGGGAAAAAAAAATGCAGTACTAACATACAAATTGACGTGTGGTGCCCACCATGTTGTTTTAATGACATCCAATCCTCCCATCATGTGCTTCCTCTCGTATTCTCCTTGTCTCACAAAAACTTGGATCGATCCAAAACCCA
This sequence comes from Liriodendron chinense, assembly GCA_003013855.2. Taxonomy (NCBI): domain Eukaryota; kingdom Viridiplantae; phylum Streptophyta; class Magnoliopsida; order Magnoliales; family Magnoliaceae; genus Liriodendron; species Liriodendron chinense. The sequence continues at coordinate 747,350 of PVNU02002456.1, forward strand.
GGTAGGCCACACCATGTAAAGTCATGCCTATAACCTCTAAAATCACATATTGTGGCCCACCTAAGTTTCAGGATGGCCTGATTTCTTTGGGTGTCCATTTATCATTGTTGGGTAAGTCTTTTGAATGGATTAAATGGAATATACAAAACGAAGTGGGCCCTGAATACAATTTAGAAGGTTCTTAATTAACATTGTCTCCATCCCAACTGTTCCGTCTAGTGTGGTCCACATTAGTTTTGGATCAGCCTGATTTTTTGTTAGAATGGAAAAATAATGGCACACAAATGATGGACGGATCGGATTTCATTAAAACATCACAAAAACCCCATACATTGATCTGTACGTTAAGCTTAATGTAGAAACATTTGTAGTAGATACTGCCTGTACAATGACTGTTGAAAAACCATGGTTTCCAGTAGCCAAACAGAACCGATAATTCTCTTAGTGGCTAACCATAACTGCTTCTGACATGTGTGCAATCTCATCCACAGGTAGTCTCAGTTGGATTTGTTAAGGGTGGAGAAGCACACAATGTAATCCCAGAGTCTGTGAAATTTGGAGGAACTTTCAGGAGCATGACAACTGATGGTCTCTCTTACCTCGTCCAAAGGATCAGAGAGGTAAGATTCATATGCAACTAAGGTCATTTGAGCACAGTGTCCCCTGATCTAGACCGTTGAGTGATAGATGGACCCTTATGAGGATGGGACCCAGGTCCCAAAAATCTCCCTGGTGGGACAATATGAACTGTTCGATGGGCAGCCTTCAAATGGAATTTTAGTGATAAAAATGTAAACTAAAATTCCATGCCGTGATGGGAAAAGAAAGGTTGGACGACTAGTGACTTCATCACAGTCCATCATAGGCAGGGCCAATCAAATCAACGGTGTGTGTGTGTGTGTGTGTGTGTGAGATCCGGGCTGTTCTTCAGATGGGTCCCCACCATAAACATACAAATGAAGAAACATTACCTCTAGAACAATGTAACTGATGATCCATATATATCCAATGTACATATGTGATCCACCTGATTAGTTCACTGCATGAGTGGCCCACATCATGCACATGATGGTTCTTTTGGCATTGCACGGTGAAGAATCATGTCCATTCTCATACAGCTTGTTACTCTTTATTGTTCATAGGTCATAGAGACGCAGTCAGCCGTGCACCGTTGTTCTGCGACGGTGGACTTCATGGAGAAGAAACTGATACCATACCCAGCAACAGTGAACGACGAAGTAATGTACGAGCATTCAAAGCGAGTGGGAGAGGAACTACTTGGAGAAAACAACGTGCATTTGAGCCCTATGACTATGGGAGCAGAAGACTTCAGCTTCTACTCAAGTAAGATGCTGAGTGTTATGTTTTATGTGGGGACGAACAACAAGACATCGGAGGCGATCCCACCGTTGCACTCTCCCTACTTCTATCTTGATGAGAATGCTCTTCCAATAGGAGCGGCTCTACACGCTGCGGTTGCGATCACTTACTTGGATAGCCAATTTGGTGATCTTTAAGTGTTATGTGCATTTCAGGCCTTTTGGTTTGTAATTGGCCTGTTTGGACCTAAAAATAAAGAAGTTTATAAAAATCTTGTGGGCCTGTAGGAAAAACTACGTATGAGTTTTCTGATGCGGAGTTTTTCCTGCAGGAACGATAAGTTTTCATTTTTCCAGGGAAAATCCGGAAAACAAACGCTTTGTGATGAGTGTCTGAGTTTTCCAATGGACCCTACAGGATTTGGGGGCTTTGTTATAGAAATGTTCTTGTGTCTAATGTGTCCTTAAATGGAACAAAATGGTACAAAAGTGCTATATATACTTAGGGGTCGTTTGGATAGTAGTAAATGATTTACTAATAAATCACTTCAATGCTAGTAAATGATTTACAATTGATTGTTTGGCTTAAGTTGTAAACAATTTGCTAGTAAATCATTTACCGTGTTTGCATAGCCGGTAAATATTGATTATTAGTAAATCATTTACAATGTAAAATTAAAAAAAAAAAAAAAAAAAAAAAAAAAAAAAAAGCTATTGACATTTACTAAATAAATCATTTACTAATAAATGAAATCTCACCTTTTTTTTTTATAGTAAATGAGAATGGGCATTTGCTAGTAAATCACTTATAAATAGTAAATGATTTAATAGTAAATGAAGCCATCTAAACAAAAATAATGATGATTTACTATTAAATCACTTACGAGTAGTAAATGATTTACTAGCAAATGAGGGCATCCAAACACAAATAGTGATGATTTACTAATAAACCATTTACAGGCTATCTAAACGATCCCTTAGAGGTCTCAAGTACAACTGGTTGGACCACAAGTTATGATCAACTCAGTGGATAACTTCCAACCTATTAAATTAATGTTACATCCAGCCCTTTCGAAAGGTTGACCCCATAATGAGTATCATGTAATGTAAAAATTCACCCCATCATAGGTAGGATCCATTATAGCACACAATGCAGCAAGGCCATGCAGGGAGGCCCAACTATTCTTATATCCAAACTGTCACTAAACATAACAAAATATGAAAAAAGTGTCAGTGGATGACTTCCAACTATTAAGTGAATGCGACAGTATCCAGCCCTTCCAAAAGGTTAACCCCACAATTAGGCATCATCTAGTGCAAAAATCAGCTCCATCTACTCGTCAGGTGGGCCAGCATCATAGTAAAGTGTGAACAGGTGTCTTCGAACAAAGACACTGAAGACTTTCATTTCCTTGGCTTTTCTGTCTTTGTCTTCTGCTCTAGTTTTGGTTTAAGCATGGGGTTAACTCATATATCATGGATAGACCATATGAGTGGAAATAGTCCATTATTAATGCAAGGCGCTCATACTATTATGGGCCATAAACAACTCCAAAAGAATTTTTTAAATGACCCTCCATGGGTTCAGTTAGTGAATAGGTGAGATTGGCCAAGGGGTGGTTTCAATCATTGATTTGAAGAAAGGCCAACTTTGTACAATAGGACAGCTGCAAGGGTATTTTTTTCCTTAAAAAAAGGACAACAATGACTACGGGGCTAAAACAAAAAAAGGCTTCAGGAAGTAGGCCAGCGCCTTTATTACATCATACTTAAAGGCTATTTTAATTAGGGGTGCAATGGGCCTGGGCCTGAAACTCCAGGCCCGGCCCATTGACACCCCTAATTTTAATTAATCACCCAATAAGAAGCACACTACCGTACCTTGCACCAGGCACATACCATTACTATAGCAAAGAGAAAGCCAAGTGGGTGGAACTTTCATGAGATCCAGACCTTCCATCAGGTAGGACGCATCATTTTAACCATTGAAACCAAAATCCATGATAATCTAATGCTCAGGTAGGAAAAAACATTGGAAACAGTTGGGATGAAACGTTCACCATTAGGTTTGCAGTAGAGCCCCCCGTGGTGTTTATATTACATCCTATCCATTCAAATAAGTCTAATCATCAGGATGAATGAATTTTCCAAAATTGACAGTATTCAAAAACTCAGCCATGAATCAGCCTGAATTTTTCGAGTGGCCCACCTGAGGGTTAAATCAGCCTGAATTTTGACATCAATGACCAAAAACTGGTATTGAATTTGATGGACGGTGTGGATTTATGCATATTAGGTATTTTCTCCAAGTTAAAGAACGTAAACCAGGATGTACGGGGTCGTTTATACTGTAGAGATGGTCTGATTAACTCTGCCTGTATTTGTCTCCCACTCCATCACAGCTAGGGCTCTCAATGGAGCCGGTCAGATCCGAGATCCGATTCACTCCGAATCCAGTTTAATGCGGATTTGGATCTTAAAATAGGTCCGATTAGTTAAATGGACCGGATATGGATCTTAAAATAGGTCCGATTACTTAAATGGACCGGATATGGATTCACAGGAACATATCCGAGTTTGATCCGAATCCGATTAAGATCCGACTCATTGCCACCTTAGTGTATATGTTATATTCATGTTGACCATTCGTTTTACAAATTATTTTAGGCCATGTCAACCATACGATAGTAAATAGTGGGATTTGCATCATTTTTCTACTAAATTAAATGTATTATATTATATATTTTATATCATATATTTTTTTAAATTTGTAATGGGGTAGATTCGGACCTAGATCCGACCCTAATCCAATGGTTATATGGATTTTGGAACGGAAATGGATCTAACAATTTATAAATGGATCGGATATGGATATCACATTTTGGATCCGAGTTGGATCCGAATCCGATCCGAATCCGTCTACAGATATCCGGACTTGGAGCCGGATCCAACTAGGTCCGATCCAGATCCGACCCATTGAGAGCCCTAATCACAGCCATTGAAGATTCTTCAATGGGGTTTCCTTCTCTTCTTCTCTTCTCTGTCATGTCCTCGACCTTCCTCCTCTCATGGGCTTCCCAGAATTCATCCCCCCAACTCAGAATTCTCGCCCAGGAGCTCCTCGAATCCGCGCGGGACCCGCACTTCTTCGACTGGATGAAGAGCATAAGAAGAAGAATCCATGAGCATCCAGAGCTTGCTTTTGAAGAGTACAAGACGAGCGAATTGATCCGATCCGAGCTCGACTCGATAGGGATTGAGTATTCGTGGCCGTTCGCAAAAACAGGCCTCGTCGCTTGGATTGGGTCTGGTGGGTCCCCTTGGTTTTCTCTAAGGGCAGACATGGATGCTCTTCCTTTGCAGGTATGTTGGTTTTTTAAGAGCATGGATTATTTAGTGGATATAAGATATACACTGGAGCTCGGTGTAGAGTCATCTTGATGAGACCATGGTCCCAAATCTCTAATCAGTGTACCTTTTTTGTCTACCAGTGCCCACAATTTTGTTACACCAAAACTTGGTGTCTAATCTAGTGTTTAGTCCAATTAGTGGGGCAGAAGCTGAAGATTACACCAAGCCTTCCAATTGGGATTTTGACTAGTGTCTGATTTAGTGTCTATCCATTCAATCAGACGGTTCAAATCGATGTGCATATGTTCCAATTGGGTGATTCATATCCATTCAATCAGATGGTTCGAATCAATGTGCATATGTTCCAATTGGGTGATTCATATCCATTCAATCAGATGGTTTGAATCAATGTGCATATGTTCTGATTGGGTGATTCATATCCATTCATTCAGACGGTTCGAATCGATGTGCATATGTTTCGATTGGGTGATTCATATCCATTCAATCAGACAGTTCGAATCGATGTGCATATGTTCCGATTGGGTGATGGACATGATTGTGGCACTGAGTTTCCCTGAATACCTCAAAAACAGGACTTGATCAATGGACCTTTTTGTCTACCAGTGCCCATAATTTTATTACACCAAAATTTGGTGTATAACCAATTCTGTAGTCTGGTTTGGGTGGGCCACATGCCGAAGATGACGCCAATCAGATTATTCCAAAGGTCCAATCATTTGAATTTTTTGTACAACACAGGCAGTATTTTGACCAGTGCCTGATTTTAAGGTTGTGGCCCTTCCATCATCGGATGGTTCAGATTGATGGGCATATGGGTCGATTGGGTAATGAAGATGATTGTTGCACTGAGTTTCTCTGTATACTTTACAAACAGGTCCATTGCTAATTCAGAAATAGATGATGAGAAATACTGTGGTTTGTCGTAAACAATGGACTTAGGTCGCGTTTGGGTGCGCGATCAACTTGAATTGCAAATTAGTCTAGTAAAGTGGAAATAACCAAATTGTGATTTCCTTTGTTAGCATTTCATAGTCATCGTCTATGCTCCACATGGCAACTGTACTTTCAAATTGGACTCGAAAGAAAACTGAGATGTGGGGACGACCTCTGCTGTATGAATGCTAGGAAACATGATTGGCTTTTGTAGCTCCCTCTTAATTTAGGGAGCATTTGGTTGCAACAAATATTGCAATTTTATGATTAATCAGACTCTAATTTGGTTTAAATGTCATGATATTTAGTGCAACCAAATACACCCTTAACAAAGAAACGGTCACAGTTCAATTTGCTTGTGCACCCAAATGCAGCCAATGAGATGTTTAGGATTGCAACTGCATTTCTTTCAAGTTGGACTTGAAAGAAAACTAAGATGCAGGGGGCTACTCTCTCTTAATTAATCTTGAATGAATGTTTGTGATTCGATTCAGCATGTGAACCTAAATGAAATCTAAGAGATCTTTTAGGATTGAAAGTTTGAACTGGTAATTTCGGCAGTGGTCAAAACCTGTCAGTTCTTCAACCAAATCCCATTTTACTTGAATCTGCTGGTGGGAACCTCTCATCTTCACCATCTGATCATGATGAGGGTATGGTCAGAAAACTGCACGGCCATTCCTCTTTTAAAAATGGAGAGAGAGAGAGAGAGAGAGAGAGAGAGAGAGAGAGAGAGAGAGAGAGAGAGAGAGAGAGAGAGTTAGTTAAAAACAGGCCTCTTCATTCAACTGAAAATTTGTTTGAATTATCATAAGATCAATATAGTGTTGTTCATAAAACTCTGTTTAGCGTAGTTTATATCAAGCAAGCATGCACACCGCCGAATGTGATAAGATTAGCCCTGTGTGTTCTGTTTTGACTTTGTGATGACAGGAAAATGATCAGTTGTGCTGGGATATTTTGGAAAAACCAAGCATCTGAACTTTTCAGGCTCACATCAATGAAAATTAAAATTTAAAAAAAAAAAAAAAAAAAGGCTGAGTTCCCCTCCATTCCAAATGGGCCCATGAGTATATCATGAACTTGTATTCAATCTAGAATTTGAATTCGCTCTCCTTATTTGTGTCTGATACCTTGTAACAATGATGGTCATCTTGAAGGAGCTGGTGGAATGGGAGCATAAGAGCAAGCACGACGGTAAGATGCATGCCTGTGGTCATGATGCCCATGTAACAATGCTGCTCGGGGCAGCTAAGTTGCTTCAACGTCGAAAGGATGAATTGAAGGTAAGCCTATAAACAGTTCTAATATCACTATATGTTTGCTACTTTTTTTTTTCTTTTTTTTAATGCTTTGATAGTTCAAAGCCTGCCGTTGAAATTCCGCCACACAATCAAGAGAATTCCCATTTTGAATCTTGATGATTGGCAAAACAGGATTCGTTAAACTGAACCCAAATTGCTCCAACAAGTCTATGCTGATGATGATGATGATGATGATGATAATGATGATGATGATGATGATGATGATGATGATGATGATGATGATGATGATGATGATGCTTTATGGTAGGAAACTTAATGCCTGTTTGGCTGTACCCCATAATGTGGATGAGACCCAAAATGAGAATTCAGTGAAATGACTTAGAGCCGTTTTCATCATATCTACATTTTGGGACCATTTCAACAAATGTGTCCATCTAGCAAATCCTCCCATTTGCATTTCGCAGGACGTGCATGAAACGCCTTAGAGTTTAGTGAAATAACTTGGAGTGATTTCATCACATCTACACTTTGGGACCCTCTCAAGAAATGGGTCTATCTAGCGAATCCTCCCATCCGCATTTCTCAGGACATGATGAAACGCCTGAGAATTCAGTGAAACAACTTCGAGCCATTTTCATCACATCTACATTTTGGGACTGTTTCAAAAAAATGGGTCCATCTAGCAAATCCTCCCATCCGCGTTTATCTGGACATGATGAAACACCTGAGAATTAGTGAAACAACTTAGAGAGATTTTCATCACATCTACATTTTGGGGCCCTTTCAAGATATGGGTCCGTCTAGTGAATCCTCCCATCTACATTTCTCAGGACATTATGAAATGCCTAAAAATTCAGTGAAACAACTTAAGAGCCATTTTCATCACATCTGCATTTTGGGACCCTTTCAACAAATGGGTCTGCCTAGCAAATCCTCCTATCAGCATTTCTCAGGACGCGATGAAACACCCGAGAATTCAGTGAAACAACTTAAAGAGTCATTTTCATCGCATCTACATTTTGGGGCCCTTTCAAGAAATGGGTCCATCTAGCAAATCCTCCCATCCACATTTCTCAGGACATGATGAAACAGTTGCTCACCCAGAATGCAAATACACAAGTACCACCGTCCGCGTTTTGTGATCCATTCAGATGTATCCCACAATGTGGATGGGACCCAAAATGAGAATTCAGTGAAACAACTTGGACCCATCTTCATCACATCTGCATTTTGAGGCCCTTTCAAGAAATGGGTGTGTCTAGCAACTCCTGCCATACACATTTCTAAGGATGCAATGAAACCATTGCACTCCCGGATTGTAGATGCACATGAAAATGGGCCCAAGGCCATCCACTAAGATTCGGCATTGGATGGCACCAATCTACATTTTGGGTATTTTTCCAACTGAATCTCTATCTCTATGTGCCGTAGCATGGTGTGTAGATAAAAGAAGAGATCACCATCTTCTTCCTGAGTATAATCCTTGAATCAACAAGGTGAGAAAAATCTCTAAAATAAGAAACAAAAAGGCCCTAAACACCTAATTCAACTCAAATCAGGAAACCTTTCTGAAATAATTGAAAAAATTACTTGAATTAGTAAAAAGATGCCTAATCCTACCCAAACTTGTAAATAACTCTTAGATGTTCCTATATTGGTGTATGGGGTCTTCTGACCCCTAAACCGATTGAATTTACCAAATGTTCATGATCGAGTTTCTCGGCCCAATTCACTTTCAATCGTTGCCATCCATGAAATCATTTGTCACCTGTTCTACATCACCATGTCCTTTTGCTTTAAAGGGGACCGTGAAGCTCGTTTTCCAACCAGCAGAGGAGAGTTATGCCGGCGCATACCATATGTTACAAGAGGGTGCGCTTGAGAATGTACAGGCGATCTTTGGACTGCATGTTAATCCTCGTTTGCAGACTGGTGCTATCTCTTCAAGACCAGGTCCTGTTATGGCTGCATCAGCACGATTCGTGGCCACAATTCAAGGGAAAGGTGGGCACGCAGCGAGTCCACACAAAAGCAAAGATCCAGTTCTAGCCGCATCCTTTGCAATCCTTGCCATCCAACAGCTTATTTCTCGAGAATCAGATCCTCTTGACAGCAGAGTAAGATTCTTCCCTGATCTCCTGGCTTAGATTGCAATGTGTTACAACTCATCCATTGTGTGTGTGGGTTGTCATGAAATTTCATAATTAATCATCCTAATTTGTTAATTTGGTACAAAATATCATGAAATCTTATGATATTTGGTGCAAACTGCAACCAAGCACACCATTATTTGTTTATTTATTTTATTTTATTTATTTATTCATTTTGTGTGTGGGTGTGTGAATTTCATTTATATGGGTGCATTTGGTTGCACAGAATATCATGAAATTTCATGATATTTCACTATCAATCAATCTAATTTGGCATAAAATATCATGATATTCTGTGCAACCAAACGCACCCTTAGTTTGTGTTTGTGTATGAACCAAATAAAAAAAATAAAAAAAGTGTGCTTGTGTGGAATACGTGTATGAAAATTCAGAACATCCAATTTCCAGACTTCATTGTGGATGGATGCAGAGCCCAAAGGTTGATGTTGATCAGACGATTTTAACCATCCTAACCATCTTATTTCAACCACTGATCACCCAATTAGTGTAATTTCCAGGCGATGCTCCATCCACCATTGATCCCATGATTTGGACTGTCCAGATTCGAACGAATACATGCCTCACCTGCGGTGGATGAGTTGCAAGCTAAGTTGATGAAATTTGTAGAAGGGTTTCAATATCTAAATTACTAGCATTTTCTTTCTTTCTTTTGTAGTTTTTATGCTGTTAACTAATTTTTGTATAGGGTTTGGAACTAAAGTTCTAGTTACTAAATTAGTGAAATCTTAGCTAAAATATTCTAAGATGGTTAAGGGTGTGTTTGTTTGTGCCAAATTTCATGAAAAATCAAGAAATTTTGCATTGAATTAGGCTGAAATATTATGAAATTTCATGATATTTGGTGCAACCAAACACGCACTAAGATATGTTCTGTTGGCAGAGGAAGAATTCCTTGATATTTCTTCCTTCCACCAAATACTGCAAAATACGAGGAAAAAAATTTTTTTGCTGTATCAGGCGGAATGGCGATTCAGTACTACACTAGCTGGATCCAATATAAGTGTTTGTGTTAAGCTCAACATACAAATTGACATGTAAGGCCCACCATGTTGTTTTAATGACATCTAATCCGTCCATCATGTGCTTCCTCTCCTATTCTCCATGTCTCACAAAAACCGGACCAATCCAAAACGCAGGTAGCCGACACATGTAAAGTCATTCCTATAACCTCTAAAATCACATGTTGTGGCCCACCTAAGTTTCAGGATGGCCCGATTTGTATGGGTGTCCATTGATCATTTTCGAATGCATCTTTTTTAATGGATTAGATGGAATATACAAAACAATGTGGGACCACATACAATCTGGAAGGTTTTTAATGGTCGGCGCCTCCATCCCAACTGTTCCACCTAGTGTGGTCCATGTGAGTTATGGATCAGTCTGATTTTTGGGTAATAAGGAAAATAAAGGGAGCACAATGATGAAAGGATCAGATGCCATGAAAACATGATGAATAGCCCCGCACATTGATCTTTATGTTAAGCTTAATGTAGAAACATCTGTATTAGAAACGGCCTCAATGTACATGACTGTTTGGTCTCTCAATATAGGAATGTTTGGGAGTGGACATGGTTTTCAGTAACCAAACAGACCCGAAAATTCTATCAGTGGCCCACCATAACTGCTGCTGACATGTGTGCAATCTCAACCACAGGTGGTCTCAGTTGGATTTGTTAAGGGTGGAGAAGCACACAATGTAATCCCAGAGTCTGTGAAATTTGGAGGAACTTTCAGGAGCATGACAACTGATGGTCTCTCTTACCTCTTACAAAGGATCAGAGAGGTAAGATTCATATTCAACTAAGGACATTTGAGCACAGTGTCCACTGATCCAGACCGTTGAGTGATAGATGGAACCCGATGAAGATGGGACCCTGGTCCCAAAAATCTCCCTAGTGGTACAATATGAACTGTTAGATCCACCTTCAAATGGAATTTAGTAATAAAATATAGACGAAAATTCCATGTCGCTATGGAAAGAGAAAGGTTGGACATCTAGTGGCTTCATCACAGTCCATCATAGGCAGGGCCAATCAAATCAACGGTCTTGATCACTGAACCATGGAGCTGCTTATCATCTGTCTTCTTCTATAGACTCGATGCTAGAGTATATGTAATAGAGTCGGGCTCTAGCAGGTCCCAGCCCATGGTACATACACCATCCAAACAGCTCATGCAATGGATTACCTCATATTATCCCAAAGTGCCAAAAAATCACCTGATCCATCACTCAGGTGGGATCAGGTGGGCCCCAACACAGAACAATATGAGAGAGGACACCTACCTGAATTTGAGGTAGCCTGAGTTTTGGTCTGACCATTCATCCAGGACAGATGAAGGATCGGAGAGGCCTAGATTCTATATGCACAAGGGCCCTCCCCACAAATCAAAGGTGGGTGTTCGCTCCTCCCAACTTGTATCCCATGTTGTGGCCCACCTAATTCACTAATTCACGGATTGACCTGATTTTTTGCTTCTGTGTGAAATATGTACTGACACACCTAATGGACGGTTTGGATTTCTTCATGCATCAAGTGTGCCCTACATCTGCCCACTACTAATGTACCTTGTTTGGTGAAGATACACAAGATACCAAGGCCGCATTTGGACATGAATGAAATTGGCTTTGGACCATGTTTGGGAAATCCAGAAATGGCAATCCACAGCCATTTGGAATTCGAATTGGCAATGCCAAACATGCAGTAAACACCCATATGCTCATAGAGCAGCAAGTATTTTTGCTGATGTGCCATCTTTTCTGGCTTGGATGAAAGGTCAGGCCAATGTTCAGGAAGTTTTACCACTCCAGTGGGTCCCACTGAAAATCAAGTGTGGGCATCCACTCCCACATTATTCCTTTGCTGTGGTCCACCTGACTTTTGGATCAGTGCGATTTTGTGGCCCTGGGGGTTTTCTGAGGCAACACATCTGATGAATGGGATGCATGTCCTCAAAACATCAAAGTGGGGTCCAGCTGAGTCGGACTGCAGAGTATGACATATCGGCATCAGTGTGTGTGAGAACCAGGCCGTTCATCAGGTGGGTCACCACCATAAACATGCACATATATGAAGAGAAAAGTATTCCACTAGAACAATGTGATTAACGGTCCATATCCAGTGCACACATGTGATCCACCTGATTAGCTCACTGCATGAGTTGCCCACATCATGCACATGCCGGTTCTATTCGCATTGCACAGCGAAGAATCCGATCCATCTCACATGTGCAGGCCCTGCTTGTTACTCATTGTTGATAGGTAATAGAGGCGCAGTCGGCTGTGCACCGTTGTTCGGCGATTGTGGACTTCATGGAGAAGAAACTGATACCATACCCAGCGACGGTGAACGATGAAGCAATATATGAGCATACAAAGCAAGTGGGAGAGGAACTACTTGGAGAAAACAACGTGCATTTGAGCCCGATGACTATGGGAGCAGAAGACTTCGGCTTCTACTCGAGTAAGATGCCGAGTGTTCTATTTGCTGTTGGGACGAATAACAAGACATCGGAGGCGATCCCACCGTTGCACTCTCCCGTACTTCTATCTTGATGAGAATGTTCTTCCGATAGGAGCGGCTCTGCATGCTGCGGTCGCGATCACTTACTTGGATAGCCAATTTGGTGATTTCTAAGTGGTATGTGTATTTCTGGCCTTTTGATTTGTAATGGACCTGTTTGGACCCAAAACAAAGAAGTCTATAAAAATCTTGTGGGTCTGCAGGAAAAACTCCGCATGAGTTTTTTTTATGCGGAGTTTTTCCTACAGGAACGAAGACTTTTGAATTTCAGCTTGAAATTCAAAAGATTTCATTTTCCAGGGAATCCCTGGAAAACCATTTGATGAGTGTCCAAATTGTCCAATAGACACTACAGGAAGGTATTCAGAGAAGAAAGGAAATCGCATCGGATGCCACTCTTAATTTCAACCAAGCTCACTGTGATATTTAGGTAAGATCCACTCTGACCATTGAATATTTAGTACAATATTAGGCCCAAAGACAAAAATAAAATATAAAAAAGTCATGTTGACCTGTGATTTTGGTGGGCCATATGAGAGGAAACATCTAGGAAAGAGAGACATCACCCTTAATTTTTATAGGCCCACCATGATAATTCCTATAAAATCCACTCCAATCATTAGATTCAACACAAACATTTAGGCTTGTATCCCAAAAATCATACCCATCTATGATTCATGTGGGCCATGCTAATGAAAACAATTTAGAGGGCCAGCATTGCCCCCTTACATTGTTTCCAATCATGTGGTCCACTTGACTAATGGATGGGGCTACTTTTTCAGCTCTCGACCTAACATGGGGTGACACATTTGGCGGTTGGGTTAGATTTAACATAAACATCATGGTGGCCGGACCGAATGTAGATTTTACATAAACAATCTAGAAGAGCATATCATCAAAACCAGTCCAGTCTCATGACACTTCTCTCCTCATCTTTTGGATGCTGGTCCCCATCTGAGTTTCATTTCCTTGTAGCTGAGGTTTTTTTTTTTTTTTTTTTTTTTTTTTGGGCACAAAAGCAAAAGTTGTTTAAGATCTTATAGCGGCCCACCAACCTGAAAAGTTGGGTATTCATACCATAGAGCTTGGGCAGTAAACCTTCCAAAATCCACAAATCACATAAGGACTTGATTTTTTATTTTTATTTTTGGAGCCTCTAAGAGAGCATTAAAACATGCACATAGTAGATAGATTGGATGTCCTCCACCCATCACAGTCGGCCCCAAATGTAATCTGAAATTTTTTAATGGTGGATGTTTCATTCTTCCTGCATGTAGTTCATTTGATAATCAACCAAATGTGTTTTTAGAGCTATAGGAGAGAATAAAGGGAAGCACATGATGGATAGATAGAATGTATCATGCACATTAATTACGGTAGGCCTCACATATCATAAGTGTATATCAACCATTTGTGTTCTATTATTTATGATGCCTTTTTAGCTATAAAGACTTTACCTGTAATCTGAAACATGGTTTCAGAGCCTTTACAGCCAAATGCATGCATCCAAACGATTATTTGTAATCCCTTTACAACTAAAGGACTTTACAGGCATCTAAACAGCCCTTGTAATTGGATTATTTGTAATCCCTTTACAACTAAAGGACTTTGCAGGCATCCAAACGACCCCTAACTAATGTCGGTGGTCTCAGTTGGGTTCATGAAGGGCAATAAAGCACATTATCCAATCCCGACTCTGTGAAATTTGGAGGAACTCCAACAAGCATGACTACCAAAGGCTTTCATTGCCATTTCGAGAGGATCAAAGAGGTACTAACATTCGTCTGCAATTAAGGTCTGATCTTTCACACCAGATGGATTACTTGATCCTTGACCATTGGATATGTAGACCGTATTCCTCTACAACTACTTGCTTTTTGCAGTGGATGCAATAGCCCAGCTTGTGGGGCCCATCGTATTGTTTATGTGGCATCTATTCAGTCCGTCCATTAGGTGTGTATCTAGATGGAGAAGAAATCAATGTGGTTGATAGGTGAGGTGGGCCAATCCACAAGAAATCATGGTTCTGAATATCGGTATCGAAGGGCATATCAGCCGGGCGCGACTTGGGTGAGACCCCGGAACCAGCGATGTGGTTGGGACTCTGAACCTAGGGCCCACCTGGATGTATTCCTTGTAGATCCATTCCGTTAATCTGCTTTTCCAGATTATTTTGTACTATGGTACCAAAAATGAAGAAGATGAAAATTTTGAGTGGACTATAACATAAGAAAAACTGGTTAATGACCATTAAATACCTTTTGTGAGCCACAAAAGCTTTCTATTAACCTGATTTTTTTTTTTTTCCTTTCATCCCTGTCTATGTGATCTTATCAACAGATTGGATGGTCAATAAACATTACAGTGGACTCTAGGAAGTGTTTAATGGTCATGGTTGAATGAAAACTGTTTTTTGGGATGTGGTCCACGTAAAATTTGCATCTGCTTCATTTTTGGGACTGCATCGTAAAATAATACGAAGAAACAAATGGATGGCATGGACCTACAAAGAATACATCCAGACAGGCCCTAGGTTCAGGGTCTCACCCACATCACTGGTTCCGGGGTCTGACCCAAGCCGCGCCCATATCAGCTCTACCAAAAAATGATATGATACAAGTGTCAGTACATATCAATATTGGCATGTACTAATTAAATTTTTCTAAGCCAAAGAATTAAGAAAAATATTAGGAAAAAAAATGAGATAGGATCATATGATGGGAAGCATAGTGCGTTGAGTAAATTCTGTGGGGTCCACCATGATTTATATATTTTATCCACTCAGTTCGTCCATTTTACGAGATAATTTTACTGCTTGAGCCAAAAAATAGAGGCATATATAAATCTCAAGTGGACCACACCATAGGAAATAATGTGAATTGAATGTCTACAGTTGAAAAATTCTTAGGTGCCACAGAAGTTTTAGATCAAGCTGATATTTGTGTTTTCCAGTGTGATCTTATGAACAGGCGATGGTGTGGACTACTTGGAGAAGAAAACGTGCAGTTGAGCCCGACACGCATGGGCACAGAAAATGAGATAAGCAGAGATGATCCAACCGTTGCTTTTTTCATACTAATTTATCCATTAGATGGTTCTTCTTCCCATCGGAGTAGCTCTGCATTCTACGGTCATGATCGCTTCGTTGGATTGCCGTGCCACCGAAAATGCAGCAATATGTACCTTTCAGGCTTTCATTTTTCCAGTTTGTAAAAGCAGGCAAGTGGCTTTGGTGGTCCAGATCATTGGTTCGTTGGGCTGCATTATGCCATTGCTTCACTTCTCTTCTTAACCGTGTATTTTTAGGTTGTGAATTGAGAAGAAAGTATTGTCTTTTTATTTTATGAAAATTTAGGGGCACAGGTCATCCACAATGGGGTAACAGATGAACGGTCAGGATCATAGAACCATGGCTCCACTTGCACAGCCCAAAAATCAATTACAATGCATGTCGCCTCTTTTAGGTGTGGTCGGCTCAAGTGGGCCCCACCGTGATGTTTAAGTGAAATCCACCCCGATCATCAGGTGTGTCACCTGATTTTAGCTGAAGGGCTCAGAAATCGGTCTGTCTGTGATTCAGGTGGGCCATACCGAGGGAAACAGATGGGATAGGGACATCCACCCTTGATTTTTACATGGTCCACTGAGATGTTTACGAGAAAGCCACTCTGACCATTAGAAAAATTAGGCTGAAATGTGACTGAAGAGGGGCACACCAAAGGAAACAGTTGGAGGTGAGAGGTTGACCCTTGATTTTTTTTCATTGCCCACTGTGATAATTATATGAAATCCACTCCGACGATTACATGTCACACTAAAATTTAGGCCAAGGGCCAAAAAATCACCCCTGTCCATGATTCAGATGGGCCACATGAATTGAAATAGTTTGGATGGCGAGCATCCCCTTCACCACTGTTTTCACCCATGTGGCCCACCTGAATCATAAATAGGGCTAATTTTTTGTCATAGGGCTAATGTAGGCTAATGCATCTGATGTACGGAGTGGATATCACAAACACATCATGATGGGCTCACTTGTGCTGGTCAACGCACACATCTCTATGGCTGTGATCAGCCCCATCAATTAAGGTGGACCATATAATTAGAAGCAATGTATAGGGCAAAGCTACCCTCTAAATTATTTCTCTCTTATGGCCTACATGAGTCACTAATGGGCCTGATTTTTAGTAGTAGAATTAAGTTTTAATACGGACATCTAATGGTTGTATGGATTCAATATAATAGTCATCATGGGCAGTAAAAAACAAGGGTGGACGTCACTCTCCTAACTATTTGTATTGTTGTGGCCACCTGAATTATAGGTCAAGATGATTTTTTAGATCTAGATCTACCATGGGATTACGCATTTAATCGTCAAACAGATCTCACATTTGTGGCTCACTTGAATTACGGGTCAACATGATTTTTTAGATCTAGCATATAGTATGGGATTACACATTTAATGGCCAGAACGGATCTCACATATGCATCACAGTAGGTCCCTTCAAGAAATCAAGGGTGGGTGTACCTTGGTGCACCTTTTTCTCCCATGAAACAGCATTATTCCTAGAAAGGGAATTTCTAAGTAAGATATTGTACGACAAGCTAAAGTTCACCTATACAATAGCTTCCAAAGTATTAAGTGTATCTGAAATTCAGCCCTTCAAATAAGTTGACCCCACCATGAAGATCTCCTAGTACAATAGCTATACCTATTTACACATCAACTGACCCACACAGTATAGAACAACATTTAAACGTTGGTAAATAATGAAACGAAAGTGTGGTCCACTCAATGAATGACTGTTATGAAGTTTTTCAAAGGTAATAATCATGATGGGGTTAGCCTATTCGATCAACAAGATGTCTAATCCACGTGAAAGGTTGAAAGTTATCCATGATTGGACCTTAACCTATAGGTACAGCCATTTGTAATTGAGATCTATAGAAAAATGCCCCTTGAATCTTTTATGGAGTGATCGTCTGTGTTGAAAGCACAGGAACTTCCACTGCCGCCGCTTCTCATTCGCCAAATTCATTTTCATATCTCTGCCTCACAAAATATTCCGAATTTCTCTCTTTTAGGGATGTAAATGGGTTAGCAAACCCGATGGAGTACCCAGACCTAACCCATTTAGACCTGACCCATTTGTTAAATGGTATGGGTCTGGGTCTGGGTCTAAGAATAAACCCAGTTGCTAAACGGGTCGGGATCTGGTTTCCTTTATATTAGGCCCGACCCGACCCGACCCGACCCGACCCGACCCGAACCCATTTAGTAAGTGGGCGGGTTTGGTCTATGTTTCAAGAGACCCATCCAAACCCGATTTTAAGCCTTATAAAATGCTTGCATACTTTATCCAGACCCATTAGACCCAACCCATTTATACATGGGTCTGGGTGGATCTCCCTCTATCAGACCCAAACCCATTTATAAATGGGTCTAATGGGTTTACTCGGACCTGACCCGGACCCACCCATTTAGTAAAAGGGTCTGGGTCTAAAATTTGGACTTAGACCCATTTAGTAAATGGGCTGGTCTGGTTTGGGTAAACCCTGCCTCAAACCTAACCATTTACAGCCCTACTCTCTTTCCAACACATAGCATAACTTTTAACGTGTGAAACTTCAACACCCCTCACTATGACCTTTGTGTTACATCCACACCGTCCATCAATTTTTCCAAATAGGTTGAGAGCATGATTTCAAAAATGAGTCACATCCAAAGCTCAAGTGGACCACACCAAAGAAAGTAATGGGGATTACACAAACTATGGTTGAAACCTTTCTAAGAACAAGCGTTAGACTTATCTGACATCTAACCTGTTCATAAGGCCACCCATACCTGGATATCCAGGTAAAACACAAATATCTGCTTCATCTGTCTGTGGCCCTATGAAGTTTTCGATGGTAGCATCAATTCCACTGTTTCCTATGGTGTGTTCCACTTGAACTTTCGATCTGCCTTCGTTTTTAGGCTTGTAACCTAAAAAATCTGAAAAACTATATGAACGGTGTGCATCTCATAAGTAAATCATCATAGACCGCATAAGTTTCCCACGTTAAGAAATTTCAATGAACATCAGAAACGGTTGAAATGTAGAACTGCCATGGAAGCTATCATGATGTATTTATAGATCCACACTGTCCATTCATTTTTTTCATACCTTCTAGTCACAAGGTCGAAAACAAGTTAAATCCAATGATCAAGTGAGCCAGACGACAGGAAAGAGTGGGAATTGATAGCCTACCATTGAAAACTTCTTGGGGCCACAGATGACTCTGATCAAGATGATGTTTGTGTTTTTCCTTCATCAAGCTCGGAGTAACCTTACGAAGAGGTTAGATGGCAAATAAGCCTCACAGTGGACCTTAGGAAGGTTTCAACGTTACTCGTTCAATCCCATGCTTTTTGTTGTATGGCCCACTTGAGCTTTGGATGTACCTCATCTCTTTTGTCCTGTGCTTTAGAATAATCTGAAAAAATTAATAGACAGTGCGGATCTAACCGACAGATCATGATGAGGCCCTTAGAAATTTCACACGGTAAAAGTGGGGTTGTGCAGCACGCAAACGATGGGAGGGAAAGTCGCCTTGTTTTGGGACGCGGATTGCCTGCGAAAGCCTTTCAGACTCAGAGGAGAGCGCTCCGAATCTAGGTGGGGCCCACTGTAATTTTTGTGAAAAATCTATACAGTCCAACCTTTTTGTGAGATCATTTAGGCATTGTGATCAAAACTGAATGGGATCCAAAACTCAAGTGGGCCAAAAATGTGACGCTTGAACTTCCATAGTTGAAATATTCACGGGGCCACATAAGTTTCGAATCAGGATAATATTTGTGTTTTCAGTTCATCTCAGTAAGAATGACATTTTGAACCGTATGGATGGCATATAAACATCACTGTCGACCCCATAGAGGTTTCAATGGTAGAAATCTCCCTACCCACCTTTTTCTTTAGTGCGGCCCACTTGAGTCTTGGATCCCATTCATTTTTTATCTCAACGCCTAAAATGATCTCACAAAATGGTTGGACCGCGTAGATTTCTCACAAAAATCACGGTGAGCCCACATAGATTCCGAGCGCAGGAGATCTGCCAAAGTATTTTCGCAGGCAATCAGCGTCCCTTGTTCGGTAAGCTGACGTCATTAGTGATGACGTGGACCAATGAGAATAGATGGCACTGGATTTTTCTGTTGCCTTCAACACAGACGATCCACTTATTGAGTGACTGCTATAAAGTTTTTCAAAAGATAATGATCATTATGGATCAACCTATTAGACGCGTTGGATGTCTTATCCGCAAGAAAGGTAGGAAGTTATGTATTATTGTACCTCAACTTATAGACCAGCTGGTTGTACTTGAGACATTGAGAAAAGATGAGTTTTACTTGGCCCGCTCTTAATTTTTTTACAAAGTCAGCCATGATGTGTACATGAGATCCACTCCAACCATTAATCCCATGTTGGGCTTAGAGAAAAAGGAAAAAAAAAAAAAAAGGTTTGACCTATTATTCATGGTAGGCCACTACTGGGAAAACAATTGGGAGAGAAATGTCCACCCTTGATTTTTAAAGTGCCCACCATGCTGATTATATTGAATCCACTTTAATCATTAGACGCCACACTAAAACGTAAGCTTAGGGCCCAAAAATCAAGATTATCAATGATTCAGGTGGACCATATACTAATGGAAATAATTTGGAGGGTGAGCTTTGCCTTGTACACTGCTCCAACCATGTGATGATCCACCTTAATCATAAATGAGACTGATTTTTTGGCCCTGGGACTAAAATGGGGTGGCACATGTGAGGGGTGGAGTAGATTTCACACCAACACAATGGTGGGGCCTAGCCGAACCACCACCCTTTTCAAAGTAAGGTGATATAACTACAATGGAATATATTTATTAATATTAATTAACCCCTGGTTCCTAAGCTGGTTAGGCACACAACTGGTTGATAGATTTCTAAGCCACTCAAGTTGATGGATTTCTTGTGCCATGCTTGGTGATCTCTCTTCCATTTCTCCTCTTATCAAGGAGAGCTACAATTTCAGACCAGGGATTTCTTCTTCTTTTTCTTCTTCTGTGTCTAATGACTTGAATATATGTTGTCCAAAAGATTTCAAGCCCAGTCATGAGGAAACTCGCTTATGACAGTGACTTGGTTTTGAGCCTGTAAGACTTGAATATATGTCTACAATTTTAGCTGAAGGGCTCAGAAATTATCCACTCCGTGATTTGGGTGGGACATATAAAGTAAAACAGTCTGGATAGGGACGCCACTCTAACCAGTAGATGTGTCATCCTAAATTAGGTCTAGGACTAAAAAATCAGGCTGAAATGTGGCTGAAGCGGGGCGCAACAAAGGAAATAGTTAGAGGAGAGAGGTCTACCATTGATTTTTTTTTCATGGCCCACTGTCATAATTATATGAAATCCACTCCACCCGTTACATGGTACACTAAAATTTAGGCCAAGGGCCCAAAAATTAGCCCTATCCATATTCAAATGGGCCACATGAAGGGAAATAGTTCGGATGGTAAGCATCCCCCTTCACTGTTTTCAACCATGTGACCCACCTGAATCACAAATAGCGTTCATTTTTTTGCCCTATGGCTAACGTGGGCTAACACATCAGACGTACTAGTGGATTTCACAAACACATCACGATGGCACCCACTTGTGATGGTCAACACACACTGTGAATCAGCCCCATCCGTCATTAAAGTGGAGCATGTAATTAGAAACTGCATAGGGCAAAGCTTACCCTTCAAACTATTCCGCCTACATGAATCACTAATAGGCCTGATTTTTTTATCCCAGGACTAAGATTTAGTGTGGCATCTAATGGTTGCAGTGGATTCAATATAATAATTATTGTGGGCCTTAAAAAAACAAGGGTAGACAACACTCTCCCAACTATTTGTATTGTTGTGGCCCACCTGAATTACCAGCCAACATGAGTTTTTAGATCTAGATTTACCATGGGATTACACATTTAATGGTAAGAATGGATCTCACATATTCATCACAGTGGACCCCTTCAAGAAATCAAAGGTAGGCATCCTTAGTGCACCTTTTTTTTTCATGCAACTGGCATTCATTCCAAAAAGGGTATTCCTAAGTAAGACACGTTGTACTACCAGTTATGGTCCATCCTATATGATAACTTCCAAAGTATTAAGTGTCTAGTGAAATTCAACCCTTCAAATAAGTTGGCCCACCACAAGGATTTCCTGGTACAATAGTTATACCTACTTACACATCAACTGACCCACACCATATAAAACAACATTTAAACATTGGTAAATTGTGATACACAAGTGTGGTCCACTCAATGAGCAGTTGTTATGAAGTTTTTCACAGGTACTGACCATGATGGGGTTAATCTATTAGATCAACAAGATGTCATATACACATGAAAGGTTGAAAGTTATCTATGGTTAGACCTTAATATGAAGTTACAGCCAGTTGTACTTGAGATCTTTAGAAAAATGCCCCTTCAATTTTTTATAGGGTCTGCGGTGATGCATATGTAAGAACCACTTTGGCCATTAGATATGTAAGCCATGATGGTAGTGTGATCCACTTAAATGAGTAGGTTTTTCTAAAGGTAATGATCACGTTGGATCAACCTATTAGACGGAATGTATGTCTTATCCACATCAAAGGTTGGAAGTTATCTATTATTGGACCTCAACTTACAGACCAACTGGTTGCACTTGAGACATTAAGAAAAGGTGAGTTTTACTTGGCTTGCTCTTTATTTTTTTACAAAGTCCACCATGATGTGTACATGAGATCCGCTCCAACCATTAATCCCATGTTGGGCTTAGAGAAAAAAGAAAAAAAAAATAGGTTTGACCTATTATTCATGGGGGGAAAAAGAAGGAAAATAATTGGGAGAGAAATGTCCACCCTTGATTTTTACAAGGCCCACCATGATGATTATATTGAATCCACTTTAATCATTAGACGCCACACTAAAACATAGGCTTGGGGACCAAAAATCAAGACTATCAATGATTCAGGTGGGCCATACACTAACGGAAACAATTTGGAGGGTGAGTTTTGCCTCGTTCATTGCTCCAACCATGTGATGATCCACCTTAATAGTAAATGGGACTGATTTTTTGGCCTTGGGACTAAAATGGGGTGGCACACATGATGGGCGGAGTAGATTTCACATCATTCATCGACATGATAGTGGGGCCTAGCCGAACCACCACCCTTTTTCAAAGTGAGGTGAAATAACTACGATTGAATATATTTATTAACATTAATTAACCCTGCGTTCCTAAGCTGGTTGGGCATACAACTGGTTGATAGATTTCTAAGCCACTCAAGTTGATGGATTTCTTGTTCCATGCTTGGTGAGCTCTCTTCCATTTCTACCTCTTGTCAAGGAGAGCTACAATTTTGGACCGGAGATTTTTTTTTTTTTTTTTTTGTCTAATGACTTGAATATATGTTGTACACAAGATTTCAAGCCCAGTCAGGAGGAAACTTACGACTGTGACTTGCTTTTGAGCCAGTAAGACTTGTGAGTCTAACCAATGGCTTGATGACAACTTGGGGTGACTCGGCATGACTCGAATGGAGACACTGTCTAGAACAAGTTTATGTTTTAAACAAGAGGAGAGCCATCATCTGCCAACACAACAAGCACCACACGCTCAACTAAATTGCCCATTTTAATACTTACATATATTTTAAATACATATCTACTACTTTACACATCATTTGATTTAACCCATATGCACCTCCGCAAAACATACCTTTGCACTAAAAGTACAAACTTACAAATGGGTCACATAGAGCCATGTCAATCTGCATTTTGGACCCAAAACACTCAACAAATCAAAGATCATCATAATCTTATAAGATTGTCCTAATCTACTCTAACACACTCTGATCTAATTGAACCCATATTGTCCTCATCACCTGTTGGTTAGTGTACTAAGTGTATTTATTACTGGAGAATCCCGCATCAGCCAGGCCATGGGAATCTATCATTGTCTTGAAGCCGGTCATTGATTTATAGCATGCTTCACAACCTCTAATCTTTTCATATGGTTCCGCGAATTGTATTTAAATCTCCTCCAAGTCAAAATAAGCTTGTTCGAGTCAAGTTTGAGTTCGGTCTGGAATGAAGAAGAACATGTGACCATAAATTAGAGTTTCGACACGAGCCAAGCCAACTCGGTTAACTCGACTCAACTCGGCTTGAAAAAACTCAATTCGACTTGACTCGTTGCTGAGTTCAAACCAAGTCAAGCTACGTAGGTGTGGTTCAGAAAAAAAACCAAGTCAAGTTCGAGCTGGACCGAACTCGATTCAGCTTGACTCGAAGCTAGATTCAAGTTCCACTCGACTTGGGTAGTTGGAAAGTGAGGCTTTTTAGCCCCACATCGGATGTGAGCAAAGGAATAAAAGGAAAAGTTGTCTATAAAAGTAGCAATAAGGGGGTGTCAATGGGCCTGATTTACCTTCCGGCTTGGATTTTGAATTGTTTTAGGCCGGGCTTTTAGGTTAAACCTATTTAAATTTTTCACTTTTCCAGGTTCGAAGTGGCTTGAACTTGGCTCAAAAGCTTGACTGAACCAAGCTGAGCAAGTTATTCCAGCTTGAGCCTGAATCATCTGCTGGTCAAGCTGAGCTGAGCTAGGCCCAACTCGACTCGATTCAGCTTGATGTTCAACTCTACCATAAATCTATGAGTTGGGTTTAGATAATGTTCGAGTTGGATTTACCTAACATGTAATTTTCTATTTAAGGTAGAGTTCTTATTAAGCAACATGTTTTCTTAGCACATATCTCATTTTCAAAATTACTTGGAATATTTTTACCGCTATTGAAAATGATTTGAAAAAACAATTAGAGGAAATTAAAGATTTCTAAAAATATATCACATGAATGGCTTAGATTTTAGGTTCATATCATAAGTAATGAGCTTTCAAAAAGTGCTCACGAGTTCTCATGAGAATTGGTGCCCAAGTGATCATTCATAATATATATATATATATATATATATATATATATATATATATATATATATATATATATATATATATATATATATATATATATAAGAGAGAGAGAGAGAGAGAGAGAGAGAGAGATGAATGCTCACCTACGCACTAGTTCTCATGAGCACTTCTCAAGTGCTCATCACAAGTGATGTGAGTTTTAAATTTGAACCATCCACGTGATAAAGCACCTAAAAAAACCCCAAGGGCCCAACTTTCATCTTGATCTAGAGCTCTGGTGGGCCGTGAGAGAGAGAGAGAGAGAGAGAGAGAGAGAGAAATTAAGAGAGGAAATTGTTTCCTTTTGCCATGGCTCAACAAAGTTCTAGATTAGGTTAAAAGTTGGGCCTCTCAGGTTTTTTACGTGCTGCATCACATGGACAGTTCAGATTCAAGGCTCAAATCACTTGTGATGAGCACTCAAAAAGTGCTCACAAGTTCTCGTGAGAGAAGTGCGTAGCTCATATGCCTACAATTCTTAGAGAACTTGCGAGCACTTTTTGAGAACTCATCACACATGATGTGAGCCTAAAATCTAAGCCATCCACGTGACGCAGCACCCTAACAAACCTTTGGCCCAACTTTCAACTTGGTCCATAACTTTGGTGGGCCATGGAAAAAGGAAACAGTTTCCTCTCTAGATTTGCCTCTCTCTCTCTCTCTCTCTCTCTCTCTCTCTCTCAATATATATATATATATATATATATATATATATATATATATATATATATATATATATATAGGTTTTCTCCCAAAAGTGTATATCAACATTTTCGGTCCGCCTTCTACAAATCAAGCCCATTATTTTTTGGCGAGTGGCTTTTTTAGTGCTTAGGTCAACACATGGGGAACCAAATGGGGTTTGCAAAAGTGCATCTAGACCTCACATGATGAAAATGAGTTTGGCTCAAAACAACATTTAAGCGTCAAACCCCTCTTCTAAGGGTGGGTCTAAACAAGCCCTTGATTCATTGATATTTGAGGTCAAGTTTAGGACCCAACCACATTGATTCTTTGAGCCATGAATTATGTAGCACCCACCATGTAGAGGACTCGACCTATTATCACTGGAAACTGGACAACTAATGAGGTGGCTTAACGTCCACCTTGGATGGATGGATGCCGCTGACCTCCCGTAGAAAGACCTCCTAGATCTGGATGGGAGGTCCTGTCAAACACAAGGAAAGTTAGGAGGTAGCTGGGGTCTAGCCATTAGCCCTCTAATGCTTAAGTCAGATGAATTTGAAAGATATAGCAAGGCTAATTGCAAGGCAAATTTGTGTATACCTTAGGTTAGGGGCGAGTGCCTCTATTTATAAGCCAACAAAGAGTGATAATGGGCCACAATTATGGCTACAATCGTGGGCTTTATGCTCGCTGGAGGGCGGCATGATTCTCAGAGGCGTGGGTTATGCAATCTGTCTTTTGCAGACCAGTTCTTGAACTCTTACACGCCTTTATGGTGGTCGTTGCCCAGATTGGCCTGTGGTGGTATTGGTCGAGGCCAAGTTATTTGCTCGTCCTAGCAGCAGAGCTATCTGGCCAAGCTCCATGACTTGTGAAATGTTTTAGGGTGTAGACTTGATTATATGTGACCAAGGTATGAGGTGAATGCTCATCTTCCCATTATGCTTGGATGTCGTGCACCCAACATTGATACGTGAGCCTGTGTAGAATACTTCGGCTTGTGGGCCTGTGGGCTTTTCTTCTAACTGGCTGAGCTGAGCCTAGCTAAGAAAACCCCCATAACATGACCCATTAAAAAAAGGTTGATAGCCAAGGCCAAATCAATCATGCCAACAAGTCAGCACAACCTCTTCTTGGAACATACTGGTTAATTTCATTCACCACCCGTAGCTTCTTCCTAGGATAGCCCCAATTTTTACTTTCGACAGAGACACAAAAGACTTCTTAATAAGACGATCAAAGCTTTTTATATTTGTGACCTCTAAATAATATTTTATTAGTAGACATTTGTGGCCTAGAAGTGGACCGTTAATAAATAAAATATGACAACATGCACTCGACCAAAAAAATAAAAATCCAATATGTTATAGTCCATCGTGCAAGGGGGTGATGTGATCCACGTCTTCTCGTGCATGGCTTCTTCCTATTTTCTCCTTTTCTATTTCCTCCTTTCTCCTTAAAATAAATAAACTGTCGACATCTTTTTGTGGGCATATGCCAACGGAGAATGGATTTAGTGAGACCCGGTCTCACCCAAGACAGTGCGGCTCTTATCGTATGGTTACCGTAGGGCTCACCTTGATATATTTATTACGTATCCATGCCATCCATCTATTTTTCCATATCATTTTATGACACTCAAAAAATGATACTGATCGAATTATCTGGTGGACCATACGAAAGGAAACAATGTTGAATGACCATTAATAGGCCACAAAAATTTTGAATCAAGCTGATATGTTTTTTCCCTTCATCCAGGCTTATGTGACCTTATCAACAGACTGGATGGTAAATAAACACTCCAGAAATATTAAGGTGCGCCCTAAGAAAATTTTAATGATAGAAAGGTCAATCGCCACTGTTTTTTATGGTATGGTCCACCTAATAATTGGATCTGCTTCATTTTTGAGATAATACCCTGAAATGATCTGGAAAAACAGATGGACTGCATGGATACATAACACATACATCAAGATGGGCCCCATGGTAACCCAGTGGTGAAGGTCTCACAGTCTTGGGTGAGGTTGGGTCACACCGAATCCGCTCTCATGCCAATGGCTATTGAAAAATGAATTTTAATAATAGAGGTACATATTATAGCTCTAAATCCATAACTCCCTCAAAACTCAGCTGAGTTGACTCAAGGAGAAATGGATCTAAGTCACTGTCGAGCTCACTGATGAGCTTGATTCGGTTCAGACTCAGTGTGGCTCAAACTGAGTCACTCAACGAGTTAACTCAACTACATAGAAATGATATTAATAATTTGATTTTTTCGGTTTGAATTTGATTCTTTAAAAAATGGAAGGCTCCATTATTGCAGCCTCAATCTGATCAATGGTTCAAAACATGCATGCATGCAGTACTGCAGAAGCAGTTTGCAACTTGACATGAGTAAAAGATTCCAGTGATCCATCTTCGAATCCCAATATTAAAATTTATATCGAGTGAAAATCAAGCGGGTTAGCTTGTTGAATTGTCAGGTCCCAACTCATGGCTTAGTGGTAGACTCACAAGGGTTTCAACACGAGGTCAAGGGATTGGCTATCCATTGTTGTATTGTAGTGTGTTAAAGAAAAAAAAACAGCTATAATTTTGTTCTGACAACCATTTTGAAAGCTCATTTTAAGGCATGATTCAAAAAAATAAAGTAGATCCAAATCTTAGGTGGACCATACCACAGGAAACAGTAGTGATTGAATCCCCACCATTAAAAACTTCAAGGGGGCCACCGGAATTTTTATTTGCCATCCAACCTGTTATTCAGGTCACAAATACTTGGATGAAGGAAAAAAGCAACCAAGTTTAAGCAAGCTTTTAAAAGGAAAATTTTTGTCTATAAACCTCACTTTTGACCGAAATTCACAAGTATGAGCCTGTTTGGTTGGCATTTGTAATCCGTTTCCAGCTTAAAATTTAGATTCCAGTAGAATCTAGTTTTAATTAGTGTGTTTGGCAGGCAAATTCCAACCCTAATGTGGTGCCCACCTCGATGTATGTGTTTTATATTCAATTAAGGCCATTAGAAAAAAATGAGACATATAAATCTCAAGTGGACCACACTATAGGAAACAGTGTTGATTGAACGTCCACCATTAAAAAATTCTTAGGACCCACTATAATAAGAAAATGTTTATTTGTCATCCAACCCGACCATCTATATTGGGGGACTACTATAGGCCAGGGGTCAAGTTCTCAGGCAGATCTGAAGCCCAAGTAGGTCATGCCACAAGCAATGGTTGGATTACATAATTTTCAACTAAACAAAATCTGGATTGCACTATTTTGAATCAAATAGCAAGTTCCAGATGGAATCTAGGTTTCCAATTCAGTTTATGCAATTTTGGATTCCAACATTAGAATCTGGATTTTCTCTAGAATTTGAATTCTACAACCAAACAGACCCTAAACCTCTAAAACCTTAGTTTCCATCTATAAACGTATGGGCTTTTCTTAGACGAAAATGCCCTCTAAAACTCATTTTCTTCTTCGTTTATCTTCCCAAAAGACAGTTCTTCTTCTTCATTTTTCATGCTGAAAATACTCATCTTCTTCTTCATTTTTCTTCTAAAAGAAAAACCCTTCTTCTTCATTTTTCTTCTAAAAAAAACCCTTCTTCTTCTTCATTTTCTTCTTGAAAAAAAAAACTCGTCTTCTTCTTTGTTTTTCTTTTTGAAAAAAATTTGTCTTCTTCTTCATTTTCTTCCTGGAAAAAAAAACTCTTCTTCTTCATTCTTCTTTTTAAAAAAAACTCTTCTTCCTCTTCGTTTTCTTTCTGAAAAAACCAAAACAAAGAACATAAGTCAAACGCACAGAGAGGTCAAAGGGGAACAATCCGAAGGGTGGAAATAGGGGAGGAAGAACAAAGACCACACTCAATATTCTGTACAGGGGTAAGGTAGTGTACAGAGGGCTCAGTTGAGTCTTCAATCTCTCCTTCCAATTCTTCTTCGTTTTTCTTCTTGAAAAAACCTTACTTCTTCATTTTTCTTTTTAAAAAACACTTCTTCATTTTTCTTCTTAAAAAAACTATTCCTCTTCATTGAATCTTCATTGTACTCGTTGAATATTCAACGAGC
Organism: Liriodendron chinense; assembly: GCA_003013855.2. Taxonomy (NCBI): domain Eukaryota; kingdom Viridiplantae; phylum Streptophyta; class Magnoliopsida; order Magnoliales; family Magnoliaceae; genus Liriodendron; species Liriodendron chinense. Next base: position 776,732 of record PVNU02002456.1, read on the forward strand.
AACAAGTGCGTTGTAATATTCAACGAGTGCTCGTTGAATGTTCTCTATACTCGTTGAATATTCAATGAGCACGTTGTAAAATTCAACGAGTACTCGTTGAATGTTTTTGTACACGTTGAATTAACTAAAGGCTAAACCATAACCATAGAGTATTCAATGAGTACTTTGATGTTTGAGCGAGCACTTGTTCAAATTCAAAGAGTACTATTCAAACTTTAATATACTCGTTGAATATTCTATGGCTACAGTTAAAATCTGTAGCCATTAGTTGAAATTCAACATACTTGCTAAATATTACAGCGTGCTCGTTCAAATTTCATGTAATTCGTTGAATACTTTATGGTTATGATTGAAATCCGTTCTTTTTATTTGCAATTCAACAAGTACAAAAAGCATTCAACGAGTACTCATTGAATATTATAACGTAATTGTTGTTTGTTGAATATTCAACGAGTATAGAGAAGATTCAACAAAGAATAAGAGTTTTTTCGAGAAGAAAAACGAAGAAGAAGATAGTTTTTTTCAAGAAGAAAATGAAGAAGGCGATGGGTTTTTTCAGAAAGAAAAATGAAGAAGAAGATATATTTTTTTCAGGAAGAAAACGAAGAAGAAGAGTTTTTTCAGTAAGAAAAATGAAGAAGATAGGTTTTGGAGGACATTTTCGTCCGATAAAACACATACGTTTAGAAATAAAAACTAAAGTTTTAGATGTTTACTTAGGGCCTGTTTGGTTGCAGAACCCAGATTTTAGAGAAAATCTAGATTTCACTATTGGAATCCAAAATTGTAGAAACTAGAGGGAAACCCAAGTTTCATCCGTAACTTATTGTTTGGTTGAAAACGGTGCAATCTAGATTCCGTTCTAACCGTTGCTTGTGGCATGGCCCACTTGGGCTTCAAATCTGCCTGAGAACCTTACCCCTATCCTATTGTAGTCCCGCAAGACAGATGGCTAGGTTAGATGGCAAATAAACATTATAGTGGGCCCTAGGAAGTTTTTAATGGTGGATGTTCAATCAACACTGTTTTCGTGTGGTGTGGCCCACTTTTTTTTTTTTAGTCAGTCATGCAACACACCCACACAGTTAATCGCGCAACACACCCACCCGGTCAGTCATGCGATGCACCCACTAGTGCGGTTAGCAGCGGGAGTTTCACCCTGATGGGTTTCGATACCTAGACCTCTTGTTGAAACTCCGAAGAGTTTATCAATCAGGTAAAGGCCCGAACCCTGGTGTGGCCCACTTGAGATTTAGATCTGCCTCATTTTTTTTTTTTTGTCAAATGCCCTTAATTGAGATTTCAAAACTAATGGACTGTGAAGATATAAAACACATACAACATAGATGTACAACGCATACATGGAGGTGGTGAGGCTCACTTCTGCCTCTTTTCCCTTCCATAGAAACGGTCGCCCACACCGTTTCTGCTAATCTTGGTTCCACTCAATTTAAGTTTCCAAATGGAATTCTATTTGACTGGAACTTGCTACAAAACACACTAGTTAAAATCAGATTTTGCTGGAATCCAGATTTTAAGCTGGAAACGAGTTTCCATATGCCAACCAAATGGGCCCTTACGAATTTTGGTCAAAAGTGAGGTTTACATACGGAAATTTCTCTATTTAAAACGAGAGGAGCGGATTAGCTGTTACCCTGGTAACGGCTTGGTGGGTGTTACCCTTACTGTGTGGAGCCCATGTGATGTATTTTTTGTATGTCCACACCATCCATCTGTTTTTCCATCTCACCCTAAGAAAATCCAAAAGACATATGAACCATGCCACTACAAACACTAATGAATGACAATTAAAAAACATTTGTGGGCCACAAATGTTTTGGATCAAGCTGATCCTGTATTTTCCTTCATCCATGTCTTCTTGACATTAACAACAGGTTGGATGGCAAATAAACATTACGAAAACCTCACGTTGGACCCTTTAGAACTTTTAACGGTGAGGCAGTCAATCACTACTACTTCCTATGGTGTGGTCCACCTGAGATTTAGATCTTTTCAGTTTTTAGCACCGCATCCTAAAATGGGCTGGAGAAAAGGATGAACGGCGTAGATATACAACAAATCATCAAGGTGGGCCCCACAGTAAGTGTAACACCTCGGGTAAAACCCAATCCGCTCCAAATGGGGAGCGGATTGCCTGTGACCCCGGCCACATAGATATCTCTGTGCCCTGGCGCTGTGTGGGGTCCACAGAGATGATGTGACACATCCACTGCGTCCATCTCTTTTTAAAGACAAATAGGACAGGATTCTAAAATTCAGGCAAATTCAAAACTCGGGTGGGCCACACCAACAAAACATTGGGAACACCGACGTCTGCCATTGAAACTTTTCTGGAGCTGACTATAATGTTTATATGCTATCCAAGACGTCCATCTCTTTTTAAAGACAAATAGGACACGATTCTAAAATTCAGGCGGATTGAAAAGTCAGGTGGGCCACACCAACAAAACAGTGGGAACACCATCATCCACCATTAAAACCTTTCTAGAGTTGACCATGATATTTATGTGCCATCCAAACCGTTGATAGAATTATTAACACTTAGATAAATCCTAGGAAAATAAAAAATATCATCGTGATGCAAAACTTTTGTCACCACCAAGTGTTCAATACCCACTGTTGCACCTGGCACTATTTCATTGGCTAAGCAGGCACTCGTCAAAGATAAGCCCATCAGATTTTAAAAAGATGTCAGACCAAGTGCATGCTTGAAGTGGGCTAATGAAATAACACCACGTTGGTGTGATCTTAACTTGACCGAATCCACTGCTTTATAAAACATGAGAGCTGATTAATTGTGGTCTGACCTCACCCAACAAGGTGTAACCTTGACGGTGAGCCTACCTTTATATATGTATCATATCCACACCATCCTTTCATTCTTGCGGCTCATTTTAGGGCAAGAGCCCGCAACTCCAAATCTCAGGTGGACCACACCATGGGAAATAGTTGTGATTGACCATTAAAAACCTCTTTCATCCAGGTATTTGTGACCTTATAAGAGGAAAATAAACTTTTCGGTGGGCACTGGAAAGTTTTTAATGGTGGGTGTTCAATCACCACTGTTTCCTGTAGTGTGGTCCACTTGAGATGTGTATCTGCTTCGATTTTGGGGTCATGTCCTAAAATGAGCTAGAAAAATGGATGGATGGCTTGGATATATTACACATACATCAAGGTAGGCCTCAGCCGGACCGTGCATGGTGAGGCCGCGGGTAGCACATAATCGGGCTCTGCCACGTCAGGCCTGAATCTGATGGAACTTGGTGCCACCTGCTTGACCGAATCCGCTACTGCCCTGAAAGTCGGGACTCTATTTGTGCTTTATCTATACCATTCATCCAATATTATAAGGTATGAGCCAAAAAAGTTAGTCAATCCAAGGCTCATAGTGGACACACCACGGGAAGTAGGGGTGACAAAGGACAACATTGTTGAAACCTTCCAAAGGCCCACCATGATATTTGTGGTTGTCCAAATCTGTGGGCAATGGATTAAGTTAGGTTGATGTTGGAGATAACTTGCTGCCTTCATGGTCATCCCCATTTGCGGTCATGCTGGTTACAGAAAGAGTGGAGGCAAGGGAGGGGAGAGTCTATTGGGAATAGGGATGTCGGCAGCGGAAGTGGAAGCCAAATAATACCACAACAGAATATAAGATCAAACGAAAAACACAATGAAATCACACCACATAAGCATTCAACCACAAGGGACAATTCGATTTTACGTGGAAAAACCCCTCAACGGGTAAAAAACCATGGCATAAAGCGATCCACTATGATTCCAGAAGATTACAAAGATTGACAGCCCACAAGCAAGGAACAGACAAAGAAAACCCAAGCTCTCTCCCTCTCAAAACACTCTCTCATCTTCCTAATGCAATTAGAAAACCTTGGACACCTTACTCCTAATCCCAGATTCATACCATATATATAGCAAGCAACCCAGAATTAGAAACATTTTACGCACAACCGCGTAATGCGTAAGAAAACACGTGCACGGTCGACCGGTTGGACCTTGCACAAAACAGTCCAGAGGAAATTCATACACAGACTCGTCATGCTGCCTCACTATCGACCGATCAGAGCCCCCTACAAATTGGCCAGCCGACCGCTCTAGGGCACACGAAAATTGTCAGCATCTCGTTGTGCTCTTTTAGGCCAAAGTCAGACCAGGTCGTTCGACGGATCTGAGCATCCGAACCGAGCACTATTTGAAAGCTCTCCAACAAAGTCGTTGTGCAACAAAGGATCCTTCGATGCTTAAGCCAAGTTAGCTCAAATCAGGCAACAATTGGGTAAGGGGGTGCAGATAACTGTACCTTGGTTTTGAGAGGTGGTGGCATTTATAGGGCGTGGCTGGCCTGATCCAAATATGATAGATCCACCTGGACACTCCAACCTGTAATTTTTCAATTATGAGAGCATGGGGTGGCTCTTAGCGCTAGCAGGCCTAACCTGACAAGCTAGGCCTACAACAATTATTAGGCATGGATGCATGTTCTGCACTAGACATTTGTCACATGTCGCATTTGAAGGGACTTGGTGGGATTTGTATCTCAAGTTGCATGTGCAGTCCCTTAGAGGGGGTCTGCTTGGCTCGCTAGGTTTGCAACAATCATTAGGCATGGATGCATGTTCTGCACCTGACATCTTCACATGTCGCATTTGGAGGGACTTGACGGGATTTGTATCTTAGGTTTCACATGCGGTCCCTTTGAGGCGGTTAGCTCGGCTTGCTCAGGTCGTGGAGCTAGGGGTCTGATCTCTTCTCCTCGAGTGATCAACCCAACCAGTGGCTATGTTACTGGCACCTCAGTTCAGCTGCTTGTCCTCAAACAGTCAATACTATCCACTGTGTAGACATTCCCCCTACTCGGCTCTCTGGGCGAGGGGATCAATTGGTCTTCCACCCAGGCTGAAGGGTCTGTGGCCTCCTATCCCAAGTGCAGGCCCAATTCGAAAACCCCCTTATCAATGTTTATTTGCCATCCAACCTATTCATAAGGCCGCATAGACTTACACGAAGGTAAAACACAAATATCAGCTTGATTAAAACTTACGGCAGCATGAAAGAGGCTTTTATGGTGAGCATTCAATCGTGTAGTCCTTTGGAGCCTTAGATCTGTCCCTCTTGGGCCATAGCTTATAATGAAATGAAAAAAATGGATGGACGGTGGAGATAAAACAAATACATTGTGGTAAGCCCCACATTGCTCCCATCAAGACCGTGTCCATACATGGAGGGAGGATTAGGTCAGACCCAGACCTACGGACGTGGGTGGGACCCCTGACTGTGGGGCCCACTGCTATGTAGGTGACCACATCCATGCCATCCATCCATATTGAAAAGCTCATTTTAGGGCATGATCCAAAAAATGAAGCAGTTCCAAATCCCAGATGGACCATGGTATAGAAACCGTGGTGATTGACCATTGACAACTTCTCGTGGGCCACAAAAGCTTTGGATTAATATGATATTTGTGTGGTCCTCTTCATCTAGGTGTTGATGACATTATCAACAAGTTGGATGGCAAATAAACATTCCTGTAGAATCTGTGAAGTTTTTAATGGTGAGGATTCAACCATGAATGTTTCCAGTGGTGTGGTCCACCTAAGATTTGAGTCAGCTTCATTTTTTGGGACCGTGCCTTAAAATGAGCTTTCAAAATGGTTGGACGGTGTGGATTTAAGGCACATATATCACTATGAGCCCCACATTCAATTTCAGGGGTCCCACCTAATCCCCTCCAGTTCCCGCACATGTTAGCATGTCGTGTGAGATTCACGTCCACTTGACGAGTGGGCCCACCAGATGCAGTGCAATGAATGGATGCCGTTGGTTTTCCTCTCATACATATGTATCCAACGTTGGATGATACACGTAGTGTCCCCTTCCCGATAATTGTTTGGAATTTTGATGGTTGGATTTGGACGACTGATCTGACCGTTAACTTTCACATGTCGTTGATCAGTAAACTACCACCGTCCAATCTCTCTGCGTTAGGCCATACGTCCGCCCTTCATTATGGCCCATCAGAACAACAGTGCCGATGATAAGACTATGAGCCACGTGTACCACGATGAAAGACTTCCGCACAGAAATTCAACGCGGCGACTTGCATGTGAGTTTACATCGTCTGTGGAAGGGATTTTTAATGTAATAGCCCTGAGTTGTGGCTATTTTACTAAAAGTTCAATTTCTCGTCCTACTTATATTTTATGGCCTTTTGATCAGAAATTGAAAATTTTACAGTCGAAAATGCCCCTTCGACCACCATGTGTTCAGGGAGAATCCACCGTTCCCCACGAGGAATCCATTAGGGCTATAAATGGGTCAGCGGCCCCGATAGGGTACTCGGATCCAACCCATTTAGACCCAACCCATTTGTTAAATGGTACGAGTTTGAGTCTAAAAACAGACCCAGTTGCTAAACAAGTCTGGGTCTGGTTTCCTTTACATTAAGCCCGACCCAACTCGACCCGACCCGAACCCATTTAGTAAGTGGGTGGGTTTGGTCTATGTTTCAAGGGACCTGTCTAACCCAGACCCATTCAGACCCGATTTTAAGCCTTGTAAAAATGCTTGCATATTTTATCCAAACCTGGACCTATTAGACCCGACCCATTTATAAATGGCTCTGGGTGGATCTTCGTCTATTAGATCTATACCCATTTATAAATGGGTGGATCTCTCTCTATCAAATCTAGATCCATTTATAAATGGGTCTGGGTGGATCTCCCTCTAATGGATTGGCTCGAACCGACTCGGACCGACCCATTTAGTAAAAGGGTTTGAGTCTAAAATTTGAATCCAAACCCATTTAGTAAATGAGAGAATTTAGTTTTGGCTAAACCTGCCTCGAACTCAACCACTTATAGCCCTAGAATCCACAGTGCCTAGGGGAATCCATCGGAGGGGTATTTTCGACCATAAATTTTCAATTTATCAACAAAAGGTAAAAAAAGATGAAATAGACTGGGAATTGAACTTTTAGTAAAAATAGCCTCACCTCAGGGCTATTGCAGTACAAATCCCTATGGAAAGCTGGAAGAAACATCTTGTAACGTTCCGTGGTCAGACAGTCGACCGGTTATCGTGTTCCACGGGGTCCGTTTCCGCAGCCCGCGTGACAAGTTTGGATTCATAGTCCTCCGGCCTGGGTGACCCGTGCGGATAATAGGAACTGTTCAATCCCCGATGGTAGATCCATCTCCCTGGAACACTTTAGAGCGTTATGCATCAATCTGAGCCGTCCTTTTGTGATGTCCGTAATGGATGGCCCGAGTTTCAGAAAAGAAATGAAAAAAATACACAGCTTTGCCAAGCTCGCACGCGTCTTAGAAGTCAGCTAATGCACACGCCATCCTATATGCCAGCATGCACAAGTGAAATATCCAAGCCATGCATCACGTGGATATCACTGTTTTTATTTTTTTACCACTGTTTCTTTTGAAAGGCCCTGATCGGATGGCTATGATCATCTGATGGATATAAGATTTGAATCATTTTCCATTCATAGTGTGGAAAACTAGATGGACGGTCCATTCAGGTGGATCATACTGTAGCAAACGGTGGTGATTGGATTAAGCCGTCTTGGATGAGGTGGGGCCCATCTAATCTGCTCCCTGTAAGAAGTCTAATGATAAGGCATTACTTGCACTTGTTTCAATGTGGACCCCAGTGAAAAGCAATGATTCTTCTACTACCATGTTTGGATGGTTTGAAATGTAAGATAGTGGAAATCCCATTTCCATAATAGAAGGCATTTTGATTGTTTATTTTTGTAAACTTTCTAAAAATTCCATTTTCCACTCATGTTTTCTGAAAATGCTCAGCTTTGAATGCTTTAAAATACATACATGTTTAAGATCGAAAGATTGTAAAAAATAGCCATAAATAATAAATTTATTTTTAATAACAGTCTAAATCATAAAAGTAATTAAAATAAGTCCATATCATACAAATATGAGTAACAAAGACTTGCATCACCAAAACCTCTAAAGGCTCATCCACACCATCTATCAATTTTGTTTTCTCATGTTAGTATGTAAATCCAAAAGTTAAGCAGACCCAAAATTCAAGTGGGCCACACCATAGAAAAAATAGGGAAGAAATGCCCACTTCTTAAGTTTTCCCTAATGTTTACATCTCATCCAACCGTTCATAAGGTGATTCTAACTAGGAAAACACAGACATTAGCCTGGATCTTAAAAAGGTTACAACGTGGGCATTCAATCCCAAATGTTTCTTGTAGTGTGGTCCACTTGATTTTGAGTTTGCCTTTTTTTTTTTTTTAATACTAATATCCTAACATGGGCCTTGTTGCCAAGATGATCCAATGATCTGAACCGTCCATGTTATGATTGCGACCATAAAACCAATAATGGTCTAATGCTGACACTTCACTTTTGATTCTGGCATTTTATTTTTGGAGTTGAATAAGATCCATTGAAAATTTTATTCCCAGTGTCCAAATTCATATAGAAGTACTGATGATAGGAACCGTCTTTTCAGTGTAATGTTTTGAAGATGCTACCTACCTCAATAGCATCTAGAATATGAACGGTTCAGATCAGCAGGACCATTCCAGCGCGTGGGCTCCAATGAGCGACGTACGTTTTACCACCGAATCACCTCCCAATGAATGGTTAATTTCGTTTTACCCAAAAAGAGATGGTACTTGGCCGACCCTTCATACCTTGGAAAACGCTCACAATGTAATACTGGCTATTGCGGGCCCCATATGATGTGAGATTCAGATCCAGCCCATCCAATGGGGTTTCCCTTCGATTTCATGTCACATTGATAAAAATCATCCTGAACAGAAACTCATGTGGGCCACGCCATAGGAAAGTTGATAGGCCAATCCAACCAATAAAACTTTTTGACCGCTTCTGATGGCCAAGGTCTTGTGTATATTTCATCCAATCCGTTAATTAGATTTTTTCTACAAATTAAAATATAAAAAATAAAAATCATACCATTATATGGGCCACACAACTTGAATTTATATGTTTTAGACATGATTTTATATTGTACCTATGTTATGGTCCACCTGGTTCTGGAATAAATCTTATTTTAATAATAAACCGTCAAAATAATATTAAATGAACTATGGATGGAGTGGATCATACGTAAATGTCATGTATAACCACAGAATTCCGGTAGCGGTACCATGCGAGCGTACACCTCCTATTTGGAGTGAATCAAGATGTCCTAGCTGGCGGACTACGACTTCGCTCACGGTAGTCCGCAGACCACCTGTCTTTCATTTCTTTTATTACTTAGTTCATGGAGGTGGATTGCGCGTCTCCAGGGATATCCCTGTTCACACGACTGTGGGGCTCACCGTGATGTATATGTTGTTATCACGCCGTCCATCCGTTTTTTCAGATCATTTTATGGTATAGGAAAAAAAATGAGACAGCTAAAAATTTTAAGTGGACCACACCACATGAAAAAGAGAGGATTTAACACTTGCACCGTTCAAAACTTCTTAGGGTCCACAAAAGTTTTGGATCAAGCTGATACTTATGTTTTACATTCATCCAAGTCTGTGTGACCTTGTGAACGGGTTCGATGGAAAATAAACATCAAGGTGGAGCCTAGGAAGGTTTCAATGGTGGGCGTCATTATACCCACTGTGTGGTCCACTTGAGCTTTGGATCTGCCTCATTTTTCTATATTATGAACTAAAATGATCCATAAAAACGTATGGACGGCGTGGATAAAATACATACATCATGGTGGGCTCCACAGAGTCAGGTCAACAGGGATAGGCAAGCAGCTCCTTACTAGATCCTCTGCAGTGCACGACTCTTACTAGACAGGCATTCAGAACACGTGGCATGCTGAAATTGTGCAACCCACGGTAGCTAAGTCACAATATCGGAATAAGACTTTCTGAACAATCCTGACCTCTAATTCCTGGACACTTTTTTTTTTTTGTTGTTGAAACATGACCGTTGGATATTTTTCATTTCAACCGTCCAATAAAATGTCCACTAATCCCAATATTCAGATAGTCAAGTTATCTTAATTTTTGGTTTATAGATCTACACTTGTATCCATAACTTGGGGCATTTTTAGTTTGAACTAATTATATGCCACGTATGCAATTTCTAAGTAACTGTGTATCATCCAACACACTCTGGCGGAGTATAAATTCTTCTTATTGTTTTTTTTAGTCTAATGTTAAGCAGCCCGATCAGTAATCTTCAACGGAAGGGAAACCCCTTCTTTACGCGACGCCGATTGTGTAGTGACGAGTTCACCCCACTGTACGTGGTGTGGCTTCTATGTGGGACCCACCGTGATGTATGTATTTTATCCACGCCGTCCATCTATTTTTTCAGCTCATTTTAATGATAGGAGGATGAAAATAATGAATATCCAAATCTTAGGTGAACCACACTACTGGAAAAAAGTGGTGAATTGAATCCTAACCATAAAAAAATTTCTAGGGGGACACAGGTTTTGGATCAAACTGATATTTATGTTTTCACTTAATCCATGTCTATGTGATCTTATGAACAGGTTGGATGACAAATAAACATCATTTTGGGCCTTAAGAAGGTTTCAACGGTGGATATCATTGTCACTACTGTTTTCCGTATTATGATCTACTTAGGATTTAAATATGCTTCAATTTTGGGATCATGCATTAAAATAATCTGTAAAAACGTATGGACGGTATGGATAAAATATATACTTCAGAGTGGGCCCCACAGAGAATCCACACCACGCTATAGCGTGGTGAACTACTCACTACATAATGCCTGTTCTTTTTCACCCTTTTATCTCCTTTTTCAAATCTCCACGTCTTGGATCTAACCAAGGAAAAGCCTCTCTCTCTCTCTCTCTCTCTCTCAGCCTCTTTCGCATTCTCTCTTGTCTCTCTCATTCTCTCTCTGACTCTCTCTCTATCTCTGTCTCTCTCTCTGATTCTCTCTATCTCTGTCTCTCTCTCTGATTCTCTAGCTCTGTCTCTCTCTTAGATTCTCTCTCTGCATCCTCTTCAGGTAATCTCTCTCTCTCTCTCTCTCTCTCTCTCTCTCTCTCTCTCTCTCTCTCTCGCAGCTCGTTTGTAAGCCGTCGTGCATGCAATTGTTCTTTTATAATTTCTGGTTTCATTTCATTTCCTTTGTTTTTTATTTGAAAATTGGGAGCGACTGTTGAAACCCTGCCTGATTGATTTTGCAAAGACGCATTTTTCATCTTTGGGCAATCACCTCTCATCCAGTGGGAATTCTACCTACCTGACTAGGGTGAAAATTCCTATGTGGGTCCATCTATGATGCCACTGGCCGTTGGATCGGATGGATCCACTGCGGAATTCATGGGCGGGGCAGCAACTATCATCCATGGTCCATTGTTGGATTTTCGAACGAGGGCCTGCGAAATGGGCAGCAAGAATAGGATTGTCTAGCTGTGCATTTTGCGTTGCTTGTTTTGAATGGATGTGATTGCCCAATTGGGGTGAATTTGGGGCTGTGCGTGATCCATGTGAGGCAATGATCATGGGTGATCGGAGCCGTTCGATTGAGGGTCTGCGAAATGGACAGCAAGGGTGAAGATTTTTTAACTGTCCTTTTGGATGCAATCATCCATGGCGGGCCCACTTGGCCTCAGATAGGCAAGAAGAATTCATATTGGATCATTGCTCTGGGAACAGTATGATACTGTTTCTATACCCAAAATGGAATGGGTATATAACTTTATAGAGTTCCCCCCTTTAAATTTCTTTCCTGCTTCCGTTTGTAAGCAGCGGTCTTCTTCCTCTTCTTTTTTTGCTTATTGTAGAATTCCAATCTGGTTTGTCATCTTCCTGAAAATGGAGGATTTAATGGGTCAATTTTTCTAATTCATTTTGAGTTAGTTAGAATATATCTTTTTAGGGTTTTCTCTTTCGAGAAAGCATCAACTTCATATTTGCATGTACCAGTAATTCAGAGATCAATTTAGGTATTACTTATTACGGGTGTGTTTGGATGCACTATCAAATTGAATTCTGGGCCGTGTTTGGATGAACTGCTGTATTGTATTGCAAGTGCTGATTTAATCAAGTTGGGGATGGCCGAATAGTGGGTCGGGTTGAGGGTCAACCTAAGCCCAAAACTAACCTCAAGAGGACCCAACCCGCAACGTGACCTGATCTGAATTCCAACCAGAGGTGCCCAATTCCAAACCCATAACCTGACCTGATCCAAATTCCAACCTCAAGTGCCCAATTCTCCCAAACCCAACCTGACCCAAAAACCTGTGGTTATTCCCAATCCGACCTGAATTTGCTCAACCCAGCCCAATTTGCAGCCCTAGCTGCAATTATAGAGATACTTGCTCTTTATGAATACTAGGAAAAACCATTTGTTTTGTTCATATTTCATTTCAATGGGTGCAAATGGCCAGATTTTTTTTCTTCTTGAAAGGTGCAAATTTCATTAACTGGCCGAGGCCAAAGCAAAACAAGACAGGAAGCTAAAATAAAGAAAAAGAACAAAAGAAAACAGGAATAGCAACAAAAAGCAAACCTAATAGAAGGGACTAATCTAGCCACCTAAAACTAAAGAAAACAAAAGAAATAATACAACAACAGGCCGTCAAAGGCAGCAACTGGGGGGACCGGCCAAAAGGAGGAAGCTCAGGGGGCCCAATCTCGAAAAGGATGAGAAATCTGCTGAATGCACCCGCCGCTGAAAGGCTTTTGTTGTGGAAGCAATGATTGTTTCTCTCTTGCCAAATCGCCCAAAAAGTGGCAAGAAGGAATAGCCTCCAACCTTTTCTCCCCAATTTTCCCCCTTCCACTTCATGCCAAACCTGTAATAAATCTTCCACAGATTGGAGCATGGCCCAGGAACCGCCAGCCAGGTCCAGCACCCCTGCCCAGATGCAGATGGTGAACCTACAGTGCAGGAAGAAGGCCAGATTTTAATTACCTTAGAATTCATGTTGATGGTTTGGGCTCCAAATTGCAATCCCGTTACTTTCAAGCAGGACTTTGAAACACAACTGCAATTTGAAGGCTTCATCTTTCAAAAAATAAAATAAAAAATTGAGGGCTTCTTCCCCATTATGAATGGTAGGAAACAGTATTAGCTTTTGTCATTTTTGATTGATCAAACAGTTCATTGCAGTTGTGCATCCAACTGCAGCCTATTTTTTGCAATCAAGATATTTTCTACTTAAATTGTTCAAAATTCATAAAGAATTGTGTTTCTTTTGGTTACAGGTGCGATCACATGCAGGCAGTATTATCTTTTTTTGCAATAGTGGATATGTAATTGACAGTTTTGTGGGTTAGTGGTTAAGCGAATTGGGTTGTGTTGACTTGGAAGATTTCTGTTTCATTTGCAAACCAAAAGGTGATGATTTGGCAAAAAAGGATGGGCCGGGTGTCACCTTTTTTTCTCATCCTTCTTGCACTTGGGTTCTTCTTCGCAACATATAACTTGCTGACCATGATAATCCACAACAGAGCCAGTGGTTCTGGGAAAGAAAGGATAGATAGTTTGGATGGGTCTTTATCGCTTGATCCTGTCATTAAGATGCCTAGAGATGTGAAGATATCAGAGAATAAGAAGTTACCTTTTCACGTCGCACTCACGGCGACCGATGCTCCTTATAGCAAATGGCAGTGCCGGATAATGTACTATTGGTATAAGAAGGTGAAGGATATGCCTGGATCCGAGATGGGTGGGTTTACGAGGGTTCTTCATTCAGGAGCGGCAGATGATCTGATGGATGAGATCCCAACTTTTGTGGTTGATCCTCTTCCGGCGGGTATGGATCGGGTGAGAATAATTGTACCTGTGAAAGAAAATCTGATTCCTTTGGGTTTCCTGCTTTATTTTTTATTTCCCAGGATTTCATCCTTTGGAACTGAATTATGAGTTTGTTTCCATACTCGCATTGCCATTTTTAAGAAGCAATAGACATTGTTCACCAGAGAAATGAATTTTTTTCTTTTCAGATTGGGCCAACACATTTCTGTAAGCCAGGCGTTTCATCTGGTGGGCCCCAAGATGAATGTCATCATGCCACTAAATCTCTTCCATCAGATAGTCCTGGCCATGTGTATGGTATGGTGCATTTCGTCTCATTGAACTGTCCATTTGCTGGCCTCTGTCTGGCCAGTTGAGATCACTTCATCAAGGACATGTATGCAGCATGGTTCAATGATGTCCGCCAGATGAAGGGTTTGAATCACTTTACTATGGGGCACCTTTTGTTGAACTGAACAAAAATGCCAGTTGGCTCGGCCAACATTGTATAAGATCCCATTTTACTGAAGGTTCATTATATGGACATTTTGTTGCGAAGCTGTAGCCATTAATTGTTCCACTTGCCATCTTTGACATATTTTCTATGAGAGAAATGCGAATAGGACTTGGCTCAAATGTGCCGATTTGGAACACTTGTGCCACTGTGTTAATGCCCTGTCCTAGCCAGGCGACACTTGTATCTTGAAACTGAATGTGTCTGTTTCTTTGCTACATTTGTAGCGCACCTGATGAATGTCTCTCTGATCTTTTGGTTACAACACCTATGCAACAGGGCCCACCTGAAGAACATATTGGGTCTTGTGCATTTGCCACATTATAACATGCAAGGTTTGAAGCATCATCCGAAACTGGTACATATTGTCCGATGTGTACTTCTATTGCCAATGAGTGATATGGCTGTATTGGCCCGAAATATCCTGATACAGGGAGATACAGGGAGATACAGGGCTATATCAGTGGTGAACGATACGATACCCTATACACTGCTTTAAAGCTCTGATCAAATGTGACCCATGAACCTTTATTTGAAGTGCTTTCCTTTTATTCCAATTAAATAAATGAAGAAATTGCTGGTATTTATGTCATTGTTACCATTAAAATATCAAATTCTATTCTTATGCTTTTTCCAGGGTTACATCGTCTTAAATAGACCATGGGCCTTTGTACAATGGCTGGAAAGAGCAAAAATTGAAGAAGAGTGAGTTTACTTACATTCACATTGCTGGTATTTTCCTGCATTTTTTCTTCTTCCTTTTTTCTTTTCAAGTGTATCTGAAAGCTTCTATGGTCAATAAAAAATGCAGGTATATACTTATGGCGGAACCAGATCATGTATTTGTTAATCCTCTGCCAAACCTAGCCCGTGGAGATTACCCAGCGGGGTTTCCATTCTTCTATATTAAACCTGCTGAACATGAGAAAGTAGTAAGGAAATTTTACCCGGAAGAGATGGGCCCTGTTACAAACATTGACCCCATCGGAAATTCTCCAGTTATTATCAAGAAGGTAGAGTTCCCTGTTGCTGATGTATCTCTTGAAAATCAGTTCCATCTGTCGGATGAAATGGTGTATTGGTGTTTGTTCATAACTAGAATTCATCTAGTATTCATCTGAGGTTTGCCAAGTGCACATGCCTGTGCAATAAAGTTCATGTACATTCCACACACTTGCCATGGCACATATATGCACTAAATATGTAGATGAAGAGAATCATTTTTAATGGGCAAGAGATCAAAATTGCTCATCAGTGTATCCTACCATGAATGGCCATGTCCCAAAATTCATACGGATTGGACATACATAACCCTTGGGCTGGAGAATTTTTAGGAAAAAATGGACAGTCAAAGGATCTTTGGTTGACTTTTTCTGTAACCATCCTTTTTCTTTCCCTCATAATGCACACTAGAATGTTTAGATGAGATTTTTGTGGCATGGCCCATCCAACATAGCCCTCCTGATGATTGGTCGGATCCCCTAAACATTTGCCACATGTCCGGAAACAAGTCACTCATAAGTTAAGCAAAAGTGACAAATGCCACTATCTAGCGCTCTAAGGGGCTGTTTGGATTTGGGCAAAGTTGTGTCCCAATTAGTAGTTATGGAGGATTAGGGCAAAGTTGTGTCCCAACTAGTAGTTATGGAGGATTAGGGCAAATTTGTGTCCCAACTAGTAGTAATGGAGGATTAGGGCAAAGTTGTGTCCCAACTAGTAGTCATGGACAATTGTACATGTCTATGGTTTGTCAACTCCCTTTTACACGGGAACCAATGCACATTTGGATAAGTAGTCACTGCCTCACTGGATATGTGACCCTTAGACCATGGATTGGGTGTCTTTGGTGGAGATACGGAACTACTTGTCAATGACACTTAATAGTTTCGGTGCACATGATTTATGTGGACATGCTTGACATGTTTCAATGTGCTACAAGTGCGACCATTCAAGCATCCCATATCTGCATATGTGCGGCCATTAATCTTCAAGCACTAAAAAGATGGCACATTTGTTAATGTGCACGTGTCAAATGTGCACATGCACGTGTAAGTGTGCCACCAACTTTAATTACCCCACGTGTTCCACAATCTATCCAATCCATCATCTAGAGTGTTTGACAAACAAGGGATGAAACTACTAATTTGGAACAATATGTCCAGGATTAGGTAGTCTTGATAGCATGCAATGGATTGCCGACACAACTTTGCCCAAATACACACAGGCCCTCAGGCTTAAGGCTCCCATTTCATGGATTTCTGGATAGTATGTCTACCCGCTTACATGTTTGGTTATAAATAAGATTTGCCTTCATGATATACATTAATAACTTAATTACCTGTTTCAGTCCCAGCTGGAGAAAATCGCCCCTACTTGGATGAATGTTTCGATGAGAATGAAAGATGACCCAGAGACTGATAAAGCTTTTGGATGGGTGCTAGAAATGTGAGGGGACCTTGTGGAAAACTTTGCTTCTTCTCCCTTTGTTATATTTCAATTGACGAGTAGCCATACACGTTACTGATTCATCTTTGCGGTCTCTTTGCCTCTTCCTTTTTGTGTTGAACTAAGGTATGGATATGCTGTTGCATCCGCCTTGCATGGTGTGCAGCATATTCTTCGGAAAGATTTTATGTTACAGGTAAAGCAAGGTGCCCAAAAATGTTTATCATGGTTATGTAGTTCTCCATCTTTTTTGGTGCCCTGCTTTCTGTGCGTGAGATATTTTGGTGACATAGGTAATTTGGTTCTGAAGTCTCTAAGAACAATTTTTTTTTCTTTTCACAGCCCCCTTGGGATTTGGAGGTTGGAAAGAAGTTTATAATCCATTACACTTATGGTTGTGATTATAACTTGAAGGTAAAATTGCACTGTCTCATCCCCTTGTGAATATATTGTTGAGTTGTTCTACAGAAAGATCCTGCATTTTCGTCTAAGGTTGTGAACTGTTTGCATCCTCTTGCATTTATTGTGTGCATCTGTAAGCTCTTCGTTTATTTGTATAGATTTGTTGCCTTTTCAGGGTGAGCTTACATATGGGAAAATTGGGGAGTGGCGCTTCGACAAAAGATCGTATCTTCGTGGTCCTCCACCAAAAAATCTTCCCTTGCCTCCTCCTGGAGTTCCTGAAAGTGTGGTATGTCAATGATTACGTAATTGCTTACTTAAAAATACTGCATGTGAGACTTTGAAGGGGCCATCTCAAATCCAGGAACTCATAAAGGGGCCATGTGAGACTTATTTTTTGTGTTATTGTTTCGTACATGTCCATGTAACTAGATTTTCATCCACTCTATGTGACCCTGCCAAATCTGCAGCAGTATAAGCCTCAACATCAAAGTAACCATTCTTCAAAAACAAAAGACCTCGGCGAGGGGATTTTGTTGTTTTCCCAAGTATAGCAGGATACTATAAACAACTTCTAAATGACCCAGACATGGAGCATGCATTGACAAACAATGTTAACAGCACATGCGATGTGTGGTCTAGTAATGGTCAAATAGATGAGCTTTCCAACCAGTGCCGATACATCCCAACATCTGGTAACAGGTCCATACTGTCTAACTGAAGTTTGTGATCCTCGTGGTATTAAGAGTCAGTAAAGGAAATGGTCACTACCATTATGCAATAGGGGGTGAATCAGCTTGTTATGAAAAAATGAGTCATATTGGCCCATATCAGCCCGTAATGGTGTGTATTGGAACCATTACAGGGCTGATCTGGTCGTTACATGCCGATACAGTGTTGAAGAGTCCATTTTGAAAAAAAATAATTCAACCTCTCTCTCTCTCTCTCATTTCTTTCTTCACTTATACCATGAAGGAAGCTTAGAAACTAATTTTAAACTAGATCTCTAGGCTTATTTGAAGTAACAAAATCCTGTTTTTCTTTTAAAGATAATTTATTTTATTAAAAGGCCAAAGGCCAAAAGGAGAGAAACAAAGCAAACAAAAGCAACAAGACAAACTAAAATACAACAGCCTTGTTGCACTCAAATCCCGAAAAAACCCTCAAGATGACCAATCTCTAAAGAAAGCATTTACCTTGTTGATAACCCCAAAAGATGTGCGGAGTTTCAACAAGAGGTCTAGGCATTGAAACCCATTAGGGTGAAACTCCCGCTGCTAACCGCACCAGTGGGTGCGACGTATGACTGACCGGGTGGGTGTGTACCGCGATTAACTGGGTGGGTGCGTTGCATGACTAACCAAAAAAAAAAAAAAAAACCCCAAAAGATGTGCTGCCTTTATTTCTGAAGCAACGGTTGTTCTTTTCCTTCCAAATACTCCAAAGGACAACTAACAACGATAGACCTCGTTTAGATTTCTTGTTACTTTTCCAACCTCAAGCCATGAGCGAAATGACTCATCGATTTGAGGCCGACATAACCCAATGAGCGTTGAATGTCTGAAGAACGCTGCTTCAAACTTCCCCAGAGAAGGTGTAGTGCATGAAAACATGATCCACTGACTCAACATCCTTGTGGCAAAGCAGGTAAACGTTGGGAAGGATCATTGACCTTTTGCATAGGTTGTCAACAGTCAGGATACAGCTCCTGCTAGCTAACCAAGCAAAAGCAGCCACTTTTGAGGGAACAACCATGGACCAAATTGGCAAGGTATGACGAACTTACGGGTGGTTAGAAGGGCAAGAAATCCTAGAATATAAGGATTTCACTGAAAAGTTCCCTAAGGGATGATGCTTCCAAATCATAGAATCCTCCAACCTCGAGACAGGTCTAAACCCCTGGAGGCAGGAAATGAGGGAAACCAGCCGATCAACCTCCTCATCTAGAAGGTTATGTTAGCAAGGGGGAAAGCAAAACTTCCCTTTCTCCCAAACCGTAAAAGTAGTCTGCAAAAGACATCTTCGAGTCGAATAGATGGTCGCAAGGGATGGGAAGGTCTCATAGAGAGTAACCTCACCACACCAAGAATCCTCACAAATTTTGATACAAGTTCCATCCCTAAGGGCAAACACCAAACCTTCGAAGACATGGGGCTACCTTGGTGATAGCCTTCCATAAATGAGACGCATGGTATAGGGATGATTCTGCAATCCACCACCCATAGTAGTCGAGCTATATTTAGTAGCTATGATATACCTCTAGATATTGTCCTCTTCCCTCCAAAACTTCCAAATCCATTTACCCAGCAAGGCTGAATTGACCTCATCCAACCTCTTGATCCCTGCCCCTTCAGCAGAATAAGGGCAGCAAACCTCCTTTCAATTAAGCAAATGGAATTTACTAGAAGTACCACTAAACCACAGGAAATCTGATGCGGACATCAAGCCCTTTAGGGTTTATCAGCGTAGGAGGCGAGTGACACTTATATCTTTATGGCTCGATGATGACAGGCTTGGATCGTTCGTGACGACTTGAGGAGCATTGAAGACCTTACACATGTAGTCCAAGACATTTGAGAAGACCCCACCTTGGGAAGACATATGTAAGTTGCTTGGAGGAGATGATTGGACCGTTGGTTCGTCGTGGCCTACTTTCATCACACCATCATCGGAGCCCATGGGACATCTTAGATTTGAGTTTATTTTATGCATTTTTACTTATTTGAGTTTTGGGTTAGTGTGCGCATGTTTTTTTCATGCAAATGTCTTTTTTTTTTTTTTTTGAAATTTTGTTAGTAGGGGTATATTGGTAATTATGCTAATTCTGAATTTTATAAGGGTGTTGCCCTAAACCTTTTTCATTAGTTGTTGATTATTGAAAAGGAAGCCTCTTGGTTGCCTCCTTCCTCTCTCTCTCTCTTGGAACTTTTTCTTCTCCAATCCTCTTCTTCTCGTTGCTTCTTATGCCCCTCCAATCTTCTTCTAAGGTAAACTTATTTTCCTTCTTTCTCTATTTCCATTCTCTCATAATCTTCAAGTCCTAGAATTGAGAATTGATCTAAAACCCTAAATTCTCGAGTTTTCAAATCCCTAAACCGAGAAAATCTTTTATCTCTCGGACTAGTTGTTCCCATTGGGCATTTGGGTTATAACCATGCAAGATCGGGAGGTTCCATCCCTCGCCGGATCCAACCTAAGCAATAATTGAATTTCACACTTTGTGGTTGTGATGATGGCCCGCTCCATTGCATGTCTCTTTGTGGTTTTCTTAGTTTATGATGGTTGATGTTGAATTTCTAAATTAATAGTCTTTTATTTTCGCTGGATTATATGTGTTCATGAGCATGCATCATAATTAGGGCGTCCTACATCAAATTTGGTATCAGAGATAATTATGTTAATTCCGAATTTTATAAGGGTGTTGCCCTAAACCTTTTTCATTAGTTGATTATTATTGAATGAAAACCTCTTTGGTTGCCTCCTCTCTCTCTCTCTCTCTCTCTCTCATGGAACTTTATCTTCTTCCCAAATCTTCTTCTTCTTCTCTTTTCTTCTTATGCCCGTCCAACCTTCTTTTAAGGCAAGTTACTCTTCCTTCTCTCTCTATTCCTATTATCTCTTAATCCTCGAATCCTAAATTTAAGAATTGAATCAAAACCCTAATTTCTCAAATTTTCAATTCCCTAATACGAGAAATCCTTTGATCCCTCAGACTAGTGAACCCCATTGTTCGATTGAGTGATGACCATGCAAGATCGGGAGGTTCTATCCCTCGTCGGATCCAGCATATGCATTATTTGAATTTCTTACTTAGTGGTTGTGATGATGGCTCGCATTATTGCATGTCTTTTTTGTGATTTTCTTAGTTTATGATGGTTGATGTTGAATTTTTAGATTATTATTGTCTTTTATTTCCGCTAAATTGTATATGTTTATGAGCATGCATCGTAATTAGGGCGTCCTGCATCAAATTTGGTATCAAAGAATAGGTTTTGCATGGTTATGCTTAGATCGAGTTACCAAATTAGGGTGATTTTTAGGTCTGTTTGAAGAAATTTCTAGATTTAGAAAGTTTCCAATTTTAGAAAGTTTCCTAATTTGGAGAATTTCTAGATTTAGAAAGTTTCCTAATTTGGAAAATTTCCATATTTGAGTTGCATCATTTAGAATTAATTAGTGTCCGTTCATTATAGTTTAAATTCATCGCATTCATATTGTGAGTCACCCAGTCCGTAGAGTCTCCCCGTAGTGAATGGAGTATAGGCGTTTGAGATCTTCAGGGCCATTAAGTGTTGTCGTGTGGCCGTTGAGACCCAATGGAAAGCTGAACTTCGATGAGTTGGCCTACTTTAATGGTCACATGGACCCACAAACATTCCTTGATTGACTTGAAGACTTGGATATTTTTTTTATTGGTATGATATGTCGAATTACAGTCGACTGAGGTTTGCCAAATGGAAATTGGAGGGCCAAGCCAAGTCGTTTTGGACAGATTTGGAGCAACGAATTGATAGAGTTGGGAGAGCCCCGATCTCACAATGGGATGAGATGAGCGTTTGAAAGAAAAATATCTTCCCATCTCTTATCGTCAAAAGCCCTTGTCTCAGAAGAGAGTTGCGCCACCTTCCTATCCAAACACAGAACTAATATGCTCCCCTCCTTGTAAAGTGATCCAACCCTATCATTAAGGAAATCTCAGCTTATGAACAATTTGAGTGTTTAACACCAATTATATTTCCTTGGAAGCGAGATAATACCTTGGTGAATGGTCAGTTGGAAGAGTCCAATCAGGTTGTTTATGAAGTGGAAGAGTATGTGCCTAACGTCAGTAGTGAGGAAATGGAAGAAATTGAGGCATCACTCATCATCTTTGATGGTGTAGAAGTGTGTGCTACTGATGAAAAGGTCGAAGAGTTTGAGACCGCACCACTTCCAGGTGTCATGTGTGATTTGATTGATGCAGTCTCCCAATCTACGTCTCTTACCATAGTGGACACAAATGAAATTGAAGAAGAGACTAGTGAGGATATGATAGTAGACGCCCACATGACTTGTGAAATCTCACCAGATGATTTATGGGATAAATTTTCACCTAAATGGGATATTCAACACACAATTGATCTTGTCCTTGGATTAATCCTGTCAAGCGTACCTCCATACCAGGTGAACCCTCGCAGAAAATTACAGAAATGCAGCGTCAATTTGTTAAACTTCTCGGGGAAGAATTCAATAAGGAAAGTTTAAGTTGGAGTTTTGTTTTGTGTGCTAAGCCTTCCCCTTTCACTTTAAAAAACAATGGCATATGACGCACATGTGGGCATATACTGGCCGTCCATAAAGCCTCAGTCAAGTGTCACGCCACCTTGCGACGTATTCACTTCATGGTAGATATCATGGCCAGAATCCCTATTCCGCATCTTGATGACGTTTTGGACATAATGGCTGATGCTAAGATTTGCTCAAGACTTGGTATTGATAGTGTGTGTTCTCAAGTGTTAGGGTACCAGAACATCATCCTTGTTTATAATATTTATAATGAGAAATTATGTGTCACCCATGAGAAGTGTCCTTTTGTTTCAGTTTTTCAAGTTCTAGATCATAGGATTGTTTATTTTCATACGATTGTTTATTTCGAGTCTGTTGCTTTTTCAGAGCGTCATTTAGTTTCACCCATGTCTGTCACCCAAAGGTCTTCAGAGTCAGCCGATGCATTTGCACAACACATTCATGAATTGCATACATATATTAGACAGCGGATTAATAGAAGCAATGATAGTTATATGCTTTCAGCTGACTCACATCATAGATCACAAGAATTTCAGGAAAGAGACTGTAATGGTGAGGATAATGCCAAAGCGGTTCTCACAGAATACCGCTAAGAAATCACAAGCGCGTAATGTTGGACCATTCAAATAACTACTACGTAGTGTTGGACCATTCAAAGTATTGCAAAGAATTCGGTCCAACGCGTATAGGATAGGTGATGCGGAACAAAAGCATTCAAGGTGTACCAACGAAGAAAGCGCCAACCACAAGTACTATCCTTGTGGATAGGCGACTATTGAGGAGCATTGAAGACCTTACACATGTAGTCCAAGACATTTGAAAAGACCCCATCTTGGGAAGACATGTGTAAGTTGTTTTGAGGAGATGATCAGACCGTTAGATCGTGATGATGATGTGATCGGACCGTTGGTTCATTGTGGCCCACTTTCATCACACCATCATTGGAGCGCATTGGACATCTTAGATTTGAGTTTATTTTACGCATTTTTTACTTATTTGAGTTTTAGGTTAGTGTGGGTACGTTTTTTCATGCAAATGTCTTTTTTTTGAAATTTTGTTAGTAGGGGTATTTTGGTAATTATGCTAATTCCGAATTTTATAAGGGTGTTGCCCTAAACCCTTTTGATTAGTTGTTGATTTATGAAAAAGAGCAAACCTTTGGTTGCCTCCTTCCTCTTTCCCTCTCTCATGGTGCTTCTTCTTCTTCCTTGATCTCCTTCTTCTCTATTCTTCTTGTGCCCCTCCAACTTCTTCCAGGTATTTCATCTTCTATTATTATCCTTCTAAACTTCTGTTTTGTTTATTCCCCACGATCTAAACCTTGAGAATCGATCTAAACCCTAAACCCCCAAATTCTCAAATCCCTAATCCGAGAAACTTTCTGATTCTTCGGACCAGTGATCATCATTGATCGATTGGGTATGACCATGCAAGATCGGGAGGTTCCATCCCTCGCCGAATCCAACCTATAGCTACTTGAATCCCATACTCCATGGTTGTGATGATGGCCCGTCCCATTGCATGTTTCCTTTATGATTTTCTTAGTTTATGATGATTGATGCTAGATTTCATTATTATTATTGCTTTTATTTCCGCTGAATAATTGTGTTCATGAGCATGCATCATATTTAGGGCTGTCCTGCATCAAATTTGGTATCAGAGAATAGGCTTGCATGGTTTGTGTCTAGATCGAGTTATCAAATTAAGGTTTTGATTTTTAGGTTTGTTCTAGGAAATTTCCAGATTTAGAAAGTTTCCAATTTTAGAAAGTTTCCTAATTTGGAGAATTTTCAGATTTAGAAAGTTTCCAATTTTAGGAAGTTTCCTAATTTGGAGAATTTCCAGATTTAGAAAGTTTTCAATTTTAGAAACTTTCCAATTTTAGAAAGTTTCCTAATTTAGAAAATTTCCAGATTTGAGTCGCATCATCTAAAATTAATTAGTGTCAGTTCATTGTAGTTTAAATTCATCGCATTCATATTGTGAGTCACCCAGTCCGTAGAGTCTCCCTGTAATGAATGGAGTATAGACGTTTGAGATCTTCAGGGCCATTAAGTGTTGTCGTGTGGCCGTTGAGACCCAATGGAAAGCCGAACTCCGATGAGTTGGCCTACTTTAATGGTCACATGGACCCACAAACATTCCTTAATTGGCTTGAAGACTTGGACTATTTCTTTGATTGGTATGATATGTCAAATTACTGTCGAGTGAGGTTTGCCGAGTGGAAATTGGAGGGCCAAGCTAAGTCGTTTTGGATAGATTTGGAGCGACGACTTGATAAAGTTGGGAGAGCCCCGATCTCACAATGGGACGAGATGAAAGAGCGTTTAAAAGAAAAATATCTTCCCATCTCTTATCGTCAAAAGCCCTTGGTTCAAAAGAGAGTTGCCTCACCTTCTCGTCCAAACACAGAACCAATATGGTCCCCTCTTTGTAAAGTGGTCAAACCCATCATTAAGGAAATCTCGGCTTATGAACAATTTGAGTGTTTAACACCAATTATTTTTCCTTGGAAGCGAGATAATACCTTGGTGAATGGCCAGTTGGAAGAATCTAATCAGGTTGTTTATGAAGTGGAAGAGTATGTGCCTAATGTTAGTAGTGAGGAAATGGAAGAAATTGAGGCATCGCTTATCATCATTGAGGATGACGAAGTGTGTGCTAGTGATGAAAAGGTCGAAGAAAGTGAGACCGCACCACTTCCAGATGTCATGTGTGACTTAAGTGATGTAAAGCCCCAATCTAAGTCTCTTACCATAATGCACATGAATGAATTTGAAAAGGAGACTAGTGAGGATATGATGGTAGACACCCACATGACTTGTGATCTCCCACCAGATGATTTATGGGATAAATTTTCACCCATATGGGACATTCAACACACAATCGATCTTGTCCCTAGGTTAGTCCTGTCAAGCTTTCCTCCATACCAGGTGAACCGCATAAAAAATACAGAAATGCAGCGTCAATTTGATAAACTTCTTGGGGAAGAATTCAATAAGGAAAGTTTGAGTTGGAATTTTGTTTTGTGTGTCATGCCTGCTCTTTTCACTTCCAAGAACAATGGCATATGGCACACATGTGGGCATATCCTGATCGCCCACAAAGCTTCAATCAAGCGTCAAGCCATCATGCGACGTATTCACGTCATGGTGGATATGATGTCCATAGTCCTTATTTCGTATCTTGGTGACATTTTGGACATAATGGCTGATGCCAAGATCTGCTTAAGATTTGGTATTACTAGTGTTTGTTCTCAAGTGTTGGGATACCTGAAAATCATCCTTGTTTATAATACTTATAATGAGAAATTATGTGTCATCCATGGGAAGTGTCCTTTTGTTTTAGTTTTTCAAATTCTAGGTCATAGGATTGTTTATTCCAAGTTCATGGATTTTTCAGCGTGTCCTTTAGTGTCACCTATGTCTGTCATCCAAAGGTCTTCAGAGTCAGCCAATGCATTCGCACGCCATATTCATGATTTGCATACACATATTAGACAGCGGATAAATAAGAGCAATGATGATTCTAAAATCTCAGTTGATTCTCATCGTAAATTGCAAGAATTTCAGGAAGGAGACTATGTAATGGTGAGGATAAGGCCAGAGCGGTTCTCACAAGGTTCCGCTAAGAAATTACAAACGCGTAGTGCTGGACCATTCAAAATATTGCAGAAGGTTGGGTCTAGCGTGTATCGGATCGACCTTCTATCTGAAATGGGCATTAACCCAACTCTTAATGTGGAAGATCTAGTCCGTTTCCACCATCCCATCATTGATCCATCGTCCCTTTCATGGCCTTGTTCTGATTTTGCTATACAACCCCTTCCACCCCTTCCCCCACCCATTACCCATGAAGAAGAAATTGAGGAAATCTTGGGTGAAGAGATCATTTTTATGAGAGGCGGAGGTTTCCAAAGATACTTGGTCAAATGGAAGAACAAGCCACCGTCAGAATCTACATGGTTGATAGAAGTGGAGTTACAGAGCGTTAATCTAGATTTACTAGAGCGCCACAAGAGTTTTAACTCGCCGGAGTTGAGTTCTTCTCAGACGAGGAGTATGATGCGGAACAAAAGCATTCAAGGTGTACCAACGAAGAAAGCGCCAACTACAAGTACCATCCTTGTGGATAGGCGACTATTGAGGAGCATTGAAGACCTTACACATGTAGTCCAAGACATTTGAAAAGACCCCACCTTGGGAAGACATATGTAAGTTGCTTTGAGGAGATGATCAGACCATTAGATCGTGATGATGATGTGATCGGACCGTTGGTTCATTGTGGCCCACTTTCATCACACCATCATTGGAGCGCATTGGACATCTTAGATTTGAGTTTATTTTACGCATTTTTTACTTATTTGAGTTTTAGGTTAGTGTGGGTACGTTTTTTCATACAAATGTCTTTTTTTTGAAATTTTGTTAGTAGGGGTATTTTGGTAATTATGCTAATTCCGAATTTTATAAGGGTGTTGCCCTAAACCCTTTTGATTAGTTGTTGATTTATGAAAAAGAGCAAACCTTTGGTTGCCTCCTTCCTCTTTCCCTCTCTCATGGTGCTTCTTCTTCTTCCTTGATCTCCTTCTTCTCTATTCTTCTTGTGCCCCTCCAACTTCTTCCAGGTATTTCATCTTCTATTATTATCCTTCTAAACTTCTGTTTTGTTTATTCCCCACGATCTAAACCTTGAGAATCGATCTAAACCCTAAACCCCCAAATTCTCAAATCCCTAATCCGAGAAACTTTCTGATTCTTCGGACTAGTGATCATCATTGATTGATTGGGTATGACCATGCAAGATCGGGAGGTTCCATCCCTCGCCGGATCCAACCTATACGCTACTTGAATCCCATACTCCATGGTTGTGATGATGGCTCGTCCCATTGCATGTTTCCTTTATGATTTTCTTAGTTTATGATGATTGATGCTAGATTTCATTATTATTATTGCTTTTATTTCCGCTGAATAATTGTGTTCATGAGCATGCATCATATTTAGGGCTGTCCTGCATCAATAGGCCTTCCACCTGAAATGGGCATTATTCCAACGTTTAATGTGGAAGATCTACTCCCATCCCCTAATCCTACCATTGACCCTTCTTCTCTTTCGTGGCCATATTCTGATTTTGCTTCACAACCCACTCCACCCCTTCCCCCATCTATTGCTCGCAAAGAGGAAATTGAGGAAATTGTGGACGAAGATAGTTTCCACGGGAGATGGAAGTTTCCAGAGATATCTTGTCAAATGGAAGAATAAACCACCATTAGAATCTACATAGTTGACATAAGAGGAGTTGCAGAGCGTTAATCCAGATTTACTAGAGTGCTACAAGAGTTTTAACTCATCGAAGTCAAGTTCTTCTCAAACGAGGAGAATGATGCGGACATCAGGCCCTTTAGGGTTTATTAGCATAGGAGGCGAGTGACACCTATATCTTTATGGCTCGATGATGACGGGACTGAATCATTCGTGACGACTTGAGGGGCATTGAAGACCTTACACATGTAGTCCGAGACATTTGAGAAGATCCCACATTGGTAGGACATGTGTAAGTTGCTTGGAGGAGATGATTGGACCGTTGGATTGCGATGATGATGTGATCGGACCGTTGGTTTGTCGTGGCCCACTTTCATCGTACCATCATCGGAGGCCATCAGGCATCTTAGATTTGATTTTATTTTATGCACTTTTACTTGAGTTTTGGGTCAGTGTGTGTGCGTTTTTTCATGCGAATGTCTTTTTTTTTTTTAAATTTTGTTAGTAGGGTATTTTGGTAATCATGCTAATTCCGAATTTTATAGGGGTGTTGTCCTAAACCTTTTTCATTAGTTGTTGATTATTGAAAAGCAAGCCTCTTGGTTGCCTCCTTCCTCTCTCTCTTTCTTGGAACCTCATTTTCTTCTCCGATCTTCTTCTTCTCTTTTCTTCTTATGCCCCTCCAATATTCTTTTAAGATAAGTTATTTTTCCTTCTCTCTCTATTTCTATTATCTCTCAATGATTTGAGAATTGAATCAAAACCCCAATTTCTCAAATTTCCAATTCCCTAATCCGAGAAATCATTTGATCCCTCGGACTAGTGAACCCCATTGTTCAATTGGGTTATGACCATATAAGATCGGGAGGTTCCATCCTTCGCCGGATCCAACCTATGCATTATTTGAATTTCTTACTTCATGGTTGTGATGATGGCTCGCTCCATTGGATGTCTCTTTATGGTTTTCTTAGTTTATGATGGTTGTTGTTGAATTTTTAGATTATTATTGTCTTTTATTTCCGCTGGATTATATATGTTCATACACATGCATCATAATTAGGGCATCCTACGTCAAATTTGGTATTCAGATTAACGTTTGCATGATTATGTTTAGATCGAGTTACCAAATTAGGGTTTTGATTTTTAGGTCTGTTTTAGGAAATGTCTAGATTTAGTAAGTTTCCAATTTTAGAAAGTTTCCTAATTTGGAGAATTTCCAGATTTAGAAACTTTCCAATTTTAGAAAGTTTCCTAATTTGGAAAATTTTTAGATTTAGAAAGTTTCCAATTTTAAAAAGTTTCCTAATTTAGAAAATTTCTAGATTTGAGTCGCATCATCTAGAATTCATTAGTGTCAGTTCATTGTAGTTTAAATTGATCGCATTCATATTGTGAGTTACCCAGTCTGTAGAGTCTTTCCGTATTGAATGGAGTATAGGCGTTTGAGATCTTCAGGGCCATTAAGTATTGTCGTGTGGCCGTCGAGACTCAATGGAAAGCCGAACTTCGATAAGTTGGCCTACTTTAATGGTCACATGGACCCACAAACATTCCTTGATTGGTTTGAAGCCTTGGACTATTTTTTTGATTGGTATGATATGTCGAATTACCGTCGAGTGAGATTTGCCAAGTGGAAATTGGAGTGCCAAGCCAAGTTGTTTTGGACAGATTTGGAGCGACGAGTTGATGGAGTTGCGAGAGCCCTGATCTCACAATGGGATGAGATGAAAGATCGATTGAAAGAAAAATATCTTCTCATCTCTTATCGTAAAAAAAACCCTTGGCTCAGAAGAGAGTTGTCCCACCTTCTCATCCAAAAAGAGAGCCCATATGGCCACCACCTCCTTATAAAGTGGTTCGACCCGTCATTAAGGAAATCTCGGCTTTTGACCAAGTTGAGGAGTATTTAACACCAATTATATTTCCCTGGGAGCGAGATAATACTGTTGTGAATGATTAGTCGGAAGAATCCAATCAGGTTGCTTATGAAGTGGAAGAGTACGTGTCTAACGTCAGTAGTGAGGAAATGGAAGAAATTGAGGCATCACTCATCATCTTTGATGATGCAGAAGTGTGTACTAGTGATGAAAAGGTCGAAGAGTTTAAGACCGCACCACTTCCAGATGTCATGTGTAATTTGATTGATGCAAAGTCCCAATCTACGTCTCTTACCGTGGTGAACACAAATGAAATTGAAGAAGAGACTAGTGAGGATATGATGACAGACACCCACATGACTTGCGATATCCCACCAGATGATTTATGGGATAAATTTTCACCAAAATGGGACATTCAATACACAATCGATCTTGTCCCTGGATCAATCCTGTTAAGCTTTCCTCCATACCAGGTGAACCCCGCAGAAAATACAGAAATGCAGCCTTAATTTGATAAGCTTCTTGGGGAAGAATTCAATAAGGAAAGTTTGAGTTGGAGTTTTGTTTTGTGTGCTATGCCTGCCCTTTTCACATTAAAAAACAATGGCATATGGCGCACATGTGGGCATATCCTGGCCGTCCACAAAGCTTCAGTCAAGTGTCACGCCACCTTGTGACATATTCACTTCATGGTGGATATGATGGCCAGAGTCCCTATCCCGCATCTTGATGACATTTTGGACATAATGGCTGATGCCAAGATCTACTCAAGACTTGGTATTAATAGTGTGTGTTCTCAAGTGTTGGGATACCTGAAAATCATCTTTGTTTATAATACTTATAATGAGAAATTATGTGTCACCCATGAGAAGTGTCCTTTTGTTTCAGTTTTCCAAGTTCTAGATAATAAGATTATTTATTTCCATAGGTTTGCTTATTTCCAGTCCGTCGCTTTTTCAGAGCATCCTTTAATTTCACCCATGTCTGTCACGCAAAGGTCTTCAGAGTCAGCCAATGCATTTACATGACACATTCATGAATTGCATACATATATTAGACAGCAGATTAATAGAAGCGATGATAGTTATATGCTTTCAGCTGACTCGCATCGTAGATTGCAAGGGTTTCAGGAAGGAAACTATGTAATAGTGAGGATAAGGCTAGAGCGGTTCTCACAGGGTACCGCTAAGAGATTGCAAGCGCGTAGTACTGGACCATTCAAAGTATTGCAAAGAATTGGGTCCAACGCGTATAAGATAGATCTTCCACCTGAAATGGGCATTAATCCAACGTTTAATGTGGAAGATCAAGTCATTTCCCCTATTCCTACCATTGATTTCTCTTCCCTTTCATGGCCATACTCTGAGTTTGCTACACAACCAACTCCACCCTTTCCCCCGCCCATTATTCGAAAAGAAGAAATTGAGGAAATTGTTGATGAGGAGATAATTTCCACGAGAGATGGAGGTTTCCAGAGATATCTTGTCAAATGGAAGAATAAACCACCGTCAGAATCTACATGGTTGATAGAAGCAGAGTTGCAGAGCGTTAATCCAGATTTACTAAATCGCTACAAGAGTTTTAATTCATCGGAGTCGAGTTTTTCTCAGACGAGGAGAATGATGCGGACATCAAGCCCTTTAGGGTTTATCAGCGTAGGAGGTGAGTGACACCATTATATTTATGGCTCGATGATAACGGGCCTGTATCGTTCGTGACGACTTGAGGAGCATTGAAGACCTTACACATTTAGTCCGAGACATTTGAGAAGACCCCACCTTGGGAAGACATGTGTAAGTTGCTTGGAGGAGATGATCGGACTGTTGGATCATGATGATGATGTGATCGGACCGTTGGTTCGTCGTAGCCCACTTTCATCACACCATCATCGGAGCCCATGGGACATCTTAGATTTGAGTTTATTTTATGCATTTTTACTAATTTGAGTTTTGCGTTAGTGTGCGCACATTTTTTTCATGCAATTTTTTTTTTTTTTTTTGAAATTTTGTTAGTAGGTGTATTTTGGTAATTATGTTAATTCTAAATTTTATAAGAGTGTTGTCCTAAACCTTTTTCATTAGTTGTTGATTATTGAAAAGCAAGCCTCTTGTTTGCCTCCTTCCTCTCTCTCTCTTGGAATTTCTTCTTCTTCTCAGATCTTCTTCTTCTCTTTTCTTATTATGCCCCTCCAACATTCTTCTAAGGTAAGTTATTCTTCATTCTCTCTCTATTTCTATTATCTCCCAATCCTTGAACCCTAGATTTGAGAATTGAATCAAAACCCCCAATTTCTCAAATATCCAATTCCCTAATCCGAGAAATCCTTTGATCCCTTAGACTAGTGAATCCCATTGTTCAATTGGATTATGACCATGCAAGATCGGGAGGTTCCATCCCTCGCCGGATCTAACCTATGCATTATTTGAATTTCTTACTTCGTAGTTGTAATGAAGGCCCGCTTCATTGCATGTCTCTTTATGGTTTTCTTAGTTTATGATGGTTGATGTTGAATTTTTAGATTATTATTGTCTTTTATTTCCGCTGGATTATATATGTTCATACACATGCATCATAATTAGGGCATCCTGCATCAACATCCCTCTGAAATTTGTCAATTCTATCGATGATAGACTTAGGCATTGAAACAAGGACATAAAATATAGGGAGAGATTTGGCAAAGATATGCTTTAATGAGGATGATTCTCCTCCCAAGGAACGAAGCTTACTGTTCCATGGGGAGAACTTTCTCTCCATCCTTTCAGTGACTGTCCCAAAGATGCTTCATAGGCTTCCTAATACAAAGAGGGGGACCCAAGTAGAATGAGGGAAAGGAACCTACACAGCAACCAAGTAGAGAAGCCAATCTATCTGACTTGGAGGAAGATAGGTTGATACCCAAAATCTCAGATTTAGCCAAGTTGACCTTTAGCCAAGACACCACCTCAAACAGGCAGATGGTTACAGATGGTTACTTAGATTGTCAACCGTAGAGTCCTCAGCTTCACCAAAAAAATTAGTGTCATCAGCAAATTGCAGGTGAGTGACTTTCTGCTGGAAATTGGGAACAGAGATGCCTTGAAACAAACCCATTGTTTGACCCTTAACCAGCAACTGACTTAGAGCCTTAAAGACAACAAAAAAGAGGAGAGAATTGAGGGGACCCCTTGAAATTACGTCAGGTAGTCTAACACGACACCCTACGTATATGTGTGCGGAAGCTTAAGGAGCAACTAGAATTATGGCTAAGTCCTAGGGGGGGGGGGGGGGGGGGGGGGGTGATTAGGACCTTTAAAAATCTTTTGGCCTACTTAACAGATTTAGAAAATTAAACTAAGTAAGCGATTAACACTTTGGCTTTCAAGCCTAAGTGGGTCTAATCAATAGACTAGCATATGATAAAAACAATTAACATCCTAGTCTAAGTATGCATAGATTATTTTATGATGAAACTAAACAAGTACCTAATCTATGTAACCTAAGTAGACTATAGAGGGTTGGATCAATAAGACTCAAGTCTACTCCAATGTTTTAAATAGCTACGCTATGTAGCGTGTAGCTTACGCTACGTAGCGTAGCTTAGCCTAAACGCTACGTAGCTCATGAAAATAGCTTAAGTTGTGTGTAGCCTAAGCTACATGATTAATTTGGATACGCTACGCGCTACAGAGCTCACATTACAAGTCATTTTTCACAATAATGTTTTTAATAATTTGTTACATCTTTCTATTTCAATTAAAATCCATTAGTCTTTTTATGCTTTTAGTAAAATAATATAAGAAATAGTTTTAAATCAGTTTTGTTGCTCAATTACCCTTTGCTATTATTACTTTAGGTTGCATTTGGTTGCACCAAATATCATGAAATTTTGTTAAATTTTATTATTAATCATTTAATTTGGCGCAACCAAGCACAACCTTGATTAAAAATCTAAGTATTGTGTAGCTTAAGCTACACGCTATGTAGCTTACGCCTCACGCTTCAGAGGGGTGAAGGCTACGCTACACGCTATTCGCTATTTAAAACACTGGCTACTCTAGGAGTGAAAGTACATCATGTGTGTGTGGATGTGCCTATCAAGTGCCTAGCATACATTCCTAATTACGCATTCATAATTAAACACTTAAACACAATACATATGAGAAATGTGCTCCAATACCATCACAAACATAACGATGTATAGTTATTCGATTACTTGTTTACTCCACTCCCGGTTCAAGTACTTAACCCTTTTGAGCACACTGGCATTCACTAGGGAGTTTAAATCTTGTTCTTCCCTAACCAAAGTGTTTTAAATCAGATCCACCCAACCGGGGAGTTTACAGGTTCCTCCCAACCTACACGTTCACACCCGTGTTGGTGGCTTCCCTTGGAGACTTTGTTTAGGCTCGACAAACGTGCCAAGGAATGACAAACGTCCCTGAATTTAGGCCTAGTAAACGAGCCAAGGAGTGCCGAACAACCCCTAGTCTTTAGGCCGACAAACAGGCCAAGGAACGGCTAATGTCCATAGACTTTAGGCCGACAAACAGGCCAAGGATCGGCAAACGACCCTAGTTCAAGTTTGTCAAACAAACTCTACACTCAACTCCGACAGGAAATTGAGTGGATAAACTCCTAACAAAGACAACTTTACTTGTCGAATTGAGCCCCTTTGTAGCGCCGTTTTGGGTTGCTTCTTCTTGCTCTCTCGTATTTGAATCAGCTCCCTTGTGCTCCTCCGATCTTTGACGTTGCTGCTTTGCCAAGGCTTCAGCTCCAAGATCAGCTACCTTGCATGTGATGCTCTATTGGAGATGCCAAAGGTGTTAGGGAATGGTGAATCTTTTACAAATGGCAGAAAATAAGTTTCTTAGAGGAATACACCTATTTGGACTCTTAGGTAGTGTTTAGACAAGGGATTTAACTATGATCAAGGTGTCTAAAACCCTAAGAATCAAGAGGGAACAAGTTCATTCTCATTATGCCATTGAATGACTCAAGCTTGTGATGAAAACACAAGAAGAATGACTTGCTATGAGTTTGGAATAGAGCCTCTGATGGTCTTTAGCAATGGTGGCTTCTATCTCCTCAAAATTCCCTCTCTTAGTCTTAAAAACGAACCCCCCCCCCCCCCCCCCCCCCCGCTTTTATAAATTTTCTCTAACGGTCAAATAACGGGTAGATTCACGTAGGGTCAAGCGCTCGGTGGACTTGTGGTCGGGCGCTCGAAATCCAGTCCATGAAATAGTTTTAGTCGCTGGACAGATTTAGAGTTGGTCGGGCGCTCGGACAAGGTGTGGTCGGGCGCCCGATGACCATACTTTCACTGGTCGGGCGCCCGGTGGTCACTTTGGTTGGGCATCCGATATTCAGTCCAGAATGGGTCTTATGCCGCTGAACATTTTTTGCATTGGTCGGACGCCGGAACAGGTTGTGGTCGGGCGCCCGAGGACCATCCTAGTTTGCAGGCCAACTTTCTGGATGGATTCCCCCTAGGTCGGGCACCCGGTGGACACTGGATCGGGCGCCCGGCCAGGCATGATTTTCTGCTGTTTGGATTATGTTTTGTAGCAGATCATGTAACCTTTCGGCCAATCTTTTGGTGGTCTTTTGGGACACCTAAGGCCAATCTAAGATGACTAATGGTATGCCTATTGGTCATGGTCATCTAGAGGTTTATGGTTTTGGGTAGGTACAAGGTTAAGGCTTACCAAGGCATCACATTCACCTGTTTCTTCTTTCTTGATGCAGCAAGTCCATCTTGAGTCTTTGGTCTTCGTCTTCATTAAGCTCAACCGACACTAGACTCACTGACCTAAGTAATTGACAAACAAGGTGCACTAGTATGCCACAGAAAAGTGCACTAACACCCCTTGCTGGATGTTATCATTCGGCCTCTCCATTTAGAGCCAAATCCTGAGCAAGCCAACATGTAATCAAGAAAACTCTAATTGACATGATCGTATGCTTCTCTAGATGCCTCCTTGATCTCTTCATCTGAAGGGGGGTTTTCAAGAACCACAACCTTCTTCGGAGAGAGACATTCAAAGGATAGATTGTCGAGGGATGGCCTTGGCTAATGTTCCTCGGATAGCAACTTAGAGAAGTAATCAACAATGGCTTCAGAAATAGAGGGCATGTCTTCCATTTTGGTTCATCCGCCAACAAAGAGGAATATAATTGGCATGGGCTCGGGCACTCACTATTCCATGAAAATAATGTCTCCCTCTTTAAGGAAGGTAGCCCATCTTGGGGTAAATCATCACTTATTTTTTTCATTTTTCCATATTCTTTTTGTTGTATTTATGTGTAACAAGGCCAAAGTCACCAAATCATGCTTGATTTGCATTTGATTAGGGCCTATTTGGTCAACTTTCAGTAGGTCAAGTTGACATTGCCCCCCCCCCCCCCCCCCCCCAAAAAAAAAAAGAATAATAATCATCATCGTTCTTACCAAAGAATGGCCTGTTATACTGTCAAATTCATGTCCAAAACCAAAAAAGAATATTTGGGGTCCTTTTTAAAATTACCAATCATTTTGGTATTACTTTTTTTTAAATTACCAATCATTTTTGGGATTTGTTCCTAAAATGATTTTTTTGGTCATTATAGGGCCATGTATCAGCCAAGAAGCTAGACAATGCGTCGGCGATACTGTTCTATAATTCCGTGGTGATTTTGATTATTTGGAGTATCCATTGGCTGTGCACCAAGTTATCTGGAGTCATGAAGTCAAGAATATATTTTGTCGTGAGATGCCAAACCTTGACATGACTGAGTCACATCAATGACGAAGAACTATCGCAAGGACCATGATCATTGATATCAAACTCATGGCTCAAGAACAGTTTCAAATTATGTATTCCCCTTTGCACCATCTCTTATAACCAGTGTTTTAAATAGCGAATAGCGTGTAGCGTAGCCTTCGCCTCTCTGAAGCGTGAGGCGTAAGCTACATAGCGTGTAGCGTAAGCTACACAACACTTAGATTTTTAATCAAGGTTGCACTTGGTTGCACCAAATTAGATGATTAATAATAAAATTTAAGAAAATTTCATGATATTTGGTGCAACAAATGCAACCTAAAGTAATAGCAAGGGTAATGATTAAGTATAAAAGTGAAGAAAGAGCAACAAAACTGATTTAAAACTATTTCTTATATTATTTTACTATAAGCATCGAAAAGACTAACGAATTTTCATTGAAATAGAATTATGCAACAAATCATTTTTAATGATTGATTTTAATGTTATCGTGAAAAATGACTTGTAATGTGAGCTATGTAGCGTGTAGCGTAGTCTATGAAGCGTGTAGCGTATCCAAATTAATCATGTAGCATAGGCTACACGCAACTTAAGCTATTTTCATGAGCTACGTAGCATTTAGGCTAAGCTACGCTACGTAGCGTAAGCTACACGCTACATAGCGTAGCTATTTAAAACACTGCTTATAACACAATGTTGTTGATATAGGCAAGCACAATTGTGATTCTAATGTTGCACTTAAAGAATACTGTATGATTGCATTGCTCTGAGTAAATCCACACTTTAGTATTGCGTTGCTAAAACGCTCAAACCATGTGCATTGGGACTGTTTTAAGCCATAAATAGCCTTCTCGAGCCTGCATACTATATCAGACCGAGTCGATAGAAGAAACCCTAGGGCGGTACCATATATACCTTTTTCTGAAGATCTCCATGAAGAAACACATTATTGACGTCTAATTGTTGTAGAGGCCAAGAATGATTTGCAGCAAGAGACAGTAGGACCTACCAAAATTCAATTTTGCAACAATAAGTGCAATAAGTCCCATGGAAATCCACCCAATGTGTGAGTAAAGCCTTTGGCCACTAAATGTGCTTTATAGCTCTCGATTTCACCACATGGGTTGTACTTCGATGCAAACACCCATTTCCGACCCATGGTATGCGTCCGAGGTGGTTGCTTCATAAATTCCCACATCTGATTTTTCTCAAGGGCTCCCATTTCTTCAAGTATAGCCTCTTTCCACAAGGCATAAAATAAGGCTTGACTGACTCTAGAAGGCATGAAATGGAAGAAACGAAAAACAAAAGAGCAAAGTAGTGTGTCTTCCTTTGTGTAAGGCAGTGGTAAGATCATTTGGATCACTACTATAAGGAAGAGGACTAGGAAGAGAAGAAACTGGTACATGAGTCTAGAACATTTGATGGTGTGATGTCATCATGAGGAAGTCCTTTCCTTAATGTTCTGTCCAATGTATGTTTTTTGAACTTCAATCTGCTGAGGTGGTGAAGAATTAGTACATGGAGATAAATGCTGAGATTCATGATTAGAAGATTTGAACAAGAAACTCAAGAACAATAATAACTATCCTACCTATCACCAGAAGAAGATTCTCCCTGAATCGGATATCTTGTGAAATACTCAACTTGTGAAGAGTAAAGTGGAATATTCTAAAAGAAGTCACATCTATAAAGATAAACCACAAGCACCTGGACAATAGCACTAATGTCCCATTTTGGGACTATACCATATGAAGAATATGCATTTGATTGCTTTGGCATCCAATTTATGACATGAATTTTAGGAATGGTAAGAAAACTGAGAGTTTGTACCATTCATATGATCTGGAGTGCCAAAATTTATGATCTAGGACAGACTCGAAGGTGACGTTGGGACTAAATGAGCAGATGCGGATCTACCTGACTGGTCAGAAGCAGAATTCAAGGGCTGAAAGGTGACGACCAATGTTTTCAAATCACATTTGCAATCTCATGCGATCAGCATATGCTGTTCACATATGCGATCGCATAATCGCATATGCCATCGCATATTATTTTTATTATATATATATATATATATATATATATATATATATATATATATATATATATATATATATATATATTCGAAAAAAAATCTAAAAAAAAAAGGAAAAACTTGCCTAATTAGGGGTTATTTTACTATTTCATTGTAGTTTAAGTGTTTCATTAAGTTATATATTTAATTACTTATATTATATTATATAAATTTTTACAAAACAATCAATAAGCTACATTAAAAGAGAATTAATTATTAAAAGCTTCGAACAAAGAAATTTTATTTATAAATGGATAACTTGAAGCAACTTACTATTTAATTTACAAATACAATTTACAAAAAAACAAGCACAACTTACAAAATATAAAAATTAAACGTATTTGAAATAGTTGTAGAGAGATTAGAGTAAGAGAGAGACTGAGAGATTTAAAGCTTTGGGGTAAAGAATAGTGAAAATGGAGGTGATATGAGTGCCTATTTATAAGCAAAAGTTTCTCAAATTAAAAAAATAAACAATAAAAAAATTGCTCCCATTCTGACCATTGGGAAATATGCGATCGCATATGCGATCGCATATTTGTTGTATATGCCATGGCATTCGATGGCATATGGGATTTGATCCACAGTATGCGCATATGCACATATGCGATCACATTTGACAACACTGGTGACGACTAAGTACTAAGATCTCATTTGATAGTAGTTTGTTGGAAGCCCCCGAGGAAGACATTATATGAGTTAATTTGAGTAACCGTTTCACCTTTGGTAGATGCAAAATATGCTTTCCTTGGAGGCTGGCCAACTAGGTCCCAGATTTCTCTTCTGTGAAGAGGAGGCCACCAGATTTTTTTTGCAGTCTTACGATACATAAATGTCATACTAATCTCAGGTTTCCTGAGTGGAATAACGAGGATACGACTGTCATATTGTCTGACTACTAGTCTGCATGAACCATATCATCTGCTCTTTGTTTCATGGATTTGCCATCTAAAAGCCTAAATTATGCCTCCCACCAATAAACATCCTTCTTGACTTAGATCACTGTAAATAGTTTGCATGGGCTGGATCTTTTGCCCACTCTTGGTGGGCATTACAAGACAGTTACATTGGGAGAGGGAAGTGGTGCTAGGTGAGTCTGGTGCAATACATGTTTCTTGGAGAAAGAAAGAAAAGAGATGACATGGAAAGAGGAGTGGACCTGAAAAGTACCTTAATGGTTGATCTTTCAAACAATGTTTCATTGGAACTATCATTAGTTTATGTCATGATGAACTTAAAATTATAGTCCTTCCATACCCTTGAGTGAAATTCATTGAACCAAACAGTTTATGGGCAGGACTTGAAGAAAACAAACAAAGAAATACTAAACATTTATAATGTGTATCCAACGAACCCCAAAAGGATAGAGAAAAGGAAATGGTCTAGAGGGAGCTAGGTCCGTCATATTCACATGGATCTCATTCTACGAATGGTGTTGTACTATTGCCAAATGAGAATGAGGTTGCTAAGTTCAAAAACTTCCTTAGCCACTATATTTTTCAGCGATAGTCTCTACAATACCAGACCCATACAAGCCCACAGCCATGACTGTGAGTTTTATCCCCATAAAAGACATCTATTCTTCCCTGTGCTAGAATGTGCGAGCTACTTGCTGCTTAGGGACTGAGCTTTTCTTTGTGTCAGGCAAGGTTTTAGTCCATATATTTATTTGTCTTCCTTCTGTTTTTCTCACACTACAAATTCCACCAAGAATTTGTGCCAGTCACATGATATGATGATAATGTCGTATTATGTAGGGTGCAACTCAGGGTGGGTTGGGTCAGCTTGAGGGTCAACCCGAGCCCAAGCTGATGTCCAGAGGACCCAACCCGCAATCTGACCTGACTCTAAATTCCAACCTGAGGTTCTCAACCTGAAGTCCTCTTTTACACGACCAGACCCAACTGTTCCAGACCCTATTACATAGTCCTTGATTTTTTTGCCACAAAGAGTACATCTTTCTATCCTTTGCATCCCTTTGATTTATCCAATCCCAAAACTCACTTGTGTGACTTTCCATTCATGGATGCGCCAAATGGAGGCTCTTGCTTCATTTTTTTCTTCTTCGTTTTGCTCTGTTTGTGATCAGGGAAATGAGAATATGAATTTGGTAATCCATGAACTTGTCCAATTCATGGATTTACATTAGATTTGGATTTGGCAAATCCCAAGGTCCACTGTTCGGGAACGAAGCTACAAATCCATGGATTTAGGAGCATTCATTGCAACGGAATAACTTTTACTGCTTTTAAGAAAGTCAAATCGTTTGAACTTTTTGGGTACTGGGATTTGCCTGAAATCTGTGAATTTATGGGGTTGTGGACTTGGGAAATTCAAGGATTTGAAAATCCCTGACAAAATACAAGCAGGAGAGATTTGAAATCCATGGATTTCACAATTCACTGCCCCGAATCCCTCTTTCCAAAACAGCCCCTAATAGAATTCTTTTTCTGACCCTAAAGCCAAACCAAAAAACGTAGCAAGCTTCAATAATCCCTAGCTTCTTTAACCCCCCCCCCCCCCCAAAAAAAAAAAAAAAAAACACTTTGCTTCTTCAGTCCATCTTAAATTGCCCTCACACGATCCAGCCTCCAATATTTTGCTGTGTGGAAACTCGACAGGTAAGCTCACCTGTGGCCCCATGGGCTATTTCCAAAATTAAATAATAGGCCAAGATTACTGTCCCTTTTTTCTTTTTCATGATTTCTCTCTTTCTAAATGCTAAGAAGAGGAGCTTATGTGCAACCCATAAGGTTGTCAATGGGTTGAGCAGCCAAATGGACTGTTTAAGTCCCAGCCCATGTTGATCAGGGCTTAGGTTTAAATAGATGTCCAATGGGGTGTTATTTCCTTGTACTACTGCATATATGACAATAAGATAAGCACAAGGTTAGTAGTAAATGGATATCATATGTAGTATTTTAGGGTGTCTTTGGCTGCACCAAATATCATGAAATTTTGTGATTAAACAGTCTAATTTGGCACAGAAAATCATGATATTTGGGTGCAACCAGATGCACCCTTAGTGATTTTTTGCATACCTTAGTGTATTTTCCTGGTTTACTGATGTGTTTTTGTCAATGTTAGTTATGAAAGAGGGCATTTATCACTAAATTGTTAATTTATTGCTAATTTTTACAAAATGGTTTAGCTATGTTTGTCAGAACTCACTAAATACTTTTTTTTTGGCATACATGCATGTTAATCAGGCTGTTGGTTATAAATTGAGAATAGATTGAAAATCATAAATCAAATGAAAATGGAGTTTTCTTGTAGGGTGTGTTTTGTTCGGCAAGTATCCTGAGATTTCATGATATTCTGAAATGTCATGCAATTTCATGATATTTGGAGCAACCAAACATGTCCTTAATGAGAGAAGCATTTTTCAGTGTTTGTAGCAGTTGTGGTGGTGGAATCAGTAGGTTCAGCAAGGCTTTGGTCAGGTATAGTAGATTTTGATTTGTAGGCCCTGGGATTATAATAAAGCTCATCGAGCTTGTGCTTTTCTAAAATTAGGTGGTTTGGGTATTGGTTGACTGTAGCCCTTCATCTCATTATTTCTCTGACCACTTGCAAAAAAATATGGTGGTGCTTGGAATCAACAACCTCATTATTTTTCAAAAGATTGGCAAAGGAGAGGGAGGGAGCCGAATCATCATCATCATGTCAGAATAACTATTACAAAGTCGTTTGAGCAAAGTTAAGGGCGGGGATTGGGAAAACTCATATATATATATATATATATATATATATATATATATATATATATATATATATATATATATATATATATATATATATATATATATATATATATATATATTGTGTGTGTGTGTGCGCACGTGCGCGTGTGTTTCATTAAACGAAATCAATCTCGTCATTTCTTTTGGAATTATTGCACTAAGTAATTCAAGGGACGTTAAGGGTGGTGGTTGGCTGTTACAGAGGGAGGGAGGAAGAGGAAACTCAAACTCATCTTGAGGGAATCCTTTCTTTTTCTTAACCAAATAAATCTCATTATTCCTATAATCTTTATTTTTATTTTTTGAAATGATTGCACTAAGTCACTTGAGGAACATTAAGGACGGACTGGTTGTTATAGAGGAGGGAGGAAGCAAGCATGGTTTTAAGACTCAGACAAGTTTGGTGTGAATTGTTCGAGTCGACTCGGACTCAGTAGCACCCAATCCTGTTTGATACCTAGATCCCCCGGAATCAACCCTGACTCAACTCAGGACCAAACAAGTCAGTCCAAGTTGTTGAGTCTTTTGACCATGGGAGGGAAACTGTTTTCTTCATTGAAACCGAATCAGTCTTTCCCACTTGCTCCCTCCCTCGTTCCCAATAACTTCAGTCATTTGAGGGATGATTGATTGTTATAGAGGGGTAACTACTCCTGTTTACATTTTCGTTTCTTTTCTTTTCTTTCTGTTTCTTTTAGTTTTGGGCTTATGCAGATGTTAGCATACTTACAGTAAAGAATTTGCCGTAACATGCATTTTCAGTCACTGATGAATACATAAAATATTCATTGCTATTAAAACATTTCTAGAAGGTTCAGGTGATGGTTTTAAGACTCGGATAACTCTGATGTGACTTGTCTGAGTCGACTTGAACTCAGTCTGACCTGGTCCGGTTCGGTACCCCGGGTTACTGCCGACTCGATTGAGTTGGGCCGATTCAGTCACGACTTGGGTGAGTGGCAACTCGACCCAAGGCCAAATGAATAGGGTTGTTTCATGAGTCTCTAAACCATGGTTCAAGCACCAAGGGCTGTTGCTTTCTTTACTGTAGGCAACTTTTCTTTTAAAAATTCTCATGATATTCTGGCTGGAGGAATTATATGATGCTCGTGCTTAATGTCTGTATGGTGTGCTTGGGTTCTCAATTTCTACAAGGCCCATATTTTAGTGGCCCAAGTTGTTCTTATGATGGGTGCTGATGATGATGGCTCATCCACCAAAAATCTCCCAGATGAGAAAATCCTAGGAATTAGATGATTGAGAAAGAAACTATTGCAACATTCTGCATTCAATACCCCCTCAACCAAAAAAAAAAAAAGCCCAAATATTCAGTGGCTAGGATAGTTAAATATGGGAATTTTTTTGGTGCATGCAGTGTTTTAAATAGCTATGCTATGTAGCGTGTAGCTTACCCTATGTTGCGTAGCATAGACTTAACGCTACATAGCTCATGAAAATAACTTAAGTCGCGTGCGGTCCATGCTACATGATAATTTGCATACGTTACACACTACATGGACTATACGCTACACGCTATGTAGCTTACCTTACAAGTTATTTTTCACTACAACATTAAAATCAATTAATGTTTTCAATGATTTATTACATTTTTTCTATTTTCAATAAAAATTAGATAGTTTTTTCAATGCTTTCAGTAAAATAATATAATATAAGTAACAATATTAAATCAGTTTTATTGCTCTTCTTTACCTTTATACTTAAACATTGTCCTTTCCTATTACTTTAGATTGCATTTGGTTGTGCCAAATATCATGTAATTTTGTTAAATTTCATTATTAATCAGTATAATTTGGTACATAATATCATGAAATTGGTGCAACCAAGCACAACCTTGAATAAAAATCTAGTAGCATGCAGAGTAAGCTACACACTATGTAGCTTACTCCACACGCTTCAGAGGGGTGAGCGCTATTCGCTATTTAAAACACTGGTGCATGTTGCATCCGAGGTGATGGCCGCCTTTTCAACAGTTTGGATTACTGAACTGTGGTTGTACAAACCGAAAACCCTAGTGTCCTGAAGAAACTCTGAGACTGACCTAGAAGAATTTGAGTCTATGTTACATCAACATACAATCTTTAGTAAGGGTTTGTTATGCAGATTTATCTCGCTCTTGTACAAAATGGTCCTGTGGGTCCTGATCCCAGCCTTGGATTTAATCTTTTAGGCCCATGAATTGGGATGGGGTCTGATTTTCAGCCCAACAAATAAACAGGCAGAGGCGTGGACTGAGCATGAATCTAGGCCTGGCTAGAGCTATCATGAACCATATTTGGGCCTAAATTTCAGTACCAAAAATAAACAACTTGACGTAGGGCTGACCATAATTTAAAAACCCAAAAACTTGACTTGACTCGATGTTCATCTGTGTCAGTTGACTCGAAGACTCGATAAAATCTAAAA
This sequence comes from Liriodendron chinense, assembly GCA_003013855.2. Lineage (NCBI taxonomy): Eukaryota > Viridiplantae > Streptophyta > Magnoliopsida > Magnoliales > Magnoliaceae > Liriodendron > Liriodendron chinense. The sequence continues at coordinate 821,285 of PVNU02002456.1, forward strand.
TCAAAACTTTTAGGTGCAGGAAGAGAAATGATATATCATATAGGTATCAAAACATAAGAAATAGAACGGCAAAATTGTAAATTAAAAAATTAAATTAAAAAAATAAAAAAAAAAAAAAAAAAAAAACGGCAAAATTGTGTTTACCTTGTTGGTTGTGATTGTCTGCTAGCTGAGTGGAGGTGGTTGTCTCGAATGCCGCTCAATTCCTTTTTTTGTCTTTATTTTATTAAAAGCAGTATTCACATGGCACCTCAAATCGTGTTGAGTTGACTCGATGAGTCTCTCCAAGTCAGGGCTGAGTCACTGCCAGAAATGAATTTGCTAAAGACGGCTTGAAATCTCGTCGTGTTGACTCGGCTGACTTTTGAGTCAAGTCAGCAAGTTTCAAAACTATGGGGCTGACCTTTGCCTGGCCTGAGCATGGCCTGCTGACAGCCCAACATCTTCTTGAGGATTTCGTGTCATTTTTTAGGATTTCATATCTCAAACACTGATTTATACCCTTTTACTGGTTTCATTGGTCAGGTTACTCTAGTAAAGAAGGTGAACGAAGCAACGGCGAACATTCCTGGATGGGGGGATGATGGAAGATAATGACAAGAGGCGAAATAAAAAAAGAAAACACAACCAATGATCGAACTTTTGGGAAATATCCAGCGTACAGAAACTTCGACATTGCATACACAGAAAATTGAAATCCAGAGCAGGGCGTGCTTGTCCTTCCTAGGAAGAAGCTTGAAATGTAATAGAGAAACCGAGCATTTGCTTTTCATGGACGCTGTTTCCTAATAAGGAAATCTGCCATTGTTAGCCTTTGAAATTAATGAGCATCACCAGATCACCGAGCTGTTTGTGATTTTTCTTTTTCGATGTTTCTCTCTTTTTTGACAATTGAGTTCTGCATGTTGAACTGATTGATGAAATGAAGGTCTGCTCATCCCCATTTGCCGATTTGCAGTGTGTGAGCCCGTACAGGCACATAAAGGAGATCTAGGCAGTGCATAAAGTGGTACCGCAAAGATGATCGGGTGCAGAACTCAGGCTCTGCTCCATCCCGGTATGAAAACAATCGATGATTTGAAAAACTTGCATATGGTTTACATTCAATGAACAAGGGCAGCTTGCTTGGTCAGTACACCATGCCATGGTAATGAAGTGTCCATATTGTCTGTGTCAAAACTCTATGGGCCCCACCATGTTGTATATGTTTTATGCACATGGTCCATTCATTTGCCAGATCATTTTACGCAGATCCAATGCTCTAGCGGACCACACCACAGGCACTGTTGAAACCTACGGGATGTAAATTTGACATCCAACCTGTTCATAAGGTCATACAGACATGGATGAAGGGAAGATACAAATGTCAGCTTGATCCAAAAACTTCAACCCCCAAGAAGTTTTCAACAGTTGGCACTGTTTTCTGTGGTTTGGTCCACTTGAGTATTGGGTCTGCCTCATTTCTGAACTCATGCCCTATGATGTGATGGAGTTTTCCTCCTCACGTGACAGAGGAGAGAGAGAGAGAGTGAATTGGAAGTGGCCGGGCGCCCGGGCTTCATTGTGGCCGGGCGACCGGAATTCATGTTTCTAGGCAGCTAGGTTGCTGGACTGTTTTGTCCATTTCCGGGCGCCCCATGGTTTTGGTGACCAGGCGCCCGACCATGTTGGTCCGGGCGCCCCATGGTTTTGGTGACCAGGCGCCCGACCATGTTGGTCCGGGCGCCCCATGGTTTTGGTGACCAGGCGCCCGACCATGTTGGTCCGGGCGCCCGAAATTTAGAATTTCTCTAAGTGTTCTCGCTGGACTGTTTTTTGGTTGGCCGGGCGCCCCACGGTTTTGGTGACCGGGCGCCCGACCCAGCGCGGACTGCTTGTACGCAGTTTCCTAATCTGGCTCTAATTCTTCCGTTTTTTGTACTTAAGCGCTCCAAAACGGGATTAGGGCATCCCATTGTGTTGCCAACACGTCCAAGGTGAGAAAGAGAGAAAAAGAGGAAGAGAGAAAGAGAAGAGAGAGAAAGAGGAAGCTTGTAGAAGGGAGAAGTTGCTTGAAGAAGGGTTCTTCTAAGCAACGGTCATCTCAGCGCTTCTACGTCCTCGGGATCGGTGAGATCGTTTCTCCTTTACCATTCTCTTGTAGTTTATCCATCCCTGCGTGGGTGAAGAAGTTTGATCCAAGCGGTGTGTGCTTGAGATCGGTTGTAACAGTTCCCTGAGATAGTGGATTGTTGATCTGGACTAGGTCCCGTGGTTTTTACCTCTTTAGAGGGTTTTCCACGTAAAAACTCCTTGTGTTCGTGTGGTTGATGTTTGTTCTTGATTATTGCATTAGCATAGTCCATAATTCTAGTGTATTAGGGGGGCGAGATCCGAAGGTTTGTGTGAAACGCACCCAACATGATGATCTGGAAAAAAAAAAATTGAATGGACTGCGTGGATGAAACACATACATCATGGTGCGGCCACAGTTTTGGTATGGAAAGAGGTTAGTTTCTCCTTGTGAAAATGCGCCTGCTCCCAAGCAGGGAGCATTTCTTATTATTAAAAATTTACCACCGGTTACCTGTAAACAGGCCCTAATAGGCATGTTTGTTGGAGGTAAATGGTGGTAAAAGCACAATTATGGTTTTTGCCATCTGTGTGGAAGAGAGAATTCGCTCTCGAAAACATTGCAAATTTCTCGAAATCATTCCTTCGATTATTATGAGAGGAGTCGCCTTCATTCTCCAGGATTCCCACCCATAACAAGCCATTAAATAGATCAAAGCATTTTTCTAAATTGCCATTACGATTTTCGTTAGATGCACCGTTAACCATCGTGAAGTAGCCTACTCACTGTAGATGACTGACCTGAGCAACCCGCGCAAGGAACCCTGCGTCGGAGCCATGAAAATTCAACTTGAACCACTTTGGCATTAGAGGTTGCCATGATTAGATCGTTTGTTTTCCTAATGAGATTCATGTGGTCCGTCCCACAAAACCAACAACCAATGGTTGTCCAAGTCTTAGGTCTTGGGAGCGGAAACAACCTCAGATCGAATCAAGCAAGCAATGGAGAATGAAAAAATCCAAATAAACACAGAGAACATTTGAAATTTTATGTGGAAAACTCTTGCAAGAAAAAACCACAGCACAAAGTGATGATCAATCTACTATAATCAAGAAAGTTACAAGATATGGAATAACTTACAATAGAAACCCCAGTTTTCCCCTCAAAACCCTAGAATATTCGTGCTTAGAGCTAGACATGAACCAAGTTTGATCGTTCGGATCGACTTGGTAAAACTTTGTTTGAACAGAAAGTTCGAACAAACAAAGCCTGTTTGAAAAAAAATTTCGAGTTGGTTTCAATCATAGCCTTGTTCAACTCGACTCAAATATTGACCGACTCGACTCGACTCGTTCGTTTGACTCTCTCTCTCTCTCTCTCTCTCTCTCTCTCTCTATATATATATATATATATATATATATATATATATATATATATATATATATAGAGAGAGAGAGAGAGAGAGAGAGAGAGAAAAGGTTGGATGACAAATAAACATGACTGTGGGCCCTAGGAAGGTTTCAATGGTGGACTTCATTCTCCTTACTGTTTCTTGTGATGTGGTCCACTTAAACTTTGTATTTGCCTCTTTTTTGTTAGTTAAAAACTTTAAACCTTATGATTTGTCATTTGTGATATGTAATTTGTGAACAAATCAGCATTCGCTATTAGAGTAAAATGTTGGGAAAATCGGCAGCGGAAGCAGAAGTCGAAACGCGCGAAGCAATACGAGATCAAATGAGAAACACAGTGCAATCAAACCACACACAAGCATTAACGACAAGAGACTCCGAATTTACGTGGAAAAACCCCTCAAAGGGTTAAAAACCACGGCACAAAGCAATCCACTTTGAATAACAGAAGATTACAAAGATTGACAGCCCAAAAGAAAGGAATAAACAGAGAAAACCCCAAGTTCTCTCACACACACCCACCTCTCCTCACTTCCTAACATAGTTAGGAAACCTTAGACACCTTAGGATGCCATATAAGTCGGGATTACAACTCCTTAAATAGGTAAAAGACCCGAAATAGAAACATCTTGCACAGTACTGCGAGCTGCGCAAGAAATCTGCGCTCACCTCCGATCAATCGACGGACTAGTCAGCCATCACACAAAACAGTCCAGGGGAAAACACCCGTCTCTGCCTCACCACCGACTAGTTGGAGCCCCCTGCAGACCGGTCGGCCGACCGGTCCGGGGCAAAACAAATTCTCTTAAGGGAGCCTCCACGTGCATTTGGGTTACAAAGCTAGACCGGTCGCCCGACCGGCCTGAGCACCCAACTCGTGTATAGTTTGAAGGCTACCCCAACAATCTCCACCGAGGCTTCAAACGATGAATCAACACCATCCTCACAACGTCATCTCATCTTCAATCATAGCTCCACCGCTTCTCGTGCCACCATCGACCTTAACTTTGCAAATTCACGCCCTTTACCGCTCTTCTTATGTGGCCCTTGGGCACTTGTCACATACAAGCAACCGTGGATCTCACTGCTGTTCTTGCAGCTCCACCGTGAATTGTGCTCCCGATCAACATGTAAAGATGGTTGTTCGCTTCCCCAAGTGTAGGGTTGCGATGTAGTAATAATCTCGGTAAGACCGAGGTCGATCCACAGGGACTTATGTAGGAATTCACAAATACTTCCAATAGCTTCTATTGAAAAGCTAATAACCAGATTTTATGAGATTGATGTAAATGGCAATATTGAACTTAAACTGAAATAATCAATTAAATAAAAGGCATTAGGGGTTCAAGGATCCACTTGTCGCAATCCTTGATGCTTGATTCGCTATGGTTTCTCACTTTCTTAACTAGAATCGAAATTAAGATCTATCTAGCCGGATGATAGAGTAGTTAAACCAAACAACCTGTCATATGTATGAACAATGTATATGATTCACTCAATGCAAGCTAGGATGAGCATGCTCAATTGCATAGGTCAGTCCCAATTCCAATCGATTAAGTCCACAATCATAATCATCATTAAGTCCTGTCACAAGACAAAGCTAGATTATGATTTGAACTTGATTCAATTACATACACAGTCCCATATATACTACAGAAATCCAGAAAAACAGAACTTTAGTAGGAAGTTCCCACATGAAGATCATAGTACTAGAGCGTACTCCAATTCCTCGGATCATACAGGTCTAGACTAGCACATAACAATTAAGAACTCAAGAAAATCTTCCAAACATCCATGAGTCATCATAAGACTAAAAAAAACTACTTAGAACTTGAATTAAACTTCAAACCATTGTTCTTAAACATGAAATCCAACTTAAAACCGACTTTAAACGAATTGAAACATCTTAGATTCACTACAAGCTTCACCTCTTAGCCCTAGCTAAGAGGTTTAGCCGTTCATGATCCAAGGAAATATGAAACAACTAAGAAAAACATAAAAGTAGCAACAAACTAGGAGGAGTTGTGGAACTCCGAAATCCACTTCCGCCGCTTCCCACCTTTCTCAAACCCTTCTAAGATACCCTAGGAATGATCCCTAGATGTCCTTTTATAATGGGGAGGCTCCGCAGCGTCAGAATCTTCCATAAATTGCATAAGAGTACGCAGTGCGCAGAGAAATTCGGAGCTTGTAGAACACACTTCATTACGTAGACGACCGGTCTGAGCTACTGGACGACCGGTCGCACGACCGGTCTCAAAAACGTCAAAATCGTCCAGAGAGTTCTGAGAATTTTCTACCCAAAAAATTAATTCAAGGACCGGTCGTACAACCGGTTTGAGCAGCAGACGACCGGTCGCATGACCAGTCGTGGACAGTCCAGGGAGTTGTGGCCCTGTGGCCCCTCCTGTTGAGTGATTGGACCGGTCGTGCGACCGGTCCTGGGCCTTGGACGACCGGTCTGACGACCGGTCTTGGGTGTCTTCCTGTTCCTTCTTTTCTTCCCTTCTTTGCTTCTTTCTTCCACCCTTTCCCACTTGGTCCTTTGGTCTTCTTTGATTCTAATTGGCGTCTTTAAGTCTCCATTTGATGATTTCTTTCTCTCATCCCTACAATCACAAATCCATGCATTAGTTTAGTTTATAAATCATGAAAACAAGCATGATGAGTGATGAATTGGGGTTAGAATATGCACAATTAAGAGCTCAACCATGGTCACACCTCCATGCCTTCATACACAAGAGTGCCCATTTCATCACTTGCACAACAACGATCACGGCAGATAAACATGCACCCTTTTATCTCGAGTGCACCAAGAGAAATCACATTCATCTTCATCTTGGGAATATGCCTCACATCTTCCAGGACTTGTTCGACTCCACCAAATATTTTAATGCGCACAGTACCAATACCCACAACCTTATGAGCGAATCTATCGCCCACAAACAGCGATTCTCCACTATATTCCCTGTATGTAGTGAATGAACTCCGGTCAGGACATACGTGACATGAAGTCCCTGAATTTATGATCTACTCACTACCGTGAGATCCCTTGCCAAATACACTCAGAACTTCACATAGTTCGTCTCCTTCCTCTACAATATTGGCTTCCTCTTCAGAAGCATTTTCATACCTCTCTTGCTCCAACCTGGGATTCTGACAATCCCCTCTCATGTGGCCCTCTTAACCACAATTCCAGTACTTCACCTTAGCCTTCCCTTTGCCCTTAGCCTTAAATCCCGATTTTGAATATTCTTCATGCTCAGAACTTCTTCCCTTCATAACCAGTGCCTCTGAGGAATAACGAGAAGCCACGTCACCGCTTTTCTTTCTCATCGCCTTTGACTAGATGGCTGAGATAATGGTCTCGACGTTTATGGTTTCCCTCGCCGCGCACACAGAGTCTTTGAACAACTCATATGAATCTGGAAGAGAATTCAACAGGATGCATGCTTGATATTCATCCTTCATCGGTTCATCGATCTCCACCAACTTGCAAACCAGCCTATTGAATGTACTTAGGTGGTCCTCCACCTCAGTTCCGTTAGTCATCCTTAAGGTGAACAACTGCATCAACACGTACATGCGATTCTTTAGAGATTTTTTGGCATAAACTTTCTCTAGCTTCGCCATCGTTTCAGCCGCAGTCTTCTCCTTCATGACATGATAGAGAACATCATCCGTAAGGTTTAACAAGATTTAGATTCTAGCCTTCTTGTCGAGCCTCGTCTACTCATCATCTTTCATAGCTTCGGGTCGCTTTCTAAGAGCTTTATCAAACCTTTGTTGAATTAGGAAAGATTCAACATTCACCTTCCATAGTTCCAAGTTATTTTTTCCGGAGAACTTCTCTACCTCAAACCTTGTGCCCGATCCCATCTTCTCATCTCAGATCCAAATTCTACTCCATCCCAACTTTAGCTCTGATACCACTTGTTGGGAAAATCGGCAGCGGAAGCGGAATCCGAAACGCGCGGAGCAATGCGAGATCAAACGAGAAACACGATGCAATCAAACCACACACAAGCATTCACCACAAGAGACTTCGAATTTACGTGGAAAAACTCCTCAACGGGTAAAAAACCACGGCACAAAGCGATCCACTATGAATAACAGAAGATTACAGAGATTGACAACCTACAAGCAAGGAATAAACAGAGAAAACTCCAAGTTCTCTCTCACACACACCTCTCCCCACTTGTTAACACAATTAGGAAACCTTAAATACCTTAAGATACCATCTAAGTCGGGATTACAACTCCTTAAATAGGTAAAACACCTAAAATAGAAACATCTAGCGTAGTACTGCGAGCTGTCCAAGAAATTCTCGCACACTTCCGATCAGTCGGCCGACTGGTCGGCCAGCACACAAAACAGTCCAAGGGAAAACACCCGTCTCTGCCTCACCACCGACCGATCGCCCAACCAGTCGGAGCCCCCTGCAGACCGGTCGGTCGACCGGTCTAGGGCAACACAGATTCTCTTAAGGGGGCCTCCACGTGCATCTATGTTACACAGTTAGACCGATCGCCTGACCGGTCTGAGCACCCAACTCGTGCACAGTTTGAAGGCTACCCCAATATAGAAAAAATATTTTCAAAAAAAAAAAAAAATTGTTCGAACTTGTAAAAATTGTCCAAAATCCATATGTTCAAACATGTTCAAACTATGGCTGGGCTAGACCAAACCGAGTTTGAACAGAGCCACCTTATTTGAATGTTTGTTCGAACATTGTTCGAACACACCCACTCAAGCAGCCGAACGATCCGACGTAGTCCATGTTTGACTCGGATTGAATTGTTGCCCGCCATAATCGTAATAAGGAGGATATATATATATATATATATATATATATATATATATATATATATATATATATATATATATATATATAGAGAGAGAGAGAGAGCAGAGAGAGCGAGAGAGAGAGACACTCCCATGCAAGATTAGAAAATAAAACACGCACTTACTAAAACTTACGCGTTTTCATTGGTCGAACCAATTAACCCTTTGGTTGAACCGACCGGAACTGACATCCATTGATCAAACCGAAAGTTGAACTGAAAACATGCAAAACATCACAGTGTCAACATGCAACCGGGTCTAATTCAAGAATGCACTCATTTTTCGGTTGAACTGACAGAGGCACCAGTCGAACCGGCAAAAGGACTTCTCTACACTATAATCAAAAGCATCCGATCAACATTAGTTCCACAAACATTGCAAAATTTAACTATGGCCTACAAGATTCATTTCCCCTTTACATGGTGCATCAAACGTATGGAAGAATAGCCCTATAGAGTTGACAAATGATCGATCAGTGACAAATGACCTCAGTGTTGAGACTAGGCTATCTTTAATTGGTCTCCCACTTGAGCTACGGATCCGGGTGTGAGTTAACGTATGCCATGTGATGAATTTCTATTAAATAGCCACTTGCTCTAGAGCTCTTTTTTTTCTTTTCTTTTTTTTTTTTTAATTATTATCTTGTATAAATACATGTAAGTGAGTAATGATTAATTAACAAGGTATGCACTATTTTCTGGCAATAGAGGATTGTGGGAATTTCATGTAGGGCCTATATGATATATGTGGCTAATCCACCCTATCCATCTATTTTGCATGTTTATTTTAGGGCATGAACCTAAAATTAAGGTAGATCCAAAACTCAAGTTAACCACACCACGAGAAACTAGTGGGTTGAATGCCTATCGTTAAAAACCTTTTATGACTACAATTGCCTATGGTGTGAGCTACTTGAGTTTCGGATCTGCCTCATTTTTTGGTTCATGTCCTAAAATGTTCCACTAAAATAGATGGACAACATGGACATGTCACATACGTTACATTGGTTCCCACGAATTATAGTCCATCCTTTTCAAATGGCATTTCAAGGAGAGGATGGTGTATGGCCCACCAGGGATTCAAATAATTAACCTTCCTCTTTGATTCTTTGATACTATGTCAAATAACCACTTGCTTTAAAAGCTCTAGCCATTAAAGGATGGCGTATGAATGCATATCAAGGGACTTTAACGCCCAAATATCAAGTGCCATGCCTAGCCTGAGTATATAATAACTCCTCAAAACAGGAGGGGAGGTAATCGCAATAATAAAAAACAAGAGGGGGTTATCCATAATGAGGAGTACGTTGATACGCTGGCTGAATGTGATAAATGATACGCAGGCAGTCAGAAGTTACTTCAAAATTGCATGCTAAAAGTATACAAAATTCAAAATAAATCATCCAAATTAGAAAAATGTTGTAGAGCTAATAGAAACGAAAAATTACTCTTATCAGTTTAACAAAATATTAGATTACGACATTTGTTAAACGGTTAAATATATGCCACGTGTACCATTTCTAAGTGGTGCGTAACAGGGTGCAGCTTCGTTGTACCCATCGTGATGTATATGACTACATCCAGGCCGTCCATCGGTATTGAAGCTCATTTCAGCTGCATGATTCAAAAAATGAAGTAGATTCAAATATCAGATGGACCATGGAACATGAACCCAGTGGTAATTGACCATTAAAAACTTCTCATGTGCCACAAAAGCTTTGGATCAAGATGATATTTGTGTGGTATCTTCATTTAGGTATCTGTGACCTTATCAACAGGTCGGATGGCAAATAAACATTCCGTTGGAATCCATGAAGTTTTTAATGGTGGGGATTCAATAACAACTGTTTTCTGTGGTGTGGTCCACCTAAGACTTGGGTCAGCTTCATTTCTTGGATCATGCTCTAAAACGAGCTGTCAAAATGGTTGGACGGTGTGGATTCAAGGCACATAAATCACTGAGAGACCCACATTCAGGGGTCCAACCCAGCTCATTGCATCCGGGGGATCAAACGAAGCCGCGCCCTGCGTAACAAGAGTCATACGCAGCAGGGATTTTTACTGCAATAACCCTGAGTTGTGGTTATTCTTACTTGAAAGTCAAATTTTTCATCCGGCTCATCTTTTAGACCTTCTGATGAGAACTTAAAATTTTAACAGTCGAGAATGCCCCTCTAACCACTATATGCTCAGGGGATCTATAGTGCCCAGAGGGGATAGGTTGGAGGGGCATTTCCGACCATAAATTTTCAATTTCTTCTAAAAAGGATAAATTGATGAACCAGACAAGAAATGGGACTTTTAGTAAAAATAGCCATATAGCAGGGCTATTGTAGTAAGCATCCCCTCCTCTAGAATCGTCTATCCACCCAAATTCAGTGGATTTAGATACTCGCGCTAGATACCTACCTACCGGAGCGACTTAACGTGCATAAAATCCACACCGTCCATCAGATACACAACTTATTTTTGGCTCTTAATCCCCAAAAATCAAGATGATCCAATACTCATGTGGGCCATCCAAAAAACAAAATTAAAACCTCTAAATTCATATGACATAGCCTTCCTGAGTTGGCAGTCTTTCATTCTGAAGAGCCACATCAGATGAATGGATTGGATGGCATATAAACACCAATTTGGATCCTACACAAAACTAATGGCAGGACGTTCCATCCCCACTGCTTCCTATTATATGGCCTTACCTTAATTTCAGATGATCATAATTTTTAGGGTTCAACCGTTAAAATAAATAACCATACCTGATGGACGGATTAGATCTCACAGAAATATCTCTCTATTTAAGAAATCAACCCAGGAAATATACCTAGCTACGACTCATTTGCGATTATACCGAAAGGAAGAAGATTGCAAAATCCATCTACTCCTCTAGAATCGGGGCTTGCGCGAATTAGGTGTTACCCCGGGAACAGCTTAGTGGGTGTTACTCTAACCGTGTGGGGCCCATATTGATGTATTTTTTTATATATCTACGCCGTTTATATGTTTTTACATATCATTTTACGGTGTGATCCAAAACCCAAGAAAGATCCAAATCTCAGGTGAATCATACCACTAGAAACAGTGATGAATAATCATTAAAAACATTTCGTGGGCCATAAAAGTTTTGGATCAATCTGTTATTTATATTTTCTCTTCGTCAAGACCTTATTGACATTATAAAGAGCTTGGATTGCAAATAAACATTACCAAAACCTTACGATGGGCTCTTTGGAATTTTTAACGGTGGGGCACTGAATCACACTGTTTCTAGTGGTATGGTCCACTTGAGATTTTGATCTGCATAATTTTTGGAACCTTATTTTAAAATGGACCGGAGAAATGGATGGACGGAGTGGATATAAAAAATATAATCCATGTGGGCCATACGGTAGGGGTAACATCCACTAAGCTGTTCCCGGGGTTAAAAATAAAAAATAAAATAAAATAAAAAAAACACCTAATTCGCGCCCCTAGAATCGTCAATCCACCCAAATTCAGTGAATTTAGATACTCGGGCGGCTACACCTTTTAATACACGGACACCAAAGAAGCTGGCCGTGACCGTCACCACCTTCTTAACCGGCGCCACCCTCTTTGCTATCGGTGCGCACCTGTCGAACGTTAACGTCGCCCCTCAGCAAGCTCGCACCAAAGCCCTCAACGATTTCGTCAAGGAGCATTTCCAGAAGTAGTACGGCAAGTGAATCCGTCCGTTCATCTCTCTCTCACTGCAAGTAAATCAATGGCTCTGGTTCCTTCTTCTGCTCCGATCAATGGCCAGCTTTTCGCCGAGGTCAATATGGGCTCGGATTCCTCTGCTACAACGGTTCGAGCCACTGTCGTGCAGGCGTCCACCGTTTTCTACGACACTCCGGCCACTCTAGGTATTCATTCCTTCATTATCTTCTTCTTGAGGAGTTGTTCGATTCTTGCATCTTAACCGTTAAGATAGTGGGGCGTGATGTGGATGGGGCTTGGAACTGAAATTTGGATTGATTGGATGGTTCTGATGTTTGATTAATGGGCATTTACTTGTTGAGTCCAAAAGGCCCAATTCATCCATGAATCCAACGGTTGTGCTAGGCCGCCATCCAATCCAACAAGTAAGAATCCGGTTAGGATTTTGACCCATCAGACGGTTAGGATCGTTTTCTCTGGGTTCTTTTCTGATTTTGACCCATCTAAAGTGGACTTGGCTTTGGAAGTGACCCCTCCAGTATCGAGCTCGGTACTGGTCGGTGCTGGAAAAGCTCTGTGTGCCCCCAACATGATGTATGTGTCTCCATTGTGTTAGCTCTTTTTTAGGGCATGAGCCAAAAAATGAGGCAGATCCAAATCTCAGGTGTACCACACCACAGGAAAAAGTGGCAATTGAACGCCCACCATTAAAAACTTCCTAGAGCCCACTGTAATTTTTATTTGCCATCCAACCTGTTGATCAGGTCTGTGTGAGACCTGGATGAAGGGAAAACACAAATATCAGCTTGATCCAAAACTTTTGTGGCCCCCAAGAAGTTTTTAAGGGTGGGTGTTCAATCACCACTGTCTCTTATGATGTGGTCCACCTGAGATTTGGATCTGTCTCATTTTTTGTCTCATGCCCTAAAATGATCTGGAAAAATGGATGGACGGCGTGGATAAAACACATACATCATTGTGGGGCCCACAGCTTCTTCCAGCTCCGACTAGTACTGAGCTCGGTACTGGAGGGGTCACTACTGAATCCGAGTACATGTAAAGTGGGGCTGTTGATTTTGATGGATTAATTTGAGAGATCTCAATGGCACATGTATTGTGAGCTGCATGTGCATATGTATGGATCATCATACTCTGCTAGCACGTTGTGTTAGACCATGGTCATGGTCCGTTGCACCTCTTTAAGAGTGATCCAGACCATCCAAATTACCAGCCCATTGTGTATGTGGATAGCTCGGAATTTGCACTAATTTATTGGATGATCTTAACCTTCTGATTTTAGTAATTGAATTTGGACTGCGCACCGGTTTAGTTTCAGTGATCCATTTAATAGGAAGTAATTGGATGGTTAGGATCGTTTGATCACTGTTGTTATTGTATTGTGATCTATCCGTAAGGGTCCTTGCAATTTGGATGGTGTGGCCGTGGATCGATGTGCATGTATAACACCTGCACTGTGGATGAAATGTCAGACTTAGCACATAGTGTTTGTCTATCATTGATTCATTATCTTCATGCCATATTTGTAGCTTGTGTATTTGCATTTTCCTTTGCAGTTATGTTTTAGTTGAATGCTGCATTTGGATGCATGTTGTTGACATGAGTAACAATGATTAAATCGATAGTGTGGAAGACCAAATTGCATTTACCTTTTCTATTCTCACCTTCCATTCTAGCCAAAGCCAAATTGTTTGGACAAGCTACGATGTTGCCGATGTAATCTGACCATTCATTTTAAGGGATTTGGCTCCTAATTTAGATGGCCTTTTTTTTTTTTTTTTAATGAATAACAGATATTTTATTCAAAATAAAGAACCAGGGAGTAGATAAAAAAGAAGGCATGGAGATGCCGAGCGCCAATACGAGGATTTCTGAATTTCGAATTACGTTGCTTTCAAGTTGGATTTGAAAGGAATGCAACTGTAACTTAAGGAATGCAGAATGATTGCTTGCCCTCCCTGGAAGCTTTCGCATTACTGCTTTAGGGAGATTCGTTTAATCATATTAATCGGCAATCTAGTGATGTTGCCGATTCCTTGGCTAAGGGGTATATAAGCTCTCTGAATGTTTTCAATATCATCATTGCACTTGATATCGCACTTAGAGAATGGAAATGTTGCAGATATTGTGTAAAAAAATTGCACTCTTGAGGGAAATGTTCAGGAAACTTTAGCAAAATGGTGGAACTTTTTGGTAGAACTTCAGGAAATGTTAAGGGTCCATTTGGGTAGGGGAACTGTTGTAATCAGAATTAAGTCTAATCCTTACACTAGAATTAAGTCTAATCCTGAATTTGGCAGGTCCCATGCTCTCCATGTAGGATTTTTTCCACAACAAAGCAATGCTTTCCTCTCCAAAAATGCAATTAATGAAGTTTTAGGAAAAACTAGAAACACCACTAATTGCATTTATGTGAAGGAACATCCTGGTTTAGTGTGCCAGATCATACGTGGAGGGAATGGAGCCCAACAAAAACAGGATTAGAGTTGATCCCGATTATGCAGGATCCCCTACCCAAGCAGACCACAAAAGACACGTGAAGGTTAAGATTTTTCTATCGTATAACACCGGTAATTTATGTGTGGTTGTTATTCTTGTGAACAGATAAGGCAGAGAGACTGATTGCGGATGCTGCTGCACATGGGTCACAGTTGGTTGTGTTTCCAGAAGCATTTATCGGTGGCTATCCCCGTGGTTCAACCTTTGGTTTTGGTGTTACTGTTCAACTTGGTAGCCGATCGGCCAAGGCAAAAGAGGATTTTCGGAAGTATCATGCTTCAGCCATTGATGTGCCTGGTAAAATTCTCTTTCCGTTTGGCGGAATTATTTGGCTCCTGCTCATCCGCGAATGTACAGGATTTTGTCCATTTGGTTCGATGGTTTGACAATCCAAACCATTTACTTGATGTGGCCCAATATGGATAGGGGATGGGCCGAGAATTTCTGATGTTGGGAGATTCTAACCTTTTGGTTGTTGGAGTACTTTTCGTCGAATGTGGGCACTGCTGTGTTGCGCCTCAACTGTTTAGTCATGGGCCATTGATCTATGGGCTTTAACCAGAAGATTTTTGAGTCATCCCCCATCCTTAGCCGGTCGTGTCAGAGTGTTTGGTTCACTGAACTGCGCTTCCACGTGTACAAATTACTACACATTAACAAACTTTACTTTTCCTGATTAACATGGGCCCATGTAATTCCTCTTCCATTTTATTGATGGTCAGTTTTGGCTTTCAAAGACAAATAGACCCGTTGGCTGATAAATGACTGGTTTTCAAGCATTTCATTTAGTTACTCTCTGAAACCATGCTAAGATAAGTTGAAACACAAATAGAAGGTAGATATTCATGGAAATTAATACCAGCTAGTTACATACTGACCTGCATTCCCACAGATCCTCTTAGTGAATGCGTAAGTACATTATTCATACCTGAAAACCACATATGGCCATATGTATTTTCCATTATTGCTGTATTCCACCAGGACTCATGGAATAGATGGCAATGCTGTCAACAGCCTATGCCAGGGCTGTTTAAAGCCTCATTTGGAAATATTTGGGCCTAGTCAAAATTTTGGTTTTTCTCAGGTGGTGTGTTGTGCGGCTTCACATTTATTTGTCATGATGGCATACAAAATCAGACAGTGGGCCACTTCCTTCCAAATGAAAACTATGGATAAAGCCAAGATGATTCTAGTAGAAATCTGAAAAGGGGAAATTTTGGATCTCCATGAGGTCTATAGATTAGATTGTTGTCGTTTCTTTGAAATATTACTTCCATGAGGTTTGTCCTTTGCATGGTTTTAAAACTCGGAAGAGTTAGCTTGGACATGGTGGGACCTAATCCAGTTCGACACCCCAAGTCGCCCCGAGTCACCCTTGACTTGGGCGAGTCGGGCTGATTTAGACCTGACTTGGGTGACCAAGTAGGCCCTAATTGAACACAAATCAAGCATAATTTGATAGATTAAGGCTAGTTACATATAAATATGACAAAAAAGATGCAAAATGAAAAAAAGTGATGGTTTTCCCCTTCTTTCAATAGTTTCCAAAATGGTCCAGTCTGTTTTGGTTTACTGAATCTCACTCAATTTTTGTGTTTTGATCCGTAAAATAGACCTAGATGTAGTTTAAAGTTAAATTCTAAGCTTCCTTCATGGTAGCAATGAATAAAGAAGTGGAAGAGCAAGAGAAAAATTAAAAATAAGAACTTCCATAATGGGCCCTTCAAGGCCAAATCGGCCTGCAATGCCTGTATCGACCTGGTAATGCATTAACTGTGCTGATACAGACAGACATGTCACTTTTATTTATTTATTTTTAATAACGGACCGATTCACCCATATATTGGGTAACAAGGGTGATTGTTTACTTCATGTAACGGCCGATATGGCTGTAGCCTTATGGTTTTTTAATACCATGTTGGTACTGGGTGGGACTGTGTTGGCATGCTAGTGTTGCCTCTGCTATGGTTTGTTCTATTGCTCAAGTAAAAGAGGAAGGTTGATGTCCGATTGCCAGCCAATCGTAGAATTTCAGTTTTTTTTCTTTTTTTTTTTGAAGCACAAAAAATTTATTAAAAAACTGTATCAAAGCGGGAAAGAATTGTTATTTAAAAGTCCTAACTAGTGATAATCTCCAGAAAAGAGCTATGATTATTCCAAATGTATGTAGCTTGTGTATGCATAACGGGGAGTTGGTGGACCATCTCTTTCTGCACTGCCCCTTCGTTGGTCGCCTCGCTGGCGTCGGTGGACTGTTTGATCCATGCTTGGCACGGAGTATGCCTAGGGACCGCTAATAATTTGCTTTGGTGAATGGCTTTGCTCGGAATTTGGTGGGCCATCTGGGAAGAAAGAAACAATAGGTGCTTTAATAATTCCAGTAAGCCAGTGGCTGGAATTGCCCAAAGAGCAAGAGGGCTAGTCATAAAATGGGTTAGCACTGTTTCATCTTTAAAGGGTTGTAAGTTGGATTTCCATGGGTAATTCGGGTCGCCTCCTCGGCGCTCCTTGTTTGTTGTATTTTCTGTTTTGTTGTTTAATAAAATTTTCATAACCTTTCAAAAAAAAAAAAAAAATTGTTATTTAAAAAGAGCATAAAAGAGAAAAAAATCAAAATTATTAATTTTTTATTTTAAAAATTCTTATTTTTTTGCTAACAAGAATTACCTATATAAAGAGAGACAATTTACACTAGATTTTGGAAGAGAGTCTGCAATCTCATCATAAAATTTTGCCAAACTACATTTAAAAGTCGATCCCAAATTATTGGGAGAAAGGTTAAGATACTGATAATGATGACCAATATTCCCTTAACCCTTGTTTGAGGTTCCACTTACAGGATGGAGTGGCAATTTTTTGGGCTTGATTAACTTATTTTAAGAGTGCCAAGTGTCATGAAACTTTAGTTTCTGAAGTGCATCATTGTTTTCCCTTAGAAAAAGTTAGAACTAGTCACCTACAACCAGTGTTCAAAGTACATGTTTCGCTAGCCGGGGATAAAGAAACAATATCGATATTGCCTACAATCGGAAATGCGGGGAAACATTGGCGAAACATGGGGAAATCAGTAGAAATTTTCAGTGAAACTAATGTAGGGGCATTTTCACACCGAGCTCGAGTGGGGCGGCCTGTGCGAAGCTAGGACCACACTTGGGTTGGGGCAGATCGTGCGAAGTGGGGCAGCTCACGAAGGAGGGCTCGACCGGGGCCTGGCCTAGCTTGGGCTATAGGATAAAAGGATATTTTGTGCCTCCCCCATAAGCTTTGGAGCTTTTGGTGAGTTGGTCGGATGTCCTATGTTAGAAACTTTAGGAGATGATAAAATACCCATGTTTGCATAATTTGGAATAAAAAAATTGCAAAAAGAATACATACATATTAAGTTTCCTTTTAATGGGGGCCTAAAAGCATGTGTTGTCTTAAAAAACTAGTCCAACCATCCCATCTATCTATCCAACCCTCCCTCTAACCATCTAACCTTCCATCCATACATCCATTGATATTTCAAAATATCAACAACACGATATTTCACTGAGAAATTGTCGACAACTGGAAAGGAAACGAAAGACTGTAGTCTCGATATCGACCATGTTGCGGTAATGATAATATCAAAATATCATTGATATTATCATCGACAATTTGAACATTGCATAGAACCATGTGCCCATATAATTTTTTTCTAATAAATAGATTTTTGGCGATATCGATACATTGGCGATGTTATCAAAATATTGTCGATACACTGGCAATACAAGCGACACCTAGAATTTACATAGTCGAAATATTGGTGACACAAGTGACACCCGGAATTTACAGTTGAAAATATTGACAATACATTGGTGATATCGATACATCGTTGATTCCTGGAATTTCTGAGGCTACCAGTGTTATTGATATCGCTGAGCTGGAAATATGGATAATATTGGGAATACTCCGAAAATGCCTACAACTCATTTTTTCAACCATTTTGCACTTGGTGATGTTTTCAAGTGTTTTATAACTAATCACCTACAACCCAATTTTTCAACCATTTTGCGCTTGAAAATATGAGATGTTTTCAAGTGTTAAAGGGAAGTCCTGAAGTTGAAAAAAGTGGGGGTGTGCATACAACTGATTGTAGGGGTCATCCCCTTCATTTTATGTTGCTATCTTCCATAAATGGGTTACTGATATAGTGATAGTGGCAATCTTTGGGGCTGTTTGGATTTGGGCAAAGTTGTGTCCCAACTACTAGCCATGGCCAACCGTACATGTCTATGGTTTACCAACCACCTAGTACACGGGAACCAATGAACTTTTCGACAGGCGGCCATGAAAATGTGACCGTTAGACCATTGATGGGGTGTCTTTGGTGGACAGGTGGAACTACTTGTCAATGACACTTTATAGTTTTGGTGCACATGATGATCATATTTATCCACGTACGTGTGCAAACTATTTCAATGTGCAAGCATCCCACGTGCATATGTGCCACCATCAATCTTCAGGCACTAAAAAATGTGGCACGTGTCAAACAATGACACTATAGTTTTGGTGCACAAGAGGATCATATTTATCCATGCACGTGTGCAACCTATTTCAATGTGTTACGTGTTCTACTATCCAAGTTCAAGCATCCCACATGTGCATAAGTGCCACCATCAATCTTCTTGGACTAAAAAATGTGGCACATGTGTCAGATGTGCATATGCAAATGTGTAAGTGTGCCTCCAACCACTCTTTATTTCCCTACATGTACCACAATCTATCTTGTCCATGATACATGGTGTTTGAAACAAGGGAGGGAACAACTAGCCAGCAACAACATGTCCATGATCAGCTAAGCTTGACAATATGCCATAGATTTCTAGTCATGACACTACTCTTCCCAAATCCAAACAGGCCCTATGCTTTGCTCAATCATAACTTTCAATCCAGCAATTCTGATCTGTTTCACAAAAATCACCAGATGTTCTACTCTTTTTTTTTTTGGAAAGTTACCAAATGATCTACTTTTTCGGAAAAAGCATAGTGTTCTGAACAGGTTTTCATTTTCCTTTGTGTTTATTGAATGTAATTACTGTTTTGAGCTTCTGGTTTATCTGGGCAAAGTTCTGGTTAAAAAAAAAGAGAGCTTCTGGTTATTTAATAGGAAGGCAAATGTTATCCTTTGGATTCTGACCCTTTAATCAAATAATCGCAATGTATGTATGCAGGTCCTGAGGTTGACCGCTTGGCAGCTCTTGCTGGAAAATATAAGGTTTATTTAGTAATGGGCGTAATAGAGAGGGCAGGATATACACTCTATTGCACTGTTCTCTTCTTTGATTCTCAAGGACAGTACCTGGGGAAGCATCGGAAACTCATGCCAACAGCATTGGAACGTATAATATGGGGTTTTGGAGATGGATCAACTATCCCCGTCTTTGAGACTCCAATTGGAAAGGTGGGTGCTCTCATTTGCTGGGAGAATAAGATGCCCCTTTTAAGAACAGCGTTATATGGGAAAGGTAAAACTTTTGACACTAGGCTTTTGCTGCAGTTTTATTTATTTATTATTATTTCAAATGTTAATGTGATTTTGGCACGTCTCCTTCCAGGAATTATTGATTTATTGTCATTTACCTTTTGGTGCACTTGCATGTGTGTGTATATGTGTACACACACCCACGCACGCACACACAACTTCTTGCAAAAGCAAGTGTGCTTTTGGGTGTCCTGATATTGCAGTTGGGTGGAATTGCTTTCCATGTAAGAAAAAAAGAAGCCCCGTAGGCTTTTTAGATGAAACAAGTTGAGTCCTTATTTCTGACTGCCATGACAGAAAGCGGTGGCCACTAAATGGAAAAACAGGCCTGGCCCAATCAAGTCTAAATCACGGCCAGGTTCCAGGCCTGGTCCATTCTCTCCTTCAACTGCTGGTGGATTGAAAACGCTTCCACTGAAAATGTTTGTGTACATCCAAACGCACCCTTAACTATTAGCCCCTGCATCTCTCAATGAGACTGCTGTGCTTTCATAGGCATTGAGATCTATTGCGCTCCTACGGCTGATTCCCGAGACATATGGCAAGCGTCGATGATCCACATTGCCCTCGAGGGTGGATGCTTTGTTCTGTCAGCAAACCAGTTCTGCCGAAGGAAAGACTATCCGCCTCCACCAGAATACGTATTCGGTGGTGCAGATGATGAACTCTCGCCGGACTCAGTTGTATGCTCGGGAGGCAGTGTGATTATTTCACCATCAGGAGCTGTTTTGGCAGGACCCAATTATGAAGGAGAGGCCCTCATCTCTGCTGATCTCGGTAAGACTGCCTCCTTCGCAATCAATTCTGCTCAAATGATTCCTTATTTGGTAAATACCAAAGGCTAATGTGCATGAGTGGGTACACCCATGTTTCATTAAAAATGAGGGAACTAGAGTGCTAGATCCATGGTTTCAAGACTTGGACAAGTCCAATGTGATTTGTCCGAGTCGACTTAGAGTCAATTGGACCCAATACAGTTCAACACCATGAATCACCCTCAACTCGGCCGAGTCAGACCAATTCACCCAGACCCAAGCTTGTCCCAGCTTGATTCGGGACTGTATGAGTTGGTCCAAGTTCCCAAGTCTTTTAACTATGAGTAAATCCATGAGGTTTTCTGATCTTACGGGCATGTGACCCAGCTGTTCTACATGACCACCCACATACCAATGTGGCTTGCATCTGAGGTTTTCAAGCTGTCCATCATGTGAGCTCCATTTCGTGCTCTGGCCCAAGAAAGAGGCTGGTCAGCTTATTGGGCAGACCAGAGTAAGAAAAAGAAGAAGAAGAAATGG
Source organism: Liriodendron chinense (assembly GCA_003013855.2). Classification (NCBI taxonomy): domain Eukaryota; kingdom Viridiplantae; phylum Streptophyta; class Magnoliopsida; order Magnoliales; family Magnoliaceae; genus Liriodendron; species Liriodendron chinense. The sequence continues at coordinate 842,590 of PVNU02002456.1, forward strand.
ATGGCTAAGAAGAATTGAGCAGTGATACACATTCAGTGTACAGGTGTGGCCCACCTGATTCTTTATGGTGCCTGCCTGATGGATAGCTCGATCTGGCATGGGTTTTCCTAGAATTAGCAAGCCTTGTAGACACTATGCAGAGAGATACCATGCATGCACATGAGCACATGCTACAGCATGCAGATGTGGGGTTGTATGGATTTCCATGAAACATGAGGAACTATTTTCCCAATCTGCTCAATTCATATATATGGGTGAAGCTGATGTGCCGATCATCCATGATCGTATGATGATAATACCCATGGTGGGATGGGGGATGTGCCCATATATATTCCAGACTGGAAGATCTGGAACATATAATCTCCCTTTTTGGACCATCTCTGTAATTTTTCTCAACTGTTGATTTCTTGGACACCAGTTGAAGGCCATACAATTTTGAGCAAACCCCTTCAATGGTTGGCCCCCCCATCAGATCAACTACTTTTGGATCACCAAATCATGGGCTCCACTACTACAGAATTGAGCGTAGAAATACACTATTGACAGCTCAATGCTTAGGAGCCAAGATTCAAATTAGAGCTGCAACTTGCCTGATTGACCCAATCCGAGTTTGGGTCAGGTTGTCAAGGTCCTCAGGTCGGGTTCAGGTTGGAAAATGCCACCTGGTATGCAATCAGGTTAGGTTCAGGTTGAGTAAATTCAGGCCGGGTTAGGTTGGGTAGGGAGCAATCACATGTATCTGGGTTGGGTTGGGTTTGGGTTGGGTTGAGCATAGAGGAATTTGAGTTGGGTTCAGGTTGGACACCTCAGGTTGGGTCGGGTTGTGGGTCAGGTCCTCTTGAGGTTGGGTCGGTCTCAAGTTGACCCTAAACCCGACCCAACCCGCCCAAGTTGCATCCTTACTCAAAATACAAGCCTGGCCCCTTTTCTTGTTCTAATCCTAAACATTGCATTGATATTCCAAATGATGTGCAGATCTTGGAGAGATTGCACGGGCGAAGTTTGATTTCGATGTGGTTGGACACTACTCGAGGTCGGACATTCTGAGCCTGACAGTGAAGGACCATCCCTTGAATCCGGTCACATTCACATCTGGAGCTAAAATTGAAGGCTCTCAAAAACCGTAATAGCCTCTTTCAACAGGTTTGCAGTTTGGATCTTTCCTTCCATTCCCTTGTGTGTATGACTACCTAACTACACTTATTTATGTTTGGATGGATTGAAATTGGTTCCCATGTACTTTATCGGTCACCACTGAAACCGGGTCGTGTCACCCTGCATCGGGCCATTTTGGGCTGATGCAGGCCGTTACAGCTGTATCTTTTATGGACTGAACCGGTTCAGATCAGGTGGTACCTACAAGATTCAGACAATACTTGGGTGATTTGATGAAAGCTCTATGTTTTGTCTCTCAGATTGGAAATTTTCACATCGAATTCTCACAAAAAGAAATTTAGATATAGGGGTGGACTCCAGTTTGGGGACCATGGGATGTATGTATGACATCCAAACTGTCGATAAGATGAGTTTGCTTATGTTACTTTCAGAACCCATGAATCAGGCTGATCCGTGAATCATATGGGCTAGAGCATGGGGTACCAGTTGGGAAGAACGCCCCGACTCAATTCACATGTGAGCGTCCTCTCTCACATTGTCCCTGCAGTGTTGCCCACCGAAGTGTTGGATTGAGCTGGTCGGTGACAGTCTGGGGTAATAAGAAGCGACCCGTCTGATGGATGGATTGGATGTCCTGCATACATCACGTGGGCCCCACATCTTAAAGTTTTCAGTGGCCTCATAAAAATATGGTTTCATGGCTACCAGCCTAACCGGACCGTTTGGTATGGGTTTTAACTGACGGCCAATGACCCAGTACGGCCCGCCTGAAGAATAGGAATATGGTAGAGCCATCTCGCCACAGTGCCTGTTGCAGGATGATGTTCAATTGGGACCGTCCATCCAGTGGGCCTATTCATGGATGGGACGTGGTGTTGAAAATCATACCTTCCAGATGAATCATATCCCCACTTTTCATCAGTTATGGGGACTTAATGTAGACCGTCGATGCAATTTTGTATTAGTGATCAATCAGTTGCCTTGAGCGGTGGATGCCCCGTTGGATCAGCATAAACCTGTGCCAGGCGTACGGTGCAGGATGGAGTAACAAAAATAGGTGTTGTATTCATGCAATAAAAAGATTGTACGCCCGTTTGGCACCATGGATTTGAGGAGAAGTGGATTCCATGATATGAATTCTCATCAATTCTAATGCTTCTCAATTCCAGATTTTCTGTTTGGCAGCCAAGATTTTGAGAGAAATCATACATGAGGGAATGGGCGGTTCAAATTTAATCCCACCATATTCCCATCATATTAGTCTCGATTTTAAAATCCATGCTGTTCATCCATTTTTACAGATCATTTTATGCCAAGATCCAAAAAATAAAGTAGATCCACATCTAAAGTGGACCATAAAACAAGAAAAAGTGGAGAGTGAGACCTTTTTGATGCACAAAAGTTTTTGATTAAACTGAAATTTGTGTGGTCCCTTCATCCAGGTCTTTGTGACCTTATCAACAAGTTGGATGGAAGATATACAACATGTTGGGTCCCATAGTTAGGGACACATTATGGTGGGTTCCACGTTGGGAGGATTTCTCCCCCAAATCTCACCTTCCTTCTTTTTTTTTTATTTTTAGAGGATTTGAAAAAGAGCTAAAAAGTGCTTTTTGAATTCTCTGGGATTCCTCTCAAATCCACATCGTCTCAAATCTATGGTGTCAAACAGCATAAAGCAACCGATTTCTCCTCACTTCTCCTCAAATCCATGGTGCCAAATGGGCCATAAGGTTACCCACATTACACCAAATCTAAATGGGCCCCACTTCAGATGGGTCATCAACTAACAAATGAGATGGAGCTAATGTCGGTGAAGAGTCAATGGTCCGAAATGAATAAACACAAGTCCAGTAATCGGAGGTTAAGTTGCTCACATCTATAGTGAGTCCAACAATTTCAACGGCTTGATTTGAGTTACATTATGCCACGTATGCAATTACATAGTTCACGAGTATCAACTGCAACACTCAGCTAAGAGTATTAGATAACCTCTTCAAGGGGGGAGGGCGAGATTCCTGCGTCCTCAATCTCTGCCCGAATGATTTCAACGGTCTAGATCTTTACTACGCAACATCTATAGCCTGATCAACAATTGAGATCAATTGGATTTGATCTTCTCTTCTTATCTCGCTTTGATGTGTGAAGGTAAATGTAATAGAGAGAGAGAGAGAGAGAGAGAGAGAGAGAGAGAGAGCTCTTCTTAACTTGCTATGATGTGTTAATGGAAATGTGCGTTCCATGGAGAGAGAGAGAGAGAGAGAGAGAGAGCTCTTCTTAACTCGCCATGTTGTGTGAATGGAAATGTGTATTCCATGGGGGGAGAGAGAGAGAGAGAGAGCTCTTCTTAAGTCGCTATGTTGTGTGAATGGAAATGTGTATTCCATGGAGAGAGAGAGAGGGAGACCGAATGAAATATATAAATAATTTAGTTCCAACCCATTAGAGGAACATATGAGAGAGAGAGTCAGTGACATATATACATAATTTAGTTCCAACCCATTAAAGGAACATATTAATTACATGACTGAGAAATTTCAAAGCAATTATAGAATTCCAATATTTCCTTATAAAAAGGAATTTCTTTGGAATGGAAAAAGTCACCTCTTTAAAATAGAAAAAGACATGTACAAAGGCATCTTCAGAATGTGATAGGTTGGAATAGGAAAAGACACCTATGAAAGACAAAAGGTATGGTCATGTGGGCCACTGCTATATAATTTCAACAAATTGGCCCCAACCATTGGGTCTCATAGAAGCTTGTGCCCTATTTTGCATGCAAAAGACAAAAACTACATGTTCCATAAATTAGTGTGGAATGCTACTTAGACAAGCTACATCATTGAAATAAATAGACAACCACTTACTTGAATCAATATGCATTTGTGGCATACTTAGTGGATTAATTTGATTTTTTTGCTCTAGTTGATCTTACATGCTAAGATTAGCCTAGCTCTGCATTTTAGGGCTTATGTAAGGAATCGCCTTCAATCTCTAGCCACTAGATTCCCACTAGCCCTGGCCCTCACGTGCGAAATTATAGAAGATCTCCTTTAAGATCAAACAAATGCTCCATTAACCACCACGAAGTAGCCTACTCGCTAAAAATGATGGACCGTAAACAACCCATAAATGGATTCCTTTATCGGACTTGGTCCTCTCTGGCATTGGAGGTCGCCACTTAACCACAATTGAACAGTTTGTTTTCCTGATGAGATTTATTTGGTCCCACATAACTAACAATCGATGGTTGTGGCCTAATGGGTTTATTTTTCCAAAATTTAAAATATATATATATATATAATCTTCTATGTGGTCCATCAAATGAACAGAATAATAGCTCTCTAGAGTGGACACACGACCGATCATTGATGTCAAAAACTCTTTTTTGGACGCCTTTAAACACTGGACCAGGTAGCATAAGCATGTTTTGAATTTTGAAAAGTGGATCCCAAGGTAATGTAACTTGATTTTGTTGGATCAGGCTGGATTTTTGTGTTTACCATTCATCCTAGTTGCAAGCATCATATGAACAGGTTGGAGGCATGTAAACATCACGGCGGGCCTAAGGAAAGTTGAAGCAATTTCCATCGCTAATCTATTTTTATGTTGTGGCCCACTTGAGTTCAGGATCTCCCTCTCCCTCTTGTTTGAGCTTTACATGTGAGCCCACTTGAGATACAATACAATACAAACAAGCGATTATCCATCCATAAAATGGTGAAAAACTTTCATCTTCTGGTAGACTGATGGATGATATGCGGGCACTTAATACTCACATAGATATTGCATACTTGGCACACAAATTGTCAATTTGAACCGTCCAAATGATGGTACCTATTGTAGATGAACCATCCAACCTATCGCACCCAATTTACCTATATCTGACTATCGGATTGGTTTTCGTTTATCAGACGGTTAGAAATGCTCCTATTTTCACAAAAAAGTGACCTCGAATTATAAGTTAATATTGTTCAACCAATCTTATCTTTGGGTTTGTTACTTTGTGATAGTGGTATAATGTTCGAGTTGTCAATATCGCTGCAAGTTTAAGTTTCGCTGACTAAAGATAAAAAAAAAACAATATCATTATCGCCTGATAACAGATGTGTGGAAGACGAGGAAAAATGAGCAGGCAGTGGAATTTTCCACTGAAACTTTAGGAGATGCTTAAATATATATATTTGCATATTTATATAAAAAAAAGAAAAAAAAGAAAAGAAAAAAGAATTACACACATGATAAGTTTTCATTCAATGAGGGCTTAAAAGCATGTGGCTGTAGGAAATCACTCCAATAGTAATCAAAATAAATTTATATAATACAAATACAGCGACCATGTGATAATTAAGACAAGTCAAGCATTCTATTACGATCTAGCTTAACAGCTAGTATAGTCTCGTGAGACCGTGCATGGTCCTCTAAACCATGGCGTTGAAGCCATGGACAACACAAGGGTGACCCATGCGACAAAAATCTCCATTTTGGAAAAATCCCATCCTTTCAGCTGGCAGCTAACAAATATAGCCCCTTTCAACCAGAAAATGGAAAATATTTGATGGCTAGGATCTTTTAATCTTGGATATTTTGGTGTATCGGCCGTCCACGTTCAGTCCCATCATGCCCCATTTTGAATTGGGAGTTATTTGATACTCACTGGAGGTTGATGGTTGATACTCTGGCACTTAAAAATTGTACATGTGGCTCAATTAACTCTAGTATATTGACTGGATTGTGGAACCTATGGTCACTCTTATTTGTGGACACTTGCTTAATGAATACAACCATACAGTATCTTTCATTGTTAACCATTCAATGAAATGCCCGCCAATAAGATGGTTAGATAATAAAATATAACTAGTTCTTATTTAGGGCCCATTTGGATTGTAAGTTACTTAAGATAAGCTACTTATCAGATAAGCTACTTATTAGATAAGTAACTTATCTTGGTTTCTACTTAATAAGTAGATAAGTATGTTTTGGAAACAACATACTTATCATCCAAAAAGTAGAAAAGTATGTTTGGTTTCCAACATCATAAGTAATCATCCATCAAGTCTATGTGGTCCCTCTCACATCCACTGGCCATCATGTGGGGCCAACCTTTAATGTGGATCATTCGTTGTATGGCCATATTAATTTGGGACGTCCATCATGTGGGGCCCACCTTAAATGTGGGCCATTTAGCAATAGGGTCTAACCTTTAATGTGCACCATTCATTAGGTAGGGACCCACCTTTGATGTTGGCCATCCATCACGTGGGGCCTACCTTTGATGTTAGTCATCCATCACATGAGGCCCATCTTCAATATCCACCACCCATCATGTGGTGCCCACCTTTGATGTGGACCATCCATAATGTGGGCCCACCTCCCATGTGGGCCGTCCATCATGTGGGGCCTGCCTTTTAAGGTGGGGCCAAAGCATTTTTACAGTTGGTTTCGGAGGAAACATCATCACTTGGTAGGCCACCTTGCACCACCTTTCTTTACTTCTCTTATATTTTGTGTTTTGGTGGCCCACATTATGCATGTGCTGATTTGGCCATCCATCCATCGGTGGATCGGCCCATTCGATTAATGAGATGATCCGGCCATCCGTTTACTAGATGGGCCACTGTCAGATTGGACCACTACAATGAATGCATCTATCCTTGTCATCCATCAACTTTGGTTGCCATTCTTAGATTGTGGGGCCCACCATGATGCATGTGAGTCATCCACACTGTCCGCCTACCCGGACAGCTCATTGTAGAGCACTGCCCATGGCAAAGAAAATGTAGCATATTCAAAGCTCAAGTGGACCCTACTGCAGTAGCAGTGGGGCTGTGGACGTCCACCATTGAAAACTTCCTTAGGGTCCACTGTAATGTTCTTTTGCCATTCAACTAGAGGGTGGATCACCATGGACAGGGAGTGGGGCCCACCGTTGAAAAGGGTTAGGTCCACCGTGATGTAGGTAATGGGTCCACGTTGTCCACTCGACAGTGGGACCCACGATGATGTATGTATTTTATCCCCACTATCCGATGGACAGTGGGACCTACCTTCGATATGGCCATTCTCATTAGCCCAACCTTTGATGTGGACCATCCATCATGTGAGGCCCACCTTGATATAGATCATCCATCATGTGGAGCCCACCATTATTAATTGCCCATCATGTGGAGTCCACCTTTGATGTGGACCGTCTATAATGTGGGCCCCACCTTCAATGTGGAGCCACCCTTTGATGTGGACCATTCATTGTGTGGGCCGTTCATCATGCAGAACCCACCTTAGATGCGGGCAATTCATCATTATGGCCCGACCTTTAATTTGCACCATTCATGTAGGGCCCGCCTTTGGTGTTGGTCAACTATCAAGTAGGGGTCACCATCAATGTTATTATCCATCATGTGGGGCCCACTTTCAAAATCCATTGCCCATCATGTGGACCCATTGTGCAGCACCCCACACTGTCCATTCATGTGGGGCCTACCTTGATGTTTACCTGCTCACACTGTGCACACCCATATTGTACAAACCCACAGCTTTTCCTCTCTTCATCTCTCCTATACCTCTCTTCAGAGACTTATGAAAAGGTTAAAAAGCTAAGGTGGCGTTTGGTAAACTGAAAATAAGGTTTGAAAATTAATTTAAGTGCTGAAAACTTCAAGTGCTGAAAACTTACGAGTACTGAAAGATCTGTTTGGTAGTTTGTCTGAAAAAAATTCCTGATATCTTAAATTAAGTGCTTTTTTTACAAAAATCTGTTTGGCAAGCACAAACCATAAATGTCTGAAAATTGGCGATTTGTCATATTTACCCCTATTATCTCAATTTCCATCTTTTGTAAAGTATGAGATAAAATATGTTATTGCCATTCACATACATCTCTTAGACATATATTTGAATTGATGGATCATGCATCGTCTTCTTCTTAATAGAACAATCATTACCCTTCGGTTAATGTCCTTGAATTGGTTTATTAAACATTTCATATTTAATTGATAAATGCCAATTTGAAGGTTCGGATCATCTAATATTTATTTATTTATTTATTATTATTATTTTTTTTGCATGATTCATCCATAGTGGGCCCCATGTTAATAGCATTTTTTACAAGTGTGTCATGCCACTAAATTTTTATCATTCACGGCTCAACAGTTGCTACGTTAAGTAATCACGACCATCCGATTGATGGCATTCATCACAACTTTTCCTGTGTTGTCATCCACCTAAGATTTGGATCGCTCTTTTTTTGGTCTCATACCATAAAATAAGCTGGCAAAATAGATAAACAACATGAATAAAACACATTACACCATGGCTTGCCCCACAAAATACTATCATATACAATCCATATATATAACCTGACTGTCTAAGCCATCCCTTCGGCCATCCAAAAATTTTTAAGATGGCTCACCTTGATGTCTATGTGAAATTTGCACTGTCCCACCATTTTAGCATCTTATTTTAGGGCTTGAGCCCAAAAATAGCCCAAAAATGACACTGATCCAAATGTCAAGTGGACCATACTATAGGAAACCGTGGTAATTGAATGGCAACCATTAAAAACTACTTGGGGTCACAAAAGTTTTTGGATCAAGCTGATGTTTGCATTTTCCCACCATCCATGTCTGTGTGACCTACTCAACAGGTTGGATGGGAAATAAACATTAATGTGGGCCCTAGGAAGTAGATTGAAGGCTCAAGTGGACCACACCATGACAATGGGGATTGAAAGCTTACGTTGAAAACTTATTGGGGCACAAAATTTTTGAATCAAGTTGATATTTATGTTTTTCCTTTATACAGGTCCATATTGTGATGTTATAAGCAGGTTAGATGGCAAATAAACATCACGGTGGGTCCTAGGAAGTTTTCAATGGTAGGAATTTAATCTCCACTGCTTCATGTGGTGTTGTCCCCTTGAGCCTTCAATCTTGCTCTTTTTTGGTCTCATGCCCTAGGATGATCAGTCAAAAATGGATGGACAGCATGGATAAAACATTTACATCATGGTGGGCCCTACAAATCCCTTGACAGGATCGTCGACTGTGGAGGCAGCGCGGCAGCACCCAATTCACGCAGTCAATCCGCGTCCGCACCTAAACCGCTTCCAGTAAGCCATGACGCCGATTTCTTGCCAAAGCCACATGGGCAGCTAGGTGCAGTCCACCGTGATGTTTGTGAGAAATCCACTCCATCCATCCTCTTTTTTAGTTCATTTCAGGACATGAGAGCAAAAATCCAAAATTCAAGTGAGACATGCGAGAGTAAATATTAGAGAAAAATGCGTACCGTTGAAATCTTCTTGGGCTCCACATTGATTTTTATATTCCATCCAAACCGTCTATAAACTGTTCATAAGGTCATTGTCATTGGGATGAAATGAAAACACAAAAGACTACATCCTGTGGCCATATGAATGTTTCAACTGTGGTTATTCAATCCCCACTGTTTCTTCTAGTGTGGCCCACTTAAGTTTTGGATCCGCCTCATTTTTCGTCGCCTATCATAAAATGAGCTCACAAAACGTATGGACGAAGTGGATTTCTGATAAATTTTAAAGTGGGCCCTCAGCGCATGAAGTTGTGGAGAGACTTTTGGCAAGAAATCCACCTCCGCAATTCTCGCCCACAATCACAGTGAGGGACAACCTTCCTACATGTGGCACAGTTCCATTAGCACCACCATAATGTATGTGTTAGATCCATACCGTCTATCCATTTTTTTAGATTATTTTAGGTCACGACCCAAAAAATGAAACGGATCCGAATCTCTAGTGGACCACACCACAGAAAACAGTGGGGATTGAATCCCTAACATTGAAAACTTCTTGGGCCACATAAGTTTTGGATCAATCAAATATTTTTATTTTCCTTTCATCCATGTCTACATGACCTTATGAAGAGTTTTGATGACAAATAAATATCATGGTAGCCCTTAAGAAGGTTTCAACAGTGGGCGTCATCATCCCCACAACCTTTTGTGGTGTGGTCCACTTGAGCTTTGAGGTTGCCTCATTTTTTGGCTCATGCACTAAAATAATTTGCCAAAATGGATGGATGGTGTGGATATAATGCATGCATCATAATGGGGCCAAAGAGCTTTGCCATGTCAACCACCCTACTAGTTAGCTCCGCAAAAGCTCAAGGGTAAAGTTGTCATTTATAAAAAAATTTAATTCAAAATCACTTACCGCATTCCACGTTAAGTGTTAAGTTAGAAAAGAGAAGCTTAAAAAAAGTCATATTTTTTCAGTGAAAATTGAAATTAAGTGTATAGTTTTTTAGATTTATCAAACGATCTGAAATAAAAAAAAATCACTGAAAATAACACATTTCAGATCTGAAAATAAGTTTTACCAAAGAGGCCCTAAATTTTTTAACTAAAGTGATTATGTAGTTTTAAGTAAAAAAGTTACTAATCATACATTAAGCTTATATGAAAAAAGTTACTTATCTACTGCTGTAAGTAGAAAAAGTAGCTTATTTTGTGGTATCCAAACCGGCCTTAACGAGACATTTAAACTGAAGCCGATAATATGGACAGTTGAATCGAAATTAATCATATGGCTCATATGCAAATCCAAATATAAGGTGTTCCACACCACATGAAACAGTGGTGATTGAAAACTTGCCATTAAAAACTTATTGGAAGCCACAAAGGAAACAATGTATGTGTTGTATATCTACGCCGACCATCCGTTTTTTCAGATCGTCTTAATGGTACGGGCCGAAGAAGAAGAGGATCCAAATTCCAGGTGGACCACATTGCTAGAAACAGTGTTCATTTAATGCCGCCATTTAATGTCAACTGTTTCTTGTGGTGTGGTCCACCTGAGGCTAGGATCTGCTTCGTTTTTTAATCTATATAATAAAATGATCCGGCAAAATGAATAGACGGCATAGATATACAACACATACACTAAGGTGGGCCCCACAGTTAGGGTCCCACTCCCACCCACATTGGGTACAGCAACAAGTTGTCTCCAAACGGCCGAGGACGCCAATCACGTGCGACAGCCTTCCCTAGGAAAGCTAGGTGGGGGCCACCGTCATGCTTGTGAGAAACCATCCTATCCTTTCGCCGTATCATTTTACGACATGGCCCAAAAATGAAGCAAATCCAAAACTCAAGTGGACAGCACAACAGGAAACATTGAGGATTGAACGTCCATCCATAACATTTATGGCCCACAAAAGTTTTGGATCAAGTTAGACTAGTATTTTTGTGTTTTTAGTTCATCACCGTAAGAATTACATTATGAACCGTATAAATGGCATATAGACATCATGGTGGACCTTAGGGAGATTTCAATGGTAGGTATTTTTCTATTCACTTTTTCCTATCATGTAGCTCACTTGAGCAATGGATCTACCTCATTTTTTTTTTAGCCCATGTCCTAATATGATATGGAAAAATGGATGAACAAGTGAATTTCTCACAAGCATGACAACTGCCCCCACATTAGCTTATGTCTAAGGAAGTTCCTACCGACATGGATACCTATGGGATAATAGTTAAAGAAACCTTAATTATAAGGTCATTTTGGTTATTGGCCCGTTCACATAGGACCTATTATTTATGTAGCCCATTGGGCATTGTAGCTTTTTTTTTTTCCAGACCAAAATGCCTATCTGCCACACCTTTTCTCTCCGTTTTTTGCAGAAGTCGAAAGGGCCTTTTGAGAATTGGGTGTGGGCTCCATAAAATCGATTGTTGGGGCCTCCTCTCGGCCGATCTTATCCGCTCACTTTAATCGGACATCCGTGAACCCATAGAAATGTCATTTCAAAAAATTATTTGGAGCTTTCTGTGGCCCACACCTACATTAACATTGTAAGTTAATTTTGAATTGTTCATCCGGTGTGGTCCATTCGTTATGAGTTTTGCCCTCAAGCTTGGACAGACTGCATGAAATTAAAACCCCTTTCATGTAAATGACTTAAATCTGATCTAAAATTGTTCAGTGAATCCCACATAAGATGTGTGATAGGTTCAATAAATGAGTCCCTTGCATAAGAAAGGTCATTTCACATTTTTTTTTTTTTTATTCTTCTTATTCTTCTTATTCTTTTTTTTTTTTTTTTTTTCGGGAGGGGACTATTTCATCGTTAGGGCCGCTGTTACCTCCGTGTAGAGGTAGGCAACGATCAGGGTCGAGCTGAGTTAGCCCTAGTTTGGTTTGACTCGTTTTTGTACCACCCTAGTTTGTTGATCAACCCGGTTTGGGTTTTAGGCCAACCCATGGGGTTCGAGTTTAGTTTGCTCCAAAAAAATCTGGTTTGGGCCGGGATCGGTTTGGTTGAAAATTTTGAATTGGGTCAGGTCGAGTTCGAATAGATGGTGGCTCTTTTGTTTGTTTGTTTGTTTAAATAGAAAAGAATTTAAAAAGTTAAAAATAACACAAAATAGACACAAAAGTTTCTTTTTACATGATGTTTAACATCCTAGTGCAACTTTAAAATAGACATGTAAGAGCCTTTTCCAAACAAAAGTACACAAGCATAACTTTATAAGTGCAAAGAAACAGTGTGCATTCATGTGTATGTATTATGTATTATCTATGTCATCATGTATATGTATTATCCACGCCGTCCATCCAATTTTACATATCATTTTACGACATGATCCCAAAATTGGATCATATCCAAAGCTCAAGTGGATCACACCACAAGAAACAATGTGCTTAAAATCTACGAGCTGAATTAAACCAAGCTTCGAGCCGAGCCAAGCTGGTACTACCTTGGTTTGAGCTTAGTTTGTTTTTTTAAACAAGCTTGACTCTGAGGCTTGGTTTGGTTTGAACTTCTGGTTGAACCAATCCAAGCTAAACTTTTTCAAACCAATCTAAGCCAAGCTTTAAAAGCTGGTTTGGTTTGTGCCCAGCTCTACCTCTGTGGGACCCACTCCGACAAGCTTCCAACATGTATTCGGCGTCATTCCCTCAATTCTAGCGAGCTTTTAAGTATTTTTTTTTTTAGGTGTTAACTATCATAACTCCATGCAAGTTGTAAATTTCATGAAAACGTGGCTCACTTTTAAGATATCAAATGGTATCCCAAGGAGGTGATTATAAATCCATGTAAAAGTTCATCAAATTATCTTTCCAACAAGTATAAGATCACTTAAATCGAACGTGATCATTTTCATCGAATCTATGAGCGGCGAAATATTGACAAACGACGATAACTTTGAACCTACTTTTGGATAATCAAGTGGGGTTTAAATGAGGTGATTCTAAATCTATATGAAAGTTCATCAAATTAACTTTTCAAGTTGATTTTTGTGTTTTCTCTTCATTCAAGTATTTGTGACCTAATCAAATAGTTGGATGGCAAATAAATATTAGAGTGGGCCTTAGGAGGTTTTTAATGGTGGGCATTTAATCACTGTTGTTTTCTTTTTGTGTGGTTCGCTTGAGATGTAGATTTCCCTCGTTTCTCATGACCTAAAAGTAGTGGATGGTGTGGATAAAACATATTACATCATGGTGCGGCCCACATCACGACCATAGACGCTCCCTACTTGCAAGTTGCAGGCTGCCTCTTCTCATCTACATTAAAAAAGCCAAATGGAGGGGCGCGGATTAGGTACTGCCGCCCCCCATGACCTAGCTAGAGAGGGACGATCCTGTTAGGGGCTCTGTGGGGCCTACCATAATGTACATGTTTTATCAATGCAGTTGTAGACACCCCACCTTCGGCTACACTGTTGGTAGAGATAGCTGGTTGAACGGAGGACCATACCCCCAAATCCCAAGTCCAAACTCAGCCAAACTCACCCTTGTAAGCCCCATTCCATAGCCCAGTTCAAGCCTGAACCCAGTCAACCCAGTCCTAAACACCACCCTGAAAAACCCCCCATAAAAAAGTCCAGTCAAAAAGACCCAAAAAAAGTCAAACTCACTGGGTCAACTCGCTGAGTTAACCCGCTGAGTCAACCCGTCGAGTCAACCCGTCGAGTCAAAACACCGAGTCAACCCGTCGAGTCAAATCACCGAGTCGACCCGCTGAGTCAACTCACTAAGTCGACCAGCGAGTCCAACAGCAGCCCCGAGGGAACGGCCGTACTCGCTGGAAACCGAGGAGCGGCCGTACGGGCGGCCCATGGCAGGCCGCCCGGAAAAAATTACGAGAATGCCCCTCTCGCTGCTATAAATACCCCCCTCCCCTTCTCATTTCAAAAAACCACTCAGCCAGAGAGAGCCCGTCCGTCTGAGTCATCCTTCTCCACCCTTAGCCCATTTGTCCACCAAGGAGAGCCCGAGTGAGGAGAGCCTAGCCCTGGTCCAGCCCAGCCTGACCACTGGTCCAAGCCTCCCAAGCCACCCAAGTCTTGATCCAGCCACTCGAAGCCAATCCTTGCGACACCTCCGTCCACCCAGCTACTCATTTTCCAGCATCATCTCATTTGCATCTAGCATAAGTGCAACATTTACTTTCCTTCCAACCCCCCTGCTTCACTACAAGCACCTTGATTACTCAAGCACACATGCATATGTCTTTATATTAAGCACCTGTCAGTTCGAGCGTATGCTCTGGGCTTGCCCGTTGTTGGAACCTGCCCATCAGAAACTCTTACTGTTCAGACCTGCATTCATGCTTCACCATAAAACACCTTGATCATTCAAGCACACATGCATATGTCTTTATATTAAGCACCTGTCAGTTCGAGCGTATGCTCTGGGCTTGCCCGTTGTTGGAACCTGCCCATCAAAAACTCTTACTGTTCAGACCCGCATTCATGCATCATGTCATTCATGAGAATATACGAGGATTAAATTAGACTTTCAAGTATTCGATCGATTCTGTGAAGTAGAGACCGTACTTCGGTACGGGCAGTGTGTGGGGTGCTTAACCTCTTCCCACCCTGTAACCGTGATCCCTTACCTTGAATCTCTGACCGCGGATCAACAGGAGTCATTTTAGAGGAAGGAATCTTCGGATTCCCTTCTCTAACGTTTCTACGGGGTCTAGCCGACTGTAGATTCGAAGTAACTGGCTAGTGGCGACTCTGATCTTATATAAATTCACTTAACACGACAACCAAACGAAGCCCTCGAGAACGAGGCAAGCCAGTGGCACAAACGGCGATTTCGCACTCACGCATCCTCTTCTTCTTCTTCTTCCGAGAGGGAAAGGGAGAACGACGTCGTGTGGGAGCGCGGAGAAATCGGCGAGGGTCCACAGAATGGCGACTCCGCTGGGGAATAGCTAGTCCCACTAGTCGTGATCCGACTTGAAAACAGAATCCTTCCCGTACTTGAAAGTCATTAATCCTCATACAATCTCATCTGCATAGCATTCTACCCAAACCCAAACTCAAAAAAAATAGAAAATTCCAAAACAAAAAAAAATAGAAAATCCCAAAACCCAAAAAGAGTACAGTCCTCACCATTGCGCCTCCTCGGGCTCAACGTACGCGGAGACAACTTCCCTTCCGCAGCATAATCCGCACTCGAGCTCAGCAAGCCATGTCCGACCACGAAGAAGAAACTCATCACTTCCCTGCTCTCGAAATGACCGAAGCGCAACCTCCAGCGCAACAGCCCGTTGACAACACGCCAATCATACAAGAATTGGCACAAGGAATGAGAGCAATGCAAGAAATGCTCTTGCAATTCATGCAAGCACAAACCACCGCAGCAGCCAACAATCAGGTTGGCCCAGTTCAGCAAGCTCAGCAGCCATGCCGGGTCCTCCCGGCCTCCAGTTCAAATCAAGCACAACCATCGGAGTCTGCCCAAGACTACCGACAGCAGCCATCTCAGCCCTTCGCTATGGGGCATCCTTCTCAATATCTTCCTGCGACGACAAGGCCATCTCAGAGCACCTCCGTTGCAGGAACATCCAGTCAGCTTCCAGTCAATCTTGCAAACAACAATCTCAGTAGATCTCAGCATGTCCCCGCCGATGGGACACCTTTTCAATTCCAGCACATCCCCGCCGATGGGATTTCAATTCAATTTCCAGCAACAGGGACAGCACTGGCGAATGCCCACAATGGGGGTCAGTGTCAAGCCCACATCAATCAGCGGACAGTGGCGAATACCCAACAAGGGGGTCACTTCCCAGCATCTCAGCCTCCTGCAAACAGGAGCACTTTTCAATTCCAGCACATCCCCACCGATGGGATCCCAGTTAATTTCCAGCAATCTTCAATTCAGCAAAATCCAGTTAATTTCCAGCAATCTTCAATTCAGCAAAATCCAGTCAATTTCCAGCAAGTTCCAGTTCAACCTTCAGTACAGTCTCCAGTTCAGTTACCATCATTTCAAGCACAAGCTCATCAGAATCCAGTTCAGTCATCAAATCAATTTCAGCAACCCGCGGTTGCTTTTCAGCAAGCCCATAGGGTCGAAGACATCGACCACTATGCCGAAGAAGAACGTGCCTTATTCCAGGAGGCACCAGTCGCTCGAACAGATCACTCAGGACTGGACGAGTTGCGGGAGCAGTTCCAGATCTTGCAAAATCAACTTCAGCGACAACAAGGAATCGACTTACCTTCGACCAAGTTCAGAGACTTGTGTCCTTTCCCAGATGCTCAAGTACCTCAAAACTTTGAGGTTCCAAAATTCAAAAGATACGACGGCAGCGGTTGTCCCACAGCACATCTCAAGGCCTTCTGTGGAGAGCTGAGTGCAATCTCAGGAAACGAAGGGGCCCTCATTCGATTGTTCCAAAAATCTCTGAAGGGCGATGCCCTAGATTGGTACACTTCATTGGACTGCCACCGCATCAGAACATGGGAACAGCTCTCCCAGGCTTTCGTCGACAGATTCGCATATAATCTCAACATGGCACCCAGAAGAGCCGACCTTGCAGCACTCAGGCAAAGGAGTGATGAAACACTATCAGCTTATGTGGGACGTTGGCGAGCTATGGCAGCCAGAATGCGGACACCCATCGACGATGAAGAACAAATCTCCATGATTGTTCATTCAACATACCCAGGCATATCTGGGTATCTCATCTCGCATCCATATGTGAATTTCTCACAATTGATCCGTGCTGGAGAGCAAGTTGAAGCAGGAATCCGGGCCGGGACGATCTCCCCATGGCCTCATCAAGCCACTCCAGTCAAGAGGAACAGAGTGGAAGGAAGACCTATCGGGCACGGGAATGGAAACCGCAATGGTTCTCCTCCCCGCCCAACAGAGGTAAACAACATCAACACCGCTGCTCAAGGAAATCAACGTGCTCCCCCACAAGGACGTCAACAGTATCAGCAGAATCAAGTTCAGCATCAGCCTCAGCGATATCAGCCACAACCGAATCCTCAGCCACAGCCACCTCGACAACAGCAGCAGTTCAGGGGAAATGGCCAATACTCATACCAGAACAGGCAGAATTACAGGGAGTTCAGGAAGTTCACTCCACTCAGTCAACCACTTAGTCAAATCATGACTACGCTGGTACAAAAGCAGTTACTCACTCTGATGACACCTAGGCCTCCGCCTCATCCTCTGCCTCCAAATTACCGAGAAAATGAGTACTGTGCCTACCATCAAGGACGAGGCCACGCCACTGACCGATGCTATACTTTGAAGAATGCCATACAAGACCTGATTGATGACCGCAAGATCGTCATCTCGGTTCCTGGAACTTCTCCAGCAGCTTCCACCAACATCCTTCAGAATCCTCTGCCTCAGCATCCAACGGACCCCAGTTCATCTCGTGGCCCTGCCGTCAATAGTATAGAAGAAGGGGACCATATCGATCGCTTCTTCTCCCCTATTCAGTCCATTCATACCTACACCTATGAGCCAACAAATCCTCCTCCAGTCTTGCAAGGGGCAAGTCCCTTTCTTCCTTCAATCTCCGAGCCAGTAGTGCTTGAAGGAGCACCTCCATACGATATACCAGCTGTTCAAGGGGCACCTTACAACCATTCAAGATGGGAACCAGTCGTCCTGGAAGGAGCACAATCATACATTGAGCCCACATACGAACCCGTCATCTTGCAAGGGGCAATTCCAGAACAATCCAATCCGCAATGGAAGGATTACACTCATCAGCAACAAGAGCCCGTTGTCTTGGAAGGATCTCTTCCAGTCAAGCCTGTCATATTGCAAGGGGCAAGTCCCGGAGGCATATCAATCACGCTACGGCAGCTCGGACAAACAGAGAAACCTCCTGCCATATCAAGAGGACCAGTATTCATTCCATGGGAGCCTCCTGCCCCAGGAACAGTCAAGCCAGGACCACGACCTTATGTGGTCTATGAAGACAAGCCTCGATACTACCCCCTTCAGCACAGGCAACAATGTAGTCCTCAAGGCAAAAGCTCCATACGAGGAAGATCTGGTACCCACTACGGCACCGTTGCAAGAACCAGTGGTCCTAGAAGGCAAAAGGGAGGAAAACTACAAAGAGGTTCCATGGCACTATCCAGAATGTGCGGAAGTGGGAAACATGAATCCCAACGGGCGTTGCATCCGAAGAGATAATCAAAACAGAGGAGATCCCAAAGGCGTCCTCTCAGGCCTCGGCAGCAAAAATGAAGCCGCCTACGATGTAGCAACTCAGCTCAAGTCAATCCCTGCACAAATCTCAGTATGGGAGCTACTCTGCACATCTCGCATACACCGAGAGATGTTTGCCAAGACCTTGAATGATGCTCATGTCTCCTCCGATACGGCACCAGAAATGATAGCTTTGATGATTGGACAACTCCTGGCTCCACGTGCCATCACCTTCACCGATAATGAGTTGCCACCAGAAGGACGCGATCATGGCCGATCCCTCAACATAGCCTTACGATACAAAGACCTCTGTGTTCCGCTGGTCCTTATCGATAATGGCTCAAGCTTAAATGTCTGCCCACTCAAGACCGCGGAACGCCTGGGAATCAGTCCTTCTTCATTCCGACCCAGCACCATATGCGTCAGAGCATTCGACAACACCCGCCGATCAGTGGAAGGGGAAGTCGACATAGAGGTACAGATAGGCCCGAAAGTCTCCACCATCACATTCCAAATCTTGGATATATCAGCCTCTTTCAACATGTTGCTCGGACGGCCGTGGCTGCACAAGGTTGGAGCTGTGCCATCAACCCTGCATCAACGAGTGAAGTATATCTGTGGAAATCAAGTGATCTCTATCCATGCAGAGAAGGAGCTCATCATTCCTTCCAATGCTACTGCCACTGAACCAGACATCCCGGTCATCGATATCCAGCACTCTGAAGAAGACATCCCGTTTCACAGTTTCGAATTCGAGACTGTGAACTCTATCGCCAATCCAGAATCGATAAGGGTGGACCGCGTCTTTTCACCGGCAGAGCGTCTGAGCCTCAAATACCGAATGAAGAATCACTTCAAATCCAGAAAGGTATCGCTAGTATATAACCAACGCAAGTGGGGACTCGGATACAGGGCAACCTTCATAGACAAGAGAAGGAAGAAATTTCGATGCTCACCCATCCAATTCGTCAAGCCAGGAGAACCTTACAAAGATCCAGGAGGGAACCAACCGACTGCACTACACAAAGGCCTCCCGATGAGCCTAGTTTGGGCCACATGGCCCCCCATTCGATGGGATCAGATTCTCGAACCCTCTAAGCCTCCAGAAGAAGGAGGAAATGATAAAGACGAAGAAGGAAGACAAATACAGCAGCTTCAGGACCAGGTTACTCTGACACCTACTCCCAACCAGGGGCACAACTTGCCCACTTCAATCAACCAGGGGCACAACCTGCCCACTTCAATCAGCCAGGGGCACAACCTGCCCACTTCAAACAGCCAGGGGCACAACCTGCCCACTTCAATCAGCAAGGGGCACGACTCGCCCATCTCATCACCAATTAGCAAGGGGCACGACTTGCCCATCTCTGCAAAGTCAATATCATCAATCATCAGCCAGGGGCAGAAGCAGCCCATCCATTGGACCAAGAAAGGGAAGTGGCCAGCCCTAGACTGGTCTGATGTCCAGGTTCCAAACTTGTGTCTAGCTGTGGAACCAGACGAACTGCAATGCGAGGTAAGTGAT
This sequence comes from Liriodendron chinense, assembly GCA_003013855.2. Taxonomy (NCBI): domain Eukaryota; kingdom Viridiplantae; phylum Streptophyta; class Magnoliopsida; order Magnoliales; family Magnoliaceae; genus Liriodendron; species Liriodendron chinense. The sequence goes on from PVNU02002456.1 coordinate 862,692, forward strand.
CCGGGAGGGACTGAGTACGACTCAGATCTCGAACCTGACCAGCAAGAAGTCATGGTCATTGGGCCAGACCATGATTCTTCACCCAAATCATCAACCCCCACCTCTTCAGGGGAGGAAGTGTGGGGTCCTGAATGGTCATCTGTTCCCCTCACTTTTGAATCAGCCAAAGAGCCATCTAAGGGCTCTGGCTTCCAAAAAAAATGCCTGTTTAGGCAGCGACCGGAACTTTGGAACAAGTTGGGATCAATCATGGTCTGCAATGCCCGCTTGTTCAAAGTCCCATGAATTTCGAAAATCCAAAAAAATCAAAAACTTTCAAAAGCCAAAAACATCTAGTATTTCCATTTCAGAAAAATCTCAAAAACCAAAAAACATTTCTTTCCCTGCATTCAATAGCGTGCCAAGTTCGTCTAAAGAGTCGCATGAGTTTGAAGTCGAATCATATGATTTCGACATCGAATTAGACTTTGAGCTCATGGGTCTGGACGAAGCTCGGGACGAGGAAGATGATGATCCAGCTCCCGAACTAGAGGATCTCCTCAAAAAGTTCGAATCTAAAGCCAATGTTGTAGCCGATGATTTCGAGATAGTAAACTTGGGGACACCTGAGATCCCTAGGGAAGTACGCATTGGAAAATCGTTGCCACCTGAGATGAAACAGAAAATGATAGAGTTCCTAGCTCCAAGATTGTCCAACTTCGCGTTCTCATATGAAGACATGCCGGGGCTCGATGAAGAGCTCGTTGTACACCATCTGCCAACCAAGGCAGATATGAAGCCAGTGAAGCAAAAACTCCGAAGAATGAAGCCAGAATGGGCTCTGAAAGTCCGAGATGAAGTCATCAAGCAATACAACGCGGGATTCTTGGTAGTCTCCAACTACCCTGAATGGCTCGCCAACATCGTACCAGTACCGAAGAAGGACGGCAAGGTTCGAATGTGCATCGACTTCTGAGATCTCAACAAAGCCAGTCCAAAAGATGACTTCCCTTTGCCACATATCGACACTCTAGTCGACAACACTGCAGGATACAAGATCTTCTCATTCATGGACGGGTTCTCAGGTTACAATCAGATCAAGATGGCCGTCGAAGATCGCGAGAAGACATCGTTCATCACTCCCTGGGGAACCTTCTGTTACAGGGTAATGCCGTTCGGTCTGAAGAACGCAGGAGCAACATATCAGCGAGCAATGACAGCACTATTCCACGACATGATGAACAAAGAGCTCGAAGTATATGTGGACGACATGATCGTCAAATCTCGCACAATTGAAGGACACTTTGAAGATCTGAAGAAGTTATTCAACAGATTAGAAAAGTACAAGCTTCGCCTCAACCCTCAGAAATGTGTCTTCGGTGCAATGGGAGGTAAGCTCCTCGGCTTTATGGTGAGCGAAGATGGCATCAGGGTCGACGAGACCAAAACCAAAGCAATCATCGAGATGCCCCCTCCTAGAACAGAGAAAGAAATTCGTGGCTTCCTCGGCAGAATTCAATACATCAGTCGCTTCATCGCACAGCTCACACCTATCTGTGAGCCCATATTCAAGCTCCTTCGGAAGAACGTCCCAAAAGAATGGAATGATGATTGCCAAGTCGCCTTCGACCGCATCAAGAAATATCTCATGAATCCTCCAGTCCTAGTGCCTCCCACTCCTGGACGACCACTATTGTTATACATCTCGGTAGCAGCAGAAGCCATTGGCTGTGTCCTAGGCCAACACGATGAAACCGGGAAGAAAGAACAAGCAATATACTATTTGAGTCGAAAGTTCACCGACTAGGAGACCAGGTATTCCCCGATCGAGAAAACTTGCCTCGCCCTAGTCTGGGCAACTCAGCGACTCCGTCAATACATGATTGCATTCCCTATTCTCCTCCTCGCTCACATGGATCCGCTCAAGTACCTGCTCGAGAAGCCGGCACTCACTGGAAGGATAGCTAAATGGCAGCTACTCTTGTCTGAGTTCGACATCACCTATGTCACTCAAAAGGCAATCAAGGGACAGGCCCTCGCCGATCATCTTGCGGCTCACTCTCTCCTGGACTATCAGCCGCTCAAGACATTCTTCCCTGATGAAGATCTCTTACTTATTGAAGGGGATGAAAAGAAGAAAAAAGATGAGTGGACGTTATTCTTCGACGGCGCAGCAAATTCTAAAGGGAGTGGTATCGGAGCAATCCTCTACTCTCCAGATGATGTCCCTATTCCTATCTCGAGGCGCATCGCATTCGAGTGCACCAACAACATGGCAGAGTACGAAGCATGCATCGCTGGCTTAAGGGAAGCCATAATCTTGGGCGTCAAGAAGCTACGAGTATTTGGAGACTCACAGCTTATCATCAATCAGACCAATGGCGAATGGAAGACCAAAGACGAGAAGTTGATACCATATTATGTGTATCTTGACAATCTGATCGAAGAATTCAAGGAAATCACCTTCTCATACATGCCCAGAGCCAAGAACCAGTTTGCAGATGCTCTCGCCACGCTCGCATCAATGCTCGAGATCCCAAAAGGAGCTTCAGAATGGGAGCTCACAGTCGAAATTCAAGAAGAACCTGCTTTTTGCCTGCAAATAGAAGAAGCCGAAGCTGTCCCTGACAAACCCTGGTATGCCGACATCAAGCAATATCTCGAAACCCAGGAATATCCAGAGTCAGCAACAGTAACAGATCGCCAAACCATTCAGCGTTTGGCCGGCCAATTCACCATCAGTGGCGAAGTTCTCTACAAGCGATCCTATAATCACATCCTCCTCCGATGCGTTGATGAAATAGAAGCTGCAAAGATCATGAAAGAAATACACGAAGGAATCTGTGGCCCACACATGAATGGGCACATGATGGCAAAGAAGATTCTACGACTCGGCTACTACTGGCTCACCATGGAGACAGACTGTTGCAAGCACGTCAGAAAATGCTTCAAGTGTCAAGAGCATGCGAATCAAATCCATGCCCCATCATCAGAGTTATACAACCTGACCACCCCCTGGCCCTTCTCCATGTGGGGACTCGACATCATCGGCAAGATCAGTCCCAAAGCATCAAATGGTCACGAGTACATACTTGTGGCAGTCGACTACTTCACCAAGTGGGTAGAGGCAGCCTCCTACACCACGATTGCAGCATCTCAAGTGATCAAATTCATGAAGAACAACATCATATGCCGGTATGGAATCCCTAACGCTATCATCACAGATAATGGGACCCCGTTCGTCAACAAGAAGATGGATGACTTCCTCAGCAAATTCAAGATCCAGCGTCATCGATCAAGCCCCTACCGTCCTCAGATGAATGGTGGGGTAGAAGCCGCAAACAAGACAATCGTCAGGATACTCGAGAAGATGGTCGTGACCTATCGAGATTGGTCAGATATGCTCCCATATGCACTTTGGGCCTATCGAACGTCTGTACGGTCTGCTATGGGCGTTACTCCTTTCGAGCTTACTTACGGAATGGAAGCAGTCCTACCAGTCGAGGTGGAAATACCATCACTTCGGGTGTTATTAGAAAGCGGAATTGAAGAAGGAGAATGGCAACGGGCCAGATTCGATCAGTTGCAGCTAGCAGATGAAAAGCGCATGCGTGCACTAAGTCATTCACAGTGCTATCAGAAAAGGATCGCTCGGGCTTACAACAAGAGAGTCCGAAAAAGGAGTTTCAAGGTAGGCGACATGGTCATGAAGAAGATTCTATCGTCGCACCTTCCGGATCCTAGAGGAAAGTTCAAACCCTCGTGGGACGGGCCACTGATCATCAGAGAAGTACTTCCCGGAGGCGCCCTCAGACTCACCAGCATGAGAGGGGTGGATCTTCCTGAGCCAACCAACGCCGACAACGTGAAGATCTTTCACGGGTAAGTTATTCTGACCTTATCAAAGGTTACTTTAATAGAGCTGAAGTCAAGAGGTCAAAGCTGAGACCTCTGAGAAATCATTTCCGTCCACCAACAAGTGTTTCAAAACAAAAAAAGGATTAAAAAAGAAAAGACAAAAAAAAAGGAGAAAAAAAAAAATACAGAAAAAAAGAGAAAAAAAAAGGAGAGAAAGAAAAAGGGAAGCCAAAGAAAGGCACTCAAGAAAAAATCAACCCAAGAAGAAACACAGTCATCCATCCATCCATCTCAGAGGGGTCTTTAGCAAAGACCGATAGCTCTATCATCGTAACTTAGGATAAGGGCTGAAAGACTGCCATCGGCCGGCAACGACGGATTCCCGACCTCTAGCCGCCGCAGTTATCCAGAGATCCAGAAAAGAAAAAGAAAAAAAAAAGAGGAAAAAAGAAAATGTGTGCCTAAACAAAAAGGGCGGAGTGAAAACCCGAAAGGGCGCTCCGAGTAAAAACAGTGGGCATACAGCGGACTTGGTGAAAACCTGAAAGGGCGCCAAGGGTAAAAACAGCATAGCTGCCAAGGGGCAGGCAAGATCAAACACCCGGGACGTGGTGAAAACCCGAAAGGGCGCCACGGGCAAAAATGACGGGAAAAAGCCGGCTGTGGTGAAAACTCGAAAGAGCACTACAGGCAAAAATGGCTCAAAATAAAAAAAAAAGAAAAAAAAAGAGAAAAGAAAAAATAAAAGTGCAGGTACCAAGAAAGCAGACGGTCCAGATCAGTTCAAGCGGTTACAGTTCAAGAACAAGAAGAAGCGCAGTCAGGAGCGAAGAACTCTACAGACTCTGACAATCTCAGGAAACGAGAGTTTCCATTGCCTACATCTCTAGGGAACCAAAGGATCAAGCAAGTCGAATCTCGAGACATCGGTCAAATCATTGACCGAGCCCCAATTCTGATTCCTATATCCTGACACAAAATCCAGACACACTCACAAGACAACTCATGGCACAGTAGATTTTCAAATAGTTCTCTCTTTTTTTTAATTAAATGCATCATATTTCTTTTACATATAACATATCACCTTTTTCAAAAAATACAAAAATGCATCATCATCAATCATGTATGCAAAAAAAAGGAATGTGCAGGTGGCCAACATAATCAATCTCTACCCTCCTCCTCGGCCACATCAGGTGAGTCCTCTGACTCATAAAAAGATAGTCTCGCTCTCAACCTGCTCACCTCCATACGCAGGTAATGCACCTCATCGTGCTCAAGGGTACGGATCGCTGTCTCCTCTTCAAACAATCTCTGATTGGCAGCCAATCTCCTCGACATCATCTCGCAATGATACCGAAGTGCAGAGATCTCAGACAGCAGATGGCCATGAGTGGCCAAAAGGAAGCCAGGATCGACAAAAGGGCGCTCCTCAAAAGGTTCATATGAACCAGATGAAGAGCCAGCATCTCCAAGAATATCCTGCTCATCCTCATCAGCAGTCTGGTGCCAACAAGGGATACGTCGATACAAAGACTGCTCAGCAGCCCAGTACTGATATGGGGCGGTCGCCATCGGAAAAGTCCGCAGCTCGAATCCCAACAAATCAGCTGTCAAATAACTCGCCCAGGAACAATCAATCCGGGTCCTGAAGTCAGAAGATCTAGAAGGGAGTACTCGACGCCCGATACCCGTGAAAGCGAAATGAGGAACATCCTGCTCATACCCAAACTGCCGCAGGAACCGGATCGGATGGTAGGAAAAGTAGGATCGAAAGCCTACCAACATCAGAGGATGGCGGTGTGCATCGCAAAGCACTGGAGGAAGTGAAAGCCAAGATGACTCCCAACGAACGTTCCAGTCACGAAGTTCAGCGAACATCCTGCGATACAAGGGCTCGCTCATCCTAGCCGTATGCGGAAGGAACTCCAGGATATAACGCATGATGTCAGAGCCCGGGATGCCAGGAAGAGGTACAGGAACGGTCAGAGAAAGACGTTCCCATAGCCATACCTGATCACAGAAAGTAAAAGAAGTTCAGCTAAAGCAAAACAATTCCTAGCAAAGCAAGAAGAAAAAAGGTGCAGAAAAGATACCTGAAGAAAAGCACAACAGCCGCGAAGAACACGAGTGCGGCCCAGGGCACAGTCGGTCAGCCCATCGAATAGCTCGGCCAAGATGAGAGAAATGATCCCCTGCCGACGGACAGCTAGGCTCATCACCTCAAAAAGCAAAGGAGTCTGGGACCTGCGCCATCCCGAGAACAGCACCTCAGCAATCAAACAGAACATCAGTGCGTTCCGAGCAAAGGTGGAACCGGCCGTACCCTGAGGACCCGAAAAAAGATCATACAGCAGGTCCAAAGAGAACACTACAGCATCCTGGCCACTAGCTGCAGGCCGAACAAGATAGGGGATCCCAAACCAGTTCTACGGTGTAGCAGTCTTCGGCGATGTCTTCGGCGAGAAGTACTGAGTATAATCCAAGGGTAAGCCTGTCAAGCGTGCAAGCTCCTCCAAAGAAGGCCCCACCTCCATATCGTTGAACGCAAACAAGTTCAACGAAGGGACCCAGTCAATCAAGGCAGCTCCGAGCATCCTCCAGTCAATGTCAACTCTAGCCATATGAATCAGACTACCAAAGCCATAAGACTCCAAATCTCGAATCTCATAAGCTGACAAGCTGTCAAGCCAAGCAAGCAGTCGTGGCGAGCAAGAAGAACGAGGAAGCAGCTGACAAGTCCTCACCAGTATCCCCTCCAGCACAAAAGGACCAGAAGTCAATAATGGCTCATCAAGAATCGGAAGGTCAACGGGCGAAGGAGAAGGAAAAGCTGGAACCTCTACAGACTCGACAGCCCCTGACCTGCCCTCAGTAACGGCTATGTCTGATATAGCCGCATCACTATCTGAAACTGTCATAACCTCAGCCGCATGGGAAGACTCGCCCACCTCATGAACAGAGTGCGCAAAAGACCGACGATCAGGAGAAAGACAATACTCCCCATCAAAAGGGCTATCAGTGAAGATCACGCCGCACATCGTGGCACCCTGGCTAATCTGACCGTCGAAGAATACATTTGAACCATCCAAAAGGGTCCCGGCTACCCCAATCGAAGAATCAACGGCCAGATCCGGACCTGCGGCCCTCTCCAGTAGGAAATCATGAATCCAATCATCATCCTGGCCGATCGAAGGGATCATCGAGGCATCCACACCGTCCATCATCAAGGGGACATCATCAATGATCACATCAAGTCCACCCAAAGAAGTATACCGCACATCCTGGCCCTCATCCAGAGCATCCAAACCGTCAAAGGTACCATCTGAGCCATCCATACCATCCAGACATGAGATCAGCCCATCTATGTCCCTCATAGTCCCATCATCACCGTCCATCACATCATCCATGGGGCCCACACTCAAGGGATGCATAGCCTCACCTATGTCCCATCCCATCATCCCATCTATACCATCCATTCCTCCCATGATGAAGGTCCCATTCAAATCTGAAAATTCAGCCATCCCACCATTAATGGAGCCATTCAAAGCTCCACCAACCACCATCCCTAACCCCTCATCAATGCTTCCATTCAATGCCCCATCTCCCCCATCCATTAAAGACATCTCCCCATTATCAAAGCTCAATTGAAAATCTGAAGTGTGGGACCCACCTTGGACAGCCCCCACAGCCCCCAAATCTCCACCATCCATTGCCCAAGAAAGGACAAACCAAGAAAGAGACAAAAGGAGAAAGGAAGATGAGACAAGAAGAAGATTCATGGCTGGAATCGAACGGTCCAGTACAGGGAATGTGGGGACAGCAGCAACAGACAGCAGAAGATGTCCGAACCAGAGCCAGCCCAGGCCGCTCAAGAGGCGAGCCTTGGGCGGCCTGCCCTGGGCCGCCCGTACGGACGCGGTTCCCCTCTCTCCGCGGGATTGGCTCCAGGACTTTTGGTAGGTGAGGCTGACAGTCCACGTCAGCAGATGGCGCTCCGTGGGCCGCCCAAGGCTCCGGTCCACTCCAGATTTCTACTGAAGATGATCAAGATCATACAAAAGGTGCCCCACTGGTCCAATCATGAAGCAATGTGACCGGAATAGGGCTGATCAAGCCAAAGAGAAGGAAAGGTGATCAAGTGGGGGCCACAAGCAATCCAATCCATTCAAAGACTAGATCATCATGATCCAAACCATTGAAGAACCTACATGAGCCATGAAACAACAAGATCAAAGGTTGATCATCACAAGAAGGGCCAGAATCCAAGATCTAATCATCAAGTGGGCCCACAAAGCCAAATCAAGCGATCAGAGACGTTCAAGCCATCATCCACACCATGAGAAGCATTCCTAACCTCACAAATCATCAAAAGAAGTGCCCCAAAGTAAAGCTAAGGTCTCAAGTGGGCCCACAGGGCCGAATCTATCAATCTAAACCATTCAAGGGCTAGATCATCAGGATCCAAACCATTGGAAAGCTTACACAAGTCATGAAGCAGCAAGATCAAAGGTTCGATCATCAAAGGAAGGGCCAAAATCCAAGATCTAAACATCAAGTGGGCCCACAAGGCCTAATCAAGCAATCTGAACCATTCAAGTCATCACCCATGCAACTAAGCAGTCTCAAATCATGAAGGAATGAGTCAAGAGTCAAAGCATACAGACATCACCAAGGAATTTGGGAGAAATCAAAGCCTGTATATTCATCCAAAAGAGCTTGATACAAAAGGGGACAAAAATAAAAGTACAAGACCATATAAAGCAGAGCCAGCTACAAGTCACCAACATAATCATCATCGCCCCTCCTCGCGTCCCGCTCCCGACGATAAAGATCCATCAAAGGAGCAGTCACTGAACCTCCAGCATACCTGCGACGGCCACCTGGAACATAAAGCGAAGGAAGCAAAGGCCCCTGGCCAAATAGCAGATACCACTCGTCATAATCACGATCCGGGATCTTGAAACGGAAGCCAGGCTGGCCCACCAGAGCCTCAACTCTCTCATCAGCTGGCATCCGAGCAGCTGGAGGAGGTGCAGAACAGGGGACCCGAGCCACCCCAGTGACTTGCCGAAGCAATCTCTCTCCCAAGTACCATTGGAAGGACTCAGCGTCAGAAAGCATAATGCGGAGACATGAAGCATCATATGCCTCCACGCGCTGGGGTGTGTAGTAGAGAGGGAAACTAGCATACGGCATCCGGGCAAACTGCAGCAGAAGAGGTTACCACGATCAGTTACAAGTACAGTACAAGGACAAAGACAAGCAAGATACTTACGTCCTCAACGGTCAGCCCGTCTATATCAGCACGCCAATTATCTCCGGGAACTCGGGAGTTTCGCTGACGATTCTGCTGATGCCAGTACATGTGGCGATACTGAGCGGGTTCAATGTCATCTCGCATCCTCGGCGCAAGATGCGGAAAATGGTCATAAAAGCAGGTCTGGATGAAAGTACATTTAATGATCAGAGAGAGAAAGGAGGCAAACGGCTCCAAAGAGGATGAAAGAAGAGGTACCTCAACAACAGGCCAGAAGCCTGTGAAGGATCGGCTATGCTGACAGGTCTTGTCCAGACCTTGAAAGAGACGGGTCAGGATGGCCCCATTCCAGTTATAGGGGTGATGAAGATCCTCGACTAAACGAAGAAATTTAGGATCAACTCTCTCATTCGCATGGCAAAAAAGAAAGGATCCAAAAGCATAAGTGATCATGGCCCGCGCCTTGTGGAGGGCCTCTCGCTCGGTGGTAGGGACGACAGAAGCAAAATTGTTATAAAACCATCGCATCTTCACTTGATGGCCTTGGAATTCACCCTCAGGAGGGACGTCACCAACAAGCCGTAGCCAATCAGTGGAAGAGAGGGGAGCTAGAGAGCTCACTTGAGGGACAATTGCCCCATGAAAAGGGAAGCCTATCTGCATGTAAATATCTAAGGGGGTTATTCCCCATTCTCCACAAGGAAGCTGGAAGGTGTGGGTCTCATCCCGCCACCTCTCACAAAGGGCCGCAAGCATCATGCGGTTGGCGTCGTTGTTATGGAAGCGTAGGGTGAGGAGGCCAGCAAAAGGAGTACCATCTAGTACTCGCTCAAGCAAGGGCTGTGGCTCCTTCATCCAATTGTCCCAGCGATCCCTGGTACCCTCGACCCTTGATGGCAGGAAGAGGTTGATGCTCCATAGCTAGGGAACACATGTGGTCCCCCCGGCGGACAATGAAAGCAGGATCATCCTCGTCAACTACTTGGTGGCCCCTGGTACCATCCGCCATGGAATCCTACAAGCTTGGCAAGGTAAGTCCCTATCCTTTACCCATTAAAATCCAAATTCTCATCCAAGAAACCCATGGGATTGGACTCACATTCAAATGCAAAATCTAAAGTCCAACTCCATGTGTCACTTAGGATATGTGTTGGACCCATTGGAAAAAGTAAGGCCTGCCTTAAAGAAGGTGGCATGGCATGCCTCAGGTAAGAAAAGTCCATCATCCAAGGACACATTTTGGACAACAAATGCACTCAAGTGCCATGAGATCAACTAAGGATGAGAGTCCTACTGCACATGAGAAGTTCCTCTTCAAAGTCCACATGTGGCCAAGGATTGACTCACTTTTATGCCAAGGTCATGATTCTCACTTAGGATGTCTCCATCTTTTTACACATATGCATGGACAAGTGGGGAATAGAAAGGAAACGGGTCCCCAAGAGCAACCCAAATGCCTCATCTCAATGGATTGGAGAAAGCACATAGCCCACTTGAAGAACATGAGGACCCATTCATGGGTTAACCATGGGCAACCTTATGTGCCTCATCTTGATGAAAGTTTTGACCATGAGAATACAACAAGGAGGTCTACCCATAAACATATGAATCAAAGAAGCTAAGGGTAGAAAGTTGATGCACATAGCCCACATGAAGAATCAAGGTTGAAAATGCCCATGAAAAGGCAAGTTTGGGCCACTTATGTGCACCAACTTGTTCACCAAAAAGGGAGACCATTTGAGCACAAAAGAGCATGGCTTGATGAGTCACCCAACCATCATGAAAATGGATAAGAATGTTACACATAGCCCACTTGAATATCAAAATCCAAAATGTCCCAAGGCATGGGACAAAAATGGGCAACTTATGGGTATCATTCTTTCCTACAAATGGAAAGAAAAACCACTCATACTTGAGAATGATGGTGGATGACCCACCAGGCCCCCAAAGAAAAGATCAAGGAGCCATGGTTGTATGGATAGCTCACTTGAGAATCATCCATTTGAGGTTGATAACATCTAAGGGAAACTCTTGAGAATTACATTCCTACCACAAAGGAAGCCATTTGAACTTAGTGAGATTGTGGGAATAACTCACTCATGGGACTTGTAGATGGTCAAGTAACTCAAGTCCTCCATCCATCAAGAAAAGAGCATGAAAAGAAAAAAATCCACATGGACAAAGTATAGTGGGGCACACATGGTTCAAAGAAGTGCCCAAGTTTCAATGAAGGCCCAAAAGCCCATCCACATGAAAAACTCCAAGGAGCCCACCACACTTTGTGCAAAGATGTACATCATAATCAAAGAAATAGTGGAAGACTTGGGCTACTTGTCCATATAAGCCCACCTAGGAAAACTAGCCCATTTGAGATCCAAAATGAAGAATGGGCTAGCCACCTTGATCCATACACATGTAAAGAAAGAAGGGGTCACCCAAAGTGAGCCCCATGAGCCCAAAACTTAAGATGGGCCCTACCATGCCCATGGGCCCAAATCTTGAAAAGAAGAGGGAAAAGAAAGGATAGTTCCAAAGGAAAAATGACAAAGGCAAGAAAGCATGAGGGAGCCCAAAATGAAGCATTGGGCCCATCAAATACACCAAGGGCCATGACTTCACTTTGAGCCCATTTGATACACATGAAAAGAGGCCCAACTCCCATGAAAAAGATAGAGTATTTTGCCATGCACACTTGATGACATGGCAAAGTTACTCTTTACATGCACATGGAGGGAGTGTGAAAAAAAAAAATGAGGAAATGGAGAGCTTGCAATGTCCTTCTCCATGCACCACCTTTGAAAGACTTGAGATCTAAGAAAAGATCAAGAATGCTTGGGCCCACCTTCACACCCGTTTGAATAGCTACATGAAAAAGGAAAAGGGTCATGAGAAGAGACAATGAAGATGGAAAAGGACAAGAAAGAGAAAGGAAGTGGTCCATACCTTTACCACTCACCAAAGAAGGACCACCTTGCTGTCCCAAGATTTCTCTAAGGCCCACCACTTGAAAAGAGCAAAGGATCACCAAAGAAGAGAGAGGAAACTTGAAGAAAGAAAGAGTATGAGAGAGAGAAGAGAGAGATTGCACGTTTGAGGGGGGAAGGGTGTCCCATGTTATATAGAAAAGGGGAAGGCACCCTTTTACCCAGCCCCCTGAAGAGACCAGGAGGCAGAGACCGGGCGGGCGGCCCATGGGAGGCCGTCCTAGCCTCCACCTACTTGAAACGACCTCCCTCTCCCTCTCCTTGGGAAGAACTCCTCCTTGGGAAGGGTGGTTGCAAGTGAATCTTGTACCTCCATGTAAGAATGAAGTGATGGAAGAAAATGGTGAGAAAAAAGAGGAAATCTCACCAAAATCTCATCTCATGAGAAATGGGTGAGAAATTGGGTGGATGATGTGGAAAAGTTCCATGGAATTTCCAAGAAAAAGAAAGGAAAATTTGACTTGGTCAAACAATGATCTCAACCATCCAAAGGCATGACCAGATGATCCAAACCATTCCAAGAAGAATCCCAAGAATCTCCGCCCTTGATTACTGTTCACATGTATGAGTTTTTGGTCCGAAGACCTTAAACTACGTCGGGATCGACATCCCGAGAGATTTTCAATAAAAACCGGCATCAGTCTTCTTCAAGATCTGGTGGCTCCGGACATTTTCAGAAAATCAAAAAATATATACATCACTTGTACAGTTTTTGGGTCCGAAGACCTTAAACTACGTCGGGATCGACATCCCGAGAGATTTTCAATAAAAAACCGGCATCAGTCTTCTTCAAGATCTGGTGGCTCCGGACATTTTCAGAAAACCAAAAAATATATACATCACTTGTACAGTTTTTGGGTCCGAAGACCTTAAACTACGTCGGGATCGACATCCCGAGAGATTTTCAATAAAAAACCGGCATCAGTCTTCTTCAAGATCTGGTGGCTCCGGACATTTTCAGAAAACCAAAAAAATATATACATCACTTTTACAGTTTCGGGTCCGAAGACCTTAAACTACGTCGGGATCAACGTCCCGAGAGATTCTTAATAAAAACCAACATCGATCCCAGCCTTTCAGGCCAAGATCTGATGATCTGGATCATTTCGAAAAAAAAAAAAAATGTGTTTGTCCCCCCCTTTTACTAAGTCTGGGTCCGAAGACCTTAAACTACGTCGGGATCGACATCCCGAGAGATTTTCAATAAAAGCCGGCGTCGGTCTCGTTTGCTCAAAGATCAATGACTCCGGACATTTTCAAAAATCATAAAAATATATTACCAGCCCCGCTTTTAAAGTTTTGGTCCGAAGACCTTAAACTACGTCGGGATCGACATCCCGAGAGATTTTCAATAAAAACCGGCATCAGTCTGGATTGTCCATCCGCTGACACCGGACATTTTTCCAAAAAAAAAATATATATATATATATATATATATATATATATATATATATATATATATATAATGTTTGCCCCTCTTTTGTACAGTTTCATGGTCCGAAGACCTTAAACTACACTGGGATTAATTTCTCGGGGGACCTTTCTCGCTTTCAACTAAAATCCGGCATCGGCCTCGACCGTTGGGATCATGGTTCGATAACCCGGATCATTTCAAAAATACCAAAAATATTTTAAAGCTTTCCATAAAAACCAGTATCAATCTCGATTACCCGAGTTGAAATCTGGAACCTTTTCAAAAAAAAAAAAAAATAGATACAATATAAAACAAAAAAAGTTTTCATCACCAGTTTTGATCCATCAATTTATCCCCAATGGTCCGAAGACCGTAAACTACACTGGGATTAACTTCTCGGGGGCTTTCTTTCCTAACCTGTTCCAGGCATGGCTGACACTTGATCGTACGGGTGTCTGGAATCTCTTAAAACAGGTACGGGCTGTGGCAGGCGGAACTCCGCAATCCTGTTCGTGTTGAACGCACTGTGATAGACAACCTTGATTTGGAAGTCGCTGTTGAAGCTGACGGATGTTCCCTGTTCCTAGAACTCATGAAGGGGATTAAGGCTGTTGGGAGGTGAAGCTCACCCTCACGGAATTGTGAGCAACGTAAGACCCCAAACTGGATTGACTAAGGGAAATGTGAGGATGTGGCTCATCTTGTGGCCGAAGGAGTCCGTCGGACGATACGTGGTCTATGTGCATTGCACATGAGGAACAGGCAACTTTGTGGGTGTGTTGACTGAAAACCCTCAAAATCCCCTCATCCGAAGATGTAAAACTACGGCACTTAACTGTGTGAGACTCGTCTTGCTCGCTGACGTAAAATGGATCGGGTGCCTTACCAGCAGTAGAAGCTGGAAGTGGATGGAAATTCCACATCTTTTCCCTGCATTTCAGAAAAATCACAAAATACAAAAACATTGCAAAATCACCTCTTCAAAAATCACAAAAAATATTTCCCTTGCTTTCAATCATAATATTGTCAAAAATCACAAAAAATGATTTCCTTGCTTTCAAGAAAATTTTCAAAAAAATCACAAAAATATTTCCCTTGCTTTCAATCAGAATATTGTCAAAAATCACAAAAATATTTCCATCGTTTTCAAATCAAATATCTGCAAAAATCACAAAAATACTTCTCTTGCTTTCATCAAAAATATTTCAAAAATCACAAAAATATTTCCTGTGTTTTCAATAAACTGATCTCTACCCTGACCGCTCAGGTAAAGATTCGGACCACATAAAAAAAATCACAAAAATTAGCATCCCCAGCACTACAATTCAGGAGTCTTGAACTCCGCTCACTTCACAGTATGGGATGACGGATCCAATCGCCCGCAAATTGGAATCTTGACCAAAACGGGCAACCAAACACCATCTCAATCACATGTATGCCCAGAAGAACATCTTGAAGTCGAATGATATCCTCGTACATTCTCATTAGCAAAGAAACAGCATCTTGGGACGATGGACCTGATCGACCACGGGTCGGGATCTTGACCAACCCGCTGTCCAAACCTCCGTATCAAAAAGAAAAATCCCCAAGGGAGTACAACCCTGTAAGCAATAAGCTCAAAATTCTCTGCATCTCCAGCAAAAGCAAAATCATCAAACTGAAAGAGAATGAGCCAAAGCCATGCATTCATCATGCATCTCCATGCATCAGCATCCATCGCATCAATCATCATGTTTACCTGCTTTCAAGATAAAAGTCGGTTAGCTAAAAGACCCCACAGGCATCCCTAGTGGAGGCACATGCGAACCAGATTTTCATTTCAAAAAGACAAAAAAAATATTTCTATTTGCAAATAAAAACCCCATGGAGTATCACTCCCCAGAGTGGGTGCCTTTTCAAAAATCCAAAAATATTTTCCAGTAGAGCGTTCTGCCTCCAAAACACCAGGAGATCTTCCATATCTCTGGGTAGGAGCCGACGCAAAAATCAAATAAGATCCGATGTCTCGCGGTTTCCCCGGAGACCATCGGATCCAATGCACTCAAAGTATGATCTAACTGAACTCCAGTGTCAGTGCGGTCGTGCCACATGCCAAGATACGAAAAGATGAAAGCCAAAAGGCTCGGTCACAGAAACCATTTGAACAGGTGGAAACGATGAATTGTAACCCAAGTATCCAAATCAGCAGATTGGGTGGAAAGAGTTCACCCGCACATACCTAGGCGTGGATGCCTGAAGTACCTTGACTGAGTCCAAGTCGGCGTAGTAGAATCCCGTAAGACTATCGGACGCAGGGCGTCTAACCACTTTGACAGTCAAGCGAAACAAGTACTCCTGGAGTGATCTGGGAAAACATCAAACATCACACAATCAGTCTCAGGGTCAGCATCCTCGTAAGACTAACGGACGCAGAGGCTCTGCTGTACCTTTCCGATGTTAGTACCGATCGGGAATGGAAGGGTTGCGATTGGGTACCCAGGTTGCAGCAAACTGCAGGGACAATCGCAACGTTTTCTCCAAACTCTCGCGGTATGTGCGAGTTATCAATTTCCAGACAATCAACTGACTCAGATACAAAGGACAACAAAGATTCCAGACCACAATCAAGGAAAGAATGAATTGCAAACCAAGCATCAAAACCAGCAGATCGGGTGGAAAAGCCCACCCGCACATACCTAGGCGTGGATGCCTGAAGTACCTTGACTGAGTCCAAGTCGGCGTAGTAGAATCCCGTAAGACTATCGGACGCAGGGCGTCTAACCACTTTGACAGTCAAGCGAAACAAGTACTCCTGGAGTGATCTGGGAAAACATCAAACATACAATCAATCACAGGGTCAGTAACCTCGTAAGACTGTCGACGCAGAGGCTCTGCTGTACCTTTCCGATGTTAGTACCGATCGGGAATGGAAGGGTTGCGATTGGGTACCCAGGTTGCAGCAAACTGCAGGGACAATCGCAACGTTTTCTCCAAACTCTCGCGGTATGTGCGAGTGAGCGATCTCCAAACGATCAACTGGCACAGATGCAAAAGCAAGCAAAGATTTCAGACCATGATCTATGAATGACCGGGTCAGAAGTGGGGTGTCCACTCGCTTTGGCATTCGGTTGCACGCAACCTCTGCCAAAGAGGGGCATCTGTAGACACCCCACCTTCGGCTACACTGTTGGTAGAGATAGCTGGTTGAACGGAGGACCATACCCCCAAATCCCAAGTCCAAACTCAGCCAAACTCACCCTTGTAAGCCCCATTCCATAGCCCAGTTCAAGCCTGAACCCAGTCAACCCAGTCCTAAACACCACCCTGAAAAACCCCCCATAAAAAAGTCCAGTCAAAAAGACCCAAAAAAAGTCAAACTCACTGGGTCAACTCGCTGAGTTAACCCGCTGAGTCAACCCGTCGAGTCAACCCGTCGAGTCAAAACACCGAGTCAACCCGTCGAGTCAACCCGTCGAGTCAAATCACCGAGTCGACCCGCTGAGTCAACTCACTGAGTCGACCAGCGAGTCCAACAGCAGCCCCGAGGGAACGGCCGTACTCGCTGGAAACCGAGGAGCGGCCGTACGGGCGGCCCATGGCAGGCCGCCCGGAAAAAATTACGAGAATGCCCCTCTCGCTGCTATAAATACCCCCCTCCCCTTCTCATTTCAAAAAACCACTCAGCCAGAGAGAGCCCGTCCGTCTGAGTCATCCTTCTCCACCCTTAGCCCATTTGTCCACCAAGGAGAGCCCGAGTGAGGAGAGCCTAGCCCTGGTCCAGCCCAGCCTGACCACTGGTCCAAGCCTCCCAAGCCACCCAAGTCTTGATCCAGCCACTCGAAGCCAATCCTTGCGACACCTCCGTCCACCCAGCTACTCATTTTCCAGCATCATCTCATTTGCATCTAGCATAAGTGCAACATTTACTTTCCTTCCAACCCCCCTGCTTCACTACAAGCACCTTGATTACTCAAGCACACATGCATATGTCTTTATATTAAGCACCTGTCAGTTCGAGCGTATGCTCTGGGCTTGCCCGTTGTTGGAACCTGCCCATCAGAAACTCTTACTGTTCAGACCTGCATTCATGCTTCACCATAAAACACCTTGATCATTCAAGCACACATGCATATGTCTTTATATTAAGCACCTGTCAGTTCGAGCGTATGCTCTGGGCTTGCCCGTTGTTGGAACCTGCCCATCAGAAACTCTTACTGTTCAGACCCGCATTCATGCATCATGTCATTCATGAGAATATACGAGGATTAAATTAGACTTTCAAGTATTCGATCGATTCTGTGAAGTAGAGACCGTACTTCGGTACGGGCAGTGTGTGGGGTGCTTAACCTCTTCCCACCCTGTAACCGTGATCCCTTACCTTGAATCTCTGACCGCGGATCAACAGGAGTCATTTTAGAGGAAGGAATCTTCGGATTCCCTTCTCTAACGTTTCTACGGGGTCTAGCCGACTGTAGATTCGAAGTAACTGGCTAGTGGCGACTCTGATCTTATATAAATTCACTTAACACGACAACCAAACGAAGCCCTCGAGAACGAGGCAAGCCAGTGGCACAAACGGCGATTTCGCACTCACGCATCCTCTTCTTCTTCTTCTTCCGAGAGGGAAAGGGAGAACGACGTCGTGTGGGAGCGCGGAGAAATCGGCGAGGGTCCACAGCAGTCCATCCATTTTGATAGATCATTTAAGGGCATGAGCCCAAAATAGAGGTAAATTGAAGTCTCAAGTGGACCACAACACAAAAAGTAGTGGGGATTAAGTTTCTACCATTGAAAAGTACTTTGGTTGCAGAGAAGTTTTTGATGGATCTGATATTCATGTTTTGCCTTCATATAGGTCTACGTGACTTTATGAACAGGTTGGATGGCAGAGAAACATCATGGTGGGCCCTAGGAAGTTTCCAACAGCAGGAATTTAATCCCTGCTCCTTCCTTTGGTGTGGTCCACCCGAGACTTCAATCTGCCTCTATTTTGGGCCCATTCTCAAAAATTATTTTTTAAAATTGATAAAGCAGTGTGGATAAAACAGATACATTATGGTGGGCCCTGACAGGACCGTCCTTCTAGTTAGTTCGTTCCTGGTGGTAGGGTTTTTTCTAGGGTTCCAAAACCCTAATTCCAATTAGCTTAAAAAAAACCCTCTCAATTTTCCAAAATAGTCATCAAAACCCTAAAGAGAAAAGGAATGCTTTAAGGTTTTTTTCTGCCGACGGCTGCGATTGATTCGCAATTAGCCCACAGGATTCTGCAACAAGTACGGAAAATTACTCTCTTACACTCATCTTTTAAAAAATGAAATGAAATCTTTTTTTTTTGCCCTGCGTCAAATCCTCGCCGTCCATCACCTAAAAGACCCTTTTTTGGCCGTTGATCCTTAAAATGGGATGATTCAATACTCAGATGGGCCACCCAAAAAAACAAAAACCTAAAACCTATGAATTCACATGGTATGGCATACCTGAGCTTTATAATACCTTTCTTTTTTAACTAATCCATTCATCCTGATGAGGCACATCAGATGAATGGATTGGATGGCATTTAAACATCAATTTAGGTCCTACACATAACTGATGGTGGACGTTCCATCCGAACTGTTTCCTATTCTGTGGATAATTTAAGTTTCAGATGATCATGAGTTTTGGTTTCAACGGTTAAAATAAAGATTCATACCTGATGGACGGAGTGGATCTTACCAAATATTTCTCTATTTACTAAAACAACCCCGAAATATACCTACATCACCATTCATCTACAATTATCCGAAAGGAAGAATAAGCAAAATCCAACTACTCTCCTCTAGAATCGGGGATTTTTACTATATTATCCCCGAGGTGTGGCCATTTTAACTAAAAATTCAATTTCTTATACCATCTTGCCAAAGTGGCCTTTTCACGAGAATTTGAAATATTTGTGGTCGGTTTTGCCCCTTTGACCAGCTGTTGACGTACGGAGCTGCTTTTCGCACGGGGCTTTTTCTCAAGGGGATTGTGGGGCCCACAAAATCATCAATTTTGGCCATCGGATGGCCAATCTGATCCGCTCATATGAAATGGGGCATTTTCAAACCCACGCGAGAGGTTTTTGCAAATCCGATAGAGGCTGTATGTGACCCAGAATAACGTTAAGGATTCTCATTAGTACAAATTATTATTTGCACCAGCGTGGCCCACCGGTATTGACACTTTCCTTGAAATTTTTGACAATGACTCGTAATTAAAAAACTTTTTATATGAATGAATTCGATTTGTCTTCTCACATCCAAGTTGCCCCACATAAGATCACGTTTGTAAATGGTGGGGCCATTGACGCAATGCATGGTGAAATGGATCCATAAACCTTCCAGTGAAACACGTTGTATGGGATCCACCACATTCTTCGTACGAAGAAAGTGAAAAAGTTGGGTTTGGAGGTCCCACCAAGGCAATGCATGCTATCCGTTCATCAACGACGTCGATGGACTGTTCTCCTTCCCTCTTCGTCTGACTTTGGTGGTTATCATCCGATTTTTCATGATGCACGTCCAAGATAATGGCTGTAGTAGATTGTAACAGAGAAGAAAGGTTGGGCCCACAAAAATAGTCCGCTAAATAAAAATAGGTAAACCATCTCTTTAACTGATTCTCTATGTAAATGTTAATGTGGATGGTAATGTGCATGGTGAAATGGAAAAGTGTAATGGGTGGAGGCTCAAATATGGGTTGGATTTCCACTGAGTACTCAAAACTCCATGTGCTAACTGGATTCCCACTGAGTATTGTGGAATCCCCCCTGGAACTGGGGATTCTCACTGGGCATAGTGGATTCCCACTGAACACTATGGATTTTCCCTGGCACTGGGATTCCCACTGGCCACTGTGGATTCCCGCTGAACACCGTTGATTCCCCTGGGCATAGTGGATTCCCACCGAACAACGTGAATTCCCACCGAACAATGTGGAATCCCCCATGGCACTGCGATTCCTATTGGCCCCTGTGGATTCCCACTAGGCATTGGGGATTCCCACTGGGCATAGTGATTCCCATTGAACACTTTGTATTTAACCTGGCACCGCTGATTCCCACTGGCCACTCAGGATTCCCGCTGAGCATTGTAGATTCCCCTGGGCATAGTGGATTTCCACCGAACAATGTGGTTTCCCACGTGGCACTGCGGATTCCTACTGGCCACTGTGGATTCCCACTGAGCACTATGGAATCGTACTGGGCATTGTGGATTCCCCCTGGGCATTAGGGATTCCCACTGGGCATAGTGGTTTCCCCCTGGGCTCAGGGGATTCCCACCGAGCAATGTGGATTCCCACTGAGAAAGGTAAATCCAAACGCACAAGGTCCACCGCCATTTGACTTTATGACATGCTCTTTTAGTTATGACATGCTCTTTTCTTAGCTGTCAAAACAAGGCCCTAATGGGTGCTATAACAAGAATGATACTCTACATTGGGCATCCACATTGGCATTGGGAATCCATTGTTTCAATTGTATAGTTCTTAGTTCGACCACGGAATGCATCTCAACATCTTCATCTCTACAACACTCAATTCATAAAAGTATCTTTTAAGGCTTACAACCAAGCTTTCTCGTATCAGGCACAAGAATCGTTGAATATGACAGTTACGCAGCCCATATGCTGTCATTATGATGGTGAGCTAGTAAACGAACGAGGAAGGTGGAGATACAACGGTGGCGATTCTCAGTTTATCATGGTGAGCAATGAAATAAGATATGAGGATCTTGTATCTAAAATTCACAATGTTATCGGCACGACACATTCGGAATATGAGCTTAGAATCAAGTTCGTCTACCCATCGCCTAACTCCATATCACTTCGTCCACAACCGATCAGATATGATGACGATGTGGCGGCATATATGTTTATCTCCGCTCAGAACCCGAAAATTCATATACCTATGTTTGTGGAGAAAGTCAGACATAAACGTGTATTTCATGATCCTGTGGCGGTGCATTTAAATGAGCCTATACCAACAGTTGATACGGCCGTATATAGAGAAGACTGCACTGACATCCATTCAACAGTCCGTGAAGACGTCATTAGTTCATTACGTGGGGCACGTTCAGAACTTCCGCGTACGGGCAGTTTCGAGACACCGGAGCCAACAGCATGTGCAGTTATACGTACTTCACCGAGTGGGGCATATCACGAAGATCCGAGTTTGGACAGTTTCGATGCGCCATCGTTCCGAATCATTCATAGCGAAGACAACGCGCACATTCCTTCACCGGCTACTACAGATATTCGTCATCGACCATCGACTTATGCAATTCAAGAAAATCCAAGGTTGGACAGTTTCGAAGCGCCATCGTTCCGACTCATTCATAGCCAAGACTACGCGCACATTCCTTCAGCGGCTAGTGCAGATGTCCATACTCCATCGAGTGATGCACATCAAGATGATCCTCCTTTCAGCAGTTTCGATGCGACATTGTTCCAACATATTCATAGCCAAGATTATGCGCACGTTCCTTCATCGGCTAGTGCAGATATCCCGAGTCCATCGACTGATGCACTTCGGGAAGATCCGAGTTTGAACAATTTTGATGCGCCATCGTTCCGACTCATTAATAGCGAAGACTATGCGCACGTTCCTTCCAGGGCTCATGCTGACATCCCATGTCCAACCACCAGTAACCGTAATCGCCTTTTAGAGGTTCTTGAGACTCCAATGGATGTCATGTTTGAGCGAGATGAAATAACTCCACAGGAGATACTTGACCTCGATGCGGCATCAATGTACGTGAATTGTCCGGTATATCATGATTTTGTTGATGACCCAAGTGAGTTAGCCGTTGGACAAATGTACAGAGACAAGGCTCGGCTACAGTTCACGCTTTGTAAGTTTGCGATGCGAAATCATTTCCAATATAAGGTATTGAAATCAAACAAACAGAGGTACACGATTAAATGTCTAATTGATAGTTGTGGTTGGAGGTTGCATGCATCGTTGTTGGACAATGGTGGTGCTTTTAAAATAAAGACATATCGATCAGAACACACATGTAGCCAATCCTCCGATGCAATCAGTTATCTCCATGCAAGTTTTGCGGATGGTAGTCGTGGTAAACGTAATGCAGCTTATGAAGGTACAGGAAGACATCATCGTCAAGCAACGATTAAGATATGTACGAAGATTGCTGCAGAGCGTATGAGGAATGGCACAACATGTAGGCCACAAGATGTACAATTTGGAATGGAGAAAGAATTCAATGTCGAGGTCAGTTATATGAAAGCGTATAAAGGTATCGTAGCTGCAAGTAGTGTGATTATGGGGTCATTTGAAGATTCATACAAAGTACTCCCTGCCTATCTCCATGAATTGATGAAGGCAAATCAGGGTACGGTAACGGACTTACAACTAGACAGCGAAACGAATTGCTTCGAGAGATGCTTCATTGCGCTAGAACAATGTATTCGAAACTTCCGGTTGTATTTTTGAAAAGTTTTATGCTTGGATGGGGCTCACTTGAAAGGGAGGTATAAAGGTGTACTGTTCACCGCAACAGCGTTGGACGGAAATAATCGCATTCTCACGGTATCATATGGGGTTGGTGAGTCAGAGAATAACAGTAGTTGGCTTTGGTTCCTTCAAAACTTGAAGCGGGCAATTGAGCCTCTCCCAGAGGAGATAGTTATTATATCGGATCGTCATGCAGGTATAATCAACGGGGTGAAATCAGTATTCCCTAACGCAGCTCATGGTTATTGTGCACACCATCTCCTCTCAAATATGATGCATCACCATAAGGATGAGTCTTTGAAGAAGTACTTTTGGGCGGCTGCTAAAACGTGCCGAAAAAGCAGTTTTAATGATTTGATGCACATCATATCAAAGGCCAACCCTGCCGCATTTGAATGGCTCAATAGTGTAGATAAAGAAAGATGGGCTTTTGTATTTTTCCCAAGCAAGAGATACAATATGATAACGACAAACATTGTTGACAAGTACGAGCTCGATCGTTACAATTATTGTTCCCCCTTCTACTCAACAGCAGTTTACAAAGTGATGTATCGCGATTCCATATACCCAGTCCCTGATGTGAGTCAATGGGACACACCTGAAGATGTAAGGGTGATATGCGATAAAATTCGTCACCCGAATGAAAGAAAAATTCTAGGAAGACGAAAGAAAATGAGAATTACAAGCCTAGGTGAGGAGAGACCAACCGTCAAGTGTTCCAGGTGTAGACGAACGGGTCACAATCGGATGACATGCACCTACCTTCCGGCCATTAGCTAGAATTTATTACTACGTGTTGCGTTGGTTACTTTTTGCATACGCAAAGCCTCACTTTGTATTTAATTTTGTATGTATCTTTTTGTAAATCCACATTATGTCATATAAACATTTTGTCTACGTAATTTACTACTTGAATGGAGAAAAGCATGTGGTTGTGTATGTGTATGTATATTTAACGCTTGTCGCTATCATAGTTTCCCGTGCCAAAACACATAGGGCCTGTTTGATTTTTTGGCTCAACTCTAATTATCTTGTAAATGGATAATGATTATTTACCTAGGTAATTACTGCATCTTTCCCAATGAAGACAGTGACACTTACTTTTCTTAATGCTAAAATTGAAAATTTTGTGCAATAAATATGGGGCCCACCGTGATTTATGTGGCTTATCCACACCACCCATTTCTTTATGCCCGTTGAATTTAAGGCGTGAGCCAAAAATTGAAGCAGATCCAAAGCTCAAGTGGACCACACCACATGAAACAGTGGGAATTGAGCGCCAACCATTAAAAACTTCTTGGGGTCCCTAAAAGATTTGGATCAAGCTGATATTTATGTTTTCCCTTTATACATGTCTGTCTGACCCTATAAACCAGTTAGATGATGACTAAACCTCAAAACGGGCCCAATGAAAGAAACAACTTTCAACGGTGGACGAATTAAGGCCACTGTTTCCTTTCGTGCGGGCCATTTGAGTGTTAGATTTGCCTCATTTTTCGGCTCATGCCCCAAAATGTGCTAATAAAAAATATGAACAGCGCTGATATATCATATACATTACGATGGGCCCCACGGATTTAAGTCAACACTTTTGGACCGATTCTCGAGGTGGAATTACTCACCTATATTCAATCAAGGTGAAAAAGTAATAATTACCCATTTACCAAGTATTTACCTGGATCATGAAAAATCAAACAGGCCCATAATGAAACAAATGTATTTACTTGCGTTGAAAGATAAAATTTGTGGGGTCGGATCACGGGATTCACAGAATACATCCGACTGCAGTGACATGTGAAGATGAGATGTGACTGGTGAAAATTAGATTAGTAGGGTACAGGTAAGTACAGTCACGGGTGAAGAAGATGTATGATCACGTGGGATTCCATGACCCCCTTATCCAGTCCCTACCATTTTCGAATCCTCCAATTGTTTAAAAAATGTCACGAAATGGTCATGGCTGGCATCATCCCAACCTACGTCCACCTCCTGGAGACTCCTACCGTATGCAGGAAAGGAGGGCCGAGTGGGATCGTGAAATATGCAAGCTAGAACAATGGACGACTATTTGTAGGAGATACAATCTTCCAGTGCCTAGACGACAGTCAGTGAACATGAGGCGTGATACGTTGGCAGAAATTGATACGGTATTGGGAAGGCTGAGAAGGGAGATCAGAAGGATGGTAAGTCGTGTGTCGAGAGTGTGGATGGATGGTGTGACGACGGATCTCCAGAATGCATCCGAATCGGATATTTCAAATGAAAGTGACGGGGATTTATCGAATTTTGAAGATAAATAGTCATCGTTTTCCTTTAGATAGCTTTTTAAACTCGTGCTTATTCTTCGGTAAGTTGCTATCATATGTGTATTTGGACAATCATCTGTTCTTGAGTATTTATTGTATCTGGGCTTCTTTTTTTTTCCAGAATTTTTTTAAAGTTCAGAGGAAAAACCGCTCCACCAACTTTGACTAACGATTGATGACGCCGTTAGCATGTAGAAAAGGTCCAAATTGCCCATCTTTCGTTGTAATTTCACAATCATACCCCATTCAAAGGGGTTGGGCGTGCGTAAGATGTGATGGGGCCCACGGACACTACCTATGAGATCGATGCTGTCCATATATTTTGCCATTTCGTTTTAGGTCACAAGCAAAAACAAAAGGGGAAGATTTGAATACCAGGTGTACCACACCAGAAGAAATAATGGTGATTGAACGGCTACCATTGAAGACATGTGATGGGGCTACGGACGTTTCTGATCAAGCTGATATTTGTGTTTTCCACAGGGCACTTCGGATTCCCACAGGGCACTATGGATTCCCACATAGCACTATGGATTCCCACAGATCATTCCCACAGGGCACTATGGATTCCCACAGGGCACTTGGATTCCCACAGGGCACTATGGATTCCCACAGAGCACTATGAATCCCATAGGGCACTATGGATTCCCACTGGGCACTTTGGATTCCCACAGGGCACTATGGATTCCCACAGAGCACTATGGATTCCCACAGATCACTATGATTCCCACCGGGCACTATGGATTCCCACAGGGCACTTGGATTCCCACAGGGCACTTTGGATTCCCACAGGGCACTATGGATTCCCATAGGGCACTATGATTCCCACAGGGCACTATGGATTCCCACAGAGCACTATGGATTCCCACAGGGCACTTCGGATTCCCACAGGGCACTATGGATTCCCACAGAGCACTATGGATTCCCACAGATCACTATGATTCCCACAGATCACTATTGATTCCCACAGGGCACTATGGATTCCCAAAGGGCAGTATGGATTCTCACAGGGCACTTTGGATTCCCATAAGGCACTATGGATTCTCACAGACCGCTTTGGATTCCCACAGGGCACTATGGATTCCCACAGATCACTATGATTCCCACAGGGCACTATGGATTCCCACAGATCACTATGATTCCCACAGGGCACTATGGATTCCCACAGGGCACTTGGATTCCCACAAGGCACTATGGATTCCCACAGAGCACTATGAATCCCATAGGGCACTATGGATTCCCACAGGCACTTTGGATTCCCACAAGGCTCGTCGCCTAAAATGAGATGGCCTATTCAATGAACGCGATCAAATCTATGTCATGTAAAAGGAGCTGGGTAGATGAAAGCATGGCATCTACTCCGACCTTATCCAACAGCAAAAAGTCAGGCCTTCGCAAAAATCCGCTGTTGCAGCCCACACATGCACTCAATCGTCATTACATAAATCAATATACGAAGATCCCAAAATGGGAACAATTCATTTAAACATTCCATCCCATGTCGTTAAATTGTTCCCCCAGCTAAAACACATCAGAAAACAAAAGCATTTATCCAACACTTAGAATATAACAAACCCAGCAAAAAAAAGAAAACTGAACTAGGATCCTAATGATCCAAAGAAGCCGGGGATGGAGGTGGCGCGTTCTCCTTCTCGATGCAGCAAAGGATCTGCTGCATCTTCCTGTAGAGTCGCTTATTCCAACGCTCCTGACGCTCTGCCCCAGCCGCCACCGCTCGCTCTAAGGCTACAATACGTTCTTCTAAGCCGGCAGTGGCCCGGTAGTCTTCATCTTCATCTTCTGCCACATCCTCTCCCTCCTTTGATTCATGTTCTTCTTCGCTCTCTGACTCATCTAAAAGTCTGGCATTCGAAGGTCCTGCCCTAGGACCTTGTGGGACATTATCCTTTAACCGTCCCACATTCTTTGTATTGATCTCATTAAAGTCAACTAGGCGCGAAGTAGCAGTAGCAAGTCCAAACTGCTTCGCCAACTGACATGCCAAGCGCCCAAATGGCAAATTCAGGGGTCGTGATGTGGAAATGGGCTTCAGCATTTGGGTCAGAACAATAGAGGGTAGGCATACCATCTCCTGCTTACCCACTCTATACAACACCTCAACCATGTAAGGTGTCAACTCAGTTTGGTTCCCCGCTCGCGGATAAACATCGTGGACAAAAATGTGATGCAGCCTACGGAACACTGGCAACAGATTGGACGACCTCAAACAATTTCCTTTCTCCCACTCCACGTAATTGCCACATAGAAACTTCGTATGTGTGCCTCTCATATTCCGACGGTCCGGGTCACCCTCCTTCACCACGACTCGACCACATGACACCCCGATGGCTTTAGCAATGACATTAACGTCAACTCGGCGTAATATCCCGTTAACCTCTACATCAAACATCGGAGGATCTGATCGTGGATTCCTACAAGCGGAATAGAATTCCTCCACCGTTATGTCGTTGGCGACCGAGGTGGGATGGAATATGGGGGCCCATCTGATGTAGGACGGGTTGCTGACTATTTCATGGCCCAGATGGACCAAAAGAAGACCGGACGGGGCCGAAAGTGATCCGGACCGTCAGGTCCATGAATCGGTCGTATCTCACAATCCAGAATGAGTTACGGGACGTATAATATATCAATTTGGGGTAGCTCGAGCTACTTTAGCCAACCAACCCCGCTACGCCGGGTTGCCCAATCCGGAATCGCGAGAATCGACCGTATCGACGGTCATTAGGCTAGTTTATTTTCGTTTTTACTATTTATAGTAAGTTTTAATTCGATCATAACTTTGCATCCGTATGGTTTTAGAGTTAGTGCCCAACATGAAAAGGGCTTAGAATATTTCGTAGAACAGCGTGGTTGAGACCGTTTGAAAACTTTCTATTTTTGGCCGAAAACCAAGAGTTCTAGTAGGATTGAACGACTTCTATAAATAGTAAGTTTACTATTTATAGTAAGTTGCGTTTTCTAGGAGTTTTAGTTGGAGTTGGATTTTGATACTTCACCTAGGGTTTAGTTTCCTATTTATATGCATTGTAATTCCGTTTTTATTCATTCAATTATCAATTATTCAATTATTCGGAATTTATTTCCTCTTTTTATCTTTTATTTCTTCTCGTGGATTCGAGAAACTATCGGTTAGGGAGACGGTGATCGACCTACCACGTCCTCCCTGCGTCATTGGTATCAGAGAGAGGTTTCTTCCTCAGGACGATGACCTCTAATGAAGGGATGGATCCTCATCCTAAGGACGGTGCTCCAAGGGACTATCTAACGGCGACAGCTTTCGAAGCAGCGCAACGGGAGAACCGGTTGATCCTGCAAGGTATACAGGCAACCCTCGACCAGATTGCAGCATCGCTAGCTCCGCTTCGAGCCCAAGGCGACCAACAACCACCAACCGTTGCTATACGGGACAATCATGTTATCCGTAGAGCACCCCAGGTGGATAATCGTAGGGCTACACCAGACGATTCAGAACCAAGCGATGATGAGGTCGAAGACATTTTGGTACGACGACCTGCGCTAGGGAATGAGCGTGTGGAACGAGCAGAACGAGACTATCGGGGCAAAGCTGATCTTCCCAGCTTTAATGGCCTACTTCGAATAGAAGAGTTCCTCGACTGGCTGGCAGAGGTCGAGCGATACTTCGACTATATGGAAGTGCCGGACGACAAGAAGGTAAAACTAATTGCTTATAAATTTAAATCCGGTGCTTCAGCATGGTGGGAAAACCTACAGGTTTCTCGCACCCGTCAGAATAAGGCACCCATCCGAACATGGCCTAGAATGAGACAACTTCTTAGAGCTCGATTCCTCCCTAGCGACTATGAACAAATTTTGTTCCAACAATACCAAAATTGTCGTCAGGGAAATCGAACCGTAGCCGAATATCTTGAAGAATTCCAACGATTGGCTACACGGAATAATTTATCGGAATCAGAGGCACAACAGGTATCACGATTCATTGGTGGATTGCGATTTGCAATCCAGGATCGAGTCCAGATGCATCCGGTATGGACGTTGAGTGAGGCCAACCAATTGGCCACTCGAGCAGAAACACAGTTGTCACGGCCCCCTGCTCGACCCTATCCGGCAACACGAAATCCCAACACCGAACCCACTCAAGATACAACGCTGGCCAAAGGCAAGGAGCCTATAGGAGGGCGTCCTCAACCTCCTACGGTCACGAACCGGGACGGGGGAAGCGGTTCCTCAAGACCTCAACGTACAGCTCCCACTACAGCGGGTTCCAGCAGGATCCCCAATCCATATGGTCGGCCAAGACCAGACCATTGTCTCCGTTGTGGCCAACCAGGTCACTGGTCGAACGCTTGCCCCCAACGCCCTGCAGCACACTTAACTACGAATGAAGGCGGCGTGGAAGGTGAGCCAACAGAAGATAATCCTGAATTGGAACAGGCCGAAGAGGGGGACACAGAAGATGTTGATTGGCTGACTGAAGATCATGGGGAACGCTAGTAGTAAGACGACTACTTTACGCCCCCAGGAAGGAAGTGCACCCACAACGACATAATATTTTTCGCACAAAGTGCACCGTGCAGGGCAAAGTCTGTGACGTGATCATAGACAGTGGGAGTAGCGAAAATATTGTCTCGAGAATTATGGTGGATAAGTTACATCTGCCTATGACGAAGCACCCTACCCCCTACTCTATCGGCTGGATCAAGAAGGTGAACGAAACCAAGGTAACTCATCAATGCATTATTTCATTTTCCATTGGTAAAAGCTATAAGGACGAGGTCCTCTGTGATGTGGTTGACATGGAAGCCTGCCACATGTTACTTGGGCGGCCATGGCAATCGGATCGAGATGTGACCCACAGTGGATGGGAAAACATATACATGTTCACCAAGGATGGTCGGAAAATTGTTTTGGCCCCTATGACACCAGACAAACACCCTGAAGCTTCTAAAGTGGAGGGGAACTCTCTCCTTACCATTCGCGAGTTTGTTAAGGAATCAAAGGAAACGGGCGAGATTTATGCGGTTATGGTAAAAGGCGAGGAGACAGGATCCTCTAATATTCCTCAACGCCTTAAACCGCTGCTAGAAGAATTTCGAAGTACTTGGCCTGCAGAGTTACCAGATGAGTTGCCTCCCATGCGAGACATACAACATCACATCGACCTTATCCCAGGGTCCAGTCTACCCAACCGACCGCACTATCGGATGAGTCCAAAAGAGTGTGAAATTCTACAGGGACAGGTGGAGGAACTGATCCTTAAGGGTCTTATTAAAGAGAGCATGAGCCCGTGTGCCGTTCCGGCACTCCTTACCCCAAAGAAGGACGGATCATGGCGTATGTGCATCGATAGCCGCGCGATCAATAAAATAACAGTTAAATATCGATTTCCAATACCGCGGTTGGATGACATGCTGGACATGCTCGAGGGCTCCAAGCTGTTCTCGAAACTGGACTTACGGAGTGGATACCATCAAATCCGTATTAGGCCAGGTGACGAGTGGAAAACGGCCTTCAAGACCAAGGAAGGGCTATATGAGTGGCTGGTTATGCCCTTCGGTTTGACCAACGCACCAAGTACCTTCATGCGTTTAATGAACCAAGTGTTGAAGCCGTTCATTGGCCGTTTCGTTGTCGTTTACTTTGACGACATTCTAATATACAGTCAGGATGAAATGGAGCACATGACCCACATCAGAAAAGTGCTACAAGTGTTGGCCGACAATAAGCTATACTTAAATCTGAAAAAGTGTAGCTTCTTAACTGATCAATTATTGTTTCTGGGGTTCATCGTGTCGTCCACGGGTATCCGAGTGGACGAAGAAAAGGTACGAGCTATTCGGGATTGGCCGACTCCGACAAACATTCATGAGGTAAGAAGTTTTCATGGGTTGGCGACCTTCTATCGTCGATTTGTGCGGAACTTCAGCAGTATCGTCGCGCCGATTACCGACTGTATGAAGAAGGGTCCGTTTCAATGGACCGAAGGGGCTGAGAAGAGCTTTGCAGAAATTAAACATCGGTTGTCCACTACCCCGGTTCTGGTACTCCCTAATTTCGACAAGCTATTTGAGGTAGAATGCGACGCATCTATTGTTGGCATTGGGGGAGTCCTTTCTCAGGAGGGCAAGCCGGTTGCCTTTTACAGTGAGAAACTCAGCGATGCACGACAGAAGTGGTCGACCTATGAACTTGAATTATATGCAGTGGTTCAAGCACTGCGCCATTGGCGCCATTATCTTATTCAAAGGGAATTTATACTGTACACTGATCATCAGGCCTTAAAATTTATCAATACTCAGACTAACGTGAATCGTATGCATGCTAGATGGATTTCGTTTTTACAGGAATTCACGTTCGTTCTGAAACACAAATCAGGGCAACAGAACAAGGTGGCAGATGCACTAAGCCGACGTGCATCCCTTCTTATTACAGTGAGCAGTGAGGTGATCGGGTTCGACTGCCTCAAGGAACTTTATGCCGACGACGAGGATTTTGCTGATGCATGGAAAAAGTGCCAAGAGGGTCACCCGAGTGATCTCCTAATTCAAGATGGTTTCCTCTTCAAAGGAAATCGACTTTGCATTCCGCAGAGTTCGTTACGGGACAAGATTATTATCGAGCTGCATGGCGGTGGCCTCGGCGGTCATCTAGGACGAGATAAGACTCGAGCGATGGTGGAAGAGCGGTATTACTGGCCGCAACTTGCTCGTGATGTTGGCAGGGCGGTACAACGATGTCATATTTGTCAAACCGCTAAGGGACAATCTCAAAATACAGGTCTTTACACGCCATTACCCGTGCCAGATGCCCCTTGGGAGGATTTATCTATGGATTTTATATTAGGGCTCCCACGAACACAACGCGGCATGGACTCAGTGTTCGTGGTGGTAGATCGATTCTCCAAGATGGCACACTTCATTTCGTGCAAGAAGACCTTTGATGCGATACATGTTGCGAACCTTTTCTTCAGAGAGGTTGTGCGACTACATGGTATTCCTAAGACGATCACTTCAGACCGGGACACAAAGTTCGTTAGCCACTTTTGGCGAGCCTTGTGGAATCGGTTCGGTACACGACTTCACTTCAGCAGTGCTTATCATCCACAAACAGATGGACAGACTGAGGTCGTCAACCGCACATTGGGAAATCTCATCCGTTGCCTTTCAGGTGACAAACCGAAGCAGTGGGACATGACCCTGGCTCAAGCAGAGTTTGCATTCAACAACATGGTAAACCGATCGACAGGAAAGTCTCCATTCCAGATTGTTTATGGGTGCGTGCCTCGTCACACACTCGATTTGGTTCCCCTGCCCAAGCTTCCGGGCATGAGCGTTACAGCTGAACATATGGCAGACCGAATCATGGACATACATGCAGACGTGCGCAACAAATTACAGGCTTCGAACGAGAAGTACAAAGAAGCGGCCGACAAGCATCGGCACGCCAAAGTGTTCGAAATAGGTGATCAGGTGATGGTCCACCTACGTAAAGAGCGATTTCCTACCGGGACCTACAACAAGTTGAAACACAAGAAGATTGGACCGGTACCGATCATTCGCAAGATCAATGACAATGCCTACGTTGTTGATCTTCCAGATGACATGGAGATTTCAAGGACTTTCAACGTGGCAGATCTGTACGAATATCATGAACCAAAGCTGGACGAGAACTCGGGGTCAAGTTCTTTCGAAGTGGAGGAGACTGATGTAGGACGGGTTGCTGACTATTTCATGGCCCAGATGGACCAAAAGAAGACCGGACGGGGCCGAAAGTGATCCGGACCGTCAGGTCCATGAATCGGTCGTATCTCACAATCCAGAATGAGTTACGGGACGTATAATATATCAATTTGGGGTAGCTCGAGCTACTTTAGCCAACCAACCCCGCTACGCCGGGTTGCCCAATCCGAAATCGCGAGAATCGACCGTATCGACGGTCATTAGGCTAGTTTATTTTCGTTTTTACTATTTATAGTAAGTTTTAATTCGATCATAACTTTGCATCCGTATGGTTTTAGAGTTAGTGCCCAACATGAAAAGGGCTTAGAATATTTCGTAGAACAGCGTGGTTGAGGCCGTTTGAAAACTTTCTATTTTTGGCCGAAAACCAAGAGTTCTAGTAGGATTGAACGACTTCTATAAATAGTAAGTTTACTATTTATGGTAAGTTGTGTTTTCTAGGAGTTTTAGTTGGAGTTGGATTTTGATACTTCACCTAGGGTTTAGTTTCCTATTTATATGCATTGTAATTCCGTTTTTATTCATTCAATTATCAATTATTCAATTATTCGGAATTTATTTCCTCTTTTTATCTTTTATTTCTTCTCGTGGATTCGAGAAACTATCGGTTAGGGAGACGGTGATCGACCTACCACGTCCTCCCTGCGTCACCATCCCAGGGTTGTAAGCCATTCCCCCATCGTTGAATCCTCAAAAATGCCCGGAATGTCAACCCAAGCCTCAAATGTTATCTTCCTACGTGAATACTTATTCCAACCTTTTGTACAAGGGCCACGCTCGGAAGTTGCCTCACCTCTTCGAGGCCCATGAGAGGACGACGCACCAGCGTCATCGTTCTTCTTCTTGCGTACAGGGCGGCTAGGGCTTGCCCCTCTCGAAGAAGCCTTTTGTTTGGCCATCATAGCAACGAAGAAAGGAAGAAGAACAAAAGATGCAACTGAAGAAAGGAAACCGGCCATAGTAGCTTCTTCTCTTCTTTGCAACTCACCAATCTTAATGGGGAACCCAAAACGAGATCTGATTTTACCTAAAATCTGTGCAGAGCTTCAAGAGTTGTAGCTGTCAAGTGCTGTTCAGAACCACTCTAGTGGAGAAGAACGGTTGGAAGAGGTGTACGTCGTCTAGGGGAGATAGGTACTTTGAGAGGGAGAATGAAAAACCGTTGGAATGTGGGGTCGGATCCTTTCTTAACATTTTTTAAAAAGGTACTTCATGTCCGTCGGTGGACTGAAGTCGTGATCGACGAGCCGAAGGAAAGTATATCTTGAACTATGCTACATACCGAAGACCTTCGGCCGGAACCGAAGTATGCTGGACAATCCCTCGGTGGACCGAAAAATTCATCGGCGTGCCGAAAATCATAGTGATGAACTTATGAAAAAACCGAAGACCTTCGGTCAGAACCGATGTACACTGGACGAATGTCGGCGGACCGACTATCTTCGTCGGTTAACCGACGAAGTACATTTAATTAATCTTCGGCGTGATCTCGTCTTGTCGGTTGTAACCGATGGCCTACTTCGGCGGGCCGAAGGTGTCTGTCGGTTGACCGACGACTGCTCCCCTCATTGTGCAAAACGATTTTGGTTGTCATGCATTTTAACACATGTCAAACCCAAAAGGCAGCTCTGTGGAAATCCATAGTGCCCTATGGGAAGCAATATTGCTCTATGGGAATTCATATTGCTCTGTGGGAATCGAAAATGCTCAGTGAGAATCCAAAGTGGCCTGTGGGAATCCACACTGGCCTGTGGGAATCCATTGTGCTCTGTGGGAATCTACAGAGGCCTGTAGGAATCTATAGTGCCCCGTGGGAATCCGAGTTTGGTTTGCTCCAGTAAAATGTGGTTCAAACTGGGATCGGTTTCGTTGGAAATTTCGAAGCAGGCCGGGCCAAGTTCAAATTGAGTGAAGATAACCTCATGTGTTCACTTGTCTAACAACTCCACCAACCAGCCAGTTTGAAGACCAACTCATTGTGACCATTGGTTTTTGACTCATCTGAAGTGGGTCCCATCAAATAAACGGTTTCAAAACGGATTAGGCACTGAGTAACTTAGTAAACTTTTATTAAACTGAGTAAAATACATTGGGCCCACTGTGAATGCACGTCATATATCACGTGTCTACCACGGGGAACAATGGGTGTAATGTACTAATGCTTATTTGTCATCCAACTTCTCCATAGGATCACGAAGACATGGATGAAGGGAAAACATAAATATTAGATGGGCAGATAGGATAAAATACGTAAATCACGGTGGGTCTAATAGAGTTTACTCAGTAAGCAATCTGCTTCCACACGTACGGTTTGTTATAATTTAGATGCACGCACGTTTACAAATTTGGAATGCATACGTATGGACCATCACAATCCGTGCGAGGAAATTGGACATAGGTCAAGACCTGGCTTTAGAACATGTCCCATCTCACGTCAATGCGCACGTTTATGCTTGCCAATGGAGTCTCCACATGTGTGCAATCTATATTCGCGTGCCTCAGTCCTATGAGATAAGGTGGGGAACAGAGTACTGCCTGCAGTCCACATGCAATTGTCTGTAGAATAACTGACGGTGAAGGGTACGAAGATCTGTGGGAATCCCAAGTGTCCTATGGGATTCATAGTGATCTGTGGGAATTGATAGTGCCCTGTGGGAATCCAAAGTGCCCTGTGGGAATCCATAGTGCCCTGTGGGAATCCCAAGTGCCCTATGGGAATCCATAGTGCCCTGTGGGAATCAATAGTGCCCTGTGGGAATCCATAGTGCTCTAGTGGGAATCCATAGTGCCCTGTGGGAATCCGAAGTGCCCTGTGGGAATCCATAGTGCTCTGTGGGAATCCATAGTGCCCTATGGGATTCATAGTGCCCTGTGGGAATCATAGTGATCTGTGGGAATCCATAGTGCCCTGTGGGAATCCAAGTGCCCTGTGGGAATCCATAGTGCCCGGTGGAAATCATAGTGATCTGTGGGAATCCATAGTGCTCTATGGGAATCCATAGTGCCCAGTGGGAATCCATAGTGCCCTATTGGAATCATAGTAATCTGTGGGAATCCATAGTGCTCTGTGGGAATCCGAAGTGCCCTGTGGGAATCCGAAGTGCCCTGTGGGAATCCATAGTGCTCTGCGGGAATCCATAGTGCCCTGTGGGAATCCATAGTGCTCTATGGGAATCCATAGTGCTCTGTGGGAATCCAAAGCAGTCTGAGAAAATGGATGAATAGCATGGATGAATCACATACATCACGGTGGAGCTCACACAGCACCGATCAGCAGCTACTTTCCCCCCAACATGTGCCGTAGATAGATGTCTCTATCATATTCGCTTCCAACCCAATTTCCAATGCAAAACCTACCTACCCACTAAATCCTCTCCGTCTCTCTTGTTAACTTGGTGGATGACACATGGACCATTGATAAGTAATTGGTTCATATCCAATGGTCGTAATCATTCGAATCGTCTAACAACCGTAACTCTTAATCTATTGATCCTTCATGGTAAGGCCCAAAAAATGAATAGTATAGATCTCATTTACATATGACACGTGTGCAAGGACCTTCTGTGTCCGTCAATGACAATTTGGGAAAACTCCACGATCCATATGTTGGGAAAAGCCGGCAGCGTAAGCGGAACGCCGAAACCGTGAAGCAATGCAAAATCAAATGAGTAACAAGATGCAATCAATCACACAAAAGCATTCAACACAATAGACTTCAAATTTTACGTGGGAATCCATAGTGATCTGTGGGAATCCATAGTGCCCTGTGGGAATCATAGTGATCTGTGGGAATCCATAGTGCCCTGTGGGAATCCAAAGCTGTCTGTGGGAATCCATAGTGCCTTGTGGGAATCCAAAGTGATCTGTGGGAATCCATAGTGCCCTGTGGGAATCCAAAGCGGTCTGTGGGAATCCATAGTGCCCTGTGGGAATCCAAAGTGCCCTGTGGGAATCCAAAGCAGTCTGAGAAAATGGATGAATAGCATGGATGAATCACATACATCACGGTGGAGCTCACACAGCACCGATCAGCAGCTACTTTCCCCCCAACATGTGCCGTAGATAGATGTCTCTATCATATTCGCTTCCAACCCAATTTCCAATGCAAAACCATGCTTTCATCTACCCAGCTCCTTTTATATGACATGGATTTGATCGCGTTCATTGAATAGGCCATCTCATTCTAGGCAACGAGCCGGGAAATGAGGCAGATCGAAGGTGTAGGTGGACCACATCAAATGAAAAAGTGGGAATATTAGCCATGATCCAAGAAATGGGGCAGATCAATGGCGTACGTGGACCGTAGTAGATGAAACAGTGGGGATATTGATGACCATAGAGCCCTGTGGAAATCCATAGTGCTCTGTGGGAATCCATAGTGCCCTGTGGGAATCCATAGCGCCCTGTGGGAATCCATAGTGCCCTGTGGGAATAATAGTGATCTGTGGGAATCCATAGTGCCCTGTGGGAATCCAAAGCGGTCTGTGGGAATCCATAGTGCCTTGTGGGAATCCAAAGTGCCCTGTGGGAATCCATACTGCCCTTTGGGAATCCATAGTGCCCTGTGGGAATCCATACTGCCCTTTGGGAATCCATAGTGCCTTGTGGGAATCCATAGCGCTCTAAGGGATTCCATAATGCCCTGTGGGAATCCAAGTGCTCTGTGGGAATCCATAGTGCTCTGTGGGATTCTGAGTGCTCTGTGAGAATCCATAGTGCCCTGTGGGAATCCATAGTGCCCTGTGGGATTCCATATTGTTTTGTGAGATTCAATATCGGTCTGTGGGATTCCACAGTGCTCTACGGGATTCCATATTGGTCTGTGGGATTCCATAGTGCTCTGTGGGAATCCATATTCTTCTGTGGGGATCGATAATGGATGTTGTACGGGAAAAAAAATGCATGTGCAGATTACAAGTAATCGAGTCTTCAGTATGTATTTATTCAAAGTACAAAGTGAATTACTTTTCTCCTGAAAAAATAAAAATAATTGAATATTTAATAGTGCTATACAAATTGAATTACATAGTACTGTACAAATTGAATTACATATGTACTAGTTGAATATTTAATCCTACGCACGCTCTCTTCCATGGTAAGATGTTTTTGTTCGCGGCTTCCTTGGAATATCTTTCGCTGCAGGTATACCATTCTTCGTTGTTGATGGACCGCTTTCGATGACTTCTACAATATCTTCATCTAAAGATAATTGTACCGGTCTTGTCATTCCTTTCAACTTGAACTGAAGTAAGTCGAAGGCTATTGTTTGCCTGAAATTAGGGACTTCTTCCTGTGATTGAAAATACAACGTAATGAGTTAATAGCGGTTGAAGGACATGATGATTAGACTTCCGGACAATGTAACCTTACCGGAGTAAACTGTACATCCAACCCGCTGCATAGGAAGTCCATAGCTTTCATGACGTATACCCCACATTCATCACTATTTGTTTGTTTTGGGGTCCCATCGACTATATCAAAATGCCATTCAACTTCCCAGAAAGGATTCCCGTCATCACATATATGAAATA
This sequence comes from Liriodendron chinense, assembly GCA_003013855.2. Lineage (NCBI taxonomy): Eukaryota > Viridiplantae > Streptophyta > Magnoliopsida > Magnoliales > Magnoliaceae > Liriodendron > Liriodendron chinense. The sequence continues at coordinate 901,231 of PVNU02002456.1, forward strand.
ATCATCGAAGCCCATATGTGAATCCACGTGCATACGATTTGAAATTTTTCTTCCAAGTGGTGGCTATACTGTCGATCAACCAAACTTGTCTCTTCATTGGATAAACTACTATTGAAGTCCAGTGCGATTCGTGAACGTGGATAGGAAAGTAGACCTGCAAAGTACATGAGAACTATTATAAGCACATATGTCTACCGTGCGCATTCCATGAAAAGCACATACATAATTGTAGACAAACCGTCTCGTATTGCCACATGGGCTTTGCCGACCGAGCAACGAGGGCCACAACCGATGGATTAAGTCCATTCAGCATCGTCTCCCTAGTACTGTGGTCACCTGCAGTATATTTACATATGCTGTTGACATCTTTCTGGAACAATACCTGTTTAAGTACGATAAGAGAAAACTATAAATTTCAGGCAGAATTATTACTACATATGATCATATCATTCTTCTTCTTATTAGGAATATTTACCCAGAACCAAGTGGACACAAATAAGCAATCCTGGGGGTACGCAGCAGGATAATGTGCTCTGCGATCCGTCAGAAAATCCATGTACGCGTTGATGCACTGTGTAAAGAATTATTCATCAGTAAAAATCGACAGTCAATGAAAGAGTTATCGACAATGAAACCTATATTGAACTGCGGCTTACCCCATCATCAACCCATACATCATCCCATATATAATGCAACCAATAATGGTCACCGGAATCGTAAGCGGCTTTGACAATACTGTATTCACCAGGCGATAGCTGTCTCAAAGGGTTCATAAATCCTGGTACGTCTGTGAAGCCGAAGTCGGACTCGGTGCCAGGTTCCGTGAATGGGCTGCGTTGGAACCTTGAAGGTTGTCGGGCACGAACGGGCTTCATATTGTCGTCTCCCGCTACCCCGCACGTGAAATCAGGAGGTGTCACAAATTTTGATTGACCCCCAGAATACAGGACAAGGGAAGTGCAAACCTCTACATCATCCAAGTTATGATAACCATATGCCTCCGGAGTACGCTGAATTGTATGAGGCTGTACTTCCTCTCCATCTCGTTCATCGGCGGCACGTTTTCCCTGAAGACACACGATATATACTTGGTTAGTATCTAAATCGCATTGTAAATTACCAGTGTGGCACAATTAGAATTGAAAATACCTTCACCGCTTCCAATTCGGCCTCAAGACGAGAAACTTTTTCACCTAATTTCTGATTTTCCTTCTTCACTTCGGCCACTTCGTTCTCATATTTACTTACCTTATTCAATAATATCTTATACAATTTATTCCATCTAGACTTCTCATCTGATTTAATCTCAATAGCTTCTTGTCGTCTATTCATGTTCTTCTTTGACCTCTTCTCACTTATTAACGTCGTGTTTCGAAGAAGTCTTTGAACATCTATAACAGCATCACGTTCCTCCTCATCTGTTGTGGGAATGAGGGGCTCGGTGCTCACAAACTACACGATGAACATGAATGCAATTATTAGAACATAAAAGTAATGTTCAAAAGGACAAAATTCACCGTCACACTACGTTCCATGCATATTACCGAATCTTTTTCAAAGGTTTTAGAAACGCTCGCAGACCGCGCTATCATGTTCATTTTCCAATTGAGAAATCGCGGAATGTGTATAACACTCCTTCTCGAAGCCCAGCGATTTGAGCCGGTTAGAGGTGGGAAGGACTCGTATGCCCAAACCTGTCGAGTCAAGAATACAAAAGGAAATGAATAATATAAGGTAATATATCGTGTATTTGGCATGTACAAATTCATAAAATACAATACTAAAGTTACCTGAAGGGCAAATGTGTTTCCACAAAAAACGTACGTATCTGGATAGTGGGCCTTTATTGCCGTGTTGGCATGGTACTTCAAGATTTCGTAGCCAACTCGACCCCAAGGATAGTTATTAAAATCATCGATACTATTTGCTAAACTAATATATTCCTCCACACATTTATTCTTTCCCGGCAATCCAACGATTAAATTCTCCACGCATAATAGTAGGGCTAATTTCACGACATGCGAATGTCTTTTCGACCCTACAAGACTTTCAAAAGTTTCCATTAAGTCTTTCTTTGTAATATGATCGTAATTCTGAAAGTACCGGTCTCGTAACTCGTTCTTCTCTTCTTTTGGCTCGTACGGTGCCCACTTCAATCCCATAATTAATGTGTAATCCATCTCACCAAAACGGATGATGGAATCATGAATTTTGAACCGTAGGTCACCGAGATGTCTCTGCATCAACGCATGGATGATTGGTCCATGAAATATGAATTCGCTTTCGTTAAAGTCTAGCAAATATCCAAAGCAAGTCGATCAGAATAAATCTCTGCAATTTTTACACCCATCAAATGCAGCCTTCAGTGGAGTTAAAAATTCAACTGAACATTTTGCTGCCACCTTCTTAGCAAAATAATCTAGGCAAGGACCCGGCTTCCTCTCATTCATGCCACCTGTGGATATGTGTTGAAACAATTAGTACAATGAATAATGTATAATAAGTTGAAATACATGAATTAACCATAAACATATAATAAATACACATTCGAGGGTAATTGGTGCATAGAGGTGGGAAACGATCCGAGCCGGGCGGTGTTAGCCCTACTTTGCTTTGGCTTCTTTTTATGCCTCCCCGGTTTGTGGAATGGCTTGGTTTGTGTATGTGTATTATATGTATTATGTATTATGTATTATTCATGTTATCCATGTAAGAGGCTGTTCGAAACAAAAGTTCAGGAGCATAATTTTACAACTGCATGGGAACATCAAGTGGCCTTCTATATGTATTATGTATTATGTATTATTCATGTCATCATGTATATGTATTATCCATGCCATCCATCTTTACATATCATTTTAGGACATGATCTTGAAATCATAAACAAAGTTCAAGTGGATCACACCACAGGAAACAATGAACTTATGATCTACGAGCAGAATTAAGCCGAATCAAACCAAGCTGATTTGAACCAAGGTGGATTGAACCGAGCTTCCAGCCATATGGACCCGGTATTACCCTAGTTTGAGCTTGCTTTTGTTTGTTTTTTTTTTTTTAAGGAGCTTCACTATGAGGCTTGGTTTAGTTTTCGAGCTGGCTTGGTTTGTGCCCACCTCTATTGGCGCCATTGAAATGTTTATTTTAGAATCCAACCAAAGGTCATGCCCTTCAAATGGTGCACCTTGATGGATGTAACACATACTGCTTAGGGGGAATCCACAATGCAAGCCGAATTCCACAATGCTCATTGGGAATCCACTATGCCTGGGGGAATCCACAATGCCTAAGGATTCCACAGTGCTTAGTGGGAATCCACAGTGCTCACGGGGGATTCCACAGTGCCAGGGGGATTCCACAGTGATCAGTACGAATCCAGAGTTATCGGGGGGATTCCATAGTGCCAGGGGGATTCCACAGTGCTCAATACGAATCCACAGAACTCATGGGGATTCCACACTGCTCTGTGGGAATCCACAGTGCTCAGGGGGGTTCCACAGTACCTGGGGGATTCCATGGTGATCAGTGGGAATCCACAGAACTCACGGGGATTCCACACTGCTTTGTGGGAATCCACAGTGCTCAGGGGGGTTCCACAGTACCTGGGGGATTCCACGGTGGTCAGTGGGAATCCGCAGAACTCATGGGGATTCCACACTGCTCTATGAGAATCCACAGTGCTCAGGGAGATTCCACAGTGCTCAGGGGGATTACACAGTACCTGAGGGTTTCAATACTGCTCAGTGGGAATCCACAGTGCTTGGGGGATTCCACACTGCTCAGTGGGAAACCATAGTGCTCAGGGGGATTCCACAGTGATCAGTAGGAATCCACAGTTACAAAGGGAATTCCACAGTGCTCGAGGGATCCAAGGAAGACTTTCGAATAATACGCAGGAGAAATAATTAAAATAATACGCATTGTTACCTCTACACGCCATATCAGTCGTAGTGAGAGAAGATTTGAGGTGTCGGTGTGGGTCCCACGGAAGAAGGAGCAACGGCAGGAGGTCGTTTTCTTAGAAGGAAAAGGTGGTGGTCCCCTACGTCGTGACTGATGGTGTTCCCTACCAATGGCTTGGAGAAGCTTTCTTGTTTTTGAGCAAATGGCTACGAGCCAACAGCCCCACCATTTACAAACCAAAAACCGTTCGTATGTGGGGCCCATTGGATGGTGGCAGAAGAAATCCAATCCGTTCATACAAGAAGGATTTTAAACTACTATATCATCTGAAAATATGAAGATAAAATTTAGTATGGGTGGACCACACCATTAGAAAAGAATTTAGAAAGAAGGAGAAACGTCAAGACTTTTGTTGACCACACATCACCTAAAAATGAATGCAAAAACCTCTCGCGGGGTTTTGAAAATGCCCCATTTCATATGAGCGGATCAGATTGGCCATCCGATGGCCAAAATCGATGATTTTGTGGGCCCCACAATCCCCTTGAGAAAAAGCCCCGTGCGAAAAGCAGCTCCGTACGTCAACAGCTGGTCAGAGGGGCAAAACCGACAACAAATATTTCAAATTCTCGTGAAAAGGCCACTTTGGCAAGATGGTATGAGAAATTGAAACTGTCCATCCAGCCAAATGCAGTGGATTTAGATACTCGGGCGGATGCACCTTTTAATACACGGATGGTCTTCCTAAGCTATCCCTCAACGCCAAAGAAGCTGGCCGTGACCGTCGCCACCTTCTTAACCGGCGCCACCCTCTTCGCTATCGGTGCGCACCTGTCGTACGTTAACGTCGCCCCTCAGCAAGCTCGCACCAAAGCCCGCAACGATTTCGTCAGAGAGCATTTCCGGAAGAAGTACGGCAAGTGAATCCCACCGTTCATCTCTCTCTCACTGCAACAAAATCAATGGCTCTGGTTCCTTCTTCTGCTCCTATTCCTTCTTCAGCTCCGATCGACGGCCCTCTTTTCGCCGAAGTCAATATGAGCTCGGATTCCTCTCCTCCAACGGTTCGAGCCACTGTCGTGCAGGCGTCGACCGTTTTCTACGACACTCCGGCCACTCTAGGTATCCCTTCCTTCATCATCTGTTTCTTGAGGAGTTGTTTGATTCTTGCATCTGAACCGTTTAGATAGTAGGGTGTGATGTGGATGGGGCATGGTACTGAGATTTGGATTGATTGGATGGTTCTGATGTCTGATTAATGGGCATTTGTTTGTTGATTTGGATGGGGGCCTAGCACAACCGTTGGATTCATGGATGAATTGGGCCTTTGATTTTTCTTTAAAAGATTTGGTTTTTGGCTTTTTGCTGTTTTAGTAATATGTAGTAGATGCTTAGCGATCAGACGGTTAGGATCATCCTTTCTGGGTTGTGTTCTGATTTAGGCCTATCCGAAATGGGGCTGTTGATTTTGACAGTATCATTGGTATGTGCATATGTATGGATCATCATGCTCTGCTAGCACATTGTGTTAGACCATGGTGATAGTCCACTGCACCTTTTTAAGTGTGATCCATACCATCCAAATTGCCGGCCCATTGTGTTTGAGGATAGCCCGGAATTCACACTAATTTATTGGATGATCTTAACCTTCTGATTTTAGTAATTGAATTTGGATTGCCCAACACTTTAGTTTCAGTGATCAATTTAATAGAAATTAATTGGATGGTTAGGATCGATTGATCACTGCTGTTATTGTATTGTGATCCATCCATAAGGGTCCTTGCAATTTGGATGGCGTGGATAGATGTGCATGTATACCACATGCACATGAGATGCAGACTTATCATTATCTTCATGTCCATGTTGTGATTTGTAGCTGGTGTATTTGTATTTTCCTTTGCAATCGTGTTTTAGTTTGATGCTGTGTTTGGATGCTAGTTGTTGATGTGGATAACAGTGATTAATTCGATGACAAATTGCATTTTCCTTTTCTTTTATCACTGTTCATTCTAGCCAAACCCAAATCCAAATAGTTGGTACAAAGCTATGATGTTACCAATGTGATCTGACCGTTCATATTGAGTGACTTCTAGGCTGCTTCTAATTTAGATTACCTTTTTTTTTTTCCCAATGAATAACAGATATTAAGGGGGCGTTTGGATTGTAAGTTACTTAAGATAAGCTACTTATGCCTCAAGTAGCTTATCTTGGTTTCTACTTATTAAGCTGAAGTGATTAAGTAACTTTAAGTAAAAAAAGTTACTTATAATTGATCTTAAACCAAACTTACTTATCTCAAATAAGTTACTTATCTACTGCTGTAAATAGTAAAAGTAACTTATTCGGTAGTATCCAAACAGGCCCTAAATAAAGAACCAAGGAGTACATAAAAAAGAAGGCATAGAGCTGTCGAGTACCAATACAAAGATTTCCGAATTTTGAATTTTGATGCTTTCAAGTTCTAACTTAAGGAATGTAGAATGCAATTGCTTGTCCTCCATGGAAGCTTGCTTTCATTCTCAATGATTTATGATTGGTTTGTCACTTTAGGGAGATTTGTTTTAAGCATATTAATCGGGAAGCTAGTGATGTTGCTGATTCCTTGGCTAAGGGGTGTGTCAGCTCTCTGAATGTTTTCAATCTTATCATTGCACTTGATATTGCACTCAGAGAATGGAAATACAGGGGAATATTGCAGATATTGTGTAAAAATTTTGCACCCTGAGGGAATGTTCCGGAAACATTAGCAAAATGGTGGAACTTTTAGGTAAAACTTCAGGAGATGTTGAGGGTCTGTTTGGGTGGGGAAACCGGTGTAATCAGGATTAAGTCTAATCCTGATTTTGGCAGGTCCCACATAGGACTTGCCACAATAAAGCAGTGCTTGCCTCCGCAAAAAAACAATTAATGAAGTTATAGGAAAAACTAAAAAATCACTAATTGCATTATTGTGAAGGCATGCGCTGGTTTAGTGTGCTGAGTTGTATGTGGAGAGCATGGAGCACAACAAAAACAGGATTAGAGCTGATCCCGATCATGCAGGATCTCGTACCCAAACAGAACACAAAAGATGCATGAAGGTTAAGATCTTTCTATTGTATAATACCTGTAATTTATGTATGGTTGTTATTCTCCTGAACAGATAAGGCAGAGAGACTGATTGCAGAAGCTGCTGCATATGGGTCACAGTTGGTTGTGTTTCCAGAAGCATTTATCGGTGGTTATCCCCGTGGTTCAACCTTTGGTGTTACAATTGGTAGCCGTTCGGCCAAGGGAAAAGAGGATTTCCGGAAGTATCATGCTTCAGCCATTGATGTTCCTGGTAAAATTCAATTTCTGATTGGAGGAATTATGAGGTTCCTGCTTAACCGTGAGCATACGGTTTACTAATGTACAGGATTCTGTCCGTTTGGTTCAATGGTTTGATGATCCAAACCATTTACTTGATGTGCCCCAATATGGATAAGGGATGGCCCAAGAATTTCCCATGTTGGGGGATTATGACCTTTGGTTGTTGGACTACTTTTCGTCGAATGTGGCCAGTTCTTTGTTGCACCTCAACTGTTTATTTGTGGGCCATTGATCAACTGAGCTTAAATCTTTCAGCCCAGAAGATTTTTGAGTCATCCCCCATCCTCAGCCAGTCACGTCAGAGCAACAGTTTAGATCACTGAACTGTGCTTCCACATGTACACATTACTACATATCAATGAACTGTACTTTTCCTTATTAAAATCACCCTATGTAATTCCTCTTCCATTTTATTGATTGTCAGTATTAGTTTTCGAAGACAAATATACCTGATGGCTGATAAATGACTGGTTTCAAGCATTTCATTTAGTTACTTTCTGAAACCATGTTAAGATAAGTTGCAACGCAAATGTTCGTAGAAATTAATACCAGCTAGTTAACATACTGACCTGCATTCCCACAGATCCTCTTAGTAAATACACAAGTACATAATTCATACCTGAAAACCACATATGGCTATTTGTATTTTCAATGATTGCTGTATTCCACCAGAACTCATGGGACAGATGGCAAGTGCTGTCAACAGCCTACGCAGGGGCTGTTTAAAGCCTGAATTTTGAAGTATTTTGGGCCTATTCAAAATTTTGTTTTGCTCAGCCCGTGCAGTGAGCGGCTTCACGTTGTTTGATATGATAGCGTACAAGATCAGACGGTGGGTCACTTCCTTCCAAAAGATTTTCAATTAAAATGAAAAGTGTGGATAAAGTCAAGATGAATCAAGTGGAAATCGGAAAAGGAAATTTTTTGGATCTCCATGAGGTCTAGAGATTAGATTGTTGTCGTTTCTTTGAAATATTACTTCCATGAGTTTGTGCCCTTTTCATGGTTTTAAAACTCGGACGAGTCAGCTTGGACTTGGTGGGACCTAATCTGGTTTGACACCACAAGTCACCCCTGATTGGGCGAGTTGGGATGATTTAGACCTGACTTGTGTGACCAAGTAGGCCCTAATTGAACACAAATCAAGCATAATTTGATAGATTAGGGCCAGTTACTTACAAATACGGTAAAAAAAAAAAAGATGGAAAAAATGAAAAAAAAAGGTGTGGTTTTCCCATTCTTTTGATATTTTCCAAAATGGTCCCCTCCGCTTTGGTTTAGTGACTCGTGCTCATTTTTTGTGTTTTGATCTGTAAAATAGGCCTAGATGTAGTTTAAACTTACTTTGTAAGCTTCCTTTATGGTTGCAATTAGTAAAGAAGTGGAAGTGCAAGAGAAAAATTGAAAACGAGAACTTCCATAATGGGCCCTTTATGGCTGTATTGACCTCATAACAGTACCGATGCATACACGTCCCTTTTTTTTATTTTTATAATGGACCGATTCACCCTGTATTGTGTAACAAGGGTGATTATTTACTTCATGTAACGGCTGATATGTCCATAGCCTTGTTGTTTTTTAATACCATGCTGGTACTGGGTGGGACTGTGTTGGCATGCAAGTGTTGTCAGTTTGAGCCTCTGCTATGGTGGGTTCTATTGCCAGGGTAAAAGAGGAAGGTTGATGTCCAATTGCTAGACATGTGTCCTTTTTTTTTTTTTTTTTCCTTCTATATATATATATATATATATATATATATATATATATATATATATATATATATATATATATAACAGGCCAATTCACCCCTGTGTAGTGTAACAATGGTGATCATTTCCTTCACGTAACAGCTGATATGGCCATAACCTACCACTTTGGTACTGGGTGGGACTGTGTTGGCATGCTAGTGTTGTCAGTTTGAGCCTCTGTAATGGACCTGTGGTTGGTTCTATTGTCCGGGTAAAAGAGGAAGGTTGATGTCCAATTGCCAGCCGATTGTAGAATTTCACTTTTTTTTTTTTTTTTTTTGTGGAGGGTAACAAATTTATTAAAAAAAACTGTATAAAGGTGAGAAAGAATTACCTATATAAAGAGAGACAGTTTGGACTAGATTTTGGAAGAGTGTCTGCAATCTCGTCATAAACTTTTGCTAATCTACCATTTAAAAGCCAATCCCAAATTGTTGGGAGAAAGATTAGGATAATGATAATGATAATGATGACCAAGATTCCCTTAAACCCTTGTTCGAGGTTCCACTTACAGATAAAGTGGCAAATTTTTGGGCTTGATTAAATGCTTTTAAGAGTGCTAAGTGTCATGAAACTTTAATCTTGCATCGTTGCATTCTCTCGGAAAAGTTAGGAGCCTATTGGCATTCATTTTATAGAACTAATCACCTACAACCCATTTTTTCAACTATTTTGCACTTAAAAATATGTGATGTTTTCAAGTGTTAAAGGGAAGTCCTGAAGTTGAAAAAAGTGGGTTGTGCATGCAACTGATTGTAGGGAATCATCCCCTTCATTTTATTTTGCTATCTTCCAAGAATGGGTTACTGATATAGTGGTAATCTTTGTGGCTGTTTGAATTGGGCAAAGTTGTGTCCCAATTAGTAGTCATGGCCAACCGTACACGTCCATGGTTTGCTATCCCCCTTATGCACGGGAACCAATTGTCAAATCACCACTTGATCTAAAAGCTCGAGCTGTTAGAGGATGGTGTATATGAAAATGTGTAAGTGTGCCTCCAACCACTCTTTAATTTCCCTACATGTACCACAATCTATCTTGTCCATGATACATGGTGTTTGAAACAAGGGAGGGAACAACTAGCCAGCAACAACATGTCCATGATCAGCTAAGCTTGACAATATGCCATAGATTTCTAGTCATGACACTACTCTTCCCAAATCCAAACAGGTCCTATGCTTTGCTCAATCATAACTTTCAATCCAGCAATTCTGATCTGTTTCACAAAAATCACCTGATGTTCTACTCTTTTTTTTTTTGGAAAGTTACCAAATGATCTAATTTTTCGGAAAAAGCATAGTGTTCTGAACAGGTTTTCATTTTCCTTTGTGTTTATTGAATGTAATTACTGTTTTGAGCTTCTGGTTTATCTGGGCAAAGTTCTGGTTAAAAAAAAAGAGAGCTTCTGGTTATTTAATAGGAAGGCAAATGTTATCCTTTGGATTCTGACCCTTTAATCAAATAATCGCAATGTATGTATGCAGGTCCTGAGGTTGACCGCTTGGCAGCTCTTGCTGGAAAATATAAGGTTTATTTAGTAATGGGTGTAATAGAGAGGGCAGGATATACACTCTATTGCACTGTTCTCTTCTTTGATTCTCAAGGACAGTACCTGGGGAAGCATCGGAAACTCATGCCAACAGCATTGGAACGTATAATATGGGGTTTTGGAGATGGATCAACTATCCCCGTCTTTGAGACTCCAATTGGAAAGGTGGGTGCTCTCATTTGCTGGGAGAATAAGATGCCCCTTTTAAGAACAGCGTTATATGGGAAAGGTAAAACTTTTGACACTAGGCTTTTGCTGCAGTTTTATTTATTTATTATTATTTCAAATGTTAATGTGATTTTGGCACGTCTCCTTCCAGGAATTATTGATTTATTGTCATTTACCTTTTGGTGCACTTGCATGTGTGTGTATATGTGTACACACACCCACGCACGCACACACAACTTCTTGCAAAAGCAAGTGTGCTTTTGGGTGTCCTGATATTGCAGTTGGGTGGAATTGCTTTCCATGTAAGAAAAAAAGAAGCCCCGTAGGCTTTTTAGATGAAACAAGTTGAGTCCTTATTTCTGACTGCCATGACAGAAAGCGGTGGCCACTAAATGGAAAAACAGGCCTGGCCCAATCAAGTCTAAATCACGGCCAGGTTCCAGGCCTGGTCCATTCTCTCCTTCAACTGCTGGTGGATTGAAAATGCTTCCACTGAAAATGTTTGTGTACATCCAAACGCACCCTTAACTATTAGCCCCTGCATCTCTCAATGAGACTGCTGTGCTTTCATAGGCATTGAGATCTATTGCGCTCCTACGGCTGATTCCCGAGACATATGGCAAGCGTCGATGATCCACATTGCCCTCGAGGGTGGATGCTTTGTTCTGTCAGCAAACCAGTTCTGCCGAAGGAAAGACTATCCGCCTCCACCAGAATACGTATTCGGTGGTGCAGATGATGAACTCTCGCCGGACTCAGTTGTATGCTCGGGAGGCAGTGTGATTATTTCACCATCAGGAGCTGTTTTGGCAGGACCCAATTATGAAGGAGAGGCCCTCATCTCTGCTGATCTCGGTAAGACTGCCTCCTTCGCAATCAATTCTGCTCAAATGATTCCTTATTTGGTAAATACCAAAGGCTAATGTGCATGAGTAGGTACACCCATATTTCGTTAAAAATGAGGGAACTAGAGTACTAGATCCATGGTTTCAAGACTTGGACAAGTCCAATGTGATTTGTCCGAGTCGACTCAGAGTCAATTGGACCCAATACAGTTCAACACCATGAATCACCCTCAACTCGGCCTAGTCAGACCAATTCACCCAGACCCAAGCTTGTCCCAGCTTGATTCGGGACTGTATGAGTCGGTCCAAGTTCCCGAGTCTTTTAACTATGAGTAAATCCATGAGGTTTTCTGATCTTACGGGCATGTGACCCAGCTGTTCTACATGACCACCCACATACTTCTTTACCTACCGATTCTTCTTAACTCGTCACTATGTGTAAGTCACATGTCCACACCGGGTGGACTAAGAAATACCACGGACGGACTACCTATCGAGCTAGACCGTACCCAAAAGGATCTTAATCGTTCGGAACATCTGTGATACGTCTCTCTATGGTACGTACGTGTACTCGTGTACGATGCCGTACGTCTACACCCCAACATACCTAAAGGTACTTTGTACTCCTTGATAAAAGGGTTAGACGAGTTAAGTATATATACCCACTTCGACTACACGGCTAGTAGGTACTAGCATACTACTATTATGGGTACCACCCTACCCCCTACACGGGTATATATAAGGTCTGACCTTCTAGACCTTGTATATTAGAGGGAAAAACCTGGTAGAGACATTAAAAAGAGCTGACAACTAAAGAACCTGTGGTCAACTTCCGGTATGTTAAAACTCGTTTGGGGAAGTTACCAACCGGGGGGGTAGTCTAGTTGATGAAAACCTAGACCAAATCATGGGCTCCACTACTACAGAATTGAGCGTAGAAATACACTATTGACAGATCAATGCTTAGGAGCCAAGATTCAAATTAGAGCTGCAACTTGCCCGATTGACCCAATCCGAGTTTGGGTCAGGTTGTCAAGGTCCTCAGGTCGGGTTCAGGTTGGAAAATGCCACCTGGTATGCAATCAGGTTAGGTTCAGGTTGAGTAAATTCAGGCCGGGTTAGGTCGGGTAGGGAGCAATCACATGTATCTGGGTTGGGTGGTTGGGTTGGGTTTGGGTAGGGTTGAGCATAGAGGAATTTGAGTTGGGTTCAGGTTGGACACCTCAGGTTGGGTCGGGTTGTGGGTCAGGTCCTCTTGAGGTTGGGTCGGTCTCAAGTTGACCCTAAACCCGACCCAACCCGCCCAAGTTGCATCCCTACTCAAAATACAAGCCTGGCCCCTTTTCTTGTTCTAATCCTAAACATTGCATTGATATTCCAAATGATGTGCAGATCTTGGAGAGATTGCACGGGCGAAGTTTGATTTCGATGTGGTTGGACACTACTCGAGGTCGGACATTCTGAGCCTGACAGTGAAGGACCATCCCTTGAATCCAGTCACATTCACCTCCGGAGCTAAAATTGAAGGCTCTCAACAACCGTAATAGCCTCTTTCAACAGGTTTGCAGTTTGGATCTTTCCTTCCATTCCCTTGTGTGTATGACTACCTAACTACACTTATTTATGTTTGGATGGATTGAAATTGGTTCCCATGTACCTTATCGGTCACCACTGAAACCGGGTCGTGTCACCCTGCATCGGGCCATTTTGGGCTGATGCAGGCCGTTACAGCTGTATCTTTTATGGACTGAACCGGTTCAGATCAGGTGGTACCTACAAGATTCAGACAATACTTGGGTGATTTGATGAAAGCTCTATGCTTTGTCTCTCAGATTGGAAATTTTCACATAGAATTTTCACAAAAAGAAATTTACATATAGGGGTGGACTCCAGTTTGGGGACCATGGGATGTATGTATGACATCCAAACCGTCGATCAGATGAGTTTGCTTATGTTACTTTCAGAACCCATGAATCAGGCTGATCCGTGAATCATATGGGCTAGAGCATGGGGTACCAGTTGAGAAGAACGCCCCGACTCAATTCACATGTGAGCGTCCTCTCGCACATTGTCCCTGCATTGTTGCCCACCGAAGTGTTGGATTGAGCTGGTCCGTGACAGTCTGGGGTAATAAGAAGCGACCCGTCTGATGGATGGATTGGATGTCCTGCATACATCACGTGGGCCCCACATCTTAAAGTTTTCAGTGGCCTCATAAAAATATGGTTTCATGGCTACCAGCCTAACCGGACCGTTTGGTATGGGTTTAACTGATGGCCAATGACCCAGTACGGCCCGCCTGAAGAATAGGAATATGGTAGAGCCATCTCGCCACAGTGCCTGTTGCAGGATGATGTTCAATTGGGACCGTCCATCCAGTGGGCCTATTCATGGATGGGACGTGGTGTTGAAAATCATACCTTCCAGATGAATCATATCCCCACTTTTCATCAGTTATGGGGACTTAATGTAGACCGTCGATGCAATTTTGTATTAGTGATCAATCAGTTGCCTTGAGCGGTGGATGCCCCGTTGGATCAGCATAAACCTGTGCCAGGCGTACGGTGCAGGATGGAGTAACAAAAATAGGTGTTGTATTCATGCAATAAAAAGATTGTACGCCCGTTTGGCACCATGGATTTGAGGAGAAGTGGATTCCATGATATGAATTCTCATCAATTCTAATGCTTCTCAATTCCAGATTTTCTGTTTGGCAGCCAAGATTTTGAGAGAAATCATACATGAGGGAATGGGCGGTTCAAATTTAATACCACCATATTCCCATCATATTAGTCTCGATTTTTAAATCCATGCTGTTCATCCATTTTTACAGATCATTTTATGCCAAGATCCAAAAAATAAAGTAGATCCACATCTAAAGTGGACCATAAAACAAGAAAAAGTGGAGAGTGAGACCTTTTTGATGCACAAAAGTTTTTGATTAAACTGAAATTTGTGTGGTCCCTTCATCCAGGTCTTTGTGACCTTATCAACAAGTTGGATGGAAGATATACAACATGTTGGGTCCCATAGTTATGGACACATTATGGTGGGTTCCACGTTGGGAGGATTTCTCCCCCAAATCCCACCTTTTTTTTTTTTTTTTAGAGGATTTGAAAAAGGGCTAAAAGTGCTTTTTGAATTCTCCGGGATTCCTCTCAAATCCACATCGTCTCAAATCTATGGTGTCAAAATCTATGATGTCAAACAGCATAAAGCAACCGATTTCTCCTCACTTCTCCTCAAATCCATGGTGCCAAATGGGCCATAAGGTTACCCACATTACACCAAATCTAAATGGGCCCCACTTCAGATGGGTCATCAACTAACAAATGAGATGGAGCTAATGTCAGTGAAGAGTCAATGGTCCGGAATGAATAAACACAAGTCCAGTAATCGGAGGTTAAGTTGCTCACATCTATAGTGAATCCAACAATTCAACGGCTTGATTTGAGTTACATTATGCCACGTATGCAATTACATAGTTCACGAGTATCAATTGCAACACTCAGCTAAGAGTATTAGATAACCTCTTCAAGGGGGGGAGGGCGAGATTCCTGCGTCCTCAATCTCTGCCCGAATGATTTCAACGGTCTAGATCTTTACTACGCAACATCTATAGCCTGATCAACAATTGAGATCAATTGGATTTGATCTTCTCTTCTTATCTCGCTTTGATGTGTGAAGGTAAATGTAATAGAGAGAGAGAGAGAGAGAGAGAGAGAGAGAGAGCTCTTCTTAACTTGCTATGATGTGTTAATGGAAATGTGCGTTCCATGGAGAGAGAGAGAGAGAGAGAGAGAGAGAGAGCTCTTCTTAACTCGCCATGTTGTGTGAATGGAAATGTGTATTCCATGGGGGGAGAGAGAGAGAGAGAGAGCTCTTCTTAAGTCGCTATGTTGTGTGAATGGAAATGTGTATTCCATGGAGAGAGAGAGAGGGAGACCGAATGAAATATATAAATAATTTAGTTCCAACCCATTAGAGGAACATATGAGAGAGAGAGTCAGTGACATATATACATAATTTAGTTCCAACCCATTAAAGGAACATATTAATTACATGACTGAGAAATTTCAAAGCAATTATAGAATTCCAATATTTCCTTATAAAAAGGAATTTCTTTGGAATGGAAAAAGTCACCTCTTTAAAATAGAAAAAGACATGTACAAAGGCATCTTCAGAATGTGATAGGTTGGAATAGGAAAAGACACCTATGAAAGACAAAAGGTATGGTCATGTGGGCCACTGCTATATAATTTCAACAAATTGGCCCCAACCATTGGGTCTCATAGAAGCTTGTGCCCTATTTTGCATGCAAAAGACAAAAACTACATGTTCCATAAATTAGTGTGGAATGCTACTTAGACAAGCTACATCATTGAAATAAATAGACAACCACTTACTTGAATCAATATGCATTTGTGGCATACTTAGTGGATTAATTTGATTTTTTTGCTCTAGTTGATCTTACATGCTAAGATTAGCCTAGCTCTGCATTTTAGGGCTTATGTAAGGAATTGCCTTCAATCTCTAGCCACTAGATTCCCACTAGCCCTGGCCCTCACGTGCGAAATTATAGATCTCCTTTAAGATCAAACAAATGCTCCATTAACCACCACGAAGTAGCCTACTCGCTAAAAATGATGGACCGTAAACAACCCATAAATGGATTCCTTTATCGGACTTGGTCCTCTCTGGCATTGGAGGTCGCCACTTAACCACAATTGAACAGTTTGTTTTCCTGATGAGATTCATTTGGTCCCACATAACTAACAATCGATGGTTGTGGCCTAATGGGTTTATTTTTCCAAAATTTAAAAAATATATATATATATAATCTTCTATGTGGTCCATCAAATGAACAGAATAATAGCTCTCTAGAGTGGACACACGACCGATCATTGATGTCAAAAACTCTTTTTTGGACGCCTTTAAACACTGGACCAGGTAGTATAAGCATGTTTTGAATTTTGAAAAGTGGATCCCAAGGTAATGTAACTTGATTTTGTTGGATCAGGCTGGATTTTTGTGTTTTCCATTCATCCTAGTTGCAAGCATCATATGAACGGGTTGGAGGCATGTAAACATCATGGCGGGCCTAAGGAAAGTTGAAGCAATTTCCATCCCTAATCTATTTTTATGTTGTGGCCCACTTGAGTTCAGGATCTCCCTCTCCCTCTTGTTTGAGCTTTACATGTGAGCCCACTTGAGATACAATACAATACAAACAAGCGATTATCCATCCATAAAATGGTGAAAAACTTTCATCTTCTGGTAGACTGATGGATGATATGCGGGCACTTAATACTCACATAGATATTGCATACTTGGCACACAAATAGTCAATTTGAACCGTCCAAATGATGGTACCTATTGTAGATGAACCATCCAACCTATCGCACCCAATTTAGATATATCTGACTATCGGATTGGTTTTCGTTTATCAGACGGTTAGAAACGCTCCTATTTTCACAAAAAAGTGACCTCGAATTATAAGTTAATATTGTTCAGCTAATCTTATCTTGGGTTTGTTACTTTGTGATAGTGGTATAATGTTCGAGTTGTCAATATCGCTGCAAGTTTCGCTGACTAAAGATTAAAAAAAAAAAAAAACAATATCATTATTGCCTGATAACAGGTGTGGAAGACGAGGAAAAATGAGAAGGCAGTGGAATTTTCCACTGAAACTTTAGGAGATGCTTAAATATATATATTTGCATATTTATAAAAAAAAAAAAAAAATTACACACATGATAAGTTTACATTCAATGAGGGCTTAAAAGCGTGTGGCTGTAGGAAATCACTCCAATAGTAATCAAAATAAATTTATATAATACAAATACAGCGAACATATGATAATTAAGACAAGCCAAGCATTCTATTACAATCTAGCTTAACAGCTAGTATAGTCTCGTGAGACCGTGCATGGTGCTCTAAATCATGGCGTTGAAGCCATGGACAACACAAGGGTGACCCATGCGACAAAAATCTCACTTTTGGAAAAATCCCATCCTTTCAGCTGGCAGCTAACAAATATAGCCCCTTTCAACCAGAAAATGGAAAATATTTGATGGCTAGGATCTTTTAATCTTGGATATTTTGGTGTATGGGCCGTCCACGTTCAGTCCCATCATGCCCCATTTTGAATTGGGAGTTATTTGATACTCACTGGAGGTTGATGGTTGATACTCTGGCACTTAAAAATTGTACATGTGGCTCAATTAACTCTAGTATATTGACTGGATTGTGGAACCTATGGTCACTCTTATTTGTGGACACTTGCTTAATGAATACAACCATACGATATCTTTCATTTTTAACCATTCAATGAAATGCCCGCCAATAAGATGGTTAGATAATAAAATATAACTAGTTCTTATTTAGGGCCCATTTGGATTGTAAGTTACTTAAGATAAGCTACTTATCAGATAAGCTACTTATTAGATAAGTAACTTATCTTGGTTTCTACTTAATAAGTAGATAAGTATGTTTTGGAAACAACATACTTATCATCCAAAAAGTAGAAAAGTATGTTTGGTTTCCAACATCATAAGTAATCATCCCTCAAGTCTATGTGGTCCCTCTCACATCCACTGGCCATCATGTGGGGCCAACCTTTAATGTGGATCATTCGTTGTATGGCCATATTAATTTGGGACGTCCATCATGTGGGGCCCACCTTAAATGTGGGCCATTTAGCAATAGGGTTTAACCTTTAATGTGCACCATTCATTAGGTAGGGACCCACCTTTGATGTTGGCCATCCATCACGTGGGGCCTACCTTCGATGTTAGTCATCCATCACGTGGGGCCCATCTTCAATATCCACCACCCATCATGTGGTGCCCACCTTTGATGTGGACCATCCATAATGTGGGCCCACCTCCCATGTGGGCCGTCCATCATGTGGAGCCTGCCTTTTAAGGTGGGGCCAAAGCATTTTTATAGTTGGTTTCAGAGGAAACATCATCACTTGGTAGGCCACCTTGCACCACCTTTCTTTACTTCTCTTATATTTTGTGTTTTGGTGGCCCACATTATGCATGTGCTTATTTGGCCATCCATCCATTGGTGGATCGGCCCATTCGATTAATGAGATGATCCGGCCATCCGTTTACTAGATGGGCCACCGTCAGATTGGACCACTATAATGAATGCATCTATCCTTGTCATCCATCAACTTTGGTCGCCATTCTTGGATTGTGGGGCCCACCATGATGCATGTGAGTCATCCACACCGTCTGCCTACCCAGACAGCTCATTGTAGAGCACTGCCCATGGTAAAAAAAATGTAGCATATTCAAAGCTCAAGTGGACCCTGCTGCAGCAGCAGTGGGGTTGTGGACGTCCACCATTGAAAACTTCCTTAGGGTCCACTGTAATGTTCTTTTGCCATTCAACTAGAGGGTGGATCACCATGGACAAGGAGTGGAGCCCACCGTTGAAAAGGGTTAGGTCCACCGTGATGTAGGTAATGGGTCCACGTTGTCCACTGGATAGTGGGACCCACTATGATGTATGTATTTTACCCCACTGTCCGATGGACAGTGGGACCTGTTGTATTTTAAAAAAGGAATTTTAAAATATTTATTTCAAATTTTCCTTTGAAAATGGTTTCCCTCCACAAGTTTGTTTTTGGAGTTTGTGCATTTTCTTTGTCCCACATCGGAAATAACCAAGGAAAAAAACAAGTATAAAAGTAGAGGTTTTGCACATGGGCTAGGCTCTCAGGGGGCAGGTGAATTTTGTGGTTTGTGGGGGGCTATGCACATTGAACCATACTATGCCAAAAACCACACGCGCGCGCGCGCGCCCGCCCGCCGACCGGCCGGCCGAGCCGCGCCGCGCCGTCGCCGTCGCCGTCGCCGGTGCCGGGATCGGGTCAGGGTCTGGGTCTACTGTGAATATACTTGCGCACCTTCCTTTTGCTCCAACGGGTCTGGGTCTGGGTCTGGGTCTACTGTGAGTATACTTGCGCACCTTCCTTTTGCTCCAACGGACACTGAAAGTGTACTTGCACCAACGGTCTTTTGTTTTAAACGTCCAGAGAAGCGTCTGTTCGGATGGTCGCATCAGTTGGGTTTAAACCCAACGGACCTAACCCAATTCAAAACGGTGCATTAAGCACCTAATCAAGTCTATATATAGATCTGATTAATCCGTTTTAAAAAGATTCGAAAAATCATCTTCTCTCTCAACTTTACTAAAGCTCTGGACTCTGGTTTGATTTTCTGTTTTTTCTGACTCACTGAGTCACTGCATCTCGAGTTTGCGGTATACTTGCTGGTTCGAGCCCTGTACGGCGAGTGCACAGCCGGGACTAGGGTGATAGTCGTTGTATCCTGGAGGCCAACTGTCCGTGACTCCTGTTGCATTTGGAAAGCGGTTCAAGGAGGGCAGATTTGGTTTTAAGCCTAGTGACTCGTCACGCCTCGACTCAGTGTTCTTCAAATCAATAAGTTCTTTACATTCTTTTTAATTTTATTTTTTAATATCTGTCAGTTGTTTTCAACCTCTTATTACAACAGGACCTACCTTCGATATGGCCATTCTCATTAGCCCAACCGTTGATGTGGACCGTCCATCAGGTGAGGCCCACCTTGATATAGATCATCCATCATGTGGAGCCCACCATTATTAATTGCCCATCATGTGGAGTCCACCTTTGATGTGGACCGTCTATAATGTGGGCCCCACCTTCAATGTGGAGCCAACCTTTGATGTGGACCATTCATTGTGTGGGTCGTTCATCATGCAGAACCCACCTTAGATGTGGGCAATTCATCATTATGGCCCGACCTTTAATTTGCACCATTCATGTAGGGCCCGCCTTTGATGTTGGTCAACTATAAAGTAGGGGTCACCATCAATGTTATTATCCATCATGTGGGGCCCACCTTCAAAATCCATTGCCCATCATGTGGACCCATTGTGTAGCACCCCACACTGTCCATTCATGTGAGGCCTACCTTGATGTTTACCTGCTCACACTGTGCACACCCACATTGTACACACCCACAGCTTTTCCTCTCTTCATCTCTCCTATACCTCTCTTTAGAGACTTATGAAAAAGTTAAAAAGCTAAAATTTTTAACTAAAGTGATTATGTAGTTCTAAATAAAAAAGTTACTACTAATCATACATCAAGCTTATATGAAATAAGTTACTTATCTACTGCTGTAGGTAGAAAAAGTAACTTATTTTGTGGTATCCAAACCGGCCCTTAACGAGACATTTAAACTGAAGCCGATGATATGGACAGTTGAATTGAAATTAATCATATGCCTCATATGCAAATCCAAATATGAGGTGTTCCGCACCACGTGAAACAGTGGTGATTGAAAACTTGCCATTAAAAACTTATTGGAAGCCACAAAGGAAACAATGTATGTGTTGTATATCTACGCCGACCATCCGTTTTTTCAGATCGTCTTAATGGTACGGGCCGAAGAAGAAGAGGATCCAAATTCCAGGTGGACCACATTGCTAGAAACAGTATTCATTTAATGCCGCCATTTAATGTCAACTGTTTCTTGTGGTGTGGTCCACCTGAGACTAGGATCTGCTTCATTTTTGAATCCATATAATAAAATGATCCGGCAAAATGAATAGACGGCATAGGTATACAACACATACACTAAGGTGGGCCCCACGGTTAGGGTCCCACTCCCACCTACATTGGGTACAGCAACAAGTTGTCTCCAAACGGCCGAGGACGCCAATCACGTGGGACAGCCTTCCCTAGGAAAGCTAGGTGGGGGCCACCGTCATGCTTGTGAGAAACCATCCTGTCCTTTCGCCGTATCATTTTAGGACATGGCCCAAAAATGAGGCAGATCCAAAACTCAAGTGGACAGCAAGACAGGAAACAGTGAGGATTGAACGTCCATCCATAACATTTATGGCCCACAAAAGTTTCGGATCAAGTTAGACTAGTATTTTTGTGTTTTTAGTTCATCACCGTAAGAATTACATTATGAACCGTATAAATGGCATATAGACATCATGGTGGACCTTAGGGAGATTTCAATGGTAGGTATTTTTCTATTCACTTTTTCCTATCATGTAGCTCACTTGAGCAATGGATCTACCTCATTTTTTTTTAGCCCATGTCCTAATATGATATGGAAAAATAGATGAACGAGTGAATTTCTCACAAGCATGACAACTGCCTGCACATTAGCTTATGTCTAAGGAAGTTCCTACCGACATGGATACCTATGGGATAATAGTTAAAGAAACCTTAATTATAACGTCATTTTGGTTATTGGCCCGTTCACATAGGACCTATTATTTATGTAGCCCGTTGGGCATTGTAGTTTTTTTTTTTTTCCAGACCAAAATGCCTATCTGCCACACCTTTTCTCTTTTACTGGAGCCGTTTTTTGCAGAAGTCGAAAAGGCCTTTTGAGAATTGGGTGTAGGCTCCATAAAATCAATTGTTGGGGCCTCCTCTCGGCCGATCTTATCCGCTCACTTTAATCGGACATCCGTGAACCCATAGAAATGTCATTTCAAAAAATTATTTGGAGCTTTCTGTGGCCCACACCTACATTAACATTGTAAGTTAATTTTGAATTGTTCATCCGGTGTGGTCCATTCGTTATGAGTTTTGCCCTCAAGCTTGGACAGACTGCATGAAATTAAAACCCCTTTTATGTAAACAACTTAGATCTGATCCAAAATTATTCAGTGAATCCCACATAAGATGTGTAATAGGTTCAATAAATGAGTCCCTTGCATAAGAAAGGTCATTTGACCTTTTTTTTTATTTTTTTCTTATTCTTCTTATTCTTTTTTTTTTTTTTTTTTTTTTTTTCGGGAGGGGACTATTTCATCGTTAGGGCCGTTGTTACCTCCGTGTAGAGGTAGGCAACGATCAGGGTCGAGCTGAGTTAGCCCTAGTTTGGTTTGACTCGTTTTTGTACCACCCTAGTTTGTTGATCAACCCGGTTTGGGTTTTAGGCCAACCCATGGGGTTCGAGTTTAGTTTGCTCCAAAAAAATCTGGTTTGGGCCGGGATCGGTTTGGTTGAAAATTTTGAATTAGGTCAGGTCGAGTTTGAATAGGTGGTAGCTCTTTTGTTTGTTTGTTTGTTTAAATAGAAAAGAATTTAAAAAGTTAAAAATAACACAAAATAGACACAAAAGTATCTTTTTACATGATGTTTAACATCCTAGTGCAACTTTAAAATAGACATGTAAGAGCCTTTTCCAAACAAAAGTACACAAGCATAACTTTATAAGTGCAAAGAAACAGTGTGCATTCATGTGTATGTATTATGTATTATCTATGTCATCATGTATATGTATTATCCACGCCGTCCATCCAATTTTACATATCATTTTATGACATGATCCCAAAATTGGATCATATCCAAAGCTCAAGTGGATCACACCATAGGAAACAGTGTGCTTAAAATGTACGATCTGAATTAAACCAAGTTTCAAGTCGAGCCAAGCTGGTACTACCTTGGTTTGAGCTTAGTTTGTTTTTTTAAACAAGCTTGACTTTGAAGCTTGGTTTGGTTTGAACATTTAGTTGAACCAATCCAAGCTAAACTTTTTCAAACCAATCCGAGCCAAGCTTTTCAAGCTGGTTTGGTTTGTGCCCAGCTCTACCTTCGTGGGACCCATTCCTACAAGCTTCCAACATGTATCCGGCGTCTTTCCCTCAATTCTTGAGAGCTTTTAAGTATTTTTTTTAGGTGTTAACTATCATAACTCTATGCAAGTTGTAAATTCCATAAAAACGTGGCTCACTTTTAGGATATCAAATGGTATCCCAAGGAGGTGATTATAAATCCATGTGAAAGTTCATCAAATTATCTTTCCAACAAGTATAAGATCACTCAAATCAAACATGATCATTTTCATCGAATCTACAAACGGCGAAATATCGACAAACGACGATAACTTTGAACCTACTTTTAGACAATCAAGTGGGGTTTAAATGAGGTGATTCTAAATCTATACAAAATTTCATCAAATTAACTTTTCAAGTTGATTTTTGTGTTTTCTCTTCATTCAAGTATTTTTGACCTAATCAAAAAGTTGGATGGCAAGTAAATATTAGAGTGGGCCTTAGGAGGTTTTTAATGGTGGGCATTTAATCACTGTTGTTTTCTTTTTGTGTGGTTCACTTGAGACGTGGATTTCCGCATGTAGAAAAATAGTAGATGGCATGGATAAAACATATTACATCATGGTGCGGCCCACAGCACAAGCCATAGATTCTCCCTACTCGCAAGTTGCAGGTTGCGTCTTCTCATCTACATTAAAAAACCAAATGGAGAGGCGCGGATTAGGTACTGCCGCCCCCCATGACCTAGCTAGAAAGGGACGATCCTGTTAGGGGCTCTGTGGGGCCTACCTATATTGTACATGTTTTATCAATGCAGTCCATCCATTTTGATACATCATTTAAGGGCATGAGCCCAAAATAGAGGTAAATTGAAGTCTCAAGTGGACCACAACATAAAAAGTAGTGGCGATTAAGTTTCTACCATTGAAAAGTTCTTTGGTTGCAGAGAAGTTTTTGATGGATCTGATATTCATGTTTTGCCTTCATACAGGTCTACGTGACTTTATGAACAGGTTGGATGGCAGATAAACATCATGGTGGGCCCTAGGAAGTTTCCAACAGCAGGAATTTAATCCCTGCTCCTTCCTTTGGTGTGGTCCACCCAAGACTTCAATCTGCCTCTATTTTGGGCCCATTCTCAAAAATTATTTTTTAAAATTGATAAAGCAGTGTGGATAAAACAGATACATTATGGTGGGCCCTGACAGGACCGTCCTTCTAGTTAGTTCGTTCCTGGTGGTAGGGTTTTTTCTAGGGTTCCAAAACCCTAATTCCAATTAGCTTAAAAAAAACCCTCTCAATTTTCCAAAATAGTCATCAAAACCCTAAAGAGAAAAGGAATACTTTAAGGTTTTTTTCTGCCGACGGCTGCGATTGATTCGCAATTAGCCCACAGGATTCTGCAACAAGTACGGAAAATTACTCCTCTACACTCATCTTTTAAAAAATGAAATAAAATCTTTTTTTTTTGCCCTGCGTCAAATCCTCGCCGTCCATCACCTAAAAGACCCTTTTTTGGCCGTTGATCCTTAAAATGGGATGATTCAATACTTAGATGGGCCATCCCAAAAAAACAAAAACCTAAAACCTATGAATTCACATGGTATGGCATACCTGAGCTTTATAATACCTTTCTTTTTTAACTAATCCATTCATCCTGATGAGGCACATCAGATGAATGGATTGGATGGCATTTAAACATCAATTTAGGTCCTACACATAACTGATGGTGGACGTTCCATCCGAACTGTTTCCTATTCTGTGGATAATTTAAGTTTCAGATGATCATGATTTTTGGTTTCAACGGTTAAAATGAAGATCCATACCTGATGGACGGAGTAGATCTTACAAAATATTTCCTTATTTACTAAAACAACCCCGAAATTTACCTACATCACCGTTCATCTACAATTATCCGAAAGGAAGAATAAGCAAAAATCCAACTACTCTCCTCTGGAATCGTCCATCCAGCCAAATGCAGTGGATTTAGTTAGATACTCGGGCGGATGCACCTTTTAATACACGGATGGTCTTCCTATGCTATCCCTCAACGCCAAAGAAGCTGGCCGTGACCCTCGCCACCTTCTTAACCGGCGCCACCCTCTTCGCTATCGGTGCGCACCTGTCGTACGTTAACGTCGCCCCTCAGCAAGCTCGCACCAAAGCCCGCAACGATTTCGTCAGAGAGCATTTCCGGAAGAAGTACGGCAAGTGAATCCCACCGTTCATCTCTCTCTCACTGCAACAAAATCAATGGCTCTGGTTCCTTCTTCTGCTCCTGTTCCTTCTTCATGCTCCGATCGACGGCCCTCTTTTCGCCGAGGTCAATATGAGCTCGGATTCCTCTGCTCCAACGGTTCGAGCCACTGTCGTGCAGGCGTCGACCGTTTTCTACGACACTCCGGCCACTCTAGGTATTCATTCCTTCCTTCATCATCTGTTTCTTGAGTAGTTATTTGATCCTTGCATCTGAACCGTTTAGATAGTAGGGTGTGATGTGGATGGGGCATGGTACTGAGATTTGGATTGATTGGATGGTTCTGATGTCTGATTAATGGGCATTTGTTTGTTGAATTGGATGGGGGCCTAGCACAACCGTTGGATTCATGGATGAATTGGGCCTTCGATTTTTCTTTAAAAGATTGGGTTTTTTTGGCTTTTTTCTGTTTTAGTAATATGTAGTAGATGCTTAGCGATCAGACGGTTAGGATCATCCTTTCTGGGTTGTGTTCTGATTTAGGCCTATCCGAAATGGGGCTGTTGATTTTGACAGTATCATTGGTATGTGCATATGTATGGATCATCATGCTCTGCTAGCACATTGTGTTAGACCATGGTGATAGTCCACTGCACCTTTTTAAGTGTGATCCATACCATCCAAATTGCCGGCCCATTGTGTTTGAGGATAGCCCGGAATTCACACTAATTTATTGGATGATCTTAACCTTCTGATTTTAGTAATTGAATTTGGATTGCCCAACACTTTAGTTTCAGTGATCAATTTAATAGAAATTAATTGGATGGTTAGGATCGATTGATCACTGCTGTTATTGTATTGTGATCCATCCATAAGGGTCCTTGCAATTTTGATGGCGTGGATAGATGTGCATGTATACCACATGCACATGAGATGCAGACTTATCATTATCTTCATGTCCATGTTGTGATTTGTAGCTGGTGTATTTGTATTTTCCTTTGCAATCGTGTTTTAGTTTGATGCTGTGTTTGGATGCTAGTTGTTGATGTGGATAACAGTGATTAATTCGATGACAAATTGCATTTTCCTTTTCTTTTATCACTGTTCATTCTAGCCAAACCCAAATCCAAATAGTTGGTACAAAGCTATGATGTTACCAATGTGATCTGACCGTTCATATTGAGTGACTTCTAGGCTGCTTCTAATTTAGATTACCTTTTTTTTTTTCCCAATGAATAACAGATATTAAGGGGGCGTTTGGATTGTAAGTTACTTAAGATAAGCTACTTATGCCTCAAGTAGCTTATCTTGGTTTCTACTTATTAAGCTGAAGTGATTAAGTAACTTTAAGTAAAAAAAGTTACTTATAATTGATCTTAAACCAAACTTACTTATCTACTGCTGTAAATAGTAAAAGTAACTTATTCGGTAGTATCCAAACAGGCCCTAAATAAAGAACCAAGGAGTACATAAAAAAGAAGGCATAGAGCTGTCGAGTACCAATACAAAGATTTCCGAATTTTGAATTTTGATGCTTTCAAGTTCTAACTTAAGGAATGTAGAATGCAATTGCTTGTCCTCCATGGAAGCTTGCTTTCATTCTCAATGATTTATGATTGGTTTGTCACTTTAGGGAGATTTGTTTTAAGCATATTAATCGGGAAGCTAGTGATGTTGCTGATTCCTTGGCTAAGGGGTGTGTCAGCTCTCTGAATGTTTTCAATCTTATCATTGCACTTGATATTGCACTCAGAGAATGGAAATACAGGGGAATATTGCAGATATTGTGTAAAAATTTTGCACCCTGAGGGAATGTTCCGGAAACATTAGCAAAATGGTGGAACTTTTAGGTAAAACTTCAGGAGATGTTGAGGGTCTGTTTGGGTGGGGAAACCGGTGTAATCAGGATTAAGTCTAATCCTGATTTTGGCAGGTCCCACATAGGACTTGCCACAATAAAGCAGTGCTTGCCTCCGCAAAAAAACAATTAATGAAGTTATAGGAAAAACTAAAAAATCACTAATTGCATTATTGTGAAGGCATGCGCTGGTTTAGTGTGCTGAGTTGTATGTGGAGAGCATGGAGCACAACAAAAACAGGATTAGAGCTGATCCCGATCATGCAGGATCTCGTACCCAAACAGAACACAAAAGATGCATGAAGGTTAAGATCTTTCTATTGTATAATACCTGTAATTTATGTATGGTTGTTATTCTCCTGAACAGATAAGGCAGAGAGACTGATTGCAGAAGCTGCTGCATATGGGTCACAGTTGGTTGTGTTTCCAGAAGCATTTATCGGTGGTTATCCCCGTGGTTCAACCTTTGGTGTTACAATTGGTAGCCGTTCGGCCAAGGGAAAAGAGGATTTCCGGAAGTATCATGCTTCAGCCATTGATGTTCCTGGTAAAATTCAATTTCTGATTGGAGGAATTATGAGGTTCCTGCTTAACCGTGAGCATACGGTTTACTAATGTACAGGATTCTGTCCGTTTGGTTCAATGGTTTGATGATCCAAACCATTTACTTGATGTGCCCCAATATGGATAAGGGATGGCCCAAGAATTTCCCATGTTGGGGGATTATGACCTTTGGTTGTTGGACTACTTTTCGTCGAATGTGGCCAGTTCTTTGTTGCACCTCAACTGTTTATTTGTGGGCCATTGATCAACGAGCTTAAATCTTTCAGCCCAGAAGATTTTTGAGTCATCCCCCATCCTCAGCCAGTCACGTCAGAGCAACAGTTTAGATCACTGAACTGTGCTTCCACATGTACACATTACTACATATCAATGAACTGTACTTTTCCTTATTAAAATCACCCTATGTAATTCCTCTTCCATTTTATTGATTGTCAGTATTAGTTTTCGAAGACAAATATACCTGATGGCTGATAAATGACTGGTTTCAAGCATTTCATTTAGTTACTTTCTGAAACCATGTTAAGATAAGTTGCAACGCAAATGTTCGTAGAAATTAATACCAGCTAGTTAACATACTGACCTGCATTCCCACAGATCCTCTTAGTAAATACACAAGTACATAATTCATACCTGAAAACCACATATGGCTATTTGTATTTTCAATGATTGCTGTATTCCACCAGAACTCATGGGACAGATGGCAAGTGCTGTCAACAGCCTACGCGGGGGCTGTTTAAAGCCTGAATTTTGAAGTATTTTGGGCCTATTCAAAATTTTGTTTTGCTCAGCCCGTGCAGTGAGCGGCTTCCCGTTGTTTGATATGATAGCGTACAAGATCAGACGGTGGGTCACTTCCTTCCAAAAGATTTTCAATTAAAATGAAAAGTGTGGATAAAGTCAAGATGAATCAAGTGGAAATCGGAAAAGGAAAATTTTTGGATCTCCATGAGGTCTAGAGATTAGATTGTTGTCGTTTCTTTGACATATTACTTCCATGAGTTTGTGCCCTTTTCATGGTTTTAAAACTCGGACGAGTCAGCTTGGACTTGGTGGGACCTAATCTGGTTTGACACCACAAGTCACCCCTGATTGGGCGAGTTGGGATGATTTAGACCTGACTTGTGTGACCAAGTAGGCCCTAATTGAACACAAATCAAGCATAATTTGATAGATTAGGGCCAGTTACTTACAAATACGGTAAAAAAAAAAAAGATGGAAAAAATGAAAAAAAAAAAGGTGTGGTTTTCCCATTCTTTTGATATTTTCCAAAATGGTCCCCTCCGCTTTGGTTTAGTGACTCTTGCTCATTTTTTGTGTTTTGATCTGTAAAATAGGCCTAGATGTAGTTTAAACTTACTTTGTAAGCTTCCTTTATGGTTGCAATTAGTAAAGAAGTGGAAGTGCAAGAGAAAAATTGAAAACGAGAACTTCCATAATGGGCCCTTTATGGCTGTATTGACCTCATAACAGTACCGATGCATACACGTCCCTTTTTTTTATTTTTATAACGGACCGATTCACCCTGTATTGTGTAACAAGGGTGATTATTTACTTCATGTAACGGCTGATATGTCCATAGCCTTGTTGTTTTTTAATACCATGCTGGTACTGGGTGGGACTGTGTTGGCATGCAAGTGTTGTCAGTTTGAGCCTCTGCTATGGTGGGTTCTATTGCCAGGGTGAAAGAGGAAGGTTGATGTCCAATTGCTAGACATGTGTCCTTTTTTTTTTTCCTTATATATATATATATATATATATATATATATATATATATATATATAACGGGCCAATTCACCCCTGTGTAGTGTAACAATGGTGATCATTTCCTTCACGTAACAGCTGATATGGCCATAACCTACCATTTTGGTACTGGGTGGGACTGTGTTGGCATGCTAGTGTTGTCAGTTTGAGCCTCTGTAATGGACCTGTGGTTGGTTCTATTGTCCAGGTAAAAGAGGAAGGTTGATGTCCAATTGCCAGCCGATTGTAGAATTTCACTTTTTTTTTTTTTTTTTTTTTTTTTTTTGGAGGGTAACAAATTTATTAAAAAAAACTGTATAAAGGTGAGAAAGAATTACCTATATAAAGAGAGACAGTTTGGACTAGATTTTGGAAGAGTGTCTGCAATCTCGTCATAAACTTTTGCTAATCTACCATTTAAAAGCCAATCCCAAATTGTTGGGAGAAAGGTTAGGATAATGATAATGATAATGATAATGATGACCAAGATTCCCTTAAACCCTTGTTCGAGGTTCCACTTACAGATAAAGTGGCAAATTTTTGGGCTTGATTAAATGCTTTTAAGAGTGCTAAGTGTCATGAAACTTTAATCTTGCATCGTTGCATTCTCTCGGAAAAGTTAGGAGCCCATTGGCATTCATTTTATAGAACTAATCACCTACAACCCATTTTTTCAACTATTTTGCACTTAAAAATATGTGATGTTTTCAAGTGTTAAAGGGAAGTCCTGAAGTTGAAAAAAGTGGGTTGTGCATGCAACTAATTGTAGGGAATCATCCCCTTCATTTTATTTTGCTATCTTCCACGAATGGGTTACTGATATAGTGGTAATCTTTGTGGCTGTTTGAATTGGGCAAAGTTGTGTCCCAATTAGTAGTCATGGCCAACCGTACACGTCCATGGTTTGCTATCCCCCTTATGCACGGGAACCAATTGTCATAATCACCACTTGATCTAAAAGCTCGAGCTGTTAGAGGATGGTGTATTGATGTATATCAAGGGACTTAACACTTCAACACTCCCCCGTGCGGGGTGGAGCTTCACACAGGAACATTTTGGGCAAGGGTGGAAGGATACAAACTCACACCTAGGTGGAGGAACACTCAACTCACACCATAAACGACCCCCCGTGAGAGAATATAGCAACGGAGGCAAATTTGTTACTCCTAGGATTCGAACACTTGACCATCTGCTCCTTTGATACAATGTACACTTTGTAAAGAAGAAAGAGGAAGAAAGGTTGTAGAAGGAAGAATGTTGAGAGAGAAGGGTAGAGTGCAAAAAACGTTCCCACACCCTTTTTCTTATTATTTACTTATACGTAGGGTTTTTACGATTTTACAAAAAACAGCCTCATTAAGGGCATATTAGAAATACACCCCCTTATTTACACAATAAGAACAAATCAATGCTCCAACACCAATGAACTTTTGGACAGGTGGTTATGGGTATGTAACCATTAGACCATTGATTGGGTGTCTCTGGTGGGCAGGTTGAACTACTTGTCAGTTGTCAATGTCACTTTATAGTTTCAGTGCATTTGAGGATCACATTTATCTGTGTATGTGTGCAAACATGTTTCAATGTGCCACGTGTGTTGCCGTCCAAGTTCAAGCATCCCACATGTACATATGTGCCACAATCAATCTTCCGGCATTAAAAAAATGTGGCACGTGTCAAATGTGCACGTGCACATGCACATGTGTAAGCGTGCCTCCAAAGTCCAACCACTCTTTAATTTCCCTACATGTGCCACAATCTAGTTTGTCCATGATACAGGGTATTTGAAACAAGGGAGGGAACAACTACCCAGCAACAGCATGTCCATGATCAGCTAACCATCACAGCATGCCATGGATTAATAATCATGACACTACTTTGCCCAAATCCAAACAGGCCCTATGCTTGCTCCATCATAACTTTCAATACAGCAATTCTAGTCATGTTTCACAAAAATCACTAGATGTTCTACTTTTTTTTTTTTGGGGTAGCTATCAGATTGTCTACTTTTTCTTTCCTGTTTCCAAAAAAGCATAGTGCCCAGAACAGGTTTTCATTTTCCTTTTTGTTTATTGAATGGGTTTACTGTTTCAAGCTCCTGGTTTATTTGAGCAAAGTTCTGGTTAAAAGAAAAAAAAGTTTCTAGTTTATTTAATAGGAA
Organism: Liriodendron chinense; assembly: GCA_003013855.2. Lineage (NCBI taxonomy): Eukaryota > Viridiplantae > Streptophyta > Magnoliopsida > Magnoliales > Magnoliaceae > Liriodendron > Liriodendron chinense. Next base: position 932,898 of record PVNU02002456.1, read on the forward strand.
GGCAACTGTTATCCTTCGGATTCAGAACCTTTAATTAATGTTCTCGCTATGTATGCATGCAGGTCCTGAAGTTGATCGCTTGGCAGCCCTTGCTGGAAAATATAAAGTTTATTTAGTAATAGGCGTGATAGAGAGGGCAGGATATACACTCTATTGTACGGTTCTCTTCTTTGGTCCTCAAGGCCAGTACATGGGGAAGCATCGCAAACTCATGCCGACAGCAATGGAACGTCTAACGTGGGGTTTTGGAGACGGATCGACTATTCCTGTCTTTGAGACTCCAATTGGAAAGCTGGGTGCTGTCATTTGCTGGGAGAATAGGATGCCTCTTTTACGAACAGCGGTATATGGGAAAGGTAAACCTTTTGGCACTAGGCTTTTGCTGTAGTTTAGTTATTTATTATTATTTGAAAGTGGATCTTGGCGTTATTGTTTATATCTCAGTTGCACGATCCTTCTAATTCGGTGTTGCTCCTACTTCAAAACACGCTTGGGGTTCGGGAAGCTGCTTTAACTTCCTACTTGAAAACATTTTGAAACAGACGCTTCCCTGCTCTCACACCCAAATCTGTTGCCGCTTTGCTTCATGCTTCGTGCAACTATAGTTTATTTCCAAGTTAGCAAGCCCTCAATATCATTTAGTTCTGTACATGCAGACGTGCATGAGATCCCAGTAATTCTTCTGCTGCAACATACCACTATTGAGCTGTGCTCACTAATCACACCATTCGGAACCTATCTCAATTTTCGGTATGGCCTTACATGTAACAAAACGGATCCTATGAATACCATATGAATCCCATATGAATCCTTGAGCCAATGGCCTTGCAGTTCATCCTATTTCAAATGTTAATGTGATTTTGGCGCGTCTCCTTCCAGGAATTACTGCAGTTTACGTTTTGGTGTACTTGCGCACGCGTGTGCACATACATACATTTGTAATTTCTTCCAAAAGGTGAGAGTGTGTTTGGGTGTCCTGATATCGCGGTTGGGTGTTGTGTGGAATTGCTTTCCATGCAGAAAAAAAAACTGCCCTCTAGGACTGCCGATGGACTGGGCTTGGGCGCTGCTAAATGGAAAAAAGGCCTGGCCCAATCAGTTCAAATCACGGCCTGGCTCCAGGCCTGGCCATTCTATCCCTACTTGTTTCCTTTTCAACTGCTGTTGGATTGAAAATGTAGTGTGCATCCAAATGCACCCTTCATTATTAGCACCTGAATCTCTCACGAGACTTGTGCTTTTGTAGGCATTGAGATCTATTGCGCTCCTACGGCTGATCCGCAGGACACATGGCAAGCGTCGATGACCCACATTGCCCTCGAGGGCGGATGCTTTGTTCTGTCAGCGAACCAGTTCTGCCGAAGGAAAGACTATCCGCCTCCACCAGAATATGTATTTGGTGGTACAGATGATGAACTCTCGCCGGACTCAGTTGTATGCCCGGGAGGCAGTGTGATTATTTCGCCGTCAGGAGCTGTTTTGGCAGGACCCAATTATGAAGGAGAGGCCCTCATCTCTGCTGATCTCGGTAAGACTGCGTCCTTCGCAGGCAATTCTGCTCAAATGATTCTTATTTGGTAAATACCAAAAAATAATGTGCATGAGTGGGTACACTCATGATTTGTTCAAAAAATGAGGGAACTAGATCCATGGTTCAAGGACTTGGTCAAGTCCCATGTGACTTGTCCGAGTCGACTCAAGACTCAGTCGGACCCAATACGGTTTGAGTCGTTCGACACCATGAGTCACCCTTGACTCAGCCAAGTCAGACCAATTCATCTAGACCCGGGTGAGTCCCAACTCAACTCCGGACTAGACGAGTCGGTCCAAGTCCCCATGTCTTTTAACCATGACTAGATCCATGAGATTTTCTGATCTGAAGGCGTGGGACCCAGCCGTTCTACATACCCCCTCATGTGCCAATGGGGCACAGATTGTGGGTTCCAAGCTATCCTCATGCAAGCTCCATTGTGTACTCTGGCCCAAGAATGTGGCTGGTCAGCTTATTGGGCAGGTCAGTGTAAGGAAAAAAAATAAAAATAAAGAAGAAAAAGAAATGGATGGCTAAGAGGAATTGAGCAGTGATCCACATTCTGTGTATATGTGTAGCCCGCCTGATTCTTTATGGTGCATGCCTGATGGATAGCTTTATCTGGCACATGTTTTCCTTGAATTAGCAAACCTCATATGCACAATACAGATAGATGCCCATGCATGCACGGGCACATGCAAATGAGCGCATGCTACGGCATGTGGATTTGGTTGTATGCATTTCCATGAGGCACGCGGAATCATTTTCCCTATCTGCTCATTTCGGAGCTGATGTTCTGATCATTCATGAGTGCATGATGATAGTACCCACAGTGGGACCAGGGATATACCCAAATATATTCCAGACTGGAAGATCTGAAACATATACTCTCCCCTTTTCAGCCCATTTTTGTAATTTTTCTCAACTGTTGATTTCTTGGACGCTGGTGGAAGGCATGCAATTTTGGGCACCCACATCAATGGGTGCCCTATTGACCCAACCCAGCTTTGGGTCGAGTTGTCAATGTCCTCACTCAGCTCGGGTTCAGGTTGGAAAATGCCATCCGATTTGCAGTCAGGTTAGGTTTGGGTTGAGCAGATTTCAGGTCTGGTTAGGTCGGGTTTGGGTTGAGCAGATTCAGGTCTGGTTAGGTCGGGTTGGGAACAATCACATTTATTTGGGTTGGGCACCTCAGGTTGGGTCAGGCTCAAGTAGGACCTCTAAAACCCAACCCAATGCAACCCACCCGATTTGCACCCTCCTCAAAATTCGGCCCTTTTTCTTCTTTTGATCTTTAACACTGCATTGATACTCCACAAATGATGTGCAGATCTTGGAGAGATTGCACGGGCAAAGTTCGCTTTCGATGTGGTTGGACACTACTCAAGGCCAGACATTCTGAGGCTGACAGTGGAGGACCATCCCTTGAATCCGGTCACGTTCACCTCCGGAGCTAAAAATGAAGGCTCTCAAAAACCGTAACAGCCTCTTTCAACAGGTTCGCAGTTCGGATCTTCCCTTCCATTCCTTTGTGTGTATGACTCCATAACTATGCTTATTTGTGTTTGGATGGATTGAAATCGGTTCCTGTGTAGTATATTGGTCATCACCGAAACTGGGTTGTATTGCCCTGCATCGGGCTGTTTTGGGCTAACGTGGGCCAGTACAGCTTTATCTTTTATGGACCAAACCGGTTCACCCTACCAGATTCAGAAATGCTTGGGTGATTTGATGAAAGCTGTGTATTTTATGTGTTTCTTCCATCTTGGAAATTTACATATAGGGGTGGACTCCAGTTTTGGGACCATGTGATGCATGTATGACATCGAAACCGTCCATCAGATGAGTCCGCCCATGTTACACGTAGAGCCCATGAATCGGGTTGATCTACGAATCATATGGGCTAGAGCATGGGTACGAGTTGGGAAGAACGCCCGCACTCAATTTGCATTGAGGGCCCACCATGTTGTTGATATAGAATCCATGCTGTTCCGACCCCTCATATAGCCTGGATGAGTGGTAAGACCAAAACTCGGCCAATTTTGGACATTCAGGTGGGCCGCTATGCTAATCAAGGGTGGGCGTCCTCTCTCACATTGTCCCCTTCGTTGTTGCCCGTCGGACCATTGGATCGAGTGGATCTGTGACACGTTGGGGTAATATGAAGCAATGTGTGTGATGGATTGCTTGCATACATCACGTGGGCTCCACATCTTTCATGGTTGGGCCCACCAGATTGAAGGTCTTGATTGACACGTCACCCTAGCACATGTACCGTAGAGAGATGGCAGAACCATATTCTGGTTGAGCCGTGTCATCTCCCTTGACCGGGGCAGACGCCATTGGTTAGTGACCCTGCCACCAGCCAATGTCTAGTGGTCGGTGCTTTGTGGGCCCCACCATGATGTATGTGTTTCATCCGTGCTACCCATCAGTTTTTTCAATCATTTTATGGTATGAGCCCAAAAATGAAGTAGATCCAAATCAATCTCAAGTGGACCGCATCACAGGAAACAGTGTTGATTGAATGCTCACCATTAAAAACTTATTGGGGCCATAGAAGTTTTGGATCAAGCTGATATTTGTTTTTTCCCTTCATCCAGGTCTGTATGACTTAATCAACAGTTCGGATGTCAAGTAAACATTACAATGGTGGACATTCAAACACTACTGTTTTCGTATGGTGTGGTCCACTTGAGATTTGGATCTGCCTCATTTTTAGGATAAAGCCCTAAATGATCTGGAAAAAATGGATGGACAGTGTGGATAAAACACATACATCATGGTGGGGCCATGGAGCACCCTCCACTAGCCACCTGAATAAGTGGGGATTGAACGCCTGGGGGTGACAAGTTTTGTATCAGGATTAGAGCTGGACACAAACGCAGCCAACTTGGTTAACTTGGCTGGAAATAACTCGAATTGGCTCGATTTGTTGTTGATTTTGGCCCAAGTTGAGTTCGAACTGGACCAAACTTGACTCCAACTCGGTTTGACTTGACCAGCTCAGTTTGAGTTGTCTAGTGTTTGATGAAATGTCCCAAAGATTCGGTCTCTTGTAACCCTTTTGACTTGTAGTTACAGCTAGAAAAATAGGTTGAGGGAGGTTTTGTATCCTTTTGAGCAATGTAGGCAGAGAATGTGAAGCTTGATGAGGTGACAATGGTGAAGTAGAGGTGTACACGAGCCGAGCCGAACTGAGCTCTGCCCAGTTCGGCTTGGTTTGGTCAGCGGGCGACTTGGGCTCGAGCTTGGCTTGGCTTGGTCCTCGAGTCCAGGTGGTGGGCTTGGCCTGGTTTGGACAAGCTTTCGAGCCTATCCGAGCTTCAAGCTTTCGAGCCTAAATTAGAGCTGAGCTTTTGAGCCTACATCGAACTTGTCTTTCGAGCTGACATTTTTCAAGCCTATTTCGAGCTACAACTCACAAATTCAGAGATGAGGGAGAGCCGGAAAGGGAGGAGGTGAGGCCGGGCGACGGGGGAAAGAAATCAGAGATGAGAGAGAGCCGAAGAGGGAGAAGGTGAGACCGATGGCCGGAGGGGGTCGCTGGTCAGGCCGGGCCGCTGGGCGAGGTCAATTCGGCCGGAGGGGTGGGGGTTTTGTTTTTGAAATTTTTAGGGGTGGGTGGGCGGGCGAGTGCGAAAGGGGGTTGGAAGAAAAGAATTAGGGTGACATGGCGTGATATATATATATATATATATATATATATATATATATATATATATATATATATATATAATTTTTAAGTTAAAAATATATGAAGCCTTCTACAAGCCAAGCCGAGCCGAACTGAGCTCAGGTCAAGCTCGGTCTCCAACGAGCCCACATATTCGGCTTGGCTTGGCTTGGCTTGGCTTGATCCACTCTCCAAATCGAGCCAATCCGTGCTTTTTCGAGCCGAACCGAGCGAGTAGCTCGGTTCATGTACAGCTCTATGGTAAAGGTTGTTTTGGCTTGTATGTATATTGAGGAGAATCATTTGAAGATTGATGTTTACTTGCGGAACACTCTGATTGATATTCGTGAGGGACAAGGGTATGTTGAAATAGCTAGGAAGGTGTTTGCTAAAATGCCTCAAAGAAACATCCTCTTCTAGAATGCCATGATCATGGGGTACTCAAAAGTGGAGGGACTTGACAGAAACTTGGCTCAACTCGACTCGAAAGTATGACCTAGTCTAGCTCGGTTTAGATCAGTCATTTCCTGGACTGAACCAAGCAAGCTGAGCTGAGCTGAGTTCGAGCCGAAGCCAACCTCAGACCAAGCTGAGTCAAGTTGGGAAGAGTTCGACTCGGTTCGGTTCAATGCCCAGCTCTAATAGGATGCTATTGGTGCCTACAGTTATGTGAGTGGTAATAACCCTATGAACGGTTTGGATGGCATATAAACATCATGGTTAACTTCAGGAAGGTTTCAAAGGTGGATGTTTCCGTTCCCACTGTTTCGTTTGGTGTGGTGTGGCCCACCTGAGTTTTGGATCTGCCTGATTTTAATACATGTCTTAATGTGGTCTTTCAAAACAGATGGACAAAGTGGATTTGTCACGGACTTCTCTGTGGCCCCACACAGCCCCGGCACAGGTATATCTCTCTGCGGGGTCACAAGCCTCGTATAGAAAAAAATCATGTTGAAGGGTCACCACACAACAGCATTTTTCTTTCTCACCTTCCGAAAACATTGCATATCAATAAGATCGTCCGGTTGATCTGATTTTGGAGGTGGGGCCAACAATTTTGATGGTCTGGATTGTGGGCACCTTGTGTACCACATCTACACTGAATGGTGGTAGGGCTGTCAACGGGTTGGATACGGGCCGGATCAGTGATGATCCGAATCCGACCCGATTAAAAATATATCCGACCCGAATCCGACCCGAATCCGATTCGGATCACAGTATATGAATCCGAACCCGACCGATTAAATTTTTCAAATCCGTTTCCGATCCGATTATGATCCGACCCGATATCCGACCGGATATCCGAGAGAGAGAGAGAGAGAGAGAGAGAGAGAGAGAGAGAGAGAGAGATTATCATATGTTTTTATTTTATTTTATTTTATTTTATTTTTATTTATTTTTTTTAATCGGGTCAGGATCGTATACGGGCCGGATCAAGGTTGATCCGAATCCGACCCGAATATTAAACGGATCATTGTTGATATCCGTATCCGATCCGATTATCCGTTATTGATCCGAATCCGATTAAATCGGATCGGATACGGATCGGATACGGATCTTGATCCGTGCCATTGACAGCCCTAAATGGTGGTCATCGTCATGCTCTGTGTGTGTCCACCGAGTCAGATCAAGGAGCGAGTTGAAAATGCTGGAAATGGTACAATCATCGTGTGGGTCCCACTTTTGATTTTCCATTTATTTTAAAAGTGACTGCGGTAAGATGATGCTAGCCGTCCTTTTAATTGGATGGAGAAGATTGATTATAGGAAATTCCCCTCTATTGTTTCAACCTAATAATGAGTGGACCAGTGGACTGGACTTTTGGGTCTTTTTTTTTTTTTTTGATAGAGTTCTAAAAAATTCTCGTCGGAATCATTGTGTCACCTAGCAAGGGTGATCGTTTGTCATTATTTTCAAAATGGTGGGGACACATCCACCGTAGATGATGCATGCATATGTTGTCCTTTTATTTAAGAGCTGTGCAAAGCTTTATGTAATTATTGGGCCACGTGCCATTGTTAGAGATAAAGCTATATGCTTGACCAACGTAACAGGAGTGGCTAATTCAAACATATCCGCAGTGGATTAGGCGTGGAGTGGCTAATTCAAACATCTCCGGAGTGGATTAGGTGATACTGGGTAGTGGGTGTTTCCTTGAATGTGGGGCACATCTTTTTTTTTATTTTTCCTTTACACATGCACCCCCCCACCCCACACACACACTGCCCCCACATGCTGTAGTGGGATTTAACCACTTATGTGGGGCCCATCAGTTTTTTTAAGCTCATTCTAGGGCATGGTTCTAAAAGCCAAAGAGATCTAATTCTCTTGTAGACTACATCACATGAAACAGTGGTCATTAAATGCCCATCTTACAAACTTCCTAGAGCCCACCATAATGATTTTTTGTCAAAGTCGCACAAACCTGGAGGAAGGGAAAGCATAAATATCAGCTTCCCCCATGAAGTTTTTAATGGTGGACATTCAATACCTAATTGTGTGGTCCACTTGCAATTTGTATCTGCTTTATTTTTTAGACCATGTCCTAGATTGAGCTGGAAAAACTGATGAACAGTAGGGCTCTCAATGGGTCGGATCTGGATCGGATCCAGCTGGATCTGGCTCCAAGTCCGAATATCTGTAGATGGATTCCAATCAGATTGGGATCCAACTCAGATCCAAAAGGTGATATCCATATCTGATCCATTTATAAATAGTTAGATCCATGTCCGATCCAAAATCCATATAACCATCAGATGCGGGTCGGATCTAGGTCCGAATCCACCCTATTACAAATCTTAAAAAAAAGGGAGTATAATATAAAATATATAATATAATATATTTAATTTAGTAGGATCTTACCCGAATCCACCCTATTACAAATCTGAAAAAAAAGAGAGTATAATATAAAATATATAATATAATATATTTAATTTAGTAGCAAAATGATGCACGTCCCACTATTTATTGTGATATGGTCGACTTGAGACAGAAGCATGTCTCAATTTTGAGACATGGCCTCAATTAATCTGGAAAATGGATGGCGAGCCATGAATATAACATATATAGTAAGGTGACAATGAGTTGGATCTTGATTGGATTTGGATCGAACTCGGATATATTTTTGTGAATCCAAATCCGGTTCATTTAAGTAATTGGACCAATTTTAAGATCCAAATCCAGTCCTTATAAATAATCAGACCTATTTTAAGATCCAAATCCGCATTATATGGATTCAAAGTGAATCGGATCTGACCCTGCTCCATTGGGAACCCTAATGAACAGCCTGGAAATACAATACATACATCAAGGTGGGCCCCAATGACGGTCCAGGATGCGGATTATCAGCAGTGCTTGTCTCGGGGAATATGGTGGGAGCAGGATGTGGCCCACCATGCTGTGTGTGTTTCATCCAGGCCGTCCATCCGCTCAAGTAGACTACACTGGAGGAAACAATTCCTACCATTGAAAACTTCTGGGTTCTAGAGAAGTTTTGGATGAAACGGATATTTGTGTTTTCCCTTCATCCATGTCTGTGTGACCTTATCAACGGTTATCAACGGGTTGGATGACAAATAAACATCACTGTGGGTCGTAGGAAGGTTTCGATTGGGGATGTCATTATCCCCACCGTGTTTTCTGTGAGCTTTGGATATGCTTCAATTTAGGGATCTGCCCTAAAATTAGCTGGGAAAATGGATGGACGGTGCGGATAAAACACATACAGCACGGTGGGCCCCACAGACCTTGCACTACGTAGCTATGAAATCTTGAGCGTGGAGTGCTTTTGCCACAATTTATGATTTCTGGCAAATCCACACGTTGTGGACATGGACGCCGATCCAGGCTGTACAAATCATTGGCCACGTCGTGGACGGTGGATAGATGAAAATTCTCTATGTTTGTTGTGGTAACCATCTGACTCCCCTTGCTGAATTTCGACCAAAACATTTTATTTTAAACCTTCAATTTGGTGTCCACCGGCTCAACATTTGGATTTAACAGTAACTGTGAAATTAAGATATCAGCACCACGTTGGGAAAATCGGCAACGAAAGCGGAAGATAAAATGCACAGAGTAATGTAATGTAAAATCAAACGAGAAACATAATGAAATCAATCACACGCAAGCATTTACCACAAGAGAATCCGATTTTAAGTGGAAAAACTCTTTAACGAATAAAAAAAAAAACCACGGCACAAAGCGATCTACTATGAATAATAGAAAATTACAGAGATTGATAGCCCACAAGCAAGGAATAAACAGAGAAAACTCCAAGTTCTCTTTCACACAACTCTCTTCCCTCTTCCTAACACTATTAGAAAACCTTAAACACCATAGGATTTCATCTAAATCGGGATTACAACTCTTTAAATAAGCAAAACTCTGAAATTATAAACATTTTGTGCTGTACTACAGGCTGCGAAAGAAACTCGTGCGCTCAGCCGACCGGTCGCACATTGCACAGAAACTATCCAGGAGAAAAACTCACAGACCCGTCCACGCTACCTCGCAGCTAACCGGTCGCCCGACCAGTCGGAGCCCCCTCCAGACCGGTCGGCCGACCAGTCTAGGGCAACACAGGAATGTCCAGGGGCTTGTTGTGCATCTGGGCTATTCAGCCAAACTGGTTGCTCGACCGATCTGAGCACCCAAACCATGCACAGTTTAAAGGCTCTTCCAACACACCATCCACAGTTAACTAGCGATTTTGACGGTCCAGATTATTCTGTATGCATACCACGCATGATGAGGATGATTTGCTATACTATGGTGACATGTGGCAAACGCATGCAGAAATGATCAATAGCATTTCCCTGGTGTGATAAATTGCCTGCAGCCATAAGCTCTGTGGGGTCCACCGAGATGTATGTGTTAAATCCAATCCGTTCATTCTTTTCTCTATCTAATTTTATGGCATGATGCCGAACACGAGGCAGATCCAAACCTAAAGTGGACCACACGAAAGGAAATATTGGAGATTGAACGACCCCTATTAAAAACTATTTGGGGGCCACGGAATTTTTCGTTCAATCTGATATTTTTTACCTTCATCCTGGTCCAACTCACCTTATGAACGGCTTGGATGGAAAATAAACATCACTTTATGCCCTAATAAGTTTCAACGGTGGGCGTTGTTTTTCCCAACGGATTCCAATGACGTGGTGTAATGCCCCCACCAGATATGATATTGTCCGCTCTGTCCCAAGGGCGCACGGTTTTGTTCTCAATTTCCTCCAAAAGGACAATATCATATCTGGTGGGGCGTTACATGTGGTCCACTTTGAGATTTAAATATGTCTAATGTTTGGGCTCATGTACATAAATTATCTGAGAAAAACGATGGACAGTGCAGATATAAGACATACATTACGGTGGACCCGACACAGCTTAGGTCGCAGCAGCCGGACGCTGCAGGCGATCTTGTCCTTTCCCTTGGAAGAGATTATTTGATACTCTAGCAGGGTTTTGTAGTTCTGCGTAATTGCACACGTGGCATAATGTAACTAAAATCAAGCCGTTGAAGTTGTTGGACTCACTATAGATAGGTCATAGTCCCAAAATCAGACGGATCTGAGCGTCTTAACCTCCGATTGGTGGACTTCTGTTTATTTATTTAGGACCATTGAATCTACGTTGATGGTTGATGATCCATCTGAACTGATTGATCGCTAATACAAAATCCTAGCCATCTAATAAATGGTCCTTTTTCTAATGAATGTGATCTAAGGATCAGAACTTCCAAGAAGTTTAAGTTTCGATACATAATCCATTGACTAACTGAACTATCGAACGAACGGTTTGGATCTATCTTATGTAGGTCAATGATGTTGGACGCACGATTCCTTTCATGCTTCCGCAGGCACCGGATCTTGTCCTAATAAGGGAAGAGAAAAGCTTTGATACTCTGGCAGAGTGTGATGGCTGATGCGCAGGCACTTAGAAATTGCAGAAATGGAAATAATAAATTCCAATTAATTGGTCCAAATTATGATTTCGATTTTGATGGAAGATGGACGAAAATATCACTCTTATTTGATTTTCTGACTATCTGATTGGTGGAGACATTTATTGGATGGTTAAAAATGAAAAGTAATCAACGGTCCTATTCCAAAATACAAGTATCCTCGAATCACAAGTTACAATTGTTCAATCAATATTATTTTAGGTATGAGATTTATCCAAAGTAATATAAATGATTTAGACGGTTTATATATGACTCAATATTTGTAAAATCTACATATTTTGAGTGCCGGCGTATCAAGAGTCATTCCATGGCGGAGTATGAAATAAAATTCCTTTTAAGGAAAGGTTTCGTACGTATCGCGAAAACAAGAGAATTTATCAGGCCACCTCGTGATCCACATAAAAAAGAGAAATATCCGCATACAACGTTGTATATAAATATGTAAGTACAACGCTGTCTTTTCCTTCAGATTGTCATATTTCAGAAAATCCGAGCCGTAGAAAATGTGTTGTACAGATAATTTATAACTTAAAATAGAAAAATAAGATGATTAATGATAATATACAGATCAATGAACAGCGTGGTATTTAATCAACAGTACGATTTTAACTGATATTTCGTAAAGTAATTATAAATATCATGATTTTGATAGTAACAGAAATGTTTTTAACCGATCAGATTTTCTATAATATTGGATTCTTGTGAAAACAAGAGCGATGTATTTGACAATTACTATACAACGTACGTCTTGTACGCGCGTAGCTGTACCTGAATCTTCTGCGGTACCACATCTGTTGTACGTACAACACAATAGATCTTTGGGGTCCACCATGATGTATACATTGAATCCAGTCCATCTATAAGGTGATTTATTATATTTTAAGATCTGTGGTAAAATTTCATCCATATCCACAACTCAAATGGGCCATACATCAGGAAGAATGAGGATGAAATTCCAACCCTATATTATTTTGTACGTCCACCATGGTGTTTTTGTTTAATCCAACCTATTCATCAGGCATAAGTATTCATAATAAATAAAATATACAAAAACTATCATGTAGAAAATTATATTTGTGAGCTAGAAATGGGATTTTACAGGTTTTAGGCACGATTTACATTATTTCAATTTTTTATTATTGAATTTGTGTTGTTTCAAGATGATATATTTTATGTACGGTGGAAATAAGATTTAACACCTGATGGACGGTCTGGATTTCAGATATACAACATGTTGGGCCCAAAGAGTTTGGGTGTTTTACTCAAGCGGTGTTGTAGACGGTTCCGGTCCGCGTTGCAAAAAGAGTCGAAGATCCCAAAGTTTTCCAGCATATCCTAACAATAATAGAGTCAAACGAGGTTCGTTCCTTGCAGTCGTCCCAAGATGCAAGCGGTCCACACGTGTGAGACATCTACAACGTTCATCAGGTGGGGTCCAATGATAAATACGATCTATCCAATTACACATACCAGCGCCCTTGTGGCATGGGATTCACACGTATGCTCAACCTGAATGTTGATTATTCATTTCTAACCGTCCATTTTTAATTACAATTGTGGCCCACATGATTATTTAATTATTTCAATTCTCATCCAGAGTAATTTTGAATTTATGACCCACCTAATGAACAGACCGGATCTTCATGAATTCATCCACATGGTTCACTTCAGCGTGCAGGAGCACTTGTGCAGATGGACGGCTGCGAATATCGTAAATAAACCTGCAGATTAACAAGGGGAGCGGATTAGGTGCGGCCGCGGCCTTACCAAACACGGTGCAGCCCTGACTTTAGAGCCCACTTGATGCATGTATAGTATATCCAAGCCGTCCAATAATTTTTCACTGGATATTTTACGACGTGAGAAAAAATATGAAGCAGATCCAAGTCTGAGGTGGACGGAATTACAGGAAACGGTGAGGATAGACCATTAGAGACTTCTTATGGGCCACAAATGTTTTGGATCAAGATGATATTTTCTCCCTTCATATATTTCTGTGTGACCTTATCAACAGTTGGAGGGAAAATAAACAATACGGTGGGCCCTAAGATATTTTTAATGGTGGGCGTTCAATCACTTCTGTTTCCAGTATTGTGGTCCACCTGAGAGTTTTATCTGCTTAAAATTTAGGTTCACACCCTAAAATAATCTGGAAAATGTATTGAAGGGTGTGGATATATTAAAAATACATTTATGTGGGCCCCACGGTCAGGGCCGCACCGTGTTGGGTGAGGCTGGGGCCGCACCTAATCCGCTCCGGTTAGTAAGAAATCTCAACGAGATAAAGAGATTCCGTCTCGGGTGGATACGATACGGTCCTGACGCAGAGCACGTGAATAGTGTACTTATGCTCGAGTTAGTGCCTACTTGATTAGGTGATCCAAACCGTTAATCTGATGGTTTCTTTCCTGGATGAGGTAATATCTAAAAATATCCTAACTTGGAATGTAAACCTTCGAAAAAAAAACACATAACAACGGTCCTACAGATCTTATCTCGAGGATTACAGGATCCTCCATCCAAAATGTGTCCGATCAGGTTCAACGGTTCTGATCATTCACATTCTGATGCATCAGCACCTGCAATTATAGAGTCCTGATGCAACCATTCCTTCTAGTGACAGATGTTCCGGTCATCCAAACCGTTGATCTTATGGTATCCAACTACCCATTGAAGATGAAGATTAAGATCCTAGACATGCAATCCGTTGTTGTATTTTTCTCTGAACCGTCTGTTTCTTATCCATTGATCTAAGGGATAGGAAAAGTTTTTTACGGGGAGATCTTCAGCGAATCCACCATCAAAGATATGGACCATCAAATCAATGGTATCGATTACAATAGCACGGGTGAGATTCCTACAGACTAGTGCATCAGGACTGTATTCATCCCGTTCCTTAAAAGAAAAGACAGGAGGAATACTAAAATTAGAAATGTTCTGATGCTCTAAGAGCACTATAAGTTACAGTTCTCCTAGTTGCATCTGGACAGTTAGTCAGTTAGACACTACAATTCATTGATCTAGACTGTTCATTAGGTCCAACGCACAATTAATGGTCTACTATTCCAACATCAGATTGATCTGACAAATTTTAACCATTTAGTCAATAGCCTTTAATATAGACGGTCATGATCGTTTTATAAAAATTGGTCTAATCTAGGATCTGGTCCATCTATCTGTTAGGCCTCATTATGGATTGCTTATGGTTCTAAACAAATCACTTTTGTTAAGAAATCATAACCATCGCATCCATGGGTTGAAAAATGGATGGCTATAGAAAATTAGGTCAATCAAGGATGAATTGGCCATCTGATCAATGAAATTTTATGATGGTGGTGAATGAAATGTTTTCTGGACCTAGTGGATGGTTCAGATCGTTCGATTGAACTATCCAAGTGAACTGGTGCAACTAGGAGCACTGTAACTTATAGTGGACCATTTCTCTACTTAAGAAAAAGAGATATTCCTCAGTCCTCCCACACCATTCATCAAGTTCTTGTGGTGGGGTCCACCTTCTTTCTTCCTCCTTATATCTCCATCTTTCCAATCTCATTTTCTCCAAAACCCTAATTCCAGTGATGGCTTTCAATGCCATCTTTTCTACAGCTTTCCTTCTTCTCTTTTCTCTCTTTTCATTTGCCAACTCCATCTCTACACTCAACACTCACTTCCCATCTTCCATACATGGCAATGAATTGAAATCACAATCTCTTTCAATTGCAAACCAGCTCTACCAAACAAAGTACTTCACCCAAACGCTAGACCACTTCAATTACAATCCTCAGAGTTACCAAAAATTCCAACAAAGATATCTCATCAACGATACCAGCTGGCGCGGCCCGGCAGAGAATTCACCGATCTTCGTCTACACCGGCAACGAGGGCGACATCGAGTGGTTCACCCAGAACACCGGGTTCATGTTCGAGACTGCGCCCCACTTCGGAGCACTCCTTGTCTTCATTGAGGTAATCCAACGGCTGAGATTCATTGTCCATAATTCGACGGCCGCTTTCGAATGAATGATTTTTTTTTTTTTTTTTTTTCCTTTCTTTCTTTCTTTTTGTTTGGTGGCCAAGGATTTGGACTATTGTGTTTCTGTGATTGAGGAAAGTGGTTCCATGTGATTCATCGTGGTAATCCAACGACTGTGATTCAATGTCCATAATTCAATGGCCAGCTTTCGACGATTTTTTTTTTTTTTTTGGTGTTTTTCTTTCTTTTTGTTGGGTGGCAAAGGATTTAGAATTTTGTGTTTCTGTGGTTGAGAAAAGTCGTTCCATGTGATTCATCATGGTAATCCAACGATTGTGATTCAACGTCGATAATTCAACGGTCAGCTTTCGATGAAAACATTTTTTTTTTTGTTTTTTTTTTTTTTGGAGTTTTTCTTTCTTTTTGTTGGGTGGCCAAGGATTTTGACTTTTGTGTTTCTGTGGTTGAGGAAAGTGGTTCCATGTGATTCATATGGAGGTAATCCGACGACTGTGATTCAATGTCCATAATTCGACGGCCCACTTTCAACAAGAATGTTTTTTTTTTTTTTTTTTGTGGGTGTTTCTCTTTTCTTTTGTTGGGTGGCCAAGGATTTAGACTTTCTGTGTTTACGTGGCTGGGGAGAGTGATTCATCAAGATAATCGAACGGCTGTGATTCATGATTGGATGTCCATAATTCGACAGCCCACTTTTGACAAAAGGTTTAGGTACTGTTTATGTTTTCTTTTGGTTGGTGGCCCAGGATTTATGCTTTACTGTTTTCTCTGGCTGGCGAAAGTGCATGGGACATGTTGATGTGTGGTCCCCCATGTCGCATGTTAGTGAAGAGAAGTGTGTGGTCCTTGTCATCATCAAATGCATGCATGCGGGAGCATGGTTTTGTGATCCAAACCGTTGATATGATGCTCCGTAGAGTGGAAAGGAGATGCGTAAAAAAGCCTACCTGATTGAGAAAAAAAAATCCTGACCCTTCGGTATAGTGATGTACAAATAGATGGTAAGAGGAAAATACAATTTCAGTTCATATTGTTAGGAATTCCGGTGGCAGAAGCGAATCAAACAAGGCAAACTACAATGGCAATCATAAAACAACAATCAATACACACAAAAAAGCGGTATGAGTTTACATGGAAAAACCCATCAACAGATAAAAAACATGACGGCACAAAGCGAATTCCACTATGATCTCAAAAGTTACAAGAGAACGAAAAAACAAAAATTGGATCTCATCCCACAAGAGAAATCCTAAAGCTAACCCAAAACTTTTCTCACATGAGAAGGACAAGCACATCCCTTTCCCTCATCACAGAGACTTCAAGCTTTCCCCTAGCCTTTTCTCTTGCCCTAGAACCCTCTTAATCTCTCTAGGAAACCTGACCCCTTAGATCGCTACCCTAATCCTAAATTACACCCATTTAAATACGCAACAAACCGAAATTAGAAACATCTTACGCAAAACTATATAAACTCACCAACACAGTCAGGCTCCGGGTCGAGTGCTTGAACCCATCGTCAGTCGCCCGAACCCTCTCAAAATTGTCCAGAGAGTTTGATGTACAAATCCTACAATGGTCAATCGCCTGATGGCCTTATCGAGCATAGATTTGAGTCACCCGATTTGAACAATCTCCACCGTGACGAAATTCTTCATATCGCACTTTGTCATACTCAATCACCCATCCTTCATCTCTACTTCGTCTTCATCATAGCTCCACTACTTTTTTTGCCTCCAGAGTCTCTATTCTCGCACCTTCACATCCCCTGCTCTTCTCATGTGGCCCTCGGACACTAGCCACATATGAGCAACTGTGGATTCTGTTGTCGATCCCGCAGCTTCACCACGAAACATGCTCCCGATAAACTTGTAAAGATGGTCACACCTCCATCCTTCATCCACACGAGCACCGCTTTTATCACTTTACAATATCGATCACAACTGATGAAACTTATTGAGATATTGGCTTTCCGATCCACCTTCTTTGATTCTTCTTCTATCATAATCTGAGGTCGCTTTTCATGTTTTTCTTTTACGAAATCCTTCTCTATGTTGAACCTCATGCTTCATGCTATTAATACCTCGTCTCAGATTCCGATCTACCTCTCAACATTTTCTCTAATACCACTTGTTGGGAATCCCAACAATAGAAGCGAATCAAACAAGCCAAACTACAATAGCAATCACAAAACAATAATTAATACACACAAGAAGGCAATCCGATTTTACATGGAAAAAACCCTTCAATGGGTAAAAAGCCATGACATAAAGCGATTTCCACTATGATCTCAGAAGTTACAAGAGAATGAAGAAACAAAACCTGGATCTCAGCTCATAAGAGAAATCTCAAAGCTAACCCAAAGCTTTTCTCACATGAGAAGGACAAGCACAACCCTTTCCCTCATTCCAAAGACTCCAAGCTTTCCCCTAGTTGTTTCTCTTACCCTAGAACCCTCTCAACCCTCTAGGAAACCCAGCCCATTCGAATCGGAAGCCCAAACCCATCATCGATCGCCCGAACCCTCTCAAAATTGTCCAAAGAGTTCGCTGTACAAATCCTATGGTGGTCGGTCGCCTGACCACCATGATCGGTCGCTCGATGGCCTTGTCCAGCAGCGTAGATTTGAGTCACCCAATTCCAACGCTTAGATCCACGAAAGTGTCTAGTTATCCAAGTTCTGATCCACGTAGATCAACGGGTTTGATTACCCAAACACGGGCCACACATACATGGATTAATCCTATGGCTGAGTAGTCCATGCCTTCTAGGTAAGGCTGTCAACGGGTTGGATACGGGCTGGATCAGTGGTGATCCTTATCCGATCCGATTAAGGATATATCCAACCCGAATCCGATTCGGATCACATGTACATGATCCGAACCGAACCTGTTTAAATATATTGAAATCCGTTTTCGATCCGAATATGATCCAACCCGATATCCGAATATGATACCGCCCATGGTTGCGTCACTTGCGTGCGTGGAGAGTAGAGATGAAGGAGACGGCTGTGGTTTTTTTTTTTAATTGGGTTGTTAACGGGTCGGATTAAGGTTGATCCGAATCCGACCCGAATATTAAACGTATCATCTTTGGGTATCCGTATCCAACTCGATTATCCAATTATTGATCCGAATCCGATTAAATCGGATCGGATACAGATCAAGATCCAAGACACAATAATTTCACATTCCCAATATCACAGTTTAAAAACCAGAAAACTTAATTGAGCTGAGTCGACTTTACTCGATTTGAAAACTTGGACGAGATTCTCAAAAGTTCGTACGAGTCTTATGAGCTTATTAATGATATTTAAAAAAAAAAAGTATAAAAGACTTTGCCGAGTCCGAGTCGGCTTTCATTGAGTTTTTTGTATTGAGTTGAGTTGAGTTTTCTCAATTTATGAACCAGTTTTCTGGCTTTTTCTAGTAATATTAATAATCAGAAGTATAATTAGCATATTAATTATTTCAAGTTTGCTAGGTCTTTAACTCGAGTTTCGCATTTTTTGTTCTTTTTTCATTTTTTAAGTTGAGTCGAGTTTTCCACGAGTTGAGTCTCAATGCATTCCTCGCTTCACTTGATTGTTCCCATCAATCACCAAGGCGGTTCCCTTCTTGCTTTATGCTTGCCTTGCGAAGTGCTGCACACGGGCTCCTCTCTAGCTAAGAAGCCCTGATGCTTTGCTTGCCTACATTTTTGTCTGTCCAAAGCCGTAGCTTTGCGCATGCGTCCATGCATGCCTACTTAGTGGTAGATGCTTTGCGTTTCAACACTGAAGTTATGGATTCGAGCACCCATGTTGGGTGTGTGCATGGGTAGGTGGGTGGGTGTTAAAAAAAAATTAGTTTTCCTCATAACTAGGTTGAGTTTTTCTCCCATTTTGGTGCAATTTGGTCCAGTCGGGTCGAGTTTTTCTTTCTTCTAGTTTTTAAATTATGGCCAATATGAATAACTTAACAAATGTTCTAAATGTGGTTTATTTGTTATTTATATTATTAATAATAATATTATCATTTTGTGAATGCAGCATAGGTTTTATGGGAAATCAATGCCATTTGGAGGGAAAGAGGAGGCCTATGCAAATGCAAGTACACTTGGGTATTTAAGTTCAACACAAGCTTTGGCTGATTATGCCACTTTGATCATTGATTTGAAGAAGAATTTAAGTGCACAAGGTTCTCCTGTTGTCGTCTTTGGAGGTTCCTATGGAGGAAGTATGATTTTCTTCTCTCTTTCTTTTCCAGCTTTATTTATTTATTTTAAAATTATTTTTAGAGGTTTCTAACTCCACACGTACTGTGGAAGGGTTATATGTCCACACACGGGCGCATGTGTCATAATGTGATACATGTCGGCATGGCTTTATGGCTCAATGACTCGAACTGATTCATCTGGTCAGGACTCAGGCGAGTTGGGAGTGACTCGTCCAAGTTAGGCGAGTTGGGGCTATTAAAGGAGTGACTCAGTGGTATCGAACCGGATCTGACGTCTGACTGAGTCTCAGATGATTTGGACGATCTAACAATCCATGCATGTGTGAGATCTGATCTTTCTGTCTGGTCCACTGCACTGTTTAGATTTCACATACGTGTTTTATATCTCTACATCTGTACCTACGTGTGAAATTAGCAAACCTCTTTTTGTTTTTTTTTTTTTTTTTTCAAGATTATTTTGGGGATTGAAATGAATGGTGGGGCATTGCAGTGTTGGCAGCATGGTTTAGATTGAAATACCCACATGTGGCCGTTGGGGCCCTTGCCTCTTCTGCTCCCATCCTCAATTTTGATGGCATCATATCCCCATACAGCTTCAACGACATTATCACACATGACTTCAAGGTCTCTCTCTCTCTCTCTCTCTCTCTCTCTCTCTCTCTGCAGCTGTGTGGGCCCACCTTGATGTGTGTGTGACCATGACACTCCATCTATCAGCTGGAATATCCACATGTTTCGCTCTGGACGCAAAAGTCAGGTCAATAGCGGGCCACATCGCAGGAAAATAATGTAAAATCATGCCAGCAAACTTCCAAATTCAGATAGTGTAGGTGAGGTCCACCTGAGTTTTGCATCAGCCTGATTTTTTGGGTGTGTTTCATCCTAGTGGGGCACACCAGATGAACGGGTTGGATGGAATATACACACCACGGTGGGCCCCACAGAATATTGGACCTGTTGTCCCTGTGCCAAGTAGCATATCACCGTCCAATGGTTTCAAGTGTTTGCAGCATCCGACCTGTCCAAATGGTTGGCCCCACCATGAGGAACAGCTAATGCAAAAATCACGCTGATGCCTTCATCATGTGAGGCCCACTGTAGCTTCTATGATCAAACAATTGACAACTGCTGATCAAATGAAAACTACACAATGTACCCACCTTATGATCGGATTGGCCTGATTGGTTGTGATAGTGATCTTTGTGATGGGCCTAAGATTTTGGACGGATTGGATGTCATACCCACTGTGTCATGTGGGCGATTATAGGCTGTTGGATGATAACACTATTTATCAAACTAGTTGTATGATCTTAATGAATTGATCAATCGCTGCCGCTGGACAATGAAATGTCCATTATTCATTGTCATTGTCTGATCTTAATCAATTGATCAATTGCTAGACAATGAATGTCCTTATTCATCCATCATGTGGACCACACTCTGTAGACAATACTTTCCAAAAATAAATGGCAATCCATTTAATAAGTGAGCCATGATATTAGAAATAAGTTGATGGGTTAGAAAAATTCGGCTGTTTTTCACAACCATACATTTGTTTATTTAATTGCAGCCCCACCTGACCAGTGTAGCAACCTGATTCTTGGGATGGGAATCTAGATAGTGGTAGCCTTCTGATGGACGGCTTGGATATTGTACTCTCTTTTTTTTTTTTTGGCCGTAATAGCCGTTACAATGCATAATGACCATTCTCCCTATAGTGATAATGGTTGAAAATCAATAACTTTTTAAAAAAAAAATTTTAATTCATTTTTCTTATTACTTTTTTCATTCTAAAAACCATCATATATCATTTTATAGTAGATTTTGACCACTTTTATTATAGTTTTTAAGATCAAATTACCATATATTGAAGTGATTTGATGAATAAAAGCTTTAAGGGTTATCTTTTAAATAAATTTAAAAAAAATGGCTGATTTATAATTTTAATGCTTGATTGTGATGTGCAAATTAACATTAGATACATATAACCATGTTGATAAATTCATAAGATAATCCAATACAACGCTCTCACAAAATAGTGGACCGTTACGTTACCATTAACACATTCAAAACAAAAAAAATGAATATATATTTGGAACATTTACATTATTCTGAATTTTTTTTTATATATTTTTCACAATTTTTTAGGCAAAAAAATTCAACCGTCACTGCTAACACCCATGTCAGCAATGGTGATGATCACCAGTACAACCACCATTACAAATACGGAATACTTTGATAATAATGGTAGGTATGACTTATACAGAATACTTTGATAATATGGTAGGTATGACTTACTGTATCGATTTTCATGTGCATGTGGTCCTTAGGGAAGGACCACCTAATGGATAGTGATGTAGGATTGGTAGAGGTAATAAAGGGTAAGCATTAGCACACACTATAACCTTTGATGACCATTATCCATAGCTGTCAGTTTTGCCTTTGATCACAGAGGATTGGTGTGAGTCCTTGGATGTGCCAATAAGAAACCACGTAAATCTCTATATTGTAGTTTGTTTTTTCTTCTATTTTTTTTTTTTATTCCGATAGTGTTGTATGTGTGGTTGAGAAGGACTCTTTCTCCCAACACAACCAAACAATACAATCTGCCTCCCAAGTGGTCTCTTCATCCCTTCTCCTCCTTTCCTTTGTCGTTGGTGTATAGGTTGTTTCTTTTTTTTTTTTCTTAGAGCTCGCCCCGTTTGTTATATCCTTTCAGTTCTGCCCTAAGTGAGTAATAAGAGAGTATTCCTCACTTGCTTTAAAAAAAAAAAAAAAAATTTACCAAATCAATAATATTTTTTTCCAAATTTGTGCATTGACTAATTTCATGATCGAAACTCACTAATGTAGGTTAGGGCTGTGATTCAGCCTGGTTGTGTTATCTAGAGGACCCAACTAGCAACCTGAATTCCTTTATACTCACCCCTAATCCAAGCCAACCCAATTTAAATATATGTGATTATTCATAGCCCATGCCAAAATGGACCAACCCAAAATTTGAACCCAACCTGATTTCAAATTGGGTCAGGGTTTTCTAAACCTAACTTGACCCAACCCAAATTGCGGCCCCTAGTGAATTTTGACAAAACAAACATATTTATGCGCACACCTGCACGACGAAATGACAAAAAAAAAAAAAAAAACATGCTCATTATGTAGAATAATTTATTTATTTATTTTTCAATAATATCAGAGCGAGAGCGAGAACTGTTACAAGGTGATCAAAGGGTCATGGCAGCTGATCGAGGATACTGCCGAACAGCCGGGCGGGCTCGAGGAGCTCCGAAAGTCCTTTAAAATATGCAAGTAAATGCCTAACTTGATTGTGGCCCTAATCAGGTCGAAGAAGTACACATTTTTACAGTGTAAATCTCTTTCTTGATGACAGGAACTATATTAGCGCGGGTTCTCTAGAGGGTTGGCTTAGCACGGCATACATTTACACAGCCATGACGGATTATCCAACTCCATCCAACTTTTTGAACCCTTTGCCAGCTTATCCAGTGAAACAGGTACAATTCATGCTCCATGTGAATCACTTATTTCATGTTTTTTTTTTTTTTCACTAAAGGCCTGTTTGGTTGTACCAAATATCACAAGATTTCATTATTAATCAGTCAAATTTGGTACAAAATCCCACCAAACATGCACTAAATGAATAGAAGAACCCACATTCATTTGGTGGGTACACCACACACTTGTCAAAGTGGCAAACATGTATGCAACATTCATTTGGTGGGCCCTGCTATGTAAACGCCCTTAAAGAAGACCCGACCCAACCCGAACCCGACTTGAAACCAAGGTCTAGACATCTGATGGGTGGTCTGAGGGTACCGGATCTAGACCGAGCAAGACTAAAATCCAATCAGCCTTATGCTAACTGAGCAGCACGTGGTATAAACATGTATCAGATCCACCCCGTCCATTAGATGTGCCACCATATTTTAACCGTGGATCCAAAACATCAGTCCAATGAAATACTTGAGTAGGTCACACCACATGGAACAGTGCAAAATCATGCGTGAAACCTATAAATTCATGTGGTGTGGCCTACATGAGTCTTGGAATATACTGATTTTCAGAAAGATCCGTTCATCCTGGTATGGACCATCAGATGAACCTACTGGATAGAATATATTCACCACAAGTGGACATAAAAACCAACTGATTCCTATGTTGTAGCCCACCTGACTGTTGAATCGGCCTGATTGTTGGGCCCTCGTCCAAACACAGGGTGGAACACTTGATGAACGGTGTGGATCTCGTCCACATGAATTTGTGGACCCTATGTTTAGGGGAGACATCGCGGACTACAATCCTTGGGTAGCCTTCATACTACCAGAAGTTACTATCCATTTTTTGAACCATTGATTCATCTTTCATGCTGCAGATGTGCAGGGCCATCGACGAAGCAACGGCTGCAGATGACAAATTTAGAGGATTGTACGGTGCAGCGAACATCTACTATAACTCTACAGGGACTGCCACGTGTTTCGATCTCAACGACGACTCCGATCCACATGGGCTTGGTGGATGGTCATGGCAGGTGCGCCTTCTTGTAACTTCTCGTGTCGTTTTTTGTTAATATTTAAACAGACAAGCACCCCAGCATATCTGCAAGTGGGACCCATTTTGAGATTATCCAGAGCATTGATATCCGTGTTCCCATCTCAGATGGACCATGGCATGGAAACATCCGTTATCAGACGATCGTAACCATTGAATTCTTTTGATGCGTTTAAACGGTCAAGGAGAGAAACATATCAACGGTGGGTTTCTGAAAGACCCATATTATAGATTCTGAATTATGGAACATTCGGTTGGTTGCTGAACAGATCAACGGTGTGGATCATCGAACCATGGGCCATGCTCTGCAGATCCTCTATAGCTTTTGTTGAATTTAGAAAAAAAAAAAAAAAAAAAAGAGGCATTCGCGTCTCACATACGCATGAGCATGTGCATCAGATGTAGATGTTTGTGGACTTTTTAGTCAATGGAAATCAACGGCTAGAAAAATAATTTAATATTATAGGTCTGATATTGATATCCATCGTCGTTGATTTACACACCTACACAGTAGATATTGAATTGGCCCATGCTTCAACAATCTAAACCGTTGATCCATAGGGTAACATCATGAATGGACCTGCCCACAAATTCCCCCAGATTATCCGGGGCACTTTTTTTTGTCTCTCCTCCACCATCTATTTGTAGGCTACGATTGAAAGGTTGTGATTCTCTGATCGAGGAGATTTTGGGGGAGTATTCCACCAACGGTGTCACGCAGCTGACAGACGGCCTGATTACTGAACCATAGGCCACTTGTTAGAACTGGAACGGACGCGGATTAGCTACTCACATGTTGAGTAGCTATCTTGCTCCTGAAGTGACGTCACCAACTTCTGTGGGCCCCATCATGATGTATGTGTTGTATCCACACCGTTCATTCATTTGGAGAGATCATTTTAGGGCATGAGCTAAAGAATGAGACAGATCCAAATTTCAAGTGGACCCCACCAAAGAAAACAGTAGCGACAGTGAGAAAACCGTTGAAACCTTCCTAGGGTCCACCATGATGTTTATTTGAGATCTAACCTGTTCATAAGTTCACAAAGACATGGAAGAAGGGAAAACACTAATATCAGCTTGATCGAAAACTTCTGTGGCCCCAAGAAGATTTTAATGGTAGGAGATCAAGCCCCAATGTTTTCTTTGATGGGGTCCACTTGAGCTTTGGATCTGTCTCATTCTTTATATCAAGCCCTAAAATAAACTCTCCAAATGGTTGGACGGTGTGCATACAACACATACATCATGGTGGAGTCTACAGACGTTGGTGACTTCTGTAGATGTATTCGCGTCTCACATACGCATGAGCATGTGCATCACATGCAGATGTTTTTGGACTTTTTGGTCAATGGGAAATCAACGGCTAGAAAAAATAATTTAATATTATAGGTTTGATATTGACATCCATCGTCGTTGATTTACACACCTACACAGTAGATATTGAATTGGCACATGCTTCAACAATCTAAACCGTTGATCCATAGGGTACCATCATGGATGGGCCTGCCCACAAATTCTCCCAGATTATCCTGGGCACTTTTTTTTGTCTCTCCTCCACCATCTATTTGTAGGCCACGATTGAAAGGTTGTGATTCTCTGATCGAGGAGATTTTGGGGGAGTATTCCACCCACGGTGTCACGCAGCTGACAGACGGCCTGATTACTGAACCATAGGCCCACTTGTTAGAACTGAAACGGACGCGGATTAGCTACTCACATGTTGAGTAGCTATCTAGCTCATGAAGTTACGTCACCAACTTCTGTGGGCCCCATCATGATGTATGTGTTGTATCCACACCGTCCATTCATTTGGAGAGATCATTTTAGGGCATGAGCTAAAGAATGAGATAGATCCAAATTTCAAGTAGACCCCACCAAAGAAAACAGTGGGGACAGTGAGAAAACCGTTGAAACCTTCCTAGGGTCCACCATGATGTTTATTTGAGATCTAACCTGTTCATAAGTTCACAAAGACATGGAAGAAGGGAAAGCACTAATATCAGCTTGATCGAAAACTTATGTGGCCCTAAGAAGATTTTAATGGTAGGAGATCAAGCCCCAATGTTTTCTTTGATGGGTCCACTTGAGCTTTGGATCTGTCTCATTCTTTATATCAAGCCCTAAAATAAACTCTCCAAATGGTTGGACGGTGTGCATACAACACATACATCATGGTGGGGTCCACAGACGTTGGTGACTTCTGTAGATGTATTCGCGTCTCACATACGCATGAGCATGTGCATCACATGTAGATGTTTGTGGACTTTTTGGTCAATGCGAAATCAACGGCTAGAAAAAATAATTTAATATTATAGGTCTGATATTGACATCCATCGTCGTTGATTTACACACCTACACAGTAGATATTGAATTGGCACATGCTTCAACAATCTAAACCGTTGATCCATAGGGTACCATCATGGATGGGCCCGCCCACAAATTCTCCCAGATTATCTTGGGCACTTTTTTTGTCTCTCCTCCACCATCTATTTGTAGGCTACGATTGAAAGGTTGTGATTCTTTGATCGAGGAGATTTTGGGGGAGTATTCTACCCACGGTGTCACGCAGCTGACAGACGGCCCGATAACTAAACCATAGGCCACTTGTTAGAACTGAAAGGGACGCGGATTAGCTACTCACATGTTGAGTAGCTATCTGGCTGCTACTGAAGTCACCTCACCAACTTCTGTGGGCTCCACCATGATGTATGTGTTGTATTCACACTGTCCATTCACTTGGAGAGATCATTTTAGGGCATGAGCTAAAGAATGAGACAGATCCAAATCTCAAGTGGACCCCACCAAAGAAAACAGTGGTGACAGTGAGAAAACAGTTGAAACCTTCCTAGGGCCCACCATGATGTTTATTTGAGATCCAACCTATTCATAAGTTCACACAGACATGGAAGAAGGGAAAACACTAACATCAGCTTGATCGAAAACTTCTGTGGCCCCAAGAAGATTTTAATGGTAGGAGATCAAGCCCCACTGTTTTCTTTGGTGGGGTCCACTTGAGCTTTGGATCTGTCTCATTCTTTATCTCATGCACTGAAATGAACTCTCCAAATGGTTGGACGGTGTAGATACAACACATACATCATGATGGGGTGACGTCACTTCAGTAGCCAGATCGGATTGCGTCCTGAGTAACTCAGTACGCTTTTATCGTACTGAGTAAACTTAGTTGGGCCCACCGTGAATGCATGTGGTTTATCCATGCCGTCCATGTGTTTTTACAGCTCATTTTAGTGGTTGAGCCCAAAATCCAAGCATATCAAGAGATCAAGTGCACCATACCACAGGAAACAGTGGGAATAGTGATTTCCACCGTTGAAACCTTCATAGGGTCCACAGTAATGTTTATTTGTCATCCGACCTGTTCATAAGATCTCATGGATATAGATAAAGGGAAAACATAATATTTATTTGTCATCCGACCTGTTCATAAGATCTCATGGATATAGATAAAGGGAAAACACAAATATCAGCTTGGTACAAAACTTCTGTGCCCCCCCCCCCCCCAGAAATTTTCAACGGTAGACGTTCAATACACACTGTTTCCTGTGGTATGGTCCACTTGACCTCTTGATATGCTTCATTTTTTTTGGTTCTGGTAAAACGGCTGGACGGAGTGGATAAAATACAAAATCACGGTGGGCCCCGCAGAGTTCTCGCACGTGGGGCGGCCCACCAATTACGTGATCCAATCAAAATATGTGGGCCCCACGGCCCATGTTAATGGATAGTAATATACATGTTTGAATCTTCTTCTAGCAATCTATAGTTTCACGACTCGTCCGAGTCGACTCAGACTCGGTCAGACTCCATCCAGGTTTTTTTTTTTCTTTTTTTTTTTTCTTTTTTTGACACCAGAAGACTTGGTTTGAGTTGGGCTGATCCACCACCGATCTGTGTGAGTCCCAACTCGACTATAGACTCACTGAGTCAAGTCCGAGTCATCGAGTCCGTATATTTCTCCTTGGACGGTCACGATTTTTGAGAACCCACGCAGGCTTGTACAGAGATGATTATGATGACGGATGGGAACAACGATGAGAGCATATTTCCACCGTCGACGGACAATTACATCGATCGGGCAAAGTCTTGTGAAGCCTACTTCGGCGTAACACCAAGGCCCACTTGGATCACCACACAATTCGGCGGCCACGTAAGTATCTCAAAATCTTGTGGCTGTGATTCAATCTAAAAATGCTGCATTTTCAAGAATGTCCACATGATCGGTATGGTCCATTGAAATTCTTAGCATGACCCATCATGATCGGCTGGGATCATGCCGGGATTCTTAGCCCATTGAATAAACAGACAGACCTTATGATCATGTGTGAGAGAAGGTTTCAAGTGAGTATAGCCATTGATGAATAGAAAAATAAAAATATGGTCCACCTGATGAGTGGATTGGGCTGATTTTTGTATATGTGTTCCCCATGGTGGGCCAATCTATTGAACGGGGTGGATGTCCCATGCAGTTAATAAAATACAAGTTACCCACCTTGATGAGGTCTCTATGGGTCCCACCTTGATGTGTGATGAGAATCCATACCATCAATCAGATGCATCATTCGATGGTGAGCCATGGGCCTAAAATTCAGTTCAATCCATGACTTAGGTGGACCACACTACAGACAACAGTTCAGAGTGGATGCTAGCCTAATGAAACCTTCCTGATTGAATATAGGGTGAAGTGAGATGTGGTTTAGAGATCCATACCATCCATTGTGTGTGTGTACCACTTGGATGAAGGGCCACAAAAAATTTCAGTTGGGCCCCACCATTAGATGTTTTTATAATGATTTTCCATGGTTTTAGATTGTGCGCCCCCCTGAGTTACCAAATACGGCTGTTTTTTCGCATATCCTATAACCTAGAGAGGACCTACCACATGCACGGCGTAGATGTCCATCACACATCCTGGTGAGGCCACAGAGTCGGGATAAAGAATAGAGCGTGACTCGGCACCTAGGCCCAACTCACCGAGTCACACCGACTCAACCAAATTCACATGTTTTTTTTTTTTTTTGGTTAACAGAATATCTCGAGTGGGTTGAAGCGTTTTGGCAGCAACATTATCTTCTTCAACGGCTTAAGGGACCCTTGGAGCGGTGGAGGGTATGAATCAACGGCTCTCATCACACCTGTCCTTTTTTTTTTTTTTTTTTTTAAAGATCAGCCCATATGAATATAGAAATACCATGGGGATTTTGGCCTGGATGGATTGAAGAGGCCATTCATTGTGCAAGTGCAAAACCCAGCAATCATGTGCGAGATCCAGGCCATTTATTAGGTGGGCCCACCACGATCATGCCCTTGCCCCACACCAAGTAGGCAAGCCCACCCACTTGTTTGACAAAAATCATCCACGTTCTATGTTCATGCACACGTGTGGTCAGCTTGATGAGTGGCCGAGGCCAGGGAATGTTGTTTGGGTGCACGCCTGATGAATGGCTGGGATCTCTCACACGTTTACTAAGCACATTTTCTCATTTAAACTACACTAGCAATTATAGGATCCTCACCGTTGATCTGAAGGGACCCATTAGCGTGATTGGTGCTTCCATAAGGCCCCATTTTAAATTATTACAGCCCTCGAATCATTGGCCTAAAAATAAACGGTTAGACAAAAATAGAGAAGGTCCAAAGCAAGAGTCATAGATTGGATGGACAGAATCATCCAATCTTAAAAAAAATTCAACCATCCTCTATCCACTGTGGGACGAATCATATCAACGGTGTAGATCATGGAACCGTGGGTCCCACTTGCACAAATGCATACAAATTTACAAATCCTCTTTCTCCTTCGTTTATCAAATAATACATCTCTTCACCTCTACTTGTCAGGGTATTGAAAAGCATATCAAAGAGCATCGTGGCCATAGTTGAAAAAGAAGGTTAGCAAATCAACGGTCTCTATTCTCTAGAGTCGAAGTGGGTCCATCTAGGCCTGACCAAAGCATGTCGAATCCCTTATTGGATTCTAAGCCCAATTCCAGCCCAACCGTAGCTGGGCCTAGCTGAGTCCATTATCAAATGCTCGGCCCACCTTTCTAAATTACAATGGGGTGGGCCTTTGCAGAGATAAAGCCCAAATGGGACCCATTGATTTTTGGGGTCCAAAACTCGATCGGATCCAATCCATGGGCCTCTTACTAAGCCCGAACGGCTGGGATCGCACATGTCTGAAGTTAATGGTTCGTTATAAGCACTTTGATCAGTGACATGGCTGGCCCAACCATTTATCCGTCGGGGTGGCCCACTTGGTTTAAGGTCCCAGTCTGGTATGGGCCTGATTAATAAATATTCTGGGATTGGGCCTGCGTTAAGGAAAATGTTTTAATTGAGGCCTTACTCAAGCCCAAGGATGGGCCCACTTATGATGTTAATGGGCGGGCTTGGGCCTGATATATGGGCCTGATTAAGAAACTAGCTGAGTCTCTTTGTCAGTTGGACCACAATGTTATAAAAATGTGGACAGCTTAGATGAACTTGCTGAGTACTTTGCGAACATGCTCTTGGTACCCAACTGGATTAGACTCAACAAAGTCTGAGTTGACTCGGCCGAGTCGGCAATCCATTGTTGGCTGGGACGTCCTAAATGAGATTTTAGAATCATGACCATGGACGGTGGAGATTGGTGTCCACCAACTCATGGTACACACTGCACGCACAGGATTTCTATTTGATATTGATTAAGAACCATATTTGCTTGATGGACGGTGATTATTTGCAGGGGCCCATCATGTGGACCTGAGATTCTCGAGCAAAGAAGATCCTGAGTGGCTTCAACGTGTGAGGAGGAGAGAGATCAAGATCATAACAAGGTGGCTGAAGCAATATTACAATGACATGGCCAATCTCTAGATTCTCTCCCCTTCGGTTACTTGCAACTCCATATAGCTCCACACATGCCAACCTGGCAAGCGTGTGACATCTGAGCCACTCTTCAGGTAGGACCAACCATGTTAATAACATGGAAAAAAAATCAGGCCGTCAATTCATTGGGTATTCCGTACGTGTGCCAAAATTTTGAATGGTCCTCATTCAATGGACTCGTACTGACCACCTGATTAATGGGCCATCCTGATTTTTTGGCCAGGTCATCTATAACAGTTACCCTACTCATTGGATGGCCCAGATGACACATACGCACAAGGTTGGCACGTGGGTAGATTGCTAATCCCCCATCTAATTGGTGGGCCATTTCTATCATAAATGGAATGAATAAAGTTACAAATTATTCTGTCAAAATAATAGATGGTACACATCAGTAACATTTTCCAGTCCGCTATAGAAGTAGATTGCTATAAAGCCATCTGTCCGCAACACACGTGGTATGGTGATGTATTTAATCAGAACCGTCCATCTAATTTTGGTGGGATTTTTTTTTTCTCTTCAAAATATACATCCATTGGATTATCCTAGCCATGTGATCATGACGTTATAAGCAAAGACTAGTGTCTAAGTGAAAACGTGCAACAGATCCAGATCGTAACCTCACCCATCAAGGCTATAATGCTAAGAAATAGATTGGGTCTAGGTGCTGGATGCACCCAAGTGTGTCCTTTGCATCTGGAGGCATGCAATTCGCATTCTTAATACGCCCTATAGAGCACAGAGGATAAGAGAAATATTAATCTCGTTGGCTAACGAGTGGCATGTGCGACCAAGCAATGTACGCAGCAAGCTCCGTAATAGGTCTACTGATGTTGGATATCCCCTAATATGGGATATGCATGACATGATCGTATCACGCAATTATGTCCAAAGAAAATTTTATTGGAGATGATTAATGCTTTCACAAAGACTAGAGGTTTAAGAAACAAATTTTTCTATAATTAAAAGGAAATCAGATCATAATGGCATAAAGTATCTTAATCATACTGGGACATGACTTAGTTACCTTTATGGACCAGTAAAGAAATAAATAGCTTTAAGCCCTTACCATACACAATCCATTAATCTCTACAATGCAATATTATATATCCTAGTTTTAGCTAAGATATTATACTTATATCCAATCACGTTGCAGCAAGTTAGGAATTCTTAATTTAACTTAGATTTGTTATTGTCAAACTCTCATAGCTAGCTATTTCGACTACACTATGGTAGATAACAAATCGTTGTTAGCCCAAATCGAAGAACTACAGCTAATTGTTAGCAAAATCAATGCCCTAAAAATTGATATCTCTGAATCTTTTCAAGTCGAAGCTATAATCGCAAAATTACCCCCGAGTTGGACAGAATACAGGAACAAACTATTACATACAACTGGTGACTATTCACTGGAACAAATCTAGAAATATCTCAGAATAGAGGAAGAATTTTGAAACCGTAGATCCCACCGATCATCAAGTCTTTATTTGGTAGATCACACCAGTTATGTCTTACAAACTGAACACTTTAATTGTTCTATCCACACGGGCAGTTATATGTAAAAAAAAAAAAAAAAAAAAAAAAAAAAAAAAAAAAATTATTTCTTTACCTTTTTTTTTTTTTCCTGATTGTATTATCCTTACATGCAAATCAATAAATCAGCGATTAACTTAAATTTTTTTTTCTTATTCATTCATCATCGTAAATTAATAATGAGAAACCTAAAACAGCGGTCACCATTAAAAGAAAAGTCTTTAGAGCAAGGCAAAAAAATCCCTTTAAATAACTAATCATCCCCTTTTAAATAACCTGATCGTTGTAATATCGGTGGTTAAACAATCAAATCAACCTTCATAAGTCTTATTAGGTTTATTACACTCAGCATGTTTGGTGAAGACAGAGTACTATTGTTATGTCACTGGTCCCAAATTAGACCATCTGGCTTTATGCGTTGCGACACCAATCATTGCCAGTAACCCACGAATCCCTACTTCATTAATCATTTGATATTGTTCCCCACTTTCTGCTATAATCGAAAGCACACCACCCGTCTCGGTCATACCAGAAAGGCTCGTCGCCCTTCACAATTGTTTCACTGATCACTATGGGGAGACTTATCACCCCAGTGTAGGCCGAGGACTCAAATACGGTGTCCCATATCACCATGCCCGGCCCAAGAGTTAACGGGATCGCATCGTACTTAGGTTTATAAGTGGACTAGTCTACCTTGGGAATCGTAGTATCCTGTATTCAAGGGATTGCGTTACCATAATCATCAACAATCTACAATGTCATGCATTAGACAGGATCCGATTGATACAAGGGGTATCCGTCTGGATTGGCATGGGCGCAAGCGACCTGCGTAGTCTAACTACTATCGACCATCCGTGTTCCCCTGAGCAACCGAGTGGATCTTAGGTAGCCATCACATCCAGGCTACCCACCTTAGAACATTTAGCCAGATATTCTCTATCCCAACTTCATCGTAAAACCTAATTTGTATTGCACATGATTTCAACATAGGAAATCCCTATCAAGTAATATACAACATATTATCATCTTATTTACATACATACACTACAGAAAGGAATTAATCATGGATTGCATCATAACAATGGTAGTTTATCTCACTCAAGCATTTCATCAAACATCTTAGCTACGAAAATCCAATACATCACCATATTGTAATTAATATGATAACAAAGCAATTAACAACCATGAATCCTACCATAATGGCCAAATCAATCTTAAAACCTGTTTAGAGTTGATAAACACAAACTTGATTAGAAGTATAATCCACACCTTAGGGTTTAAGGTTTCTCACAACCGGTGCACGTCTAGGGTTAGGGTTAACGGAATTCACTCTCTTGTAAGCCAAACCAGGTTGGAGTAAGGCTCATGGCACTAATTTTAATGATATAGGGAGTAGAGATTCAGATTGTAGCTTACCTACGATCTCAAGGATGGTTGGGTTGAATTTGGCGACACAAGAACAAGCTAGTAGCTAAGGCTTGAGATGGATCTCAAGCACCGATTCTTGCGTCAACACAACCCTCACAACTTCTCTCACTTCTCTCCCACAATTTCTTAAGTTTTGGAATTGTGGCGAAATGCCCCAATTTATTCTATTTATAGGCCTAGATTGACATGTTTAGCCTTAGTGCATGTTTTATCATAAAAGTAGCCCTAAGGAAGGCTAATCCAATTTGTAGGGGCCAATTAAGACCCACACCAGTCCATCTAGACCAGGCATTTGATTCGTCATAGTGAGATATACCATAGACCTTACCATCTCGAATACCTGGTGCGGCGATTGGTCGTTATTACATGATGCATGATCAACGATCATTGATCCTTGGTCGGGTCACGGCTTTAGGGAACTATGCATGGATTTATTTAGGGCAGAAAGCACTAAGTTCCACGGTGTTTCATCAGTTCATATTCATTCACTCGGAGAATGTTGAAAATAACATATATAACCAACTATTGTTGGGCAACTCACACATCACATGTGTCATCACCCTAAGCCCAAGTTGAATGATTTGGCACCCTGTCTTGGCCAAATGTCCTTGCGAGGGTCGTCAAGCTCGACAAGGTGGATGACCACTCTTAACTTCGCATCATTTGATGCCCCAATAAGGAGCTGACAGGCTAATAGGATACCCGTGGCATAATCTGGTACAATTGGATGCTGGGATTTAGCGGGTTGGGCAGCCTAGGTCTAGCCTTGTTAAGTTCAATGTGTAGCCTCTAAGCGATTAGCGGAACACCAATCCAGCCTAAGTTACTAAGCTCTTAGGGGTTTATAGGTTTATAGGTGGACCAAGCTAGGCGTACGGCTTTTCTAACGTCATCGCCCGAGTACATGCTCTGGTTTTTGTATGGAAATTTATAGGACGTTACACTCCCCTTAGCTCGGAACATGTAAAGGAGCTCGTGCACAGTGAGCTCCTCATTCCCAACTAACTGCCGCAGAACGTAACAGCTGTAGACCATCTTCCAGGCGTTAGGATTCAACTGGCCTAAGGGCGAGACGAAGGCAACTCAAAACCTCTCTCACCACGGGATGGAGATGTAAACGGAGACCAAAAGAGAAAAAGATTGAATAGAGAGTGACCTCCCCCTGAGGAGGTTAGCTCGAGAGTTCGTCTACATAAGGGACCCTAAGACCTACTAATCTAGGGATTTGATAGAGGGTCCAATAGTGACTAAGATCGGACATGGCTACTTTCGATACAAACTCATCAGTGGCATACTGTAGAGGGTCTGATCTCGACTCCTCGGCCTCTACCTCCCCTGCTTCAACAAATTGTGGAGCCTCTTCCTCACCCTTAAGGGTTGGCTTCACAGGTCGAGACTCGACCCCAAGGTCTTGCCCCTACTGACCAATCTCTGCCTTGGAGTCATGAGAAGGCCCAATGAACCCCCAGTCATGATGATCTGGCCTTGTGGTCACCTCAAACATCATATAAGCGAAAGAGAATTAAAAAGAAAAAAGACTTGGGATTGAAGAGCAATACATACCATAATATTTGGCACTACAACTTTAAAGACAAATGAAAACAAAATTCTGAAAGCTCAGACCACTTGAGACGATTGAAAGTCAGAGATGTCGGCACAGCTCGAACAAAGACAACAGAGTTCAGATACCAAAATGATCAGAGAGTAGAAAATTACTTTGGGCTGGGGATATTTACAAGCACACCCCCCTGTTGTCGTACTATGTCAAGGCGTCACCACGAGATTTCCTTGAATAAAGGAGAGGCGCCTCAGCCACAACCCAGTCCATGTGTCACCGTAGGGTTCATTTATATCGGGCGTGACGCTTCGTCGGATTGAACCGTCGCCATGTGTCGTTATAGGAGAGGTCAAGCAGACAAACAACGGATCAATTGATAAGGCCACCGCCATGCATCAAGCCACAATTCGTCCAAGCTCTGAAACGACAGTTGCTTCGTGCAGGCAATAATGGTGACGCTTCAAAATTCGAGCCCACCAAATCATTCCTCGGATCCTGCCATTAATCACTCGTATCCTGCTATACAGCTGGCAGATACGAACGAAAATCAAAATTCCAAAGTCCTCGCGCAACCGTGTGACCAGATTGTTCCACAAATCTTACACCCGAGCCTTAACAAGGTCGACCTTGGGAGTATGGCGGCAACCGTTATGGGAAGATTCCGAGTTGGCCCGTGCATAAGAAGAAGCCCATAGGCCCAAGGGCACAAAGTACAGGTCCTCAGTCCAAAATGGGCTGACGACATATGACAACGACTACGATCAACTTCGACTGCGAGTGCAAAACAAGACTATAGCCCGGTCATCGACTAAGGCCGAGGACTGAGGACCCATCTACAACGCTCCGCCCACTCCCAAGCCTAGAAGCAAAGATGGGCGATCTTATTGCTACAGTAAGCCTGGGCCGTTTGTCCGAGGTCGACAGTCCGAATCGGACCCCAAGTAAGGGATCTCGGGTGCCAAGCTCCCCAAGCAAGATCGGCTGACTACTTTCCAGATATTCAAGATCTACTCCTATTCTTAGGAGGACCTCTCCGACATGATAGGAGAGAGAATCTTACTAAACTCAAACTCTACCGATGTCGTATCCTATAAAGATTTAATTACTCCCCAAAAGTTCCCTCGAGTCCTATGAATAGAGCTGGGGCCTCCACCCTGAAAAATATGAGCCCTCA
Source organism: Liriodendron chinense (assembly GCA_003013855.2). Classification (NCBI taxonomy): domain Eukaryota; kingdom Viridiplantae; phylum Streptophyta; class Magnoliopsida; order Magnoliales; family Magnoliaceae; genus Liriodendron; species Liriodendron chinense. The sequence continues at coordinate 969,430 of PVNU02002456.1, forward strand.
ACCCACTGTAAAGTTCCAAACTTAGACTTAGGCATCAGAGAGTTCGCACCTCTCTCTATCTACTTGTGCTTCTCTTCTATAAGTCTGAAAAAAAAAAGGTCCTAATAGGACGGGAGGGTAAAGTGCTACAAGGTCGGCTGAGCTCATCGGTTGTCAGGATTTACTCCACAACATATTTCATAAATAATTATTTAAATCTTCTGATCCGATTTTCTATAATATTGGATTCTAGTGGAAATGGAACCGCTGTATTTGAAAGTTCCCATACAACGCTGTACGTGAACATTTTCCAACTAAAGAAAAGCAAATGATAGAAAGTCTTGTACCTGGAATAAGTAAATGATAGAAAGTCTCTACCACACGTAATACACCATAACTCTCTTGGGTCCACCAGACAGTATATTTTAAATCCAGTCCATCCATAAGCTGACATCTTAGATTTTAGGATATGGAAACAAAAATCATTCAGATCTACAACTCAAGAGGGGCCACACAACAGGGTATATTAAAGATGGAACGTCAACCTGATACAGAGCACGTGAATAGTGTCCTGATGCTCGAGTTAGTGGTACCTGGTCCCTCGGTTGGATGATCCAAACCGTTAATCTGATGGTTTCCTTCATGGACGGGGAAATACCTAAAAATATTCCAACTCGGATTGTAAGCCTTTGCTCAGTGGCTTACTTTTATAGAATTACGAAAAGAAAGATAACAACGGTCCAGAGAAATACTATATATATTGAACGGACACAATCTTCTTATCTCGAGGGTTTCAGTAGTGTCCTCCATACAAAATGTGTCCCATTATTTCAACGGTTCTGATCATTCACATTCTGATGCATCAGCACTTACAGCTTGTCAAAAAGAAACCTGAATTTATAGAGTCCTGATGCACCATGCCATATCAAAAAGAAACCGGCCGCTCAAACCGTTGATTTTTTTTTTCTTCAAACCGTTGATCTTATAGCATGCAACTCTAGGTTTGACCATTCATCATTGGTCTAACTCAGCAATGACATTGTTAGCACTGCTGCATTTAATGCCATTAATGATAATTGTGATGGACCAATCAGGCATCAAATAGAAAAATCATGTTGAAGCTGAGCAGACTAACTATTAAATTCTATTAGATTAGATGATGTATGTGTTATATCCAACTCTCGCTCGTTCATTCTTTCAATCATTTGAACCCATGAGCCTAAAAGTAGGGCAGAGCCAAAGCTCAGTGGACCACACCAAATAAAACAGAGGTTTCAATGGTGGCATCATTACTCCCACAGTTTCCTATGATGTTGTCCACTTAATCTTTGGATTTACTTTATTTTTTATTTTATTTTATTTTATTTTTTTGCTCATGCCTTTAAAAAGAGGTGCGGATTAAGTACTACCCCAGCCTGTCCTGAGCTTAGGACGGGCTAGTACGTAGCTTATGGGCATTGAGGAAGAGGAGACGTGACATGACTGTGTCAAGCTTGCTGACATGGCAGGTCACCTCTAACAGTGTCCCCTGCACCAATACAAATGTGACATGTATGTGCCACGTCGGGCCTGTCCTGAGCTCGGGGCAGGCTCGTGTAGTACCTAATCCGCTCCCTTTAAAATGATCCAAAACACATCTGGCTCGCCTAATTTGCCTTGTATTTTAGCCAAGCCGGATAAAGAGCAAAGATGTCAATCTCATGATTTGACATTTAACTTTATAATTAGTGTAATCAATAAATACCAAAATACACTAAAATATAATTACATAAGACAAATGGGCCGGCCCTAGATGAAAAGACAGAAGAATACAAGAGTTAGAAATGCTCTGATGAGCATTACAAGTAACAGTTCTTCTAGTTGCATCTGGACAGTTACTCGGTACGATTCATTGATTAGACTGTCCATTAGGTCCAACTAACATTTAATGCGCTACTATTTCAACATCAGATTGACCTGACAAATATGAGCCATTTCGTCAATAGCCTTTAATCTGGACGGTCAAGATTGTTTAATAAAAATAGGTCTAATCTACTATTTGGTCCATCCATTTGTTGGGCCTAATCATAGATAACTCATGGTTCTAACAGTCACTTTTGTTAGGAAATCATAATCATCTCATCCATGGCTTGAGAAATGGACGGCTATAGAAAATAAGACCAATCAAGGATGAATTGGCCATCTGATCAGTGAAATTTTACGATGGTGGTGCATGAAATGCTTTCTGAACCTAATGGATGGTTTAGATCAGTCGATTGGACTGTCCAAGTGAACTGGTGCAACTAAGAGCACTATAACTTATATGGACCATTTCTCTACTATAAAAAGACTCTCCTCAGTCAGTCCTCCCACGCCATTCATCTCAAGTTCTTGATGTGGGGTCCACCTTGTTTCTTCCTCCTTAAATCTCCATCCTTCGAACCTCATTTTCTCCAAAACCCTAATTCCATTGATGGCTTTCAATCCCATCTTCTCTACAGTCTTCCTTCTTCTCTCCTCTCTCTTCTCATTTGCCAACTCCAATTCTACACTCAACACTCACTTCCCAGCTTTCCTCCATCGCAATGAATGGAAATCACAATCTCTTTCCATTGCAAATCAGCTCTACCAAAAAAAGTACTTCACCCAAACACTAGACCACTTCAATTACAATCCTAAGAGCTACCAAACATTCCAACAAAGATATCTCATCAACGATACCAGCTGGCGCGGCCCGGCGAATAACTCACCGATCTTCGTCTATACTGGCAATGAGGGCGACATCGAGTGGTTCACCCAGAACACTGGGTTCATGTTCGAGGCTGCGCCCCTCTTCGGAGCACTCCTTGTCTTCATTGAGGTAATCCAATGGCTGAGATTCGATGTCCATAATTCGACGGTCAGATTTCGTCCATTTTTTTTTGGTGTTTTTGTTTTCTTTTTGTTGGGTGGCCAATTATTTAGAATTTTTTGTTTTCAGTAGTTGAGGTAATCGGATGACTGTGATTCGATGTCAATAATTCGATGGCCCGCTTTCGACATCTTGTTTTCGTTTTTCTCTTTTTGGCGTTTTTCTTCTTTTTGTTGGGTGGCCAAGGATTTAGACTTTGTATTTCTGTGGTTAAGGAAAGTAGTTCCATGTACTGAATTTTTCTCCAGTTATTTGACTCAGTGAGTCGAGTCGAGTTTTTTTTCTAGTTTTTAAACTGGGTCCAATATGAATAACTTGAAAAAGGTTCTTAATGAGGTTTATTTGTTATTTATATTATTAATATTATCATTTTATGAATGCAGCATAGGTTTTATGGGAAATCAATACCATTTGGCGGGAAAGAGGAGGCCTATGCAAATGCAAGTACACTTGGGTATTTAAGTTCAACACAAGCTTTGGCTGATTATGCTACTTTGATCATTGATTTGAAGAAGAATTTAAGTGCACAAGGTTCTCCTGTTGTAGTCTTTGGAGGTTCCTATGGAGGAAGTATGATTTTCTTCTTTCTTTTCCAGTTTTATTTTTATTTTATTTTTAAATTATTTTTAGAGGTTCTAACTCCACACGTACTGTGGAAGGGTTATATGTCCACAAACGGGCGCATGTGTCATGATGTGATACATGTCGGCATGGCTTTATGGCTCAATGACTCGAACTGACTCATCTGGTCAGGACTCAAGCGAGTTGGGAGTGACTCGTCAAAGTTAGGAGAGTTGGGGCTATTAAAGGGGTGACTCAATGGTATCGAACCGGATCTGACGTCTGACTGAGTCTTAGATGATTTGGATGATCTAACAATTCATGCATGTGTGAGATCTGATCTTTCTGTCTGGTGCACTGCACTGTTTAGATTTCACATACGTGTTTTGTATCTCTACATCTGTACCTACGTGTGAAATTAGCAAACCTCTATTTGTTTTTTTTTTCAAGATTATTTTGGGGATTGAAATGGATGGTGGGGCATTGCAGTGTTGGCAGCATGGTTTAGATTGAAATACCCACATGTGGCCGTTGGGGCCCTTGCCTCTTCTGCTCCCATCCTCAATTTTGAAGGTATCACATCCCCATACAGCTTCAACGACATTATCACACATGACTTCAAGGTCTCTCTCTCTCTCTCTCTCTCTCTCTCTCTCTCTCTGCAGCTGTGTGGGCCCACTTGATGTGTGTGTGACCATGACACTCACATGCATGTTTCACTCTGGACGAAAAAGTCAGGTCAATAGTGGGCCACACCATAGGAAAATAATGTAAAATCATGCCAACAAACCTCCAAATTCAATTGGCGTAAGTGAGGTCCACCTCAGTTTTGTATCAGCCTGATTTTCCTGGTGTGTTTCATCCTAAAACCTCCAAATTCAGTTGGTGTAACTGAGGTCCACCTGAGTTTTGGGGTGTGTTTCATCCTAGTGGGGCACACCAGATGAACGTGTTGGATGGCATATGTACACCACGGTGGGCCCACAGAATATTGGACATGTTGTCCCTGTGGTGTTATCGTCCAAACAGCATTTCACCGTTCAACGGTTTCAAGTGTTTGCAGCATCTAACCTGTCCAAAGGGTTGCACCACCATGAGGAACACCTGATGCAAAAATCATGCAGATCCCTGCTGGGTGCATTGTACGAAATTTCAGGATCTCACACCCAACTACATGAACTATGAGATATGACATTGCGGAAAATACAATCACACAATTAACCACACGAACACAATAGATTTTTACATGAAAAATCCTCTAACAGATGTAAAAATCACGAGACCTTGTCTAGATGAACTAATCCACTATCTAAGCACAATTACACAGCGATCACATGCACAACCTGCTTGGATCAAATCAATCTTCACCCACAAGGGTGGTTAACAATCAAAGAGAACTAGAAACTGAAAGATCTCACTGGATCTGAGGACGTAGAAGAACCTGAGATGTATTCTGCACCGTGGATAAAACTGTTGGGAAAATCGGCAGCGGAAGCGGAAGCCGAATACGCAGAGTAATCCGAGATCAAACGAGAAACAATTATGAAATCAAACCACACACAAGCATTCACCACAAGAGAATCCGAATTTACATGAAAAAAAACCCCTCAACGGGTAAAAAACCACGGCACAAAGCGATCCACTATGAATAACAGAAGATTACAGAGATTGACAACCCACAAGCAAGGAATAAACAGAGAAAACCCCATGTTCTCTCTCACACACACCTCTCCCCTCTTCCTAACACGAATAGGAAACCTTGGACACCTTAGGATACAATCTAAGTTCGGATACATTCCATATATAGTAGGAAACCCGAAAATGGAAGCATCTTATGCACTACTGCGTAATGTGCAAGAAACCGCGTGTACAGTCGATCGGTCGCCCGACCAGTCACACCTTGCACCAAACAGTGTAGCGAGAAACATCACCGACGCTACCTCACCACCGACCGATCGCCCGACCGGTAGGAGCCCACTGCAGACCAGTCGACCGACTGGTCTGGGCACTCAAAACATGTCTAGCCTTCCTCCTCGCATCTGGGCAGATTGGTCTTCCGACCAGTCCGAGCACCCAATCCGTGCGTCAGTTTGAAGACTCTCCAATAAAAACGTCACTAGCAGAAATCTTCTCTCTACAAGCTTCCTCTCTCTCTCTCTCTCTCTCTCTCTCTCTCTCTTCCTTTCTTTTTCTTCTTTTTCTCTCTCTCACATTGGACATGTAGAACACCTATTAGGATACCTTAATCTCGATTTAGAAGCAATTATATAGAGTTTTGAAAGAGTTAGAGCAAAAATTGGAAACTTAATTTGTTTCGCGGTCCGTGCGCTAGTTGGGCGCCCGACTCGACCCAACTCGGTCGAGCGCTCGATCATGGGCAAAATTGTCCAGTGAGTTGCTGAGAAAAACCATCCGAATTTTGGTCGCCTGAACAAACCTAGTTGGGCACCCAATCACTAAATGTCGGTCGCTACATTATCTCCAGAACTGTCCAGAGACCAACTGTCCATTTAGGTCGAATTTCGCTAGATCGAGACTGGTCGGGCGCCCGATGACCCCCGAGCTACACTCTCTCCTCTCCTCATGAGGAGGAACACCCCATCAAATCTCCCCCTTTGCCCTTGAGTAAAGCATTGGTTATCATGTCTGACACATTATCGTTTGTATGACCTTCTCAAGCTGTAACACCTTTTGTTCCAATGTATCCATGATCCAGTGATATCGAACCTCTATATGCTTTGACTTGGAATGCTGACTTGGATTCTTGCCCAAGTGTATCGCACTTTGGCTATCACAATAGACCACGTGATTCTCTTGCTTCAAACCAAGTTTCTGTAAGAACCTCTTCATCTAAAGCATCTTCTTGCATGCTTTTATGACTGCGATGTACTCGGCCTCAGTTGTACACAATGCTACACACTTTTGTAACTTGCTCTACCAAGAGACTGCTCCCCTTCTAAACATGAATATGAACCCCGATATAAACTTTCCGAAGTGTATGTCACCCATATCTGCATCTGTGTAGCAATTTAACACAGGTTTACCGTCACTATAGGATAAGCTCAACTTCGAATAGCCTCTTAGATACCGTAGTATCCACTTCACTGTTACCCAATGCTCTTTATTAGGATTGACAAATATATCGGCTAACAACACCAACTGCAAATGATATGTTTGGGTGCGTACATTCAATTACATACATCAAACTTCCTACCGTAAAGACATAGGGTATCTTCTGCATCTCTTCCACCTCTTCCTTCGTCTTGGCACACTTCTTGTCACTTAATCTGAAGTGACCATTTAGTGGATAACTAACTGACTTCGCTGCATTCATATTGAGTCTCTCTAGGACTTTCTCAACATACTGCTCTTATGATAGTCATAGCTTCCCACTAATTCTGTCACGGGTGATCTCAATTCCTAGGATTTGTTTGGTTGGGCCCAAGTCCTTCATCGCAAAGGACTTGTCGAACTCCTATTTCAGCTTATCATTCTTCTTGATGTTTTTACCCATGATGAGCATGTTATCAACATACAATAGTAGAATTATGAAATCACCATCTGAAAACTTGCGCATGAACACACAGTGGTCCAACTTCATTCTGTCATACTCATGCTTTAACATGAACAAGTCAAACTTCATTTACCATTGCTTTGGAGTTTGCTTCAGCCCATACAAGTTCTTCATAAGCCTACATACCATATATTTCTTGCCCTTGACCTCAAACCCCTCTAGTTGGTGTATATAGATCTCTTCTTCCAGGTCACTATGGAGAAAGGCAATTTTAACGTCTAACTGCTCTATCTCCATATCCATGATCGTAGCCAACCCAAGTAACATCTGAATGGACGTCATATTCACCATCGGTGAGAATATCTTGTCAAAGTCAATTCCTTTCTTCTAATCAAAACCTTTCACTAAGTCTGGCCTTGAACCTTGTCTGTGAATTCTTCTGCTCAACCTTCTTTCGGAATACTCACTTGTCTATGAATTCTTCTTGTAGTTTCACTAGACATAGGTGTGGTTCTTATGCAAGGATTACATCTTCTCTTGCATAGCTTTCAACCACTCCTCATTATGCACGTCGAATAGGGCCTCACAGTAGTCCCTCTGGCTCTCCCACATCGGTAAGCATAATGTACTCATGTGGAGAGTACCTCTTAGAATGATGTTTGTCCCTAGATGACCTCCTCACCCTGTGGCTTGACAGGTGGATCATGTGGGGGCTGCTCCCCCGGTTCATCTGTTGTAGGAACACCCTCGTCCCCCATACCTTGTTGTACTCCCCCGTCATCAGGCACAACGGGAGGAGTGATCGAATCCATGTCTTCTAGCTCACCTAAACTGGGCTAGGGTCTTCTCTACCTTTTTCAATTTCTTCTATACATTGATTTTCAAAGAGCACCACATATTTGCTTTCGACGAGCTTCTTCTCAGTCGAATCCCACAATCTGTAACTGAACTTCTCATCACCATTCTCCAGAAACACACACTGCCTAATCTTTGTATCGAGCTTGGACCTCTCGTTCCTGGGTATATGAATAGATACCCGGCATCCAAACACCCTGAGATGACTATACAACGCATCGTGTCTAATTTATACATTCTTAGGAACTTTTCCATTCAATGGAACTAATGAAGACCTATTTATCAAATACATCGTTGTGTACATTGTTTCTCCCTAGAACATATTAGGCAACTTAGTATGGGATAACATATATATGATTCTTTCCATAATTGTGCAATTCATTCGCTCTGCTATACCTATTGTGTTGGGGGGTTTTGGGCACCATCTGTTCATGCTATATACCCAAGGTCTTACAATATTCATGAAATGCCTCAATGTATTCACCTCTATTGTCAGTGCAGATGCACTTTAATGGTCTACATATCTTTCTCTTGACCATAACATGAAACCATTTAACACACTAAAGACTTCGTCTTTAGATTTCAATGCATAAACACAAACCCTCCTAAATGCATCATTTATGAATGTAACAAAATACAAAGCCCCACCCAAATTTAGTAAACATTGAATGGATGGTTTGAATAGTCCAATATCGAATGATCCTAAATGACTAAAACAGAAAGTTAATGAAAATCTATTCCAAAATATAGATTTAGTAAGGACAACTTGTTAGGATCTGTGAAGCTTAATCATCAAAGGTGTACTGCTCATCCAACCATCACTTGAGCTCATTAGGGGTCGTGGGGGGTGGTGCCCCCTTGCTTGGGGATCTAGTGGCGTAGCCCAAGGCTCGGAGGGCAATTTCATAATTTCACATGGAATTTTATGTAAACCCTAATTCGTTTAGGGTAATATATATTCTATTGTGAGAGAGAGAGAGAGAGAGAGAGAGAGAGAGAGAGAGAGAGTTGTCATTATATTGAGAGTTGCTTCTTTGTTTTTGGCCGTTGAGTATAGTGGATTGGCGTGAATATGTGAACGTACCGAAAGAGAATCACGTAAATCTATGTGCTATAGTTTGTCTTTTTCCTGCTTCCTTTTTATTTTGATATTGTTGTGTCTGGTCAACCCCAATACAACCAAACAATACAATCTGGCAAATCAATAATATTTTTTTTCCAAATTTGTGAATTAACTTATTTCATGGATCCAAACACTCATTAATGTAGGTTAGGGTTGTGATTGGGCTGGTTGAGTTTTTAAGAGAACCCAAGTAGCAACTTGAACCGACCCAAATTCCAACCCAAGGTGCCTAACTCAAACCTAACCCAAATTCCTTTATACTCAGCCCTAATTCAACCCAAATTTCTTTATACTCAGCCCTAATTCAAGCCAACCCAATCCAAATATATGTGATTATTCATAACCCAAACCAAAATGGCCCAACCCAAATTTTGAACCCTAACCTAATTTCAAATTAGGTTAGTTTTCTAAACCTAACTTGACCCAATCCCACCCGAACTCGGGTTGCATTGGTTGGGTCTCAACCCAAATTACAGCCCTAGTGAAGACGGACAAAACACACATATTTGTGTATGCATGGCCCTGCATGACGAAATGACAAAAAAAGAAGAAAAAGATACATGCTCATTGTGTTGAATTATTAATCTATTTTTCAATAATATCAGAGCGAGAGCGAGAACTGTTATAGGGTGATCAAAGGGTCATGGAAGTTGATCGAGGATACTGCCAAACAGCCAGGCGGGATCGAGGAGCTCCGAAAGTCCTTTAAAATATGCGAGTAAATCCCTAACTTGACTATGGCCCTAATCAGGTCGAAGAATTACACATTTTCTATGGTTTAAACCTCTTTCTTGGTGACAGGAACTACATTAGCGCGATTTCTCTAATGGGTTGGCTTAGAACCGCATATGTTTACACGGCCATGACGGATTATCCAACTCCATTCAACTTTTTGAACCCTTTGCCAGCTTATCCAGTGAAACAGGTACAACTCATGCTACATGTGTATCAATTATTTTTTTTATTTCTTTTGTCTCTCTCTAAAGGCGGTTTGGTTGCACCAAATATCATGATATTTCATTATTAATTAGTCTAATTTAGTGTAAATTTTCATTAAATAAAATTGGCAACCAAACACGCCCTATAAGAGCAAATGGACCCAAATTATTAGATAGTAATATAGAAGATGGCCCATGGCCACATACCAAATAGAGAGGCTTTGAAAACTGTTTAGTAGTTTAGAAACTCCCTTCACCTCTCTATTTGGGTAGGACCTCGGTTCGCCACATGGCAAGTTCTAATTAGATATGACAACTTGAGCAAGGTGGACCCCACTTGTAAATGATGAAACTATGCATTATTCAGGGTCTATTTGGGTTAGCCGACTGGGGTCCAATTTTTCTGACCCGTTTACAAATTTGGGCTAGGTTCAGATCCACAACTTTGGACCTACTAAAAATTCGGGCCCAGTTGGGTCCACCATCTTGAACCCAGTTAACTATTCCAACCGATCCGAGGTTTCCCAAGCCACACGCATCTAATTCATTCATTTGGTGGGGCCCTACTATGTAAATGCCCTTAAAAAGAAGACCCGACACAACCCGAACCCGACTTGAAACCAAGGTCCAAAATCTGATGGGTAGTCTGGACGTACCAGATCCAGACCCAGTAAGACTAAAAGCCGATTAGCTTGGGGCGGGTACTATGGACCCGACTCGTGAACGTGGAGTCGGGTCGGGTAGTCTTGTGCTAACTGAGCACTACTTGGTACAAACATGTATCAGATCCACTCCGTCCATCAGATTTGCCACCGAATTTTGACGGTTGATCCAAATGATCAGTCCAATACAAAAGACTCGATGGGGTACAACACGTGGAACAGTGTAAAATCATGCCTGAAAACTCTAAATTTACGTGGTGTGGCCCACATGAGTCTTGGAATATCTTGATTTTCAGGAGATCCATTCACCCTGTTATGATCCATCAGATGAGCCGACTGGATAGAATATAAACATCACAAGTGGACACAAAAACCAACTAATTCCTATGGTGTAGCCCACCTGACTGTTGAATCGGCCTGATTGTTGGGCCCTCGTCCAACACAGGGTGGAACACTTGATGAACGGTGTGGATCTCGTCCACATGAATTTGTGGACCCCATGTTTAGGGGAGACACCGCGGACTACAATCCTTAGGTAGCCTTCATACTACCAGAAGTTACTATCCATTTTTTGAACCGTTGATTCATCTTTCATGCTGCAGATGTGCAGGGCCATCGACGAAGCAACGGCTGCAGATGACAAATTTAGAGGATTGTACGGTGCAGCGAACATCTACTATAACTCTACAGGGAATGCCACGTGTTTCGATCTCGACGACGACTCCGATCCACATGGGCTTGGTGGATGGTCATGGCAGGTGCGCCTTTTTGTAACTTCTCCTGTCGTTTTTTGTTAATATTTAAACAGACAAGCACCCCGTCATATCTGCAAGTGGGGCCCATTTTGAGATTATCCAGAGCATTGGTATCCGTGTTCCCATCTCAGATGGACCATGGCATGGAAACATCCGTTATCAGACGATCGTAACCATTGATTCGTTAACAGACAATCGTAACCATTGAATTCTTTTGACGGTCCACAAACATAAAAAGACCCCAATATTGGATTCTGGAATGTGGACCATTCGCTGGGTTTCTGAACAAATCAACGGTATGGATCATCGAACCATGGGGCATACACTTACAAAGCTAGATCAGGAGTACACTATGCAGATCCTCTCCGGCTTTTGCTGAATTTAGAAAGAAGGGGTATTCGCGTCTCACGTACGCATGAGAGCATGTGCATCACATTGCCATGAGTAGAGGTGGGCAATGATCCCGGCCGAGCCGAGTTAGCCCTAGTTTGGTTTGGTTTGTTTTTGGACCACCCCAGTTTGTGGATCGGTTTGGTTTGGGTTTCGGGCCGACCAATGCGGCCCGAGTTTAGTTTGCTACAGAAAAATCTAGTTCGAGCTGGGATCGGCTCTGTTGAAAATTTCGAACCGAGCCGGGCCGAGTTCAAACAGACGGTGGCTCTTTTTTTCCTTATTCACTTAAATAGAAAAGAATTTAAAAAGTTAGAAAAAAAAAATACAAATGTATCTTACTATATAATGTTTAACATCCTCCAAAAGAGTGCACCTTCAAAATAGACATGTAAGAGTATTTTCCAAACAAAAGTACATAAGCATAATTTCACAAGTGCAAGGAAACAGTGTGCATTCATGTATATGTATGATGTATTATCCATGTCATCATGTATATGTATTATGTATTATGTATTATCCATGTCATCATGTATATGTATTATATATTATCCATGTCATCCATCTGTTTTACATATCATTTTAGGACATGATCCCAAAATGGAATCATATCCAAAGCTCAAGCGGATCACACCACAGGAAACAGTGTGCTTATAATCTACGAGCCGGATCAAACTGAGCTGAATCAAATCGAACTTTGAGCCGAGCTGAGCCGGAACTGCCCTAGTTTGAGTTTGGTTTGTTTTTTCAAACGAGCTTGACTCGGAGGCTTGGTTTGGTTTGAACTTCCATTCAAACCAATCCAAGCCGAGCTTTTTTGAACCAATCCACGCCGAGCTTTCGAGCTGGCTTGGTTTGTGCCCACCTCTAGCCATGAGGTTACTGTGGGGCCCACCTTAATGTATGTATTATGTATCCACGCCGTCCATCTGTTTTTCCAGATCATTTTAGGGCATTATCCAAAATGAGTCCGTCCGAGTCACTGAGTCTTTATTTCACTCGCCGTGTATTTCTCCTTCTGACGGTCACGATTTTCTTGAACCCATGCAGGCTTGTACGGAGATGATTATGTCAACGAATGGGAACAACGATGAGAGCATATTTCCACCGTCGATGTACAATTACATTGATAGGGCAAAGTATTGTGAAGCCTACTTTGGAATAACACCAAGGCCCAACTGGATCACCACAGAATTCGGTGGCCACGTAAGTGTCTCTAAATCTTGTGGCTGTGATGCAATCTAAAAATGCTGCGTGTTCAAGAATGTCCATATGGTCCGTATGGTCCATTGAACTTCCTGGCATGGCCCACCATGATTGGCTGGGGTCATGCTAGGGCTGTTCCAAAAACCGAATAAACCAATAAAACTGATCGAACCGAACTGGACTGGTCGATTTCGGGTGATTTTTCATTCTATTTCAAGTTGCTTTGTTTTTTTTTTTTTTTTATATATTAAAAATCGAGAATGTCGGTTCGATTATCGGTTTGTGAAAATTATAAGTCATTTTTAACCGATTATATATATTTGAATTATATTTATTAATGTTACCCCTATCGTATGGCCCACCTTGATAATATCTTATATATCCATGTTGTCCAATCGTTTTCTCAACTCATTTTAGGTTGTGTTCCAAAAAATTAATCAGATCTAAATCTTAGGTAGACCACACTTTTGCCATTAAAAATGTCCTCGGGCTCCGTTGATAAGGTCAAAAGGACCTAGATGAAGGATAAAGTCAAATTTCACTCGATAAAGCCAAACCGACCCAAATTTATTCAGTTTGGTTCAGTTAGTGAGGCTCCATCGGCTCAGTTTGGTTGCAAAATAGTCAAACCGATTGAGTCGATTCGGTTAGATATCACCCCTCAAAACCGAGCCGTGCACAGCCCTAGGTCATGCCAGGATTCTTAGCCCATCGAATAAATAGACAAACCTTATCATAGCTTTGAATCAGCTGTACACGAGCCGAGTTGAGCTTTAGCATTGCTTGAGATAGGCTTGTTCAATGACCACTTTGGCTCGTGTTCAGCTTGGCTCGGCCTTCAAGCTAAACAAACATGATCAAACTGACTTGATTGAATTTTCAAGCCGAGTTTGTGCCCAATTCAAGCCAAGTTTGAGCCTAGAAAAAAAAAAAAAGAAGAACAATTTAAATAGGCTTAGCCCAAGAGCCCAACCTAAAATTATTAAATTTTGGGCCTAAAAGTAGCCCAAAGCCTATTAACATTGCCAACCGGGTCAACCAAATTGAGCCGAATCGAGCTGTGATTGAGCCAAAATCGAGCTTAGGTTAGCTCAAGCTTGGCTCGAAAATCTTTTTGAGCTTGAAAAAATGGCTCAGCTTGGTTAGAACCCAACCTTCAAGCCGAGTCGAATCAAGCTGGTTTGAACCAAGTCGAGCGAGCTAACCGAGCTAACTCAGGTGGGCCATACCATCTGAGAACATGAAAAATCGTGTTTAAAGCCTCGGCCCAGTTGGATCGAAATTGGCACTGTGAGTTGTGATTATGAATAGAGCATGACTCGACAATTAGACAAACTCACTGAGTCAACTAAATTCACATGGTTAAGTTTTTTTTTTTTTCTTTTTTTTTAATTGACAGAATATCTCAAGTGTCTTGAAGCGGTTTGGCAGCAACATTATCTTCTTCAACGGCTTAAGGGACCCTTGGAGCGGTGGAGGGTACAAATCAACGGCTGTCATCACACCTGTCCATTGTTGAAAAATATAAGCCCATATGAATATAGAAATACCCCTGGGATTTTGGCGTGGATGGATTAAAGAGGCCATTCGTGGTGCAAGTGTAAAACCCAGCAGTCGTGTGTGAGATCCAGCCCATTCATTAGGTGGGCCCCACCATGATCATGCCTAAGAAGGCGACCCACCCACTTGCTTGACAAAAAATTATCCACTTTCTATGTTCAGGGAATGTTGTTGGGGCGCACGCCTGATAAATGGCTGGGATTTCTCACACGTTTACTAACCACATTTTCTATTTTAAACATCTTTTCTACACTAGCAATTATAGGATCCTCATGCGCCAGTTTGTATATTCAAGGCCCATGGTTTGGGGATCCCAACCGTTGATCTGTAGTGACCCATATTAGAAACGATTACAACCCTTGAATCAGTGGCCTAAAAATAAACGGTTATGACAAAAATAGAGAAGGTCCAAAATACAAATCATAGATAGGATGGACAAAATCATCCAACCATCCTCTATCCACTGTGGGGCGAATCATATCAACGGCCTAGATCACGGAACCGTGGGCCCCACTTGCGAGAATGGATACAAATTTACAAATCCTCTTTCTACTTCGTTTACCAAATAATACTCTCTCACCTCTACTTGGCAGGGTATTGAAAAGCATATCAAAGAGCATCGTGGCCATAGTTGCAAGAGAAGGTTAGCAAATCAACGGTCTCTATTATCTAGAGTCGAAGTGGGTTCATCTAGGCCGGACCGAAGCATGTCAAATCCCACATTGGATTTAAGCCCAGATCCAGCCCAGACCGTAGCTGGGCCTAACCGAGTCCATTATACAAACGCTCTGCCCACCAGTCCTAAATTACGATGGGGTGGGCCTTTACAGAAATGAAAGCCCAAATACGGCCCATTGATTATTGAAGTCCAAAATTCCATTGGATCCAACCCATGGACCTCTTGCTAAGCCCGAACGGCTGGGATTGCACATGTCTGAAGTTAATGGTTCGTGACACGCAGTTTGATCGGAGAAATGGCTGGCCCACCTCCCTACTCGGACAGGGCATGAGATCCAAGCCGCACATCACGATGGTCCCGCTGGATCAGACTCAACCAAGTCTACCCAAGTTGCTGAGTCTCTCCACCATGCTCACGGCACCCAACTGGATCAGACTCAACCAAGTCCGAGTTGACTCGGGCGAGTCGGAAATTGTCCTAAAATACATTTCAAAATGGGATTTTAGAACTGGGATTCCCGCCCGTGACCATGGACGGTGGAGATTAGTGTCCCACCAACTCATTGTGCACACTTACACGTACAATTTTCTCCAATTGTTTAATACTGATTAAGAGCCATATTTTCTTGATGAACGGTGATTATTTGCAGGGGCCCATCATGTGGACCTGAGATTCTCGAGCAAAGAAGATCCTGAGTGGCTTCAACGTGTGAGGAGGAAAGAGATCAACATCATAACAAGGTGGCTGAAGCAATATTACAATGACATGGCCAATCCCTCCCTCTAGATTCTCTCCCTTCTGTTACATGCACCTCCATATAGCCTCACACATGCCAACCAAGCAAGCGTGTGACATCTGAGCCACTCATCAGGTGGGACCAACCATGTGGATAACATGGAAAAAAAAATCAGGCCGTCAACTCATTAGGTGTGCCGCATGTGTGTGAATGGTCCACATTCAAGATACTTGTACTGCCCAGCTGATTAATGGGCCATCCTGATTTTTTGGCCAGGTCATCTATAACAGTTACCCTACTCATTGGATGGACCGGATGACACATACGCACAAGGTTGGCACGTGGGTAGATTGCAAATCCCCCATCTAATTGGTGGGCCATTTCTATCATAAATGGAATGAATAAAGTTGCAAATTATTCTGTCAAAATAATAGATGGTGCACATCCGTAACATTTTCCAGTCCACTATGGAAATACATTACTGTAAAGCCATCTGTCCGCAACACGTGGCGCTTGGTGATGTATTTAATCAGGATCGTCCATCTAGTTTTGGTGCAATATTGATGAGGTTTTTTATTTTTATTTTTTAGCCAAATAGACATTCAGTGGATTATCCTAGCCATGCGATCAGTGCCGTTATAAGCAACACTAGTTGGATCAATGATTTTCCTGTTGAAAAAGTTTGTTTTGAAAATAATTTTAAAAGAAAAAATATGCATTTGGTTTTTGTCCAATATCAGATGGGAGAAAGAATTTTTACCACTTTATAAGTAGGGTGTTATATATCTTACTTATTTATGGTGGAAGGGAGGAAGAATGGTGGCTTGGCACGCGCACTTGGCACTTGGCACTTGACAGTTTTATTTATGGTGCACGGGCTCGGTCTCAGTCTCGGACTCAGTCTCGGGCTAGGTGCGAGGGCGTGGGCACGTGAGGCAGTGTGGCTGTAGAGGCGCTAGTAGCGCACTTGTCTCAGTCTCGGGCTAGGTGCGAGGGCGTGGGCACGTGAGGCAGTGTGGCTGTAGAGGCGCTAGTGGCGCACTTAGCACTTCGCACGTGCGCAGATGGGTCGCGACCTCGCGGACCGGAGCGAGTCGCGGTGCGACAAAGGCTAGGTAATAGGTCAAGTGGCTGGGTTCGGAACAGAGGAGGTGCTATGGGTGGGAGGTCTGACAGAGAGACCTCTCTGCTTTTTATAGAGAGCTGCATGGCTAATTAGAGGGACCTGTGTAACTGCTCATGCAGTAACTGTCCATACCATGCAGTAACAGCTACATGTGGCTAGCCCAACAGTTAGAAACGGCTAGCCATTGAGTCTAAACAGCCAGCATGCAGGTGCATAACTCCCACATGCACAACAGTCAGAAACTGCCATAAACGGCTAGTTTCTCACAACAGCCAGAAAACGGCTCGTGCCATTATGGCTCTGGACCAAAACTTCCAGCCACCCTTGCCTATATAAACCGAACAGGTCCGGTTCATTCCAACACAACAACAGCAATCACAACCTCGAATACTGAACCAGCACCCATCTTAGTCTTAGCCTCTCAGTTTGGTTAAAATAAACCAAGCCACTTAGACCAGTGTAGTGGTCTGCTGCTGCCAGAAGAGGACTGTCATTCTTTTCTCTCTTTCTTTTTCTTTATTTGCTAGACTGTGTTACTGAGTTCCATAGCGGTTCCTTCGTTTCTCGCTGAAAGCAGAACCACATAAGACTCGTCGTATCTTGGAAGCAATCCACCTGCAACCTATCAGCAAACTTAGAATTATATTGAGTAGAGGTAAATTACGCTTTAAGGACAGCGTGTTTTTCACATGCTTTAGCCTGTCCTTTTTTCTCGGTTTTTTTCAATTATTTATTTTTAAATATTAGAAAATATTTCTCAACATTTCCACATTAGATAGAATCTACGTCCAATTAAAATGCTTTAAATGCATAAAACAATTCAAGTGCACCATTCACTTTCGTATCTAAATTGATCACAATGGAGTGAGGCTAACTTATAAATTCAATTTAAATATCCAATGGTTAGATTATCTAAATCATTGATTGCATGTGACCCACCTAATGTAATAAGTCTTGTATCTTTTCAAGATTTCCTTAGGTAAGTAATAAGAGAGTATTTCTCACTTGCAGTAAGGGATCTACTCAGGAGTATTTTATCAAACTTCTTGCAATTCAATAAGCTCTAAGAATCCTATAAGATGGCCCTAATTAATCATCGGTTTGAATCATCCTAAAGGTTAGATAATGTGATCGAGTATATCAGTGGACTCCGTTGAGATTGTTGTGATTGATCTAAAATCGTATAGGGGTGGTGCACTATTGATGTGTTACACGGTGTTCTAGTTGGATCAAATTCAGGTTGGACATTTTTGTTATCAGCTGGATCAGATCATCCTAATTATGTGTATCTTTAATTATTAGCCATCCATGGTAGGGCCCACCAGATTGAAGGTCTTGATTGACACGTCACCCTAGCACATGTATCGTAGACAGATGGCTCTACCATATTCTGGTTGGAGCCGTATCTCTCCCCTGACGGAGGTGGACGCGGATGAGTTGGTGCTCTGTGGGGCCCACCATGATGTATGTGCTTCATTCATGCCGTCCATCAGTTTCCATATCATTATATGGAATGGCCCACAAAAATGAGGTAGATATCTAAATTGAAGTGGATCACACCACAGGAAACAATGTTGATTGAATTCTCACCATTAAAAACTTCTTGGAGGATTTTAATGGTGGACATTCAATCACTATTGTTTTCCTATGGTGTGGTCCATCTGAGATTTAGATCTGCCTCATTTTTGGGATAAATCCCTCCAATGATCTGGAAAAATGGATGGATGGCATGGATAAAACACATACATCATGGTGGGGCCCACAAAGCACCGACCACTAACCACTTGAAAAATTGGATTGAACGCCGGGGGTGAGAGAAGTTTTGTATCAGGATGATATTTGTTGGTAATAACCCTATGAACGGTTTAGATGGCATATAAACATCATGATTAGTTCCAAGAAGGTTTCAACTATGGAGGTTTTCGATTAAACTGTTTCATTTGGTGTGGCCCACCTGAGTTTTGAATCTACCTGATTTTTATACTTCTGTCTCACTGTGGTTTTTCAAAACAGATGGACAAAGTGGATTTGTCATGGACATCTCTGTGGACCCCACACATATCTCTATGCCAGGGGTCACAGGCAATCCACCTCCCAACGTAAAGGGGGTTGTATTAAAAAAATCATCACACAATAGCTTTTTTTTCCCTCTCATCTTCCAAAAACATTGCATATCAATAAGACCGTCCGGTTGATCTGATTTTGGAGGAGGGGCCAACAATTTGGATGGTCTGGATTGTGGGCATATGTGTACCACATCTACACTGAATGGTCATTGTCACACTACCCATGTTAGTGAGTCATGTGGTTTGTGTCAATGGATTCTGATCGAGGCCAGAGCAAGTTGAAAATGCCAATTAGATGGATTGGAAATGGTATGATCAGCCTGTGGGTCCTGTTCCGTGCTTTGCGCTAAACTTTAGGATCTCGCACACGTGATATAATAATACAATAAACACAATCAAATTATCACCCACATAAATACAAGAGATTTTACATGAAAAACCCTCAACAGATGTGAAAATCATGGGACCTCGTTCAAGATCAACAATCCATTATGCAAAGGAACGTTTATACGACGATCACAAGCACAACCTGCTTGGATCCAAACTTCTTCACCTCTAGGGTGGATAACAATTAAAAGGAAATTGGAAACTGAGAGATCTCATTAAATCTGAGGACGCAGAAGAACTTGAAATGTCGTTTGCAGCATGGATGAATCGTCACGGGCAGAAATCTCTTCTCTACAAGGTTCATCTCTCTCTTTCTCTTCCTCTCTTCTTCTTCTTTTTTCTCTCTCTCACCTTGAACATGTAAAACACCTAATCCAATACCCTAATCTCGATTTGGAAGCTAATATATAGCCTCACGCAAGAGATAGAGTCATATTTGAAAATCGCGTATAGTAGTCTGTGCGCATCGTCGACCGGTCGAGAATAACAAAAAATAATCCAGCGAGATTTGTGAGAGAAACCAAATATTCAACCAGTCAGTCGATTGAACAGAGATGGCCCAAGACCGGTCAATTGGTCTGGACAAACTATAAAACTCTAGCATGCAGACCTCTTTTGGGGCCAATATTCGATCGATCGGGCGACAGACTCTATTTCTACACAATCTCCCATCAACTCCTGATGAGGAAAATTCCATCAAATCTTTCCCTTTTGACTTAGGAGGAGGGCTTCACCACCCTCAAGCTAGCTATGCTTCTACAAGCATCAAATTTTTCCTTAAGCAAACCCTTAGTCATCATATCTAACCCGTTATCTTTTATGTGGATCTTCTTAAGCTGTAACACCTTCTATTCCAATGTATCCCTGATATGCTTTGACTTGGAATGCTGACTTGGATTCTTACTTAAGTGTATCTCACTCTGGTTATCACAATAGACTACGTGCTTTTCCTACTTCAGGATAAGTTCCTATATGAATATCTTCATCTAAAGCATCTCCCTACATGCTTCTGAGTACTCGGCCTCAGTAGTAGACAACGCTACATACTTATGTAACTTGCTCTGCTAAGAAATCGCTCCCCCTACAATCGTGAACATGAACCCTGATGTTGACTTCTTAGAATCTATATCACCTACCATATATGCATCTGTGTAGTCTTCTAACACAGGTTTATCATCACCGTAGCATAGGCTCAACCTGGATGAGCATCTCAGATACCGTAGTATCTATGTCACTGCTGCCCAGTGCTCTTTACCAGGATTGACAAAATATCGGCTGACAACACCAACTGCATATACTATATTTGGGCCCGTATACACCATAGCATATATCAAACTTCTTACCATCAAAGCGTAAAGTATCTTCTGCATCCCTCCTACCTCTTCCTTCATCTTGAGACACTGTTTGTCATTTAATTTGAAGTGACCATTCAATAGAAAACTAACTAGCTTCACTACATTCATATACCGCTCATGTGACAAACATAGCTTCCCTGATACTTCTGTTATAAGTGATTTTCATTCATAATATCTATATGGCCAAACTCAAGTCTTTTATCTCAAATAACTTGCCGAGCTCTTATTTCAGCAAAATCACTCTAATTTGACTATCTCTTACTATTTAATTAGTGGACATTTATTGGATTGTTAAAAGTGAAAAGTAATACGGTCCTATTCCAAAATACACTCTAATCATATGTTACAATTGTTCAATCAATATGATATTAGGGATATCATTTATTCACAAGAATATCAATTATTTAGACAGTTTATATTTGACTTTAACTTTATTTGTGTAATGTCTACAGATTTTGAGTGCCGTCGTATCAAGAGTCATATCCTGGCGGAGTATCAAATAAACACCCCTTAAAGGTTTCGAACGTATCGCAAAAAACACGAGAATTCATCGGGCCACCTCGTGATCACAGTAAAAAAGAAGAAATATCCACTATGCGACGTTGTATATAAATATTTAAGTACAACGCTATCGTTTCCGCTAGATTGTAATAGTTTAGAAAATCTGAACCGTGAAAAATGTGGGGAACAAAGAAATTATAACTTTACATAGAAAAATAGGATGATTAATGATTATATACAGATCAATGAACATCTTTGTATTTAATCAACCTACGAATATAGATAATATCTACTAAATATTTATCACTATACCATAAGTATTGTAGTAATTAAAATGTTTTAACGGACCAGATTTTTCATAATATTGTATTCTAGGGTAAACAAGAGCGATGTACTTGAATGCTACTATACAACGTTGTACACTAGGTGGCAGAAGCGTCTTGTACCGTTGTACGTGTCACTGTATCCGAAATCCTCTACCATGCCTGCTTTACGTAGTGCGTAAAACACCCCAGATTTTTGGGGTCCACCATGCTGTATAAATTAAATCCAGTCCATCTATAAGCTGAGTTCGTAGATTTTAGGATAGTTGGAAAAAACTTCATCCAGATCCACAACTCAGGTGGGCCACAAATCAGTAAACAATTAGGAAGAAACGCCAACCATATTCTCAAATTTGTGTTTTTTCAGTATGATATTTTTACTGTGCGGTGGAAATGAGAGTTAACACTTGATGGACGGACTGGATTTTATATAAACAATATGGTGGCCCAAAGAGTATGGGTGTTTTACTCAAGCGGTGTTGTAGACGATTCCTGTCCCGCGTTGCAAAAAGAGTCGAATATCCCAAAGTTTTCCAGCCTATCCTAACAATAATGCAGTCAAACGAGGTTCGCTCCTTGCAGCCGTCCGAAGATGCAAGCGATCCGCACGTGTGTGATATCTACAACGTTCATCATGGTGGGTCCAATGATAAATACAATCTATCCAATTACACTCACCGGAGCTCTCGTGGTATGGGATTCACGTGTATGATCAACCTGAATTGTTGATTATGAATTTCTACCCGTCCATTTTTCCTTATAAGTGTGGCCCACCTGATTAGTTAATTCTTTCAATTCTCAGCAAGAGTAATTTTTAAATTAGATCCCATCAAATGAACAGACCGGATCTTCATGAATTCTTCCACATCGTTCACTTCGGCGTGCATGAGCACTTGTGCAGATGGACTACTGCGAATATCGTTCCAGGTGGTCAAATAAACCTAAAAGGTCAGCAAGGGGAGCGGATTAGGTACGGCCGCGGCCTTATTATCTACAGTGCATCCTTGAACTTGGAGCCCACCTTGATGCACGTGTAGTATATCCACCCCGTCCAATCATTTTTCAAGGTCATTTTACGGCGTGAGACAAAAAAAAAAAAAAAGAAGCAGATCCAATCTAAGGTGGACAGAAGTTTTCAAGGTCATTTATGGGCCATAAAAGTTTTGGATCAAGACGATATTTGTTTTTCTTTTTATCTAGGTATGTGTTACCTTATCAATAGGTTCGAGGGAAAATAAACAATGCGGTCGGCTCTAAGGTTTTTTTAATGGTGGGGCATTCAATCACTACTGCTTCCAATACTCTGGTCCACCTGAGATTTCATGCGCTTAGATTTTGGGCTCACGCCCTAAGATAATCTGTAAAAATGGATGGACCGGCGTGGATATACTAAAAATACATCGATGTGGGCCCCACGGTCAGGGCTGCACCGTGTTGGGTGGGGCCGCGTCCGCACCTAATCCGCTCCCTTTAGAAAGAAATCGCCGCGAGATAAAGAGATTCCGCCTCGGTGGATACGATACGGTCCTGACGCAGAGCGCCTGGAGGATTCTATCTCGACGATTTCAGGATCCTCCATCCAAAATGTGTCCGATGACTTCAACGGTTCTGATAATTCACATTCTGATGCATCAGCACCTACAGCTTGTCATTAAGAAAAGTGAATTTATAGGGGACCGATGTTCCGGTCATCCAAACCGTTGAGATTAAGATCCTAGACATGCAATCCATTGTTGTAGTTTTCTTTAAACCGTCTATTTCTTATCCATTGATCTAAGGGATAGGAACATTTTATATGGGGGAGATCTTCAGCGAATCCACCATCAAATCAATGGTCTCGATTACATGATCACGGGCCAGATTCGTACAGACTAGTGCATCAGGACTCTATATTCATCCCTCTCATAGCACTATAAGTTACAGTTTTCCTGGTAGCACGGTTACACAGTACAATTCATTGATCTAGACTGTTGATTAGGTCCAACGCACATTTAATGAGCTACTATTCCAACATCAGATTGATCTTGACAAATTTTAACCATTTAATCAATAGCCTTTAATATGGACGGTCGAGATCATCTAATAAAAATTGGTCTAATCTAGGATCTGGTCCATCTATTTGTTAGGCCTCATCATGGATTGCTTATGGTTCTAAAGAATCACTTTCGTAATTAGGAAATCATAATCATCGCATCCATGGCTTGAAAAATGTATGGCTATAGAAAATAAGGACAATTAATGATGAATTAGCCATCTGATCAGTGAAATTTTATGATGGTGATGCATGAAATGTTTTCTTCACCTATTGGATGGTTCAGATCAGTCGATTGAACTATTCATGTGAACTGGTGAAACTAGGAGCACTATAACTTAATAGTGGACCATTTCTCTACTAGAGAAAAATAGACTCCTCAGGGCTCAGACCTCCCACACCATCCATCAAGTTCTTGTTGTGGGGTCCACCTTCTTTCTTCCTCCTTAAATCTCCATCCTTCCAACCTCATTTTCTCCAAAACCCTAATTCTAGTGATGGCTTTCAATGCCATCTTCTCTACACTCTTCCTTCTTCTCCTCTCTATTTTCATTTGCCAACTCCATCTCTACACTCAACACACACTTCTCAGCTTCCATCCATCGTAATGAATTGAAATCACAGTCTCTTTCCATTGCAAATCAGCTCTACCAAACAAAGTACTTCACCCAAACGCTAGATCACTTCAATTACAATCCTCAGAGCTACCAAACATTCCAACAAAGATACCTCATCAACGATACCAGCTGGCGTGGCCCGGCGGAGAATTCACCGATCTTTGTCTACACCGGCAGCGAGGGCGACAGCGAGTTGTTCGCCCAGAATACTGGGTTCATGTTCGACACTGCGCCCCACTTTGGAGCGCTCCTGGTCTTCATTGAGGTAATCCAACGGCTGACATTCAATGTCCATAATTCGACAGCCTACTTTCGACCAAAAAAAAAAAAAAAGTTGTGTTTATCTTTTCTTTTCTTTTTTATTGGGTGGACTAGTATTTAGACTGTGTTTTTTTCTGTGGTTGAAGAAAGTGGTTCCATGTGATTCACCGAGGTAATCTGACGACAGTGTGATTCAATGTCCATAATTCGACGGCTCATTTTCCTACGAAAACATTTTTTTTTCCTTTTGTTGCGTGGTGAAGGATTAAGACTTTCGGGTTTCTGACGTAGAGGGAGAACCGCCTGATGAAGGGTGAAGATAGGCCACATTCCTATTATAAATGGACCGAAAAAAGATCCAGTAAAGGTAGCAGAAAATTCAGCAGATTTTGATTTTCTGTTGGTTTTCTGACGGCTTCCTGATGGTTCTAGGCTGTCGCGAATCGTCAGCCAGCTGATTTTCACTATCGATCTGTCCAATTTTGCTGAAATACCACTAGACAGCTTGGGCATAGTTTGGCCAGCCAGCCCCCAACTTTGACAGCAGACTTCCAACTTTGGCCAACCAATCGGTTGACAGGATGCACAAATTTGCGTGAATTTTCAAATTTCTTTCCTAATTTGATTAGAACTTTTTCTATTTTCGTAGTTAGGATTTGCTTTGCGAAATTAGGGTTTTTTCGGGTTACTTTTCTTTATAAATTATTGCTTAAATTTGTTTATGTAATTTATTTGTTCATGGAATCGAGTTTTCACTTGTGGATTCAAGGAAGTTTGATTGAGGATTTTCAAAAGCTCCATTGATTTGGAGTATTTATCCATAAGAGAGACGTGGGTGATTTCTCTTTATAAAGGTACGAACAACAACCTCATAGATGGTGATCTAAGCGATCAACATTTATCAGCAGCGGCTTTTAGAGAATTTGAACAGGAGAGATGACAAGTTATGTAAGAGCTGCAAGCTTCCCTTAACCGTGTAGTGGACGCTATAGAATTCCATATTTGTAATAGACAACTGATAACGCATGTTATTGAAGAGGAAGTGTCTGGTCTTGTCATCAGCAAATGCATGCATGCGGGAGCATGGTTTTGTGATCCAAATCGTTGATATGATGATTTGTAGAGTGGATAGGATATGTGTCGAAAAATCTAGCTGATTGAAAAATCCTAGCCCTTCAATATAGTGCAGTACAAATAGATGTTACAAGGAAAATACAATTGCAGTCCATATTCCATGAACAGGGTCAAATATCCAATTTTTCAGATCGATGCAGATCAACGGGTTGGATTACTAAAATATAGGTCACACATACATGGAATCCCACGGCTAAGTAGTCTATGCCTTTTATGAGGGTTATTGCCCAATAATTTCACATACCCATTGTCAAATTTTAAAAACCTGAACACTTACTTAGGCTGAGCCGACTAGACTCGATTTGAAAACTCAGATGAGTTTCTCAAAAATTCATACGAGTTTTCTGAGATTTTTAATGATATTAAGAAACTACAAATGATGTCAACTTTGTCACGTCCGACTCGAGTTTCAATGAGTTTTTTTGTATTGAGTTGAGTTGAATTTTCTCAATTTATGACCTAGTTTTCTGTTTTTTTTTTTTTTTTTGTAATATTAGAAGTATAGTTAGTATATAAATAATTTCAAGTTTGCTGAGTTTTCCTCAAGTTGGGCCTCGACGCATTCTTGCTTTGCTCGATTGTTCCCCTCAATCGCCAGGGCAGCTCCCTTCTTGCTTTATGCTTGGCTTGTGAAGCGCTGTGCTTGGGCATCTCTCTAAGAATCCCTACGCATCATAGCTTGCTTACATTTTTGTTTGTCCAACTAAAATTGTAGTTTTGCACATGTGCCTGTATGTGCATGCTCAGTGGTAGACGCTTTGCATTTCAACACGAAAGTCCTAGGTTTGAGTGCCCATGTGCGTGCATGGGTAGGTGGGTGGGTTAGGGCTCTCAATGGAGCGGGCCAGATCCGAGATCTGATTCACTCCGAATCTGTATAATGTGGATTTGGATCTTAAAATAGATTTGATTAATTAAATAGACCAGATTTAGATTCACGAAAATAGATCCAAATCCATTTATAGATTTTTAAACTTGGACCCAGGTCCAACTGAATCTAATTCAGATCTGACTCATTGTCACCTTACTGTATATGCTATACCCATGCCAACAATCAGCTTTCCCGATTATTTTAGGTCACGTCTCAAACTTGAAATATGCCAATCTCAGGTCGACCATATCACGATAAATAGTGAGATTTGTATCATTTTGCTACTAAATTAAATATATTATATTATATATTTTTTAAATTTATGATGGGATGGATTTGGACCTAGATCCAACTCAAATCCAAAGGTTATATGGATTTTGGATCGAAAATGGATCTAGCTATTTATAAATGGATCGAACATGGTTATCACCTTTTGGATCTGAGTTGGATCCAAATCCGATCTGAATCTGTCTACAGATTTTCAAACTTGGAGCCGAATCCAACTAGATCCGATCCAGATCCAACCCATTGAGAGTACTAGGGTGGGTGGAAAAAGAAAAAAGAAAAAAAAACGAGTTTTTCTCCGGTTTTGGTACTAGAATTTGGTCTATTTAATTTGACTTAGTGAGCGGAGTCTAGCTTTTACTGGTTATTAAATTATGGCCAATATGAATAACTTAACAAATGTTCTAAATGCGGTTTATTTGTTATTTATATTATTAATAATATTATTATCATTTTGTGAATGCAGCATAGGTTTTATGGGAAATCAATGCCATTTGGAGGGAAAGAGGAGGCCTATGCAAATGCAAGTACACTTGGGTATTTAAGTTCAACACAAGCTTTGGCTGATTATGCCACTTTGATCATTGATTTGAAGAATAATTTAAGTGCACAAGGTTCTCCTGTTGTCGTCTTTGGAGGTTCCTATGGAGGAAGTATGATTTTCTTCTCTCTTTCTTTTCTTTTTCCAGCTTTATTTTTTAATTATTTTTAGAGGTTTCTAACTTCACACATGTACTGATATATCCACACACGGGCACATGTGTCATAATTTGATACATGTCGGCATTGCTTTATGGCACAATGACTCGAACTGACTCAACTGGTCAGGACTCAGTCGAGTTGGGAGTGACTCGTCCAAGTTAGATGAGTTGGGGCTATTAAAGGAGTGACTCAGTGGTATGGAACCGGATCTGACGTTTCGACTGAGTCTTAGATATTGATTTGGTCGATCCAACAATCCATGCATGTGTGAGATCTGATCTTTCTGTCTAGTGCACTGCACTGTTTAGATTTCACACACGTGTTTTATATCTCTATATCTGTACACACGTGTGAAATTAGCAAACCTCTTTTTTTTGTTTACGATTATTTTGGGGATTGAAATGGATGGTGGGCCATTGCAGTGTTGGCAGCATGGTTTAGATTGAAATACCCACATATGGCCGTTGGGGCCCTCGCCTCTTCTGCTCCCATCCTCAATTTTGAAGGCATCACATCCCCATACAGCTTCAACGACATTATCACAAATGACTTCAAGGTCTCTCTCTCTCTCTCTCTCTCTCTCTCCAGCTGTGTGGGCCCACCTTGATGTGTGTGACCATGACACTCACATGTTTCACTCTACACGCAAAAGTCAGGTCAATAGTGGGCCACACCATAGGAAAATAATAAAAATCTGTTAAGTGCGTTGTACAAAAACTTCAGGATCTCACCCCCAACTATGTGAATTATGTGATATGATAATGCAATAAACAAGATCAAATCATCGACTACACTAACATAAAAGATTTTTACGTGGAAAACCCCCAAATAGGTCAACACTACGGGTCTTCGTCCAGAGAAATAATCTATTATCAAGAAAACTATTTACAACCTTCGATCACAAGCACAACCTGCCTGGATCTAACCTTCTTCACCTATGCAGGGATAGATAAACAATAAAAAAGAATAGAAACCGACAGAACTCATCGAGCACGAGGACATGGAAGAGCGAAGACAACGATTGCACTGTGAATCACCTTTACAAGCAAAGATCTCCTTGGAGGTGTAAACCTCTGAATTGGATACCCTAATTTCGGATTAGATCGAGAAGTTCATATATAGCTTTGTGCAAGAGTTCTAGCCGAAATAGAAAACCGCATATAGCAGTCCGCACGCACCGCCAACTAGTTGTGGGCGACCAAAAACTGTCAAGAGATATTGTGAGAAGAAACGCCAGGGTGGTCTCCTGGGGCCCCAGACTTGTCGGACAACCGGTCTAAATGTACAACAAATTGTACAGCGTGCAGAGGTCTCCCAGGGTGAAATTCGACCGGTATGCTATGTCTGAGCGCATACAAACCATAGCATACATCAAACTTCCTACCGCCGAGGCATAGGGTATCTTTTGTATCTCATCCACTTCTGTCTTCATCTTGGGACACTGCTTGTTGCTCAATCTGAAGTGACCATCTAGTGGACAACTGACCGGCTTCGCTCCGTTCATATTGAACTTTTCTAAAACCTTTCCAACATACCGCTCTTATGACAACCATAGCTTTCTGCCGTTTCTGTCACATGTGATTTCCATTCTTAGAATCTTTCATATGGAAGGATAATTGAAGAACCTTTTGAAGCTCGGCTATACCTACTATGTCATTCCCAGTTAAGAGTAAATCATCAACATAAACAAATAATATCACAATTCCCTGTAGGAAAGACCATATGAACAAGGATGGATCATGACCACTCTGTCGAAAGTATGCACCTGTTACAACCCCCCAACAACCATTTTGTTAGTCCCGAGCAAAATATGCGAAATATATTTCCAAATATCAAATTCCATCCTCTCTAAGAAGAATGAATTTTGTGCAACTCAAAGTATATGAGTGATGAAATTTAGAGATACCAATAAAGAGATGTTCGCTAGCCTAGATCTTAGTGTGACAAGAGGGCAATTAAACCAAGTTTCAAATCATTAAATAATCAACAGAATCAATCCAAGCATCAAGTTCCTAAGGTGCTTAGTGAGTTCTGACTCACCAATCAATAAGGGTCTACTTTCACCATAAAGTTAACAATGATAATTACCTCAAAGTAGTCATATCAACGCAAGCCTAAACCAAAACTTGACTTGTTGTTCAATGAGAGCTTTTAAAACTTTTGATAATTCTCTTCTCTCTCTCTCTCTCTCTCTCTCTCTCTCTCTCTTTTTTCTCATCAACGGCTTTCACTCTAATCCTATTCTTTTTTTGTGGTCATATGTAGCCTTTTTTCGATACTCATCTTTTTCATTTTTTTTTCTTCTTTTCCCATTACTTTTTTTTTTTTTCTTCAATGCTTCTCTTGAACATGATGAACAAGCTTCCCTAATGAATCTGAATCCATAAGTAGAAGGACCACCTCTTTGATAAGCCAACAATGTAAACCTTCCTGAGTGGATCTGAATCCTTAAGTGGAAGGAGATCTCTTGGATAGTGATGTAGGATGAGCAAAGGTAATAAAGGGTCAGGATTGCACAGATTTAAGCTAGAAGAATTTGAATTGGGCAAAAATCAACATTATCATGCACAATAACTTACGATGACCAATATTTTACAATTGCTATCGATTTCAACCTCAACGTCTTGTCAAACAAACTTTAGGTTGTTGTAAGCTTACCATTGGAGGGATATTCAAAATAGGATTTAGGTTAGAGTTTACTATTTTTAGTAAGTTTTTTATTTTATTTTTAAGGGTACTATCGTAGTCCAAATTATTTATTTTAGTCATCAATAATTGTTTTGGTAAGATTAGACATTTTTTACTAATTTTAGTAATTTTTAATATTTTTGAAGAGTACCATTTCAAATCAAACCAAGGCTTGGGAATTTTTTTTTCTTATATAATCACATGAGATACGTTGTATGCAACACACTTCCATGAATGATATCAATTATATATATATATATATATATATATATATATATATATATATATATATATATATATATATATATATATCTTTGTGAATTAAAGGGCTATTTTATGAGAAGAAGGCAATCTCTTCTCTTTATCTACACAACTGCTATGTTAGATAGGCCATTGCTCAAAATCCAGATTACTTTCCCACCTTTGGATAGGCAACAATGTCCATTAATTGAACAATCAAACAATCATGGCCTTAAATTGCATGGACCATCTGATCGATGAATGGATTAGGCTATGTTCTACATGGTTCAACCATCAAATCAACATGGGTTTTGTTCAATGGACTATCAAGGAGATGACCCTTCTAGATAGGCAACAATAAATTATGTAACTAGCATATTTGGACCATCAATTTTATTGAACATTGATTGGATGGTTTGAATAGTCCAATATTGAATGATCCTAAATGACTAAAATAGAAAGTTAATAAAAATCTATTCCAAAGTATAGATTTAGTAAGGACAACTTGTTAGGATGGAGCCTGATCATCAGAGGTGTATTGCTCATCCAGCCTTCACTTGAGCTCATTGAGCTCATTGGGGGTTGAGAGGGGTAGCACCCCTTTGCTTGGGTGTCCAGTGACGTAGCCCCCAGTCTGTAAGGCAATTTCATAATTTCACATGAAATTTTATGTAAACTCTAGTTCGTTTGGAGTAATATATATTCTATCCTGTGTGTGTGTGTGTGTGCGTGTGTGTGTGTGTGTGTGTGTGTGTGTGAGAGAGAGAGAGAGAGAGAGAGAGAGAGTTATCATTGTATTGAGAGTTGATTCTTCGTATTTTACCTTTGAGCATAGTAGATTGACGTGAATAGGCGAAAGAGAACCACGTATATGTATGTGCTATAGTTTGTCTTTTTTTCTACTTTCTTTTGACTTCGATATTATTGTGTGTCTGGTCAATAAGTGATCTTTCTCCCAACACAACCGAACCATACAATCTGCCAAATCAATAATACTTCTTTTTTTTCAAATTTATGAATGGACTAATTTCTTGGATCCAGACACTCATTAATGTATGTTAGAGTTGTGATTGGGTTGGTTGAGTTCTCAAGAGAACCCAACTAGCAAGCTAAACTGACCCAAATTCCAACCCAAGGTGCCTACTCAAACTCTAACCCAAATTCATTCACACTCAGCCTTAATTCAAGCCAACTCAATTCAAATACATTTGATTATTCATAACCCAAACCAAAATGGCCCAACCCAAATTTTGAACCCAACCTGATTTCAAATTGGGTTAGAGTTTTTTAAACCTAACTTGACCCAACCCCACCCGAACTCGGGTTGTGTTGGTTGGGTCCCAACCCAAATTGCAGCCCTAGTGACGATGAACAAAACACACATATTTATGCATGCATGACCCCCCACAACGAAATGACAAAAAAAAAAAAAAAGATACATGCCCATTGTGTAGAATTATTTATTTATCTATTTTTTAATAATATCAGAGCGAGAGTGAGAACTGTTATAGGGTGATCAAAGGGTCATGGAAGCAGATTGAGGATATTGCCGGACAGCCAGGCGGGCTCGAACAGCTCCGAAAGTCCTTTAAAATATGCGAAGTAAATGCCTAACTTTACTATGGCCCTAATCAGGTAGAAGAATTATACATTTTCTATGGTTTAAATCTCTTTCTTGGTGACAGGAACTATATTAGCGCAATTTCTCTAGAGAGTTGGCTTAGAAAGGCATATGTTTACTCAGCCATGATGGATTATCCAACTCCATCCAACTTTTTGAACCCTTTGCCAGCTTATCCAGTGAAACAGGTACAACTCATGCTACATGTATATCAATTATTTTTTGTTTTTTTTCTTTTGTTTTTTTTTTATTTTTTATCTAAAGGCGTGTTTGGTTGCACCAAATATCATGATATTTCATTATTAATTAGTCTAATTTAGTGTAAATTTTCAACCAAAAAAAAAAAGAAAAATTTGCAACCAAACGCGCCCAATAAGAGCAAATGGACCCACATTATTAGATAGTAATATAGAAAATGGCACATAACCACATACGGAATACAGAGGCTTTGAAAACTGTTTAGTACTTTAGAAAGTACTCCCTTCACTTCTCTATTTGGTAGGACCTCAGTTCGCCACATGGAAAGTTCTAATTAGATCCACCCCGTCCATCAGATATGCCACCACATTTTGATGGTGGAACCAAATGATCAGTCCAATGAAAATGACTCGATGGGGCACAACACGTGGAACAGTGTAAAATCATGCCTGAAACCTCTAAATTCACGTGGTGTGGCCCACATGAGTCTTGGAATATCTTGATTTTCAGGACATCCATTCATCCTGTTATGATCCATCAGATGAGTGGACTGGCTAGATTATACACATCACAAATGGACACAAAACCCAACTGATTCCTATGGTGTAGCCCACCTGACCGTTGAATCGGTCTGATTGTTGGGCCCTCGTCCAAACACAGGGTGGAACACTTGATGAACGGGGTGGATCTCGTCCACATGAATTTTTTGAACCGTCGATTCATCTTTCATGCTGCAGATGTGCAGGGCAATCGACGAAGCAACGGCTGCAGATGACACATTTAGAGGATTGTACGGTGCAGCGAACATCTACTATAACTCTACAGGGAATGCCACGTGTTTCGATCTCAACGACGACTCAGATCCGCATGGGCTTGGTGGATGGTTATGGCAGGTGCGCCTTTTTGTAACTTCTCCTGTCGTTTTTTGTTAATATTTAAACAGACAAGCATCCCTGCATATCTGCAAGTGGGGCCCATTTTGAGGTTATCTAGAGCATTGGTATCCGTGTCCCCATCTCAGATGGACCATGTCCTGGAAACATCCGTTATCAAATGACCGTAACCATAGATTCGTTATCAGACGATCGTAACCATTGAATTCGTTTGACGGTCCACAAATATAGAAAGACCCCAATATTGGATTCTGGAATATGGACCATTCGCTGTGTTTCTGAACAAATCAACGGTATGGATCAATTTAGGGCATTATCGAAAATGAGTCAGTCCGAGTCACTGAGTCTTTATTTCACTAGCTGTTTATTTCTACTTGTGACGGTCACGATTTTCATGAACCCATGCAGGCTTGTACGGAGATGATTATGCCAACGAATGGGAACAACAATGAGAGCATATTTCCACCGTCGATGTACAATTACATTGATAGGGAAAAGTATTGTGAAGCCTACTTTGGAATAACACCAAGGCCCAACTGGATCACCACAGAATTCGGTGGCCACGTAAGTGTCTCTAAATCTTGTGGCTGTGATGCAATCTAAAAATGCTGCATGTTCAAGAATTTCCACATGGTCCGTATGGTCCATTGAATTTCCTGGCATGGCCCACCATAATCGGCTTGGGACATGCCAGGATTCTGAACCCACTGAATAAACAGACAGACCTTATCATAGCTTTGAATCAGCTGTACACGAGTTGACCCGAGGTTTTGCCCTGTTTTTTGATAGCCTCGTTCAATGACCACCTTGGCTCATGTTCAGATCAGCTCAGCTTTCGAGCTGAACTAACATGATTAAACTGACTCAGCTGAGCTTTTGAGCCGAGTTTGAGCACAATTCAAACCAAGCTCAAGTCTAAAATAAACAACAACTCAAATAGGCTCAGCCTAAGAGCCCAACCTAATACTCTCAAATTTCAGGTCGATAAGTAACCCAAAGTCCATTAATATGCTCACTTACTTTTTATAGAGAATTTCACCTTTCATTTATTTGCTCTCATCCGATATGAGACAAAACAACGTACAACTCTAGCTAAGTCGAGTTGAGTTCCAACTGAGTTAATCGAGTTGAGCTGAATTGAGGTGCAATTGAAATTTGAGTCAAGCTGAATCAAGCTTAGGTTAGCTCAAGCTCAGCTTGAAAATCCATTCAAGCTTGGAAAAAGGGCTTAACTTAGTTAGAACACAACCTTGGTGCCTAGCCGAATCTGAGTTGGTTTGAACCAAGTCGAGCAATCTAACCGAGTTAACTCAGGTGGGCCATACCATATGAGAAGATGAGAAATCGTGTTTTAAGCCTTGGACTAGTTGGATCGAAATTGGCACTGTGAGTTGTGATTATGAATTGAGCATGACTCGACAATTAGGCCAACTCACTGAGTCAACTAAATTCACATGGTTAAGTTTTTTTTCGTTTTTTTTAATTGACAGAATATCTCAAGTGTCTTGAAGCGGTTTGGCAAGCAACATTATCTTCTTCAATGGCTTTAAGGGACCCTTGGAGCGGGGGAGGGTACAAAATCAACGGCTCTCATCACACCTGTCCATTGTTTAAAAATATAAGCCCATATGAATATAGAATACCACTGGGATTTTGGCGTGGATGGATTTAAGAGGCCATTCGTGGTGCAAGTGCAAAACCCAGCAGGTCGTGTGTGAGATCCAGCCCATTCATTAGGTGGGCCCCACCATGATCATGCCTAAGAAGGCGACCCACCCACTTGCTTGACAAAAATTATCCACTTTCTATGTTCAGGGAATGTTGTTGGGGCGCACGCCTGATAAATGGCTGGGATTTCTCACACGTTTACTAACCACATTTTCTATTTTAAACATCTTTTCTACACTAGCAATTATAGGATCCTCATGCGCCAGTTTGTAATTTCAAGGCCCATGGTTTGGGGATCCCAACCGTTGATCTGTAGTGACCCATATTAGAAACGATTACAACCCTTGAATCAGTGGCCTAAAAATAAACGGTTATGACAAAAATAGAGAAGGTCCAAAATACAAATCATAGATAGGATGGACAAAATCATCCAACCATCCTCTATCCACTGTGGGGCGAATCATATCAACGGCCTAGATCACGGAACCGTGGGCCCCACTTGCGAGAATGGATACAAATTTACAAATCCTCTTTCTACTTCGTTTACCAAATAATACTCTCTCACCTCTACTTGGCAGGGGTATTGAAAAGCATATCAAAGAGCATCGTGGCCATAGTTGCAAGAGAAGGTTAGCAAATCAAACGGTTCTCTATTATCTAGAGTCGAAGTGGGTTCATCTAGGCCGGACCGAAGCATGTCAAATCCCACATTGGATTTAAGCCCAGATCCAGCCCAGACCGTAGCTGGGCCTAACCGAGTCCATTATACAAACGCTCTGCCCACCAGTCCTAAATTACGATGGGTGGGCCTTTACAGAAATGAATGCCCAAATACGACCCATTGATTATTGAAGTCCAAAATTCCATTGGATCCAACCCATGGACCTCTTGCTAAGCCCGAACGGCTGGGATTGCACATGTCTGAAGTTAATGGTTCGTGACACGCAGTTTTTGATCGGTGACATGGCTGGCCCACCTCCCTACTCGGACAGGGCATGAGATCCAAGCCGCACATCACGATGGTCCCGCTGGATCAGACTCAACCAAGTCTATCCAAGTTGCTGAGTCTCTCCACCATGCTCACGGCACCCAACTGGATGTCTGAGTTGGTTCAGGCTCAACTGAGCCCGCTCAGCCTTTAACAGGATTTTATGTAAAGTTTTACCCTAAAATCTTGACCCTAAGGGCGGGCACTGGTACCTGCCACCTCTAATCACAGGGTGGTTGAGTAACACGTGTGAATGTGCATGTTAAAAGAGGTTAACAAATTATGACTAATTCTCGGTATAAAAGAACTACTTGCCACTAATAAACGTCCCCGGGTAGTACACCTGGACTCTAAGAGCTCGTTTCTTCTAGGACTCACCGAAGTTGCTGTGAGGAGGAAGAAGATCAACATCATAACAAGGTGGCTGAAGCAATATTACAATGACATGGACAATCCCTCCCTCTAGATTCTCTCCCTTCTGTTACATGCACCTCCATATAGCCTCACACATGCCAACCAAGCAAGCGTTGTGGACATCTGAGCCACTCATCAGGTGGGACCAACCATGTGGATAACATGGAAAAAAATCAGGCCGTCAACCTCATTAGGTGTGCCGCATGTGTGTGAATGGTCCACATTCAAGATACTTGTATCTGCCCAGCTTGATTAATGGGCCATCCTGATTTTTTGGCCAGGTCATCTATAACAGTTACCCTACTCATTGGATGGACCGGATGACACATACGCACAAGGTTGGCAGTGGTGTAGATTGCAAATCCCCCATCTATTGGGGGGCCATTTCTATCATAAATGGAAATGAATAAAAGTTGCAAATTATTCTGTCAAAATAATAGATGGTGCACATCCGTAACATTTCCAGTCCACTATGAAATACATTACTGTAAAGCCATCTGTCCGCACACGTGGCGCCTGGTGATGTATTTAATCAGGATCGTCCATCTAGTTTTGGTGCAATATTGATGAGGTTTTTTTATTTTATTTTTTAGCCAAATAGACATTCAGTGGATTATCCAAGCCATGCGATCAGTGCCGTTATAAAGCAACACTAGTTGGATCAATGATTTTCTGTTGAAAAAGTTTGTTTTGAAAATAATTTTAAAAAAAAAAAATATGCATTGGGTTTTTGTCTCATATCGAATGGGAGAAAGAATTTTTACCTCTTATAAGTAGGGTGTTATGTACCTTACTTACTTATAGGGTAGAAGGGAGGGAGAATGGTGGCTTGGCACGCGCACTTGGCACTTGGCACTTGACAGTCTTATTTATGGTGCACGGGCTCGGTCTCAGTCTCATGCTCTGGCTAGGGCTAGGTGCGAGGGAGTGGGCACGTGAGGCAGTGTGGGCTTGTTATAGGCGCTTAGTGGCGCAACTTGTCTCAGTCTCGGGCTAGGTGCGCGAGCGTGGGCACGTGAGGCAGTGTGGCTGTAGAG
This sequence comes from Liriodendron chinense, assembly GCA_003013855.2. NCBI lineage: Eukaryota > Viridiplantae > Streptophyta > Magnoliopsida > Magnoliales > Magnoliaceae > Liriodendron > Liriodendron chinense. The sequence goes on from PVNU02002456.1 coordinate 1,006,685, forward strand.
GCGCTAGTGGCGCACTTGGCACTTCGCAAGTGTGCAGATGGGTCGCGACCTCGCGGAACGAAGCGAGTCGCGGTGCGACAAAGGCTAGGTAATAGGTCAAGTGGCTGGGTTCGGAATAGAGGAGGTGTATGGGTGGGAGGTCTAACTGAGAGACCTCTCTGCTTTTTATAGAGAGCTGCAGGGCTAATTAGAGGGACATGTGTAACTGCTCATGCAGTAACTGTCCATACCATACAATAACAGTACATGTGGCTAGCCCAACAGTCAGAAACGGCTAGCCATTGAGTCTAAACAGCCAGCATGCAGGTGCCTAACTTCCACATGCACAACAGTTAGAAACTGCCATAAACGGCTAGTTTCTAACAACAGCCAGAAAACGGCTAGTGCCATTATGGCTCTGGACCAAAACTTCCAGCCACCCTTGCCTATATAAACCGAACAGGTTTGGTTCATCCAACACAACAACATCAATCACAACCTCGAATACTGAACCAGCACCCATCTTAGTCTTAACCTCTCAGTTGGTTTTGAAATAAACCAAGCCACTTAGACCAGTGTAGTGGTCTGCTGCTGCCAGAAGAGGACTGTCATTCTTTTCTCTCTTTCTTTTTCTTTATCTGCAGACTGTGTTACTGAGTTCCATAGCGGGTTCCCTTTGTTTCTCGCTGAATGCAGAACCACACATAAGGCTCGTCGTATCTTAGAAGCAATCCACCTGCAACCTATCAGCAAACTCAAAATTATATTGAGTAGGGGCAAATTACGCTTTAAGGACAGCGTGTTTTTCACGTGCTTTAGCCTGTCCTTTTTTCTCAATTTTTTCCAATTATTTATTTTAAATATTAGAAAATATTTCTCAACATTTCCACATTAGATAGAATCTACGTCCAATTAAATGCTTTAAATGCATAAAACAATTCAAGTGCACCATTCACTTTCGTATCTAAATGATCACAATGGAGTGAGGCCTAACTTATAAATTCAATTTAAATATCCAATGGTTAGATTATCTAAATCATTGATTGCATGTGACCCACCTAATGTAATAAGTCTTGTATCTTTTCAAGATTTTCCTTAGGTAAGTAATAAGAGAGTATTTCTCACTTGCAGTAAGGGATCTACTCAGAGTATTTATCAAACTTCTTGCAATTCAATAAGCTCTAAGAATCCTATAAGATGGCCCTAATTAATCATCGGTTTGAATCATCCTAAAGGTTAGATAATGTGATCGAGTATATCAGTGGACTCCGTTGAGATTGTTGTGATTGATCTAAAAATCGTATAGGGGTGGTGCACTATTGATGTGTTACACGGTGTTCTAGTTGGATCAAATTCAGGTTGGACATTTTTGTTATCAGCTAGATCAGATCATCCTAATTATGTGTATCTTTAATTATTAGCCATCCATGGTAGGGCCCACCAGATTGAAGGTCTTGATTGACACGTCACCCTAGCACATGTATCGTAGACAGATGGCTCTACCATATTCTGGTTGGAGCCGTATCTCTCCCATGACGGAGGTGGACGCAGATGAGTTGGTGCTCTGTGGGGCCCACCATGATGTATGTGCTTCATTCATGCCGTCCATCAGTTTCCATATCATTATATGGAATGGCCCACAAAAATGAGGTAGATATCTAAATTGAAGTGGATCACACCATAGGAAACAATGTTGATTGAATTCTCACCATTAAAACTTCTTGGAGGATTTTAATGGTGGACATTCAATCACTATTGTTTTCCTATGGTGTGGTCCATCTGAGATTTAGATCCGCCTCATTTTTGGGATAAATCCCTCCAATGATCTGGAAAAAATGGATGGATGGCATGGATAAAACACATACATCATGGTGGGGCCCACAAAGCACCGACCACTAACCACCTGAAAAATTGGATTGAACACCGGGGGGTGACAGAAGTTTGTATCAGGATGATATTTGTTGGTAATAACCCTATGAAACGGTTTTTAGATGGCATATAAACATCATGATTAGCTCCAAGAAGGTTTCAACTATGGATGTTTTCGATTTAAACTGTTTCATTTGGTGTGGCCCACCTGAGTTTTGAATCTGCCTGATTTTTATACTTTTGTCTCACTGTGGTTTTCAAAACAGATGGACAAAGTGGATTTGTCATGGACATCTCTGTGGACCCCACACATATCTCTATGCCAGGGGTCACAGGCAATCCACCTCCCAACGTAAAGGGGGTTGTATTAAAAAAATCATCACACAATAGCTTTTTTTTTTTCCCTCTCATCTTCCAAACACATTGCATATCAATAAGATCGTCCGGTTGATCTAATTTTGGAGGAGGGGCCAACAATTTGGATGGTTTGGATTGTGGGCATATGTGTACCACATCTACACTGAATGGTCATTGTCACACTACCCATGTTAGTGAGTCATGTGGTTTGTGTCAATGGATTCTGATCGAGGCCAGAAGCAAGTTGAAAATGCCAATTAGATGGATTGGAAATGGTACGATCAGCCTGTGGGTCCTGTCCGTGCTTTGCGCTAAACTTTAGGATCTCGCACACGTGATATAATAATACAATAAACACAATCAAATTATCACCCACATAAATACAAGAGATTTTACATGAAAAACCCTCAACAGATGTGAAAACCATGGGACCTCGTTCAAGATCAACAATCCATTATGCAAAGGAACGTTTATACGACGATTACAAGCACAGCCTGCTTGGATCCAAACTTCTTCACCTCTAGGGTGGATAACAATTAAAAGGAAATTGAAAACTGAGAGATCTCATTAAATTCGAGGACGCAGAAGAACTTGAAATGGTCGTTTTGCAGCGTGGATGAATCGTCACGGGCAGGAATCTCTTCTCTACAAGGTTATCTCTCTCTTTCTCTTCCTTCTCTTCTTCTTCTTTTTTCATCTCTCTCACCTTGAACATGTAAAACACCTAATCCAATACCCTAATCTCGATTGGAAGCTAATATATAGCCTCACGCAAGAGATAGAGTCATATTCGAAAATCGCGTATAGTAGTCTGTGCGCATCGTCGACCGGGTCGAGAATAACAAAAATAATCCAGCGAGATTTCGTGAGGAGAAACCAAATATTCAACCAGTCAGTCGACTGAATCAGAGATGGCCCAAGACCGGTCAATTGGTCTGGACAACCTATAAAAGCTCTAGCATGCAGACCTCTTTTGGGGCCAATATTCGATCGATCGGGCGACAGACTCTATTTTTACACAATCTCCCATTCAACTCCTGAGGAGGAAAATTCCATCAAATCTTCCCTTTTGACTTAGGAGGAGGGCTTCACCACCCTCAAGCTAGCTATGCTTCTACAAGCATCAAATTTTTCCTTAAGCAAACCCTTAGTCATGATATCTGACCCGTTATCTTTCATGTGGATCTTCTTAAGCTATAACACCTTCTATTCCAATGTATCCCTGATGTGCTTTGACTTGGAATGCTGACTTGGATTCTTACTTAAGTGTATCTCACTCTGGTTATCACAATAGACTACGTGCTTTTCCTACTTCAGGATAAGTTCCTATATGAATATCTTCATCTAAGCATCTCCCCTACATGCTTCTGGGTACTCGGCCCTCAGTAGTAGACAACGCTACATACTTATGTAACTTGCTCTGCTAAGAAAATCACTCCCCCTACAATCGTGAACATGAACTCTGATGTTGACTTCTTAGAATCTATGTCACCTACCATATATGCATCTGTGTAGTCTTCTAACACAGGTTTATCGTCACCGTAGCATAGGCTCAACCTGGATGAGCATCTCAGATACCGTAGTATCTATGTCACCGCTGCCCAGTGCTCTTTACCAGGATTGACAAGATATCGGCTTACAATACCAAATGCATATACTATATTTGGGGCCCGTATACACTATAGCATATATCAAACTTCTTACCGTTAAAGCGTAAAGGTATCTTCTGCATCCCTCCCACCTCTTCCTTCATCTTGAGACACTGTTTGTCATTTAATTTGAAGTGACCCATTCAATGGAAAACTAAATAGCTTCACTATATCATATACCGCTCCTGTGACAAGCATAGCTTCCTGTTACTTCTGTTATAAGTGATTTTCATTCATAAGATCTATATAGCCAAACTCCAAGTCTTTTATCTCAAATAACTTTGCCGAGCTCCTATTTCAGCAAAATCACTCTAATTTGACTATCTCTGACTATTTAATTAGTAGACATTTATGGGATTGGTTAAAAGTGAAAAGTAATCACGGTCCTATTCCAAAATACACTCTAATCACATGTTACAATTGTTCAATCAATATGATATTAGGGATATCATTTATTCACAAGGAATATCAATTATTTAGACAGTTTATATTTGACTTTAACTTTATTTGTGTAATGTCTACAGATTTTGAGTGCCGGCGTATCAAGAGTCTGGCGGAGTATCAAAAAAACACCCCTTAAAGGTTTCGAACGTATCGCAAAAAACACGAGAATTCATCGCGCCACCTCGTGATCACAGTAAAAAAGAAGAAATAATCCACATGCGACGTTTGTATATAAAATATTTAAGTACAACGCTATCGTTTCCGCTAGATTGTAATCTTTAGAAAATCTGAACCGTGAAAAATGTGGGGAGGACAAAGAAATTAATAACTTGACATAGAAAAATAGGATGATTAATGATTATATACAGATCAATGAAACATCTTTGTATTTAATCAACCTACTAATATAGTATATATCTACTAATATTTATCACTATACCATAAGTATTGTAGTAATTAAAATGTTTTAACGGACCAGAGTTTTTCATAATATTGTATTCTAGGGTAAACAAGAGCGATGTACTTGACATGTTACTAACCAACGTTGTACACTCGGTGGCAGAAGACGTCTTGTACCGTTGGTACGTGTCGCTGTATCCGAAAATCCCTACCATGGCCTGCTTTACGTAGTGCGTAAAACACCCCAGATTTTTGGGGTCCACCATGCTGTATAATTAAATCCAGTCCATCTATAAGCTGAGTTCGTAGATTTTAGGATAGTTTGGAAAAAACTTCATCCAGATCCACAACTCAGGTGGGCCACAAATCAGGAAACATGAGGGAAGAAACGCCACCATATTCTCAATTTGCTGTTTTTTCAGGATGATATTTTTATTGTACGGTGGAAATAGAGTTAACACTTGATTGACGGACTGGATTTTATATATACAATATGGGCCCAAAGAGTATGTGTGTTTTACTCAAGCGGTGTTGTAGGCGATTCCTGTCCCGCGTTGCAAAAAGAGTCGAATATCCCAAAGTTTTCCAGCCTATCCTAACAATAATGCAGTCAAACGAGGTTCGCTCCTTGCAGCCGTCCGAAGATGCAAGCGATCCGCACGTGTGTGATATCTACAACGTTCATCATGGTGGGTCCAATGATAAATACAATCTATCCAATTACACTCACCGGAGCTCTCGTGGTATGGGATTCACGTGTATGATCAACCTGAATTGTTGATTATGAATTTCTACCCGTCCATTTTTCCTTATAAGTGTGGCCCACCTGATTAGTTAATTCTTTTCAATTCTCAGCAGAGTAATTTTTAAATTAGATCCCATCAAATGAACAGACCGGATCTTCATGAATTCTTCCACATGGTTCACTCCGGCGTGCATGAGCACTTGTGCAGATGGACGGCTGCGAATATCGTTCCACGTGGTCAAACAAACCTAAAAGGTCAGCAAGGGGAGCGGATTAGGTACGGCCGCGGCCTTACTTATCTACAGTGCATCCTTGAGCTTGGAGCCCACCTTGATGCACGTGTAGTATATCCCCCCCGTCCAATCATTTTTCAAGGTCATTTTACGGCGTGAGACAAAAAAAAAAAAAGAAGCAGATCCAAATCTAAGGTGGACAGAAGTTTTTCAAGGTCATTTATGGGCCATAAAAGTTTTGGATCAAGACGATATTTGTTTTTCTTTTATCTAGGTATGTGTTACCTTATCAATAGGTTCGAGGGAAAATAAACAATGCGGTCGGCTCTAAGGATTTTTTAGTGGTGGGGCATTCAATCACTACTGCTTCCAATACTCTGGTCCACCTGAGATTTCATGCGCTTAGATTTTGGGCTCACGCCCTAAGATAATTTGTAAAATGGATGGACCCGGCGTGGATATACTAAAAATACATCAATGTGGGGCCCCACAGTCAGGGCTGCACCGTGTTGGGTGGGGCCGCGTCCGCACCTAATCCGCTCCCTTTAGAAAGATATCGCCGCGAGATAAAGAGATTCCGCCTCGGTGGATACGGTACGGTCCTGACGCAGAGCGCCTCGAGGATTCTATCTCGACGATTTCAGGATCCTCCATCCAAAATGTTGTCCGATGACTTCAACGGTTCTGATAATTCACATTCTGATGCATCAGCACCTACAGCTTGTCATTAAGAAAAGTGAATTTATAGGGGACCGATGTTCCGGTCATCCAAATCGTTGAGATTAAGATCCTAGACATGCAATCCATGTTGTAGTTTTCTTTAAACCGTCTATTTCTTATCCATTGATCTAAGGGATAGGAACATTTTATATGGGGGAGATCTTCAGCGAATCCACCATCAAATCAATGGTCTCGATTACATGATCACGGGCCAGATTCGTACAGACTAGTGCATCAGGACTCTATATTATCCCTCTCATAGCACTATAAGTTACAGTTTTCCTGGTAGCACGGTTACACAGTACAATTCATTGATCTAGACTGTTGATTAGGTCCAACGCACATTTAATGAGCTACTATTCCAACATCAGATTGATCTTGACAAATTTTAACCATTTAATCAATAGCCTTTAATATGGACGGTCGAGATCATCTAATAAAAATTGGTCTAATCTAGGATCTGAGTCCATCTATTTGTTAGGCCTCATCATGGATTGCTTATGGTTCTAAAGAATCACTTTTGTAATTAGGAAATCATAATCATCGCATCCATGGCTTGAAAATGTATGGCTATAGAAAATAAGGACAATTAATGATGAATTAGCCATCTGATCAGTGAAATTTTATGATGGTGATGCATGAAATGTTTTCTTCACCTATTGGATGGTTCAGATCAGTCGATTGAACTATTCATGTGAACTGGTGAAACTAGGAGCACTATAACTTAATAGTGGACCATTTCTCTACTAAAGAAAAGAGACTCCTCAGGGCTCAGACCTCCCACACCATCCATCAAGTTCTTGTTGTGGGGTCCACCTTCTTTCTTCCTCTTAAATCTCCATCCTTCCAACCTCATTTTCTCCAAACCCTAATTCTACTGATGGCTTTCAATGCCATCTTCTCTACAGTCTTCCTTCTTCTCTTCTCTCTCTTTTCATTTGCCAACTCCATCTCTACACTCAACACACACTTCTCAGCTTCCATCCATCGCAATGAATTGAAATCACAGTCTCTTTCCATTGCAAATCAGCTCTACCAAACAAAGTACTTCACCCAAACGCTAGATCACTTCAATTACAATCCTCAGAGCTACCAAACATTCCAACAAAGATATCTCATCAACGATACCAGCTGGCGTGGCCCGGCGGAGAATTCACCGATCTTTGTCTACACCGGCAGCGAGGGCGACAGCGAGTTGTTCGCCCAGAATACTGGGTTCATGTTCGACACTGCGCCCCACTTTGGAGCGCTCCTGGTCTTCATTGAGGTAATCCAACGGCTGACATTCAATGTCCATAATTCGACAGCCTACTTTCGACCAAAAAAAAAAAAAAGTTGTGTTTATCTTTTCTTTTCTTTTTATTGGGTGGACTAGTATTTAGACTGTGTTTTTTTCTGTGGTTGAAGAAAGTGGTTCCATGTGATTCACCGAGGTAATCTGACGACAGTGTGATTCAATGTCCATAATTCGACGGCTCATTTTCCACGAAAACATTTTTTTTTTCCTTTTGTTGCGTGGTGAAGGATTAAGACTTTCGGGTTTCTGACGTAGAGGGAGAACCGCCTGATGAAGGGTGAAGATAGGCCACATTCCTATTATAAATGGACCGAAAAAAGATCCAGTAAAGGTAGCAGAAAATTCAGCAGATTTTGATTTTCTGTTGGTTTTCTGACGGCTTCCTGATGGTTCTAGGCTGTCGCGAATCGTCAGCCAGCTGATTTTCACTATCGATCTGTCTAATTTTGCTGAAATACCACTAGACAGCTTGGGCATATTTTGGCCAGCCAACCGCCAACTTTGACCAGCAGACTTTCAACTTTGGCCAACCAATCGGTTGACAGGATGCGTAAATTTGCATGAATTTTCAAATTTCTTTCCTAGTACTTTGATTAGAACTTTTTCTATTTTCGTAGTTAGGATTTGCTTTGCGAAATTAGGGTTTCTTTGGGTTAGTTTTCTTTATAAATTATTGCTTAAATTTGTTTATGTAATTTATTTGTTCATGGAATTGAGTTTTCACTTGTGGATTCAAGGAAGTTTGATTGAGGATTTTCAAAAGCTCCATTGATTTGGAGTATTTATCCATAAGAGAGACGTGGGTGATTTCTCTTTATAAAGGTACGAACAACAACCTCATAGATGGTGATCTAAGCGATCAACATTTATCAGCAGTGGCTTTTAGAGAATTTGAACAGGAGAGATGACAAGTTATGTAAGAGCTGCAAGCTTCCCTTAACCGTGTAGTGGACGCTATAGAATTCCATATTTGTAATAGACAACTGATAACGCATGTTAATGAAGAGGAAGTGTCTGGTCTTGTCATCAGCAAATGCATGCATGCGGGAGCATGGTTTTGTGATCCAAATCGTTGATATGATGATTTGTAGAGTGGATAGGATATGTGTCGAAAAATCTAGCTGATTGAAAAATCCTAGCCCTTCAATATAGTGCAGTACAAATAGATGTTACAAGGAAAATACAATTGCAGTCCATATTCCATGAACAGGGTCAATATCCAATTTTTCAGATCGATGCAGATCAACGGGTTTGGATTACTAAAATATAGGTCACACATACATGGAATCCCACGGCTAAGTAGTCTATGCCTTTTATGAGGGTTATTGCCCAATAATTTCACATACCCATTGTCAAATTTTAAAAACCTGAACACTTACTTAGGCTGAGCCGACTAGACTCGATTTGAAAACTCAGATGAGTTTCTCAAAAATTCATACGAGTTTTCTGAGATTTTTAATGATATTAAGAAACTACAAATGACGTTAACTTTGTCACGTCCGACTCGAGTTTCAATGAGTTTTTTTTGTATTGAGTTGAGTTGAATTTTCTCAATTTATGACCTAGTTTTCTGTTTTTTTTTGTAATATTAGAAGTATAGTTAGTATATAAATAATTTCAAGTTTGCTGAGTTTTCCTCAAGTTGGGCCTCGACGCATTCCTTGCTTTGCTCGATTGCTCCCCTCAATCGCCAGGGCAGCTTCCTTCTTGCTTTATGCTTGGCTTGTGAAGCGCTGTGCTTGGGCATCTCTCCAAGAATCCCTACGCATCATCGCTTGCCTACATTTTTGTTTGTCCAACTAAAATTGTAGTCTTGCACATGTGCCTGTATGTGCATGCTCAGTGGTAGACGCTTTGCATTTCAACACGAAAGTCCTAGGTTTGAGTGCCCATGTGTGTGCATGGGTAGGTGGGTGGGTTAGGGCTCTCAATGGAGCGAGCCAGATCCGAGATCTGATTCACTCCGAATCTGTATAATGTGGATTTGGATCTTAAAATAGATCTGATTAATTAAATAGACCAGATTTAGATTCACGAAAATAGATCCAAATCCATTTATAGATTTTTAAACTTGGACCCAGATCCAACTGAATCTAATTCAGATCTGACTCATTATCACCTTACTGTATATGCTATACCCATGCCAACCATCAGCTTTCCCGATTATTTTAGGTCACGTCTCAAACTTGAAATATGCCAATCTCAGGTCGACCATATCACGGTAAATAGTGGGATTTGTATCATTTTGCTACTAAATTAAATATATTATATTATATATTTTTTAAATTTGTGATGGGATGGATTTGGACCTAGATCCAACTCAAATCCAAAGGTTATATGGATTTTGGATCGAAAATGGATCTAGCTTTTTATAAATGGATCAAACATGGTTATCACCTTTTGGATCTGAGTTGGATCCGAATCCAATTTGAATTTGTCTACAGATTTTCAAACTTGGAGCCGAATCCAACTAGATCCCATCCAGATCCAACCCATTGAGAGTCCTAGGGTGGGTGAAAAAAAAAAAAAGAAAAAAAAAACGAGTTTTTCTCCGGTTTTGGTACTAGAATTTGGTCTATTTAATTTGACTTCGTGAGCCGAGTCTAGCTTTTACTGGTTATTAAATTATGGCCAATATGAATAACTTAACAAATGTTCTAAATGTGGTTTATTTGTTATTTATATTATTAATAATAATATTATCATTTTGTGAATGCAGCATAGGTTTTATGGGAAATCAATGCCATTTGGAGGGAAAGAGGAGGCCTATGCAAATGCAAGTACACTTGGGTATTTAAGTTCAACACAAGCTTTGGCTGATTATGCCACTTTGATAATTGATTTGAAGAAGAATTTAAGTGCACAAGGTTCTCCTGTTGTCGTCTTTGGAGGTTCCTATGGAGGAAGTATGATTTTCTTCTCTCTTTATTTTCTTTTTCCAGCTTTATTTTTTAATTATTTTTAGAGGTTTCTAACTTCACACATGTACTGATATGTCCACACACGGGCACATGTGTCATAATTTGATACATGTCGGCATTGCTTTATGGCTCAATGACTCGAACTGACTCAACTGGTCAGGACTCAGTCGAGTTGGGAGTGACTCGTCCAAGTTATATGAGTTGGGGCTATTAAAGGAGTGACTCAGTGGTATGGAACCGGATCTGACGTTTCGACTGAGTCTTAGATATTGATTTGGTCGATCCAACAATCCATGCATGTGTGAGATCTGATCTTCTGTCTAGTGCACTGCACTGTTTAGATTTCACACGTGTTTTATATCTCTATATCTGTACACACGTGTGAAATTAGCAAACCTCTTTTTTTTGTTTACGATTATTTTGGGATTGAAATGGATGGTGGGCCATTGCAGTGTTGGCAGCATGGTTTAGATTGAAATACCCACATATGGCCGTTGGGGCCCTCGCCTCTTCTGCTCCCATCCTCAATTTTGAAGGCATCACATCCCCATACAGCTTCAACGACATTATCACAAATGACTTCAAGGTCTCTCTCTCTCTCTCTCTCCAGCTGTGTGGGCCCACCTTGATGTGTGTGACCATGACACTCACATGTTTCACTCTACACGCAAAAGTCAGGTCAATAGTGGGCCACACCATAGGAAAATAATAAAAATCTGTTAAGTGCGTTGTACAAAAACTTCAGGATCTCACCCCCAACTATGTGAATTATGTGATATGATAATGCAATAAACAAGATCAAATCATCGACTACACTAACATAAAAGATTTTTACGTGGAAAACCCCCAAATAGGTCAACACCACGGGTCTTCGTCCAGAGAAAACAATCTATTATCAAGAAAACTATTTACAACCTTCGATCACAAGCACAACCTGCCTAGATCTAACCGTCTTCACCTATGCAGGGATAGATAAACAATAAAAAGAATAGAAACCGACAGATCTCATCGAGCACGAGGACATGGAAGAGCAAAGACAACGATTGCACTGTGAATCACCTTTACAAGCAAAGATCTCCTTGGAGGTGTAAACCTCTGAATTGGATACCCTAATTTGGATTAGATCGAGAAGTTCATATATAGCTTTGTGCAAGAGTTCTAGCCGAAATAGGAAACCGCATATAGCAGTCCGCGCGCACCGCCAACTAGTTGTGGGCGACCAAAAACTGTCAAGAGATATTGTGAGAAGAAACGCCAGGGTGGTCTCCTGGGGCCCCAGAACCGGTCGGACAACCGGTCTAAATGTACAACAAATTGTACAGCGTGCAGAGGTCTCCCAGGGTGAAATTCGACCGGTATGCTATGTCTGAGCGCATACAAACCATAGCATACATCAAACTTCCTACCGCCGAGGCATAGGGTATCTTTTTGTATCTCATCCACTTCTGTCTTCATCTTGGGACACTGCTTGTTGCTCAATCTGAAGTGACCATCTAGTGGACAACTGACCGGCTTCGCTCCGTTCATATTGAACTTTTCTAAAACCTTTCCAACATACCGCTCTTATGACAACCATAGCTTTCTGCCGTTTCTGTCACATGTGATTTCCATTCTTAGAATCTTTCATATGGAAGGATAATTGAAGAACCTTTTGAAGCTCGGCTATACCTACTATGTCATTCCCAGTTAAGAGTAAATCATCAACATAAACAAATAATATCACAATTCCCTGTAGGAAAGACCATATGAACAAGGATGGATCATGACCACTCTGTCGAAAGTATGCACCTGTTACAACCCCCCAACAACCATTTTGTTAGTCCCGAGCAAAATATGCGAAATATATTTCCAAATATCAAATTCCATCCTCTCTAAGAAGAATGAATTTTGTGCAACTCAAAGTATATGAGTGATGAAATTTAGAGATACCAATAAAGAGATGTTCGCTAGCCTAGATCTTAGTGTGACAAGAGGGCAATTAAACCAAGTTTCAAATCATTAAATAATCAACAGAATCAATCCAAGCATCAAGTTCCTAAGGTGCTTAGTGAGTTCTGACTCACCAATCAATAAGGGTCTACTTTCACCATAAAGTTAACAATGATAATTACCTCAAAGTAGTCATATCAACGCAAGCCTAAACCAAAACTTGACTTGCTGTTCAATGAGAGCTTTTAAAACTTTTGATAATTCTCTCTCTCTCTCTCTCTCTCTCTCTCTCTCTCTCTCTCTCTCTCTCTCTTTTCTCATCAACGGCTTTCACTCTAATCCTATTCTTTTTTTGTGGTCATATGTAGCCTTTTTTCGATACTCATCTTTTTCATTTTTTTTCTTCTTTTCCCATTACTTTTTTTTTTTTTCTTCAATGCTTCTCTTGAACATGATGAACAAGCTTCCCTAATGAATCTGAATCCATAAGTAGAAGGACCACCTCTTTGATAAGCCAACAATGTAAACCTTCCTGAGTGGATCTGAATCCTTAAGTGGAAGGAGATCTCTTGGATAGTGATGTAGGATAAGCAAAGGTAATAAAGGGTCAGGATTGCACAGATTTAAGCTAGAAGAATTTGAATTGGGCAAAAATCAACATTATCATGCACAATAACTTACGATGACCAATATTTTACAATTGCTATCGATTTCAACCTCAACGTCTTGTCAAACAAACTTTAGGTTGTTGTAAGCTTACCATTGGAGGGATATTCAAAATAGGATTTAGGTTAGAGTTTACTATTTTTAGTAAGTTTTTTATTTTATTTTAAGGGTACTATCGTAGTCCAAATTATTTATTTTAGTCATCAATAATTGTTTTGGTAAGATTAGACATTTTTTACTAATTTTAGTAATTTTTAATATTTTTGAAGAGTACCATTTCAAATCAAACCAAGGCTTGGGAATTTTTTTTTTCTTATATAATCACATGAGATACGTTGTATGCAACACACTTCCATGAATGATATCAATTATATATATATATATATATATATATATATATATATATATATATATATATATATATATATATATCTTTGTGAATTAAAGGGCTATTTTATGAGAAGAAGGCAATCTCTTCTCTTTATCTACACAACTGCTATGTTAGATAGGCCATTGCTCAAAATCCAGATTACTTTCCCACCTTTGGATAGGCAACAATGTCCATTAATTGAACAATCAAACAATCATGGCCTTAAATTGCATGGACCATCTGATCGATGAATGGATTAGGCTATGTTCTACATGGTTCAACCATCAAATCAACATGGGTTTTGTTCAATGGACTATCAAGGAGATGACCCTTCTAGATAGGCAACAATAAATTATGTAACTAGCATATTTGGACCATCAATTTTATTGAACATTGATTGGATGGTTTGAATAGTCCAATATTGAATGATCCTAAATGACTAAATAGAAAGTTAATAAAAATCTATTCCAAAGTATAGATTTAGTAAGGACAACTTGTTAGGATGGAGCCTGATCATCAGAGGTGTATTGCTCATCCAGCCTTCACTTGAGCTCATTGAGCTCATTGGGGGTTGAGAGGGGTAGCACCCCTTTGCTTGGGTGTCCAGTGACGTAGCCCCCAGTCTGTAAGGCAATTTCATAATTTCACATGAAATTTTATGTAAACTCTAGTTCGTTTGGAGTAATATATATTCTATCCTGTGTGTGTGTGTGCGTGTGTGTGTGTGTGTGTGTGTGTGAGAGAGAGAGAGAGAGAGAGAGAGAGAGAGAGTTATCATTGTATTGAGAGTTGATTCTTCGTATTTTACCTTTGAGCATAGTAGATTGACGTGAATAGGCGAAAGAGAACCACGTATATGTATGTGCTATAGTTTGTCTTTTTTTCTACTTTCTTTTGACTTCGATATTATTGTGTGTCTGGTCAATAAGTGATCTTTCTCCCAACACAACCGAACCATACAATCTGCCAAATCAATAATACTTCTTTTTTTTCAAATTTATGAATGGACTAATTTCTTGGATCCAGACACTCATTAATGTATGTTAGAGTTGTGATTGGGTTGGTTGAGTTCTCAAGAGAACCCAACTAGCAAGCTAAACTGACCCAAATTCCAACCCAAGGTGCCTACTCAAACTCTAACCCAAATTCATTCACACTCAGCCTTAATTCAAGCCAACTCAATTCAAATACATTTGATTATTCATAACCCAAACCAAAATGGCCCAACCCAAATTTTGAACCCAACCTGATTTCAAATTGGGTTAGAGTTTTTTAAACCTAACTTGACCCAACCCCACCCGAACTCGGGTTGTGTTGGTTGGGTCCCAACCCAAATTGCAGCCCTAGTGACGATGAACAAAACACACATATTTATGCATGCATGACCCCCCACAACGAAATGACAAAAAAAAAAAAAAGATACATGCCCATTGTGTAGAATTATTTATTTATCTATTTTTTAATAATATCAGAGCGAGAGTGAGAACTGTTATAGGGTGATCAAAGGGTCATGGAAGCAGATTGAGGATATTGCCGGACAGCCAGGCGGGCTCGAACAGCTCCGAAAGTCCTTTAAAATATGCAAGTAAATGCCTAACTTTACTATGGCCCTAATCAGGTAGAAGAATTATACATTTTCTATGGTTTAAATCTCTTTCTTGGTGACAGGAACTATATTAGCGCAATTTCTCTAGAGAGTTGGCTTAGAAAGGCATATGTTTACTCAGCCATGATGGATTATCCAACTCCATCCAACTTTTTGAACCCTTTGCCAGCTTATCCAGTGAAACAGGTACAACTCATGCTACATGTATATCAATTATTTTTTGTTTTTTTTCTTTTGTTTTTTTTTTTTTTTTTTCTCTAAAGGCGTGTTTGGTTGCACCAAATATCATGATATTTCATTATTAATTAGTCTAATTTAGTGTAAATTTTCAAAAAAATAAAAAAAATTTGCAGCCAAACCCGCCCAATAAGAGCAAATGGACCCACATTATTAGATAGTAATATAGAAAATGGCACATAACCACATACCGAATACAGAGGCTTTGAAAACTGTTTAGTACTTTAGAAAAGTACTCCCTTAACTTCTCTATTTGGTAGGACCCTCAGTTCGCCACATGGAAAGTTCTAATTAGATCCACCCCGTCCATCAGATATGCCACCACATTTTGACGGTGGAACCAAATGATCAGTCCAATGCAAATGACTCGATGGGGCACAACACGTGGAACAGTGTAAATCATGCCTGAAACCTCTAAATTCACGTGGTGTGGCCCACATGAGTCTTGGAATATCTTGATTTTCAGGACATCCATTCATCCTGTTATGATCCATCAGATGAGTGGACTGGCTAGATTATACACATCACAAATGGACACAAAACCCAACTGATTCCTATGGTGTAGCCCACCTGACCGTTGAATCGGTCTGATTGTTGGGCCCTCGTCCAAACACAGGGTGGAACACTTGATGAACGGGGTGGATCTCGTCCACATGAATTTTTTGAACCGTCGATTCATCTTTCATGCTGCAGATGTGCAGGGGCAATCGACGAAGCAACGGCTGCAGATGACACATTTAGAGGATTGTACGGTGCAGCGAACATCTACTATAACTCTACAGGGAATGCCACGTGTTTCAATCTCAACGACGACTCAGATCCGCATGGGCTTGGTGGATGGTTATGGCAGGTGCGCCTTTTTGTAACTTCTCCTGTCGTTTTTTGTTAATATTTAAACAGACAAGCATCCCTGCATATCTGCAAGTGGGGCCCATTTTGAGGTCATCTAGAGCATTGGTATCCGTGTCCCCATCTCAGATGGACCATGGCCTGGAAACATCCGTTATCAAATGACCGTAACCATTGATTCGTTATCAGACGATCGTAACCATTGAATTCGTTTGACGGTTCCACAAATATAGAAAGACCCCAATATTGGATTCTGGAATATGGACCATTCGCTGTGTTTCTGAAACAAATCAACGGTATGTAGTTAAATCCCGTAATAGCTTTTACTCAGTCAGGCTCAGTGACTCAGAAATAAAGTGATCGACAAATAAAGTGAACACTGCCAGTGCTAAAAGTACTTGGGTACGTCCGACATGCCTCTACTAAATACGGTTGCTTACCCTTGTTGTTACTCTCGTATAAAGGTGGCAGCTACATGTTAATGTAACTATCCCTTTTCATAACACTTCGGATGAAACCTTATTGTGGTTCCGGGTTGACCTAGTGGTGTCTTAAGCCACCGGTGCATTCACAGAGATTTAGAACACCGACACTACGTTAGATTTTTACGACGTACAAGTTCTTAAAGGGTACCAGGCATACCAGGTAACTTAAAGGACCGTACCGGGTGGTATTAGCCGAACCCTGTACGGTCCTAAGACTTGGGTGACTTATTTGTCTGTTCTGGAATAGTATCGAAACTTAGTGACATGTGCTCAACTGGGCTCCAAAACGGGACAAAAAACTATCGGAGCAAGTACTGGTGGAACCGAGTACAAGTCTAGTCGACTCGAAAGCTCGACTTGATTGTACTAATTTGACTGAGTCGACTCGAAAACTCGGCTCAAACTCGTGTTAAGTTTGGTTCGAGTTCAGATTTTATTTGTTGTTGAGTTTATCCGAGTCGGATTCTCGGGTTGGATTATGAGTTTAAAGTCCAGCTATTCATTGGGTTTCAGGTAATTATACGAGTGAATGAAAAATATCTCTTAAAGTGGAAAGTAAATAACGAGAGTAGGCTATACTCTGTTTTGTTGCATGTTTGAGATCGATTCAGCTCAACTCAAGGTTGACTCAATTAGCTCAACTCGACTTAACTCCACGTTAACTTTAAACTCAGTTCGACTTAGTTCGAATCAATCGAGTTCGAGTCGAACTTTTAGGTAAGTTCGAACCTTTTTCCCGAATTGAATCAATCTTGTGTTGGAACCACGGATCGGCTTAGACTCAACCAAACTTGGTTCAGCTCGTTAGATTGGCTCAATTGAGTCCACCCGGTATGGTATACTCTTCTACTTTAGCACAAATTCGGAACCTGATCAACCTAGCTTTAACCGTGACACTCAACACTAATACTTAACTCGTACTGAGCTGTTAATCCGGTTGAGTGACTCAGTTGATTTAAGTGTACCAATTCAAAAAAAAAAGCAAAAAAAAATTAACTGTCTTATAGAGTTCACAGAACTTCGCCAAACCGTCGTTGTAATAGAAGAAGTTACCGAATTCCCTGGGAACCTCCGCCCCCATGTTTAGTTGCCGAGAGTAGTGTGGACAGGTAACAAATTTTTAATTCGGGTATACTTATATCTTTATGGGACCCTAAAACCGCACCTACCTAATTTCTCCGGTAAGCACCACGTTCACGTTTTGGGTCGTCAGCACACACTCTACCAGCCCATTCATTAGGTGGGCCCCCACCATGATCATGCCTAAGAGGCGACCCACCCACTTGCTTGACAAAAAATTATCCACTTTCTATGTTCAGGGAATGTTTGTTGGGGCGCACGCCTGATAAATGGCTGGGATTTCTCACACGTTTACTAACCACATTTTCTATTTTAAACATCTTTTCTACACTAGCAATTTATAGGATCCTCATGCGCCAGTTTGTATATTTCAAGGCCCATGGTTTGGGGATCCCAACGTTGATCTGTAGTGACCAATTAGAAACGATTTACAACCCTTGAATCAGTGGCCTAAAAATAAACGGTTATGACAAAATAGAGAAGGTCCAAAATACAAATCATAGATAGGATGGACAAAATCATCCAACCATCCTCTATCCACTGTGGGGCGAATCATATCAACGGCCTAGATCACGGAACGTGGGCCCCACTTGCGAGAATGGATACAAATTTACAAATCCTCTTTCTACTTCGTTTACCAAATAATACTCTCTCACCTCTACTTGGCAGGGTATTGAAAAGCATATCAAAGAGCAATCGTGGCCATAGTTGCAAGAGAAGGTTAGCAAATCAACGGTCTCTATTATCTAGAGTCGAAGTGGGTTCATCTAGGCCGGACCGAAGCATGTCAAATCCCACATTGGATTTAAGCCCAGATCCAGCCCAGACCGTAGCTGGGCCTAACCGAGTCCATTATACAAACGCTCTGCCCACCAGTCCTAAATTACGATGGGGTGGGCCTTTACAGAAATGAATGCCCAAATACGACCCATTGATTATTGAAGTCCAAAATTCCATTGGATCCAACCCATGGACCTCTTGCTAAGCCCGAACGGCTGGGATTGCACATGTCTGAAGTTAATGGTTCGTGACACGCAGTTTGATCGGTGACATGGCTGGCCCACCTCCCTACTCGGACAGGGCATGAGATCCAAGCCGCACATCACGATGGTCCCGCTGGATCAGACTCAACCAAGTCTATCCAAGTTGCTGAGTCTCTCCACCATGCTCACGGCACCCAACTGGATCAGACTCAACCAAGTCCGAGTTGACTCGGGCGAGTCGGAAATTGTCCTAAAATACATTTCAAAATGGGATTTTAGAACTGGGATTCCCGCCCGTGACCATGGACGGTGGAGATTAGTGTCCCACCAACTCATTGTGCACACTTACACGTACAATTTTCTCCAATTGTTTAATACTGATTAAGAGCCATATTTTCTTGATGAACGGTGATTATTTGCAGGGGCCCATCATGTGGACCTGAGATTCTCGAGCAAAGAAGATCCTGAGTGGCTTCAACGTGTGAGGAGGAAGAGATCAACATCATAACAAGGTGGCTGAAGCAATATTACAATGACATGGACAATCCCCTCCCTCTAGATTCTCTCCCTTCTGTTACATGCACCTCCATATAGCCTCACACATGCCAACCAAGCAAGCGTGTGACATCTGAGCCACTCATCAGGTGGACAACCATGTGGATAACATGGAAAAAAAATCAGGCCGTCAACTCATTAGGTGTGCCGCATGTGTGTGAATGGTCCACATTCAAGATACTTGTACTGCCCAGCTGATTAATGGGCCATCCTGATTTTTTGGCCAGGTCATCTATAACAGTTACCCTACTCATGGATGGACCGGATGACACATACGCACAAAGGTTGGCAAGTGGGTAGATTGCAAATCCCCCCATCTAATTGGTGGGCCATTTCTATCATAAATGGAATGAATAAAGTTGCAATTATTCTGTCAAAATAATAGATGGTGCACATCCGTAACATTTTCCAGTCCACTATGGAAATACATTACTGTAAAGCCATCTGTCCGCAACACGTGGCGCTTGGTGATGTATTTAATCAGGATCGTCCATCTAGTTTTGGTTGCAATATTGATGAGGTTTTTTATTTTTATTTTTTAGCCAAATAGACATTCAGTGGATTATCCAAGCCATGCGATCAGTGCCGTTATAAGCAACACTAGTTGGATCAATGATTTTCCTGTTGAAAAAGTTTGTTTTGAAAATAATTTTAAAAAAAAAAAATATGCATTGGGTTTTTGTCTCATATCGAATGGGAGAAAGAATTTTTACCTCTTTATAAGTAGGGTGTTATGTACCTTACTTATTTATGGTAGAAGGGAGGGAGAATGGTGGCTTGGCACGCGCACTTGGCACTTGGCACTTGACAGTCTTATTTATGTGCACGGGCTCGGTCTCAGTCTCAGGCTCTGGCTAGGGCTAGGTGCGAGGGCGTGGGCACGTGAGGCAGTGTGGCTGTAGAGGCGCTAGTGGCGCACTTGTCTCAGTCTCGGGCTAGGTGCGAGAGCGTGGGCACGTGAGGCAGTGTGGCTGTAGAGGCGCTAGTGGCGCACTTGGCACTTCGCACGTGTGCAGATGGGTCGCGACCTCGCGGACCGAAGCGAGTCGCGGTGCGACAAAGGCTAGGTAATAGGTCAAGTGGCTGGGTTCGGAATAGAGGAGGTGCTATGGGTGGGAGGTCTAACTGAGAGACCTCTCTGCTTTTTATAGAGAGCTGCAGGGCTAATTAGAGGGACCTGTGTAACTGCTCATGCAGTAACTGTCCATACCATACAATAACAGTTACATGTGGCTAGCCCAACAGTCAGAAACGGCTAGCCATTGAGTCTAAACAGCCAGCATGCAGGTGCATAACTTCCACATGCACAACAGTTAGAAACTGCCATAAACGGCTAGTTTCTCACAACAGCCAGAAAACGGCTAGTGCCATTATGGCTCTGGACCAAAACTTCCAGCCACCCTTGCCTATATAAACCGAACAGGTTTGGTTCATTCCAACACAACAACATCAATCACAACCTCGAATACTGAACCAGCACCCATCTTAGTCTTAACCTCTCAGTTTGGTTGAAATAAACCAAGCCACTTAGACCAGTGTAGTGGTCTGCTGCTGCCAGAAGAAGACTGTCATTCTTTTCTCTCTTTCTTTTTCTTTATCTGCCAGACTGTGTTACTGAGTTCCATAGCGGTTCCTTTGTTTCTCGCTGAATGCAGAACCACACATAAGGCTCGTCGTATCTTAGAAGCAATCCACCTGCAACCTATCAGCAAACTCAAAATTATATTGAGTAGGGGCAAATTACGCTTTAAGGACAGCGTGTTTTTCACGTGCTTTAGCCTGTCCTTTTTTCTCAATTTTTTCCAATTATTTATTTTTAAATATTAGAAATATTTCTCAACATTTCCACATTAGATAGAATCTACGTCCAATTAAAATGCTTTAAATGCATAAAACAATTCAAAGTGCACCATTCACTTTCGTATCTAAATTGATCACAATGGAGTGAGGCTAACTTATAAATTCAATTTAAATATCCAATGGTTAGATTATCTAAATCATTGATTGCATGTGACCCACCTAATGTAATAAGTCTTGTATCTTTTCAAGATTTCCTTAGGTAAGTAATAAGAGAGTATTTCTCACTTGCAGTAAGGGATCTACTCAGGAGTATTTTATCAAACTTCTTGCAATTCAATAAGCTCTAAGAATCCTATAAGATGGCCCTAATTTAATCATCGGTTTGAATCATCCTAAAGGTTAGATAATGTGATCAGGTATATCAGTGGACTCCGTTGAGATTGTTGTGATTGATCTAAAATCGTATAGGGGTGGTGCACTATTGATGTGTTACACGGTGTTCTAGTTGGATCAAATTCAGGTTGGACCATTTTTGTTATCAGCTAGATCAGATCATCCTAATTATGTGTATCTTTAATTATTAGCCATCCATGGTAGGGCCCACCAGATTGAAGGTCTTGATTGACACGTCACCCTAGCACATGTATCGTAGACAGATGGCTCTACCATATTCTGGTTGGAGCCGTATCTCTCCCATGACGGAGGTGGACGCAGATGAGTTGGTGCTCTGTGGGGCCCACCATGATGTATGTGCTTCATTCATGCCGTCCATCAGTTTCCATATCATTATATGGAATGGCCCACAAAAATGAGGTAGATATCTAAATTGAAGTGGATCACACCATAGGAAACAATGTTGATTGAATTCTCACCATTAAAAACTTCTTGGAGGATTTTAATGGTGGACATTCAATCACTATTGTTTTCCTATGGTGTGGTCCATCTGAGATTTAGATCCGCCTCATTTTTGGGATAAATCCCTCCAATGATCTGGAAAAAATGGATGGATGGCATGGATAAAACACATACATCATGGTGGGGCCCACAAAGCACCGACCACTAACCACCTGAAAAATTGGATTGAACACCGGGGGTGACAGAAGTTTTGTATCAGGATGATATTTGTTGGTAATAACCCTATGAACGGTTTAGATGGCATATAAACATCATGATTAGCTCCAAGAAGGTTTCAACTATGGAGGTTTTCGATTAAACTGTTTCATTTGGTGTGGCCCACCTGAGTTTTGAATCTGCCTGATTTTTATACTTTTGTCTCACTGTGGTTTTTCAAACAGATGGACAAAGTGGATTTGTCATGGACATCTCTGTGGACCCCACACATATCTCTATGCCAGGGGTCACAGGCAATCCACCTCCCAACGTAAAGGGGGTTGTATTAAAAAAATCATCACACAATAGCTTTTTTTTTTTCCCTCTCATCTTCCAAACACATTGCATATCAATAAGATCGTCCGGTTGATCTAATTTTGGAGGAGGGGCCAACAATTTGGATGGTTTGGATTGTGGGCATATGTGTACCACATCTACACTGAATGGTCATTGTCACACTACCCATGTTAGTGAGTCATGTGGTTTGTGTCAATGGATTCTGATCGAGGCCAGAGCAAGTTGAAAATGCCAATTAGATGGATTGGAAATGGTACGATCAGCCTGTGGGTCCTGTTCCGTGCTTTGCGCTAAACTTTAGGATCTCGCACACGTGATATAATAATACAATAAACACAATCAAATTATCACCCACATAAATACAAGAGATTTTACATGAAAAACCCTCAACAGATGTGAAAACCATGGGACCTCGTTCAAGATCAACAATCCATTATGCAAAGGAACGTTTATACGACGATCACAAGCACAGCCTGCTTGGATCCAAACTTCTTCACCTCTAGGGTGGATAACAATTAAAAGGAAATTGAAAACTGAGAGATCTCATTAAATTCGAGGACGCAGAAGAACTTGAAATGTCGTTTGCAGCGTGGATGAATCGTCACGGGCAGGAATCTCTTCTCTACAAGGTTCATCTCTCCCTTTCTCTTCCTTTCTTCTTCTTCTTTTTTCTCTCTCTCACCTTGAACATGTAAAACACCTAATCCAATACCCTAATCTCGATTTGGAAGCTAATATATAGCCTCACGCAAGAGATAGAGTCATATTCGAAAATCGCGTATAGTAGTCTGTGCGCATCGTCAACCGGTCGAGAATAACAAAAAATAATCCAGCGAGATTTCTGAGAGAAACCAAATATTCAACCAGTCAGTCGACTAATCAGAGATGGCCCAAGACCGGTCAATCGGTCTGGACAAACTATAAAAGTCTAGCATGCAGACCTCTTTTGGGGCCAATATTCGATCGATCGGGCGACAGACTCTATTTTTACACAATCTCCCATCAACTCCTGAGGAGGAAAATTCCATCAAATCTTCCCCTTTTGACTTAGGAGGAGGGCTTCACCACCCTCAAGATAGCTATGCTTCTACAAGCATCAAATTTTTCCTTAAGCAAACCCTTAATCATCATATCTGACCTGTTATCTTTCATGTGGATCTTCTTAAGCTGTAACACCTTCTATTCCAATGTATCCCTGATGTGCTTTGACTTGGAATGCTGACTTGGATTCTTACTTAAGTGTATCTCACTCTGGTTATCACAATAGACTACGTGCTTTTCCTACTTCAGGATAAGTTCCTATATGAATATCTTCATCTAAAGCATCTCCCTACATGCTTCTGGGTACTCGGCCTCAGTAGTAGACAACGCTACATACTTATGTAACTTGCTCTGCTAAGAAATCACTCCCCCTACAATCGTGAACATGAACTCTGATGTTGACTTCTTAGAATCTATGTCACCTACCATATATGCATCTGTGTAGTCTTCTAACACAGGTTTATCGTCACCGTAGCATAGGCTCAACCTGGATGAGCATCTCAGATACCGTAGTATCTATGTCACCGCTGCCCAGTGCTCTTTACCAGGATTGACAAGATATCGGCTTACAATACCAACTGCATATACTATATTTGGGCCCGTATACACTATAGCATATATCAAACTTCTTACCGTTAAAGCGTAAGGTATCTTCTGCATCCCTCCCACCTCTTCCTTCATCTTGAGACACTGTTTGTCATTTAATTTGAAGTGACCATTCAATGGAAAACTAAATAGCTTCACTATATTCATATACCGCTCCTGTGACAAGCATAGCTTCCTGTTACTTCTGTTATAAGTGATTTTCATTCATAAGATCTATATAGCCAAACCCAAGTCTTTTATCTCAAATAACTTGCCGAGCTCCTATTTCAGCAAAATCACTCTAATTTGACTATCTCTGACTATTTAATTAGTAGACATTTATGGGATGGTTAAAAGTGAAAAGTAATCCACGGTCCTATTCCAAAATACACTCTAATCACATGTTACAATTGTTCAATCAATATGATCTTAGGGATATCATTTATTCACAAGGATCTCAATTATGTAGACAGTTTATATTTGACTTTAACTTTATTTGTGTAATGTCTACAGATTTTGAGTGCCGGCGTATCAAGAGTCATATCCTGGCGGAGTATCAAATAAACACCCCTTAAAGGTTTCGAACGTATCGCAAAAAACACGAGAATTCATCGCGCCACCTCGTGATCACAGTAAAAAAGAAGAAAATATCCACATGCGACGTTGTATATAAATATTTAAGTACAACGCTATCGTTTCCGCTAGATTGTAATACTTTAGAAAATATGAACCGTGAAAAATGTGGGGAACAAAGAAATTATAACTTTACATAGAAAAATAGGATGATTAATGATTATATACAGATCAATGAACATCTTTGTATTTAATCAACCTACGAATATAGATAATATCTACTAAATATTTATCACTATACCATAAGTATTGTAGTAATTAAAATGTTTTAACGGACCAGATTTTTCATAATATTGTATTCTAGGGTAAACAAGAGCGATGTACTTGAATGTTACTATACAACGTTGTACACTCGGTGGCAGAAACGTCTTGTACCGTTGTACGTGTCGCTGTATCCGAAATCCTCTACCATGCCTGCTTTACGTAGTGCGTAAAACACCCCAGATTTTTGGGGTCCACCATGCTGTATAAATTAAATCCAGTCCATCTATAAGCTGAGTTCGTAGATTTTAGGATAGTTGGAAAAAACTTCATCCAGATCCACAACTCAGGTGGGCCACAAATCAGGAAACAATGAGGAAGAAACGCCAACCATATTCTCAAATTTGCGTTTTTTCAGGATGATATTTTTATGTACGGTGGAAATGAGAGTTAACACTTGATGGACGGACTGGATTTTATATATACAATATGGTGGCCCAAAGAGTATGGGTGTTTTACTCAAGCGGTGTTGTAGGCGATTCCTGTCCCGCGTTGCAAAAAGAGTCGAATATCCCAAAGTTTTCCAGCCTATCCTAACAATAATGCAGTCAAACGAGGTTCGCTCCTTGCAGCCGTCCGAAGATGCAAGCGATCCGCACGTGTGTGATATCTACAACGTTCATCATGGTGGGTCCAATGATAAATACAATCTATCCAATTACACTCACCGGAGCTCTCGTGGTATGGGATTCACGTGTATGATCAACCTGAATTGTTGATTATGAATTTCTACCCGTCCATTTTTCCTTATAAGTGTGGC
Source organism: Liriodendron chinense (assembly GCA_003013855.2). Classification (NCBI taxonomy): domain Eukaryota; kingdom Viridiplantae; phylum Streptophyta; class Magnoliopsida; order Magnoliales; family Magnoliaceae; genus Liriodendron; species Liriodendron chinense. The sequence goes on from PVNU02002456.1 coordinate 1,032,545, forward strand.
CCACCTGATTAGTTAATTTTTTCAATTCTCAGCAAGAATAATTTTTAAATTAGATCCCATCAAATGAACAGACCGGATCTTCATGAATTCTTCCACATGGTTCACTTCAGCGTGCATGAGCACTTGTGCAGATGGACGGCTGCGAATATCGTTCCACGTGGTCAAATAAACCTAAAAGGTCAGCAAGGGGAGCGGATTAGGTACGGCCGCGGCCTTACTATCTACAGTGCATCCTTGAGCTTGGAGCCCACCTTGATGCACGTGTAGTATATCCACCCCGTCCAATCATTTTTCAAGGTCATTTTACGGCGTGAGACAAAAAAAAAAAAGAAGCAGATCCAAATCTAAGGTGGACAGAAGTTTTCAAGGTCATTTATGGGCCATAAAAGTTTTGGATCAAGACGATATTTGTTTTTCTTTTTATCTAGGTATGTGTTACCTTATCAATAGGTTCGAGGGAAAATAAACAATGCGGTGGGCTCTAAGGATTTTTTAATGGTGGGGCATTCAATCACTACTGCTTCCAATACTCTGGTCCACCTGAGATTTCATGCGCTTAGATTTTGGGCTCACGCCCTAAGATAATTTGTAAAAATGGATGGACCCGCGTGGATATACTAAAAATACATCAATGTGGGCCCCACAGTCAGGGCTGCACCGTGTTGGGTGGGGCCGCGTCCGCACCTAATCCGCTCCCTTTAGAAAGATATCGCCGCGAGATAAAGAGATTCCGCCTCGGTGGATACGGTACGGTCCTGACGCAGAGCGCCTCGAGGATTCTATCTCGACGATTTCAGGATCCTCCATCCAAAATGTGTCCGATGACTTCAACGGTTCTGATAATTCACATTCTGATGCATCAGCACCTACAGCTTGTCATTAAGAAAAGTGAATTTATAGGGGACCGATGTTCCGGTCATCCAAATCGTTGAGATTAAGATCCTAGACATGCAATCCATTGTTGTAGTTTTCTTTAAACCGTCTATTTCTTATCCATTGATCTAAGGGATAGGAACATTTTATATGGGGGAGATCTTCAGCGAATCCACCATCAAATCAATGGTCTCGATTACATGATCACGGGCCAGATTCGTACAGACTAGTGCATCAGGACTCTATATTCATCCCTCTCATAGCACTATAAGTTACAGTTTTCCTGGTAGCACGGTTACACAGTACAATTCATTGATCTAGACTGTTGATTAGGTCCAACGCACATTTAATGAGCTACTATTCCAACATCAGATTGATCTTGACAAATTTTAACCATTTAATCAATAGCCTTTAATATGGACGGTCGAGATCATCTAATAAAAATTGGTCTAATCTAGGATCTGGTCCATCTATTTGTTAGGCCTCATCATGGATTGCTTATGGTTCTAAAGAATCACTTTTGTAATTAGGAAATCATAATCATCGCATCCATGGCTTGAAAAATGTATGGCTATAGAAAATAAGGACAATTAATGATGAATTAGCCATCTGATCAGTGAAATTTTATGATGGTGATGCATGAAATGTTTTCTTCACCTATTGGATGGTTCAGATCAGTCGATTGAACTATTCATGTGAACTGGTGAAACTAGGAGCACTATAACTTAATAGTGGACCATTTCTCTACTAAAGAAAAAGAGACTCCTCAGGGCTCAGACCTCCCACACCATCCATCAAGTTCTTGTTGTGGGGTCCACCTTCTTTCTTCCTCCTTAAATCTCCATCCTTCCAACCTCATTTTCTCCAAAACCCTAATTCTACTGATGGCTTTCAATGCCATCTTCTCTACAGTCTTCCTTCTTCTCTTCTCTCTCTTTTCATTTGCCAACTCCATCTCTACACTCAACACACACTTCTCAGCTTCCATCCATCGCAATGAATTGAAATCACAGTCTCTTTCCATTGCAAATCAGCTCTACCAAACAAAGTACTTCACCCAAACGCTAGATCACTTCAATTACAATCCTCAGAGCTACCAAACATTCCAACAAAGATATCTCATCAACGATACCAGCTGGCGTGGCCCGGCGGAGAATTCACCGATCTTTGTCTACACCGGCAGCGAGGGCGACAGCGAGTTGTTCGCCCAGAATACTGGGTTCATGTTCGACACTGCGCCCCACTTTGGAGCGCTCCTGGTCTTCATTGAGGTAATCCAACGGCTGACATTCAATGTCCATAATTCGACAGCCTACTTTCGACCAAAAAAAAAAAAAAAGTTGTGTTTATCTTTTCTTTTCTTTTTTATTGGGTGGACTAGTATTTAGACTGTGTTTTTTTCTGTGGTTGAAGAAAGTGGTTCCATGTGATTCACCGAGGTAATCTGACGACAGTGTGATTCAATGTCCATAATTCGACGGCTCATTTTCTACGAAAACATTTTTTTTTCCTTTTGTTGCGTGGTGAAGGATTAAGACTTTCGGGTTTCTGACGTAGAGGGAGAACCGCCTGATGAAGGGTGAAGATAGGCCACATTCCTATTATAAATGGACCGAAAAAAGATCCAGTAAAGGTAGCAGAAAATTCAGCAGATTTTGATTTTCTGTTGGTTTTCTGACGGCTTCCTGATGGTTCTAGGCTGTCGCGAATCGTCAGCCAGCTGATTTTCACTATCGATCTGTCTAATTTTGCTGAAATACCACTAGACAGCTTGGGCATATTTTGGCCAGCCAACCGCCAACTTTGACCAGCAGACTTTCAACTTTGGCCAACCAATCGGTTGACAGGATGCGTAAATTTGCATGAATTTTCAAATTTCTTTCCTAGTACTTTGATTAGAACTTTTTCTATTTTCGTAGTTAGGATTTGCTTTGCGAAATTAGGGTTTCTTTGGGTTAGTTTTCTTTATAAATTATTGCTTAAATTTGTTTATGTAATTTATTTGTTCATGGAATTGAGTTTTCACTTGTGGATTCAAGGAAGTTTGATTGAGGATTTTCAAAAGCTCCATTGATTTGGAGTATTTATCCATAAGAGAGACGTGGGTGATTTCTCTTTATAAAGGTACGAACAACAACCTCATAGATGGTGATCTAAGCGATCAACATTTATCAGCAGTGGCTTTTAGAGAATTTGAACAGGAGAGATGACAAGTTATGTAAGAGCTGCAAGCTTCCCTTAACCGTGTAGTGGACGCTATAGAATTCCATATTTGTAATAGACAACTGATAACGCATGTTAATGAAGAGGAAGTGTCTGGTCTTGTCATCAGCAAATGCATGCATGCGGGAGCATGGTTTTGTGATCCAAATCGTTGATATGATGATTTGTAGAGTGGATAGGATATGTGTCGAAAAATCTAGCTGATTGAAAAATCCTAGCCCTTCAATATAGTGCAGTACAAATAGATGTTACAAGGAAAATACAATTGCAGTCCATATTCCATGAACAGGGTCAAATATCCAATTTTTCAGATCGATGCAGATCAACGGGTTGGATTACTAAAATATAGGTCACACATACATGGAATCCCACGGCTAAGTAGTCTATGCCTTTTATGAGGGTTATTGCCCAATAATTTCACATACCCATTGTCAAATTTTAAAAACCTGAACACTTACTTAGGCTGAGCCGACTAGACTCGATTTGAAAACTCAGATGAGTTTCTCAAAAATTCATACGAGTTTTCTGAGATTTTTAATGATATTAAGAAACTACAAATGACGTTAACTTTGTCACGTCCGACTCGAGTTTCAATGAGTTTTTTTTGTATTGAGTTGAGTTGAATTTTCTCAATTTATGACCTAGTTTTCTGTTTTTTTTGTAATATTAGAAGTATAGTTAGTATATAAATAATTTCAAGTTTGCTGAGTTTTCCTCAAGTTGGGCCTCGACGCATTCCTTGCTTTGCTCGATTGCTCCCCTCAATCGCCAGGGCAGCTTCCTTCTTGCTTTATGCTTGGCTTGTGAAGCGCTGTGCTTGGGCATCTCTCCAAGAATCCCTACGCATCATCGCTTGCCTACATTTTTGTTTGTCCAACTAAAATTGTAGTCTTGCACATGTGCCTGTATGTGCATGCTCAGTGGTAGACGCTTTGCATTTCAACACGAAAGTCCTAGGTTTGAGTGCCCATGTGTGTGCATGGGTAGGTGGGTGGGTTAGGGCTCTCAATGGAGCGAGCCAGATCCGAGATCTGATTCACTCCGAATCTGTATAATGTGGATTTGGATCTTAAAATAGATCTGATTAATTAAATAGACCAGATTTAGATTCACGAAAATAGATCCAAATCCATTTATAGATTTTTAAACTTGGACCCAGATCCAACTGAATCTAATTCAGATCTGACTCATTATCACCTTACTGTATATGCTATACCCATGCCAACCATCAGCTTTCCCGATTATTTTAGGTCACGTCTCAAACTTGAAATATGCCAATCTCAGGTCGACCATATCACGGTAAATAGTGGGATTTGTATCATTTTGCTACTAAATTAAATATATTATATTATATATTTTTTAAATTTGTGATGGGATGGATTTGGACCTAGATCCAACTCAAATCCAAAGGTTATATGGATTTTGGATCGAAAATGGATCTAGCTTTTTATAAATGGATCAAACATGGTTATCACCTTTTGGATCTGAGTTGGATCCGAATCCAATTTGAATTTGTCTACAGATTTTCAAACTTGGAGCCGAATCCAACTAGATCCCATCCAGATCCAACCCATTGAGAGTCCTAGGGTGGGTGAAAAAAAAAAAAAGAAAAAAAAACGAGTTTTTCTCCGGTTTTGGTACTAGAATTTGGTCTATTTAATTTGACTTCGTGAGCCGAGTCTAGCTTTTACTGGTTATTAAATTATGGCCAATATGAATAACTTAACAAATGTTCTAAATGTGGTTTATTTGTTATTTATATTATTAATAATAATATTATCATTTTGTGAATGCAGCATAGGTTTTATGGGAAATCAATGCCATTTGGAGGGAAAGAGGAGGCCTATGCAAATGCAAGTACACTTGGGTATTTAAGTTCAACACAAGCTTTGGCTGATTATGCCACTTTGATAATTGATTTGAAGAAGAATTTAAGTGCACAAGGTTCTCCTGTTGTCGTCTTTGGAGGTTCCTATGGAGGAAGTATGATTTTCTTCTCTCTTTATTTTCTTTTTCCAGCTTTATTTTTTAATTATTTTTAGAGGTTTCTAACTTCACACATGTACTGATATGTCCACACACGGGCACATGTGTCATAATTTGATACATGTCGGCATTGCTTTATGGCTCAATGACTCGAACTGACTCAACTGGTCAGGACTCAGTCGAGTTGGGAGTGACTCGTCCAAGTTATATGAGTTGGGGCTATTAAAGGAGTGACTCAGTGGTATGGAACCGGATCTGACGTTTCGACTGAGTCTTAGATATTGATTTGGTCGATCCAACAATCCATGCATGTGTGAGATCTGATCTTTCTGTCTAGTGCACTGCACTGTTTAGATTTCACACGTGTTTTATATCTCTATATCTGTACACACGTGTGAAATTAGCAAACCTCTTTTTTTTGTTTACGATTATTTTGGGGATTGAAATGGATGGTGGGCCATTGCAGTGTTGGCAGCATGGTTTAGATTGAAATACCCACATATGGCCGTTGGGGCCCTCGCCTCTTCTGCTCCCATCCTCAATTTTGAAGGCATCACATCCCCATACAGCTTCAACGACATTATCACAAATGACTTCAAGGTCTCTCTCTCTCTCTCTCTCCAGCTGTGTGGGCCCACCTTGATGTGTGTGACCATGACACTCACATGTTTCACTCTACACGCAAAAGTCAGGTCAATAGTGGGCCACACCATAGGAAAATAATAAAAATCTGTTAAGTGCGTTGTACAAAAACTTCAGGATCTCACCCCCAACTATGTGAATTATGTGATATGATAATGCAATAAACAAGATCAAATCATCGACTACACTAACATAAAAGATTTTTACGTGGAAAACCCCCAAATAGGTCAACACCACGGGTCTTCGTCCAGAGAAACAATCTATTATCAAGAAAACTATTTACAACCTTCGATCACAAGCACAACCTGCCTAGATCTAACCGTCTTCACCTATGCAGGGATAGATAAACAATAAAAAAGAATAGAAACCGACAGATCTCATCGAGCACGAGGACATGGAAGAGCAAAGACAACGATTGCACTGTGAATCACCTTTACAAGCAAAGATCTCCTTGGAGGTGTAAACCTCTGAATTGGATACCCTAATTTTGGATTAGATCGAGAAGTTCATATATAGCTTTGTGCAAGAGTTCTAGCCGAAATAGGAAACCGCATATAGCAGTCCGCGCGCACCGCCAACTAGTTGTGGGCGACCAAAAACTGTCAAGAGATATTGTGAGAAGAAACGCCAGGGTGGTCTCCTGGGGCCCCAGACCGGTCGGACAACCGGTCTAAATGTACAACAAATTGTACAGCGTGCAGAGGTCTCCCAGGGTGAAATTCGACCGGTATGCTATGTCTGAGCGCATACAAACCATAGCATACATCAAACTTCCTACCGCCGAGGCATAGGGTATCTTTTGTATCTCATCCACTTCTGTCTTCATCTTGGGACACTGCTTGTTGCTCAATCTGAAGTGACCATCTAGTGGACAACTGACCGGCTTCGCTCCGTTCATATTGAACTTTTCTAAAACCTTTCCAACATACCGCTCTTATGACAACCATAGCTTTCTGCCGTTTCTGTCACATGTGATTTCCATTCTTAGAATCTTTCATATGGAAGGATAATTGAAGAACCTTTTGAAGCTCGGCTATACCTACTATGTCATTCCCAGTTAAGAGTAAATCATCAACATAAACAAATAATATCACAATTCCCTGTAGGAAAGACCATATGAACAAGGATGGATCATGACCACTCTGTCGAAAGTATGCACCTGTTACAACCCCCCAACAACCATTTTGTTAGTCCCGAGCAAAATATGCGAAATATATTTCCAAATATCAAATTCCATCCTCTCTAAGAAGAATGAATTTTGTGCAACTCAAAGTATATGAGTGATGAAATTTAGAGATACCAATAAAGAGATGTTCGCTAGCCTAGATCTTAGTGTGACAAGAGGGCAATTAAACCAAGTTTCAAATCATTAAATAATCAACAGAATCAATCCAAGCATCAAGTTCCTAAGGTGCTTAGTGAGTTCTGACTCACCAATCAATAAGGGTCTACTTTCACCATAAAGTTAACAATGATAATTACCTCAAAGTAGTCATATCAACGCAAGCCTAAACCAAAACTTGACTTGCTGTTCAATGAGAGCTTTTAAAACTTTTGATAATTCTCTCTCTCTCTCTCTCTCTCTCTCTCTCTCTCTCTCTCTCTCTCTCTCTCTTTTCTCATCAACGGCTTTCACTCTAATCCTATTCTTTTTTTGTGGTCATATGTAGCCTTTTTTCGATACTCATCTTTTTCATTTTTTTTTCTTCTTTTCCCATTACTTTTTTTTTTTTTCTTCAATGCTTCTCTTGAACATGATGAACAAGCTTCCCTAATGAATCTGAATCCATAAGTAGAAGGACCACCTCTTTGATAAGCCAACAATGTAAACCTTCCTGAGTGGATCTGAATCCTTAAGTGGAAGGAGATCTCTTGGATAGTGATGTAGGATAAGCAAAGGTAATAAAGGGTCAGGATTGCACAGATTTAAGCTAGAAGAATTTGAATTGGGCAAAAATCAACATTATCATGCACAATAACTTACGATGACCAATATTTTACAATTGCTATCGATTTCAACCTCAACGTCTTGTCAAACAAACTTTAGGTTGTTGTAAGCTTACCATTGGAGGGATATTCAAAATAGGATTTAGGTTAGAGTTTACTATTTTTAGTAAGTTTTTTATTTTATTTTTAAGGGTACTATCGTAGTCCAAATTATTTATTTTAGTCATCAATAATTGTTTTGGTAAGATTAGACATTTTTTACTAATTTTAGTAATTTTTAATATTTTTGAAGAGTACCATTTCAAATCAAACCAAGGCTTGGGAATTTTTTTTTTCTTATATAATCACATGAGATACGTTGTATGCAACACACTTCCATGAATGATATCAATTATATATATATATATATATATATATATATATATATATATATATATATATATATATATATATCTTTGTGAATTAAAGGGCTATTTTATGAGAAGAAGGCAATCTCTTCTCTTTATCTACACAACTGCTATGTTAGATAGGCCATTGCTCAAAATCCAGATTACTTTCCCACCTTTGGATAGGCAACAATGTCCATTAATTGAACAATCAAACAATCATGGCCTTAAATTGCATGGACCATCTGATCGATGAATGGATTAGGCTATGTTCTACATGGTTCAACCATCAAATCAACATGGGTTTTGTTCAATGGACTATCAAGGAGATGACCCTTCTAGATAGGCAACAATAAATTATGTAACTAGCATATTTGGACCATCAATTTTATTGAACATTGATTGGATGGTTTGAATAGTCCAATATTGAATGATCCTAAATGACTAAAATAGAAAGTTAATAAAAATCTATTCCAAAGTATAGATTTAGTAAGGACAACTTGTTAGGATGGAGCCTGATCATCAGAGGTGTATTGCTCATCCAGCCTTCACTTGAGCTCATTGAGCTCATTGGGGGTTGAGAGGGGTAGCACCCCTTTGCTTGGGTGTCCAGTGACGTAGCCCCCAGTCTGTAAGGCAATTTCATAATTTCACATGAAATTTTATGTAAACTCTAGTTCGTTTGGAGTAATATATATTCTATCCTGTGTGTGTGTGTGCGTGTGTGTGTGTGTGTGTGTGTGTGAGAGAGAGAGAGAGAGAGAGAGAGAGAGAGAGTTATCATTGTATTGAGAGTTGATTCTTCGTATTTTACCTTTGAGCATAGTAGATTGACGTGAATAGGCGAAAGAGAACCACGTATATGTATGTGCTATAGTTTGTCTTTTTTTCTACTTTCTTTTGACTTCGATATTATTGTGTGTCTGGTCAATAAGTGATCTTTCTCCCAACACAACCGAACCATACAATCTGCCAAATCAATAATACTTCTTTTTTTTCAAATTTATGAATGGACTAATTTCTTGGATCCAGACACTCATTAATGTATGTTAGAGTTGTGATTGGGTTGGTTGAGTTCTCAAGAGAACCCAACTAGCAAGCTAAACTGACCCAAATTCCAACCCAAGGTGCCTACTCAAACTCTAACCCAAATTCATTCACACTCAGCCTTAATTCAAGCCAACTCAATTCAAATACATTTGATTATTCATAACCCAAACCAAAATGGCCCAACCCAAATTTTGAACCCAACCTGATTTCAAATTGGGTTAGAGTTTTTTAAACCTAACTTGACCCAACCCCACCCGAACTCGGGTTGTGTTGGTTGGGTCCCAACCCAAATTGCAGCCCTAGTGACGATGAACAAAACACACATATTTATGCATGCATGACCCCCCACAACGAAATGACAAAAAAAAAAAAAAAAGATACATGCCCATTGTGTAGAATTATTTATTTATCTATTTTTTAATAATATCAGAGCGAGAGTGAGAACTGTTATAGGGTGATCAAAGGGTCATGGAAGCAGATTGAGGATATTGCCGGACAGCCAGGCGGGCTCGAACAGCTCCGAAAGTCCTTTAAAATATGCAAGTAAATGCCTAACTTTACTATGGCCCTAATCAGGTAGAAGAATTATACATTTTCTATGGTTTAAATCTCTTTCTTGGTGACAGGAACTATATTAGCGCAATTTCTCTAGAGAGTTGGCTTAGAAAGGCATATGTTTACTCAGCCATGATGGATTATCCAACTCCATCCAACTTTTTGAACCCTTTGCCAGCTTATCCAGTGAAACAGGTACAACTCATGCTACATGTATATCAATTATTTTTTGTTTTTTTTCTTTTGTTTTTTTTTTTTTTTTTTCTCTAAAGGCGTGTTTGGTTGCACCAAATATCATGATATTTCATTATTAATTAGTCTAATTTAGTGTAAATTTTCAAAAAAATAAAAAAAATTTGCAGCCAAACCCGCCCAATAAGAGCAAATGGACCCACATTATTAGATAGTAATATAGAAAATGGCACATAACCACATACCGAATACAGAGGCTTTGAAAACTGTTTAGTACTTTAGAAAGTACTCCCTTAACTTCTCTATTTGGTAGGACCTCAGTTCGCCACATGGAAAGTTCTAATTAGATCCACCCCGTCCATCAGATATGCCACCACATTTTGACGGTGGAACCAAATGATCAGTCCAATGCAAATGACTCGATGGGGCACAACACGTGGAACAGTGTAAAATCATGCCTGAAACCTCTAAATTCACGTGGTGTGGCCCACATGAGTCTTGGAATATCTTGATTTTCAGGACATCCATTCATCCTGTTATGATCCATCAGATGAGTGGACTGGCTAGATTATACACATCACAAATGGACACAAAACCCAACTGATTCCTATGGTGTAGCCCACCTGACCGTTGAATCGGTCTGATTGTTGGGCCCTCGTCCAAACACAGGGTGGAACACTTGATGAACGGGGTGGATCTCGTCCACATGAATTTTTTGAACCGTCGATTCATCTTTCATGCTGCAGATGTGCAGGGCAATCGACGAAGCAACGGCTGCAGATGACACATTTAGAGGATTGTACGGTGCAGCGAACATCTACTATAACTCTACAGGGAATGCCACGTGTTTCAATCTCAACGACGACTCAGATCCGCATGGGCTTGGTGGATGGTTATGGCAGGTGCGCCTTTTTGTAACTTCTCCTGTCGTTTTTTGTTAATATTTAAACAGACAAGCATCCCTGCATATCTGCAAGTGGGGCCCATTTTGAGGTCATCTAGAGCATTGGTATCCGTGTCCCCATCTCAGATGGACCATGGCCTGGAAACATCCGTTATCAAATGACCGTAACCATTGATTCGTTATCAGACGATCGTAACCATTGAATTCGTTTGACGGTCCACAAATATAGAAAGACCCCAATATTGGATTCTGGAATATGGACCATTCGCTGTGTTTCTGAACAAATCAACGGTATGGATCAATTTAGGGCATTATCGAAAATGAGTCAGTCCGAGTCACTGAGTCTTTATTTCACTAGCTGTTTATTTCTACTTGTGACGGTCACGATTTTCATGAACCCATGCAGGCTTGTACGGAGATGATTATGCCAACGAATGGGAACAACAATGAGAGCATATTTCCACCGTCGATGTACAATTACATTGATAGGGAAAAGTATTGTGAAGCCTACTTTGGAATAACACCAAGGCCCAACTGGATCACCACAGAATTCGGTGGCCACGTAAGTGTCTCTAAATCTTGTGGCTGTGATGCAATCTAAAAATGCTGCATGTTCAAGAATTTCCACATGGTCCGTATGGTCCATTGAATTTCCTGGCATGGCCCACCATAATCGGCTTGGGACATGCCAGGATTCTGAACCCACTGAATAAACAGACAGACCTTATCATAGCTTTGAATCAGCTGTACACGAGTTGACCCGAGGTTTTGCCCTGTTTTTTGATAGCCTCGTTCAATGACCACCTTGGCTCATGTTCAGATCAGCTGAGCTTTCGAGCTGAACTAACATGATTAAACTGACTCAGCTGAGCTTTTGAGCCGAGTTTGAGCACAATTCAAACCAAGCTCAAGTCTAAAATAAACAACAACTCAAATAGGCTCAGCCTAAGAGCCCAACCTAATACTCTCAAATTTCAGGTCGATAAGTAACCCAAAGTCCATTAATATGCTCACTTACTTTTTATAGAGAATTTCACCTTTCATTTATTTGCTCTCATCCGATATGAGACAAAACAACGTACAACTCTAGCTAAGTCGAGTTGAGTTCCAACTGAGTTAATCGAGTTGAGCTGAATTGAGGTGCAATTGAAATTTGAGTCAAGCTGAATCAAGCTTAGGTTAGCTCAAGCTCAGCTTGAAAATCCATTCAAGCTTGGAAAAAGGGCTTAACTTAGTTAGAACACAACCTTGGTGCCTAGCCGAATCTGAGTTGGTTTGAACCAAGTCGAGCAATCTAACCGAGTTAACTCAGGTGGGCCATACCATATGAGAAGATGAGAAATCGTGTTTTAAGCCTTGGACTAGTTGGATCGAAATTGGCACTGTGAGTTGTGATTATGAATTGAGCATGACTCGACAATTAGGCCAACTCACTGAGTCAACTAAATTCACATGGTTAAGTTTTTTTTCGTTTTTTTAATTGACAGAATATCTCAAGTGTCTTGAAGCGGTTTGGCAGCAACATTATCTTCTTCAATGGCTTAAGGGACCCTTGGAGCGGGGGAGGGTACAAATCAACGGCTCTCATCACACCTGTCCATTGTTTAAAAATATAAGCCCATATGAATATAGAAATACCACTGGGATTTTGGCGTGGATGGATTAAAGAGGCCATTCGTGGTGCAAGTGCAAAACCCAGCAGTCGTGTGTGAGATCCAGCCCATTCATTAGGTGGGCCCCACCATGATCATGCCTAAGAAGGCGACCCACCCACTTGCTTGACAAAAAATTATCCACTTTCTATGTTCAGGGAATGTTGTTGGGGCGCACGCCTGATAAATGGCTGGGATTTCTCACACGTTTACTAACCACATTTTCTATTTTAAACATCTTTTCTACACTAGCAATTATAGGATCCTCATGCGCCAGTTTGTATATTCAAGGCCCATGGTTTGGGGATCCCAACCGTTGATCTGTAGTGACCCATATTAGAAACGATTACAACCCTTGAATCAGTGGCCTAAAAATAAACGGTTATGACAAAAATAGAGAAGGTCCAAAATACAAATCATAGATAGGATGGACAAAATCATCCAACCATCCTCTATCCACTGTGGGGCGAATCATATCAACGGCCTAGATCACGGAACCGTGGGCCCCACTTGCGAGAATGGATACAAATTTACAAATCCTCTTTCTACTTCGTTTACCAAATAATACTCTCTCACCTCTACTTGGCAGGGTATTGAAAAGCATATCAAAGAGCATCGTGGCCATAGTTGCAAGAGAAGGTTAGCAAATCAACGGTCTCTATTATCTAGAGTCGAAGTGGGTTCATCTAGGCCGGACCGAAGCATGTCAAATCCCACATTGGATTTAAGCCCAGATCCAGCCCAGACCGTAGCTGGGCCTAACCGAGTCCATTATACAAACGCTCTGCCCACCAGTCCTAAATTACGATGGGGTGGGCCTTTACAGAAATGAATGCCCAAATACGACCCATTGATTATTGAAGTCCAAAATTCCATTGGATCCAACCCATGGACCTCTTGCTAAGCCCGAACGGCTGGGATTGCACATGTCTGAAGTTAATGGTTCGTGACACGCAGTTTGATCGGTGACATGGCTGGCCCACCTCCCTACTCGGACAGGGCATGAGATCCAAGCCGCACATCACGATGGTCCCGCTGGATCAGACTCAACCAAGTCTATCCAAGTTGCTGAGTCTCTCCACCATGCTCACGGCACCCAACTGGATCAGACTCAACCAAGTCCGAGTTGACTCGGGCGAGTCGGAAATTGTCCTAAAATACATTTCAAAATGGGATTTTAGAACTGGGATTCCCGCCCGTGACCATGGACGGTGGAGATTAGTGTCCCACCAACTCATTGTGCACACTTACACGTACAATTTTCTCCAATTGTTTAATACTGATTAAGAGCCATATTTTCTTGATGAACGGTGATTATTTGCAGGGGCCCATCATGTGGACCTGAGATTCTCGAGCAAAGAAGATCCTGAGTGGCTTCAACGTGTGAGGAGGAAAGAGATCAACATCATAACAAGGTGGCTGAAGCAATATTACAATGACATGGACAATCCCTCCCTCTAGATTCTCTCCCTTCTGTTACATGCACCTCCATATAGCCTCACACATGCCAACCAAGCAAGCGTGTGACATCTGAGCCACTCATCAGGTGGGACCAACCATGTGGATAACATGGAAAAAAAATCAGGCCGTCAACTCATTAGGTGTGCCGCATGTGTGTGAATGGTCCACATTCAAGATACTTGTACTGCCCAGCTGATTAATGGGCCATCCTGATTTTTTGGCCAGGTCATCTATAACAGTTACCCTACTCATTGGATGGACCGGATGACACATACGCACAAGGTTGGCAAGTGGGTAGATTGCAAATCCCCCATCTAATTGGTGGGCCATTTCTATCATAAATGGAATGAATAAAGTTGCAAATTATTCTGTCAAAATAATAGATGGTGCACATCCGTAACATTTTCCAGTCCACTATGGAAATACATTACTGTAAAGCCATCTGTCCGCAACACGTGGCGCTTGGTGATGTATTTAATCAGGATCGTCCATCTAGTTTTGGTGCAATATTGATGAGGTTTTTTATTTTTATTTTTTAGCCAAATAGACATTCAGTGGATTATCCAAGCCATGCGATCAGTGCCGTTATAAGCAACACTAGTTGGATCAATGATTTTCCTGTTGAAAAAGTTTGTTTTGAAAATAATTTTAAAAAAAAAAAAATATGCATTGGGTTTTTGTCTCATATCGAATGGGAGAAAGAATTTTTACCTCTTTATAAGTAGGGTGTTATGTACCTTACTTATTTATGGTAGAAGGGAGGGAGAATGGTGGCTTGGCACGCGCACTTGGCACTTGGCACTTGACAGTCTTATTTATGGTGCACGGGCTCGGTCTCAGTCTCAGGCTCTGGCTAGGGCTAGGTGCGAGGGCGTGGGCACGTGAGGCAGTGTGGCTGTAGAGGCGCTAGTGGCGCACTTGTCTCAGTCTCGGGCTAGGTGCGAGAGCGTGGGCACGTGAGGCAGTGTGGCTGTAGAGGCGCTAGTGGCGCACTTGGCACTTCGCACGTGTGCAGATGGGTCGCGACCTCGCGGACCGAAGCGAGTCGCGGTGCGACAAAGGCTAGGTAATAGGTCAAGTGGCTGGGTTCGGAATAGAGGAGGTGCTATGGGTGGGAGGTCTAACTGAGAGACCTCTCTGCTTTTTATAGAGAGCTGCAGGGCTAATTAGAGGGACATGTGTAACTGCTCATGCAGTAACTGTCCATACCATACAATAACAGTTACATGTGGCTAGCCCAACAGTCAGAAACGGCTAGCCATTGAGTCTAAACAGCCAGCATGCAGGTGCATAACTTCCACATGCACAACAGTTAGAAACTGCCATAAACGGCTAGTTTCTCACAACAGCCAGAAAACGGCTAGTGCCATTATGGCTCTGGACCAAAACTTCCAGCCACCCTTGCCTATATAAACCGAACAGGTTTGGTTCATTCCAACACAACAACATCAATCACAACCTCGAATACTGAACCAGCACCCATCTTAGTCTTAACCTCTCAGTTTGGTTGAAATAAACCAAGCCACTTAGACCAGTGTAGTGGTCTGCTGCTGCCAGAAGAAGACTGTCATTCTTTTCTCTCTTTCTTTTTCTTTATCTGCCAGACTGTGTTACTGAGTTCCATAGCGGTTCCTTTGTTTCTCGCTGAATGCAGAACCACACATAAGGCTCGTCGTATCTTAGAAGCAATCCACCTGCAACCTATCAGCAAACTCAAAATTATATTGAGTAGGGGCAAATTACGCTTTAAGGACAGCGTGTTTTTCACGTGCTTTAGCCTGTCCTTTTTTCTCAATTTTTTCCAATTATTTATTTTTAAATATTAGAAAATATTTCTCAACATTTCCACATTAGATAGAATCTACGTCCAATTAAAATGCTTTAAATGCATAAAACAATTCAAGTGCACCATTCACTTTCGTATCTAAATTGATCACAATGGAGTGAGGCTAACTTATAAATTCAATTTAAATATCCAATGGTTAGATTATCTAAATCATTGATTGCATGTGACCCACCTAATGTAATAAGTCTTGTATCTTTTCAAGATTTCCTTAGGTAAGTAATAAGAGAGTATTTCTCACTTGCAGTAAGGGATCTACTCAGGAGTATTTTATCAAACTTCTTGCAATTCAATAAGCTCTAAGAATCCTATAAGATGGCCCTAATTAATCATCGGTTTGAATCATCCTAAAGGTTAGATAATGTGATCAGGTATATCAGTGGACTCCGTTGAGATTGTTGTGATTGATCTAAAATCGTATAGGGGTGGTGCACTATTGATGTGTTACACGGTGTTCTAGTTGGATCAAATTCAGGTTGGACATTTTTGTTATCAGCTAGATCAGATCATCCTAATTATGTGTATCTTTAATTATTAGCCATCCATGGTAGGGCCCACCAGATTGAAGGTCTTGATTGACACGTCACCCTAGCACATGTATCGTAGACAGATGGCTCTACCATATTCTGGTTGGAGCCGTATCTCTCCCATGACGGAGGTGGACGCAGATGAGTTGGTGCTCTGTGGGGCCCACCATGATGTATGTGCTTCATTCATGCCGTCCATCAGTTTCCATATCATTATATGGAATGGCCCACAAAAATGAGGTAGATATCTAAATTGAAGTGGATCACACCATAGGAAACAATGTTGATTGAATTCTCACCATTAAAAACTTCTTGGAGGATTTTAATGGTGGACATTCAATCACTATTGTTTTCCTATGGTGTGGTCCATCTGAGATTTAGATCCGCCTCATTTTTGGGATAAATCCCTCCAATGATCTGGAAAAAATGGATGGATGGCATGGATAAAACACATACATCATGGTGGGGCCCACAAAGCACCGACCACTAACCACCTGAAAAATTGGATTGAACACCGGGGGTGACAGAAGTTTTGTATCAGGATGATATTTGTTGGTAATAACCCTATGAACGGTTTAGATGGCATATAAACATCATGATTAGCTCCAAGAAGGTTTCAACTATGGAGGTTTTCGATTAAACTGTTTCATTTGGTGTGGCCCACCTGAGTTTTGAATCTGCCTGATTTTTATACTTTTGTCTCACTGTGGTTTTTCAAAACAGATGGACAAAGTGGATTTGTCATGGACATCTCTGTGGACCCCACACATATCTCTATGCCAGGGGTCACAGGCAATCCACCTCCCAACGTAAAGGGGGTTGTATTAAAAAAATCATCACACAATAGCTTTTTTTTTTTCCCTCTCATCTTCCAAACACATTGCATATCAATAAGATCGTCCGGTTGATCTAATTTTGGAGGAGGGGCCAACAATTTGGATGGTTTGGATTGTGGGCATATGTGTACCACATCTACACTGAATGGTCATTGTCACACTACCCATGTTAGTGAGTCATGTGGTTTGTGTCAATGGATTCTGATCGAGGCCAGAGCAAGTTGAAAATGCCAATTAGATGGATTGGAAATGGTACGATCAGCCTGTGGGTCCTGTTCCGTGCTTTGCGCTAAACTTTAGGATCTCGCACACGTGATATAATAATACAATAAACACAATCAAATTATCACCCACATAAATACAAGAGATTTTACATGAAAAACCCTCAACAGATGTGAAAACCATGGGACCTCGTTCAAGATCAACAATCCATTATGCAAAGGAACGTTTATACGACGATCACAAGCACAGCCTGCTTGGATCCAAACTTCTTCACCTCTAGGGTGGATAACAATTAAAAGGAAATTGAAAACTGAGAGATCTCATTAAATTCGAGGACGCAGAAGAACTTGAAATGTCGTTTGCAGCGTGGATGAATCGTCACGGGCAGGAATCTCTTCTCTACAAGGTTCATCTCTCCCTTTCTCTTCCTTTCTTCTTCTTCTTTTTTCTCTCTCTCACCTTGAACATGTAAAACACCTAATCCAATACCCTAATCTCGATTTGGAAGCTAATATATAGCCTCACGCAAGAGATAGAGTCATATTCGAAAATCGCGTATAGTAGTCTGTGCGCATCGTCAACCGGTCGAGAATAACAAAAAATAATCCAGCGAGATTTCTGAGAGAAACCAAATATTCAACCAGTCAGTCGACTAATCAGAGATGGCCCAAGACCGGTCAATCGGTCTGGACAAACTATAAAAGTCTAGCATGCAGACCTCTTTTGGGGCCAATATTCGATCGATCGGGCGACAGACTCTATTTTTACACAATCTCCCATCAACTCCTGAGGAGGAAAATTCCATCAAATCTTCCCCTTTTGACTTAGGAGGAGGGCTTCACCACCCTCAAGATAGCTATGCTTCTACAAGCATCAAATTTTTCCTTAAGCAAACCCTTAATCATCATATCTGACCTGTTATCTTTCATGTGGATCTTCTTAAGCTGTAACACCTTCTATTCCAATGTATCCCTGATGTGCTTTGACTTGGAATGCTGACTTGGATTCTTACTTAAGTGTATCTCACTCTGGTTATCACAATAGACTACGTGCTTTTCCTACTTCAGGATAAGTTCCTATATGAATATCTTCATCTAAAGCATCTCCCTACATGCTTCTGGGTACTCGGCCTCAGTAGTAGACAACGCTACATACTTATGTAACTTGCTCTGCTAAGAAATCACTCCCCCTACAATCGTGAACATGAACTCTGATGTTGACTTCTTAGAATCTATGTCACCTACCATATATGCATCTGTGTAGTCTTCTAACACAGGTTTATCGTCACCGTAGCATAGGCTCAACCTGGATGAGCATCTCAGATACCGTAGTATCTATGTCACCGCTGCCCAGTGCTCTTTACCAGGATTGACAAGATATCGGCTTACAATACCAACTGCATATACTATATTTGGGCCCGTATACACTATAGCATATATCAAACTTCTTACCGTTAAAGCGTAAGGTATCTTCTGCATCCCTCCCACCTCTTCCTTCATCTTGAGACACTGTTTGTCATTTAATTTGAAGTGACCATTCAATGGAAAACTAAATAGCTTCACTATATTCATATACCGCTCCTGTGACAAGCATAGCTTCCTGTTACTTCTGTTATAAGTGATTTTCATTCATAAGATCTATATAGCCAAACCCAAGTCTTTTATCTCAAATAACTTGCCGAGCTCCTATTTCAGCAAAATCACTCTAATTTGACTATCTCTGACTATTTAATTAGTAGACATTTATGGGATGGTTAAAAGTGAAAAGTAATCCACGGTCCTATTCCAAAATACACTCTAATCACATGTTACAATTGTTCAATCAATATGATCTTAGGGATATCATTTATTCACAAGGATCTCAATTATGTAGACAGTTTATATTTGACTTTAACTTTATTTGTGTAATGTCTACAGATTTTGAGTGCCGGCGTATCAAGAGTCATATCCTGGCGGAGTATCAAATAAACACCCCTTAAAGGTTTCGAACGTATCGCAAAAAACACGAGAATTCATCGCGCCACCTCGTGATCACAGTAAAAAAGAAGAAAATATCCACATGCGACGTTGTATATAAATATTTAAGTACAACGCTATCGTTTCCGCTAGATTGTAATACTTTAGAAAATATGAACCGTGAAAAATGTGGGGAACAAAGAAATTATAACTTTACATAGAAAAATAGGATGATTAATGATTATATACAGATCAATGAACATCTTTGTATTTAATCAACCTACGAATATAGATAATATCTACTAAATATTTATCACTATACCATAAGTATTGTAGTAATTAAAATGTTTTAACGGACCAGATTTTTCATAATATTGTATTCTAGGGTAAACAAGAGCGATGTACTTGAATGTTACTATACAACGTTGTACACTCGGTGGCAGAAACGTCTTGTACCGTTGTACGTGTCGCTGTATCCGAAATCCTCTACCATGCCTGCTTTACGTAGTGCGTAAAACACCCCAGATTTTTGGGGTCCACCATGCTGTATAAATTAAATCCAGTCCATCTATAAGCTGAGTTCGTAGATTTTAGGATAGTTGGAAAAAACTTCATCCAGATCCACAACTCAGGTGGGCCACAAATCAGGAAACAATGAGGAAGAAACGCCAACCATATTCTCAAATTTGCGTTTTTTCAGGATGATATTTTTATGTACGGTGGAAATGAGAGTTAACACTTGATGGACGGACTGGATTTTATATATACAATATGGTGGCCCAAAGAGTATGGGTGTTTTACTCAAGCGGTGTTGTAGGCGATTCCTGTCCCGCGTTGCAAAAAGAGTCGAATATCCCAAAGTTTTCCAGCCTATCCTAACAATAATGCAGTCAAACGAGGTTCGCTCCTTGCAGCCGTCCGAAGATGCAAGCGATCCGCACGTGTGTGATATCTACAACGTTCATCATGGTGGGTCCAATGATAAATACAATCTATCCAATTACACTCACCGGAGCTCTCGTGGTATGGGATTCACGTGTATGATCAACCTGAATTGTTGATTATGAATTTCTACCCGTCCATTTTTCCTTATAAGTGTGGCCCACCTGATTAGTTAATTTTTTCAATTCTCAGCAAGAATAATTTTTAAATTAGATCCCATCAAATGAACAGACCGGATCTTCATGAATTCTTCCACATGGTTCACTTCAGCGTGCATGAGCACTTGTGCAGATGGACGGCTGCGAATATCGTTCCACGTGGTCAAATAAACCTAAAAGGTCAGCAAGGGGAGCGGATTAGGTACGGCCGCGGCCTTACTATCTACAGTGCATCCTTGAGCTTGGAGCCCACCTTGATGCACGTGTAGTATATCCACCCCGTCCAATCATTTTTCAAGGTCATTTTACGGCGTGAGACAAAAAAAAAAAAAGAAGCAGATCCAAATCTAAGGTGGACAGAAGTTTTCAAGGTCATTTATGGGCCATAAAAGTTTTGGATCAAGACGATATTTGTTTTTCTTTTTATCTAGGTATGTGTTACCTTATCAATAGGTTCGAGGGAAAATAAACAATGCGGTGGGCTCTAAGGATTTTTTAATGGTGGGGCATTCAATCACTACTGCTTCCAATACTCTGGTCCACCTGAGATTTCATGCGCTTAGATTTTGGGCTCACGCCCTAAGATAATTTGTAAAAATGGATGGACCCGCGTGGATATACTAAAAATACATCAATGTGGGCCCCACAGTCAGGGCTGCACCGTGTTGGGTGGGGCCGCGTCCGCACCTAATCCGCTCCCTTTAGAAAGATATCGCCGCGAGATAAAGAGATTCCGCCTCGGTGGATACGGTACGGTCCTGACGCAGAGCGCCTCGAGGATTCTATCTCGACGATTTCAGGATCCTCCATCCAAAATGTGTCCGATGACTTCAACGGTTCTGATAATTCACATTCTGATGCATCAGCACCTACAGCTTGTCATTAAGAAAAGTGAATTTATAGGGGACCGATGTTCCGGTCATCCAAATCGTTGAGATTAAGATCCTAGACATGCAATCCATTGTTGTAGTTTTCTTTAAACCGTCTATTTCTTATCCATTGATCTAAGGGATAGGAACATTTTATATGGGGGAGATCTTCAGCGAATCCACCATCAAATCAATGGTCTCGATTACATGATCACGGGCCAGATTCGTACAGACTAGTGCATCAGGACTCTATATTCATCCCTCTCATAGCACTATAAGTTACAGTTTTCCTGGTAGCACGGTTACACAGTACAATTCATTGATCTAGACTGTTGATTAGGTCCAACGCACATTTAATGAGCTACTATTCCAACATCAGATTGATCTTGACAAATTTTAACCATTTAATCAATAGCCTTTAATATGGACGGTCGAGATCATCTAATAAAAATTGGTCTAATCTAGGATCTGGTCCATCTATTTGTTAGGCCTCATCATGGATTGCTTATGGTTCTAAAGAATCACTTTTGTAATTAGGAAATCATAATCATCGCATCCATGGCTTGAAAAATGTATGGCTATAGAAAATAAGGACAATTAATGATGAATTAGCCATCTGATCAGTGAAATTTTATGATGGTGATGCATGAAATGTTTTCTTCACCTATTGGATGGTTCAGATCAGTCGATTGAACTATTCATGTGAACTGGTGAAACTAGGAGCACTATAACTTAATAGTGGACCATTTCTCTACTAAAGAAAAAGAGACTCCTCAGGGCTCAGACCTCCCACACCATCCATCAAGTTCTTGTTGTGGGGTCCACCTTCTTTCTTCCTCCTTAAATCTCCATCCTTCCAACCTCATTTTCTCCAAAACCCTAATTCTACTGATGGCTTTCAATGCCATCTTCTCTACAGTCTTCCTTCTTCTCTTCTCTCTCTTTTCATTTGCCAACTCCATCTCTACACTCAACACACACTTCTCAGCTTCCATCCATCGCAATGAATTGAAATCACAGTCTCTTTCCATTGCAAATCAGCTCTACCAAACAAAGTACTTCACCCAAACGCTAGATCACTTCAATTACAATCCTCAGAGCTACCAAACATTCCAACAAAGATATCTCATCAACGATACCAGCTGGCGTGGCCCGGCGGAGAATTCACCGATCTTTGTCTACACCGGCAGCGAGGGCGACAGCGAGTTGTTCGCCCAGAATACTGGGTTCATGTTCGACACTGCGCCCCACTTTGGAGCGCTCCTGGTCTTCATTGAGGTAATCCAACGGCTGACATTCAATGTCCATAATTCGACAGCCTACTTTCGACCAAAAAAAAAAAAAAAAGTTGTGTTTATCTTTTCTTTTCTTTTTTATTGGGTGGACTAGTATTTAGACTGTGTTTTTTTCTGTGGTTGAAGAAAGTGGTTCCATGTGATTCACCGAGGTAATCTGACGACAGTGTGATTCAATGTCCATAATTCGACGGCTCATTTTCTACGAAAACATTTTTTTTTCCTTTTGTTGCGTGGTGAAGGATTAAGACTTTCGGGTTTCTGACGTAGAGGGAGAACCGCCTGATGAAGGGTGAAGATAGGCCACATTCCTATTATAAATGGACCGAAAAAAGATCCAGTAAAGGTAGCAGAAAATTCAGCAGATTTTGATTTTCTGTTGGTTTTCTGACGGCTTCCTGATGGTTCTAGGCTGTCGCGAATCGTCAGCCAGCTGATTTTCACTATCGATCTGTCCAATTTTGCTGAAATACCACTAGACAGCTTGGGCATAGTTTGGCCAGCCAGCCCCCAACTTTGACAGCAGACTTCCAACTTTGGCCAACCAATCGGTTGACAGGATGCACAAATTTGCGTGAATTTTCAAATTTATTTCCTAATTTGATTAGAACTTTTTCTATTTTCGTAGTTAGGATTTGCTTTGCGAAATTAGGGTTTTTTCGGGTTACTTTTCTTTATAAATTATTGCTTAAATTTGTTTATGTAATTTATTTGTTCATGGAATCGAGTTTTCACTTGTGGATTCAAGGAAGTTTGATTGAGGATTTTCAAAAGCTCCATTGATTTGGAGTATTTATCCATAAGAGAGACGTGGGTGATTTCTCTTTATAAAGGTACGAACAACAACCTCATAGATAGTGATCTAAGCGATCAACATTTATCAACAGTGGCTTTTAGAGAATTTGAACAGGAGAGATGACAAGTTATGTAAGAGCTGCAAGCTTCCCTTAACCGTGTAGTGGACGCTATAGAATTCCATATTTGTAATAGACAACTGATAACGCATGTTAATGAAGAGGAAGTGTCTGGTCTTGTCATCAGCAAATGCATGCATGCGGGAGCATGGTTTTGTGATCCAAATCGTTGATATGATGATTTGTAGAGTGGATAGGATATGTGTCGAAAAATCTAGCTGATTGAAAAATCCTAGCCCTTCAATATAGTGCAGTACAAATAGATGTTACAAGGAAAATACAATTGCAGTCCATATTCCATGAACAGGGTCAAATATCCAATTTTTCAGATCGATGCAGATCAACGGGTTGGATTACTAAAATATAGGTCACACATACATGGAATCCCACGGCTAAGTAGTCTATGCCTTTTATGAGGGTTATTGCCCAATAATTTCACATACCCATTGTCAAATTTTAAAAACCTGAACACTTACTTAGGCTGAGCCGACTAGACTCGATTTGAAAACTCAGATGAGTTTCTCAAAAATTCATACGAGTTTTCTGAGATTTTTAATGATATTAAGAAACTACAAATGATGTCAACTTTGTCACGTCCGACTCGAGTTTCAATGAGTTTTTTTGTATTGAGTTGAGTTGAATTTTCTCAATTTATGACCTAGTTTTCTGATTTTTTTTTTGTAATATTAGAAGTATAGTTAGTATATAAATAATTTCAAGTTTGCTGAGTTTTCCTCAAGTTGGGCCTCGACGCATTCCTTGCTTTGCTCGATTGTTCCCCTCAATCGCGGGCAGCTCCCTTCTTGCTTTATGCTTGGCTTGTGAAGCGCTGTGCTTGGGCATCTCTCCAAGAATCCCTACGCATCATCGCTTGCTTACATTTTTGTTTGTCCAACTAAAATTGTAGTCTTGCACATGTGCCCGTATGTGCATGCTCAGTGGTAGACGCTTTGCATTTCAACACGAAAGTCCTAGGTTTGAGTGCCCATGTGTGTGCATGGGTAGGTTGGTGGGTTAGGGCTCTCAATGGAGCGGGCCAGATCCGAGATCTGATTCACTCCGAATCTGTATAATGTGGATTTGGATCTTAAAATAGATCTGATTAATTAAATAGACCAGATTTAGATTCACGAAAATAGATCCAAATCCATTTATAGATTTTTAAACTTGGACCCAGATCCAACTGAATTTAATTCAGATCTGACTCATTGTCACCTTACTGTATATGCTATACCCATGCCAACCATCAGCTTTCCCGATTATTTTAGGTCACGTCTCAAACTTGAAATATGCCAATCTCAGGTCGACCATATCACGGTAAATAGTGGGATTTGTATCATTTTGCTACTAAATTAAATATATTATATTATATATTTTTTAAATTTGTGATGGGATGGATTTGGACCTAGATCCAACTCAAATCCAAAGGTTATATGGATTTTGGATCGAAAATGGATCTAGCTATTTATAAATGGATCGAACATGGTGATCACCTTTTGGATCTGAGTTGGATCCGAATCCGATCTGAATCTGTCTACAGATTTTCAAACTTGGAGCCGAATCCAACTAGATCCGATCCAGATCCAACCCATTGAGAGTCCTAGGGTGGGTGGAAAAAAAGAAGAAGAAAAAAAACGAGTTTTTCTCCGGTTTTGGTACTAGAATTTGGTCTATTTAATTTGACTTAGTGAGCCGAGTCTAGCTTTTACTGGTTATTAAATTATGGCCAATATGAATAACTTAACAAATGTTCTAAATGTGGTTTATTTGTTATTTATATTATTAATAATAATATTATCATTTTGTGAATGCAGCATAGGTTTTATGGGAAATCAATGCCATTTGGAGGGAAAGAGGAGGCCTATGCAAATGCAAGTACACTTGGGTATTTAAGTTCAACACAAGCTTTGGCTGATTATGCCACTTTGATAATTGATTTGAAGAAGAATTTAAGTGCACAAGGTTCTCCTGTTGTCGTCTTTGGAGGTTCCTATGGAGGAAGTATGATTTTCTTCTCTCTTTCTTTTCCAGCTTTATTTATTTATTTTAAAATTATTTTTAGAGGTTTCTAACTCCACACGTACTGTGGAAGGTATATCCACACACGGGCACATGTGTCATAATTTGATACATGTCGGCATTGCTTTATGGCACAATGACTCGAACTGACTCAACTGGTCAGGACTCAGTCGAGTTGGGAGTGACTCGTCCAAGTTAGATGAGTTGGGGCTATTAAAGGAGTGACTCAGTGGTATGGAACCGGATCTGACGTTTCGACTGAGTCTTAGATATTGATTTGGTCGATCCAACAATCCATGCATGTGTGAGATCTGATCTTTCTGTCTAGTGCACTGCACTGTTTAGATTTCACATACGTGTTTTATATCTCTATATCTGTACACACGTGTGAAATTAGCAAACCTCTTTTTTTTGTTTACGATTATTTTGGGGATTGAAATGGATGGTGGGCCATTGCAGTGTTGGCAGCATGGTTTAGATTGAAATACCCACATGTGGCCGTTGGGGCCCTTGCCTCTTCTGCTCCCATCCTCAATTTTGAAGGCATCACATCCCCATACAGCTTCAACGACATTATCACAAATGACTTCAAGGTCTCTCTCTCTCTCTCTCTCTCTCTCTCTCTCTCTCTCTCTCCAGCTGTGTGGGCCCACCTTGATGTGTGTGACCATGACACTCACATGTTTCACTCTACACGCAAAAGTCAGGTCAATAGTGGGCCACACCATAGGAAAATAATAAAAATCTGTTGAGTGCATTGTACAAAAACTTCAGGATCTCACCCCCAACTATGTGAATTATGTGATATGATAATGCAATAAACAAAATCAAATTATCGACCACACTAACATAAGAGATTTTTATGTGGAAAACCCCCAAATAGGTCAACACCACGGGTCTTCGTCCAGAGAAACAATCTATTATCAAGAAAACTATTTACAACCTTCGATCACAAGTACAACCTGCCTGGATCTAACCTTCTTCACCTATGCAGGGATAGATAAACAATAAAAAAGAATAGAAACCGACAGATCTCATCGAGCACGAGGACATGGAAGAGCGAAGACAACGATTGCACTATGAATCACCTTTACAAGCAAAGATCTCCTTGGAGGTGTAAACCTCTGAATTGGATACCCTAATTTCGGATTAGATCGAGAAGTTCATATATAGCTTTGTGCAAGAGTTCTAGCCGAAATAGGAAACCGCATATAGCAGTCCGCGCGCACCGCCAACTAGTTGCGGGCGACCAAAAACTGTCAAGAGATATTGTGAGAAGAAACGCCAGGGTGGTCTCCTGGGGCCCCAGACCAGTCGGACAACCGGTCTAAATGTACAACAAACTGTACAGCGTGCAGAGGTCTCCCAGGGTGAAATTCGACCGGTATGCTATGTCTGAGCGCATACAAACCATAGCATACATCAAACTTCCTACCGCCGAGGCATAGGGTATCTTTTATATCTCATCCACTTCTATCTTCATCTTGGGACACTGCTTGTTGCTCAATCTGAAGTGACCATCTAGTGGACAACTGACCGGCTTCGCTCCGTTCATATTGAACTTTTCTAAAACCTTTCCAACATACCGCTCTTATGACAACCATAGCTTTCTGCTGTTTCTGTCACATGTGATTTCCATTCCTAGAATCTTTCATATGGAAGGATAATTGAAAAACCTTTTGAAGCTCGGCTATACCTACCATGTCATTCCCAGTTAAGATCGAGTAAATCATCAACATAAACAAATAATATCATAATTCCCTGTAGGAAAGACCATATGAACAAGGATGGATCATGACCACTCTGTCGAAAGTATGCACCTGTTACAACCCCCCAACAACCATTTTGTTAGTCCCGAGCAAAATATGCGAAATATATTTCCAAATATCAAATTCCATCCTCTCTAAGAAGAATGAATTTTGTGCAACTCAAAGTATATGAGTGATGAAATTTAGAGATACCAACAAAGAGATGTTCGCTAGCCTAGATCTTAGAGTGACAAGAGGGCAATTAAACCAAGTTTCAAATCATTAAATAATCAACAGAATCAATCCAAGCATCAAGTTCCTAAGGTGCTTAGTGAATTCTGACTCACCAATCAATAAGGGTCTACTTTTCACCATAAAGTTAACAATGATAATTACCTCAAAGTAGTCATATCAACGCAAGCCTAAACCAAAACTTGACTTGCTGTTCAATGAGAGCTTTTAAAACTTTTGATAATTCTCTTCTCTCTCTCTCTCTCTTTTTTTTTTTTTTTCTCATCAACGGCTTTCACTCTAATCCTATTCTTTTTTGGTGGTCATATATATGTAGCCTTTTTTCGATACTCATCTTTTTCATTTTTTTTTCTTCTTTTCCCATTACTTTTTTTTTTCTTCAATGCTTCTCTTGAACATGATGAACAAGCTTCCCTAATGAATCTGAATCCATAAGTAGAAGGACCACCTCTTTGATAAGCCAACAATGTAAACCTTCCCTAGTGGATCTGAATCCTTAAGTGGAAGGAGATCTCTTGGATAGTGATGTAGGATAAGCAAAGGTAATAAAGGGTCAGGATTGCACAGATTTAAGCTAGAAGAATTTGAATTGGGCAAAAATCAACATTATCATGCACAATAACTTACGATGACCAATATTTTACAATTGCTATCAATTTCAACCTCAACGTCTTGTCAAGCAAACTTTAGGTTGTTGGAAGCTTACCATTGGAGGGATATTCAAAATAGGATTTAGGTTAGAGTTTACTATTTTTAGTAAGTTTTTTATTTTATTTTTAAGGGTACTATCGTAGTCCAAATTATTTATTTTAGTCATCAATAATTGTTTTGGTAAGATTAGACATTTTTTACTAATTTTAGTAATTTTTAATATTTTTTAAGAGTACCATTTCAAATCAAACCAAGGCTTGGGAATTTTTTTTCTTATATAATCACATGAGATTCGTTGTATGCAACACACTTCCATGAATGATATCAATTTATATATATATATATATATATATATATATATATATATATATATATATATATATATATATATATATATATATCTCTCTTTGTGAATTAAAGGGCTATTTTATGAGAAGAAGGGCAATCTCTTCTCTTTATCTACACAACTGCTATGTTAGATAGGCCATTGCTCAAAATCCAGATTACTTTCCCACTTTTGGATAGGCAACAATGTCCATTAATTGAACAATCAAACAATCATGGCCTTAAATTGCATGGACCATCTGATCGATGAATGGATTAGACTATGTTCTACATGGTTCAACCATCAAATCAACATGGGTTTTGTTCAATGGACTATCAAGGAGATGACCCTTCTAGATAGGCAACAATAAATTATGTAACTAGCATATTTGGACCATCAATTTTAGTGAACATTGATTGGATGGTTTGAATAGTCCAATATTGAATGATCCTAAATGACTAAAATAGAAAGTTAATAAAAATCTATTCCAAAGTATAGATTTAGTAAGGACAACTTGTTGGGATGGAGCCTGATCATCAAAGGTGTATTGCTCATCTAGCCTTCACTTGAACTCATTGAGCTCATTGGGGGTTGAGAGGGGTAGCACCCCTTTGCTTGGGTGTCCAGTGACGTAGCCCCCAGTCTGTAAGGCAATTTCATAATTTCACATGAAATTTTATGTAAACTCTAGTTCGTTTGGAGTAATATATATTCTATCATGTGTGTGTGTGTGTGTGTGCGTGTGTGTGTGTGTGTGTGTGTGTGTGTGTGTGTGAGAGAGAGAGAGAGAGAGAGAGTTATCATTGTATTGAGAGTTGATTCTTCGTATTTTACCTTTGAGCATAGTAGATTGACGTGAATAGGCGAAAGAGAACCACGTATATGTATGTGCTATAATTTGTCTTTTTTTCTACTTTCTTTTGACTTCGATATTATTGTATGTCTGGTCAATAAGTGATCTTTCTCCCAACACAACCGAACCATACAATCTGCCAAATCAACAATACTTCTTTTTTTTCAAATTTATGAATGGACTAATTTCTTGGATCCAGACACTCATTAATGTATGTTAGAGTTGTGATTGGGTTGGTTGAGTTCTCAAGAGAACCCAACTAGCAAGCTAAACTGACCCAAATTCCAACCCAAGGTGCCTACTCAAACTTTAACCCAAATTTCTTCACACTCAGCCCTAATTCAAGCCAACTCAATTCAAATACATTTGATTATTCATAACCCAAACCAAAATGGCCCAACCCAAATTTTGAACCCAACCTGATTTCAAATTGGGTTAGAGTTTTCTAAACCTAACTTGACCCAACCCCACCCGAACTCGGGTTGTGTTGGTTGGGTCCCAACCCAAATTGCAGCCCTAGTGACGATGAACAAAACACACATATTTATGCATGCATGACCCCCCACAACGAAATGACAAAAAAAAAAAAAAAAGATACATGCCCATTGTGTAGAATTATTTATTTATCTATTTTTTAATAATATCAGAGCGAGAGTGAGAACTGTTATAGGGTGATCAAAGGGTCATGGAAGCAGATTGAGGATATTGCCAGACAGCCAGGCGGGCTCGAACAGCTCCGAAAGTCCTTTAAAATATGCAAGTAAATGCCTAACTTTACTATGGCCCTAATCAGGTAGAAGAATTATACATTTTCTATGGTTTAAATCTCTTTCTTGGTGACAGGAACTATATTAGCGCAATTTCTCTAGAGAGTTGGCTTAGAAAGGCATATGTTTACTCAGCCATGATGGATTATCCAACTCCATCCAACTTTTTGAACCCTTTGCCAGCTTATCCAGTGAAACAGGTACAACTCATGCTACATGTATATCAATTATTTTTTGTTTTTTGCCTTTTGTTTTTTGTTTTTTTTTTTCTCTAAAGGCGTGTTTGGTTGCACCAAATATCATGATATTTCATTATTAATTAGTCTAATTTAGTGTAAATTTTCAACAAAAATAAAAGAAAAATTTGCAAGCCAAACGCGCCCAATAAGAGCAAATGGACCCACATTATTAGATAGTAATATAGAAAATGGCACATAACCACATACCGGAATTACAGAGGCTTTGAAAACTGTTTAGTACTTTAGAAAGTACTCCCTTCACTTCTCTATTTGGTAGGACCTCAGTTCGCCACATGGAAAGTTCTAATTAGATCCACCCCGTCCATCAGATATGCCACCACATTTTGACTGGTGGAACCAAATGATCAGTCCAATGCAAATGACTCGATGGGGCACAACACGTGGAACAGTGTAAAATCATGCCTGAAACCTCTAAATTCACGTGGTGTGGCCCACATGAGTCTTGGAATATCTTGATTTTCAGGACATCCATTCATCCTGTTATGATCCATCAGATGAGTGGACTGGCTAGAATATACACATCACAAATGGACACAAAACCCAACTGATTCCTATAGTGTAGCCCACCTGACCGTTGAATCGGCCTCATTGTTGGGCCCTCGTCCAAACACAGGGTGGAACACTTGATGAACGGGGTGGATCTCGTCCACATGAATTTTTTGAACCGTCGATTCATCTTTCATGCTGCAGATGTGCAGGGCAATCGACGAAGCAACGGCTGCAGATGACACATTTAGAGGATTGTACGGTGCAGCGAACATCTACTATAACTCTACAGGGAATGCCACGTGTTTCGATCTCAACGACGACTCAGATCCGCATGGGCTTGGTGGATGGTTATGGCAGGTGCGCCTTTTTGTAACTTCTCCTGTCGTTTTTTGTTAATATTTAAACAGACAAGCATCCCTGCATATCTGCAAGTGGGGCCCATTTTGAGGTTATCTAGAGCATTGGTATCCGTGTCCCCATCTCAGATGGACCATGTCCTGGAAACATCCGTTATCAAATGACCGTAACCATAGATTCGTTATCAGACGATCGTAACCATTGAATTCGTTTGACGGTCCACAAATATAGAAAGACCCCAATATTGGATTCTGGAATATGGACCATTCGCTGTGTTTCTGAACAAATCAACGGTATGGATCAATTTAGGGCATTATCGAAAATGAATCAGTCCGAGTCACTGAGTCTTTATTTCACTAGCTGTTTATTTCTACTTGTGACGGTCACGATTTTCATGAACCCATGCAGGCTTGTACGGAGATGATTCTGCAACGAATGGAACAAAATGAGAGCATATTTCCACCGTCGATGTACAATACATTGATAGGGAAAAGTATTGTGAAGCCTACTTGGAATAACACCAGGCCCAACTGGATCACCACAGAATTCGGTGGCCACGTAAGTGTCTCTAAATCTTGTGGCTTGTGATGCAATACTAAAAATGCTTGCATAGTCAAGAATTTCCAAATGGTCCGTATGGTCCATTGAATTTCCTGGCATGGCCCACCATAATCGGGCTCTGGGCACATGCCAGGATTCTGAACCCAATGAATAAACAGACAGACCTTCTCATAGCTTTGAATCAGCTGTACACGAGTTGACCCGAGGTTTGCCCTGTTTTTTTGATTATTAGCCCTCGTTCAATGACCACCTTGGATCATGT
Source organism: Liriodendron chinense (assembly GCA_003013855.2). Classification (NCBI taxonomy): domain Eukaryota; kingdom Viridiplantae; phylum Streptophyta; class Magnoliopsida; order Magnoliales; family Magnoliaceae; genus Liriodendron; species Liriodendron chinense. Next base: position 1,064,521 of record PVNU02002456.1, read on the forward strand.
TCAGATCAGCAGTTAACTTGGTATGGTGTCCTTTGTGATCACTATTACTGTGGGTGAAAACTTTGAAAGGATTCCGGATGGCATTACAAATAGTCGGTAGGTTGTACAAGTATTCTAGTTTGTTTTTTTCTTTTTTCTTTGTTCAAAGTTGAACTAATTTACGAAAACACCCGGGATTGGGCCTAGGTAACGAGTTCACCATCTGATTCACTTCTATCGGACGAAGTTGTGATTCCAGCACCAATTTCAGAATGTGCTCGGTTCGATCGAGCCAATCGAGCGAGCTCGGTCGAACTAAGTTTCCAACCTAAGCTTGGTTCGGTTAGGTAAAACGGTTCAAACTTTCCTAAAAGCTCGGCTCGAGTTCGGTTGGGTTCGAGCCAAGTTGAGTCGAACTTCAAGCCGAGTTGAACCAACTTACTAATCTTGAGCTGAAGTGATCGACTTTTACATACAACAATTCAGGTTTCTCTCGTTTCCTTTACCCTTCACTTTGAGTGATAATTTTCGTAGGGGGACAGGGTCATGGCTTAGCTGACTTTGGGCAGGTTTTAAATAATCAGGTAGCTTGGCTGGGCTTAAATTTTTATTTTCCAAACTCAACCGGTGCCTAAGCTCTAGAATTAGTAAAAACTCATACTCGAGCTCCACACCGACTCAACTCAGGTGGCATACCATTGAGAAATGAAAAATCGTGTTTAAGCCTGGACATTGGATTCGAAATGGCACTGTGCGTTGTTGATTATGAATAGAGCATGACTCGACAATTAGGCCAACTCCACTGAGTCAACTAACTTCACAATGGGTTAAGTTGTTTTTTTCGTTTTGTAATTGACAGAATATCTTCTCAAGTGGTCTTGGAAGCGGGTTGGCAGCAACATTATCTCTTCCAATGGCTTAAGGGACCCTTGGAGCGGCGGAGGGTACAAATCAACGGCTCTCATCACACCTGTCCATTGTTTTAAAATATAAGCCCATATGTATATGGAAATACCACTGGGATTTTGGGGTGGATGGATTAAAGAGGTCATTCGTGGTGCAAGTGCAAAACCCAGCAGTCGTGTGTGAGATCCAGACCATTCATTAGGTGGGCCCCACCATGATCATGCATTTGCTCCTCAAAGTAGGCTACCCACCCACTTGCTTGACAAAAATCAACCACGTTCTATGTTCATGCACACGTGTGGTCAGCTTGATGTGGCCAAGGCCAGGGAATGTTGTTGGGGCGCACGCCTGATAAACGGCTGGGATTTCTCACACGTTTACCAACCACATTTTCTCATTTAAACATCTTTTCTACACTAGCATTAATTATAGGTTCCTCATGCGCCAGTTTGTATATTCAAGGCCCATGGTTTGGGCATCCCAACCGTTGATCTGAAGGGACCCATTAGTGTGAGTGATGCCATGATAAAGCCCCATATTAAACGATTACAACCCTTGAATCAGTGGCCTAAAAATAAACAGGTTAGGACAAAAATAGAGAAGGTCCAAATAAAAATCATAGATTGGATGGACAGAATCATCCAACCATCCTCTATCCACTGTGGGGCGAATCATATCAACGGCCTAGATCACGGAACCGTGGGCCCCACTTTAACAAATGGATACAAATTTACAAATCCTCCTTTCTACCTTCGTTTACCAAATAATACTCTCTCACCTCTACTTGTCAGGGTATTGAAAAGCATATCAAAGAGCATCGTGGCCATAGTTGCAAGAGAAGGTTAGCAAATCAACGGTCTCTATTCTCTAGAGTCGAAGTGGGTCCATCTAGGCCGGACCGAAGCATGTCAAATCCCAGATTGGATTCTAAGCCCAAGTCCAGCCAGACCGTAACTGGGCCTAGCCGAGTCCATTATACAAATGCTCTGCCCACCACTCTTAAATTACAATGGGGTGGGCCTTTGTAGAGATGTTAGCCCAATTACGTCCCATTGATTTTTGAGGTCCAAAACTCCATCGGATCCAACCCATGGGCCTCTTGCTAAGCCCGAACGGCTGGGATCGCACACATGTCTGAAGTTAATGGTTCGTTACAGGCACTTTGATCGGTGACATGGTTGGCCCACCTGCCCTACTGAGACAGGACATGAAATCCAAGCCGCACATCTCGATGGTCCCGCTGGATCAGACTCAACCAAGTCTATCCAAGTTGCTGAGTCTTTCGACCATGCTCACGGCACCCAACTGGATCACACCCAACCAAGTCTGAGTTGACTCGGACGAGTCGGCAATTGTCCTAAAATGCATTTCAAAATGGGACTTTAGAATTGGGATTCCCGCCCGTGACCATGGACGGTGGAGATTAGTGTCCCACCAACTCATTGTGCACACTTACATGTACAATTTTTCTCCAATTGTTTATTAATACTGATTAAGAACCATATTTTCTTGATGAACGGTGATTATTTGCAGGGGCCCACCATGTGGACCTGAGATTCTCGAGCAAAGAAGATCCTGAGTGGCTTCAACGTGTGAGGAGGAAAGAGATCAACATCATAACAAGGTGGCTGAAGCAATATTACAATGACATGGCCAATCCCTCTCTCTAGATTCTTCTCATCCCTTCTGTTACATGCACCTCCATATAGCCTCGCACATGCCAACCTGGCAAGCGTGTGACATCTGAGCCACTCATCAGGTGGGACCAACCATGTGAATAACATGGAAAAAAAATCAGGCCGTCAATTCATTGGGTGTTCTGCACGTGTGCCAAATTTTTTGAATGGTCCACATTCAAGGTACTTGTACTGCCCACCTGATTAATGGGTCATCCTGATTTTTTGGCCATGTCATCTGTAACAGTTACCCTACTCATTGGATGGCTCGGATGACACATATACACAAGGTTGGCACGTGGGTAGATTGCAAATTCCCCGTCTAATTGGTGGGCCATTTCTATCATAAATGCAATGAATAAGGTTATAGATTATTTTGTCAAAATAATAGATGGTACACATCAGTAACATTTTCCAGTCTACTATAGAAGTAGATTGCTGTAAAGCCATCTGTCCGCAACACACGTGGTGCTTGGTGATGTATTTAATAAGGACCGTTCATCTAGTTTTGGTGCAGTATTGATGGGATTTTTATTTTCATTTTCTTGCAAAATAAACATCCATTGGATTACCCTAGCCATGTGATGAGTGCCATTATAAGCAACACTAGTTGCTAACAGTTAACTGTTATCCGGGTTGGTTGATATGCCACAGCCTCGCCAGTCAGGTTTCAGGTTCGAGACACGCTAACCCTGTCACCGGGCGGATTGGAACAATATACAACTCTTTATAAGATTTCAATAACTTTGACTCTCTCCCTCCTTATCATTATCAAATTTCTTCTTCTTCTTTTTCTTTTTCTTCTTTTCTTCTTTTATCTTTTATTTTTTAGTTAGTATACACACCTGCAATGTTAGCCAACCTCTCGCTTGAGAATCGATACCAATACCTCAATGTTGAAACGAGGCTATCTTCACGCAGGCTACCACTTAACCTATGGATCATATGATTGTCTTTCGGTTGTCATGTGTTGATTATTAGGTTCGCCATATAGACAAAATATCCGCTGCTATCAACATGGGATAACATGCAACAAACACATATCACAACGAAGTAAACCTCATTAGTCAAATATTTGGATGTGGATTATGTCCAGTAGAGTGCTAACACGCCCAATTCAACCTCAATAAAAATGTGTCATATGAACGTGTATAGGCATAGGACCCACAATGAAAGGGCAAAATTTTTATTTTATGAAAAGAATTTTATTTTTCATCATAAGTCCCACACATGACATATGAACATGGTGCTTTTTCATTGGCATTGGATAGGTTGCGTCCAACAAACGCAATCAACATTCCTAATACTCATTGCAACACACAAATGATATGAGAAGGCATGGGGCATGGGGGAGGCCCTACCATGATGTGGTTCTAAAACCCACTCTGACCATCAGATGTGTGACCTCATGTTAGGCCCATGGCCTAAAAACCAGGCAAATGTGTGACTCAAGTGAGTCATCCCAAAGTTGGGAAGGGGACACCCACCCTTGTTTTATATGGGGCCACAATAGGGCTGTAAATGGGTTAGTGGACCCGATGGGGTACCCGGACCCAACCCATTTAGACCCGACTCAGACCCGACCCATTTGTTAAATGGTACTGGTCTGGGTCTAAGAACAGACCCAATTACTAAACGGGTCTAGGTCTGGTTTCCTTTATATTAGGCCTGACCCGACCCGACCCGACCCGACCCAAACCCATTTAGTAAGTGGGCAGGTTTGGTCTATGTCTCAAAGGACCCATCGGGCCCAAACTCGTCCAGACCCGGTTTTAAGCCTTGTAAAATGCTTGCAAACTTGATCCAGACCCGGACCCATTAGACCCGACCCATTTATAAATGGGTCTGGGTGGATCTCCCTCTACCAGACTCGGACTCATTTATAAATGGGTCTGATAGGTTGACTCGGACCCGACCCGGACCCGCCCATTTAGTAAAAGGGTCTGGGTCTAAAATTTGGACCCAAACCCGTTTAGTAAATGGGCGGGTCTGGTTTTAGTTAAGCCCGCTCCGAACCCAACCATTTACAGCCCTAGGCCACAATGATCATATGCATTTGAAAAATCTCCTATAACCATTAGATGCATCATCTCACATTAAGCCAAGGACCAAAAAATAAGGCTTACCCACTATTCAGGTGGGTGACAACAAAGGAAACATTTGGGAGAGAGATGTATTTTTTATAAGGCCCACCATGATTAGTACATGAAAAATACTTCAACCATTAGATTTCACACCAAATTTATGTCTGCGGCTCAAAAATAGGCCCATCTATTATTAAAGTGGGACAATATTTTAGTTTCATAATATTATTTAAAAAAGAAGAAGAAGAAAAGACTATAGTTCAAAACTCGGAGGCTCAACTTGAAAATTAGCTGAGTCAACTTGACTCAATGAGATTTCGAGCCGAGTTAATTGAAAACTCGCTTTGGAGCTTGACTCAGTTGAGACTCGACAAGACTCATTGAGTCGACTAGTAAACTCTGTCAACTGAACACGATTCAAGATGATACAACCGAGTCTCTCGCCCAACCAGCTGTTTTTAGGTAAAATACAGCGAATGCAGACACATCAAAAGTCGAACAGATGGCCTCGATCTATAGTGCCCAAACCTACCCCAGCATGCCAAGCAATCTAACTATGTCCAATCTTGGGATCTTTTTTGACGCATCCATTTAATAATCTATGTTTAATTATTGATATACCGAGTCTGGTAAAGACACGATTGATATACCGAGTCAACCCGACCCAGTTGGACAACAACATCATGTATCAAGCTGAACACAAAGAATGTGATTCTTGAGTACGTCTTAAGTATGGCCCATCAAGCGAATGGAGTCGAAGGGTTTAGGCGTCAACTGTGAGATTGAATGGACGGTCAGGATCATTTCCCATGAAGAACTTTTGCCCATGCCCAATAAAAGATTAATAACCAATATCTTGAAACACTTAAGTAGTGTCAATTACACAACAAGAAAGAGTTACACAAGAGAAATTCAGGTACTATACATAAACATGTAGACAGAAATCTCAAAAATACCCTTCAGTCCTTCCCTTGAAACCAATCTGCCCGAATGTAAGGCAGACGAACAGCCCAAAATGCCATGTGACCAGCCACAGCCTAATTTAAAAAATAAATAATAAATAAAATTAGTAGTAAGAAAATAAGAAAGAAGACTAAAAATGGATTAATATGACTGTCCACATAATGGGCCTTATTTGGATTGTCCATCGTCCAAAATTCGCTCCCATCGGAAGGTTGTAACGATCCAATTAGTGGGTCTGTTAGCCAGCTCCTGATCATAGATGGGATCATTTTTCAGAGCATTATTGGGCCATGGACAATCCAATGGGGGCCCACTTGGTGGATTGTCCATGTTATGGGCCATGTGATCACACATAGACTAATACCCAAAAATTCGATTAAAAAAACAGTGTCATAAATAAGAAAGAAGACTAAAAATGGATTAATTTAGGCTGTCCAGATAATCAGACCTATTTTCGATTGTCTGTGGTCCAAAAATCGCTCTGATTGGAAATTCAGATGGCTCTTGTTCATATAATGGGATCATTTATCAGATAATTATTGGGCCATGGGCAATCGAATGTCGTGCTCACTTTGTGGATCATCCACATGATGGGCATCGAGACCTGTATTGTGGACCATTCACCTTGTCTAAATAATCGACCTCGATCGATCTTGTACTCACCAAAAATCAGATGTGAGAGCAGGGCCAGTGGGCCAGTGAGCAAGCTCGTTTCCAATGCTGCCGAAGAAGAGGCCCGTCAAACTGTTACCGTTGATCACCGGTATGCTCGATGGGGCGATCCAACCAATCAGACCGAACCCGATCACGTTAAAATCTCTGCGAAGCCAATCTCTCTCGAAGCTAATAACAATGGAAATATAAGTATAATTAAGGAACATAAAACGGATGTGATTAACTGAGATAAGCATGATTTTGTTGATAATTACCAGGTAAACCTTCCACCTGAAGCTAGGGCTTGTTTCAGAGGGTTTCTTGCAGCTACTGGAGATTTTACAAAGCCTGAGATTTCATGGAAAGATTAGTGTATTAGAGCATTGAAATACTTTCTTTGAGAAAAACTTTGATACTCTGGCAGGGTGTGATAGATGATACACAGTTACTTAGAAATTACTCAAAAACCTCAATTGTACACATATATAAGTTAAATTAAACTGTCCAATTAGATCACTAATTTATCCTTACTTATTAGATAGCTTTACTTCTGATCCAGCGCAATTATATGCAGGCTGAAGTGGGCCCAGTTATGATCACATGGGAGCATTGGATTGGGGGGGGTCCACCATGGATGACATATGTTTCTAATTTTACCTTCATCAGATGATCATAGCCATTCAAATAAGGGCAAACATCATCAATTTTGCATGTCCTCAATTGTATGGATGTGATCAATCATGGTTAATTAAGAACTTAGGCTTGAACCCTGGGCTGGGTTAAAGGAGGAGGATTGATGTTACACAATGTTCTAAATACTGGTTTCAGAGTGGGACCTGCCCAAAACCATTTGCCAAACAATCAAAAGACCTATTGTTTTGAATTTTGCAATAGGATTTGATAGAATGCAGTGGCTAGAGATCTAGGCCACTCATCAAGTGGGGCACATTATGATCATGATCTCTATAAAGATTTATAGGAGATCTTAATTAATATATTTATAGTATCCATTCATATTCATCTAAATATACCCATCTATGCTATCTATAGTAGTATATATACAAGTTTGATAGAATGGAGGGGCTGGAAATCCAGGCCATTCATCAAGTGGGGTACATTGGGACCATTCTCACTGCAGAGTTTTGTAGGAGATCTTAACAAATATACATGCACCCATCCATATCCCACCAAAATATCTATTTATCACTCTACAATTACACATATATAATGTGATAGATGTGAGGGTAAGAGATCCAGACCATTTATCAAGTGAGGTACATTGCGACCATGTTCTATATAGAGATTTGTAGGAGATCTTAACAAATATACATATATATATCCGACCCGTATGTTATTTGATGCTGATAACGAGGCCCGGCATGGGACCCACATAAGTAAGGCTGATGACCCAAATAGCTGGATAGGTGCAGTGTGGGAATACTAGTACCAAATTACAAAAAATTACAATCCAAGGGGTGGGGAAATTTGGGAAGAGTAGTAGTGAATTGCAATGTTAGAGTGTAATGAATAGGTGCAATTTGGGAAGAAGTGGTAAAAATGTATACATACTGGATGTAAGACGTGGCTTCTGAGAGGTGTAAGATGGGAAGAGAGTGGAAGTTCCCAAGCCTGCTACATTCGCCATGCTTGCCATTGCTGCTTTCTTCTCTCTCTCTCTCTCTCTCTCTCCTTTGCTTACACTCTCTCTCTCTCTCACTTATGAATTCTTAGAGTGTTAGTCTCTGTGATGGAGATTTTGTATGGTGGATTTCATGGATGGAGTTTTGGAGGTGGATCAATGGGATTTTGACACGTGGAGATATGTGGATAAGCCATCCTCTCCTTTTCATTGTTATGATTTTTATTTTTTGACTTGGTACAATCTAGTGGACTCGAATTTCCTACAACAGTGCAACAAAATTCTGTGGGCCCACCATGATGTGTGTGTGGCATCCGTTCAGTTCATCATTTGTGCCAGCTCATGTTAGGACATGATCTGACAATCAAGTGGGCCGCACCATAGAGAGCTGCCCAACATTGAAACATTCCTGAGCCCACTGTGATGTGTGTGTGAGATATCTGCTACATCCATCATTTGTCCCAACCCATGTTAGGACTTGATCCTGAAAATCAGGCCGATCCAAAATTCAGGTGGGCCACATAGCAGGGAACAGTGGGGATTGGGATGTCCACCATTGAAATTTTTCTGTTCCATCCAACCCGTTCGAAAGGTGTGTCTCTTGGGAGCAGATTAGGTGAGACCCCTGATTGTGAGGCCTACTTTGATGTATGTGACTACATCCACGCCGTCCATTCTAGATGGAACAGGAAACCGTGGTATTTGACCATTAAAAACTTCTTGTGGGCCACGAAAGCTTTGGATCAAGATGATATTTTTGTGGTCTCTTCATTTAGGTGTTTGTGACATTATCAACAGGTTGGATGGAAAATAAACATTCTGGTGGAATCCATGAAGTTTTTAATGATGAGGATTCATGATTACTGTGTTGTGGTCAACCTAAAATTTTTGTGAGCTTCAATTTAATGGTGAGGATTCAATCCCACAGAGCCTTTTGTTTTACCAACCTGGCACCTGTGATTTGAATACATATCGAAGAAATGAATATGTGGAGACTGGATCGGACGTCTGGGTTTTCGCACCATGGGCCCCAGTGTAAAGGCCCATAGGTGAAAGTGGAAGGCTAGCGAGCATGCCAGCGAATTTCATAGTGACTCAGCTGGATTTGGCTGTGTCAAGTTGACTCTGCTGAGTTACTAGTCAAGTTACCAAGTTTTAGAACTATGGTAGGGCCCAATTCACGTCCAGTCATATGACTCGGATTTGAGTGTCAGTAGGGTACTGGTTAAAAGACATGGCGACTCAGACCGACTTGTCCGATCTTGAGTTGAGTTGGGACTCACCCAAGTCAACTGACTCAGGGTATCAAACCGGATTGGGTCCTATGAATCCAGATGAGTAGACACATCAGACTCAGTACCCCTCTGGTTCGAAAAGGAAACGTTGTAGAGGAAGTGTAGGATATGGGCTGGCACTGGGCCATTGAATGGATCTTGGCCAAGAAATATTCTCGACCGTGCAATCCTAGCATATCAATGCTAATATATGGTCAACTAGAGAAAATGAAAAGATTTTTGGGGCATGATCCATTCATGATGTGGCCCACCTAGTCAAGGGACCAGATCGATGGATGGTGGACCACACTTGTACAAAATTTAACATTCTTGGTCCATAGATTATACAATCGGCAATTATATTGGGTCATGAGAAGGTAATTGGATGACATAGGAATGATGACAATGGCCCACCAATTCCTAGAATCATGGGCCCACAAGCTTTGGGTTGCCTCATTCGGCTATTAGAACAGGCCCAAGAAATAATTGGGCCAGGAGCAGGCCTTGGCCTTTCCTCAAGGCTCAAATGGTCCAGCCCGCCGGTCCAACTCGATAAAAAATGTAGGGTTTAAGTGCATGGATAGTGGGCCTGATCAGTCTTCGGCTGAGATCCACAGCAAGGTGCATTGGGCCCATATCATTTCACTAAAAGGGCTTGATAATCACTAAAAGGACCTTTCGTTAGCATGGATTGGGGGGATTGGAGGATGTTGAAGTGGATTCTAGATCTAGCTATCATTTGATAACATGGATTGGAAGGTATTTGGAGTTCACATAAATTTCAGATACTTGATTTTGTTGTATTTAGATTGTCAATCTCCTTCCATTTTTCTCATTTTTAGAGGAAGGAGAGTCGTACACTATAATATAGGTGTGGCTAGGTTACTAATCCATTATACACATGGCCCCTTATGATATTCCAAAACAATCAGTTTACCTGAGCAACCAAAACATTAGTCATGCTTATTATAATTAACAGGTTAAAAAATGTTAGTTAGTTATTAGGTTGTGCTCCTATGCTTGTGTATCATCCAAGGCTTGGAATTTCTTCATTTTTTTTCTTCATTTTTTTTCCTAGTATATATTTTAATGAGCTTAGTTACAGTCATTCTGTCAAGCAAGATATTAGAGTTGATTTAATAATCAAATCCAAACTCGTGTGAATATACTACATAATTTCAACACATTGCTATTTTTAGATTTTGGGGCATTTCAAATCGCAAATGCCAAATGCGGTTGAAGGATTTAGAATCACCATTGTTTTGAAATCACCTTGATTTAAAATTTAAGTATTTAAAATACCAGCTCCAAAACGGGCCTTGAGGGGTCATTTTGGTAATGTGGATTTGAGTGTATTTGGAAGCCAAAAGTCATTGGGTAGCATAAACTCAAGAGTATTTGGAGTTGAAGGTATTTGAAATACACATTTTTATTATATTTGAAAACTCTTCCTTCTATTGTGATTGAGAATTGAATGCCTTATTTTGCTCCTTTAGAGCTATAACAAAGTTGTTGTTGGACTATTAATCTATTGTAAACGTGACATTGATTCTATAGAAGAAGAAAAAATCAAATTATCAATTGCATTATCAAAATTACATAAATAGAATGATCCAAATAGTCCAAACAATTAATATGTAAATTGATAGTTTAAAAAAATTGACAAGTCGCTCATGTGTGATCTTATGCTTGTGGCCTACCTGAAGCTTGAAATTTCATCATTTTTTGCCAAAGTATATGTTTAAATGGAATTTGTTACAATCATTCTGCCAAATATCACATATGTACACTAATTCAGGATATCAAAGTTGATTTAGTAATGAAATTCAAATTCCTATAAATATAATACAAAAATTTTGTGCATTCCTATATTTGGGATTCTAATGCATACCGAATAGAAAGCTGCCAAACACAATTGAGGATTCAAAATCGCCTGCCTCAAATTGGATGGATCTATTCCTAAAGCTCATGATTACTGTGTAATCTAAATAATGGAATAAACAAATCGTCTATGCATTAATAATAGAAATTCTACACTGTAATCTTAAACGCGTACCTTATAGGAAAAACATTCTTAATGCCACAACATCGTTGAGAGGATACTTGATCTTCTGTACCTTACATCTTTAGGAAAATCTCTCAATGGGATTAGAGTTTTCTGTCTGTGGGTTAGGAGACCAAAACAAGTATTTATAGAAAAGATGCCCGAAGAAGCTTACTCATCACACTCCTCCCCTCTAGAGTCTCCACACCGTAGGTTTCCATATCCATCCTAATAACCACATATAAGGACCACGGGTTAAGCTTCCCGCGTCAAACGTATATGTAAGATCACAACTATAGTGGGGTCCATTGAATCACTCAATTTTGTGGGTTAGGAGACCAAGACAAGTATTTATAGAAAAGATGCCCGAAGAAGCTTACTCATCACACTCCTCCCCTCTAGGGTCTCCACACCGTAGGTTTCCATATCCATCCTAATAACCGCATATAAGGATCACGGGTTAAGCTTCCCGCGTCAAACTTATATGTAATGATCACAACCATAGTAAGTTCCACTGAATCACTCAATTTTAATAATCTATCGATTAGATCAAAACCAATCATCATGTGTGGCCCACCTAATAGGAGTCTTACATACTGCCCATTAACTAATGCAAATGAGAAACTCATCCAAGAAAATGCATTTTTAGAGCTGTACACGAGTCGAGCCAGCTCGATTAGCTCGCTCTATTCAGCTCGGAACAACTCGATTCGGCTCGCTCGATTCGACTCGATTTAATATATATTAATTATATCTTTAAAAAATAATAAAATCCCTATTCATTTTCCTCTCTCAGTCTCTCTATTCCTCTACCTGAGCTAAGGGACCACTGCCCTAAACCCTACCTTGCCCGAGTGCCCCCACCCACCCAGCCCTTGTCCAGCTGTCAAGTCCAGTCGTCTCTCTCTCTCTCTCTCTCTCTCTCTCTCTCTCCTGGCCACATTGACCGAGTGGGCCTCGTTCTACCGTCCGTTCAACCACATTGAAGGAGCGAGCCACCGTCCTTTCAAATCTCTCGTCCGTCCGGCTACCAGGGACCGTCCAACTTCCAACAGCCCCATCACGCTAGGCACCGTCCGACCTCCAACCGAGTTCCCCAATCCAATGGTCAAGATATGAAACTTTTATATATATATATATATATATATATATATATATATATATATATATATATATATATATATATATATATATATATATTTCCAAGCTCGACCCTCAACTCGAATTTAGCTTGAAAAGCTTAAGCTCAAACTAGTTTGATTTTGCTCGAAAGCTCTGTGGAGCCTAGCTCGAACATGAAATTCCAGCTTGATGGCCAAGTCGAGCCGAACACAAGCCAAGGTGGTCATTGGTCGAGCCTAGCTCGAACATGGCTGAGCTCAGCTCGACTCGGCTCATGTATAGCTCTAGGTTGTGATCCTATGCTTGTGTCTCATCGAAGGCTTGGAACTTCATCATTTTTTGCCAAGTATATATTTTAATGAGCTTATTACAATCATTCTGTCAAGCATCACATATGCACACTAATTAGGGATATTAAAGTTGATTTAATAATCGAATCTAAACTATTGTGAATAGTACCACATAATTTCAATGCATTGCTATTTGAGCCATTTCGAATGGCAACTACCAAATGCGATCAAAGGATTTGGATTCATCATTGTTTCGAAATCACCTTAATTTAATATTCAAGTATTTAAAATACAAGCTCCTAAATGGGGCTTAAGGGGTCATTTTGGCAACGTGGATTTGAGTGTATTTGGAAGCCAAAAGTCATTGGGTAGCATAGACTTAAGGGTATTTAGAGTTTCAGGTATTTGAAATACATATTTTTATTATATTTAAAAACTCTTCCTTCTGTGTGATTGAGAATCAAATGCCTTATTTTGCTCCTTTTTAAAGGGGAGGTGTAACAAAGTTGTCGCTAGACTATTTCTCTATTGTAAATGTGACATTGATTCTATAGAAGAAAAAAAAATCAAATTATCAATTGCATCATCAAAATTACATCAATAGAATTATCCAAACAAGTCCAAACATTGAACATGTAAATTGATAGTTAAGAAAAGTTGACGAGTCACTCATTTGTGATCTTATGTTTGTGGCCCACCTGAAGCTTGAAATTTCATCATTTTTTGCCAAAGTATATATTTAAATGGGATTTGTTACAATCATTCTACCAAACATCACATATGTACACTAATTCAGGATATCAAAGTTGATTTAGTAATTAAATTCAAATTCCTATAAATATAATACAAAATTTCTATGCATTCCCATTTTTTGGATTCTAGTGCATATCAAATATAAAGCTGTCAAGCACAACTGAGGATTCAAAATCACCTGCCTCAATTTGGATGGACCTATTCCAAAAGCCCATGATTGTTGTGTAATCTAAATGGTGGAATAAACGAATTGTTTATGTATCAATAATAAAAATTCAACACTGTAATCTCAAAAGCATATCTTGTAGGGAAGACATTCTCAATGCCTACGACGACGCCAAGAGGATGCTTGATCTTCTGTACCTTGTACCTTTAAGAAAATTTCTCGATGGGACTAGAGTTTTCTGTCTGTGGATTAGGGGACCAAGACAAGTACTTATAGAAAAGAGGCCCGAAGAAGCATACCCATGACACTTCTCCCCTCTAAGGTCTCCACACCGTAGGTTTCCATATTCATCCTAATAACCATATATAAGGACCACGAGTCAAGCTTCTTGCATCAAACCTATATGTAATGATCACAATTATAGTGGGGTCCACTGAATTGCTCAATCTTCATAATCTATCGGTTAAATCAAAACCAATGATCATGTTTGGCCCACCTAATAGAAGTCTTACATACCGCCCATTAACTAATGCATAAAAGAAACTCATCCAAGAAAATGCATTTCTAGAGTTGTACACGAGTCGAGCCAGCTCGGTTAACTTGCTCAATTTGGCTCAGAACAGCTCGATTCGATTGATGGCTTCACACACCAAGCCGAGCCTTTTTCCCCTACTCGAAATGAATTTCGAGCCAAGTGCGAGCCAGGCCTAGCTCGATTCAGCTTGGCTCAATTTAATGTATATATATATATATATATATATATATATATATATATATATATATATATATATATATTAAAAAAATAACAAAAACCCTAAGCCTTTTCCTTTCTCAGTCTCTCTATTCCTCTGCCCAATCCAAGTGCCCACTGCCCTAGACCCTACCCTACCCAAGCGCCCCTACCCACCCCACCCCTGTCCGATCAGCAAGTCCAATTCTCTCTCTCTCTCTCTCTCTCTCTCTCTCTCTCGACCACATTACCCAAGCAGGCCTCGTTCTACTGTCCATTCAGCCACATTGAAGGAGTGAGCCACCATCCCTTCAAATCTCTCATCCGTTCGGCCACCAAGGACCGTCCAACTTCTAGCAACCCCGTCCCACCAGGCATCGTCCGACCTCCAGTAGCAACATCCAACCTCCAATCGGGTTCCCCAATCTAATGGTCAGTATATGAAACTATACATATTTCCAAACTCAACCCTCAGCTTGAAAAGCTCGAGCTCAAAATTGGCTCGAACTGGCTCGCTTTGGCTCGAAAGCTTGGGTGAGTTAGCTTGAACATGAAATTCCAGCTTGATGGCTAAGTTAAGCCGAACACGTGCCAAGGTGGTCATTGGTCAAGCCTAGCTTGAACATGGCTAAGCTTAACTTAACTCAGCTCATGTACAGCTCTATACATTTCCTGTGAAAGCTTCTTTTATATTTGTGGAAACCAAAATGTAAGTTTAAACTTAACATCTAAGGAAAACTGTGGATTATTGGAAACAGGCACCTAAAATCAATGCACAGACGCCACCGATCGGCCGGTCGGTCACAGAGGAAATCAAGACAGCAATTGCTGGACCGTTTTTTGGGTTCTGTCGGCCGATAGGCTGACCGGTCGGCAGGTGCGTCAGCCGGTCGACGTTGAGCTCCGGCTGGTCGACAGACTCCCTATTGGAGTTGGATTCTTACGCGGGTTTGCACAAGGAGTTTCTATTTTCGATTTTTCTCTTATGTAATGGATGTATTGAAGGGAATAGGGTATTCTCTATTGTTTCCTAGACGAGAAAGGTGATTGAGAGAGCTTCCAGGTGAGAGAAAGAGCTTGAAGAAGAGGGTTTTCTTCTTGAGTAAGCTTGTGATTTCTCTTGAGAGCTTAGGTTTTGGGTCTTGGATTCCATCTCTTGTAACTTCTCATATTATAGTGGATTGGTGTCGCTTTGTGCCACGGCTTTTTACCCGTGAGGGGTTTTTCCACGTTAAAATCGGATTGTCTATGTGTGGGTGATTGCATGCATTGTGATTATATTGTGTTGCTTGTTTGATTCAATTTGTTGTTTGTGTTTGGCTTTGCTTCCACTGTCAGCCCTCCTATCCTAACATGGATAACATTGTCCATGAAAAATGATCCTCCAAAAAGTGTTATTTATTTTAGTTTTTGGTGATTTCTAAAGAAAATTATTTGGGGTTCATTTAGCAACGTAGATTTGGTGGTAATCAGTGTAAAATGCAAAAGTTCACTATGATGTTTAGGGCCTTTTTGTTTTTTGCCGTTGACGGTAATTACCTTGTAAATTAGTAATAATTATTTACTTAGATAATTACGGCATATTTTTCATGGCAGACCGATTACTTTTTTAGCACAAAAAATGAGGAATATGTGAACTAAATGTGGAGCCCACCATGATGTATGTGGCTTATCCACGCCGTCCATCAGTTATGCCTTTTAAGGTGTGAGCCTAAAAATGAGACAAATCTAAAGCTCAAGTGGACCACACCACAAAAAATGGTGGAAATCGAGTGCCTACCTTTAAAAACTTCTTGGAGGCCCCGAAAGTTTTGGATCAAGCTGATATTTGTGTTTTCCCCTTATCCGTGTCTATGTGACCTTATGAACCGGTTAGATGACAAATAAACATCAATGTGAGCCTTGTGAAGGAAGCAACTTTCGACAGTGGACAGGTGATAGCTATTGATTCTGTTGTTGTGGGCCCCTTGAGCATTGGATCGGCTTCATTTTTCGGTTCATCCTAGAAAATTACTTGCTAAAATAGATGGACAGTGCGGATAAGTCATATACATCATGGTGGGACCCTCAAATTTAAGCTACTAGCTTTCAACAAATTTCGAAAAAGGAAATACTCACATTTCCAAACAGGGTAAATGAGTAATAATTACTTATTTACATTTGTTTACTTGTAACAGGAAAAAACAAACAGGCCCTTAAGTGAAATCCACCCCAATTACAAGGTGTTGACCTCCATTTTAGCCTTAGGCTCGAAAATAAACCCAAATTATGATTCAGGTGGGCCGTATGAAGAGAAACAATTGGGAGAGATGCCCACCCTCGATTTTTCAAGGCTCACCGTGATGATTCCCATAGGAAAACGGTTTGGAGGGTGAGCATTGCTTGAATATTGTTTCCAATCTTTGCATCAATGGAAAACATTTTTCTTTTCCACAGCAGCTCCGTGGATTCTACCTCTTCAAATGGGTGCTAAGCCCATTTTTCTTTTCCACAACAACTCTGAGGGCATTCATATGATGGGCCCACCCAACGAATGCATTAGATGGCACACGTGTGTGTCACCTTGACAGATGGATGGTGTGTAAACCAATTAGACCTGGTGTAGACCCGACCCCGACAGTTTAACCGGGTCCATGATTGAGCCTGACTAGACCTGACTTATAACTGGGTCCAAAAGGTGAGACCCATACCGGATCCAATTGCTAAACAGGTCCATTAAAATTGGTCGGGTCCGGGTACCCATTGACAGCCCTAAATAAATCACAATCCTTGAGCATGAGACCGTCAATTGGCTGGGCGGTCCATTGAGCTTTCAGCTTCGTCCACTTTAAGTGGTCCATGGGAAAGGGCCTAAAATATAAGATCCTTCATTAATCAGGCTAGGCTCTAGCAGTGCACAGGAGCCCATTATTCCCGCCCAGCACTTTTCATGCATGAGGGGCCATTCCTAATGGACGGCCCAATCTTGCTTAAAAGTGGGCCGTTGAGATCGGACTTGAGCCCACGGTTTACATAATCAACATGGACCAGCTTGGGCATTTTGCCCATCATGGGCCTGGGCCTGGATACATCCTGGCCCAGCCCATTACCCCAGGAACGGAGAGGGGCTCTGAGGGGCCACCATGATGTATGGGCTTTGTCCACACCATCCATCAATTTTGTCATATCATTTTAGGGTACAAACCCAAAAAATGAGTCAGCTCCAAGGCTTAAGTAGACCACACCACCAGAAGCAGTGGTGATAATGACACCCACTGTCCTAGAGCCCACAGTGGTGGCTCATTGCCATCCAACCTGTTGGTAAGGTCACATAGAACTGGATGAAGGGAAAACACAAATATCATCTTGATCCAATTGGCCCCCAAAAAGTTTTCAATTGTATATGCTTAATCCCCATGCGTGGTCCACTTGAGCCTTGAAACTGTATTATTTTTTGTCTTTTACCCTAAAATGATTGGGTAAAATGGATAGACGGTGTGGATAGCCGACATACATCACAGTGGCCCTGAGAGCCCATGTCCTTTCCTAGCTAGGGAGGGTTGAGGTAGAGCTGTACACAAATCCAGCACGCTTGAAAAGCTCGCTTGGCTCAATTAAAAAAAGCTCGGTTCAGCTCGATTCATAGGGTGGATCAAATTAAGCTGAGCTTATTTTATGGGCTCGTTGAAATTTCAAGCCAAGCTCAAGTTTGACCTAAGTTTAATTCTTGCTTGACTCAAAATTAAGCTAGAAGGCTCTGTTTGTTATATATATATATATATATATATATATATATATATATATATATATATATATATATATAATAAGAAAAATTATAGAATCAAGCGTCATCGCCCTAAACTTAATCTCCTTTTTTCATTCAAGTGCCCTCGTCCGCTCCCCCTCAAACTCTAGTCGCCGACTCGCCTTCATCGGGCCTGACCAGTAACCCCATCCGGTCTTCCAAATTCCACTCTCTCTCTCTCTCTCTCTCTCTCTCTCTTCTCTAATCTCTCCCCTTGTCGCCCGGCCAGCCAATGCCTGCCCTGACCTGCTCGGCTCTCTCTCTCACTCACTCTCCCCTCGTCACACGGCTAGCGAACGCCCAATCTCCAGATGACTAGACCGACAAAGCCACCCCTTAGACTCTCCATGTCCAAAAGCTTAAATTTAAGCTCGAAAGCTCATCCAAACCAAGCCGAGTTGTCCAATTCTGCTGGATGACGAAGCCAGCTTAATTCAAGCCCAGCCATTTTGTTGGTCGAGCTGAGCCAAACGATTCAATTCGGCTCGCGTGCACCTCTAGCTGGGGGTAGTACCCAATCCACGTCCCCTAATCGTTTTTTTTTACCAGGGTCATCCGCGTCATGTCTCCATGGTTGGGCAATCTAGAGCGTTGGTATCTTGTGTCCCTCCATGGATGGGCGATGTCCAAAAGATCTCCACCGTTTAAAGATTCTAACCCCCAATCAGACAAACATTTTTCAGTCCAATTCGGACTAGTCGCATTATTTCTCTCCTTAACCGTCTATGTCGAAGGGCACAAATTAAACGGCTATGATTATCCTATCGAGTAGATTTTT
The DNA here is from genome assembly GCA_003013855.2 of Liriodendron chinense. Lineage (NCBI taxonomy): Eukaryota > Viridiplantae > Streptophyta > Magnoliopsida > Magnoliales > Magnoliaceae > Liriodendron > Liriodendron chinense. Next base: position 1,083,363 of record PVNU02002456.1, read on the forward strand.
TAGCCACGGCCCATGTACGGTCGCACGCGGATCTATACTTCCACCCTTAAGATATTGTACGAAATCCAACTCCTCGGGAGGCATGGATTTTCTGTGGCTCCATGAAGTGTTCCGTTCACGTGGATCATGCTAGTGATGATCCAAACCATCCATCATGTGATACTTACCACTGATTATGATCCAACTAAAAATTTCCTTGATCGGACCATGTTAACCGTCCATTAAATGAAATTATTTCTGAACGTGAGCCACTGTTATTTTTCACCTTTTCCCCTCTGTAAAAGGACCAACTAAACAGTGTAATTTTCAGTCTTTGTCCAATCACTGCTGGACCTACTGAATGAACGGTTCTGATTTCATCCATGTATGCCACGTGTGGTGCAATGCACCGGATCAGCACCGAAATATACGTTATTTCATCACTTCACTTATAGCCGTACATGTAAGATGTCCCAGATAAGAGGTTACTGGCCAGAAAAAGAGACACGTGTACTAGACTTTTTGTCTTTGGCAGACATCGAAGACTTAGCGTACTCGACCCAAGTTCGTACACACGTACTATGCGGATGAGATCTGGACCGTTCATTAGGCCACGCTTCCAATGTACTATCAACAGCTCAAAAAGTTACTTCGCTCAGGTAATTTTAGCCGCTGGATCAAAGAATTTCTTTCTGTTTGAGTGGGAAAGGTCGTCAGCTTTTGTCTTTTTTGGGTCCATTTGAACATCCACGGAACTTGGCTGCCTGGGACTCTGACAGTGGGGCCCACATCGATGTATGAATTTTATATCCACGCCGTACATCGGCATTGCTGGCTTATTTTAAGGGATGGTCCCAAAAATTATTCAGATAAGAATTTCAGGTGGAAAACACCACAGGAAACAGTGCTCATTGAATATTTAAAATTTATTGTGGGCCACAAAAGTTTTGGACCAACTTGATATTTGTATTTTCCCTTCATCCAGGTCTGGGTGACCTTATCAACGGGTTAGATCGAAACTAAACATTACAGTGGACCCTAGGATCGTTTTTAATGGTGGGCGTTCAATGACCATTTTTTTTTTCCTATGGTGTGGTCCACATGAGATCCGTATCTGCTTCTTCCATGCCCAAAAATAATCTGGTAAAACAGATGGACGGCGTGGATATACGATGAATACATCCAAGTGGGCCCCACGGTCAGGGCCCCGCCCAGATGGCGCCGCAGCCAAGTCGAGTCAGCTGGTCTACTGTGGTCGTCCGATGGATGGTTAGGATATCCCACGGTCCATGCATGGCCCGCAAATGAATGATGAAGACTCTAACAATCAATGGTGCACGATTTACAATCAAAAGTCCTTTAAACGAATGGATGGCATGTCCTATCAATGAAATTTTTACATCTTAAGCCATCCATTGGTGAATATCGTTACATGGACGGTTTCGATCACCAAGATGAGGCCCATGTATTGTGTTCGGAGAGGCGGACTACAGTTTCAGGTGGTGGGGCAACCTACGAAACCGGTCCATGTTTGCTTGTGTACTTACACTTTTACACGCGGCGCACGTGCTAACCTGGTATAAATGAAGGACATCTGAATGGTACATAAGATGGGCCCCACACTTAAGACAATAAATGAAAAAATCAGGTTTATTATCTCATCAGGTGGGCCATCACTATGCAGAAAAGAATGGACGGCACTAAAAGCTCTACAACTGTATTGTGGCGTTCTTGATGATTAGATCTAAATGATTTTTAATACAACTCATCTTTATAGAGGGTCCTAACAGATGAACGGCTTAGATTTACTACACAATGGCCAAGTTGCCACGTGTGCTGCGGGGAAAGTGTGTGTATGGAAGGTAGATTGATTTACGTTACATGGACGGGCGATTCGCGCGAGGAGTGAGATTAGCAAGTGAATTACTGCAAGCATGCCACCGTGGCATACACACGTGTAATATCTTGTGCGATGCTGAATCTGAACATGCCCCACCCATAAATCATGCCAATAAAATCTTCATATGGTCCATATCTATGATGAAAATGGACGTTCAATAGTAAAATCACCAACGGCATACATTCGAAGTATTTTCGTGGCTCATCTGACGAGTATGCCAGCCTGAATTTTGGAATAGGGTACTTTCAGATCGAGACCCACCACTTTGATGGTCCGGATCTCGTACACATGCCACTTCGGGATTCGTGGGGCCGGCCATTCACAGTCTACACATCTTCCAATTCCCCTGGCGCGAATCGCCTTTGCATTTCTCGTCTTTGACAGGGGACAGGAACCCGTGCAACAAAAAAAGCTCTGTGGGGCCCACCGTGATGTGTACATGACATCCACTCCGTCCATCACTTGTGACAGACTATGTGGGGCCCAACGTGATGTGTACGTGATGTGTACATGACATCCCACCATTGAAACCATTCCTTGTCCCCCAGTGATTTTTATATCCCATCCAACCCGTTCAAAAGATGGGTCCCCCCCAGAATGAAGGAGGATACCAAATACGAGTTTGATCCAAAAATTCGGTGGGGCCCAGGAAGTTTTCAATAGGACACGTCCCCATCTCAGTTTTCCCTGCGGTGTGGCCCACTTGAGATTTTGGTCAGCCTTATGTTTGGGATCACGAGATAACATGATCCGGCACAAACGATGGACGGAGTAGATGTGAGGTGGGCCCCACTAGCTTTTTGCTGCACAGGCCTCCTGGCGTGGTTCGATACATGGGCCATGGTCCCACACCTACTTGTGGCTACAAGCTACAGCTTCCCAGAGGCTGCCACGTGGCACGCCCTTTAATCTGTGCAGACAGCTGCTTTTGTTGCTAGTGGGAGGACTACGGAAGCCGTAAGATGCCTCCAGTGAGGGAAAGAGAGGGTGAGGGGTCATTGGATTTGGTGGACCCCACAGGCGAGAAAGAGCACGCCTTCTGCTGTAGAAATAATATCAGCGGCCGTATGGACGCAGGCCGACCAGCAGAAAGAGAGAGGAAACGTGGGGAGCACTGAATGTGTGTATGAAATCCACTCCCTCCATCCGTTGGGACACCTCATTTTCACTATACATAACAAAAATGAGCTGGATCCGGTAGAATGCACCACCGGAACGATGTAAAATCAGGTCTGAAACCTATAAATTCACTCGGTGTGGCCCACCGAAATTTTGGGTCAGGCTTGAATTTTGGGATGACTCTTAATCCTTGTAGGTCGCACTGATGAACGGGTTGGATGGTATCTAAACGATGCAGAGGTCTCAGGAAGGTTTCTATTGTAGGCGTTCTCATCCCCACCGTTCCATTTGATGTGGCCCACCTAGGTTTTCAGTCAGCCTTGTTTTAAAATTAACCACTAACCTAAGATTCTGAAACTGATGGACGGAGTGGATTTCATGGTAAAATAAAAATTACAGAAGCTTGTGATGGAGTGGTGCGTACAAGCCTTTGTACATACCACAGTAGCGTGTGAAGTGGTGCATAGGAGCTTTCGTACTCTTTCTGTTGGGATTTTGTACAACAGCGCAAGGTCTATCAAGATGTACTCTAAATTAGCGTACAACCTATTTTTCCAAGTAGTCTGCATCCACGGATGCGGTGATTGAGAAGTCTGCGTCCATGGCTGCGGTCCTTTTGGACGGGACACGTTAACGTGTCGACGCCCCACCTTTCAATGCATTCGATTTTACTCATTGTGGATTGTGGCAATGGCAGTGTACAACTTAAATGCTACCCTAAGGTCATCCATCGGTGCAGATCGAGCAGAACAGGGACACAGCAGCAAGAACAGCTAGGATGGAGTACAATCCTAAGTGCACATATAAGACAAAATAAATAATTTTTTATATTTTCGACGCGGTTAAAAAGTATATGCATTCGAATTCAATGAAAATTCGGATTCGCGCCATCTGCCCCGCCGAATTGTTCACCAATCACATGCGTTCAGCATCTTCCCGACTGAATTGTTTGCCAATTGCAATCTGACACAATACCTACAATGCATGATTCACTCCAATCAATTGCAAAATACTAAAGGTGGGGGCCTCTATTTAAGCCGCTCTGATAAAATCAAAGACATGGGGGGAGAAAAAAAAAAAGAATGGAAGGAGGAAATTAGTGATAGTTATCAGAGGGTCAGAGGAAAATTTCATAAACTTGAAGCAGAGACTCTGCCAAATCAGCGGCCCACCTCCTGCAATACAACTGAAGGTCTAGATGCGAGGAGCCCGCATCGTCTCTGTTCCAAACTTCTGACGATCAGACAGAGGCCGAAACTATGACACTCTGACCATCTGCTTTCTATCTCCCTATCATTTCGATCTCTCATTCCTATCTTTCTCAATCAACCAGACAAAAACCACTGCCAACGCTGAAATCCACAAGTAGGGTCGAAGGCAGGGACGTCCGACCATCTCTTCCCTCGTAAAGAGTGTCTGACTTTCCCGCTTTTTCTTCTCACATCTAGAACGTCAAACCGTATTCCACTCCACACATTCCCTACACGTCTACCACATCTACACTCACTCACACTTTTACATTGCTTTCGCTTCTTTTCTGTTTTTGCCAACCCAAGCCTTAAAAAAGCCTACGAAGTATGGCCTAACCTTGCAAGTTTGAATACTTTTCAGAATTTCCTCATAAATTATTAAGCCCTGCAAAATAGAGACCGTGCGTTGTACGGGCGGTCAAGGGGTGCCTAACACCTTCCCTCTCGTAATCGCAGCCCTTACCCAGAATCCACGACGCAGACCAACTTATCCAAATGGGAGTCTGTAGACACCCCACCTTCGGCTACACTGTTGGTAGAGATAGCTAGTTGAATGGAGGACCATACCCCCAAATCCCAAGTCCAAACTCAGCCAAACTCACCCTTGTAAGCACCATTCCATAGCCCAGATTAAGCCTGAACCCAGTCAACCCAGTCTTAAACATCAGCCTGAAAAACCCACCAGAAAAAAGGCCAGTCAAAAAAATCCTTACAAAGTCAAACTCACTGAGTCAACCCGCTGAGTCAACCCGTCGAGTCAAAACACCGAGTCAACCCGTCGAGTCAAATCACCGAGTCGACCCGCTGAGTCAACTCACTGAGTCGACCCAGCGAGTCAAACAGCAGCCCCGAGGTAACAACCTGTAGACACCCCACCTTCGGCTACACTGTTGGTAGAGATAGCTGGTTGAACGGAGGATCATACCCCCAAATCCCAAGTCCAAACTCAGCCAAACTCACCCTTGTAAGCCCCATTCCATAGCCCAGTTCAAGCCTGAACCCAGTCAACCCAATCCTAAACACCACCCAGAAAAACCCCCCATAAAAAAGTCCAGTCAAAAAGACCCAAAAAAAGTCAAACTCACTGAGTCAACTCGCTGAGTTAACCCGCTGAGTCAACCCGTCGAGTCAACCCGTCGAGTCAAAACACCGAGTCAACCCGTCGAGTCAACCCGTCGAGTCAAACCACTGAGTCGACCCGCTGAGTCAACTCACTGAGTCGACCAGCGAGTCCAACAGCAGCCCCGAGGGAACGGCCGTACTCGCTGGAAACCGAGGAGCGGCCGTACGGGCGGCCCATGGCAGGCCGCCCGGAAAAAATTACGAGAGCTGCCACTGTCCGCTGCTATAAATACCCCCCTCCCCTTCTCATTTCGACAAGCAATTCGAGTCCATTTCAGCCCGAGAGCTCTGAGTCCATCTCTCCACCCTTTAGCCCATTTTTCCACCAAGGAGAGCCTGAGTGAGGAGAGTCTAACCCTGGTCCAGCTTTGCCTGACCACTGGTCCAAGCCTCTCAAGCCATTTAAATCTTGATCCAGCCACTCGAAGCCAATCCTTGCGACACCTCCGTCCACCCAGCTACTCATTTTCCAGCATCATCTCATTTGCATCTAGCATAAGTGCAACATTTACTTTCCTTCCAACCCCCATGCTTCACTACAAGCACCTTGATTACTCAAGCACACATGCATATGTCTTTATATTAAGCACCTGTCAGTTCGAGCGTATGCTCTGGGCTTGCCCGTTGTTGGAACCTGCCCATCAGAAACTCTTACTGTTCAGACCTGCATTCACGCTTCACCATAAAACACCTTGATCATTCAAGCACACTGCATACGTCTTATATTAAGCACCTGTCAGTTCGAGCGTACGCTCTGGGCTTGCCCGTTGTTGGAACCTGCCCATCAGAAACTCTTACTGTTTAGACCCGCATTCATGCATCATGTCATCCATGAGAATATACGAGGATTAAATTAGACTTTCAAGTATTCGATCGATTCTGTGAAGTAGAGACCGTACTTCGGTACGGGCAGTGTGTGGGGTGCTTAACCTCTTCCCACCCTGTAACCGTGATCCCTTACCTTGAATCTCTGACCGCAGATCAACAGGAGTCATTTTAGAGGAAGGAATCTTCGAATTCCCTTCTCTAACGTTTCTACGGGGTCTAGCCGACTGTAGATTCGAAGTAACTGGCTAGTGGCGACTCTGGTCTTATATAAACTCACTTAAACACATCCAGCTCAATACGACAACCAAACGAAGCCCTCGAGAACGAGGCAAGCCAGTGGCACAAGCGGCGATTTCGCACGCACGCACCTCTTCTTCTTCTTCTTCCGAAAGGAAAGGGAGAACGACGTCGTGAGGGAGCGCGGGGAAATCGGCGAGGGTCCACAGAATGGCGACTCCACTGGGGATTAGCTAGTCCCACTAGTCGTGATCCAACTTGAAAACAGAATCCTTCCCGTACTTGAAAGTCATTAATCCTCATACAATCTCATCTGCATAGCATTCTACCCAAACCCAAACACAAAAAAAAATACAAAATTCCAAAACAAAAAAAAATAGAAAATCCCAAAACCCAAAAAGAGTATAGTCCTCACCATTGCGCCACCTCGGGCTCAACGTACGCGGAGACAACTTCCCTTCCGTAGCATAATCCGCACTCGGGCTCAGCAAGCCATGTCCGACCACGAAGAAGAAACTCATCACTTCCCTGCTCTCGAAATAGCCGAAGCGCAACCTCCAGCGCAACAGCCCGTTGACAATACGCCAATCATACAAGAATTGGCACAAGGAATGAGAGCAATGCAAGAAATGCTCTTGCAATTCATGCAAGCACAAACCACCGCAGCAGCCAACAATCAGGTTGGCCCAGTTCAGCAAGCTCAGCAGCCATGCCGGATCCTCCCGGCCTCCAGTTCAAATCAAGCACAACCATCGGAGTCTGCCCAAGACTACCGACAGCAGCCATCTCAGCCCTTCGCTGTGGGGCATCCTTCTCAATATCTTCCTGCGACGACAAGGCCATCTCAGAGCACCTCCGTTGCAGGAACATCCAGTCAGCTTCCAGTCAATCTTGCAAACAACAATCTCAGTAGATCTCAGCACGTCCCCGCCGATGGGACACCTTTTCAATTTCAGCACATCCCCGCCGATGGGATTTCAATTCAATTTCCAGCAACAGGGACAGCACTGGCGAATGCCCACAATGGGGGTCAGTGTCAAGCCCACATCAATCAGCGGACAGTGGCGAATACCCAACAAGGGGGTCACTTCCCAGCATCTCAGCCTCCTGCAAACAGGAGCACTTTTCAATTCCAGCACATCCCCGCCGATGGGATTCCAGTTAATTTTCAGCAATCTTCAATTCAGCAAAATCCAGTCAATTTCCAGCAAGTTCCAGTTCAACCTTCAGTACAGTCTCCAGTCCAGTTACCATCATTTCAAGCACAAGTTCATCAGAATCCAGTTCAGTCATCAAATCAATTTCAGCAACCCGCGGTTGCTTTTCAGCAAGCCCATAGGGTCGAAGACATCGACCACTATGCCGAAGAAGAACGTGCCTTATTCCAGGAGGCACCAGTCGCTCGAACAGATCACTCAGGACTGGACGAGTTGCGGGAGCAGTTCCAGATCTTGCAAAATCAGCTTCAGCGACAGCAAGGAATCGACTTACCTTCGACCAAGTTCAGAGACTTGTGTCCTTTCCCAGATGCTCGGGTACCTCAAAACTTTGAGGTTCCAAAGTTCAAAAGATACGACGGCAGCGGTTGTCCCACAGCACATCTCAAGGCCTTCTGTGGAGAGCTGAGTGCAATCTCAGGAAACGAAGGGGCCCTCATTCGATTGTTCCAAAAATCTCTGAAGGGCGATGCCCTAGATTGGTACACTTCATTGGACTGCCACCGCATCAGAACATGGGAACAGCTCTCCCAGGCTTTCGTCGATAGATTCGCATATAATCTCAACATGGCACCCAGAAGAGCCGACCTTGCAGCACTCAGGCAAAGGAATGATGAAACGCTATCAGCTTATGTGGGACGTTGGCGAGCTATGGCAGCCAGAATGCGGACACCCATCGACGACGAAGAACAAATCTCCATGATTGTTCATTCAACATACCCAGGCATATCCGGGTATCTCATCTCGCATCCATATGCGAATTTCTCACAATTGATCCGTGCTGGAGAGCAAGTCGAAGCAGGAATCCGGGCCGGGACAATCTCTCCATGGCCTCATCAAGCCACTACAGTCAAGAGGAACAGAGTGGAAGGAAGACCTATCGGGCACGGGAATGGAAACCGCAATGGTTCTCCTCCCCGCCCAACAGAGGTAAACAACATCAACACCGCTGCTCAAGGAAATCAACGTGCTCCCCCACAAGGACGTCAACAGTATCAGCAGAATCAAGTTCAGCATCAGCTTCAGCGATATCAGCCACAATCGAATCCTCAGCCACAGCCACCTCGACAACAGCAGCAGTTCAGGGGAAACGGCCAATACTCATACCAGAACAGGCAGAATTACAGGGAGTTCAGGAAGTTCACTCCACTCAGTCAACCACTTAGTCAAATCATGACTACGCTGGTACAAAAGCAGTTACTCACTCTGATGACACCTAGGCCTCCGCCTCATCCTCTGCCTCCAAATTACCGAGAAAATGAGTACTGTGCCTACCATCAAGGACGTGGCCACGCCACTGATCGATGCTATACTTTGAAAAATGCCATACAAGACCTGATTGATGACCGCAAGATCGTCATCTCGGTCCTTGGAACTTCTCCAGCAGCTTCCACCAACATCCTTCAGAATCCTCTGCCTCAGCATCCAACGGACCCCGGTTCGTCTCGTGGCCCTGCCGTCAATAATATAGAAGAAGGGGACCATATCGATCGCTTCTTCTCCCCTATTCAGTCCATTCATGCCTACACCTATGAGCCAACAAATCCTCCTCCAGTCTTGCAAGGGGCAAGTCCCTTTCTTCCTTCAATCTCCGAGCCAGTAGTGCTTGAAGGAACACCTCCATACGATATACCAGTTGTTCAAGGGGCACCTTACAACCATTCAAGCTGGGAACCAGTCGTCCTGGAAGGAGCACAATCATACATTGAGCCCACATACGAACCTGTCATCTTGCAAGGGGCAACTCCAGAACAATCCAATCCGCAATGGAAGGATTATACTCATCAGCAGCAAGAGCCCGTTGTCTTGGAAGGATCTCTTCCAGTCAAGCCTGTCATATTGCAAGGGGCAAGTCCCGGAGGCATATCAATCACGCTACGGCAGCTCGGACGAACAGAGAAACCTCCTGCCATATCAAGAGGACCAGTATTCATTCCATGGGAGCCTCCTGCCCCAGGAACAGTCAAGCCAGGACCACGACCTTATGTGGTCTATGAAGACAAGCCTCGATACTACCCCTTCAGCACAGGCAACAATGTAGTTCTCAAGGCAAAAGCTCTATACGAGGAAGATCTGGTACCCACACCAGCACCGTTGCAAGAACCAGTGGTCCTAGAAGGCAAAAGGGAGGAAAACTACAAAGAGGTTCCATGGCACTATCCAGAATGTGCGGAAGTGGGAAACATGAATCCCAACGGGCGTTGCATCCGAAGAGATAATCAAAACAGAGGAGATCCCAAAGGCGTCCTCTCAGGCCTCGGCAACAAAAATGAAGCCGCATACGATGTAGCAACTCAGCTCAAGTCAATCCCTGCACAAATCTCAGTATGGGAGCTACTCTGCACATCTCGCATACACCGAGAAATGTTTGCCAAGACCTTGAATGATGCTCATGTCTCCTCCGATACGGCACCAGAGATGATTGCATTGATGATTGGACAGCTACTGGCTCCGCGCGCCATCACCTTCACCGATAATGAGTTGCCACCAGAGGGACGAGATCATGGGCGATCCCTCAACATAGCCTTACGATACAAAGACCTCTGTGTTCCGATGGTCCTTATAGATAATGGCTCAAGCTTAAATGTCTGCCCACTCAAGACTGCAGAACGTCTGGGAATCAGTCCTTCTTCATTCCGACCCAGCACCATATGTGTCAGAGCATTCGACAACACCCGCCGATCAGTGGAAGGGGAAGTCGACATAGAGGTACAGATAGGCCCGGAAGTCTCTACCATCACATTCCAAATCCTGGATATATCAGCCTCTTTCAACATGTTGCTCGGACGACCATGGCTGCACAAAATTGGAGCTGTGCCATCAACCCTGCATCAACGGGTGAAGTATATCTGTGGAAATCAAGTGATCTCTATCCATGCAGAGAAGGAGCTCATCATTCCTTCTAATGCTGCTGCCACTGAACCAGACATCCCGGTCATCGATATCCAGCACTCTGAAGAAGACATCCCGTTTCACAGTTTCGAATTCGAGACTGTGAACTCTATCGCCAATCCAGAACCGATAAGGGTAGACCGTGTCTTTTCACCGGCAGAACGTCTGAGCCTCAAATACCGAATGAAGAATCACTTCAAGTCCAGAAAGATATCGCTAGTATATAACCAACGCAAGTGGGGACTCGGATACAGGGCAACCTTCATGGACAAGAGAAGGAAGAAATTTCGGTGCTCACCCATCCAATTCGTCAAGCCAGGAGAACCTTGCAAAGATCCAGGAGGGAATCAACCGACTGCACTACACAAAGGCCTCCCGATGAGCCTAGTTTGGGCTACGTGGCCCCCCATTCGATGGGATCAGATTCTCGAACCCGCTAAGCCTCCAGAAGAAGGAGGAAATGATGAAGACAAAGAAGGAAGACAAATACAGCAGCTTCAGGACCAGGTTACCCTGACACCTGCTCCCAACCAGGGGCACAACCTGCCCACGTCAGCATCAATCAGCCAGGGGCACAACCTGCCCACTTCAATCAGCCAGGGGCACAACCTGCCCACTTCAATCAGCAAGGGGCACGACTCGCCCATCTCATCACCAATTAGCAAGGGGCACGACTTGCCCATCTCTGCAAAGTCAACATCATCAATCATCAGCCAGGGGCAGAAGCAGCCCATCCATTGGACCAAGAAAGGGAAGTGGCCAGCCCTAGATTGGTCTGATGTCCAGGTTCCAAACTTGTGTCTAGCTGTGGAACCAGACGAACTGCAATGTGAGGTAAGTGATCCGGGAGGGACTGAGTGCGACTCAGATCTCGAACCCGACCAGCAAGAAGTCATGGTCATTGGGCCAGACCATGATTCTTCGCCCAAAACATCAACCCCCACCTCTCCAGGGGAGGAAGTGTGGGGTCCTGAATGGTCATCTGTTCCCCTAACTTTTGAATCAGCCAAAGAGCCACCTGAGGGCTCTGGCTTCCAAAAAAAAAACGCCTGTTTAAGCAGCGACCGGAACTTTGGAACAAGTTGGGATCAATCATGGTCTGCAATGCCCACTTGTTCAAAGTCCCATGAATTTCGAAAATCCAAAAAAATCAAAAACTTTCAAAAGCCAAAAACATCTAGTATTTCCATTTCAGAAAATTCTCAAAAACCAAAAAACATTTCTTTTCCTGCATTCAATAGTGTGCCAAGTTCGTCTAAAGAGTCGCATGAGTTTGAAGTCGAATCATATGATTTCGACATCGAATTAGACTTCGAGCTCATGGGTCTGGACGAAGCTCGGGACGAGGAAGATGATGATCCTGCTCCCGAACTTGAGGATCTCCTCAAAAAGTTCGAATCTAAAGCCAATGTTGTAGCCGATGATTTCGAGATAGTAAACTTGGGGACACCTGAGATCCCTAGGGAAGTACGCATTGGAAAATCGTTGCCACCTGAGATGAAACAGAAAATGATAGAGTTCCTAGCTCCAAGATTGTCCAACTTCGCGTTCTCATATGAAGACATGCCGGGGCTCGATGAAGAGCTCGTTGTACACCATCTGCCAACCAAGGCAGATATGAAGCCAGTGAAGCAGAAACTTCGAAGAATGAAGCCAGAATGGGCTCTGAAAGTCCGAGATGAAGTCATCAAGCAATACAACGCGGGATTCTTGGTAGTCTCCAACTACCCTGAATGGCTCGCCAACATCGTGCCAGTACCAAAGAAGGACGGCAAGGTTCGAATGTGCATCGACTTCCGAGATCTCAACAAAGCCAGTCCAAAAGATGACTTCCCTTTGCCACATATCGACACTCTAGTCGACAACACTGCAGGATACAAGATCTTCTCATTCATGGACGGGTTCTCAGGTTACAATCAGATCAAGATGGCCGTCGAAGATCGCGAGAAGACATCGTTCATCACTCCCTGGGGAACCTTCTGTTACAGGGTAATGCCGTTCGGTCTGAAGAACGCAGGAGCAACATATCAGCGAGCAATGACAGCACTATTCCACGACATGATGAACAAAGAGCTCGAAGTATATGTGGATGACATGATCGTCAAAGCTCGCACAATTGAAGGACACTTTGAAGATCTGAAGAAGTTATTCAACAGATTAGAAAAGTACAAGCTCCGCCTCAACCCTCAGAAATGTGTCTTCGGTGCAATGGGAGGAAAGCTCCTCGGCTTTATGGTGAGCGAGGATGGCATTAGGGTCGACGAGACCAAAACCAGAGCAATCATCGAGATGCCCCCTCCTAGAACAGAGAAAGAAATTCGTGGTTTCCTCGGCAGAATTCAATACATCAGTCGCTTCATCGCACAGCTCACACCTATCTGTGAGCCCATATTCAAGCTCCTTCGGAAGAACGTCCCAAAAGAATGGAATGACGATTGCCAAGTCGCCTTCAACCGCATCAAGAAATATCTCATGAATCCTCCAGTCCTAGTGCCTCCCACTCCTGGACGACCACTATTGTTATACATCTCGGTAGCAGCAGAAGCCATTGGCTGTGTCCTAGGCCAACACGACGAAACCGGGAAGAAAGAACAAGCAATATACTATTTGAGTCGAAAGTTCACCGACTACGAGACCAGGTATTCCCCGATCGAGAAAACTTGCCTCGCCCTAGTCTGGGCAACTCAGCGACTCCGTCAATACATGATTGCATTCCCTATTCTCCTTCTCGCTCACATGGATCCGCTCAAATACCTGTTCGAGAAGCCGGCACTCACTGGAAGGATAGCTAAATGGCAGCTACTCTTGTCTGAGTTTGACATCACCTATGTCACTCAAAAGGCAATCAAGGGACAGGCCCTCGCCGATCATCTTGCGGCTCACTCTCTCCTGGACTATCAGCCGCTCAAGACATTCTTCCCTGATGAAGATCTCTTGCTCATTGAAGAGGACGAAAAGAAGAAGAGAGATGAATGGACATTATTCTTCGACGGCGCAGCAAATTCTAAAGGGAGTGGTATTGGAGCAATCCTCTACTCTCCAGATGATGTCCCTATTCCTATCTCGAGGCGCATCGCATTCGAGTGCACCAACAACATGGCAGAGTACGAAGCATGCATCGCTGGCTTAAGGGAAGCCATAATCTTGGGCGTCAAGAAGCTACGAGTATTTGGAGACTCACAGCTTATCATCAATCAGACCAATGGCGAATGGAAGACCAAAGACGAGAAGTTGATACCATATCATGTGTATCTTGACAATCTGATCGAAGAATTCAAGGAAATCACCTTCTCATACATGCCCAGAGCCAAGAACCAGTTTGCAGATGCTCTCGCCACGCTCGCATCAATGCTTGAGATCCCAAAAGGAGCTTCAGAATGGGAGCTCACAGTCGAAATTCAAGAAGAACCTGCTTTTTGCCTGCAAATAGAAGAAGCCGAAGCTGTCCCTGACAAACCCTGGTATGCCGACATCAAGCAATATCTCGAAACCCAGGAGTATCCAGAGTCAGCAACAGCAACAGATCGCCGAACCATTCAGCGTTTGGCCGGCCAATTCACCATCAGTGGCGAAGTTCTTTACAAGCGATCCTATAATCACATCCTCCTCCGATGCGTCGATGAAACAGAAGCTGCAAAGATCATGAAAGAAATACACGAAGGAATCTGTGGCCCACACATGAATGGGCACATGATGGCAAAGAAGATTCTACGACTCGGCTACTACTGGCTCACCATGGAGACAGACTGTTGCAAGCACGTCAGAAAATGCTTCAAGTGTCAAGAGCATGCGAATCAAATCCATGCCCCATCATCAGAGTTATACAACCTGACCACCCCCTGGCCCTTCTCCATGTGGGGACTCGACATCATCGGCAAGATCAGTCCCAAAGCATCAAATGGTCACGAATACATACTTGTGGCAGTCGACTACTTCACCAAGTGGGTAGAGGCAGCCTCCTACACCACGATTGCAGCATCTCAAGTGATCAAATTCATGAAGAACAACATCATATGCCGGTATGGAATCCCTAATGCTATCATCACAGATAATGGGACCCCGTTCGTCAACAAGAAGATGGATGACTTCCTCAGCAAGTTCAAGATCCAACGTCATCGATCAAGCCCCTACCGTCCCCAGATGAATGGCGGGGTAGAAGCCGCAAACAAGACAATCGTCAGGATACTCGAGAAGATGGTCGTGACATATCGAGATTGGTCAGATATGCTCCCATATGCACTTTGGGCCTATCGAACGTCTGTACGGTCTGCTACGGGCGTTACTCCTTTCGAGCTTACTTACGGAATGGAAGCAGTCCTACCAGTCGAGGTGGAAATACCATCGTTACGAGTGTTACTCGAAAGCGGAATTGAAGAAGGAGAATGGCAACGGGCCAGATTCGATCAGTTGCAGCTAGCAGATGAAAAGCGCATGCGTGCACTAAGTCATTCACAATGTTATCAGAAAAGGATCGCTCGGGCTTACAACAAGAGAGTCCGGAAAAGAAGTTTCAAGGTAGGCGACATGGTCATGAAGAAGATTCTACCGTCGCACCTTCCAGATCCCAGAGGAAAGTTCAAACCCTCGTGGGACGGGCCGCTGATCGTCAGAGAGGTACTTCCCGGAGGCGCCCTTAGACTCACCAGCATGAGAGGGGTAGATCTTCCTGAGCCAACCAACGCCGACAACGTGAAGATCTTTCATGGGTAAGTCATTCTGACCTTATCAAGAGTTACTTTAATAGAGTTGAAGTCAAGAGGTCGAAGCTAAGACCTCTGAGAAATCATTCCCGTCCACCAATAAGTGTTTCAAATAAGGGGACTCCAAAAAAAAAAAAAAAAAAAAAGGGATTCAAAAGGAAAAGACAAAAAAAAAGAGAGAGAAAAAGAATGCAAAAGAAAAAGAAAAAGAAAAGAAAAGAAGAAAAGAGAAAGAAAAAGGGAAGCCAAAGCAAGGCACCCAAGAAAAAATCAACCCAAGAAGAAACACAGTCATCCATCCATCCATCTCAGAGGGGTCTTTAGCAAAGACCGACAGCTCCATTATCATAACTCAGGATAAGGGCTGAAGGACTGCCATCGGCCGGCAACGACGGATTCCCGACCTCTAGCCGCAGCAGTTATCCAGAGATCCAGAAAAGAAAAAGAAAAAAAAAAGAAGAAAAAAGAAAATGTGTGCCTAAACAAAGAGGGCGGAGTGAAAACCCGAAAGGGCGCTCCGAGTAAAAACAGTGGGCATACAGCGGACTTGGTGAAAACCTGAAAGGGCGCCAAGGGTAAAAACAGCACAGCTGCCAAGGGGCAGGCAAGACCAAATACCCGGGACGTGGTGAAAACCTGAAAGGGCGCCACGGGCAAAAATGACGGGAAAAAGCCGGCTGTGGTGAAAACTCGAAAGAGCACTACAGGCAAAAATGGCTCAAAATGAAAAAAAAAAAGAAAAAAAAAAGAGAAAAGAAAAAATAAAAGTGCAGGTACCAAGAAAGCAGACGGTCCAGATCAGTTCAAGCGGTTACAGTTCAAGAACAAGAAGAAGCGCAGTCAGGAGCGAAGAACTCTACAAACTCTGACAATCTCAGGAAGCAAGAGTTTCCATTGCCTACATCTCTAGGGAACCAAAGGAACACACAAGTCAAATCTCGAGACATCGGTCAAATCATTGACCGAGCCCCAGTTCTGATTCCTATATCCCGACACAAAATCCAGACACACTCACAAGACAACTCATGGCACAATAGATTTTCAAACAGTTTTTTCTCTTTTCAATTAAATGCATTATATTTCTCTTACACATATCATCTTTTTCAAAAATACAAAAAAATGCATCATCATCAATCATATATGCAAAAATCAGTATGCAGGTGGCCAACACAATCAATCTCTACCCTCCTCCTCGGCCACATCAGGTGAGTCCTCTGACTCATAAAAAGATAGTCTCGCTCTCAACCTGCTCACTTCCATACGCAGGTAATGCGCCTCATCGCGCTCAATGGTACGGATCGCTATCTCCTCATCAGACAATCTTTGATCGGCAGCCAATCTCCTCGACATCATCTCGCAATGATACCGAAGTGTAGAGATCTCAGACAGCAGATGGCCATGAGTGGCCAAAAGGAAGCCAGGATCGACAAAAGGGCGCTCCTCAAAAGGTTCATATGAACCAGATGAAGAGCCAGCATCTCCAAGAATATCCTGCTCATCCTCATCGGCAGTCTGGTGCCAACAAGGGATACGTCGATACAAAGACTGCTCAGCAACCCAATACTGATATGGGGCGGTCGCCATCGGAAAAGTCCGTAGCTCAAATCCCAACAAATCAGCTGTCAAATAACTCGCCCAAGAACAATCAATCCGGGTCCTAAAGTCAGAGGATCTGGATGGAAGTGTTCGACGCCCGATACCCGCGAAAGCGAAATGAGGAACATCCTGCTCATACCCAAACTGCCGCAGGAACCGGATGGGATGGTAAGAAAAGTAGGATCGAAAGCCTACCAACATCAGAGGATGGCGGTGTGCATCGCAAAGCACTGGAGGAAGTGAAAGCCAAGATGACTCCCAACGAACGTTCCAGTCACGAAGTTCAGCAAACATCCTGCGATACAAGGGCTCGCTCATCCTAGCCGTATGCGGAAGGAACTCGATGATATAACGCATAATGTCAGAGCTAGGGATGCCAGGAAGAGGTACAGGAACGGTCAGAGAAAGACGCTCCCATAGCCATACCTGGTCACAGAAAGTAAAAGAAGTTCAGCTAGAGCAAAATAATTCCTAGCAAAGCAAGAAGGAAAAAAGGTGCAGAAAAGATACCTGAAGGAAAGCACAACAGCCGCGAAGGACACGAGTGCGGCCTAGGGCACAGTCGGTCAGCCCATCAAATAGCTCGGCCAAGATGAGAGAAATGATCCCCTGCCGACGGACAGCTCGGCTCATCACCTCAAAAAGCAAAGGAGTCTGGGACCTGCGCCATCCCGAGAATAGTACCTCAGCAATCAAACAGAACATCAGTGCATTCTGAGCAAAGGTAGAACCGGCCGTACTCTGAGGACCCGAAAAAAGATCATACAGCAGGTCCAAAGAGAACACTACAGCATCCTGGCCACTAGCTGCAGGCCGAACAAAATAGGGGATCCCAAACCAGTTCTGCGGTGTAGCAGTCTTCGGCGATGTCTTCGGCGAAAAATACTGGGCATAATCCCAGGGTAGGCCTGTCAAGCGTGCAAGCTCCTCCAAAGAAGGCCCCATCTCCATATTGTTGAACGCAAACAAGTTCAACGAAGGGACCCAGTCAATCACGGCAGCTCCGAGCATTCTCCAGTCAATGTCAACTCTAGCCATATGAATCAGACTGCCAAAGCCATAGGACTCCAAATCTCGAATCTCATAAACTGACAAGCTGTCAAGCCAAGCAAGCAGTCGTGGCGAGCAGGAAGAACGAGGAAGCAGCTGACAAGTCCTCACCGGTATCCCCTCCAGCACAAAAGGACCAGAAGTCAATAATGGCTCATCAAGGATCGGAAGGTCAACGGGCGAAGGAGAAGAAAAAGCTGGAACCTCTACAGACTCGACAGCCCCTGACCTGCCCTCAGTAACGGCTATGTCTGATATAGCCGCATCACTATCTGAAACTGTCATAACCTCAGCCGCATGGGAAGACTCGCCCACCTCATGAACAGAGTGCGCAAAAGACCGACGATCAGGAGAAAGACGATACTCCCCATCAAAAGGGCTATCAGTGAAGATCACGCCGCACATCGTGGCACCCTGGCTAATCTGACCGTCAAAGAATACATCTGAACCATCCAAAAGGGTCCCAGCTACCCCGATCGAAGAATCAACGGCCAGATCCGGACCTGCGGCCCTCTCCAGTAGGAAATCATGAATCCAATCATCATCCTGACCGATCGAAGGGATCATCGAGGCATCCACACCGTCCATCATCAAGGGGACATCATCAATGATCACATCAAGTCCACCCAAAGAAGTATACCGCACATCCTGGCCCTCATCCAGAGCATCCAAACCGTCAAAGGTACCATCTGAGCCATCCATACCATCCAGACATGAGATCAGCCCATCTATGTCCCTCATAGTCCCATCATCACTGTCCATCACATCATCCATGGGGCCCACACTCAAGGGATGCATAGCCTCACCTATGTCCCATCCCATCATCCCATCTATACCATCCATTCCTCCCATGATGAAGGTCCCATTCAAATCTGAAAATCCAGCCATCCCACCATTAATGGAGCTATTCAAAGCTTCATCAACCACCATCCCTAACCCCTCATCAATGCCCCCATTTAATGCTCCATCTCCACCATCAATCCAAGAAATCTCTCCATCATTAAAGCCTTCAATACTCTCTGAAGTGTGGGACCCACCATGAACAGCCCCCACAGCCCATAAATCCCCACCATCCATTGCCCAAGAAAGGACAAACCAAGATGAAGACAAGATGATGATGAAAGAGGAGACAAAGAGAAGATTCATTGTTGGAATCGAACCTGAACGTACACAGCAGGTGGGGACAGCAGCAACAGGGACCAGAGAATGTCCGAGCACGAGCCAGCCCAGGCCGCTCAAGAGACGAGCTCTGGGCGGCCTGCCCTGGGCCGCCCGTACGGACGCGGTTCCCCTCTCTCCGCGGGATTGGCTCCAGGGCTTTTGGTAGGTGAGGCTGACAGTCCACGTCAGCAGATGGCGCTCCGTGGGCCGCCCAAGGCTCCGGTCCACTCCCGATTTCGACTGAAGATGATCAAGATCATACAAAAGGTGCCCCACTGGTCCAATCATGAAGCAATATGACCGGAATAGGGCTGATCAAGCCAAAGAGAAGGAAAGGTGATCAAGTGGGGGCCACAAGCAATCCAAGCCATTCAAAGACTAGATCATCACGATCTAAACCATTGAAGAACCTACATGAGCCGTCAAACAACAAGATCAAAGGTTTGATCATCACAAGAAGGGCCAAAATCCAAGATCTAAACATCAAGTGGGCCCACAAGGCCTAATCAAGCAATCTGAACCATTCAAGTCATCACCCATGCAACTAAGCAGTCTCAAATCATGAAGGAATGAGTCAAGAGTCAAAGCATCCAGACATCACCAAGGAATTTGGGAGAAATCAAAGCCTGTATATTCATCCAAAAGGGCTTGATACAAAAGGGGACAAAAACAAAAATACAAGGCCATATAAAGCAGAGCCAGCTACAAGTCACCAACATAATCATCATCGCCCCTCCTCGCGTCCCGCTCCCGACGATAAAGATCCATCAAAGGAGCAGTCACTGAACCTCCAGCATACCTACGACGGCCACCTGGAACGTAAAGCGAAGGAAGCAAAGGCCCCTGGCCAAATAACAGATACCACTCGTCATAATCACGATCCGGGATCGTGAAACGGAAGCCAGGCTGGCCCACCAGAGCCTCAACTCTCTCATCAGCTGGCATCCGAGCAGCTGGAGGAGGTGCAGAACAGGGGACCCGAGCCACCCCAGTGACTTGCCGAAGCAATCTCTCTCCCAAGTACCATTGGAAGGACTCAGCGTCAGAAAGCATAATGCGGAGACATGAAGCATCGTATGCCTCCACGCGCTGGGGTGTGTAGTAAAGAGGGAAACTAGCGTACGGCATCCGGGCAAACTGCAGCAGAAGAGGTTACCACGATCAGTTACAAGTACAGTACAAGGACAAAGACAAGCAAGATACTTACGTCCTCAACGGTCAGCCCGTCTATATCAGCACGCCAATTGTCCCCAGGAACTCGGGAGTTCCGCTGACGATTCTGCTGATGCCAGTACATGTGGCGATACTGAGCGGGTTCAATGTCATCTCGCATCCTCGGCGCAAGATGCGGAAAATGGTCATAAAAGCAAGTCTGGATGAAAGTACATTTAATGATCAGAGAGAGAAAGGAGGCAAACGGCTCCAAAGAGGATGAAAGAAGAGGTACCTCAACAACAGGCCAGAAGCCTGTGAAGGACCGGCTATGCCGACAGGTCTTGTCCAGACCTTGAAAGAGACTGGTTAGGATGGCCCCATTCCAGTTATAGGGGTGATGAAGATCCTCGACTAAACGAAGAAATTTAGGATCAACTCTCTCATTCGCATGGCAAAAAAGAAAGGATCCAAAAGCATAAGTGATCATGGCCCGCGCCTTGTGGAGGGCCTCTCGCTCGGTGGTAGGGACGACAGAAGCAAAATTGTTATAAAACCATCGCATCTTCACTTGATGGCCTTGGAATTCACCCTCAGGAGGGACGTCACCAACAAGCCGTAGCCAATCAGTGGAAGAGAGGGGAGCTAAAGAGCTAACTTGAGGGACAATTGCCCCATGAAATGGGAAACCTATCTGCATGCAAATGTCCAAAGGGGTTATCCCCCATTCTCCACAAGGAAGCTGGAAGGTGTGGTCTCATCCCGCCACCTCTCACAAAGGGCCGCAAGCATCATGCGGTTGGCGTCGTTGTTATGGAAGCGTAGGGTGAGGAGGCCAGCAAAAGGAGTACCATCTAGTACTCGCTCAAGCAAGGGCTGTGGCTCCTTCATCCAATTGTCCCAGCGATCCCTGGTACCTCGACCCTTGATGGCAGGAAGAGGTTGATGCTCCATAGCTAGGGAACACATGTGGTCCCCCCGGCGGACAATGAAAGCAGGATCATCCTCGTTAACTACTTGGTGGCCCCTGGTACCATCCGCCATGGAATCCTACAAGCTTGGCAAGGTAAGTCCCTATCCTTTACCCATTAACATCCAAATTCTCATCCAAGAAACCCATGGGATTGGACTCACATTCAAATGCAAAATCTAAAGTCCAACTCCATGTGTCACTTAGGATATGTGTTGGACCCATTGGAAAAAGTAAGGCCTGCCTTAAAGAAGGTGGCATGGCATGCCTCAGGTAAGAAAAGTCCATCATCCAAGGACACATTTTGGACAACAAATGCACTCAAGTGCCATGAAATCAACTAAGGATGAGAGTCCTACTGCACATGAGAAGTTCCTCTTCAAAGTCCACATGTGGCCAAGGATTGACTCACTTTTATGCCAAGGTCATGATTCTCACTTAGGATGTCTCCATCTTTTTACACATATGCATGGACAAGTGGGGAATAGAAAGGAAACGGGTCCCCAAGAGCAACCCAAATGCCTCATCTCAATGGATAAGAATGGTACACATAGCCCACTTGAAGATCAAAATCCAAAATGTCCCAAGGCATGGGACAAAAATGGGTAACTTATGGGTACCATTCCTTCTCACAAATGGAAGAAGAAATCACTCATATTTGAATGATGATGGGTGATCCACCAAGCCCCCATAGAAAAGTTCAAGGAGCTATGGTTGTATGGACACTCACTAGAGGATCATCCAGTTGAGGTTGATAACATTAAAGGGAAACTCTTGAGAATCACATTCCTACCACAAAGGAAGCCATTTGAACTTAGTGAGATTGTGGGAACAACTCACTCATGGGACTTGTAGATGGTCAAGTAACTCAAGTCCTCCATCCATCAAGAGAGAAAGCATGAAAAGAAAAAGCCTACATGAACAAAGTGTAGTGGGGCACACATGGTTCAAAGAAGTGCCCAAGTTTCAATGAAGGCCCAAAAGCCCATCCACATGAAAAACTCCAAGGAGCCCACCACACTTTGTGCAAAGATGTACATCATAATCAAAGAAATAGTGGAAGACTTGGGCTACTTGTCCATATAAGCCCACCTAGGAAAACTAGCCCACTTGAGATCTAAAATGAAGAATGGGCTAGCCACCTTGATCCATACACATGTAAAGAAAGATGGGGTCACCCAAAGTGAGCCCCATGAGCCCAAAACTTGAGATGGGCCCTACCATGCCCATGGGCCCAAATCTTGAAAAGAAGAGGGAAAAGAAAGGATAGTTCCAAAGGAAAAATGACAAAGGCAAGAAAGCATGAGGGAGCTCAAAATGAAGCATTGGGCCCATCAAATACACCAAGGGCCATGACTTCACTTTGAGCCCATTTGATACACATGAAAAGAGGCCCAACTCCCATGAAAAAGATAGAGTATTTTGCCATGCACACTTGATGACATGGCAAAATTACTCCTTACATGCACATGGAGGGAGTGTGAAAAAGGAAAAAATGATGAAGTGGAGAGCTTGTAATGTCCTTCTCCATGCACCACCTTTGGAAGAGACTTGAGATCTAGAAAAAGGTCAAGAATGCTTGGGCCCACCTTCACACCCCTTTGAATAGCTACATGAAAAAGAAAAAGGATCATGAGAGGAGACAATGAAGATGGAAAAGGACAAGAAAGAGAAAGGAAGTGGTCCATACCTTTACCACTCACCAAAGAAGGACCACCTTGCTGTCCCAAGATTTCTCTAAGGCCCACCACTTGAAAAGAGCAAAGGACCACCAAAGAAGAGAGAGGAAACTTGAAGAAAGAAAGAGTATGAGAGAGAGAAGAGAGAGATTGCACGTTTGAGGGGGGGAGGGTGCCCCATGTTATATAGAAAAGGGGAGGGCACCCTTTTACCCAGCCCCCTGAAGAGACCAGGAGGCACAGACCGGTCGGGCGGCCCATGGGAGGCCGTCCTAGCCTCCACCTACTTGAAACGACCTCCCTCTCCCTCTCCTTGGGAAGAACTCCTCCTTGGGAAGGGTGGTTGCAAGTGAATCTTGTACCTCCATGTAAGAATGAAGTGATGGAAGAGAATGGTGAGAAAAAGAGGAAATCTCACCAAAATCTCATCTCATGAGAAATGGGTGAGAAATTGGGTGGATGATGTGGAAAAGTTCCATGGAATTTTCAAGAAAAAGAAAGAAAAATTTGACTTGGTCAAACAATGATCTCAACCATCCAAAGGCATGACCAGATGATCCAAACCATTCCAAGAGGAATCCCAAGAATCTCCGCCCTTGATTACTGTTCACATGTACAGTTTTTGGTCCGAAGACCTTAAACTACGTCGGGACCAAGGTCCCGAGGGATTGTCAATAAAACCGGCATCAGTCTTCTTCAAGATCTGGTGGCTCCGGATATTTTCAGAAAATCAAAAAAATATATACATCACTTGTACAGTTTCTGGTCCGAAGACCTTAAACTACGTCGGGATCAAGATCCCGAGGGATTTTTAATAAAAATGGGTATCGATCTCGACCATCAAAATCAGAATCGATGACCCAGAATTTTTTCCAAGAAAAGAAAACAAAAAAAAATGTCTTTCCTCTTTTAAAGTTTTGGGTCCGAAGACCTTAAACTACGTCGGGATCAACGTCCCGAGAGATTTTTAATAAAAACCAACATCGATCCCAGCCTTTCAGGCCAAGATCTGATGATCTGGATCATTTCGAAAAAAACAAAAAATGTGTTTGCCCCCCCTTTTTACTAAGTCTGGGTCCGAAGACCTTAAACTACGTCGGGATCGACATCCCGAGAGATTTTCAATAAAAGCCGGCGTCGGTCTTGTTCGCTCAAGATCAATGACTCCGGACATTTTCAAAAATCATAAAAATATATTACCAGCCCCGCTTTTAAAGTTTTGGTCCGAAGACCTTAAACTACGTCGGGATTGACATCCCGAGAGATTTTCAATAAAAACCGGCATCAGTCTGG
The DNA here is from genome assembly GCA_003013855.2 of Liriodendron chinense. Lineage (NCBI taxonomy): Eukaryota > Viridiplantae > Streptophyta > Magnoliopsida > Magnoliales > Magnoliaceae > Liriodendron > Liriodendron chinense. The sequence goes on from PVNU02002456.1 coordinate 1,107,508, forward strand.
ATTGTCCATCCGCTGACACCGGACATTTTTCCAAAAACAAAAAAAAAACACATGTTTGCCCCTCTTTTGTACAGTTTCATGGTCCGAAGACCTTAAACTACACTGGGATTAATTTCTCGGGGGACCTTTCTCACTTTCAACTAAAAACCGGCATCGGCCTCGACCGTTGGGATCATGGTTCGATAACCCGGATCATCTCAAAAATACCAAAAATATTTTAAAGCTTTCCATAAAAACCAGTGTCAATCTCGATTACTCGAGTTGAAGTCTGGAACTTTTTCAAAACAAAAAAATATATATACAATATAAAACAAAAAAAGTTTTCATCACCAGTTTTGATCCATCAATTTATCCCCAGTGGTCCGAAGACCTAAAACTACACTGGGATTAACTTCTCGGGGGCTTTCTTTCCTAACCTGTCCCAGACATGGCTGACACTTGATCGTACGGGTGTCTGGAATCTTTTAAACAGGTAAAGGTTGAGGCGGGCAGAACTCCGCAATCCTGTTCGTGTTGAACGCACCGTGATAGACAACCTTGAGTTGGAAGTCGCTGTTGAAGCTGACGGATGTTCCCTGTTCCTAGAACTCATGAAGGGGATTAAGGCTGTTGGGAGGTGAAGCTCACCCTCACGGAATTGTGAGCAACGTAAGACCCCAAACTGGATTGACTAAGGGAAATGTGAGGATGTGGCTCATCTTGTGGCCGAAGGAGTCCGTCGGACGATACGTGGTCTATGTGCATTGCACATGAGGAACAGGCAACTTTGTGGGTGTGTTGACTGAAAACCCTCAAAATCCCCTCATCCGAAGATGTAAAACTACGGCACTTAACTGTGTGAGACTCGTCTTGCTCGCTGACGTAAAATGGATCGGGTGCCTTACCAGCAGTAGAAGCTGGAAGTGGATGGAAATTCCATATCTTTTCCCTGCATTTCAGAAAAATCACAAAATACAAAAACATTGCAAAATCATCTCTTCAAAAATCACAAAAAAATATTTCCATCAAATCAAATATCTGCAAAAATCACAAAAATATTTCCTGTGCTTTCAATAACCAATCTCTATCCTGATCGCTCAGGTAAAGATTCGGACCACATATCTACAAAAAAAATCACAAAAATTAGCATCCCCAGCACTACAATTCAGGAGTCTTGAACTCCGCTCACTTCACAGTATGGGATGACGGATCCAATCGCCCGCAAATTGGAATCCTGACCAAAACGGGCAACCAAACACCATCTCAATCACGTGTATGCCCAGAAGAACATCTTGAAGTCGAATGATATCCTCGTACATTCTCATTAGCAAAGAAACAGCATCTTGGGACGATGGACCTGATCGACCACGGGTCGGGATCTTGACCAACCCGCTGTCCAAACCTCCGTATCAAAAAGAAAAATCCCCAAGGGAAGCACAACCCTACAAGCAATAAGCTCAAAGTTCTCTACACCCATAGCAAAAGCAAAATCATCAAACTGAAAGAGAATGAGCCAAAGCCATGCATTCATCATGCATCTCCATGCACCAGCATTCATCGCATCAATCATCATGTTTACCTGCTTTCAAAATAAAAGTCGGTTAGCTAAAGACCCCACAGGCATCCCTAGTGGAGGCACATGCGAACCAGATTTTCATTTCAAAAAGACAAAAAATATTTCTATTTGCAAATAAAAACCCCACGGAGTATCACTCCCCAGAGTGGGTATCTTTTCAAAAATCCAAAAATATTTTCCCAGTAGAGCGTTCTGCCTCCAAAACACCAGGAGATCTTCCATATCTCTGGGTAGGAGCCAACGCAAAAATCAAATAAGATCCGATGTCTCGCGGTTTCCCCGGAGACCATCGGATCCAATGCACTCAAAGTACGGTCGAACTGAACTCCAGTGTCAGTGCGGTCGTACCACATGCCAAGATACAAAAAGATGAAAGCCAAAAGGCTCGGTCACAGAAACCATTTGAACAGGTGGAAACGATGAATTGTAACCCAAGTATCCAAATCAGCAGATTGGGTGGAAAGAATTCACCCGCACATACCTAGGCGTGGATGCCTGAAGTACCTTGACTGAGTCCAAGTCGGCGTAGTAGAATCCCGTAAGACTATCGGACGCAGGGCGTCTAACCACTTTGACAGTCAAGCGAAACAAGTACTCCTGGAGTGATCTGGGAAAACATCAAACATCACACAATCAGTCTCAGGGTCAGCATCCTCGTAAGACTAACGGACGCAGAGGCTCTGCTGTACCTTTCCGATGTTAGTACCGATCGGGAATGGAAGGGTTGCGATTGGGTACCCAGGTTGCAGCAAACTGCAGGGACAATCGCAACGTTTTCTCCAAACTCTCGCGGTATGTGCGAGTTATCAATTTCCAGACAATCAACTGACTCAGATACAAAGGACAACAAAGATTCCAGACCACAATCAAGGAAAGAATGAATTGCAAACCAAGCATCAAAACCAGCAGATCGGGTGGAAAAGCCCACCCGCACATACCTAGGCGTGGATGCCTGAAGTACCTTGACTGAGTCCAAGTCGGCGTAGTAGAATCCCGTAAGACTATCGGACGCAGGGCGTCTAACCACTTTGACAGTCAAGCGAAACAAGTACTCCTGGAGTGATCTGGGAAAACATCAAACATACAATCAATCACAGGGTCAGTAACCTCGTAAGACTGTCGACGCAGAGGGTCTGCTGTACCTTTCCGATGTTAGTACCGATCGGGAATGAAAGGGTTGCGATTGGGTACCCAGGTTGCAGCAAACTGCAGGGACAATCGCAACGCTTTCTCCAAACTCTCGCGATATGTGCGAGTGAGCGATCTCCAAACGATCAACTGGCACAGATGCAAAAGCAAGCAAAGATTTCAGACCATGATCTATGAATGACCGAATCAGAAGTGGGGTGTCCACTCGCTTTGGCATTCGGTTGCATGCAACCTCTGCCAAAGAGGGGCATCTGTAGACACCCCACCTTCGGCTACACTGTTGGTAGAGATAGCTGGTTGAACGGAGGACCATACCCCCAAATCCCAAGTCCAAACTCAGCCAAACTCACCCTTGTAAGCCCCATTCCATAGCCCAGTTCAAGCCTGAACCCAGTTAACCCAGTCCTAAACACCACCCAGAAAACCCCCCCATAAAAAAGTCCAGTCAAAAAGACCCAAAAAAAGTCAAACTCACTGAGTCAACTCGCTGAGTTAACCCGCTGAGTCAACCCGTCGAGTCAACCCGTCGAGTCAAAACACCGAGTCAACCCGTCGAGTCAAACCACTGAGTCGACCCGCTGAGTCAACTCACTGAGTCGACCAGCGAGTCCAACAGCAGCCCCGAGGGAACGGCCGTACTCGCTGGAAACCGAGGAGCGGCCGTACGGGCGGCCCATGGCAGGCCGCCCGGAAAAAATTACGAGAGCTGCCACTGTCCGCTGCTATAAATACCCCCCTCCCCTTCTCATTTCGACAAGCAATTCGAGTCCATTTCAGCCCGAGAGCTCTGAGTCCATCTCTCCACCCTTTAGCCCATTTTTCCACCAAGGAGAGCCTGAGTGAGGAGAGCCTAACCCTGGTCCAGCTTTGCCTGACCACTGGTCCAAGCCTCTCAAGCCATTTAAATCTTGATCCAGCCACTCGAAGCCAATCCTTGCGACACCTCCGTCCACCCAGCTACTCATTTTCCAGCATCATCTCATTTGCATCTAGCATAAGTGCAACATTTACTTTCCTTCCAACCCCCCTGCTTCACTACAAGCACCTTGATTACTCAAGCACACATGCATATGTCTTTATATTAAGCACCTGTCAGTTCGAGCGTATGCTCTGGGCTTGCCCGTTGTTGGAACCTGCCCATCAGAAACTCTTACTGTTCAGACCTGCATTCACGCTTCACCATAAAACACCTTGATCATTCAAGCACACTGCATACGTCTTATATTAAGCACCTGTCAGTTCGAGCGTACGCTCTGGGCTTGCCCGTTGTTGGAACCTGCCCATCAGAAACTCTTACTGTTCAGACCCGCATTCATGCATCATGTCATCCATGAGAATATACGAGGATTAAATTAGACTTTCAAGTATTCGATCGATTCTGTGAAGTAGAGACCGTACTTCGGTACGGGCAGTGTGTGGGGTGCTTAACCTCTTCCCACCCTGTAACCGTGATCCCTTACCTTGAATCTCTGACCGCAGATCAACAGGAGTCATTTTAGAGGAAGGAATCTTCGGATTCCCTTCTCTAACGTTTCTTCGGGGTCTAGCCGACTGTAGATTCGAAGTAACTGGCTAGTGGCGACTCTGGTCTTATATAAACTCACTTAAACACATCCAGCTCAATACGACAACCAAACGAAGCCCTCGAGAACGAGGCAAGCCAGTGGCACAAGCGGCGATTTCGCACGCACGCACCTCTTCTTCTTCTTCTTCCGAAAGGAAAGGGAGAACGACGTCGTGAGGGAGCGCGGGGAAATCGGCGAGGGTCCACACAACCGTACATCGCTGGAAACCGAGGAGCAGCCGTACGGGCGGCCCATAGCAAGCCGCCCGGAATAAATTACGAGCTCTGCCACTGCTCGCTGCTATAAATACCCCCCTCCCCTTCTCATTTTGACATCCATTCGAAACCCATTCAGCCCGAGTGCGATCCGAGTCCCCTTTAGTCCATTTTTCCACCAAGGAGAGCCCGAGTGAGGAGAGCCTAACCCTGGTCCAGCCCAGCCTGACCACTGGTCCAAGCCTCTCAAGTCACCCAAGTCTTGATCCAGCCACTCGAAGCCAATCCTTGCGATACCTCCGTCCATCCAGCTATCATTTTTCCAGCATCATCTCATTTGCATCTAGCATAAGTGCAACATTTACTGTTCTTCCAACCCCCCTGCTTCACTACAAGCACCTTGATTATTCAAGCACACCGCATATGTCTTAAATTAAGCACCTGTCAGTTCGAGCGTATGCTCTGGACTTGCCCGTTGTTGGAACCTGCCCATCAGAAACTCTTACTGTTCAGACCTGCATTCACGTACATATCACTATAAGCACTTTGAATATTCAAGCACACAGCATGCATCATCTCGCATAAAGCACCTGTCAGTTTGAGCGTACGCTCTGGGCTTGCCCGTTGTTGGAACCTGCCCATCAGAAACTCTTACTGTTCAGACCTGCATCATGTCATCCATGAGAATATACGAGGATTAAACTAGACTTTCAAGTATTCGATCGATTCTGTGAAGTAGAGACCGTACTTCGGTACGGGCAGTGTGTGGGGTGCTTAACCTCTTCCCACCCTGTAACCGTGATCCCTTACCTTGAATCTCTAGCCGCAGATCGAAAGGAGTCACTTTAGAGGAAAGGATCTTCGGATCTCCTTCTCTAACGTTTCTACGGGGTCTAGCCGACTGTAGATTCGAAGTAACTGGCTAGTGGCGACTCTGGTCTTATAAAAACACATTTAAACACATCCAGCTTAACACGACTACCAAACAAAGCCCTCGAGAACGAGGCAAGCCAGTGGCACAAACGGCGATTTCGCACTCACGCATCATCCTCTCCTTCTTTTCCCGAAAGGGGAAGGGGCGAGAACGACGTTGTGTGGGAGCGCGGAAAACGGCGAGGGTCCACAGAATGGCGACTCCACTGGGGATAAACTAGTCCCACTAGTCGTGATCCGACTTGAAAAACGGAATCCCTCCTATACTTGAAAGTCATTAGTCCTCATACAATCTCATCTGCATAGCATTCTACCCAAAACAAAAAAAATAGAAAATCCCAAAACCCAAAAAAAAAAAAGTAGTGCATACTTCCCACCATTACTCCTCCAAACTAAATCACCCTGCCACATCCAATACAAAATCGACATGGCCCTCCCATTCCCTATACCTGAGGCTTCCTCTCCACTGTTAAACTCGAGTGAATCCATGTCAATTCCTGGCATCCAAGAGCTACAACAAAGCATGAAGGCCATGCAGGAAATGCTTCTCCGATTCACACAAGCCCAGGCTTCAGCAGCCAGCAATCAAGCTGGTCCAGTTCAACAACCACAACAAGCATCTCTTCCAGCCTCCAGTTCATCTCAACCACAACTATCAGGGGTGGCGCAGGACTTTCGATACCCTCCTAATGAAGGTCCTCAATCAGGACAACTCTCGACCTCAGGGCATTTCTTCCAGCATCCTCCTGCAAACAAGAGCCATTTTCAGTCACATCCCACAACCCAGAATCTCAGTCAATTCCAACAATCTCTCCCCAATGGGAATTCCAACCAATTTCAATATTCTCCTGTGACTGGGATTTCTTCGCAGTCTCTCTTCTCAGCTCCAGTCCAACAAAGTCCCTACAATGGGAGTAATTACCAGGCCCAACCTTCTTTAAGCAGGAATTTTAGGAGCATCAATGACACCAATTATTATGAAAGGGGGCCATCTCAATCCTGGCAAGGGACAAGATCTCCTTCATCTGGTCCCTCCGAAATAGAGCAACTCCGAGAGCAGATGCGATAGATGAAGAGAAAGTTGCAGAAGCAGCAAGGGGTGGATCTTCCATCCACTAAGTTCAGGGACCTTTGTCCATTTCCCGATGCAATGGTACCTCAAGGCTTCCAGGTACCAAAATTTAAAAGATATGATGGGACAGGGTGTCCCGTAGACCATTTACGAGCTTTCTGTGGAGAGCTTAATGCTGTGGCGGGCAATGATGGAGCACTCATCCGCTTGTTTCAAAAATCTCTGAAAGACGATGCCCTGGATTGGTACACATCATTGGACTATCATCGCATCAGGACTTGGGAGCAGCTCTCCCATGCTTTCGTCAACAGGTTCGCATACAATCTTAACATGGCACCCAGGAGAGCAGACCTCGCAGCTCTCAGGCAAAGAAGCGATGAAACATTGTCAGCTTACGTTGGACGGTGGCGAACCATGGCCGCTAGAATGAAGACTCCCATCGACGACGAGGAGCAAATCTCCATGATCGTCCACTCGGCAAATCCAAGTATCTCTGGATACCTTATCTCACATCCATATGCGAACTTCAACCAACTCGTCCGCGCCGGGGAACAAGTCGAAGCCGGAATAAGGGCTGAGATGATCTCCCCTTGGTGGCCTCATTAGGCTTCTCCAATTCAACCGATAGTGGAAGAAGAGCCTACTGCTGAATATGAGAATGATAACGGAAGTGTCCTCATCTCCCATCCAATGGAAGAGGATGATCTTGTCGCCTCTACCGAAGGTGCACTATTCCTCCCTCAGCATGGACAACCGCAGCAACAGCAACAGTCAAGATGGAACTCACAGTTCCCTAATCAAGGTTGGCAATGGGCACCCCTAACCAGTCAGGTTTCAGAACCCCTCATCCTGCAAGGGGCATCTCCAGTCGATCCAGTCTCCGCAATGCAAGGGGCACCTCCTGCCTATCCAGCTTTCACCAGCCAAGAAAAGCCTCCTCTCCAGTTTATTCGTGCCATCAACTCTAGTTCAGAGTTCGAACCTCTCATCCTGCAAGGGGCATCCTCAACTATTTCGATCCCAGAGCCCATCATCATGCAAGGGGCACCTTCGGTCGATTCTATCTTCGCACCCATTTCTAACCATGGGCACATTCAGCCCATCTCAGTCAACCAAGGGGACAATCTCCCTAACGCAGCATCAGCAAACCAGGGGCACAACCTGCCCGTCTCAGCAATAGTCAGTCAGGGGCACAGTTTGCCCACTCCAGCTTACCAGGGGCAAAGCCTGCCCGTTTCTCAAGCAAACAACCAGGGGCACAACTTGCCCACCGCACCTGTCTATTCGGCTTCTACTTCAGCCATCGTCCTCCAAGAAGAAGACCCTTCCTCGGACAGCATGCCACATGCCCTAGCAGAATTAGGGCCCAGCTTCAATTATGTGGCCACTATCGAGGAGGTCAAAGGGGAGATTGATGTCCAGGTTCTGATCGATCCAAAAACATCAACCATCACTCTCCAGGTCTTGGACATCTCAGCTTCATTCCATCTCCTTTCTGATCGGACCTGGTTTCACAGAATCGGTGCCATCTCTTCAAATCTTCACCGAAGGGTCAAGCACATCTTTGGAGATAGGGCGATCACCATCATTACCGATCCCGGACAATTTCCCAAGGTAGAAGCATCCAACCTCCGAGAGCCTACCATCCCAGCCATGGACGTACAACACTCTAATGGGGAGATCTCATACCATCACAATGCAAATTACTTCCCTCGCGCATGTCCCATCGGATCGAACTATGTCTTCCTCCCTGCCGAGCGTCAAACCTTCTACTATCAGCTCGAATATCAAGACTCGACCCGAACCATGGAGGTTCAAGAAGATATGGATAGGAGAGGACTACGATATCAGCCTACTCTGATTCAGAAACCAAAGCATAGAAGTATCAAAAGAAGACGAGGTCATCAAGAAGAAGGCAATCCCTGCATTTACACACCAATCCAGTTCATCAATGCAGGGATTATCTACCCTGATGATGGGCTAAATTCCACCTTCGATGATCAAGCGAACAGATTGAGTCTGATAGAGTTGCCCAAAGAAGACTCAAGCAAGGGGCAGAAATTTCCCCCGATCGACTGGACTACCGTCCTGGTCCCACCTCAGCCAGATGAACCTGAAGAGCTACAATTCATCGGGGACGAACCAGGAGAAATCGCATCCGACACCGACTCGGAGCCCAATTTCATATCTGCCATGACATTTGGGTGCAACAATGAGGTTTGGCCTACTGATCCTTTTGGCCCTGCCTCCTAAGGGGAAGGAGTGCAGGGCAGTAACAGGTTTGTAGTCCCCATGATGGCACAATAAAAGTCGACAGTGCTGGGCTCCTTGAGCCGAATCAGGCGACACCTGGTTCACATTGCTGTCTTGCTCGGGTTTTTTTACGAAAAATTTCACCAAAAAAAAATCAGAAGATTCAAAAACCCAAAAACACCAAATATTTCAAAATTTTAAAAAAAAAAATCAAATTTTCACAATCCAAAAGTTCAAAAAAAAATCCAGATATTCACAAAATTCCAAAAAACCAAAAAATCCTTGAAAGTAAAAAAAAAAAAATCTTTTTCAATAAAAGTGTCAAGTCTGTCTGTCAAAGCACTTGAGTATGAAGTTAACTCATAAGATTTCGATCTAGAGTTGGACTTCAAACTCAAGGGTCTGGATAGAGCCAATGATGAGGAAAATGATGAGCTGACTCCCAAACTTAGAGGGTCTCCTCGAAAGTTCTAACCAAAAGCCGATGGCATCTCAAAAAGTTTCAAAGTTATAAACCTAGGATCTCCTGAGACCCATAAGGAAGTGTGCATTGAGAATCCTTGTCCCCGAAAAATAAGCAGAGAATGATTGAATTTTTGAAGTCATGACTTCCCAATCTTGCGTCCTATGAAGACTCATCGATCAAAAACTCATCAAGCCTATCAAGAAGATGCTGCCAAGACTATGCTTGCATTCCATGCTAGAGTGTACGACTTCACGAATGATCGAAGAAACCTCACGGCTCGATGAAGACATATTGTTGCCAACATGTCAGAAAGCACTTCAAGTGTCAGCAACATGCACATCGGATCCATGTGTATGCTTCGAAATTCTACAACCTGATAACGCTCCAGCTATTCCCTGTACGAGGTATCTACATCAACAGAAAGATCGACTCGACATCATCTAGTGCTCATACGCATATACTCGTGGCAGTCGATTACAGCACAAAGTAGATGGAGGTAACATTCTGATCTCGCACGATAATTCTCATGAAGAATGACATCATCAATTGTTAAGGGTTCCCACATGCTATCAACATTGGCAATGGGACATCCTTCGGAATCTAAGGACGAAGGAGTTCCTCGAGAATCTTAAAATCAGAAGACAAGCCTAAGAGTTCGACTCAAAATTCCGTCAACGTGAGTGCTGATGAAGAATGAAGCCGAAGAAAGACAAGTCATATCGGGTTTACAACAAGCACTGCTGCATCTATTAGACTCAAGGGGCAAGCCCCGAGAATCAAAGAAGTTCTTCTGGGAGGCACCGTTCGACTCACCAACCTGAGGGGTAAGGATCTTCCAGAGCCAATCAACGCCGACAACGTGAAAATCTCTCACAGGTAAGCCAATACAACCTTATCAAGAGTTACATTAGTAGAGCTGAAGTCAAGAGGTCAAGGCTTAGACCTCTGAGAATCCCTTCCCGTCCAACAATAAGTGTTCCAAATAAAGGGTTCAAAAGCCAAAAAAAAGAGCAAAAAAAAAAAAAGAGGGGGGGGGGGGGGGGGGGGGGGGGGGGGGGGCACACAACCCACAAAAAAAAGGGAAGAAGAAAAAGAAAGAAAGAGAAAAAAAATCGACTCAAAAGAAACACATCTATCCATCCATCCACCTCAGAAGGTCTGTAGCTAAGACCGACAGCTCTGCCATTGTAACTTAAGATAAGGGCCGAAAGGTTACCATCGGCTGGCAATGACGGATTCCTGACCTTTGGTCACCGCAGTTATCCAAAAAAAAAAGAACAAAAAAAAAGAAAAGAGATGTGTGCTTAAACAAAGAGGGTGGAGTGAAAACCCGAAAGGGCGCTCCGAGTAAAAACAGTGGGCACATAGCGGACTTGGAGAAAACTCGAAAGGGCGCCAAGGGTAAAAACAGCATAGCTGCCAAGGGGCAGGCAAGATCAAATACCCGGGACATGGTGAAAACCCGAAAGGGCGCCACGGGCAAAAATGACGGGCAAGCCGGACGCAGTGAAAACCCGAAAGGGCATTGCGGGTAATAATGGCTAAGAAAAGAAAAAAAAGAAGAAAAAAAAAGCAGGTACATGAGAGATCCAAGCGACATGAAGATTCAATGGAAGCAAGGATGGCGGCTATGAGTCGAGAATTCTTTCAAGATCTGCCCAAATTCTAGGGGCAGGATACCATTGCGCACTATCTTAAGGGGACCAGGACCCTTGGTGAATAATTAAGAAAATCGAGTATGACATCATGCTGAGTCAAATATTCTGATTCCTACATCTAAAAGCACAAGTCCAAATCATGCACAGACAGATAAGCACTTGACACAAATTTTTACTTCATGATTTGCATATATTTTCCAAAAAAAAAAATCATTTTTCCTTATTCGTATATATGCAAAAAAAAAAAATCTTACAGGGCTTTCAAAGTAAACGTCCAGTCAACTAATGGGGTACCTTCCGTGAGTGCATTTCTCCCGATCATTCTTCCCAGAAGGTAAGTATCTCTCTTCCTGCTTTAATGCTTCAATCCTTTTGCTAAAGTGTTTTCTCTCCTCACAGGTACCAGAAGGCAAACATGAGATCAGCCCATCTATGTCCATCATAGCCCCATCACCACCATCCATCACATCATCCATGTTGCCCACACTCAAGGGATGCATAGCCTCACCTATGTCCCATTCCCCCATCCCATCTATACCATCCATAAAAGAAATCCCTCTATCATTAAAGCCTTCAACACTTTCTGAAGCATGGGACCCACCATGGACAGCCCCTACAACCCCTAAATCTCCACCATCCATGGCCCAAGAAGGGACAAAGCAAGATGAGGACAAGATGATGAGGAAAGAGGAGACAAAGGGAAGATTCATTGTTGGAATCAAACCTGGACGTTCAGAGCAGGTGGGGACAACATCAACAGACAACATGGAATGTCCGAGCACGAGCCAGCCCAGGCCGCTCAAGAGGCGAGCCTTGGGCGGCCTGCTCTGGGCCGCCCGTACGGACGCACTTCCTCTCTCTCCGCGGGATTGGCTCCAGGGTTCTTGGTAGGTGAGGCTGACAGTCCATGTCAGCAGATGGCACTCCGTGGGCCGCCCAAGGCTCCGGTCCACTCCAGATTTCGATTGAGGCTAATCAAGATCATATAAAAGGTACCCCACTGGTCCAATCACGAAGCAATGCGGCCAGAACATGGCTGATCAAGTCAAAGAGAAGGAAAGGTGATCAAGTGGGGGCCACAAGTAATCCAAGTCATTCAAAGACTAGATCATCATGATCTAAACCATTGAAGAACCTACATGAACCATTAAACAACAAGATCAAAGGTTGGACCGTCAAAAGAAGGATCAGAGTCCAAGATCTGATCATCAAGTGGGCCCACAAGGCCAAAACAAGTAATCTAAGCCGTTCAAGTCATCATCTGCACCATGGACATCCTTCTTAGCGTCACAAAACATCAAGGATAGGTGCTCCAAAGCAAAGATGAAGTTTGGAAAGGGCCCACATGGCCCACTCAAGCAATCCAGACCATTCGAATCACAATCAGCCCTATCAAAAGCTAAACGAAGCAAGGTAAGTATGCCTAACCATATAAATTGGGTCCGAAGACCTTAAACTACGTTGGGATCAGGATCCCGAGAGACTTTTAATAAAAAAGGGCATCAGTCTGGATCGAATCAAGATCCGCTGATACAGGATATTTTCCAAAAAAAAAAGAACAAAAAAAAAGGTTTTCCCTGGCGTGTACAGTTTTGGGTCCGAAGACCTTAAACTACGTCGGGATCAATATCCCGAGAGATTTTCAATAAAAACCGGCATCGGTCTTCATTAAGGCCTGATGACTCTGGACACTTTCTAAAAAAAAAAAAGTGTGATTTCCAGCATCGCTTGCACAGCATTGTGGTCCGAAGACCTTAAACTACGTCGGGATTGACATCCCGAGAGATTTTTAATAAAAACCAGCATCGATCCCAGCCGTTCAGGCCAAGATCTGATGACCTGGATCATTTCGAAAAAATCACAAAAAAGGAACGTATTTTCAGCATGTACAGATTTTGGTCCGAAGACCTTAAACTACGTCGGGATCAATATCCCGAGGGATTTTCAATAAAAGCCGGTATAGGTCTTGATCAAGATCCGCTGACACCGGACATTTTCTAAAAACAAAAAAAAATGTGTTGCCCTATTCTGTACATATTTTTTGTCCGAAAACCTTAAACTACGTCGGGATCGACATCCCGAGAGATTTTCAATAAAAGCCGGTATCGGTCTTGATCGCTCGAATTAAGATCCGCTGACACCGAACATTTTTTTTAAAAAAAAGGAACCAAAAAATAGGTTTTCCCTGTCATGCACAGTTTCATGGTCTGAAGACCTTAAACTACGTCGGGATCAAAATCCATAGGGACTTTTTAATAAAAACCGGTAGCAGTTTGGATCGTCGAATCAAGATCCGCTGATACCGAATATTTTTCAAAAAAGGGCAAAAATAAGATTTTCCTGTTTTGTACAGTTTTTGGGTCCGAAGACCTTAAACTACACTGGGATTAATTTCTCGGGGGACCTTTCTCGCTTTCAACTAAAAACCGGCATCGGCCTCGACCGTTGGGATCAAGGTTTGATAAACCGGATCATTTCCAAAAAATACCAAAAATACTTTAAAGCTTTCCACAAAAACCAGCATCAATCTCGATCATTCGAGCTGAAATCTGGAACTTTTTCCAAAAAACAAAAAAAAATGATCCACCAAAAATTTCAACTGCACAAATTCATCTCCAGTGGTCCGAAGACCTAAAACTACACTGGGATTAACTTCTCGGGGGCTTTCTTTCCTAACCTGTTCCAGGCATGGCTGACACTTGATCGTACGGGTGTTTGGAATCTTTTAAACAGGTAAGGGCTGAGGCGGGCAGAACTCCGCAATCTTGTTCGTGTTGAACGCACCGTGATAGACAACCTTGATTTGGAAGTCGCTGTTGAATCTGACGGATGTTCCCTATTCCTAAAACTCATGAAGGGGATTAAGGCTGTTGGGAGGTGGAGCGCACCCTCACGGAATTGTGAGCAACGTAAGGCCCCAAACTGGATTGACTAAGGGAAATGTGAGGATGTGGCTCATTTTGTGGCTGAAGGAGTCCGTCGGACGATACGTGGTCTATGTGCATTGCACATGAGGAACAGGCAACTTTGTGGGTGTGTTGTCTGAAAACCCTCAAATTCCCTCATCCGAAGATGTAAAACTACGGCACTTAACTGTGTGAGACTCGTCTTGCTCGCTGACGTAAAATGGATCGGGTGCCTTACCAGCAGTAGAAGCTGGAAGTGGATGAAAATTTCATACTTTTCCCTGCATTTCAGAAAAATCACAAAATACAAAAACATTGCAAAATCACCTTTTCAAAATCACAAAAAATATGTCCCTTGCTTTCAAATTAAATACTTGCAAAAATCACAAAAAATATGTCTCTTGCTTTCAAATCAAATACTTGCAAAAATCACAAAAAAATATTTCCCTTGCTTTCAATCAAAATATTGGCAAAAATCACAAAAAAATATTTCCCTTGCTTTCAAATCAAATATTTTCAAAAATCACAAAAAATATCTCCTTTGCCTTCAATAACCGATCTCTACCTTGACCACTCAGGTAAAGATTCGGACCACATGTTTACAAAAATCACAAAAATTGTCAGTATCCCCAACACTACAATTCAGGAGTCTTGAACTCCGCTCACTTCACAGTATGGGATGACGGATCCAATCGCCCGCAAATTGGAATCTTGACCAAAACGGGCAACCAAACACCATCTCAATCACATGTATGCCCAGAAGAACATCTTGAAGTCGGATAAACATCCTCGTACATTCTCATTCGCAAAGAAACAGCATCTTGGGACGATGGACCTGATCGACCACGGGTCGGGATCTTGACCAACCCGCTGACCAAACATCCGCATTAAAAAGAAAAATCCCCAGGGAAGCACAACCCTGCAAGCAATAAGCTCAGAATTCTCTGCATCTCCACCAAAAGCAAAATCATCGAACAGAAAGAGAATGAGCCAAAGCCATGCATTCATCATGCATCTCCATGCATCAGCATCCATTGCATCAATCATCATGCTTACCTGCCTTCAAAATAAAAGTCGGTTAGCCAAGGACCCCACAGGCATCCCTAGTGGAGGCGCGTGCAAACCAGATTTCCATTACAAAAAGAAAAAAATATTCCTTTTTGCAAATAAAAACCCCACGGAGTATCACTCCCCAGAGTGGGTATCTTTTCAAAAATCCAAAAAATATTTTCCCAGTATAGCGTTCTGCCTCCAAAACACCAGGAGATCTTCCATATCTCTGGGTAGGAGCCGACGCAAAATCAAATAAGATCCGATGTCTCGCGGTTTTCCCGGAGACCATCGGATCCAATGCACTCAAAGTACGGTCGAACTGAACTCCAGTGTCAGTACGGTCGTACCACATGCCAAGATACAAAAAGATGAAAGCCAAAAGGCTCGGTCACAGAAACCATTTGAACAGGTGGAAACGATGAATTGTAACCCAAGTATCAAAATCAGCAGATTGGGTGGAAAGAGTTCACCCGCACATACCTAGGCGTGGATGCCTGAAGTACCTTGACTGAGTCCAAGTCGGCGTAGTAGAATCCCGTAAGACTATCTGACGCAGGGCGTCTAACCACTTTGACAGTCAAGCGAAACAAGTACTCCTGGAGTGATCTGGGAAAACATCAAACATCACACAATCAGTCTCAGGGTCAGCAACCTCGTAAGACTACAGACGCAGAGGCTCTGCTGTACCTTTCTGATGTTAGTACCGATCGGGAATGGAAGGTTGCGATTGGGTACCCAGGTTGCAGCAAACTGAAGGGACAATCGCAACGTTTTCTCCAAACTCTCGCAGTATGTGCGAGTTATCAACTTCCAGACAATCAACTGACTCAGATACAAAGGATAACAAAGATTCCAGACCACAATCAAGGAAAGAATGAATTGCAAACCAAGCATCGAAACCAGCAGATCGGGTGGAAAAAGCCCACCCACACATACCCGGGCGTGGATGCCTGAAGTACCTTGACTGAGTCCAAGTCAGTGTAGTAGAATCCCGTAAGACTATCTGACGCAGGGCGTCTAACCACTTTGACAGTCAAGCGAAACAAGTACTCCTGGAGTGATCTGGAAAAATATCAAACATCACACAATCAGTCTTAGGGTCAACATCCTCGTAAGACTGTCGACGCAAAGGCTCTGTTGTACCTTTCCGATGTTAGTACCGATCGGGAATGGAAGGGTTGCGATTGGGTACCCAGGTTGCAGCGCATGCAGGGACAATCACAACGTTTTCTCCAAACTCCCACGGTATGTGCGAGTGATCGGTTTCCAAACGATCAACTGGCACAGATGCAAAGGCAAGCAAAGATTTCAGAACATGATCTATGAATGACCGGGTCAGAAGTGGGGTGTCCACTCGCTTTGGCATTCGGTTGCAAGCAACCTCTGCCAAAAAGGGGCATCTGTAGACACCCACCTTCGGCTACACTGTTGGTAGAGATAGCTGGTTGAATGGAGGACCATACCCCCAAATCCCAAGTCCAAACTCAGCCAAACTCACCCTTGTAAGCACCATTCCATAGCCCAGATTAAGCCTGAACCCAGTCAACCCAGTCTTAAACATCAGCCTGAAAAACCCACCAGAAAAAAGGCCACTCAAAAAAATCCTAAAAAAGTCAAACTTACTGAGTCAACCCGCTGAGTTAACCCGCTGAGTCAACCCGTCGAGTCAAAACACCGAGTCAACCCGTCGAGTCAAATCACCGAGTCGACCCGCTGAGTCAACTCACTGAGTCGACCCAACGAGTCAAACAGCAGCCCCGAGGTAACAACCGTACATCGCTGGAAACCGAGGAGCGGCCGTACGGGCGGCCCATAGCAGGCCGCCCGGAATAAATTACGAGCTCTGCCACTGCTCGCTGCTATAAATACCCCCCTCCCCTTCTCATTTTGACATCCATTCGAAGCCCATTCAGCCCGAGTATGATCCGAGTCCCCTTTAGTCCATTTTTCCACCAAGGAGAGCTCGAGTGAGGAGAGCCTAACCCTGGTCCAGCCCAGCCTGACCACTGGTCCAAGCCTCTCAAGTCACCCAAGTCTTGATCCAGCCACTCGAAGCCAATCCTTGCGATACCTCCGTCCATCCAGCTATCATTTTTCCAGCATCATCTCATTTGCATCTAGCATAAGTGCAACATTTACTTTTCTTCCAACCCCCTGCTTCACTACAAGCACCTTGATTATTCAAGCACACCGCATATGTCTTAAATTAAGCACCTGTCAGTTCGAGCGTATGCTCTGGGCTTGCCCGTTGTTGGAACCTGCCCATCAGAAACTCTTACTGTTCAGACCTGCATTCACGTACATATCACTATAAGCACTTTGAATATTCAAGCACACAACATGCATCATCTCGCATAAAGCACTTGTCAGTTCGAGCGTACACTCTGGGCTTGCCCGTTGTTGGAACCTGCCCATCAAAAACTCTTACTGTTAAGATCTGCATCATGTCATCCATGAGAATATACGAGGATTAAACTAGACTTTCAAGTATTCGATCGATTCTGTGAAGTAGAGACCGTACTTCGGTACGGGCAGTGTGTGGGGTGCTTAACCTCTTCCCACCCTGTAACCGTGATCTCTTACCTTGAATCTCTGGCCGCAGATCGAAAGGAGTCATTTTAGAGGAAAGGATCTTCGGATCCCCTTCTCTAACGTTTCTACGGGGTCTAGCCGACTGTAGATTCGAAGTAACTGGCTAGTGGCGACTCTGGTCTTATATAAACACATTTAAACACATCCAGCTTAACACGACTACCAAACAAAGCCCTCGAGAACGAGGCAAGCCAGTGGCACAAACGGCGATTTCACACTCACGCATCATCCTCTCCTTCTTTTCCCGAAAGGGGAAGGGGCGAGAACAACGTCGTGTGGGAGCGCGGAAAACGGCGAGGGTCCACAGAGTCATTTTGAGACCAGGGGTTCTTTAAAATACCCTCGGCATTCTGGTGTTTTCACGAGTTCTAGCTGACTGTGGATTCTGAGCCTTGATTCGGGCTGGTGGCGACTCCGTCTAATATACAAAATCCAAGAACGTCGTTCGGTCGTCCTTAGAAAAGTTTTGGACAACTAAGGTAAGCAAAGGTAGATAAGCCAATCATTGCAACCGTGTGCCACACAAATAGGCAAAACCAAACGCAAACGCCAAGCCTAAAGAAAACATATTAGGCCCCCCGCGTGCGCGAGAGCGATCCGATATCCATAGAATGGCGACTCCGCTGGGGAATATGCTCTGCCATTAGCCAAGGCCCGACTCGAAACGTGGGGCTTTACAATTTTTTTGGGATTCTAATCACTAACGTTACTAACCTACTAACCAATTAATTATTCCAGTATCTACTGGTTCTTTTACTTTCCTGCGAGCATCCTGCATTCTAGTTTACACTGGTCCCTTTTACTTTCCTATATTCATTTTGCAATCTATAAATTTTATCTGTAAAACAAAAATAAAAAAAAATATAAAAAGATGAAAAAATATAAAAACAAAAAAATCATGATGAACCAAGTGAGTGGGTAGTGAATTAATCTACAACCATTGCACCAAAAACCCGGCGGTGAATTCGTCGCACAAAGCATTATTCGGACCCGTGCAAAAGCAGCCATGTCAGCACAGGAAGACAACATGTTGATCCAGCCCGACTCCCCAAGGCAGTCAACTGTAACACCCGAAGTCATGCCGTCTCTAACCGAGCTTGCACATGACATGAGTCGGATCAAAGACATGCTCGCAAGCCTCCTCCAAGGGAGGGCCACCCCCATCAATCACAGCACACAACCGCCCATCACTCAAATGGGTCTATCTGACCCGACCACCAGTCAGCTTCAACCTATCCCCTGTACAGGGAACCGGGTATACTTCCTGTACCCATCAGTTATAGCACAACAAGTTCCAGCATTTCCTCCCACTAACGGGAGCCAGTCAGTGCCACAACCAACACCTCGCAGTCCAGTTCAAGCCAACCAGTTCCAGCAAACTCACCCTAATGGGAGCGCATTCCAACCTCAACCAGAACCATCATCGTACTTATCATCACTACAATCCAGTCCCGCTTACCATTCCCCCGCAACTCCACATCAACCGCCCCCCACAATGGGAACCCACCATTCATCCATCCATCTGACAGCTCTCCCACAATCAGGCCCCCTGGCTAGGGATCCCAGAAATGTTAAGGAGATCGACCATTATGAAGAAGAGGCTAGCCGTATCCCACAAGGGGCATGGCCACCCCTTCAACAACCATCTGAAATCGATCGGCTTCAAGAACATTTCAAGGGGCAGCTCAAGGCCATGAGAAACGAACTTCAAAAGCAGCACGGAGTGGAACTCCCCTCCACAAGATTCAAGGACCTTTGTCCATTTCCGGACGCACGGGTACCAGTAAACTTTGAGGTACCCAAGTTCCAAAAATATAATGGCATGGGATGTCCTACCGCTCATCTGAAAGCATTCTGTGGAGAACTTGATGCCGTGGCAGGGGATGACGGAGCCCTGATACAGTTATTTTATAAATCCCTCAAAGGCGACGCGCTCGATCGGTACACATCGCTCGATCACCGCAAAATGAAGACCTAGGAAGACTTGTCACAGGCTTTCATCGATCGCTTTGCATACAACCTGAACGCAGCACCTCGAAGGGTAGATCTAGATGCCCTTCGGCAAAAAAGAATGAAACATTATCATCCTATGTGGGGCGATGGAGGGCTATGGCCGCACGCATGAAAACACCAATTGATGATGAGGAACAGATTTCGATGATTGTGCGTTCGGCCAACCCCAACATATCGGGATACCTGATTTCCTTCCCCTACGTCAACTTTGCACAATTGATTCGTGCAGAAGAACAGGTAGAGGCCGGCATCAAAGATGGTAAGATCACACCATGGCCTCACCAGTACTCCTCTGTACAGAAAAACAAGACGGAAGAGAAGGGAGGAAGGTATGTCCCCAAGAACAAAGATATGTCTGCTCCGCACCCGACAGAAACCAACCTTGTCGCTTTAGCACAGGCGAGCTGGTCATCCCTCCGACTGGGTGTCAGCCACAATCGCAATCACAGCCGCAACAACCTAGGTGGAACCTGCAATACCCCAATCAAGGCAGGCATGTGGGTCCGGCTTAGCTGCTTAGGCAATTTACTCCATCGGCTCAGTCATACACCGATATTTTGGCCACATTGATTCAAAGGTAACTTTTAACTCCGTCACAGCCTAGGCCGCCACTAAACCCCCTGCCGCCTAACTATAACGAAAATGAGTACTGTGCATTCCACCAGGGAAGGGGCTACATAACGGAACGCTGCTTCTCACTGAAGCACACAGTCCAAGACCTGATCGATCAGAACAAGATTTCGGGTGTGGCCCCCAACATCAATGCCACTACCAACAACATACTCCAAAATCCTCTGCCACCCCATCAGGCAGGTCCCAGTACGTCGGAAACCCCGATAGTCAATGTCATTCAAGGGGATTATCCACCTCGCGTCTTCTACACAAACATGACCATGAACTGTGCCCAGGAATTCTCACCCATCGTCCTACAAGGGGCATCACCCTCACATCAAAAGGGTGCCGAGTCAACATACTTTTCGACACCCATCGCTCATCAGCCATTGATTCTCCAAGGGCGGGCTCCAACGGCCAACTCGGCCACCCAACACAATCCGTCCTGGAATCACTCGCCAGTGATTCTCATGGGGAGAGCTTCCGCACTATCACCCGCCTACCACTCGTCATCCCACATCCATCAAGCTCTGCCAACAAATCAGTACCTAGTGGTGCTTTTGGGAAATGCACCATCCTCACCTCCCGAAGTCAGTCGTCCGACGGTAACCCCACAAGGGGCAGATACATCACCATTCCCACTACCACATCAGCTGTCTAGGTCTGCTCAAGCTGTATCCGCACCATCCTGATAACCTCTGGTCCTACTAGGGGCAAGTCCCGCACCTCATCCAGATCATCTGGGACCTATATCTGTCCTTCCGACACCCTCTCAATCTCCCCTAATACTTCAGGGAAGAGCAGTTCCAGTCTTCACTAACAAAGCAGTCCTGTGGCACTATCCGGAGTGCTTGAAAGTGGGAAACATGAACCCAAATGGGCGGTGCTTTCGAAGAGATGTTGTTAGAGGAGATCCCAGGGGACATTTGGCAGGAACATCTAAGACCGAAACTGCATCCGATGTAGCAGCCCAGCTCAAAAACATCCCAGCCCAAATATCCTTTTGGGAACTCCTTTGCACATCACAGACCCATCGAGAAATGTTTGTCAAGATATTAAATGATGCACACCTCTCGAGAAGCACCGCCAGAGATGGTCGCGCACATGATAGGGCAACTCCTTGCCCCGTGGGCTATCACATTTTCAGACGATGAGCTACCACCAGAAGGGCGTGACCACGTGCGCCAATTAAACATAACTATCAGTCACAAGGATTGCAGCGTCCCACTAGTACTCATTGACAACGATTCAAGCTTGAACGTCTGCCCACTATGGATTGTTACGTATCTAAGCCTGAAATCGTCCATGTGGCACATGCCCCTGTCTCTCGAGGGGAAAGAGCACATGGCATAAATTGGTTCTTAACCACCATGACAGTTGAATCAGTCAACCAAACGTCCACTAATGTCGACTTGAAAAGAAAAGCGTCCATATAAATAACCATCGGCATTCCGAGCCGAATCAGGTTAGCCCCTAGTTCGAAATGCCGTCCTGCTCGAGAATTGTAAATTTCAAAAACACAAAAAAAAAAAAAAGAAAATACACAAAAATCTGAAAAAATCTGAAAAATCCAAAAAATCAAAAAATCCTAAAAAACCCTGTACATACTCAAGCAATTAAGGCACAGACCTAACTCCCGGACAACATGAGATCAAAGTCGATGACTGCGATTTCAACGTAGAATTAAACTTTGAACTTATAGGTTTAGAAGAAGTAAAAAAAGAGGGAAGCAGTGACTCAACCAGCGAACTCAAGAATCTACTCGAAAAGTTTGATTCTAAAGCCAACGTCGTGCTCATCAATTTTGAAGGTCGTTAATCTCGGGACCCTTGAGGATCCTCAAGAGGTACGCCTTGGAAAGAATCTGTCCCCTGAAAATTCGGTAAAAAATGATCGAGTTCCTGAAAGCACGATTATCAAACTTTGCCTTCTCGTACGAAAACATGCCAGGCTCGATGAAGATCTGGTTGTACATCATCTGCCCACAAACCCAGAAGTCAAGCAGGTCAAGCAGAAGCTGAGAAGAATGCGACAAGAATGGATCCTGTAAATCAGAGAGGAAGTAATCAAGCAATACAACGCGGGCTTTCATGGTGGTTTCTAATTACCCAGAATGGCTCGCCAACATCGTCCCCTTGCCAAAGAAAGATGGTAAGGTCCGGATATGCATCGATTTTCGAGACCTTAACTAAGGCCAGCCCGAAGGACGACTTCCCACTTCCTCACATTGACACTCTAGTCAATAATACAGCAGGGCACAAGATATTCTTATTCACTGGATGGCTTCTCCAGGTATAATCAAATCAAAATAGCCACAAAGGACCGCAAGAAGACATCGTTCATCACACCCTGTGGAACCTTCTGCTACCAGTGTCATGCCATTCGGACTAAAAAAAATGTCGGGGCAACATATCAATGAGCTATGACAACACTCTTCCACGACATGATGAACAAAGAGCTCGAAGTCTACGTAGATGACATGATCATCAAATCCCGAAGCATCAAGAGGCACTTCAAAGATCTGGAAAGCTCTTCAACCGGTTGACAAAATTCAAGCTACCGACTCAGCCCACAAAAATGCGTCTTCAGGGCAACAGGAGGCAAGCTTCTTGAATTCATCGTCAGCGAAGATGGTATCTGAATAGACGAGTCGAAAGCAAGGGCGATCATTGAAATGCCAACCCCTCGAACTGAAAAAGAGATTCGAGGCTTCTTGGGAAGAATCCAATACATCAGTCGCTTCATTGCCCAGCTCACACCCGTGTGTGAGCCCATCTTCAAGCTACTCCGGAAAAACACACAAAGGAATGAAAAAATGATTGTCAAAGGGCCTTCAACAGAATAAAAGAATACCTGAAAAATGTGTCAGTCTTGGTCCCACCAATACCAGGAAGGCCGTTGTTACTCTACATCTTAGTGGTCGCAGATGCAATCGGATGCGTCCTTGGTCAACATGATGACACGGAACGAAAAGAACGAGCCATTTATTATCTCAACCGGCTGTTCACAGACTATGAGTCCAAGTACTCCTCAATCAAGAAAACATGCCTCCCCCTCATATGGACCACTCAGCATCTACGCCAGTACATGATTGCATATCGGATTCTCCTACTTGCCTGTGGACCCCCTGAAGTATCTGTTCGAGAAACCAGCACTCACAGGCCGGATTGCAAAATGGCAACTATTGCTTTTTGAGTTTGACATCACCTATGTCACTCAAAAGGCAAGCTGACCACCTCGCAGCACACTCATTGCCAAACTACCAGCCCTTGAAGACGTCCTTCCCTAATGAGGACATCCTGTTCCTCGAAGGAGAAGAAGGGTTAGAAGCAGACGAATGGACCCTGTATTTCGACAGAGCATCTAACAGCAAAGGAAGTGGAGTAGGGACAATCCTCTACTCTCCTGGTGACATCCCCGTGCCCATATCAAGAAGGTTGGCATTCACCTGTACGAACAACATCGCAAAATACGAGGCATGTATAGCAGGCCTCAACGAGGTAATCATTCTAGGCATAAAGAAGATACGAGTTTTCAGGTGACTCGCAGCTTATTATTAATCAAATCAACGGTGACTAGAGAACAAGAGATGAGAAACTGGTGCCATATCACGTCTACATCGAAAATCTTATCGAGGAATTTTACAAGGTCACCTTCACGTACATACTTCGTGCTAAGAATTAATTTGCCGACGCCCCTGACTACGTTGGCATCAATGCTGGAAATTCCCTATGGAGCAACTCAATGGAAACTCACTATAGAACTTCAAGAAGAGCCAACATTTTGCCTCCAAATTGAAGAAGTAGAAACACCACCCGATAAGCAAGCCATGGTACGCCAACAGTCAGAAAGTACCTCGAGGATCAAACTTACCCAGTCGATGCCACACATACAGGACCGTCGCGCCATTCAGCGTCTAGCCGCATAGTTCACAATCTGTGGCGGAACTCTTTATAAATGGTCATTCAATCAGATCCTGCTACAATGTGTGGATGAGGCCGAAGCTGCAAAAATCATGTCAGAAATCCACTGAAGGAACATGCGGCCCACACATGAATGGCCTATATGATGGCCAAAAAGATTCTTTAGCAAGGGTACTACTGGATGACCATGGAAACTGATTGCTGCCAGCACGTCAAAATATGCTTCAAATGTCAAGAACGCCAATCGAATCCATGCCCCAGCATCTCAGTTGTACAATATGACAACACCCTAGACTTTTCTCAATTTGGGGTATCAACATCATTGGAAAAATCAGCCCCGAGGCATCAAACGGCCACGAATACATCCTAGTGGTCAGTCGATTACTTCACAAAGTGGGTATAGGCAGCATCTTACACCACCATAGCGGCCTCGCACGTTGTACGGTTCCTAAAGAATAACATTATCAGCCACTACAGGGTCCCGCAAACCAGCATCACCGACAATGGGACACCCTTGTGAATCGAAAGGTGGAACATGCTCGAGCAGTTCAAAATCAAGAGGCATCGGTCTAGTCCCTACATGCCACAAATGAATGGAGGTGTGGAAGCCGCTAACAAGACGCTCGTGCACATCCTCGAGAAAATGGTAAAAATGTATCACGACTGGGCTGAACAGTTACCATATGCATTATGGGCATACAGAACATCTATACGCACTACGACCGGCACTACTCCATATGAGCTTACATACGGAATGGAAGCCGTTCTACCCGTCGAAGTGGAAATCACCTCCACTACGCATATTGCTCGAAAGTGAAGTTGAAGATGGAGAATGGCTACAGGCTCGCTAAGATTAGTTACATCTGGCAGACGAAAAGCACATGCGAGCCCTATGTCATTCCCAAACATACCAGAAAAGGATTGCACGAGCATACAACAAACAGGTACGTGTAAGAGCATTTAGGGTGGGAGATATGGTTATGAAAAAGATATTGCCCCCACACCTGCCTGATCTAAGGGGTAAATTTAAGCCCATCTATGAAGATCCACTCATCATACGAGAGATGCTTCCAGGAGGTGCACTCCGCCTCACCAACATGGACGGAGAAGATCTTCCTGAGCCAATCAACGCTGATCACGTCAGAATTCACCACGGCTAGCACGAAGGTCGCAAAACATCACCTAAGGTCAAAATTCACACCCTCATCCACCCAATATGCCTAAAATAGAGTGTATACAGAGAAAACCAAAAAAAAAAATGTGTGTGTACAGAAAAAACTAGAAAAAAGAGATGTATGTACAGAAGAAAACCAAAAAAAAAAAGAGAGAAAAAAAAAAATGTGTACAGAGAAAACCCAAAAGAATGTGTACAGAGAAAAAAAAAAATCAGTCCCAAAATCTCAGTAACCAATAAGGGTATGAGAAAAGGAAGAGAGCCAAAGAGGGAAAAAAAGCAAGAGAGAGAGAGAGAGAGAGAGAGAGAGAGAGAACAAAAAATCGAGAGAAAAAATCCCACCTTCCTTCCCCAAAATCCAACCTCAGGAGACATATTTCGCAATCTTCATGCTACCCAAGTTATTTATCGGCCGACAATGATGGAAAACTCCTACAACAAGCAACACCTCTGAGGTGGGAAAAAAAAAGTGTATCGAAAGCAGAATAGGCGAGGCGAAAAATCGAGAGGGCACCTCGAGTAAAAAACAACAGACATAGTGAAAACCCAAAAGGGCGCTAGGGGCAAAAAGGCAAAGCTGCCAAGGGGCAGGCAAGATAAAAAAAAATTTGAGATGTGGTGAAAACCCGAATGGGCGCCATGGGAAAAAATGATGGGTAACCCGGACGTAGTGAAAACCCGAAAGGGTGCTACGGGTAAAAGTGGAAGAAAAAAGAGAAAAAAAAATGAAGATAAAAATGGCCAAAATCAGGCGATGACTTAACTTCAGGCCTAGAAAAAGTGTCAGTGACGGCAAGGTAGCGAAACAATGACATTCAGGAACTCTCGACTTGACCTTGGCTAAGAAACGTGTTGTGAAGGCAAAGTAGGAAAATCGTGACGTTCAAGAACTCTCAAAATCGGCTAAAGCTTAAAACAAAACTACCAATGTGTGCTATCACTGAAGTCATCAATAGGGGCCAATTCAATCTCACAAAAGATGGACGAAAAGGCTATCAATCAATCTCTCTATCAAAGACCTCAGGTATAAACGATCCAAAAGTTAAGTCTGATACCGAAGAAAAAAAAAATTCTCTTTTCTTTAAAAAGAAAACCCAGCTACTTACTAATCTGGATCTGATCAAACCATCCAGACTTGGGATGACAGACTCGATCACTTAAAAATGCAATAAATCCAGCTCTTGATCACTTTGGGTCTAATCGGACCGTCCAAATTTGGACAACGAACTGGATCATCAAAATCATGGTCTGAAGACCTTAAACTACACTGAGATTAATTTCTCGGGGGATTTTCAAATCTCTTCCGAACATGGCTGACATTTGTTTAGTACGGGTGTCCAGAGCTTATTGACAGTTAAGTCAAGAACGAATGGAAGTTCCGCAATCCTGTTCGTGTTAAACGGACCAGTGATAGATAACCTTGATTTGGAAATCGTTGTTGAAGTTAGTCGAACATTCCCTGTTCTTAGAAGTCATGAAAGGGATTAAGGCAGCTGGGAGGTGAAACACACCCTCATGGCATTATAAGCAGCATAAGACCCCAAACTGGATTGATCATGGGAAATGTAAGGATGTGGTCCATCTTATGGCCGAAGGAGTCCGTCAGATGATACGTGGTCAATGTGAATTGCATAAAAACAGGCAACTTTGTGGGTGTGTTGACTATAAACCCTCAATCAACCTCGTTCGAAAACGTAAAACTATGGCGCTTAACTGTGTGTGCTCGTCTTGCTCGCTGACGAAAAATGGATCGGGTGCCTTATCAGCAATAGAAGCTAAGAGTGGATGGAAATTCCACACTTTCCCAACAGAGATCCCTAAGATGGGACAACGGAATGGACCTTCTTTCAAGAACCATGCAATAAGTCCAAATCTTGACCATCTAGACCCAATCAAGACCCTCCAGATTGGGAATGACAAGTCTGATTACAATATATATATATATATATATATATATATATATATATGCAATAAAACGACTCACGCCACCCGATCTTGACCATGACCATTTGGTCAGGTGACGACAGATCAGAAAAAATGCACCCCAAAACAAGAGTTGTATTTCCTTTTACAAAAAAACAAAAAAAAAGAGGCCAAATAAAACCTGTCTGACAACGCCCACCCGCGATGTCGGGCGAAGATCTTCAAAGTAAAGGCCCGAAAAAAAAAAACTTTTCAAAAATCTTTGTAATAAAAATTCAATGGAACCATGTTCTACAGGTGGGGATCATTTTTAAAAAAAATTAATTTCCTAAAAAAATCAACGCGCATGACACCTGAGGCACTAAGCAGTCTTCCATACTCCCTGGTGGGTGTCGACGCAACAACAATAATTGATTTTAGTTTTACCCAACTTGTAGAATTTCTCTGAAATCATACGCAGAACATGGGACGGCCAGCCTGAACTCTCAGTCTCAGCTCGATCGTCTTGGAATACGGAATGATTATCTCCTAAATTAGCGCAATCGCACTTCAAATAGCGAAAAACTCCATTACGAACCAAGGTGACCAAGTCAAAAGGCTCGAATGGCATAAAGAATAATCCAGATAACTCTAAACCGGGACGCTTGCAATCCTAACGCACTATAACGCGGGAGATCCGTAAAGCCGCAAAATGCGCAGGCAACTACCCGTTACAACGACCTGTCTTGCAAGCGAGCCTAGGGACACAGAAGTCTTCTAACTCACCTCTCTAGTTCAAATCAATCTCTCAATTCAAAGTGCGTTATCTTCGAAGGCCGTAAAATGCACAGGGGCTCTAACCACTCTCAATTCAAAATCACATACTAAATTACCACCTTCCGTGACCCTCATGAGGTATTGGAATTAATGTTTAGACCACACGAATCTATCAATGAACGTCACTACGGCGAAATGCCAAAGCCAATCGCCCCTACGTCTAATCCAGGGGTGGGGTGTCCACCCGCTTTGACATTCGGTTATACCCAACCTCTGTCAAAGAGGGGCATTTGTAGATACCGTAGATACCCCACTTGGGGTACCACATCCATGGATGAGGTGACTGAGTAGTCTGCATCCATGGATGCGGTCCTTGTGGACGGGGACACGTTAACGTGTCGACGTCCCACCTTTCAATGCATCCGATCCTACTCATTGTGGATCATGGCAATGGCAGTGTACGGCTTAAATGCTACCCTAAGGTCACCCATCAGTGCAGATTGATCAGAACAAGGACACAACAACAAGAATAGTTAGGGTGGAGTACAACCCTAAGTGCGCCCATGAGACAAAATAAATGAATTTTTATATTTTGGATGCGTTTACTCAGTAACCGCATCCATGGATGCGGTTACTGAGTAAACCCATTCGAATTCAATGAAAATTCAGATTCGCACCATCTGCCCCGCCAAATTGTTCACTAATCACATGTGTTCAGCATTTGCTCGACCGAATTGTTTGCCAATTGCTTTTGACACAACACCTACAATGCATAGTCCACTCCAATCAATCGCAAAATACCGAAGGTGGGGGCCTCTATTTAAGCCGCTCTGATCGAACCAAAGACAGGGGGGGGGAGAAAAAAAAGAATGGAAGGAGGGAATTAGTGATAGTTATCAGAGGGTCAGAGGAAAATTTCAGAAACTCGAGGCAGAGACTCTGCCAAATCAGCGGCCCACCTCTTGCGATACAACTGAAGGTCCAAATGCGAGGAGCCCACACCGTCTCTGTCCCGAACTTCTGACGATCAGACAGAGGCCGAAACCATGACACTCTGACCATCTGCTTTCTACCTCCCTATCATTTCGATCTACCGATCCTATCTTTCTCAATCAACCAGACAAAAGCCACTGCCAATGCTGAAATCCACGAGTAAGGTAGGAGGCAGGGACGTCCGACCATCTCTTCCCTCGTAAAGAGTGTCTGACTTCCCCGCTTTTTCTTCTCACATCTCAAACGTCAAACTGTATTCCACTCTGCACATTCCCTACACGTCTAGAATATCTACACTCACTCACACTTTTACATTGCTTTTGCTTCTTTTCTGTTTTTGCCAAACCCAGGCCCTAAAAGAGCCTATGAAGTATGGCCTAACCCTACAGGTTTGAATACTTTTCAGAATTCCCTCATAAATCGTTAAACCCCGCAAAGTAGAGATCCTGCGTTGCACGGACGGTCAAGGGGTGCCTAACACCTTCCCCTGTCGTAACAGGGGCCCTTACCCAAAATCCATGACACATATCAACCTATCCAAATGGGAGTCATTTTGAGACCAGGGGTTCTTTGAAATACCCTCGACATTCTGGTGTTTTCACAGGTTCTAGCTGACCATGAATTCTGAGCCTTAATTCAGTAGGTGGCGACTCCGTTTAATATACAAAATTCAAGAACGTCATTCAGTCATCCTTGGAAAAGTTTTGCACAACCAAGGCAAGTAAAGCCAGATAAGCCAATCATTACACCTGTGCGTCACATAAATAGACAAAATCAAACACAAACGCCAAGCCAAAAGAAAACATAATGGCCCAGCGGGCGCAAGTGCAATCCGGTATCCACGGGTCCACTTGAACTTTAGATCCGAATCATTGTAGGGCCGGCGTGGATAAAACACATACATCACGGTGGGCCCGACAGATCTTGCGCCCCCTCGTGCCACAGGGATATCCCTGTGGAGGGTGCCCGGGCAATCTTCTTCCACAACATGTACGATCTCATGGCACTGTTTTATAACAGGCGTGATTCCGTCCATGTGAGGCCATGATTCTTTAATCCAGACCATTGATATGACTAGATTCTCACGTGAGTAGGGCACCCTTGAAAAGATTGAACATTTGAGTATTTTAATATTTCCATCAATGGCCGACAAAAGAAGACTGTCAATGAGAGGCAGACATTATAGTGAAAAAAGGTTCTATGATCATGAGCTTGAATATCCTACGCCGGAGATTGTTTTTGGCTCTGTCATCTATAATAATGATGAGGCCCATCGTATAGACGGTTTGGATCATCTATACGTATCCTCGGATGTACGGAATTATGTGTGTCAGTAAACGTACGTTTGCTAATAGGGACAGTTCCGTACTGTCGACCTAGTTAAACTGATGAGAAAAATGATACTCTGGCAGATGTGATGGATGATACGCAGGCACTTGGAAATTACATACGGATTACACAAGTAGCATAGAAATAGTCAAATCAAACCGTCTGAATTATGGAACCCATTTTAATGAACCAAAAATTAAGATTATTTGATCATCTGACTATGGAATTGGTGGACATTTATTGGACGGTTAAAAATGAAAGTATCCGACGGTCCTGTTTTCAGTTCATCTCAGTAGGAATGACATTATGAACGGTATGGATGGCATATAAACATCACTGTGGACCCCATAGAGGTTTCAACGGTAGGAATTTCCCTACCCACCTTTTGCTTTAGTGCGGCTCACTTGAGTCTTGGATCCCGTTCATTTTTTGTCGCAAAGCCTAAAATGATCTCACAAAACCGTTGGACAGCATAGATTTCTCACAAACATCACGGTGGGCCCCACCTAGATTCCGAGCGCAGTAGATGCCTGCGAAAGGCTTTCGCAAGCAATGCGTCCTCGAAATGATCCTATGATCTGAACCGTTCATATTCTCTTTATTAGATAAATAAGCTATTGTGCATATTCCTTCTTCAGAGATGATCTATCTAGCATTTAATTTTTAGAGTTCACCAACTGGGCCCACCATGAGCATCCATGAGCTAGAATCAGACTTGTCTACTTGTCAGGTGGGATCCATTATTAATTGAACTTAACTGAACTGCATGCATTTCTGGCCCACTTGACGAGTGGACTGGTACTTTGATACAACACATCTAGCGGTATGCATTTAAGATGGTGTTTCTGTCTGCCTCCAGCTATGTGGATCCCATTGCTTCCAAACGTGTAAGGTTTTTTTTTTTTTTTTTTTCTTTTTAGTTTACTACGACATGAGTAAGAACTCAATGTGTAAGATTTAAAATCACTGGGGTTCATGCATTTAAATTTACATATAGTTTTATAGATGTGCTCGTAAACTAAATGTTTCTTAGAGGATTTTTTTTTTTTAAATTATCATCTAGAGTTCTTAACGAGCATGTAGCTTTTCGAATTTTTTTACAACTTGGAAATTAGGAATCCTTGGCGATACTTTTGATTTTTTTTTTTTTATTATAGTGTTTGTTTGTGCGTGTGTTCATGCATGGTAAGGCTAAAGGAGTAATTTTGGATCTAGAACGTCAACTTTGAGGCATCAGTTACAAGTGAGTTTAGTTGAGAAGTGTCATCTATATGTACGTTAAGCATTTAATGCCACCCCCACCTAGACGAAACTAGTCCAGGCCGGGACTTTGTAGGAGTTCATTGTGATGTATGGGTTTTATCCACACCACTAATCCATTTTTTTCATATCATTAATCTAGTGGGCCTTAGGAAGGTTTCGACGGTGGTCGTCATTATCACCACTGCTGCCGGTGGTGTGGTCCACTTGAAGCTTAAATCTGCCTCATTTTTGGGTTCATATCATAAAATATTTTGGAAAAATGCATTAGCAGAATGGATAAAACCCATATATCATGGTGGGCCTACACAGTGCATGCCTAGAACAGTTTCCCTCCATGTAGGGACAGGACACAATCTGCTTCTACTAACACACCCACACGGTTAGTCACACAATGCACTCACCTACCGATGGGGTTAGTGTGTCTCCTTAGCATTTCGAGCCTGGACTTATTGTTGAAATGCCTAGGCATCTTCCAGCTTGCACACCCACATGGTTAGTCACATGATGCACCCACCCACCAGTGGGGTTAGTGTCCTTAGCATTTCGAACTTGGGACCTACTGCTGAAACGCCTAGACGTCTTCCAGCTGATCAGCTGGTAGGCGAGACGCTCCACTAATGCTACAACTCTAATAATAATAATAATAATAATAATTACTTTTCTAATTTTTATTATTAGCTAAGGAGAGGAGAAGAAAGAGAGTTTTTACATATATTTTGTGTATGAATTAATTTGCATTTATATATAAGAATGCTCTAATCGTGCTAACACGGAAAGCAGAATACATCCTACCCCCACCTAGGATGAAACTAGTCCAAGCAGGGGCTTTGTGGGGGTCCATTGTGATGTATGGGTTTTATCCACACCATAAACCCATTTTTGTCCATATCATTAATCCAGTGGGCCCTAGGAAGGTTTCAAGGGTGGCCGTCATTATCACTGTTGCTTCCAGTGGTGTGGTCCACTTAAAGCTTGGATTTGCCTCATTTTTGGGTTCATATCATAAAATAATTTGAAAAAATGCATCAACGGCATGGATAAAACCCATATATCATGGTGGGCCCATAGTGTGCATGCCTAGAACAGTTTCCCTCCATATAGGGGCAGGACACAATCTGCTTCCACTAACGCACCCACACAATTAGTCACATGATGCACCCCCCTAGTGGTGGGATTAGTGTCTCCTTAGCATTTTGAACTTGAGACCTACTGTTGAAACACCTAGGCATCTTCCAACTTGCGCACCTACACGGTTAGTCACATGGTACACCCACCCACCAGTGGGGTTAGTGTGTCTCCTTAGCATTTCGAACCTGGGACCGGCTGTTGAAACGCCTAGGCATCTTCCACCTGAGCTAGTAAGCGAGACACTCCACTAACACAATTTATTATTATTATTATTATTATTATTTATTAATTAATTAATTACTTGTCTAATTTTTTACAAACAAAAATTACTTATTAACTAAATATCCTAATTAAATTAAGACTTGCAAATGATTCTCAACACCATCCAGCTAATCAAGTACCCAGCCAAGGGCAAAGCTAGACTCCCGTGCTAGATTTGCATCATCTAAGAAACGATGTTCACCCTTCAACCGTACATGTATAGTTGTACTGCAATCCAGAGCGTCCAAACAGCTGGCCAACCTGTAGATGGAGCATTAAGAAAGAAAAGAAAATGCACCAACAATACAATATTAAACCATCTGATTCTTTTCCAATTGAATTTAGGCCACTCACCATTTTACCTTCAACCATCCATTTGATAGCCATTAACTGGATGGCTGGATTGCATGATTAGTATGATTTAGACAAATGCTCCATCCAGAATGGGACCCACAAATTGGATGCTATGATGAGTCAAACGTCATTTATCAATGTAAATGGTGCTAAACTAACGTATGAGTTCAGCCCTTTTATAACTTAGGTCATCACAGGCTGTCTCGTTGTGGGCCCTCTAAGCCATCTGAACGGGGTTGGGCCCATCCAAGCTGGCACTAAGCCCGGTCTGAATTGGGTTCACACCATATGGACCCACTAGTCACTCCTAAACTGTCTATGACTGGGTTTGTGCATTATCTCTCTCACAGGTGAGGAATTAAAGGTATCCAGGCAAGTGGGGGCCATGAGTCGCTGTTCTTGGATGTTGATGTAGTGGGCCCCACCATCGATGAATGATTCTTCAAAAAGTCTCCCAGATTGCAAGGATCATCATCCTTGGACCTCCTCCCCACTCACATTGGATGTGGACCATTCGATCATGCCTTTGTTGTAGCTGTCTATTTATAGGCCATTAATCAGAGGGTTGGGGGATTTCCAATATAGAAGATTTTCTTTTTAGGCATTCCACGTACACTTCAGGTAGGCTCGATGCTATCAAATTGTCTTGATCAAAACCATGGCCCACCTGTACAAAATCTCTCTCTCTCTCTCTCTCTCTCTCTCTCTCTCTCTCTCATATTATTTCTCTTTTAAAGTCAAACATATCAACCCATGTATTGTCAATATCATGGGGTGTGTGCGTATATTTTTGTACATATGTGCAGAACGATTGCTGTGGGCCCCACCATGATGTGTTGATGATATCTACTCTTACCATCATGCACGCCTTCTCTCACCTTCCAATCCACACATGCACGCGAGAGAGAGTCTCAGCATCCTAGAGAATCGACGGTCTGGATTGAGCGAAGAAACAAAATAGGTTAATCATCATCTTGAAACATTTATTCAAATGGATCCTACTTTATCTTCTTGAAACATTTATTCAAATGGATCCTACTTTATATTGTTTGTGATTCCGAAGTAGCACTTTGATTTTATGATTCTAATTATCTTATTTAAATTGGCCTTACTCCAACTTGTCTATGCAACATCCAACCCTTCAAATAGGTTCATCTCACCATGAGGATAACTGGGTGCAAATATCAACCCTATATACTAATTAGGTGGTCCACTCCATAGGAAATAATGTATTCTCTAATAAAATAAATTGTGGTTCACCTTATGAGTGGATAGGGTTGATTTTTTTCTGAAGTGATCCTCATGATTGAGCCAAACTATTGGACGGTTTAGATATTGCAAACGCATAACCACAGGCCCAAAATTTAATTTTATGTAGCGTTTATGATGCTTCGGCAACACACGCTTCAGCGGTCAAGTAACCCCCGAGCTATTCTATTTATATAGAATATGGTAGAGGTGCCCTTGCTGTCAGAAGTTGTGTGGGGCCCACAGAAATGCCCGTGGCAAATCCACTCCGTCCATCGGTTTTGCAAGACCACAATAGGACAGGAAACAAAAAAAAATCAGGCATACCAAAAACTCAAGTGGGAAAATAAATGTACACCGTTGAAACTTTCCTGGAGCTGACCATGATGTTTATATGCCATCCAAACCGTTCATAGGGTTACTACCACTCAGATAAACTGTATACACAAATATCATCCTGATACAAAACTTCTATGGCCCCCACAAAGTTTCCAATGGTGGGCATTCAATCCCTGCTGTTTCTCACGGTGTGGTCCATGTAAGTTCTGGATCAGCCCGATATTTAGACCACTGTCCAATTGTGATCTTGCAAAACTGATGGACGGAGTAGATTTGTAACAGAATTTCTGTGGGCCCCACATTCCTGTCTTCATGGGAAACCTTCCTTTGGTTGAAGACCTATAAATGAAGCGGCCGTACATCTATATGTCCCCTAAATGGGTGGCATCCAAACACCCCTAAATATTAATATCCGACAAAGATGCTTAATAAACAATGTAAGAATACAAATTCATGAACTTAGAATTTCGCACTTCCACGTTGGAATCAGCTGCATGTCTGATATGGTTGCTGTTTGGCATTCACAAAATATAATATGAAGGATTCTAAAATCTTTCATTGGAATTTTTAATCTATGAGGTATGCTCCAATGCTTGATTAGACAATTAGACAATCCAATTGATTGATTTAGACCATCCATTATGTATACATAGATTTCATGGGGTACCATGCAAAATATCACACCAACCCAACAATCATAACCATCTGATCATTAGCCTTTAATATGGGCGGTCCAGATCATTTACAAAAAAATAGGTCGAATCAACAATTTGATCAATCTATTTATTGGATCCCATCATAGATTGCTTATGACTTTAAAGAGCCACTTTTGTTAACCAATCCTAACCATCTCATCCATGGGTCGGAAAAAGTAGGGCTATGAACTTAATGACAAATCAGAGATGGATATGATTGTCCGATCGATGTGATTTTTGCATGGTGGCCCATAAAATGTGTTTTAGACTTAAATAGACAGTTCAGATCTATCGATTGGACTGTCCAAATTAAATTATTTATTTATTTTATTATTTTTTAATAATGATACATGCACCCAAAGGCCCAGGTGGGTTTTAATTGGGACACTCCAAATACGTGACATTTTTATATTTTATTTTATTATTATTCCTTGCATCAGTTTCCTCAAATATCTCCTGTCCTTCCAACACGGCAAATTTACCAAATTTCCCATGGATTCTACGCAGATTTCTTGGTCAATAAGGGCAATTAGGTCATTGAAAATATAAAAAAATGAACGTTTAGGGCCTGTTTGATTTTTTCCCTCAACTGTAATTACTTGTAAATGGGTAATGATTATTTACCTAGGTAATTGCTACATCATTCCTCATGAAGACAATAGCGGTTACTTTTCCTAACACTAAAATCGAGAAATTTGTACAATAAATGTGGGGCCCACTGTGATGTATGTGGCTTATCCATACCGCCCATTCGTTATGCCAGTTGAATTTAGGATGTGGACCAAAAAACGAGGAAGATCCAAAGCTCAAGTGGACCACACCAAAAGAAACAGTGGGAATCGAGCTCGTACCATTAAAAACTTCTTGGGGGCCCTAAAAGATTTGGATCAAGCTGAAATTTATGTTTTCCCTTTATCCATGTATTTGTGACCATATGAACCGGTTAGATGATGAATAAACCTCAATGAGGGTCCAATGAAAGAAATTACTTTCAACGGTGGACGAAGTAAGACCACTGTTTCCTTTCATACGGGCCATTTGAGTGTTAGATTTGCCTCATTTTTTTTGCTCATGCCCCAAAATGTGCTAATAAAACATATGAATGGCGCTGATATATCATATACATTATGGTGGGGCCCACAGGTTTGAGTCAACACTTTTAGACCGATTTTCGAGGCGGAATTACTCAACCAATTTCAAACAAGGTATTTCACCACATATTTACGTGTATCATGGAAAATCAAACAGGCCCTTAAGATGTTTGCTAAGACCACACCGGAGCTCTGTCCATCTACTCGCGCAACCACTCATGCCGGCATGGCACACGTATGTGAAATCCAAGCCTTCCATCAGGTGGGGCACACTGCTCAGATATTCTGAGATGAAAAAAAATCCCATTTCTATCCTCAGATGGGCCTCCAGTGTAAAAAAAGAATGGATGGATAGAAAAAATTTCAGCCGTCCATTTGTTTAGGACACCGAGGCACACCTGATAAACTGAACGGCCAGATTTTTAACTCATAAGATCTAAAAGTGTGGCCCACTCGATGCTAATTTCAAATATGGCACACGTGTTTTATATTTGCATGTGTGAATGGAGAGGGCACCACACGCGTGTCAGCAGCGTAAAACCTTAAGGTGTTTAAACCTTAAAATATGAATTTATGGTGTACGTTTTAGCCAAAGAACATGCACACATGGAGGCTTTTCTCGAATACATCTAGTTGTACTGCAGACGATACATCGGGACCTTACACTTTAAATATATGTTCTCTTTCAATGATCCAGACCGTTTATTTTATAGGGTTCCCACTAGTTTGGGAACTCCCAAAACAAAGGTAAGATTTAATATTTTAACACATTGATTATACAAATATTATGGTGACCGTTCATGTTCAAAGCAAAAGAGCCAAATTATCAAGTGTTGAAATAATCAATTTGAGAGCTTAATATACTATTTTTCCATCATAAAATGTAAGGAATTGTCATATAAACGGTCTGGATCATTTGAAGATGACCCAGATTCAAAGGCTAAAGTCCGGATGTATCATATTACAATTAGTCAGGATGTATTTGAGCATACTAATATTATAAGCATTTGCAACATCAACTTCCAACAAAACTAATAAAACGACACAGGACTTTCTATTGTAGAGAAAATGGACAGATTGAAGAGGTTTGCTACAATACATCTCGATGTATTGTTATAAGATACTCCCATGCTATAGCCACTACATTTAGGGTAATATCTCGATCATCCAAACCGTTTATAACATCGGCCTCAACGTGGATGATGAATACTCAAAACCATACTCTCAGATTGGATAATTCAAGCCCTTATCATATAACATAGTTTTTTGAGAAGTTGATAGGAAGCTTAGGACCGTCTAATCTTGCAGAATTTCTAGTTGGCTATATATAACATAAGGCCTTGAATATTATAAACGGTGTGGATCATTGAAATGTAAACCCAGACCTGATGGGTTTACTCTGGACGCATCTGATGGCCGTAAGAGAAGCATAGTGTAGCAAATCTAACGGTGGAAAACGGGTTGTGTGGAGTGGATTGGGACACGACAGCAAGAAAGAGGAATGGATAATCTTATCTCGTCTGGTTATTGGAAATGGAAAGGATCTCTGGATTTTTTGCAGGCTTGTTTGGTTGCACCTCCTTTTAAAATTGGCAATGGGCCCACATGAGCACATTGCCAATAATGGTGCATGCACGTATGAAATGGGTTCAGGGTGCATTTGGTCATTATTAAATTGCAATTGGGCAGAATCCCAATTCACCTGAATGGCCACTCAACTTCAGGAAACCATCACAATTCCAATTTTGGGCTATTTTAAGGATTGCTGACTCGCCGAGTCGACTCGAACTCGGTTGGGACCGGTATGGATCAGTACCACGAGTCATAAGCGAGTTGGGCCAATTTACTTGTCGAGTGATCATTAGAGTCATAGCCAACTCGTCCGAGTCAATTCAGACTAGGTTGGGACCCCCACTTGGACAGGTCGCGAGTCGACTCGGAACCCGAATAAGTCATAACGAGTTGCCGAGTCAAAAACATAAATATGTCCTGTTTGGATGGAAAATGTCCATGTAGAAAAGATACACTATGGGCTTTACTCATCCACCAAACGGACTCCATTCTGATATCTGAAAACACTAGAGATGTATGATCAAGTGGGTATATTTGCCACAATTTAAGTATTTCTCCACACACAACCATTTGCATGGTGAATGACATCCAAACCGTCCAAGAGGTTGCTCCCATCACGAAGATCACATGGCAAAAAACTCAGGCCAATTCCCTCATTGGGTGGGCCACACATTTTCTTTGGATTTGATTGGTTGATGTACACTGTTTTCTACCGTGTGGTCCACATGATGAGTGGACCAACCTAATTTTTGCATCAGTTTCTTCTTCGTGGTGGGGCCAATTTTTTTGGATAGGTTAGATGTTGAAGAATTACGGTGACAAATCCTCTGGGCGTAGGTAGCTAGCAAAACACCCGAGCCACGTGGAGGCCAACATGTAGTTCGTGTAAAATCCAATCCGTCCATCAGATGAGCCTCCGTGTCTTCACCGTACAGATTAAAAATAATAGAGATCCAAAACTCAGGTGGCCAAAGCCTATGAGTTCCCTCGGTGTGGCCCACCGGAGTTTTAGATCATGCATATTTTTGAAATTGCAACTAACCTTAGTGAGTCTCACCCAATAAACGGACGGGATGGAATAGACACACCATGCTAGGCCCCACAAACAAATCAATCCATCTCAATTGTTTCCTTTGGTGTGGCTTATCTGACTTGTCTTTCGTGATGTTTTTCTGCTCCACCGTTAAAAATAGTGAGACATGCATGATGGACGGAGTGGATGTTACACAATCATCACTTTGAGCCCACAGAGCTCGGTTGTTGTACGCGCTGTCGTACAGCAGGTGTTGTAGAGGATTCCGGTCCAGGAATTACGCTTACACTCGCTTTCATGGTGGGTGACTCCAAGCGCCAGATACAAGCGCACAATAGCATGCCAACGTGGCACATTGTACGGGATCCAAGACATTGATCAAATGGCCCATCAGCTCATGTTTCCGATCTACAAGTCTGGAAAGCTGGTTCATCAGGTGAGTCACATATATGTCCGTTTGATATAGACCGTTGGTTATCATTTTCCTAACCGTCCATTTCTTCGGAACTGTGGGAAATGCATGACCCACCTGATAAAAAAAAGACCGGCTAGATCTTTCAGATACCTTGTGGACCAGCAAATGACTGTCTTGGATCCCACAGATGTGCCAGGCTTGCATGTGGATGTAGGGTTGTGCCCCTGCAGTGGGAGATGGGCCCACCTTGAAAGGTCCATGTACCGGTAAGTTGCCACCACAATGATAGACCAATTCCCAATAAGTTTTGGATTGTACTAGCTTTTATTAGTCTCCCTCCAAACCGACCTTACCTACCAAAATCAAAAGGAACGGTGGACAACACCTTGCAATACTTACTTGTGGGCCCCATAGATTCCAAATGTGTGGTCACCACAGAGTGACAGATTTAGTTCCTGGCAATTTCTAGGTCTAGAAATTTCTCAGGAGGTTTTTAATTTTTGAGGGTTTTATTGAGATATTATTAGTAAAATCAGGCTAAAAATAAAAGTAAAAATAATATTATAAATTAATAAATAATCTTAAAATGTTTGTATGTGAAACCCACGTGGAGAGAATTGCTTTGTGTAAGCCCAAAAGGTAGGCATATTCAAAATTCTAGTGGGCCACACCAGAGAAATAGGATGAGGATGATAACCATTAAAATCTTTCTTGGTTCCACTATAGTTTTGGACTAGGTTTATTTATGTTTTTTTTTTTTTTTTCAATCATCCTGGTGGACATACTATGAACGGATTAAACTACATATATAAACATTATGGTGGGCCTAAGAAAGTTGCAATGATGGGAGATCACATCACAATTGTTTTTGGGTGTGGCTCAATTAGTTTCTTACCTGCCTTATTTAGTTTTAATTGCACTCTACCATAAACTGGCAAGAGTAATGGACGGATTGGGTTTGATAAAGACATTGCAATGGTTCCCATATATAGAGATCTTGTTGAGTGGCCTCCTACGAAGGTTGGAGCTCTCGGGAGGGCTACCCTAATGTACAGGTTTTATCAATCTATTTTGTCATAAAATTGTTGGGGTTTTGCCTTCAATCTTAGACATTAGGGAGAGTCAGGCGCCCACCTAAGGATACTCGGGTTGGCTTCTGGAAGTTTGTATTGTTGAACTGTTTCTGGGCTATAGGGGGCCGACTACTATTGGTCGGGCGTCCAATGAACAATCGAGAACCCGACAAGGTTTGGACAGGCGCCCGAAATTGGTTGGATAATTGCTGGAACTCTCTAAATAGATTTTGAATCTTTCAGGCGCTCGACGAGTTTGGGCCGGGGGCTCGACTATGCGCAAACAGTAAAGTCAATAGCGTAGTTTTTGCCCGATCTTGTGCAGTTTCTTGCGTAAGATGTTACTAATTAATTTGGGTTTATTGCTATATAAATTGTTGTAAACCGTAATTATGGTATCTTAGATGTGCAAGGGTTGAGAGAGAGAGAGAGAGAGAGAGAGAGAGAGAGAGACTTTTAGGGTGAGAGAAAGAGCTTTAGAGGAAGGGCTACGTTGGTTTTCCTCTTGGAAAGCTTAAGTTTTCTCTTGTGGGCTTGAATCCGGTGTAAGTTTTCTTCATGCTCTTGTAAGT
The DNA here is from genome assembly GCA_003013855.2 of Liriodendron chinense. Classification (NCBI taxonomy): domain Eukaryota; kingdom Viridiplantae; phylum Streptophyta; class Magnoliopsida; order Magnoliales; family Magnoliaceae; genus Liriodendron; species Liriodendron chinense. Next base: position 1,148,692 of record PVNU02002456.1, read on the forward strand.
TCTAATTCATAGTGGATTGGTGTCGCTTTGTGCCGTGGTTTTTTTACTCGTGAGGGGTTTTTCCATGTAAAATTCAGATTACCTCTTATGTATGTTGATTTGTTTGGTGTGTGATTACCTTGTGTTTGTTCCTTGTTTGATTGCTTCGCGCTTGCTTCCGTTGCAGGGCCAATCGCCGTTGTCCCAACAATAATTTTAAGGCATCAACCCAAAAATGAAGTAAATCTCAAGCTCAAGTGAACCACACCATAAGAAGCAATAAAGATAGTGATAACTGCCATTGAAACCTTTCTAAGCTCCATTATATGTGATGTTTATTTGTCATCCAACCTATTCACAAGGTCCAATAAGCCTAGATGAAGTAAAAACATAAATATTAACTTGATTCAAAAGTTCAGTGGCCCTTAAGGATTTCCCAAAGGCATGCATTTAATCCCAATTGTGTAGTCCATTGAGTCTTAGCTAGATCTACCTCCTTCTTGGGCTTATATCCTAAAATAATATGGAAAAGATGTGACGTAGGGAAGAGCGTAAAATAATAAGAGAAAGATCACCGTCTTCCTCAAGTAGTAAAGGTCTTTAATCTACAAGATAGTTTCTTGAATCCACTAGAGAGAGTAGAGAGAGAGAGAGAGAGAGAGAGAACTTAAATATTTTTATTGAATAATGTTCTATCATATATGATTTTTTTCATTAGACCATTAATAAAGAAAAAATAAAATCCTAATTCATAATTACCACAAATAGAAAAATTTAATTCTAACAAAAGTTATCCAAAATACTAAAACTTATCTAAAGTCTACCAAAGATTTTTAGATGAAAATTTAAAACTCTAAAAGTAAAGAAATACGACAAAAATTAGAATTACTAAAAATAGTAATTTTTTCTTAAAATTTTCTTTTTGAACTAAATGCATGCATTTTCTTGCGAAATAGATAGACACGACTCACTTTGGGGGTCGGTTGACCTCAAATGGCCCCTTATAATAAAGATTGATAGGTTGTACGTCCTGTGATGATACCGCGATCAAAAGTTACGACCAATTTACTATTGATACTCCAAACGATAATTTCTCCTTACCCAAAATGAATTTATTCGAACCGAATGCATTTGGGGCCCGATTACATCATGCCCTATGTAGGACTAGGCCCAAACGTGGTAAATTACATCCGCTTCTGTTTGACCTTCTTTAGATTTAATCATGCTGTGAATGTATCTGTGTCAAGTACTACATCAAAATGGATAGAAAATGTGGATAAAACCCATACATCACAATGGTCACTCATAGCCCATACATCACAATGGTCACTCATATCCCTATTTTGTACCTAGCTTAACATATGTGTGTCACGTACTACATCAAAATGGATAAAAGATGTGGATAAAATCCGTACATCACAATGGTCCCTCATAGCCCTATTTTGTACCTAGCTTAGGACTGACAAGGTAGTACCTAATTTTTTAAAATTATTAAATTGTCTTTGCCTTTGTTAAAACCCTCGCATGTCATTTGAAAAAAGTAAAGTTTTACCTTCTCTATAAAATTAAGGGTAAAATTGCCTCTCTCTCTCTCTCTCTCTCTCTCTCTCTCTCTCTCTCTATATATATATATATATATATATATATATATATTGAAACTCTCGTGATATTAATAATTGTTTGGTCTAAGTTTCACAGGAATTATGGTGATATTTGTTTAAACCTACCAGCGCAATTTGGCAATGACTAAGGAACCAGTAATGTGGGTGAGACCCAAATTGTTGGGGCCCATCTCAATGTATGCATTATATATCCATGCTGTTCATTTGTTTTTCTATCTTATTTTAAGGCCATGGTCCCAAAAATAAAGTAGATGCAAATTTCCTGTGAACTACATCACAGGAAATAGTGGTTATTAACCATTAAAAACTTTTTATTGGCCATAAAAGTTTTAGATCAAGTTGATATTTGTTTATCAATAGGTTGGATGGTCAATAATTAAACATTATGGTGGATGTCACAAAGTTTTTAATGGTAAGCATTCCATGACCACTGTTTCCTGTAGCTTGGTCCACTTGAAGTTTGTACCTGCTTCATTTTTAAGACCATACCCTAAAATAATTAGCTGGAAAAACAGATGAACAGCTTGGATATATAATAAATACATTGAGGTGGACCCTCCAATCTAACTCTTATCCATCCAATGGTTGGCCATACAATCTGACAACCGCATTTAAGTCCACTCTTGCCTAACTGTGTAAGTACTTTCCAAACTCACCATTGCAAACGATACATTCAATGCCACACAATGTGAATGAAAAAGACTCAAAATACACATGACAAATGAGACCATTCAAAGTAAAACTAAAAAGGACAAGCAATTGGCGGTTGAGATTTAATGAAAGGAGCCAACAAAATAACTAAGCTATTTGAATTGCTTGATAGATTTGATGTGGTGGGCCACCCATGACAGGACAACTAGTTAAATTGACTAATCAATACATCACCTAGCTTGCCCACAGGCAAGAGAGCAGTGTACACATTATCTCTCACCATTTGAAGATGGGACAAAAATTCATATTCTCTAAAATCTATCTTATTAAAATGAGTACTAAGAGCCTGAATTATAGATGATAAAATTTAAGCGTCCACCCATTAAAGATCGGCACTTGGCATACACAATCTTTTTCTTTTAAGTAGAAAACCGGCCTGAAACTTATAAGTACTATGTCACTTAGCCATTATATCACTTGAGGTGTCTAAGGCTTTGTCATTTTCTCACACCAACCATAGCTGATAATTACTGCCATTTTTCTCATCAAGAACATCATCATTGGCACCCAAGTGCCCAAAAATACCCTATTCTCCTCTCCAATTCCATTCACATCAATCCCTCCAAAAACACTCCATTCTCCTCTCCAACTCCGTCGACATCCCTCCGATCGCCGGCTTCTGGAATGCCCATGAAACCGTCGCTTTAAAGGACATTCGAGAAGCCGATCGACCAATCCGAACCATGGATCCTGACCGCAACACCAATGTCTCCAACCCCAATAGCCACATGGTCACGCAATTCTACGGTGACCAAGATAGAGTGAGTGATTGTGATGAGATGGAGGCTATGTTCGAGAAGCCACTTACGCCGAGCGATGTCGGGAAGCTCAATCGGCTAGTGATACCGAAGCAGCACGCCGAGCGGTACTTCCCGCTCGATGGCGGCAGCGGCGAGTCTGGGGAGAAGGGGCTGCAGCTGAGCTTTGAGGATGAAGCAGGGAAGGTGTGGCGATTCCGGTACTCTTATTGGAACAGCAGCCAGAGCTATGTGCTGACTAAAGGGTGGAGCCGGTTCGTCAAGGAGAAGCGGCTCGACGCCGGCGACGTCGTGTTCTTCCACCGTAATCGCCCCAGTGGGGAGAGGCTGTTCATCGGATGGAGGCGGCGGGATGCGCCTACAGCCCGGCCGATGCAGATGGTATCGCCGGCCGGGGCCGGAGTCCAGTGGGGCCCAGTGTTCTATCCTTCACACTCTCCTTATCCTGTGCACCCTGCTGGCTACTGCATTGGAGGGCAACGTGATGGTCTACTTCATGCAGGCATAGTAACTAATGTTATCTTCTTCTTTTTTACCATTTTTACTATTTAAAATGGACGGTCTATAGCATCCATCGTCCAATTCATCATGAGTTTTGAATTATGAGAATTTCAGAGTTTCACCCGTAATATGGACGGTTCTGATCATCTGTCCATCCTTGGATGTGGGTCCCACGGGACCTCGCATGCTGGATGATCATGAACCACAGTGCTCCGGCAAAACAAACTATTTTCCCGTACGGTACGCACAGTGTCCACCGGAATTACGTACGCACAGAATCTCATACTCCACGCTCCATGTCTGGTGGGCGGTAATCAAAACGGGCTTTTCAGAAAGAAGATAAATCTCATTTTGAAATCTGCGCTGGGATTCTCGCCCACCCACCGTTAATTGACTGTGGTTGTTTGGCGTGTGCACCGACTTTCACTTTCGGTGGACACTGTACGATTTACACCCGCCTTTTTTCCTGTACAATCGCTCTCAGTAGACATTCAATAGTTCATCGGGATGAAATGCTCTTGGTTCATCGCCACTCAAGACCGTACACGTTGCTACGTGGCAGTTGCATCCTTACCATTCATCTAGTGTCCCAAATTTTGGGTGGCTCATATTATCAAATTCATGGACTGGTCCTAATTACCAGATTGGATGGATGTGATTATCTAACCAGTTTGGTTTTTTTTAAGGTGGACCATCTATATAGGGCCCACCAGATGGACTTGCTAGATTCATTTACCTCACAACCACTTATAATTTAGAGAGGAGATGAACCTAGTACGATTCATCGCATGATGAACAGGGATGGTCTCCACTCGATTCATGATATTTTGAACGAAACGAGAAATTGAAGAGAAAATGATTTGTGACGTATGCGTACACGTATGCAGGTGAGCCCGTGGTGGGAAGCTCAACAACGCCGGTGAACTCAAAGCGGCTGAGGCTATTCGGAGTCAACCTAGACTGCCCGACCGACGGACCCGAACCCGATGAGCCCAACGGGTCTTGTTTATCTAGTAGGGGTGGACCCCACATGATCGTCTCCCCTCTCCAGTTCAACGGTTCCAGTTAACAAACTACAAGGTACGCGAGAATTACGCATGAAAAATCAATCTCTTTTCCATTCATTTTATCGCGATATTTGGCGAGAATTTCTGCAGCGTCTCGTCGAGAAGGATCCAGTCGTAGCATTTTTGGGGGGGTGTGGGGCCCACCACCTTAGAACCAATGAAATTTCTGGTCACGCCACCAATGTTGGCTGGATGGACGGCTGTGGAAACGTCTGGAACTGAAATGCGGTGTGGACATTTCACACTGTAGGTTGAATTATTATAATAATAATATAAAAAAAATACTGATATTTATTGGACGGTCGTCGTCACATGTAGGGACCAGCACCAGCTATGTTGTCAGTGAGACAATTGATTTGGACCGTTGGTCACCACACGAGACAACCATCCAATCGAATTAGATGATTTTATAATGAGAAATACTAAAGCAACGTACACGTGCCACTGTGGAGCACGTGGACGAGATCCGGGCCATTACCAGATGAAGCCAATGTCGAATGTAGGCAAGACTTACCTTTTTAACCAGTCTTTTTTAATCATATGAGTGTGGCCCACCTGGTGAGCAGATCAGCATTACTTTTGTGCCTGAATATGTACAATGTCAGATGATCGACCGTCCACCCAAATGGGTCCTATACCAAGGTTTAAACTTGAATCATTTTAGAATTTAGGGTCTAGGGTTTTAACTATTTTAGTAAGTTGTAAGGATAGATAAAAATAAAGACAATTTTAATTATTTACAGAATAATGGGGGAAAGAAATTCACTCAACAGAAATGTAAATGTAGTGAAGTAATCTCATTTTCTGTCTAGGATTTAAGGTCTAAGGTTTTTAGCTAAAATGGTTAATACTATAGTTACAGGGAATTGTGCAAGTGGAATCACATGCCCTCAAATAAATTTTGTAATATAGGCATAAATTCATATCGATATTAAACATAAATATATATGCAGTAATTTAAATATTTTTAACTGACTATTTGATTGCTATATATTTAAGAGATAACCTGTGAATACGGTTAATGGTTGAATAAATAAATAAATGCTTATTAATGGGAGACTAAAAATATAAATCAACTCCATTTATAAAAGATGACCTATCACATGTAACTATCAAAATTTGCATGGCCTGAGCTAATGGGAAGCCCTAGTGGATGTTACCCTTACCCTAGGGCCCACCTTGATGATGTGTTGTATATTCATGTCATCCATCTGTTTTTAAACCCATAAAATTGTTAGACTGTGATACAAAAAATTAAGCAAATCCAAATCTCATGTGGAACTCTACACAAGAAAAAGTGGTGATTGAACGCCCTACCATTAAAAACTTCTTAGGGTGCACTATAATGTTTATTCGCCATCCAACCTGTTGATAAGGTTAAGAAAACTTAGATGAATGTAAAATACAAAGATCAGCTTGATCCAAAACTTTTGTGGCCCCCAAAAGTTTTTAATGGTTATTCACCGCTATTTCCAGTGGTGTGGTCCACCTGAGATTTAAATATGCTTAATTAGATCACTCCTTTGGTGGACAGATTCGATGGGCCCACTAACGCGGAATTTTCAGTGCAGGCACTCGATCGGACGGCTGTTAGAAGTGCTTGTCGTTCTATTTCAGTGTAGGACATCTTTTTTCATCTGGTTGTAATTTTAGTTTTTAAAGGCTGGCTTTGAAATTTTGTTGTTGTATTTTTCCATCTTAATTTGAGTGTACAACTCCCATGCACCATGATACGATGCAACACCAGGAAAATATACACTTGGGCGCACGTTCATAGGCCGATAAAAACATTTATCGCACGGTTAGGATTGTCCAGAGCCGTGAACGGTTCGATGTGGGACCCACTAAAAAACAGTCCAGAAGGATGGTCGTGTGGTCGAGCATCATGTCATCTGGTGCATTGGAGTTGCACCGGATCTGGTGTGGTCTCGTAACTAATGGACCAATCAGACCATCCAAATGATGGGCACCTTAATGGAGGGTTTGATCCTAACCATCCAATCAATGGCTATCGAATGGATGCTTAGAAAGAAAATGTCCATCATCCAATTTTTTTGTGGAAAATCGAGTGGTTATGATTGTCCGATTGTCGTGATTGTCAGGCTATGCTTCATCTGAAACAATGCCCACTATTTGGACGGTGAAAAATACAGCGATGAGTTGCTATGATTTAGTTGACTCTGGGTGACGCACATGATCAGTCGTAGTCTCGATATACTGATGTTCTCCGATATTTTGGCCTCAGATTTCAATTTCTCACGAGACAATATATTGACGAGATGGAGAGATCTGAGCCAATGCCACCCTGCCTTGAAATGACGTCGTCCAGAAAAAGAAAAAAAAAAATCCCCTGATTTGGTGGTGGTGGTGGCCTCACTTTTTAAGAATTCCATGGTACGGCCTCTACGTGAAGCGTTGAATAAGGGCGAGCTTGCGAAAGGTCCATCAATCCTAGGGCTGGCGTCATCATCTTATTTTCGTCCTTGCAGAGAATCTTTCGCCACTGTTGAGATTTTGGACTAGAGATTTTCACGCATCATCATGGTAGTGGGGACAGAGATTATGGTGTTAGTTCACCACCATTTTAGAAACATCAATACCTCATCCACGTGAATAATTGATCTGGACCGTCGGGCCATCATCGGTCGGATCATGCCTTGAAAATTGGACGGACAGAAGAATCATAACTGTCCAATCAATGGCTATCAAATGGATGGCTGAAAGAATTTTGGGGTGATATCAGACGGCTAATATAATCCGACCACTGTGATTTTCAGCTATGTGAAATTCACACTGGTGATCACAATTTAGATGGTCCAGATTAGTGGGGTGGATGAGTTATTGCAGTTAAAAAATGGTGGTGAACTATCACCTTAGTGTTGCTCTATGGTAGAAATAATGAGCATGATGAAAAGGGCAGCAGGTGTGCAAGTGGCTGTAGTGGAGGGCCGGTGGCAATAGTGCATACACCCAATCTAAGTGTATTTCTTGGGTAGTGTGCACGTGTGAGAACTGTGGAGCATGTGAGATAGATAGTAGATAAATGTAGGTTTGCAATTTTCTTTATCAAGCAAGAAGATCATGCCACGTGTTAGTTTCTAGTAATAGATATTTCTTTTTTTTCTTTTCTTTTTTTGTTTTTTCACTCACACTCATGCACACCCACGTCATATTAATATATGCTTTGAATCCCATAATCTCATTGTTAAAACAGTATTTATCTAACATTGAGCTAGAAGCCGAACCAGGCACACTTGAGCCTTCAATCCTATGGATGAATGCCATGAGTAAACACATACATCACAGTGGGCCCCACAAAGTCTATCTCTCGTGGCGATGGGTCACCAGGCAATTAGCGTCCAATCCACCCATTGGCAATCTGCACCTTTGAGTCCCACTGTTGGGCGTCCAATGATTTGAATGGTGTTGCTTACCCGATGAGTAGACCAACCTAATTTTGTGCTTATGTGTTTGGTGATCTTAGTTGTAATGCTTATTTTTGTATGGTATGAATTGTAGCATTTATAGGTACTGACAATTGTGATACATGTGAAGTGCTTGAAAGTCGAATGTGACACACATAACCATTGAAGTTATCCATGGTATTTACATGTGTGGTGACACAGATGTCATGCATATGTACAAAAAATAGCTAAGCCCTCGTATATTTGTGAAAAATGGGCCACGAAGTGTTTGTGGCCGCCTCGCTCAAATCTACATAAGATTTGAGTGTGCGATTGCAATCCATTGTGGAATTGAATTACTATTCTTAGTCTATTGTAGTGGAAACAACCATATTGCAATATCCTCTGTTTGCCACTCTCTTGACTGATATATGTGCTGATATATGTGATGATCCATTCCACCCATTGGGTGGGCCCACCATGGATGGATCATCCTCAAAGGCAGCAACATGACAATCCTAACCATCTGATCAATGGGCTTTTTGACCATTTCAGTTACAAACCATACATTTTTCAGGGTGTTGCTTGGATGATTCAAATTGCACACACCAGTGTAGTTTTCAGATGTGGTCCATACACACTGGGGCCCACCAGATGAACAGTCCCAGGTGTGTGGTGGTGATTGGCTGAAGAAAATAACTCCAGGGAGAAAATTGGAGGTGGGCCAGAGAGATGATGAATAAGGTAACGGTCACATCAGGAGATGTGGGCACAGATACTAGCAGGTGGAAGGATATCCGTTGACTTCTGCTGTGATATATCCTGTGGCCCACCATCAATGATCCACCTGATCAACTCCAGGTCAGGTCCGTGCCATCCGCGCGTCCCTTTAGTTCTTTCTTCGCGGCAAACCTACATATTCATTCCGCTGTATGGCGATCCACACCGCTGATCTGGTGGGCCCACCATTGACAAACCATGGATGTAAAATTGCATTAGCTCAATCAAACCGTTCATCAGATCAACTAAGATTTCCCGAAGAATTTGGACGATCGCTCGTCTGTTCGCCTGCCACCTACCGAACGATCCAGACCGTCCAACCTGTGTGATTTTTGTGTCCTTGGCCCATCCATTGTTGGGCCCAGTTGATGGATGGTATGAAACATTGTGCATGTTTCAACATGTAAAGTGCAAATGAGATGGCTTTGCATTGGGTGGAAAACAACCACTAAAGGGAGCTCCACAGAGTGGGGCCCACCCCGTAGACAAATGTGGTGGGCCATCCCATGCAGGAAATCCTACTACATGAATAGTCACATCATGACAAGTGGGCAAAATGGCCTCAAGGGATTGAAGGGCAGACAGATATCCGTTGACCTCCGAACGAGATAGATTTGTGGGGCCCACCAGTATCTCTACGATGATACTCACTAGTGGCCCACCATTAACCTTATCAACTCCATGATTTCTACAGTGGTGTCTGTCCATTTTCCTTTGATTTTGTTTTTTCCTGTGCGGTAGCCCTGAATTCACATGCATGTGTGGTGGGCCCATGTGGGCCACATGCCAAGATCTGATAATCAGAACCGTCATCCTCTGGGGCTGCATTATTGGGTGGGGGTATCATACAGAATCTAGCTGAAAGGGATGGTCCTGGCCCTTTTTGGAGTTATGGCGCATCCGCAAGCGGATGAGATCGAGCATCGTCTCTCTCGTGAGATAACTAATCCGGATCATTGGATTTATTGGGACTCCTCAACCAGTTTTCGTCGAATCTACTATGGAATATTTCGAATCCAGGAGACTTCTTCTTCAAATTCACGAAGAATAAAAAGAAAATTGTAATTTTTCTTAAGAAAATGGGTTGTAATATTCAATAATCATCATAAAACGAGTTTAACATGCTTTAAATACTAAAACTAAACCCTAGAATCGTAACATTGGTGTCCTAATTGCAAAAGGAAACTAAATTAATTCAAAATTTGAAGAAAATTGTTTAAATCAGAAACCTCGCGCGAAACTTTGCGCGTTGCATGATCGGTAGGCCATGGGCCACGACTGGTCAGAGTAGGCGGCAACCGGTCGGACAACCAGTCGGTTGGCGCCCAAAATAGTCCAGCGAGTTGTGCTGGACTCCAAAGTTACTTTGATCGGTTGGGTGATCGATCCTGGATGGTGGACGACCGGTCGAGCGACCAGTTGTCTGGCCTTCTTGGTCCACGAATTCGTTAAATCTTGGTCGTTTCTTTATGGTATTTCTTGAGTTCTTTTGGGCCCACTCCTGGGTCCTTTTTATGACTCTTGTCCTGGCTCAACAGGGGAATACCTTACTACATCAATCACCTTCTCTTGAAAGAAACTCGACTTCGAGTTTCGCTTTCTCTTATGAGGTTCTGCTGCCTTGTTGCGTGGGACAAGGAGAGATTGTCCCTCTCTCTTGATTATTCGGTGGCCTTCACTCAAGGTTGCTGGAGCGAGGATGACTTTCTTCTCGTCCTTAGTGAACATGACGACGTGGTCCCAGCCATGATGTACAGGCATTCCAATCATATTGTCATGGGCACCCAAGTACCATGTGACAGGCATCCATGTCAACGATGTCGCAATATACTTAGTCTTTATATGCCCTTGCCGATCGAAAAGGAGACAAGGCATTGCTCATTAACCTTCGTCGTGCTTCTTTTCTGAATCTAGCCTATGTCGTAGGGTGAAGGTGTGGTCTTGAGCTTCAATTTGTTTACCATCACTCGAGATACGATGTTCTCGCAGCTACCACCATCAATAATCACATCACGCATTCTTCCTTCCACGGTACACTTTGTGCGGAAAAGGTTGTGGCGTTGAGGATGGGCATGTGCCTCTGATGCACGTGCATTACCTCGTACAACTAAGGATAAACCGTGATCTTCTGGAAGCCACTCAGTCCCTTCATCATCTTCCTCATTTTCAGTTTGATCATCCCCAATATTCTCTGATTCAGCTTGTGCGCCTTCGATTGCAATAGCTACATTAGCTGCAGGCCGTTGAGGACAAGTGTTTGATAGGTGGCGACACTGCCCGCACCTAAAACAATGATCGGGTCGCGGCCGGCCTGTAGGGATTTGGAATCTTACTCGAGCCTAGCACAATGGTTGAATGTTGCGGTCTCACAAGACCACTTCCTATTGCACAGGCAGCACTCGCAGCGGGCTGTTGTTGATCTTGAGATGTGACTTGATTGGAGCCCGTCGTAATGATCTAGGTAGGGGAAGAGGGGGGCACAATGATTATAAGTTGAGTCTCTGCGCGATGGGCATACTATATGAACTCTTCCAGAGATCAAATCGGTAACATCTGGACACGATCCTGAAGATTGGCCCCTCAAACCTCCGATAAATCTGGCAGCCTTTTACGCATCCGTTTCTAATATATCATTGCGCATTGCCAACCGATTAAATTCTACCGCATACTCATCAACGGATCAATTTTCCTAATGACAACTTTGATATTGTTGAAATAAAACTTGTTCATAGTCTCGATGGAGAAATCGTGACCAAAAAAGTTGTCTCATCCGGGGCCACGACCGGATGGGCAATTTGTTCTGTCGAGTTCGAGAGAGTTGAACTTACTCCCACCATGCTGAGGTGCCCGACTTCAATTTATAGGCCACAAGGTTGACCTTCTTCTCCTCCAGGACATCCATATAATAAAAAAAGTTTTTAGCCTCCGTCAACCAATCCAGGAACTTTTCTATTCGCAATAGGCCATTAAAAGTGAGGAGTTCGGCCTTACCTCTATAATCGCGTTCAGCGCGATCCCCGCGACCATTGTCACACACATATTGTTGCGCAAAGAATTCCTCCACGTCTTTATCGCTACCAGTGGAATCCGCCATGTTGGGCCTGATAGTTAACAGCTGGGACTATGAGATGGATTATCGGGTTGTTCTGAACTGTCACCACAAGTGGTTGTGCACCACCCTTAACTTGTTGCAGAGCCAAGGCTATAGCAATCTGCTCAAGAGACGTTTACAACCCTTGCATAAATGCCTCGAACGTCTTCTGGAGAACCTCCATCTTCTCCACAAAATATTAGATCCCCTTTATCACCGTTGGCGGGAGTGTTACCCCGATTGTCGCTAGAAGCCATCACCCGAGATAGTTCCTCGCTCTGATACCAATTTGGCGTAACTGTAAGAGGGACTCCTCAATTAGTCTTCGTCGAATCCACAACGAAACATTTCGAATCCACGAGACTTCTTCTTCGAATCCACGAAGAACAAAGAGAAAACTGTAGTTTTTCTTAAGAAATGGGATTGTAATATTCAATAATCATCATAAAATGAGTTTAGCATGCTTTAAATACTAAAACTAAACCTTAGAATCGTAACTTAAGTGTCCTAATTGCAAAAGGAAACTAAATCAATCCAAAATCGAAATAAAACTTTTAAAACAGAAACCTCGTGCGGAAGTCTGCGCGTTGCACGACCGGTCAGCTGAGGGCCACAACCAGTCGGAGTAGGTGGCAACCGGTCGGTTGACGCCCAAAACAGTCCAACGAGTTGCGCTGGACTCCAGAGTTAATTCGATCAGTCGAGTGACCGGTCCTGGATGGTGGATGATTGGTCAGGTGACTGGTCCTAGATGGTGGACGATTGGTCAAGCAACCGGTCGACAGGCCTTCTAGGTCCATGAATTCGTTGAGTCTTAGTCGTTCCTTTGGGGTCTTTCATGAGTTCTTCTAGGCCCACTCCTAGGTCTTTTTCCTGACTCGACTAGGGAAACGCCTCACTACATCAAAGTTGAAGCTGATACAATGTAAACTTTCTAATCAAAGGGTACATATTCAGATATATATTTTATACGGTAATGATCATCCATTCAACGTAAGTTTTTTAACCTGGTCCATCTAGGGTGGCCCAGAGAATATGGGCGGTTCTGATAATCGATCTGCAGGCCTTATCTGCAGGTGGGATCCGTTCAGATGATATGCATTGGTGATATTGAGCAGCAGCCTTCTGGCTGACCAAATGTTTTGATAATGCCATTGGGTTTGCTTTTCTGCTTTTTGGGCTTATTTGCTTTTCTGACTGTGGCTTGCCAACACCGTATACAGTCATTCCTGCCAAGAAAGGTGGAAGTAATAATAATTAGGAATTTCGACAAAACAGTACCTCATTAATTCAGTAATTACATCTTGGTACCTTTTTAAATTACCTTTTCATTGTGATACCTCATTAATTAAGTTATTGTCAAAGAAATACCTTCCGTTAATTTTTCTTAATTTCCGCTATAAGTTTTACTAAAATGGCAAAAATGCCCATGAGGTTGTGTAAGAAAATTATAAAGGTAGATGAAGTGTAATTATTAAGAAAAAATTCTTAAAAAAGAAAAGAAAAGAAAATTTCAAAACTTCTTTCCGACACATATTGCATTGGGACGTGGCTACCTGTTGTTGCAATGTGGGCCCACCATGATGTTTGTGTTTTATCCACACCATCCATCCATTTTTCTTAATCATTCTAGGGCATTAGCGCAAAAATGAGGCAGATCCAAATCTCAGGTGGACTACACCATAGGAAATAGTGGTGATTGAACGTCCACTATTAAAAATTTCCTAGGGCCTACCGAAATGATTATTTTCCATCCAACTTGTTGAATATGTCACACGGATGAAGGGAAATAGTAGTGATTGAACGCCCACCACTATTTCTTATCTTGTGGTCCACCTGAGATTGGATGGACCGCATGGATATGCAATAGATACTTCAAGGTGGATGTATTGTTGGGTGAGGCCCCCACCATGATGGGTGATTTGGTGGATTGCGTAGCCCCTAGCTACTGGACGGAGCACTGTGGGCCCCACCGTGATATATCTCTTTTATCCATATCATTATCATGCGTCCATTTTTCCATATCATTTTAGGACACGGGCCAAAAATGAAAAAGATCCAAATTTCATGGATTGAACGCCCACCATTAAAAACTTCTTATTTCTTATGGAGCACAAAAGTTTTGAATGAAGATGATATTTGTGTTTCCCCTTCATCCAGGTCTGTGTGACCTAATGATAGGTTGGATGGTAAGTGTAGAAAGTTTTTAATGATGGTCGTTCAATCACCACTGTTTTCTTGTGGTGTGGTCTACTTGATATTTGGATGTCTCATTTTTTGTCTCATGCCCTAACATGATCTGGAAAAATTGATGACCTTGTGTGGGTAAAACGCATGCATCCTGGTGGGCCCACAAAGCACCATCCAGTACCTCACTATTGGCAGCGTTAGGCAAAGCAATCCGCATCACGGCAACAGAATGATGCAGTTTGCATAAGGTGCTCTGTGGGCCCCACCATAATATATTTGTTTTATCCACGCTGTCCATCCATTTTACCAGATCATTTTATGGCATGAGTGGAAAATGATGTAGATCCAAATCTCAGGAGGCCACAGTGGTGATTCAACATCAACCATTAAAAACTTCTTGGGGCCAAAGGAGTTTTGGATGAAGCTGTACCTATGCTTTTCCTTAATTTAGGTCTATGTGACCTAAAACAGGTTGGTTGAAAATAAACATTACAACGGGCCTTAGGAAGTTTTTAATGGTGTGCATTCAATTACCATTGTTTCTTACCGTGTGCTCCACTTGAAATTTGGATATGCCTCAGTTTTGGGCTCATGCCCTAAAATGATCTCGAAAAATGGATGGACAGTGTGGATAAAACATATATAGCATGATGGAGCCCACATAACACCTGCCAGTAGCCCTGTCGCAATGCAATCCGCTCATGATTCTTTTCTTTTTTTAGAATTTTTTTGATAATTAGCTACCTTCTTAATTTTCTTATGCTGTTTCATTAATTGGTGGCATTTTCGTCATTTTAGGACAAATTATAACGGAAGTTAAGAAAAACTAACTGAAGGTACCACTTTGAGAATAACTTAATTAATGAGGTATTTTAATGAAAACGTTATTTAAAAAGGTATCAGGATGTAAAT
Organism: Liriodendron chinense; assembly: GCA_003013855.2. Lineage (NCBI taxonomy): Eukaryota > Viridiplantae > Streptophyta > Magnoliopsida > Magnoliales > Magnoliaceae > Liriodendron > Liriodendron chinense. The sequence continues at coordinate 1,163,707 of PVNU02002456.1, forward strand.
ATCATATTAATAAGGCACTATTTTGTAAAAATCCCTAATAATTATTATAATTATAATAATAACAATTTCTACGTGGAACTTATAGATTTTTAGGGCACGTTTGGATACCGCTAAATAAGTTACGCTTATATTATGGCAGTAGATAAGTGACTTATTTCAGATAAGTTTAGTTTGTGATTAATTATAAATAACTTTTTTTATTTAAAAGTACATAATTAATTAATTTTTTTAGCTTTTTTACTTTTCATAAGTTGCTAAAGAGAAAAATTAGGAGAGGACCGAAGGGGGGAGAAGCTGATAAGCTCTCTCTCATGATTCATGTCAAGCGCTGCTCTCTTATACGGTCCATATCAAAGGAGGCCCCACATGATGGATGACCCCATATTAATGTGGACCCTACATAATAGATGGTCCACATCAAAGGTCGGCCCATAATAATAAATAGCCCACATCTTAAGAGGGCTAGCATGATGGACGACTCATTTTAAAGGTGGGGCCAACATGATGGACAGTCCACATTAAAGGTGGCCCATATCGAGGTGGACCCACATGATGGATGATCCGCATCAAAGGTCCCCCTTAATGATGAATGGCCCACATCCAAGGGGAGCCCCGCACCAAGTCAGGCTTGGCGCAGCTTGGCTCGGTTCATATCAGCAGCCTATCCCAACTCGAGTTTGACTTGGCTCGATCCTCGAGCCTAATTGGCGAGCTTAGCTTGACTCAATCAGCAACTCAAGCCAGCTCAAGTCAAGTTTGAGCCAGTTTAAGTTCAAGCCTTCGAGTCGAGTTTGGGTCGGCTAGAATGAAAAAAAAAAAGGGGCGGGGAGGCTTAAGAGTAATTTTTTTTGAAAGGATAGGAATTAGAGCACTCAAATTCGATGGATATTATATATATTATATATATTTAATTAGGTATTTAAAACTGGAGAGGGGATTAGGTGAGCCCCGGCCTCACCTAAGACAATGCGGCTCTTATCGTGGGTTATCGTGGGGACCACCTTGATGTATGTATTACGTATCCATGTTGTCCGTCTGTTTTTCAAGGTCATTTTAGGTCATTATCCCACAAATGAAGTAGATCCAATTATCAGATGGACCATACCATAAGAAATAGTGGTGATTGACCATTAATGGACCACAGAAGTTTTGGATCAAGCTGGTAGTTGTTTTCCCCCATCATCCAGGATTATGTGACATTATCAACTAGGCCGACTCGAACCAAGTCAAGTTCGAGTCGAGCTCAGGTCAACTCGAACTTGGCTCGCAATTATTTCAAGTTAAAAAAAAAAAAATAGCTCAACTTGGCTCAGCTCGAACCTAGCTTTCGATCTAAGCCGAATCAAGATCATTCGAGTCGAGTCAATTGAGTTAACCAAGCTAGCTTGGCTCGTGTTCAGCTGGAAGACACAAGGGGTTTCAACAGCAGGTCTCACTTGTTAGCCCAGCTAGAAGTCACCTAGGCATTTCAACAGCAGGTCTCAGGTTCGAGTGCTAAGGAGACACACCCCCACTGGTGGGTGGGTGCATCATGTGACTAACTATGTGGGTACATTGCGCAGCTAACAAGGTGGGTGCGTTGCATGACATTTAAAAAAAAAAAAAAAAACGATGATTTGTGCTCGATACCATATGAAACGACATGCAATTGTGAGGGGCGAGAGAGAGAGAGAGAGAGAGAGAGAGGGTTTGGGTTTGCGTTAAACGAACCCTAACACCTCTCCCTCACTAATTAATCCACAAACCATGTGGAAAACGCATACAAGAATGAGCCCTAGGCCCAAAACTCACCTTGGGCCCAAAGATTAATAACTCATTATAAAACTGACTTTGGCCCACAGGCCCATAATCCAAATACATAATACATATTCCTTGTTTTGTACATAACCAAAAAGCTCGTTACCTAACCAAGCTACCCATCTAGTCCACCTATCCATTTGCCTGTTCACATTAGGATGGAGGACACAAAGATCATCCTGATCTAAAAACTTGTTTGGCCCATAAGAATGTTTCAAAGGTGGGCATCCCATCCCTGCTGCATCTTCTTGAATAGGCCACTTGAGTTTTGAATTTTCTTTCTTTCTTTTCCTTTTTATTTTTATTTTTTTTAGCCATGGCAGGACGTGTTATCATCTTGGTCAGCCCAGCTAACGGGCCTGAAAATAAAGAAAATAAAAAACCAAGCCCAGCACTTGGCAGGACTAACCGAGCAACGGACAGGCGCCCAACTCCATGACTACAGGTCCAGTTTTGGGTCCTAACGTAACCATGCCCAAACCCAACTAAGAGAATCAGACTCAGGGTCCGATCTGGTTCAGATACCCAAGTTGGGTCTAGAACCCATCCCAATATGCCCATTTGGGTCCATGTTAGAAACATACCTTCCATACATTTATTTTTTTACACACATCACATATCACCTAGGCACTTGAACCCATGACCTCAGTGTTGAAACTCACAGAGCCTACTATTGAACCATGAGTGGGGACCCTCTACTACAACAAATTGTGATGTATCAGGCTAATTTTAGGCTGATGCAGCCACATCGCTCATGGACCATACTAGAGAACATCGAGAGATAGATATGTGCCAGTTTCGGACGATACTTTAAACAATGAAAATGATTATTTTTCAAGAAAATATGCTAACAAAAATTCCATTTTTAAGAATCTTGTTTGGATAGTAAGTAGAGATCTTTGTTCCTCTCACAACATTCACCTCAAATCATGTGCTTAAGCATCCAACCAATGGAAAAGGTTGATAATTGCCTGGTGGAATTCACCATTTTCTTTACTATTTGAGTAAACACAAAAGGTCACAGTAATGGAAAAACCTCTTCCATTTCTTTGGATTTCCTTGATTTTACAAGTATCCAAATATATTAGGAGATTACACATGAACAAAAATACAAAAGAAATCTGGAAATCATACAACTGTGTATTGGTTTCCACATAATTTCTGATCGATATGAACGCATGGACCCCCCCAAACCTGACCGCCCGAAATTGAATCTTAATCCATGGAACCAACTGTACAAGCATCCAGACCACAAAATACGGATACTGATCTAGATGTAATTAAATCATGTGGGGCAGCTTGCTATTGAACTCGGAGACTCAGATCGACTAGTCCAGCCCTGAGTCAAGTTGCAACTTGCCTGAGTCAGGGTCGAACCAGCCAGACTCGCCCGATCAGGGGTTAACTCGGGAGAGGACCCACAATATCAAACCAGATTGAGTAATACTGAATCAGAGACGACCTGAACGAGTCAGGTGGGACTGGCCCGAGTTTTAAAACCATGGATCGGATTCGGCACCCATTGACAAGCCCTAGCTCAAAGTGAGTCACATTGATTCAAAATTCAATCCTTACCACCCAAAAAGATGTGAATTCAATGCAGCAAGATGTACTCCTGCTGAAATCCAGGACATTTGGGCCCCACGGTATATGCGTCTCAACCGAGAAATCATGGCAGTGCGCTCATCAGGTGGGGCCCAAGCGTTCATGAGAAACAGATGAATAAAAACTCGGCCTACAGTCCACATTCATAGCCCAGATCTCACAAACGTTTCATGCTGGCACAGGTGCCAGAGTAGAACATTAATCCCAGGCCTTCACCATAATCATACCCAGTAGTGGCCCAATAACATCTACAATCTGCTTAGGTTCTAAATTTGCACAAGTGGGGCCCATAATACAGTGATCCAACTCTTAATACGATTGGACCCCACTATGGATGGGCGCCGCACCAAGAGTCCCATAGATTGAAAGATTCAAGCCATCAGATGCACACCTCTCTTTTTTTCTTCTTTTTTCTTAACCATCGCAAGGACTGGGATTTTCTGATGCAGACCATCCACGCCAGGGCCCACCATATTAAAGGTTCTCTTGGGCCAAGCACTGTACAAATAATAAGAAAAAGGAAAAACTCTTGCACACATTGTGTGGCCGCTAGCTACCTACTAGGTTACTTTCTCTAATGATGACAGGGAAACAACTTCATGTGCATGAAATCCACACCGTCGTCCATCAGGTAACAACCCCTTGTTTGGCCTTGATCCCAAAAAATCAAGTTGATCCAACACTCAGGTGGGCCACAACAAAAATATATACACCTTAAACCACAAAATGCAGGTGGCATGGCCCACCTGAGTTTCGGAATGGGATGACTTTTGGGTGGTTCTTTCATTATGATAAAGCATATCAGATAAATGCACTTGATGGCATAAAAACACCACGGTGAACGCTACACAACTAATGGCCAGTGTTCCGTCTCAATTGTTTCCTGTGGTGTGGCCTACCTGATTTTTGGATTACCGTGATTTTTTTGGTCCAACAGCTAACATGAGGCGGCATACATGATGGACGGGGTGGATCTCATGAAAGCTCCACCCACGTGGCTCTCAATTTGTGAAAGTAACCCCAGTAGGTACCTAGCATGAGATAAGCTAGCACAGTTCATAACAATACCTGGTAATAGAGAAGAAGCATAGAAACATAGCAACATTTTTTCCTTTATAGCAGTGTGACAAATATTGCCAAATTTCTGCAAAATCTCAACATATTATTGCAGAATTTTGATCAAACGACATTATCATGAGATTTTCAAAACCTTTCCAGTTTTAAATTTTTCACAAAATTATCCCAAAATGTGTTTGAAAGTAAAAAATAAATCATTCATACCTATAATTTCTAAATTTTAAAATCATTTATTAATTTATAATAAATGTTTTTTTTTTAAATTCTCAGCAAGAATTTCCCAACAATATTGCAAGAATGCAAAAGTTTCTGAAAATCTAGCGAGAGTCATGCAAGTTACTTTCTCATGATTAGTAGTCAACCTTGTAAAAGGATACTGAGATGTAGAGCTTACCAGTTGGAGATGATCAACTGTTGGACAGTTAATGCCAATAAATCACCACCATCCATATAATTTCCATCTTCTGTTTTCCTCTTCTTGTAATCATGATCGATATGTACGGTTCCCATTTCTCAAATTTTCTCCCAAAACAACCATCGCCCATAGAATCATTCTTTGAAATTTCTCATGTATGATTACTGTAATTGTCTTCGCCTTTCACAGAATACCAATAAAAAATATAAGCATATCCGCAGATATTGCTCTCTCCCCGGGCTCACCAACATCTGCCACCCACATCCATTCGTGGGTCTGTCTTGTCTAGAAAGCATGAGGCCCGTCTCTAATCCGATCGATGACAATACTCATTACATGATCCAAAATCTCAGTGCCATACAGTTCAGATGACTCAATTCCAATCCCAGGCCACGATAGCCTATGCCAACATGGCGCATAGTGCAAGATCCAAGGCACCCATCAGATGCGCCCCGTAGTGTCCCTGGCACCAAAAATCTGGCCAATCTGCCCGTTGTTTGGGCCACGGTACCAAAGAAACAGATGACTAGACCAATGATCCACATTCGAAAAGCACGTGTGGCGACCAAATCAGCAGAAGAGACTTGTTTTGGCCCACCCAATAAATGGCTCGGAACTCCGCACACTGGGATTTCCTTGGCAAGTTCAAACATGTGAGTCCTACCTGCATCACCAGAAATCCCCACACGAACATGAGCCGCCCCTAAAATGGTGAAACCGATTCGTATCCCGGACAATGATGACCCTCCCTGTGATCTTCGACGCAAACTTCATAACAGAATGGCAGTCCCCACAAATGCGAACATTCTTCTTGATTGTGATTGGCGCGCCCGACGGTTGGCTGATGAGGCTGAAAGCAAGAGCCAGCTTCTCGCTGTGGTGCCTCAACAGCTCCTCCTTTTGATCATCCCTCACATCATGCAGATCATATTCAATCTCAGCCTTATATTCCATCTTCTTCATCTCACTCTCCAACTCATCCAGCTTCACGAAAATCTCGGCCATTCTCGGATGGCTTCTTTCCCCAACCACAAATGTGTGGACCTGGCTCTTAACTTCTGTCCAACTCATTCCCATCACCTTCTTCACCCCGCTGTCTTTCAAAGCCTTCCTCGCCTTTACGACTTCCCCCCACTTCTTATTTGCAGCATATGCATTCGACAGCAAAACATGGTTTCCTGCATTGTCCGGCTCAATGCTGAATAGACGATCCGCTGCAACTTCTGCCAATTCAAGATTTCCATGGATCCTACATGAGCCTAACAGCGAACCCCACATGGAAGCAGTCGCCTCAAACGGCATCCCTTCAATCAGTTCCCGAGCTTCACATATCAGACCAGAACGGCCAAGAAGATCGACCATGCATGAATAGTGATGGACGTTGGGCTCTATGTTGTTGTCTCCGATCATCTGATCAAAATAATGCCGTCCCTCCTCAACCAAACCGACATGACTGCAAGCAGACAAAAGAGAAATGTACGTAACTTCATTTGGGCACATACCCGCCTGCTGCATTTTCTCGAATAATATCATGGCCTCAGTAGAACGAGCATGTTTAGAGAAGCCCGCGACCATTGCATTCCACAGCACCACATTCTTCTCCTCCGTGCCAGAGAATACAAAGTAAGCTTCCTCAATGCATCCGCACTTTGCATACATGTCCACGAGTGAGGTGGCCACAAAAAGATTTGAGCCAAAACCTTTTCTTACCAACACCGCATGCACCTGGGTCCCTTCAATCTGAGCCGCTAGACTTGCGCATGCACTGAGAGCGGCGGAAAGCAGTAAACTGGGTCTGTTCCAAGCCCATCTTTTGGGCTTGGTGAAACAAGGCTAGAGCCTCCTCGTAGAGATCATTCTGCACAAACCCTGAAACCATCGAGCTCCATGTGACCGCAGTTTTTTCTTGCATGCCATCAAAAACCTTACAGGCATCTTTAATCAAATTGCATTTGGCATAGACATCAAGCACAGCCGTTCCCACAAACACATTGAAATCAAATGCTGTTTTGAGAGCAAACGCATGCAACTGTTTGCTCTCACCGATGGCCCATTTCGCAGCGCAAGCACAGAGAATACTTGAAAGAGTGAATTCGCTTGACGGAGTCCCCTCATTCTGCATCTGCTTAAAGAGTGTCAACGCCTCTTGTTCATCTCCATTCTGAGTATGCGCACCAATCATGGTATTCCATGAAATGATGCTTCGCTGCGGCATTCTATCGAAGACCTGACGTGCGGAATCAATGAGCCCGCATTTGGAGTACATGTTGATGAGGATGTTTGATATCAATGTGTCTGTTTGTAGACCTGCTTGAATCGCACGTGCATGGCAGCTCTTCCCTTCTGCAACAGACCTCTTCCTGGCACATATCTGTAAGAGATGCTGCAAATCCAATACTTCCCGACTGTCGGTACCAACCCATGTAAGAATTTCTGATTTGGGTGTCTCAGATTTAATGCCGTGAATGGAAGAGAAGACCCTAGATCGGTAACTGACACAAAAAGAAGCTTTCCTGTATATGAAAATCAGAGTTTTCATGCTTCCACTTGCAAGAAAAGCTTACCTCTAAAAATGCTCTTTCAAAAACCAAGGAATGACATGCAAATCGATGTTTCTATAAATTATCTAAGATATGAATATGTTTTTAGTTGACTCTCATCGCTTTGAGAATACAAGAGAAAATCAAACTGGTTTTTGTGGACCGTCTTCCTTCTTTTGTGGACCGTCTTCCTTCTGCTTCAATTGAGTATCTTCCTTCCCTGCCATGACCTGCTGTATTCCTTCTTGATATCCTTGAATAAAGCTTTTGAGTGCATCTCTATAGGCAGATGCTCTTGTCATATATACTCGCTGCAGAGCAGGCCTTAGGGTCTCCATTCCGCCTCTCGCTGCCACGGCTGTTTATTTGTACAACCATACAAGATAGAGAAGCCATGTCAGAATTGGAATCAGCAAGCGAAGATGGGCACAAATACAATTATACCGCTAGGAATTTTGAATTGTGATTTCAAATAAAGAGTACCAATGAGTCAAGCCTGCCCATCAGATCTTCAGGCCTTGCCCACCATGGATTGGCTCAAACAGAGATTATCAGTCTAGGTAGGAAGGCCATTTCTAAAAAATCATGCCAGCTTACAAGACGGGCTTGGGTCAGGTCAACTCGGGACTTGCCCCACTTGGGGATGAACTGAACCAACTTGGCCGAGTCAAGGATGACTCATACAGTACTTGTGCTGTTGAACCGGATCTGGTCTGACCAGTCCGAGTCGACTTGGACAAGTCACATGGGACTTGGCTGTGTCTTAAAGCCATGGTCTCAAGTCCACAGTCTATAATAGTGGTCTTGAGTCTTGACCATCCTCCTATACAGCTCACACAGGATTCAGCCAAGTCTTAAAACCAAGGTCTCAAGTACCACATTCTATGCTTGAGCCTTGACCATCCTCCCGTACGCATGGCACATGCACAGCTGATCGATACACTAGGACTATAGCTACAAAGCTTCAAAGAAGTTGTATCAACAAAGCAGCATCTACAATGCAGTGCTGACAAATCCTATGTCAGTTTAGCATCAACAAAGGAACAAGGATACCATGCACAATACTATGTCAGTTTAGCACCATTTTGAAAAGGGTGGGAACTCATCCTCCTCACACATGGCACTGATGTAGAGCTATCCAGACCATCCAAGTTGTGGGTCCCATTATTGATGGAGTGTACCTCTAAAATCACACTCATCAAGATATCCAAATCACCAATTAATGGCAACAAAATTGATGGTTAAAAGTAAACAGCAGGTGGTCCAAATTCAAAGAGAGAAAAAACAATGGTTAACATTGCCTTCTTGGCACAATATATCAGTTATGCTACACCACAGTTGGATCGGCAGTTTAGATGGTCTGCATTGCAGATGCCTCACAACTATGCCATGTATACAATTGAAGTGTCACCATCATTTCCGAAATTTTGTAAAACTAACACAGGAGTCTCTCCCGGATATCATATTCAAATTTACGCTACTAACTACAGGCGTTGCAATAGACACTCCACTTTCTAAATAACTATCATGTTTCACACACCTATCTGACTCAGGTCAACATAGCTAAAGAAAACCTTAATTCACCATTACCCTTGTATTTTAGTGATACTTGTATCATCGTCGTCATCTAATCCTTAACCCAATTAATTGGGGTGTGCTATACCATTTATAAAGTTATAATGTATTTCTTGTTATACAATTTTCTAGGCCTCATACATTTATGCAACACCAGTGGAAGAGTTTGTACGTGTGTGTGTGTGTGTGTGTGTGCGTGTGTTGGTCTATTGTATACCTTGCGGAGTACTGTAACATTTTCTGTTTAAGTAAAATATGTGTGTGTTTGTGTAGTTCTTTTGACCTAACACAACACAGCAACTTCTCAGCCGTTTCTCTCTTTCTCCCTGTTTCTCCTTTCTCTTCTTCTTCCAGATTTCTTCTTTTATTTTTCCAACTTGGTATCAGAGATAGGTTGATCCTTGGGTTAGTGGGGGCCCGCTACTGACATCATCCGTGCGCACGGATGGCGTCAACAGTGTAGGGGTTTGTTAGATCTAGTTTTTAGAAGAATAATGAAGTTTTTCTGCATATTTTGGAGCAGTTTTTTTTGTGGTATTTCTACAAAAAATGAAGAAAAATCGGAAGTCCAGATTTCGTGATTTCTGTTGCAGTGTTTTTCTGGAGGGTTCTATAGCAGTTCTTCCGCAAGGGTTAGGTTGGGTTTATCAACAGCCATCCCCAGATTTGAGTATCATGAAGATTCAACAAGATTTGATCGTGCTACAGCATGGTTTGTGAGAAGCGAATGCATCAATCCCCTGTTCTTTAGATCCCTTGCTGGGATTTCTTTTTCTTTTTTTTCCTTTTTTAATGATATGGGGTTGACATGAAGAGTGATATTGCTGGGATTGGAAATCTGAAATTCATCTTTCGTGCCTAGATGTATGTCGCGCATACAAGGTGTTTGACAAATTGCTTCACCCAACTTCGCATGGGGGTTGGTTGTTGTTGGTGGATCTTTCCTTCTCCACTCGTCTTCTCTTCCTTTTATTAGGCTTTTTTATGGTGTGAGAGTCCCTCCAACTTATTGTTTGTTGTGAATGCGTTGCACGTGATGCACACAAGTCTCCACTACTATTGTGTGTATTCTCTCGAGTGTTGCACGTGATGCACACTCATTGTTATTGTTTGTAAGAGAATTTGCATGTGGATGACAAGTTATTGTCTCGATTGTTATCGAAATTTGTTATGGCCATGTTCTTGAAGAGAAGACTCTATGGTTGAAGGAAGTCCAAGCTTTGGTCAATGCGTTGCCATGTTGTATTTGAGGGGGATCCCATTTCCATGCTCATTTTATTATATGTATTTCAGCTTGTATGTATTCCAAGCTTCGGCTTGAGGGGGAGTGTGGAAGAGTATATACATGTGTGTGTGCGCGCGTGTGTTGGTCTATTGTAAACCTAGCGAAGTACTGTTTTTCTGTTTAAGTAATAAATGTGTGTTTGTGTAGGTCTTTTGACCTAGCATAACACGGCAACTTCTCAGCCGTTTCTCTCTCTCCCTATTTCTCCTTTCTCTTCTTCTTCCAAATTCCTTCTTCTTTTATTTTTCCAACTACACCATCACCACCCCCACCACCATCATCTTCACCTTCTTTTGGCAATTGTGAACTAAGTTGTTGTCACCACCACCACCATCTTCATCATCATTTTCACTTTCTTTTAGCAATTGACAATTTTATTGCACAAAAAGCCCAAAATACAAGTGAACCTCTCATCACTAAAGATGGGTCATCTCCATGAAATACATGGACAATTGGTGCAATCCAATTATCGAATCAAGGAGATATTGATGCCCAAATTGCGAAGAAATGGACAAAAATACACCCACAAGAATATTTGATTAGAGTGGGAAAAATAACTTCATTTATATCGAACTTCTTCTCTTACAAATACTTAGTTAAATTCAAAACTCAAAAAATGTGGAATACATTACTCCAATACCATCACCCTTTTATAAACCTTAAAGACAATCACTATGAATCTTCAATGAAAATCACCCAACTATGAGATTGATTTTAAATCAACCTTAATTGATTTCAAATCAATCTATAATTTATTTAAGATAATAAAAATTCCACTGACAAAAATTTGGTCTAAAATAACATAAACAAATCTAGTAAATACCTCCAAAATCTTCAAACATAGTATCATACCTTCCACATCAACCCCCCTATCTTACATATATGGCAAATGTGACCTCTAACATTTAGGGCCTAAATCTTGCCACAATCAGCCCAAAATCAGTATATGTTGGGCCCTATAGTAGGCCATGGGCCTACATCATTTTCCCTAGGTCGGAAAAACTCAACTACAAAAAGTTGGATGCTTCATACAAGTAGTAGAGCTCCAAATTCAATCTTTTCCAGTCTTTGCATGTGATCCATTTGCATTACGAACATTGCTTTTTATTCCATTTCACCAAGAATTGCTTGTATTGGCCCCATCGAGTGTCGGTAGTCTTCATGTGCAACACTTGTTCAACTTCTTCCTTCTTTTTCTTCGGGAGTAGTTTATCTGTATCAACGATGATTAATGAGTTCATCTTGTATGTCAGACACCTCACCATGATACTCGAACAAGTCTGCCAAATTGTAAGTAGGCGAGATATCTAAGTTATCTAGCAACTCGAACTCACATAGGCATAGTCATTTGTCACCCTCTTGACTCAGCATGGACCAATCTTCTTAAACTTGATCTTGTTGTAAGTTCCCTTCAAAAATGCTTCTTCTCCTTTTTTAAGAGTTTCCAATTTTTATTAAGAAAACTTGCTAAAGCAAATGCTAGTACGAGAAAAGAATTATAAACAAAGAAAAAAAGACAATAATTTATAACCATTGATGGCATTCAAGCCGGATGCCCACTCCGCCATAGTTACCTTGACCTTTTTGGTCACTTCATCCACAGAATTGCTTCTATTTTGAAAACAACAATTGTTTCGCTCCCTATAAATGGCCCACAGAATTGCCATCAACACAAGCCGCCAAATCACCTTCCCTTCCTTTCCCATCCCACCGTCGTGCCAGGCCTGAAGGAGATCTTCAATAGACCCTGACATTCCCAAGAGATGTTGAAGAGATCCAAAGGGTGTTCCCAAACCTTTCAAGCAAAAGGGCAATGTATAAATTGGTGATTTATCAATTCTGCCTCGTTCAAGCACATCCCACAAATGTTATGAATCAGCATAGACCATTTTTAAGATTATCCATGGTTAGCACCTTCTCTTTACCAACCAGCCAAACAAGAGGAGCACCATAATTACAGGGAAAACAAGCGCAAGCACCATCATCTCCTCTTAACTCCTCCTGAATTAAATTGTGGAACAAGCGTACCAAGAAATGACCCGACTTGTGAGCTCGTCACACCATCACATCCCTCTCCCTTGAAGAGGGATGTCAACTATGCAAGCACTTTCTAAGTCTTCCACTTCCTCATACAAGAGATCCCTATAGCATGGTGGGTTCCACACCATAGCATCTCCACAAATAGAGAAACAATGAGCAACTGTTATGTTCTTATTCAGACAAAGATGAACCAATCTTGGGAATTCCTCCCGAAGCAATGTTCCACCACACCACGCATCCTCCCAAAAAACAAATTTGGTCGCCATTACCAAGGGAGAAGGACACCCTACGCTTGAACTAAGGAGCCATAGCAGAAACTGCTTTCCATAAGCCCAGGCCCTCCCGACAGAAACCATACTTGCTAGCTACTATTTCCCACATTCTCCAAAATCAAATCTCCACAACCATTTCCTGAGGAGTGCCATGTTCATATCTCCCAATACCCTTATACCTACATGATGTTGGACCAAAAGAAGGCCAAACGGAAGTGGAAGTAATCCATCAAATCCAGGCCCAATTTTACGTAGGGCATGATGTAACTGAACCCCTAGCATGTCCGGTTCGAAGAAATTCAATCCGGATAGGGAAAAATTGTCGTTTGAAATATGAACCATAAAACGGCCATAACTTTTGATCCGGGAATCGTTACGGGATACACGACCTATCAATCTTTATCATAACGAGCCATCAGAGGTCAATCAACCCACAAAGTGGATCACGTTGGTCCATTTCGTGAGAAAACGCTTCATTCCCATTCAAAAATGGGATTTCAAAAAATTTTACTATTTTTCATAATTCTAAATTTAGGAAAAATTACTATTTTTATTCATTCCAATTTTATGAAAATTTAGTGGTTTTAGGATGTCTTTTTAGAATAATCATGCTAGGACTCTTCCATTAAGGTTTATCTAGACTTTCTATTTTTTGACAAATTAGGCTTTAGATGAGTTTTACTATTTTGGGTAACTTTTGTTAAGGTAAGAATTTTGTTATTTTTTATAATTACAAATTAGGGTTTTATTTTTTTTCTTTATTAATGGTGTAATCGATAAATCATAAACATTACACAAATTATTCAATTAAAAAGACTCGAGTTTTATCTATTTTTCTTATGGATTCAAGAAAATACCCTTGTGGATTCAAGGTTTTAATAACTTGAGAAAGACGATGATCTTCTTCTCATTATTTCACGATCTTCCCTACGTCACTACCTGCTCCACGATTGGTTTGAACACCTCTTTCCCCTTAAGAAGTTAAAATTTTTGCCTGTCCTCCATTCCTCTCCACAAAATATATATATATATATATATATATATATATATATATTCTGCATTAACTATATATTCTGCCTTAACTTCTCCAGCTTATCCAAGATAGACAAAGGGCACTTAAACAAGGACATCTAATAAATGGGCATATTTGATAAGGTCATTTTAATCAACTTTAGCCAACCCCTCAAGGAGAGATACCAAGCCTGCCACTTAACAAGCTTCCTTTCTACTTGTCATCGTATCCCAAAGATGCTTTGCCGGTTTAGCAATGCATAAGGGGAGACCAAGTGTTGACACCAAAAAATCACTTTTCCATGTAGTGTTGCATATTGAAAAGGCATGGTTCACAACTATCTTTCTACCGGAACTCTCCCACTTGATTTGTGAGATTGCCCATCGTATGCATGACTTGATCCACTCGCTCTCTAAGTGTGCGGATCAATTGGATTACTTGCACAAACTCTTCCTACGCCACACCCTTTGTCGTCATTAGGAGATAATATAGAGTCAAAAATCTCCGTCAATCACCTGCTTTGATACCAAAATGATGCAGCCAGTTATCAAATCAAGGAGATCTCAATACCGAAATCACAAAGAAATGGATAAGACTACACCCATGAGAATATTTGAGTAGAGAGAAAAATAACTCTATTGATATCAAACTTCTTCTCTTACAAATACCTAAGAAAACTCACAACTCAGAAAATGGGGAATGTCTACCTCCTACACCAACTCTTTTTATAGACCCTAAGAGGGTGTTTGATTTTTCAAATCTTTGGCAAATACCCGGAAATGAGTGATTATTACTTCTTACATGCATTTGGCAAAAGAGGGAATTCTTGCTCCTTAAAAACTGGTCTGAAAACGACTTACTTAAAATAGTGGCCCCACCGTGATGTACATGACTAATCCAAGCCATCCATCTGTTTTAATAGAAAATTTTAGGGCCTGAGCTAAAAAATGAAGCAAATCCAAAGCTCAAGTGGACCACACCATGGCAAATAATGGTCTATGTAACGTCCACCGTTGAAATCTTTTTCATTCCTTGGAATGTTTATTTGTCATCTAATCCATTCATAAGGTCACATAGCCATGGGTAAAGGGAAAATATGAATATCAGCTTGAACCAAAGCTTCTAAAGCCCTCGAGAAGTTTTCAAAGGTAGAAGTTCAATTCCCATTGGTACCTATGGTATAGTCCACTTGAGCTTTAGATCGTCTTCATTTTTTGGCTCGTGCCTTAAAATGAGATGGTGGAAGGAATGAACAGAGTAGATAAGTCACATACATCACGGTGGGCCCCACAGTTTTTTTCCTTGGGTTTGGAGATGTGTAAGTCCAAAAAGCATCTGTCACCCTCCCACTGGGAGTGGGGCAGAAACTCCCAGCGAAAATAATAAATGCGTACTTACCTTGATTTATAAAGGAAATGGAAAAACCAAACAGGCCCTAAACACAACTCATATGAATCTTTAATGAAAATCCCCCAACTATTAAATTGATTACAAATCAATCTTAATTGATTTCAAATTAATCTATAATTTATTTAAGATAATAAAAATCCTACCAACAAAGATTTGACCTAAAATCGATTAAAAAAAAATAATCTTTTTAGTACCACCAAAATGTCCAATCATATCTTCCACGTCAGCCCCCTATCTCCTACAGATGGCTACTGTGGTTTCTGACATTTAGGCCCTAAATCTTGCCACAAACAGCCCAAAATCAGAACACGTTGGGCCTACATCAACAATACAAAGATCAATAAAGAAAATAAGATTACATAAATCTGAAATTAGCTTTATATACATTCCCAATTTCTCAAAAGATATGCATCCTTTAAATTCTTTCTTGCAAGGGCCCGGTTGATGATCATATGAAGGATCCTCCTTAAAATTCTTGTCGTGCAAGGACCCAATAGTGAACAGAGTTATGCTTGTGGCTGGGCACATTAAAAATTCAATTTTTTATCAACCCAAGCTAAGTCAATGGACAGCCCTACTAACTAAACAAAAGCAAGAATAAAGAAACATCAAGAGAGAGAAATCGGAGACTCCGGAACAAAGAAATGCTCTTGAACAGTTAACTCCATCCTTGACCAAGGAGGACACAGTATCATTTGACCAATTACTCATTGGCCATAGAGCTCACAGAAAATGTAATCAACACACCATGATTCCAAATTTGCTTTCACTGTAATCAACACATCATGATTCCAAATTTGCCTTCAATGCTCATCTGCTTGCATCCTTTGAATCTCTCTCAACAACGAGCCTAGTCAACAAAGAAGTCAAGGAAAAACATAAGACCCCTTAAGGCTTTCACTTCCTCCTTGTCAGAATCCTTTCATTGGGCCAGTCTAGGGAAATATTTTCCAGATCATACCTTCATCATCTCAAACGATGCCCTCACTCCGGACAACAACCAGGTTAACAATGGAAGAGCTGTAGAAATTGGGCTTTCCGACACCCAATCAGTCAAAAACTCCAAGATCATTTTTCGTTGAAAATGGGGCCCTGGAAATTACCGGTTTCCAATCTACCCACAACTCCAGAATCAACACCCATCGAAACCCGGTCACAAGAGCCCAATTAATAATGTCTATTTTGATTCTATCAATTAGAATCAAAATAGGCATAATTAATTGGGCTCTATCAATTAATGCCCCAAATGAGGCTTCTTTTCCGTTACACAGATGCATATGTCTTCCTTCTAAATTCACCAAAAATTCTATAGGAGGTCAACTTCCTAAGGATTCTCCCTCTCACCTTGTAAGTACATGGCGGTCACTGACTCACCGCACAATACCAATAATGAGAGCTGATGGTCATCGGATACTTCTACAATATGATTGCCAAAATCCAATACTATTAAGGTTCTTTTTTTTTTACCTTTTTTTCCCCCCAAATCAAAGCAGTTTCCTTTATTCTAGTCATAATATATAAAGAACATTGTAAAAAGTATCATTGTACATTAGTGTAAAAATTCTCATTGTATACGCTAGAAAGACTAACCAAATGTACCGATACTTTATTTGATAAAACTGGGAGTCAAGAGAGTAGGCCAAATGTTTTGAAGTAAAAATGACAGAATTAATGAGCACGTTATGAATCAGATAACCATATCCAAATCTATATTTGGGTCTAGATTTGAGAATGGAGAATCATGACCATATTCCCATATGTTTCTCCACATAAGAATCTGTGTCTGAGCACCATAGCCTCCACCCAACTCCCGGCGAAAGAATATTTGGAATAATCAATTTTCACACCAAAGAGTTGTTAGATCCTCCATGTACCCAGGTGTGCAACTCAAGCAGGTTGGATCAGGTTGAGGGTCAACCTGAACCCAACCTGACCTGAAGAGGACCTAAATCAAAACACGAACCAGCCAAAATTCCAACCCGTGGTGCCCAACCTAAATTCCTCTGTACTCAACCCTAGACTAACCCGACCCAAACTGACCCAACTCCATCCAAATACATGTGATCATTACCAACCCTAGCTAACACAATCCGAATTTGCTCCACCTGAACTCAGCCCGATTTCAAATCAGATTGGAGTTTTCCAACCCCAACCCGACCCGAAGACCTTGACAAGCCAACCTGATCTCGGATTAGATCAGCCCTACATATACCCCCTTCCATGTTGTTAGATGAACAGATGATCCACCGACTTTCCAGCCTTTATCACATAAACTTTCGTTGGCATTCTATGTAAGAAATCCGTTCACCAATGCTGTCCACCAAAATGTTTCCTTTCTAAGAGGATGTGAAGGTGGAGGAGAGGGGAGGGATCAATAAAGGAAAGATATTCAAAGAAAGATTTGAGAGAGAAATCAATCTTCAGCTTCTTGGAAGAGAAGTTGTCACTGCCATGGTGGTCATGTCACATTAACTGAATCCTCCACCAATCTCCTCATGTCCTTTTTAAGTAAAATACCCAAAATGACAGAAAAGGATTCAGAAACGAAGGAGCTTCCTAGAATAAATGGCAAGTTAAGAACATCAGAAACAACAAAAGGAGAGTTGCAAACCAAGATCTTCCAATGTTGATGGTTCCTTTTTGTCGTTTGTGGCATTCTTGTCATCAGGTTTATCTTCACTCCCTTCATCCTTCTTGTAATCATTTGGTCGAAGATCAGGACCAATGTCACGAACCCAGCTTGCTGCATAGAGCCTACATGCCTTCTTTAACACCTGTAAGGGTATAGAGAAACCAATTACAATCTGAAGGCAAATTCACATGGTTGATATTTATTAAAAAACAAAAAGAAAAAAACCATGTGCACAGACATACACAAATGATATATGTGCGGCATCACAGAAGTCCATAGCATAGAGAAACCGATTACAATCTGAAGGCAAATTCACATGGTTGTATATATTAAAAAAGAAAAAACCATGTGCACAGACATACACAAATGATATATGTGCGGCATTCCAGAAATCCATAACAAAAATAAAGGCTGATGGCTTATAATTGATGTACTGTAGAATTGAAAGAGATGACCAGTCGAACAAATAAAGCAGAAATCAAAGTTACAAAATTCAGCTCTTTGTGAGAACACAAGTTCGCCAGTCTCTTTTCAGTGCAAAAGAAGGGGAATAAAAATTGAATAGCGGTTTGCTGTTTTCTGCAAGTTTGATACATATAAGATATAACATGGCCAACTCTCTCTTCCCTAACTCCCCCTCGATTTTAAGTCCAAAATAGGCCTATGATTGACAACCAAGCAAACTCATTTACAATTCCTAATCACAATTCAGAAATAAATAATGTCAACCAGATGCTTTATCATTACATAACCTGCCCATACTGAAACTCCAATCAAGAATAATCCTAAACTGTAACAAAAATCGCGTAAATCCTACTAAGAATCTTCTGAATTGTCATTCAGAATCTGAAGTGTACAGGACCGCCCGCCAACGCCCGCATTATGTTTGAATGACACGAATGTTGGGAAAACCGGCAGCGGAAGCGGAAGCCAAAACGCGCAGAGTAATGCGAGATCAAACGAGAAACAATATGAAATCAATCACACATAAGCATTCACCACAAGAGAATCCGAATTTACCTGGAAAAACCCCTCAACGGGTAAAAAAACCACGGCACAAAGCGATCCACTATGAATAATAGAAGATTACAGAGATTGACAACCCACAAGCAAAGAATAAACAGAGAAAACCCCAAGTTCTCTCTCACACAACTCTCTCCCCTCTTCCTAACACGATTAGGAAACCTAGGACACCTTATGATTCTTGTTAAACACGTTTACAACCCACTTAAATAGGTAGAAAACCGAAAATAGCAACATCTTACGCAATCCCACGCGTTGCGCAAGAAACCGCGTGGGCTCTCGACCAGTCGCCCAACACAAAAAACAGTCCAGAGGAGATCTCACCGACGCTGCCTCACCACCGACCGGTCGGAGCCCCCTGACGACCGGTCGTCAGACCGATCAGAGGCACCACAGAAAACGACCAGCCTTCACTGTGCATCTGGGCAACACTGCTAGACCAGTCGCCCGACCGGTCTGAGCACCCAAACAGCGCACTATGTTTGAAAGCTCTCCAACAATCTCCACTGAGGCTTCAAACATCGAATCAACACCATCTTCGCAACGTCATCTCATCTTCAATCATAGCTCCACCGCTTCTTGTGCCACCATCGACTCTAACCTTGCACATTCACGCCCTTTTCCGCCCTTCTCATGTGGCCCTTGGGCATTTGCCACATACGAGCAACCATGGATCTCGCTGCCGTTCCCGCAGCTCCGCCATGAATTGTGCTCCCAATCAACATGTAAAGATGGCCACACCTCCGTGCCTCCATACACACGAGTGCCCCCTTCATCATTTCACAACAACTATCGCGGCCGATAAACACGCACCCTTTCACCTCGAGTGCACCAAGAGAAATCGCATTCATCTTCATCTTGGGGATGTGCTTCACATCTTCCAGGACTCGTTCAACCCCATCGAACATCTTGATGCACACGGTACCAATACCCACAACCTTCTGAGCGTAGCCATCGCCCACAAACACCGATTCACCACCATACTCCCTGTATGTCGTGAATGAACTACGATCAGGACAAACGTGACATGAACCCCTGAATCTAGGATCCACTCACTACCGTGAGATCCCCTGCCAGATACAGTCAGGACTTCACAAAGATCGCCACCGTCCTCTACGGTATTGGCTCCCTCTTCAGAAGAATTTCCATACCTCTCGTACTTCAACCTGGGATTCTGACAATCCCCTCTCATGTGGCCCTCCTGACCACAATTCCAGCACTTCACCTTAGCCTTCCCTTTGCCCTTGACCTTAGATCCCGATTTCGAATATCCTCCATGCTCAGAACTTCTTCCCCTCATAACCAGTGCTTCTGAGGAATAACAGGAAGCCACGTCACCGCTTTTCTTTCTCATCACCTTCAACTAGAGGGCTGAGATAACGGTCTCGACGTTTATGGTTTCCCTCCCTGCGCACACAAAGTCCCTGAACGACTCATATGAATCTGGAAGAGAATTCAACAGGATGCATGCTTGATATCCATCCTTCATCTGTTCATCGATCTCCACCAACTTGCAAACCAACCTATTGAACGTGCTCAAGTGGTCCTCCACTTTCGTTCCCTCAATCATCCTCAAGGTGAACAACTGCATCAACACGTACATGCGATTCTCTAGAGACTTTTTGGCATAAATCTTCTCTAGCTTCGCCATCGTTTTAGACGCAGTCTTCTCCTTCATGACATGATAGAGAACATCATCCGTAAAGTTTAACAGGATTGAGGTTCTAGCCTTCTTATCGAGCCTCGTCCACTCATCATCTTTCATAGCCTCGGGTCGCTTTCCAAGCTTCATCAAGCCCTTGCTGAACTAGAAAGGATTCAACCTTCACCTTCTATAACTCAAAGTTATTTTTTTTCCAGAGAACTTCTCTATCTCAAATCTTGTGCTTGATCACATATTCTCGTCTCAGATCCGAATTCTACTCCACCCCAACGATATCTCTGATACCACTTGTTGGGAAAACCGGCAGCGGAAGCGGAAGCCGAAACCCGCAGAGTAATGCGAAATCAAACGAGAAACAATATAAAATCAATCACACACAAGCATTCACCACAAGAGAATCCGAATTTACCTGGAAAAACCCCTCAACGGGTAAAAAAACCACAACACAAAGCGATCCACTATGAATAACAGAAGATTACAGAGATTGACAGCCCACAAGCAAGGAATAAACAGAGAAAACCCCAAGTTCTCTCTCACACAACTCTCTCCCCTCTTCCTAACACGATTAGGAAACCTTGGACGCCTTAGGATTCTTGCTAAACACGTTTACAACCCACTTAAATAGGTAGAAAAACCGAAAATAGCAACATCTTACGCAATCCCGCGCGCTACACAAGAAACCACGTGGGTGCTCAACCGATCACCCAACACAAAAAACAGTCCAGAGGAGATCTCACCGACGCTGCCTCACCACCGACCGATCGCCTGATCGGTCAGAGCCCCCTAACGACCGGTTTGGCACCACAGAGAACGACCAACCTTCACTGTGCATCTGGGCAACACTGCCAGACCAGTCTGAGCACCCAAACAGCGCACTATGTTTGAAGGCTCTCCAACAAGGAATAAATTGGGACAGTTAAAAGTAGGGCTGCAACTTGGATTGAGGTCAACTCAAACCCAATTGATCCCACCCAAGTTCGGGTCGGGTCGGGTCGGATCGGATTGGATTGTCAAGGTAATCATTTGGGTTCACGTTGGAAAATGCCAACCTGATTTTGAATTCAGTCTGGGTACGGGTAGAGAAGATTTGGGTCAGGTAAGGTCGGGTTGGGAATAATCACATGTATTTAGACTGGCTTGGGTCAAGTATAGAGGACTTTCAGTTGGGTTTGGGTTGGGTAGCTCGAATTGGATTTTGGGTTGGGTCCCTGTGAGTATAGAGAACTTCCAATTGGGCTTGGGTTGGAAAATACCTTGGATTGGATTTGACTGTCAACCCAACCCACCCTGCCGAATTGCACCCTTAGTTAGAACCCTTTCTACACATGGTGTTCTTTTTTCATCCAATGATTGGCACCTATGAGCCCATATGTACTCCATCAACAATGGAAGGGTAGAGAAACATTTGTATGACAGGAAGTGGGGAGCACGACTCCACCTACCCCAAAATTAAGGACCTAGATAGGAGTGAGGGCATCAAATATGACATGTTGATACTATGAAAATTCTTAGCAGAATAACAACCTAATGAACTGCAGACTAAACGATACCTACAATCCCTAGTACAACAATTTTAGAACCACATCCTATTGGATTAATACCACTAACTTAAACATATACAATCGTATGGGTCTCACTGGTGGTGGCATAATGCAATATTGCAATCCAGAACATATGATAGCTTTTGGATGTAGGCGGTGACAACTGATTCCATGGAAGCATTGGTCTATTGAAAACGAAACTAAGGCTACTGTTGCTAGGGTTTCTTTATAACGTGTGTCTAGAGAAGGCAATTCTTTAGCAAAGGAGGTCTCTAGAAAATTTCTTTGTATTGGAAACCCTAATTCATAGTTTTAATGTGAGGTTTCCTTTTACCCCCTTATTTCAATACATATTTCTGTTATTGATCCAAACAAAATAGCATCTGGATGTAGCAAAACAGCAGCTGGTGGACTTCTGACCAACAAGGTACATGCCTATGGGCAGCACGGAGAAGGAACTCCCAATCAACTGTGATTGCCTTTTTCCACCTCGCTCCAAATCACAAGTGCCGATGCATGGGAAGGTCCCGAACATATCTTTGTGATTTGGTGCCAGCCTGTCCTACCTTCTGAGAACCGAGCATTTCTAAATGCACCCTTAAACTGTTAAACAAGCTTTGGGTGTGTTTGGATGTCTCCAAATTGGAAGTGGTTTTAATGTTTTCTCAAAATTGATAGATATTTAATTTTTAGTGTGTTTGAGGCCGCATCAAAATCAGAAAACCAGATATGGGGGTATTTGGATGACCCCAAATTAGATGTGGATTGAATATTTTGTCAAGATTGATAGCCATTTATCCTGCTATGTACTTGGGTGCATGGAAGTCAAAAAAACCACATTGGTGGGATAATTCTTTTCTTACTTCCCTACCCCCAAAGCAATGTCAACATCAATCATTGGCAATGTTCTAAACCATCCTCGTTTTCACCGTCGTCTTCATCTAATCCTTATCGCTATTAATTAGGGTCGGCTGCATGAATCCCACCATTCCACTCTATCAAGGGCCAGATCTTTAGTTACACCATACGTCATCAAGTATTCTCTTACTACCTCCATCGATGACCTTTTAGGCCTTCCACTTGCCCTTTTAGAGCCTTCAACTTGTACCCACTCTCTCCTACTACCTGGCGCAGTTCTTGGTTTTCATTGCATATGACCAAACCATCTAAGTCTACTTTCCCGTCTTATTACCTACTAGTACTATTCCCAGGTTCCCTCAAATGCATTCATTTCTAATTCTATCCTTCTTCGTCTTGTCCCTCATCCATCTCAACATCCTCATTTCAGCTACACTTGTCCTATGAACATGTTATTCTCTAATTGCCCAACATTTTGTCCTATAAAGCATGGCTAGTCTTATAGTTATCCCATAAAATCTCCCTTTTAGTTTGAATCACGTCTCCATTTCTTCAACCCAACTTAAATTCTATGGGCAACATCCTCTCAATCGCTCCACTCCCATGAATTATTGACCCAAGGTATTGATAGAGGTCATTCTGGGGAACTTTTTGGTCAGCCATCTTAACTCATTCCTCGTTTTCGCTCTTATTGTTACTAAAATTACACTCCACTATATTTTAGTCCGGCTTATTTAAAATCCTTTGGATTCTAAAGCATTCCTCCATAAATCTAGCTTTGTGTTTACACTCTCCCCCGTCTTGTTAATCAAAATTGTCATCGACCTCATTCCAAATATCCTCAATATTATTGATATTATCGGCATCATCGAGTGCCAAATATGAATACTGGTGCAATTTTTTTTGTTTTTTACTTTTATTGGTGATGAGATCACACATATTGCCAAAAATCACTGATATTATCGATATAGCCAACATATCATTGACCTGCCAATACAAATATTGAATTGTATCAGTGATATCGCTGACATTACCACCGAGATATATTGTTGCATGATTTAAGAATTAAGAAAATAAATTAAAATATGTTTATTTAAAAAATATATATAATTATGTTGTTTTAAAAAAAAATATATGTTGTTTACCAATTATGTCTACAGGAATGTGTGGATAGATGGATGGATATGTTATACATGTGTGGATGTATCATGCATGCAATGTATGCATGTATTTATAAATGTATGTATGTGCCATAGTTTGCAAACCCAGCTATCGTGTAAATGAGATCTCGACACCCAAATTGCAAATAAACGGACAAGAGTACCCCCACAAGAATAGTTGAGTAGAGAAGGAGAAATAACTTTATTGATATCAAACTTCTTCTCAAAATACTTAAAACTCACTTAAAAAAGTTCTCGAATGCTGACCTCCTACACCACCCCTTTTATATATCCAAAATGAATCTTTAATGAGGATCCCCCCAACGAAGATATTGATTTCAAATCAATTTAATCTACCTAAGATTGGTAAAAACCTAATAGTAAAAGTAAATCTAGGAAATAATCTTTAAAATCTTCAATCACATGTTCAATCGCATCTTTAAATCAACCCCATATCAAATGGTAAATTGTATTTCTAGATATCTATAAATATACACTCCAAAATCAGCAAATGTTAGGTCCTACAGTGGGTCGTAGGCCTACATCATTCCCCCCGGGTTGGAAAGAACTCGATTTCACCGAGTTGGATGCTTCATACAAGTAGTAGAGGTTCGCATCCAATCGTTTCAATTCGTCGCATATGATCCATGTGCATTCAGAATAGAACTTGCTCTTCCATTTCACCAAGTATTGCTTGTACTGACGTCGTCGAGTGTCAATAGTCTTAATGCGCAACACGTTCAACTTCTTCCTTATTTTCTTTCGAGAGCTATTTATCCATATAAATAATGACTTCATCTTGCACGCCAAACACCTCACAATGGAACTCCAACAAATCCACCATATGAAAGTTACCAAGATATCTAAGTCATTTGGCAACTTGATCTTATAGTCATTATCACCCCCTTCTTAGACTTAAGCTTGTTGTAAGTTCTCCTTGGAAACCTTTCTTTGCGGAGATAAACCATAACTAAATCACCTTCTTTATAGCTTTACTCCTCAAAAAACAATGTGCATTTATAGCTTCTCGGTACTTGGTTTTGCTCTTTTTTATATCCTTCTTTTTTCTTCTCTTGAACTTCTTAATGTTGAATCATTCGATCAGCAGGAATTTGGCTTGTTTGGCTGGAGTCATTCAGTAATGCGTAAGATTCGACATGTTCGAACCTAGCACCATATTAATATGACGTTGAATATTCCTCATGGGAGGAAGTCTAGTTGGGAGTTCTTTGGGCACCAAGTCTTGATATTTACAAAGAAGCTTCTGCATGAAAGGTGAAACATCCGACTGTTTTGCTTCTTCTTTAGCAACAAAATATACATGATTTTGGTCTCCTTCCTTTCTTCTTCAAACTTTTGTACATTGAACGATTTTTTACCCTCTTCTTTATCATATTTAGGTGTTAGAAGATATTTCATTAAGCAATATCATATTGACACCATTCTAACAAAGGAATAGGTGTTAGTCAGAGTCTAGTGCACCAAATCTCAATCCTACAACCACAGTCTCCCTAACAAAATGTGGCATGCATCCATGAGGAACACGTCACACCACACCCCATCCTTGTACTTGGATCTAATAGTGAAAGGAAATTAAGCACCTAAAGTTAACGGAAACTTTTCCTCATTTCTTGAACCAATGAATTTAATATAGGCATGGCTATTTATGTTCATTGAGTTTTAATTTATTCATCATTTCTCATGAGACAATATTCTCACTACTCCCCCTATCTACCAAAATCATGCATATCTTCCCACCAAAAATGCAAGCGGTGCAAAAGATATTGTGTTGCAGCCGTCGCCCCACATGCGCTAATGTGCCACATGTCACCGTCCATCTTCTCTTGTGCCCCACATATGCTAAACTGCTAATGTGTCACATGTACAACCATTCATCTTATCTTGCGCCCCATATGAGCAAAGCCCTCCACATGCACCAATTTATCACTTATGCCACTTGTGCCATTGTCTATCTTCAATCACTCCAAATATGTCACATGTGTCAATGGTGCCGATGTGCACAAGTGCTGCCATCTAGCCTCAATTACCTATGCGTTAAATGTGCCAATGCATGTCTTGTACTACGTGTCACTGCACAACTTCAAGCACCTCACATGTACCACAGGTGCCCGCAATTTGTCTTCAAGTTCCCACATATGCGGCGTATGCCTCATATGTCCCTATCCATCTTCAGGTATCTCACGTGCCACTTGTGCTAAGTTGGCACATGCTTGTGGCTAATGGCTACCTAGAACTTGTTTTCAAGAAGAAGAAAAAAAAATTGTTTTGCCAAACAACAAATTTGAAAATAGATCCTAAGTTTCTAAAATATCTTGTTGAAAAACAAATAAGGAAAACAATGTTTCCTTTCTCACAATTTCCTAGAAATAAGGTTTCCCAAGAAACGCTATTTCCATTCCTATGCTTTCCATAAATCCAAACAGGCTCTCAGCGATATTTTCCAAATATCAATGATAATATCAGCAATATCAACACATGTTTCCATATCCCCCGTCAACGATACATGTAACAATACCAATACTTTGAACATTAATCACCAGCTCTAATTTGGGGCAAAGAAATCGATAAACGGTATGCTACCAAATGCAGTTTTCTATTTAAATGCGCCACAAACATGGCACAGTGAATAGCGATCCATTCTGCCAAAATATTCAAACCAACTGCAATTTGGAGTACATTTTGAGTAAAAGAGTAAATTGAAGATAGAAGACTTACATTGAAGCGTTCTTTCCAAGTCAATTTTCTCCGCTTCTTAATATGAGGAGGGTCAGGCAAAGACGATGGAAAAGCAATCTCCTTTAGATCATAGCGGACATAATCGTATACTTTCCTACAAACTATTTTCAGCTTCATTTTGCTGAACAAGTCCTCTCAACACCAACCTATAGCATTAAGAAGCAAGAAAGATGAAGTATGAAAGAAATTTTGGTGCAACCATTTCACAGGCACACCAGAATAAAACCATCAAAATTTTGGCATAGAATGGTGAAGGGAAAAGGTACTATGAGGGTGATCTCAATGGAAGCTTCCCATGAGGTTGAGTTCTACAGGCCCCATCGTGATTTATGTTGGACATCCACCCAATCAATTAGATGGACCCTTCCATGGTGGGCCACGGGCCTAAAAATAGGCCAATCAATGACTTAGGTGGGCCACACCACAGACAATCGGTGAGAGTATATACCCACCCATTGAAAATTTCACGATCGTTTATACGGCACACTGAGATGTGGTTCAGACATCTAGCCATCCATTGTGTGTGTCGCACTTGGATGAAAGGTCACACTAAGTTTTAGCCATATCAAAAAATCAGGTGGGCCCCACCAAGTGGTTTTAGGTGTTTTATGCACAGCTTTCATATGGTATGGCCCACTTGAGGTCCGGATATAGCTGATTTTTGGGATATCCCATAACCTAGAGAGGACCCACCAAGTGCCCCAAAAAACTAGAGGGGACCCACCAAATGCACAGTGTGGGTGTCCGACGTAGATCATAGTGGGGCCCACAGACCTCAACCTCATGGGAAGTTCCAATGAGTTCAACCTCGTAGTACCATTTCCCATAAATAATCAGTGAAGCACTTCAAGAAGCTCAGAGGAATTTAGTTCAAAAAATAAGCATTGTGTTAACCTACAAGCAAATTTCCCGATGTGGCACTGGAGTGCAAGATCCTAGCCCTTGATCAAATGGGCCACACTGTCTATGCGCCATAGCAAAAATCAGGCCAAAATCCAGTAATCAGGTAGGCTGCGTTTGTATAAAAAATGAATGGTTAAAGAAGGTTTTCCAATTTCCACATTCAACATAATCCTGCAATCGCCCAAACATGCGGGGCCCAGACCGTACATTAGAAGCAGCATCATGTGACCATACCCCACACTGAGAAAATTCCATCTCATCCATTCTTCGGGTGGGCGACAGTAGTGAATGAATCTGGATCATGAATCGACTTCCCCAACAGGCGCCAACACATACACCACGTTTGCCTGGCAGAAATGATTCGGAACAGTTTGTCTTGGTCATCAAAAAGTCCTGTAAGTCACTTCCTACTAACCCAACTTACACCGACACATACACCACGACTGCCGGGCAGAAATGATTCGGAACAGTTCATCTTGGGCATCCAAACAGTCCTGTAAGTCACTTCCCACTAGCCCAACTTACAGGCATCCAAACAGCCCCGAAAGCTAACGAGATTATGAACAATTCAGAAAAGAAAGACAAATGTCTTGTAGAAATGCTTTAGACTGCGTTTGGACGAACGCTATTGAATCAAATTCTAATAAATAAACTCAATCGAATAATAAATACCTGAATTTTTTACTCTTTATTCGTCAAGAGGCAGAAGGGCATTAGAAAATTTCAGAGAGTTTGAGGCAGACAACTGAGAGATGGGGTGTGGGGTTTAGGGTTTTAGGGGGCGCGGATTTCCTGCGAAAGCCTTGCGCAGGAAGTTCCTGCGCTGGGAACCAAGGTGGGGCCCACAGTGATGCTTTTTGACGAATCCACCCCGTTCATCCGTTTTGGGATATCATTTTAGGGTGTCATAAGAAAAATAAACCGGATCCAAGATTCAAGTGGGCCTCACTAAAGGAAAAGGTGGGTAGGTAAATTACTACCGTTGAAACCTCCCTGGGGTCTACAGTGATGTTTATATGACATCCATACCGTTCATCACTACTACTGGGATGAACTGGAAACATAAATATTATCCTGATTCGAAACTCCGGTGGCTCCACAAATATTTCAACTGTGAAAGTTTAATCCTCACGTTTTCAGTCGACTTGAGTCTTGGGTCCGGTCCATTTTTGTTCTCAGGTCCTAAAATGAGCTCCCAAAATAGATGGACGGGATGGATTCATCAAAAATCATCACTGTGGGCCCCACCTTGGTTCCCAGCGCAGGAACTTCCTCGCAAGGCGGATTTCCTGAGTGCGCAATTTCCTGCGCTGGGAACCAAGGTGGGCCCACAGTGATGTTTTTGATAAATCAACACCGTTCATACGTCTTGGGAGCTCATTGTAGGATACGGAAACAAAAATGAACCGGATCCAAGACTCAAGTGGGCTGAAAACGTGATATTTGAACGTCCATAGTTGAAATATTTGTGGAGCCACAGGAGTTTCGAACCAGGATAATATTTGTTTTTCCAGTTCATCTCAGTAGTAGTGACGTTATTAACGGTATGGATGTCATATAAACATCATTGTGGGCCCCAAGGAGGTTTCAATGGTAGTAATTTACCTACTCACCTTTTCCTTTAGTGAGGCCCACTTGAGTCTTGGATACAGATCATTTTTGCTTTAGTGTCCTAAAATAATCTTCCAAAACGGATGGACGGAGTGAATTTTTAAAAAACCATCACTGTAGACCCCACCAAGGTTCCCAACGCAGGAAATTCCTGCGCAAGGCTTTCGCAGGAAATGAAGCGAATTGCGAAAGGAGTTACTCGAGACTCCTAGCGTAGTGAGTAAACTCTCTGGTGTCTACCATGATTTATGTATTTTATCAACTCCGTCAATCCATTTTAACATATAATTTTAGGGCTTGATAGAAAATATTAACTATATCCAAAGCTCAAGTGGCCCACACCGCAGGAAACAGTGTGAATTGAACCTGTAACATTGAAAATTTCTTAGAGGTCACAAAAGTTTTGGATCAAGCTGATATTTGTGTTTTCCCTTCATCCATGTCTTTGTGATCTTATGGAAAGGTTGGATGATAAATAAACATCATTGTGGGCGAAATCATTATTCCCACTGTTTCCTATTGTATAATCCAATTGAGATTTGGATATGCTTCGAGTTTGGGCTCAACTGCTAATATGAGCTGGAAAAATGGATGGACGGTGTAGATAAGCCACATACATTCATAGTGGGCCCAACTGAGTTTATTCAGGACGATAAGCGTCCTGAGTAACTACGTTCGCAATCCGATTTCTCAGGAGTGACCCTCTAGCATCGATTGTGGGGCCCACCATGATCTCCAGCTGATTTTAGGGCATTAGGCAAAAACTGAGGCAGATTCAAATCTCAGGTGGACCACACCACAGGAAAAATTGGTGATTGAACGCCCACCATTAAAAACTTCCTGGGGTCACATAAGTTTTGGATCAAGCTGATACTTGTGTTTCCCTTCATCCAGATCTGTGTGATTTAATCAACAGGTTGGATGGCAAATAAACAATTCAGTGGGCCCACAGATCGCCATCCAGTACTAGCCGTCCAACCTAAGTGGTGACCTGTGGGGGCCAATGTGATTCTTTTGTTTAATCCAGGACGTTCATTCACTTTTTCAGTTGATTATAGGACATGAATCCAAATTTTAAGTACGTACAAATCTCAAATGGACCACACTACAGGAAACAGTGGGGATTGAACGCTTACCGTGAAGACGTCTTGGGAGCAATAGAGGTTTTGTATCAAGCTGATATTTGTGTTTTCCATTCATCAAGGCTTGGGTAACCTTATCAACAGGTTGGATGACAAATAAACATCACTGTGGGCCATAGGCATTTGATGATCAGATGAAGATAGCCATTTAGTCCCTGGCTTAGCAAACCAACGGTTACAAAAGGAGAGGTTGATCTTTGCAAGGTTCGCATGATAATCACCGTCAGTTTTCCACACTGGCTTCTAATAGTGGAGGGAATCTAATGGAAGGTCTGGATTACTGATCAGATTTCCCACGTGTCAAAGTGGACCGAGTGTGCCACCGGCTGAATTCCACCGGCTGGATTACTGATCTATTTTCCATCCAATATGTTGATAAGGTCAAAAACACCTAGATGAAGAGATCAAATAAATATTATCTTAATCCAAAGCTTTTATGGCCCACAGGAAGTTTTTAATGGTCGATCACCACTGTTTCTTGTATTATGGCCCATATGGGATTTGGAACTGCTTCCGTTTTTGGATCATACCCTCAAATGAACTTTCAATATGAATGGACGGTGTGGATGTAGTCACATACATCACAGTGGCTTCACAGTAAGGGGTCTCACCCACTTCGATGGATCCGGGGTCTAACCTAATCCGCTCCCGTGGAATTTCACCGCTGATGGGTTTTGAGATTTAGATCTATTGTTGAAACTCCGCAGAGTCTACCAATGAGGCAAGGCCCGGAACCCATTCCAAGACTTAGCTTTAAGATATGGGTTCCTACCAAATCCAACCCATCTATTTAGTGGGCCTAAAACTAGGACCAAACCCATTGGGACTCAGTTCCAACCAGGGCCAATCATGCCAAGCCCGATAAATAAATCGGCCAATTGAATAATTCGAACCATCCATTATATCGAGCCCGTCATGAATTGCTTGTTGTCTAAATGACTACTCTGAGCATATGATCCCAAAATGTCTGGATTAGGGCTTGATTCTGTCTACGGTGTCGATTGGTGGATTGTAATTTTCTTTGGAGCGTGTGGGCCCAACCTGACCCAAGCCCAATTCATTGTTGGTAGGATGGGCACTGCCTAAGTTAAGTCCGCAGTTCATGATCCTGACCTGGACATAGGGGTGTAAATGAGCTGAATCTAACCTAATACCACAATGTTTGGTTTGAATTTGATAACCAAAACTCAAGTCTGAGTTCGGGTTTGGTTTGTTTACTAATCAAACAAACTCAAGCGAGCTTTAATTGAACCGAACTCAAACCGTTCACGAATAGTTTGGTTCATCAACCACCCTTATATGCAACATTTTAAACATCTGTGTAAATGAGATATTGCACCTTCAAAATTCACTGTAGGTTGGACTGCATGGTATGGTCCACTTGTAGGCTTGTTGTGGGGCCCACCTTACAACATATATTCCATATCTAAAAAAGTCAAGACGGTGAGGCTCTTACTGTGGGGCTCACCTTGATGCATATGTTCCATATCCACTCCGTTCATGCATTTCATCAAATCATTTCATGGCAGGAGGTAAAAAATGAAGTAGATCCAAATCTCAGGTGGACCATATTATAGGAAACAATGCTTTTTTAGCTATAAACGAACCCTGTCGAGCTTAACCGAACCGAACTCATGCATGTTTGAGTTTGGTTTGATTACTAATCAAACCTAAAAGCAAAGTTTGAGTTTGGTTTATTTACTAATCAAACAAACTCAAATGAGCTTTGATCAAACCGATCGAACTCAAACCGTTCACGAATAGTTTGACTCATTAACCACCCTACCTGGACATGCTTTGCCTAGGGCACGACCAGTCACCTAGAACCAATGGTGTTGACCAGGTTGAACCCGGGAGTGGATTAGGTGAGACCCTGAGCTCACCCAAGATAGTGGGGCCCACCTTGATATATGTATTATGTATCCACTCTGTCCAGTCGTTTTTCCAAATCATTTTAGGGGATTATCCAAAATGATTATCAGCTGGACCATGCCATAGGAAACAGTGGTGATTGACCATCTATGAGCTACCGATATTTTAGATCAAGCTGATATATATATATATATATATATATATATATATATATATATATATATATATATATATATATATATATATATATATATATATATATATATATATATATATATATTCACTTCATCAAGGCTTATTGGAACTTGTCAACAAATTGGATGGCACTTTAACACTACATAAACATTAAGATGCGCCTTAGGAAGTTTTTAATGGTAGGGAATTCAATCACAACTACTTCTTAGAATACGGTCCACTTCAGATTTGGATTATCTTCATTTTTCTGGATCATGCCCTCAAATGATTTGGAAAAATGGATTGCAGGTGTGGATGTAGAATACATACATCAAGGTGGGCCCCACATGCATTGAGGCGTTGTCGGCCTACTATTTCCATGGTCTAATATTATGTTTGACGGTCCTTTATAAGTCCATCGAAGGGCATATACTTCATCAGCTTAATGTCTTTGTTGACTCATTAACTGTCTAAATTGCGGCCCATGATTTCCACTGGAATCACTTATTTGATAGTCCCTACCCAGGGGATTGGTAGTGTGTGAAATGAACCGTCTATATTGAGTATGCTAGAGATGTCTAACTTTTGATTTAGATCATTAATCATGTGGGCTATCCTTTGATGACCTATCCCTCTCAAATTACTTTGATTGGATGATCCTGGCGATCAGATTATTGTTCTAGAAAATGGATGTTCCATCACAGATTTCTCAGAGAGGTTTGAGCATCGAAGTCAGTCATCCATCAATTAGAAGATTCTAACCATTAGACTAGTTGTTTCGAAAATGGACAGTCCTTTATTAGTATAGTGAAGAGGTCTTAAGCATTAATGTAGACCTTCATATGATCATAACCATCTAATTAATGATTTAGAATAGACATCATACATTTAGTATGATAAAGAGGTCCAACCTTTGACATGGTTTGTGTTGTGTTTTTATAATAAAAATAACTTTTAAAAAATAAAAGTTTATTTTTAATAAGTAAATAAATATGTTCATTATAAAAACTTTTCATAAATAGTTTGTAAATAAATATGTTTATTAAAAAATATTTCATAAATATTCTGTATGACTAAATGCTAAAGTTTAATAATAGTATTACTCTAAGGAGGGTATTGGTTGAGGCATCAATGTACACGTGGCAATGGTGCCATTTGTTAAGCATGTGATGGCAGTTACATTGACTAGGTTCTAGATATATGTGGCGGCAATTTTTTATTGTTGGATAATTATTTCTGTTTAAAAAGAGATAAAAGTAATTGTCATGGATGATTTGTTGCTAGGGATGGGTATGGATAATTTGAAGTAGCACTTGTGTGTCTTTCCTGAGAGGGTACATATCCTTTAAATTTTCATATAGCTCAGACATCTTAGTTTAGAGGATGGACTCAATTTTTCTCAGATCAAGTAATCGCTTGTCCAATACTCTTAAATTTATCCTCTTGTTGTGTGTCTGTGTGCGTGTTTTTTTTTTTTATTTAAAGACATTAGTGTCAAAACCAGAGATATGTTCAACATTTAAAGACATAAGTTTTCATGTCGAAATTTGCATTTATGAGTTTACTATATCCTTAAGACAATTTGTCATTTTTATTCTGTTGTGCTTATTAGTATCTCCACAAAAGAGCAACAAACTTGTATTGAGAAATTGATTATTCAAGTCGAGCCTTTAATCCACTATATTAAATTATCTAGGTTATCTAATTGCTCTATTCTCCATTGTGTATTATATTTTATATTTTCCAATAGTCTAAGCATCTTGTAGAGGCTACCTTTGATTGCTCATCTCCTCAGGGTGATTTAATCATATGATTCTATCCATCAGGTTACAGTTTAGGAGATGGATTATCCATCTTGATTAGCATAATAGAAAGACACGAGCTTTAATATGAACTATCCATTATATAGAGCTTATCTTTGACTGTTTATCCCATTCAAATTATTTTGATTGGAAGATCTTAACCATCTGAATAATGGTTCAGAAAATTGACAATCCATATTGAAGTTATTATAGTGGTACTTAAAAAGAAATATATTCATCCGCACAAGAAACCAGACAAGCGTGAAAATATTTACATGAAGAGGTGAACATATATATATTTAAGAAAAATCCTATTTAAAATATAACATTTAGATGACCAGGGGGTTTAAATATACAAAACTTGAGTTTTCTTCTTTAAGCAAGGCCATGGGTAATGAGTAGAGGTGGGCAATGATCCATGCCAAACCGAGTTAGCCCTAGTTTGGTTTGGCTTGTTTTTGTACCACTTCAGATTGTGGATCGGCTTGGTTTGGGTTTCAGGCCGACTCATGCGGTCTGAGTTTGGTTTGCTCTAGAAAAATTTGGTTCAAGCCAGGATCGGTTTGGTCGAAAAATTCAAAACGGGTCGAGCCGAGTTCAAACAAATGTCTGCTCTTTTTTTTGCTTGTTTATTTAATTAGAAAATAATTTAAAAAGTTAGAAAAAAAAGTACAAACGTATCTTAATATATTATGTTTAACATCCTTCAAAGGGAGTGTAGCTTCAAAATAGACATGTAAGAGTATTTTCCAAACAAAAGTACACAAGTCTAATTTTACAAGTGCAAGGAAATAGTGTGCATTCATGTATATGTATTCTGTCTTATTCATGTCATTATATATATGTATTATCCACATTGTCCATCTGCTTTACATATCATTTTAGGACATGGTCTCAAAATGGAATCATATCCAAA
Source organism: Liriodendron chinense (assembly GCA_003013855.2). NCBI lineage: Eukaryota > Viridiplantae > Streptophyta > Magnoliopsida > Magnoliales > Magnoliaceae > Liriodendron > Liriodendron chinense. The sequence continues at coordinate 1,198,789 of PVNU02002456.1, forward strand.
GCTCAAGTGGATCACACCACAGGAAATAGTGTGCTTACAATCTACGATCCAAATCAAACCGAGCTGAATCAAATCGAGGTTCGAGTTGAGCCCAGTCGGTACTGCCCTAGTTTGAACTTGGTTTGTTTTTTAAACGAGCTTGACTCCAAGGCTTGGTTTGGTTTGAACTTCCATTTCAACCAATCCAAGCTGAGCTTTTTCGAACCAATTCGAGCCGAGCTTTCGAGCTGGCTTGGTTTGTGCCCACCTCTAGTAATGAGGCCCATCATATGGATGGTTTAGAAGAAACATGATCCTAGAGCCACTAACTGCAATGGTAAGTAGTCTCTTGAAGTATACGTGGTAGGTGATGTGAAGCCCACCATGATGTATGTGTTTTATAGCCATGGTGTCCATCTGGTTTACCAGCTCATTTTAGAGCAGCATGATCCCAAAAATTGAAGTAGATTGGAGTTTAAGTGTATGGTACCACTAAAAATAGTGGGGATACTGACATCGACTAGGAAACCTTCTTAAGGCCCACCATGATGTTTATGCAGCATCCAACTTGTTCATAAGATGTCATAGACCCAGATGAAGGTAAAACACAAATATAAGCTTGATGCAAAACTTTTGTGGCTCTTAGAAGCTTTTAATGGCAAGCATTCAATCACAAGTCACAACTGCTTTTGTGTGGTGTGATCCACTTTAGATTTGGACATGCTTCAAATTTATTTATTTATTTATTGTCTCATGACAAAAAGTGAGCTAACAATGTGGATAAAAACACATGAATCATTGAGGGCCTCTAGGTAGCAATCTGCTTCCAGAGACCATAAGATCCCAGTAACACTGACTTTGGTCAGGTGGTAGTCATGGGCTGCCTTGATGCATGTGATCTACATCAACACTATTTTTTCTAGTCATTTTCAAAGCATGATTCGGAAAACGACGCAAGTCTAAATCTCAGGTAGACCACGTAGTGGGAAATAGTGGTGATTGAACGCCCACCATTAAGACCTTATAAGATCCATCATAACAGCTTGATCCAAAACTTTTGCGACTTGTAAGAAGTTTCTAACATCAGGCATTCAATCATCACTGTTTCCTATGGTGGTCCACTTAATTTTTGAGTTCATGCCTTAAAACGAGTTGGTAAAACAGATAAACACATATATATTAAAGTGGACCCACTGTCAGACCGAACCCACTGTTATCCCTACTCTAATGTTATAATTTACAACAATTAAAAAAGGCAGATCTTCTACCGTACGAAGTAGCTGAATTTAGATCCAGATCTTTGACATCAATGACCCACTATGGATGGGATGCAGTTGACTGATGACCCCACCATGATGTGTGTGTTTTATCTACACCATTCATCCATTTTCTAGCTCATTCAACTAATTTGTCATCCACCATGTTGATAAGGTCACACAGACAGAGATGAAAGAAAAATACAAATATCAGCTTGATCTAAAACGTCCATGGCCCTAGTAAGCTTTCAACAACAAAAGTTCAAACCCCACTGTTTCATACTGTGGTCAACTTGAGCTTTGAATCTGCCTCATGTGTTTTTGGCTCTCAGCGAAAAATGAGCTAGCTAGTTGGAATGAATAGTATGTGTAAAACACATACATCATGCTGGGCCCATAGAGCTCTGACACAGGCTAGCTGGATGGTGTTGGATCGCGTCTGACCGGACCTTTAAGCGTCCGACCAGAACTGTGTGGGGACCTACCTTGATGTATCTGTTCATCCACTCCGTCCATTCCTTCACTCAGATCATGCTAGGTAAGGGCCCAAAAATGAGGCCGATCCAACTCTACAGTAAACCACAATCAAGATGACTCTTGCATTTAATGGGGAGCGGATTAGCTGAGACCCTGGATCCACCGAGGTGGGTGGGACCTCCGGAATGTGGGGCCCACTGTAATGCATGTGCCTTAAATCCACACTGTCTGACTATTTTGAAGATCATTTTAGGGCATGATACCGAAAGTGAAGCTGACTCAAATCTTAGGTGGACCACACCACAAGAAACAGTCGTGATTGAATCCCTGCCATTAAAAACTTCATGAGTTCCACGGGAATGTTTATTTGCCATCAAAGTTGTTGATAAGGTCACAAACATCTTAGATGAAGAGACCACACAAATATTATCTTGATCCAAAGCTTTTGTGGCCACCAAGAAGTTTTTACCGGTCAATCACCAATGTTTCCGCTACTGTGGTTCATCTTGAACTTGGAACTGCTTCATTTTCTGGATAATGTCCTAAAATAAGCATTTCAATACATATGTACGGCATGGATGTAATCAAATACATCACAGTGGGCCCCACAGCCAGGGGTCCCATCCATCGGTGTATCCGAGGTCTCACCCAATCCGCTCTGCATTTAACGACAGTTGCATTTAATGCTCCATGCATTTAATGGAACTATAGTGGTGTGGTCCACTGAAGTGTTGGATCTCACTCATTTTTGGGACCATACCCTATTATGATGTTAGAAAAGGAATGCACGGCGTGGATAGACAGATACATTAAGGTGGGCCCCCGCACAGTTTTGGTCGGAGGCTTAAAGGTCCAACCAGGTGTCAGACGCAATCCGCGTCCGTCCCCATGGATATGACTTAAAATTCCACTTAGAAAATTTGGCCCACTCACTACTTTACTTTCAATGGCTGTCATTTGGCAGCCATTAAATGCAAATTTTTAATACATATGCTCGATCCACAGTACGACCAACAATTCGGACGGTCTGGATTAATGTCCATGAGTTCCTCATTCGTGGAGAATGAGCCTCCACCATTTTTTAAGCTCAGCATGACTAACAGTCTGGCCCTCTCTGTAAAGCAGCGTGGAGTTCGTTTTGCCTCCGTTGTGGTTTATGATCCAGCGTGTATCGCCACCTAAAAGCGTTCACATGCTTTGTTCTCTGATGATCGAAACCGTCAATATCGTGGACTATCTGCTATACAATTCACTCTAGAAAATTTACACTGAACGGATGGTTGTGACTATAGTCATCTATAGATGAATTTCATTGGAAAATTTCAACGGATTGCATTCAATTAAAAAAATGAAAGGTTAGGATTATCAGTGAAACGTGATGTCGAGAAACTAGCTTGTTTGTGTTACTAACAAGAATATGGACGGTTCAAATGAAGGGACCATCTCAACATGTGGTCCCTAGTGGGTGGCGAATCACGGTGGATCCTCAGTCGCGACGGAGGCAAAAATGAACTCAGCAGTATGAATTGAGGGTAAGAAACCCACCACCCTCTTCTTCATCCTCGCATGTATCTCATTTCTTTCTCGTTAGGGTTAGGTTTTTTTCGATTCTCTGAGGTTTGGAGAAGAAGAAGGGAAGGGAAGGAGAGAAGACGAAGATGTCATCATCGTCTCAGAACAACGGCGGAGGGAAGCTGATGCCGAATCTGGATCAGGAGAGCACCAAGGTCCTGAATCTAACGGTGCTCCAGCGCATAGATCCCTTCGTTGAAGAAATCCTCATCACCGCAGCCCACGTTACCTTCTACGAATTCAATATCGATCTCAATCAATGGGTCAGATCTCCATTCTCTCTCTATGCCTCAATTCCATATACAATTTCTCCCCTCTTGTCTCATGGCAGTTTTCTGATTCTGTTCCTTCTCCTTTCTTCGATTTCTCGTGCAGAGTCGCAAGGACGTTGAAGGATCACTTTTCGTTGTCAAAAGGTGAGTTTTTTCCAGGCCTCTAGCCTTCGCAATTGCAGGATTTCGTGCACGTGGGGCCATTAGTTCAGCGATCTGGAACGCTGATCTGATTGGTCCCATTGTGGACTGGGGATGCCCTGGAAATTTGACAGATTGCTTGATCTGGACCACTACTGTTTGTCTTACTTAGTAATTGTAAGCCATTGTTCATATGTTCTGAGGTTTAGGATCTTGCTATCTGGAGGATGTTTGGGGCACCCTCTGCTGATCACTTTTAACAGTGGGCTCCACATGTATGGCATCATGCGATGGAATTATTGAGGCCTGCGACCTGTATTAAGTTGTTTTTTATGATTTGGCTGTTCAAATTATTAGAACATATACATCCTTATACATTCGATCACTAAGACTAAGAGCCTCACTGGCGTGTGTTAGAAAACGAGAACTTGAATTGCAGGATTGATATTGCTTAAGGGCCTGTTTGGATTCATGTAAAGGAAGGAAACACCATTCCCATGTAACTAATTTAGTGATTTTCTATTGTTTGTGAAGACTTTCTCACAGGGATTTGTGGGAAACACCATTTCTCATTTCCTCTTATTGTTGGACAACCCCCCGTGCATTTCCCCACAATTGAAGGAAAATGAATTTCTCTGATACACATGTGCCGTTGTCCATCTCTAATTAGCCCACATGTGTTACTTGCACAGTCCATCTTCTATTATGCCACTATGCCACATATGCTACCATTTACCTTCACTTGGGCCCTACATGTACAAAGTGCTTCAAATATGCCACATGTGCTAACTTTCCGTTGTCCATCTTCTGTTGTGTCGCACATGTGCCACCGTCGATTGTCCCTTCGTCCCCACATGTGCCACATGTGCCAACTTTCCATTGTCCATCTTCTGTTGAGTCAGAAATGTGCCACTATCCATCTTTTGCTTGTGCCCCCATTGCTCCTCTTTAGTCGCTCTATCTATGCCACATGTGACAACATGCTGCACGTGCCAATGTGCCAACATGCACATATACTACCATCAAATGTATGAATCCTGTCACTTGTGTCACACGTGCCACCATACAACTTCAAGTACTCCTCACGTGTCATGTGTGACGCCTATTAAGCTTAAGCACCCATATTTACAATCGTCCATCAGAAGAAAAGGTCATTCAATGGTGACAACTGGCAACCTGATGGAACAATTCTTTGGAATGAAGTTTTTTAGTTATGGAATATTGACTTTATTGTGGAAAAATCTCAATCCACAACATGAACTTCAATCGCCATCTCAGGCATCTCCTATGGCATTAAGAAGTTCTTAGTTAGTTATGGAATATCAACTTTATTATGGAAAAATCCCAATCTACATGAACTTCAATCGCCATCTCGGGCATCTCCTATGGCATTAAGAACATAGAGATGAATCTAGTCTATGGATTCCAGAACACATTGAAAAATTCTAGAAAACAAAAGGAGAGAACAATAGATTTTAGGGGCTGGAAATTTTTGCCTTGTAGCAGAAAGCTAGGATAAAGAACTCTAAAGGAATAAAAAATCTCCCACGTTTGACTTCCCTATGGTCTGTATACGTAACCACTTAACAACATCAAAATCTAACATTGCACTTCTAAAACACTCTTCTTCTTCTTTTTTTTTTTGAAGAGTCATGGAATTTTATTAAAGGCCCGCCAACAACAACCAGTGAGAAAAGAATACAAGAAAAGGCAAAAGCCCAAAAGAGAAAAAACAAGAGGAAAAAAGCACTATCAGTCAATGCTTTTGAGAATAGAGTTCCATTCATAAAGAAAGGCCTTTGCGGACAAAATCACAGCGTTAACGGACCGCAATACGTTGTCGAAACAGTGCCTATTCCTCTCATTCCATATACCCCACCAAATAGCTAGAAGAACCATATGTCAAAGGGTTCCTTTCTTGATGCCCAGACCTTCTCCATGCCATGCACAAAGGAGATCTTTCACATTGCCAGGCATAACCCAAGATTAGTTGAAGGAAGATAAAAAGTGGGACCACACCTTGGACATGAAAGAGTAGAAAATAAACAAATGATCAAATGTTTCCGCTTCTTGCTCACGAAGGTAGCATTTGTTAGGAATCACCATAGACCACTTTTGCAAGTTATTGATCGTCAAATTTTTTTTTCTGCCTACCAACCAAGAGAAAACCGCAACTTTGGGAGGAATATCATAATGCTTGAAATGGTAGGCGTAATTATCTCCAACACTCGAAGCGGAAGACTGGATCATCTTGAAGAATGAGCTAACTGAGAACTTCCATAAACTATGATATTTCCAAACCATTTCATTTTTTCCACCAGGGAGGAGACACAAAACGAAGCCTCTCCAATAGGGACAAGAGCTCTTCAACTTCCAAGTCAGTCATGCCTCTTTTGCAAGGGGGCGACCCCTGAATCTGAGAAACATTCCATCACCTTAACATCCGCTGACGGTGCTAGCCAAGCTAGGTTAGGGTACATTTGAGAGAAGGGGAGGTCTTCGCACCACCGATCCTCCCAAAATCTGACTCTAGTGCCATCACCAATAGAAAAGGAGATGCCTTTTTTGAACTCTGGCAATAAAGCCATAATTGACTTCCAAGTATTTGAAGACCTATAAAGTGAGTACTCCTTAACCTCCCATCCTCCCGTTGAAGCCCGTATTTAGAAGTGATGATTTCCCTCCAAAGAGAACCTTCCTCCGTGGCAAATCTCCATAACCACTTCGCAAGCAAAGCACGATTCATATTGAATAGATCTTGCAGCCACGCCCCACCCTCTTTAATGGGTTTACAAACATCTTCCCAATTCAAAAGGTGAAATTTAAAGCCTTCATTACAACCTTTCCAAAAGAAATCCCTCCTGAGATTCTCCAATTTAATTCTTACCGAGGATGGGCATTTGAACAGAGACGTGTAGTAAAGTGGCATGTTGGAAAAGACTGCTTTAATGAGAGTTAATCTCCCTCCCTATGAAAGGTAGCGACTCTTCCATGAAGCCAATTTTCTTTCTATCCTCTCCACCACTGTATCCCAAAGGTGTAAGGGGGGTTTATTGATGCATAATGGGAGCCCCAAATGAGAGTAGGGAAGAGCTCCCGCCTTGCACCCAATAATTGAAGCCAGTGAAGATACCTCATTATTGGATAAATGGATGCCCTTGCACCCACCCTGCACCTTCTAAAACACTCTTATCAAAGCTTACTACCAAAACCAGACCTCCAAAACCTTTGGCATCTCAAAATAGGTTTAAATTTTGTATAAAACTTGCTTATGACTAAAGATCTTCTGAGAACTAACCCAATACAAATTTTAAGCCATTGGTTATGAAAGAGTTTAATGAGGCATTCACAGGAAGAGGTTCCATGGTCTGTGCTCTTTGCAAATGACATAGTTTTTATTGATGAGATGAGGGAGAGGGTAAATGCAAAGCTAGAACTATAGGGGATCTTTTAGAATCCAAACGTTCTAAAATCAGTTGGACTGAAATAGAGTGTATGGAATACAGTCTTGGTAATGAGTCTAATGACAAGAGTGAAAACGAGGAATGAATTAGATTGCTGACCACAAAGTACCCCAAAAATGACCATTTTCGATTCCTTATGTTGATAATTCATGAGAGAGATTGACAAGGATTTGGTCATTATCGGATACCAATCAAATTGAAGGAGAGAATTTTGTAGGATAACAGACCAGCTATGCTTTATCGGGACAGAATACCGGGCAATTAAGGAGCAACATTTTAATAGTATGGCCATACATGAAATGAGGATATTGAGATGGATGGGTGGCAAGACGAGGTAGTATAGAATTGGAAATGAATGCATTCAAGAGAACTTAGGAGTATCACCAATAGGTAATAAGATGAGGGAAAGTAGACTTAGATGGTTTGGCCATGTGCGATGGGGATCAAGAGCAGTGCATTTGTTCAAGTGGAAGGATCTAAAAAAGGCAAGGGGAAGGCCTGATGGATGTGGGTGGACGTAGTAAGAAAAGATGTGATGACCTATGGTAATTGAGGTGATAGACTAACAAAACTTGCTGATCAAGTATCAAACCAACCTTTTTTAATTTTCTTTCATTTGTTCATTCTTCTTCTTCTTCTTCTTCTTTTTGTGACTTTTGTAAACACAATTATAATAATAACTTTCTCCCTACTATACCTTAATTCGGAAAGCTACCTACCTACAAATAACCATCCAGAAATTTCTAAATTTAAATATGATTATTTTATTTTATTTTATTATTATTATTTTTTTTTATGAATAGAAAGATATTATTAATGCTAGAAAAGAAAAGAGAACAACAATACAACAATGCCAACAAGCTAGGCCATGGCACAGAGGCGAAAAAAACAGAACCAGCAACGGGAGGGAAAAAGGGCTTCAGAAAATTGACAAAATGGATCTCCAGGATGCAGGAAATTGGACTTGCAGGCTGCATCCCACAATGGCCTCGAGCCGCTCTATATACTAGATAACCTCTGACCAATTGGCTTTAATAAGAGAGGCAGGGAATCCCAACAGAACCTTGTTAGCCTTGCTCCTTTCCAAGGATGAGTTAAATTTTTCTCAACAGTCATATCCACTGATTTCAATTTCTTTAATATTCTTTGTTCCATTTTTTTTTTTTTTTGAAAGGTGCAAATTTATTAGGCAACAACCAAAACAACAAACAAGACAACAAACAAAGAAAAAAAGAAAAACAAGACCTAACTGGAAAAAAAAGGAAACAAAACAAAAATAGAAAAGGAAAAATACAAAATAGCAGCCTCATCGGATCATGCAGCACCCCTAAGCAAGCCAAGAGAAAGAAAGGTAAAAACTACTTAAGGAGCCTAATCTCTAAACAAAAACAACACTCTGTTAAAAACCCCTGATGCTGATAGACTCCTGTTGCGAAGGCAACGATTTTTTCTTTCTCCCCACATACCCCACAACACTACCAACAGAATAAGCCTCCATCTGTTGCCTTCCCAACAGACCCCCGTCCGCTTGATGCCATTTGAGAAGAAGGTCTCCGATGGATTCTGGCATGGTCCAGCTCACACCAATTAAGGAAAACAGTCCTGACCAGATGGCATTTGACAAAGGACAGTGAAGGAAGAGGTGGTTGACCGTTTCTGCATCTTGCTCACATGAGAGGCATATGTTCGGAAGAGTCATTCCCTGCTTTATAAGATTTGTCTATTGTGAGCACATGACCTCTTCTAACCAACCACCCAAACCGGGGGGGGGGGGGGGGGGGGGGGGGGGGGGGGTGTTATACGTCCAGACAAAAGTCGAAGGGCTATGGGGATGTGGAGATTCCGGTCTTGAAAGAAGGTCAAAGAATGAACGAACTGAGGACCCTGATGCGTTATGCTTCCAAAGCAGTGAATCATCCGATTCTGGCGAAGTGGAGACTCCCTGCAAACAGGAGAGCAAATAAGTGAGACTGTCTATCTCATTATCTGTTAAATTCCTCCTAAAAGGATAAAAGGATGAAGCCACAGAGATATTAGTGTCGATGCTAGATCCGGGAATAAGGAACCATCAGTCAACAGTCCAGTGAACACCTCACCTTGTCCGCTTTACCTACTGAAAATTTCACACGCTGGAAGATAGAGTTTGCCACTTGACAATTACCTTTCCAAATAAAGGATGATCGATAGAGGGAGGAAGATTTCGCCCACCATCCCGTAGGGGATAGCCCATACTTAGCGGCTATAATAGATCTCCACAACGTCGATTCCTCCTTAGAAAACCTCCAAACCTACTTGCCCAAAAGTGCCGAACTGACCAAATCCAAGCGCTTAATACCCCCCTGTCCCCCAACTTCCTTCCGATTCAACAGGGGGAGTCTGGATTTTATTGATTATGGAAATCACAAATTTCGGGTAGTTAAACAGGGAGATATAGTAGACAGGGAGGTTAGCTAATGAGTCTTTTATGCAAGTCATCTTCCCCCAAGAGAAAGCAACCTACACTTCCAAGAGGACAATTTTCTTTGGATTCTTTCAAGCACTCTGTCCCAAAGAATTTTCCCAAAGAAATTTTGAAGGCTTTCCCACACACAAAGGAAGCCCAAGATAATAGGTGGGAAAGGAACCAACTCTACAACCGAAAACAGCGGCTATGTGATCAGTCAGTCTCCCCATGAGATAGATGCATGCCGAACAACTCGCATTTAGATTTATTAACTTTCAGCCCCGAAATGGTCTCAAACTAGCAGATTGTCATGCTGAGAAAATCTACCATGTACTCTTCTGCTTCACCAAACACTCTTCTACTTCACAAAACAAAAGCATATCATTAACAAATTGAAGATGTGAAATTATCAATAAAAAAGCCATTAAATAGACCGACTTCCTGTACCTGAGAAAGCATCCTACTAAGTGCCTCAGAAACAAGGATGAATAAGAAAGGGGAGAGGGGATCTCCCTGACGGAACCCACGGGAAGGCTTGAAAAAACCAAAGGGAGATCCATTCATTAAAATGAAGAATCTCGCGGAAGAGACGCACATTGTATCCACATGCTCCATTTCCTTCCAAAACCCATCCGAAAAAGCATATAATCTAAAAAAGACCAGTTTACATTGTCATATGCTTTCTCCAGATCCAGTTTGCAAACAATCCTTGATCTTTTATCTGTAAAACACGAGTCAAGGCATTCATTAACAATTAAAACACTATCAAGAATCTGCCTACCTGAGACGGAGGCACTTTGAAAGGGTGATATGATTTTGGTAATAACCTTCTGTAATTGTTAGCTCGTCTAGATGCTCCACAAAACCACTTTGATGGATGAATTCCAGAACAAGTCAATGGCCAAACCTGTCAATGTTTGTACGTAATGGTCATGTGTGGACCCACTAATGTCAACATCATCATAGGGGGTCAATAGATCCACCTCTTCACCCCCCCTTTTCTCATCTTATAAGACACATGAGGGGTTCTTGGGCGCACTTTAGCTGCATCCATGGATGCATGTGTAAGCCACATACTGTAGATTGGTTTCTAGCACTGTTTTGCAATTTAGCGTTCTCACATGGTAGTCTAGCCCTTCTCCATCAGTATTCAAGGAATCCAGATGGTATTGCAAGGGTTTTTATTTTTTTTTATTTTTGATGTTAATTTTGTTTCGCTATCTTTTTTAGTTCAATTTTCTATATCTGTTTTGATAAATTTTTTTTTTCTATTTTTATTTTATGTTGAAGGCTTTAAAAGGGTAAGGGGAAGGCCCAAAAGGATGTGTGGGGAGGTGGTTAGAAAAGACTTGATGACCTGAGGATACGGTCCTTGATAGAGTGGAATAGCATAACATGATTTGTGTTGCCAACCCCAAGTAGCTGGGGCAAGGCTTAGATGATGATGATGATGATGATGATTTTGTTTCTATGATATTGTTGCTCTGATGGCAAAGATTTATTTGGACTAATGTAATTTGATGAAGAATTCACGGCGTTGCAGGAACACTCAGCCACGATTCCAGTTCATTGTCATGAACCGGCGTAACACAGGTTCGCATTTCTGCTATTTTGCATCTTATTAGATTGATCTAATAGTTGAAAAGTCTTAATTAGAGATTCATAGGGATTTTCGGATATTGTGTTAGGGTTTATAACAAGGGTTGTTCTATGATGTAGAAGGCATTGCATTTTCTGAGTTATGTGAGGTTCCATTTAAGTTTCTGTAAGAACAAAGTTTCAATAAAGTTATGGGAGGACCAAAAGCCCCTACCATAAGTTTTTGGTAGCAACTGCCGCCTACTTTTATTTTCAGTCCAAAAGAACCCATCCTTAGGCCATGCCAACCCAATTGACTTTGCCCTTTTGACTTTTTAGTCTATGTCCAATTATACCCTCCTTAAGAATCATAGATAGAAGTGATGGGGGAGATAAAGAAGAGAGTATCACACCAACTTGACACGTGTGTCATCTAAGACTTGTACAGGTGTAGCGGTGCACATTCGCTGCATCTGGACCATGTACTGGGTTTGCATGTGCTGACTATCCGATTGGTGGAATTTTTATTGGAAGTGGAACATTTATAATTAGAAGTCTAAAAAAAACCAACAGTAATATTTCGACAAATCATTGTCCAGTATCACGGGGATAGATTGCTTAACCAATCTGATTCTGTGTCTTTGAGTCTGTGACAACAATTCACATATTTTGGTCAATTTAATGTGAATGAATGTATGCCTCGTTAGCAATTTCTAAGTGCTTGTGTATCAAGTGCCATGCAGCGCTGGAGTATCAAATGAACCCCTCATTTTAATACAGATATCGGAACGAAGAGCTTGTGTGGTTCCACTTGGTCACACGTGGGCTTGATTATTCACTGATGTGGATGTAATACTTGTGGATGAGATCCACCTGTCCATCAGGTGCATCACTTCATGTTAGGCCTTGATCCCAAGCATTACACTGATCCAAAACTCAGGCAGGCCTCACCACCAGGAAAGTGTCTAAAACCCTCCTAAAACCTCCAAAGTCACATTGTTGTGTGGTCCACTTGAGTCTCAGAGTAGTATGAATTTTTGAAGTGTGCCTTCCACTCGGTGAGAATAGTCACATGAATGGAGTGGTTGACGTATATAAACCATGGTGGGGCCCAGCACAACTAACGGTGGGCTTCCCATCCCAACTCTTCCTTATGATGCGGCCTTTGAACCGACCAAAATTTCTGCTTCCAAGGTGAACAGAGGCAGCACACTTGATGGATGACATGGATCTCATCCACGTTCCCCCCACGTGATGCTCGGTTAGTTGTAGGCACGTCCCATGACTCCATGTAGTTATGCTAGCACAGTTCAAACACTGTGGATGCTTGCGGGGTTTTTAAATGGATACAGGGGTGTTGCTTTCTCAGACGTGGGCAAAGTGACTTAATGCGGATGAGATCCACCCTGTGTGTCAGCTGCACCCACACTGTGTTTGGACTGGGGCCCAAAAATCAGGCCTATTCAACATTCAGGTTGGCTACAACACAGGAAACAATTGAGATGGGAAGTCCTGCCATTAAAATTGTTCAGATTGTGGGGTCCACTGGTGTGTGTATAACTGTATATGACATCCAATCCACTCGTTTGATGTGCCACACTAGGATGAGTGGATTTGCCGAAAATCATGAAATTCAAAGACTGCTGTGGGCCACACCATGTAGATTTAAAGTTTTAGGCACGATTTTACACCATTATCTACAATGTGGTCCACCTAAGTCTTTGATTTGACTGGCTTTTAGGATCTTGGTGAAAAGTGATGGCGCACTAGATGGACGGGGTGGATCTGATCCACGTCTGCCTCTCTTAGCGATCAGTTAGCACAAATCAGGCCTTGGTGTGCCCACTCAAGTCAGGGTAGCGCAGTCCTTAAAAATGGATAGGGCTGTACATCGAGCTGAGTCGAGTCGAGGTGGGCCAAGCTTGGCTTGACTCGTCCGTGCTCTCCTCGAGTTTGAGCTGGAGGTGGAGCTGGAGCTCATCCTCGAGCTTGCCATTGGAGCTTGCCTTGTTTGCTAGACCTTTCGAGGCCAGCTAGTGGATCGAGTCAAGGTGAGCTTACCTCAAGTTGAGTCGAGCCGAGCTTGCTCTCACTCCAATTTATTATATTTTTTGCTACAAAATACAAATTAAAAGTCAACAATATTAAGTTCAAGAAGTCACACATATAGTAGGGGAGAATAGTATTTCTATAGGAGGGACCCCACCATTTAAATGGCCTAGCTCTGATCGGTTTTTTCATTGGCTAGGTCACACATGCATTGAATGCAGACCACTAGTAACATTTTCTGAACTATCGATTAACACAGTACATGCATAGCTCACCACATGAATGGACTGCCCTGATTATTGTGCGAACCATCTTCATGATGAGGCCCAGCTGATTCATGGATAAGATGCATCACCTCCCTCGTATAATTGCATCAATAGCTGCATATGGTGTTTGGACTTACCATAGCCCCTGTTTTGTAGATGTGTATGGTGTGTGGTCTCACCGTAACACCTGTTTTGTGTAGCGTGTAAAACACACAACCACTGTGTGCTCACCATGTTTTCTACTTGAAGTTACTCAATCCATCAGGTATGCTCAGCATGGAATGTTCTTAACCGAACAAAATAGCAGGATTAAGAAACCCTCCCAACGTGTGAGGGTTTTATATGTCCTAAGCTTAGACACATTGAGAGAGAGAGAGAGAGTAGGGTATTTTTTTAACAAATATCTAGTGCTTGAACTTGACTTGATTTCTGACTCGAGAACTTCACTTGATTTCTGACTCGAGCTCTTAAATGAAGCTTGGTTTGACTTGTCCCGCTGAGTCGAGGCGAGTCAAGTTGAGGTGAGTTTTTTCGAGTCGAGTCGAGTTTCTTGAGCTGACTTGGCTCATGACCAGCCCTAAAAATGGAGGGTCTGACTAGAAATAGATAAAAAAGACATGAGTATTACTGGGTTTTATTTTAAATTTTTTATGTAAGGGTGTTAAGGATGGTTTCCCAAAAACAAGGGTCCTGCTGGAATGAAAATAAACTTAGGTGACAGTCACAACTGAAAGCCTATAAGAGGGGCTTTTTGGTCCTTCTCCCTAAAGTTATTCATCCCTCTCTATTTCATTATTTGTGTGGGTATGTTTTTCGTCCATTCTTGCTGTTCAGGTATGGGAATTTCATTGTTTCAATAACTGGATTGATCAATTCATCATTTTGGTTTCCTTCCACCATTGTAGGTCTATAAGAAGTCCCACCTCTCGTGGGCATAAACTACTCGACACACTTGGGGGATGGGTGTGGGCAAATGAAAGTGAGTTTATGATTGGGGTATGGTGCTGGCTGTTGTAATTTGGGTTAGTACTATGGACTGGTATGTACTCGTATAGGTCTTTGGGGATAGACAAATTCTGGATTTTTTTGAGACTGAAGTTAGGACAGATGGAGGATGATTTTGGGTTCACAAAATGGGCATATTGGCTGCTTGGGGCAAAGTGTTGGCTGACAGTTTAGGGACAGATTTGTGAACAGAGATCAAGTTAAAACAGGGGTTGGTATGGGGCTGTTATAGGCCTGATTTGGGCAACATTGGGCTGGCTGAGAGGTGACAGATTTGAAGGCTGTTGAGGTTATGGACAATTTATAGACTGTTTAATGGGTTGATTGATTTAGGGGCCATTGAGATTAACAATTGGATCTTGGATTTGGTTTGTTGGCTGATTAGGGTTATGGTTTTAGGTGTATGGGATTTCAGGTCTAAGGGGCTGTAGTAATTTTGGGGTTGTAGGATATATTACATCTGGAATTTAGGATGAAATGAGACTGTAGGAGATGGGCTTGAGGCACGGTTTAGGATTTGGGTGTAAGGAAAACAAAAAGGAAAAAGGAATTCTTCCAAGAAAACCTGACTTTGATACAAAAAATGATGCAATTAGATTCAAAAGAAAAGAGACTAATCAGGTTTCGGGAAGCTACGTACCATATTTCTTAGCATATGAAGGTTAAAGGAAGGATAACTAGGTAAAGGCACCACACTCTAGGCTTCTAATGGCATCAAACCAATAGAGAAGGTATTCACCTTGCAGAAACACAAAGAAATCTATTTTATTTCAAAATATTCTTCGTAAACTGTCTTTTACATATGGCCAAGAAGCTATATAACCATGCATACATGTCTTTCTATATTCAAATTCGATCCTAATCCTAGAAGAGAATCCGATCTTGCTAAATATAGAAAAATAAATGAGGAAAGACTTCTAACAAATCTCTAGAGGGATTCTATGCACAAACATATGGATGTGTGCAACCGTATGATTGTGCATAGTGCTTTTAATTCATGATATGTGGCTAATATTAGAATGCAACTAAATTTTGGTTATTTTCCACATGTATGATAAATTGGGCCTACTTGTGTCATCTCATTGTGTGGGATCTGGACTTGATTGCATCATTTTCCCAATTTACCGTTTGAAGGTCGTACCCAAATTGGTGGAAGAAATGCTAAGACAATTATGATGATAATGATGATGATGATTTCCCTTGACCTTTCCCTACTTTTCAAATTGCCGAGAAAGTAGTTAGCGAGGCTAAGTGTAAGGTGTATGATGATCTTTACAATAGATTGGAGACAAGTGAAGGTGAGAAAGACATCTTCAAACATGTAAAAATGAGAGAGATGAAGGGTAGGGACCTAGATCATGTTAGATACATTAAAAGCGATAACCAAAGGGTACTAGTAAAAAAGACAATGAGATCAATGAAAGGTGGAGAAGTATTTTGAGAACTTGTTAAATAACAACCACTTTGGGAGCATAGGGATAAAAGGAACCATAAATTCAAATAACTTCAGAGACCATAGATACGTCCATAAGATTAGGATGTGTGAAGTGAAAGAACCTTCAAGAAAGTTGAAAATAAGAAAGGCCCTTGGACTGGATGGTATATTAATAGAGGTTTGGAAGTGTATGAGAGATGCTAGGTTTATCTTACTTGACAAGTTGTTCAACATTTCAGCTACAATGATCCTATGACATGTTGTTCCTTAATGGCCCAACATTATGTTGAAACTAGAATGTAGTCATTTTGGGTTCTTTTTTTTTTCTTTTTCTTTTTTAAAGGCAACGAAAATTTTTGTTAAAGAAAATTTGGGAAACTTCTTGGTCAGCAATGTTAAACAATTTCTCATTATCACTTTGTTGTAGCTCATATATTGCATATATAGACCCTTAATCAGTATGGTTTTAGTTAGTTTTCATAGCCAAAATCAATGGTTTAAATCGAGTTTGCATACGTATTGCAATTTGGCCACGTACGTGTTTTTCCTACTAAAAAAGACATTCTAATTGTCGTCAAGGAATATTTTGTATGGTTTATTTATTGTGCCAAGTGATATGGACGATTTAGATTGAGTCAGAAAAGTATATATGGACCACGGTGCAGTATGAGCAGTAACGTGGGACAAATGGTTACTTTGAAAAACCGACTTTTTACCAAAGTGTCAGTTTGGGCCGATTTCGCACAGCAGGTAGAGCACATTGAATAACACCTACACGTCAAATTTCGTCAGATTCTGAAGTCCGTGGAAGACACTATTTAAGAAAAACTCAAAAGACACCATTGTCATTTTCTTAAAAGTTAAAGTTAGAAATATCGTACTTACGTGAATTACTATTTTGATTTCATATTATAAATGTAATTTTTGAGATCTGACCTGGAAGATCTGAGACTTCTATGTTGTCATGAGCGAAGTTTTAAGCTAAGGGGTAGATTTTCTCCGAAAAATGAGTTTCAGGGGGGCCAAAAAGAAGGTAAAGGTGCACGATCATTTTGGGCTTACACAGGGAGCTGTGATCGTCCGTTTGACAAGCCAACGGTCAGTTTTGACCTGTTCAATGAGAGGAACAATATAGACGGCTCAAATTTCAGTGGAAGAAAGAGAAAGTAAAGAAAAAGAAAAAGAAAAGGAAAATCTACACTTACGTGCACTACACGGTGCGTTGGGCATGCATAGAAGGCTATAAAAAGAGGCACGGCTACCTCTCTCCATTCATTCTCTCATTCTCTCTGAGGCTTTCTCTTTCTCTCGTCTCTGTTTTCTTTTTCTTTTGTTTATTTAATTAGAATGTCTTCTTTTTTTGTTTGTTTATTTAGAATGTCTTCCTTTTCTTTTGTTTATTTAATTAGAATGTCTTTCTAATTCCCCCAACCAAGGCTAGAGGGGGAAGCATATAGGATTTATATATGCTTGAGACGTAGTGTGATTTTTATTTTTACATGGTGAATGGATGAATATTGTAGTGTTTATTTTTCTATTTTAAGTGTGTATCACAACTTTGAAGTTTGTTAATACTTATTCAATGTTGTAGATCAAATCACACCTATGAATATGATCATAAATCCATATTAGTTTATTTTTTTGGAAAACATGACATGTAGATGGGTCTTTGATCCATTATCTCATGGATTTTGGATGCTTAGGACCCATTCTATGGTTCATGTGTGCTAATGCTTCATTGTCATGTAAAGATCTCTTATTTTATGGGTAAATAATTCATGATTGATGAATGTTGGTGGAATGTTTACATCTCAGGTTTATGTATGATTCTATATGTGGATCCTTATGCCTTAGTTTGCTTTATTATCTAAGTGATCATCCTTTTAAAAACAATTTCTTTTACCTAGATTGAATTTACCCTAACTTTCTTAAGTTTCTGTCCCTGAGATACAACCTTGGACTCCCATCTCTACACTACATTGGACCCTCAATACACATCCCTCATCAACACATGAGGGTCCAATGTAGTGTAGAGATGGAAGTCCAAGGTCGTACCTCAGGGACAGAAATTTAAGAAAGTTAGGGCAAATTCAATCTAGGTAAAAGAAAAAAAAATTTAAAAGAAATTGTTTTTAAAAGGATGATCACTTAGATAATAAAGCAAACTAAGGCATAAGGATCCACATATAGAATCATACATAAACCTGAGATGTAAACATTCCACCAACATTCATCAATCATGAATTATTTACCCATAAAATAAGAGATCTTTACATGACAATGAAGCATTAGCACACATGAACCATAGAATGGGTCCTAAGCATCCAAAATCCATGAGATAATGGATCAAAGACCCATCTACATGTCATGTTTTCCAAAAAAATAAACTAATATGGATTTATGATCATATTCATAGGTGTGATTTGATCTACAACATTGAATAAGTATTAACAAACTTCAAAGTTGTGATACACACTTAAAATAGAAAAATAAACACTACAATATTCATCCATTCACCATGTAAAAATAAAAATCACACTACGTCTCAAGCATGTATAAATCCTATATGCTTCCCCCTCTAGCCTTGGTTGGGGGAATTAGAAAGACATTCTAATTAAATAAACAAAAGAAAAGGAAGACATTCTAAATAAACAAACAAAAAAAGAAGACATTCTAATTAAATAAACAAAAGAAAAAGAAAACAGAGACGAGAGAGAGAGAAAGCCTCAGAGAGAATGAGAGAATGAATGGAGAGAGGTAGCCGTGCCTCTTTTTATAGCCTTCTATGCATGCCCAATGCACCGTGTAGTGCACGTAAGTGTAGATTTTCCTTTTCTTTTTCTTTTTCTTTACTTTCTCTTTCTTCCACTGAAATTTGAGCCGTCTATATTGTTCCTCTCATTGAACAGGTCAAAACTGACCGTTGGCTTGTCAAACGGACGATCACAGCTCCCTATGTAAGCCTAAAATGATCGTGCACCTTTACCTTCTTTTTGGCCCACCTGAAACTCATTTTTAGGAGAAAATTTACCCCTTAGCTTAAAACTTCGCTATTGACAGCATAGAAGTCTCAGATCTTCCAGGTCAGATCTCAAAAATTACATGTATAATATGAAATCAAAATAGTAATTCACGTAAGTACGATATTTCTAACTTTAACATTTAAGAAAATGACAATGGTGTCCTTTGAGTTTTTCTTAAATAGTGTCTTCCACGGACTTCAGAATCTGACGAAATTTGACGTGTAGGTGTTATTCAATGTGCTCTACTTGCTGTGCGAAAATTGGCCCAAACTGACACTCTGGTAAAAAGTCGGTTTTTCAAGGTAATCATTTGTCCCACGTTACCGCTCATACTGCACCGTGGTCCATATATACTTTTCTGACTCAATCTAAATCGTCCATATTACCTGGCACAATAAATAAACCATACAAAATATTCCTTGACAAGAATTAGAATGTCTTTTTTAGTAGGAAAAACACGTACGTGGCCAAATTGCAATGCGTATGCAAACTCGATTTAAACCATTGATTTTGGTTATGAAAACTAACTAAAACCCTACTGATTAAGGGTATATATATGCAATATATGAGCTACAACACACTCCTATTGTTATTTTGTTCTAGTCTAGCTAATTTTAAATCCTTTAGGGGCCGATTTGTGGGAGTAAATAGAGGCAAATGGAGGGAATTGGGTGTAAATGGCATTTGAAGTGTTTTGGATGGGAGTAAATGCATGGAAATGAAATGGAGTAAATGAGCATGTAAATGAAATCCTCTCTTAGAGAGAAGATTTGGAGGTAAATGGGTGAAATGCCTTTTCGAGTTTCCTTGGAGAGCTGCGCGAGTAAACAAAAGTGTCATTGTGCACGTGTCCACCATACATGTGACACACTAATCCAATTACCAGTCGCATCACCAAAATCACACCAATAGAATGATCCAAACCATCTAAAGGTTGGCCATCTAAATTGACGGTTAAAAACAATTTGCTTTGTAATCCTTGCGATTGTGGCCCACCTGAGGCTCGAAAGTTCCTCATTTTTTGGGTAAAGTATATATTTCAATGGGCTTGTTACTGAGGATGTTGATATGGATGAGTGGCAAGACAATGAAGGATGGAATTGGAAATGGGTGTATTTGAGGGAACTTAGGAGTAACACCAATAGGTAATAAATAAGATTGTGGAAGTAGATTTAGATGGTTTGGTCATGTGCAATGGAGACCAAGAACTGTACCAGTTGGGAGTAAGTTGGTACAAATTGATGGCTCTAAAAGGGCAGGGGAAGGCCCAAAATGATGTGGATGGAGGTAATATGACGCAGGACGACTAACCACTTGCTCTAAAAGCTCGAACTGATAGAGCGTGGCGAATCAATCTCTTTATCTCATAGCCCATACTCCTGCTTCATGCAGGCTAGGCCCTCGGACGAACCCTCCTTTGTGGGCCCCACATCACATGGGTTTGCATCACACTAGTCATACGCCTCACACAGGTGGGGCCTACATCACACGAGCCATCCACATCACATGGGCCGCCCACCCCGAGTGTGCCCCCACATCACACAGGCTGCCCAACTCGAGCCCGGTGTGAAAATGCCCTTGCATTAAAGTAAGAAAAGATTTGATGGCCTATGGTCTAGTTGAAGGTTTTGGCCCTTGATAGAGTGGAATGGCGGAACAATATTCATGTAGCTGGCTCCGATTAATTGGGATAAGGCTTAGATGATATGATGATGATGATGATTTTGATAAGTGAAACCTTCAAGGAAAAATTGATTTGTTAATCAGTCAGAACTGTGATTGGACTGCAGAAAAACAAACTGGCAACTTCTATCTATCCCTGGTTTAGTTTTTTTAACATTGACTTAAACATCAAATTTGTACCTAGATTCTTTGCGGGACCCATTTCAGATTTTACCATATGTTTTGTTAGGCGTGCAATATATTGGAATTTGAATTTTTGGTATTGAATTGGCTGCTTCAACTGTGGCGTATTTCAATTGCATGCGTCCTGTATCTCTATGCATCTAGGATTTGTATGTTTGCTCATTTGACTAAGCAATCTTAACATGTGCATATAAACAGACAATCTGGTCGAGAATCTTTTGGGAGATTTTGAATATGAAGTCCAAGTTCCATATTTATTGTACCGGAATGCAGCTCAAGAAGTTAATGGTATTTGGTTTTACAATTCACGTGAATGCGAAGAGGTTGCAAACCTTTTCAGCAGGTATAGACCATTGAATTTATGCCATTGCAATTTATAGCAGTTGCCATTAATTTAAGTTCATAGTTTTATGCATACAGGTTATGGAATAGTGAATGACATTAGAAAGAATTTTGGGGGGGTCCCTGTCAGGTTGATACTCACTGGCTGATGCTTAGGTGCATGAACCTTCTACTTGAGTGCCACTCCCACTTGGAATCACTTTTTGGACTCGAACTCTGCCTCTGAGCTGTTTATTCTTGCTAACTCTTTGAAATATACACTTCCTGCTCCTGCACCTGGATTTTTTTTTTTCTGCTCACGTCATGTTCATGCAACTATAGTTGTAGCCGAGACAATAATTTAAGAGCCTCAATGACAATGAGATTAACTCATTATGTAGTCAAGTATCCAGTCTATCACTTTCCTTTGAGCTCTTTCCAAAGGGCAATAATGCCTTCCTAACATCTGTTATTATTTGTAGGATATATGTTTATTAATAAGAAAGCACACAGAAAAAAGCTACAACGCGAAAATAGAGACTTATAATACGATAAGGGGAATTCTCTCCTGTCCTCAGCAGACAAGGAATCATTTTTTGTCCTTTGCTAGATAATTGGCTCTGCCATTTGCCTCCCTACTAACCTTGGAAAATACTGCCGTGTGATTGCTAACCAAATAAACCATTTCCTCAATTAAGCTAGCCACCCTACTTCTTCATGCGCACTCATGGAATGTCATTTGAGGAATCTCCTTCAACAATTATTGGGAAGACTATTCGAGAGCTAAAAAAAAAAATAAAAATTATTGGAAAGACTTGAAATCTAATTGACACCCTTATCGCTTGCAGTGCTAACATCCCTTCTGCATAAAAAAAACCAGCAGTAAAATCCCTCTACCATCACTACTATCACACACTGTCCCAAGCACCCCTGCCAGCGTGGGCTGGCTGAAGGAGCACTGTTAAAATTAGTTTTGAGCCGTCAAGAAGGCCCTGTCTCTAATTTGCTGAAGCATCCCTACTTAACTAATTGTGTTTGTAGTATCCAAACAAAAGATGTATCGAGTATCCAACATTCATTGGTTAGTGTTTGTAGAAATGATGTACCTTGTCAATCAGCAGTTAACCAAAGGCTTTTGTGTTTTTATGTGAAATACAGTTGTTCACGATTTTACTTTAAAACCCATGTTATGGGGTATGGTTTTGACGTCTAAATTTGAAATGTTGGACAGAGGTGTCACAAGTTTCGAAATGTCTTGCCATACTTCATTTAATTCTTAATTGTGATTTTCTTATCTGTTTCATGCCTCTGTTGTAATGGATCTTATACTACCTGTGAAGATATACAGAGTTCTCTGGTATATTCTGTATTGATAATTTGAAGTCTAGTGAGATGAAAATCCAGAAACTGTCGAGGATGGATCACAAATCCAGAAACTGTTGATGATGGTTCACATTTTTTTTTTATAGTCTGGCAAACATTTCCAGGCTTGTTATGACAGGTCACTAATAATCCTGGACAGCAAGAAAGACTGGTCACGTGGTTTCACTTGTTTGTTCAATTCTTAGTTGTGATTTTCTTTTCTATTTCTTTTCTTTGTTGCACTGGGTTGTATGCTACTTCCTCTGAAGGTCTTTGGTATAATGTGCATTGCTAGTTTGAAATCTATTGAGATGAAAATCCAATAATTATTGATGATGGATCACAGCTTTCTATCAGGCAAACAGTCCTGGGCATGTTGAGATGGTTCGCTATTAATCCTGGATAGTGTGATGAAAATCCAAAAATTATTGATGATGGATCACAGCTTTCTATCAGGCAAACAGTCCTGGGCATGTTACAATGGTTCGCTATTAATCCTGGATAATGAGAGATACTGGTCACGTGTTTTCAATTTTATGGATGTGTACATTCTTTAGAAGTCATTCAGCATCCTATTTAAGTGCTGTCCTAAACGTGGCTCTCCATATAATCTTGGATTTTTAATTTAAAACTGCGCAGATGTTTTATACAAACTACTTAGTTACTGTGGAAGTTTTTTTTGTTGAAATATCAGAACAACTTGTTTAATTTTAAAGTAAAAACTAAATGAACTTTCTGCCATTATAATGTTTACAGAGGCACTATTTATCTCTTTATGCTGTCCCTTTTATCTTTTACTTTTGTGGATGTCACAACTATCAAGTTAATGATGTCTGTTGTTTTTTTTAATCAAAGTCTGTATTTTGTTTTTTCTTGATCTATCATTTTTTAGCATATAGGAAATTATTTTGCACCTTTGTAAGGTCTAGGAGGGAATGCTTTTAATAGCAGTTAAAGCATATGTATTTGTTTGGGAAATGCAATGCATGTTTGCTTTCTTGCTATTTTGTTTTAAGCTAATTGCATCTGAATGTTCAGGATTCTTAATGCATTCTCGAAAGTTCCTCCAAAGTCTAAAGTATCTTCGACCAAGAGGTAATATTTGTTTTTTGTGCTTTTATACCCTTTCAGGACTTCTTTTGGCAGTATCATTCTCATGAATCTCATCTACATAATTTGCAATTTTTTCGTTTGAAAATCTGGATTAGTTTGACAGACCTCAGAGGGCGAGTAAGATAATTCTATTTTATTTGAAATCAGATAATTTAATTTGTACAGAATTAAAGCATTGTTGGATGCATAATTGAATTGATTTACAATAATTAGAATAGACAGACCAGAAAATTGGACTAGCCCCGTTTCATCCACATTGATGGTGCTAGTTCACATGTTGCAACTTGGATCATCTCAAAAAGTTGAAATGGGAGTAGTTAAAATAGGAAAAAGATGGGAAAATAGAATTTTTTAATTGGTAGTGGGGAAATACATTCCGATTCAGTGCTTCCTTCTCTAGTAGTGTGAGAAAAAAAACAGTGGGGTGAGACAGATTTCCTGAGTCTCATCAATCTGATCAATGAAACTCCATGGAAAATGGAGGTGCTCTAGCACCTCAATGCATTTGGCGGGTCTCTTCAAACATGGCTGGACCAAGAATCGTGAGGATAAGGTATTTGACCTCAATACAAAATGCTCTAATCCTGGGTTTGTTCAGATCGCATGTGCCAAGAACACTCTTTGAACTCCATCCTCATCTCATATAATGTTTCCTATCCCTGTTAGATTGAGACATCCTCTTGTATTGCGAAAATAGAGGTGAAGTTTAGTGGCTCTATTTTCTTTTTTGGTGGATGAGGATGGATTTTATTAAGTGGAGATGGAGAGAAGTACAGGCAAAAGAGAGACATGCCTACACATAGTCCTCCACAAATTACAAGAAACCACCTATCACCTTATATCTGATCAATTCTAACACATTACCTATATCCAATCAGTAATTCTAAGGGCTTAGTCCTTGGCGAAGGTATCAGCTTCCAAGTTCATTTTTTGATGCACATGAGAGATTATGATATTAGTGCACAAATCATCATTGTTCTCAATTAGGTTCGGAACGCTGCATGGGCAGCAGCCAAACTTGGCCCACTTGATGGCATTGGCGGAGTCATCCTCAGTAGTGAGTGGGCTGAGCGGACTGTTTGGAACAGTTCTAGCTCTTTGAAGCATAACAGAGGCCATGCATGTTTAGAATCAAGATGACTAGTGGGTTCAGGAAGCTCAAGGTTGCAAGTACCTAGGCGGTCCCTCTAGATCTTATGAAAGCCTGCCGGACGTGGGTTCCAAAAGAATTTCCAGCCAAGTCCTTTTGGCTTAATGATGTGCGGTGGGGACCATTACCTTGGGGGGTGCTGATGCTGTAACGGCCACTGTTACTGTTATTGAATACTTTGCCTCTATATGAGGACCCTTTTATTAACTTGAAGCTCCAAATCCAATCCACAGAAACTTGGCCATAACTTCAATGGAATTGAAATTGCATGATCTTGGGTTTGTTGGAATGCTTTGCTTAATAGCCTTTTGAATGAGACCAATTGCACTTGGTTTTGATGTCGTTTGATATCCCAAAAGTAGGCTGCAAGATAAGTGACAAAGATAGTAATTAAGACTTTTAACTCTTACCTTAAAAACTAAAAACTAGGAGAAAATCTAAGGACACTATGTTAAGTTGGTTGTCACTCAGTTAGAGGACTCATCATTTGGGACCCATGATGGTGGCCACTCTTCATGCAATCATAATTGCAGCCTTCCAAGGTCAAAGATGTGAATTTTCATGTGATGTGCATAAAAATCTAGACCTTTAGACAGTTCGATCGCAGGCCATGCGAAAATGAGCATTGGGGATTGTTTTATTCATAAAAAATGGTGGAGATTGGTTTGGTCCAGATGCAGCATGCACTTTATGCCTCCCAAATCACATTTGATTACTCCTTTCATTTTGATCTAAGGATATGTTTGAAGGTTAACATTGTTGACTGTTTTCTGGGCTCTTTGGAAAGAGTGTAACAAGTGTTGTTTTTCAAGTTGAAAAGAGTCGGTGATTGGACTTGTAAGAAAGGTAGTGGGATTTGTGCAGAGTTGGGCTTTTTTTGTTCCTGCAGACAGTGTGGCTGTTTCTTAATTTTTGTTTTTCTGTCTGCCTTGGTTTTGTATTCTTTCCTTGTCTTTCGGTGGGTTTTTTTCAATAAAGTTGTTATCTTTCGAAAAAAAAAAAAAGTTTGAATATCTCTAGCATCTTCCTGTCAGCCTTGTTCTAATCATTAACTTATTATTAGAAAGCTTTTAGATGGGTTTATATTTTTTTATTAGGTATGAGGTTTTTGAAGGAGGTTTAAGTTCTGAAGCTAGTTTCTTACTAGGGGCTTCTAGTTTAGAATGTCTTGGGTCTCTAGATTCTACATATCCCATGTAAAGGGGAAGGGGAGATGGTTACATGATATTGACTAATTCTCCTAGATTTTTTGTTTTGGTGGTGCTTTTTTGTGCTTCTTCAAGCTTTGTGTTAAGATCGACAGTGTTCACTTTTGTTTGGTTGATTTCCTTCGTAGTTCTTATTCTTTTTTTTTTTTTTTGAAAGATGAAGTAAAATTTATTAGGGTCAACGACCAAAAAGCAAACAAAACAACAATGAAGAAAGAAAACCAGCAAAACAAAGAAACGAAACCTACAAGGACTCGTTAACACCAGCGATAATTGCCATATAAAACTAAAAAAATCTAGAATAAAAAAAAGCATTTTTACCTCCCCCTGGATCGTGTTTTTGGGGTGTGTCTTAACAACTGCACTCGTGTTTTTTGGCATTAAAAATACAAATTTGGTGGTGAATTGCAATTTGAGGGTGGTTTTGGGTTCAAATTCCAAAGATTTGCAAGTTATATTGCACTTTGGAGATGAATGAGGCTTATTCTCAAGGGAAGTTGCAGCAATGGCATCAAGGACAACAATGATGCCATGTGAGTGTACTTGCATTAGTAAATTAACAACGATACATTATTACATGCAAGTGGTGGTCTACGTATGGGTGTGACTGCCCAACCCTTCAGCTAGTGGTGGTTCATGTACTCACTATCATCATTGTCATGCAAGCGAAATTGGGTTGCATTTGTGCTCATCTACACAAACAAAAGGAATAGATTGGGGTACAAAGCTCTAGAAGCTTTCTTTTGGCCGCTACAAAATAAAATTAAGATGAAGCCAACCGTAGGTAGACAGTGATAATGAGCACGACCTTATCCCTTGGACCTGATGGCCATCAGTGGAGATGCATTCATTGACAAGGAGTGTGAGAATCCACTTTATCAGTGGGTTAAATCAACAAACTTTGTACTAGGTAGATCAATGCCTCGATCCCAGGATAGCTGTAGTTGCAACGAAGATGGATATTGGCGTCGATGAATTTACTATTGTTAAAGAAGTGGGATCTCAATATGATTTGTTTGATGCTTTGATGAGTAGGAGTTCCATGAGCCTGGGATTTAGGGGTGAGGCACTGAGGTTTTATGGGACGTCGTGTGGCATGAGGATGAGCGATTGTCGAAATTTACCCCCATCCAGTAGTGGAGATGACGGAGGTGTCAATAGCAATGATGATTGTTTGTTAGGAGAATCTTAGCCCATTCATTGTGGAGAGGAGGTATTTTGATCAAGCCACCTGGGACCCAGACCATGTGGCTTGTCCCACAATTGCAAGTCCACAGGAGAGAGGGAGAGTCAACATTTCTTGCATTGCAAGAAACAACTGGCACACGATGAGGATGGTATTACATGGAGCATTGGGTCTGCAGACGTTAATGACAAGCAAGGGAACTCCACTTTGTGATGTGCTATGGATATGTCTCTACTATGTATATGGCTATGTGTTGAGCCAGTGGCTGTGACACCCATTTGTAATCATTCAAATATGTCCATAGTCATGAGTATGCTTACAGATAGGAACATGGGCGTGGCTACTAATAGGATGTGTTCAGGATAGTGATAGTATGGAGATGCCCAGCCATAGCCACAGGTCCAGTGCCACTAGGGCGAGATGGTGATAGTTACGGTCAATGTTCAATATCTACCGATTGGCATGCTGGTGCACATTGTTGAGGGGAATACCATCTATATGTTAGAGAGTACATGGTCCGGTATTATAATCTGAAAAGCCTGGCACAGTACTATAGTTATATGATCAACAATATTATAAATGCCCCTTGTATGGATAGGGACTATGACTTCGAGCCGCCTCGGAAGTCCATTTTGATCTAAGGCTAAGGTATTTTTTGGTTCTTTTTTATAGTTGATTGTGTTGTTTGTGTTTTATTGCTTGTGTTGTATCATATGACATTTGAATGACATGAACTCGTTTAGGATATAACTGCATCACTTATGGTCCATAACGCCAGTTTTGTCTCCTAAACAGTGGAAAACTATTATTCATTTTTTTTTATTTAAAATATTTTGAGTGTGTAATCACGTGTCTTTTAACATCTTCTAATGTTCTGTCGAAAAATTCCACCAATGTGGCAGAGTTTCTCCACTGATTCCCTCCGACTGCAATACATTACATGAACATCCAATATTTTCATATGTTTCCCATGATATTTTCCATATTCCGAGGCTGTGAAATGTAGTGTGATACTGATTGTTTGAGCACCGTTTAAAACAAGTTGGCTTTCAAGGAGACACAAGATAAAGGCTTACAACTTAGCTCGAAAGCTAGACATTGTGAAATGTACGATTATGACAATAGGAAGTGAATACATTGTGAGAACCCATGATGGGCCAAACAACTCATTATATCCAACACTACCGAAGTCCAAACCTGTATTTGGGGATTGTGGGACATGCAGCCAGTTTGTCTAAATTTACATTTGGAACATTCCAAGTATTTGTACTAAAAGTGAACCACCCATTTACATTCAGGGATTATATGATTGTCAAACATGTTAGTGGGTCATCAACATGAACTTTGGGGGAATTAGGCCACATATATGGGATTTAATCTGGAATAAATTTTTTATGGTGTGATTTTATTGTTGCAACTTTAAGGAGGAGCCATTTGATAAGAACAATGAAAAAGTATACAAGGATAAGGCAGCGGACACATTAGTGATGTAACATATCATGCCTAAGACTGCTGTGACAAGCGGTTGTTGTGATGCCATCTTTTGGACTGAAGCATATCAAGAGGTAAACTATGGACTATATTAATTGATGGTGGTAACATGCACTCCCCAACCACCTATTTTGGTCCTCCCACTTTCTGTTGTTGACTTCGGAAAGCTTTATTATGGGATTAGATGCACTGACTGAAAGTCTATCACAATAGAAGAGCATCTTTTTAAATTTGGGGTTCGGTACCTCTTATAAAACATGCTTATCCAACGTTCAATTCTAAATATGTCATGTTTCTATTGCCTGAAGAGTGGAAAATGTTTGGAAGGACTTCGGGACAGCTCTCTCTCTCTCTCTCTCTCTCTCTCTCTCTCTCTTGGTGGATGGGAAAGAGGTTTGCAAACCCATTCATAATACAGGTGCTGGTATTAGTTGCTTGCATTTGATTGATCTTGGCGAAAGTTGGTTTTGGCTGCTTGATGATGGTCTGGAAAGCTTATGAAAATGTGTCATTAGCTTCAAATATGGAACTTATATACATATTCAAGAGTCTAGTGCTTGTTTCTCCATACATCTGGTTAAAAGAACAGTTGAGAGTACTAGAGAGCTCTGAACCCTTCAATCCTGAAGTGTTTCATACTCTTCTAGACCTTTCTATAGTCACCTAGACTCATCCCAAACTTCTCTAGAATATTGAGAACTCCTCTTAGATTTTTTTTCCCAGAAACTTCTAGGCACTAGTATGTACAAGCCTCACCTATTATTTAAAATTTACCAAAAGTCGATGGTGGAGTGCAAATATCTCACCTCGTGACGTACTGACGTTATGTACACAACATATTTGTACTCAAGACCCTTATGCTGTTCCGTTGTAAACCAGAACAACTTTTTGTCATTTCGTTCTTCAGAAATCTGTATATCATTATCTAATTTAGCTTTGAAGTTGCAGCAGAAATGCTTTTCTGTTCCTCTGTTTGTTATTCATGGCGCCAGATAATAACTATGGACTGGTAGTTGCATGACTAATTTTTCTGGCATCAACCTGGGTGAATAAACAGTGTCCTCTCTCTCTCTCTCTCTCTCTCTCTCTCTCTCTCTCTTCAAATCTTTGTTTTGTAGCAGTGAGTTTGAGGAATTGGAAGCAGTCCCATCTTTAGCTGTGATGGAAGGCCCTCTAGAACCGTCATCATCATCTGCTGCTACTGTTGCTGATGTTCCGGATGATTCATTTGTGAACTTCTTCAATGTATGTACTTTGTTAGCATTTACTTGGAACCTATCAATATATTATTTTATTTTAAGAGGTGCATTCAATGCTTGACCTGGATTCCCAGCCTCATATGGCCAGCATCCTGAACAGGTGGGGACCATCTTTCCTTGTTCGAAAACATTCTCCTGTGGGCCCTATGGATGTCTTTGACCAAAGGTATCCTCAATTGAGCAATCCCAGCCATCTGATTGGTGCAACAATTTCCTATTCAGCTGGACTGCTGGTTGTATTTACATTCCATCCATACATTTTTAGGTCAAAATATTATTGGATGGCATGATTTTGGTTGGGGGACAATCCAAGTGGATTTTGGTTGCTGATCCTTAAAAAAAAAAGAAAAAAGATTCTGGCTGCTGAGCATTGTAAATTACCTCTTACTGTTGGTGGCTTGCTCATTAGAGTGATTGGATGTGCCAAAATCATGCAGTTTTTGCAGGGGTGGTATCATTTAATTTCCATGTGTTTTGTAGTTTGGGATTTGTGTCCATTACTAAATTGCAGAGTTGATATTTTCTTGTGTAATGTGTCTCAATATATGCCATGGCTCATTTATTAGATATTCCCTGTTTGGTGTGGAAAGGCCTTTAAGGGTGTGTTTGGATACGTGGATTCAATTTAGGTTCTATGGATAACGTGAATGATTACCCAAATGATAGTTTCCATGGTTACTGTAGGAATAGGAACCCAAAAAGGGGTTCCTGTTTGTATAGCAACTGGAATCCTCAATTGCATTATACAACTGTTACCTTATTTCTTGTGCCTGAGAGTTCTAACCATGGTTTAGAGTAATGATTACTGTGTAGAATCCATGTATCCAAAGATTCCAAACAGCACAACTGTCTTGTCAGTGGAAAACAATTTCCATTTCCATTTGAATTTCATTTTTCCAACCACACACCGAAGTTGCTAATCGGAGGAAAAAAAGTCATTGGGAAGTGTGGAAATACATGTAGCTTTAGTTAACAAGGAAATGATACAAGTCCCAACACAATAACTTCCCACCATTGCATTTCCAAGTGGAAGGTGGATTGCGACCTTCCATCTAGTGAGGCCCACTGATGAACCACAGTTCAAATGACATTAGTCAGATGGTCCTGTCCGTCTGTGGTGGCCTTTTTAAAATGGAACGTCAAGAAAAAAATGCTTAAGAGTCAACATTGACTGGCATTGGATAGAAGCGTTGGAGAGGATTGTCTAGTTGGTGCAGTTCTTTAAACTGCGGGCCATCTACAGTCGGCCCAATAGATCGTGTCATTTGGTGCTCCATCTTCCTTTAATTTTATACAGCTGTTGTATGCACACTCTATTCTGCATGCATCTCTGTCTTGTGAGCAGACTTAATCTGTGACATTTGACCAAGGTGGCATTTTGTTGGACAGGCGGGCATGAACATGGGCAATACTTCAAATACAGCACCTGTAGGGCCACAACACCCATCTCCTGCACCGTTATCTTTAACACCCCATGTGCCCAGTCCCCTTCCCCCTCCATTGCCTGCGTTGCACACACCGTCTCCTCCTTTGCCAACTTCATCGACTCCTCTGTTACCCCGCCTGGACCCTCCGGATTCTATTGCCAGCGGCAACCGCCCCACCAACCTTGTAAAACCCTTCTCCTTCTTCGCACCACCGCCTTCCTCTTCTCCATTGATGATGCCACCTACATCATCTTCCATACCCACGGCTCCCCCGCTTAATCCTCCAGTGAATCTGCAGAGCCCCTATGGTACTCCAATGCTTCAGCCCTTTCCGCCACCGACGCCACCTCCATCTCTCACTCCAAATCCGACTTATGGGCCGGTGATTACAAGAGACAAAGTCCGCGATGCGCTTGTGAGGCTTGCACAGGTATGCTTCGTTTTATTTGTTATTATTATTTTTTAAAACCTGCGGCACATTTCTATGGAAAATCGCTGTACATGTGGCATGTTTCTTGGGAGATCAGAGTCATTGAATGGATGAACCACCATGTGAAGGGGCTCTATCCTGAAACTCACAGAGATTAAACCATAAAACTCACAGAGATTAGACAATCTTGCCATCACATTTTTGACAAGAATGGATGGTCAAGAAAAGTTGTGAACCGAAAAATGGCTGCTGCATTCAATGAGTGAAGCTAGGTCGTTGAATAACAGTGAATTCTGGAATATGGCCCATCCATCTGGTGGCTTACCGATCAATGTTTCTGATTATGAAATGCGCTTCACAAACACGTCCAACACATGGTGATTGGGACAATTCTGATGAGCTACCATGTTGAGGTGCAATAACTCAAATTTTGCGTGATTGGGCAATTCTGATCATCTGATCATCATGGGGCTTGCCTGTTGAATGTGGAAAGTTGCTCGTTTTTTGCTCAGAACGTGATCAGATTGCTCTGGCAGTCTTATTACCTTTGCGGGCTTTGGCCCATCCAGTCATGGTCATGGTGCGGTTGACATATGCATCAAGTAGCATTAGGGCTGTCAATGTGTTGGATCCTAGAGTTCCCAGACTGGGCCAAATGAGAGTCGGGTCTTGCTGGGTCGGTGCTTTCGAGTCCGGGTCTTGTTTTACCCGGATTCCGATCCGATTGGGTTTTAGGTACCCATAGGGTTATGGGTATACACGATTTAAGCCAAATCTTAAATAAAACGATTTGGGAATCGGTGGGAGAACCTATGAGGTATCTCTCCCAGCTGCCTTTAATGGCTCATCAAGGGAATCCACCCTACGGGGAACGGAGGCTTGTTGATGGTTGGGAAAGATGAAGTAGGTAGTGCCACTGTCATGCCTCAGGATGGGAGCAGTATCCTGAGACATAGTCCCTTGTGCCGGCAAACCTGAGGTATGGCCAGCTGTTCGAGAGAGCTCTGACAAAAACCAGTGCTCACCCCCCTTAAATAAAATGATTTGAATCCCTCTTGGATGGATTCTATGATTCTATGATTTGAATACTATGATTTACAATTCAAATTATATTTTGTTCTCTTCTTTTGTAAGTTTTATTGGCTTCATTTCTTGTTTTTAAATTTGTGGAGGCTTTAAGAATCTTTTAAAACATATCAATTGTTTTATTTTAATTGTTTATTAGAAATAAAATGATGGATCCCATATTTGACCTTTTATTTTTCAATGATTTCTTACCTTTTAACCGGTCGAAACACCAAATTGATCTAACTATCAAGAATCTTTTATGAACGATTGCAATCATATTTACACAATTTTTGTAGTAATGGTGTTTAGAATTTGACTTCAACTTAAAGGCATATACTTTATTTAGTTTTTTCCACGTACTTTAAATTCGAATTCTGTTTTTCTAGAGTTCCATTTTGTGATTTTAAACTCAAAACTTTAGTAGATTCTTTATTTAATAACGAAAACTAATAAAATATTTTTTCGAAGTCCTTGTTAGGAAGTTGCATTTCATGATTTTGCCTTTAAAACATGACAACATTATTTTGAAGTCCATCAAGTTAGTTATAGATTCTCATTTGATAATGTCATGATATGTTACGTTCTTGTTGCATATTGATGGAAAATGAATAATTGATTTGTTTTCTTAGTTTTTCTGATTTATAACTTATTCAATTTTTTTTTCCTAATTATGATTTGCGATACGATTCGATTGAGGCCTTGCTATGATTTGTGATACGATAATGATTATGATGACTACTGGCCATTTGGTCTTTGGACCCTGGTTTCAAGTCAGGTTCGGGTACAGCCCGCATTAAACAAGGATATTCACATGGTTGGCCCACTTGAATGGATGAATTAGATGACACACCTGTATGATCGTTTGACACATGCAACATGAGATGGATTGCAAACCTCATTCCCTTGCTAGAATAATTAGTATATACTTAAATATAGATTATAATGATGATTTTAATTGATCTGGGTCAGGTCGGACCGGACTGGGGTAAAAATTAGACCTTGACCTGGGTCTGGACTGGTCTGGACCAAAACATGACCCAGGTTTACCGTCTGGGTTTAGCTGGGCTAATGATTTAATGATTTGCCCAGACTCTTTAACCTTACGTGGGTAATTGTAGTCCAACTCAGGTTACCCATGGACGTCAGACCCATGGGTAACTATCGGGCTTTATCGTAAGGAGAAAAGGTTTGACATCCTTAAGATAATGTAAAAAAATACCTTCGTCGAGACTACGATTGGGGGAAAATTAGAGCAAAAAACGACACACTGTCTTGTTAGTAAAGTATCTGTACCACATGGCTCTTTATCACTTACGCGTGATAAGTACTGGAACGTTTCCTCACAGACCCCGACGGCTCAAAAAGAACTACATCAAACTACTTAAGTTTACAGATATTCTGGACAAGTACATATCGAAAACGACTCAATACTCTTTTGAGGATAGAGAAACTTCACTTGTATACCTCCTTTTAATTGTTGTGATTGACATCATGGACATCCCTTGTTTGGACCCAACTTCTGGAAAAGCACATGTGGACTGCTGGCCGAGTATGAAGGGGAATGCTCTTTTGGTATAGAGAAAAAACATTGATACTCGGGCGGTGTGATAGATGATATGCAGTCACTTGTAAATTACTTAGAAATTGCATACGTGGCAGTACAATCGAGTCAAATTAAACTGTCCAAATTATGTTATCCAGTTTAGATGTATCATGAACAAAAAAATTACACATTTGATTATGATGAAAGAAATTCAATGTTCCTATTTGGACAAACAAGTTTCCACCGATCAGAGGTTAGGATTTGTTCAAACAATCTGATTTTTGGACTGTGATTCAGCGACAGTTGGTTTCACAATTTATGTTGGTGCAACTTATACATGCCACGAATACGAGTTCTGAGTGTCTGCATATCAACAGTGTATTATGCAACTCCTTGTTATCATATGCTGGATGATACTTAAAAGAGCATGGTTTCAAACTATGATATAAAACGAGGGCCCTAGCATGTAGGGTGGTTGGAGCTGTTGATCTGGTGGGCCCTAGAATGTGGCAAATGTATGTTGGTTGGAGCTGTTGATCTGGTAGTCTATGGCTTGGATTAGCCATCCTTAGAAGCAGTTATGATTTGATGATCCTAGCCATTTGGTCGTTTTACATTTTGCATATTCAAAATAGATCGTGGTCATCTTTTGCTGAACTATGTTAAATGGCAATTTGTGGTCCAATAGGATAGCTGCTATCATGGTTCAATTTAATCCATTCCTTAACTACAGTCCATCTGCTAGATTACCCACTGGACCAACGAACCAACATCGGTACCATGTGATGACAAGACGGTCCATTGGGATGGCATTCTTCAGCAATGAAAATTTGAAACAGTTTTGCTATGACTAGGGTCCATTGTGGTGGCATTCTTCAGCAATGAAAATTTGAAACAGATTTGCTATGAGTTAATTGTCTCATTTGCAAGCACCCACCCTATTGGCTGTGCAACGCGCACACATGATTAGTCACATGATGCACCCACCCACTGGTGGGGTTAGTGTGTCTCCTTGGCATTTCGAACGTGTATCACTCCTCGTTTGCCGGAAGGGGAATGACAAGATTTATTAAAAGGCATTAAAAGGCAGGGAATACCAAAATAATGGAAAAATTGATCATAGAACTGGTGGATGCGTCTATAAATGGGATGGACAACCAATTGTGTATTAGACAATGGGTATTTTATTGGCCCATAAAATGCTCAAAAGGATTTTGTGGTAGACCCAAGGTAGATTGAGATTAAGTGACCAATTTGTAACTCTTTTTATTTTTCTACTTTTTAAATTCTTTTCAATGTAGTCTGAGGAAGACTCATGGGAAGCTTTTCCAATTCCATGCACTCATAGCATGTGCTAATATCTGCCGTTCTATCATTTAAAGATCTTATTCCTAAAATCAGGATGATAACGCTTCTTAGGTGGGCCACATCACTCAAAGTATGCTGAAGGTTATTATATTATTATTATTTTTCTAGCCTTCCACTCCTTCAGGATGGGACTGCTTCAAAGTAAGCTGAAGGTTATTATATTATTATTATTTTTCTAGCCTTCCACTCCTTCAGGATGGGACTGCTTCAAAGTAAGCTGAAGGTTATTATATGATTATTTTCCACCTGATAATTGGATACGCTTCTTTTTTTTTTCGCATAATGCTATAAAATGATCTGAAAAAACGGATGGACGGCATGGATGCATAATACATACATCATTGTGGGCCCCACGGTAAGGGCCTCACCGTCAGGCCGGATTCTCACATAATCCTCTCTCTTTACAAATTACAACGGTAGTTTAGCGAGTAGTAACCCTTTCTAACTGAACTCATGTCCAGTGTACTCGCAGTTAACATGTGCCACACGTACGAAATATCGAATCCGTTCATCAGATCAATCCTTGCTATGTAGATACCTTTGATCCAAAAACTCATTCCAGTCTTCTAATCAAGAGATCACGTCCATAGAAAATAGATGAACGGATAAAAGAAACACCAACCGTCCACATTCAACCCACGAGTGCTGTCCTCCAGTAGAGATTATCGAGCTAATTTTCGACCCAGGCCGTCTACATGAACAGCTCAGATCCCTTCACACGATGCTAAGTTAGCACTTGGCACGTATGAACTGCGAGTACGAAGAAGTGCACTCGTGCGGGTCCTCTTCCAGCTTCATTTTCTCTTCCCGCTGTTCTCTTCGGAGCATTTGAGCAGAGAAGAGCTTGTCTAGGGTTTCTCTTCTGCACATGACTCGGTTGGAGTCGACTCAGTTTTAGGGTTTTTTTCTCTTGCTGTACATGACTCGAGTTGACTCGGCCCGAGTCTAGGGTTTTTTCCTTTTTCAGTAACATGACTCGGTTGGACTCGGCCCAGATCTCTGCGGAGAAGAAGAACGCCGATCCAGCTTCCATTTCCTCACTCCAGCTCTCCCACAGAGCTCTCTCCGATGTAAGAAAAATCACGATTCCCCCATTTCTCAATCGCTTTCGCTTCAGATTCGTTGAAATCATGATTCTGAAAGTTTCTACTCTCACTCTCTCTCTCTCTCTCTCTCTCCAATGACAGGTTTCCGGCTTGAAAGATTTCGCTAACTTGGAGAGACTCGATCTCAGCTTTAACAATCTCTCCACGCTCGAGGTAAGGGACTTTCTCCTGTAGGCATAGGATGAGATGATTAGAATCGTCCGACTAGCATGGGTTTTGTTCGGTGGCCCCTGACGTGTGGGATGGGCCTGATGGATGGTTCAGATTGATTGGCTGGACCGTCCTTGTGTCGATGGCGGCAATCAGTTGGGTCTGGTTTTTGCTTGGTGGCCCATGAAGAGTGGGATGGACCTAATGGACGGTTTAGATTGATTGATTGGAGTGTCTTTCTGTCCTTTTTCAACTGTGACCACTGTAACTTATAGTGCTGTGGGGGGCAATGGGTTGGCGTGGTTTTTGATAGGTGGCCCATGAAATGTGGGATGGGCCTAATGGACGGTTCAGATTGATTGGTTTGACTGTCCGGATGCCACTATTCAACTATGACCACTGTAACTTGCAGCGCTGTGGGGGTAGTGAATTGGGGTGATTTTTGCTCGGTGGCCCATGAGGTGTGGGATGGACCTAATGGACGGTTCAGATTGATTGGTTGGAGTATCTGTGTGTCCCTATGCAACTATGACCACCATAAATTGTAGTGTTGTGGGGGCAATGGATTGGTGTGATGTTTGCTCGGTGGGCCATAAGGTGTGGGATAGACCTAATGGGTAGTTCAGATTGATTCATTGGTCTGTCCATTCATTCATATACAACTATGAGTACTATAACTAATAGGGCTGTTGGAGCAATTGAACATCATTCTGAAGCCTGAAAACTGGACTTGGCTCAAGAGTCCGTTGGGTTGAGTTGACTCAAGGACTTGCCTGAAGACTCAAAAAAATTGAATGGGAAAACTTGATGATTGGTAATTATTTTTAATATAAAAATGTATATGGCATGCATACATAAAAAAATTATAAAAACTTGGGAAGAACTTGACTCGACTCGGGTCGCTCTTTTTTAACTCGGAAAAACCAGATAAAACTAAGGGTTGTTTGGATGCCTGTAAATGGTTTAAGTGGTAAATGATTTACAATGGTAAGCTGTAAATGATTTATAGTGATTGTCTGTGTTTGGTTAGCTTGTAAAATTGTTTTAATCCTGTAAATGGAGAGCCAATCTTTGAAAATATAGCTGTTAGGCTGTAAATGGAGAGCCTGCAAATAAAATCACGGCCTTTTACCTGTAAATCAAATGGGGCTGAAAGCTGTTAATGATTTACAGGCATTTTTCAGCATCAAAACACAGACTGTAAACCATTTACCTGTAAATCATTTACAGTTAGCCCCATTTACAGGCATCCAAACAACGCCTAAATGGAAATGAGTTTCTCATTGAGTTGATTTGAAATCCAATCTCAAAGCCAACTTGGTTGAGTTTTGAGTCAAATTGGCGAGTTTTTAAACAATGGTTCTTCATTTTGATCAATTGATATCGTAACCAATCAACCAAAATCATTCAAACGTTATTTTTCTCGCTCTTCCCTAATCTGTAATTAAGCATTAACTATTCATGATACTTTTTTTGTTTGGCAAAACCAGTCTCTGTAACCGTCCATGTTACAGCTTATAAAAAATTTAAAATACAACGGTATTTATTTATTTATTTTTAAATATTTTGTATCACTCTTTGTAAGAAGGACATGGCCATTTTGCAAAAATTAGGCTGGTCCACTCATCAGGTGGGCCACTTGTGCACCATCATTTATTTTAGTACAGGTTGGTTGCAGTGATGGGTGGACTGGCTTGATTTGTGCCATGCGATCTTTAAATTTTTGTATGTAAGTGCAAATATGGTTTCAAATGACACTGTGCCTGACATCACTCCAGGTGTTCGACACGAACTCGAGTGCCTGTCACAACACCCATGTTTGTGTCCAAGTTATCCAAGCATCTATCACCATGTTTATTAGGCGGGTGTTCATCAATAGAGATTATAGTTTTTGAACTTTGGCCCCACATCAACCAGTAATTTAACTTCAGCTTGTTGTGCTTTGAACAGGGATTACAATCATGCATCAATTTAAAGTGGTTATCTGTCGTACAGAACAAACTCCAAACCCTAAGGGGCATCGAAGAGCTTTCCAAGCTGACGGTATTAGTGTGGTTTAAAATATTCTCCGTGATGATACTCTTAGAGATGTGCATAGTGCTAGGTTAAGAAAATCTCCAAATTTCTTTCAAAAACAGAATATCTCCAAATTCATGTTAGTTATTGTGTATCCAACAATTGTGATAAACGTTAATGTTTAGTACAAAATACAAAATTTCCCCTTTCTTTTATTATTTTTCAGATCTATGTCATATCTTTTTAGTGTAACTACAATGCAATATCCAATACATCTTGCATGTTGTCCAATACAATATGAGCCAACACTTATCAGCCTTGAAGCTGAACTTTACGTCTTCTAGACCGATAACTTGATCCTTGATGAGCAGTCACAGGCATCACTCTTGAATTACTGTTGTATTCTTTTCTCACTTGTTGGTGGGCTTAATAAATTGCTGTTACTGCTTTAAAAAAAAGGCACTTTGGAATTACTATGGGTGTTTTTAGTTGCATTTAGGGCATGTTTTGATTGGGGGTAAACTAGGGGAATGCAAGGGAAAGAAAAATTGTGACATAAGCGAATGGTAAACTGACATCAGTGCTAGGCAGTGTTTTTAGTATCTTGCGATATCGCGATATATCTGTTATCTTAGCTGGGTAATATGAAACCTAGCTTCAATATCCATTTTTCATGGTATCATGTAACATATTGCATGATATTGCGATATATTGCGGATATCGCGATATCGTGCAATATGTCTATACTCCCCTTTTATAAATTCCTAATGTATCGTGCAAGATATCGATATCGACTGCGATATTGAAAATGATAAAAGGAAACCGACATTGTTTTGTCTGGAAAAATCCTAAAAAAATCGCAAAAAAATGATTTTTTAAAATTTTTTTTTGTAAAAGAATTCTTTGTAGTACATTGTAAGGTGATTTTGATCATTTGTTGGAAGAAAATCTTCAAAATTTCTTTTAAATAACGATTGGAAGCTTCTTGGGGCCAAATTCTAAAAGGTGCATATTTTTGAGTTTTGATTCTTTTTTTTTTTTTTTTTTTTTTGTTTTTATATTTTGTCGATAATGTCAAGTGGTAAGAAATCCATGATTCTTCATGTTTTTCATGAAAAATTATGGATTTGGAGCTTCGATTTCGAGATTTGGGACTTGGGAGAGATGGGCCGAGTTATAGAAAATTGGGAAAAAATCAAAATTTTCTCAAAATTTCCCAAATTGGTTGCAATCATAGTGTCTAAACATGAAATCAAGTATGTATATAACTTGATCTACTACATATTCTTGGCAATTTGGGGATTTTTCGAAAAAAATTAAAATTTAATTAAAAATAATTAAAAAATGTAAAAAAAAATATATTTTTTGAAATCCACAGGTGTATTTCTAGTCTTTTACTTCTTCTTTTGCTTTTGAATGTAATGTTTCTGTTTCCATACATGTTTTCTTACATTTACAAATTATATGGATTGACTTTGAATGTAGTTGCATTAGTTCAGTAGACAACGCATAGATTAGGACCCTATACAAATGAAACCTATTATGCGCACTTGTTTTTTTTATGATTTCTAATTGTGTATTGGTGTATTTTTTAACAACCGTTGAAAATTCGACCAATTTCCCAATGTTTCCCCATGTTTCCCAACAACAACGATAAATTACGCAATACAACTGATATATCCCGTGCGATAACCAATATGTATTCGTATCCCAAGGGTGTGATATATTACACGATAACGATACGGAAAACATTGGTGCTAGGGGAAGGAAACCCTTCACACTTGTCTGTTTGCCGAAGAGAAGTCTTGGATAATGCTTTCCCTTTGCACTTTCCATTGTTTGGATTGTGATCCTAAAAAACGGAAACCTCTTTTCCCTCGAGTTTTACCATTTAAAACATTACATCATAGGGAAATCTCTTTTGTCGACGTTTGACTTTTGTAACAAAGGTTCTACTCCCTTGTTGAGGTGGGAAGTGGCAAAGACAAATGACTTGACGTAGAATCCTCGGCTTCTCAAGTAAATGCAAACGTCTTGCCAACTGATGGGGACATAAGAGGATTCACATGTGTTTACCAGAGACGGAGACGACCATCATCTTCCTCGCAACTTTCCCTTTGGATGGATGAAGACTTCTAGGTGGGGCCCGCCAGGACGATTTGAAGACCCCACATGCATTGGGCGTGCATTAGGAAGACCTCACACTGGGATGATGCATGTGTAGCTTGTTAGGAGTTTTTAGCCATTCGTTTTCAGTTTCGAGTCAATACGACCGCTGGATCTTGGTGATCGGGCCATCGGACCATCAGATCTTCCAGATCTGGCCCCCTTGGACCTTGATTTTTTTTTTTATATATATGTTTTTGTTATTTTTTTAGATTTATTGGACGATTTAGATTAGTTATTTGACCTGGTACTTATTTGGATTTGGGCCACCATACTTTTGAGTAGTGACATTCTTGTAAATATTGAAAATTCAAGTTATAAAAGCATAAGGGGGGAACGTCCAGCCCTAGCCCAGTTTTGAGAGAAAAAAGAAAATAAAGAAAAGGTTATCTTCTTCTTCCTGTGAGAGAGTGAAATCTTCTCCTTCTTTAGGGTTTGTGTGGAAACCCTCTCTTCCAATCAAAGTGTGGAAGGGTATATCAAAGCTTGGTGGTGAGTTCCTCTAGATCTTCTTTCAAGGTATTCATCTTTCATTCCTCTTCCTTCATCCACGACTCCTCTAAACCAAAGCCCTCTCATCCCACATTCTGTTTCTGATTTTTTTTGCCCCCCATCAAACCACCCCTATCAACCACCTTCATCAACCCTAAACCCCTCTTGAAATCTGAATTTTATTGGTACCTTTTTTTTTTTTCTCCTCATGTGGATGTGGTATATTACCTATGCTAGATTGGAAGTACTTACTTCCAAGGGGCCACTTTTGTGATTTCTTTATAAGTTTATGCACCACACATGTGATTAGCCTAGGCCACTTCATAATTGAATATGAAATTCTTTATCTTCCATGTGGATGTGCTAGAGTTTGCATGATGATTATTTGAATTAATGTGGAACTTGATCTCGCCTCATTCATCTTAGGCTAAGTTACGCACGTCCTACATCACCAACGTTAACCGAATGCTTCCTCTATGTAATTTGCCTTCGAAGTTTATATATCCAATTTGGAAATAATTCACAACTAATGAAAGAAGCCTCTGGGAGAAGGTTTGAAGCGAGTATGGATGATGAATTTTTGCATTTTACTTGCATAATATCAGATTTGCATCGGATAGCCAGTCATGTAATTTTGGAACTAGTCCTGGATTATGACAACTGAATCGGAACTCTAAAATGCGACTTAAACAGGCAGTGGATTAATTGCCTCTTGACTGCTGCTTGTATCCTTTTCGTAAAAAAAGCTATGCTGTTTGTATTCTCCTATTTGTTTCCTCTCATGTTTTGGTTCCCAACCATGCTTCCAATTTCATTAGCTGGCCTGTTTGGATGGTGGGAAAAGAAGATGAGAAAATTACGATGATTATCCAATGATGATTTCCCAAGATTTCTAAGAGCACTATTGAAACATGGATTCCTTTTTTTGGGGGCTTTGTTTGGATAGCAGGTGGAAATCTTAAAAAGCTCTCATCATAGTCCACCTTGTATCTTGTGTGTGAGAATTTGACTATGATGTTCGGATAATGATTGCTTTTTGAAATCCAACATTTCCTTTGCTATCTAAACATAGGGGAATGTCCTATTCATGGGAAAATCATCAATTTTCTTTCTTTATTTTCTTTCCCACTATCCAAATAAAAGTAGACATCATTTCTATGAATTAAATCTACTACCTTCTTTTAGATGTCATCATGCGGGATTATGTTTCTTTGTACTTTTAATTGGCTAACTGTCATTTCCAAAGCGCACTCAATTTTCTATTCTTTGATTCTCAGGTATTAAATGCAGGCCGAAATAAGCTTAGATCAATGAACGAGGTCCAATCTCTCATAAGCTTGCGGGCGTTGATTTTGAATGGTTGGTTTCATGATTTGTAGTTTTTTTCCCCTCTCAAGTTCTGTACCCAAATCAGGTGACAGAAGAAAAGGAAACATACCTAGTTGTTTTGCTAACTTGTGCTGGCCACTTTGTTGGCAGATAATGATATTGCTTTCATATGTAAGCTTGATCGTTTGAAGCACTTGAACACTCTTGGTATGATTCTCAAACTGGTTTCTTATACAAACACTTCCATTCATGCTACCATGCTTTCATTCCTGGATTTCGTCAATCCAGTTAGCAAGTTTTGAGGGGCGAACCTTTGAAGATTACTCCCATTGAATGACATTGAAGGAATCACCTTCTATGAGATCTATCACCACAGGTGGAAGGGAATTTTTTGAATAACTCCTTGACCCCTGTCCTAAGAGTTCTCATCTCATGATCTCAGCTATTTGAGTTGCATAGTTCAGATAGTCCCGAAATTAGTCTTGTAGAAGATGAGGCCTATGATTAAAGGAGAAATAGGCTATGATCGGATATATTGGTTGTATTTCATCCTTAAAGAAAAGAGAGGGATTCATCCCTTCTTATCATAGGGCTCATGTCAAAAAAGGAAAAATAGGGCTGCTATTTTAATTAAAAGACTTATTCTAAGCATGATAGTCCTAAGGTATACTGAATGGTATAGTTTACAAAGAAACAGTATGGCACAACAAAGGAGATGAACTTTTGGTACTCCTTGTCTATTCCTCCAATAAAGATATATCGAGAAACTCCTTGGCTGTTCTGAATGATACCACCATTTCCTGCCGGACCTATGTTACCAATGAAGCTGCCACTGAGAGAGCATGTTAGAATCCTCAGTGGAGGGCCCCATCTAGCATGCATATAACATGGAGTAGTGTTTTAAATATCGGATAACATGTAGTGTAGCATTCACCCCTCTCAAGCGTGGGGCGTAAGCTTCATAGCGTGTAGATTAAGCTACACATTACTTCTAGACTTTTAATTAAGGTTACAATTGGTTGCACCAGTTATCATGAAATTCATGATATTTTACACCAAATTAGATTGATTAATCATGAAATGTCATGTTGCACTGGTTATCATGAAATTCATGATATTTTGCACCAAATTAGATTTGATTAAATCATGAAATTTAATGATATTTGTTGCAACCAAACACAACCTAAAATAATAGAAAAACTAGAGTAACCATTAAATATAAAGATAAAGAAAGAGCAATGGAACTGATTTGGTACCGTTACTTATGTTATTTTACTAAAATAATTGAAAAGATAAACTACCTTTTAGGCGAGACTATTCCTTGCAGATGCACGCAATCACCCGCCCGGGGTTTGGGCGAATGGCTAGCATCGTCGGTTTGCTCCCCACAAATGCAAGTTTGATTCCCCTCCTCACGATTTACCTGATA
The DNA here is from genome assembly GCA_003013855.2 of Liriodendron chinense. Taxonomy (NCBI): domain Eukaryota; kingdom Viridiplantae; phylum Streptophyta; class Magnoliopsida; order Magnoliales; family Magnoliaceae; genus Liriodendron; species Liriodendron chinense. The sequence goes on from PVNU02002456.1 coordinate 1,243,229, forward strand.
CACGTGGTTGGCGGGTGATTGTTTGCTTCCGCAGGGAATAGTCTCGCCTCAAAGGGGGGCAGGGACACCTTGTTGTCATTAAAAGAAGAAGAAGAAGAAGAAGAAGAAGAAAAACTAACTTTTATTGAAAATAGAAAAATGCAACAAATCATTGAAAACATTTTCAATGTTTTAGTGAAAAATAACTATTAGTTTAAGCTATGTAGTGTGTAGTGCAGGTTATGCAACATGTAGCATATGCAAATTAGCATGTGATGCGGACATCAATCCCTTAGGGTTTATTAGCGTAGGAGGCGAGCGACGCATGTATCTCTTTGGCCCGATGAAGGGCTTGGATCATTCGTGACGACATGAGGAGTATTGAAGACCTTACACATGTGGTTTGGGACATTTGAGAAGGCCTCACCATGGGAAGACATGTGTAAGAGGAACAAGAAAAATGTTGCAGAAAAATAGAAAATCCAGATTCCCGACGGCTTTCCAAAAGATTCCCGACGCTTTCGGGGCGTCGGTAGAAAAACAGAAAATCCATATTCCCGAGGGCTTTCTCAAAACTTCTGGGCCGTCGGCAATCCCGAAGCTTCTAGGCCGTCGGCAAGGTCGAGCGCCGACCATTGGTCACCGGGCGCTCGAAATTCACCTGATTTGCAAGTTTAGTCGCTGGACTGTTTTGGCCTTCATGGGGCGCCTGACCGATTGGTCACCGGGCGCCGGATCACCACGTGAGATGTTTTTTTTTCTTCCGTTTTTACTTAAGTTTAGGGGTATTTTAGTTTTTTTTCTTTCTTTATTAATGTTATTTAAGAGGGTTTTAGCCCTAATTTCGAATTAGTTGTTGATTAATGAAAAAAAAAGCCTTTTGGTTGCCTCATTCCTCTCTCTCTGTGGATCTTCATCTTCTTCTTCCCCAATCTTCTCTTTTCTTTTTCCTTCTTTCTCTAATATTCTTCTAAGGTAAATCCCTTTTCTTCCTCCCTACTCTTAATCTATTTCTCCATTCTCCACAACCCTAAATCCGAGATTAGGTTTCAAACCCTAATTCTCAGATTTCGATCATCCAATCCGAGAAATCCTTTGATTCCCCGGACTAGTGATTCTCATTGTTCGCTTGGATTTTAACCATGCAAGATCGGGAGGTTCCATCCCTCTCCTGATCCAACCTATGCATTATTTGAACTTCATACTTCGTGGTTGTGATGATGGCCGCATTATTGCATGTCTCTTTTGTGATTTTCTTAATTTATGATGGTAGATGTTGAATTCTAGATTATTATTGCCGTTTACTTCCGCTGGATTATATATGTGCATGAGCATGCCTCATAATTAGGTCATCCTACATCAGCATGTAGCGACTTAAGCTATTTTCATGATCTACATAGCATTAAGGCTAAACTATGCTACATAATGTAAGCTACACTCTACATAGCGTAAGCCATTTAAAACACTGATATGGACCTTTTCCAACTTCAATCACTTTCCATGGCTGTATGCTATTTTCTTGAATTAAATGTACTTGATGGGCAAGTTTCCATCATCTAAGAAGTCTATGTTTGAGCTTATAAAAGTGAATAGAAGCACTACCTAATGAACCTATTTGAAATGTGCGTGCCATGATTTATATGTTGTAAAATCAACTCAAGACTTTGCATATGTTTTTTTTTTTTTTTGAGCATCAAGACTTCGCATATTTTTCTGTAAATAATGTATTGAAACAAGAACAAAGGGTGTTTCCATGATGCTTTTCTGTAGACTTCTTGCAAAGAGGTTTATTACAGAGAAGCAACAGTTGCTTCCAGAATATTAGTGAATATATCACAATAATATTATTGAATAGGGTTTTCTAACATCCACCACACGTGTGAACAATGCTAAAATTTTGAAATCTGCTAGACGAGAATGGTGCATGTGCTTGCATATCTAGACCATTCAATAGGTGGGATACCTCTTGCATTGGATATAACCCAAAATCTCATTAAGCAGGTGGTCCCTAACCACCAGAGTAATTGCTTAATTTTTGTTTTGATCAACAATCATAATAGGCAGACCCCAATTAGTTGGGATAAAGCTTAGATGATGATGATCAATAGTCATAATAGGTTCTATAGATTTCGTAAGTTGATCATCGTTTTGATGTCATTTTTTGGAATGTGGCCAATCCAAGGGGTAAGATGTCAGTTGAATGGTCTGGATTGAGTTCCATATGCATGGATACTGAGGTGGAGATGGGGCGCACAATACATGTTGGTGGCGTGATGCATCATGCTATGTCTTATCCAAGAGCAGACTTATATTGGATGGTTGAGTTGGATGAATATATTTGCCAATGAGCTACATAATTTACCCACACAGCAGACATTAAAACCTGATCGAATAATTAATTCGATATTTATTAATTTCTAATACTTCAACCCTTCTCTTTTGGCTCCTTTGTAATCTATGCTGTAGTTCTTTCTCGAAATCCAATTCAAGACATCGGTGACTCTTTGGTGAAAGTGAAATCGATAACAAAAGTAAGAAGAATTTCAAGGATTTACTTCTTTTCTTTTCCTAGTTTTCTCACAGCCTATGGTTCATATCTAAGCCATTTCATCTAATCTCATAGTAAAGTGTTGTGAATTGTGACTATTCTAGCTCTCTCTCTCCAATTGTCAACTTCAAGCCATCGGTTCTTCCCTCACATTCTGTGTGGATTTGAAGGAGGTCCGCCTTGCTCACAATGAGATCATGGTATATTCTACTTGCAAACTCAATCTTTCTTGGAGTTACTCTGCCAATACTTCTGCAAATATTGAATCTATCATTCTTTTTAATGATTGGTTTGTCATGCCTTGATCTTGGAATTTTCGTCTTTCCTCAAATTACACCAATGCTAGTAAGAATTTCTTGCAAGTGTTCTTTAAGGCGAATCCCATTCATTTGGTTACGGTTGATTGTAGATGTTTAGGTTTCAGAATATCATGCTTTTATAATATATATCACATTATCATTTTTGTGTAAGAGGATATGTACCATGCGCTTCTAGAATGATGTATCATACTCTTACATTGCCTCAATACAAATCCTTCAAATTTTGGGTCCACTGGTTATGGGGCTGAACGCAAAGGTCACATTGAATGGCAATAGTAACTGTCTGTTTGGTAGTCGTCAAATTGGCAGTTCAAAAGAAAAAGAAGAAGAAGCCAACAGACTTAAATTCAGCAAGCGAATGTCATTAGTCAGACAGGATCTTCCACAAGATGATTATTATTATTATTATTTTGATGTATCACATCCACAGCAGAGCTCATGATCTGGAGACTTGACCCAATTGAACTTGATGTTTAATTATTGTAAATTGAAAATATGAGGAATGTAAATACTAAATAGATATTAAAAATGGGGGTCAATGGCATATCTCTCTTCCTGCGGTGTGGTGGGCGGTCTGAGCGGAAAGGAATAGACGATGTTTCCAAAACAAGTCTCTTGTCCTAGAGTCAGTAAAGGCCAAAGTCTCGGCTCGTCTCTGAGTGGAGCACGCTGTTAAGCTCCTCGGGCTGATTTATTTCTGTTTTTTTTTTTTTTTAATTTTTGCTTCTTTCTGTATTCTTTTCTCTCCAGCTGTTGCTGGTGAGCCTTTAATAAATTTTCGCCAATCTTCAAAAAAAAAAAAAAACTAAATAGATATTAAAATGGTGAAATGCAGTGTAAGTAATATAAAACGTAATTCAAATCAATGAAAACATAGTTGCCTCAGGTTAAGGATGTTGCTTTGCTTGGTTGAGGTTGGAGGTTCAATTTCCACTCCTACCAATTTTATTTTTTATAAAAATCTCCTTGGTAGGTGAATGACTTGGTTTGATTCTCATTAGTTATGTCAAGCTGAACAAGGCATCGAGTCAACTCGAAGATCCTCTCCAATACCAGTCCAAGTCAGGCCTACCAAGTATCCCAACGATTTGGCTTGAAATGTCGCCAATCGAGTTGGCGAGTTTTGGAACCATGGATTGAGATACATGCCTCCACGTGTACAGTTCATCGTGCATGTGCATGATCTGCCAGATTCTGATTTTTGTATGCCTCTGTTTTCCCAAGACTAAGTGTAAACAGCATCTATTAGTTGAAATTACCTTCTTCACATGATCACTTGTGCTATCATGTTCTAGAAATATTCATTATTTGATCACTTGTGCTATCATGTTCTAGAAACATTCATTATCTACTAGTTTTTCTTACATGTAGGAAATCGTGCTTATTTATGTACTTACAAAGAAAAAGTGATTATTTATGTGCGACCTTTATATATAAATTCCACTTGGATGTGTCACACAAGCTGGTCCCTAGCCTGGGTAAAAGAGGGTCGTGTTAAGAGGGTGCTAGGCAGCCAGTCTCAAACTTTTGCCATGCAATCTTGAGAAGCAGCTGACCGGGCCCCAAATAGCTGGGACAAGGTTATGAACTTACGATGATGGCATGTGAAACCTTCATATCAAGTGAGCCAACTTTGACACTTGCACCTAGGTATGGATAAATTTATCTGACCTGGGTTTTAAACCTTTTTTTTTTTTTTTTCTTCTGAAAGGTATGGGTTTTAAACATTGAGAAATGATCAGATACAATGGTTATCTTGTGACTTATGCTACAACCATTTTTCCATGAATGTGTGAACGTTTGTAGAATATCATCATCATCTAGGCCTTGCCCCAACCAAATTGGGGTCAGCTACATGTGTTCTGTTCTGCCGTTCCACTCTATCATGGACCATATCCTATTGGCAGGATTTATGATAGAAGTTGTGACAAAGGCTTCACAGTGGCTGCCAACCTGACACAACCCAACTTTATCCGGATTTGGGACTGGCAATGAGAGCACAAGACTCCCACAGGCTTTATTTCAAGTATGTAGAATATCCCATCTGTAAAAAAGTGGGCCACCCCATGATGGTCACCTGGTATAATAAAAGTAGGTCAAATCTACCAAACGGGTAGGCCACACCAGTACAATGTCATACCATTGGCTCTCTATTGATGCTGATCTTGTGTCCTGTTCTGTGGATTGGCATGATTTTTAGCAAGTCAACATCATGGCATGGCCCACCTTTTGTACAGATTGGATATTCTACATATGTGACATGTTCACCTATTTCTCTCCAAATTGACATGACTCTTAATACTGCGACTTTTCAGCTCTTTGATGAATGGGCTCTTTCTTTCTTCTTTATGCAGACTCTTCCAACTGAGCTAGCTCACAATGTCAAGATCCAAAATTTAGACATTGGAAACAACTTGATACAAAAATGGTCATATTTAAAGGTCACTTGATATCCTTACTCTCGGCATCATTCATTTATAGATTTCGGAACATTACTCGTGAAGAAATATGGAGTCTCGATCCTCATCAAACAGTGTGCGGATGCTTTCCATTCCATATATGTGGCGCAGTGGGGCCTGTGGTTTGGTAATCCAGTCTGCTGATCTGACGGGCCTGATGTTGGATAGGAGATGCTCCAAAAGTCTCCCAGTTTGGAAGATCCTAACCATTTGATTGGTAGCTAGAGATAGACAGGGACAGAAAAAAGCCAAAGATTGAAGCATTAGGATATTCCAATCTGAGATCCTTGGCTGTCTGGATCACTGAACTGGCCCCATATGTTTGGGATTGAAAGCTTCAGAAAACTGGACATTTGCTGAGGTTCTGGAACCAACAATTCCTCATTATCCTGTCTTGAAGTTGCTGATGGGTTTATACTATGCTGACATGATAGGTTCTTTCCTCTTTGCACAACCTGAAGAACTTGAATTTACAAGGAAATCCTGTCGCTGAAAAGGAGAAATTACCTAAAAAGGTGACACAAATTTTCTTTCTTGCTCTTGTTTCAGGGATGTGCTTGCACCATATGGCATGCATTTGTGACTATATACTGACACTGGCAACTCATCCACTGCATGTGGCATGAATCATCAAAATATTGGTTCCCATTATGGATGGCATAGCCTCAATCATGCTGATTGAAAGATCCTAACCATCCTATGGCTGGCCATCTGATGTGACGGTTGTAAGGAAAATGGTCAGGTATTCAAATTCAACAGGTGAAATCAAATGGTAAAGATTGTCCGATTAGTCATATTTTCAGGCTATGCTCTGTCCACAATCGGCCCCACAACTTAGATGGTTCTCATTATGGATGGTGTAGTGCAAATCCTGCTGATTGAATTTGAAACATCCAAACTATCCAATTGCTGGCCATCAGGAGGGAAGATGGTCATGATTAAAATTCAACAAGTGAGATAAGATGGTAAATATTGTCCGAGCAGTCACATTTTCAGGCTATGTTTCATCCACAATCACAACTTATACGTTCTCATTATGGATGGCCTAGACCCAATGACACTGATTAAATGATCCTATTGCTCGCCATCTGATTTGACAATCGGAAGGAAGATGGTCATGGATTCAAAATCAACAGGTGAAATCAGATGGTAAATATTGTCCAATCAGTCACATTTTCAGGCTATGCTGTGTCTGCAATTCCACTGATTCAACAATCCTGAAAATCCATTGGAACTGGCCCCACAGAATAGATGGTAGTCCTTGTGGATGACATAGCCCGAATCTCATTGATTGAACAATCCTAACTATCCAATTAAAGGCCATCAGAATCGACGGTCGAGATGAAAATGGTCAGGGATTCAAATTCAACAGGTGAAATCAGATGGTAAAAGATTGTCCTACGAGCCATATTTTCAGGCTGACCTCCATCCACAATTGGCCCCACAACCTAGATGGTCTGGATACATGCACATGCATGCTGCATACTCAGTGGATCAGGCACTTCCAATTAGTAGATGGCCCATAATACATGACATGGCCCACCTATTTCAACATATATCTGACCTCTAATATGTTCCGTGGTACAAAAATATTTGCAGATTAGAAAACTGGTGCCGAATTTGCAGATATTCAATGGTAAGCCTACAGAAAGAGGCAGTGCGGATGAGAAGATCTCCATGAAAGAAGTCTCAGCTGATGGCAAGAATGGTTATTCTCACGAGAACGCTGCTGATCTTGAAGTGGTAAAGGAAGAAAAGAGAACCAAGTCCAAAACCAGCAAAAGCTCCAAGAAAAATGCCTTGCTTCAGACCAGGAATGATGACGGTTCTCCACATAATGCAGCCGAACCCGATGAGGAAATGGTGGAAAAGGATTCTAAAAGAAGGAAGCCCAAGAATGTCGAAGAGAGCAAACTTGAGGTAATTGATGATGGGGAAACACCTTTTGTGGAAATCATCTCCGGCAATGCGACGGAGAGCGGTGGGAAGAAGAGAGACCGTGAAGCTGTTCGGGATAAAACGTCGCTTACTGGGGTGGTTTCAGTCTATTCTAAGAAGAAGAAAGCGGGCAAAGGCATAGGGATGGGCCATCCGGCACTCCAGTTCTTGGCGCCAACATCGGAAGTGGGAATGGGTGGGCCATCAACATGGGATGATGCTTAACATTGAAAGTGATCTACGGCTTCTGCAATCAAGGTACCAAAAACCAAAATCCCTTCTCTTCCATTCATTTGGATGGGTCTTACAGGATGAGCTGTTGTGGATATTATGGCCCACTTGATCAATGTACAATCATGGATAGAACTATAGATATTCATGTGGCGTAGCCCGCCTGAGGTTTTCGAATGGGTCGATATTTGGCATCTCTCAATACTGGTGGGCATCACCCTCCCCTGTGTCCTCTATTGGTCCTGTTGGTGTGGCCCACCTGAGTTACGGAGGAGGATCGAGGCATCTAAAGAATGGTTTGGATTCAACTCACACATCAGAGTGGCCCCCATGCAGCTGGAGCTTATGGTAATTACTAGACGTTCAAACATATGTGATCATTCCTCTTCCAACAGTATTTCATGGTTCTGGCTAGGCATCTAAAGTACAGTTTTGAGTTCCACTCGCACATCACACAGTACAGATCTGACTGGGTTTTGGAATCATGTCCTACTGTTTGTGATGATTGGATTGGATTCGATTCACACATCCTGGTGGGTCCCACACAGCTCGACCATATGCGATGATTCTGCTTCCAACATTGTCATGTTTGTAGCCAGGGTGGGCGCCATTTGGGTTTTTATGCATCTAAAGTACAGTTTCGAGTTTGACTCGTACATCACAGTACAGATCTTACTGGGTTTTGGAATCATGGCCTACCGTATGCGATGATTGGATTGGATTTGATTCACACATCCTTGTGGGTCCCACACAGCTCGACCTTATGTGATGATTTTACTTCCAATCGTTGTCGTGTCTGTAGCCAGGGCAGGCCACCATTTGGGTTTTTATGCATTTCCTAAACTAGACCTTGTGAAGAGATCCAAAGCTCAAATGAGCCACACCACAAGAAACAGTGAGGATTAAACGTCCACCGTTGAAACCTTGGGGAAAAATTTAAAAAAAGTTTTGAATCAGTCTGATATTGTGTTTTCCCTTCATACAGGTTGGAATCACCTTATGAATGCGTTGGATGGCATATAAACATCATAGTGGGCCCCAGATGTGGGCTTTTCCAATCCCCACTTTCTCCTATGGTGTGGCCCACCTGAGTTTTGGTTCCTTCTCGTGTTTGGGTTTGTGTCCAGGGAAACGGATGGATTGAGTGGATATAACACAAACATCACGGTGGGCCCCACGGCTTGGGGGTTAAAAGGGGATGAATGTTACCCCGGGTTGCAGGCAAGTCACATCCCTGTGCATGCACATGATTTTGTACATGTGGGACAATGGTTTGGTGATCCAAACCTTTGGTAAACTCTGGATGATTTGGATGGGAATTTTTTACCGTTCAATCAATGGTCTACAATTATAGGGCATACCTCAAAGTCATACAAGTTGTACTACAGGTTATGGTCCACCCAGCGGATAAATTCTGATTTATTAAGATCATGGGACATCCAACCCGTTCAAATAGATCGCCCAGCCATGATGAGCACTTCATGCGAAAATCATACCTATCCACTCATCGAGTGGACTACACTTGTTTTGGATACATGCTGTTTTCTATGGTGTGGCTCGCTTGATGAGTGGATGGGGCTGATTTTTGCAGTACTTGATGCTCATGGTGGGGCCCAACCTATTAGGAGGATTGGATGTTACAAAATAGGTTGGGGAGTTATCCACAAGTATGGTCCATGAATTTGAGACCTCATAATTATATATATATATATATATATATATATATATATATATATATATATATATCCATGAAAGAATACAACCACCATTCACGTTTAAATGGAAATAGTCCAACCGACGCACAAATGATCTTAAAAAGGATGCTGACAACAATTGTTTGCCTTGGAAATTGTGGGGCCTATTGGTAGATGATCCAGACCATTGATACAATGGGCCTCACCATGTGGGACACCCTACGTTTCAGATTGAAAGATCATGATTCGTAACGACTTCTCTCTTTTGAATTTTGTATTGCGTCCTTTTCTCCAAGCCATCTATTTATCAGCTTACCCATCAAACGGTTGAATCTTCGTTATGAATTATCCAGGGTGGGCCTAATCAAATCAACAGTTTGGATTACCCACTGTGGGCCCCGCATGTAGAGAAAAAGAATGTCACCACTTGCATGCGCTCACGTGCATGAAAAAAAAAAAAATGTTGCGTGTTTGGAAGGCCGTTGAATCTCTGGGTTCACGGGTTCCATCCAGCATTACCCTACAATAAGATTTTAAGAAAAGATATGATCTCATACAACCTTCCATATGTTAACTTAACACTACAATATTTTCATATTCCACTTGTGTGTCAATTCATTGATAAATCCGAGCCGTGGAAAGCGTGGGCTGTACGATGTAGATCACATGGAGTGAAAATTGAAACAATCTACTCATCAGGTGGGCCACAAGTATAAGTTGAATCAGAATATTGGCTGTACAATGATTTTAACGGTGTGGTCCACCTGATAAATGGGCCATCTTGATTTTCATCTCAGGTTATCTTTATGTCTTAGCCTACCTTTTGCATGGCTCAGATGTTGTAAACAGGTGACACAGAGTGGGAAATGAAAACATTAATATACATGGTTGTACGTGATTATCCCTTAAAATATGGTGCAAAAGAGACAAAAATCCAGAACAAACCTACGTGAGATGGAGACTTGCACAGAAGAAGATGATGGCAGAATAGATGGCCAAAGAGGATAAATAAATCTACGGACCAGATCTATCCGATTGTGGCACCATCTTCCACTTCACATGCGGTGGGTTGATGCATCAATCTGGTCCGTCCATCTACTGGAACCTATCATGGATAGCTTTTACATATTTTGAAAATCACATCCACTAGAAAATCCCATCCTTTCATTTCTTTCAAATTTACCATCGTATACTTGGCCGTTAAAATGGTGCAGAACTAATAAAGGAGTAACTCTGGCGGACTATGATAGATCATGCTCAGGACTTAGAAATTGCTTACGTGGGCATACAATTAATTATAAATTAAATGTTGGACAAATGATTCATCTTAGTATACATGTATCATGAACTAAAAATTATGCTATTTTTAATCTTTCAATATCGGATTGGTCAATATTTATTGGACGGTAAAGATGAAATATCTAGTGGCTCTATTTCATCAAGCAAGGGTCCACAAATCAGAGGTTAGGATTTCTCAACCAATCAGATTTTGAGGATTTGAGTTAGGAAAAGTGGATTGAACAATTTAATCAGTTCACTTTGTGTTAATGTATGCCACGTATGCAATTTCTGAGTTCCTGCGTATCAAGCATCATACACGGCTGGAGTATAAAATAACTCCCTTCCGGCTACTATTACAACGCGAAGGCCTTCCTTCTCGTCTTCCTTTACGAAGTAAAGAGACACGCTTGGATGATTCGCGGGAAAATTACAGTAGAGGAAAGATCTACACCATTCATCATGTTTTAAGAAGATGAGTATGGTCCATAGGAAAAGTCACACAAGAAAATCAACTTATTATTTTGTATTCATTTTCAAATTGATATTTACCATTCGCTACTTATTTCGTATTTTTTCATTTAATATTCATAAGTGGCCCACATGAAGAACATAATAAATGATACTTACAATGGGACCCACGTAATTAATTGATTGGATTTATCAAACGTGTTCCAAGTTAGCCTTCATGCCACGAATCGTCTGTTTAGTAGATACTCGCGCGAATCTCCCAATTATAAATTCTTCATAAGAAGACGCTCGCAAAATGTTAAAACGCATTGAATTTTAAAATATTTTCTTAATCAGACAAAACTGTGCACTAAAACGAGGAACGCGAGTGAACTCAAGCGCGTGCACTTCTTTGGATCCTGCTACTTGCACGTGACAATGTGGATCACTTGTGTGCAATCCAATCCGTTTATCCATAATTTTCTGCTTACATATGCATATTTTTGAAACTTATATCAGATCAGATAATCTGTATGAATAATGGGGGTATAAGAAATGAACGGTTAGGAAGGGACCGAATCAAAATTCAATGAATAAATATATCCAAATAATGCCCATAAAAGAATATTTGTAGGTCAAAGAATATTCATGGTGGGTCCTTCCTGATAAGCGGCTTGGATCTCAGATACGTGTGCCACGTATTCGATGTCAGTGACTCTAACAGGCACTCCTTCAAGTGCTGTTATTTCTCCTCATCAATACGTAAGAGTTTGTCTTACCTCTGTCGCGATATATGTTCTAGTGTCTGTCTCCAACCACAGGGGCTCACCTCCTGAGTATTCCTGTGATCGAAACCGTCCATATTGTGGAATATACGTGTTAAGGTCTACTGTAAGAAAAATGTACTTATTATGTCTATCATTGTCTCAGAATAATACAAAAAATTGAAAAGAAAATTAAAATCTAAAAATCAAAGGTTAGAATCTTCAATTAATCACGAATATATGAAAAATAGATTTTTATGATAGTAACGAGAATATGGACGGTGGAAATCATTGTACCATATCAGAATGTGGGCTCCACTGGATGGCGATACGTGCAAACATCTATGTCGAGACAGGGGCAAAACACACATAACTATAAAACTCACTCAACTCCATCTGTCTCTCAATAGAGAAGGAAAATGGAGATGGTCCATCTTTGTTCCATGTTGGTTGGATTAATGGTCGTGATTGGGTTGGAAGTGAGAGATGGATATCTGTTGTGTGGGGCAGATGATCCGACGGATGGATTTACAGAGGTGCCATTGACAGAGTGGAACTTCGAGCTACAGAAGCCGTACGATAAGCCATTGGAGGAGAGGTATAGCTACGTGGATGGAGTGAGGAGGCTTTGGGTGTATGCAGATGACAAGCCTCACGACCCCACCAGCATGACTGAACCTCGAACTGAGATCCGCATTCTCGTATAACTCTCTCTCTCTCTCTCTCTCTCTCTCTCTCTCTCTCTCCTCTTCTCCTTCCTTCCTTTATGTTGTGCTGCAATTTTTAAAATGCAGTAGAGAATATATATTTTTTAGAAGTCGGATATTAGATTTTAGCCTTAGCCAACATTCAACCTTTGGAGCAGGGCCAAGAGAGATGTACATAGAGCTGTGCAAGGTAGACCCCACACATATAAGACGTGTGACAAGAGGAAAGAAGGAGGCCAAATGTTGTTTGACCTCCATAGCTCTCTTTTTTTATGCTCTTTCCTTAAAAGGAATGCTCGCCTGCGCACCCGTTCTCACGACAACTCATGAGCAATTTTTGAGAACTCATCTCACGTGGTGTGAGCCCAAAATCTGCATCGCCCATATGATGTGAGCCCAAAATCTGAATCACTCATATGATGCAGCCTCCTAAGAAATCCACAGGACCCAAGTTTTACCTTGATCTAGAACTTTGATGGGCGATGGCAAAACGAAACAGTTTACACCCTTGATATGACTCTTTTTGCATAGAATCGGTGCACAGTATATGATTTATAAAGAGGAGTTAGGGCCTGTTTGGTTGGCATATGGAAACCTGTTCCAAGCTTAAAATTTGGATTCTAGCGAAATCCATTTTTCATTGGTGTGTTTGGTGTAGGCTGGGTAAAATTCCATACGACCCGCCAACCCATACGAAACTCGCACGAAAAACCAGTGTTCGGGTCCAACCTTATCATGTCGGGTCACTAACGGGTTGGCCCATTTAGACCCATTAACATAATGGGTTATTTCAATGTTTCGCTGGCAAAACCTGTTTAACCTGCTAGTGAGGGCATTTTGGTAATTATCTTAGTGTGGTGAGAAAGCCCTAAGCTAAGCTAAGACTGCTAGTAAGAATCTCGTCGTTGTCATCTCTCTCTCTCTCTCTCTCTCTCTCTCTCTCTTTGTGGGAGTTTTCTCCATCTTTTTTCCCACGACCCCACACGACCACACCCAAATATCTTTGTCGAATCAAGCCCCTTCTCCATCTTTCTGCCCACCGCGGGTCTACCTGTATACAACCCGAAATGACCTATTTATTTAACGAGTTAAATGGGTTAGGTTGCGGGTAACCCATTAAATTAATGAATGTGTTTGGGTTTCTAGATTTTGACTCATTAATTAACGGGTCAGGTTTGGGTGAGCAAATTTTTTACACGATATAAACATGACATGACATGAACCTGGTTCAACACAACCCATTGCCGGGTCTAGTTTGATGGAAAATTGCAGCCAAATAGGATTCCATCTGGAAACCTAAATTGGTTGGAAATGGGATTAGCGGAAATGGTGTGGGGGACCATTTCTACGGAAGGGAAAAGAGGCGGAAGTGAGCGTCATTCAATATTGTCGATAATACCCCTAGGGTGGTCCACACATCGATGTATGCGTTTTTTATCCATGTAGTCCATTCGTTTTGAGAGCTCAATTAAGTGTGTTAGACAAAAAATGAGGTAGATCTAAATCTCAAGTGGACCACACTACAGTAAAACAATGTTGATTGAACGTCCACCATTAAAAACTTCTGAGGCCCACTACAGTGTTTATTTGCCATCCAACCCAGCCATTTATCTTGTGGGACTAGTACAGGCCAAGGGTTAAGTTCTTAGGCAGATCCAAAGCTCAAGTAGGCCATGCCGCAAGCAACAGTTGGATTACAAAGTTTTCAACCAAACAGAATCTGGATTACATTGTTTTCAACTAAACAACAAGTTTTAGATGGAATCTGGGTTTCCAATTCAGTTTCTGCAATTTTAGATTTCAACACTAGAATTTGGATTTTCTCTGAAATCTAAATTCTCGACCAAACAGGCCCTTAGGTTTGAGGGAAATACCAGTTACAGTACTTTGCTACCCTATAGTCTTTTATATGCCTTACTAAATTGAAAGTGTGCAGAACTGCTTTAATCATATACTCAATATATAATTTAATCTCTCCGCTATCATGGCCATCCGCCGTTAATCCAATATTTCTGCAAATCAAGTAGTGGACCTAAGTGTAACAAAAGTCGGGTTCTAATCCTTACCTCGGTGGTAGACTCCTAATAGTTTCAACATGAGGTTTGTGTGTGTGTGCGTGGGTGGTTGTGGGTTGCGTGTGAAAAAAAAAAATAAAATTATAACAAAAACCTTTTTTAACGATTAGAATAATATATAGTTTAATGGTTGACAAAAATCATAAAACCTTTTAAACTTTCCAAGTGCTAGCTAATGTGAGCCTCAACATTGGATCCCTTGTTGAACCATATGAGCTAGCTTCAACCTTCTAAATTAAAAGATAGTTCTTAGAAAATTAGTGACCCCCTTATTGGACCATATGAGCTTCACTAGGACTGATATTTGCATCTTGCTATACCCACTTTTGTTGACTACATGATTTTTGTAAAGTTAGCAAAAGCACATGTAATTAAAAAATGAACTCTTAAAATGCCTTCAAGTTTATGGTTATTCAGATTTAATACATTCTCAAGTTAATCATAGTCCATGCATGATGAGCTTCTCAATTTAGAGACTTGAATCGATTCACAATATGTCTAAAGGCTTAATATCAAGAGCTTATTCCCATAGCACACTTAGACTCCTATGTGGGGGTAGAGCAAAGGCATACTGAATTGTCATCATACCTGATGGTAGACCCTTCCATCCCAACTTGTCATTAGTCTCATTGTATAAATGATCACATAAGAATAATAGCCAAAGATTTATCCTACAACCTACTAGGTGATCATAGAATAAGGAGATATTGAGATTTATGGCCCATAACTCTTCCTTAATCAATGATTGTCATGTTCACTCTCAAATTCTCGAGGACAACCAGAGAAATCCCCATCCTTTATATCATGTTCACACACACACACACACACACACACACACACACACACGTATAAAGCATTCCCACACATATTAATTGTGGCATTATAACTTAGCCATCTAAGACCCATGGTATAATATTTATGTTTACTTATAATGTGAGATGTTGCATGTGGAACTTCTATTAAGAGAGAGAGAGAGAGAGAGAGAGGTTTTTTGGTAAATAAAAATTTCAAATAGGAAAAGATCAAAAAAATAAAAAGGGGAGAGGAGAACCCAAATCTATCTATAACAACCATGTTGTATATGTGAAACCCACTCCATCCATCAGGTGATAACATACATATAAAAGATAAGCTTGGTAAAATACTCAAATGGTCCACACCAATGGGAACCAATGTAAAATTGCATGTAGAATTATGCGTTTTGGCCTGCCCATCATGCTTTTCTATAAATGTATATACCTGAGTTTTTTATTGGGTTTACCGTTGATTCAAGCTTTTGTGCTTTAAAAAAAATAAAAAAATAAAAAATAAAACCTGGATGAACAGGTTTGATGAAAGATACCTCCTTGTTTCCTATGGTGTAGCCCACATGAGTTGTGAATCTTGTTGATTTTTTGCCACAGGGTCTAACATCAAGGAGCTTACTTGAACAGTTGAGGATTTTCTTTTCTTTTTTCTTTTAAATTTTGATATATTTAAAAATTAATAAAGGAAAAGTTATTTTCTTTTCCTAAAATAGTTCTATATTTCCCTGCTCATGTGCATCCCAACCCATGTGACAATATGGCACATGTGTGCAAGATCTGAGTTTCCCATGAAAAGATCCACATTGTTTAGATCATCTAGCCCAAAAAATAGGAAGTTTCACTCCTAAGGTAGGCAACAATGTAAAAGCAGACCATTCTAGCCTTCCATTTGTTTTGTGCCCTGTGGTCCACCTAAGGAGTAAACCAGATGGTCTGGACAGTGTGGACAACATCATCATGTAAAGCTCAGATCTAACACACATAGTCCACATGTGGGCATTATGAACCTCAAAATATATTTGTCATTGTGGTAGTAAGGCCCTGATTATTTTCTGCTTCTTCTTCTACTTAGGGCTTGGATTATACATCTGGAGTCTGGCAGTTTGAAGGCACCGGCTTTGTTCCGAACGGCACGTCCGGCGTCTCGATCGTGCAGATCCATGGTGCAGCCACACGCGCTACGACTTTTATGCTGAGAGTCTACAATGGGGTCATGAAGTACTACAGATCCGAAGTGGTGGCCACAGATGTTTATGATAAATGGATGAGAATCAATCTAATCCATGACGTCGACGTAGGGAAGGTCACGATTTTCATCAATGGGAACCAGAGACTTGAGGTGAAAGATCATGGCCCAGGCATTCTTTATTTCAAGTGTGGTGTTTATGCTCAGGACAATGCAAGTTATTACATGGAGTCGAGGTGGAAAGATATTAAAATCTATAAGAAGTGTGTGTGAAAAATGAAGGGTTGTGATTTTAGTATTTATATAAGGGTTGAAAGAAGTTGTATCTGTTGTTTCTCCTTGTAAAAATGCACTCTGTTTGGGCTAATGAAATGCTAATATATATAATGCTGTAGGCAGAAGATGATTACATGCAACAATTGCATGTGAGCCTTTGCATACAACCATTTCTTTCTTAATAACATGTCTTATGTAGAATATTTGATTTGTGTACCAAATGCGGGACGCATGATGATGATTCCTTGGTATGAAAAGCGGGTCGATTAGGTTCAATTGGTGGGCAACATCGTGTCGTTGGTTGTTCAATGATTTTGACATTGTGTCCTGCTCTGTAAGTGAATTGGCCAAATTTTCACACTAGGTGAATATTACGGTGTGGCCCATCATTTACATGGATAAGATATTCCCCACATGTGGCATGTTGATGGGAATAGTTGGCCTTTGTATGTGATCACTTAGGGGTGTTTGATTTTCCAATTACAAGTTAAATAGTTGAAAATGAGAGTAATGATCACTTCCTATTGTAATTATGCAGTGACATTATCTATATTTAACTACTATAATCAAACATTTTGATGCTATCATTATTTATTTTACTTATAATCACATTAGAAAAGTTAGTTATATATATAAAAATATAATGATTATACTTTTCTTTACCGTATCCTGACCCTCAATTTTAAGCCATATTGGGTTAGGTTGGGTTGGGACTAGCATGGACAACTTTGGCTTAGGTTGGGTTCCAACCTCCTAGTTAAACCCCTAATCCACATCACCATTAGATATCTGGTGCACTCTTCATGGGCTACCATGAAAAATTCATTATAATAAGATGATCCGAATTGTCAAGCTAGTACCATGCAAAAAATGGATGTTGAAGATTGGTAGTAGAAGATAGGTCGAGTGATCGATGTTTAGAACCATCTGATTGCCGTGATTTTTTCTAGTAGTGGAAAACATTTTTTTTAAGGTTTTTTTTTAGTAACTCAAATCCTTACAAGAATCGCTCAGTTTTCTGTTTCACCAACTTAGTGGACTCACGGAGTTTTGTGTAACTCAGCTGAGTTCTGTAAAGTGGAGAGGTGTAGACAAGAAAAAAACACCCCAGGCCGACAAGTTGGAACTCAGTCAAGCCCATTCAACTCAATCAGCCCAAAACTAAGCCCAACTGTAGGCCCAATCTAAAGTGCATTTCAAACCCATACATAGGCCTATTAGAATTTAGGATCCCATAATGGAAGGCCGAGAGGAACAAAAGCAATACACCACTCTATGAGCTCACCTGCAAAAAATGAGGGATTTCATATGCTGGGCAGCACATTATGAGCCGCCTAACACGTGGCAATTCTCCATCTTCCGCAAGGGAGGTAGGTGGGATAGTGATGTCCACTAGACTCCTCGGCAAACACACTGGAAGGGAAAAAGATAAGCTTCCCTCATCCTTTATTGAAATTACGATATGTACAATTAATCCAACCACTTGGATCACGCCACATGGTGATATTAAATCTTGACCCATTGATCCTTTTTACCCTTAGACTTCCTAGTAATTACTACAAAATTGATCCAAAAAGCTATATAAATAACCCTCTCCTCTCCCATTCTAACCAACCATCAAATCTCATCCAAGCCTCTTCCATCCTTCTAGCCACCCCTAGTCCAGCTCATTTCTTGACTAAGGAGAAGTAAGAGTAGAAAGAGAGGAGTCTTGCCCTGGTTTAGCCTAGGCCAATGTAGCACTTATTGGCCCGAACAACCGAAAACAACAATCGAAGTCATTTGATTTGACCCTTACGATAAGACTGTTCATCCATCTGTCCAACTTCGATAAGCTTCATGTCTTCTTGCATTCGTCATCATGTAACATTCATTCCCTTCTTAACTCTCTTGCTTGTTTTTCCCATCAGCATCACGCATTGTATGCATTGCATTTGTGCACCCAATCGATTTGAGTATATGCTTTGCAGTTTGTTGAAATATCGGATCCTGTCCATCAAAAACTCGAATTGATTAATTATTCGACTGCTTTGTTAAGTGAGTCAGGATAGATTTATCTGACCCGAGCCATCGCTTATCACAAGTATCACATGATCACGAAGCATCCCATACACATTCATAGCATCGATGCACAAGAATTAATCTCAATCTCGTAGAGATCGTACACTTGTATGGGCGGAGAGGGCGCCTAACACATTCCCTCTTCATAAATATAGTTCTTTATCAAGATTTTTTTTTTACCATAGATCAATGAGTCATTTTAGGACAATGAATCCAATAATTCATTTTCTTAATATTTGTACAGAATCTAGTGTATATTGAAAATTTGAGTAATTGGCTAGTGGTATCTCCAGTCAAATACACTACCCCATGTCACAATCACACCAACGAAAGCTCTTAAAAAAGGCACCCGATCACAATCCGCCCATGATCTAGGGGTTGGATTGAAGTGAAAAGAAATTGGAACCAATCTAGCTTCCATCTAGACAAGAATGTAAGTACCCTTAAAACAAATGGAAATCGTCATGTGTTTTTTTTATAAAAGGCGGTCTAACACAACATATAGTGGGGGCCCTCCTAGTGAGTGAAACAGACCAATTTAAAAAAGGGCGATATTCATAATGGGGCCTATCGTTTTGTACTGATTTTCCAAACAAGTTGCATGTTGGTTTGAAAAGGTGGTGTATAAGCACAGTTTGCCGTACCGTTGCCTGTAGGAGATCATCTCTGAAGAAGAAAGAATCCTGCAAGCTCATGTACTCTCCCTGCAACTGCAATCCTCGACGTCGTTAGAGTAACTATAAATTGTGGAATGATGTGTATTTATCCAGACTGTTCAAACTGTGGGTCCCATTGTGATGGAGCATATGTCAAAAATCGAACCAATTAATCAATCAATACCATCCAATTAATGATCATCAAATGGACGATTAAAGGAAAATAGTGAGAGGTTCAAATTCGACAGGAAAAATCAGACGGTTAGTATTACATCCTAAATTCAATTTTTTTGTTATTCTCCGTACAAGTTGGGCCCACTATTAGATCTTCCCTTCCAGATAATTGATGGTTAGATGGTCATCCCCACTCATTTTCCCGGAACTAACATGGATGGGCCATTTTATAGACGTTGAATTCCTGATGCAGCTAATCAATGTCCAGAAACTGCCCATCGCCGTGATTTCTGAAGCATGGGCCATTGGGTCTAGTTCCCAGCAGATGGGTGTTTCTGATCATCCGATTGTCATTGCGTGTGGGCCCCACTGAGTGACTATGACAACGGGCGTGCTTCACAACGTACCAAACAAATTCACATCAACATACTTGTATTTCGTCTCGCATGCACAGCGCCATAAGAGCCCTCAACTCTACGTCGTTTACGGCACTTAAATATGGCAGGGATCAATCAGAACCGTTCATCTAGTTTCCCCTACTGAGGATGGAAAATGGTTCTACACATTCGTCGGATGATCCCACGGGTGTAGTCCACCTGATTATCAGATGGGACGGATCTTTCTACATAACCATCTAGAAAGCTTGGATGGCTCGATGAGTGGATACGATCTTGCACACGTGTGCTTCATTAAGGCAAGTTCACTTATTATTTGGAAATACACAGTATCTTGGAATCTTCAGTTTGTGCACGTGGGGCCCACTAATTGCCTTGCTGATCCATGATCCATACCGTGTATCTGCTGAAACCCAGGATGCAGAATGCTCCAAGAAATCCCCCGATGGAGGAAACCTAAGGGGGCGTTTGGGGTGTCGACTTCGGTGGGATTAGATGGACTTAAGAGGGATTGAACACAAAAATCCACTCTAGCCATGTTTGGATGGTTGGATGAGAGGAGACTGCACATCCCATTATAAATGATGAAGTGTTTGGAGGGATTCTCCAAATCCCTTCTTGAAATCTCTGCCGGACACAACCCATCCCTCAAATTCAAATCCCCTCTTGAAATTGAAAGAGGATTGGATGATAATACATTCAATCATGTCTCTATGGGGTCCATTGTGGTATAAGTTTTTATCCACACCATCCATCCATTTTCTCAAATTGTTTGAGGGCATGCGCCAAAAAATGAGTCAGGTCCAAAGCTCAAGTGGACCACACAAAAGGAAGCAGCAGTGATAATGACACAAACCGTTAAAACCTTTGTAGGGGCCACCGTGATTTTTTTTTTTTTTTACTGTCTAACCTATTCATAAGGTCATGTATACCTAGATGAAGTGAAAACATAAATACCAGCTTGACACGAAACTTCCACAGCTCCTAAGAAGTTTTTAATGGGGAGCGTTCAATTCCCACTTTACGGTCCACTTAAGCCTTGGTTTTGCCTCATCTTTTGGGTTCATACCCTAAAATGACCTGGAAACATGGATGGACGGTGTGGATAAAACCCTTGCATCACAGTGGGCCCCACAAAGCCCTGTTCGAATGGATGATCATTCAGGCAAGGTAGGATGCAATCCACCGGGCTTTTCAAATGCATCCCACTAACCATCCAAACATTACCTTGCATTAGTCCCATGGACAATTGAATTCACAGGTGCAATCCAAACATGGCTTGTTCACAACCAGTTTACACTAATACCACGACAAACCCTGACATACAGTAATGATGGTTTTTTCATGATTCCATCCCATCTAATGCCATGGAAGTCGATGCGCCAAATGCCCCCTAATCCTTCAATAAACAGACGGTTAGGAAGGAGACAACACAATGGTCCACAATCAATGAAAAAAAAAATCAATGATTGAACGTCACGATCTTCCATGATAGGTTATTGGAGATACCCTTTTCAGATCAACGGTCTGGATGATGGGGCAATATGGCCCACTTGTCCAGACTCAAGGCTTCAAAATAAAAGAAGAGCCTTCTTTAATTTCATTCTACCCTCAACAATATGAATACTTCATTGTAAAAGCTTTCCTTTCATTGTAAGTAGAGAAAGAAAATGAAGATGGGCCATCCTTCTTCCCTCTTATTAGCATTGACGGTTCTGATGGCTGTCTTACTAAGAAATGGCCATATATTATGTGGGGCCGATCCAACAGATGGATTTACTGAAGTAGCATTAAGGGATTGAAATTTCGAGCTACAAAAGCCATACAACAAGCCATTGGACCAGAGGTACAGCTACGTGGGTGGAGTCCGGAGGCTATGGGTCTATACCAACGACACGCCAGAGAACCCGAATGGCCCATTAAAATCTCTCTCTCTCTCTCTCACTCACTCACTCATGAATCATTTGTGGGGCGTACCATGATTTATTGATGGCATTCACTCTAACCATCAAATGCATCTTTGATGCGCGGACATTTTGGTGGACTCTAAGGATGCACCGTATTTCTACATTGGAGTGGAGTGACCCGTGAGGTGGGGCTTGTGAGATGTAGGATGGCCACGAGGTGAGACCCATTGTGGGACCATCGATGTGATTCAGGGGCGGTATGAATTGGGAGTTGCCCATGGGGAGGACTCGATTAGGTTTGTATGGAAAGGCCTGCATATAGGGATAAATTGATGCTTCCCCATTAGCTCATAAGCTTTTGGTGTAATCATGGGTTTGTTTGGGGCCGTGAAATGCAGGATGTAATTTTGGCTACACGTCCACACTTCGTGTGTGAGGTCGTGAGGTCTGAGTTTTCTGACAGGTTGGAAATAATGCTTGGGTCTTTTGCCTAAAAAGCAAGTAGTTTCACTATTTAGGTGGGCCGCAAATAAATTGATGGCTAAAATTTTGTTCTAGCATTAGTTTGTTTTGATATGTTATGACCTACCTGAGGTGTGAAAGGGCCGGATTTTTAGGCCACAAGATCTAAATAGTGTAGTTCACCAGATGGAAAGCTTAGATCGCACACACATGTCACATTTACCCGCACACGCCCAAGTGAAGATGTGAAGGGTTCCCACACACGTGGAATTATAAACCTATGGGCATTAATTAGAAAATAGTGTATTAGGCAAGTGCTTCGTGTTATATAAAAGTGTTCCCACACACTTGTGAAATTCTAAACCTATGGAATTCACGAGGTAGCTAGGACCCATTGTGTGGATCGTGTGATTCAGGGGTGAATCGAGAGTTGTTTATGGGGAGGACTCTTGTAGATTTGTCTGGGAGGGCATGCATATAAGGATAAATCGGTTCTTTCCCATCAGTTATGAAGCTTTTGGTATGTCGGTTGATTCATCCGCTATTTAAATGGTATTAAAACGGAAGCCCTTGGATTCAGTTTCTCCACCGATGTGAATGGATGATGTGGGGATATCCATAATGAACACGATGTGGGACCCATTGGGGGACTATGTGGAGTTCTAAGCCTATGGACATTAATTAGAAAATAGTGTATTAGGTTTTGATGATGGGTACCAAAGGTTTTGATATAGATTTGTGAACATGTCATGAGAAAAGGAAAAAGAAAAAGGAAAAAAAAAACAAAAACAAATCACATTAGTAAGCTCATCTAGTGAGCCATAGGCATGTTGATTAAAAACAAAAAGGAGAACTAGAACCGAAATATTGGGCAATTGCTTGTATTTCTTTGAGTGTAAAGTTCTGAATTTATACATGAGAGATGGCCTTAAATATGGAATAATACAATAAATACAAAATCTAATATAATTGATTTAATTGAATTATATGTTGGGGAGTCTTCAAACTATGTGCTGGACAGGGTGCTCAGACCGGTCGGGTGACCGGTCTGACTGAGCTAGCCCGGATGCAGTGAAGACTGGACAGATTCCTGTGGTGCCCAGACCGGTCGGCCGACCGGTCGTCAATGGGCTTCGACCGGTCGGGCGACCGGTCGGATGTGAAGCAGTGTTAGCTGAAATCTCCCTGGACTGTTTCTGTGCAAGGCCGACCGGTCGGCTGTGCGCGCGGATTCCTTGCGCAGTCTGCAGTACTGTGTAAGGTGTTTCTATTTTCGGATTTCTTCCTATTTAAGGTGCTGTAATCCGACTTAGAGAGGAATCCTAAGGTGTCCAAGGTTTCCTATTCGTACTAGGAAGATGGGAGAGGTGTGTGTGAGAGAGAATAAGGAGTTTTCTTTATGTTTCCTTGCTTTGTGGGCTGTCAATCTCTGTAATCTTTTGATATTCATAATGGATCGTTTTGTGCCGTAGTTTTTTACCCGTTTTGGGGTTTTTCCACGTAAAATTTGGAGTCTTTTATGGTGAGTGCTTGTGTGTGATTGATTGCATCTTGTTTCTCGTTTGATTTCGCATTACTTCATGTGTTCGGGTTCCGCTTCCGCTGTCGACTTTCCCAACAAGTGGTATCAGAGATAAAAGTTGGGAAGGAGGCAGAAAGAATCTGAGGCGAGACATCAATGGCGTCTTCTAGCATGAGATTCGTTGTGGAGGAAGATTCTGTGAAAGAAAAACATGGAAAGCGATCGGTATCTATGAAAGAAGTATAGTTGAAGAAAGTGGATCGGTATGCCAATATCTCAATCAGGTTTGTCGACTGTGATCGGGTTTGATCGGGAACACTTTTTATGGTGGAGCTGCAGGATCGGTAGCGGGATCCACAGTTGCTTGTGTGTGGCATGCGTAAGGGCCGCATGAGCGAGCGGGTGATGAAGGTGCAATGATGAAGTTGATGAGGCATGAGAAGTGGTGGAGCTATGATGACGACGAAGTAGAGCTGAAGATGGTGCGTGGCGAGGTGTTGCATGAAGATTTGAGTCGTGGTGGAGTTTGTTGGGCTTGGACGCCTCAAACCTTCAAGCATGAAGACCACCGGAGATGAAGACAGTAATATCTTGAGCCTTTTTTGGGCCATCCGACTGGTCGGCCGACCGGCCGGTGGGGGAGTCTGACCGGTCGGGCAGTTTCCTTTTTGGACTTGGTTTCTTGCGCGGTTTTGCGCAAGGAGTTTCTAATTCCGGTTTTCTTCTATTTAAGGAGATGTAATCCGAGATTAGGGTGGCCGCCAATGGGCCAAGGGATTGAGAGGATTCTAGGGTAAGAGAAAGAGCTAGGAGGAAGCTTGAAGTTCTCTGGGATGAGGGAAAGGGCTGTGTTTGTCCTTCTCATGTGAGAATTAGCTTCGGGTAGCTTGGGATTTCTCTTGTGAGCTGTGATCCATGGTTTTCTTCTGTAATCTCTTGAAACTTCTGATTCATAGTGGATTGGTGTCGCTTTGTGCCGTGGTTTTTTACCCTTGAGGGGTTTTTCCACGTAAAAATTGGAGTGTCTCCTTGTGCGTGATGATTTGCTTGTTGATTGCCATTGTGGTGTGTTCCTCGCCTGCTTTGATTGTTTCCGCTGCGGGGCTCCTAAACCCAACATTATACACTACTGAAATTTAGACAAAAAGGAATATATATATAAAATATCAAATATTTTCCTAATACATACAATGTTACAAGTTAATTGTTTATTTTATCAGGGTCTTCCTTCTTTTGTTCCAGTCTTCGCTTGTGTTATTACTTATGTGTTTCGACATGTGAGTAAAAGTGCTGTGCATTTATAAATGCATAAATATGGATTATGTGAGCTATAAATGAATGAAATTTCATCTTTTGACCATTCAACTATACTAAAGACAATGAAAAAACAGAGATAGAGGAATAAGATCATCAAACTCAGAAAGGATTACTCATCTGGAATATGGCAATTTGAGGGCTACGGCTACTTTCTGAGCGGCACCTCCGGCATTACCATCATGCAAATCTTTGAGCAGCCAAAGGCACAATAACACTGCACTTTAGGGTGTACTGTGGCATTTTGAAGTATTGTGGAGATAATGTGGTGGCCACATATGTTTATGATAGGTGGATGAGGATCAGCATAATTCACAATGTTGATATAGGGAAGTTAACGGTTTTCATCATCGATGGGGTTCAAAGGTTTGAGGTGAAGAATCATGGACCAGGCGATCTTTATTTCAAGTTCGGAGTTTACGCTGCACCCATAAATTCAATTCATTACATGGAATCACGATGAAGAGAGATTAAAATCTATAAGAAATAGGATTTGCAAATAAATGATTGTAATGATAGTATATAATGCATGGTTGAAATGCATGAGATGTAGTATCTATCATATGTTTATGCTGTACTTAGAAAATCCTATTTGAATGCATCATAAGTAATGTTAGCACATCATAAAGGTTTTTATTAAGTTTGTAAAATTAAGAGAAATTACAAATCTGTTGTATCCTTCCACCATATAAATGGCAAAAATATGTGGTGATTGAATTGTTGGGGTTTGATAATTGGAAGACCCCAACAATCCAAGCATGAGTGTAGACCGATTCCCATTCTTTGTGATATGGTCTAGTCCACATGATGGTCCACCCAAGTTATTTGTCATGATCACCATGTTAATGATGGCCATTGTAACATAATTAATAATTAGTTTTCGCAATTAATTATATGGAAAAGGACTTAATCTGCCTCACATCAGCTTTTTTGGGACCAACAAGATCTTCGTCACTATTAATTATATGGAGGACCTAATCCACCTCACACCAGCTTACAGAACCAAGAAGATCGTTAATCATCTTAGAGCAGATTAGGGTAATCTTCTTGGATATTTTCTTTTTTATCTAGATGTGTACATCTATTAAAATTTTTACCGATCTTTATATATTTTTATAAATCTTTCATAATTCTCTTATCTTATATATTTTTATTATTCTCAATTAAATAAATAAATTATAATTTCTACAATGTAGTCTTTTGTAATTTAACACATAATATGAAGGTGTTGATTTCTAAAGTTTTTTTTTAAAGTAGTTTTATCTAATTGTATTTAATTTGAAAGCCCGGTCTTATTCCACTGCGTTTTCCCTGTCGAAGCATGTGATTTCACTCACTTTTGGGTGCAGGCGGCATCAAAGCACGCCGGATTCTCCCATGCACGGCCATCATTAGATCCCCATCGTTCTTTACCTGGGCCCTCGGATTTTTAAATCTTCTGCTCTCTATCCATTGATGCCCTATCTCTACATGGGCCAGAAATGGGCCTGGCTAAATCTTCTGGACCATGGAACTCGGCCTGTCCTGAAAAGAAGCCCATGAGTAGGGCTGTCTATGGGCCGGCCCGACCCATAAGCTTTTAGGCCGGCCAGTAATTTGGGCTGGGCTTGGGCCTATGTATAAAATCCCAAACAATTTTCAGTCTAACTAAGGCTACCCTCATTGGGGTGTGCCCATATATCTTTAATACTGATTATAAAACAAATGCACACACACGAAATGCTCAAACTAAACTAGTTGTATGTTCAGCTAGGTGTGTGTGCCCACCATGGTGTTTGTATAACATCCAACCCGTCTAGCAAAATAGTCTCACCATGAAAATTGGATGCCCCAAAAATTAGGTCGATCCAACTATCAAGTGGTCTACACCATAGAAAATAATGAAAACCATCCAAAAACCTCAAGTGTCATATGAGTCCCATTTAATGGTTGGATCAACCTGATTTTTGAGGCATCTCATTTTTGGTGATATGAGATAAATAATTTAGTGATTTATTTTGAATTAGAATTGCATTTTTTCATTTAATTTGGATTGAAATAACTTAAAATTTTCATTCTATTTTCACATCATGTGTAGGTAGTCATGGTTAGGTTAGGCTGGTCATGGGCACATAAATTGTCAATGGGCTGCGTATGGGCAATGCTTTGGATTTTCTTATGAATGTGGGCCGGGCTTAAGTTAGGAACCCGCCCCCCATGAGAAAATCATGGGCCCAACCCGAATCTCGAAAAGGACTTTGTATTGAAGCTTGTCTGGCCCCATGAATGGACGGCTACGATCCAATCAGAGGTCTTGATTTTAAGGCATGGAGAGGTTGGTATCCACCTTGCTCAGGCCCAGGCCCATGGCCCAACCTTAAAAGGCTATGCTATTTCTATCTCAACCACATATTTCAAGTGGGCTTATCATAAGCCATGAGAAGGACAACCCAAAGGTCCATTTTCTTATTTTTGCATTGAGTTGTACGGTGAGAGATGATCACATCCAACTAGTTTGACGATAACTTACCATCCAATCACCCAATAACTTCTCACTTATCATGTGTCTGCCACATCCACTCCGTCCAATAGGTTGCTAGCCATAAGTATCAGCCTTGTGCAAAATTCAGCCCCAGCAGTGGGCCATACCATAGAGAATAATGTTTATCCGTTGTTAAATAACTAAATACGAGGCTAGTTCACTTGATGAGTGGATGGGGCTGGTTTTCAGCAAAGGTGATCCTCATGGTGGGGCATACCTATTGGACGGTGTGGATGTCTCATGCACGTGATTGGTTGGAATTTATCCATTTGGTGGACGCTAGCTTATCATCCAACTGGTTGGATGTGAGCATTTCTCATGTACGGATGTGTAGATACTCTGTATCTGTCCTGTATTCATGCTCCTTGCAAGTTGCGTGGACAAAAAATCATGTGGCCCTGTCAATTGAATTGTATGGATTTCTCCTTCGTCGTGGTGAACACATGTTGGAGCGTTTGCACACGTGGATCGTATGGTTGATGAATGTAGACCGTCCAACTTGTAGACCAAACCCAGGGTGGAAGAGATAGAAGAGCGAATAACATGGGCCTGTAGGCAAATCTACCCTTGAACCAAATTTTTTGACATGGGTGAGATCCAAACCGCTCATGAGGTGGGCCTTTTTATGAAGCATCTACATCTCAAGCATTATATTGGTTAGCCATTCCCTGCCGTTTTGATCAGAAGTCTCTTCTCCAATTAATCAAAGAAATGATCATTATTTTATATAATCATAATGGTGGGCCCTGTAAAAGTTTAAGGTGGACATCTGTCTCCCAACGGTTTCTTTTGATAGCCCACCTAAATCATGAGTCAGCCTGATTTTTTCAACCTAGATCAATCATGGGATTACACTCGTGATTTTTCCGACCCAAATCACGAGTCAGTCCTGATTTTTTCGACCTAGATCAACCATGGGATTACTCACCTAAATCACGTACACATTATGGTGGGCCCCATAAAAATTAAGGGCAGGTGTCCCCGGCAAAATACTAAAAAAAAGAAATTTATGGGAGGCCTACCCTTGATATTTTTACTGAGGCCCACTATGATGTGTATTTTAGATATACTCCTATAATTAGATATGTAATCCAACCTTAGGCCCAGAGCTTAAAAATAAGCTAACTGTTGATTCAGATAGGCCACACCAAAGGAAACACTTGGGAGATAGATGTAGAATCCACTCCAACTATCATATACCAAATTTTAGCCTGGGGGCTAAACAATCAAGAGCCCGTATATGATTCAGATAGGCCAAACCAAGGGAAATGAATGGGACTGATTTGCGCTTAAGGCCGGGTGAATCACCTGGTGGTCAGGATGGATTTCACATAAACATCATGGTGGGGCCCACAAGAGCCCAATAAATCTAAACGACAGATACAGAATGTAAATTCTATTCTAAGTAGGCAGTTTTTTTTTTTTTTTTTTTGTAAAATTCCTTATTTATTTTGTACTTTGACTGTCCATTTGCAAGCCAGTGATGGACCCAATCGTCTACAATACAAGCTCTGTGGGGTCCACCACGTTGTGTATGTTAAATCCACCCATATTCATCAGGTGTGAATAATTATTTGGACGGTTAGAAACATAGCTGTCATGTGAGCCATAGATGATCCATGTCGTCGCCCACCTGATGAAATATCATGGTCTTGTTCGTATGTGCCACATGATTGGGTTGGATAAAAGCCAAAGAATCCTGTGACAACGAGGACAAATAAACCAGTTGGGAAAAGCGGCTATCTCCTGCCCATAAAGGAGATAGAAAGGGATGGGTCTAAAAGGAAAAGAAAAGTGG
This sequence comes from Liriodendron chinense, assembly GCA_003013855.2. Classification (NCBI taxonomy): domain Eukaryota; kingdom Viridiplantae; phylum Streptophyta; class Magnoliopsida; order Magnoliales; family Magnoliaceae; genus Liriodendron; species Liriodendron chinense. Next base: position 1,272,750 of record PVNU02002456.1, read on the forward strand.
GCCATCCCTATTTTTAATGTCTCAGATACCGTCCAAATAAAGCAAAGGTAAGGTGTGTGGTCGTAAAATTACACTGAAATTCAATACAAGTTGTGGAAATGGAAATGCATACGTATCCCATCGACAACTAACGTTTAGGCGAAATTTGGAAGTGTGGGGCCCACATGGAATTGAAATCTGAGGGGTGGGGCCCACCATGAATTCCAATACCAGTATGATTGTGACCGGGCCCTTTGGATTTTCAATTGGTGAGGTATTATTTCATTTTATGTGGAGACCCAGTATATATTCTAGTACTACAGTAGTCTGTGGACCACCCAAGTGAATTTGTAGCCCGCTGGTTGATTGCAAGTTGGATTTTGTGCATTTGGGTCCCCATGGTATTGATGATCCAAGCCGTTGACATGGTAAGCAATGGATGGCGGGTGCATCAGATATCTCAAAATTTTGAAGATCCCAACTGTTGGTTTATGATGTTGGAGAGATGAGAGAAGCAAGAAGGAAGTATTTTGAGGAATTAGCCTACATACTCTTGTCTTCAACTCTTTATTCCTAGCCAAGTTTAGGTATAGATCGGTGCTCTGCAGGATCACCAAAAACTTGAACTTTTCCTGTGGAGCATAGGATACACGAATGCCCAGCTTGCTTATTATCTCTCAAATTTGAATTATTGTTAGCTTTTGTCAAGTTTGGTACCATTGATCTTTTGAGTGCATGAACACCAAAGTTAATAATTTTTAGGTTGCCTTTTCTTATAAAGTGACAATTGACTTCAATATGCTTGGTGTGCTCATTAAAGATAAATTGCCGGCAATATTAATAACGACTTAATTATTACCTGTATAAGAATAGGATGTTAATCCCAATTTTGTTTTTTTTGTTTTTTTTTTTTCTTTCTCCTGAAGAAGAGATAGAAGCCATATAAGCTCACAAATTGCGTTAGGCATCACCTTAACCTTAGCGCCTTCTTGGTAGTAGCAAAAGTTTAGCCCTGGCAACATGTTAAGGTCAATTTGGTGCATCTAGAATAAGAAAGGACAATTTGACACATATCTATCGCATTGTTAGAGTATATATATATATATTAGGAAGATAAGGCTAATAGTTTTGAATTAGGGTATTGGTATTTTTTTTTATGGTGTGTATTGTTGAGTTCTGAATTTTGTATATTTAGACCCCAATTCATCATACATTTACATTGATTGAGTCATTAAAAGACCCATCTTACATGTGTATTTGTGTTTGTAGGAAAGAGAGAAAGACCTCATCAATTGCATACTAAAATGACCACTTTAAAGCACTCAAAAAATTAGGTGAAGAAGAGCATAGAGGTAGAAGAAATTAAAGCTTAAAAATAATTATGAAGAAAAAGTGTGGAAAAATCATATTACAATGCCTGAATTGTCTAGAAAAAACTGAGTGCAGAGCTGCCGGGCCAGAAAAGTAAGATATAGAAACTTCAGAAAATGACCATGCTGTTGCACTGACGACCGGTCGGTGGCCTCAGTCGACCGCTCAATAGACAGGTCGAATTTAACAGAAATCTATACAGAACTTGTTGGACTAGTTTTTTAGTGGATCCAATCGGTTGATCGGCAGACGCCAAGAAATCAGATTTTTAGTTATGTTCGTTGCTTATTTGAGCTCCGATTGGCGATGCTCATTTTCGACTGGTCGACAAATAGGTCGAATTTTGATAGAAATCTGTAGCAGAACTCGCTGGACTGTTTTTTATTAGATCTGAGCAGTTGGCAGACGCCTAGAAATGAAATCATGAAGATATCTTTAAGTTCATAAGTAGTTGGAGGAGACTAAAGTTTAGGCTCTTAAGTAGTTGGAGCAACCATAGTTTAGGCTCGTGAGTAGTTGGAGAAATCAGAGCTTAGGCTCTTGAGTAGTTGGAGCAACCACAGTTTATGCTCTTAAGTAGTTGGAATGAAAGGATAGTTTAACCCCGTAACTCATTGGAGGAAGTAGGTCAGTTTAACCTCGTAACTTTATCAGAAGGAGCACAGTTTAAGCCCTTAACTAGTTGAAGCAACCACAGTTTAGGCTCGTAAGTAGTTGGAACAACCACAATTTAGGCTCATGAGTAGTTAGAGCAACCACTGTTTAGGCTCTTGAGTAATTGTAGCATTATATTGGTTTAGTTTAGACCTGTAACCTGGGGATTGTTGTAACAATCCAAAATTTTGTGTGCGAGTTTATCCGTACGTACGAAGGTAGGGTTACACTTGTTCAACTGTACAATTATAGAATCATTAATTTTAACTATCAATTTATAGCTTAGCCCGGATCTAAACCATAAGGAGTAATTTTCACCCATAAAGTAAGTCATCCGACTTGTTGATTCTTAGGGTAAACCACTATATATCTTAATAGTCACACTCAAGTATCAAAACCAACTGTAGAAACATCCTATTACCATTAGATGAAGACATTTGACCGTCCATTTTGAAGACATTTTGAACTTTATTAGAGGGACCTATAGTTTAAGCTCTTAACTAGTTGGAGCAACCACAGTTTAGGCTCGTGAGTAGTTGGAGCAACTACAATTTAGGCTCATGAGTAGTTAAAGCAACCACAGTTTAGGCTGTTGAGTAATTGGAGCATTGTATTGGTTTAGTTTAGACCCGTAACCTGGGGTATTGTAGAACTGTATTGGTTCATTTTAGACCTGCAACCTGGGGTATTGTAGAATTGTATTGGTTCAATTTAGACCCGTAACCTAGGGTATTATAGAATTATATTGATTCAGTTTAGACCCGTAACCTAGGGTATTGTATGTACAGAATCAGTAGGGCTTACCCCTAACACTGCGGCGCTTATGGGAACCTTTTGGAGTTGGTTTTTTTGCCACTGTATTCACTTGTTGCACATTTGAGCTTGCCCCCAGTCCTATTCAAGCTTGCCCCCTATGGGTTTACTTTGCGTTAAGCCTAGATTCGCTTGGCGGGGAAAGCCCGTTCCTTGCGCCCTATGGGCCCTTTAGGAGATAAGATCGATCTTCTTTGATAAGCTTACCCCCTACGGGTCTCCAACTACCTGTTTTTACTGCGTTACGTTAGCACTTTTTTATTATGGCATAATCATCAAACCATTAGATCGATAAATAGTTTTAAATGAAAGAAATGCAACCTTACCAGTCACAATGTAAATGAACAGAAAGTAAATGTATATTATTTTATGTATCTTTCCCTTTTGGATGAAGCATTCTTCTATCTTGTGCCCGGACGATACAATGATACTTGCAGTAATTAGGGTCACCAACTCGGTTGGCTTCTCTCGGGCTGCATGCTGTCTTGCAGCTTCAACTCTCCGTTTGTAACTAATTGGTCCATGATTGCGATCAGGTCTTCCATATCGAAGGTATACGAGCCATTAGTGTGTTGTCTTTCAGCTATCGTCAGAGTGTGGTTGGTCTTGAACATCCGCCTTCTATCTGATATTTCGATGACTTTGGTCTCTTTCTTTTGCTCTTGGTTTGGGCACTTCTGACCTATTTTCCCCTTGTCCTTATCAACGAAGTTGTTTGCGATGGGTCTGACCATGTTGCGATGCTGTCTCTCCGTTATGAGGTTGGTTCTGGTAGTCGTTTCTTCTACTATGTGCATTGTTCCGCTTCACTCGACAACTCTTTACATGACGCCGATGTCATCCTCCATCGGTCGATATATTTTTCAACAGTCTCCCTATGCCCTTGCTGAAGCTGCGCCAAATCCGTAAGCAATACTTCCCTTTATGTGGAGTAGAACTTGGTTAGGAAACTTTCTTACATTTGTTCCCATGCCTTCATTGATCCGAAAGGGAGGGACATGTACCATTGGAACGCTTCTCCTGTCAACGTAGATCCGAATAACCTTATGTAGTATTGGGGTATTGAACAAAGATTTCCCATCATCGTAATAAATTGAGTCATACGTTCCTTCGCCGATCCACAGCCACCAAACCTTGCGAAGTCTAGTCGCTTAAAAATACGTCGGAAATGAAATTTTGTCTACCTCAGGTGGGTACGGTACTCGGTAAATGTATTTTTCTCTCCTTTCAGGTAAATGTACTCATCACGACATCTCTTCGGCATCCGTCACTTGTGTCACAGCTACCTACGCTCTCCGCATTGGTGTCTTCTTCATGACTGCGACTGTGACGATGGCTGTTTCTGCAGGCTTCGTAGTCGTTGAACGCTGAACCTATCCACTCGAGAGAACTGCGCTGGGAAGAGACGGAAAATCCTCATAGGATAGCTTAAACTGTTGTGTCATGGCGGTCGTTCCCCGTCTCAATTTCACAAACTTCTTATCATGAACGGGGCACCATTACTTGCGGCTAACGCGACATTGTGTAGCTCTTGCGACTGTCTCCACTGTTATCTTCAACTCCTTTCGCCTTCAGCCCTGCACCAATCGTCAGTAAGTCATCGACGCTTGCGTAGGATGGTTGATGCGGTGGATGTCGACGACGAGACTGTCGATGAGAGAGGCGAGGCTAAATCCTCCTTGCGGTAAGAAATTGAACACCATCGCCATCTAATATGTTGTTCTTAGATTTAGTGCTTTCTTTTAACTGCTTTAATCATCAAACCATTAGATAAACAAACAGTTTAAAATAAAAGGAACACGACCTTACCAGTCACAATGCGAATACGCAGAAAGTAAACGTTAATTTTAGGTTTTGCCTTAAAGATGAAGGGAATAACGTTCCCGTTGAGAGTAAGGTCGTGTTCGTTTTGACACCAGAAATGGGACGTAGTGTGAAAGCCGTCGGAAGGACGATAAGGCAAATTTCTATCATAGGCTTGTTGTTGATCTGTGCACTTTTAGACCCATAGTTTAGTTGATCTATAAAGAAGATAATCCTAGAAACTCATGAGACGAACATTCACTATACACACTAGGTTGAATTTGTTTAAGTTCTTCTATTTATCAATCGATCAGCGGGAATTCTATATAAACACTTATTATGTTTTGAGAATTTAAAGTTTTAGCTTCTATTACCCAGTTTCTCTGATTTTTGCACTTGTATATCTTAGAATGTATAAAAGCATAGTTTTTTAAGGAGAGTTGGGTTTTAGAAATTTGCACTTGTTTCATGCATGTTTTGCTCGGAACTAGCAAAATGCTGGTTGGGGGGTGTATTGAGTCTCAAATGTATACATTTGCCGAACCATTACATCACATTATATTCATGGTTTTCATGTTTAAAGACTAATCTAATACATGTTTTTGTGATTGTAGGAATGAGAGGGAGATTTCATCAATTCATGCTTAAAAGAGTCACTTTGTATGCATTGAAGATCAAAGAACTAGGTGCCAAAGGATGGAAGAAAGAAGGAAGAAGTGCAACACTCTGCACTGAAGACCGATCGTCTGACCGGTCTGCCGAGACACAGGACCAATCGTCCGACCGGTCTGCAATTCAACAGAGACTCCCATTCACTGGTCCAAGACAGACCGGTCGCACATAGCTCAGACCGATCGTCGGACTGGTCGAGCACTCAACAAAAGGGGGGTGGAAATTCTAAAACTCACTGGACTATTTTTTATGTTTTACGACCGGTTGTCCGACCGGTCGGCTGCGTAACAAAGCTTGTCCTACAAGCTCCGATTTTCTCTGCGCAACTCCGTGATTTCTTGCGTAATCTGGAATCTTTCACACTATTCTATAAAAGGGTACCTAGGGCTTCATCTAAAGGCATCCTAGAAGAGATTGGAAGTCATGAGAAGTGAAGGAGAGCAATGTTGAGCATCCACAACTCCGTCGACTCCGGTTTTTCTAGTTTTTATGTCTTTTTCATTGAGTTCTAGTTGTAGTATGACAATGCTCGGCTAGAATCTCCCAGCTAGGGTTGAGAAGTTAAGCTTGTAGCCAATTTCATGTTTAATTCAGTTTGATTCAAGTACTTTCACTTTAAGTTTGGATTTTGAATGTTCTAGTTTGAATAAAGTTGATATTTTTAGAAGTTTTATGAGAGTTCGTGTGCTTTGAACATGGATTTCTTGCAATTCTCTGAGATTATCATATTTGGCTTAATTAGATTCGAATTATGGTAACCCTTGAGCATGCCATAGTCCATAGGCATGGCTGTCACTTCGAAGGCTATGATTTTGAATGCTATGTGATTGAATATGACTAAAACTTGGAAGTTCAACTTAAGTGGGATTGAATGTGTTTCAATGCTTTATCTTCCAACTAGATGAGAGATAGAACTTCGACTCTAGTTGTATTTTATTCTTGGATTGATTGGATTAACATGGGATTGCTATAAGTGGATCCTTGAAAGCCTTAGTTCTTTTAAATTATTGAATTTCCTAAGTTACTGTTTTAAGTTAGTTTTCTTAATTGAATCTCTAAATTGTTTCAATTCAAGTTGCTGGAATAGTTTAGAATTGGTTTTCTAATTCCCTGTGGATCGACCTCGATCTTATCGAGAATTATTACTACATTGCAGCCTTGCACTTGAGGCAAGCGAACAAGTTTTTGGTGCTGTTGTCGGGGATTTTAGATAAACGGTTCTAGATTGTTTTAGTGGCTGTAGAAGTAGAAGTAGATAGTTTTTTTCTGATTTCCCAGGACTAACAAGTTGTTTTGTTTTGTAGGAATTCTTCTATAGTTCAACCAAATCGGGTAATATCATTCTAACTTAGTACCTTTTACAAATTTTTAGATTTTTGTTAATTTCTGTTTTAGGACTTAGGATTAGTTTAGTTCTTAGTTGTGTGGTTTATGTCTCGTTGGGAACGTGATCACACCAATCGTCTCCAATCCGAAGGTGGTCTAGTTGGATCATTATCAGTCTATAGACGAGTTCGAAAATACCAAGAGCTTTGTGATAGTTTGGGGAGTATAGATCAAACACTTTTAAGGAATCCTCCCTCCCTACTCCAACTACAAATGCAAATCAAGAGAGAGTAAGAGAGAATGAGGTACACAATGTTCCTTTAATGAGATCTTTAAAGGACTACCTACAACCGGCCCGTACAATTATAACCTCGTGTGTGGTCTTACCACCAACCGGGGGAAACATTGATATAAAGCCAGGTGTAATTCAACTTTTGCCAAAGTTTCATGGGCTAGACTCTGAAAGCCCATATTTACACTTCAAGGAATTTGAAGAAGTGGTGGCTATTTTGCAATATGCGAATGTTTCGGAAGATGCCATTAAACTTAAACTTTTTCCCTTTTCATTGAAAGAAAGAGCCGAGAGTTGGCTCCACTCTCTTAGACCACACTCGATTGGGTCATAGAACAAGATGACCTAGGAATTCTTGAAAAAGTTCTTTCCGGCTTATAAAACAAACACCCTTCGAAGAGCCATAATGAACTTTTCGATTAAAGAGAATGAGTCATTCTTCCAATGTTGGGAAATGTTTAAGGACCTCCTACTTGCTTGCCCACATCACGGCTATGAAAGCTGGTGAATTCTAAACTTCTTCAATGATGGATTAAGTTCCAACATGCGCCAATTCGTAGAAATGATGTGCAATGGCGAGTTTATGAGCAAAAATCTAGATGAAGCTTGGAGTTACTTGGACATGTTGGCTGAGAATGCCCAATCATGAGATACCTCGGACAAATCTAGTAATCTCAAGCCTCCTCAACAAAAGGAGAAATGAGGCATCTATATTCTTAAAGAAGAAGATAATGTGAATGCAAAGATAGCTAGCCTCACAAGGAAGGTCGAGGCCATGGAACTTAGCAAGAGTGAAACTTCTAAGTCCACGAAAGCCATGAAAAACATATGTGGAATTTGTGCCACTAATATACACGCTATACAAGATTGTCCTACAATTTCTGCGTTTCAAGAGGTGTTACAAGATCATGCAAATGCCACATATGGTTATCAACAGCCTTTTAATGGACCGGTGGGTAACACGTATAACCCTAATTGGAAGAACCACCCAAATTTTAGTTAGAAGAATAATCCCACGAAAAATTCTACCAACTCTCAAGGAGGGCCACCCCTGCAAAATATGGCCTCACCTCAATTCTCAATGGAAGATACTCTAAAGGCGTTTATGCAAGGGTAAACGCAAATAAATCAAACGAACCAACAAATGTTCCAAGAGCTTAAAATCTCGGTTGATGAGATTAAGGGACGCTCGAATGCTTGGGAAGGGACTTTTCCAGCCCAACCTCAGCCCAATCCAAAGCAAGTACATGAAGTAAGCATCCCTAATCTCCCTAACCAACATGTGTAGCAAGCCAAATCCATCACCACTCTTAGAAGTGGTAAGCAAATTGACAAATCTATTCTGATGAAGGCCGACAAGCCTAATGATCCGGTAAATTCTGAGAATAAGGATGGATCTAACTCAGCCCCATAAGAAACGGAACACGTTTACAAGCTTGTAGCACCATTCCCTTCGAGATTGGTTGCTCCAAAATCTCTCCCAAACTCTTATAATATTTTGAAAATTTTCAGACAAGTCAAGATAAACATTCCATTGCTTGATGCCATTAAACAAATCTTCTCTTATGCCAAGTTTCTAAAGGATTTATGCACAACCAAATGCAAATATAATGTGCAACAAAAGGCCTTTTTGAATGAGCAAGTGAGTGCCATTCTCACTCAAAAGACCCCCCCCCCCCCCCAAAAAAAAAAAAAAAAAAATCAAGGATCCCGGTAGCCCCACAATTTCATGCATCATTGGTGACTACCGGATTGAACGTGCATTACTAGACTTGGGGGCAAGCGTAAATTTAATCCCATACTCGGCATATGAGCAACTAGTCCTTGGTGAATTAAAACCCACCAAAACTACATTGCAACTTACTGATAGATCCATCCATGTACCGAGAGGGATAGTTGAGGATGTATTGGTCCAATTCGATAAATTCTACTACCCAGTAGATTTTATCGTTTTGGACACACAATCGGTTATGGATACTAGCACTCAAATACTGGTGATTCTAAGCTGCCCATTCCTGGCTACATCAAACGCAATTATCAATTGTCGAAATCGGGTAATGCAATTGTCCTTTGGAAACATGACATTGGAGGTGAATGTATTCCATTTGGGCAAAAGGCATAGGGATGATGATGATGAGCTCTTCGAGGTAAACATGTTCGAATCTTTCGAAGAAGAAGAACTCCTCCAACTTGAACCACTAGAGAGCTTGGAGACATGCTTGGCACATTTTGAGGATTTCAAAGACCCAATTATTAGTGAAATTGTGCAAGCATTAAATATTGAGAAACCAATAGTTGGTACTAGCCGGTGAAGGCCCCATTTTGAAAGATTGCCACCTACCACATTAAGGCCTCTACCGTCTAACATCAAACCACCGAAGCTTGACCTTAAACCATTGCCATCCAAGTTGAAATATGTATATTTAGGTCAAGAAGAAACGTTTCCGGTAGTCATCGCCTCTCACCTAGGAAAAGACCAAGAGCTCAAGTTGATCAAGCTACTCAAAGAACATAGGGGAGCATAGGATGGACAATAGCACCTCAAAGGGATAGACGCTTCGGTATGTACTCACCGTATACACCTCAAAGAGAACACGAAAATGACCAGACAACCTCAAAGAAGGTTAAATCCAAATATGATGGAGGTTGTCAAAGCCAAGGTGTTAAAGCTACTAGATATGGGTATCATCTACCCCATCTCGGATAGCTAATGGGTGAGCCCTACCCAAGTTGTCCCTAAGAAGTCTGGTATTACCATCGTAGAAAACTCCAACAATGAGCTTATACCGACTAGAGTGACCACCAGTTGATGTATGTGCATTGATTATCGGAAGCTAAACACGGTCACTAGGAATGACTACTTCCCTTTCCCATTAATGGATCAAATTTTGGAGAGGTTAGCGGGTCACTCCTATTATTGCTTCCTAGATGGCTATTCCGGTTACAACCAAATTGAGATAGCCCCAGAAGACCAAGAGAAGACCACCTTTACATATCCGTTTGGCACCTTCGCATACCGAAGAATGCCATTCGGGCTATGTAATGCACCCGCCATATTCCAACGATGCATGTTGAGTATTTTCTTAGACATGGTAGGTGAATTTCTTGAGGTATTCATGGATAATTTTTCTATTTTTGGTTATACGTTTGAAGAGTGCCTCAATCACTTGAAGTTGGTCTTGACAAGGTGTGAGGAGAAGAACCTTATCTTAAACTGGGAGAAGTGTCATTTTATGGTACAAAGAGGAATAGTCCTTGGACATATTATCTCGTCCAATGGAATAGAGGTAGACCGGGCTAAAATTGATATTATTTTTAACCTACCACCACCAAAGAGCATACGCAATGTGCAGTCCTTCTTTGGACACGTCGGTTTTTATAGAAGGTTCATTAAGGATTTCAGTCATATTTCTAGGCCTTTATGTAACCTTCTCCAAAAGGAGAACCAATTCGAGTGGAGTGCCGATTGTCAATTAGCTTTTTCAAAGCTAAAAGACATGTTGATAACCGCTCTTATTATTGAAATTGCGGTTTCACCGCTTGTAGAGATACTCGGAGATATGTCTAAGGACCTAGAGGGGGTGATATGGACCTTTTTCAAATTCTTTTCGCCTACTTATGCAATTCAATAAAATAAGCTTTGTAAGCAAGAACACCTCGGCTTCCAAGCCTTGGTGGGTCCAATCAAAAGACTAGCAAGAGTAAAGCAATAAGCAATCCTAGTCAAGCATGCATGGTACATAAAGGAATCAAGTAATCAAGCTCCTAACCTATGCATCTTGTGTAGACTTATGAGAGTGGATCAATGAGCTCAAGTCTACACAAGTAGTGAAGGTACATCTTGTGTGAGGATGCCTAAAAAGTGCCTAGCATGCATTCCTATCAATCATTCATAATTAAGCAATTAAACTAACAATGCAAAGATAGAATGTGCTCAAGAACAATCACAAACACAAGGATGTATAGTGGTTCGACTACGTGTCTACTCCACTCCCGGTTCAAGTACTCAACCCCTTTGAGCACACCGGCATTCACTATCGGAGGTTTTAAATGAGGTTCACCTCTCAACCTTTACACGGAGGTTTTATCGGTTCACCGCTCAACCGTATCCGGAGTTTTAGACATAGGCTAACTCTCAACCTTATCGCACGTTTACTCCCATGTCGGAGGCTCCCCCTTGGAGACTTAGTTTAGGCCCGGCTGACGGGCCAAGGAACGACTAACGTCCCTAGGTCGAGTTCGAAAAACAAACTCTAAAATGGACTCTCAAATTAGACAACCTACTTGTCGGATGAGCCCCTTGTTTAGCGCCGGATTGGGTTGCTTGATCTCCGTTCTCCCGTGCTTCAATCAGCTTCCCTTTGCTCCCTCGATCGTGCCGCCGTTGCGTCGCCAATGCCTCAGCCACATTCGATCAAACACCTTGCATGCGATGCCTTGAAATGCCCAAGGTGCTAGGAGGATGGGTTTGAGAACTCTACAACTTAGTGGGAATGGGTTTCCTAGAGTCTCTTACCTACAACGATCTCATCTTCGAGTTTAGGACAAGGATTTGCCAATCAAGGAGCTTCCTAACTCTAGAGATCAAGAGGGGATGAAGGTCATCTTCTTCATGAGCTTGGAATGCTCTAATCTTGTGTTAAAGCACAAGGAAGATGCCTTGCATAGGTCAAGGATTAAGCCTCAACAGAACTCCTTCAATGGTGGCTTTTCTTCCTCAAAAATTCCTCTGGGAATGCCCAAAACTGGAGCTCTTTATGTAGGAAAGAGAGCCCCAACGGTCAGCAAACGGGCATAAAACGGCTACAAGCCGACCTGTCCCGACCGGTCGGACCCCCCTGCTGGAGAACATCAAGGTGCAAGGCCAAACACATGGGCTGACCGGTCATGACCGGTCGGACCCCCTCACTGGACCGCCTTAACACTACAGGCCGACCGGTCATGACCGGTCGGCACACCTTGCTGGAATGGCCAGATGATCCAGGCCGACCGGTCATGACCGGTCGGCCATGCCTGCTGAAATGCCTTGGATGTGAAGGCCGACCGGTCATGACCGGTCGGCCAGGCTTGCTGGACCTTCAGGCTTTGTGAAGGCCGACTGGTCATGACCGGTCGGCTGGCCATTTGAAACGTGCAGCAGGGCTGCTGGCCGACCGGTCATGACCGGTCGGACCAGCTTGGATCCTCTCACTATATGCTGAAAACTCTTTCTTCAGCTAGTGGATTTAGGCCAAGGTTTGGTTGATCAAATGGGACACCTAGGGCCTATCTATGATGACTAAATGTACTTCAATATGGTCAAGGTCATCAAGGATACAAAGGGGATGGGTTTTGGTCAAGGTTAAGGCACCAAGGCATCACTTTTACCTGAATCTTCTTCCTTGATGCAGCAGGTCCGTCTTGAGTCTTCGGTCTTCGTCTTCATTGGGCTCCACCGACACTAGACTCACTGATGTAAGTGATTGACAAACAAGGTGCACTAGTATGCCACGGAAAAGTGCACTAACAATCTCCCCCTTTGTCAATTACTTACAAAAACTTAACCTACCAAAACAAATTACATGTTCAAGATATTACATAGATAAGACACAAAATACAGGACTCTTGACATGCCTAAACTAAGCTGCTCCGCTTCAGTTTGCTCCCCCATAACCTGTCAATCCCTGCATCACAAAACATAGCAAACTAGTTTTGGTGGGATTCGAACTTTCTCCCCCTTTTTGTTAGCAATTGACAAACTATTCTCTCCCCCTTAATGATATGCCAATAAGGTTAAGGTAAGAGAAGATGGTGTGTCGCAGTTATAACTATAAGCACAAGCCAAAATGGAGAGTATAGGGTGCATGAATCATAAATACATGGAGCAAGTTAAGAAACATGATTAACAGGAAGATATAACTATCTAAGCATAGGTTAATCATGCAACATTGGTCAAGGATATACATTTGCAATGAAAGCACAAAGGGCTTATAGCCCAATCAACCAACCTCCCCTAGTGGTATATCAAGACCAATACTAAGCAAAGATTAGCATACATGAAGCATAAAACTCAAGATGATTAGCTAATCTAAGCAGGATGACAATCTAGCAAGCAAATGTATTAATTAAAAGCAAGGCTAAATCATCAAAATTTGGGCGAATGAGGCTGGAGTCCTCTGATTTGCCCATACTCTTAGAAATGAGGCTGAAATCCTCAGATTTTCAATAAGAGCATAACTAGCTACCCTCTCTTACCATGATGAGATTAAAAAGCCAAAGGGTAGCAAAGTTCCACAACACCCTCATAGAATGTAGCATGAGGTGAGGGGTTGGGAACACCTTCTACTAGAAGGGATAGCGGTTGGGATCCCCTCTTAGATAGTCTGGTAAAGGGGTCGTGATGGAGGCCGAGAGAGCAAGATCTTTATGTTGGCTCTCATCATCAGATTCAGACTCCTCCGTATCATCCCAAGTAGCAGCCATTGCCTTTTTTCCTTTCGGTTTAGGCCCTTCCGAATATTCCGGGGCAATATGGCCGCGACGACCGCAACCGTAACAGCGGACGGATGAAGATATGGATGATTTTCCTTTATGTTTATCACCCTTCTTATCCTTTTTGTCACGGCTATTCCCTCTATCAAATTTGAGGAATCTCTTGAATTTTTTGTTCAATTTCTCTTCCTCATCATCCTCATCATCGCTATCTTCCTCCGACTCACTTTTGATTTTCTTGTGTTTGTGAGAGGACTTAAAGGCGATGTTTTTCCTTCTAGAGGAGGTTTTAAAGCCTAACTCAAAGGTTTGTAGGGAACCTATGAGTTCTTCAACTTTCATTGTATTAAGATCCCTACACTCTTCAATGGTGGTGACTTTAGAAGAGCACCGTTCCGGAAGGGATCTCAGAATTTTCCTACAAAGCCTATGTTCCGGAACCGGATTCCCTGAGCCCCACATATCATTTGTGATTTTGTTCAGTTTGGTATAAAATTCAGTAAACGTTTCATCCTCCTCCATAGTAATATTTTCAAAGAGAGTGGAGAGGCGCTGGAGTTTAGAATTTTTAACAACATTTGTTCCTTCATGGGTAACTTCAAGAATATCCCATGCTTGTTTACTGGTAGTGCAGTTTTGAATCCGACCAAATTCTTCTCTAGATACTTAACAAAAAATGGCATTCAGGCCTTTGGCATTATTAATACGTTGAGCTTTTTCATGCGCAGTCCACAATGCCTTGTCTTTTGGCCTGAGAACATCCGGCTCACCTTCCTTAGAAATAGTGACCATTGGGGGTTCATATCCAAAATCAACCATGTCCCTCACATCCGAATCAATGGATTCCAAGAAGATGCGCATTCGGGCTTTCCAGTATGGATAATTTGACCTATCAAAGAAAGGAGGCTTAGTGACGGATGAAGAGTCCTCTCTAGACATATTTTCAAGTTTCTCTAAGGATCTCACTCCGGGTTTTTAAACCTGAGCGGAGGAACCCGCTCTGATACCAATTGAAATTGCGGTTTCACCGCTTGTAGAGATACTCGGAGATATGTCTAAGGACCTAGAGGGGGTGATATGGACCTTTTTCAAATTCTTTTCGCCTACTTATGCAATTCAATAAAATAAGCTTTGTAAGCAAGAACACCTCGGCTTCCAAGCCTTGGTGGGTCCAATCAAAAGACTAGCAAGAGTAAAGCAATAAGCAATCCTAGTCAAGCATGCATGGTACATAAAGGAATCAAGTAATCAAGCTCCTAACCTATGCATCTTGTGTAGACTTATGAGAGTGGATCAATGAGCTCAAGTCTACACAAGTAGTGAAGGTACATCTTGTGTGAGGATGCCTAAAAAGTGCCTAGCATGCATTCCTATCAATCATTCATAATTAAGCAATTAAACTAACAATGCAAAGATAGAATGTGCTCAAGAACAATCACAAACACAAGGATGTATAGTGGTTCGACTACGTGTCTACTCCACTCCCGGTTCAAGTACTCAACCCCTTTGAGCACACCGGCATTCACTATCGGAGGTTTTAAATGAGGTTCACCTCTCAACCTTTACACGGAGGTTTTATCGGTTCACCTCTCAACCGTATCCGGAGTTTTAGACATAGGCTAACTCTCAACCTTATCGCACGTTTACTCCCGTGTCGGAGGCTCCCCCTTGGAGACTTAGTTTAGGCCCGGCTGACGGGCCAAGGAACGACTAACGTCCCTAGGTCGAGTTCGAAAAACAAACTCTAAAATGGACTCTCAAATTAGACAACCTACTTGTCGGATGAGCCCCTTGTTTAGCGCCGGATTGGGTTGCTTGATCTCCGCTCTCCCGTGCTTCAATCAGCTTCCCTTTGCTCCCTCGATCGTGCCGCCGTTGCGTCGCCAATGCCTCAGCCACATTCGATCAAACACCTTGCATGCGATGCCTTGAAATGCCCAAGGTGCTAGGAGGATGGGTTTGAGAACTCTACAACTTAGTGGGAATGGGTTTCCTAGAGTCTCTTACCTACAACGATCTCATCTTCGAGTTTAGGACAAGGATTTGCCAATCAAGGAGCTTCCTAACTCTAGAGATCAAGAGGGGATGAAGGTCATCTTCTTCATGAGCTTGGAATGCTCTAATCTTGTGTTAAAGCACAAGGAAGATGCCTTGCATAGGTCAAGGATTAAGCCTCAACAGAACTCCTTCAATGGTGGCTTTTCTTCCTAAAAAATTCCTCTGGGAATGCCCAAAACCGGAGCTCTTTATGTAGGAAAGAGAGCCCCAACGGTCAGCAAACGGGCATAAAACGGCTACAAGCCGACCTGTCCCGACCGGTCGGACCCCCCTGCTGGAGAACATCAAGGTGCAAGGCCAAACACATGGGCTGACCGGTCATGACCGGTCGGACCCCCTCACTGGACCGCCTTAACACTACAGGCCGACCGGTCATGACCGGTCGGCACACCTTGCTGGAATGGCCAGATGATCCAGGCCGACCGGTCATGACCGGTCGGCCATGCCTGCTGAAATGCCTTGGATGTGAAGGCCGACCGGTCATGACCGGTCGGCCAGGCTTGCTGGACCTTCAGGCTTTGTGAAGGCCGACTGGTCATGACCGGTCGGCTGGCCATTTGAAACGTGCAGCAGGGCTGCTGGCCGACCGGTCATGATCGGTCGGACCAGCTTGGATCCTGACCGGTCGGCTGGCCATTTGAAACGTGCAGCAGGGCTGCTGGCCGACCGGTCATGATCGGTCGGACCAGCTGAAAACTCTTTCTTCAGCTAGTGGATTTAGGCCAAGGTTTGGTTGATCAAATGGGACACCTAGGGCCTATCTATGATGACTAAATGTACTTCAATATGGTCAAGGTCATCAAGGATACAAAGGGGATGGGTTTTGGTCAAGGTTAAGGCACCAAGGCATCACTTTTACCTGAATCTTCTTCCTTGATGCAGCAGGTCCGTCTTGAGTCTTCGGTCTTCGTCTTCATTGGGCTCCACCGACACTAGACTCACTGATGTAAGTGATTGACAAACAAGGTGCACTAGTATGCCACGGAAAAGTGCACTAACAATCTCCCCCTTTGTCAATTACTTACAAAAACTTAACCTACCAAAACAAATTACATGTTCAAGATATTACATAGATAAGACACAAAATACAGGACTCTTGACATGCCTAAACTAAGCTGCTCCGCTTCAGTTTGCTCCCCCATAACCTGTCAATCCCTGCATCACAAAACATAGCAAACTAGTTTTGGTGGGATTCGAACTTTCTCCCCCTTTTTGTTAGCAATTGACAAACTATTCTCTCCCCCTTAATGATATGCCAATAAGGTTAAGGTAAGAGAAGATGGTGTGTCGCAGTTATAACTATAAGCACAAGCCAAAATGGAGAGTATAGGGTGCATGAATCATAAATACATGGAGCAAGTTAAGAAACATGATTAACAGGAAGATATAACTATCTAAGCATAGGTTAATCATGCAACATTGGTCAAGGATATACATTTGCAATGAAAGCACAAAGGGCTTATAGCCCAATCAACCAACCTCCCCTAGTGGTATATCAAGACCAATACTAAGCAAAGATTAGCATACATGAAGCATAAAACTCAAGATGATTAGCTAATCTAAGCAGGATGACAATCTAGCAAGCAAATGTATTAATTAAAAGCAAGGCTAAATCATCAAAATTTGGGCGAATGAGGCTGGAGTCCTCTGATTTGCCCATACTCTTAGAAATGAGGCTGAAATCCTCAGATTTTCAATAAGAGCATAACTAGCTACCCTCTCTTACCATGATGAGATTAAAAAGCCAAAGGGTAGCAAAGTTCCACAACACCCTCATAGAATGTAGCATGAGGTGAGGGGTTGGGAACACCTTCTACTAGAAGGGATAGCGGTTGGGATCCCCTCTTAGATAGTCTGGTAAAGGGGTCGTGATGGAGGCCGAGAGAGCAAGATCTTTATGTTGGCTCTCATCATCAGATTCGGACTCCTCCGTATCATCCCAAGTAGCAGCCATTGCCTTTTTTCCTTTCGGTTTAGGCCCTTCCGGACATTCCGGGGCAATATGGCCGCGACGACCGCAACCGTAACAGCGGACGGATGAAGATATGGATGATTTTTCTTTATGTTTATCACCCTTCTTGTCCTTTTTGTCACGGCTATTCCCTCTATCAAATTTGAGGAATCTCTTGAATTTTTTGTTCAATTTCTCTTCCTCATCATCGCTATCTTCCTCTGACTCACTTTTGATTTTCTTGTGTTTGTGAGAGGACTTAAAGGCGATGTTTTTCCTTCTAGAGGGGGCTTTAAAGCCTAACTCAAAGGTTTGTAGGGAACCTATGAGTTCTTCAACTTTCATTGTATTAAGATCCCTACACTCTTCAATGGTGGTGACTTTAGAAGAGCACCGTTCCGGAAGGGATCTCAGAATTTTCCTACAAAGCCTATGTTCCGGAACCGGATTCCCTGAGCCCCACATATCATTTGTGATTTTGTTCAGTTTGGTATAAAATTCAGTAAACGTTTCATCCTCCTCCATAGTAATATTTTCAAAGAGAGTGGAGAGGCGCTGGAGTTTAGAATTTTTAACAACATTTGTTCCTTCATGGGTAACTTCAAGAATATCCCATGCTTGTTTACTGGTAGTGCAGTTTTGAATCCGACCAAATTCTTCTCTAGATACTTAACAAAAAATGGCATTCAGGCCTTTGGCATTATTAATACGTTGAGCTTTTTCATGGGCAGTCCACAATGCCTTGTCTTTTGGCCTGAGAACATCCGGCTCACCTTCCTTAGAAATAGTGACCATTGGGGGTTCATATCCAAAATCAACCATGTCCCTCACATCCGAATCAATGGATTCCAAGAAGATGCGCATTCGGGCTTTCCAGTATGGATAATTTGACCTATCAAAGAAAGGAGGCTTAGTGACGGATGAAGAGTCCTCTCTAGACATATTTTCAAGTTTCTCTAAGGATCTCACTCCGGGTTTTTAAACCTGAGCGGAGGAACCCGCTCTGATACCAATTGAAATTGCGGTTTCACCGCTTGTAGAGATACTCGGAGATATGTCTAAGGACCTAGAGGGGGTGATATGGACCTTTTTCAAATTCTTTTCGCCTACTTATGCAATTCAATAAAATAAGCTTTGTAAGCAAGAACACCTCGGCTTCCAAGCCTTGGTGGGTCCAATCAAAAGACTAGCAAGAGTAAAGCAATAAGCAATCCTAGTCAAGCATGCATGGTACATAAAGGAATCAAGTAATCAAGCTCCTAACCTATGCATCTTGTGTAGACTTATGAGAGTGGATCAATGAGCTCAAGTCTACACAAGTAGTGAAGGTACATCTTGTGTGAGGATGCCTAAAAAGTGCCTAGCATGCATTCCTATCAATCATTCATAATTAAGCAATTAAACTAACAATGCAAAGATAGAATGTGCTCAAGAACAATCACAAACACAAGGATGTATAGTGGTTCGACTACGTGTCTACTCCACTCCCGGTTCAAGTACTCAACCCCTTTGAGCACACCGGCATTCACTATCGGAGGTTTTAAATGAGGTTCACCTCTCAACCTTTACACGGAGGTTTTATCGGTTCACCTCTCAACCGTATCCGGAGTTTTAGACATAGGCTAACTCTCAACCTTATCGCACGTTTACTCCCGTGTCGGAGGCTCCCCCTTGGAGACTTAGTTTAGGCCCGGCTGACGGGCCAAGGAACGACTAACGTCCCTAGGTCGAGTTCGAAAAACAAACTCTAAAATGGACTCTCAAATTAGACAACCTACTTGTCGGATGAGCCCCTTGTTTAGCGCCGGATTGGGTTGCTTGATCTCCGCTCTCCCGTGCTTCAATCAGCTTCCCTTTGCTCCCTCGATCGTGCCGCCGTTGCGTCGCCAATGCCTCAGCCACATTCGATCAAACACCTTGCATGCGATGCCTTGAAATGCCCAAGGTGCTAGGAGGATGGGTTTGAGAACTCTACAACTTAGTGGGAATGGGTTTCCTAGAGTCTCTTACCTACAACGATCTCATCTTCGAGTTTAGGACAAGGATTTGCCAACCAAGGAGCTTCCTAACTCTAGAGATCAAGAGGGGATGAAGGTCATCTTCTTCATGAGCTTGGAATGCTCTAATCTTGTGTTAAAGCACAAGGAAGATGCCTTGCATAGGTCAAGGATTAAGCCTCAACAGAACTCCTTCAATGGTGGCTTTTCTTCCTAAAAAATTCCTCTGGGAATGCCCAAAACCGGAGCTCTTTATGTAGGAAAGAGAGCCCCAACGGTCAGCAAACGGGCATAAAACGGCTACAAGCCGACCTGTCCCGACCGGTCGGACCCCCCTGCTGGAGAACATCAAGGTGCAAGGCCAAACACATGGGCTGACCGGTCATGACCGGTCGGACCCCCTCACTGGACCGCCTTAACACTACAGGCCGACCGGTCATGACCGGTCGGCACACCTTGCTGGAATGGCCAGATGATCCAGGCCGACCGGTCATGACCGGTCGGCCATGCCTGCTGAAATGCCTTGGATGTGAAGGCCGACCGGTCATGACCGGTCGACCAGGCTTGCTGGACCTTCAGGCTTTGTGAAGGCCGACTGGTCATGACCGGTCGGCTGGCCATTTGAAACGTGCAGCAGGGCTGCTGGCCGACCGGTCATGACCGGTCGGACCAGCTTGGATCCTCTCACTATATGCTGAAAACTCTTTCTTCAACTAGTGGATTTAGGCCAAGGTTTGGTTGATCAAATGGGACACCTAGGGCCTATCTATGATGACTAAATGTACTTCAATATGGTCAAGGTCATCAAGGATACAAAGGGGATGGGTCTTGGTCAAGGTTAAGGCACCAAGGCATCACTTTTACCTGAATCTTCTTCCTTGATGCAGCAGGTCCGTCTTGAGTCTTCGGTCTTCGTCTTCATTGGGCTCCACCGACACTAGACTCACTGATGTAAGTGATTGACAAACAAGGTGCACTAGTATGCCACGGAAAAGTGCACTAACAATCTCCCCCTTTGTCAATTACTTACAAAAACTTAACCTACCAAAACAAATTACATGTTCAAGATATTACATAGATAAGACACAAAATACAGGACTCTTGACATGCCTAAACTAAGCTGCTCCGCTTCAGTTTGCTCCCCCATAACCTGTCAATCCCTGCATCACAAAACATAGCAAACTAGTTTTGGTGGGATTTGAACTTTCTCCCCCTTTTTGTTAGCAATTGACAAACTATTCTCTCCCCCTTAATGATATGCCAATAAGGTTAAGGTAAGAGAAGATGGTGTGTCGCAGTTATAACTATAAGCACAAGCTAAAATGGAGAGTATAGGGTGCATGAATCATAAATACATGGAGCAAGTTAAGAAACATGATTAACAGGAAGATATAACTATCTAAGCATAGGTTAATCATGCAACATTGGTCAAGGATATACATTTACAATGAAAGCACAAAGGGCTTATAGCCCAATCAACCAACCTCCCCTAGTGGTATATCAAGACCAATACTAAGCAAAGATTAGCATACATGAAGCATAAAACTCAAGATGATTAGCTAATCTAAGCAGGATGACAATCTAGCAAGCAAATGTATTAATTAAAAGCAAGGCTAAATCATCAAAATTTGGGCGAATGAGGCTGGAGTCCTCTGATTTGCCCATACTCTTAGAAATGAGGCTGAAATCCTCAGATTTTCAATAAGAGCATAACTAGCTACCCTCTCTTACCATGATGAGATTAAAAAGCCAAAGGGTAGCAAAGTTCCACAACACCCTCATAGAATGTAGCATGAGGTGAGGGGTTGGGAACACCTTCTACTAGAAGGGATAGCGGTTGGGATCCCCTCTTAGATAGTCTGGTAAAGGGGTCGTGATGGAGGCCGAGAGAGCAAGATCTTTATGTTGGCTCTCATCATCAGATTCGGACTCCTCCGTATCATCCCAAGTAGCAGCCATTGCCTTTTTTCCTTTCGGTTTAGGCCCTTCCGGACATTCCGGGGCAATATGGCCGCGACGACCGCAACCGTAACAGCGGACGGATGAAGATATGGATGATTTTTCTTTATGTTTATCACCCTTCTTGTCCTTTTTGTCACGGCTATTCCCTCTATCAAATTTGAGGAATCTCTTGAATTTTTTGTTCAATTTCTCTTCCTCATCATCGCTATCTTCCTCTGACTCACTTTTGATTTTCTTGTGTTTGTGAGAGGACTTAAAGGCGATGTTTTTCCTTCTAGAGGGGGCTTTAAAGCCTAACTCAAAGGTTTGTAGGGAACCTATGAGTTCTTCAACTTTCATTGTATTAAGATCCCTACACTCTTCAATGGTGGTGACTTTAGAAGAGCACCGTTCCGGAAGGGATCTCAGAATTTTCCTACAAAGCCTATGTTCCGGAACCGGATCCCCTGAGCCCCACATATCATTTGTGATTTTGTTCAGTTTGGTATAAAATTTAGTAAACGTTTCATCCTCCTCCATAGTAATATTTTCAAAGAGAGTGGAGAGGCGCTGGAGTTTAGAATTTTTAACAACATTTGTTCCTTCATGGGTAACTTCAAGAATATCCCATGCTTGTTTACTGGTAGTGCAGTTTTGAATCCGACCAAATTCTTCTCTAGATACTTAACAAAAAATGGCATTCAGGCCTTTGGCATTATTAATACGTTGAGCTTTTTCATGAGCAGTCCACAATGCCTTGTCTTTTGGCCTGAGAACATCCGGCTCACCTTCCTTAGAAATAGTGACCATTGGGGGTTCATATCCAAAATCAACCATGTCCCTCACATCCGAATCAATGGATTCCAAGAAGATGCGCATTCGGGCTTTCCAGTATGGATAATTTGACCTATCAAAGAAAGGAGGCTTAGTGACGGATGAAGAGTCCTCTCTAGACATATTTTCAAGTTTCTCTAAGGATCTCACTCCGGGTTCTTTGTGAAGGCTGACCGGTCATGACCGGTCGGCTGGCCATTTGAAACGTGCAGCAGGGCTGCTGGCCGACCGGTCATGACCGGTCGGACCAGCTTGGATCCTCTCACTATATGCTGAAAACTCTTTCTCCAGCTAGTGGATTTAGGCCAAGGTTTGGTTGATCAAATGGGACACCTAGGGCCTATCTATGATGACTAAATGTACTTCAATATGGTCAAGGTCATCAAGGATACAAAGGGGATGGGTTTTGGTCAAGGTTAAGGCACCAAGGCATCACTTTTACCTGAATCTTCTTCCTTGATGCAGCATGTCCGTCTTGAGTCTTCGGTCTTCATCTTCATTGGGCTCCACCGACACTAGACTCACTAACGTAAGTGATTGACAAATAAGGTGCACTAGTATGCCACGGAAAAGTGCACTAACAATTATGTAACCACCGGATTGGTCCATTCCTTATGAGTTGATGTGCGATGCAAGTGATTATGCTATTGGGACGGTGTTAGGGCAAAGGAAGAACAAAAAGCCCCACGTTATCTACTATACAAGTAGGACCCTGAACCCCACCCAAGTTAATTACTCGACTACGGAGAAGGAGCTCCTAGCTATTGTTTTTGCCTTGGACAAGTTCCGGGCATACTTGTTATAGTTTACACGGATCATGTGACGTTGAAATACCTTCTTTCTAAGAAGGATACTAAGCCCCGTTTGCTTAGATGGATCCTACTCCTTCAAGAATTTGACTTAGAAATCAAGGACAAAAAAGAGTAGAGAACGTGGTGGCGGATCATCTATCCTGCCTAGTTTTACCAAGTTCCATTGACAAGTCACCTATTGAGGACTCATTCCCTGATGAGCAACTCTTTGTTGCTACATATCCACCGTGGTACGCTGATATTGCGAATTATCTTTCCATAGGTGCGATGTCGACTCATTAGACTGCGCAGGATAAACAAAATTTTTTAAGGAAAGTGGACAGATTTTTCTGAGATGAACCTTTACTTTTTAAATATTGCCCATTTCAAATTATTAAGAGATGTGTCCCTGATGATGAACATAATTCTATCATCTCCTTTTGCCATGATCAAGCATGTGGGAGTCATTTTTCTGCCAAGAAAATCACTGCAAAAATTCTTCAGTGTGGTTTTTATTGACCTACTATATTTAAGGACACCCACGAGTTTTGCAAAGCATGCAAGCGCTATCAAAAGCTAGGAAGATTGTCCCGTTGGAACATGATGCCTCTTATCCTAATTCAATATCTTGAAGTCTTTGACTATTGGGGCATCGATTTCATGGGACCATTCCCCTCATCTTTTGGGCATGTCTATATATTGCTCGCTGTAGACTATGTGTCCAAGTGGATAGAGGTTAGTCCATGTAGAACCAACGATCATCGTACGGTTCTAAAGTTCCTTAAAGAAAACATACTTTTCATATTTGGAATGCCTCGAGCCATCATTAGTGATGATGGTTCTCACTTTTTCAATAGGCCTTTCGAAGCCTTAATGAAGAAATATGGTATTAAACATAAAGTGAGTACCCCATACCACCCACAGACAAGTGGGCAAGCTGAAATTTTTAATAAAAAATCAAACAAATTTTGAAAAAGACGGTGAGGCCAGATCGTAAAGATTGGTCGCTTAGATTAATCGATGTTCTTTGTACTCACCGTACTGCTTACAAGACCCTCATTGGAATGTCTCCCTATAGACTTGTCTATGGGAAGGCTTGTCACTTGCCTGTGGAACTTGAACACAAAACCTATTGGGCAATTCGGACATTGAATTTTGACATCGACAAGGCTAGCCCGCTTCGCAAACTCCAACCGAATGAGCTTGACAAGATCCGGAACAATGCTTACAAGAACTTGATGATTTACAAGAGTAGGATGAAGGCTTTTCATGACAAGTACATCTTCAGAAAATTTTTCCATGAAGGTCAGAAAGTGCTATTGTACAATTCTCGACTTCATCTCTTTCCGAAAAAATTACAATCTCGATGGACCGGCCCACATATTGTTAAAGAAGTTTTTCCCCAGTGGGGCTGTTGAGGTAGAGAATGCGGTGAATGGTAACTGTTTTAAAGTGAACAGGATAATGCCTTAAACCATTCGTTGAGAAATTTGATTCAGAGGACATGTTCATCACTCTGGATGATCCTGTGTATCAGGACGATTGATCTCCTAATCTGACGAAGGTATAACATAAGATTAGGTTTAGTTGTTTTTCTATTTTAGTTTTACTTGCTTTAGTAGATTTTGATACCGGGGTTATACACTTTCATGATTAACTCTCTCAGGTACTATTGTTCTCACTCTCTTGTATTTTACCATTGCTCTCATGTTCATGCTCATTACATATCTTTTTACATTGAGGACAATGCAAGATTTGGTTGAGAGGTGAGATGCGATTCCTCATCTAGCAGTTTGTGGACATTTCAAGCATTATTTGTTGAAATTTTTTTGAATTTTCTGAAAATTCAAAACTCTTTTAGAAATTTTGTTTCTATGCATTTGGGATGATACGAGTCTAAGAAAAGGAGATACGAAGTGAATGATGTTGCAAGTCTTAACTACTTTTAATATAATGGTTTTATATGTGAATTCCCTATTTATATGATTGATAGAAAATTTGAACACTTTTACACCTAGTTCACATTACACAATTCTCATGGTTTGAAAGGATTATATAGATTTGTAGATTAGCTAGACTTATATTTGAGGTGTTGAGAAACCAAGCTGGGGTACTTTGTCCATCCTTGTCCATGGAAAAATAACGAAAGATATGGATTTCTAAAAATCCTATCTAACAAAAAAAGGAAAGGAATGATGAAAATATGGGAATGATTGAGAATATGGTGAAAAATTCTGAAAAGGGCTACCTATTACCAACCGGGGGATGGTCTAACCTGTAACCAAAGCCAGAAATGGGACGTAGTGTGAAAGCCGTCGGAAGGACGGTAAGGCAAATTTCTGTCATAGGCTTGTTGTTGATCTATGCGCTTTTAGACCCATAGTTTAGTTGATCTATAAAGAAGATAATCCTAGAAACTCATGAGAGGAACATTCACTATACACACTAGGTTGAATTTGTTCAAGTTCTTCTATTTATCAATCGATCAGTAGGAATTCTATATGAACACTTATTATGTTTTGAGAATTTAAGGTTTTAGCTTCTATTACCCAGTTTCTCTGATTTTTGCACTTGTATATCTTGGAATGTATAAAAGCATAGTTTTTTAAGGAGAGTTGGGTTTTGAAAATTTGAACTTATTTCATGCATGTTTTTCTCGGGACTAGCAAAATGCTGGTTGGGGGTGTATTGAGTCTCAAATTTATACATTTGCCGAACCATTACATCACATTATATTCATGATTTTCATGTTTAAAGACTAATCTAATATATGTTTTTGTGATTGTAGGAATGAGAGGGAGATTTCACCAATTCATGGTTAAAAGAGTCACTTTGTATGCATTGAAGATCAAAGAACTAAGTGCCAAATGATGGAAGAAAGAAGCAAGAGAGATATGGAAGAAAGAAGGAATAAGTGCAATACTCTACACTGAAGACCGGTCATCCGATTGGTTTGCCGAAGCACAGGATCGGTTGTCCGACCGGTCTGCAATTCAACAGAGACCCCCATTCACTGGTCCAAGACAGACCGGTCGTACATAGCTCAAACTGGTCGTCAGACCGGTTGAGCACTCAACAGAAGGGGGGTGGAAATTTCAAAACTCACTGGACTATTTTTTATGTTTTACATGATCGATCGGCTGCGTAACAGAGCTTATCCTACAAGCTCCGATTTTCTCTACGCAACTCCGTGATTTCTTGCGTAATCTAGAATCTTCTGCACTATTATATAAAAGAGTGCCTAGGGCTTCGTCTAAAGGCATCCTAGAAGAGATTGGAGGTCGTGGGAAGTGAAGGAGAGCACCGTGGACCGTCCACAACTCCATTGATTCCAGTTTTTCTAGTTTTTATGTCTTTTTTATTAAGTTCTAGTTGTAGTATGACAATGCTCGGCTAGAATCTCTCAGCTAGGGTTGAGAGGTGAAGCTTGTAGCCAATTTCATGTTTAATTCAGTTTGATTCAAGTACTTTCACTTTAAGTTTGGATTTTGAATGTTTAAGTTCGAATAAAGTTGATATTTTTAGAAGTTTTATGAGAGTTCGTGTGCATCGGACATGGATTCCTTGCAATTCTCTGAGATTATCATATTTGGCTTGATTAGATTTGAATTATGGTAACCCTTGAGCATGTCCATAGTCCATAGGCATGGCTGTTACTACCAAAGGCTATGATTTTGAATGCTATGTGATTGAATATGACTAGAACTTGGAAGTTCAACTTAAGTGGGATTGAATGTGTTTCAATGCTTTATCTTCAAACTAGATGAGAGATAGAACTTCGAATCTAGTTATGTTTTATGCTTGAATCGATTAGATTGACATGGGATTACTACAAGTGGATCCTTAAAAGCCTTAGTTCTTTTAAATTACTGAATTTCCTAAGTTACCGTTTTGAGTTAGTTTTTTTAATTGAATCTCTAAATTGTTTCAATTCAAGTTGCTGTAATAGTTTAGAATTGGTTTTCTAATTCCCTGTGGATCGACCTCGGTCTTACCGAGAATTATTACTACATCACAGCTTTGCACTTGAGGCAAGCGAACATCGGGGGAGAGGTTTGACCGCGCCATCTTTAAAAAAGGCTAGAATGCCTATGTCCCATGTCATTTCAGGTTCGAGCTGAGAGATCGCTAAGTAATAGTCGAGTGGTAACATTGGGCCTGCTCCTGTTGTAGAGACGGGAACCACGGGAAGACCAGACTATGACCGTGAACTTAAACGGCTCAGCCAACGGAGGCCGACTCTAATGAGTAATATATTGACCAATCTCGAATGGTGGTGTCTTTGGTATTCAGGGATAATTTATGTAGTTTATTTTATTTATTGTAAAATTTCCAGCAGACTAAGCTTTTGTCATTCTATAGGTTTTCGGGGATTACAGGACTGTAATTACAATTGTACAACTAAAGCATCTGTATTGCAATCAGGTTAATGTAGTGTTGTTGTTTAAAGCCCTAGAGTTAACAATGTGGCTAGAGCTGTGCACAAACTAAGCTAGCTCAAACCAAAAGCTTGGCTTTGATTGGTTTGAAAAAGCTCGGCTCTGATTGGTTTGAAAAAGCTCTGCTTGGATTGGTTCGAATGGAAGTTCAAACCAAACCAAGCCTCAAACTAATGGATTGGTTCGAATGGAGTCAAGCTCGTTTGAAAAAACAAACTAAGCTCAAACTAAGGCAGTATCGGCTCGGCTCGGCTCGAAGCTCGATTTGATTCAGCTCGGTTTGATTCGGCTTGATTCGACCCGTAGATTATAAGCACACTGTTTCCCGTGGTGTGATCCACTTGAGCTTTGGATATGATTCCAGTTTGGGATCATGTCCAAAAATGATATGTAAAATAGATGGATAACGTGGATGATACATATACATGATGGCATGGATAATACATAATACATATACATGTACGCACACTGTTTTCATGCACTTGTAAAATTATGCTCGTGTACTTTTGTTTGGAAAATGCTCTTACATGTCTATTTTGAAGCTGTATGCCTTTGGAGGATGTTAAACATCATAGAGTAAGAAATGTTTGTATTTTTTTCTAACTTTTTAAATTTTTTTTTATTTAAATAAACAAGCAAAAAAAGAGCCTGCCACCTGTTTGAACTTGGCTCGGCCCGATTTGAAATTTTCAACCAAACTGATCCCGGCTCGAATCGGATTTTTCTGGAGCAAACCAAACTCAGGCCGCATGGATCGGCTCGAAACCCAAACCAAGTCGATCCACAAATTGAGGTGGCACAAAAACAAGCCAAACCAAACTAGGGCTAACTCGGCTCGACCCAGATCGTTGCCCACCTCTAAACGTAGCAGAGTAATGTGCGTATGTATAAATGCTAGAGCAATATTAGTATAGATAACATGTTAGCCTAGGATGTGTGAGTATGGTGTACGTATGTTGGGTGTGTGTAAGCATGGTGTAAGTATGTTGGCTGTGTGCGTATTGCATGTATGCATGTATCGTGTAAGTGAAGGATGTGTGTACCTGATATGTCTGTAGTGTGTGTATGTGATGTGTGTGTGTGCGTGTAGGGTGTTTATGTGTAGTATGTTGTGTGTTTTATAGTGTATACAGCGGAGGTACTTGTAGCGGAAAGTACTGTAGCGGATGATACTATAAAGGAAGTACTGTAGCGCATGTACTATAGCGAAAGCGATGTAGCGCATGATACTTGTAACGGAGATACTATAGTGGAAGTACTATAGCGGAGGTATTGTAGCGAAAGTGATGTAGCGCGAGTAATGTAGCGGAGATACTGCAGCAGGAGTACTGTAGCAGAGATGCTGTAGTGCATGTAATATAGCAAAAGTGATGTAGTGCAAGTACTGTAGTGGATGGTACTGTAGCGCATGCTACTGTAGCTCACATACTGTAGCAAAGGTACTGTAGCGTATGTACTATAGCGAAAGTGATGTAACGCAAGTACTGTAGTAAAAGTACTGTATGGTACTGTAGCGGAGGTACTCAAACGGCTCACCAGAACCCGTGCTAGAACCACAGGGCAGGGCAGGGCGTTAGAATCTCCCAACCTTAGGGCAGAGCCGCCCTCGGCTCTGATACCAATTTGTAATAAGCCCACCGACACTGTATGGATATTGTCTGCTCTAGCATGTGCCGCACGGATTTGTTCTTAGGATGAACCCCAAAATGCATCCATACAGGGAAGGTGAGAGCCACACTTATAACCAGGACTTCGGGTGCTCATCCATCCGATGTGGGACTAAAGCACCTAGCTAGACTGGAGCGCTATTTTAGAACTGGCGTCCAGGTCAAACGGCTCACTAGAAGCCACGCTGGGACCATAGGGTAGAACAGGGCGTTAGACACACAAAGTGAAATAAAACTGGCATAACTATCTTTTTTTATATAAATGATAAAATGCTATAGTTAAATAAGTGTATCCATAATCGACTTAAATAGATGTGATATATGAATCATTGACAATGGATCACATGTATATCACTTTTTATGAGATTTCTAAATACCTTTATATGAAGCGGATTAAACTAAAACTCCTACTCATGTGCTTTCCTTGAAACCCACATGTTATCAAAACCAATGAATGGATGTCGGTTATCTTGATCACGCCAAAGCCCATAGCCAATCTAAGGAGATTCCTTCCCCAAATCTCAACCACCCGTTCCCAGTGGCCTTATCACCAGCCATGAAAAGGGACACTCCAAAACCAACGTTATCTTATATTATATCATCACCTTCTTCAAAGGTGTCGGGCGTGTACATGTTCTTTTTTTTGTCATCTTACACTACTTGCATGTACACGCAAGGTTGTGATCCTACATTTGGCACGACAAAATCCAGAAGTGGGCCCCCCAACAATCCTACGGTCGCAACGAACCCATGTTGGATAATCGAACACATGAATTGTACGTCGGTGAATCTAGGCCATCAACTCATGGACCCCACCTTAGATGGACCTGTGAGTTGTATTATTAAAGGAGTATACTTGTTCCTGATACAAATTACGTACATTGATGAGATCTAAACCGTTCATTAGATGGATCCTTTAATGCAGCATCACATGTCGAAAATTACACCGAATGGGCAATTTTTGCCATTTGATTGGTGAAATCCTGTCCTTTGAATGTGGACCTTTACTTTTTTTTCTTGTCTTTTCTTATGTACTTTCATTGTCTCATTATTAGACATAGCCAATCCATTGGGTGGCCCACCTGTCGAAAGATCATGGTCCTGTTCAAATGTGAACATGTATGGGTTGGATGAAAGCCACAGAATTAAAGACAAGAAATCAGTTGGAAAAGTTCATTTTATCCTTCTGACAGAGAGAAGATAAAGATGGGCCACAAAGACGTGAAAAGAAGTGGGCCACACTCTTCTTTATGTCTCATATGTTTCAGATATCTTCCAAAATAAAGATAAGATATGGTATGGTTGGAAATTACAGGAATTTTAAATACAAATTGTGGAAATGAAAATGGAAACGTGTTCCATGGATACTTGATGCGTATGGAACTAAAATCAAGGGGTGGGACCCACACTCAATACCTGTAAGATTCTTATTGGGGCTGTCAACGGGTCTGATCCGGACTCGGACTCGGTAAGTGACCCATCCAGTGTCGAGTTCGGTGCTGGTCGTTACAGAAAAAGCTCTGTGGGTCCCACCATGATGTATGTGTTTTATCCACGCCGTCCATTTATTTTTTGAGTTCATTTAAGGGAATGGGACAAAAAATGAGGTAGATCGAAGTCATAAGTGGACCACACTACAGGAAGCAGTGGGAATAGTGACATTCACCGTTGAAACCTTCCTAGGCGGCACAACAATATTTATTTTCTGTCCAAACTGTTCATAAAGTCACATAAACTTGGATAAAGGGACAAAACAAAAATCATCTTGATCCAACACTTTTATGGCCCACTTGAAAACTTTTCAACGGTAGGCATTCAATCCCAACTTTTTCCTGTGGCGTGGTCCACTCGAACTTTGGATCGACCTCATTCTTTGGTATGATTCCTAAAATGAGCTGAAAAATGGATGGACGGAGTGGATAAAATATATACATCATGGTGGGGCCCACAGAGGTTAGAAAGTACCATGCTCAGTACTGGAGGGGTCACTACCGAATCCGAGTCCGTCTGATCCTGTCCGTACTTGGGCTGACGGAGTTCAGAGAACTTGACACATAAGAGATGGGTTGGGGTGCCCATCGGTCCTTTGCATCTTCGTCTGGAGTTAGGCTCGGGTCGGGTCCAAAAATGGGTAATGCATGCATGTGCTACTTTGATATCCATTGTACATATGCTACTTTTGAATGCATGGTTTTAAGACTCGGACGAGTTTAATACGACTCGACCGAATTGACTCGGACTCGACAGGACCCAGTCATGAGAAGCCAGTTCGGATGAAGATGCACAAGTCCAAGCCCAGCCCAGAAATTTTTTGGGCCAAATATCCTAGGCCCAAAGCCATCCCACAGGCCAAGCTAATATCTGGGAATGGGCCGCCTGGGCCATGGGCCATTGCCTCCCCCATCCACTGATGGTCTGAAAATTCTAACCATCCACATCTCATGGCTCTAAAAACAGATGGTTACAGCAAAAATGGCCTAAAATCAGTAATGGGATGGGTGTCTGTCCACGTCATTAATTGAACGACCCATGTTCCATTTATAAAACCTTGGACAAAAATGCCAATTAACCTGCCCACAAAGGTGGGCCCATTTTTCTTTCAAGACTCGCGTGTTAGTCCTGCATCATTTAAAAAATGATGGTGAAATCACACTAACCATGTAATCTTAACCATTCAATCAATGGCTATTGAATGGAAGGTCAAAGGTAAAATTACAAGTGGTCCAAATTTGAAGGAAAGATTAAAAATAAAAAATCAGATCGTCCATCTGCAGTTGGGTCCAGTCCATCATTTCAACAGTGTGTGTCAGAGTCACCACCATTCCACAAAAAAAAAAAAAAAAGAACTAAACATTTTTCTCTCTTTGTTTTCATTTCTTTCTTTCAAAAGTCAATCTCATCCGCTTACATCAACCATTTAATTCTTTCACAGTTGATGGATTGCTTCCTACAAAGGTGGGCCCCACTAATCCAAAACCACCCATTTCTTTTTTACAAATATACTCACTCCCTATTGTCAAATCACAATCCATCAACCAACCAACCTCCCCACGAAAAAAAAAAAAAAACGGAAATTTGATATCTACACCCTACCCTTCTATTCTTTGACAGACCCATTCTCCATTTTGGCAATTGAAGTAGTAATCAACTCAGACTCGGTCTACTCGACTCACCATCATCCTCTCACCGAGTTCATTTCAATTGCCAAAATAAAAAATAAGTAAATATGCAAAATCCAAAAAATAAAAAGGAGGGTGTATGCAAACATCTTTACACCTGCAAACTACCAACAGCATTTTCTTCACAACGGCTATGAATTTCTCCATTCTTTTGGAGAAGTGTACCATCTCCTTCAGCATCGAAGCTGGCATGAACACTGTATAGAACATAAACAAGGATGGCAAGACCCGAAAAGAACCCGAATCGGGTATACGACGGCCCGTCGAGGGAGCCCAACAAGAAGACATTGAGGAAGATCGAGATCGACGGTATCCATGGCATTAGTGGTACGCCCCAGTGTTCGGGCTTCCTAGCTTGTGGTACGTAGAAATGGAAGGTTTGGAGGACTGCGACAGCGGCGACGGTGCAGCCGCCGAGCGTGAACGCCTTTGCGTGGCCCGGCGCGGTGAACCGCCATAGGAGAGTGAAGATGAGGGAGGTGAGGGAGAAGAAGAAGAGGAATGCTAAGGTGGGCCATGGGTTAGTGGTCCCCACCGAGACGTAGCGGCGGTAGATGACTGCATTGGCCACCATGTAGAAGACGAAGAGCGTCCCGATTGAGACGAGGTTGAGGAGGACGTTGAGATCAGTGAAGAGGGCAATCGCGGCCGTGAAAAAACCTGCATTGTGTGCTAAATCAGAAGAAAATCTTGATGGGCAGCTTGGATGTCATGAAGACACCATGTGGGGGTCCATTTTCAATAGTGAAAATGCTTTCAACGTAGCATTTCACATGCTAATGGGCTATATGCAGCAACAGTCAGTGCATGCAATGCATCATCCTTGTGGTCCAATTGGTTAGAATAGGTGTTGATCAGGACCGTTGAATGGATGTCCAGTAGCCTGAAATGCTATTGTTGGATACGCTGGAACATCTAACAGTGCAATTGCTTGGCTGCAGCCTGCTCATCCAATGGATTGATAGGGCCCACCTGTGAAAACTGGCCTTGGGAAAGGCCCATTGGACCCGAATTCGGGGCCCAATGGGCCTACGTGATGATCTAATAATCTTTCCCATTGGACCCGACTTCGGGGCCCAATGGGCCTAAGTGATGATCTAATCATAGTTGTTGTTGATACGGGTCCACTGCATATCCAGGGCCACATTCACGGCCCATTCAGGCCCCAACCTAAGGTGATGATCTAATTGTTGTTGTTACGCACCGAGGAAATGCTGAGGCATTAACCGGCGTGGCGGTCTTGGGGTGGACCTTGGCGAACCATGAAGGGACGACGTTGCATCGCCCGATGACACATAGATAGCGGGCCTGGCCCAGCATCGACACCATCAGCGACGTCAAAATGCCGAAGCTCGCACCCACACCGACCACGTTCGACACCCAGCCCCACCCCTCCTGCCCTTTAAACGCGCCGGAGAATGGTGCATCCACATTAATCTATTTCCACAAAAGAAATAAGAAATTAGTAAAATCAAATAGCTAAGGCCCACTATAGATCAACAAGCAATCACAGATGGTCCACTGGTTAATGGGCCACCGGGAGCCCATTAGGGCCGTCGATAGGATGGGCCCAGTGGACCCCCACTTGGACCCACTTGCAGGCTGGGTCCGGCCCAGCAACAGACCTAAGGGCCAATTAGCCAAAAGAGGGGAGTGAAGAATTTTTGTGCGGCCCAGATCTGATCAGCCATTAGAGAGTACATAATCACGTGTGGCCCACAATAAACACGCCCTGGCCCAATGGTAAGGCCATTCCGTTCATCATTTGGGCAGATCATATGCATGTCGATACACAGACCGTTGATCATTAACCTCCCAACTGACCACTTTTTTCGTGTGTCCACTGAGAAGTGGGCCGAACATGATGAATGGCCAGGATATCGCACATGCATGCCACGTTGGCACGTGTGCAGCGAATCACCGGACGCTTCACGAATAATAAAACAGCAGTGACTCAGCTGGCAAATAGGCAGTTTTTCGTAATTTTGTGATAAAAGTAAAATCCATGCGAATAGAACTGAGAATCTTAAACGACACGATATAAATGAAAAAAAAAAACCGTGAGATAGTGATTAGATCTCACTACACGTTTCAAAAAAACGTGAGAAATTGACGAGATCTCACCACACGTTCCGCAGGTATTAAACCTTCATTAAGTAGCGTATGCTACTTGAAAGCATCATTTTCCGTCTGGAAACGGCTTTGGTGGGGCCCACTGGAAAATCTGTGGGTCCGACTGGAAAATCCAAGTCCCTTCCTTCGGTGCTCCTGCAAAGAGTCCACTATCACAGTGCTTCCCACCAGTCACTAAATTGTGGCAACTCATCTGCTGTACACGTGGCAACTTCTCTGCCAATCTAAAGCGTCAAAATCAGTTGGCCCAACTACTGATGGGCATATCTGAAAATACCATCCATCCTACAATCTCAAGCCGTCGAATTTTAATGGCTACCAAATGGACGGCTAACATCAGTCCACGCTCCATAGACGACGGGGCGCATGATTTGAACGGTTGAGATTGATATGCATGCACTAATTCAACGTGTACAGTAGATATGCAACCACAATCACGTGAAGGGTCACAGAAAGACGGCGTTGTCTACTTCCAGGTGGGCCCCATTCCCACTGTTTCAACGCTCGAGAGCTATATCTTTCAGGTGGTCCAGGAGGAGAAAGGCTCCACAAAAGGAGGAACGATCACGACGTGAATAGGCCAAGGGCACCGATGATCAGAGCCGTTGAAAGCGTTGCGCCCCGACACATGAATAGGCCATCGGCAAAGTATAAGCAGCCAGGAACAATTTGAACCGTTCGATCTATAGAAGATAGCATCTTAGAACGTGAACGGTATAGATGACCATCCATAAAGAGAGAATAGTGGCATAGGGCCCTCTGCCAATGGAGAATAGTCCAAAATCTTCCAGAATGGAAGAAATCCTAGCCATCCAATATTTGGATTTTATCTTAACCGTCTATTTGTAGGCCACTGATCGTAGACTCAGCAGCCATTAATCTATAATTTTTTTGCTTAATTAGAAATCAAAACCCCTACTGCCCATCATCTAAACGGCCTGGATTACCAGTCTATGGGCCCCATCCATACAGAATGGTGCATGGACACCGGTTTGTACATGCAGGGCCCAGAATTCAAGATCCAGACCGTTCAACCGAAGGAGACCACAGTGCCTGGATGATAACTGAAGAAATCCTCCCCCATCACACGACTATAACCAACAGTCTAAAATGACAGCCAAAGATCGAATGGATAAGATCATATACTCTAGAGAGTTTTCAGCAAATTATCCATCCATGATGCATCCCATCAAATTAACGGTCCCGATCATCGGAACATTGTCCCATCATTTACAAAAAAGCCGTGATTAGCACTCTATTTCCGTACTCACGTATCAGCTTGCAATACAATTCTACTTTAAAAGCACGAGATTTCAGTGAGCAGAGAGCGAGAGAGAGGGATCGGATTACGTGTTACCCGGGTAACATGTTAGTGGGTATTACTCTGACTGTGGGGCCCACCTTGATGAATTTGTTGTGTATCCACGCCGTCCATCCGTTTTTAAAGTTAATTTTAGGAGGTGGTCCCAAAAATTAAACAGATCCAAATTTCAAGTGGACCCTACCACAGAAAGCAGTGGGGACAATGACGCCCACCGTTGAAACCTTTTTAGGGGCCACCATGATGTTTATTTTCCATCCAACCTGTTAATAAGGTCACAAAGAACTGGATAAAGGGGAAAATACAAAGATGATTTTATCCAAAACATTTGTGGCCCACAAGATCTTTTTAATGGTCAATCACCACTTTGTCCAGTGGTGTGGTCCACAGAAGATTTGTACCTAGTTGAGTTTCAGGAACCCGTCCTAAAATGATCTGATAAAACGTATGGATGGCGTGGATATATAAAAATCTCATCAAAGTGGGCCCCACACGGTCAAGATGACACCCACGACAATGTTAGCCGGTAACGTATAATCCGCTCCAGAGAGCGATGTATGGAGATTTTGATTTTACTCACCGCATCGTAAGGAACGAGCTTCGACATGGAAACCGCCATTAAGCAGTAGAGAACCGTTACGATAACAACCGAGCCCGAAACGCCTATCGGGATGTCACGTCTCGGGTCCTTCACCTCCTCCGCCATCGTGGACACAGCGTCGTACCCGATATAGCTCAGATAGACCATCGCAGCGCCGTTGAAAACGCCTGACGCGCCGTACGGGAAGAAGCCGCCCGGTTTCGTCGCGTCAGACGGTTCCGTCAGATTCTTCCAGTCTCCTCTCCAGAACCCAACCAGTATAATGAAGAAGATGAATGCTAGATGAATGGCTGTCAACACCATGTTCAGAACAGAGCTCTCCTTCGTACTGAAAATAACATAAAAAACAGAGGAATCAATAAAAAAAACAGGGTGTTGAAATCAACTGTTTCTTATAATCGAGCTGAATGCAGAAGAGATGTTTTTATGCAAGGGTTGCTGAAAGACCCATGTGAGGAAAATGTGAGATTTTTCAATTTTCAGAAGAAAAACAAAGGAAGATATTCAAACTTCAGTACAAATGAAAAATCCAGAGGAAAAAAAAAAATCAAATTTTCAGAAAAGAACAATTTCTGGAATTGCTTCCCACCGCCCTCAATGCAGAAGAAACGACTCACTGTGAGAAAAAGACGAACTTTCCTTGAAAAAGAAAAGAGAGAAGATTTTAAAATTTTAGGGAAAAAAAAAGTGGAAAAAATCCTTAAAATAGATATTCGATTCTGAATAAAGTAGACTCAATCCCCTCATTTGCTCTGCAAAAGAAACAAATTAGATTTAAAAAAACACCCACCTGAGAAAAACTGAAATTCCTTCCAGATAAAGCAGAAAACATCCATTTTTTAACTCGAAACTTCATTCTCAGATGAAAACTACGAAAAACCGAAATGAAGTAATGAAAAAAGAAAATCAAAATCAATTAAAAAATAAAAAATTTCATAGAAAAAATACAAATCCTTCAAAACCCATTTATCATTTGAAAATTAAAAAATGCCCCATACAAGAAAATCCACAAAATCTACAAAACAGAGCCCAAAAAATTCTATCTTCCTTCAAAACAGAGCGAAAATTTAAAAAATTCAATATACCCAATTGCGCAAAAAACATAAAAAAAGCTTTCTCTTATACCTGTAACAAATACATAGAGAAATCACTAAAACGACTCCCACTGCAAGAAAATCAATCTCATTGAGCCCATCCGGCAATCCCGACACCGTTATCCTCCATCTCTCCGTCGTTGCAACGCCAATCGACGTCCCCAGATATGCAGTGAAGCTTCTCGCCACCGCCGCATTCGAGAATACGTAATCCATCACCAGATTCGCTCCCGTCAGAAAAGCCGCAAATTCCCCTTAAAAAATTCAAAAAAAAGTGAGAAAAAAAAAAAAAAACCATCTCCTCAAAATAGAGAGGAAAACGAGGAAGCGCATGTTAGAGATTATATGCTAAGATGCACACCGAAAGTGACCCTAAGGTAACTGAATGCACCCCCTGCAACGGGCATGTCGACAGCGAACTCAGTATAGCAGAAGGCGGAGAGGAGTGCGCAGAGTCCAGCGACGGCGTATGATAAAACGATGGCCGGACCGGCGGCGTACCGGGCGGCGTTGCCGGTGGAGACGAATACGCCGGCGCCGACCATGCCACCAAGGCCAAGGCCGACAAGGTCGAACCAGCGAAGAGTCTTGTGCATGTCGGATCCGGAACGAGCCCGGACCCGGCTCATTTCCTCGTAGGTTGTGGAGACGGAGCCTGCCCGGCGAGCGAGCCGGGCCGGAGTCTGGGCGAGAGCTCGGCCGTAGGCGCGGATGCTCGAGAAGGAGCCGCTTCCGCTCTCCATCTCTCTCTATCGCCTCTCGCTATCCGATGTTTTCGAAATGAGAGAGGGATGGAAGGCGAGGATTGAATATGATGTGATTTTATAGAGGATTTAAAAGGCTACACGCAGTGTTATCTACACGCTGCCACACGTGCGGAGAACCTGGCAGATTTCCATGTGTGGCCCACCATTTGGGCTTTTTGGGCCAGACGTCAGGTCGGTCAGTTAGGGTGCCCCACTTGGACGCCACTTCATTTGAGAAAAGCTTTGATACTCTGGAAGTGTGTGATGGATGATACTCAGGGACTTAGACATTACTTAGAATTTGCACACGTGGCATGCAAAGAATCGAATTAAACCGTTCAAGTTATGGGACACTAGTAGATGGATCATGAATAAAAAAGTAATTATATTCGATTATCTGGCCATTGGATTTTTGGACTTTCGATGAACGGTTGAAATGAAAAATATCACAATAGTCTTATTTTCATCTGCCAATCAAAAGGTAAGATTGCTCAACCAATCTGATTTGGGATTGTGCATTTGAGAAAGTAGGCTGCATAATCTAAGTCGATTTTATGAGTTAATATATTCCACGTGTATAATTTCTGGGTGCCTGCGTATCAAGCAGCATACGCAACCTGAGTAACTAAATCAGGGGGAGCGGATTAGGTGCACCTTAATTGGTGTTACCCTTACCGTGGGACCCACCTTGATGATTTATTGTATATCCACGCCGTCCGTCCGTTTCTCCAGCCCATCTTCAGACTGGGGTACTAAAACTTAAGTAGATCCAAAATTCAGGTGGACCACACCACATGAAAAAGTGGTGATTGAGTGCCTCACCATTAAAAATTCCAAGTGGCCCATAGTAAGGTTTTTGTAATGTTTATTTACCATCAAACCTGTTGATAATATCAAGAAGATCTGGATGAAGAGAGAATAAAAGGCTCAGAATGATCCAAAACTTTTGTGGCCAACAAAAAGTTATCAATGGTCATTCATCACTGTTTCTAGTGGTATGGTCCACCTGAGGCGTCCTAAAATGAGATGGGAAAACAGGTGGACGGTGTGGATATACAACAAATACATCAGGGTGGGCCCCAAACGGATAGGGTAACACCCACCAAGCTCTATCCGGGTACCAGCTAATCCGCTCTCCGTTCCCGGTAGGGCTGTCAACGGGCCGGGCCTGATTAGGTCTTGACCCGAATTTTGAACTGTTTCGATTTGGATTACTCAAAATTCTGATTTTTCTGGCCCAAGCCCAGCCCATTGACACCCCTAGTTTCGGGAGTGTGGAGCTTTTTTATTTATTTATTTATTTATTATGTTTTATCCATGTTATTCATTTGCTTCGCCAGCTCATCCTAAGTCATGATTCAAAAAATGGAGCTGATCCAAATCTTAGTTGGTCCACCTATACGATGAAGGGTGGTGATTGAGCGCCCATCATCATTGAAAATTTTCTAGACCATAATGTTTATTTTCTCTAATATGTTGATAAGGTGCACGTATATGGGTGAAGAGAAATCACAGATATCAACACAATTTCAATCTTTTGTGGCCCTCAAAAAGGTTTTAACCGTGGGTGTTCTCTCACTACTGTTTTTTGCAGTGTGGCCCACCTTAATTT
Source organism: Liriodendron chinense (assembly GCA_003013855.2). Taxonomy (NCBI): domain Eukaryota; kingdom Viridiplantae; phylum Streptophyta; class Magnoliopsida; order Magnoliales; family Magnoliaceae; genus Liriodendron; species Liriodendron chinense. The sequence continues at coordinate 1,312,495 of PVNU02002456.1, forward strand.
TGGATATGCTTCATTTTTAGTTCATGACCTAAAATGAGCTGGCAGAATGGATGGACGGCGAGGATATAAAACACATATATCATGATCTCCCCAGAGTCCCAAAATTTGGTTTTGGGTCTATCACAGTGTGTATCTATGCTGTCCATCGATTGTGCCAGCTCCCCCAAACATTTGCCTAAAATTAAAGTAAATCCAAAGCTTAAGATGGCCACGAACACACACACACACACACAAATTGAAAAAAAAAAAAAAAAGATGGTAGACGGGAAAACATAAATTTCATCCTTACTCAGGGCCGCTATGGCCCGTGAGAGGCTTTCAATGGTGAGCATTTAATCTCACTATTGCTTGTCGTGTGGCTAACCTATGTTTGTAATTTACTCAAAATTTTAAATCATGAACTAACGCGTATTGACACAATAGATCCAAGTATTAGATATGAGAAAGACATCATAGTGGGCCCTATGAAACTTAAGATTAGTACAAGAAGTTTTGTCTGACCAACTTTTACAAAAGCCTATACGTAGAAAGTGAGATAAACTTAAAACTCAAGTAAGCCACACCATAAGAAAAAGCATTTGAATCTAAAAGATTAACATAGCCATGTAATCTTTGTATGATATCTGTTGTGAGAAGAATACGAGCTGACCTGGGGATGGATCTGGATTAGCCTGCTCAGCTCGAATCTGACCTGAGGATAGACAGAACGACCCGAAAACAGGTCGTCAAGTCTGATCGACCTAGCCAAGAGAGAAGAGGCGATCCCTCTGAACGACCTCATAAGGCGGACCTCTTTCATTGTAACGAGCTGGTTCCATTATCGCAATTCTCTTAAGTTTGCGCGTAATAAGAGGAAAAGAATCCGGGAAATCTCTAACCAACTCGCCAAATATCTCCAAAGATCACGGGATAGCTCAGGAAATCTCAGAGATTCAAGATTTCCTCTACGAGCATCACGACTGCAGAAAGGGAACGTAATCCCACAACCTAAGTCTATAAATTGATGCGTTCTCTTCATTATCAAGGTACGACACCAAAACTGATCAAAAGAGAGATTTAATCTTTCACGATCCAACTAACTTAGGCATCGGAGGGCTAACGGCTGGACCCCAGCCACCCCCCTTTTGCTTTCCTTGGCGCTTTACAGGATTCAGGAAAACTTCGGTCCAGATCCAGGCTTCTTTGTGAAGAAGATCGACGTCATCCAACCGTCAAGATCAAAGGATCCTCATCTCGTCTGTTGACTAATTTTCAGCGTCAACAGCTTGGCGCCGTCTGTGGGAACACGCATTTTTCCTTTAACCAGGAAGTCCGTGTTCTCGCCCAATCGCTTAAGACGATCTCGACATCTGTAACACCCCAGATTTTCGAGATTTATTTGAAATTTTTTTTAATTCATTTTTAATTTATTTTTTATTAATTATCGTACATTTACCGTTGATTTGCGAATAGCGGGACATCCGTAGGAGATCCGATAGGTGACCCTTTACAAAAGTTGCTTAGAATGATCCCATAAACATCGTAGAAAGATCAGATTTAAAAAATCACGCACTTTTCAAATAATTACGAAAATGCCATTAGTTAAACTTAAGTTAATATGTCATTTTTAAGTATTATAGTTTCTGACGATCACTTTCACGTAAAACCCTGGATTTAAGCTTTTGGGCACATATTAACCATACACGTCAAATTTCAGCTCTTAAATCATAGTAAAAGTGGTCTGATTGTCAAATCAGCCCCTTAACCCTTGATTTTCATGTCCATCGAGTGAGGAAAGTAGATGGTTAGTCGTAGTCGAATATTTCTCTTCATATGAATGACTTGGATCGTCTTTATCATGGACCAATAGTATGATTTGAGTGCCCTACCTTGATAAGCATCTTTCTTATGCGCGAAGTTATCCCGTTTTAGAAATTAATGAGTTACCAACTCTTTTTAAATCTGAACCTTTCAATTTACCCACTTCTTACCATCAATCGCTTCTCAAATTTGGACCACTTATTATACTCATATGACTACGAGTTTACACGAAATTTGGACCCCGATCTATAATCTTACACCGTTGAACCACAAAGCCAGCCCCTTCCTTTTCCGCCAAAAGTTGAAATTTCAGATCTAGGCATTTCTCACCATCAATCAACTACTAAAATTTGTACAATTATTTGCCTATCATGACCATATATTTTTCCAAAATTTGGGCATTGATCATCAAGCGTAGACCATTAATTGAGATCAAGCCTATTTTAGCACCCGTCAGGCCATTTTCAAGGATCGACCAATCTAGAATGTGGATCATCAAGAAATTTACGTATTCTGACTCTACTCTTCGAGCTTGAAAAGATGAACGGATTGAAATTGATCATAGATCATCCGAATATTGAGATTTGAGAAACCCACCTCAAGAAGTTGTTACACAAGACCTCACGTGCACATCCATCTCCATATTTCTACTACGCACCTCCAAATCCTTCTCCTAACCCTAGCCTCCATGCCCAAGAGAGGAGAGAGAGAGAGAGAGAGAGAGAGAGAGAGAGAAGAGAAGATAGTTCTTTCTCATATTTTTCCAGCGGCTAGGATCTTCTACAACCCTCTTCTTCTAAGTCCATCCTAAGGTGAGGATTTTCCTTGAAGCCTTTCATTAATAATATCACGATTATCATAAGTTTCTTTTGTGATATGTGAAGTTGTTTTGTTTTGAATTACTTATCCATATAACATGAAGTTTGATGTGAGATTTGTAATGAATATCATTATATAATGATGTGATTCCTTATTTAGAGTTTTGACTAAGAAGCATGTGTATTTGTGTTATTTATCTTTGTGAAATATATGCCCTTATTTTCTTAGTCTATGTGTTACAAGTAACATTGATTTTCATATTGTGATATATATGAAATATATGTATAAGATCATCATATAGACATCCCATTATTGTATACTCTTTGTCCCTAAGTTGATAAAATTATTCGATGTAGAGAGATAGAACCCATGAGAGGTGTCCATGATGGAAGAATATCTCTTGACTTAACTGAGAGAATGAAATGATTGTTTGTCAATGGATCCTTACATGTGCATAATGCTTGATTGGAGCCATTTACATTATATGAGTATTTTAATGAATTTGGCCATGATGTACAACATTGACTTTTGGGACATGATGAAATCATAAAACGGGATAATGAGTGCACACTAATGGTATACAAATTCTCATGAGCCTGTGTTGGTGCTATGGACACTAATCCCGTGCTGTCGGCTTATGCTGGGTTACTTGCGACTCCCCATAGTGACCATTGAGTTTTATTTAAATTGATTGTATGCGAAAACACTTAAATAAAGGTGAAACTAAAGTCATGCATTCACTTGGCTCCATGTGGGTGTACGGAATTGAGAACAGGCTAGAGCGTCCTACTTCTCCCGTACACTGTCACGTGTAGATTTGGGCTATGAGCGTCCCGTTTCTCACGTGGTCGGGCAAAACTATGGGCTTGTGCGTCCCAGGAACCTCTGGTGACTAGTGGCTAGCGTGAAGTCGTAACAGGGAGTCTCCCACTTCATGGATTGTGATTCTAAACAGGGTGCCTTAGCCAGAGCATGCATTCCATGCATCGCATTAACAAAGATTTTTACTTGATTGTTTTGTTTTGAATAAAGATATTATTTATGTTGCGTTACTCTGAATTTTGTACATTATTATTCTTGATTATCTTGGAGGAAATATTCTCCACTATGATAGCGTTTAACGCTATCCCAAACACAATTTAGATAATGCAGGTGAAGATCCAGGTATTGAACCCGATTTTTAAGGAAAAGAGTTCGATGGTTCGTACGATCACATGGCGGATGATGATGTTAGATAAACTTAATTGATGTTATCATTTATTAAATATTTCTTTTGAGTAGTTGATACATTTATGGAATTGTAATAAGTCTTCAAGAGAAGACATGGTTTTGTATTTTAATTAGTCAGTATGGATATTGGTTGGTTCCCTTATTTAAACATTGATGATGACGTAGTAAGTTTGATAGAATAAGATGATAATTGTTTCCGCCATTGTGCTTGAATGTTATATTTCATTATTTAAAAAATTAGTTATTCCATAAGTTACTTGGGAATTCGGCCGTCATGTTATACACGAGAGTCGAAAATCTCAGGTCGTTACAACATCTTCTCTCCTTTTTTATCATGGCTGGAAAGAGAAAATATAAAGGGAAAGCACCCGCGATCGCCGAACCTTCAGACGATCAAATCTCTGAGAATGAAGGATTGTTTCCCAACACCCCCGCCATCCAGCTCGGTGAGAACTCTACTAATTTTGCTCAGCAGGGAAGACAACAGAGGCCTCGTAATCGGGGAATCAGGTTGTCCCTTCTCGAAGAGCAAGTCGGAGGGGTCACCCAAAAGCTGGGGGGCGGTGACGAACGATTCGGCTACGTGGACCAGAGACTGGACGAGATTAAAGCTCTGTTAACCGGTCTGGTCCATCCAACAGTTGTAAATAACAGAGACCGTGAAGGGCCTCAGCATACTCACCCTCAGCCTTAACAATCCCAGCGCTCTCACCAAACTCGGTCGTCACAGCGTTCTCAACACCCCAGTCCGGTCGAAGAAAACGAGGCCGCCAGCCAATCAACCGGGGCCAGATCTCGGCCAGTAACAAGCTTGCCTGCCAGCGATCTACGGCATAGGCTCGAGGAGCGGAGGACGGCTCGTCTCGAGCATGAACGAGCTGATCGTGAAGCCAGCGACCGGGTGGACGACAACTTAAGCCTATTGGAGGCCGAGTTGAAAGAACTCCGGGAACAAATGGACGATATTCAGAGAGCACAGCGAGCCCGAGCACCAATCGCAGTGGACGCACTGGTCGACTCATCTGAATCACCGTTCACCGACGAAATTTGTGAAGAACCCCTTCCCAAAGGGTTTAAAGTTCCTCAGCTGAAGCAATATTCAGGGATAGGAGATTCGGCAGAGCACTTAGAAAATTTCAAAGTCCGAATGGACCTCCTCGGAGCCAACGGACACGTTATGTGTAAGGCTTTTCCGTTGTCCTTGACAAGTTCGGCATGGACTTAGTTTCGCAATTTGAAACCAAGGACAATCAGCTCGTTCTCCCAACTGAGCAGGGCCATCGCTACTCAATTAATCGGAAGCACCGATCCGAGGAAGCACTCAACTCACCTTGCCGCAATCAAACAGAAAGAGGAAGAGTCGTTAAAGGACTACTTCGCGCGTTTTAACTCTGAAGCTGTACAAATCGAAAATCTCTCACAAGATGTACTGTTACACACTATGATCGGGGGCAACGTGATCGACGTTTCCTTTGGTCTGTCAGGGGAAGAGCCGCCTCAATCCGTGGCCGAATTCTTGGATCGAGCAGCCAAGCATATCAACGCCAAGGAATTGGTCAATGCTCATTGACCATCGGCCAAGAATAAGGATCGCCAAGATAGCGGCAGCTCAAAAAGACACAGATCAGAACGAAGGTCTCCAGCTCGGAACAGGTCTACCCGAGGAACGAAATTCCCGACACCACATTTCGAAAAATACACTCCGCTCAACAAAACCATCGAGCAGGTGTACTTAGCAGAAAAAAGCAAGCACGCCTTTGAACGACCTGCGAAGATAAAGACCGACCCCAATAGAAGGTCGAAATCAAGGTACTGTTTATACCATAAAGACCACGGTCACAACACCGTGGATTGCTTTGACTTAAAGCGACAGATAGAGGCCCTCATCCAGCAAGGATTTTTGAAAGACTACATCGCTTAGCGTTCGGTCGACCGGAGAGATGAAGGTCGAGCCGCAGAACTGACGGAGGAGTAAAGTAATAATCCTGTGGAAGAAATCCACATGATCTTCGGGGGGCCTACCACTGGAGATTCCGGGAACTCTCACAAAAATTATGTACGGCAAGGAAGAACATTCCAACCGGGGTCCTCTGTGAACATCACCAGCCGACCTGCAAAGGTCGCAAAGATGACCTCGCAAGCAATAACGTTTACCGAAGAGGACGCTTGAGGGATCGTACACCCACATGACGACTCCCTCGTCGTTTCGATGGTGGTCGCCAACAAGAGGCTCCACAGGATGATGGTTGACATGGGGAGCTCGGCTGATATCCTGTACGCTTTAGCTTTTGAGAGAATGAAGATCGACCGATCCAGGCTGAGACCGGTCAAAACAGCATTGACCGGATTCACAGGGGATAGCATTATGCCTGAAGGAGAGATAACTCTGCCAGTTACCGCCGGGGAAGAACCTAACCAGAAAATAATTATGGTTGATTTCCTTGTCGTAAATACCCCCTCTGCCTATAACGCCATCATCGGCCGCCCTATCCTGCGAGCTCTCAAAGCTGCCGTTTCCATCTATCATCTTGCAATGAAATTCGAAACTGACGAAGGAATCAGTGTAGTCAAAGGAGATCAGCAGGAAGCCCGTCGTTGCTACGAGCTTTCCCTACGAGGGAAAAGTAAAAGCACGGTATCGACTGTATCTTATGCGACCTCTCTCGACCCAAGAGAAGAAGAGAAAGAGCGCGGGTCGCCCGCTGAAGAATTGATCGACATTCCCTTATCGGAGACCGATCCGACCAGGATCATCAAGATCGGATCGTGTTTGAAGGACGAGATACGAGAGAGCCTGACCACCTTTCTGAAGGAGCATGTGGATGTTTTTGCGTGGTCCCATAAAGAGATGCCCAGAATTTGCCCGAAGGTAATGGTCCACCGGTTAAACGTTGACCCAACCATTAAACCGATCCGTCAAAAAAGGCATACTTTCAACACCGAAAGATACACGATAATCGAAGAAGAAGTACAAAAACTACACAAGGCGGGATTTGTCCAAGAAATACATTATCCAGAATGGCTGGCGAACGTCGTCCTCGTCAAGAAGAACAATGGGAAATGGAGGGTCTGTGTGGACTACACTGACCTAAACAAAGCCTGTCCTAAAGACAGCTTCCTTCTACCATGGATAGATCAGCTCGTTGACCCAACTGCTGGGCACGAGCTCCTCAGCTTCATGGACGCCTACTCCGGATATAACCAGATCCAGATGTATGCTCCCGACAGGCAAAAGACAGCGTTCATTACAGATCGAGGCCTCTACTGCTATAAAGTCATGCCTTTCGGACTCAGAAACGTCGGAGCGACCTACCAACAACTGGTAAACAAGATGTTCGCAGATCAACTTGACAGAACTATGGAAGAATACGTGAACGATATGCTCGTCAAAAGCAAGCAGTCGGAGGACCATGTCTACGACCTCTGCACTGCATTCAAGATATTACGGAAGTATCGAATGAAGCTCAAGCCTAGCAAATACGCTTTCGGAGTAAGCTCAGGAAAATTCCTCGGCTTCATGGTAAACCAGCGAGGAATTGAGGCCAACCCCGAGAAAATCATGGCCCTTCTCAACATGAGCTCACCTCGCACAGTGAAGGAAATCTAGCGGCTCACAGGAAGGATCGCGGCACTCAACAGATTCGTCTCAAAAGCTACGGATCGATGCCTTCCCTTCTTCAAGCAGCTGCGCAAATGCAAGGAGATGACTTGGACTTCGGAATGCGAGCAAGCTTTTATCGAGCTAAAGGCCTACCTCGGCTCTCCACCGCTGTTGTCCAAACCGGCGCATAAAGAAGAATTACTCCTGTACTTAGCAGTTTCACCAGCAACTGTCAGCTCGACACTAGTCCGGGACGACCAAGGAATACAAAGGCTTGTTTATTACGTCAGCAAAGCTCTACTCGACTCAGAAACGCGATACTCGAAAATAGAGAAGCTGGCTTTAGCACTAATCACCTCAGCCCGGAAGTTAAGGCCATACTTTCAAGCTCACCCGATAACTGTGCTGACCGATCAACCGCTGCGGCAAGTACTGCAAAACCTGAAAACCTCAGGTCGTCTCATTAAATGGGCTGTTGAGCTCAGTGAATTCGACATACAATACCGACCTCGAGCTGCAATCAAAGGTCAAGCCATGGCTGACTTCATCGTCGAGTTAACTGAGCCCCACGAAATCCAAGACAACAACAAATCCGACCAATCTCCAGAGGATAACCGCGACACACCAGCTTGGTTATTACACGTTGATGGATCTTCCAATTCACAAGGCAGCAGAGCCGATCTCATCTTGACCTCACCGGACGGAGTCCAAATTCAATATGCTCTCCTGGTTTGGATTCCGAGCTTCGAACAATGAGGCTGAATATGAAGCCCTCTTAGCGGGTCTCCGCCTCGCCTCTGAAATAGGAATCCGATCCATAAGGATACACAGCGACTCTCAACTGGTGGTTGGACAAGTGACTGCAGAATACCAAGCGAAAGGGGGGAAAATGTCCGCATATCTGGTGAAAACTCAAGAGCTACTGTCGCGTTTTGATCAATACAAAATTATTCAGATCCCAAGGGGCGAAAATATGAATGCGGATTCTCTCGCGAAGCTAGCATTGTCAGCAGACGACGAATTAAATAGGATGGTACCCATCGAGTTCCTCCAGCAAAGAAGCATAACGTCGAACGAGCTCGCTGAAGTTTATCCGGTTTCGGTAACACCAAGTTGGAAAGATCCCATAACCCAGTTTTTACAAATAGGTGAATTGCCTGCCGATCAAAAAGAAGCTCAGCGCATCCGTTATAGATCAGCTCGGTATACTTTAATCGATGGGGTCCTCTATAAAAGGGGGTTCTCCCTCCCGTGTCTACGCTGTTTGGGACCCGAAGAAGCCGATTACGTATTATGTGAAATCCATTTTGGTTGCTGTGGGAATCATTCTGGTGCCCGAGCACTTGCACAAAAAGTAATCCGATAGGGGTATTATTGGCCCACCATTCAGCAAGATGCCCGGGAGGTCGTTAGAAAGTATGATAGATGCCAACGATTCGCTCCCATTCCTCACCTGCCGCTCGAAGAGCTCACTCCCATATCCGGACCGTGGCCGTTCGCTCAATGGGGAGTCGATATCATTGGCCTTCTTCCGACGGGGAAAGGACAAGTTAAATACGCAATCGTCGCCGTCGACTACTTCACAAAGTGGGCGGAAGCAGAACCGTTAGCCACCATTACAGAAAAGAAAACGACAGATTTCATTTGGAAAGCGATCGTGTGTCGGTTTGGGATCCCGAATACAATAATCACAGACAATGGACGACAGTTCGACAATGAAAGGTTTCGCAATTTCTGTAAAGGCCTGGGCATTAAAAACGTGTATTCTTCTCCTTATCACCCGCAAGCCAATGGCCAGGTCGAAGCAATAAACAAGATCATCAAGAACCATCTCAAAACGAAGCTCGGAGAAAAAAAGGGCACTTGGGCAGACGAACTGCCTGGAGTACTCTGGGCCTACCGAACCACAGCTTGGTCCACGACTGGGGAAATGCCTTTCTCTTTGACTTTTGGGGCTGAAGCCGTCGTGCCAGTAGAAATCGGAATGCCCACGATCAGGATGAGCCAACACCGACTTGATCAAAACGAAGAGCAGCTGCGGACGAACCTAGACCTGCTCGACGAAGTACGAGAGGCATCCCAAATACGACTGGCAGCATATCAGCAATGAGTTAAGCGGTACTATAACTCCCAAGTCAAGGAACAAGCGGTTCCTGAGCTGGCGACCTAGTCCTCAAAAAGGTTAGTATCAAAGAGAAAATCGGCGTCTTCAGCCCCAACTGGGAAGGGCCATATAGAGTGCTCAGCTCACGTCGTCCCGGTACTTATTGGCTCGAAAGCATGGAGGGTAGACCCCTTTCCCATCCATGGAACGCTGATCATCTGAAGATCTACTATCCATAAACGAGCAGGGCCTTATATAAAGTATGTATTCCGAGGTGGTGATTCAATAAAATTGCTTCAAAATTGCTTCAAAAGTGTTGTGTTGACACCTAACTCACTCATAACCGAAGCAACCTAATCAGCGACATTCCGACTTATAACAACAGATCGGCCTAACGGCATTAACGTTCCGAGCTGACCACCATACTGTCGAGGCTTTACGACTAGTCGCCTACTCCAATATAATGATCGGATTTATATTACCGAGCTTTGCTGATTACAAAGGTTTTTAAAGCATTTTCAATATTCATTCATACATAAAATAAAATGAATGCTACACACAGTTTGCCAAAATATGCCTCTGAAGGGCTTGTATTAAAGTAAGATTTTTGTACATACAAAAAAAAAGAAGAAAAAATACAAGACGTTTCAGCCTTCAGCGGCGTTAGATGGACTAGCCCCAGACTGAGCAGCAGACCCTTTGGAAGGTCCTTCCCCCACGACCTCATCCTCGTCTTCATCGTCGTCAACGGGAGTAAGGTCGAGATCAGGAAAATGTTTGAGGACAAGCCGCCTGCAGTCCCGGAAGCCATGGTTGTACAGCTCCTCGGAGAGTGCGTTCAGCTTCTCAAACTTAGCTTCCGCACCTTTGGCATCAGCCAAATACTTCAGCTGGACCTCCTTCAAAAGTTTGGCCAGGTCTACTTTCTCCTCCTCGGCCGTCTTGAGAGTGGCCTCGAGCGACTCGACCTTATTTTCTTTCGATTGAGCCTTAGCCGAAGTCTCTCTCAGCGCCTCCTCGAGCGACTGAACTTGCGCATGGGACACCTCTAGCTCGGATTGTGCCAACTTCAGCTCAGACTGGGCTGTTTGCAATTCCGTTTGGGCTGTCGCTAGCTCAGACAGCTTTCTCTTCAGTTCGACCTTCATAGCTTCGGTCTTAGTCTTCCAGGAGGACGCCACAACCAGAGCTTTCTGCATCTGGTGAGTTCGCTCGGCCATCTTCTGACGGATCATTATTAATAAGGCCGAGTCCTACAAAAGCACGTTACTACGGTTAGTAGTGCAACAACAAAGCAAATAGGTTGAAAAAGAAAAGGCAGTCAGCTCACCCTGAGACTGCTCTCAATCGCGACTCCGACCATTTGATCAGGATCTGACGTCGCGAGCGAGCTCAGATCCTGAGGAATGCTGTGGTTAACGTCCATATATGCGTTAACACCCTCCTTCCAGGTCGCGAACTGCTCCTTGATTGGAGGCATGTCGACCTAGTCTTCCCGCGGCTCGGCACCACTGGCAGCCGTAGTATGAGCGGCCCGGGGAGCTTGAGGGAGGCGCGACGACCCGACTTCCGCAGGGGTGCGAGCAGGCCCTGCTTTAGTAGATGCGGAGGGAGTGCCAGACGAACTGGCACGAGTCGCAGGTCGGCCCGCAGACGGTTCGACCCGGGAATCAAAGGTATCCGGCACATTGACAACCGGAACCTCAGAAGTGGGAGATTGGGTAGTCAGAGGTTCAGCCCTTGCCGGGGATGTGCCCAGAGGCTGCCCAGACCCGCACACGAATGACTGAGGTAACCTTTGTTGCCTCTGAGTCTCCGTGGCCACCCTTTTGCTCGGAGGCTCCACCGAGCTTTCTCCGTGTTCAAGAAGCCTGACAGGAATCTTGCGGGTCTTGGAAACGGCCTTCGGCGCCATACCTGTCCAAAATATAAGGAAACGTGTCAGGACGAAGAATGTGTGGAGAAACGACATATGAAACATGAACAACGAAATTATCCTACTCGCGAGCTGACCTGACTCGAAAACGGAATCTACAATGATTAGATTACGAAAATTCCTCTCTTCGAGGGAACAAGCTCGGGCAGCTCGAATCTGCCTCTCTTGGACTGCCGACAGGGCTACCCTGATGGCTACAGAAGCTGCATAGATAAAGAGGTGCACGTCAGAATTGAAACTAAAAAGCGGAGGTAAAAACCATCAGAGACTCAAGAAGGTCTGGGTGCAGCTCGACCTGGCAGAGCAAAATCAGCTCGAACCTTGTGCTCCAGAGGGCGAAGCTCATCCGGTGAAGCCTCCCAGTCCCCCGATGCAAAGAACCATTTCCTCTTCCAAGTTCTGGTGGAAGATGGCAGGCCGGTCACTAGAGAGCCGCCCTGACCCGGGTGAGAAGAGAAGTAATAAAGTCCCTGACCTCCCAGAGACTTAAGACTATATAGAGAAAAGAGCTCATTCGAGGTCAGTTCTTTATTTCCTACTCTTTGCCACAAGATGTAGCATCCCACCATACACCTCCAGCCATTGGGTTGCAGCTGGCTCGGTGAGAGACCTAAGGTATTGAGGACTTTTCGCACGAAGGAGTGCAGAGGCAACCTTAGTCCGGCCTCTAAGTGCATCAGAGAGATGACGGTCTCCCCCCGGCAAGGTCGGCTCGGCCTATCAGCTCGGTCCGGAACCCTAAGTCCTATGGATTCAGGAATCCTAAGCGTTCTCCTCGCAGCATCCAGTTCTTCCTGGGTAATCTGCGAGACTACGCTATCCAGCTCGAAAGAATCTTTCTGAGCCGTTTCGTTTCCCTCTTCCGGCTCAGGGACATCAGATTCCTCATCATTCACAGGATCAGCTGTCCTGGAATGGGATTCTCTGGGTTCCATCTCCTGAGGCTCAGTCAGAGGTGGGTCCGACTCGGAATCCCCAAACCTCACCATAAGTATTGCATCAGAACAGGAGGTCTCTGACATTTGGAAGGTAATATGAAGAAAAGAAGATCTTCTGAGGTTAAGAAGAGCGTACCCTAGACGCTGGTATACCGGCCGGATGAGGAGAACCAGAAAAGGGAGAAGAAGAATCCGGGAAGGAAGGGAAGAAAAATCAGAAAAGAAAGATTTTTTCGATATTCGCTAAGGCTCGAGTTTTATACCTAAAGGATTCTCTCGCATTTAATGAAATAATTCCGCGTGGCGGCTCTTAGTTAAAGCGTACAAAAAGTAACGCATTACTCCGGACACGTGGCACCCCATGTTCGATAATATCCTGTTGAGCGTTGATACGCCGTACAAACAGATGATGGCACCTCGATTTTTTGAACAGCGCATTAAATGCCGCCTTCCCGCCCGTCGAGATGACGACGCTACAGCTGTATAACGCCAAAAGTATCCAGATCGTCGTATCTTCTTTATTAAGCTACTCCTGAGACAGACGAGCTGGACTCGGGAGTGGAGGGACTTCTGTTGTGAGAAGAATACTAGCTGACCTGGGGATAGATCTGGATCAGCCTGCTCAGCTCGAATCCAACCTGAGGATAGACAGAACGACCCGAAAACAGGTCGTCAAGTCTGATCGACCTAGCCTAGAGAGAAGAGGCGATCCCTCTGAATGACCTCATAAGGCGGACCTCTTTCATTGTAACGAGCTGGTTCCGTTACCGCAATTCTCTTAAGTTTGCGCGTAATAAGAGGAAAAGAATCCGGGAAATCTCTAACCAACTCGCCAAAGATCTCCAAAGATCACGAGACAGCTCAGGAAATCTCAGAGATCCAAGATTTCCTCTACGAGCATCACAGCTGCAGAAAGGGAATGTAATCCCACCACCTAAGTCTATAAATTGATGCGTTTTCTTCATTATCAAGGTACGACACCAAAACTGATCAAAAGAGAAATTTAATCTTTCACGATCCAACTAACTTAGGCATCGGAGGGCTAACGGCTGGACCCCAGCCACCCCCCTTTTGCTTTCCTTTGCGCTTTACAGGATCTAGGAAAACTTCGGTCCAGATCCAGGCTTCTTTGTGAAGAAGATCGACGTCATCCAACCGTCAAGATCAAAGGATCCTCATCTCGTCTGTTGACTAATTTTCAGCATCAACAACATCTACTCCCATTTATTATATGTGTCAGCTCATGTTAGCACTGGAACTCGAAATTCAGCCAAGCAGATTGCAAACTAGGTAAACTCTGTGGGGCCACCGTAATTTGTATTTTATCTCCTACTCCATCCGTTTTATCATATAATTTTAGGGCTTGAACCAAAAAACGAAGAATATCCCGACATCAAATGGACCACACCACAGGAAATAGTGTGAATTGAAAGTCTACCATTGAAATTTTTTTGGGGGGCCACAGGTGTCTTGGATCAAGCTGAAGTTTATGTTTTCCCTTCATTCATGTCTGTTAGATCTTATGAACAGGTTGGATGGCAAATAAACACCACTGTGCACCCTTGGGAAGATTTCAACGGTGGAAATCATTATTCCCACCGTTTCCTGTGGTATGGTCTACTTGAGATTTGGATATGCTTCAGTTTTAGGTTCAATCCCTAAAATGAGATGGAGAAACAGATGGACGGCGTGGATAAACCACATACATTCAGGGTGGCCCAACTGAGTTTACTCAGTACAACAAAAGGCTACTGAGTCCGATTTCCAAATTCAAGTAGATGGCAAACTCAAGTGGTTCACACCACATGAAACAAGGGAAATGGTACACATGCCATGGAAATCTTCATAGGCCAAAGAGGATTTTGACTGGACTGATATTTGGTTTTCACTCTGTCCCGGATGTACTCGCCTGGTGAACGGTTTGGATGTCATACAAGCATCAAAGTGGCCCACTAACGTTTTATATCCACCACACCGTTGGACACATGTCAGCAGATGTCACACACACATCACTTGATATGACTAGTGGTCCACGTCCAAAAGCACCTATGGCCCACTTATTGGGTGGATGATGTAGGGGAAGAACCCCATGATCAATGGCGTGGATCATACACCTTCTTGTGGGAGATGAATAGGAAGAAAAACAAGATGAAACTAAGGAATTTTTTATTCTAAAGTTTCAACTAAAATAAAAAATTGTTATTTTCGATATTTAAAATTTGGCCCAACTCGTGGGGCACATCTTGATCATTAATGATAATCCGTTCCGTCCATTTCGTAGAGCTGCTCGACGCCGAGAAAACTAACAAGTTTCATGTCAATCCGAATTACGGATTGATCGTGGCGTCCAAAATGGTACGAACTGTCCAGAAAGTTTTGAATTCCGCCCACTAAAACTGGAGATGGTTTAGGTGGCCCACTACTACTGATATGGAGAATCTGAGTCGACCATCTTGAAGAGTATGTCGATGTCAGCAAAACCACAAAGTTTTGTGGCAATCAAATACTTGGATTACTTGTATCAGCGGAAGGAAGACGGCGCCCGACAGGCGTTATATAGTAACGCGTCTAAAAAAACAAAGAAAAGATTAATATATTCCTAAGAAAAGAAGAAAACGTTCAATCACAATTCATACTTAAATCTCAAATTAAATAATAAGTTTCATTCCATTAATATAAATAAAATAATAAGTAAGTTAGATAGTTTTTGTTAATAAGCTTTAATTAAAGGAGTAAAATAGGAAAATAAAGAAGAGCACCTAAGCTCCTTGTTAGCCAATTCCTCTGCTACTAGCTGGATGGTGCAGGAGTAACGTAGTAACCTTAGTCTCGCTCCAAAGAAGGAATCCTGCTACCGGAGATTATTTTCCAACCTAGAAGTAGGATTCCTGTCACGAGGTTCCCTAATACAGTGTCGCCGTCGAAAGCTGCTTTGTGCTGCCCTTTTAGCTAATTAGGACGTTCCATATGTCCGTTGGAAGCTAGCGTAGTATTGCCGTAATTTAGATGGCATTCGGATTCCGTTATCAGTTGTTGGTGGACACGAGCGACATACCTTATTGCCCATGTTCTGTAGAGCACCCCAGGTGGCTTATCGCAGGGCTACCCTAGACGATTCAAAACCCAGCAATAAAGAGATCGAAGACATCATCGTACGATGGCCTGCGTGTGGGAACGATCGTGGGGATTATGTTGAAAGAGATTTTCGAGGTAATGCAACTTCGGATCAGGTCGTTGAAGTATAACCCACCACCATCTCAGAGGATGTTTGAAATTCTGAGGAGGTGAATGAAATCAATACCTTAGTCTTTAAGGATATGGAAGGAGAGTCTGAAGTTATTCCAGATATTATGGAGTCAGTTTTGACGGAATCCATAAGCATCCCAGAAAATGTCACGCCAGCAATGCAGGAAATCGAGGCAATCGTAGTTGCAGAACTTTCTGATGAATTGTTCATTGTGGAGGAAATTGTGATTTCTCAGAAAGGCCAACTTTCGATGTGCCAGAGAAGGTTGCAATTATTCATGTTGGCGTGGAGAAGAAGTCAGAGAAATTTCTTGCAGCATTCCAAGATAAGGCGAGCAAGCATTGACTTCTGAAATTAAAAGCAAATCATGGCCCTAACCTAAAGCGAAACTCGATGACAAGTTTTTTTCAATTGGGGAAGAATGATGTAGGGGAAGAATCCCATGATCGAGGGCATGGATCACGCACCCTCCTGCAGGAGATGGACAGGAAGAAAAATAAGAGGAAACTAAGGAATTTTCTATTTTGGAGTTTCAACCAAAATAGAAAATTGTTATTCCCGTTTTTCAATTTTGGCCCAACTCCTGGTGCCTATCTTGATAACTTATGATGATTCGTTCTATCCATTTTGTAGAGCTGCTCGACGTCGAGAAAACCTAATAAGTTTCACATCAATCCAAATTACGGATTGATTGTGGCGTCCAAAATGGTACGAACTGTCCAGAAAGTTTTGAATTCTGCCCACTAAAACTGAAGATGATCCAGGTGGCCCACTACTACTGATATGGAAAATCTGAGCCGACCATCTTGAAGAGTATGTTATTATTCAAGGAAGACAGCACCGAAGGCGTAAGTTTGCAGATTTCTGTTTTTTTCTATTATAGGATTTTTTTCTTGAGTTAGTGTTAAATACGAATTTAGAGTTTAATTTCTATTCAAAAGTAAGGTAATTATATTTATTTTTATTATTCATTCAATCTATCAAAACAATTATTCGAAATTAATTTCCTCTTTTTATCCTTTTATTTCTTCTCATGGATTCGAGAAACAATCGGTTAGGGAGACGGTGATCGACCTACCACATCCTTCCTACGTTGCGTTAGTGGACCTTCATTATTTCAAGGCCCATAATCATGGACGTGGATTTCTTGCCCTCGGAAGCTAGATGGGGCCCACTGTGATGTTTGTGATTAATTTATCTCATCCATCCATTTTGCGAGCTCATTTTAGAACATGCAGCAAAAAATTAGGTTTATCCAAAACTCAAGTGGGCCATGCGAGAAGAAGCAGTGGAGATTGAATCGACCACCGTTGAAACATTTTTAAGGCCACAAAAGTTTTGTATCAGGCTCTATATATATATATATATATATATATATATATATATATATATATATATATATATTCAGTTAAAGTTCATCCTAGTGGGAATGACCTTATAAACTGTTTAGATGGTGTCTAAATATCAAGGTCGATCCAAGAAAGGTTTCAACTGTAGGCATTTCTTTCCCCACTTTTTCCTCCATATGGCCTCCTTTGAGCCTTGGATCTACTTGATTTTTTGTCCATGTACTTAAAATGATATGGCAAAACGAATGAACGGATTGGATTTCTCACAAACATCACAGTGGACCCCACCTAGCTTCCCAACGCAGGATATCCGCGTCTCACCATCATCTATATGGTGGGGCCCACCTGATGCCGGGGGATAGATGCCTAGCCCTGCGAGTAGAGGTGAGCATGCGGTCGGCGGAAATCAGATTTGATAAAGGCGGGGAGTGGGGTGTGGGATGGATAACGGCTGACATTCATTCTGACATGAGGAGTAAACGGCCACTAAATATAGCAGTGGGCCGGTAAAATCGGACAGGCTTTTGGCGGTTCCGATAAAAGCAAAGGAGGCAGATGGATAAAATTTCCAGTCAAATCAGAAAAAATACCCCAGAAAAGCTTTGATACTCTGGCGGACTGTGATAATGATACACATGCACTTAGAAATTACATACGTGGCATACAATAAAATCAAATTACACTGTCTAATGATGGTTCCCAGTTTAATCTATGCCACAATCTAAAAATTACACTTATTTGATTATCTGACTATCAGATTAATGGACATTTTTTGGACGGTTGAAAATGAAAATATCCTCATGTGTATAGAATCAGAGATCAGAACTGTTCAATCAATCTGATTTTTGGATGGTAACTAAAAGATAGTGATTCGCACAATTTAAACGGTTTGATTTGACTTAATATATGCAGCATGTACGATTCCTACGTGCCTGAGTATGAAGCTTCGTAGTCTGCTAGAGTATGAAATAACTCCCCGATAAATAATATAATAGAGGGTCTAGGCTACTTCTGTAGTCTCTCATGTCAGAGTTTCCACTCATGCAAGCAACTTGTTGGTATTGCAGTGTTTTTATTTTTTTATTTTAATTATGAGAGAAATCTGGTAGCTTCTAAGAAGATCTGATCTGTTAAATGGTCACATGGCTCAATAAATGGACGGCAGACGAAAATTGCAGTTATCATACAATCCTCACCACATATAAACATTACAAAATCACTTGCTATTTGTTAAAGGGCCTGTTGGAACGTGGGATTAAATGGTATTGAATTGCATTAGGTGGATTTAACACCATTACTGCATAATGATTACATGCCTGAAAGTAATTTTGACCGTCCATACTAACTTGTGTTTTGTGGACCATCGAATTGAAATTAACGCAGCAGATTTCACAACTGATGCCGGTCACTTGTATATGTATATATACAACTTGATTGTCACATGTAAAGAGTACATACGAATGAATAATACGAATAAAAGGTACGCCCATAGATATAATGAATTTCGAAATCCATCATATATCTATCTATTGCATGACAGAAGTTTGTGGGGACCATATTGTGATTAGATCATTTCAGTTTCACTGAAATTATATTTTAAGCGGAATGTAATAACATTGTATCCAATCATTTTACTTATTTTCTTTAGAATGGAATCCTACTTTTTCTACTTACATAAGTAGATAAGTAACTTATTTGAGATGAATAAGTTTGGTTTAATATCAATTATAACATTTTTATTTAAAATTACTTAATCACTTTAGGTTTTATTTTTTGTTTGGGTTAGTACACAGATCCCACTGTTAAAACCCACCATGTTAGTCACACTTCAATGTTAGACACCCCCTACGTTGGGAATTGATGTAAGGACCTCAGTGCTGAAACAAGTTTATCTTCATTAAGTCTACCACGGTCTCAAGGTTGTGGGTGCACTTTTTTTTTTTTTTTTTTCCACACACCCCATTGTTAATACACCCACCCACCCTTATTAGTCACATCACAATGTTACCCACCCCCACTATGGGAACAGGATACCATGACCTCAGTGTTGAAACGAGGCTATCTTCACTCAGTCTGCCACTTGAGGGGGGTGGGTGCAGTTAAATCACTTCAGTTTAATAAGTAAAAATCAAGATAAGCTACTTAAGGCATAAGTAGCTTAAGTAACTTACGATCCAAATGCCTCTTTAATGTGAGCAATAGACGAGTAGCCCCTCGTGTTTTGAGCTTAGTAGGTGAGGGTTAGGAGTCTTTCTTATTTATGGGCTTGAAATTTATTTTCCATCCTATAGAAATTAAGTCTTACATGGACTTTTCTTTCATAGATATGTTAACTTGCCTTAATGTAAAGTTTCTTTTTATAATTGTACTTTAAAATTTAGACATTAAGTTTTCTAAAAAAGGTCAAAGTGGCCATATGCACATGTGTGGGCATGCATGTGGGTCATCCTATATAGGACATTTTAACATTCTCAATTTGAAAATATAATTACACCTGGATCCATAGCCCAAGTGGTAGATCGAGTGAAGATAGTCTCGTTTCAATACTTGAGGTCATGGTATCGATTCCCAAAGTGGGGGTGGCTAACATTGCTATGTGACTAAAGGGGGGTGGGTGTACTTAGGGCTGTCAACGTATCGGATTTGGAGCGGATCATAGTCGATCCGAATTCGATCCGATTTGTGATCTGGATGATTCGTATTGGACCCAAAATCCGACGGATCTCTAAACAGTTGATCCGAAATCCGACCCGATAGAGATTCAGATGATCCGACTCCGATCCAACCCAATCTAAATACATGTGGATGGAACGCACGCATGCACACACCCCTGTAACCTTGTTAGCCACGTACGCACCTACCCTTGTTAGCTAGCCACGCACCTACTGCTGTTAGCTAGCCACACACCCACCCTGTTAGGCTCCAGCGGGCCATCAAGAGAAGGGGAGAGAGAGAGAGAGAGAGAGAGAGAGAGAGAGAGAGAGAGGTACCTGGTTTTGAGAGGGAAGGGATTTGAGAGCTGAGAGAGGACGGTCGGACAGAGGTACATGTGATGTGCTTAGGTATTTAGGATTTTTTTTTCCTTTTATATTTCATTAGTCTGATCGTTAATTCCGACCTGATTATTAAACGGATTACATTCTTTGATCCATATCCAACCCGTTGATCCGAATCCGAAAAAATCAGAGCGGATTTGGACCAAGATCCGGTCCGTTGACAGACCTAGCTGTACTAATAGTGGGGTGTCCGTAATAACCTAAAAAAAAAAAAACATAATTGTGGTCTAATTAGGTTGACTTCAAAGCTCTTTATTTGGTGCAACTCATGTTTGGTGATGAAATTATACATACGTAAATTATAATAAATATTTAAAATAATTACTTCTAAGTAAAATATCTTTACGTTGTGTAATCGTGAACCAAGTTTGCCCAATTTTACCTTTCCAATTAGTTATGAGAGGGTTGAAACTTTTAATATAAGGTAAAGTGAGGTGCATGTGGCGCTTCCATCCCGGACATTATGTCCTTTTAGGTCTTCCATGCAAGTAGCCCACTCTAGGCCTTTGCATTTTTGTGTAACATGCAAGACATGTATTATTTAGAGAGCTTGTGTAAAAAAGGATTTGTAGTCCACCATGATGACCATGTTACATCCACTCCATACATTTGTTGTTAAGCTGCTTTATATTAAGATGTCATTAAAAAATGAGGTAGATTTAAAACTCATAGTAGGCTATAACAATGGAGCTGGAGATGGACCATTCATTATTTACTTCTTTATTTCTTTCTTGGCGTGCAGCTTGTACTTATGTACAGTTGTGTGGCTGCTCTCTCTCTCTCTCTCTCTCTCTCTCTCTCACACTCTCCCCCATAATGTAAAATAATTACATTTTTTTCATTTTTTTATATAATTGATAACATTTATCAAGAATTATAGTGTAACTATTTTACACTTCTTTTCTTTATAATGAATAAAATTTATCAAGAACTATGATGTACCCATGACACGTATACTAATTTTAAGTCTTCCATTGTTTTTGTTGGGTTGTAATTACCAAAAGTGTTTGCCATTTCTTTTCTTAAAGAAGTGGTGCGGAGCATCTTGGGTTCACTTGGTGTGTGTAACATCCAACACTTTCAATGGGTGTACAACACCCTCATGCCCATATGAACCAAACATTAAATAGATCTTGATATTAGGGACACACTACAAGAGTTTTTGTGGTGCATATCTTCATTGAAAAACCTCCAAATTCATGTGTGGCCCTAAAAATTATTGGATCAACTTGATGTTTGGTTCTTCAGATAATCATGGTAGGGTGCATCTGATGAAGAGGTAGGATATCATAGACACACCATGCGGGCCCCCTAATGATGTGGGCCCCAAAATACTCGACTCCATATTTTAGAAAAGAAAAACCTTTTTGACGAGTGTTTTGACAATTTTTTCCAATAAAACTCACCTCCCTGGAACTTTAAATTATCAAAGGCATTTTTTCATAAACAAAAATTCTTGAAGAATTCTCAGTAAATGTTCTCCACCTAACTTTTATTAAAAAGAGACCCAGCAAGTAGCTAGGCTTAACTTACATTAGTCTTGTGATGTTGAATAAATTAACTGATCCACTATTTTTAACTTTTACTTTTAATATTAATTGAAAGATAGTCGACCAGGCAAGCGACTTTGTTGAGTTACATAAATTTTATTAAGTGCAATCAAACTCAATGATTCTTGTCAGTTAGAAATAGCTTTATATACATGAGATCTACTCTACTAATCAATTGGGCCATCCAAATAAGATTATCCAAAAATCTTAGGTGAGCAACACAATAAGAAAAGGTATAAAATCATGCCTAAAACCTCTAAATTCATATGGGGTTGCCCAGCTGAGTTTTAGACTATAGTGATTTTTTGGGGCACCCCTTCATCTTGGTGAGTAATGTTAAATGAATGGATTGGATGGTATACAAACAATACAGGCCCTCACATACAACTAATGGCGGACATCCTCATTCTAATGGTTCCCTACGGTGTGGTTTTCCTTACTTTTAGATCAACCTGATTTTTCTGTTTGTAGGTGTAGATGGGGCATGCCCTTGTAAATTTACCTAAATTACTTGTGGTTCATAAAAATAGTTGTAAATTTGCGATGGGCCCTGTTTGGTTGGCCTTTTTTTTTTTTTATATTACTAAGGTTACAAGGTAAGATGCTGACGCACCGAACCTTGTCCACTAATCCACTCTCTCTACCATCTCAACTTTGCCTAAATAATACATAATGAGTTCATCTCATTTGAGATAGCAATAAAAGACTATTAACTAAAATGAGATGAACTCATTTTTAGGTGTATGCTAAACAAGGCCTCATAATGCATGGAGTTTTTTTAAGAATAAAAGTGATTGAAAATTTATTTTTGGTATATCTTTTATTGTAGAGTTTCAAATTCACAATCAAGGTGATTTTGGGATAAATTTTTTAAAACCTTTATTTAATACTGGTTGTGTGGGTAAAGTAGAGCTGAACTCACAAGGGTCGAAGTGCCTTTCGGCAGAACGACTCCACGGGCCTTTGCAGAAGTCCTCAGATGTAATCCCTATGAGGGCTCACCCCAGTCAGCCATAAGCAAGAGCTGAGCCAACCTGCTTCAGGTCGGTCGGATGGTGGGGCCATAATCAAGCCTAAATGACTACAGTTGTGGACGACCTCACCCAAGGCTCGGCTTCAGCCATACGATGACAGCTCAACTACTTCTAGAAAGGCGGAGATATAAGGCGGTCCCCGACGGAAACAGACATGTTCTTGACCAGTTACTAGTATGATCCACGATGTCCGAATATTAGTCTTTCAATAGTTATAAATACAGAGCTCCATCCTTAAAGAAAGGTATGCAATACCCCTGCCTAAAAGCTACTCTCTCTCTCTCTCTCTCTCTCTCTCTCTCTCTGAGAATCTCTTGTTTGACTTAGGCATCAAAGTCTCTCTCCCTCTGAGAATCTCTTGTTTGACTTAGGCGTCGAAGGACTAATGGTTGGCCCCCAGCCACCTCTTAGCCTTTGTTGTGCTGTGTAGGATCTTCCTTAAGTATCCAAGCCGTTCATCACTCTAAGAGGCAGGTCACGATTCTCACCTAGGTGGACATCCGTCTCATCTCACTTGTTGCCTAGAAATCGATTAAAATACTAGTGAGTACAACATGTGTACTATATATGTAGAGAGTGATTTACAAGATAGATAAGAGTGAAGTGATTGTAAAAGGATAGTTGACACACTAGTAGAACATGATACTCAATAGGATATGTTAGGACTATTTTTTTTCAATTCAGACACACGACCATATGTGTAACGAATGGCCTAATTTTCAATTAAATGTGTGCGAATAGGTTAAGTGTCAAGTATGCTAGAGTTGTAGTCGACTCGAATAAAATTGAATACCTTATTGATAGCAGATTCCTTCCATATATAGCTTGATATTGCATTTATGTTTCTTCCATGTATAGAGATTCTTACATGCATATCGGATGTACATTTCTATAAAATCTTCATGATGACTAAAGTAATAGACACACAACTCAAATAGAATTCTCCAAAATATCTTCACTTTCTGTGTTATCATGGTATCAGAGCCACAAATCTGAGCCATTGATCCTTAAGCCCTTTGCCATCGCAGTCCATATAGTTGCTGCTAATCCAAAGGTCGCCTGTGGCCGTGCTCCATCACCACACCGCTGGTGCACCCATACGCATCTCTGCCCTCATCATCTTCGGCGCTTGCCTACAGTAATAGCTCTCACTTATTGTTGTGGCCCCCAATCACAGATCGGCCAACCTACTGCTGAAATCCATTTTTGCAAACCACAGCCGCACCCCTATTTTTTCAGATCTGCCTCTAGCGCAGATAGGGCTGTCAATGGATTGGATTTGGAGTGGATCAGGGTTGATCCGAAACCGACCCAATTTGTGATCCAGATGATCCGACTCTGACCCGAAATCCGACAAATATTTAAACATTTGATCTAAAACCTGACCTGATTGAGATTTGGCCGATCCAACTCTGATCTGACCCGATTTGAATACATGTGGATACTATTCAATAGGTTGGATGGTAAATACTGTGGTCCACTTGAGATAAAATATATGTGGTTTTTTTTATATGTATTTATATATAAAATATATATAATATTATTTAATTCATTTTAAATTTGGATTGGATCTTAATTGGAGTGGATCCAAGGTGATTCGAATCCGACCCGAAATTTTAACAGATCTGATTAACAAGATCCGAGTCTGACCTGATGATCCAGATTGTTGATCCAAATCTGGTAAAATCGGATTGGATCCGAAGTGGATCTGGGCTAAGATTCGGTCCGTTGACAGCCCTAGTTGCAGATCCACGGCCAGAGCTGCCATCTTTAGCTCTTCCTTTGTCGCAGATCCATGGCCAAAACCGTCCAGATCTACATGATCTTGTTGTCGCTGGCATGCCCATCTTCAACATTTGCAAACCATCTTCAAACCATCGCAGACCACTGTTGCTAACATCTGCAAACCATCTTCAACACGCAATTGGACTTCGGCTGCATCACGCCCAGTCCAAGGCATCTGCCTCAATCGTGCAATGCCTCTATAGCACTCTGTGACGCTGCTCCAATCCGGAGCAGATAAAATCCGATAGCTGGTTGTGCTGCAAATATTGTTCCGATCACGGAAGCATCAACACGCTGCTTGCCGCACCATTCCTGAGCAACTTAGATCCGGCAGCCCCAATCTTCTTAGATCTACTGATTGATGGTTGTCCTCTCCCGATCTTCGCAGATCTCTGCTTCTCAAGTTTACTTACAGACCTCACCCATTCAACAACGACGTCCAAATCTGACCAGATTAGAACAAGATTTGAGAAGATTGGCCTGACTATTTAGCCACTGATTATTAAAGTGATCAGATGATTTATGAAGGGGAGGGTTAGTCATTCTAATATATTTTGCCTTGAAAATAATGACTTTTCTTACAACGGTGATTCATTTGGTCGTCTTCTTAAAAAAAATCAATCAAGATATAAAAACTAAAAAAATGAGTCTTAATATCAATTTTATTAATCTAAAAGTAGAATAAAATACAATTGGTAAAAAAATAAATAAATTATTGATTGTGTTTTAACGCTGGCGAAACGGTCGTGGTCTTGACAATACTCCGAACTTGGACGATTGTGAGATGGTTGTAAGAAGAAAACCAAACAGTTCTGAGATAGACATAGTGTATGGTCAATAGGTCATGACTGGAGAATTATCAAGTAAAAGCTTAGCAATTTGGAGATTCAACGACAAAGTCATGGATATTTATACTAACTGGATCGCTACAATGATGATTGGATAATAGAGAAAACTAAGCTAAGAAACTATATTAAAAGCTTCGAGCTTACTGAAGCATGGGGTTGGATAGAAGTGGAGGATTTGGAAATTAAACTAACTAGAATAAGTATCAATAAGAGAAAACATAAGATAAGCAACGCATAGCTAAAAGATTTGCATGTGATTGTATTGACGTGAAGCCTGAAGCTCATCTTTATATGCTTCTTTTATAGACTTCGAAAAGTGGTGGCAATTGTGTAGCATTTGATGGTGTGAGAGCTCTCGTGTAACTCTCCTCGATCCTCCACGTAAGTGTAATATATCGTGTCCAGCCATGTGTACAAGAGAGGCCACATATGTATTCTTTTCTCTTGTTATTTCAATCAAACAACGTGTATAGGGGGCTTTGCTGAAATCTTCGCGTCATTAGACTCTTACTTTTGTGGAGAGTTACTTTTGTTGTTTTTTAACATTTAATGCTTATTAGAGAGGTGCTTCAGTAAGACTCTAGCATTTAATACTTACTATATGTACATGTCTTTAACTCATTTCGTTTGAAGCTCATGTACACCATGTGTTACATATAGCCATCATGCAGCATCTTTTGGGTTGTCTGATCTAATCATTATAAATCGAGTGTAAGTAAGGACATCAATTGTTAGCTAGATTTTAGTCCTCTTCAATGACCAAAATTGTCCATATGAGTAGTTTATTGTAGATAAGATAAACTCAGGAAAAAAATTCACAACCTAAGAGATGAGACCCACCATGTAAGGTTTAAATCATTAGAAAATGACCACATAGCCAAAGGCTAGAGTCTTAATATATATATATATATATATATATATATATATATATATAATGTGTGTGTGTGTGAACAATATTCGACTTGTATTCTAGTGAACCTCCTTTGGTCCCAATGCGAGCTACAAGCAATTGAGGCATGCAAGCTGCTTGCATCAACATTATAAAATGACATAAGTTGTCCTTTGAATGGGTAAATTTTCAACCTTCGGAATTATTAAGGAGCCAAAAATCTCCAAATTACCTTAATGGCTTTGGCCCAAAGCCCTTCCTGGGACATGAAGGGTCCACAAAAGGAAGGAGGAAGGAGCAGTTATGATAGTTAAAGAAAATAAAAAATTTAGGATTTTACACCCTACCTTTTTCCCTCAATTTTAAAAGCATTTTTTCAAGGATTTTGAATCCAAGATGAATTTAAAATCTCAAATCCAAGATTTCCCAAGGTGTCCAACATGTTTTGAATTGAAATCTGGCTTGCAATTCCTAACTGTCCAAATTAATCTATGCTACCAAACAACCTCTTAATGTTCATTTGTATGCCACCGAATTTTGGACCATGGCTCTCGAAGGGACGAAACCAGCAGTTTCAATCTGATGCACATGTACCACGTATTCAGAATGACACAGAGGTGCAAATTTCGCTCTCATACGGCTTCTACAGGTTATAAAAATGGACTAGTTCGAAAAAACGGCCGACACTCAAAGGGTCATGATCATCCAATTAAAGTAATTTTTTCTCCGTGGCTGCTTATGCCCTATATTATTCGAATAAATGGACAGTCCATATCAATAATTCCCTTGAAGGTGGGGTGTTAGAATGTCATATAATTTGATGTGACTACCACTATAAAGGACTCTCTTGAGGACCCATTTAAGCATCTTGACTAATTTCATTCCCAAAATACACCCACACCCCAAATGGATTCCAAAAATTGCTTCTATTCGATCCCAAAATACTCCCAACTTTCGAATAAAGATTCCTCAATGGGACCCGATATGAGGGCCCGATTTAAGATTCGGGACAATCTTATTCCCAAAATACATTAGTGGATTCCAAAATTTGCCACCATGTTCCTATCATTGGTATCAAGATACCCACGTTCTCATTTATAGTAGCCTTCCCTTTAGGATCATGGTTTTCGCATTGGGCTGAGTCTACTCAGTTTCAGTTGTTAATGGTTTGAGTTTATCTCTCCATTCACCCTAAGGTCAAATTACCCTTGTGGGTAGAGCTGGACATGAAGCCAATCAACTCGATTAACCTATTTGACTTGGATTGGAAAAGTTCTAACTCAGTTTGAAACTGGGTTCAAGCCGAGTCAAGCTAAATTTTGGGAGTTCCAAAAAATTTGAGCTGAGCCCAAATTAGACCGAGCTCAACTCGACTTGAATCGGTCTTTGACTCAAACCCAACTCGATTTGACTCAAATCGAGATCGACTCGTTTGAGCGGGGTATCGTCCAGCTGAGCGAATCCGAATTTCAACGATCCACATTCAACTTGAGAGAATGGCTCGAGATGGGTGGCCAGGATCCGTAGATATACAAGGTTTTAGATACGTTCTATGCATGATGGGGCCAAGTTCGACATGCATATCATCTGGCGTAGGACTCCTCTAATAGTTCACCACCATTTTAAATGGTGGTGAGGTTTCCACTGTAAATTGGGCTTAGTCGCATCGCAATCCAGACCGTCCAAATTGCTGAACCGATTTTGGATGGAGCACAACCTAAAAATTTAAATTGAGAAGCTGATAGTAATCATCTGATTTGCCTCTGTAACTAGGGCCACTCATCATCTTGAATATTGTTGGCTGAAAACTAATCAATAATTATTATAAATTAATAAATAATATTGAAGTTTTAAATGATTTATAATCCAATATAAAAAGATATTAACTTAAAAATCGTGATATTTCGTGATAAATAGCGGAAAAGTAAAATCGTACGAAGATTCTGAATATCGCTTTTTTCAAATTTCCGTTACATTATGGCGATATTTTTAAGATTCATTTTTTGTCCCAGCTCCTCATTAGCCGTTACGCTTCCAACCGTCAATGGGAGGACATGGATTGTGCAGCGAGCGAGTCAATTCTGTGGGGCCCACCGTTATGTATCTGTTTTATCCACGCCGTCCATCCATTTTTACAGCCATTATTGAATGAGCCCAAAATTCATTCATATCCAAAGTTCAAGTGGACCACACCACATGAAATAGTGGGAATTGAACGCCTGCCTACCGTTGAAAACTTCCTGAGGCTACAGAGGTTTTGGATCAAGCTGATATTTGTGTTTAAGCTTCATCAATGTCTGTGTGATCCTATGAACAAGTTGGATGACAAATAAACATTAGTGTGGGCCCAAGGAAGGTTTCAACGGTGGACGCCATTATCGCCGCTGTTTCCTGTGGTGTGGTCCGTGTGACCTTTGGATATGCTTCAATTTTTGGTTCGTAACCTTAAATGAGCTGGAAAAACAGATGAACGGCGTGGATAAGACACATACATCATAGTGGGACCCACAGACTTCCCTCAGTCAATTCCTCAGTACGCACTCCGAGTCCTCTGCTGGACCCCACGCTCTCTCTCATCGTGTGGTTCGCAGGATTTGCTGTCAAGCTGAGCTGGCAATGTGACACGTCCGACATGAAAGAACACGTGGCACTCGGGTAGAGAAGCTGTAGTGCGGCAATGTGGATAAGCACGGAATTAGTGCTGATTGCAGAAAGCAAAGGACACATCGCCTGAAAAGCGTCGGCCAAGGTTTGAAAGAGAAATGGCAGATGATATGTTATCATCGGGGCAGAGCCATCTATCCACACCACACATGGAAAATTATTGTATCACACCCGTCCATTCTCATACCCCTATTTCAGATGGTAAATGATCGATCCCAGCAATCTGATCGGTGGATCTCAAAGGGAAGGTAGTAAAAGATAATATAACGGTCAGGCATTCTAGAAGTGTTATTTTTTAAATATAATCCATCCATAGTGTGAAATTTTATATGTACGGATAGGATCTTCTTATAACACTAACACGTGTGAGTTAGTGGACATGGAACTACCATTTCCCGGTGCTCTCGAATCTACTGTATCATCTCCCGAGAAAGAGTGCGGCGGGCGTGAACATCGAAGTTCGCAACGCCAGATTTTGTTACGGCGATTTGTTGGCATGTCTTTTCGCGCATTGAAACATCATGTACATTCTCACGTGTGCACTTTCGTGTCGTATGTACTAACGTGGAACTCACGTGTATGAAATCAGAACCGTTCGTCAGACTATTTCACTGCCTGAATATCACGTACAAGGAATTATTCCATTATGAGAGAATCTTACTGTGGAAAATGAACGGTTAGGAGAAGCACACCGATATTCGAATTTGATTTACGTGCACGGCCCACCATCTGATCAGACTTGCTTTGTACACTGCAAACGGGATCACTTGATAAGACAGCGGCTCCAGCTTCACACGTGTGTTCGTTATTTCACCTCGTGTGGCGTGTGCACTGGAGAAGTTTATGATACAGCCGTTGTGTCAGCGATCCAGCGGGCCTTTTTTATTTATTTATTTTTTTAATTCCTGCAGAAACGTCTGAATATCTGATCCGTATAAAAGGTGGGCCACACTATTATTCTCAGCTTATGAAAATAAGCCAGGTACACTTGTACCGACCGGCACAAGTACGAAGCAGTGTACTGGTGTGGTCCACCCAATCAGTGCACCAACAGGATTTTTACGTCAGCTGATCATCATGGTGGAGCCTACCTTCTGTACGGATTGGATATTCTACACGTGACAGGTTGGCGAGGGAACCGAACGCGGATTTCTTTCGCAGGAAGTTCCTGCTGGGAACCTAGGTGGGGCCCACCGTGATGTTTGTTAGAAATCCACCCGGTCCATCCGATTTGTAAGATCATTTTAGATGTGCGATCAAAAATAAATCGAAGCCAATACTCAAGTGGGCCGTACTAACGGAAAAGATGGGTAGGGAAATTTCTACCGTTGAAACCTCCCTGGGTATACAGTGATGTTTATATGTCATCTATACCGTTCGTAATATTACAAATATTACCCAGATTCAAAACTTCTGTGGCCCACGAATATTTCAACAGTATTGGATTGGGCAAATCAGATGTACGGGGTGGATTACTCAAAAACATCCCGGTGGGCCCAACCTATGCTCCCACGCAGGTACTTCATGCGAAAAGCGTCCGAGGGAAGGGATTTTTATTGCGATAGCCCTTGAGGTATGGCTAAGGGCCCGTTTGGATCATAAGTTGCTTAAGATAAGTCACTTATGCCACAAGTAGCTTATCTTAATTTCTACTTATTAAGAAAATAAGTATGTTTGGTAAACGACATATCTATCACCTTTTCCTCTCTTTTATCTCTCAAAAAAAGCTAAAAAGCTAAAAACTTTAGCTAAAGTGATTATATACTGTCAAGTAAAAAAGTTACTTATTACTATTCATAAACCAAACTTACTTGTCTGAAATAAGTTACTTATCTACTGCTGTAAGTAGAAAAAGTAACTTATTTGATAGTATTCAAATGGGCTTTAAAAGTTTAATTTCTTGTCTAGCTCATCTTTTTTAACCTTTTGATGAGAAATTAAAATTTTATGTTAAAAATGCCTCTTCGACCGTTTCCCTCTAAGCATTATAGATTTCCCATGGGCACGGTAGGAGGCATTCTTAGCTTGTAAAATTTTTAATTTCTTATCAAAAGGCCAAATAAGATGAACCAGGCGAGAAATTGAACTTTTAGTAAATATAGCCACACTTAAGGGTTATTGCAGTACAAATCCCCCGAGGGAACCGGTTAGGTGTGGCCTCGGCCTCACCCAACACGGTAGGGTCCTGATCGTGGGGCCCACCTTGATGTATATGTAGTATATCCAAGCCGTCCATCCCTTTTTTCAGATCATTTGAGGGCATAGTCTAAGAAAGAAGCAGATACAATTCTAAAGGTAAACCATACTGTAGGAAAGTGATGATTGAACGCCCACCATTAAAAACTTCCCAGAGCCCCCTTTAATGTTCATTTGCGATCCAACCCGTTGGTAAGACCTGGATGAAGAGGAAAAAACAAATATCAACTTGATGCAAAACTTTTGTGGTCCACAATCAGTTTTTAATGGTGGCCTTTCAATTACCACCGTTTCCTATAGTGTGGTCCACCTGAGATTTGGATCCGCTTTTTTTTCCCGCACTAAAATGATCTATAAAAACGGATGGACAGCGTGGATATACTACATCAAGGTGGGCCCCACGGTCAGGGCCCCATCTGCTGGCGAGGAAAATGGCTGTATCAGAACTTCAGAAACAGCAGGTATGGGGATATTCTGGATGTACGGTTCTGACAAATGGGGCATTTTTCCAGTAATCCATACCATCGGTCAGTTCAATCCTACCCTGGGAGGGGACCTCGAGTGGGCCATGCCCTGAAAATAGCCTTAAATAGAGAAGTCTAGACCACTAATACAGGGATCTTTTTTCAGTTGAATGTGGACCGTGTACCTTTAGCTAGCTCGTACCATCTATTTGCATGTGGGCTCGCGTCAGTCGTTGCACAGCTTTACTGGGTAGCAGCCTCTCATCAGCCGTTGACCGCTGTCGACAAAATGACAAATGAACGGTTAAGAGAAAGTTACCAGCGTTTCGTTAAACTTTATGTACGCCTGGGACCACCTGATTATGGCCGAAATAGGGTCTGGGAGGGACGCGGATTAGCAACTGACAGGTTGAGTAGCAATCTTGCTACTGAAGTGACGTCACCACAGTTTGTGGGCCTTCGCATGATGAATCTGTTGTATCCACACAGTCCATTCATTTGGAGAGATCGTTTTAAGGCATGAATCAAAGAACGAGGCAGATCCAGATCTCAAGCGGACCCACCACAGAAAACAGTGACATCCACCGTTGAAAACTTCTTAGGGGCCACAGAAGTTTTTGATCAAGCTGGATCTCAAAGAAAAATCATGGTGGGCCTAGGAAGTTTTCAACGGTGGATGTCACTGTCTCACTTTTTCTGTGGTGGGGTCCACTTGAGCTTTGGATCTGCCTCATTCTTTGATTCATTCCCTAAAATGGTCTCTCCAAATGGATGGACGGTGTGGATAGAACATATACATATGCTGGGCCCACAGACATGGTGACGTCACTTCAGTAGCCAGATTCGCTACTCAACTTGCCAGTAGCTAATCCGCGTCCGTCTGGAGCCATGCGCATGTGTGAAAGCCAATGTATTCACTACAGGTGTCAAAGTAGCACGTGTGAGATCAATCCATCCATTGAATGAGCCTCACCCGTAAGGGGTGGTTTGATTAGGAAGCGGATTGCGTCATACCCGGCTTGTCTCTGGCCACGAACGGCAAGATCTGTATGGGCCGACTGTGATGTATCCATGTCGTTCATCTCTTTTCTCATATCATGTCGTTCATCTCTTTTCTCAGTATCATTTTAACCTAAAATTGACACAAAATGAGCTAAAAAGTAACGTAGATCCAACGCTAAGTGGACCACACTTAAATAGGGTTACATTAAATGCATAAAGCATTAAATGCTATGCTAGATTGCATTGAAAGCAAGAGTTATCTTTAGTGTGGTCCACTTATCCTTGGATCTGCCTATTTTTTAGCTCATGTCTTAAAATAATATGAGAAAATAGATAGATAGTGTAGACTAAACAGAGAGATCATGATGTGGATGTTGGATTATGAGTAAATTACGTTTTTCTACTATTGCCTTTTTTTAAGGGTTTTACGTTGTATGTAGTTGGGTGTTATATTTGACTGGAGTTATCACTAGCTAATTAACTAGCTCATTTTTATAATTAGCTAGATCCTATAGAAATGTCAAGAAAGAGGATTTGAAAATTCTTCGTCCTAAAATGACTCTTTGATCTATGAATAAAGATTCAGGGTAAATGACCACAATTATAGAGACGAAAGGTGTCAGGCACCCGCTCTGCCCTTATAAAGGTGTGGTTTCCACCTCATACGATCTTACTAATTCTTGAGGGTTGGGATTAGTTCTCACACAATAATGATACAATAGTGTCTATAATGTTTGTGTTAAATGCAACGCTTATGACAAGCTTTGGTTCGGGCTAGATAAATTCATCCCTAACTTCTCCACTTGCTGAAGCGTGAACTAGTCGACCTGAGTTTTTAATGGGTAGAATTTGATTATACCGTCAAGCCATAGAGCATACACTTAAGTTGATTAAGTGTGTATTACTATGCTACGAATAGATGAGATGAGCAAGGAGTTGAGAAGGTAATAGGTGTTGCACAATGCTAATGCTGGGATAGAGGGAGTTGGATGGAAGGTAGTGTCACAAGGGTTGGGTTGAGCAGCTTTGGATCGAGGTTGGATGACTCAAGAGGTTAAGGATCTAGGCTGGATTAGGTTGGACTTGGGCATTCATATAGCCCTGCAAATTAGAGATTGTGCATTGCATAGGCGGAAAAAGGGTGCCTAACCCCTTTTTCGTGACTGAGGCCCTTACCTAGAATCGATGGTCGTAAACCAATTGCAGGAGTCACTTTGAGTTAGGGAATCTTGTGATTTTCTTACCGTTAAGTAATTTTACGATATCTAGCCTATCATAAATGGTGAGCTTCATTTGGCTAGTGGCGACTCTTAGTCAAATGCACATTTATCTATAAATCAATCCTATATTTCAATCAAATCAGACAAGAACTAACAAACGAAAAAAAAATAAAGAAAGTGAGGGTATCATTTCGTTGCGTGTTTGCACGTGAAAGGGCATTCATAAGGTTGGATTTAGGTCATGCTAAAATGGACCCAACTTAGACCTAACTCAACCCCAAACGAGACTTAAACCCAAAAAAGAAAAGCAAATTAAGTGAGTAGATTTTTTTCCCCTTTGATTGTGACTACAATAGTTTTTCATTATCTTTTTTTACAATATGATAACTCATTTGTATAACACCCGTACTCGAATTAGCCCTCCATACACCTCATTTTCGAACTCAACATACTCGAAACAATCTAAACCGATGAGTTTCGATCAGGTACCCTATTTTAGTACCGCAACGAACCGAGACTTTTACCCCTACGACCGCGTGGACGCCACTATTACAACGTCCGCGCGGCACGCTCCGTTTCAATACCTAGTTTGAAAGATGCATACATGTGCGCAAGTCAAGGCGGGCCACGCTACATATGCATGGTGTGGGCCCCACTTGCACAAATTCCAATGTTGTCTCATCAATCAATCAAACATCTCATCAATCAATCAAGCATCACATCAATCAATCAAATGTCCCATTAATTATATCATCCTCTCTCCTCATAAGTCAACTAAGCCCATACCTAATCCACTCTCCCTCATAAATGCCCCATTTCCTTTCTACCATCATTTTCTTTCAAAATTCCATCTGTCCCAAAGTCCCTACCACCATAAAAGGCTTATACGTAGCCACTTTCATTTGCAAAAAAAAGGAGAGAGAGAGAGAGAGAGAGAGAGAGAGAGAGAGAGAGAATTAAAAAAAGAAGAGATTAAATAAAGAGATTAGTGGAAAAGAGTGAGATTGAAGAGACAGGAGAGAATATTTGTGAGCTTAGGTGATTAGAGGAGGAGATCCACCCCCATCAAGCCGTTCGATTGACTATCCGACCCGATCCAACCGTCCATCTTCGTGGTGAGTGTAATTAGGGATGACATAATTTTCATTTTTATTGTTTTCCATTAGTTTTGTGGGCCACAAGGGTGGGATCCACCTTGATCTATGTCTAGTGTGCTTAAATTCATACAATGGACCCCCTAGTGGTGAGGGGTCCATCTAATGGCCGGATCTCCCTCTTCATTGCTTCCTTCTTCTTTTTCCTTTTTTACTTTCAACTTTCATGCTTTATGGACTGATGCGGGACCCACAAGTGGGCCACATTATAAGACAGCATGCCCCTCACACTGTCTAACAATGTGGATCACCATTTGTAGCACGCCGTGTTATTTATATTCCATTCAACCTATCCATTAGATCATATAGATCTAGATGGAGGAAAATGCAAATTTTTGTTTGATCCAAAGCTTTTGGGGTCCCACCACGAGGTGGCCGAGCAAATGGATGGAGTGGATTACCCCCACACATGGGCTCCTTACAAACATTTATATATATATATATATATATATATATATATATATATATATATATATATATATATATATATTTGAATAAATAAAAAAAAACATACAACGCTGGCCGGTTCCAGTGTCTGAGACGCTGTGAATGTCCAGCGTAGGAGGTTGGATGGTGGTATGGAGAGGGTATCCACTGGTGAGAACCATAATGATGTATGTGTTTCATCCACACTGTCCAGCTAGTTTGCCATGCCATTTCATGGCCAGGGCCCAAATTTGAGGCCGATCCAAATCTCAGGTGGGCCACAATGCAGGAAATAGTGGGGGCAGCAACGTCCACTGTTGAAACCTATCCAGGGCCCACCATGATGTTCATTTGCCACCTAACCTATTCATAGGGCCACGTGGGGCCTGAGAGTAGAGAAATGGATGGACGGCATGGATAAAACACACGCATCATGGTGGGGTCCACAGAGCACCGACCTCAGTACTGTAGGGGTCACTACCGATATCAACACTGGGCTCCACAATTTAGCCGGTCTAATTTGGGTTAATTTATGCCACATGCGATTTTGAAGTTCCTGCGTATCAAGTGTCATACACATCCGGAGTATAATAAAGAAAACACCCCATTCTGTACAGTGGCAAGCTGTGGAGCTCCATATTCCTGAACAGTCCATCAGATGCCTATTTTAGTTATTCAATTTGGACGGTTGCCTATGTTTTCCTTTAACAGTCCATCAGATGCTTGCCAATCTATGGTGGACCACACTGTTTTGTACGGCTTATTCTGACATACATGGATGCCACGTGTCCACTTCTTTTTCTACTCTTTTTCTTCTGCGTATGTACGGATATCATGCTATGCCAGAGTACCCAAATCCTTTTTAATTTTCTTTTCTAAATGTTCCCAAAAGAAGGCAGTAAATCCTGACAATCTGAGCATGGCATACTGTAATAATTAATGTGTCTTGGGGGCAAAGGTTTATCAGGCCTATAAAGGTTATAGGGCCAATGAAGGAATTTCCAGATTTTTTTTTTATTGGTCGGTTGTGTGGGGCCCACCTGATCGATTTAGGTTCCCTATGTACATCATTTCCACTGCTGTTGGAGGTTGATCTGGACTCCCATTCGGTGGTGAGCCCTCCAATCGTCGGTGCTGGTCGGTGGTCTGTGGGCCCCACCATCATGAGTGTATTTTATCCACCCGGTCCCTCTATTTTGCCAGCCCATTGTAGAGCATGGGCCAAAAAATAAGGTAGATCCAAGTCTCAACTGAACCACACCATAGTGGTTGTTGTGAGAAGAATACGAGCTGACCTTAGCACCATCGCGAAAAGAATATGAGCTGACCTGAGGATGGATCCGGCTCAGCTCGCTCAGCTCGAAGCCGATCTGATGACAGACGGAACAACCCAAATACAGGTCGTCAGGTCTAACCGACCCGATCTAAGGGAGAAAAGCAATCCTCGTGAACGACCTCGCCAGGCCGACCGCTTTACGACCTGATTCTGTTATCGTAATTCTCTAAGCTTGTGCGTGATAAGAGGAAAGAAATCCGGAAAATCTCTAACCAACCCGTCGAAAGATCCTTGAAGATCACGGGACAGCTCCGAAAATCTCAGAGATCCGAGATTTCTTCTACAAACATCGCGGCAACAAATGAGAAACACGACTCTGCAACCTAAGTCTATAAATTGGAGCATTCTCTCCATTATTGAGGTACGATAGTAAAACTGATCAAAAGAGATAAACATTCAATCTTTCAAGATCCTTCTGACTTAGGCATCGGAGGGCTAACGGCTGGACCCCAGCCACCCCCCTTAGCTTTCTTTTGTGTTCCACAGGATCCAACCATTCTTCAAGAAGAAGATCAGCATCATTCAACCATCGATATCAAGAAATCTTCATCTTCATCTGTTGACGAATTTCCAGCATCAACAGATTGGCGCCGTTTGTGGGAACGCCTTCTTCCTTTAATTAGGAAATCCGTGTTCTCGCCCAATCGCAATTCCTTCTCTTTCACTATGGCTGGAAAGAGAAAGTATAAAGGGAAAGCACCCGCGATCGATGGACTTTCAGACGATCAAATCTCTGAGAATGAAGGATCATTCCCCGACGCCCCTGCTATCTAGCTCGGTGGGAACTCTCCTCTTTTCGCTCAGCAGGGGGGACAATAGAGGCCTCGCAACCGAGGAGTCAGGTTGTCCCTTCTCGAAAAGCAGGTAGGAGGGGTCAACCAAAAACTGGGTGGGGTCGACGAACGACTGGGCTACGTGGACCAGAGGCTGGACGAAATTAAAGCTCTGCTAACTGGTCTAACCCATCTAACCATGTTGAATGGTAGAGATCGTGAGGGGCCTCGGCATACCCATTCTCAGCCTCAACAAACCCAGTACTCTCACCAAACTCGGCCGTCGCAGCGTTCTCAACACCCCACTCCGATAGAAGAAAACGAGGTCGCCAGCCGAGCAACCGAGACCAGATCTCGGCCAACGACAGGCTTGCCTGCCACCGATCTACGACATAGACTTGAGGAACGAAGAACAGCTCGTCTCGCACATGAACGAGCTGATCTTGGAGCCAGCAACCGGGTTGATGACAACCTAAGCCCACTAGAGGCCGAGCTGAGAGAACTGCGGGAACAAATGGGTGATATTCAGAGAGCACAGCGGGCCCAAGCTCCAATCGCTGTGGATGCACTGGTCGATTCATTCGAGTCGCCGTTCACCGACGAGATTCGTGAAGAGCCCCTACCCAAAGGGTTTAAAGTTCCTCAGTTGAAGCAATACTCTGGGATAGGAGATCCAGCGGAACACTTAGAAAACTTCAAAGTCCGCATGGATCTCCTCGGGGCCAACGGACATATTATGTGTAAGGCTTTTCCTTTGTCCTTGACGAGCTCGGCATGGACTTGGTTTCGCAACCTTAAACCCAGAACTATCAGCTCGTTCTCTCAACTAAGCCGAGCCTTTGCAACTCAGTTCATCGGGAGCACCGACCCGAGGAAGCATTCGACACACCTCGCATCAATCAGGCAAAAAGAAGATGAGTCCCTGAAAGATTACCTCGTGCGCTTCAATTCTGAAGCAGTACAAATTGAGAACCTCTCCCAAGATGTGCTGTTACACACCATGATAGGAGGGCTGCGGGATCGAAGGTTTCTTTGGTCTGTTGGGGAAGAGCCACCCCAGTCTGTGACCGATTTCCTGGATCGAGCAGCTAAACACATCAACGCCGAAGAACTGGTTAACGCTCACCGACCAACAACCAGGAATAAGGATCGTCAGGATAGCAGCGGCTCAAAAAGACACAGGTCGGAGCGAAAGTCAGAGCAAAGATCGCCGACTCAGAACAGACCCGTTCGCCGAACGAAATCACTTGCACCACGGTTCGAAAAGTACACACCGCTCAACAAAACCATCGAGCAAGTGTATTTAGCGGAGAAAGGTAATTACAATTTCGAACGACCTGCGAAGATAAAAACCGACCCCAACAGAAGGTCGAAATCAAGGTACTGTTTGTACCACAAAGACCACGGTCACAACACCATGGATTGCTTTGACTTGAAGCGACAGATAGAATCCCTCATCCAGCAAGGCTTCTTGAAAGACTATGTCGCTCAGCGTCTGGACGGGAGAAGGGATGAAGGTCGGGTCGCTGACTTGACTGAGGAACAAAGCAACAACCCTGTGGAAGAAATCCACATGATCTTCGAAGGGCCAACCACTGGAGATACCGGGAACTCCCGCAAAAACTACGTACGACAAGGAAGGACGTCCTTACCGAGATCTTCTATTAACATCACCAGCCGACCTGCAAAGGTCGCAAAGGTAACCTCACAAACAATAACCTTTACCGAAGAGGACGCTCGAGGGGTCGTACATCCACATGACGACTCCCTTGTCGTTGCGATGGTGGTCGCCAATAAAAGACTCCACAGGATGATGGTCGACACGGGCAGTTCGGCTGATATCCTATACGCTTCGGCATTTGAAAAAATGAAGATCGACCGATCCCGACTGAGACCGGTCAAGACAGCGTTGACCGAGTTCACAAGGGGACAGCATCATGCCCGAAAGGGAGATAACTCTACCAGTTACCGCCGGGGAAGAACCAAACCAGAAAATAATAATGGTTGACTTCCTTGTCGTAAATACCCCCTCTGCCTATAACGCCATTATCGGCCGCCCTATCCTGCGGGCTCTCAAAGCTGCCGTTTCCATTTATCACCTTGCAATGAAGTTCGAAACCGACGAAGGAATCGGCGTGGTCAAGGGAGATCAGCAGGAGGCCCGTCGTTGCTACGAACTTTCCCTACGAGGGAAGAATAAAAGTACGGTATCAACCGTTTCTCATGCGACCTCTCTCGATCCACGGGAGGAAGAGAAGGAGCGCGGGTCATCCGCCGAGAATCTGGTCGACATTCCATTGTCAGATACCGACTCGACCAAAACTATCAAAATCGGGTCATGTTTGGAGGGCAAGGTGCGAGAGGACCTAATCACCTTCCTGAAGGAGTATGTGGACGTTTTTGCGTGGTCCCATGAAGAGATGCCTGGAATCTGCCCAGAAGTGATGGTCCACCGGCTAAACGTCGATCCAATTATCAGGCCGATCCGTCAAAAAAGGCGCTCTTTCAATACAGAAAGGTACATGATCATCGAAGAGGAAGTACAGAAATTACGCAAGGCGGGATTCATCCAGGAAATATGCTATCCGAAATGGCTCACAAACGTTGTTCTCGTCAAAAAGAACAATGGGAAATGGAGAGTCTGTGTGGACTACACTGACCTGAACAAAGCCTGTCCTAAAGACAGCTTCCCTCTGCCACGAATAGATCAGCTCGTCGACGCAACCGCCGGGCACGAGCTCCTCAGCTTCATGGATGCTTACTCTGGATATAATCAGATCCAAATGCACGCTCCCGACAGGCAAAAGACAGCATTCATTACGGATCGGGGGCTCTACTGTTATAAGGTTATGCCCTTCGGGCTAAAAAACGCCGGAGCAACCTACCAACGACTAGTAAATAAGATGTTCGCAGACCAACTCGGAAGGACCATGGAAGTGTACGTGGATGATATGCTCATGAAAAGAAAACAATCAGAGGACCATGTCTGCAACCTCTGCACCGCGTTCAGGATATTGCGGAAGTATCACATGAAGCTCAACCCCAGCAAATGTGCTTTCGAGGTAAGCTCGGGAAAGTTCCTTGGCTTCATAGTAAACCAGCGAGGAATTGAGGCCAACCCTGAAAAAATTCAGGCACTTCTCAACATGAGCTCGCCTCGCACAGTGAAGGATATCCAGCGGCTCACAGGAAGGATTGCGGCACTCAACAGGTTTGTCTCAAAAGCTACAGATCGATGCCTCCCCTTCTTCAAGCAGCTGCGTAAATGCAAGGAGATGATTTGGACCTCAGACTGCGAGCAAGCTTTCTGCGAATTGAAGGCCTACCTCGACTCTCTGCCGCTGTTGTCCAAACCAGAACATAAAGAAGAACTACTCCTGTACTTAGCAGTCTCCCCGGCGGCAGTCAGCTCGGCACTCGTCCGGGACGACAAAGGGATCCAAAGACCTGTTTATTACGTCAGCAAAGCCCTACTCGATTTCGAAACCCGATATCCGACAATTGAGAAGCTAGCTCTGGCTCTAATCACCTCAGCTCGGAAGTTGAGACCATACTTTTAGGCGCATCCAATAGCTGTGCTGACTGATCAACCATTGCGACAGGTGCTACAGAACCTGGAAACCTAAGGTCGTCTTGTCAAATAGGCTGTCGAGCTCGGTGAATTCGACATAAAATATCAACCTTGAGCTGCGATCAAAGGTCAAGCCGTCGCTGACTTCATCGTTGAACTAACCGAGCCCCTCGAAATTCAGGACAACACCAATCCCAACCCGCCACCAGAGAATAACTACGACATATCGACCTGGCTACTACATGTTGATGGATCTTCCAATTCACAAGGCAGCGGAGCCGGTCTCGTCTTGACAGCGCCAGACGGGACCCAAATTCAATACGCTCTCCGGTTCGGATTCAGAGCTTCGAACAACGAGGCTGAATATGAAGCCCTTCTAGCAGGTCTCCGCCTCGCCTCTGAAATAGGAATCCGATCTATAAAAATACATAGTGATTCTCAATTGGTGGTCGGGCAAGTGACCGCAGAATACCAAGCGAAAGGAGGAAAAATGTCCGCATATCTGGCAAGAACTCAAGAGCTATTGTCACGTTTTGATCAATATGAAATTATTCAGATCCCGAGGAGCAAGAATATGAATGCGGATTCCCTCGCAAAACTCGCCTCATCAGCCAACGACGAGCTCGGTAGGATGGTTCCCATCGAGTTCCTCCCTCAACGAAGCATATCGTCGAACGAGTCAACAGAGGTTTTTCCAGTGGCAGCTACCCCAGATTGGAGAGACCCTATCATCCGTTTCTTACAGTCGGGCGAATTGTCCGACGATCAAAAGGAAGCTCGGCGCATTCGCTATAGATCAGCTCGGTATACTCTGATCGATGGGATCCTTTACAAGAGAGGATTTTCTTTTCCATGTCTGCGTTGTCTGGGAACCAAAGAAGCTGATTACGTGTTACGCGAAATCCATTTGGGATGTTGCGGGAATCATTCTGGTGCCCGAGCACTAGCGCAAAAGGTGATCAGACAGGGATATTATTGGCCCACCATCCAGCACGACGCCCGAAAAATTGTTAAAAGGTGCGATACATGCTAACGATTCGCCCCAATTCCTCACCTACCACCCGAAGAGCTCACTCCCATATCTGGACCATGGCCATTCGCTCAATGGGGAGTCGACATCATTGGCCCTCTTCCGACGGGGAAGGGACAGGTGAAATACGCAATCGTCGCCGTCGACTACTTCACGAAGTGGGCAGAAGCAGAACCACTAGCCACCATTACTGAGAAGAAAACAACAGACTTCATTTGGAAAACAATCGTGTGCCGATTTGGGATCCCGAATACGATTGTCACTGATAATGGGCGGCAGTTCGACAACGAAAGGTTTCGAAAGTTTTGTAAAGGTCTGGGCATCAAGAACGTGTATTCTTCTCCCCACCACCCGCAAGCCAACGGTCAGGTCGAGGCAGTTAACAAGATTATCAAAAATCACCTCAAAACAAAGCTCGGGGAGAAGAAAGGTGCTTGGGCTGACGAACTTCCCGAAGTACTTTGAGCCTATCGGACCACGGCTCGGTCCACAACCGGGGAAACGCCTTTCTCTTTAGCTTTTGGAGCAGAAGCCGTCGTCCCAGTAGAGGTCGGGATGCCCACGAGCAAGACGAGCCAACACCGACCTGACCAAAACGAAGAACAACTACGGACAAACCTGGACCTACTCGATGAAGTACGCGAGGCATCCCAAATACGATTAGCAGCCTATCAGCAACAGGTTAGGCGATACTATAACTCCCGGGTAAAAGAGCGGCGGTTTCGAGCTGGCGACATGGTTCTCAAAAAGGTCAGTACTAAAGACAAAATCGCTGCCTTCAGTCCCAACTGGGAAGGGCCATATAGGGTGCTCAGCTCACGTCGTCCTGGTACTTATTGGCTCGAAGACATGGACGGCAGACCCCTTTCCCATCCATGGAACGCTGATCGCCTGAAGATCTACTATCCATGAACAAGCGGGGCCTCGTATAAAATATGTATTTCGAGGTGATGATTCAATAAAATTGCTTTAAGATTGCATCCTAAGTATTGTGAACAGCAGATCGGCCCAGCGGTATTAACGTTCTGAGCTAACTTCCATACTACTATCGAAGCCTTACGACTAAGTCATCTA
Source organism: Liriodendron chinense (assembly GCA_003013855.2). Taxonomy (NCBI): domain Eukaryota; kingdom Viridiplantae; phylum Streptophyta; class Magnoliopsida; order Magnoliales; family Magnoliaceae; genus Liriodendron; species Liriodendron chinense. The sequence continues at coordinate 1,355,591 of PVNU02002456.1, forward strand.
CTCCAATATGATGGCCGAGCTTATGTTACCAGACTTCGCTGATTACAAAGAGTTCTTTAGTCGTTCCACGATCCGTGCATACATAAGAGAAATAAAAGTACTACAAATACAATATGCAAAAGGTGCCTCTAAAGGGCTGGTATTGAAGTAAAAGTTTTTTTTTTTACATAGTTACATCAAAGAAAAAGAAAGAAAAAATATACAAAGTATTTCAGCCTTCGGCAGCATTAGATGGCCCGGCCGCAGCCCCTTTTGAAGGTCCTTCCCTCGCGATGTCGTCCTCGTCTTCATCATTATCGACAGGAGTCAGGTCGAGATCGGGGAAGTGTTTGAGAACAAGCTGTCTGCAATCCTGGAAGCCATGATTGTACAGCTCCTCAGAAATTGTGTTTAGCCTCTCAAACTTAGCTTCTGCATTTTTTGCATCAGCCAGAGCCTTCATCTGGACCTCCTTCAAGAGCTTGGCCAGGTCCACCTTCTCCTCCTCAGCTGTCTTGAGAGCGGCCTCGAGCGACTCGACCTTGTTCCCCTCAGACTGGGCCTTGGCTGAGGTCTCCCTCATCGCCTCCTCCAGAGACTGAACTTGTACTTGAGACACTTCCAGCTCGGATTGAGCCACCTTCAGCTCGGACTGGGCTGTCTGCAGTTCAGCTTGGGCCGTCTGCAGCTCTGTCTGGGCCGTTGTCAGCTCAGACAGTTTCTTCTTCAGCTCAGTTTCATCGCCTCAGTCTTGTTCTTCCAAGAAGAGGCGGCAACCAGAGCTTTTTGCATCTGGTGAGTCCACTCAGCCATCTTCTGGCGGATCATGATCAGCAAGGCCGAGTCCTATAAAAACGAGTTACGACAATTAGTAATGCAACAGTGGCATGAATAAAGAAAAAGAAGAAGAAAAAGAGGCAGTCGGCTTACCCTGAGACTGCTCTCAATGGTGACTCCGACCATCTGGTCAGGATCTGACGACGCGAGAGGCTCAGATCCTGAGGGATGCTCTGGTTAACGTCCATGTAGGCGTTAACCCCCTCTTTCTAGGTCGCAAACTGCTCCGTTACCGGAGGCATGTCGACCTGGTCCTCGCGCTGCTCGGCCCCAGGAGCAGCCGCAAGGCGAGTGGCCCGGGGAGCCGGAGGAGGGCGCGACGATCCGACCTCAGCAGGGGTGCGAGTGTGCCCCGCTGAAGTCGATGCTGTTGGAGTGCCAGACGAGCTGGCACGAGTCGCGGGTCGGCCCGCCGATGGCTCGGCCCGGGAATCCGAGGTGTCGGCACGTTGACGACCGGAACCCCGGAAGCGGGAGGCTGGGCAGCCAGAGGTTCACCCCCTGCAGAGGATGAGCCCAGAGGTTGACCAGACCCGCATACGAATGACTGAGGTAACCTTTGTTGCCTCTGAGCCTCCGTGGCCACCCTCTTGCTCGGAGGTTCTACCGAGCTCTCCCCGCACTCAAGGAGCCGAGCAGGGATTCTGCGGAATTTAGAAACCGCCTTTGGTGCCATGCCTGTCCAAAACACAAAGAAAGATGTCAGGACATAACACATGGAGAAAAGGCAAGTAAAACATAAAAATCAACATTACTGACCTGATTCAAAGACGGATTCTACAGTGATTAAACTACGGAAGTTCCTTTCTTCAAATGGATACTCCCGTGCAGCTCGGATCTGCTTCTCTTGGGCCGCAGAAAGCGCTACTCTGATGGCCACCGAAGCTGCACAGATAGGGAAATACGCGTCAGAATAAAAAAAAAAGGGGCATAAATGAAAAGCATTAGAAATTCAAAAAAATTTCTAAGTGCAGCTCGACCTGGCAGAGCAAAATCAGCTCGGACCCTATGCTCCAGAGGGCGAAGCTCATCCGACGAAGCCTCCCAATCCCCCGACGCAAAAAACCATTTCCTCTTCCAAATTCTTGTCGATGATGGTAGGCCAGTCACTATCGAGCCCCCATGGCCCGGGTGAGAAGAGAGGTAATAAAGACCATGACCTCCCAGAGACTTGAGACTGTACATGGAGAACAGCTCGTTCGAGGTCAGTTCTTTATTTCCTACTCTCTGCCACAAGATGTAGCATCCCACCATACACCTCCAGCCATTAGGTTGTAGCTGGCTCGGTGCGAGACCTAAGGTGTTAAGGACCTCTCGTACGAAGGGGTGTAGAGGTAACCTGAGCCCGGCCTCTAAATGCATCAGGGAGATAACGGTTTCTCTCCGACGAGGTCGGCTCGGTCTGGAATCCTAAGTTCTATAGATTCCGGAATCCCGTACGTCCTCCTCGCATTATCCAGTTCTCTCTGGGTAATCTGCGAGGTCACGCCATCTAACTCGAAGGAATCCCTCTGAGCCGTCCCATCCCCAACTCCTGGCTCAGGAACGTCGGATTCCTCTTCATTCACAGGATCGGCTGTCCTGGAGTGGGATTCTTTGGGGTCCATCTCTTGATGCTCTAATAGAGGTGGGTCCGATTCGGAATCCCCAAACCTAACCATCGGTATGGCATCAGAGTAAGAGGTCTCCGACATTTTGAAAAATATAAGAAGGGAAGAAGGTCTCCTAAGGATGAGAAGAGCGTACCCTAGGTGATTGGTACACCGGCCGGATGAGAGATATCAGGAAATGGAGGAGGAGAACTCAAAAAGAGAGGAAAGCAGAATCGGAGAAGAGAAGAATTTTTTCGAAATCCGCTAACTCTCGAGTTTTATACCCGGAGGAGTCTTTGGCATTAAATGCAATGATTCCACGTGGCGGCTCTCGGTTGAAGCGTACGAAAAGTAATACACCACTCCAGACACGTGGCGCCACCCCGTTCGATAAAATTCTGTTGAGTGCTGATATGCCGTACAAACGAATGATGACGCCTCGATTTTTTGAACGACGCATTAAATGCCGCTTCCCGCCCGTCGAGATGACGACGTGACAGCGCGACAGCTGTAAAACACTAAGGGTAGCCAGATCGACGTATCTTCTTTATCAAGCTACTCCCGAGACAAACGAGCTAGACTCGGGAGTGGGGGGACTTCTGTTGTGAGAAGAATACGAGCTGACCTCAGCACCATCGCGAAAAGAATATGAGCTGACCTAAGGATGGATCCGGCTCAGCTCGCTCAGCTCGAAGCCGATCTGGTGACAGACGGAACAACCCAAATACAGGTCGTCAGGTCTGACCAACCCGATCTAAGGGAGAAAAGTAATTCTCGTGAACGACCTCGCCAGGCCGACCGCTTTGCGACCTGATTCTGTTACCGTAATTCTCTAAGCTTGTGCGTGATAAGAGGAAAGAAATCTGGGAAATCTCTAACCAACCCGCCGAAAGATCCTCGAAGATCACGGAACAGCTCCAGAAATCTCAGAGATCCGAGATTTCTTCTACAAACATCGTGGCAACAAATGAGGAACACGACTCTGCAACCTAAGTCTATAAATTGGAGCATTCTCTCCATTATTGAGGTACGATACTAAAACTGATCAAAAGAGATAAACATTCAATCTTTCAAGATCCTTCTGACTTAGGCATCGGAGGGCTAACGGCTGGACCCCAGCCACCCCCCTTAGCTTTCTTTTGTGTTCCACAGGATCCAACCATTCTTCAAGAAGAAGATCAGCATCATTCGACCATCGATATCAAGAAATCTTCATCTTCATCTGTTGACGAATTTCCAGCATCAATAGTGGTGATTGTGGAAGCCGACTGTTTGGGGCCCACTGTGATGTATCTGTTTATCTACCCCTGTCCATCCCTTTTCCAAGATCATGTTAGCGTATGGGCTAAAAAATGAGGTATATCCAACGCTCCCGTGGATCACACCATGGGTGACTTTTGCATTTAATGGACATTTAATGCAACCCAAGCTTATTATTTGGTGTGGTCCATTAGAATGTTGTATCTGCCTCATTTTTTGGCCCACATCCTAAGCATGATCTTGGAAAAGAGATGGACGGCCTCGATAAATAGATACATCACGGTGGGCCCCCACACAGATCCTTTCGATGATTGGACGCCTGCCATTTAAAACTTCTCAGGCCCACTGAAATGTTTACTTGCCATCCGACTTATGAAATTGGTCTCGCAGACATAGATGAAGGGAAATGACAAATATTAACGCTGTTCGAAAATTTTGTGGCCCATGATAAGTTTTGGAGAATTTACAAAATAGTACCTTCATTAATGTGGTATTTACCTTCTGGTACATTTTTAATTAAGTTGAGCTACCTCATTAATCAAGTCATTGTCTAACATTTATCTTCCGTTGGTTTCCTCTCACATACTTTGCTTAAAAGTATGATTTACCTAAAATGATGAAAGTGCCAGCCGGAGCCTTTAACCTGGACACCAATTGCATACAGTGCACCGTGGGCCCTATTATGATGTATGTATTTAATCTATGTCATTCATCTAATTTTCCAGATCATTTTAAGACACAAGCCCAAAAATAAGACAGATCCAAATCTCAGGTAGGCCACACCATAGGAAACAGCGGTGATGAAGGCTCACCATTAAAAACTTTTTGTGGGCTACAAAAGTTGTGGATCAAGCCCATATTTGCTTTTCCTTTCATCAGGTCTTTGTGTCTTCATGGACAAGTTGGATGGCAAGTGGGCATTATAATGAGTGTAAGTGTGCATTATAGTGGCCCCAGGAAGATTTTAATGGTGGGCGTTCAATCAACACCGTTTGTTATAGTATAGTCCAGCAGAGACTTGGATTAGCTTAACTTTTGAGTTCATGGCCTAAAACAAGTTTGCAGGACAAATGGATTACACACACACACACGCACACATACACACACACACACACATGAGGAATGCTCACTCTCTCACGAGAACTCGGAAGAGATTTCTTAAGGCTCATCACATGTGATGTGCCCCTAAAATTTGAGCCGTCCATGTGATGCAGTACTTTGAAAAACTTTCGGGACCTAAATTTCAACCTGATCGAGAACTTTGGTGGGCCATAGAAGAGAAAGAGAGGCAAATCAAGGGAGGAAACTGTTTCCATTTGCCATGGCCCACCAGATTTGTGAACCAGGTTAAAAGTTGGGCCGCGTGGGTTTTTCGAGGTGCTGCATCAGATAGACAACTTAGATTTTAAGGACACATAACGTGTGATGAGCCTTAAGAAATCTCTCACGAATTATCGTGAGAGATGGTTCGTAGGTGAGTATTTAACATCCACACGAGGCACTTGGTGGGTCCCCTATTGGTTATGGGATATCCAAAAATCAGGTGTATCCGGAGTTCAAGTGGGCCATACCAATTGAAACAGTGTAAAATCATGCCTACAACATCTAAAATCACTTGTTGGGGCCCACCTGAGTTTTGGATACGGTTGAAACTTAGGTGTAACCTCTCGTTTAAGTGGGACATGCACAATGGATGGGCTGGATTTCTCAACCACATCTCAATTGATCCTATAATCGGTTATAAAGGTTTCAATGGGTGGATATCTACTCTTAACTATTGTTTATGGTGTGGCCTACCCAAGTCATGGATTAGCCTGAGATTTAGGATCATGTCACACCACAAAATGGTGCATCTGACTGATGGTGTGGATGCCCATCACACATTACAGTGGGGCCCACACAGCTCGGCCTCATGGGAATTTCCCATGAGGTCGGGCGCATAGTATCTTTTCATAGAGAGAGATGTGCCCCCCATGGTCAGGAACGGGCGCACTATGTTGAAGCTAGGCGGCACCTAATTTAGAAAAGCTATAACCAATGGCAAAGATGGTCTGTGCTTTGGGACTTCGGAAGCTGCGTGGGGCCCACAAATTTCTGCAACAAATCCACTCCGTTCGTCGGTTTTGCAAGCCAACAGCAGGACAAGAATGCAAAAATCAGGCAGATCCAAAACTCATGTGGGACACACCACACGAAACAACAGGGATTGAACGTCCACCAATGAAAACTTTGTGGGGCCATTGGAGTTTTTTATGATGACGATATTTGTGCCTACAGTTTATCTAAGTGGCAATAACCCTATGAATGGTTTGGATAGCCTATAACATCCTGGTTAGCTCTGGGAAGGTTTAAACGTTCGACCCATGGCCCACAACTTGTTTGTAATCCTAATGTTTGTGGCAATCCTGAGGCTCAAATTTTTCTCACTTTTGGTGAAGGTCTATATTTTAATGGGCTTATTACGATAATTACATTAAATATTACACATGTATATTGATTTGGGATGTTAAAGTTGTTTTGGGATATCAAATATGTTCCCACGAATATATTAAATAATTCCAATGCAATCCCATTCTTCCTGCTTATACTTACTTGGCCATGATATATTTAGATTTCCAATGCATTTCATTTACTTTCATCCAAACACAATTGAGTAAGCTATTTACTCCCCATTCATTTTAACCTCCAATTCCATTTCTTATTTACCCCCGTTTACAAGCTCCAAACGACCCTTATTTATAAAGTAAATCACAAAGCCTGTGAGTTCTAAATTTTTAGAAAAATCTTGTTGAAAAACAAACAATAAAAGCAATGCTTATTTTACCAAGGTTTTAGGAAATAAGTTTCTTTGCGAACATCATTTAATATAAGCCATGGTGCAATAATCCAAATAAGTGGTCTCATTCGTCCCATGGATGAACATACCCATTGCTACATTTCAATCAAACACAAGGCCACATGTGTGATCGAGGGCCTGTGTTTCGATTTCGTGTGCGATTATGATATGCGGGCATACCAGAGTCGTACTTGACTCAATGTTTGATTGAAAACTAGTAACCCCCACGTTGAGTCAAGCTAATCTGAGACTAGATGCAGGATCCAACTATCCTCCCCACCACCTGTTGTGATCACCGAATAGGCGACTTACAAAAGGGTTTGGGTTAGTCCTCTTTAATGTACTCTTTTTTCCTTACAATTCAATTTTTCTCAAAAAAATGAAGATAGACATGTAAATAGAAAAAGACTGAAAAATGTCGATTTTTATTAATAATCGAATATGTGGCTCATTACAATCGATGAAGTATCAAAATAAACCAAAGAAATAAATACTTGATCTATCTTTAAGAACAGATGATCAAGGCGAATGATTAACAAGATGTGACCAAAGAGATATAATTGCCTAAGTAAGAACTCAGTTGATCGGGATCTAGCAACTTGAGGATTTTTTTTTGTTAGTCATGTAATGCACCCACCCTGTTAGTTGGGTAATATACCCATACGGTTAGTCACACGATGCACCCACCCACCAGTGGGGTTAGTGTGTCTCCTTAGCACTCGAACTTGAGACCTGCTGTTGAAACGCCTAGGCATCTTTCAACTAGACTAGTAATTTAAGGTTGTGGACATTTAATCTAATCCTACGATACTGTAACAGTGACGCCGGACAATAGCCATCTATGTTAAGACTAATCTAAGCTATGATATGCTAGAATAAGCAAAAATATTAATGTAATATAAAGAAGATAGATTTGTATTTGATAGGGCTGTACATTAAGCTGAGCCGAGTCGAGTCGAGGTGGGCCAAGCTTGGCTTGACTCGTCTGTGCTCTCCTCGAGTTCGAGCTCAAGCTCACCCTCGAGCTTACCATTGGAGGTTGCCTTGTTTGCTAAAACTATCGAGGTGAGCTCGAGGCGAGCTAGTGGATCGAGTCGAGTCGAGCTTGCTCTCACCTCAATTTATTATATTTTTTACTACAAAATACAAATTAAAAGTCAACAACATTAAGTTCGAGAAGTCACACATATATTAGGGGAGAATAGTATTTCTACATGTGGGACCCCACCATTAAAATAACTTAGCTCTGATCGATTTTTCCTTTGGCCAAGTCACACATGCATTGAATGCAGACCACTAGTAATATTTTATGAATCATAATTAACACAGTACATGCATAGCTCACCGCGTGAATGGACTGCCCTAATTATTGTGTGGACCATCTTCATGATGAGGCCCAGCCAATTCATGGATTAGATGCACCACCTACCTTGTAAAATTGCAATTAATAGCTGCATATGGTGTTTGGTCTAACCATAGCCCTTGTTTTGTAAATTTGTATGGTGTGTGGTCTCACCATAGCACTTGTGTTTGTGTAGCGTGTAAAACACACAAACACTATGTGCTCACCATGTTTTGTACTTGAAATTACTCAATCCATCAGATATACTCAATAAGGAATGTTCTTACCTGAACAAAATAGTAGGATTAAGAAACCCCCAAACGTGTGAGGGTTTTATATATCCTAAGCTTGGACCCCAATGTGTGTGTGGGGGAGGGGAGAGAGGGAACCAAGAAATAAGAAGATTAGAGTTTTTTTTTTTTTTAACAAATATCTATATGAAACGAGTCGAGCTCGAGCTGAGTCGAGTCGAGTCGAGTGACCCAATGGTTGAACTTGACTCGATTTCTGACTCGAGCTCCTAAATGAAGCTTGGCTTGACTTGTTCTACTGAGTCGAGTCGAGTTGAGGCAAGCTTTTTCGAGTCGAGTCGATCGAGTTTCTCGAGCTACTGGGCTCATGACCAGCCCTAGTATTTGACGTATGGCCTCGAACTCTTCATAGCGTGCTCTTTTCATAGGTTGTCGAGGTGTCTAAACCCTCGTTGGGTTTCATTGCTGATTCTGAATCCTTCGTGTTTTTTATGACATACATTCCGAATAGAAATGATCTTCTTCTTGTAGTTGATTCATTTTAAGAACACAATTGCATCTAAATTCAAGATCAATCAGGGAAACCTTTACCACTTATCTCGAACCTCAAATTGTTTATGATCATGCATCTTGATGATTTGATCAAACTATCTCTTGCATTTATCTTGAACTCTCTCTCCATTCTGATTAAGGTCTTTGGAGGGGATGATGGATTTGAACCATCTGATCTCGATCTATTATTGAACGAGTTGATGGAATTAAACCATCTAATCTCAATCTATTATTGAACAGGTTGAACCGGATATTTCATTGAGTTCTCCCATTTTCTTAATTCATACGAATTGAGATCCGATCTGTCTAATGTTCGCTTTTTCCTTATTTAGGTCCAAACTGCAATCGAATTTGCTTGCCAATTTGATCTTCATATCTGGGATTTTCACAAATTTTCTGAATGTATATGAGAAAATCTCTTATTTTAGAAGGATTGTAGGAGACAACCTCACCAAGTATATCATAACCAGATCCGTGATAGGATTCTAGCCTTTAGTGGGTCTTTATAGACATGTTAGGCACGTTGCCTCATTAATTATTATGTCAATTGTAACCATGTGGTATTTGATAGTTCGCTCCCTTAAAGGCATGCATAATGGTATATGCTACCGCATTAATAATGGAATATACATCGTGGAAGGAAAGTCCATTGAACATATATCTTCAAGCGCAAGTTCATGATTTTCATGAATACCAAACCCATAGCCTCAACCCACGAAGACTTTCCATCGATCTACGTCAGGGTGCCGAAAATGGGCATGAATAATACCTCACAAAGTTCCTTTAAAAGTACAATTAAGTATTTTTCTTTCTATAGCCTACGGATAGATGGTTAAAAAGAGAAAGACAACGACTATCAACATTCACCTGAAAAAAGGTTCTAATTGTTGTACTATATTTTTGCCCAATCCTGCGAGAGCCAGTTAGGGAAGGGCAAGTGTGATTTTACGACTGCGTGATGTATGAATGATTCTATAGGAGAGTGTGTAGCGGGTTTTGTGGAAATAAGCTGGCAACAATCGAACGTTGCCATGACATGAACTAAGCAATAATGGTCGATCAAACGTGGTCAAGTCAATAGGGTGGTTACAAGGATATGTAGCGAGATTAAAATGATCTAGAAGGCTAAATTGTTTCGAATTAGGTGCCATAAACCTTAGGTCATGTGCACGTTGGAGATTATAAATAACAAAGGAAAGTGATAGAAGAAGGGGTCTCATACCAATCTATCAAACACAAATCTATGTTTTAAAATTATTGTTATGCTTCTTAGCATAATGTCTTTTACATTCTTAGTGTAATTGAGAACTTTATTTTCTTAGTGTAACTTATCATTTACATTCTTTAGTGTAAATTGCAACTTTATTTTCCTTAGCGAAATTGGTAGTTTCAGTAGTTGGAGATTATAGTTGTAATTTGGGTCTGCGCACAATCGACTATAAGTATTTCTTTTTTGTGTTTGGTCTTTATTCGTACGGAAGGCAGAGATATAACCTATTTTTAGAAGATGAACCCCAGCCTCTAAATATAGCTTGATTAGTTTTAAGTAAATGTACAAGTGACTGAATATTTGACCGATCTTCACAGATCTCAAACATATACAATCGATTTCGACGTATCTGCCTATATTGACGCTTGAAGTCATTGTTGTTCACTTTGAACCTAGAGTATAGTTGGTTCTAGTATAGTTGCACTAATCACATCACCGAATTTGAAATCAGAGGGCAACACTAATACCAGGTGATTTTTGGGGCATTATCAATCCACAATGGGACTCAACAGACAAACGGCCTGGATTGCCATGAAAAATGACAAGCGTGTCAGACTGAAAACCGGAGTAATTGAAGCATGCGGAGTGTATACTCTCCGCACATATAATACCTAGAAGTTTATGAAGCCCACTCCCGTTAGGCATCCTATCCACACGCTAACACACTCGCCAAACTAAAGATAAGTACAGGAGTGGTTCGGGTCCTTGGGTCTCGGTCTCAACCCCAGTGGGTGCGTTGCATGAACTGGCTGGGTGCGTTGCATGGCTGACCAAAAAAAAGATAAGTACAGGATCCAAGCTGTCCATAGGTGGGCCCCATCACAGTCCTCGAGCACTGTGATGGTACGAACGGTTCAAAGAAGATTAAGGCTATGTGGACCCCACGATGATGTATTTTGTATATGCAAACCGTCCATCCATTTTACGAGATCATTTTAGTGTATGATACCTAAAATGAGCCATATCCAAAACTTAAGTGGATCACACCACTAAAGGCAGTGGGGACAATGATTCTCATCGTTAAAACATACCCAGGGTCTACCATGATGTTTATTTGCCATCCAAAACTTCTGGGACCTCCAAGAAGGTTTCAATGGTATACGTTCAATCTCCCACTGCTTTCTGGAGTGTGGTCCACTGGATCCTTGGATATGTCTTAGTTTTTTGCTCAAGCCTTAAAATGATCCCAAAACATGGACGGACGGTTTGGATATAACAAGTACATCATGGTGGGACCCACAGAACTTGATGACGTCACTACACCAGCAACCTAGCTGGTGTAGGGTGCACCAGCCAATCCGCTACCGTGAAAATTGCTGACAACACCAGTGGGTGGGGGCGCGGATTTCCTGCGAAAGCCTTGCGCAGGAAGTTTCTGCGCTGGGAACCAAAGTGGGGCCCACAGTGATGTTTTTTTATGAATCCACCCCGTCCATCTGTTTTGGGAGCTCATTTTAGGGCATGAGAACAAAAATAAACCGGATCCAAGCTCAAGTGGGCCTCACTAAAGGAAAAGGTGAGTAGGCAAATTACTACCGTTGAAACCTCCCTGGGTCCACACTGATGTTTATATGACATCCATACCGTTCCTAGCGTCACTACTACTGGGTGCGTTGCATGACTGACAAAAAAATAAAAAAGATAAGTACAGGATCCAAGCTGTATGGGTGGGCCCCATCGCACAGACATGTTATCCATAAATCTGGCAAGACCCATTATCAGGTCGACTAAGGAGAAACGGACGGCTAAAGAGACTAAGCCATTGATTTGTTTTGAACAGTACGGTGTACCTGATGAAGATCTTCTGGCGTCTGTAATGGCCGCCTTGTACTCGCGCGGGCGCTGAGAAAAGCTCATACACTATGTGCATGTAGAGTGGGGTAAGCGGATTGGGTGTGCGCTGTGGGGCCACCGTGATGTATGTGTTTTATCCACGCCGTCCATCCGTTTTTCAAGATTACTTTAGAGCATGATCCAAAAAATGAAGCTGATCCGAACTTCAAGTGGACCACACCAGAGGAAAGAGTGGGGATAATGACACCCACCAGTGAAACCTTCTTAGGGCCCGCCGTATTCTTTATTTTCCATCCAACCTATTTCTAGGGTCACACAGACCTGGATGAAGGAAAAACACACATATCAGCTTGGTCCAAAACTTTTTTGGCCCCGAAGTTTCTTAATGGTGTGCGTTCAATCACTACTGTTTTATATGGTGTGGTGCACTTCATCTTTAGATCTTCCTCATTTTTGAGCTCATGCCCTAAAATGAGCTTGCAAAGAGGATGGACGGAGTGGATAAAACACATACATCACAGTGGGCCCCACATCTCCCAACATCACCTAGCTGGGTGGTGGTGGTGGGGTCACCACTCAATCCGCTCCCTGTAGGTGAGCGGCGCATGAGTTCACGTGGCAAGCATCAGCTGTGATCATGGTGCCACGTGGAACTTTTTGACCCTCTCTTTTTGCCACATGTCACATGGCAGACAGATCGACTAGCATCAAAACAGCATTATAATACAACAAATGCAGGAACCTTACTGTACGCTTTTGTACTAGTGCGGCCCACCCATTCATTTCATGCAACTGTCGACAACAGAGGCCCACCATCGATGGCCCATGTACGAGGAGATTTTATTCGTTAGAAAGTTTTTCTACCCCACGCGCGTGTGCAGTACAACTCGCACATGTTCCATCATGGGGCTTAGGGAAGAGATCCAGTCCGTCCATCAGAACGGCACACTATATTGGTGTCCTAAACACCAATCATTTTGATCCAATGGTCAAGTCGAACACAGTTTGAAAACAAATATACGGCTCTTAACCCACCCAACTGTTTCTCTAGTCGGGGCCCACCTGTTGAATGGATTGGATCTCTCACCTAAGTGCCATGCTGGCACATGTGTGGCGTGTACATGAGCTGTATTGCACGCGCGCGTGTGGGCTTGGCGAAGCTATTCGTTAAAACCCATGTGTTTTATTTTTGGGATGATACGGAGAGCCGGAAGAACCGGATAAGATAGAGCCATCTCTACATCGTAATCTTGGTAGAGTTATCTATAAATCAGGACCATTCATCTGATTTTCCATACAATGAATATAAGATGGGTCAAAAGGTACATGGATCCGACAGTTCTATCCCTCCGATTGGTGGTCATAAAACAGACGGTAGGAAATGAAATGGATAAGATCAAATATTTAGCAGGCGAAATTGAAGGAGAGTGATGGATGGATTGGATTATAGGTTTGATTTTCAAACAGTAGCTATCCATGATAGAGATGGATCCGATTTATACATCATAATGCCACGTGTACTGCAGAGATTACTACATAGGGATGGGTCTACCGTATTCTTCCGGTCTCCCTTGTTTCTCATCCATTAAAAAAAATAGAAAAAGAAAAACAACCTTTGGCATTTTTAGATGAATACGGACCGTTGATGCATTTTCTTTCCTGACTTTCTATTTTCTGGCTATGCATTGAACCATTAGTACTTTTTTATTGTGGAGATTTTTTGTGGACGGCTGTACAGAATGGCACATGGTATCAGTGGTTCCGATTACCAAACCATGGGCCCCACTAGGAATCTTACGCTTTGAAGCCAATAAATCCTTGGGCGGTCCTCGACCGAAAGATCTGTACAGTACACTCGAATTTTGATTTTGTGCGAGTACGGCCCAATCTTCATGTGATCCAGACCGTTGGTTTGTGTTTTTTTTTTTTTCCCCTCAATACGAAACCTTAAGGGTGCGTTTGGTGCATGGACTTAAATGAAAATAGGTAGGATGGAATTGCGTGGAAGGTGATAATTAAGAGTGTCAGGGGATTTTCGGAGATTGTGGGGGAATTGAGAATTAGAAGGCAAATCTCAATCCAGCTTGGAACGTAAATTTTTCATAAGGCAACCTGGGATAAACCTCATATGATGTTTGGATATGCACCAGAGTGACGGCTACAGTAACAGATTTCTATTGAAGTGATGTCACTAAGTTCTATGCCGGGGGTGGTACTACATACACAGTATAGAGGTGACAGGTAGGTAAACCTAGGGTTTACTTGTAGTACCATCCGGAATCCTTCCAAAGTTATCACTCGTAGTGACAGGGTAACAAAAGATGCCACCCCAGGTGAACTCGAAACCTAGACGGAACAAGAAACCAAGTAACGGATTTTACTAGAGAGGTTTACCTACCTGCCTCACCTATATTGTGTATGTAGTACCACCTCAGGTATCTTGAACCACTGTGTGAAGTCATCGTTCCAAGTGTAGGTTGCAGAACTCACGATAAGTACAGGACACTCCCCATCTGGTTCAGGGTAGAAGTGGGAGGAGTTGTGACCGTATCAGAGGTTACGAGTGTAGGAACGAACTCCTAAGAGGACGGGTTTGAGAGTAAAGTCAAAGGTTGCACCTTAAGGTTCAAGGTAGGGCGGATGAGAGTAAATTCAGGTACGTGGTTTGTGGGGGATTCTAAAATCAGTCACCTAACGTTTATCTGCCAAGTCTTCTCTTTGTTGTTACCGGACATAAGATGAACATCTTCCGGGTGAAAGCTACTAGCTTTGGCAAGTAGTTCACCTAGAGGTGGACCTACCGAGTACTCCCGGTACGGCAACCAGTCCAGCCTGGGTTGAACCTACCAAACCTACCTTTCTAGGACTAGCCTACTAGTACAGTGTTTCATCATGGCCATGCAAATGGACGGCTAAAAGCTAGAAGGCCAACCGTTTACATCCAAGGATCATATCTACTAATTGGGTGGTTGCGATGGGCCAAACTCCTAAAACAGGCCAGACTGGCAATAATTCTGACTACCCGAGGTGGGTACCTCGGACTTCTATTTCATGTAGACTACTCCGAGAAATGATCAGACTCCGTTGGCTGTAACATAAGTTACGACACAACCATTGTTTTCCTGCCAACGTGTGAAATAAGTAGAATATCCTATCCGTACAAGCGGTGGGCCACACCATGAAGATCACCTGATATAAAAATCAGGTGGATCCACACATAGACTACGACACAATTTAGATACCAATGGTTAACCGATGGTATGAGCTGCTGAACTGGTGTGGCTCACTCAGTGAGTGGATCGGCCTATTTTTGTACAGGCAATCATGATAGTGTGGCCCACTTTCAGATGGACTGGGCCCAAAAATCAGGTCAATTCAACCCCCAGGTGGGATAGACAATGGAAAACAGCTGAGATGGAAAGTCCTACCATTGTAATCGTCCAAATTGTGTGTGGGTCCACCTTGGTGTGTATATGCCATCCACTCCAGTCATCTGATGCATAGACCTTGATGAGTGGATTCCCCAAAGATCAGGATAATCCAAGACTCATGTGGGCATGGGTTTGGACGTTTAGGCATGATTTTACACCGTTTCCTGTGGTGTGGCCTAAGTAATTCTTAGAAATTTAAGAGACACATCCCTGCATTCTTAGAAATTTAAGTTTTAATAGAACTCTTAAGTATGGCGTTCCACCATCTACCACCCAAGCTAATATTCTCATATGAGATGACATACATTTAAAAACATGATGACTACACGTGTCTTAAGTATTATGCTAGTCATGGCTCATTAAGGCATTGGCATCCAAGGAACACAACTTGTTAACGTCCAAAATTGAAGTAATAGATGTTGGTCGGGGGTAAATTTTAGATCTTCGTCGCTCGGTGATATTGATAAAGATGGACAGTCCACATCATAGGACCTAAGATCACAAGTAGAGAAATTGTGAGGGAGTGCCAGTGGAGGACCCCAATGCTTAAGTCAGTAAGCGTGGTTGAGTGTAAAAGCTTTGAATAAGGTATATGATTGTATCAAACTTATGTACCTAGAGATGATGCAGAAGGGTCCTTTTTATAGATGGTAGTGATCCACCATTCTCGACAACGGATCTGTTGATTCTATTTTAAGAGATGTATCTGGATGATATATTGTCTAGGGTATATCTCCGGATTGAGAGAGATTGTGGTTATCACGTTCTGATCCCGTGTATCCCAACGTGATTGTTATCTCTATATAGCGGCGCATAATGTACTCATATTCGAGGACGTCTAGCATCCTCAGTTGAATTGTTTTGCAGTTAGTTGGTAATACAACAAACGTTCATGGTTGAGCCTAAAGACTCAGGCTTCTGCTCTACAGAATTTAAGATATGGAAATAACAAGAAAGACGTTTGCTCTTCTTCTATGGCGCTTGGCACCTTGAGGAGAAGGGCTCAACCCAACATCCGTGGCCTGAGGCTAAGCTTAAGGGCTCAGGTCCAATTCCACTATTTGAGATTGAAGCCGAGTGGTCAGGAACTCATTTGATATCTGAGGCTGAGTGGTCAAGAACTCGTCCGATATCTGAGGTTGAGTCTGCGGCCTCATACCTCGTTCGTTGCTGAAGATGAGTAAGGGAGCTTCTCGCCTTGACCAGCCTCGATCCCTTACTGACAAGTTTGATTAGCTGTCCTTAGTGGGCCACATATCGACGGTTGGGCATCTTCCATATCAACATCATGAACCTTGTGAAATTTACCCATAACACAACTTATGTCGATCAATGATCACTTATCTAATTTGAAGTTTTCAAAAATTAGAAGAATAACTTCTCACATGGTTTCATGCAATGTGGCCCACCTAAGTCTCAAATATGGTTGATTTTTTAGATGTCCCACAAGTTAAAATGGACCCACCAAATGCAGTGTGGATGTCTAATACTCATCATAGTGGGCCCACCAAATGCATCATGATGTGTGTCAGACATCCACCCATCCATATGATGAACCCTTCCATGGTCCTAAAAATCAAGCCAATCCATGACTTAGGTGGGCCATACCCTGGACAATAGTTGTGAGTGGATGTCCTTTTTGGTTTTTCATAGGGCCCACCAAGATGTAGTTCAGACATCCAACCCATCCATTATGTGTGTTTCACTTGGATGAGGGGCACACCAAATTTTAGGCCCATTCCAAAACTTAAGTGAGCCACACTGAGTGCTTTTATATATTTTAGGCATGATTTTAGATGGTGTGGCCCACCTAAGTTCCAGACACGGCTGATTTTTTGGACATCCCATGACCAAAGGGAAACCCACCAAATGCACGGTGTGATGTCTGACACACATCATGATGTGGGGCCCATAGAGACCTCATAGGAAACTCCCATGAGGTCTGATTTCATAGCACCTTTTCCCCAAAGTAATGCTCTCCAAGGACTGTAGCGCAAGAGAGCTTAATGTGATAATTTTTTGGTATTGTTGGGGGTGGCCCACACTATGATATATATGTGATATCTACTCTGACCATTAGTTGTGTCTCCTTGTATTATGCTTATGGCCCAAAAATAGGTCGATTGGAGATTTAGGAGGGCCTCACCACAGGAGAACCCTAAGCAAAATCAAGAATGGGTGTTCCCCTCCCAATTGTTTTCCGTGGTGTGGCCCACTCGAATAATGAACCAAGCTGATTTTTAGGCCTTGAGCCTAATAAGAGCTGACAAACCCCAATGGTCGGAGTAGATCTTATGTGCAGATCATGGTGTGGGATACCCCAACCAAGCTCAAAAGTTCTCACGTTAAACTAGGTTGACAGGAAAGTATTACTCTCTCTCTCTCTCTCTCTCTCTCTCTACACACACACACACAAATAAGAGCCCCCCCCCCCCAAAACACAACAACAACAACAACACCACATAAATGATTTTGCTAATGCCCACGCATTCATGGGACATTGCTAGTTTTTATACAGCGCATTTGGGAACTCATCAATCTGAATTGTTCATTCATTTATACAATTGGAACAAGCTATGGTATTTAATATCATGGAAAATGGATAACTAAGATCGAGTAGAGAAACAAAATATATAGCTCCAATCATCATCTTGAAATATCTACTAGATATATTCATTCAATATTGCATATGATTCCAAAGTTGCATTTTTGTTTGATCATTCTAAAATGCAAACTATAGCTAGTAAACAATAGATGATTGTAATAAATTAGCCCCATTCAATGAGTCAGGACCATCTTATCTGTGTGAATAATTTTGCACCATAGCTTGCTCCCATTATCAGTACTATTGAATAAATCATCCAAATTGATGATTGGACGACCCATGTATCATTTAAAAGGTACCGACACTTTATTAACTTCTCAATTAGCAAAACCCATTTTTAAATGTTTTAATAATTTATAATAAATATTCTCAATATTTTACTTTATGTTGTCTAGTGTCCTAAGGGTGGTGATGACCATGCAGCTCACCTGACTAGATTTTGGGCTAGGCTTGGGCTTTTGATGCATGATCCCATCAGGCTTAGGCCATTTTAACCTGACCCAACCTGACCCAGCCCAATACAACTTTTCATATACATATGTTTTTTCTTACAAATATGTCATTTTAATCTTTAGTTAGACAACCATATATCTTAAATATGACGTGGATTAGCTACTTACAGCATGAAGTGACGTGACCGAGTTCAATGAACCTTACCTTGACATATGTGTAGTATCCACACCGTCGAGCTATTTGGAGATATCATTTTAGGGGATGATCCAAAGAATGAGACAGATCATCTGGATTCTTTATTTTTAGGTTAGTCTTATCAACCTAGGCGATCATATAGGGGTTGGCCAGCCTACCTTAGACGCGGATTGGCTACTGACCCCAACACTAGCCCCGGGGCTGGTGTCAAAGCTGTGTAGGCCCCACCATGATGTATATGTTTTATCCACTCTGTCCATCCATTTTTCCACCTCATTTTAGGGCATGGGCCCAAAAATGAGGCAGATCCAAATCTCAGGTGAACCACACCACAGAAAAGCAGTGTTGATTGAACGTCCACCCTGAAAAACTTCCCAGGGCCCACCGTGATGTTTATTTGCCATCCAACCTGTTGATAAGGTCAAAAAAACCTGGATGAAGTGAAAACACAAATATCAGCTTGATCCAAAACTTCTGTGACCTCCAAGAAGTTTTCAACGGTGAGAATTCAATTCCCGCTGTTTTCCTGTGGTGTGGTACACCTGGGACTTGGATCTGCCTCATTTTTGGGTCCATGCACTAAAATGAGGTGGAAAAATGGATGGACAGCGTGGATAAAACACATACATCATGGTGGGGCCCACACAGCTTTGACACCAGCCCTATAGCTGGTGTTGGGGTCACTAGCCAATCCGCGTCCAGGTAGGCTGGCCTGTCCCCTGCCAACCGTACACGTCCACCGTTTGACTAGAATGTAAGCAGTGACAAAAATTACTAAAATACCCTCAACCGACAATCTCGTTTGGCCCGCTTTGAACGGGAGTGGAATAATGCCTAACGGGATGTTTGGCTTCTTGGGTTGGCTTCCGGTCAAAACATAGCCACCGTAGGATATTTTAGTGGCCCCTATAATACATAATACATGGATCCCATCCGTACTTCACTTTTCTAAGTCCTGGATTATGGCGATAGTCTGCTTCAACTCTTAAAGTGGTGGTGAATCGCCCACTGTACATGTGGCATTCATACATTGCAATCTGGATGGTATGGATGGCGGGACCCATCACCAGATATTTGGTCCACTGACCATTTCATTTACATCCATATTCATACAACCAAGGCATTTAATTATGAAGGTTGGCTAGATAGCTGACCTTGTTAGTCCGTTCTTATAAGAGTAGGAGTTCTTAAATATCTTTTTTTTTTTTTTTTTCTACATAATGGATGTTGGGACCATGATGGGTTAGCCTCGATCTATCCGTACAATGTCGATTGGGTAGTTAACGGTTAGGATCACTTGATCGTTGTCATTTTCTTACTATGCTCCGCCGATCATAGGGGTTAATGATTGTAGTGGTAAGATATATTGAATAGTAAAAATCAGGTCCATCTAACTGCTTTTCAGGTCAAGTACCAATGTGGGCCCGACTCGATTCTTATTGGATCTGGATTCAGTAGTGATTTTTGAATTGACAAATCTTCTGTTTAGTTGAAGTCTCCGTCGACGAATTCATGATTGCCTAGTGCAAGCATCCAAACCTAAGATAAAAGGGCATGTAGAGAAGTGAAAGAGCTATCAGTGGAGTGCAATGGCACCCTTTGAAACGATTGACAAGTGGTGGATAGAGTAGAATCTTGAGATGGTGTTGTTCCACTAGGATAGGTATGGTAGGATATGCATTGTTAGGTTAGGATAATATAGGGGCATATATATAGCTGTATAATTCTCTCAAGATTGTATTTGTATACATTGGTAAATCTATCAATGATATATATATATATATATATAGAGAGAGAGAGAGAGAGAGAGAGAGAGAAGAGAGAGAGTTTCCGCAAAGTAGTCCCTATGTTATTATATTTTAATAGCTCAAAATAAGTGAAGTAATTACACAAATAAACATTTATTGGAGAAAATAGGGTTTTATTTTGGGATTTTGATTATATGGACCCCTTTGTACAGTGAAATTACTTACTTGTTCCTGCTGAAATTATTTTCCCTGATTGGTCTCCTGACACTTTTTAAACTTTGTTGTGGATGAAAATACCCTTACTTTGGTTCTTGCAATGGTACGAAGTTTGAGCGAAGAAAAAGTCACTTAGCTTCTAATCTCGAGGCAATGATGTGGATGTGAGTTGTCATTGGGTCTACTTCAAAGTAGATCAAATCCGTTCATTTTCTTTGTAGCCCCTTGTTTATATGAGAATGTGGTAACATGACGCTGACCTGATCTATGTGTAGCCCACAATACCTCAAAAATGATAACTGTAACAATGACCATTACCTATTAAATGTTTTCATATATTGTGGTCCATATGAGTGGCAGATGTTGATTTTTCTTTTATGCATGGCCTAAAATGAAATCCCGAGGATAATGGATGGATTGAATTCCGCTCAAAAGTGATGGTGAGCCCCACAAACGGTATTGATGGCTATCCCAACCCTTACTACAGGACAATCACGACCCTTTGTGGATGGCTATCACAATCCCGACCCTTAAAACACGATAATCACGACCCTCTATGGATAGCTATCACGATCCTGACCCTTAAAACATGACAATCACGACCCTAATTAGAAATTGGGCCATAAGTGGCCTATCTTAACTCAGATCTGTGTCATTTTTCTCGTCAATGGATATTTTTGTATTTCTAACATATTGGACGGAGGAAATAGTCCATGTCCACTACAAGTGGACCCCACTTGTAAAGTGAAACACCAATTTCATATTACGTGCGGCGTAAGTAAAATCTGGGAATAGAAATCCCTTCTTCCCACGACTGTATCGGTGGACGTTGCAACAACGTCCGTCCGCTGTTGACAAATGACCACCGTATGTGCATCAGTGTGGGCCCCACTAGTCGATCCAAACCGTCCATTCGCTTCCTCACTACCAAGGGTGTAGTTCGTACGTGTTTACGCAAAACTTCATATACATTCTTTTGGGCATATTTTAGCCATGCACGTCGAATTTCAGATCTAAGATCATCCTACAAATGCCCTAAACAAAAATTAGTGCATAGTGGTCTATCGTATCTCAGATCTGCATCATTTTTCTCGGCAGCGGTTAAAATGATGTTGCCAACCCGCTAGACGGAGCAGATGCCCTTGATTCACAGTATGTGGACCCCATTTGTGATGGTAGCCGTAGGTAGTGTATACCGTGCCGCGCATGAAACAAAAAAGAAGAAGAAAGTTCTTCGTCCGCATGCCCAGAACAACGTGATCCACGCCTTCCTCCAGGTGGGCCCCATATTCAAATCTGATTCGTCCATCCTGATGGCGCCCCACCTGAACTTAATCCCCCCAAATCTTGTTGCTAATCATGCCTTGTACGACCTACTCTAAACCATCGTTCAAGACTAAGACGATCAAGATCTTCCGATCTGTTGTGCATGGTCTCTCCAAACTTCACCCATATATTCTTGTGGATCCCACCTACCATCCCTACGGTTCCTAAGCGATCAAGTGTAAGAAAGTCGGACGGGATGATTCCCAGGCGGTGCAAATGCGAAAACCGTCCGGTCTCTCTTCCTTCCAGAAACACTAGAGATAGAAATCGTGGAGATCTTAGATCTAAGATCTGTGATATTCTCCTTAGATCTGAGATATCCTCCTCTGAGATCCAAGATATCCTCCTCTGAGATATTCCTCCTCCTCTGAGATCTGAGATATTCATACTTTGAGATCAGTTTGATATCTCAGATTATGAATATCTCAGATTGATCTCAAAGTATGAATATCTCATATCTCAGAGGAGGAAAAATATCTCAAAGGAGGATATCTCAGATCTCAAAGGAGGATTATCTCAGATCTGAGGAGAATATCTCAAATCTCCACGATTTCTTTCTCTAGTGTTTCTGGAAGGAGGAGAGACCGGACGGTTTTCGCGTTGGCACCGCCTGGGAATGATCCGTCTGACTTTCTTGTACTTGATCGCTTAGGAACCGTAGGGATAGTAGGTGGCGTCCACAAGAAGATATGGGTGAAGTTTGGAGAGACCATGCACAGCAGATCAGAAGATCTTGATCGTCTTAGTCTTGAACGGTGGTTTACAATAGGTCGTATAGGGCGTGATTAGTAGCAAGATTTGGGAGGATTAAGTTCAGGTGGGGCGACATCAGGATGGACAGATCAAATTTGAATATGGGGCCCACCTGGAGGATGGCATGGATCACGTTATTCTGGGCGTGCGGACGAAGAACTTTCTTCTTTCTTTTCTTTTTGTTCCATGCGCAGCACGGTATACACTACCTACGGCTGCCATCACAAATGGGGTCCACATACTGTGAATCAGGGGCATCTACTTCGTCCAGTGAGTTGGTAACATCATTTTAACCGCTACCGATAAAAATGAGGTAGATTTGAGATACGATGGGCCACTTATGCACTGATTTCTGTTTAGGGCATTTGTAGGATGATCTTAGATCTGAAATTCGACGTGTACGGCTAAAATATGCCTAAAAGCATGCATATGAAGTTTTGAGTAAACAACACGGCCTAATGTGTGAAAACATTTAGTACGTAATGGTCATCGTTACCGTTACCGTTTTTAAGGTATTGTGGGCTACACATAAATCAGGTCAGTGTCATCTTACCACATTCCCATATAAACAAGGGGCTATAAAAAAATGAACGGATTGGATTTACTTTGAAGTGGACCCAATGACAACTCACATCTACATCATTGCCTCGAGTTGGGGGCGCGAATTAGGTGTTACCCTGGGAACAACTTAGTGGGTGTTACCCTAATCGTGTGGGGCCCATATTGATGTACTTTTTATATATCGACACCATCTATCTGTTTTTTCATATCTGTGATCCAAAAGATTAAGAAGATTTAAATCTCAAGTGGACCATAATACTAGAAATATTGATGAATAACCATTAAAAATGTTTCGTGGGCCACAAAAGTTTTGGATCAATATGATATTTTTATTTGCCCTTCATCAAGACCTTATTGGCATTATCAAGAGCTTGGATTGAAAATAAACATTACAAAAACCTCACATTAGGCTCTTTGGAATTTTTAATGGTGGAGCATTCAATCACATTGTTTCTAGTGGTATGGTCCACTTGAGATTTAGATCTACATAATTTTTGGAATATCATTCTAAAATGAGCTTTAGAAAAGGATGGACGGTATGGATATACAAAATATCATCCATGTGGGCCATACGTTAGGGGTAGCACCACTAAGCTGTTCTCGGGGTAACATCTAATTCGTGCCCCAAGATTGGAGGCTAGGTGACTTTTTCTCACTCAAACTCCGTACCAGTGCAGGAACCAAAGTAAGGGTATTTTCGTCCACAACAAAGTTTAAAAAGTGTCAGGGGGCCAGTTAGGGAAAATAGTTTCAGCAGAAACAAGCGGGTAATTTCACCATACAAGGAGGTCCGTACAGTTAAAATCCCTTTTACTTTCTTACTTCCTCTCCTCTCTCTTTGAGAAGAAACCTTTGGTTTGAAAAGAGAGGGGGAAGCAAATGAATAACAGGCCATCCTCTGTAAGAGGAGAAAATGGGGTTATGCTAATAGAGAGAGCCTCTCTGAGTTGAGTCTTGATGAACTTGGTTTTGTCTAATTCCATTGGATGCGACCCACTCATTAAAGTTATTTCTATATTTTGAAATGAGATGTTTATAAAAGGACTACAATACCTAGGGTTTCAAAGAAGCTGCGGTTGTTTCTTCATGTTATTCTAAAATTGTTATTCTTCAATTGTTTTTACTTTAAGTATAACGTTGAGGGCGGGTTTTCTTTGGAGATTTAGTATTCGGAATTTCATTGCTTGTGCACACTATCAACTTCCTATTTGCTGGACATTCTATCACGAGGGTAGTGCATCAGGAGCTTCCCGTACTGGTTCTATCCATTAATTGGTGTGAACTCTCTCTCCTTGTTGTTAATGCCATCCTTATCATGTGTGAAATTCCAATGGAATCTAATTTGGTTTATCCGTACATTTCCTTTATGGCCTGTTTGGCACCATGGATTTGAGGAGAAAGGAGGAGAAAGTGGTTGCTTTATTCTGTTTGGCACCATGGATTCGATGAGAAGTGGATTTGAGAGGAATCCAGGAGAACTCAAAAAGGCACTTTTAGCCCTTTTTCAAATCCTCAAAAAAAGGTGGGATTTGAGGAGAAATCCTTCCCAACGTGGGACCCACCGTAATGTGTCCCTAACTATGGGACCCAACATGATGTATATTTTCCATCCAACTTGTTGATAAGGTCACAAAGACCTGGATGAAGGGACCACACAAATTCTAGTTTAATCCAAAACTTTTATGCATCACAAAGGTTTCACTCTCCATTTTTTCTTGTTTTATGGTCCACTTTAGATGTGGATTTGCTTTATTTTTTGGATCTTGGCATAAAATGATCTGTAAAAACGGACGAATGGCATAGATTTAAAAATCGAGGCTAATACAGTGGGCATACGGTGGGATTCAAATTTACACCGTCCATTCCTTCATGTTTGATTTCTCTCCAAATCTTAATTGCCAAACAGAAAATCCGAAATTGATAAGAATTGGAATTGATGAGAATTCATATCTTGAAATCCACTTCTCCTCAAATCCATGGTGCCAAACGGGCCATTAGCATCTCTTTATGCACTTTCACATTTCCCTTCCCTTCTCCTTTATTTAGAAAAAAATAAGAAAAGTGGTGATAATATAAAGACTATATAAAAGATACACCCATTCACTCTAACAAAACAATCTAAGATTGACCAATATAAGAACACACATGCACCCTTAAATCCAAAACAAATGGCATTTGAACATAGGTACACTAATATCCATATCGGCTAAACTAGGTTGAAGTGCATATCATTTTTTGCTGCTTGGCAATGCAAGTCAATTTACACCCAAGGCTTAAAATTGGTATATCATCCACCAGGTGAAGATAGCCTTGTTTCAACACTGAGGTCATGATATCCATTCCCAAAGTGGGGGTGGCTAACATTGTAGTGTGACTAATCGGGGGAGTGGGTGCACTAACAGTGAGGTATGTATACTAAACCAAAAACAAAAACAAAAACAAAAACAAAAACAAAAAAAAGAAGAAGAAGAAGAAGCCCTATAAGACATATTTAAATACAATTTGTAAGTTTTCGGGACTGAATGCGGTCATTGGTCATCCACGGTTTGAAACCCGATACATGGATTTTCCAATGGCCCGATTAATGCGCATGCATGGCATTGCACCGGAAATCCGCTACGAGAGTTCCAAAAATGGTGGGAAACAATCACCATAGTCTTCTCTACTATTTTAATATTTTAATAGCTTGACTAAGATGTGACCTTTGGTCCAACTTCTATACTTTGCTCGTTATATACCCAAATTGCACTTATATAATAATATTTTAAAAATAAGGAGCATAAAAAAAAGCTTTTTTATGGAAAAGACGGGTGCCTTTAGATGTTCTTTTTTATCGCTTTGAGAAGGGCTTTTTTTTAATGGGAGTTGGACAAGATATCCTTACCCGTTCCTTTCGGTGGGTCAAAAAGACAAGTATAAGAAAGTCTGTTCAAATTGACTCGAATTTCTATCCCCAGTTACGTTGGAATCAGGTACGCAAGTTGCACGAGGTCCCTCTAAGTGAGACGTGGGTGCGTAGTTCACCACGCCCTCATATATTTATTTATTTTTGCTTTGTATGTATCACATGTGTAGAGCATTAGAGCCATGAATGAGGTAGTGAGTTTCATTCTCTGCAAAGAATGATTAAGAAATGTTCATGATATGATAATTTTATTTTATTTTTCACTATGATTAGAGTGAGCCCTGGGGTTTTTTGTGGTGCTGCATTATGTTGATGGCTCAGATTTTGGACTCACATCATGTGTGATGAGCCTTCAAAAAGTGCTCACAAGTTCCTGTGAGAGATGGTGTGCATGGAGCATATCTCTGCTCTCTCTCTCTCTCTCTCTCTCTCATCATCAAGTGTGATGAGCCTTCAAAAAGCTCAGAACCTATCTCATATGTGATTAAGGTAGACCACACAATTAGAAAGCATACAGGTGACACTCACCCTCTAAACCGTTTTCCTTAGTGTGGCCCATCTAAATCATCAATGGGCCTAAATTTTGGACCCCAGATCTAAACTATAGCATCGCAGTTAATGGTTTGAGTGGATTTCACATCATCATCACTGTAAGCCTTGTAAAAAACGAACTATGAATGTCTCTCTCCCAATTGCTTACTTTATTGGGCCCACAAGTTCGCCTACTATTTTGCCTTAGGCCTAATATTGGATGGTACATTTAATGGGCAGAGTTGTTTTCACAAACACATCATGGTAGGCCCGTAAAAAAATCAAGGGTGGGTGTTCTCCCTCCCAACAATTTACTTGTTAGAGCTCACATGAATCATTGATTAGGCTGGTTTTTTAGACCTACAACTAAAATTGGGTCATACACCTGATGGTTGGAGTGGACTTTAGAAATACATAATGGTGA
Organism: Liriodendron chinense; assembly: GCA_003013855.2. Taxonomy (NCBI): domain Eukaryota; kingdom Viridiplantae; phylum Streptophyta; class Magnoliopsida; order Magnoliales; family Magnoliaceae; genus Liriodendron; species Liriodendron chinense. Next base: position 1,382,452 of record PVNU02002456.1, read on the forward strand.
GGCCCACCCGAGCCAGCCCACCCATTTGCTTGCATGTCAAACAATCTCACAGGAGATGAACTCTCCCTCCCTCCCTCCCTCCCTCCGTGTGTGTGTGTGTGTGTGTGTGTGTGTGGATACGCACTCATGCATGCACACACATTTTGTTAGCCTTCATGGGACATGAGCAATATCACCAAACGTTTGAAATGGCATACAAGGTGACCTACTCTCCATCCAATCTTAACCATTCATTCATACAATTAGGAGAAAGTCATGGTGCAAAAATCATGCCAATTGAGTGGTTTTAAGCTTATGATCAATAGCATGAAATTAGATAGTTGAGATTGACCAGAGAAACGAAACAGGTCGAATCATCATCTTGAAACATTTAGGAGATACATCCCACTTTATATTTCTTATTCTAAAGCAACACTTTGATTTGACTATTCTAATCATGTGATTTATGGCCAGTAAATAATGAACTTTTGTAACAAATTGGTCCCATTAAAAAAAGGTTAGGATCATCTCATAGGCATGATTCGTTCACTATAGCTTGCTCCTAATTGTATGAATGAATGAATGAAAGGTTTGGATCATGATAGGTCACTTGTGTACTGTTTTAAAAGGTTTGGGGACATGACTGAAGACAGACACCCCTGCAAGTTTCTCCCAGGGACCTTAATGTGAGCAAAACTAGGCAAGCTTTGGGTGGGCCTATCATGATGCATGTGTATGTGACATCCATACCAATCATCGGTGTGCCACCCAACAATATGCCTAGGGTAGTTGTCCATATCGAGAGCGGTACAGGGGACGTAGACACTATAAACTGGTTTCCTAGGTGTGGCCCACCTGAATCACAGAGCAATATGATTTCTTGGCCCAAGGCCTAACATCGATGATGCATTTGATGGTCTGAGTGGATTTCACATACACATCACGGTGGGCCTTATAAAAATGAAGGGTGGACATCCCTCTCCCAACTATTTCCCTTTGTGTATAGCCCACTTGAATCATGAATCAGTCTGATTTTTAGGCCCTGGGCCTAAAATACAATGATGCATCCAATGGTTGAATTGGATTTCAAATGCACATCGTTGTGGACCTGTAAAAAATAAGAGTACCTGGGTGTCCCTCTACCACTTGTTCCCCTTGGTAAGGCCTACAAAAATTAACAGGCCAGCGGGCTGATTTTTGGGCCATGTTGGGCCGTTGGACCTACCATGGGATGACACACCTGATGCTCGGAGTGGATTTCACAAACACATCGCATCACGGTTGGGGCCCGCTAGAGGCAGCTTCCATTTGCTCTCAAACAAGGTCTCCATTTGCTCTCAAAAACTTAAAAAAAGCTGCATTTAGTTGTAACGAAATTTCATGAATTTTACTTTCATAAAATAATTATATATGAGTCTCCACATTTAGTTGTATTCAATTTGGATTACTCATTTTTAACGGCCAGGATTTGATGGTGCAATTTTCCATCCATTGTAATTTTTTTTAGGTTTTAGAGGCATGTAGTCATGTTGGCATCCACCAGATAAACGGTCTACTATTGATAAATTGGACCATATTTCCTATGCATGATTTGGACCATCAACTTTTACAACCATTGATTAGGTGGTTCATATGACCTGATTGGAGTGTTTCTTTAATAGGAATATGAAATCAAAAGTGGGCTCTACATGACAAAGGACCCAATTTTCTACTAGAATATTTAACCGTCCATTTTCTTAGGTATTTATCTGATGGTTAGGCTTAGATATATCTTAAGAAAAAATTCTTAAAGTATTGATCTGATGGTTAGGCTTAGATATATCTTAAGAAAAAACATGCAACCAAAGAGTCTTTAATGTGAAGGACAATCCATATTTTGATGATTACACTCATTAACCTGCAAGTAATATGGACTGTCCAATTTCCTATCATTTGATTGGATAGTTAGGTAATTGAATAGTTGCAAGTAAATGATTTATGGGATAAGGTAATCCTGAAACTTTGAACAATGTATGTTGACCAAAATTCATGATCTAATCAACCGATTATTGAAGAACACATGTAATCGAAAGTGGGGATTGTCTCAACAGTCAAAACTAAATCATCCAATTTCATAGCAATAGGATGGTTAGGATTTATCCGATTAAAGTGGTACTTTTTTATTTTTATTTTTTATGTGTTAGTTTCACACACCCCATTGTTAGTATACCCACCCACCCCTGTTAGTCACATCACAATTTATCCGATTAAAGTGGTACATGAGAAACGCATGCATGATTTATCTGATTAAAGTGGTTCATGAGAAACACATGCATTCGAAGTGGAGGCAACATGATGGATGCTCCAAATCGACGATGAGACCCACTTTCTTACAATTTATATGAATCATCCTTAGTTCCCAGCGATTGATTAAATGGTTAGGATGATACAATCCAAGCAATTCCTAAGGATGGAACAGGCGAGATCTAAGTGTGTAAGTCTATTGTATAAAAGATTTGGACCATTGACATATGAGCTCAAATCCAACAGTTTTTAATTTTATATTTTATTATTATTAACGGTTAACACATTTGGTACATGTATGTCACTATTAGACACACCCCACTTGGGAATTGATACCAAGACCTCAGTATTGAAACGACGTTATCTTCATGTATGTCAGATCCAGCAACAACGATCCTGATGTAAAATGCATGGGTGAATTGTAGCAAAACTCATACCTTGGATCATCATCATCTAAACTATATCCTAATTAATTGGGGTTGGCTACGTAATTTTGTTCTCTCAATCCACTCTATCAAGTGTCAGATTTTCAGTGAAACTCAAACTTGAATTTCGACAAAAAAAAAAAAAAAAAAAAAATTGTTACAATACATGTTGCTTAATAACTCATTTTTACAAGCATCTTGGGCAAAGTACATGCTTTCTCAAGGGGAAAATTGGAAAGAAAAATTTCAGCAGGCATGAAAACACTAAGGTGCCGTTTGGTAAATTGAAAATAAGTTCTGAAAATTAATTTAAGTGCAGAAAGCTTAAAAGTGCTTAATTTTAGTAATGATAAGTACTGAAAAATCTATTTTGTAATTTATGTAAAAAAAAGTCTTAATATTTAAAAATAAGTAATTTTTTTGCAAAAACTTGTTTGGTAAAAGTTAATCACAAACGTCTGAAAATTGAGAATTTGTCATATTTACCCATGTTACTCTAATTCCTACTTGTTGTTGAATATGAATGGTAACCTATTATTATCATTCCTCCAAATTTGCTACGTCAACGCTACATACATGTGTGCTATGTTATAGACGGGCTCATATTCGAAAGTGACAGCCTGCACCCACTTTGGTACTAGTCCTGCAAGAAAAGATATGTGGGATGTGGGACCCACTGTGATGCACGTGTTTTATCCAGTCCGCCCATCCATTTTCCGAACTAATATCAGGGTATGAGCTCAAAAATGAGGTAGATACAAATCTCAGGTGGACCACACCACAGGAAATAGTGTTGATGGAATGCCACCATTAAAAACTTCTTAGGACCCTCTATAGTGTTTATTTTCCATGCAACCTATTGATTAGGTCACGTAAACCTGGGCAAAGAGAAAACACAAATATCTGCTTCATCCAAACTTTTGTGGCCCTAAAAAAGTTTTTAATGGTGGGCATTCAAGCACTACTGGATCCTATGGTATGGTCCACCTGAAATTTGGATCTAAGTTCATTTTAGGGACCATACTCTAGAATGATTCAGAAAAATTGATGGACGACTTAGATATGCAATACATATATCAAGGTAGGCCTACGGTGAGGGCAACACCCACTAATGTGTTACCTTGTAACTACGACTACTCCTTTTTTACTCGGAATGCCCACTATACTGGAAGTCCCCGGTTATAGTGCGTACCCTGCACGTGTGTTCATATATATTGGGGACTAAAATGAATGTTTTTACCAAAGAAATGATAGAATTAGTTTAGGAGTTGGAAGATCACATGGTTCGGAAGAGTTTTCCGACGATTGGGTTGACTCGGGTATGTCGCTGTCTGTAAAGACTAAGTAAAGAACTCTGAATTATCAATCCACTCGTAGATCGACAAGACCATCATGAATATTTTACCGGGCCTTGGTGTTTTAGCCTATTTTTGGTATTTCAGATTTTTTGAACGGTTTAGATTTCGCAAAAACCCTCTCTTTTAAAAGATGCTATGTTTTGGAAATGCCAAAAAGTTGCGATTTGTACTTGGAGTGGAAAATCAAAATCTTTATTATTGAGATTTCGATTTTTTTGTATTTTTTATTGAATCCAAATGGGGGTACTTCCTTATTTACATAAATAACTTAAAGTAAATGTCATGTTTGACATTTACTTAAGGGCCTGTTTAATTTTCCATGATACACGTAAATACGTGGTAAATGGTAAATATGTGGTGAAACACCTTGTTTGGAAATGGGTGAGTAATTCCACCTCGAAAATCGGTCCAAAAGTGTTGACTCAAACCTGTGGGCCCCACCATAATGTATATGATATATCAGCGCCGTTCATATGTTTTATTAGCACATTTTGGGGCATGAGCAAAAAAATGAGGCAAATCTAACACTCAAATGGCCCGTACGAAAGGAAACGGTGGTCTTACTTCGTCCACCGTTGAAAGTAATTTCTTTCATTGGGCCCTCATTGAGGTTTATTCATCATCTAACTGGTTCATATGGTCACACAGACATGGATAAAGGGAAAACATAAATTTCAGCTTGATCCAAATCTTTTAGGCCCCCAAGAAGTTTTTAATGGTACGCGCTCGATTCCCACTGTTTCTTTTGGTGTGGTCCACTTGAGCTTTGGATCTGCCTCGTTTTTTAGTCCACGTCCTAAATTCAACTGGCATAACGAATGGGCGGTGTGGATAAGCCACATACATCATAGTGGGCCTCACATTTATGGTACAAATTTCTCAATTTTAGTGTTAGAAAAAGTAACCGTCACCGTCTTCATGGGGGAATGATGCAGTAATTACCTAGGTAAATAATCATTACCCATTTACACGGTAATTACAGTTGAGGGGAAAAATCAAACAGGCCCTAAATGTTATTTTGAAATAAAGCTGACAAGTAGCCTAGACTAGAAGGGAACTCACTGTGCAGGGGAGGAACCCTGCATTTTGAGTAGAAAATGTACAAGGGACAACCGGTTTGACAACCGGCCGACTGGATAGGTAGCCGGACGACCAGATAGGCAACCGGCCGACCGGTTGCTGCTGCCCCTTTTGAAGAAAAAAACGGATGGATAGGGTAATCCGGCCTACCGGTCGTGGCTGGACGGTTTTAAAAGGGGGGCTTCAAACCCTATTTGATCCAGCTCTCTCTCATTTCTCTCCTTCACCCTCTTCTCCCCTAAACTCCCAAGCACCCCTAGCTCCCATCTTCCTTCCTCAAACCCATTTTCTTCCTCATTCCTTCCTCAAACTTTGAAAGACTCGGAGTTTCAAGCTTTCTTCGGCCTCTACGTCCGTTCTCGCGTCTTCCCCGGCTATAAACCGACGGATTTGGGTCGGATTCACCTCCCCATGCTAGGTAAGGTGTTCCTCCACTTCTTCTTTTCCTCTTCCTTCCATTTACTTCATTTTTGGACCATTAGGGTTGGAAACCCTCATTTGATTCGTCCAACCCTAACTTAAGGTTTGCTCATGATAGGGCTTGGGGCCTCGACTGTCATATTGGTGCGGCCCGTGCATTGTGGAAGCCGTAATCGGGCAAGGCCCCATGTGGATGCCGTCGTGCTCCAACTCCGGCCTGATTCACCGAATCGATTTGGAGTTTTTCCAAATTCGAAATACCAAAACTCTAAACCCTAATTAGACATTTAATTAGATTAAACCCTAATTAATTAACACTAGAGTTGTGATTCATTGTAGGTAATTGATGTATTTCCCAATTCCGACGTTCGGACCGTATTTGGATCGCTCAGGCCTCATCCAAATCGAGCAATTTCAATTCCAAGGTAAAGATCTACCTTCAAGCTTACTCTCGACAAATCCTAATTAATGATTGCTTGAGTTGATCTGTTAATTGTTGATGTGTGCATAACATGTTCGATGAAATGCCTGTATAGTTATTTGATGGATAACATGCTCGATGAAATGCCTGAATGATATAAATTTACAATATTGTAATATATCTATGCTTATGGATGTATGTGGCGCCCTGTGTCATCCGAGCTATATCATCCGGGTCCTTTGGATCGGTCGGTCTAGTCGGTCGGGCCAGGTGCTTGGATATGTTTATGATTAGGTATTCAATAACCTAAATTGTTAATATAATACGTTATGTGTTGCTTTGGATTAAGCTCTGAAAACCGTTGATATAGTGTACTGCCTGCCACTAGGTTTGTAAGACCCGTACCCTGAATTGCCCTCCGTACGTTTAGTTTCGGTACCGGTACGTCCCGAACGGACCAGATTAGAGAGCCTTGATCGCGACCCTGATTTAGTACCGCAACGACCCAAGACTTGTACCCTTGCGACCGCGCGGGCGCCACGATTCCAACGCCGTGCGGCACGCCCCATTGCGATACCCGGTGTGTAAGATGCATACGTTCGTGCAATTCGAGGTGGGCCACGCAACGCGCGTGTGGCGTGGGCCCCACTTGCACAATTTCCAACAACATGTCAAATCTATCACATCACCCTTACCCATACCCCCATCATTACCCTAGCCTACACACACCAACTCCAACCCATACCTCTCTCACCAAAGTCAACACCTCCCATGCCCTCTCCCATCATCATCATCATTATCTAGCCATCATCACAACCCATTCCCCCATGTCCTCTCCCATCATCATCATAAGCATCTCATGTACCCCCCCCCCTCTCCCATACAAGAGCCATACGTGGGGGGGGTGGCCTTCTCAATTCCAAGATTTGAGAGAGAGAGAGAGAGAGAGAGAGAGAGAGAGAGAGAGAGAGAGAGAGAGAGAGAGAGAAGAGAAAGAAGAGAGAAGTAGAGAGATTTGAGAGATTGAGTGAGTTTAGAGAGAGATTTAGAGGGAGATCAAGAGAGAGAGAGAGAGAGAGATTGAAGGTGAAGATCAAGCTTGGAGGACCCCGATCATCATCCGGACCCTCCGATCGGCAATCCAACCGTCCAACCATCATTGTGAGTGCATACCTTTCCCCCTTTTTTTCTCGTTTACTTTTCGTTTTCTTTCCTTGGTCCCACCTTGTGATGGGCAATGAGATGGATGGGCTGGATCGTCCATGAATGGGTCCCACCCTTTGATGGTGTGGATCCCACTTTGGGACCCATTTTGTGGCATATTTAGTGTGGCCAGCAGCCACCATGATGTATGTAGTTCGTCGACGCTGTCCACCATGTGGGCCCACCATGTGATGGCCCAGCTGATAGATGGAGTGGATCTTACACATGTGGGCCCCACTTTAAATTAATATAAAAAAAAAAGAAAAAAAGAAAAGAGTGAAAGAGATGGCTGCTGGACAGCCAGCGTCCAGAGGACGCTGCTGCCCAGCAGCGCTGGGACGAAACCCCTTTTGGGCGTTGACGTTGGGGCCCACTCGTGGGACCCCCTTTGATGCATGTAATTGATCCACGCCGTCCATTTGTTTCTCCAGCCCATTTTAGGGCTGGACACCAAAAATGAAGCAGATCCAGATCGCAGGTGGACCACACCATAGAAAACAGTAAAGGCAAGGATGCCTACTGTCGAAACTTCTTTGGCCCACCGTGATGTTTGTGGACCATATTACCTGCCCAATATTGGGCTTGTTAGAACCCCAATGAGTTGGGGAACATGATGGAGGGGGTGGATTGTCCATAAGTGGGCCCCACCTGAAATAAACAAAAAAAAAAAGAAAGTAAAAAAAAAAAAATTAGAACGTCCAGCGCTGGACGTTCACAGCGTCTGGGAAGCTGGAACCGTCCAGCGCCAGGACGGCTGGAAAGGGGTCCCCACTCGTGGGACCCACCTTGATGTTTGTGTTCCATCCACACCGTCTATCTGTTTTCCCATATCATTTTAGGGCCAAGGCCCAAATCTGAAGCCGATCTGAATTTTCAGTGGACCGCACCGTATGAAACAGTGGGGAGACGATTTGTACTGCTGAACTTTCTCGGCCCACCTTGATATTTGTAGCCCCCAAAACGTACCCAATATTAGGCTCTATGGGTTCCTCTTGAGACGGAGAACCTGATGAACGGAGTGGATCAGTCCCATGTGGGCCCCACATGATATGAGTGTAACAAACAAAAAAAAAAAGAAAGAAAAGATAAAGAAGAAGTTGCTGACGCTGGGCGTACCAGCGTCCTTGGACGCTGGCTCGTGCCAGCTGGTGGCCCGGTTGTGGGTCCCACCATGATGCATGTGCTGTAATCCACACTGTTCATCCGTTTGGGGAGACCATTTTAGGGCATGACTCCAAGAATGAGACAGATCCAAATCTCCAGTGGACCCCACCACAGAAAACAGTGAGGGCAGTGACAGACCGTTGAAACCTACCTATGGCCCACCATGATGTTTATTTGAGATCCAACCTGTGCATAAGTTCACACATGCATGTAAGAAGGGAAAACAAAAATATCAGATTGATCAAAAGCTTGTGGGCCCCACTTGCGGAGAGGATATAAAAGAAAATATATATATATATAAAAAAAAAAATATATATGAAAGCTGGCCACTGGACAGACAGCGTCCAGGGGACGCTGCTGCCCAGCGGCGCAGCCTATGGGTAATGTCAATGGGCCCCACTCGTTGGGCCCACCTTGAATGTATGTGCTTTATCAATCTAGTCCGTATGTTTTTCCAGCTCATTTTAGTGGCTGAGCCAAATTTAAGCATATCCAAACCTCTAGTGGATCATGCCACGGAAACAGTGGGAATTATGATCTCCACCGTTGAAACCTTCCCAGGCTCTACAGTGATGTTTATTTGTCATTTAACTTGTTCATAAGATCACATGGATATGGGTGAAGGGGGAAACAAAAATATTAGTTTGATTCAAAATGCTTGGGGCCCATTTGGGTGCTACGCTCTGTGGGTCCCACCACGATGTATCTGTTTTATGTATGCCGCCCATATGTTTTTCCATATTATTTTAGGGCCGGGGGCCCTCATAATGAGGTAAATACAAACCTCAAGTGGACCACATTGTAGGGAAACCGTGGCCATTGATGCCCACCTTTGAAACCTTCCTTGGGGCCATTGTAATGTTTATTTATCCATCTAATCAAAGGTGATGGGGCCCAACTTTGGGTCCCACCTTGATGAATGTTGAGTATATCGTGTCGTTCTTCTTGGCAGGGGTGTGGGCCCAGTTTTAGGTGGGCCACACGTAGAAAATAAGGGTGATTGAATGCCTACCATTGGAAACTTTACAGGACCCATCTGTTATGTTTATTTGCCATCCTTCCTGTTCATAAGTCACTCAACCATGGGTAGGGTTCCACACGTGTGGTGTGCGGGCCCCACCATGGTGTTTAGTTGCCATCTCACTTGATTAGTGGTAAAGCACAAATATCGGGTTGATCCCAAACTGTTGGGGCCCATTGATGTATGTGGCTTCTCCACTCCTTTGTGTGGTTATACCCAACCCCGGGTCCACCTTGTTATGCATGTGTTCTATCCACGTCAGCCATTGGCCTCCATGGTGCGATATGTATGTTGGCCATCCATTAGGACCGCCTTAATTTTGTGCTTAATCCAAACCATCCAAATGAATGAACCCTAGCATGTTATGTACAGGATGGCCCTTGGGACCACCTTAGTGTGCGTATTCGAATGACTGCGTTGTCCATCCTATGGATCCACCTTGATGATTAGTTGTGTAAATCCTTATTGAAAGGTCATCCTTAGAGTTTGCTCGATCCAAGTCACAGGGCTACTTTCTTAAACTCACCCTGTTGAACCGTCTTGTTAATTCACCTTATTAACTCACCATGTTGACCCGTCTTGTCAACCTGCCTTATTGACTCACCTTGTTGACTCACCATGTTGATTGATCTTGTTAACTCAGCTTGTATACTCATATGACTCACCCCTTCTACCCTTGTACCCAACTATTAAAGACCACCATATCATGTATATCTCATCCACACCGTCCGTTTACCCTTAGGACGAGTGTTGGGCTCATCCTCGACGTTCGAATGTCATCTAGGCCATCCATTATATGGAGCCTATCTTGTAGTATGAGGTTAGACCTGTTGTCCCTTTTTGGACCTCATTGTATTGACCACCTATCGCAGGTTACCCTACCATTTATAATCCCCTATCATCACACGTCTATCTTGCAACCCCTTCTATGACATTCCTTTTATGGACCATTATTGTGTTCATCTCCACTGTACTACAGGATTATGGGTCTCGGCATGATTTTGGGTATTCTACTCTTGCCGCTCAAGTATGTTCTACCTTTGATGTGTCGGTAGTGTATTCAATCATTTTCTTTCCATTTGGGTTATCTAAATATTGAAGGTTAATCCACACCGTTCAGTTGTTGGACCATCTGTGTTGTTGTATACCATCCATTTAGAGTCTTATCTCTTTATGTTTCTTTGTATTATAAGTGAATTATCTTTTATGCTATTTTTAGTATGTCTGTTGCCACACGTAGTGTTATTTGGAATACTCATATGTGATCTTTATACTATATGCTTCGACGACCACCATGCATGTGTAATGAGTATGCATCCCGAATCACCATTGTTAGTTGGGGACCACTAGGGCATAAACGCATTCATAAAGCATTCGAGATGTAGTTGCGCAAATGTAATTCATGTGCTCTCTATCGCAAACCTCTCCAATAGGTATGGGACTATTCGAGGACAGGAATCTATCATCCTGACTTACACTGTATGGTAGGAATAGCTTAGCATACCTTGTAGCCCTTGGTGCGAGATTCCCTGGCTAGCGACATCCCGCACTATGACTCGATCATTCATATGTGTCCCCTCATCTTAATCATATCTCAAATAGGTTGGACTAGATTGATTTATAGCCATCGTGGTAGATGAACTACTTGTTGGCACTCATACTGTATACTTGACTCATGCATCATGAATGCTTGGCTCATCTGATTGTCTTGTATCAACCGGCCATATCGGTCGTGATTGTCGTGCAATTCATTACCAGCTGACGGTGACATTGTGTTTGAGACCTTATAGTTTTATGGTGCTCTTTGGAGACTTGCACGGGCATGTCGTCCCACGTTTGTATGCATGGTTGCATTTCGCACCGTCTGCTTGTGCCGCATATAGCATGGTTACTACGTTGCAACCACAGCTCCATCGTGGTTTGCAGAACACCGAAAATATGTGATCTTTAAACTGGATGCCAAAGATGTCCCTGGGTGAAAGTCCCTGATCCCGTTGGTACCAAGGTGGGTGCTCCATTCAAGGACCGGGTGGTTTAATCATACACCAGTATGCCGAATACCAAACGGCGGTGTTTTCCACTGCACGTGGTCAGTTTGGAAGGAGGTCTGACCTAACCTGCCGGAAGAGTGTTGGCAAAGGGGGTTGAGTTTGACCAGCTGTGAGTAGGTCCGCTATTGCACCAGATAGGCTTTGGCATTCTACTGGTGAGTAGTGAGGTCTGTGAGACCCCGGTGATGTTCCGTTTCAGAGATGGTATTGGTATCAGTGATGTGACTGATGTTCTGTATGGTGTGGGACGGACCTGATGTGGGCGGGTGTGATGTGGGCGAGGCTGTAAGCCTGGGCGAGCTACCACACTGGGCGAGCTACCAGTTCCGATTCCTGCATTGCTTACGTGATTGCGTTTTGACTGTTCGTATCTGGACCACTGTACTGAGAGGTGGTGATTTGCATACATGCATTGGATCATTGTATGTGACATTAGGCCCTGTAGGCCATTGCATAGTAAGAGTATATAGCCTTGGTAGGCTGGTTACCTGTATTGCATGCTTGCATAGCCATGGTAGGCTAGTTATATGTATTGCATGCTTGCATAGCCGTGATAGACTAGTTATTCATATCACATGATCGTGTAGCCTAATTGGGCTAAGTTTTGGTTTAGTCTTCTCATCATGCTTTACTGCTTACTCTGATATTTATCATGTTTCTCATACGCATTGTGCACGCACACACGCACTCACGAAGCTTCGTTCGAAGCTTATGCGCGTTTGTTACGCTGCAGGTTCTACCAGAGTATATCAGCAACGTTGAGTTGGAGTTAGGAGTGCAGTAGCAGGAGGTGCCGGATTGTGCACAGTTTTTATATTTACGCATTGTGTATTTACTTTTCAGTACTGTATATAAACGAAATGATTTAGTGGAAATATTGTGTTTGTCTTTGATGGTACTCATATTGTGATGCTCATGTTTTTCAAAAAAAAATTTCAGACCCTAAAATCCTCCTTGTGGTATCCCAGGATCGGAACCTGACGTGTAGGGTTAGGATCCGAGATCGGGGTACTACGGAGGCTGCCACCTCTGAATTCGGGTTACAGCGAATGGACGTCGAGAACCCAATTTGGGGCGTGACAAGGTTGGCAGTCGCGGACTTATTCAATCGACTAGGCGGGATATGGTCAATCGACAATGGCCATTGTTGGGTTGTCGTCGTCCACTTGGGTCCATCGAATAAGCCCAATTGAGAGTTAATCATTCTTATATTTCATTCTTGAATCACACTATATGGAATCTAGAACACCATCGTTCCCACTATGAATAGTCCACTTAAAACCATACTGCGACTCGATCCACCAAGTCTCATGAGCCAGACATGGTGGTATGGGACACCGTGTTTGAGCTGTCGGCCTACGCTGGGGTGGTGACTCCCCGTAGTGACCAGTAAGAATTGACAGGCGTGACCGATTGTTGTTCGAATGGCCCTTGTGACAAATGTGACCCTGGCCTATGTTTGTGTGCCTGTGCACCGTTCGAATGACCCTAGCATGCATTGGGATAATTCCGAGTGAAACGCCCGTACCTTTGAATAGATTAATCATATTTGATATTTGGGATATGAGACCTTCCACTTTGATTTGGGCGTGGATGACGAGTCACGGTCAAACCAAGCTTTCATGGTAGGATAACTAACCTTGGATCGAGGGGTTACTGGCGATGATTGATGACGCATCTCAAGGAGCCAGATAGTCCCGGTTAGACTTTACGATACGATGTGGTATTCTGGCTTCATCAATTTACTGAATGAATTGGACTAATAAATACTTTAATTAATCATGCATACACGACATTGCATTTGAGGGGGACTCGTGTAGCCTGGTTGCTTGATGTGGTGCCAGTGCTACCTTGAGCACCTCATGTAATTTCTCTGTGTCATCCGGGCTTTGTATTTAGTCACGACTTACGACCTGCTAGACAGGTGGATTGTGGATTCTGATACCAGTTGGTCAGGCCAGGGCTTGCTCGGGACATACATTGTGTGCGGAATCATGACATCCATGCATTTAATCAACTAGCCTAGGATGATGTATGAATTGTACATCTAGGGTGTTAGCCCTATATTTTTTTATTTAGTTACCTCCGCTTTGCTTATGATCCGCTAATTGAAATGCGTTACTCTGATTATTTGTGAATGGAATGAATGTAAATCTGATTGAGGACTCACGTGGGTGCATTTTCCATGTGTGGCATTCCTAAAATAGTATTTTATTAAATTAACACTCGGAAACTCGGGATCAGAGTCTCTGTACTTGGGTGCCGAAATTTCGGGTTGTTACACATACCTAGTTGGTATCATGTTGACAGGGCAAAGTTTTGTGGGCTAACCATGACATATGTGCTATATCTATGTGGTCCATCTATTTTTTCATGCCATTTTAGGGCATGAATCAAAAAATGAAGTAGCTTCAAATCTCAAGTGGATCACACCACAGGAAACAGTGGTGATTGAATACCCACCATTAAAGGCTTCTTAGGGTCCTATGTAATGTTTATTTGTCATCCAACCTTATGTAATTTTTATTTGTCATCCAACTTGTTGATTAGGTCACATGGACCTGGGTGAAGGGAAAACACAAATATTAACTTCATCGAAAACTTTTATGGCCCTCAACAAGTTTTTTATGGTGGACAGTTAATCACCATTGTTTCCTATGGTGTGGTCCACTTGAGATTTGGATCTATTTCATTTTTTGGATCATGTCTTAGAATAATCTAGAAACACTGATGGACGGGTTGGATATATATCACATACATCTAAGTGGGCTCCCACAGTTAGGGCAACACCAACTAACATCTAGCCAGGTAATGCCTCATCGCTCCTTTTTACTAGGATTATGTTACGTAAAACACGACACATCCATCATACCTACTTGGCACAATTCTATGGGCTCCACCATGATGTATGTGTGATATCTGCACCATCCATCCATTTTGTCAGGTCATTTTAAGATATGAAACTAAAAATGATGCAGATCCAAAGTTCAAATGGTCCACGCCACAAAAAACAGTGACAATGGAACATCTACCATTTAAAACTTCTTGGGCCCACAAAAGTTTTGGATCAAACTGATGTTTAGGTTTTTCATTTTTCTAGGTCCACGTGACCTTATGAAGAGGTTGGATGTAAAATAAACATCACGGTGGGCCCTAAGAAGGTTTTAACGGTAGGTGTCATTGTCCCCATTATTTTTTGGTGTGGCCCACTTGATCTTTGGATCTGCCTCATTTTTTGGTTCATGCGCTAGAGTGATCTAGAAAAATGGATGAATAGTGTGGATATAATGCATATATCATGGTAGGGCTTATAGAACTTTCCCACGTCACGTTGCAAAACGCTTGGAAGTAAAAGGATAATAATGTCTTTTCAAAATATTGACAGGGATAATTTTGTCCGCCATCCTTAAAAACTTTAAAGCAAAATCACTTATCGCATTTAGTGATAAGTTATAAGCCAAAAGCTTATGACTGAAAAAAAATCCACCGATTTTAAGTGATTTTTAACATCAAGTGCTTAAGCTTTTGTTTTTACCAAACGGTCTAAATTCTCAAAATCACTGAAAATTCTCATTTTCAGTGATACGTGATGTAATTAAGTTTTACGAAACAACTCCTAATTGTATTATAACACATAAAAGGTTGCAGGTGATTAATTGAATTAGTCAATTAGAAAAATAAACTGTCGATATAAAATCAACAGTTTTAGTTAATCAAAACCCGAAGCTTGAAGATAGTGTCTTAGGATTAATTCACCTATTGAGGATAGGGTCTTAGGACTGATTGGCGAAAATAGTTACTAAGAAAATGTTACACTATTTTCTAAAAATATTGACTGGGAATTTTTTTTCTAATAAAATGTTACAATATGGATAGCCTCCGATCCATTTTTACGAATAATTTGGGCAAAATTATACCCTTTCTCAAGGTAAAATTGGAAACTAAACATAAGAAAGCATGAAAATACTAGTTGGATTGTAACACACAAAAGGTTACAGATGATTAATTGAATAACCTAATTAGATAAATACACTTTGATGACATAAAATCAATAGCGTTAGAATAATTTTAGCTAATAAAAACCCTAGGCTTAAGGCTTGTTCACTTACCAAGGATAGGGTCTTAGGACAAAAATATTTACTAAAAAATATTACAATATAGGTTGTCTCCAATGAAGTTTTACCAATAGTTTGGTCAAATTATACCATTTGTCAAGGTAAAATTACAAAGCAAAATATCAGAAGGCATGAAAACATCAGATGTATTGTAACACACAAAAAGTTGTAGGTGATTGACTGAATAACCCAATTAGAAAAACAAACAGTCAAAATAAAATCAACTGCATTGGAAAAAAAAAAAAAAAGCTAATCAAAACCCTAGGCTTGAAGGCTTGTTCACTTACCTAGGATAAGGTCTTAGGTCAAAAATATTACAATATAGGTTGCTTTCAATCCATTTTTATCAATAGTTTGGGCTAATTATACCATTTCTCAAGGTAAAATTAGAAAGCAAAATATCAGAAGGCATGAAAGCATCACTTGTATTGTAACACACAAAAGGTTGCCGGTGATTGATGTTAATCTTACATATTGCGAATAATCGGATCGTCTATGCATCAATGGTGGAGATTCTACACTATAAACGTAAATGCATACCTGATTGGGAAGACATTCACGGTCCTATCTTATTGTCGAGAAGAGCTCTTGGCCTTCCGCACCTTACACCTTTAGGAGAAACTCTCAATGGGACTAGGGTTTTCTCTCATATGTTGGTGAGGGGACCAAGACATATATTTATAGGAAAGAGGGCCAGAGAGGCTTACCCATCACACTTCTCTCCTCTAGGGTCTCCAAACCGTAGGTTTCCATATCCAGCTTAATAACCACGTATAGGGAACACGGTCCAAGCGTCCCGCCTCAAACCTATTTATAATGATCACAACTATAGTGGGGCCTACTGAATCGCTCAATCTAAATAATCTAACGGTCATGATCTAAACCGATGATCATGTGTGGCCCACCTAATGGAGTCTTACAATTGATTGAATAACCCAATTAGAAAAACAAACTGTCAAAATAAAATCAACTACGTTGGAAAAAAATTCGCTAATCAAAACCCTATGCTTGAAGGATTGTTCACTTACTAAGGACAAGGTCTTTTGATAAAAATATTTATGAAAAAAATGTTATAATATAGGTTGCTTCCAATCCATTTTTATCAATAGTTTGGGCAAATTATACCATTTCTCAAGGTAAAATTAGAAAGCAAAATATCAGAAGGCATGAAAGCATCACTTGTATTGTAACACACAAAAAGTTGCCGGTGATTGATTGAATAGCCCAATTAGAAAAACAAACTGTCAAAATAAAATCAACTACATTGGAAAAAAAATCGCTAATCAAAACCCTACGCTTGAAGGCTTGTTCACTTACCAAGGACAAGGTCTTTGGACAAAAATATTTACTAAAAAAATGTTACAATATAGGTTGCTTCCAATCCATTTTTATCAATAGTTTGGGCAAATTATACCATTTCTCAAGGTAAAATTAGAAAGCAAAATATCAGAAGGCATGAAAGCATCACTTGTATTGTAACACACAAAAGGTTGCTGGCGATTGATTGAATAACTTAATTAGAAAAATAAACTGTTAAAATAAAATCAACTACGTTAGAAAATAATTTAGCTAATCAAAACCTTAGGTTTGAAGGCTTGTTCACTTACCAATGATAAGGTTTTAGGACAAAAAATATTTACTAAAAAATGTTACAATATAGGTTGTCTCCAATCCAATTTTACTAATAGGTTGGGCAAATTATACCATTTCTCAAAGTAAAATTAGAAAGCAAAATATCAGGAGGCATGAAAACACCAGTTGTATTGTAACACACAAAAAGTTGCAGGTGATCGATTGAACAACCCAATTAGAAAAATAAACTGTAGAAATAAAATCAAGTGTGTTAGTGTAGACACCCCACCTTCGATTACACTGTTGGTAGAGATAGCTGGATGAATGGAGGACCATACCCCTAAATCTCGTGTCCAAACTCAGCCAAACTCACCCTTGTAAGCCCCAATCCATAACCCAACTCACCCCTAAACATCAGCCTGAAAAACCCCCCATAAGAAAAATCAGTCAAAAAATCCTAAAAAATTCAACTCACTGAGTCAACCCGCTGAGTCAACCCGTCGAGTCAAATCACCGAGTCAACCCACTGAGTCAAATCACCGAGTTAACCCGCTGAGTCGACCCAACTCGTCAACTCACTGAGTCCAAAGCAGCAGCCCCGAGACATGACCGTACCACGCGTTGGAACCCGAGGAGCGTCCGTACGGGGGGTCGCCCAAAATTATTTACGGGTTCTGCCACTGCCCGCTGCTATAAATACCCCCCTCCTCTTCTCATTTCAGATCCAACCCAATCGAATCCCTCTGAAGCCAGCCCGAGTGTGATCCGTCTCTCCACCCTTTAGCCCATTCC
The DNA here is from genome assembly GCA_003013855.2 of Liriodendron chinense. Classification (NCBI taxonomy): domain Eukaryota; kingdom Viridiplantae; phylum Streptophyta; class Magnoliopsida; order Magnoliales; family Magnoliaceae; genus Liriodendron; species Liriodendron chinense. The sequence continues at coordinate 1,400,336 of PVNU02002456.1, forward strand.
TCCACCTAGGAGAGCCCGAGTGAGGAGAGCCTAGCCCTGGTCCAACCCAGCCTGACCACTGGTCCGAGTCTCCCAAGCCATCCAAGTCTTGATCCAGCCACTCGAAGCCAATCCTTGCGACACCTCCGTCCATCTAGCTACTCTTTTTCCAACATCATCTCATTTGCATCTAGCATAAGTGCAACATTCACTTTTCTTCCAACCCCCCCTGCTTCACTACAAGCACTTTGATTATTCAAGCACACGACATGCATCCCGCATAAAGCACCTGTCAGTTCGAGCGTATGCTCTGGGCTTGCCTGTTAATGGAAACCTGCCCATCAGAAACTCTTACTGTTCAAACCTGCATTCATACATTAGTCACTATAAGCACTTTGATTATTCAAGCACACGGCATGCATCTCGCATAAAGCACCTGTCAGTTCGAGCGAATGCTCTGGGCTTGCCTGTTAATGGAAACCTGCCCATCAGAAACTCTTACTGTTCAGACCTGCATTCATACATTAGTCACTATAAGCACTTTGATTGTTCAAACACACAGCATGCATCTCGCATAAAGCACCTGTCAGTTCGAGCGTATGCTCTGGGCTTGCCTGTTAATGGAAACCTGCCCATCACAAACTCTTACTGTTCAGACCTGCATTCATGCATCATGTCATCTATGAGAATGTACGAGGATTAAAACAGACTTTCAAGTATTAGTTCGATTCTGTGAAGTAGAGACCGTACTTCGGTACGGGCAGCGTGTGGGGTACTTAACCTCTTTCCACCCTGTAACCGTGATCCCTTACCTCGAATCTCTGGCCGCAGATCAAAATGAGTCATTTTAGAGAAAGGAATCTTCGGATCCCCATCTCTAACGTTTCTACTGGGTCTAGCCGACTGTAGATTCGTAGTAACTGGCTAGTGGCGACTCTGGTCTTATATAAACTCATCTAAACACATCCAGCTTAACACGACAACCAAACAAAGCCCTCGAGAACGAGGCAAGCCAGTGGTACAAACGGCGATTCGCACGCACGCAACCTCTTCTTCTTTTTCCGAAAGGAAAGGGAGAACTACGTCGTCGGGAGCGCGGAACGGCGAGGGTCCACAGTTAGAAACAAATTTAGCTAATCAAAACCCTAGCTTGAAGGCTTGTTCACTCACCGAGGATAAGATCTTAGGATTGACCCACAAAAATATTTTCTAAAAAACTGCTATAATATGAGTTGCTTCCAATACATTTTTATGAATAATTTGGGCAAATTATACCATTTCTCAAGGTAAAATTAGTAAGCAAAATATCAGAAGGCATGAAAACACCAATTCTATTGTAACATAAAAAAGGTTGTAGATGATTAATTGGACAACATAATTAAAAAATTAAACTATCAAAATAAAATCAACCGCATTAGAAGAAATTTAGCCAATCAAAACCCTAGATTTGAAGGTTGTTTACTTAATGAGGATAGGGTCTTAGGATCAACGGACAAAAGTATTTACTAAAATTGTTATAATATGGGTTCCCCGCGATCTGTTTTGACGAAGAGTTTGGACGAAGTGTATGCTTTCCCAAGGGTGAAATTGGAAAGCGAAAAAATTTAGAAGGCAAGATAAGGTTGTATTCTAACGCACAAAAGGTTGCAAGTGGCCAATTGAACACTCAATCAGAAAAAAAGTGACCGTTGACATAAAATCAATGGTGGGAGAATAATTTTAGCTACTTTAAGCCTTAGGCTTAGAGCTATATACGAACTAAGCTAGCTCGAAAAGCTCGCTCAGCTCAGCTCGAAAAAGCTCGACTCGGCTTGAGAAAGCTCGGCTTGGCTCGATTCGGAGGGTGGTTCAAGCCAAGCCAAGTCAAATTTTTGGGCCCGTTGGAAATTCAAGCCAAGCCCGAGCCTGACCTGAGCTCGGCTCGGATCGTAGAGGCTTGGTATATATAATAATAATAATAATAATAATAATAATAATAATATAATTTAAATTGCCCACTCGCCCTAGCCTCCTTTTATTTTCTTCCAGCGCCCACTCGCCCGACCCTAACTTTAAAAAACAAAACCCATTCACCCGCTCTGCCTGCAGCCACAGCCTAACCAGCGGCAGCGACCACCTCCGCCGTCCACATCATCTCCTCCCTCTCCGGCTCTCCCTCATCTCATCTCTCTCCAGCCAGGTAAGCTTAAAGCTCAGACAAGCTCGAACAGGCTCGAGAGCTTGAAGCTCGGATAGGCTCGAACAGGCTCGAATTCAGCTCGTAAGCTCGTCCAAACCAAGTCAAGCCCACCACCTGGGCTCGAGGACCAAGCCGAGCCAAGCTCGAGCCCAAGTCGCCCGCTGACCAAACCGAGTCAAACTGAGCAAAGCTCGGTTTGGCTTGGCTCGTGTACAGCTCTACTTAGGCTTGTAGGCTTGTTCACTCACCGAGGAAAAGGTCTTAGAAATGATGCCCAAAAAAATGATATAAAAAGTAGACCTTAAATTGTTTGGGCAAGGATATGATGACGATGACGACCACGATGGGGATGATGAGTCTTATCAGCATTGTGTTTGGACAGGAAACTTTTGAAAATAATCATGCTTGGAAATCAAGATTTCGTGGGGCCCACACCGCCACCCAGCCACCACCTAAGTGAGTGTGGCACCCATGTCCCAAAAGGAGATTCCAAAGTGCATGGCAACAATGGATAGCACACCGACGTGGCGGGTGCGCCGGAGAATTTGATCATCTAAGGATCGAGATTGTCAAATCTTTCATGTCCAAACGTGGCCTATGGCCTTGCTTTATGAATTTTCTGGTTTCGATTCTTTGTGGCTTTGGGCCATGCATCAATTCATGTCATGGGAGAATCACGTGATGGAGATACCAACGGTCGATATCCGGTTGCGCATCTTAAGTAACATCATGGCCCATGCATCCAGCATCATGTCTCCTCTTTGAAGGTGGGCCCCACGCATTGATCAATTGGATCGAACATTGGATCGGGTCCTCATGATGGTCGAGCTGATACTTTCAAGCAAGTCAACTAGGAATCATATGATCTTTGATATGATCGTCATCCATAGTAACCTCATTTTCTTAGTTGGAACAAGTGGGGTCCACTGTTCAGAGATTCCCACCATGGATGGACCATGCTCCAAAATAGTTATGGATTGCAAGATCTGAGCCGTCCAATCTTTGGCCTCTTTTTCAGCGCACGAATTAACTTTCTATTTTATTTTGTGGAATGGAGTTTCTCAACAAAGGCTACTTTAGAAAACAGTAGGGGAAAATTATTTCCTTGATTGAGGTGACATGTGTGTGCGCTTGTGAACCGTCGCCGTGTGGGAGCGTGTGCGTCTAGCGACGTTTTCTCAACAAAGGCTACTTTAGAAAACAGTAGGGGAAAATTATTTCCTTGATTGAGGTGACATGTGTGTGCGCTTGTGAACGTCGCCGTATGGGAGCAGTGTGCGTCTAGCGACGTTTTACTCTACATTCTTGGTTGTTGCATAGTTAGAGTGTGACTTGAATATAAAAATATGCTTTAATTTTCTGAGTCACCGCTAGTCAAATAAAACTTCATATATCCACGGCTGGTTAGAAATCATGAAATTGTTTACGGGTAGGGCAATCACAAAATTCCTCGGCTCAAGTAACTCCCATGATTGATTTATAACCATTGATTTTAAGTAAAAGTCTTGGTGACAAGAGAGAAAGGAGTTAGGCACTCTTTTCTATCAGCACAACGTGCAGTTTTTAATTTATGATATTTATGAGTTTTAGAAGGATTTCGTCGAATTTTGATATCGTATTTGTAGTTATGCTTCACATAATCCACAAGGGGTCAGATAAGCAAAAATAAAAGGATTCTAACCTTGCTTCTCAAAGTCGAGTAGCTCAGGATATGCAAAACAAGCAAAATAACATAAATTTATTGTAATGAAATGCAATCATAGCTTCACAAAGTTTAGAACCTTGGGTAAGCAAAATAAAATTCTAACCTTATTTCATGGAGGTTAGACCCTCAGTAGGCAAATGAAGTAAAAAAGAAAAAAATGCAATAACAAAAAAAAATAGAGTAATACGAGCTAATATTGTAGATGTGCTAGGAATGTGTAGAGTAGAATATGATCTAAGCTTCATTGAGATGTGAGAAAGAATATAGGAGAACAAATACCCTTTTATTCAAAAGGAATAGTCGGATATCCTTGATTGCCACTTTCCTCTTGACTTTCACTAGCTTTTTAAGAGGCTTATCTTTTTAAGAGTCAGCCTTTAAGTCAAGAGGAACTTGGTATTGTCAAGAATCTCCAAGGTTTACAGAGTAGAGGGTTCCTCCTTGACTGCTCTCCTCTCAGTCTGTCCTTAGCTCACGTTGTGACTCGAGCCCCCCAGAATGACAGTCGTTGTGTTGCATTTATATGTTGAGAAAAACCTTGCGAAAACACAGAGTAGAATCAAATGATCACCACACGCACGCACAAAATCAATATACATAGAATAATTCAATTTTTACGTGAAAAACCCTTGCGGGAAAAAATCATGGCACAAAGCGATAACAACACTATGAATCAGAAGATTACAAAGATGATCTACCCACAAGTAAAAACCCCAAGAGATTAACAAGCTTCTCTCTCCATTGCAACTCTCACCTCAAAACCCTAATTTCAATTAGGACACCTTGGAATACATTTAAATACAGATTAGCACCGTTTATATAAGAAAACATTTGAAAATAGAAACAATTTATGCACAACTGCGTATCCATACAAAACACCGTCAATGCTGTCAACCGGTTGTAGCTGACCGTCGACCCGTCGAACATGGATGAAAATAGTCCAGTGAGGAAACTCTATAATTCGACCCTTCTAAACTCAAATACCGATCGGTCTACGGATCGGTCGAAGCACACCATCAACCGGTCAGTCAGTTGTCAATGCTTGGAAACTGTCTAGAGACCAACTGTGCAATCAAGGCCAAAATTTGACCTGGTCGAGGACAGACAATGATCGGTCAATGGACCCTGTTTCAGCATAGCTTGAAGGCTCCACCAACATTATAAACTGAAATCATCTACCCATGATGAGTTGCAATGTTGACCTGCGTCCCTTCTTTGAAATTTAATTGCCTAGAGAGCTGGGTAAGATCTTGATTATGTATAAAGCATGCAAGGTGAATTGTGGGCTCATTGTGAGTTGGGGGGTATATTTTATCCATTTTCGCATCTTTTCTATTATGTACTATGGGTATTTGAGTTTTTAAAGAGTTAGATTCATCTCAGATCTTTGGCCACCCTTGTCCGGTATCGATGGATTAGTCTCGTAATATGCCTTGGGGAGGTATTAGGGTTCCTTTTAACCTTTCTCGTTTGAATTTTTTATGCTTTTTTAGGTTGGCTAAGATTAGTTTTAATCATAGATATGTGTAGTCAAAATTTATGGAAAATAAGGATTATCAGCTGGAAATTGATTTGTGGATTCCAAATTTGTTGACCAAGTCCATCGGTGGCTCTTATAAAGTGCCGGGAGCCCTAGTTATTTGGCCAATTTAGATTTTCAATGGTTTTTAAACTGACTAATAATAATTTTGTTGAAGCCTTGACACATGTGCGACACTAGCACATGTGGTATGGATACATGGTAGCACATGTTGTTCATGTGGTATGTTAGTTTTGCACGTGTCATGTGACAACCATGAGGGCATAATTTTCTCCCGTCTCCTCAATTTCTTGAAAATGATGCTTTTTAAGCTTAAGCAAGAAAACAAAAAACAAAAAAAAAAAGCCCTCTTCAAGACACGAGTAAAATAAAAATGATGTTTTTAAGAAATTTATAAAATAAAAAAAATAAAAATATCATTTGCATGAAAATGAAGTTTCCTAAACAAGCCCTTATGAAACTTATTATGGAAAAGAATTAGACCAGGACGTGGCTGACGCGGATTGGCTAGTGACCCCAACACCAGTCCCGGGGCTTGGGTCAAAGCTGTGTGGGCCCCACCGTGATGTATGTGTTTTATCCATGCTGTCCATCCATTTTTCCACCTCATTTTAGGGCATGGGCCCAAAAATGAGGCAGATCTAAATCTCAGTGGACCACACCACAGGAAACAGTGGGAATTGAATTCTCACCGTTGAAAACTTCTTGGAGGCCACGGAAGTTTTGGAACAAGCTGATATTTGTGTTTTCACTTCATCCAGGTCTGTGTGACCTTATCAACAGGTTGGATGGCAAATAAACATCACGGTTGGCCCTGGAAAGTTTTTAAGGTTGCACGTTCCATGAACACTGTTTTCCTGTGGTGTGGTCCACTTGAGATTTGTATCTGCCTCATTTTTGGGCCCATGCCCTCAAATGAGGTGGAAAAATGGATGGACAGCGTGGATAAAACACATACATCATGGTGGGGCCCACACAGCTTTGACACCAGCCCGGGGGCTGGTGTTGGGGTCACTAGCCAATCCGCGTCCGGACGTGGCCTTCCGCACATGCTACCCTGCAAAGCAAGGGAGTGGATTCGGTGAGACCCCGGATCCACCGTGGTGGGGGTGACCTCTAACAGTGGGGCTCACAGTGATGTATGTGACTACATCCATACCGTCCATCCGTATTGAAAGTTCATTTTAGGGCATGCTTCAAAAAACGAATCAGTTCCAAATCACAGATGAGCCATAGTACAGGAAACAGTGCTGATTGATCATTAAAAACTTTCTGTGGGCCACAAAAGCTTTGGATCAAGATGATATTTATGTGGTCTTTTCATCTAGATGTTTGTAACCTTATCAACAGGTTGGATGGAAAATAATGGCAAATAAACATTCCGGTAAAATATATGAAGTTTTCAATGGTAGAGATTCAATCACGACGGTTTCTATGGTGTGGTCAACCTAAGATTTGAATCAAATTCATTTTTGGTATCACACCCTAAAATAATCTTTCAAAATAGTTGGATAGTGTGGATTTAAGACACACACATTACTGTGAGCCCCACCTTCAGGGGTCCCACACACCTCCGAGGATCCGGGGTCTCAACTAATCCGCTCCCGCAAGGGATATTTACTGCAATATCCCTAAGGTGTGGCTAGTTTTACTAAAAGTCCAATTTCTTATTTGGTTCATCCTTTTTTTTATCTTTTGACGAGAAATTGAAAATTTATGGTTGAAAATGCCTCTCCGAACGATTACCCTGGGTACTATGGATTCCCCTTGGGGCATGGTGGATTCCCCTTGGGTATATGGTGGTCAGAGGGGCATTTTCGATTCCAAAATTTTCAATTTCTCCTCAAAAGACAAAAAAGATAAGCCAGATGAGAAATTGAACTTTTAGTAAAACTAGCAACAGCACAGGTGCATTGCAGTAAAAATCTCCTCCCGCAGAGTAAGGAGGCGGATTGTGTCCGATCCTGACCTTTAAGCGTCCGACCCTGTTTGTGTGGGGCCACCGTGATGTATCTGTTTATCCACACCGTCCATCTTTTTTCCTACAATCATATAAGCTATGAACCCAGATAGTAAGCTTGGGTTGTATTAAATGCACAAAGCATTAAATGCAAGGGTCATCTCTGGTGTGGTCCACTAGAGTGTTGGATCTGCCTCATGTTTGGGCTCAGATCTTAAAATGATCTATGAAAAAGAATGGACCGCGTGGATAAACAGATACATCACGGTGGGCCCCACACAGATCTGGTCGGATGCAATTGGTCTCCGCAAAGCAAAGCCTAGGACTGGGCCCATAATAGGACAAAATAAGCGGGCCCGAGACCAGCCACCCACCTTTGTGAAAGATCTGGACCGTTCATTAGCTGTGGTCCACTGCGCGTACTTCATTACAAAAATGCCATTGAAACCCTAAAAGGGCCGGACCCTCAGGGAAAATTCCAGCCAATCTTACCCAAAGTGGGCCAGACCCGAAAGTTTGACAGGCCAGACTAGGCCCATCCGAAAGGTGCAGCTCCATGATGACTGGACAACAACCCAATAATCAGGCTGTTCCATTCTTCAAGTGGGCCACACTATAGAAAACAACGTACACCATCCATTAAAATCAGGTCTAGACTTGGGGCTGTAAGTGGTCAGGTTTGGGGCGGGTTTAGCCAAAGCTAGACTCACCCATTTACTAAATGGGTCTGGATTCAAGTTTTAGACCTAGACACTTTTACTAAATGGGCGGATCTAGGATGGGTCTAAAATCAACCCCATCAGATTAATTTATAAATGGGTCTGGTTGGGTAGAGGGAGATCCACCTAGACCCATTTGTAAATGGATTGGGTCTAATGGGTCTAGGTTTGGATTTGGTATGCAAGCATTTTTACCAAGTTTAAAAACCGGTCTGGATAGGTTCAGGACTGGATGCGTCCGTTGCAACATAAATCAAACCCGCCCATTTACTAAATGGGTTTGGGTTCGGGTTGGGCTTAATATAAAGGAAACCATATCCAAAACCATTTAACAATTGGGTCTATTCTTGGACCCAGACTCATACCATTTAACAGATGAATCGGGTCTACTGACCTATTTACAGCCCTATCCAGACTGGGTTGAGGCTCCTACTTGACCCGGATCCGAAACCCGTCCTCTCTAGAAACATAGCCTTTGTATGGTATCCGATATGATCCAATTTCTAATAGGATCGGAATGCGTGGACCCGAACCGGACTCGATTGTCAATCCGGCCATCAATCTCAATCTTGATCCTGATCCGATTAAAATAGGACCCACTCAAAGCCAGCTAAGGCCCACTTATCACTTTCATGGGCTTACCTGAATGCTGGACCCGATGGGCTGATCGGGCCCATTAACGACCTGCATATACTTGTGGGCCCTCTTTTACAACCGTCCATGCTGTGACCTGCCCAAGGGAAGTTCTGGCCCATCTATTCCTCCCATCAGCTGATCTGGTCCGTTGGGCCAGGACTGGAGTCCTCTCCAACAGCGTAGGAAGAACCGGTGTTCTGTGGTCCGACCGTGATCTGCGGTTGACATCACTCCGTCCATCTGTTGTGATATCTCATGTTAGGACCTGAGCCCAAAAATCAGCCCCAGCGTAAACGGACTGACTCTATAATTGACTCATCAATTCATACTGAGTCAGCCGAGTCGACGGCGAGTCAGGCTATAAACCAAGTTTACAGGACAACTCAGTGATTACTCTGTCGAGTCGACTCGGCAGAGTTCGTAGTCAAGTCACTGAGTCTTTGAACTATGGCCCACACCAGGTCAATTTATAGGTTTTAGGCCTGACTTTACATTGTTCCTTTGGTGTGGCCCATCTGAGTCTTGGATCGAGATGAATTTTTTCATATACAATGCAAATAAAGTTCTTTAAAGGATAGACCGAGTGGATGCCGCACACATCACCGTGGGCCCCACATAGCTTGGGTGCTGCAACCACTTCCTCCAACATGTGTTGTAGAGGGCTCTTGTCCAGTACGCCCCAGTCCATGCATGCGAGCCACATGGCTTGATTAGCTCAAAATGAACTGGTCTTTTGAAGTTTGGAAAGGGTAACAATGCTAGGATAGTCGCAATGCTTCCTACCGTACACGTGTCATGTACCAGAATTCTGAACCGTCCAATTGGTGGGACTCACCGTAGATTAATCATGATGTCGAGATCAGATTCATTAAACAATCCTGAACTCTGATTTATGCAGACTTGTATGCCGAATTTAGGCCATTTAATACAGCTTGTTTCTACCGTCCATTAGATGTATATTATTTCAAGGGTAAGGATCAAAATTTCAGTCGCCAATTTTGGGTTGCAATCAATCATGAATGAGTCCCACTGTTTGGTCGGTCGAGATATGAGGTAAATGCCACGTGTACCATCGGGAGCATCACTCATGTAGAAACGAAAGCACAGTCGACTGAGCTACCAGTAGATTTGAATTATTCAGAGTCGAGAATTATGATGGGAACTCGTGCGAGTAGGATTCAGAGCTTAGAATCCTACACTCCACACGTGTCATTTCTTACGCAGGTGTGAAAATGGTCCATTCATCTGACACACCCCACCAACCGTACACTGTATTAAAAGAACTCAGAAACATCCGACTCATCAGATGCGCCTGCATGTGAATGAAAATAATGGACGGCTGAAAAACTTGATCAAAGGTCCTCATTAATCTTACATGCAAACCCCATCTGACCATCCATCTGGTCCGAAAATTGCATAGAGATTTAGATTTGGTGTCTCCTACATTATGAACGGTCTGGATCTCGTAGAAAAAACACATCAATACGCGCATGGCATGTATGATGCACGTATGAACAGACTACTGCATGATAGGGATTTGTATGAAACCCTTCCTATAAAAAGTTTGCTACAATACATCGTGGCGTATTGTTGTAGAGTGCATGTGGGGATATCGGGGCCGTGTCCAGTGATCCAAACCGTTTATCTGAAAAGATAAAAACTGATGGATGGCCTCAAAAGTTTTCAACCTTGTAAGATCCTAAACACTAGATCAATAGTCCTTGGAAACAATGGCTAAGTAGTAGACGGACCACATTCAAGGAGGAGGTTTAGGTGATCAAAGTTATTTCAAATCTCAGAGATCCTTTATGGATTTGCCCATCTAAGGTGAGCCCCATCAAATAAACGGTTTGGATTATGGAACATGTCCCTAGATCCAACGGTACAACAATAACAAACCTCTCATCTATCCATAATCCACCCATTTTGAACAAGAGGTGCGCTCTAGAGGTACCGGCACACCATCGGGTAGATGTGGGACCCACGTGATGTCTGGACAAAATCCAACCCGTTCATCAGATGAGTCATCCAAGAATGAATCAAGATCCATTAAATCATTCCGATACATAACTCAGGTGGGCCACAGATAGGGGTAAAATGTAGGAGGGGACACCCACTCTTTATTTTCACCGAGGTCCACCTGAGTTTCGAAACCGTCTGATTCTTCTCCTGACTCTTCATCCAGTCCAGTTGAAGGTTTTGAATAGCCCATATTCTATAAACACACCACGATCTGCCCCCCACTCACATCAACGTTTCTGGTGCACTCTCAACTTGTTCCCAGTGCTATTGCTGACTTGAGCTTTGGATCGAGCTGGTTTTTATTTATATTAAGTAACCTGAGACCATGCATCCAATGGACGGTTTGGATTCCTTGAACACATCACGTGGGCCCCACATCTACCCCGAACCAGTGTAGCTTATGGTACCACTGGAACGCCACCCATCACAGTTAGAAATGGACATGACAAAGTTAGAAAAAAACCGTTTCCTAGAAAGCAGCCGTCCAACCATTTTCCCTGGCTTTGTAAAACCTCCAAAGACTCCTTCAAAAATAGAGGCCCTCTCTCCCTCTCTCTTTCGTGGCCATGGATCATAGCCACCCATTTCTCTTCCAACCCATTTTCAAAAGACAAGCAACCTATGCTTTCTCCTTTCTCCTTCTCTTACTATCTTTCCTTGTTTGCATCAATGTCATTGCACCATTCCACCCTTATTCTCTTCTTAGTATCAGTTTTCTATCAGATACTCTGTCCAAACACCGAAATTCAGCCTCACAAGCTCGTGACTATTCAAATGGCAGATGGGTCCATGACGAAAGTCACAGTCTCAGATCGTATTCTGAGGACTGCCCATTTCTCGACCCCGGCTTCAAGTGCCATAAAAATGGACGGACGGATAGAGACTATCTCAACTGGCATTGGCAACCAGACGGTTACGATCTTCCAAGGTAGGAATTCGGTTAACAAATTGCTTGAATGAACATTGGTGCTTAAACATGCAAGCATTCATTGGAGATGGTATTTTAAGCTTGCATGCTTAAGATAGATGGTCCACCGGTGTCAAATTGTGTATGTCGGCATGTTTGATTTTGTGAACGTTGCAAGTGAAGGCTGATTTCCGATCTCTAAGATTGTCAATGACAGGAAATACCCCAAAACGAAGATTTTCGATAACTTGGGTCGATAGTTTATAAGAACATAGAGATAGAGATTTTTGTGATCGACGCATACAATTTAGACTAACCCAAAAATCTTATAGGACAACTACAAGAGTAGGAATGCCTAAACTTAAAGCTGTTGCTTGCTCAAAGCTTATTACTAAGGTCAAAAGTGCTAGCCACGCCCATACATTTTGAAGCTTCAAAGCAAAGAAAGCAACCTGACGCGGGGCGCTTATGCATCGCTGCCCTAGCTCGCAACAACTTTGAAGCTAGCCGTTGTGTTGCTGGCTTTGAAGCAGAAAAAATGGCCTGTTGATAAATAAGGAGCCCAGTCCTTAGTGGTATATAAGGCCCTAACGAGTCTGTTAGTTTGCTATAAGCTTTAAAGCCAGCTGAAAAATTACTGAGTGATAGCGGGCAACGGCTTTTCAGCCGTTGCTTGCTTGCTGCTTGCTTTGGACCAATCTATGCCTTGTGAAACACTTGATTTGTTATCTCATATCTGCTTTTCGTGAAAAAATACCAATTGAAATGGAGAGTTTCTTCAAACAACAAGGAGCTGAGGCAACTATTCAATCAAATGATATTAAGCATTTCTGCCAAGATCTCTTCATTAGTTGGGGGAAGAATCGGCACAAATCGGATTTTTTGAGGAACGTATTGAGAGAGACCTACTAACTCATAAAAAGATTTACTAAAAGCCATCCGGAGGGGAGACGGCGAGAGAGGGAGCAGTTCAACCTGACTCAACTACTACAAAACCTGAGAGAAGATATTGCAGGTGAGGAGAGAGTAGCAAGTAGGTAACCTAACATCAGCCAATAGTGAAATTGTACGCATAGAGACATACCCGGCCTAAAAAGGAGAGAGAGGGACCAAGGTAGCCAACTGCCCCCGGAGTCAGGGTGAAGTAAAGCATTGCAGGGCGTACATGATGCATATATTACACCTAACCTGTTTAAAATAGCTGCACCTCACCATTAGGACCAAGCGAACCAAAAATCAGGCTGATCCAACAATCATTTGGGGCACAGGTGAATTGGGAGGCTTTTGGGTGTACATTATTTTTATGGTGTGGCCCACTTGATGATTAGTTTGACCTTATTTATATCTGGTCATCATGGTCAGGTGCACCTGTTGGACAATTAAGGTCTTAATGCTCGACTTTACCTTCTTTAGAAAATAAAATGACAGCATTTCAGCCATTTGGGACTTTAAATTAGTCATGGCATTGTTGGCTAAAGTCAGAAAATTCTCAAAGAATTTTGCAGTAAAAATCCCTAAACCTGTTCACAGAATTCTCAACAAAAAACTGACAGAGATTCCAGAGTCATGGATAGAAAGAGAACAACGTATTTGATTTAGAAAGGCAGCAAAATCATATGCAAACCACATTTCATTTTTGGCAGATAATAGATACTCTTTAATTTCTTTTGTTGTTGTTATTGTCAATTGATTATAGATTCAACGCAAGTGAGATGCTTGAAAGGAGCAGAAACAGACGCATTGTATTCGTCGGCGATTCAATAGGAAGGAACCAATGGGAATCTCTAGTATGCATGCTAGCACAAGCAGTATCAAACAAGTCTAGCATCTACGAGGAGAATGGAAACCCAATAACCAAGCACAAAGGCTACCTCTCCATCCGGTTCGACACCTATAATGTCACTGTTGAATACTACAGGACTCCATTCCTGGTAATCGCTGACCGCCTGCCTGCAAATTCCTCTCATAACATCAAGAGCGCAGTTCGGGTCGACAAGCTGCATCAGCGCTCCCAACAGTGGGTCGGTGCAGATGTTCTAATTTTCAATAGTGGACACTGGTATACCCAAGACAAGACAGTAAAGATGTAAGTTTTTCTATTACGCCGTCGTGACTTGTAACAGGTCCAGTTCAACTGAGTGCCAGTGACCTGTTCTCTTCTAGAATTCAGTGAAAAGAAATGCTATCATGGGTCAGGCCATCCATCTACTGGGTTCTAACCATGAATGGCCCACAGCAAGACGCTCAAAGCCATCTGACAGAACAGAAAGGAAAATGGTCTGAATTCAGTGGAGGAAGGTTCTCTTTAGGATCGTAGGTAAGGGCCACTAGATGGACGGTCAAGATCAACTGCACCACCAGCAACATGAGATATCAGTCCCTAAGATGGTCTTGAAAGAAATATTCAACTGGCAATAGAAACGTTGTGTTCTGTGTTTCAGGGGTTACTATTTTCAGGAAGGGGCAGTCATAGACATGGCAATGGATGTGAAGGAAGCATTCAGGAAGTCTCTACAGACGTGGAAGCAGTGGGCCATCACGAATTTAGATCCGGAAAGGAGCCACATCTTCTTTCGCAGCCACTCTCCAGTACATTACAGGTAAAGAGAGCCACACCTTTCTTGCAAAAGGCTATACAAAGAAACTGTAGGATCCTCAAAAGGCAAAAGATATGCAGAACATGCTATATATGAATTCCCACAAGTGAGCCCCACAGCTCGACGATACAGATTGCTAATCTCACAGATTGGACAATCATACAACTGTCCAATCATTGATGTACATTCAAAAGCATATACCATCAACGTCGGGGCCCATCATGGACATGATCAGTATCTCCAAACCATGGGCCCCACCTGTAGGAACTCAAAAGGTCCGAGAACACCATAAATATTCTCCAGTTAAGGATCCCTACCATCCATCATATAACCATGAGCTTTGCTGAGCAGCACACGTGTTTGAAACAAAGCTCATGCACAGCCCACACATGTGCCAGCATGGCACATAGGTCCAAGATTCAAGCCATCCATCAGGTTGCTCTGACCTTGTGCATGTGGGCCTCAATATTGGAAACAGGTGGCCGGTTTAGAAAACTTCAGCCAAGCTTTTTGGAGTCGTGCATTGGTTTTGCAAACAATGGCCCACCTGACCAATGGGTCAACCTGATTCTGGGGCTAGGGCATCAACGTAGTGGTGCAGTTCTGATGGGTGAATTGGATCTTGAGCCTACCATGCCAAAGCACATCTGTGGCATGTATATGAGCTTCAATGCACCCACGTGTGGGCCTATCGAAGCTCTATATTCATACACAAGATCATGACATGAACAATCTATTTGTAGGGGAGGAACATGGGACGGCAACGGTAGCTGTGATTCATTTAAGGAACCGGAAACCAACTATTCGGAACTCAAAACCGAGTCATGGAATAACCAATTCATTTCAGAAACAATCAAAGAGATGAGGAACTCAAAAAGAAAGGTTGAGTTCCTAAATATAACATATCTTACAGAGTTTAGGAAAGATGGCCACCCTTCAATTTATTGGGAGCCTTCAAAGCAGGTTCCGCTCATGCAAGACTGCAGCCATTGGTGCCTTCCAGGAGTGCCCGACACATGGAATGAGCTTCTCTATGCCCATCTGTTGTCGAACCGCTATGGCACCAAAAACAACACACCAGTTATAAAGATAACTTAAGATGCACTTTGGATCATGTACAGACAGAACTTGCGATTTGTTATAATTGCTTTTATCAATGTTTTGGATTTTAACCAAAGAGGTTTTGCTAGAATACATCCCGACGCATTGCAATACGAGACATCTGGACTTTAGCCTTTGAATCTAGGTCATCTTCCAATGAACTTTAACTGTTTATATGATGAGTCTCACCTTGTGTGGTAGAAAGTCAATAAAACCTCTCAGTTGGATTATTTCAACCCTTCGAAAATTCAGATCGTTCACTTTGAACATGAATGCTTGCAATAACCCTTTGAATAATCAATGGGTTGAAATATTCAATCCAAGAGTTTTTTTAGGGCACCCCTCATCCAAGGGGAACCCTGTCCGATAAATGATTTGGGTCTTGTTTTCATTTACCATTTAAATATGCAACTGCTGACCATTTTAGTCCTAATGTTTGTATCATTAGGGGGAAAAGAAAATATATCCAACGGCTAGAGCCCCAATGCATCTTATTGCCGTCGGGATGTATCTGAGCAAACCTCACCAAAGAAGGTGTTCTATGATCCTCATCCTGAGGATATGTATGGTTTCCTCGGGTTTCGAATCCTCACATGCGGAGTTGTATTGATTTGATGGGCTGTATTTTGCTGACCATCCACATTCAAATATCCAATAGAAGTTCAAAAAAAAAAAAAAAAAAATGATGGCTAGGATTTCCAGTCTGGTAGCATCTTGGGGCATCCCCATCCTTTCTGGTGCCCATTAGATCAATTGTCTGAATCATCAAATCACAGGCCCCACTTGCATAGATTCGAGGTCTGAGGAGGCTATCACATCCATGTGCCAAGGATCACATAATTCCTGGTGAGGAACATGCTGCATCCATAATTCAAAAAATCGATGACTCAACTTGAGACTCAACCGAGTCAACTTGGCTAGACAAGATTTCAAGCAGAGTCACTAAGAAATTTGTTGATGAGCGCGATACTCATCAAGTACGCTTGCCAACTTGGTAAACTCAATGCGACTCGGCAAAACTTGAACTGAGCCACTCAGTAAATGATTGCCTTTGTAATAAATTTCCAAAAAAAAAAAAACCCCTCCAAACAGGATGTGGGAATAAAAAACACGACCTCATGCTAGAGCCCATGCGCTCTGACCAACTTGCCATATGCAGATTTTTTGCCAATATGAGCCAATTTTTTACACATGCTATTTTAATTACCTATCACTAACCCAAGCTCTTCTTAATTTAATTATTAAATGTTGAGTATCGAGTCAACATTTAAATGTTGAGTATTGAGTCTTCAGGTCAACTCGACCCAGCTGAATTTCGAGTCAACTCGAGTCTTGGCTTTTTGAACTATGGTTGCATCCAGAGATAAAACGTGTAGCAATGAAAATACCTGATTGTAGGGGTCACAAGTTGTCCACACTGTTTTGGTTCAAGCTATTCACCTCTGCACCATCATCGGGGCTGGTCTCACCTGCCTCCATCTCCTTCACTTTCTCAAGCTGCCTCAAAAGATCCAACCTCTCCGGTGCATATGCCGAGGGAATCTGCCATAAGGAAAGAATATCGAAGTGTAACAATTGGGAGCTTGATGCCTTGAGGGACAATTGCCAAAGAAGAGATATTGGAAATAGGGCAAAACACATACCAGAGCCGGAACATATCTTTGGATGGCCGCCAGTATGGCTGCATGCCCGACTGCCGTAACCTGAAAATAGTGAGAAAGTTGGTCTAACATTAGGCCCGTAGTTGGTAAATGAATAGTTCTAGTGATCACAAACCTATTTAAAGACTTCAGCAAACATGAGCTGTGCTATAGATGCATGGGTATGGGGGACGGCTCAAGTGTCAGGCCAGCCCAGTCTTCAGGCAGATGTGTACATTGAATCTTAACCATTTGGTTAATTTTTTAATTGTCCATTTATTTCATGCATGTGTGGCCCATCTAATGAGACCAGTCTAATTCTGAGGCCACACTGGGAGCCAGTTGTCCATTTATTTCATGCATGTGTGGCCCATCTAATGAGACCAGCCTAATTCTGAGGCCACACTGGGAGCCAGGTGAGTGGCCACAGTGGGGCTCAAAACAGGACTCAAGTATTGTTCGTGAAGCCAGTTTCCATCAAATAAATAAACGTAAGGGATCGTCTGGAAGCAAAATCAGGATTGTTCCACAGCTGGAGCTGAACCCATCCTGTGTTTGAGGGCGCCATAAAAACTAAAAAGAATTAAGCAGGATTCCTTTTTCCTGTTTTTTTTTTTTTTTCTTCGGCTTGAAATCTCAATTGGGATAAATAGAAAGGTCATATTCTTATTCCTAGTCATAGCCAGGAAGATGCAATTGTCTACTATAAAGGCAGACTTCCAAATGCACTCTTCGAGCTTCTTGCTGATTTTTTTCTCCTGTACATTTCTAAGTAGTTCCTCTGAAAGGAATGGAAGTGTGGGTCACATTTATGACTTCATCAGACCTAGTTGGATTTACGACTTCATGATGCCTAGTAGGATAAGCTACATGAAACGGTCCCACTGATTGGAGATCTTCACCATCAACAGAGAGGGAGTTAGAGAGCACGGTCCACACCGATGTCGGATTCTCTAATCAATGAGACCTTTGGTGTGGCCTACCTGCAGTGAAAACTACTAGAGAACAGTCTGGACCAGAACATAGTGAGGCAGAAAAGGGAGAATGACAATTGGTAAAAGTCATTGAATTAACATTTTACATTTTTTTCTCACTCACCAGGGCAATAATCTCCAAGAAGTCAAGAACTTCCCTGAAAGTAATGCCTTTTTCCCTAGTGGAACAACTGAACCCTCCATCAGGTGGCTCAACCATATAGCCTCCCTGGCCCAAAAAATCAGGCAGTCCGCTCATCTCATGGGCCATAATACATGAAATAAATGGATGGCTAAAAAGATTTGGTTTAGCTTTCCAATTATTTCGTACATTGGTCGACCTGATGAGCAAACTGGCCTGATTTCCAGGTCAGGCATGCGCAGTGGGAACCTCCTCGATGGATGACTTACATGTTCCATGCGTGTGCCATGTTGGCATATGTGGAGATGCACACAGGGACTTAGCTAGGCATGAGTGTGGGACAGCAACCATCAGGGTAAGATTTGATACTCAAGCAAGACCATAACAAAAACTGAAATAGATGATAGACAAGTATAAAGACTCACAGGAAGAAGCATGAGAATGCCGATAGGAACTACGGATGCCAAGTCAGTTATAGTTCTCTGAAGAGCTTTCTTTTCTTTCTCTGTAAGTTCATCCCCTGTGAGGGCTCGTCTGAGCAGCCCTGCTGCTGCTGCTACATCAATGGCTAAGAGTTGAGTTCCTTGCCAAACATCCTGATCACGCAGAAACAAGGATTTTTCATCTCCAGAATGTGTTTGGTAAAATGATAATGAGAAAAAGTTCCTTGATTCGTGAACAAAACATCAGCATCATTGGGTATACAACCTCTCAAAAAAAAAAAAAGGGTATATAATGTCATGGTTCAATTAAAGAATAAAAGGTTCGCATGGTTAGATCAAACTAGCGCAGTAGCTATCTCCATTATTGCAAGGGGTCGTTTGGCACCATGAATTTTGGGCAGTTAGGAATTGGAAATCTAGGATTCTCAATTAAGCACCCCCACTAAAATAAATAAATGAATAATCAAAATTTCAAAAAAAAAGAAAAAAGAAAAAAGGCCCCTCTGAAAATCCAAGAGAAAAGGTGGGGTGCAAATCCTGGATTTACAATCCTCTCCAACCATCATACCTGCTCTGCCAAACATAATATCTGGATTCTGCAGGACGAAAATCCAGGCTACCAAACACAACTGAAAGAATGCAAAATTCAGGTCTGAAAATCCAGGATTTGGATTCTTAAGTCTGAATCTGAATCTGACAAATGGCCCAAAATTTGGAAGGCATGTAAATAAATGCATTTCTGTACAAGGATTTGGCAGAACTATATATGGAGCATCCTCTGTGTTTTCAACTACAAGGAAAAGAAAAGACCGTGTGTGAATTAAGAAAACCGACATATGACCCCAAACAACGTCTCGTGCATGGTTTGCCCAGTTGAGCACTGTTGGAATTTGGGATTATTCATAGCAATATTGATCATTCCTTGTTTGACAGAAGAAATGAGAAAGAGAGTGATTCTCATTGTCTATGTGGGTGATATAGTACTCACCGGTGATGGCTCTTTGGAGATCAGCTATTTTGAAGGCCTCATTGCACAAAGGTCAGAGCTTAACAATCTAGGGGCTAGGGCATCTTCGCAATTTTCTTGGGATTCAGGTAGAAGGTTCCAAAGCTGGTTTGTTCTTTCGCAATGAAATATGCTATTAAATTGTTAAAAGAAATTGGAACAGTCGGTAAGCCGATTGATTCTCCAATGGATCCTGATCAGAAATTGTGCATCGACACTAAAAGATATCCTAGAAGATCCAAGGGTGTATGGGAATGTTCATTTATTTTACTACCACTAAACTGATATCTCGCATGCTGTGGATGTTGTGAGTCAGTTTGTGCATGTTCTCGGTCATCTCATCATGACGCTGTTTTATTTTATTTTTGCATTATTTGGTACCTAGTAATGTCTCCTAGGAAATGTTGAGTGGGTTGGATCTTTTACTGATTGTCATTCAACTATGGGCTATTGCTAAATCTACTGGAAATGTGCTCACCCGCAAGAGTAAGGAACAGTGTGCAGTAGTACAATCTAGCACTGAAGCATACTATCGGGCCATGTTATGTTCTACTTGTATTATCTAGCTCGAAACAAAGTTCAAGAGATTGGTCTCCCACTTGATAGTCCTTTGCCATTTTGCGATAAACAAGCTATCATTCATATGGCCAACAATCCAATCTTCCACAAGCACATCAACCATATTGAAGTTCATTGTCATCGCAAGGGAAAAATTGCTGAACAAAGACATTGTTACTCCAAATTTCCATATGTGCAATCAATTGGTCAATGTGTTCAGAGAATCTCTACAGTGTGATTGACTGAAGATACTTGTCTCCAAGCGTTTAAGTGTACTGGATCTGGACGTACTACATGTGGCTTTGCATTCTATGTAATAAGGCTGTTTTGGGTGTTTTGGTTTCTATTCCATGTAATAAGTGCAGTTTTGCCTTTTCTAGCCCATTACAATAGAACTGATTAGTCAATTTCCCCTAATTAGATCAACCAATACCTCTCTATTTTCCCCTTTTCTTTTCTCTTCTTCTCCTCATTCGATAGCGTACATAGCATAACATTTCTGCAACCATATCTTAAATGGATACCGTGAAGGATGGGAAATACCTGGGTATCATGGACTGCACCAAAACAACTTAAATCATGTGCTCAAGGATCTAACCATCTCATAGCTTTCGTAGACATGCATTTAAGGCCATAACTACTGCTTTGTCATTTTGTCATGTTTCACAATACAAAGAAGTTTATATCCAAGGTTTTAAAAAAACGGTTACATAACAGCTGCAACGGTCACGGTGATGCCCATTACATGATATGTGGTCGTAACGCCCGATTTGGAGGTGGGGGGGCTGGCTATAACAGGCCAGTAATGGTTGTTTACCCGTTACACGATACAAGGCCATAACGCTAGATTTGAAAGAAAAAGAAAAAATAAAATAAAATAAAAGAGTAACGGCCCGACACATTTTTTCCTTTAAAAAAATTAACTATTACAGGGCTGTAATGGCCATCGTGGCCCATATCTAATGGTCAAAAGACTGGACTATTGTGGCCACCATTACCGTTGTTGAATACCTTCTTCACATCACATGATTGTATGGCTTCAAGTGTAATATAGCCATAATAAGTAGGACTCTCAGCAGTGGGTTTTGGAGATAAAATGTTGCATAGATATTGCAGCTCAAAGAATATCTTTTTTTCCTTTTTTTCTTCTTTCTTTTTTTTTTTCTTTCTTTTTTTGAAGATTGCAGCTCAAAGAATATCTGCCTAATAAAAGTAGGAAATATACTCACCGTGCTAGTTTCTTTTAGCTTTTCAATTGATTTGCCAATGAACCCTTCTTTCTTCTGCACCTGTACTATTGTATGACCTGCTGCTGCTGCATCATAGTCGACACCGTCATCTTCAAGATTATTTTCCTGAGAGAGCACATACACCTCACCTTCATTAAGAGGAAGTGGTAGTCATGGAAATCACCCAAAGAGAACTATGAGTAAACCTTTTGTAAAATGTTATGCATGGAGAGTGTAGTATTAACTGAAATGAAAATTGTCTGCAGCATCCAGCAGTTTACAATAGAAGCAAATGAGCAAGAGAAATTACACGAGTGCATGAGAGAGTCAACATTTTTTTGTTCGACCCAAAAATGGTATAGGTTTGGACGACCTTTCAATAACCTATCAATAACAAGAAAACCTTTCATAACCTAATCTGTTGATAAAGTGGACCCCATTATGGGATGGGCCACCACTATCAAAATGCTCCAATTCATCTGATGAAAATGTAGAATTACAACCAAATGATCCACATCCAGATCAGAATGTTAGGATCATCCGATAGGAGGAAATCTTGGGGAATCTCCCATCCAACATAGGAGTCACCGTGTGAATGATTTGGATCACCAAAAGGTGGGCCAGACGTGTCACTGGTCAGAGAACCAACATTAACATTTCCTCAACAAAAATTATCATTAAATAGCCTATTGAAACATGAATCTAGCATATGCACTAGTGAAGGAGTGCAAGTAAAGCTCCCAAATGGATTTAAACAATGTTAGTATTAAGAAGAGTCTAGGCATTGAATTTTATTTTTATTTTTATAGATAATTGTTTTATTGATTTTATTTTTATTTTCAAAGATAATTTTTTATTGATTAAACGACCAAAAGGTCAAAGAATTACAAATTGGCCCAATCATTACAAGAGAGGATGCACCCACTTATAGTGGGAGACACCGACGCCCATTCAATTACATCGCTTTTTTGCCCTATTGAAATCCCCCCCCCCCCCCCCCATAATATTCCTTGATAAGTTGTTAAAACATCTATTGTTCGTTTCCCTCCTTATTGCCCACATGCCCGCAAGCAAAACCATTCTCTAGATTCACCTACCTTGCCTGTTCCTTTCCCATGCCATGACCAAAGCAGCTCTTAAATTGACTTTGGCATCAGCCACACCACCCCAAACGTTGTCAAGAACTTATCCCATGCCTCCCTTACAAAAGTAAAATGAATAAATAGAGATGACTCATTGCTCTGCAAAAAGAGTGGGCAAGTAATGAAAACGAACAGTCCCCTCTTTCGAACGTTGTCGATAGTAAGTACCTTGTTCTATCCCACTACCCTGACAGAAGCCACTATCTTGAGGGGAGCACCAAAGGACCAAATGAATGATGTATGCAATATGCCCTGTGCTGATGGGGGGGAAGGGGGGGTTGTAAAGGGACCCAACAGAAAAGCATCACGACTTGTTCTTAAGCCACTTCATCGACTCCAGTTCCAAACAAAGCACAACACCTGAGAGCCACTTCAATAATTTAAATTTTGCCCCTCCCGCAAATTCTTTTACATGGCAATGTCCAAATTCCACTGAACCCTTGCCACAGAAAGCACTAAGCTGTAATTATTTCCAGATCCGAGGACACTGAAGTTAGCCTTAGATAGTCATCTTTCAATTTTCTACTTCCCAACCATACATCTTCCCAAAATCTTACCCTTATTTCTCTCCACTAAAAACCCCACTACTTCGTTAAACCTCCCATCCATACCCACAATTGCCTTCCACATCCCCGTAGCCTTGTATATAGATGACTTTTGCAACCACCATCCCATTTTCTCGACCCCATATTTCCTAACAATTATTTCCTTCCACAGCTATCATTTTCCAAGCCCAATCTCTAGAGCCATTTAATAAGGAGTGCCTTATTCATAATTTCCAACTTCCTAATACCCATACCTCCATCCTTATTCAATATACACACATCTTCCCATTTCTTAAGATGGATTTTACTTTTCTCCTTTACTCCGTAAGAAATCCTTCAGCCTTTCCAATTTCTTTATCACTCCCAGAGGACATCTGAAGAGGATAAGAAATATAGTAGGAGATTTGAAAGGGATCTCTTTTGCAAATTGTTAATAGTTGGCAATCTCATTCTTCCCACTAACCATACAAAGGCCACAACTTTGGGAGGGGCTCCATAAAACCAATGATGGAACGAATAGGAAGGACCAAAGATATGAGGTGGCTCACGAATCAATCTATAAAATGAGTGAACAAAGAAGCTACCCAAACAATGAGCAAGCTACACAATCGAATCCTCCTCTCGAATCGAGAAAAAAAATATTCTTTAGGCGATGCAACAAGCTAGCCAAATCCACAATCTCCCCATCCATCAAATTCCTACAACAAGAGGGAGACCATACCACGAAACCACCGCAGATGAAATAACAACAGATCATAGTGATGTACCAATCCGAAGTGAGACAAGCCGCTCTAGGAAAGAGCTCTTAAAAGTGCCCGATCTCCACACCAAACATCCATCGAGAAACAGACGAGGTTCCCAGCCCCAAGCAAAAAGGTAATCTCTCTACGAAACAAATGCTTTGTTGACATTACCGTTTTCTAAAGACTGGAGGTGCAATATACAGAGAACTCTTCACACGCCACCCTCCCACTTGTGTGCCATACTTAGCTACTATAAGCTCCCTCCATATCCATCCCATTTTGGTCCCATGTCTCCAATGCCACTTTCCAACGAGCGCCAAGTTCATGAATCCCAAATCCTTCAAGCCAACTCCACCATCTATCAACTTACACACCTCTTCCCACTTGAAGATTTGAAACTTCCTTCTTTCCTCGACCACTTTCCACAAGAAGTCTCTTCTCGACTTTTCCAATTTATCCAAAACTAATTTAAGCCATTTGAAGAGCGACTTAAAATGCACCATAACATTAAAGAATGTTGCTTTAATAAGAGTTAATTGTCCTCTCAAAGATAGATAAAGCAATGTTGTAGAGCATTTGAGATTTAACCGTCCTCCAAAAGACAAATAAAGTAATTGTCTAGAGCATTTGAGAGTTAAACCATCCTCCCAAAGACAGCATTTGATTATTGTAGAGAAATTAGACAATAAGTGTGTGTGTGTGTGTGTGTGCACGCGCGCATGTGATTCAGTGGTATGGTGGAGTACAAAATGTATTTTCATTCTAATCATAATGAATTGAGCAGAGGGGGGACTCCCAACCCTAATTCTCATTCTCTATTCCTCGATAGATACAAATCGTGTGTTACAGCTAAAGGGTTCACTCAACAGTAAAGGGTGGAATTTAAAGAAACATTTTCTCCCAATGCAAAGCTGAAATACGATTCAAGTTCTGCATTCTATTGTGGCAAATCTGTGATGATCAATTCATCAGTTAGATGTTAAAAATGGATTTCTTCATGGTAATTTGAATGAAAATGTGTCATATGGATCCTCTTCCACGCGTCACTTCTGTCCATAACAAGGGGAAGGTGTGTTGCTTAAAGAAGGTTATTTATGGCCTTAAGCAGTCCCCAAGAGCTTGATTTGAGAAGTTTAACACAACAGTTGTGGAGTTTGTATTTATACGAAGTGCATATGATCAGTCAATCTTTATCAAGAAAAGAAGTGAGACTAACACAATTATTGTAGTCTATGTTGATGATATTGTTCTCATAGGAAATAGTTATGTGGAAATTTAGATTGTGTTGTATGGGTGCAACGAAGTCAATCGATCACCTTCATTCATTACTCGTTAGTTCGAAAGATATAGGACCATTTTCTTGAGGCATTCCATATTGCTTGGGTGATGCCGAATTCAGTTGTGGACCGATTGTGGGCTTGGATGAAGGGGAGTGGGGAAAGTTGGCAAAGTGATGTGGAGGCTGCTCATTTTGGTGGTCTTTTGGGCTATTTGGGGGAACCGTAATAGGAGGTGTTTCCATAATAGAAGTTCTTCGATCCAAGAGTTTATAAGGGGATTAAGTGTAATATCTTCAGTAGGGCTCCTTATGTAAAGGCAGTTAAAATTAAAAATATTATGATTAAAGAGTTTGGTCCTCAAAGAAAGTATATCCTCGATATTCTTGATGAATACAACATGTTAAGGGTTTGCCCGGCTAATTCTCTAATTGAAGTGAATTATCACTCATATGAGGAAAGATTAGAAGCTCCTCAACACCTAGGTTTGTATTAGCATCCTGTCGAATGGATAGTTTACTTGACGATCACACAACCCGATATTGTTTATGCAGTCAATGTGGTTAGTCAATTCATGCATGCTCCCCTCGCTTCCATCATATTGAGGCTTCTTATTGGATCCTGCAATATTTGAAATATGCTCGTGGAAGGTCTTCTGTAATTACTTTAAACTTAGTGGCTATTGTGACATTGACTGAGCAGGATCGTTTGATGATTGAAAGTCTAAGGCTGGATATTTGCACATTAATTGGTGGTAATTTCTTCTATAGGAGAAGCAGGAAGTAGTATTGTTGCTCGATCTCTACAAAGGTCCAATATCAGAAAATGGCACTTTAATGGTTAAAGTTGCTCTTATATGAGATGGCTTTCCTCCTCCAGCATTGATCGCTCTTCATTGTCATAATTAAGAGGCTATTTTAAATTGCCAACCATCCATATTCCATGAGCATACAAAACATATTGAATTGGATTGCCATTTTATTCAAGAGAATTGTTTCTAAGCATTGCCTTTTGTTAGATATGACAATCAACTTGCAGTTATCTTTACCAAAGCTTCGAATTGTATTCAACTTCATACTATCTTGTCCAAGCTGGGCATGGCCAACCTTTCTGCTCCGCTTGAGGAGTGTAGAGAAATTAGTGAATAAGTCTTTCTATGTGTGTATTTCAGTGATATGGCAGAGTACCAAATGTATTTTCATTCTAATCTTAATAAAAGTTGGGTTGGGCTCCCAACTCTATCACTCTCTCGCTCTACCTCATTATGTTTCTCCCTTGCTTTTCTTATTTTCTCCTCTTTTACTATGTAAATCCCCTACATGTACGAATATCTGAAAATCGTCCTCTTTGAGTATTTGTAAAATATTTCATTGAATGAGTTCCTTTCGTAAAATGGATTGCGCACTTAGTGGCTCAATATGCAGAAAGTATCAATCTACATAATACCAGATGTCTTGTCACTATAAAAATACCTACAATTACTGTACCTAAAGCCAAACCTAAAGATGCAATGCCCTCACAAGCATCTGTTCTCACAGTTGATAAGAGATAATTCATCTATTTTTACTCCCACAAAGGCTAGAGAAATGCAAGACAAGGATTAGCAATTTTTTCCCCATTTTTGCATAGTGCAGCTACAACTAAGCCAAGGGCTCAAACCTAATTCACTTCCAACTTGCAAAGGAACATCTGAAACTTGTCCTCTTTGAGGGCCTTAGTATGGTGATAGCTAACTGCGTCTTAGCTTCTGATAAATGGAATCCTGATGTTCCCCTTTGTCACCTATTGTTGACAGTATTAGTCAACTTGTTCTTTAGCAAAACTAAAATGTAAAGAAATAATGAAATTAGTAATTATACGACAAGTATCTAATAATGGAAGTTGTAGTAAGAGTTCGTTTGCAAAATTAAAATTATCATCATCTAAGCCTTATCCCAACTTTGTTGAAAATAAAATGTAAAAAAATAAATTATGAAATTAGTAATGAGCTTAGATCTTCAGGAATTACCTCCTCATTCTGACTTCCATCAGTACTTCTTTGAACTCGTTTCTCAAGTTCAAATAGCTCACGCCTTAAGAGTTCAAAGCGGTGAATCTCATTTGATTCTGAGTCAGCAACACACATACTGGCACTGGTAGTCTGTTCACATTTTTCATCTTTCTGCACCAAGGAAAAACTCTTCAGAACTTAAAATTTGCAAAATGGAAAATGAAACGATAAGCATTACGCAAAACTAAAAATAGAAATCTTTGATTTCGAAAATCCTATTCAGTCCAGTGACCTAATTAAATCAAAGTGCATTACTGACAAAAATGGAATGGACCTAACACAATGTAATGGATGTGAAAATAGGATATCCCATTCTGTCCCATCTTAATTCTTAAGAGAAGCTTCTTGATTATCAAACATGTACACCGTCAGGCTTCGGCATTACTGAGTTGGATTCAAATCTTAAACTCCATGGCATGCATCAAAACTAGATATGTCAAGGTCACTGGCAAAAAAGTTGCTGACCTATAGAAGACATCTAATCTTTCCCAGAAACAGATGGGACAGGCAACTCTTAAGAAGTGAAAGCTGGAGACTTACGGACCGGAGCCATAGAGCTCTCAAGATCAATTCTGCGGAGGTGGAGATATAAGGAGATTGCAATGAATCCATTCGATATACTAGCTCTACAGGAGCCTATCCATGGAGGTCAGCTAGGTGGATAAAGGAAGCCAGGGAATTCTGTCGTGATTGAATGTATCCTTTTGTCATATTGGTAGGGTTGGGAAATCTTAAGCTTATGTTTTAGGCTTTTAGCCATAGGAGTTGGTTGGCCTTCTCTATTGTTTGGGATTCCTTTCCCTTAATAAAAAACAACAAAAAATAAATAGGCAAAAGTGAAAAGGCATAACCATAGTTACCAAAACTGCAGTTCACTTGATTCAAGTTTGAATCCATAGGTTGCAGTTCGACACTTCTCAAAATTCTCATTGGGTGGCCTCATTTTAGTTCATTCTTCTCGCTCAATTTGCAGTTCAAGTTCACCTAATCCAACGGACCAATACGATCTTCTAATTCGACACAGTTCATTCCAATTTATATAGCATGCAAATCCAATTCTCATACAAATATTTTATATCATAGGTTGCAAAATTCTCATATAACACCATAGCTTTGTAAGGCCATTATGTTGCTTGTGTGACATCCACTCTGTCAATCCAGTGACTATAATCACATTCACCATGCATGCAAAAAATCAACCCAATCCAAAACTCAGGTGGGCCACACAACAATGGAAAATGTAAAATCACACTTAAAATCTATGTCCACTCAGGTGGGTCCTTACCCATGCCCCGGTGGTATACTCACAAGAGTTTCAACACGAGGTCATGGGTTTGAGTACCCATTGTGGTGAAATCCCACTGGTGTGTGAGTGCGTGCTTGTGTGTGGGGTGAGTGCGTGTGTAAAAAGAAGAAGCAAAAAAAAGAAAGAAAGAAAGAAAGGGCCACATGTTGTGGCTCACCTGAGTTATGGATCAGGCTGGCTTTTGGATTGACCCTTCATCCTGATTAGTGGCACATGATGAACATCCTTCATGGAATATAAATACCGTGGTGGTTCCCACGCACAAAATTATGGTTAGCGTTCCCTACCCCCTACTTGTAGTGCGGCACACATGGATTATGGGGCTGATTTTAGGTCCCAGGGCCTGAATTTGAGGGCGCTCCTGATGCATGGATAGAATGTTACACAAACAACATGGAAGGCCCACAGAGCTCTAGCATTTCTGCCTGTTGAATACAACAGGTATTGTACAGGATTATGGAATCCAGTCTCATTCAAGCATGTCTCCAATGACAGATAGAATTCCGGTTCCTAGGAAACCATCATAGACAATGCAGCCCTTCATTCTCACCAACATATCACATGTAGAAAATTGATCTGAAAAGGAGGTCAATATGCCAAGATATTGGAACACACCATCAAAATCAATGGAGAGCAATTGGTATGACACAATGTATACATGTGGGGCTGGCCGCTCAATGTGTACTTCACCATCAATGCATCCCAGGCCAAGATTGGGTAGGCCCAATTGATCAATAAGCCTGATTTAAATGGCAGAGAATTACAGCAACCGCAATGCGATAGACTTTTAGATTGGAATCACAAAGTGTCTTGCAACTGCAATTATCGGAACTGGGTTTGGAGCCTTGCCTCGTTCGTAGACTCTGCGGAGTTTCAACAGGGGGTCTTGGTTTCGAAACCCATCAGTGGCAAGGTGTCCCATAACGGTAACGGTGGCCGTAACGGCCACCACCGTTACCGTTACGATACGGGCCGTAACGGACCCCGTATCGGCCGATACGGCCCTTTTTTATTATAAAAAAAAATAATAACTGTTATAGGGCCGTTACAGGGCCGCTATGGTCCGATACGGGGCCGATACAGAGCCGTATCGGTCCGATACGGGACCGTTACGGCCCGTTTTTTCTGTAACGGCCGTTACGGCCGTTTTAACCCCGTAACGCGTAACGGTCATGACTGTTTCCGTTACGTATCGGCCGATACGGCCGATACGTAACCGTTTTGGGATACCTTGATCAGTGGTGAAAATCCACGCTGCTAACAGCACCAGTGGGTGCATTGCATGACCTGACCAGGTGGGTGTGTTGCGCGATTGACTGGGTGGGTGCGTTGCATGACTGACCAAAAAAAAAAAAACCTGCAATTATCGGAACTGCATGTTCACAATTTTCTGTGGGTCGATCTGATTATCAAATTTTTAGGCTCTCTGCTAAAAAACTTTCCAAGTAGAAAACAGTATCTGTTTTGGAACTTTGCAAATTTGAACTAAATAGTCTAAATTACAGATTTAAGTACCCTGTTTTAGAAGTAAATCCAAAACAAACTGAAATTCCTTTTACAAATTTATACCCAACTTATTAGATACAATTCCCGAACTTGCATCAATCGTGCCCAGACTATGAATCAAACTAAGTTGAATTTATTTGTGAACTATCTCAAATTGGCAATGAATTTCAAATCGGATTGGCACGACTTAAATAGACCAATATCAGCGGATTTTAGCGATTCAAACTACGAATCAGGTCTCTCGAACTGATTTGCAGTTTGAAAATAGAAATACCGATTTAGGTAATCATGGGCATAACCAATAACTGAGTTACAGTAAACATTAGCCATACTTTTTGATCCATCATTGATGATTGAGGCTCTGCCTTTTTGGTGGAATGTGGCACAAAGAACCTCCATAAACCAGAAGAGTTGTTGATTGCCCTGAAAAAGAAAACTTCTGTCATTGTCGTCATCATCATGGCCTCATCCTAGCTATTTTCCATTGAACGTATCAAAAAAAAAAAAAAAAATGAAAAACCATGTTGCTTGACTCACGATGCTGACATTGTCTAGGAACCTTATCCCAATAATAATGTCCTGATGCACTACAACATATATGATCCCCTTAAGCACTGGCTATGCAATTGGACCTAAGGTTCACCAATCCATACCGGTAGTCTGATGGGTCTCATGCTACATCTAAAAATCTGCCAGATTGTTAGACACTAATCATCCAATTCTTTTGGTTTTCCCCACATTGTCTTCTTTTTTTAACTGTCTTTATATGCACTGATAGAATGGTTAGGATCTTCCAAAAATAGAGACTTTTGTGGCATCCACCATCCATGGTGCGGCCCTAAGATCAACAGTTTGGATAAGTGAACCATGAGCTCCACTTTTTGCACTGTGCACATCACGAAATTATACATGCCACACAAGGACCTCTAATTCCTTGCAGAACAAGACATGTTTCTGATGATTTAACAAAGATGAATCATATTTCTGACCTCTGCTGATTAAAATAAAATAGAATAATATGAAGAAAGCAGTAGAAAATAGATCTTATCATATGCTCAAGTACTCCAACCTGTTTGAAGGGCTCCTATCTCCATCATAACCATCATTCATCGGAATAGAACCTTCTCCAGTTTTTCTCTTCAACTGCTGCCTCTTATTACTGATAGAAGACTGTGAATGACTGTCATCCTCTCCCTAATTGATCAGCATGGAAGTCACTATAAACGAATGTCGAATCAAGACCCACAATTCAGTATCTGGGCTAAAACTGTTCCATGTTCCATTGTGAACCAGACAATTCAATGTGAACAAAACATATGAAGCATGATCACATAACAACTGCACGAAAGGTCATAAGGACCACAGACATTTCCACTAAGAAAAAGGAAGGAAAGAACAGAACAAAGATCACTGGCCCTGCCAAAATAGGTAATCACCAAAGGCATATTTGGGTGTGCCCACTTAAAAATGAGTTAATCTCATTTTAGTTAATCAAGTATATATTAGAGATCATAGTTTATGTAACTTTTTTGTTATATTTTGATCTCTAATACATAATAAATATAATTACCAAAATATTGAACTCATTTTTAAGTGGCACCCAAGCACACCCAAAGTCATTGCAATTACTTATATGAGTCAACTCTGATCCATCACATTGGAGGATTGTTGCTAGGCTATTCCATGATGGGGCCAAAATGGCTGCTAAGAAAACAATGGTCTGAATCATTCATCTGATGGACCCAAGAAGGGAAACTGTATAAAATATTAAATCAGTTGGAAATCCTATTCATCGTACTATGGCCTTCAAACAGATGATTAAAATAAACAATGGCCAATAGTCCATGTTCACCAGTGTAAATCAGAAGGTTAGAATGTTCCATCACCATGTTTATGTAGACAGCTATCGATAACATGGCCCACCCAAATGACAGTGTGAATTGCTTGACTATTAAAGCAATAGCCTTCAAGCACAAGAAAGTTAGAACCTCCCCATTGTTTTTCTTTTAATGCAGGCCCAAGGCCCACCACAGGGTCCTACATGTGCTGAATTTTGGACTGTTTTTCTGCTGATTTTGGGAGCTAAATTTCTGGGTCTGCCGTTGCTTCTTTAGATGATTATAGCTTCTGATTTTGCTGACTATCTTATGATTTTGCAGATGATTTCTGGATCTACACAAGCTATTGTTAGGCCATTACAAATTTGGCTAAATCCTAGTAGATATGGTATATCCTAATTTGGATAGATTACATTGATTGGAATCAATCCAGAACTAGATATCATTACTTAATGTCTAGAGATTCTAGGGTGTCTTTGGGGCCTATAGATTGTTATAGGAGGTAGAGGGGACACTACTCTAGATTTATTTTTTATTTTTTTGAGAGGCAACAAATATATTTATTGAAAAGCCGCCCGAAGGCAGAAAAGAATACAAAGGAAAGAAAACGCAAAAAGCAAAAGACAAGCAGCCCTAATGAGATGGAGCAAAAGGGGTCCAACTTTTCACAAGATGATAGACATCTCCAATAACCTTCTCCACGGAGCTACCCCCACTGTTGAAGCATCTCTCGTTTCTTTCTTTCCAAATGGCCCAAAAGATAGCCATCATAACGAGGCCCGCCACAGCTTTCCCGGCTTTACCGCCATCGCTCCCATGCCATACCCAAAAGAAGCGTATCCACCGAAGCTGGCATAGCCCAAGGCATCTGAAGGTCATCCAATAACGCATCCCACACCGAACGAGAGAAAGGGCAATGGATGAAAAGATGATCAATAGACTCTGCATCCCTCATGCAAAGAAGACAGATATTAGGGAGAATGAGACACCTTCGTTGAAGATTATCAATAGTTAGAACCCTCTTCCAGCTAACCAGCCAGATGAAAACTGCCACTTGAGGAGGAGCACCATAGAATCAATGGTGAAAAGGGTGCGTTGGGCCGGAAGGTCTCTCTTGCGATATGAGGATCCTATAAAAGGAGCGGACCGAAAAATTACCGGAACGGTGACCTTTCCACGTCAATGCATCAGAATGCAAGACATCGGGGCAAGGTGTCCCATAACGGTAACGGTGGCCGTAACGGCCACCACCGTTACCGTTACGATACGGGCCGTAACGGCCGTTACGGACCCCGTATCGGCCGATACGGCCCTTTTTTATTTTTTAAAAAAATTTGTTTCAGGACCGTTACGGGGGCCGTTACGGTCCGATACGGGGCCGTATCGGACCGATACGGGGCCGATACGGGGCCGTATCGGTCCGATACGGGCCGTTACGGCCCGTTTTTTCTGTAACGGCCGTTACGGCCGTTTTAACCCCGTAACACGTAACGGTCATGACCACACCACACTACCGCGGAACCAACTTGAGAGAAACGAGCAATTCGGAGTATTCCTTCACCTCGATATCCGATAGGTTCCTACAACAAAGAGTACACCACACTACCGCGGAACCAATGATCTCATAGCAACGCAATACCACAATAGATCTGTCCGTGGCGAGAACGGCTATCCTTGGGAACTTTTCCTGAAGAATCGAATCCCTGTACCATCTATCTTTCCAGAAGCTAATCCGATTCCCATTCCCGACTTGGAAGAAACAATTGTTTTGAATAAGATGTTCAATAGCCACTATACCTTTCCAAACGTTAGAAGCCAGATAAAGATACAATCTTTTCACGAACCAACCTCCCATCCCGAGTGCCATTCTTTTCTGCTATAACCTCTCTCCACAATTTTTGATCTTCTGAAGCAAACCTCCAAATCCATTTCCCTAGGAGAGCAACATTCATTTCCCCCAGCTTCCTTAATGCCCGCTCCCCTTTCATTGATAGGCTTGCAAACCTCTTCCTTGCAAAGAAGATGAAATTTCCGCCCCTCTGAATTCCCTCTCCAAAAGAAGTTCCTTCTTAGCTTTTCCAATCTATCCAACACTGAAGCTGGGCATTTGAACATAGACATAAAATATAGAGGCATATTGGAGAAAACTGCATTGATAAGGGTGAGCCTCCCCCCATAAGATAGGAACCGCCCTTGCCATGTAGTAAGCTTGCTCTATATCCTCTCAATTACCTTGTCCCATAAATGCTTAGGAGGTTTACCAATGCAGAGGGGAAGGACGAGATACGTGGAAGGGAACTCCCCAACCTTACAACCAAAGATGTTTGCCAAAGAGAGAAGCTCCTCGTTAGAAACGTGCACCCTTAACATTTCACTTTTAGCGATGTTAATCTTAGGACCTGAGACCGCTTCAAAACATAGGAGAATTTTTCTGAGATCGTCTACTACATCCACATTCGCATCACAAAAGAGAATCGTGTCGTCCGCATATTGAAGGTGACTGATCTGATTCCCTCCTTCTGCCACTTTAAAACCAGTCACAAGGCCCCCATCTTCGCCTTTATGCATCATTTTACTGAGGGCTTCTGCAACAATCACAAATAAATATGGGGAAAGCGGATCACCTTGTTTGAGACCCCCTCTCGAAGACCTAAAAAAACCTTTGGGAGAAACATTAACTAGGACCGAGAAAAGGGCCGGGCCAACACATGACTTCATCCAAGCCCTCCACTTGGATCCGCAGCCCACCCGATTCAACATATAATCTAAGAAGCCCAAGTCAACGTAATCATAGGCCTTCTCAAGGTCTAACTTGCACACCACCCCACTTCGTTTCTCCCTATGCCTTGAATCAATGCATTCATGAGCAATGAGGGCCGAATCAAGGATTTGTCTCCCCAACACAAAAGCCCCCTGATTGTCGGCAATAACATTGGACAAAACCCCCGAAATCTTAGAGACAAGAATTTAGCTAGAATCTTGTAAGGACTTCCAATCAAACTGATAGGCCTGAAATCCTTAAGTTGTTCCGCTCCTTCTAACTTAGGGATGAGCGCTAAGAACGTTGCTCCCATATCCATAGAGATCCAATTGCGATCGTAAAACTCTTACATGAAATCCATGAAGTCCTTTTCAAGCACTGTCCAAAAAATCTAGAAGAAGGCAATGGGGTACCCATCTGGACCCGGGGCTTTGTCCCCAATCATGGAATCAATGGCCGCTTTAACCTCTTCAACTGAAAACAGCGCTTCCAAAAAGGCAACATCCTCCTCCGAAAACGTGTCAAAAGACAAGAAATCCAACCGCGGCCTATTCCAATCCTCCCCCGACAGCAATTTACTGAAATATTCAATGATGGAATCACAAATCCTCCCCTTATCGGTGACTATTTCTCCCTCAACTACTAGGCTGCAAATCCGTTTCTATCAGGCCCGAGCACTAGCAATACTATGAAAATACCGGGTATTTTTGTCACCATCCTTGAGCCAAACCGCTCTAGAGTGCTGATGCCACTTGATTTCTTCTTCCTTAGCCCTAGCAGCCAAAGAATTACGAAACGTCTCTCTTTTGGCAAAATCGTCCTCCGATAAAGGGGCAACTTCCTCCACAATGTCTAAATCGTGAATTTCCTTAGACAACAAATCGAGCTCTACTTCCCGAGCTCCCCACACCTCCTTCCACATCCTAAGCTCCACTTCTAGATTTTTTAAAGTTCTCAACTACCTGAAACTAGTCAAGATTTCAATAATTTGTATGCCTCCTTATACGACGATTGTTTGTTTGTGTCATCTATTCTAGCAATTCGACTATTGAATTCTCTTTGATTTGGAAAATGAATTGCATCATCTCGTCTTTCTATTTATTTCTTGTTAGACTAGAAAAGAAATAGATGAAAAGGAGCCCACGATGGAAATTTGGGGCTAATACTAAAATGCCAAAAGTCTTAGGGTACACATCTATGGAACCCTCACAAAAGGTTAGCTAAGGGGTCATTTGTATGTGTTGAACTCGAGTTTCCGATAGTAGTCATCGGGGGAAGTCCCCAAGTTACAGATTTCAGAAGAGACAAAAGGTTAGCTAAGGGGTCATTTGTATGTGTCGAACTCGAGTTTCCGGTAGTAGTCATCGGGGGAAGTCCCCAAGTTACAGATTTTAGAAGAGACTTTTGCAATGGATCCCCCCTTCTAGGTGAACTCAACTTCGCAGAACCGCAGAACTCGGCATCTCATCAATTGGCCATTCTGTCAGTTTTGATGCAGGGAGACATCATACATCTCACAAGCAATAGCGGTCTTAACGCACAAGGCTCCCCCTCCCATCCTAATCTTCAAGTTCACTACGATAGATGGTTCATCTCTCTCATCACAAATCAACACCATAGTGGGCCCCAAAATGATGGACGGTGCAAGTAACTGATCTGACGTTTTCTAATATACATAGTATGGACGATCCACATTCTACCAATTGAAAGGATGGTTAGAATCATCCAATCCAAGATATTTAGAAAGAAGGCCAACAAAGGCTTCACATGACTGATGGTCCAATCAATTACTTTTGAGCAGTAGAAAAAATTACAGAACTGGAAACAGAAATGAAAGGCAACATCCAAATTGCTGAGAGAAGATAAGGGCAACAACAACCGCAATCCACATCAACATAATCAATATAAACCATCCACTTTCCTAGCAATTCACTGGATGGTTAGGATCATCCCGTCAATGGGATTTTTTGAGAGGGATGCTGGTGGGCCCTACATGATAGAGAGTTGATATCAATGATCAAACTTTTATTACTATAATCAAATAAATATAGATGATCCGTTTCCATAGCCATTGATTGGCTCTGATTGAAGTAATTTTTCGAGAGGGATGAGCAATCAAAAGTGGGACCACACGATGGATGGCCCATATCAATGATCAGACCTTTTTCCAATATAATCAATATAGATCATCTATCTATCTAACCATTGATGAGATGATTACGATCATCCACGAAGTGATTTTTGAGAGGGATGGGCGATTAAAGGTGGCAACACATGATGGATGGTCCATATCGATAATTAGACCTTTTCTAGCACAATCAACATGGACATCCATTCCCAAGCCATCACCAGCCTGGATAGGGTTGTAGGACCAGAGTGATTCGAGATGTAAGGCCAATCAATGGTAGGTAACACATGGTGGATGCCTAGATGGCCCATATCAATTATTGGATTTTATTACAATAATATGGAATGTCCATTTTCCTAGCAATTGATCTGACATTGAAAGGTTATTTGAGGATAGTCAACCAAAGAAGGGAACCACATGATGATTGATGCATATCAACAATCAAACATTTTATACTATAATTATGGCTGCAACTTGGGTTCTGATCAACCCAAACCTGATTGACCCAACACAAGTCTGGTTGGGTTGGGTCGAGTTGCCAAGGTCCTTAGGTTGGGTTCGTGTTGGAAAACGCCAATCTGATTTTAACTGGTGTCAGGTTCGAGTTGAGCAAATCCAGGTTGGGTTGGGAATAATCACATGTATTTGGGTCAAATTGAGACAGGCTGGGTTGGGTTGAGTATGAAGGACTTCATGTTAGGTTCAGGTTGGGCACCTCGGGTTGGAATTTGGGTCAGGTCGAGTTGCAGATTGGGTCCTCTTGAGGTCGCATTAGGCTCTAAGTTGACCCTCAATTTGCCCATGCTACACCACTACAATCAATATGGACCCACCTCTCCCCCCCCACCCGAGTGGGCCACTATATAACTCAGGACAGGGCCACTTAACATCGAACCCTGCCCGTACAAGGCCAAAATCATGCACACGTGTTCCAAAACTCATTTGCACACAAAACAATCCAGCATTTCTAACGTTGGGATGAGTTCTAGGGTTATTACATCCAAATACAACAACTAATCCATGGAACTCTAGCAATGTCAACCAAACAAAAGAAGCCCACTTCCAGTAAGTCTTCTTCTATGAAATTGAAGTTCCATGGGCAAACACTTCCCCAAGGTCACTACTTCAACACATCCAAACAGCCTCTAAAGTTGAGTGCATCTCGCAATATCTAGTACCAACATTTGCAACTTGTATTTGTAGTTTGTTTAGTAAACTATATAGCTATTCTAGGGAGCATCAAATGCTTGCAGTTTACCTTATTTCTCAGGTTCAACTCAAGGTCATCACTGTGACTCAAGGTCATCTCTTACAAGACAAGACGTACTGTAATGGATTTTGCCGAGGGATGGTAACATCCAAATAGAAGGAAACTAGGTAAGCGATCAACTTGATAATAATGGCATGTCTAAGAGTGATATGTGAATAATTTTTGTGACGTCTCAGCTATGTTTCATATAATTTGTATCTAAATTCTAATAAACAGAAGTACATGTACTAATAACAAATTTCCAACAACAGCAGCAGCAGCAGCAAAATTTCACATCAGTTATACATAAGAATTCAAAGGAGCATGTCTGCTTTAGTGAATCAATGATGGCAAAGAATATACAAGTTTTGCAGGACAACTCAAAACATAAGTAAACCAAGCCAAAGACAGGAATGCAATTCTTGTAATTAGAAATGTCCCAAAAATAGTCATCAGCTTGTAAATTAAGAGCCAAATCAAGAACAAAGTACCTGCTGAAGTGAAGCTGCTTTTGCTCTAAAAGATGCCTCAAGAAACTCTGCTTCCTTTTTAAGCTTCCTTATCCTCTCAAGGTCAGAACAAGCAGCTTTTAACTGTTCCTTTCCAGTATTGGAGCTGGAAACATGCATCTTTTGAAGCAATTCTTCTAATCTTCTTAGAGCTTCATCAACATTCTCCAATGCCTGAAGCCGGATACGTTGTTATTATATCATTAGAAGCATGTAGTTCTGATAACACAGATATCACAATACCTAATGCAGGACAATTGGAAGGAACTCTATAGGTTATAAATCTAGAAGTTTTCCATAAAGTAAAATCTAGCCATACCATCATTCATATATTTCAACAATAATAATGGGGGAAGACTGGACACCCTACCATTAAATGAAGAGCAAATGTTAATAAAGAATGAGGGTAGGTCACCTCTACCATATCCATGAACAAGCCTATGGTGCCAAACTATACAAGGACCATCCATTTCCTAAAGAATTTGCCTTGTCCAGCACGAGAAACATGTCAACACATCAATGAAGGAAAATATCTTTTATTCTTGTATTATTATCAGTACCTGCAAACTCTTTATTAAGTCCTCATGCATTTCCAATTGTGTAGATACTTTTTCTTTTAACAACATTGTAGCTATCTACAGACATTGTTTTATCTCCAGTTCTCTAAGGTCCATAAAAAGGACTAGTTTCCAATTAAAAAAGGTTGTGTGTATTGACATTCATACACACGCAAACATTCAATGCTGATGTGGCAATAAAACTGTAGATCATTATGTCACGACATCATGACCAATGTTGTCAACTCGCATATGCAATTGTGTGCGACCACATATGCCTGTGCATGTGCGATCGCACAATCGCATATGTGGCCACATTTTTGAAAAAAAAAAATAATCGAAAAATAAGGGAAAATATTAAAAAAAATGTGTGTGTGTGTGTGTGTGTGTGTGTGTGTGTGTGTGTGTGTGTGTGTGTGTGTGTATAACTTAGGAAGCTTCCTCTAATTTCTTTTATATATATATATATATATATATATATATATAAGAAATTAGGGGAAGCTTCCTAAGTTAAAGAGATGTAGAATGTGATCTTGATTCTTGAATGTTGAATCCTTGATTGATCTTTGAGACCTTCTCTTCTTGGTTGATCTTTCTAGACTTGGAAATTGGAACTTGGTAGTAGGAATGTAAGAGATGGATTATAGGGATCAAGGAGTAAAAGAGAGCAAGAGAGAGTTTGAATGATTCAATGTTGCAAATGGGGGGATTTGAATGCCTTTTTATAGGCAAAAAGTGATTTTTTGCAAAAATAAAATAAAATAATAATAATAAAGTATATGCGGTCGCATATGGCATATGCGATTGCAAATTATTGCATATGCATGCGCATATGCAATCGCATTTAATAACATTGATCATGACATTCATTATGTCATAAAAACTATATCAACGCTCATGATATTCATATGCATGCAAACAATCATTGTAGGTGTGGCAATAAAAACCGCAGGATCATGATGTCATGACATTCATCATGTCATAAAAACTATATCGATCCGGGCCACAACCTTCCCAGCTCTCCCCCTAGTAGCTCTATCACCATCCGGGCCACAACCTTCTCCTCCCCCACCACAATTGAAACACAATCCAGCAAATCAACCCATTTCTTCTTCCTAATCCATCGTCTTGAAACCCCGATATCCTCACCCCCTTCCGTCGCCAGATCGATAGCAATGTAGGATGACCGCCACAAATGCCTCCATAAACCACAACTCCAAAGGTAAATCCCAAATCTGGACCTAGATGTCCTCCTAATTGAAATCCGAACGGTCGGCCCCTCTATGAATTGCCTTTACTAGCACATTTGTGAATAGAGCCCCAACAATGAATATCTTGTCAAGATTTTTCCATCAATTTAAATGAACACCAACACTCCTTGTCTCTAAAGGGTTTGATAATGCATCCTTCATTATCCATGCCTTCTTTAATTTGCAACACCAGGCTCCATTGCAACATGTCCCAAGCATTCTCCACCACTCCTAAGTAGACAAGAACCATCGGCCCCTCATCATTTCCTCCTTCCACGCCCATTTCTCTGTCACTACATGTCCCTCCCCATCCTTCAAACCAAAGACAATCGGCTACTCCAATTTTCTAGATCCCTCTGCCGACTCCACTCAAAGGCTTGTAGAACGTTTTATCGCAATAATCGTAGATGGAATAACACTGTTACCATGGGAGTGGAGAGCCGAGTCGAACATATTTCAAACTGTGGATGTATGGTTACATTATAGCATTGTGTGATGACCGACGTACGCTCGATAGGGGTACATGAATAGGATGACAGGAGGGGTCGAATAGATGGAGCTGCTTGGCGGGCGACGCGTTTCCAATCAAAAGGCAAACCTCTTTCCATAAAACTAGAATAGTCGATTTCTCTGACTATAGCTTCCACATCCTAAAAGGACTTGAGCCTTCTATCTCTTCCCTTCTCCCCCTTCAATTCCCCTTTATCGAAACCTTCTCTACTACTCCCTACCATGATCTCCCCCTTGCCAGGGACCAGTCAGCCTCTCTTTCCTTATCTCCCTCCACTTTACTACTCATTTCACCACATCAGGCCTTACCAAGCCCTTTGAACAAAGAGCTTTTGACTATCCTAACTCCAGCCATTTAGCACAACCACCGCTCATGGGACGTCTTCTTACTTCTCCATCCGAACAAAAGTGAAGCCCT
This sequence comes from Liriodendron chinense, assembly GCA_003013855.2. Classification (NCBI taxonomy): domain Eukaryota; kingdom Viridiplantae; phylum Streptophyta; class Magnoliopsida; order Magnoliales; family Magnoliaceae; genus Liriodendron; species Liriodendron chinense. The sequence goes on from PVNU02002456.1 coordinate 1,441,462, forward strand.
TGGGAGATGAGGTCATGAGGAGCCCTGCATCCAAAAGATGACAACCTCCTTCACCACTTCCATTCACCCAAACACCCTTAAGAATTGTATCCAACCACCCCTCTGAGAAGTTCTCCACAAAGAGGGTAGGATATTCCAAGAGAGGCCCGACCACACGATAGTCCCGAGCAAATAACCAATTTCGCCTTCCCACCGGTACCCAATCATCCTCCTCCACTCCCTCTGTGACTCCCTCTTCTCCTTCTTTGAGAGTCAATCCATCGTCTTGACTTCTACACCCTACGCTCCCTCTCACCGGACGTCTAACCCCAACCCCTCCTTCCAACCTAACCCGGCTTCAATCCCCCACCCTACTCTACTCCCTGAATCGTCCATATTCCTCCCTAGTCCTTCCTCTCTCCTGAAGCCTATCCCGACCCCTACCTCTACCTACTACTACTTTAAAACCCTTACCCTCTCCACTCCCTCACCCAAGCCCGGTCCTCAAACCCCCTACCATGCAAGATTCCCACCCCTCGATTCTCTCTTCCCTGGCCTCAATTCCCAAGCCCTTTTTTATCCCTTACCTAAGTTCTAGCACTGGCCTCCCTTCTATTTGATTCCGCCACCTTGATCTTCTTTCCTTGCCCGATCAAATCTACAGCCTTCAGGAAGATCTTCTCGCGCACCTCTCTTGAAAATCTAATCGCAAGTTTAGCTATTTATAGGCCATAAATAACTTTCAAAAGGGAAGAGGGGGGGAGGAAAGCAAATAGGAAGTTTACAAGCCACAGTTCAACCGACACCAATGATCCTTGTTTCTCGATTTAATCATAAAATGTAAGAGAAATCATAAGATTCAAATCATGAATTGTTAGATTTACCCATAAATCATAAGTTTCAATTTGGAAATTTTGGTAATGGGAATCAAACAGAAGGTTTAAATCCTTTACCTAGGATTAGTTTTGAATGGTAGGATCAATTCATAGATCATAATATTTTTAATAAGAATGTCTAGAATAGTATGCCATATCATCAAAATTTAGCATTTCTCAAAAAAAAAAAAAAAAAGTAAGAAATGTTAATTACAATGAAATTAAAAAAGCATCCGAAAACAACGATCAATGGATACCTCATCAAAAGAATCTAGCTCTCTGTCTGTCGATGAATAAGTTCCAAGTCCAACCCTATCACCTGGATACTGTACAGTGTCTACTCTCATTTCACTCCTGCAGATCATATTGGAACATTATGCAGAATTTGTCAATCATCTATCAGGCCAAGAGCTAATGAACGTGCATATTTGATGCACTGATGTCCTTTAGAATTAAAAAAATATACAAACAAGGAACCATTAGTTCCTAGCCTCATGGAACTTACTTTAGCATCCCTATTTCTTCCATGCATTCCCTTAATTTGTTGTGTCTAAAACATAAAAGATAGTCAGCAACAGTGAAACAAAATACTCATATGATCTCATGGGAAGAGCATTAAAATCCTCCAAGTGCCACATGTTCAAACATCGCACATGCACACAAGATCTGGACACCAATTAGAACACTGACAGCAACATGTGCTAGCCCAAATTCAGGACTTAACAGGTGTGCCACATGTGTACTTTGAGCATTTGGTCAATTTCTTATATCCGTCCATTTTCCCCGTTGTGCATGTGGCTCTATTGATGAGTGGGCAGGAAATGTTCTCAAGGGTGCCGGCCTGATCAACAATTGGGTCTCACATGTGTTCCCCATACTCGCAATGTGCCACGGAGAGGCCATCCTCTTCGCACGGACTCTTTAGCAGAGGCATACATAATACAAGATTAAAGAGCAACATGAAATATTTTAGACATTCATAGACTAGTTCTTACCCTCTAGAAAGAAATTTTGCTGCTTTGATATTAGAAGGGTTCTCAAGCCATGTGCTGTACTTAATAAAGCTTTGCATCCAATAAGAACATGCATCTAATACTTTGGGAATAGCCTCCCGATTGGGAAGAATTTCCTGTTTTTCCTTGTTTTCACGAGATTTCTTCAAGGCATCTGAAGTACTAGGATAGAAAGGAAGCCACTCCAACTCTTCACAGACTACCTATTGAAAAGAAGAAGAAAAAGAAAGAAAGACACCTCTTGAAACTGGACAATGAAAATTTATCACTCATCATTAATACGCAAACTGAAAATGATTTTTAACATGCTTACTGCTTACCTCCACATATAGTTGGTAAGAGCTTATGGAGGACAGCTGAGGATAATATAATACACTTCCCCCAATGAGGTACCTGACACAACTCGAAACAAATCAAAAGAGAGCAAACATAAAAGTAAAAGATAAAAATCACAAAACAGAAAGGGAAACCAGTATCATAGATGATAAAACAGTTGTTGGGGTGATAGAGTAATCACGTAACTTATATGGGGAGGAATGGTTTCCTTTTCTTAATTTTTATCATTTGGACAGCATTATAAGGAGACTTGTGGAGAAATACTTTCTTTTGACCCTTAAATTATAAGTACTAATTCTCCCTCAGAGACATGTCATCCGAGTCTTGTTAAACATCCTCCTACACAAGTATCACGATAACCATGTTGCCACCATATGAACCACAGCGGACACAGCCAGATATTCAGCCTTCAAGCTAAATCCAACCACAATAGAATGCTTCTTTTGGATATGGACTTCAAATTATGATTGTATGCCTTGTCATGCTCTGATTGGCTTTTGTGCCACAATGGCCAGTCCAAGACTATTGGTCTTAACATATGGAAAAAGGTTTTTTTTTTTTTTTTTTTTTTTGAAAGGTAATGATTTTTATTACAAGGCATAGATGAGAAATCTACACCGAAAAAGAAAGAAACCTACAACCTACCCAAGACACCACATTTGAATAAGCCCTACAAAGAACTTCCTCAGACCACTTGCACTGGTTTCGGAAGCACCTATCATTTCTCTCTACCCATATTGCTCATAGGCCAGCTAGGAGAGAGAGCCTCCGCTGCTTCCTTCCCACTTTTGTCCCCACTTCCTCCATGCCATCCAAGGAACAAATCACCAATAGCTTCGGGCATCAGCCATTGGAACTGAAATTGACCTAAGAATATATTCCAAATTTCAGCAGCAAAAGCGCAATGAATGAAGAGATGATTAGCGGATTCGGCTTCATGCATGCACATTACACAAACGTTGGGAAAAAATAGCAACTGCCTTTTTCTAGAGATTGTCAATCGTGAGGATTCAATTTCTTCCAACAAGACAAACAAAAGCTGCAACCTTCGACAGTCCACCATAGGACCATAAAAGCTTGATAGGCACTTCCACATTCCTGTCCCCCAAGGTGGTGATCGCCCATTTCCTTGATTTTTTTCCATTCCATTCCCAGCCATCCTAAATTGAGGAGACAAACTCAAAGGTTGAAGGCTTGAAGCATAGATAACAAGCTTGGCATTTCATCCAATTCTTCCTTTGTAAGGTTTCTCCTACAAGGCAGAGTCCAAACCATGACGCCATCTTTTGTAGAGCCGCAGTGAGATGCAAGATTACTGGATCTAGAGCTAGTCTAGCCAGTCCTGGGAAAACCTTGTTTAGCGGTCTTCTGAAGAGGAAATTTGTACCTCATCAAATGTATAGCATTCAGATTACCAATATCTAGCTTAATTCAAGCAATTCTCTCATAATTGCAGTCAATAAATCTAGTTATTGGTGGAAAGCAGAAAATGGAGTAAATCGATAGTATGACTGAAGCACTTTTACCAGACAATCTGATGCAAGACAACTAACCACTTGCTCTAAAAGCTCGAACTATTAGAGTGTGGCGAATCAATCTCTTTATCTCATAGCCCAGGTCGAGAGAGCCCCGAGTCCACGGGTTCACCTCAGGGCCCCGAATCCACAGGTCACCCTAGGCCCTCGGTCGAATCCTCCTACGTGGGCCCCGAATCCACGGTCCCCCCGAGTCCACAGCCAACCCCACCTCGAGTGTGCTCCTAAGTCCACAGGCCACCCCACTCGAGCCCGGTGTGAAAATGCCCCTACATTATTCACCCCCGGTGAGGAGTTTCGAACACGAGACCTCCTGCTCTGATACCAATTTGATGCAGGACAACTAACCACTTGCTCTAAAAGCTCGAACTATTAGAGTATTGCGAATCAATCCCTTTATCTCATAGCCCAGGTCGAGAGGGCCCTGAATCCACAAGGTCACCCTAGGCCCTCGGTCGAATCCTCCTACGTGGGCCCCGAATCCACGGGTGGGTCCGAATCCACAGTCCCCCTGAGTCCACAGCCAACCCCACCTCAAGTGTGCTCCTGAATCCACAGGCCACCCCACTCGAGCCCAGTGTGAAAATGCCCCTGCATTACAATTCCTAATAAGCAGAGTGGGAATCTAATAACCAACTACTCATCATGTTGTACGGTCCTTATTGTCTATGCGCACCGTAATTGAACAATACAATACAATTTTAATTAAGGAACCCGCTCCAGGAAACCCCGACCACAGTACTATTAGATTTCTAAATCAAAAGGAAAAAAGTAGATGGATGAGATCATATTCATACTTGGACATGATAATCGAGTATACAATCTCTGTCGTGTAGATTTGTTGATGTCAATCTCCTACACCAAGAGTCTCTCCCTGATTTATCGCAAATGAAAAAAGCCACAAGAGAATACATTTTCCTCTAGTAGGGGCCAAGCAAATGCACCAACCATCCACTCGGGTGGATCACACAAAGAATGTAAGTAGGCAGGATGAATAATGGAGTGAGGGATGAACCTCTCTCTCTCTCTCTCTCTCTCTCTCTCTCTCTCTCTCTCTAGTGATATTCCCTTCCGTAATAGTATCTAATATAGTAGTGGGGTTAGAGTTTCAAGGGTCCACTCAATATGAAGCTCCACCACCCTATGGATTTCGATATACCTATTGTGAAGGAAATCCGTCAATCCGCCTCTATCATGCACATAGCTATAATTTAATCCCTTCATTGTCAAGACCATCCAACTATGACCTAGATGACATGTTGATTATGAAGTGGACCATCAAATCTAGGCCATCATCGTCAAGTCCAATCGAAACAATTCCAATAGTTAAAACAAAACTTCAACGGTTGAAAACCTTTTAAGCATTGATTAAAACCTTTTAAGTGTTGGCCCAACGGAAAAACCACTTGATGAGCTCCTGATCCATCCAGATCTCATCCTAAACAAGTACCATAATAAACTCACTGGATCCCTTATTGGTCTACGCAAGAATCAATGAACCTCAATGGATGTACCCAGCATCGCCCACTTTCAGTGGCCTCCAGATGTCCTCGTAAAGTAAGTCAAAGCCACCCGGTCAAGATTCAAAACCCTCACATCCCCTCAGGTCTAAGGATTGATCAATTAATATGCACAATCAAGTCCTTGATCACATGATCACAGGGCAGGCTAATGGGCCCACGGACTATTGACTTGAACTTCGATCCACTAATGTGAATGTCCAAGGTTCCGTATCAGGATCTCATATCCATGGCATACTCACACTCCTATGTAGGGTAAGGGTAAAAGGCAAGACAAACACCAAATCGATTACCGATGATGGAGACCTTCCATCCTAACCCGAGTCAGTCCCCTAACAAAGGATGACCGTACATTTCTAAGATCAATGTCCACAGATGTGTTCTAAGCATTTGTGCCAGTCATGGCTTATCTAGGTACTAAGATCCGTGGAACACAACTCTCCCCGATCAGTGACCACTATGTCCAATCTCAAGCTCCTTAGGACCAAAAGAGGTACCATGTAGTCCTCACACTACCCAATGAATATAAGATTAACGTAACATTAAATATGTCTAAGGCATATAGCACGTCCAAATAGGACCCATGGTCATCAAAATCAACAGCTGAGATCGACCCTATCACATCCACATGGCCAATCGATTAAGTTGCACATTGGTTTTCCAAGCAACTAACTCCAACAATGTCAACCCCATTCCACTGATCCACAAGTCAACCTGGACCTTAATTTGTTCACACGACAGAGGAATTCTTGGGTACAATTTGCTAACTCAATTTTGAGGAGATCAATATGGCAAGGGTCTACCAAAACACCAAAAGCATTGAATCATTGCTAGGAAATAAATCCCTAAAATAACTATTCCTCATTTCCAAGAAAGAGAAGTGTGCTCTAAGACAAACACATGTATTGGTTTCAATACCTTGAGGCCTAAAAGAAGAAATTGAATGTGAAAAAGAATTTCCATACTTTTAGTGAGTATCTAACCTTAGTATGGATACTAAGTACAACAAGGATCAAGTTTAGAAGTCCTCTAAAAAAAAAACTATTGAGGCAAGAATGGCAATGATTGGTTACTACTCATAAGTATAATCATGTTAAAAAAATTTGTAGCCCAATTCATACTTTCATTATAAATTCCAAAGAACCAACAAATTTGGTGTTCAAAATCATAGTAGATACAAATTCCAGTCTTAGGGAAGGGCTATCCATTTTTCTAAAGGATCCAAGTATGATACATTAGCCAACACCAATTACCTGGGATAAGGCTTAAATGAAGGTGATAATCAAAGTATAATTTGAGAATCCAACATGTGTAATCACCAACTGCAAGCGTTCACTAACTTGATGATTATAGGCTTTAGAACTTAACCAACAAACTCGCTCACATAGGCACTGTTTACACAACAAAATTGCCTTCTTGTAATATGGGGAAATCAAGAGTCACATTCCAATATTAGACAAGAGAAATAGAAGAGCATTCATCATTTCATTTTATTCATTTACTGATTTCTTCATACATTCCATATTTATATCATCTCTTGATTCTAGAATAGATTGTACATTGTACTAGAAAAAGAAATATATTCAGAATGTGATTTCGGCAGAGCTTCGCCGTATTCTTCTTTCATCCTGTCTCGATGACAGGGAAATAGCATAGCCAAAGCATCCTGGAATTTATCCATCTGCTTGGAAAGGAAACAAAGATTCAGAAGCCTTCATGCATCCTTCACAAAAGTGAAGAACAAATATCCTCTGGAAAGCTATACGCAACCCGCGGCAACTGGCAAGCTCCTGGCAAACGTCCTCCTAGCCATTTCTTTGAACATTCCTTCTTCTCCCTCTTCGATCCAGCAGCATCTCCCCCTCGTTCATCTTTTGTCCTCGGGGTCCGTACTTCATGCGTTCGACCCAAGAAGAAGAGAACTCAAGGTCCGCTCGTACCTCTGAGAACCTCTAGAACTCTGAACTTCAGAATCAAGTGCTAAATGAAGACCCCAATGGGGGTATTTATAGGCAATTGTGGCCATTTCCGCGTCAAGCACAGCCCACCGGACATATGCTTTCCGCAACTCGCGGCAAGCTCAGCAAGTGCACGTTTTCTGCACTTTCTGCTTTTTTGTTTGTTTCTCTTTGGATCTTCCTTGATCCTTTTTCCTTTCTTTTATTTCTTCATTTTTCATGCCTTAACAGGCACCACCCACTAATGTTTGTCCCTTCCCATGATGATGTGATTCAACTTCACATGGACTTAGTGATCTGGTTCTATGGACACTTCATCAAGAGACTGAATCCCTATGTTACTTGAGTATGGAAACTAAGTACAACAAGGATCAATTTTAGAAGTCCTCTAAAAAAACCTCTGAGGCAAGAATGCCAATGATTGGTTACTGCTCATAAGTATAATCATGTTAAAAAAAAAAAAAATTGTAGCCCAATTCATAATTTCATTATAAATTCCAAAGAACCAACAAATTTGGTGTTCAAAATCATAGTAGATACAAATTCCAGTCTTAGGGAAGGGTTATCCATTTTTCTGAAGGATCCAAGTGCGATACATTAGCCGACAGCAATTACCTGGGATAAGGCTTAAAAGAACGTGATAATCAAAGTATGATTTGTGAATCCTTTTTTCTTCTTTTTTTTTTTTTAGGGATAACTACCACTTTATTAGAAGCTCACAAAAAGCAAGAAAAGAATACAAAAGAGAGACAAAGCCATAAACTAAAGGCACAACAAGGAACCAGGCAAAGCCGGTCTAACAAATAAAGCCCAAGACTCAATCAACACATTAATCCTTCTAATGACCTCAACGTGGTCCACACAATTATTCTTAAAGCATCGATCATTCCTAGCCCCCCACAAGGCCTACATTGCCGCCATAATTAGAAGTCTCCACTTGACTTTCCCCATCTTACTAGCCCCTCCACCATGCCACGCCTAGAGAAGCTCATCCACGGCTTTAGGCATCACCCAGGTTGTGCCAACCAAACAAGGAAATGACTCTAAACCTTGGAAGCAAAGTCTCAATGAATGAAATGATGATCAATGAATTCTCCATCTTTCATCCACATCAAGAAGATATTAGGGAGAACCCGTCTCTGAAGATTATCAATGGAGAGAATCCTCCTCCGCCCCAAAAGCCACACAAAAGCAGAAACCCGAGGAGGGGACCCATAGGACCAATGGAAAGACAGGATAGTTAAAGCACCAAGCTGTGAAGTACTCAAACTGAAGAATGACTTGACAGAAAAAGACTCGTTGGGGCTACTCGGCCACACTAACGAATCCTCCGATTGGTTGGCAAAACTGACTTTGGAGAGCAACTCCAACAGCTTAGCGAAATCACCCAACTCGAAGTCTGACGAATTTCTCCTACAGGGAGGAGCCCACACAACTGCACCCCCTACCAAGGAGAAGCAATCAGCCATAAAGACATCCCGAGCAGTAGCTAAGCGAGTGATACTGGGGAAAAGACTTCAAGCACTTGATTTCAAACATCCACCCAAAATCGAGTACGACGACCACTTGCTACCGAGAAGGCAATAACTTGGCGCACCAAGGATTCCATGGACGCCACTGCTTTCCACATGGCAGAGGCTCTATAAAGAGAAGATCTTTTAACAAACCACCCACCCTCGAGAGATCCGTACTTGGAGTCAATCAAACTCCTCCAAAGCCTATCCCTCTCAACCCCGAACCTCCAATTCCATTTCCCCATCAAGGCAATGATCATAACAAGAAGAGGTTTAATGCCGACACCCCCCTCCTTTAAAGGTTTGCAAACCTCTTCCCATCTAAGAAGATGGAACTTATTGCCTTCGCATCCCCCCTTCCAGAGAAAGTCTCACCTTAGCTTTTCAATCCTATCCATCACTGCCTTGGGGGACTTGAACAGAGACATATAATATACTGGCATATTGGAAAATATTGCCTTAAAAAGCGTCAAACGGCCCCCCAGAAAAATATATCAACCCTGCCATTAAGCAAGCTTCCTTTTGATCCTCTCTATAACTTTGTCCCACAAATACTTCGGGGGCTTCCTAACACAAAGCGGGAGACCTAAATACATTGAAGGAAAGGAGCCCATTTTACAACCAAAGATGCTAGCAAAGTATCGCAACCCCTCGTTGCCCACATCGATACCGAGCATTTCTAACTCGGCAATATTGATCTTCAATCCGGAGACAGATTCAAAACACACCATTAACTTCCACAAATTATCCACCTCCTCCTCACTAGCCTCACAAAAAGAGAAGCGTATCATCAGCATACTGAAGGTGACATATCTGGCTCCCCTCTCTTGACACACTTTAAAGCCATTAAACAGACCTCCTTCCACGCCTTTGAGCAACATCCTATTAAGGGCCTCACCAATGACGACAAATAGATAAGGCGACAAAGGATCTCCTCACCTTAGCCCACGGGAGGCTTTCAAAAAGCCTTTAGGAGAGTCGTTAACAAGGATGGAAAATGAAGGAGATTGGACAAAGGATCTGATCCACCCCCTCCACTTTAACCGGCACCCAAACCGATGCAGCATGTAGTCCAGAAAATCCCAATCGATGTGATCGATCGCCTTCTCAAAATCCAACTTACACACTAGGCCGCACTTCTTCTCCATGTGCCTAGAATCAATACATTTATGAGCCACTAAGGCACTATCCGGGATTTGACAACCTACAACAAAAGCTAACTGGTTTTCGGAAATGACTTTAGATAAGACTTCCCTGAATCTCAATGCAAGCACCTTAGCCAAAATCTTGTAGGGCCCCCCCAATAAGGCTAATAGGTCTGAAATCTTTAAGTTGACCTGCCCAATGAAGTTTTGGAATAAGGGTAATGAAAGAAGCACCAAGTTCCGTAGATAAGCGACCCCTACCAGAATATTCGAAGACAAAATCCATAGTCCTTGATGACATGCCAAAACTTTAAAAAGAAAAAGAAAAGAAAAGAAAAAAAAAAAAGAATCGAGAATCCATCGGGACCCAGGGCTTCGTCTCCACACATTGACTGCATGGCCATGAACAATTCGTCCTCCACAATAGGCCTCTTTCCAACAAGGAAGCATCTTTTGCATGAAATTAGGAAAAGTCCATGTAGTCCAACCTCGGCCTTCCCCACTTCTCGGTTGTCAACAGATTTCTAAAAAAATCAACAATAGCTCTACAAATTTTGTCCTTATCCTCGGTCCTAACTCCATCAATGTCCAAGCTGGAAATTTTATTAATACGTGCCTAGGCGCTGGCGAAACTGTGGAAGAACTGAGTATTCTTATCCCCCTCCTTTAACCATAGCACTCTGGACCTTTGACGCCATTTAATCTCCTCTTCCTTAGCCTTCTTCGTAAACATGATGGAAAGACTCTCCCTCCTGGCTCTTCCTTCCTCCAAAAGGGCACCTCCCGCTTCTAACATGTCAGGCGCTTGAATTTCTTCTATTATGCAATCGAACTCAGCCTCCCTCTTCCCAAAGACTTCTTTCTTCAAACTTTTGAGCTCACCCTTAAGCATTTTAAATTTCCTAAATAACCTGAAGCCCGAGAAACCTTCCACCGAAAAAGAATCCCACCATTCAACCACCAGCTAATTGAAACCTTCTATTTCCAACCAAGCCGCTTCAAACCTGAAAGGTTTAGGGCCCTAATCTACTTCAGAGACTTCAAGGACAATTGGATTATGGTCAGACACCACCCTAGGAAGGTTGTGTTGATGCACTAGAGGGAACTTCTGAAGCTAATTTGCCAACACTAGAAAACGATCCAACCAAGATAAGAGAGGATGTTGCTAGCCATTCGACCAAGTAAAGGAACCCCCTCTCATTGGCAAATCTACCAAATCATGGCTGTTAACCCAGTCTGAGAAAGAAATCATACTCCGTGTATACCCGACCCGAACCGCCCCGTTTATACTAGTTTATTGTTTTTAGAAATATCTATTTAGCATTATCAATAGGTTAAATGGTCAATATACATTAAGGGTGGACTCTAGAATCTTTTGATGGTGGGAGTTCAATGACCATTGATTTTTGTGGTGTGGTCTACCTAAAGCTTCTATCTGCATCTTTTTTGGGACTGTCCTATAATAATCTGGAAATGTAGATGGACGGCATGGATTTACAATATATACATCGAGGTGAGCCTCATGGTTAGGGTCTCACCCACATGGCTGGTTTCGGGGCTCACCGACTCTCACCCAAGCCACACTCATAGAGAGCATATTAAGTGACATCTAAGATCCACCAAGGTAGGTGGCCCTTGATTATGTGTCTTAAATCCATACCATCTAACTATTTTGAAAGATCATTTTAGGATATGATACCAAAAATGAAGCTGACTCAAATCTTAGGTGGACCACACCATAGAAACATAGTCCTAACCCGACCCGACCCGTCCCGGTTTAACATATAGGGTAGGGTAGGGTTAGGGTTGACCCTTTTACAAGTAGGGTAGGGTTAGGGTTGGGTCTGCTCAACCCGGTCACGACCCGGACCGAAACCTGGACCTTTAAATATATTTAGGTTCGATCCAGGGTTGGCCCCAACCCGACCCTAACCCGACCCGTGTGCAGGCCTAGAAGAGACCGTACCTGGATCCATAGCATGGAGCTTAGTCTCCTGCAAAGTAATAACTTCTGCCTTCGATCTCTTACACACTTTCCTAACCTGGGCCCTTTTGTCTCGAGCCCCCAACCCTCGAACATTCCAAGAAAAGATCAACATTGAGTATCGGCTTTCCCTATTCTCACCCTCTTGACACCACCAGCTTTCAACGTAGGTTCGTAATTGGAGCAGTTAAGACTCAACAATTCCCAAAAACCTCTAGGTGACTTCCTCAGCTTGGGCCATTAGCCCTATGTTCACTTTGAGTTGCCCTAGCTTCAGCGAAGTGAAGAAAATCGTAGACGTCCTCATCTCGAGCCCCAAAAGAGAGGCCCACCAATCCTCCCACTCTCAGCAGGGCATCTTTGGCCCACAAAAATTGATCTTTAGATATTGAGCCCGCCAATCCAAACTTGCGACAAGCTGCGGGATCATCGAAAACCCTATTTCACCTCTGTCGTCGCCGATAGCTAGAAATTTCTCACAACACAAGCTCATAACCATCACGACAGTCTGGAGATTGCCCTCTTCTTTAGCTACCCATAACGCTCCATCTTCATTCGAGATATCACCATTGATCTTCAATACCTCATCCTCGCGAAGCGAATGGTGGTTAAAACAGCTCCTGGTCGGTCCAAAGTTCTCCAGGTCAACCTCCCCGCATGCCACCACCATCTCGAGACCACGAAAGACCCTTGCGTCATGATCTCTCGAGAATAGTTCTGAAGAAGAAATTGATCTGAGAATCAAGGTTTTAGGAGAAGGCATTAAGTCAGCGACCTTTCACTAATGCGATGTGTGGGGGTAAAAAACTCTTCCCCACGTGTCAGAAACAACGGTGCGAAAACTTCAGAGTTCTCACTTGCCGGCACTCTTCCCACATAATAAGCTAGGTCGTGAGCTTGCCGCATGTCAACATCCAGACCATCACCATCATCCAACGAACGAGAATCCCCCTCAGCAAAAGCAAGCGTGGGAGCCACAGACAGCACAGTTGTCCGGTTCAACACCACAAACCAAACACGAAACAGCAAGCTCGGGCTCTGAAGCTAGGGCTTGGCTAGGCTCGGGATCCGAACCTCCACATTCGAATAAGGTCGGGCCAGTGTATGTGAGCTCTTGTGCTCTCACTGGATACAAAGCTCCAGATGATTGCATGACGTTCAACCCCGCTACACCTGTCTCGATGCTGCGAACTATCACCTTACGCGTGTCCTTCTCCAGATCCGATGCTCCTCCGATGGCCCAAAATCAAGATCCATCAGCAAAATTCGACCTACTACCATGACGTCCCAGAACTATCTCCTCTTCACAAGCCTGCCACGCACCACCCACCGAGGAAGGGTTCGCCCAAGCTCCTTTTGCACCCACAACGTCACCTGCTTGTCTCCAATCAGAACTTTGATTGAGTTCTGCAATGGAGTCCCCTTCTTCCGCCTCACCCTTACTCTAATCACTCCCATCTCCTTCCTGTCCTCAGTTGCCGAATCAATTTGCAACACTTCCCCTAAACAGGAGGTTGTTGCAACAAAGAAATCAACGAACCAGAACTCAAAAGGAACTCCCCAAACGAGAAACCAAGAATCATCACTTCCGAACATGGAGTACTCCCATCTCCAGATCTGGCCAATCGGACCCTTCTTGTGCAGAGTTGCCACCATGAAAAGGGCGTCAATACTAACTTCGAGGTTTGGCCATAACCACACTTCGTTGGGACCGAGCGGTTTAATCGAGTACATCTCCGGCCCCCAGCGACAGCAATCATCTAGCCAATGAGAAATCTGTGAAAAAGTGGCCCCAGGAGAAGCAGTGATTACCACTGACCTTTGCGGCCATTCCCAGGATATGGCAGTTGCTTTGTTACTTACTCTAATTACTGTTTCTCCACCTATTTGGTGCAGCGAGACAAAACCTTTCTGGCCCATGGGTGTTTTCTTCTCGCCTATAGCCCTTGTCCCTGCAACAGCCCCCTTCATGGATGAGTTCTCGTCAATAGCGTTCTTCGCCCCTTCCATGCATTCCTTTCCCATAATGATATCTCTAAAAGACATCAGTCCCCTAACTCGGTCCACAGCAGCCTGTGCCAGCATCTCTGACCCTGCAAGTCTTCGTGACGATTTCTTTAGGGATGGCCTCCCCAAAGGAGGAACACCACTACCTGTCTCCTTCTCTTTGCTCGACTGATCAGGGTCGAATCGTGCTCGTTGAACAAGCAATTTCCTGCCCCTAAAGCTTTCACCATGCAGCATTGACACAGCTCAAGCAAGCTCAGCCCCTTGGCTGGTATTCTCACCTGATTCTGCCTCCTGTTCACTACTTTTTCCAACTGGGCTTCATCTCCATCTCCCTTGGTTTCATTGTCCTTGCCATTTGAACATCCTCCTTGGTCCCCAGATTCCCCAATGTTACATTGGCTAGTCTCAGGTGCATATCCACGAAGCCCTACTTTACCCTTCCCTCGGTCACCCTTACCTCGAGCTTCCTTCTTGCGCCATTCGAACCTTTACGAATAATTTGAATCCTCCACTACAGCCTTTATGGAACACAAAGGTATTCTCACTAAAACACATCCAACTTCCTTCCTCTAAACCTTCATGAGTGTGAAGCAACACTCATGAACCATTTGGAAAGTCTGACTGCCAAAGAGACAATAGCACTCTCTCTAAGAGGAGTTATTGTGAACATTTTTCCATGCTGTACCTGAATCAATATCTATTCAGAATCACATGTTTGTGGTAGTGAAGCAAAGTGCAAAAGCCGAGTATTGGACTATGACTCATACAACATGCAAGTTCGTCTTGTCAAGGACTGGGAAATTGGAATTTACTTTTCAATGAACATGTACTGTGACAATCAGGCAACCATTTGTTGCTTCCGGCCCTGTTTTCCATGGGGAAAAAAAAAAAACATTAAGGTAGATTGTCATTTTTTTTCAAAGAAGTAGCTGCAACGGATGTATGTATAGTTGTATACCTTACATGAGTTGAAAATATCAACTGGAAGAGTATTCAAAAAATTAGATTATCAGAAGGTATGGTATTGGTGGTATGGTATTGGTGGTATAGTATTGGTGGAATGTCATCAACAGGAGCAAGCTGAGAATGATAAATATCTCCAAAAAAGATCAAAGGATTGTTGTCAGCATGTATTAGGTGTCTACCTACATTTTTTTGAAAGATGGTGTATACCTACATGGGCATCATTGTTATTTTTCCATACGATAGAACTTGCACATCATTAGCTTTTAGGAATATTTTGGTCATTTTCTTAATTGGTGACTTAGGAGATTCTGTTATGATTGCCCAAGTTAACAAAAAAATTTCTCCTTCCCCAATTACTTTGAACACGATCCAAATTAACAGCATAAACAAAACCAAATAGCATCAGACACACCTGATGAAGCTTTCAATAGGTTCATCTACAACATTAAAGCCATTTGCAGATAAAAAGGACTTCGTGCTTCTTCCCAATGCAACAAAAAACCCAAATATTGCCAAATCCTTGTCCAATACCTGCAGAAGGCAGAGCAGAGCCTGATCGCTAGTTTCTACAAGATAAAACAGCTGAAAATCTGCATGCCTAAAAATACTTTCATAATCACAGATGCGAAGTTCTACTTTGCATATATTATTTAACACGCATGGTGGTGCATGTTTCTCCACAAACCAAATTTATAAAATGAATGATAATACAGCATTCAGAAAACAGAAAGAAGGAATGCATGATAAGTAATATAAATTTAACCACATTCCAGGAGAGTTATAGAAAGATAAAATCCCAACACAATGCTGCATAGTCCTAGGATTAGAGAAAGATGAAAACTAAACATGATGCAGCATAGTTCTCAAAATGTGTGTGTGTGTGTGTGTGTGTGTGTGTGTGCGTGTTGTGTTTGCGTGAAAGTCAAATGATGGTTGTAGTGAGTTAATGCACAAATCTAAACCAAGGGAGCAGAAAGTGGAAGGACATAATGGATACAAAATAAAGAACTAATAAAGGCCTGAGCTTTTCTTTAAATTTACAATACAAGTTAAAAATAAGAAAATTTAGAGAAGATAGCCAAAAAACCTAGGGAATAAATAGCTATTAAAAACAAAAAGTAAACAACATCAAAGAAATGCTAGATCTAGACATCTAGAAAATAGACATCCAAAAGAACTGAAAACAATTCTGCACTTTGTGATGAATGGAGAACACCACAAAAAGTTTCCAGATTGGAAAAAATCCCATTCATTCACTCGGTGGCCTAGGGAAAAAAATGTAAGAACATATAAACAGTTCAAAAAAAGGCCAAATAATGGATTGTGGAGATTCCAATCAGGAAGAGATTTGGAGTTGCCCCCCATCCAGGGAAGGTCCATGCATCAATAGACTGGATAAATGAATCTTAGGCCCCAATCAGAGGACTATGCACATCAGGACACTGACAAGTGACAACCTGATGCATTAGGAGCTGCAATTCCTCTTCCAGCTAAAACAGAAACCCATCAATAGATGAGAGAATTATGGCCATGTCTTCTATAACCTTGCAACAGAAAAAATGACGCCAAAAAAAAATCAGGATGACCACAGTAGGAAGGCATCAGTTTCTAACCTCAATACTTTCGCACGTGGTAAGCCTGGACCATATTTTCTCCCTATCAATAGCTCGTTGCAGTTGTTGCTGTATGAGTTCCACCCAGAAAGTAATCTCTTCAATGCCACGATCATTTTTAACTCTACAAGATGCAGCTCGAGGACCAAAATGGACAAGAAATTCTCTACGCAGACCAATATCCCTCATAGAGTAATAAGTTTGGCGTATTGGAACAAACTCAACAAGCTTGTCCATCAATCTGCCAGTTATATCTGGGACCATGGAGAAGAACTGTGGGCAAGAAACTTTTGCTGGACCAAGCTTTGTGATTGCAGCCATGCAGCTCAATGCAAGTGTCAGGAGTGACAGATCACTAGCATTGCCTGAAATTGAAGACGCTCCTTGCCAGCATCTGACAGTAAAAGAGAGCATACTTGGAAAATTCAAGATCATGCACTCAAATATTAAGCTCTAGATGCAATAGAGGAAATATACAATGCCCAGCATGAATCACTAGCATTTTAACTCGGCCAGAACTTCATACATGTGAAGCCCACTTTCAGTGATCCAGTCCATTCATCTTGAGGTCCCCATCATTGACAGGTGGTGTTGCCACAAGGCCCATAACCCTCCCAGTGGACAATCTTAACCATCCAATAATTGATCTCGAATCGATGGTTACAGACAAATATGGACAATGGTCCATATGCAACGGAGGGAACTCCGCCGGTTGGGCAGCTGCCAGCTGGTGTGGCTTGATTGAGGAAATGTTTGGTCCATCTACCATCTATTGTGGGGCACACCAGATGAATGATGTCAGTCAACATGAATGCTTAGCCCAAATAGACATTAGTAATTGGAGCAGAGCATTGTCTAAAACCTCAATGCAATAACATATTAATCTATTAATCCCACCACATACACAGTTGTAGCAGCAGTAAAGCGTGGATCCCTTTCAAAATAATTAACAAAAGTCGTCACAACCACTGGATGTTGCTGAGACCAAAACCATTCATAAGCTTCCGGTTGCTTAGTAGATAACTCATCCCTGATTAAGGTCTCCAATGGAGAAGATTGCCGCGATAAACTGCAATTAAGCAATAAAAATATTGAATCAACAAGTACCTCACACATTAACCAGAGATATGTTGGAAATAATTATCAATGAATAGTTATGATTAAACTAAAACATGCGTAGATAAAAAGATATGAGTCAATAATTTAATTTGCAATCATTATTCAATTCAAAATAATGGAATTATGCCTACTTGTTAGACCTGACCATGACAGACACGTTATTTAACTAAGGAGGGAAGTTTGACTTTTGACTAAAGTGACTTAGATATAGCCAATCTGTGCCAACCATAGTTAGCAAAATGGCAAACAGCAAAAAGGCAGCATGGGAAATGTTCTTAATAATTTTTAATTCAGTCTGTATCGTGAAAAGTACAACCAAAAATTCAGTCAAAAAAGAAATGCCAAAAATTCAGAGAATTCAATGTTCTGGTTCAATAAAGTTTGGACTCAAAAAAGGGGGAGAGAAAAAGCAGCTAATTATGTGCATCTATGTGTGTATATGTTAAATATAATTAAGGTTAAAATAAAAAATGGAGATTGGTGGTCGCCACCCATTGGTAAAATTGAGTAGAACGTGAAAATGTTTATAGAGACGAATAAACTTATATGAGGATTACTTGAAAAGGAAGGATTTGAGAGAGGCAAAGAACACGTTCAACTATCTATGTACATTATTTTTCATACATATAGACATTCTAATGATTTTATTTGCCCAAAAAATGAGTTTTCTTCCCTATCTTTTGAAATATATGGAGTTTTAAACATTTCATCAATTAGACAAGACGGAGTTTAAAATAGTTTTGCAAACTAAAGGTGACAACCACACAAGATCCCAGCTTCTAAGCCATTGCACATCAGTTGATTGGGATATAAGAAACATGAATTCTTCGATTGTATGAGAATTTTTATGAAAGCGTTTCATTTGCTTCTCTTCCATGGAAGTTTCATTTTCCAGGAATGTATCCTAATATTTAGCATAACTCTTCTGATGAATGATTCAGACTCCAATAAATAGGAGGCATGGGAACCTAAAATCAGATCATCTAGCATGAGAATATTAAATAAAGTTTAGTGCATGAATGTCCAAGTGCCAAAACCACTTAGAATTTCAAAGTTTCAACTCCATTAACAATTGCAAGAAAAGAAGAGCTATCAATGGCCCATGAACCCATACTTCACCAACTCAACACACAGGGAGCTGATAGAGAGTGATCCAAAATTAAGCTAGAAAAGAATTTTTATAAAAACTTAAAAAGAGGACCATATTAGAAAGATAACTGACCTCCGTTGTACAAAAACATTAATATCTCTGTCCCTTCCATCTCCTCGTGAGGAAATTTCAGAGGCCGCTTGCAATAAAGAATGCACGGCAGCCTGGAAAAACAACTTGTGAAAGTCCAAACAATACAGCATTGCAAGTGTTCAAAGAACTGACTCAATCATAACCATAGTTACAAAACTCGTCAAGTCAACTCAAAACTTTGCCTGGTCAACTTGACTCAGTTGAATTTCGACTCAAGTCACATCGCTAACTCAGTTTACCGATTTAAACTTGAAGAAAAGGTTTGATCCGGAACCTCTTTTACGGATAGCAGATTTTGGTGTTTATTAGTTTGTTAATGTATTATTCAACCAGCAGAACAGCATCTCAGCTTTGCTACGTTCTTATGTCAAAGAATATATTACTATTTTAAATAATATCTGAATACCTAGAATAGACTTCAAGCTAACCAGATCGAGTTTTTGAATTGACGTGACCTGATTGCACATGAAGTTGAGTCAGATCTTTGGGGTTTCAAAACTATGACTTGCGTGGAATCTAAAAAAGATTTTTTGTCAAGAGTTCATAACATGAAGCATGCTTTCTGCTTCCCGTAGGTTTAAAACATGAACAGTACTAAATAAAAAACCATATTCTTTGTCCATTCAAATATTTCACCATTGAAACAAACCTTCACATGTATAATCCATTGCTTCAAACAATATGCACAGTAGATAGTAATAAAGAAACTTGCCTTATACACAATAATGATGATGATTTACTTAAGAAAAGCAAAAAAGAAAATGTTGAAACAACTTCTATCGAAGGAAAATAGATGCCTCCAGGGATAGGCAATGAGATAGTAGGCATATCATATCGTTGTCGACATCATTGTCACCATAGCCTTATCTCAGCTATATGCGGTCACCTTTACAAGTCCTGTTTCACCAATCATATATAAAGCCCTATGTAAGTAATAAACTCTGCCTATCTCTAGGCAAGTCCTTTAGCCCTACCAGAATAATCAACATTTCCCTCCTTACCAGAGCCGTCTTATATACTTGTGGCAGATGACTACCATCTCAATTTGATGTCCATCATTTTGTCTTTTTCCCTGACTATTCCCAGACTACTTTGGATCTTAGATGCACAAAGTGGGAGTGGGAGCAGGGAATCACATGTTTTCGGAAAGTTAAAAGTTCCAAGCATATAGAAATTTTAACTACTACACCCCCACCCACATAATTATGTCATCAAAAATATGCATGTGAAACAAATGCACTAAATCTCTAAATATTAAAGATACACTTCTATAGAAAGTTAATTTTCTTAAAACCTTCATAAACATATGATTAATATGACCATACAAAGATAAGCATATGATTGAAATTAAGATTCTTAATAGAAGTTTTATGAATTATTCTTTTTTTTTTTTTTGACAAATCCAATGTAAATAGAAGATGAAAAGCATGAATCTTTAGCGGGAGAATTGTGGTTCCTACAAGAATTCAAATTGAAAATGCAAATCCACAGTTTGAAGCAGGAGTGCCAGTGAAATGGACACATCCTTCTCTTTCTTAATTTTATTTTTCCTAGTCTTCCCAATCATTCATCTCAACAGCCTCATCTTTGCAACATTCATTTGCTGATCATATTGCCTCTTAACCGTGCAATACTCTGCCCATATAGCACAGCTAAATAAATATTTCTCTTATAAAATTTTGACTTAAATTTCATTTACATGCAACAATCACACAACACTTCCTAGGTGCATGTCCCTTTCATCTATGCAGCTCTACTGGAAACATCTTCCTCGATCTCTCCATCATTTAAATGACTGTGCCAAGATAACAAAATAGATCACTTCAATGAATCTCCTAGCCATCAATTTTAACTAAAGCCTCACATCTCTGACTATTCCTACAAAAGAAGCATTCCAACTTGATTCAGCTAGTTTTCAATACTATATTATAAAGCCTTCCTCATTCTTGTTAAGCATTAAACCCCTCTTTAAGTCTCATCAATCAACACAACATTACTGGAAACAACATAGAGCAAGGTACCTTATCCAAGATACTAGCAACAGATGAAGATAAGACCTTAATGCGGACCCCTAATGGAGACCATGCAGTTACTAGGAATGCATGTTTCACCAGAAGCCATTTTCACTCTGAGGATGGCACCATATAAATACATTGAAACCTTTCCTACTCATCACCCATGGTCCATCACATAATCTCCCTAGGTACTCTGTCATATGCTTTCCTAGGTTAATAAAAACCATGTGAAAATCCTCCTCTCTATTCTTCTCCATCAATTGTCCAAGCAGAAAAACATCTTCCATTGTTGATCTTCCCGGCATGAAGCCAAATTGATCTCCAGTACCATTGTTTCTTTTCTCAGTCTTAATCTACCACCCCCTCCTAGAGCTTCGTATAATGACTCATAATTTTGACCCCGGGTAGTTTCAAACTTGCAACTTCGTGCATCTCTCTTCTTTTAATAAGTATCATATGATCTTTGTTCTCCACTCATCTAGCATTTTCCTTTTACATGGGATGGAAAGTTTTAAAAGGCATTGATTTGTTAAGCTAAGCCTTGATATAAGGAATAGAAATCTTCCTCTTGAAATGCAGGACAAAGCATGCTGATCAAACCTCAAAATGACTGTCACACCTGCATAACAATAAAAGACATGCCGCCTGTAACAAAGCAATATAGCCAAAAACCACAGGCCTTTTTCCTCAATGGATGCAATATGCATATTGCTCAAGCAGTATACTTTCCAACCTTAGCCAACCCCAACTCCAACCTTCTCACACCATCAATAGCAATTCTCACTTTCTTTTTCGTCTTATTCCCCATTAAGTATGCTTTTGGAAAGCAGTCTTTAAATCTAAAACATATAATATGAGTAATGACTCTAGATCACGGTCAAAAATTTTGGTTCAGACACATATTCTCCTCGCATATTTATTAGCTTCAAATTCAGTTCATCAATCCGTCATCAAATCTCAAAACCTCAAGTATAAGCCTCCTTCAATTGATGACACAGAGGATACGATCCTTGGTTGTGTGATTGAAACAACTTCACTACTAGAGCGAATGTTTTCCAGAATTTACATATACAACCATAATGTCATGATGCAATTGTCAGTTATGTTTCAATCATATGCAAGATAAATTGTTAGGTTTGACACTACATGGCATAAGTGTATTTGTTGTGAACCTCCTTCAATTGATGACACAGGATACGATCCTTGGTTGTGTGATTGAAACAGCTTCACTACTAGATCAAATGTTTTCCAGAATTCGCATATGCAACCATAATGTCATGATGCAATAGTTGGTTATGTTTCAATCATATGCAAGAGAAATTGTTAGGTTTGACACTACATGACATAAGTGTATCTGTTGTGCTCACTGGTCTTTAATGGGACCCTCATTCCATGTTTCTTTAGTGGGACCCACATTACATGTGTCCATGTTATAGTGGTTTCGTTCATTAAATAGATTCTTCTCATGTATAATATGTTAAAAGTGGGAGATGCACATATTTAAGCAAGTGCATGCATCTCATTTATTTTACACATGTGAATACATGTTTTCTCATGTGCATGCACTCTTGTGTTTTCACCTTTGGTTTATGGATCATCGCCATTGGTTTATGGGTCATCTTGATCACTCTGCAGGAGTTCGGACTTGGTGTTGTGCATCTATAAGGGTGAGATGAGCATTCCAAACATCTTCGTTTAGGGAGATGCAGATCCGTCTAACTTAGAAAAACTATATTAGGCCAACGACAAAGGTGGGTTCCTCCTTCACCAGTGTAATTGCAATATTTTCATATTCTGATTTGTCGTGTTTGGTCGTATTTTTGCAACATCTCAAATTATCTCCAAACAAAAGTTACTAAGTAATAGAGAAATATTTCTGAATTAGAAAGGGGTCAATCAATCTTAAGAGTATGTTTCTTACATGTGTGCATCACAGTCATCATTCTAAGTATTTTTTTTGGAGTCTTGACTCACCCGGAAACCAAAACTGGTATCCAACTAGTCTACTTTCTGAGTGTGACTTGCCAGGTGACCCATTATATTCACCACTAATACCAAGTTGACTCAGATAGTCGACTCAGTTTTCGATAATATTTCAGACCATCATCATTGTTCATCATGTTAAGAAATAACAAGAACAACTGTCAGAAGATCCAATCATAATGGCAGTCGTCTGTTTGCATACATTGTATTAGATGTTTTTTTTTTTTTTAACTTGCGGCTGGCAGTACAGTGGGAGACCAGAAGCAATAATATATAAGCCAAGCAGTACTTTGTGATCTTAATTATTGTGATTAATAGTTGCTAATCATATTTATCTGCGCCATAATTGTGACTTTCAGCACCAACGAAAACAGCTCTATGTTTCTATCCTTCCAAACTTTTGAGTTTTGTCAATGCCCTCATAATTATATTTTGTTCATGTTAATGAAAAGGTTAATTTTGAAATCATGGAGAAATGTTTCTGCGAGTAAATGCAATGGGTCCAACTCCTATGCACATACGTGAAATTGTTTCACTGTGATTAAAAATGAGACCCTGTTTGGACAAGCAACATCAACACCTACAATATGATCACTGTCTCTCTTCAATTCAATAATGAGTAGCCCTTTGCACCCAATTTGTCAGCTTGACTAAGTCACTTTCTTCATATAGGAACTCCCAATGATATAGCTAAAGGCCTACAGCCTGCCAGCTATAATACTTCGTAGAGCTTGCTAACCAGGTCTATCATCAGCAAGTTAGGTAAAAAAGTTAATACCTTGCATTTCTCTCTCCTTGTAATCCTAGGGAACCACACAAGGTCATATAATGATGGCAATGAAACCCAAGGACAGTATCATGGTATCTTCAGGCTATAACATAGTTAACATAAAGTAAAACGGTTCGGTTCAGTACTTTCCCAGCCAAACAAACTATACACAAGGGGCGGTGAAAATACTGTAGATATTGGAACCTGGTCCATCCATGATGGGGCCTGCCACCAACCAGATTAACAGCTCCTATCACGAAAGGTGGGTCCAGACAGTACTGTTACAGGGTTGAATATCAAATACCATTTTCCAATCGAGCAGCATGTAATGCCTCAAATAATATGGCGATATGCTGTTTAAATTCATTATATGGCTTTTTTTAGATAAAAAAATGTTCTAAAACACGTTAGTCCCAACATGTAAACTTCCAATGGAAGTAATAGGATCAACCTGATAGGAAACTGTCTTCACCCATGCATTTTTGTCTACACCGAGCCATGCCTTCGAAAACCAAAAGCTCTTAGATGATCCGTGTTCTTGAATGGCCAGCTCAAAAACCCGTGCAGCATCATGTAAGGACTGGATTAGTCCATTGCTAATATCTTCACCTTGCAAAGACTGATTAAGTTTGACCTTCATTTCCTCCAGGTCGCTGCTGGAACTTGCTAAACTTCCATTGACTGTTATACCATCATCAGTAGACGCTAGTGGGGAGAGGCGCAGCATCCTTCTAGCTTTACAAAAGGGTGGATGATGTTTTCTAAATAATAGCCACTGGCACATTTGACTGCGTTTATCATGCTCTGACAATTCATGCCTCAAATGGCACCTCCTCTTTGAGTTACCAAGATATTGTAGGTTGTTTAGATCAAGCACTTCCTTGCAGAAAAACTGAATTCCAACAGCTTTATATGAATAGTATGAATTTGAAGATCTGCAAACAAAAAGAGTTTTGGAATCAGCTGCACACCCAAGGAAATCTCTTGGCAAAAAGTTCGAAAAATTAACAAGCGAATATAGTGCATATTTTAACCTACGTCATATATTAGGGAAAAGGTGAAATAAAAGAATATAAAATCTTGCCTTGCATCATTTGCCACGAGTAGCACTTTTTTCAGTAAATTATGGCACATTACCAGTGTTCAAATGCTGACCTCGACATGCAAACGATACTTTTTCAGAATGTTTATTGAAAATGAAATTAAAAATATATATAATAGTAAAAGATCCAAAAAAATATAGGATAGTTTGATTCCCATATTAGATTGTTCCTCAATGAAACATACAGTTTAATTCACGATATGGCTCCGAGGTTATAAAATAGCAGTGTAACCTGTACGCACAATGCCTAGGGTTGTGTGTGTGTGTGTGTGCATGTGTGTGTGCATGGTTGTACATGTATGTACCATGGTGTTTTAATTTGTTTTTAGTGCTAAAGACCATTTTAATCACTTTACTTGTTTTATTAATAAAGTTAAGATTAGGACGGTAGACCCTAGTCACACCTTCTCTGATGAGGATATCAGACCCTTCAAGGTGTATCAATGAAGGAAGCGAGCACCTCATGCATCATCCTTGTGGCTAGATGGCTGATGAAGAGCATTGAAGGCCCTACACATGTGATTTGGTGCATAGAAGACCCCACAATGGGAAGACACATGTGTAGGAAGAAAGAAGACCCGACTGGATGTCGTCGAGCGCCCGACCGATGGTCATCGGGCACCCGAAATTTACCTGATTTGAAGAATTACTCTCTGGACAGTTTTGACTGTCATCGGGTGCCCGACCATTGGTGATCGGGCGCCCGACCACTGGTCATCGGGCATCCGACCAAGCGCCCGAAATTCATCTGGTTAATTCATTTTGTTGCTAGACTGTTTGGATCGCCATCAGGCGCCCAACCAATGGACGTCGGGCGCCCGACGACCGCATAAGTTTTTTTTTTTTAGTTCGTTTTTACTTAAGGGGTAGTTTGGACTTTTCCTTTCTTAGTTAGTGTTTATTCAAGGGGTTAAGCCCTAAACACAAATTTTAGTTGATTAATGAATAAACAAAGCCTTTTGGTTGCCTCCCTTCTTCTCTTGGTGGGTTCCTCTCTTCTTCCTCAACCTTCTTCTTCTTTCTTCTTTCTTCTTCCTTCTTCCTTCTTCCAACCTTCTTCTAAGGTAATTCCTGTTCTTCCCTCTTTCTTCTAAACCTATTTTCTTACATTCTCTACAACCCAAATCTGAGATTT
Organism: Liriodendron chinense; assembly: GCA_003013855.2. NCBI lineage: Eukaryota > Viridiplantae > Streptophyta > Magnoliopsida > Magnoliales > Magnoliaceae > Liriodendron > Liriodendron chinense. The sequence goes on from PVNU02002456.1 coordinate 1,467,276, forward strand.
GAATCAAAACCCTACTTTCTCAGATTTTCAATTCCCTAATCCGAGAAATCATTTGATCTCCCAAACTAGTGAATCCCATTGCACGATTGGATCATAACCATGCAAGATCGGGAGGTTTCATCCCTCGTCGGATCCATTCCACCCAATACTTGAAATCCATACTACGTGGTTGTGATGATGGCCCACATTATTGCATGTGTTCCTTCCGATTTTCTTAACTATGAGGGTGAATGTTGAATGTTTAATTGTTATTGCTTATGTTATTCCGCTGGATTATCTATGATCACATGCATGCATCGTAATTGGACCGTCTTGCATCATTCTCCCTATCAAATGCCTTTCCCTTCTTTTCCTTTGTCCTCTATTTTCTTCTTCATTCCCTCGCACTTATACAGTATTTGAGCATTTCAATTTCTGCATTTCATCCACCCTAAAAAAAATTCTTCTTTTCTTCAGTCCCACCAAGAAAGTAATAACTGTACGACTGTTTCTCAGAACTGTGGGACATTTTTAAGGCCACATGGCTGATGTTTACAATTGTATGGAATGATAGGAATCAAGCATGATGTGGACCTCTAGATCGGTTTAGGCACACTGGACATCATCTATTGGTGTGTTATTTGATGAAGATTTGTGTCAATCTGGAAAAAAAATGAGCAGCAATCCTGATGCATTGAAGCCACACATCACATGTGTGGAGTGTGTACCGCTGGATGTCCAAAGTGGACCCCGTTTGGCATACTCATGGTGTTTCTAACCCATATAGGACATCAATTGGACTGTGAGGGTCCACAAATCCAATTGGGTGGCTCTATATGTTACCAGTTCAATTGTTGGCCACAACAATCAACAGTGCAACCGAAGTCAATAAAGCCCATTAATACGCATGTACGCACAAAGAAATTAAATTGGGAGAAGTGAGTCCACAACACAGCAAGACTGGCATCCACTACTCTTAAAAAAAAAGGAGGAGAAGAAAAAGAAAAGGCTGGAGCTTCACACCCTCTCTAGCCAACACATTGGCCATGGAATTTGCAGCTCTACCTACAACAGTGAATGAAGTGTTTAGCCCAGACACAGGGGACCTATTTTCATTTAACACAAAACTCCACACTATGGATGGTTCCTGCTTTTTTCGCCCAGATCACATTGCTCGTGTCGCTTTCAACCAGTGTTCCATGTCACAACTATATTTGATGGTATATCAGCCAATATTTTTGGCATTGGTGATCAGTGATACGATACTGTCCTGGAAAATAAAAAATACAATGTGGCAACAATAATATGGTCGATACATGCTGACATGTTCCTATATCTCTTGATATTTCTCATGGTATCTGTGATATTAGCAATATTTGCGATATTTCCTATGATATTTTTTATATTTCCCTCTCGTATCTTCCACTTAGAGAACTTAATGAAATTAGTTCTCTCTATTAATCTTATCTACTTCACATCTCATCTTATTTATATCTTCTCAATCATGAAAGTGACTTTGAATCACTGATACTGTAGCTCCGTTGTCATGTCTTCTTCCTTGGAAGAATTGTTCTTTTGCTTACCAACCAATAGCGCTCTTAATACTCAATTCTCTATTCAGCCTTCATCGTTCCTTGCTTGCTTTCTATTATTTCTACCAATGAACCATCTAAAACACAACATTCTATGCCCTTTCATTTGCCAGCCATTTGTTACATAAGATCATAGTACTACTAATTAAGGTTGGCAAACCCAAGACTCAAATGCTTGGTCTCAGGACTCAAACTTGCCCAAGTCAATGTGGTGACACTGACTCGGGTAAGTCGTGTCTGTAGAATTGGGCCCATTGTCCCCTATCCAGTGATACATACCATTGATATGATGTCCGGCATCGTCCATACCACTGATATGATGGGCCTCATCATGATGGCCCTGTTACAAATACATCGGATTCAAAGAACCTGTTCCATGGCTTTTTTTTCTCTCTTTTTTTTTTTTTTTTTTTTTTGGGAGAAACACTCGGAAACTCTAGGAGAGTGTGAGGCTTGATACATACACACTAAGCACACATGGAATGCAAGTTAACTTAAACTGTTATGTGTCCCTATACATGGATCACAATTAAAATTTACACTGATTTGATTTTTTTCAGTGGTCAATTGATGCACAATTAGTGGACCTTGACATAAAAAATAGTTGATTGGCCCAAACTTAACCAACAAACCTCAATTACTCAAAGATTAGAATGCTTCAATAAATCTATTTTTCAAATGATGGCCTGCCTTCAATAGGACCCACAATTTGGAAGGTGTATTTTGAGTTGATGTGCACATATGCAATTTGTCAACCATCGCAGCTTGCCAAGAATAGCAAATAAAGATCCCATCAAGGGGAGAGGCTACTCCTATGATAATTCATCACCAATTAAAATTGGTGGTGACTCTTTCACCCACACATGGAATAGTTATATGGCAAACCAAACCCTCAAATCACTAACCCATTCGCAGATGGACTCTACCCAAAAACAACACAGAGCAAGTGATAGAAACCACTAATTGTGCCCTTGGAATTTGGACCATTCACTATTTTACATTTAACCATCAATTGGATGGTTAGCATTGTTTGATGAGTGTGCCTTCAGAGATGTGCTCCATGCACAATGCACCCTACCATTCAGATGGCCTCGATAGGTGTACATTAGTATCATGCGAGGACAAGTCACCGACAAAAGAGTCTACCCCTTGTTTAGTTCTTTGATACCCTGGGAGAGTGTGATGGTAGCTAAGTACTAAGATTTTTTTCTTTAAATAGGTAAACCGTCCTAAATGTGCACCCATTGTAGATGGTTTATCTTCTCAACATCAGATTGATTGAATGATCACAACCTTTGATTAATGGACATGTGCTACTTGAATTCTGAAGATCAACAAATTCTCGTTTCAGCCAACCCTTAAATATCAACCAATCAGCAAGCTAGGAGTTTAAATCAGTGCAGATTTTAGCATCAGGTCCAACTAAATTAGAGCCCACAATTTGGATAGTTTAATATTAGCTTCGTATGTGCCGTGTCATGCACAATTTCATAGTGCCTGCATATCAATTATCACAGCTTGCCAGATTACAAAATTTTATCTCTTTTAGGGTTGAATGTGAATCATCACAGCCACAGAGCAGCAGCCCACAGCAGCAGCAGCCACACTGAAAAGAAGGAAGAAGGCAAAAGAAGGAAGAAGAAGAAGAGCACATCTGTACATGAATCATGCCGGTTTAGGGACTAGTCCAAGTCACCGATTCATGAGAAAACTTGGGAAAACATAGTTTTTTCACTTCCACTGAGCCCCCATTTTTTACTCAGCAGGGCTTAAAAACCGGGTCGAATCAAGCAAGTCCGGAGTCAACTCGCTGAGTCAGCCAACCTTGCTTCTAATGCCTAGTAGTCTACACCTTCTAATATCCTCTGGCACAACAACACTCCTCTTTTATGCTAATTCAGTTGTATTGTTTGTGGTTTATTGCTTGCATCATATGACATTTGAATGATATGAACTCATTTTGAATATGGTCACATCATTTATGGCAAAAATAACATAGTTTTGTCCCTAAAAGTGGAAATCTTTTATGCTCTTTTTTGTAATGATTTGAGTTCTAGATATGTAACCGTCTGTCTTTTGACATTCCCTGAAATTCCACTGAAATTTTCCACCATTTTCCTAATGTTTCCCACAGACTATGATCCTTAGTACGCTTCTGTATGCCAAGGGTGTGATGCATAGTGTGATACCAGAACTTTGAAAACTGCCTTCCACAATAACCTTCTCCTTGAATTGCAGGAAATGTCCAAAATGCAATTGGGTTACTTCCCAGTTTGACCCAAAGGTTAACTTAACTGCAATGCGAGGGCAACTACCTCACTATGAATACCAGGACAAACCAATTTTTTTTTAAACTTACAAACAGAATGTTAAAATTCAGTTCACTTCTGCATCTAAACACAGCCTGCGACAAATAAAATCTCAAACATTAGTAGTCGTAGTAAATTAACAACAAAAATTGGGAACTAAGCACCAAATTGCAATTACAATGGTTTCAAGTTGGAGCCGAAACAAACATTACTTCAATCTGAGGCCTATTTCCTCGTTAAGAATAGCAAGAAACATCATTACATATTGGTCTTGTTATCTTCACCCAATGGAGATTCGTAATTAAATTCAGTTGTGCACATCCAAACACGGCCTAAAGGGATTGCCGCAAACACAAATTCCTTGAAGGAGTCAAAATACCTCCAAGCACTGACCTAACTTCCATGAATATGAAGAAATTGAATAAAAATGGGAGAAACGACACGATACTACGTGAATAGTACTTTACACAGTATATACGCGGGTTTCCCGCTCCTGATAATCTTAGCCATTGGATTTGCGGCCTACGGATAGACAGGTATGAAGAAAAATACGACAACAGTCCACATTCAACTGAAACGAAAATTCGAAATACTGGCCGTGATGATCATCCAATCTTTGAGATTTTCAGAGCGTGGACCATCCGCAGTCGGACAAAACAGCCCAACGGTCTGGATTACCGATCCACGGACTCGTGCATACTATGCAAAGATGCGGATTGTCTATGAGAAAGAGATTTTCGCACCTTGAAGAGATGAGATTCTGCTGCTGGAATCGAACTGCCATATCTCTCTCTTTGAGAATGGGATTTCAGAAGATTTTGAGAACTGAAAAAGGGATTTTGAAAAATACAGAACTGGAAATGAAGAAAAGAGGCGTTTTTATACGTAGAGGGAGATGATAAGGTAGAGCCGAAGAACAGTAATACGGTAGAGCCACGTCGCTATCTTCCACGTGCCATGTCATCATTCAATCAGGATTTCCCATCCAAGGTCTGGGACCCAATATGGATTGAAGTTGATTCAATTTACGCATAGATCGGGTAATCCTAGCCATCTAAACAGCGGCCTTCAAATCAACGGTGAGAAAGAAAAAACAACTAATGGCCAACACTAAGTGATGGTTATGGTCTTCTGATAATCACAAATTTCGGAATACCGTCTATCTATAGTGAGGTACACTAGTTTAACGGTTCAGATTGATGGATAATCCAATCATGTGTAAAGTAGAGATGGATGTACCATATTCCGGTTCTTTCAGCTCTACCGTATAATCTCCTTGTAGGGTTGAAGGCGAAGGAAAAGATGCGACGCGCTTTTTGTGTTGTTTTATAGGTCGACGTGGGGAAGCGGCAACCGATTACATCACAAGCATTGCACTCGGATATCTTACAACACAGCTGTTGTAGGAAGATTGTGCAACAAAATCCCTGTGGGGCCCACTGTAGTTTTTTTATACAATCTTCTCCGTCCATCATTTGTAACGGATTATATCAGTATGAAATCCCATAATTAAGGCTAATCCAAGAGTGCAGTGAGCCACACCACAGGGAAAAGTGGGGATGGCGACGTCTGCCATTGAAACTTTCTGGGGTTCTACTGAAGTTTTCGATCAGTCTGATATTTGTTTATTCATTTCATCCTTGTGGTACCAAATTATGAATGGTTTGGATGATATACAAACATCTTCGTGGGCCCCAATAAGGTTTCAATGGTGGGCTTCCTCATCCCGTACCTTTCCTATGGTGGGGCCCACTTAAGCCTTGTTTCGACCTTATTTTTAGTACCGCATCCTAATGCTAGCTAAAAATAATGATGGACGGAATGGATTTCACACAAGGATATTGGTGGGCCACACATAGCTTTTTGTTACACGAGCTACCTGCCACGACTGCAGGAAATTCGGTCCGCTGCTTCTAGATTTCTGTAAGCAATCAGCGGTGAGGGATCACAGCGTCCTGCGCACTGCCACGAAGGTTCTGTGCATTTGGTCTAGATCCGAACCGTTTATACGATGTGACTCATTTTAGATGAGAGATTATCCGAGATCACGTTTGGTTGAAAGATTCTACTGCTTCGATCGGTAGATGACAGATGGACGGTTAAAAATAGGATAAGGCGAGTGTTCAATATCGTGGGAAAATAATTCGAAGATCAAGGGGTTTTGGTCTTGCATTCCTGATGTGTGTATGATGAGATCAACGGTCTGGATCACCGAATCATGGAACTCTGAGATAAAAGCGTACTGAGTTTACTCAGTGTGAGAAAAGCCTACTGAGTAACTCAGGACACAATCCGATTACGAGATTGGGACCGAGAGAGGACTCCACCTGATGAATGGCCCCCATCTCACATGCTTTTGCCGCACCGGCCTCACCCAACACGATGCAGCCCTGACCGTGGGAGCCAACTTGATGTATGTATTGTATATCCCCACCGTCCATCCGTTTTTCCAAATCATTTTATCCAAATCTCAAGTAGACAACGGCAAATGAAACAGTAGTGATTGAACCACCACTATTAAAAACTTCCTAAGGTCTACCTTAATGCCCACAGTAATTTTTATTATTCATCCAACCTGTTCATAGGGTCACCCAGATCTGCATGAAGTTTTTAATATCAGCTTGATCCAAATATCAGCTTGATCCAAAACTTTTGTGGACCATAAGAAGTTTTTAATGGTCAATCACCACTCTTTCATGTGGTGTGGTCCACCTGATATTTGGATCTGCTTCATGTTTTTAGCATGTTACTTAAAATGAGATGAAAAACAGATGAACGGCGTGGATATACAATATATACATCAAAGTAGGCCCCACGGTCAGGAACGCACTGTGTTGTTGGGTGAGACGAGGCACCTACTCAAGCTCCCAATTGCAAGAGGCCATAGAAGTTCCAGATCGAGCTGATTCCTTTATGGATGGGTTAGAGCCTAGAGGCATATCCTCCTGTGGTTGGCTTTTCCTCCTGTGGTTGGCTTTTCCATCCCAACTGTTTACTGTGGTGTAGCCCACATGAGTTTCCCATCTGGCTCGTCCAAGGCTAACTGCCGAAATTGATGGACGGAGTGGATATCATGGACTCGTAGCAGTGGTCACATGGATAGTAGGACTTTGACAGAGAGCGGATTAGGTGAGACCCCGGCCTCACCCAAGCCGGTGCGGTCCTTACCGTGGGTCCCACCTTGATGTATGTATTATGTATCCACACAGTCCATCCGTTATTAACCTAAAAATGAAGCAAATCCAGTTACCAAATGGACCATACCACGAGAAATAGCGGTGATTGACCAACCTACCATTAAAAACTTCTTAGGGCGCACCTTAAGGTTTTTATAGTGTCTATTTACCATCCAATCTGTGAGCCCAGATAAAGATAAAAAAAAACAAATATCAGCTTTATCCAAAACTTTTGTGGCCTATTAATGGTCAACCAATATTGATTCCTATGGTATGATGCACCTGGTAATTTTTTTTTTTTAAAAGCAAGTGAGGCCAATCTTGAAAAAGAAACAACAAGTAGGAAAGAAACTCCTAAGAGAACAAAAAAAAAAAGTGATTCACATCCCGGGCGCAAGGGACAAAGAAGAAGAGGAGATGAGAAAGGAGAAGGAAAAAAGAGAGAATGGAAGAAAAAAGAATGGTCCATCTAATAATTCGATCATTTTCATTTTTCAGATGATGCCTTAAAATCATCGGAAAAAACGATACCCACCCAGCTAGATAAGTGAGAGTAGGGAGAAATTTTGTGAATGGTTGGTAATTCTCTCTATTGGGTAGGCCCAGCATATGAGTAGACATTCTTGGATATGATCATCTTCAAAGGGGGTGCCAAGTGAGATGTCTCACCCACTATCAAGATGGCATTTAGTGCTTGCTAAGTATGGTGGAAAGTTGGGGGCTAGCAAACCTATAACTCTATCCAATTAGATATGTGCATTTGACAGCCTCTTATTTTCTTATTAAAACTTCTTGATAAAGCTAGTTTTTAGCAATCCCTTATTTCAATTCTATTTGAAGTGACAACAAAGGCCCGGGGGAACAGCTTAGTAGGTGTTTACCCCTACTGTGTGGCCCACATGGGTGATATTTTATATATCCACATCGTCCATCCATTTCTCCGGCCCTATTTGAAGATGGGGTTACAAAAAGTATGCCGATCCAAATCTCAGGTGGACCATACCATTGGGAGTAATGTTAATAGAGTGCCCCACCATTAAATTTTTCAAAGAGCCCATCATAAGGTTTTTGTAATGTGTATTTGCAATCCAACCTATTTATAATGTCAAGAAGATCTGGATGAAGGGAAAATATAAAGATCAGCTTGATCCAAAACTTTTGTGGCCTACAAAAGCTTTTAATAGTCATTCATTGCTCTTTCTAGTGGTATGGTCCACTTGAGATTTGGATCTTTTTAGAGTTTGGTATCAAGTCCTAAAATGAAATGTAAAAACAAATGAACGTTGTGGATATACAACAAATACATCAATATGAGCCCCACATGGGTCAAGGTAACACGCGCTAAGTTGTTCCCCGGTAACTGCTAATCCGCTCTCCATACAATAGGAACCAGGTTCAATGAGGCCCCACTGTGGGTGGTGTTAGGTGTTGTGGGGACGACCATGATATATGTATTTTAAATCCACACTGTCCATTTTATTTTCTAGTTCATTTCAGGATCTTAAATAAACACATGAAGCGTGCAAAAGACACTTTTGTAATTTATCTCAAGGGGATGTTTGTCAAATCTATTAATAAGAGTTTATTTGCTTTTCTAAAAAAAAATAAGCTCTTATTATGAAAATAAACAATTTGGTAAACCTTTCATTTTAAATTTTATTTTTTTAAAAACTAGCAAAAAAACTTTTAAATAATAAGCGATGGGATGTCATTTTTTCTTTAGGAGCTTATTTAGCTTAAGTGAGTAGACGTTTTTAATTAATTTTTTAACAAGTTTGTCCTTAAACTTTTCAAGTAACTGCCATCTTGCCCTCTCTCCTTTAGAATATCTTTAATGTGAGCCCACATGATGAACAACCCATATTGAAGGTGGGTTTTCACATCAAAGTGGGCCCACATAATGCATGGTCACATCAAAGGTGGGCCCATGTGATGGACTATCCACATCAAGTGGGCCCCACATGATAGATGGTCTACAACAAAGGTGGGACCCACATGATAGATGGTCCACATCAAAGGTAGGATCCAAGTGATGAATGGTGGATATTGAATGTGGGACTGCATGATGGAAGGTTGACATTAAAGGTGGGCCTACATGATGAATGACTCGTATTGAAGGTTGGACCCCACACGATGGACAGTCCACAGCCAAGGTGGGACCTACATGATGGATGGTAGACATCAAATGGGTCCCACATGATGGACTACCTACTTGATATGGGCCCCACATGATAGTGGTCCACAACAAAGGTAGGACTCCCATGAATGATGGTGGATATCAAAGATGGACCCCTCATAATGAATGACTCATATTGAAGTGGGGCCCCACATCAAGGTGGGCCCATGTGATGAAAGGTTCACATCAAATGTAGGCCCCACATGATAGCTAACCCACATCAAGGTGTGGCCTAACATGACGGAACATGCACATAAAGTAGGTCCTATTGAAATGGCAGTCCAAGTCAAAGGTGGGATCCACATGATGGATGACGGTCATTGAAGGTGGGCTCACATGATGGTTAGTTGATATCAAAGATGGGCTCACATGATAAACGACCCATAATGAAGGTAGGGCCCCACACAAAGAATGGTCAACATCAAGGTAGGCCCACACAATACACGGAGTGAGCTTCACATAATGGATGGCTCACATAAAAGTGTGGCCCCTCATAATGGACAGTTGACATCAAGTGGGCCCCACCTAATGAACAATCCACATCCAAGGTCTCTCATGATGGATGACTCATATCCAAAGTGGGCCCTATAATGGATGATCCATATAGAAGGTGCACCTCACACGATGAATGGTATATCAAAATCGGGCCCCACATCATGGATAATACACTTCAAAGGTAGGGCCCACACTATGGACACATTAAATGTGGAGTCCATGTGATGGTCACAGGTAGTGGACATTGAGGTGCCCCACATAAAAGACAATTAGCATTGATGCTGGCCTCACATGATAGACGGTACAACCATTTGGATTGCTCTTATATTTAAGTTGTTGTAATCTTGAAAAAATGACATTAACTACCTTTAAAAAAGCTTTTATTTGAAAGTTTTATCAAACGTGATTATTTCAAATAAAAGCATTTTTTTAGAGATTTTACTAAACTGACTTATTTAAAATAAGAGCTAGAACAAAAAGACATTATTAAAGCAATTCTTTTTCAAAAAGCTCTTATTGAGTTAGAGTAGAGATGCCAAACACCACCTTAATTTTACAAACTTAATTACATAGAGGCAGCTAAAAACTTACTTATGTGCCAACATTACTTATGATACATTTAAACAGTATATATTTTTTTTTTCCCTGAGTATAACATAACCATATGATAGATACCACTTCTCATGCATTTTGCTATCATCGCAACCATTCATTTCAACCATACAATATATAATATCATCACGGCCATTTATTTGGGACCCCTCATTTCTTATAGGTCTTAATTTCTTTCCATCGCGATTCCATGTAATGACTTGAATTTACAGGTGCGGCATAAACACTGCACTTGAAATAAAGATCGCCTGGTCCTTGATCCTTCACCTCAAACCTTTGAACCCCATTGATAAAAACCGTCACCTTCCCTTTACCAACATTGTGGATTACGTTGATTCTCATCCACTTATCGTAGACATCTGTGTCCACCACATCATATTTACAGTACTTCAAAACGCCATCATACACCCTAAGTTGCAATGTTCTTGCACTTTTGGTTGCTCCATGGATTTCGACGACGGAAACGCTGGATGTGCCGCTCAGAAAGTAGCCGTAGCCCTCAAATTGCCAAATTCCAGATGAGTAATCAAGACCCTAAAGGAAAAAATTCAAAAGAAAACCACCGTTATTTCCTAAAAGATTTTCACATGGAATTTATTACTTAAACCATCCAAATATGTAACAACCTTAGATAATGTAACCCACTGCAAAACACACACACACACACACACACACACACACGTTGTATTGGGCCCACATTGACGTGTTGATGACATCCACCTGCCTTCTCTCTCTCACTCACGTATATGAAACAACATTTTCACTGAAACTGTGGTGAAAACGTTGTGTTGGCCCATCTTGATGTGTTGATGACATCTCTATCAGCTGCTCCTTGGATAATTTGGCAAGGGTCTGAAAAACAGTGTGATCTAAAATTAATGTAAGATAATTAACCACTTACTCTAAAAACTTGAATTGATAAAGCATATCGAATCAATTCGTTTATCTTATAGCCTAGCTTTAAGTCCATGAGTTAGGTCCTCAGTTGAACCCTCTTTCGTAGGCCCCAAGTTCATAGGTACACATTACGCGAACCACCCAACTTCATGGGTGGGGCCCGAATCTGCGAGTCACCCGCTTCACACGGACTGCTCACCCCAACTGTGTCCCTGCCTTCACAAGATACCCCAATTGAACCCGACGTGAAAATGCCCGCATTAAAAACTGATGCAGACCTCATGGCACATGGAAGGAAACAATTCAACGACAGACATCCACCATTGATCTCCAACGGGCCCCGCTGGAGTGTCAAAACAGCCCGATGGTCACATATCCCTTCATCTAGAACAGATGCTTTAGCTGAATGGGTTGTATGACACATACACAACACATTAGACCCTCCACAAAATAAAGGGCTCCTGTCATGTGTGGCCCACCTGAGTCGTTGATCAGCGTGATTTTTGAGCCCATGATCAAACCGGAGGCGACCCATTTGATAGTTAAGAGTGGATGTCATCAATAAATTACCGCTAGGTCCCACGAATGATTCAATGAAAACATTTAGAGAGAGAGATTTTAACGGGTCATACCCGGATTCGGATCTCGGTTCGTGGTCTGGTCGTGCTACTTGGCTTCAGTGGCTTGTCGTCGGTATAGACCCATAGCCTCCGGACTCCACCCATGTAGCTGTACCGCTGGCCCAATGATACGTTGTATGGCTTTTGTAGCTGAAAATTCCATTCCCTTAACGCTACTTCAGTAAATCCATCTGTTGGATCGGCCCCACACAAGATCTGACCATTTCTTAGTAGGACAACCATCACAACCGTCACTTGAAATAAGATGGATGAAAGATGGCCCATCTAGGGGTAGAATGAAGGAAGACTTATTTTATTTGAAGCCTTGAGTTTGTACAAGTGAGTCATATTGCCGTGTCATCCAGACCGTTGATTTGATGGAGATATAGGATTTATCGACTATGCTAGCTGGGAAGATCGTGAAATTCAATTGTTGGTCTTTTTTTAGTATGTGGATCATTGTGTTGTCTCCTTCCTAACCGTCTGTTTATTGTCCAACCGACGGCAGGATTAGGTTTCTTCCGTCAGGGGATTTCTTGGAGCATTCTCTATACTGGGTTTCAGCAGATACACGGTTTGGATCATGAAGGCAATCAGTGGGCCCCACATGCACACTGTAGATTTCAAGATACTCTGTGAAATTGCCTCAATGAAACACACGTGTGCGAGATCGTATCCATTCATCGAGCCATCCAAACTTTTTAGATGGCTTATCTAAAAAGATCAGTCCCATCTGATCATCTGGTGGACTATAACCGTACAATGAATGTTGGCCTTTGGTGAATTTCTCTTAACCGTTCATTTGTTTCAAACGTGACTGGTCCGGCAGATGGTCGTATTCGCTCGGTTACAGAGCCTAGGCATATCCACTGTGGAGATTGCCTGATGAGCGGATCCAACCTCGCATACACGTGGTTCACTGACACGTGCGAGGTGACTCCACTTCTCAAGTGCACGCGTGCGGAGAAACTGTCTGGAAATTGGAAATGTTGGCATTTTGGGAGCGAATTAGGTCCGGCCCCGGCCTCACCCAAGACAGTGCTGCCCTTACTGTGGGGCCCACCTTGAAGCATTTATTCTGGATCCATGTCGTCCATCCGTTTTGGCAGATAATTTAAGTACATGATCCCAAAAATGAAGCATATCCGAATCTCAGGTGGACCAGGCCATACTAAACAGCGGTGATTGACTATTAACAACTTATAATGGGCCACAAAAGTTTTGGACCAAGCTGATATTTTCTTTTTACCTTCATCCATATCTATGTGACCTTGTCAACAGTTTGGATGACAAATAAACATTACAGACATTTCCTATAGTATGTTTCACCTGAGATTTGGATTTGCAACATTTTTGGGCTCATGCTCTAAAATGATTTGGAAAAACGGATGGACAGAGTGGATATAGAATCAATACACCAAGATGGCTCTGAAATTATGTCGGGTAGTCTAACAATACATCTTACGCATACGCGTGCGAAAGCTTAAGGAGCAACTAGTATTATGACAAATAAAAAGTTTAAATCTAAAGTTGGAAATTAGGTATCGAATCAACAAGAACCTATTTGTTAATTAACGTCTAAATTATGTTAATTTGACATATTTGCCCGTCTCCATGCTCATGATTGAATCACTACCATTAAAAACTTCATGGATTTCACTGGAATGTTTATTTGCCATCCAACATATTAATCCACACAAATATCATCTTAATCCAAAACTTTTGTGGCCCACAAGAAATTTTAATGTTCACTTTTTACCACTGTTTTTGTACTATAGGCCATAGATTTGTATCTGCCTCATTTTTTTAGATCATACCCAAGAATGAGCTTTCAATATGGATGGATAGCATGGATGAAGGGAAATCTATCAAGGCCCGAGGGAAGCGGACTGGGTGGTGTGCACACGCCACCAACCTCAATTTCATGTTGACGTCACCAAGTTCAATGGGCCCCACCATGATGTATGTGTTATATCCAAATAGTCCATTCATTTGGTGAGAATGTTCTAAGGACTGGCCTAAAAAAATGAGACGGATCCCAAGTTCAAGTAGACCACACTTCAAAATGCAATGGGGACTAAACATTTATCATTGAAAAATAAATGTATGGATATAACACATACATCATGGTGGGACCACAAAACTTGGTGATGTCAACACAAAATGGAGGTAGGTGGCGTGTGCACACCACCTAGTTTGCTGCCTTGAAAATCTGGACACCAGATTTCCTGCTAAAGCCTTCCCAAAAGTTTCTGCGCTGGATGACAGGTGGGGCCACCATGATGTTTGTGAGAAATCGACTCCGTCCATTCCTTTTTATAGATCATTTTAGGACATGAGATCGAACATCAGTGGATTCAAAACTCAAAGCAAACACATGAGAGGGAAAACTGGAGAAAGAGTTTCTTATCATTGAAGCCTTCCTAGCCACACCTTGATATTTATATACCATCCAAACCATTTATAAGGTCATTCCCACTGGCATAAAGTAAAAAAAGAAAAAAGAAAAAGAAAAAACTCAGCCTAATTCCAAACTATTTTGGCAATACAAATGTTTCAACGGTGGTCAATGAATTCCAAATGTTTCCTCTTGTGTAGCCCACTTGAGTTTTGGATCCACCTCATTTTTAGTAGCATGATGCATGGGGTGGATTTCTCACAAACATCATAGTGGGATCCACCTCACTTTCTTGTGAAGGAACTTCATACGAGTCGCGGTGATTGAGTACTACCCTCACTAGGACCTAGTTGGAGACATACGATCCATTTAAGGGTTCTGTGAACCCTATGGTGATATATATGTTTTATCCACACCATTCATCAATTTTCTCATGTCATTTTAGGGAATAAGAAAAAACAAAAGGCAGATTTAAGGTTTAAGTGGGCCACACTACATGAAACAACGGGAATTGGGTACCTACCATTAAAAACTTCTTGGGGCCACATAAGGCTCTAGACAAGTTGATATTTGTGTTTTCCCTTCATTCACATTTGTGTGACGTCAGAGGTTTGATGTCAAATCAACTTTACAGACCTTAGGAAGGTTTTAACGGTAGTGTTCAATTCCCGTTGCTTTGTGTAGTGTGATTGACTTGACGTTTGGATGTGCCTCAAAAGTTGATGGACGGTGTGGATCTAACAAAATCATGGTAGGCTTAGAGAAGTTCTATACAATAAAATTGGCTTATGTATTAAGCAAATAGAAAATCTCTTCGCATATAAGGGCAATTTTGGATTTTTGAAAAGAGAGTTAGCTAGCGGAGCGCATTTTGGATTCACCGTTAAGTGAGGCTTTCTTCACCAAAAAAATTCAGGGCAAAATCCCAGAGCACTTTCTGGATTCAACGTTAACAAACAATGCTTAAGGCTGATTTTAGTATTTTGTGATTCCTTTCATCGTTAACAAGCAGGCCTTATTATAACCATGTTGAGGATTATAGTTTCAAAGAGAGTACATGGGCTTGCAGGAGTTCATCTTCTTTAGGGCTTATTTGATTTTCAAATTCACAAGGAATTACCTTGCAAATGAGTAATAATTACTTCCTCAGGTATTTACCGCACATGTACCCATGCGTGATTTGTCTGCCTACTTTTCTTGCTTCAAAATCGAGAAACTTGTAAAATATTTGTGGGGCCCATCGTGATGCATGTTGCTTATCCACACCATCCATCTATTATGCCACCTGAATTTATGGTATGAGCCAAAAATTAATGAGGCAAATCCAAAGCTCAAGTGGACCACACAACAGGAAAAAGGGAATCAAACACTTACCATTAAAAACTTCTTTAGTACACTATTTCCTATGATATGGGCCATTTGAGTGTCTTATCTGCATCATTTTTTAGTTTATGTCTCAAAATATTCCTATAAAACGGATGGACAGAATAGATATGTCATGTACATCACAATGGGGCCCACAAATTCAAATCTGTTCTTTTGAGCCGGTTTTCAAAGCAGAAATTTCACCTAATTTTCAAACATGGTTAAATAGTAAAATAGTAATAATTACCCATTTACTGGATATTTACCTGAGAATTGAAAAAACAAACAGGTCCTTAGTTCCTTAGGGAGCATATTAGGTGAGTCCCCGGATGGGTGGAAACCCTGATTGTGGAGCTCACGATGATGTATTTTACTTAAATCCACACCGTCCAACCATTTTGAAATCTCATTTTAGGACATAATCCAAAAAATGAAGCTGACTAAAATCTTATGTGGATCACACCACAGGAAAGAGTCGTGATTGAATCCCCACCATTAAAAACTTCATGGATTCCACTGGAATGTTTAGCTGCCATCCAAACTCTTGGTAAGGTCACAAACACCTAGATGGAGACACTAGACAAATATCATATTGATCCAAAGATTTTGTAGCCCACAAGAAGTTTTCAATGGTCTATCACCACTGTTTCTGGTATTATGGTCCATCTGGGATTCGGAACTGCTTCATTTTTTGGATTTTGCCCTGAAATGAGCTTTTGAAATGGTTGGATGGTGTGGATTTAAGGAAAATACATCACTGTGAGCCCCACAGTCAGGGGTCCCACCCACCTTCCCTTCTTTAGAGCTAATCACCTACAGGCAACTCTACCATCTTTCCCACCAACATGCTACTTATTTGGGAAATCAGTACCATGAAAACGATTGGGCCCACCATGAATATGGCCCTAATTTCAAAATTGAGCTCTTCCACTCACTAGGTGGGCCACCACTACACGTGGACTCAAACCGTCCGTTATGCATTGAAACAGGTGATGATTTGCATTTGCTTTCTGGAAGGGTTACAATGTTATCTAGATTCGAGGGTCGATGGGTTTAAGCTGCTTCTTTTCACTTTACTTTAACCCAACCCTTCCCCCTTATAAAATTCGCCGCGAGTTACAAAACTCATGAGTGAGTCCACTGAGTTAGTGCAAAAGAATTCAGCATGTTTTCCACTGCTGGCCAAAATCATAGCAATTAGACATTTAAACACATCCATGACTGGACCTATCTTCTGCTAACAATCTTCAACATCCATTTTTCATGGCACTGACTTAACGGTTCGGATCATCAATGGATGGTCGAGATAGGTGATGTGGATTAGTGGTGTAACTCGGACAGGTTGGTACCCAACCTGATCTCAAGAAGATCCAAACCACAACCCGACCCAATCGAATATTCTAAATATGTAATATGTTGGCAGGAAAGAAATGGTTGCATCCAAAAGGTTCCCACAGTGGGCTCCACAACAGCTGTTGTCATTAACCCAAACAGAAAGCATTTTCACAAGGAGAAACAACAGAAATACAAATTCTTTCAACCCTTAAATAAATACTACAATCACAACCCTTCATTTTTCACACACACTTCTTATAGATTTTAATATCTTTCCACCTCGACTCCATGTAATAACTTGCATTGTTCTGGGCATAAACACCACACTTGAAATAAAGATCGCCTGGGCCATGATCTTTCACCTCATATATCTGGGTCCCATTGATGAAAAGTGTGACCTTCCCTACATCAACGTTGTGGATTACATTGATTCTCATCCATTTATCATAAACATCTGTGGCCACCACATCAGTTATGTAGTTCTTCATGACCCCATTGTACACTCTAAGCATAAAAGTTGTAGCACCTTTGGCTGCACCATGGATCTGCACGATACAGGCACCGGACGTGCCGTTCGGCACAAAACCGGTGCCTTCGAACTGCCAGACTCCAGATGAATAATCCAAGCCCTAGATTAAAAGAAGAAAATGATCAGGAACCTTACTACCACAACCACAAATATATCATGAGGTTCATAATGCCCACATATGGACCATGTGTGTTAGATCTGAGCTTTACATGATCAGGATGTTGCCCGTACTGTCCAGACCATCTGGTTCAAAAATCAGGCTGGTTCACTCTTTGGGTGGACCACAGTGCACAAAACAAATAGACGGCTAGAAACTTTAGTCCCATGTTAGATAAAAGAGAATGAAGTTTAAGGTACTTGTACGGTATTATTCTTTGCAATCTTTTTGAATTGATGCATTGCTATGCACTAACCCATACTCATCCCTGAAGTCAGCCTCGTAATAAATGAAAAGCTGTTCAGCCCTTGCCTCAGAATTAGAATCCTTAGTTTTAAACCCATGGACAAAAAATCATTTAGGCCACACGGTAGGGAACAATGGTGATGAGATGAAGGCCTTGTTGTTTTTTTTTTTTTTTTTTTTTTCCAAAAATGCAAAAGCTTGACACATCTGTAAACGCAGTAAAAAACTCGTGTTTGAATAACCATGACAAAGGGAATATTAAAAAAAAAAATAGCATGATTGAAAATTCAGGTGGGCCACAACGCATAAATTAGAGGTTCTATTTGAAAAAATTTCACTGCTCCCATCGGCATGTCCCATTTAATTTTTTTTTTTTTTCATAAGGCTTATATTTTGTATGTATGTGAACACAAGGGTTATCACCTGATGGATGGAGTGGATTTCACATGCACAACATGGTTGCCCTAAAGGGCTCCGGTGCACTACTGGCTTCATAAAACAGGTGTTGTAGATGATTAAGGTCCTCTCTTCCACCCTTTGTATTTTTCAGATCTTTACGTCTTAGAAATTTTTTTTAACCTAGAAACCTTGTTTTTCTCCTAATAAAAATCACGTATCCAACTTATCTCTCCAGCATAAGTAAACATAAACATGATATCATCGCACCTTTTTTCTAGTAATATGCTCTTCGATCATCTTCCACCTTCTTTTATATTTTCCTTTATATTTTTTAATACATTTCGGGAAACTTTTTTTTAACTCTATATATGTTCTAGCAATTTCTAAGTGCCCGTGTATCATTCATCATACTTTGCCAAACTATTAAGGTCTCTTCAATGTCCACACAGTCTATCTACTTAATTTCCTTGCCAAAGTATTAAAGAGATCATGGTAGCAAACCTCGAGCACCAAGAGCTGCATGAGTGAAACTTTCATGACATCTTCACCTTCGAACCCAAAAATCGAGACCATTTGGAACTTTGGTACGCCATGCCTTTAAAAAAAGTACGGATAGGACGTCCACTAGCTAATGGTTTTGTGTAGGGCCCACTGGTATTTATATGCTATCCAATCATTCATCTGATGTGTCTCATCAAGATAAAAGACTTACCTAAAGAGCCAAAGTATGCAGGTCTGGCTCCTTGGCTTAGTGGTAGACAGTCTCTGTCTCAACACTTGAGACTAGGGATTGAGTGCCCATGTAGTGTGGGTGAGGGCGTGAGTGTGGGAGTAGGTGAAAAAAAAAAAAAGAACCACAGCATTCCAAAACTCAGGTGGGCCATTCCACACAAATTTAGAGATTTTTAGGTATATTTTTACAAAGTCTGAATCCTCTGTTGGCTTTCAAGCAGGAAATCTCGGCTTAGAGCCTTTTAATTGTTCCACATCACACTGCATGACGTCATGTGATCAGGTTGTGGTGAGGTGTAACCAGGTTGCATTGAGGATGTGACAGGGTTGCGGATCATGTGATGACGTGGATTAATGAAAAGGCTCCAAGCAAGGATTTTCAGATGCGGATTGCCTGCGAAAGCCTTTCCTGCGGAAGGAATTTGGGTGGGGCACACCGTGATGTTTTTGATAAATATACGCCCTCCAACCATTTTTTGAGGATTGAACGTCCACAATTGAAATATTTGTGGAGCCACAGGAGTTTCGAATCAGGATAATATTTGTGTTTCCAGTTCATCCAAGTAGTAGTGACGTTGTGAACGGTATGGATGTCATATAAAATCACTGTGGACCCCAGGGAGGTTTCAATGGTAGTAATTTACCTACCCACCTTTTTCTTTAGTGAGGTCCACTTGAGTCTTGGATTCTGTTCATTTTTGTGTTCATGTCCTAAAATGAGCTCCCAAAACAGATGGACGGAGTGGATTTATAAAACAACATCACTGTGGACCCACCTTGGTTCCCAGCGAACTTCCTGCGAAAGGCTTTAGCAGGAAATCCGCGCCCGCTTGCAAACAACAGACGATCCGGACTCATTTTTTTAGGGTGGCTTACGTGAGTATTCAATCAAAGTGATTCTTGGATTGACGGACAGGAGAGCGAATTAGCTGTTACCAGTGAGTGTAACCCCTACCATGTGGGGCCTACCTTGATATATTCTTTGTATATCCATGCCGTCCATCTGTTTTTCTGTCTCATTTTAGGACGCGATACAAAATTATAAGAAGATCCAAATCTCAAGTGGACCATACCAATAGAAAGAGTGATTAATAACCATTAAAAACATTTTGTGGACCACAAAAGATTTGGATCAATATGATCTTTATAATTTACCTTCATCCAGATCTTCTTGACAGTATCAACAGGTTGGATTGCAAATAAAAATTAAGAAAACGTGACAATGGGCCCTTTGGAATTTTTAATGGTGAGGCACTCAATCAACAATGTTTCATGTGGCGTGGTCCACCTGAGATTGGATATTTTTGAATTTTGGTTTCTTATCCTAAAATGGTCCATGGAAAGGAATGGACGGCGTGGATATACAGAAAATCATCAATGTTGGCCCCACGGTAGGGGTAACACCCACTAAGCTGTTACCCGGGTAACACCTAATTCGCACCCGATGGACAGGGCAGATTTCGTACATGTTACGTTGTTTCCACCATTTAAGAGAAAGTAAACCTATTAGGTACGCATGGAGGGAACAGAAGCATTTTCCACTCTTAGAGAGAGAGAGAGAGAGAGTCGTGGTGGGTCTCCTACTCATGGATCAGTGGTAGACGCCATGTGTTTCAACACACACACACACACAGAGAGAGAGAGAGAGAGAGAGAGAGAGAGAGAGAGAGAGAGAGAGAGAGAGAGAGAGAGGGTGTGTGTGAAAAATGAAGAAGAAGAATAAGGTGAGAGAGAGAGAGAGAGAGAGAGAGAGAGAGAGAGAGAGAGAGGGTGTGTGTGAAAAATGAAGAAGAAGAATAAGGTGAGAGAGAGAGAGAGAGAGAGAGAGAGAGAGAGAGAGGGTGTGTGTGAAAAATGAAGAAGAAGAATAAGGTGAGAGAGAGAGAGAGAGAGAGAGAGAGGGTGTGTGTGAAAAATGAAGAAGAAGAATAAGGTGAGAGAGTTATACGCGAATGCGAATCTCAGTGCGAGGTTTGGTCATGCTGGTGGGATCGTGAGGCTTGTCATCTGCATACACCCACAGCCTCCTCACTCCATTCTCGTAGCTATACCTCTCCTCCAATGGCTTATCGTACGGCTTCTGAATCTCCAAGTTCCACTCCGTCAATGGCACCTCCGTAAATCCATCCGTTGGATCATCAGCCCCACACGACAGATCTCCATCTCTCACTAGTACGCTCATCACAACCATTAATCCAACAAACATGGAACGCGGATGGCCTATCTCCATTTTGCTACCCTACTTTTAAGAGAGATGTGTGTCATAATGGCCTTCAGTTGACAGTTTTATAGTCGTCGTGTGTTTTTATTCTGTCGCGACAAAGATATTTGTGTGTATCTCCATCCAGTGAGGACCATAATCTGAGATGGTGAGATGATTTTCACCGTTCATATTCTCTTTACTATAAGAAAATTACATTTTGCACATATTTGTGATTGATCGAAGATTCTAACTGTTGATTTCTATAGTTTAATTTCTTTTTTAATTATTTACATTTATTGAAATAATGATGGTAATAATAGCATTATAACTTATAGATTAGGTTCCATAATATGGACGGTTTTGATCATATGAATACTGAGTATGTGGGCCCCTATGGCTGGAGACATACTATACAATATATATCACGACAGAGGGAAGACAAACTCTTACGGATTGTTTATAAGGAGAAACAACAGCCCTTGAACGAGTGCATGTTGGCGTCACTGACCTCGAATCAGTGAAACACCTTTCCGTAGATCCAATCCGTTTATCAGAAAGAACCCAGTATGAGTATGTTGGCTTTAAATATTCTGCTGTGTTCATCAGATGGATACATTTCTTCATTGAATTTGGATTCGTCTGATTACAATAAACCGTCTATTTCTTCCACACGTATTACCAAATATGATCATCTTATCTGATATAAATTTCACAAATGATCTTATGTAGTGGTACCCTCAAGATAATCAGATTGGATTTCACACACGTTCTCTAAATTATCATGTGCAAAAAGCAGAATCTACAGAAATGCACTCGCTCGAATTCACTCGCGTTCCCCATGTAGCGCGCAATTTTGTCTGATTAAGGAAAATATTTTGAAATTCAAAGCGTTTAGCATTTTACGGTCGTCTTCTTGTGGAGAAAGTGATAATTGGGAGATTCACACGAGTATCTATTAATAATTGATTCGCGGCACAAAGGATAATTTAGAATACTTTATACAAATATAATCCATTAATTATGTGTATAATATGGTAATAATCAATAATTATGTTAATTATTTTGGATTATTTTGAATAATAAATAAAAAATACGAAATAAATAACGAATGGTTCATAATCAAATTAACAATTACTAGAATTTGATACCATTTTTTTTTACTTATTATTATTTTTCTAAAAATATTTTTCTTTTTCAAATATTATGAATGTCTTAGATCGTTTTGAAAATGTACTTTTCCCGCGAATCTGTTAAATATGTGTCTTTACATTGTGAAGGAAGATGAGAAGGAACTACTTGACGCTGTAACAGTGGTTGGGAGGGAGTTATTTTATACTCCAGCAGCAAATGATACTTGATACGCAGGAACTAAGAAATTGCACACGTGGCATACATTATCACAAAATTAAACTGATTAAATTGTGCCATCCACACAGTCCCAAAATCTGATTGGTTGAGAAATCCCAACCTCTGATTGGTGGACACTTGCCTATGAAATAGAGCCGCTGGATGAGCATGATCCATCATACTCCGCCAAAGTTAAGACTCCTTTGTTAGTTCTGCACAATTTTAACAGCAAAAAATTTGATGGGAAAATTGAAAGAAAAGGAAGGATAGGATTTTCTAATAGTGTGATTTTCCAAATAAAAGCCATCCATGATAGGTTCCAGTAGATGGACGGACCGGATTAAAGCTTCACCATATCACATGTGAAGTGGAGAGATGATGCTACAATCGGGTAGATCTGGTCCGTAGATTTATTTACCTTATTTAGCCATCTATTCTACCGTCATCTTCTCTGTGCGTGTCTCAATCTCACGCAGGTTTTTGTTCTGGATTTTTGTCTTGCTTGCACCATATTTTAAGAGGAGAAGATCTCGAGTCCAACCGGTTGGACTATTAAGTTATGGTCCACTCAGTCAATAATTTCCAAATTTCATGTGTTTCTGAAATCCAGCCCGTCCAATGTGTTGGCCTTATCACAAGGATCACGATATAAAAAATTACCAAAAATATCTACCCATTGAATGCTCACTTCCTTTTTTTCCTATTTATTAATGGCTAAGCATTGTTTTATATAGTGTGTCCCACCTGATTAGAAGTTAGAGATAGTTTTTGTATTAGATCATAATCATGGTGGGAAAAAAACTATTGGACGGGTTGGATTTCACATACACTTAACAGATTAGATGTTATCAACTGATTGAAATGTAGATTGTGTACCAACTAATTGGACTTGAGGCATAATCTTCTAAGAAATTTCCGGCTGTAAATTTCTGACTAGCCAAAGTAAACTCCCAAAATTTTAGCTTCCACTTCTAAAGTTAAGTTGTATGGATGTAGTTTTTTTTTAGGCAGAAATGCCTTTAATTTTTGGGTTCCCGGTCAATTTCACCAAAAGCAGAGAAGTTTCACCGAGATCTCGATCAATTTCACAAAGAATAGATAAGTTTGATCGAGGTTTCGGTCAATTTTGAAAAACGACGAACTAAGTCCGTCGCAACAGTGAAAAACGATGTTCAATTTCTTGCTAGATCTCTGGCCATTTCACCGAGAAAGAAAAACGATGGACTAAATTCATCACAACAGGGAAAAACGACGGTAAATTTCACTCAGATATTGGTCAATTTTACCCGTACATAAAAAAACGACGATTTAAGTCCGTCGCAAAAGTGAAAAATGACGAACCAAATCTGAGAACAGTTTAATTCATTGTTTCACTTATAAAATTTGCCAATGATTGCATCTTTCATTATTTCACTTCAAATTGGAAGAAAAATGAAGAAGAACATAGATTTTGAACGGCATTTTTGTCCAAAAAGCCATCTTCGTACGACGTAGATGGGTTTTTTAGTATAGCCAAAAAGAAATAAAGAGGAGTGATTTTTCAGGAAGAAAAATGGAGATGGGTTTTTCAGGAAGAAGAATGAAGAAGAAGATGGGTTTCGAAGGGTATTTTCATCCGAATACCCATCTTCATCTAATGTAGATAGGTTTTTTAATATAGCTGAAGAGAAAAATAAAGAGGAGTTTTTTAGTATAGCCGAAGAGAAAAATGAAGAAAAGAGTTTTTAAGTATAGTCGAAGAGAAAAATAAAGAGGAGTTTTTTAGTATAGCCGAAGAGAAAAATGAAGAAAAGAGTTTTTAAGTATAGTCGAAGAGAAAAATAAAGAGAAGATGAATTTTTAGGAAGAAAAATGAAGAAGAAAATGGGTTTTTCAGGACATTTTCGTCTGAATATCCATCTTCGTCCAACGTAGATGGGTTTTTCAATATAGCCAAAGAGAAAAACGAAAAGAAGATAGGGTTTTCAAGAAGAAAAAAGAAGAAGAAGATAGGTTTTTCATGAAGAAAAACGAAGAAGAAGATAGAGATTTTTAGGGCATTTTTGTCCAAAAAAAGCCCACAGGTTTAAAAAAGAAAGTTAAAGTTTTAGAGGTTTAATTAGGCTGGTGGTATAAGAGTGAAGTTTATATACGGAAATTTCTCTAATCTTTTAAGTGATGATCATATACGACCATGCACGTTAACGTTTTCATTATCCACTACTGTATAACCTATTTACAAAATCTGAGCCATGGAAAAGGTAGTATGCCATATAAAGATCACCTGTTATGAAAATCAGGATGGTCCATTCATCAGGTGGCCTACACCGTTGGAATGAATGTACCACCAATGGTCTTGACTCAAACTTATGTGTGTGGCCCACCTGAAGAGTAGGTTATTTCAATTTTCACTCCATATAATCTACATCGTACGGTCCACGATTTTCAAGCTCGGATTTTAAAATGAAGTGACACATAAGCGGAATATAAAAATACTGAAGTGTTAATATACACAGAAGATCACATCTTTTCTTAAAATCTAATTGTCATCTACTGCGGAATAGAACCCGTGAACCCGGAGATTCAACGGCCCACCGAGCAAGTAACATTTTGTTTACATGCATGTGAGTGCATGCAAGTCGTGACATTCTTTTTCTCTACATGTGGGGCCCATGATGGGTAATCTAATCCGTTGATTTTATCAGGCCCATCACGAAATTTCATGTGGAAGATTCAACCGTTTAATGGGGGTGGCTGATAAATAGATGGCTTGGAGAAAAGGAAGCAATACGAATTCAGAAGAGAGAATTACTTGCTTATGAATCATGATCTTTCAATCTGAGACATAAGGTGTACGTGTCCCATCCATAGTGAGGCCTATTGTATCAATGGTCTGGATCATAGATCGATGGCTCCACAATTGCCAAGGCCAACAATTCTTGTAATAATCCATGTTGAGATCATACGTGCGTCCTCCATAGAATTATTTCCATTTAAATTAAATTGAATGGTTGTTGTATACTTTGTTTGTCCATCTTTAATTATAGACCGTTGATTGAAGGGTAAAAAAATTCCACCAAAGAAGATTTTCGACCAATTCTCATCTACAGTTGGACCCACAGGGGGTAGCGTATGATCTTTAGTAGGACAATCCATGTCGGGAATACACCAATATCAGATCCAAAACTTTTGTGGCCCCTCAAGAAGATTTCAACGGTGGACATTTAGTCCTCACTATTTATTGCCGTGGCCCACTTGAGCCTTGAATCTCCTTTATGTTTAGTCTCATGGCCTAAAATGAGCTGGCCAAACGGATGGACGGTGCGGATATAACACAAACATTGCCTACAGCTTGGGGTTAAAAGTGGATTCTTGTGCATCCTGCTCACGGTGCAACCTACCTGATGAAGGGCCTGAATATTTGAGGGGAGTGGTAGGTCAATTAATGTTCTCCCCACCTGATAAATACCTTAAATGCATAAGGTGTTCTCATGAGAAGATAAAAAGTAAATAATTCTTTAAAAAAATTTAATAATTGATTGAATAATTATAAACTCATCCAAATAATGCTTTACATAATAAGCTAAACCCTAAGAAAGAATATTAGACTCCAACTATAATTAAAACTCTTAGATAAAAAAAAAACTAAACAAACTAAAATTTGAAATTATTA
The DNA here is from genome assembly GCA_003013855.2 of Liriodendron chinense. Lineage (NCBI taxonomy): Eukaryota > Viridiplantae > Streptophyta > Magnoliopsida > Magnoliales > Magnoliaceae > Liriodendron > Liriodendron chinense. Next base: position 1,493,495 of record PVNU02002456.1, read on the forward strand.
AAAATAGCAAGGTTTTCTTAAAATCTCATTTTTCTATTGTAACCGTACGTTTTCTAGAGAAACAGACGGAAGCGACCCACTTTTGTATGTCATTTCACCTCGAAACGAAATTTCAGTAGGAATCCATATGTTACGCATCCGGTAACTCCTTTCGGACCAAAAGTTATGGTCAATTTACGGTCCACCTTCTTTTCGTCCATACATACAAAAATGGTCGATTTTGTCAAAATTTCCTTGATCTTTTTTCTGGTCCATGTGCGATAGGAATGTGCATGATCCACGCCCTTCATCAGGGGGTTTTTGTCCTACATTAGATAGAATGATGCTTGATCCACGCCTTTCATCAGGGGTTCTTGTCCTACATCAAGACGCATGTGAGCCTCGCATTCTTCTGGATAAGAAGTTGTTAATTCTTTCCACTATGGTAAATAAGCAATTATGACCCGTGGATGCAAGGGCCCAAAAAATAGTGCTGATCCAAAACTGACGTAGGATAACTAATCACTTGCTCTAAAAGCTCAAATTGACAGAGCATACCGAATCAATTCTTTTATCTCATAGCCTAGCTCCAAGTCCATGGGTTAGGTCATCGGTTGAACCTCCTTCGTAAGCCCCAAGTTCATGGGTACACATTACATGAGCCACCCAAGTCCACGGGTGAGGCCCAAATCTATGAGCCACCTGTGTGGGTGGGGCCAGAGTCCACGAGCCACCCACCCTGAGTGTGTCCCCGCCTTCACAAGCTACCCCACTCGGGTAGCCCACAGTTTGAACAGTCTGGATAAATGCACATCATTGCCACTATTGATTGTTAGTCGAACTACATCGAGGATTGCAGTTTCAAAGAGAGTATATGGGCTTACAGGAGTTCATCTTCTTTAGGAGAGCGGATTAGGCGAGTCCTCAGATCCACCAAGGTGGGTGGAATCCCTGACTGTGGGGCTCAAGGTGATGTATTTTCCTTAAATCCACATCGTCGAACTATTTGAAAGCTCATTTTAGGGCATGATAAAAAAAAAAATGAAAGTGTGGATCATGCCCTAAAATGAGCTTTCGAAATGGTTGGATGGTGTGGATTTAAGAAACATACACCACCGTGAGCCCCACAGTCAGGGGCCGCACCCACCTCGATGGATCCGGGTCTCACCTAATTCGTTCCCCTTCTTTAGAGCTAATCACCTACGGCCTACGAGGCAACAAGTACCATAACTTGTGCAACTGTACCAATTTTTCCACCAACATGCTACCTATTTGGGAAATCAGTGCCATGAAAACGATGGGCCCACCAAGAATATCGCCCTTTTCTTTTAAATTGAGCTCTTCCACTCACTAGGTGGGCCACCACATACATCTTAGTGGGCCCCATGGTTAGGCGTCTCACCCACCCCGGTGGATCGGGGATCTCACCTATACCGCTCCCTTTTTTCATGCCAAGTGATCATCATCATATGTCCCACCTTTCCCACGAATTGAAAATTCTACATATTGTTATGGGTAAATTTGAATATGGCCCTGATTATGGTTCAGAAGATGTAGAATCATTTATATGTCTCCCCAAAGTTCAACTTACCACACGCGTAAGAGGAGGATCCAAGTTTGTCAAGGTGGGAGAGTCTTCATGCTCAACTAGAGCCATGGATATAGTTCTAAGGCCTTGGGTTCGACTTCAGATAATGGACAAAGTCCTAAGGACTCGGCTTCAACCTCGGATAGTGGAAGCGTCATGAGGCCTTGGCTTCGGCCTCAGGTGACAGACATAGAACTAAGGCCTTAGCCTCAGGCATTGACACCCGCCATATTGTCTCCAATACATCCTGACAACTTAATCAAGGATGTCGATCGAGTGCTATCTGCACCAAATGTCCTCGGATATGAGCACTTACCGCACCGCCATATGGAGATAACAATAGCACTGGGATACGCAGGATCCAGATGTGATAAGGATGATCTCGATTAGTCAGAGATTGTATCCTAGACGGGATCTAGGAATCCACCGCCATCGGTTGGAATCATCACTTATAAAAGACACCTCCGCTTCTCCTCATGGCACGCAATACGCCCAACCAAAGCCCTTAAGCTTAATCACCTCCTGTACTGACTTAAGCATTGAAGGGTCCTTAGTCCTCACAACCAGTGCCCCCTTACGATCTTTCTTTGTGATTGCAAGTCATTTAATCAACATTGTCTATCATCAGTATTCCCTTCGAACGACGAAGATCCACCATTGATCCTTAAACATCATCTATTGTCCATATTCGGACGTTAACACATATGTGACAAGTTGGCACGAAAGAAATGGTTGTGTTCGAAAGGTTCTCACAGTGGGTCCACAGACAACAGCAGCTGTTGCACGATTATCCCAACAGTGTTTATATATAAAGCATTTCATTAACCCAAACAGAAAGCATTTTTGCAAGGAGAAACAACAGAAATACAAATTCTTTCAACCTTTAAATAAATACTACAATCACAACCCTTCATTTTTCACACACACTTCTTGTAGATTTTAATATCTTTCCACCTCGACTCCATGTAATAACTTGCATTGTTCTGAGCATAAACACCACACTTGAAATGAAGATCGCCTGGGCCATGATCTTTCCCCTCATATCTCTGGGTCCCATTGATGAAAAGTGTGACCTTCCCTACATCAACGTTGTGGATTACATTGATTCGCATCCACTTATCATAAACATCTGTGGCCACCACATCAGTTATGTAGTTCTTCATGACCCCATTGTACACTCTCAGCATAAAAGTTGTATTACCTTTGGCTGCACCATGTATCTGCACGATACAGACGCCGGACGTGCCGTTCGGCACAAAACCAGTGCCTTCGAACTGCCAGACTCCAGATGAATAATCCAAGCCCTAGATTAGAAGAAGAAAATGATCAGGATCTTACTACCACATCCACAAATATATCATGAGGTTCATAATGCCCACGTATGGACTGTGTGTGTTAGATCTGAGCTTTACATGATGATGTTGCCCATACTGTCCAGACCACATCTGGTTTCAAAAATCAGGCTGGTTCACTCTTTGGGTGGACCACAGGGCACAAAACAAATAGACGGCTAGAAACGTTCGCTTTTACACAGTTTCCAGTTTCACGAGATCCACTATAGGTCCGACCATCATCACATATGTGCTGCATCATGTTGACCGTGAAACCCTGAAAATCGAGACCATTCGGAGCTTTGGTAGGCCATGCCTCGAAAAAAAAAAAAAGTAGGGATGAGACTTTCACTAATAGTTTGTGTTGGGCCCACTGGTGTTTATAGGCCATCCAATCATTCATCTGATGTGTCTCATCAAGATGAGATACTTACCTAAAGAAGCACAGTATTCCAAAACTCAAGTAGGACCATTCCAAACGTGAATTTAGAGGTTTTTAGGTATATTTTTATGGGGTGGCTTATGTGACAATTGAATCAAAATGATTCTTGAGATCAATTCTAAAAAGGGGGCAATGCACTTGATGGACAGGGTAGATTTCGTGTATGTCACGTTGTTTCCCCCATTTAAGAGAAAGTAAACCTAATAGGTATGCATGGAGGGAACACAACATTTTCTATTGTTTTGATTTTTTAAAACATTCGTAAAGGGTTGTAAACACAGCTTCCAAATGAAGTCTCTTGATTGGATACACAATATCTCATTTATATTTCACTCCTCAGGAATCACGTCGTAATGAAGGCATGTTTCTAGCGATTTCGCCTGAATCTAACAGGGAGGATGGACGGCATGGATGTGAGGTACATACATCAGGGAGGGCCATAGAATTAGGGATCTACCCATGTGTCGCCTGGATTTACTATTGTAATGGAATTTTTTTTATTTTTTATTTTTTGTTAGTCATGCAACACACCCACTCAATTAGTCATGCAATGCACCTACTGCTGCGGATTTTCACTACTGATGGGTTTCGAAACCAAGACCCCCTGTTGAAACTTTGCAGAGTCTACCAACGAGGCAAGGCTCCAAGCCCATATTGTAATGGGAATTTGCTTCAACTAGGGTGGCGTTTAGCAAACTGAGAAATAAAGTCTACCATAACCAGTTGAAATGAACTGTATTATGACCTTTTTGTAAAAATACAATTGAATACCGTATAAGACATAATTGTTATAAAAATACCAACCATTATAAGGATTTTGAGAGAATCCAAATAGGCCCTAAATAGAGAGAGAGAGAGAGAGAGTGAGAGAGTGAGTTGTGGAGGGTCCTTACTCATGGCTCAGTGGTAGTCGCCATGTGTTTCAAGACTAAGGTCATGGGTTTGAGTTCCCACGTGGGTGTGAGTGTGTCTAGAAGAAAGAAGAAGGGAAGAGAGAGAGAGAGAGAGAGAGAGAGAGAGAGTTATACGCGAATGCGAATCTCAGTGCGAGGTTTGGTCATGCTGGTGGGATCGTGAGGCTTGTCATCTGCATACACCCACAGCCTCCTCACTCCATTCTCGTAGCTATACCTCTCCTCCAATGGCTTATCGTACGGCTTCTGAAGCTCCAAGTTCCACTCCGTCAATGGCACCTCCGTAAATCCATCCGTCGGATCATCTGCCCCACACGACAGATCTCCATCTCTCACTACCACGCTCATCACAACCATTAATCCAACAAACATCGAACGCGGATGTCCCATCTCCATTTTGCTTCCCTTCTTTGAGAGAGATGTGCGTCATAAGGGCGTGGAGTTGAGAGAGTTTTATAGTCGAGTGTATTTTTCTTCTGTCGCGACACAAACAATTGTGTGTATCGCCATTCAGTGGAGCCCATAATCTGATATGATGAGGTGATTTTCACCGTCCATATTCTCGTTACTATCATAAAAAACTATTTTTTCACATATTTTTGATTGATCGATGATTCTAACTGTTGATTTTTGGAGTTTAATTTTCTTTTCAATTGTTTATATTCATCTTGAAAGAACGATGGTCATAATCAGCATAGTCTTCTTACAATAGTTCTCGCCCCATAGTTTTCACAATATGGACGGTTTGGATCATAGTAGTACTCTATCTGTGGCCACCGTGGCATGCCGACAGACGCTAGAAACAATGTCGCGCCAGAGGTAAGAAAAACTCTTAACGAGTGTTGATGAGGAGAAACAACAGCCCTTGAAAGAGTGCATGTTGGCGTCACTGATCGACCTCTAATCCAAACCGCTAATTAGAAAGGACCCACTATGAAGATGGCTGACTTTAAATATGCATCTATGTTCATCAGATGGCTACATTTCTTCATAGAATTTTGATTCGTCTGATTAATATAAACCGTCTATTTCTTTTACACGTATTATCCAAAATGATGATCTTATCTGATATAACTTTCATAAATGGGCCTATGTAGTGTGATCCTCCATATGAAAGGATTGGATTTCACACACGTTCTCTAAATTATCATGTGCAAAAAGCAGAATCTAAAGAAATGCACTCGCTCGAATTCACTCACGTTCCTCATGTAGCGCGCAATTTTGTCTGATTAAGAAAAATATTTTGAAATTCAAAGCGTTTAGCATTTTACCGTCGTCTTCTTGCGGAGAAACTGATCATTGGGAGATTCACGCGCGTATCTATCAAGAAATGATTCTCGATAAAAAAGAACAATTTAGAACACTTAAAAAAATCTAATCCATTAATTACATGTATAATATAGTAATAATCAATAATTATGTTAATTATTTTGGCCTATTTTGAATTAAAAATAAAAAAAGTGAAATAAATAAACGAATGGTACATTGTCAAATTGCAAATTACTAGAATATGATAATTATTTTGTTTTATTATTTTTTCATAAACATTTTATTTTCGAATGGATTGGATCGTTTTAGAAAAGTATTTTTTCTGCGAATGAGCTAAACGTGTGTCTTTACATTGTGAAGGAAGAAGAGAAGGCAACAGCACCATTATGACCATGATGTCTCTACATTGTAGTAGTTGTTGGAAGGGAGTTATTTTATACTCTTGCAGCATATGATGCCTCATACGCAGGAACTAACAAATTGCACACGTGGCATACATTATCACAAAGTAAACTGATTAAATTGTGCCATCCACACAGTCCCAAAATCTGATTGGTTGAGAAATCCCAACCTCTGATTAGTGGACACTTGCCTATGAAATAGAGCCACTGGATGAGCATGATCCATCATACTCCGCCAAAGTTAAGACTCCTTTGTTAGTCCTGCACAATTTTGACGGCCAAATATTTGATGGGAAAATTGAAAGAAAGGGAAGGATAGGATTTTCTAATAGGTGTGATTTTCCAAATAAAAGCCATCTATGATAGGTTCCAGTAGATGGACGGACCGGATTAAAGCTTCAACGTATCACATATGAAAGGGAGAGATGCTGGTACATTAATCGGGTAGATCTGGTCCATAGATTTGTTCATCCTATTTAGCCATCTATTCTACCATCATCTTCTTGTGTGCATCTCTCAATCTCACGTAGGTTTTCGTTCTGGATTTTTGTCTTGTTTGCACCATATTTTGGGGCGTTTGGGGCGTCGTCTTCGGTGGGATTAGATGGAATTTAGAGGGATTGAACACAAAAATCTACTCTAGTCGTGTTTGGATGGTTGGATGAGAGGCGAATGCACATCCCATTATAAATGATGAAGTGTTTGAAAGGATTCTCCAAATCCCTTCTTGAAATCTCTGCGGAACACAACCCATCCTCAAATTCAAATCCCCTCTTGAAATTGAAAGAGGATTAGACGATAATACATTTAATCATGTCTCTATGGAGTCCACTGTGGTATAAGTTTTTATCCACACCATTCATCCATTTTCTCAAATTGTTTTAGGGCATACTCCAAAAAATGAGTCAGGTCCAAAGCTCAAGTGGACCACACAAAAGGAAGCAGCAGTGATAATGACACAAACCGTTAAAACCTTTGTAGGGGCCACCGTGATGTTTTTTTTATTACCGTCCAACCTATTCATAAGGTCATGTATACAGTATACCTAGATGAAGTGAAAACACAAATACCAGCTTGACACAAAACTTCCACAGCTCCTAAGAAGTTTTTAATGGTGAGCGTTCAATTCCCACTTTACAGTCCACGTAAGCCTTGGTTTTGCCTCATCTTTTGGGTTCATACCCTAAAATGACCTGGAAATATGGATGGACGGTGTGGATAAAACCCTTGCATCATAGTGGGCCCCACAGAGCCTTGTTCGAACGGATGATCATTCGAGCAAGGTAGGATGCAATCCACCCGGGCTTTCCAAATGCATCCCACTAACCATCCAAACATTACCTTGCATTAGTCCCGTGCACAATTGAATTCAAAGGTGCAATCCAAACATGGCTTGTGAGCAACCAGTTTACACTAATACCACGACAAACCCTGACATACAGTAATGATGGTTTTTTCATGATTCCATCCCATCTAATGCCATGGAAGTCGATGCGCCAAACGCCCCCTGAGAGGAGAAGATCTCGAATCCAACCAGTTGGACTTTAAGTCATGGTCCACTCGGTCAATAACTTCCAACCTTTCATATTTTTCTGAAATCCAAACCGTCTAATATGTTGGCCTTATCACGAGGATCACCATGTAAAAAATACTCAAAAGAATCTCCTCATTGAGTTATCACTTCTTTTTTTGCTATTTATTAATGGCTAGAAATTGTTTTATATAGTGTGTCCCACCGGATAAGTAGATTGAGATGGGTTTTGTATTAGATGATAATCATGGTGGTAAAAACCTATTGAACGGGTTGGATTTCACATGCACTGAATAGATTGGATGTTATCCACTGGTTGAAATGTAGTTGGTGGACCAACGGATTGGACTTGAGACCTAATCTTTTAAGTGATGATCATATACAACCATACCATGCACGTTAACGTTTTCATTATCCACTAATGTATAACCTATTTAGAAAATCTGAGCCATGGAAAAAGTTGAGATGCCATAAAAAGATCACCTGCTATGAAAATCAGGATGGTCCATTCATCAGGTGGCCTACACCATTGGAATGAATGTACTACCGATGGTCATGACTCAAACTATGTGTGTGGCCCACCTGATGATTAGATTCTTTCAATTTTTCCTTCATATAATCTACATCATACGATCCACGATTTCAAAGCTCGGATTTTCAAATGAAGTGACACGTAAGCGGAATATAAAAATATTAAAGCGTTAATATATTAAAAATATTGTATTAGATCATATCTTTTCTTAAAATCTAATTGTCGTCTACTGCTGAATAGAACCCGTGAACCCGGAAATTCAACGGCCTACCGAGCTCGTAACAGTTTTGTTTCATGCATGTGAGTGCATATATGCAAGTCATGACATTCTTTTTCTGTACATGCAGGGCTCACGATGGGTAATCCAATCCATTGATTTGATCAGGCCCACCATGAAATTTCATGTGGAAGATTCAACCGTTTGATGGGGGTGGCTGATAAATAGATGGCTTAGAGAAAAGGAAGCAATAAAAATTCAGAAGAGATAATTGCTTATGAATCATGATGTTTCAATCTGAGACGTAAGTTGTGTCCCATCCATAGTGAGGCCTATTGTATCAATGGTCTGGATCATAGATCGATGGCTCCACAATTGCCAAGGCCAACAATTCTTGTAATAATCCATGTTGAGATCATATGTGCGTCGTCCATAGAATTATTTACATTTAAAATTGAATGGTTGTTGTATACTTTGTTTATCCATCTTTAATTATAGACCGTTGATTGAAGGGTAAAAAAATTCCATCAAAGAAGATTTTTAACCAATTCTCATCTACACAATGGTTAGCGTATGAACTTTAGTGGGCAATCCACGTCGGGAAAGCAGTACCAATATCGGATCCAAAACTTTTGTGACCCCTCAAGAAGATTTCAACGGTGGACATTTAATCCTCACTATTTCTTGCTGTGGGGCCCACTTGAGCTTTGGATCTCCTTTATGATTGGTCTCATGGCCTAAAATGAGCTGGCCAAACGGTTGAACGGAGCGGACATAACACAAACATTGCCTACAGCTTAGGGTTAAAAGAGATATTCCTGTGCATCCTGCTCACGTGACCTACCTGATGAAGGGCCTGAATATTGCACACATGTTCCATGTTGGCACGTGTCATGGAACTGGCCCCATATCTCCAACTGGACTTGAAAACTTTCATCATCGCTTTTGTGAATTGGAAAAGTGGAACGTAACATTGAAAGCACGAATATCGGATGACAATGGACGTTGATAAGGTAACAGTTAATGAAGTGAAACTGCGAAACCCAACCCGTCCATCAGGTGGGCCACACTGATCCGTTGATGGTTTTCCCGTAATATTAGTTAGGTGTGACACAGGGAAGAGGTGTAAAACGCATAGAGGAAGAAGACCATCTATGTGGTATAAACCTTAAATCCACATGTTACAAACGAAAATTCCACATGTTAAGTGTAATAGCTCTTGAATCCACATGTTACAAACGAAAATTCCAAATTATTTTATTGATGTCTCTGAAATGGAATTACAATGCTTTAAACAATAAAATACAAACCCTAATTAAGTTTCCTAACTCAATTAAATCAAAATTTATCCAAAATAGTAAAATTTACTATAAATAAAAAGTTCTAATTTAATGACTCATGATGATTCCTAGCACATTATTAGAAGCAATTCTTAAAAAAACAAAAAAAACACAGGTTGGTTGGTTCTGAAGGGCATGTTACAATCAAAATTCATAATTCATGCGTCCTATAGGAATGGAATGGTTTTATGGTTCGCACTTCGCAGGCAATTCGGACTTCACACGCAATTTCTCCTGATCAGAATGAATCTCTTCGATCTTGACCCACCTAAGGTCCAAATATGTCATGCCCTGCTAGGATGGGACCTGAATTTGATGGACTATGCCTGCTTTTATTCGAGCTTTTTTCAGTCCATTTATGCCAAGAATAGGTTTGTGGCTTGCTCTATGTTAGGATGCCATCAGAAAGGTGGGACACCACATGTATGTAACAATAGGACAAAATGATTTTCATTACAGTTATCCATTTTTTATTTTTTGCAAATTGCCTAAATTTTGGCAGTGCACATGTAGAAAGTGTGGCCCACCTTATAGACCGCCCAGATCTTTTTTACATGTACCAGCGTGCAGATGGATAGGGCTGGAGAAGCACGTGGGCTCAGCATACGGCTGGACAAGAAGGTTAATTCTTTCCACCGGTACATAAGCAATTATGACCAATGCATGATGTTTGGTTTAAAGATGAACTTCACATCGGAATGCGAGCAAAACTCAACCTTATAATAGGTGGCCCCCATCATGATGTATATGTTATATCGATCCACACCATCCATATACGTTTTCACATACCATTTTAGGGCAAGAGCCCCAAAAAAGAGGCAGATCCAAAGCTCAAGTGGACCACACCACAGAAAACAATGGGGATTGAACGCTCTCATCACCTAAAATGACCTGACAAAATAAATGGACGGCATGGATGAAACACATATATTAAATGTGGGGGCCACAAAGGTTATAGATTTTCAGGAATTGCACTCGCCTACTACTGTTTACGTACACCCATTGTCTGCAGTGGACCAATTAAAGACTACGAAGCGGCTGGCACGAAACCTACTCTCGTTTAAGAGTATCTTCGATGAATATTCCTTAGAAGATAAACATTTAATTATTAATGTGAAACAATGTGCTTGACATGGCTATAGGAGAATAATTGAGAGCACATATCTTATCACAATTCCAATTATGATTCATTAGGGCGCCACTCATAGTCTTTCCTAAACAGGAGATCTTCTAAAAAAACGTTCAAAAGAGTGGTAACGTTCAACAAAATCTCAAAGATTTGCATATGAAACCAATGTCCAAATGAACCCAGCCTTAAATAAGACCATATGATCAGGAGAAATGGCCACATCATCGGAGTTAGATATGCAACTATGTCTTGTTCCCGATGAAGAAGAAGAACCATAAAAAAAAATTTTAAAAAAAGAAGAAGAAGAAGAAGAAGAAGAAGAAGAGAGATTCGGATAATCTCCAATATCAGATCAGTAGCCGGCGTTAAATCCCACTCCCCTTGTCACGAAGGGAGTGATCTACATTAGATCACATAAGTAAACGGTTGTGATTAAGGGCTTGTTAATTTGTTTCCTGTAACTGCCCTCAATTGAGTAATCATTATTTACCACTGTAAATTGTACGAATTTCTTGAAAAACAACAGCAGGGGAACTTGGCGGTCGGGAAACCAACGGGCGCGGATTTCCTGCGCTGGGAACCACGGTGGGGCCTACAGTGATGTTTTGATGATAAATCCACACCGTCCATCCGTTTTGGAAGCTCATTTTAGGACATGAAAACAAAAATGAACCGGATCCAAGACTCAAGTGTGACTCACTAAAGGAAAATGTGGTTGGGTAAATTACTACCGTTGAAACCTCCATGGGGTCCACAGTGATGTTTATATGACATCCATACCTTTAATAACGTCACTACTACTGGGATGAACTGGAAAAACAAATATTATCCTGATTCGAAACTCATGTGGCTCCACAAATATTTCAACTGTGGACGTTCAAATCTCACGTTTTAGGCCCACTTGAGTCTTGGATACGGTACATTTTTGTTTCCATATCTTGCAATGATCTCCCAATACGGATGGACGGTGTGGATTTATCAAAAAATATCAATGTGGGCCCCACCGTGGTTCCCAGCGAAGGAAATTCCTGCGCAAGGCTTTCGCAGGAAATCCGCGCCCGAAACCAACGGAACGGATTAGGTGAGACCACGGATCAACCGAGGTGCGTGTAAACCCTGACTATGGAGCTCCCCTTGATGTATGTGGCTACATTCACACCATCCATCTTTATTGTCAATGGAGCTCCCCTTGATGTATGTGACTACATCCACACCATCCATCTTTATTGAAAACTAGTTGTATGTGATGATCCAAAAAATGAACACCGACTCTTTTTCATGACAGAGTCTGCTACGCCTCCATGGCCCAGTTGTAGTCAGTTTCTGTGTCAGTACTGAGAGCATGGATCGGCTGCTCATGGACACGGATTTACTGACAAATCCACCCCGTCCATCCATTTTGAGAGATCATTTTAGGGCATGCGACCAAATTTGGGAAAAGAAATGTTTACCATTAAAACATCCAAGCTGTTCTTAAGATCATTACCTTTGGGATGAAATGAAAAAATAAAAAACTTAAAGACTGATACAAAACTTTTCTGGCCATATGAATGTTTCATCGATAGTTGCTCAATCCCCACTTTTTTCCCTCGTATGACCCAATTGAATGCAGGATCTAGCTCATTTTTTGCCGCATGCCCTAAAATGAACGTGCAGAATGATTGGACAGGATGGATCTGTCACAAACATTACGGCGAGACTTACGTAAGTGTCCAGTACAAGAAGACCGATTTCCCAAGGATTTATCGACTATCTCCGAATCCATCAGTCCTAGTCTCTGATTGGTTTTCCTTAGTAACAGGTGAAGTAGTTTGGGTTCCCCTGCAGGAGATATCCGAGGGATGAGGAGATAGACGAGTTCGTTGATATGTTGAAGCTCATCCATCTTCATCGTCCTGACTTCTTTTCTTTAGACAGTATGATTTGGCGAATCCACAAATCAAGCACTTTCTTGGTTAGATCCTTCAATGACAGTATAATCAGGGCAACTTCTAGATCCGATCACTGGGCTACCAATCACATTTGGCATTACTATGTTCCACCAAAAATTATGGCTTTCGGTTGGCTGGTAGGTTGCAGGAAGGTTTTGACAGTAGATAATCTTCATAAACGAGCCATGATTCTCCCTAATATTTGTTTGTGTTGCATGGGTGATAAGGAATCCGTGAACCATTTATTTGTGCATTGCCGGTTCATTGGAATTATTTGGTCCAAGTCTTCTGAGACGCTTCGGTGTTTTGTGGTCTTTCTTGTAAACAGCGGGTGATCTCTTGAGATCTTCGCATGGTGTGAGGCTAGGCGCGCGGTGAAAGGACGACTCTTTGGAGGATGTCAATCCTTGCTTCTTGGTGGGCAGTTTAGGAGGAAAGGAATGCAAGATGTTTTCACAACAAAAGCAAGTCAGCGGATCTTGTTTCCCAAAGGGTGATCTCCCTCATCATTGGATAGGCTTCTAGCATAGACAAATTCAAGGGTTATGATTTTTCTTTTCTAGGATTGTAGTTGGTTTGCCTCCTCGACGTATTTCTGTTTGTTTTCATGTTCTTCATTTTGTTTTTGTTTCAATTAAATCTCAGTTGCCTTTCCAAAAAAACACAAACGTATCTAGCACAAGAATTTCCAACTAAAGGCGTTTGCAAAAAATCTGTGTCCACTACTAATGAATTCCAGGTGAAGGGAAAGTACGATGCATCCGTTGTTCCCACACTATCCAAGTCCCACGACGGAGAAGTGAATGTTGGCCCACTTAACTAGGATATGCAACACGTATAGGTGTTGTGGGAATATTTCGAATTAGGCCGAGCGCGAGTAAGCCCGCTAGCCTATGGGCTAAGTATTAAGTCATCAGCTCATAAAATTTTTCCTGATCAGGGGGACGCTGACCTCGAACTCCAAGTAGCTGACATTCCCAAGGAAGGAGAATGGAAACGAGGACTATAACTACAACAGTTCGGTGTTTATGCGAAGGTCATTTTGAATACACCAAACAACTCAAGCTGAGTCATTCTACTGAATTCGGCCGCTGAGCGATATGCACGGTCCTCAACTACAACCAATGACTCCAACCGAAAATATTTCAAACTCAGGGAGTTAACCAATGGACTCTACCCCTAGGCCAACCTGGCCCACGACCGCCATATAGGCGCCCGATAATTCAGGGATGACCCCAAATAAACCAGGCATGTTTCCAATTGTTACAAACATGATCCACATAGCTGGGAGTCATGCTAACCATTATGGGCATAACGCCCACACCCATAACTCTCTATAACTTCTTCGAGTGTCTTATAAATAGGGGACCCTCCTACAGGCACAGGTACGCAGAATCTCCCCGAGCAACCTGCCTCTACTCTATTGATTCCCTGGCCTGACTTAAGCATCGGAAGGCTAACAGTCGGATCTCAGCCACCCCCCTTTACCTGCAGGATCCTGTGGACCTTCAAGCTAGATCCAACCCATTCATTCCAGGCGATCAGAGGTAGCAGCCCCTTCAACGGTGGAGATTGATTGATCTCGGCCGTTTTCTAAAATCCAACAACAACAATTTGACGCCGTCTGTAGGAACTGTGTTGCCTCATGTTCATGCCATTCTGAAGCAACTTTACGTTCTACACCTCACAATTCTGTCGAAGATGGGGAAGAAGAAGGGTAAGGCACCCACTCTGGTTGGAACTTCCTACCGGGACCTACCAGAGAAGAGCAGGCCGATTGGACTCCTCCCCAACATGATCTTCAACAGGAATCTCCCTCGTTGTCGTTGAACTCAAGTCAGTGCAGATCCCAGAACAAAAAGGCCCGACCTGCCACCATCGAGGAGTGAGTCAACAATTTGACTGAGCATATGGCTCTTCTCACTACCCTATGGAAGGACCAACATAGGTTGCGACCAAGCAACCCCATTAAAGCGAAGCCCGAGCCGCCCCGCGCTCATCGCCCAGAGGGATCGCAGAGGTCGTGACAAGGGATGACCTTCAGCGAATGACGATCGGGTTAGCCAAGTGGCCACCTCGGTGCGCACAGCCAGTAGACTCGCCGCCTCCGTGCACACGGCCAACAAAGTCACCCAGACCGACTTGCACCACATGATCGACGAGAGGTGTCAAGCTCAAAGAAATGATACAGCAAAGCAGACAGTTGATAGCGGGCTGCCATGGGCGGCCTAACTCGAAGGAATAAAGGGCTAGCTCGGAGACATCCAACAGGCATTTCGGGCTAAAGTCCCAATGTCCATCGATGCTCTCCTTGAGCAAGATGAACCACCCTTCACGAAAGACATCATGAAGGCACAGCTACCTAAGGGGTTCAAAATGCCCAAATACAGCCCTACTCGGGCGCAGGTGACCCGATTGAGCACCTTAAAAAATTCTGTATCTGGATGGAGTCACATAGCGCAAGCGACCCGGTCATGTACAAGGCATTCCCCCTGACCTTGTTCGAAGTTGCTCAAATGTGGTTCAAGATTTTGAAGCCAAGGTCCATCACCTCATTCTAGCAGCTCAGTAGAGCTTTTGTTGCCCATTTCATTGGCAACAAAGAAGTATGAAAGTCAATGACCCATCTACTAACGGTCAAGAAGAGAACCAACGAATCGTTGAAGGACTACATGGTTCGATTCAACTCTGAAGCCATGCAAATCGAGGAGTAGGTAGCTCTAACAACCCCAACGACTGGGATAAGGACAGGGAAGTTTCTGTTTTCGCTCAGTAAGAAATCTCCGACGAACCTGTCTAATCTTCTGAACCAAGCTCAGAAATATATTCAATGCCAAGGAGCTCGTCAGCGCCCACAAGGGTGAGAGTAGCTCCAACCCCAAACGGAGAAAAGTGGATAGTAGAGGTGGTGCCTAACAGGAATCGAAACATCCTACCAGCCGCTTCGATCTCTACACACCTCTCAACACACCAGTTGAGCCGGTGTTCACCGCGATCTAGGATAAGAGATATCTGAGAGATTCAACCAAGATGAGGTCAGACCTTGGCAAGAGGAATAAGTCAAAATATTGCTTATACCATAGGGGCCACGACCACAACATGGTCGACTGCTTCGATATCAAGGAGCAGATTAAGCCCTTGATCCAGAAGGGATAGCTAGACGAGTTCGTTGTAAAGCGTCAAAAGCCTGGGTCGTCCTCCCAACAAGAAGAAAGAAAAGAGAGAATCAACAATGAGCTGGTAGGTGAGATCCGAACGATCTTTAGAGGACCTTCTGGCGGAGGTGAATCCCACGGAGCATGAAAGGCCTACACTCAGAGTGTTCAGATCAACGACGAAGCTTAGTACGTGAGCCTCACCCACCGACCTAAGAAGGAGCCCCGACTGGAATCTTGCGCCACCTCATTTACAGAAGAGGACGCTCGCGGGTTCATCATCCGCATAATGACTCCCTGGTGGTCACCCTCACAATGGGGCAACACAAGTCGTACAAAATGTCGGTTGACACCGACAGTTCGACCGACATCCTCTACATCTCAACCTTTAACAAGATGGGCATTAGGAGGTTGAGACTCCAAGCAGTGTGAACTCCATTGATTGGATTCGCATGGGAGAGTTTGACCTCTTAAGGCAACATTTTGTTACCCGTCATGGTGGGAGAAGGCGTCAACCAAGTCACCCTAATGGTCAACTTTCTGGTGGTTGACCGCCCATCAGTCTATAACGCCATCCTCGGCTAACCTTCTCTCGAGGTTATGAAGGTAGTTGTATCCATATATCACCTCACAAGGAAGTTCTCAACTGAGAATGGCGTCGATCAGGTCAAAGGTGATCAACACAAAGCTCGATCGTGCTACATGACCACTCTCCGCGGCAAGGCGCCAGCACGACAAATGTTGAACCTCTAATTTATACATTGCATTGCCCATTACACTACATAGTTTGCATGATTTTCATGGTTTAAAGGCCCACCTAACACGTGTTTTTGTGATTGTAGGGATGAGAGTGGATTTCATCAAATTAGAGCCAAAAGAATGAATTTGAAGACATTGCATGAAGTCCTAAGATGGACCAAAGAGAGAAAAGAGGAAGAAGAAATGAAGAAAAATAGGGCTGACCGGTCGTCCAACCGGTCAGCCACATTAAAGGAAGCAAGTAGAAGAGAGGCCGACCGGTCATGACCGGTCAGCCATGTGCACTGTATGAAGGGCCGACCGGTCATGACCGGTCGGCCAAGCTCTCTGGATCAAGGCTGTATACGTTGGATGGATGGACAATGTGGTCCGACCGGTCATGACCGGTCGGCGACAGTTGCTGGAACAATGGACAGTCCACACCGACCGGTCATGACCGGTCGGCTGTGCTCTCTGGAGTATTTGAAAAGACAGGCCGACCGGTCACAACCGGTCAGCCCTGCGTAAGAAGAATCCTTTCTAAATTGGGACTCCGAATATTGCTGCGCAATGCGTAGGATTTCGCAGAATCCGACGCAAGGGAGGATTGTTGCTATAAAAGGCCACCTAGGGGATCTCCCTAAGGTATCAGAGAAGGGAAGGAACGTGAGTTTGGAGGGAGAAGCGACTGTGGAGCGACTGCAACTCTTCTATCCTGTTTTTCTTAGTTTATGCTTTTATTTCGGAGTTTTTAGTTGTTGCGTGACTATGCTCGGCTAAAACCTCTCAGCTAAGGCTGAGAGGTGAAGCTTGTAGCCAGTTCTATATTAATTTCAGTTTGATTCAAGTATTTTTCAATTCAAAGTTAGATTTTTCTTATGTTTCAGTCCAATAGGTGGTAGTTTGAGATGTCTTATCTGAGTTTATGTGCTCCGGACATGAATTCCTTTTAATTCTCTGAGATTATCACAGGTTGCTTGTTTAGATTCGAATTATAGTAATCCTTGAGCAGGCCATAGTCCATAGGCATGGCTGTTACTCCGCAGGCTATGAATTTGAATTCTACATTGATTGAATGGACTTGAACTTGGAAAGTTCAACTTGAATTGGATGAATGTGTGTGAATGCTTTACTTTCCAACTAGATGAGAGATGGGACTTCAAATCTAGTTGTGTTCTCTACTTGGATTGACTGAATTGACATAGGATTGCTACAAGTGGATCGTTGAAAGCCTTAGTACATTAAATCTCTGATTTTTCATTAAGTTACTGTTTTAATTAAACATCCCATTGAATCTGAATTAACTCTATTAAATTGAGTTGCTGGAGTAATTAGGAAGCTGTTACTCTTTCCCTGTGGATCGACCTCGGTCTTACCGAGATTTATTACTACATCGCAGCCTTATACTTGAGGCGAGCGAACAAGTTTTTGGCGCCGTTGCCGGGGAGATAGATAACGATTTCCAAATAATTTCAATGGCTGTAGAAGTAGCAGTGGATAGTTTTTCTGATTTTCTTAGAACTAACAAGTTTTTCTGTTTTGTAGGAATTTTTTTTCTAGTTCAAGCGCATCAGGTGATACCCTTCTAACTTAGCTTCTGCAGAATTTTCTTTCAGTTTCAGATTTTAGTTTTCTAGAATAGGATTAGTTTCAGTTTCTGGTTGAGTGGTTTATGTCCCGTTGGGAACGTAACCATTCAAATCGTCTCCAATCTGAAGGTGGTTTAGTTGGACTTTTGTCAGTCCATAGACGAGTCCGAAATTATCAAGAGCATTGTGAAAGTTTGGGGAGTATGGATCAAACACCCTTAAGGAATCCTCTCCCCCCTACTCCAACCACAAACGCAAATCAGGAAGGAGTAGGAGAGAATGAGGTACATAATGTTCCTCCAATGAGATCACAACGGGATTACCTACAACCTGCTCGTACAATTACACCTTCTTGCATAGTTCTACCAGCTAACGGTGGGACCCTTGACATAAAACCGGGAGTAATCCAACTTTTACCTAAATTCCATGGGCTAGACTCTGACCGCCCATACTTACACTTGCAAGAATTCGAAGAAGTGTTGGCCACCTTGCATTATCCCAATGTTTCTGGGGATACAATTAGACTTAAACTTTTTCCCTTCACCTTGAAAGAAAGAGCCAAAGATTGGCTTCACTCTCTTAGACCATATTCGATTGGGTCATGGGTTGAGATGAACCGGGAATTCTTGAAAAAGTTCTTCCCGGCTCATAAAACAAACACTCTTCGAAGGGCCATAATGAATTTCTCAGCTAAAGAGGGTGAATCATTCTTTCAGTGTTGGGAGAGATTTAAGGAACTCCTGCTTGCTTGCCCACATCATGGCTACGAGAGTTGGCGAGTTATAAATTTTTTCAATGATGGATTAAGTTCCAATATGCGCCAATTCGTGGAAATGATGTGCAATGGCTAGTTTATGAGTAAAAATCCAGATGATGCTTGGAGTTACTTGGACATGTTGGCTGAAAACGCCCAATCTTGGGATACCTCGGATAAACCCAAGAACCCCAAGCCTACTCAAGAGAAAGGAGGAATATATGTCCTTAAAGAGGAAGACGACGTGAATGCAAGGATAGCCAACCTCACAAGGAAGGTTGAGGCCATGGAACTTAGCAAAAATGGAGTTTCCAAGTCCAATGAAGCTGTTGAAACCACATGTGGGATTTGTCTCACCGACTTACACGCTACGCAAGATTGTCCCACAATTCCTGCATTTAAGGAAGTGCTGCAAGAGACAGCCAATGCCACATATGGTTATCAACGGCCCTTCAATGGACCGGTAGGTAATACATACAATGAGAGTTGGAAGAACCACCCAAATTTCAGTTGGAAGAATGCTCCTATGGGCAATCCTACCAACTCCCAAAGAGGGCCACCCATGTAAAATATAGCCCCACCTCAATTCTCATTGGAGGATACCTTGAGAGCGTTTATGCAAGAGCAAGCGCAAATAAATGAATCAAATCAGCAATTGTTCCAAGAGCTGAAAGTCTCGGTTGATGAGATTAAGGGACGCTTAAATGCTAGGGAAGGGACCTTTCCGGCCCAACCTCAGCCCAATCCTAAGCAAGTACATGAAGTAAGCATCCCTAATTCTTCCAACCAAAACATGTAGCAAGCTAAATCCATTACCACCCTTAGAAGTGGTAAGCAAATTGACAAAACTATTCCGGTGAAGGCCGATGAGCCTAATGATCCGGTAAACTCTGAGGATGAAAATGGATCTAACTTAGCCCCACAAAAACCGGAACGCATTTACAAGCCCATAGCACCATTCCCATCGAGATTGGTTGCCCCAAAATCTCTCCCAAATTCTCAAGATATTCTAGAGATTTTCAGACAAGTCAAGATCAATATCCCTTTGCTTGATGCCATCAAACAAATTCCCTCTTATGCCAAGTTTCTAAAAGACCTATGCACAACAAAACGCAAATATAATGTGCAGCAAAAGGCCTTCTTAACTGAGCAAGTTAGTGCCATCCTCACTCAAATCCCCCAAAATTTAAAGATCCCGGTAGTCCCACAGTCTCATGTATCATTGGAGACTACCGGATTGAACGTGCCTTGTTAGACTTGGGGGCGAGTGTGAACTTGATCCCATACTCGGTATATGAGCAATTGGGCCTTGGTGAATTAAAACCCACCAAAACCATATTGCAACTCGCTGATAGATCTATCCGTGTACCGAGGGGGATAGTTGAGGATGTTCTAGTCCAAGTTGACAAATTCTACTACCCGGTAGATTTTATAGTCTTGGACACACAACCGGTTTTGGATGCTAGCACCCAAATACCGGTGATATTAGGCCGCCCATTCCTTGCTACATCAAACGCAATCATCAATTGCCGGAATGGGGTGATGCAACTATCTTTTGGAAACATGACACTAGAGGTAAATGTGTTTCATTTGGGCAAAAGACATAGGGATGTCGATGATGATGAGTTCTTGATGTGAACATGCTCGAAACTTTTGAAGAAGAAGAACTCCTCCAACTTGAACCACTAGAAATCTTGGAGACATGCTTAGCACATATCATGGATTCCGAAGATCCCATCAGTAGTGAGATTGTGCAGGCATTAAATATAGAAAGACCGGTAGTTGATACTAGCCGGTGGAGGCACCACTTTGAAAAATTGCCATCAACCACATCAAGGCCTCTACCGTCTAACATCAAACCACCAAAGCTTGACCTCAAACCGCTGCCATCAGAGCTTAAATACGTATATTTGGGTCAAGAGGAAACGTTCCCAGTTGTCATTGCCTCCCACCTAGAGAAAGACCAAGAGCTCAAGTTGATTGAGCTACTCAAAGAACATCGGGAAGCCATAGGTTGGACAATAGCGGATCTCAAAGGGATAGATCCTTCGGTTTGCACTCACCGTATACACCTT
Source organism: Liriodendron chinense (assembly GCA_003013855.2). NCBI lineage: Eukaryota > Viridiplantae > Streptophyta > Magnoliopsida > Magnoliales > Magnoliaceae > Liriodendron > Liriodendron chinense. The sequence goes on from PVNU02002456.1 coordinate 1,514,410, forward strand.
GAAGAAAATGCAAAAACATCTAGACAACCTCAAAGAAGGCTAAATCCAAACATGATGGAGGTTGTCAAAGCTGAGGTGTTAAAGCTATTGGATGTGGGTATCATCTACCCCATATCAGATAGCCAATGGGTGAGCCCCACCCAAGTTGTCCCCAAGAAATCCGGTATTACCATCATTGAAAACACCAACAACGAGCTTATACCGACTAGGGTGACTACCGGTTGGCGTATGTGCACTGATTATAGGAAGCTCAACACGGTTACTAGGAAAGACCACTTCCCTCTCCCATTTATGGATCAAATTTTGGAGAGGTTGGCAGGCCATCCCTATTATTGCTTCCTAGATGGCTATTCCGGATACAACCAAATTGAGATAGCTCCGGAAAGACCAAGAGAAAACCACATTTACATGCCCGTTTGGTACCTTCGCTTACCAAAGGATGCCATTCGGGTTATGCAATGCACCCGCCACATTCCAACGATGCATGTTGAGTATTTTCTCGGACATGGTGGGTGAGTTTCTTGAGGTGTTCATGGATGACTTTTCTGTTTTTGGTTGTACTTTTGATGAGTGTCTCGAGCACTTGAAGTTGGTCTTGATGAGGTGTGAGGAAAAGCAACTTGTATTAAACTGGAAAAAGTGCCATTTCATGGTACAAAGAGGAATAGTCCTTGGACATATCATCTCGTCCAATGGAATAGAAGTAGACCGGGAGAAAATTGACATAATTTTCAATCTACCACCACCCAAAAGCATACGCGATGTGCGGTCCTTCCTTGGACACGCCGGTTTCTATCGAAGGTTTATAAAGGACTTTAGTCACATCTCAAGGCCTTTATGCAACCTTCTACAAAAGGAAAACCAATTTGAGTGGAGTGCCGAATGTCAATTAGCTTTTTCAAAGCTAAAAGACATGTTAACAACCGCTCCTATCATGCAACCACCAGATTGGTCCACTCCTTTTGAGTTGATGTGCGATGCAAGCGATTTTGCTATTGGGGCGGTGTTAGGCCAAAAGAAGGATAAAAAGTCCCATGTCATCTACTACGCAAGTAGGACCTTGAATCCTGCCCAAGTTAACTATTCGACTACGGAGAAAGAGCTCCTAGCTGTCATTTTTGCCTTGGACAAATTCAGGCCATACTTAATAGGATCCAAAGTTATTGTTTATACAGATCATGCGGCGCTGAAATACCTTCTTTCCAAGAAGGATGCTAAGCCCCGTTTGCTAAGATGGATCCTACTCCTTCAAGAATTCGATTTGGAGATTAAAGATAAGAAGGGGGTAGAAAATGTGGTGGCGGATCATCTATCCCGTCTAGTCCTACCAAATTTAATTGACGATTCACCTATTGAGGACTCATTCCCTGATGAGCAACTCTTTGTTGCTACGCATCCACCATGGTACGCTGATATAGCCAATTATCTTTCCACAGGTGCGATGCCGACTCATTGGACTGCGCAAGACAAACGTAAATTTCTAAGGGAAGTGCGCAGATTTTTCTGGGATGAACCTCTATTGTTTAAATATTGCCCAGACCAAATTATAAGGAGATGCGTCCCCGATGATGAACACAATTCAGTCATCTCCTTTTGTCATGATCAAGCATGTGGGGGTTATTTTTCAGCCAAGAAAACAACTGCAAAAATTCTGCAGTGTGGTTTTTATTGGCCCACATTATTTAAAGATACCCACGAGTTTTGCAAAGCATGCGAGCGCTGCCAGAAGTTAGGAGGATTATCCCGTCGAAATATGATGCCTCTCACCCCAATTCAACATCTTGAAGTCTTTGAATATTGGGGCATCGATTTCATGGGACCATTCCCCTCATCTTTTGGACATGTCTATATTATGTTAGCCGTAGACTATGTGTCTAAATGGATAGAGGCTATCCCATGTAGAACCAACGATCATCGTACGGTTCTCAAGTTTCTCAAAGAAAATATACTTTCTAGATTTGGGACGCCTCGAGCTATTATTAGTGATGGTGGTTCTCACTTTTGCAATAGACCTTTTGAAACTTTGATGAAGAAATATGGTATTAGGCACAAAGTGAGTACCCCATATCACCCACAAACAAGTGGGCAAGCTGAAATCTCCAATAGGGAAATCAAGCAGATTTTAGAAAAGACGGTGAGACCAGATCGCAAGGATTGGTCCCTAAGATTAGATGATGCACTTTGGGCTCACCGTACTGCCTACAAGACACCCATTGGAATGTCCCCTTATAGACTTGTCTATGGGAAAGCTTGCCACTTGCCTGTGGAGATAGAACACAAAGCCTATTGGGCAATTCGGGCTTTAAATTTTGACATTGACAAGGCTAGCTCGCTTCGCAAACTTCAATTAAATGAGCTTGATGAGATCCGGAACGATGCATACGAGAATTCGAGAATTTAAAAGAGCAAGATGAAGGCCTTTCATGACAAGCACATCTTAAGGAAATCTTTCTATGAAGGACAGAAAGTGCTCTTGTATAATGCCCGACTTCATCTTTTTCCGGGAAAATTACGATCTCGATGGACCGGCCCATATATTGTTAAAGAAGTTTTTCCTCATGGGGCTGTTGAGATTGAGAATGCAGCGAATGGTGACTGTTTCAAAGTTAATGGACAACGCCTTAAACCATTTGTTGAGAAATTTGATTCAGAGGACATGTCCATCTCCCTGAATGATCCTGTCTATCAGGATGATTGATCTCCTAGTCTGATGGAGGTATAGCATAGGTAGGTTTAGTTTTGTTTTATTGTTTTAGTAGGATTTAGTGTTGGAGTTGCAAACTTCCATGATCACTTTCTCAGGTACTATTGTTCCCACTCTCTCATATTTTACCATTTCTCTCATGTTCATGCTAATTGCATATCTTTTACATTGAGGACAATGCAAGATTTGGTTGGGGGGTGAGATGAGATCCCTCATCTAGCATATTGCACCATTTCGAGCCTCACATGCGTAAATTTTTTTGAATTTTCTAAAATTTCAAAACTCTTTTAGAAAACCTTATTTCCATGCATTCAAGATGATATGAGTATAAGAAGAGGAGAAACGAAGTGTGTGATGTTGTAGTCTTGAATTTCTTCCAACATAATGGCTTTATATGTTAATTCCCCTATTGTTGTGATTGATAGACAATTTGAACACCTTTACACCAAGTTCACATTACACGATTTTCATGAGTAACAGGTTTATGTGATTTGTGGATTAGCCGGACTTTGGTTTTGAGGTGTTGAGCAGCCAAGCCGGGGTATTTTGTCCATCCTTGTCCATGGGAAAATAACGGAAGATACGGATTTCTAAAAATCCTATCTAATTTAAAAGAAAAAGGAAAGAAATGATGAAATTGGGAAGGAAAGAAAAAATGGTGGAAAATTCCGAAAAGGGCTACCTATTACCAAACGGGGGATGGTCGAACCGTAACCAAAGCCGGAAATGGGACGTAGTGTGAAAGCCGTCGGAAGGACGGTAAGACAAATTCCTGTCATAGGCTTGCTGTTGCTCTGTGCACCTTGAAATCCTTGGTCTACTTAATCTATGAAGAAGATGATTCCAGGAATTCATGAGATGAACTTTCACTATGCACACTAGGTTGAATTTGTTCGAATTCTTCTATTTATCAATCAGTCAGCGGGGATTTCATGTAAACACTTCTTATGCTTTGAGAGTCCAAGGTTCAGTTTCTATCACCTAATTTTTCCAATTTTTCACTTATACATCTGGGAATGGATAGAAACATGGTTTCTGGAAGAGAGTTGGATTTGGAGGTTTGAAATTGTTTCACGCATGTTTTGCTCGGGACTAGCAAAAAGCTGGTTGGGGGGTGTGTTGAACCTCTAATTTATACATTGCATTGCCCATTACACTAGATAGTTTGCATGATTTTCATGGTTTAAAGGCCCACCTAACATGTGTTTTTGTGATTGTAGGGATGAGAGTGGATTTCATCAAATTGGAGCTAAAAGAATGGATTTGAAGACATTGCATGAAGTCCTAGGATGGACCAAAGAGAGAAAAGAGGAAGAAGAAATGAAGAAAAATAGGGCTGACCGGTCGTCCAACCGGTCAGCCACATTAAAGGAAGCAAGTAGAAGAGAGGCCGACCGGTCATGACCGGTCAGCCATGTGCACTGTATGAAGGGTCGACCGGTCATGATCGGTCGGCCAAGCTCTCTGGATCAAGGCTGTATACGTTGGATGGATGGACAATGTGGTCCGACCGGTCATGACCGGTCAGCCACAGTTGCTGGAACAATGGACAGTTCACACCGACCGGTCATGACCGGTCGGCTGTGCTCTCTGGAGTATTTGAAAAGCCAGGCCGACCGGTCACGACCGATCGGCCTTGCGTAAGAAGAATCCTTTCTAAATTGGGACTCCGAATATTGCTGCGCAATGCGTAGGATTTCGCAGAATCCGACGCAAGGGAGGATTGTTGCTATAAAAGGCCACCTAGGGGCTCTCCCTAAGGTATCAGAGAAGAGAAGGAACGTGAGTTTGGAGGGAGGAAGCGACTGTGGAGCGACTGCAACTCTTCTATCCGGTTTTTCTTAGTTTATGCTTTTATTTCGGAGTTTTTAGTTGTTGCGTGACTATGCTCGGCTAAAACCTCTCAGCTAAGGCTGAGAGGTGAAGCTTGTAGCCAGTTCTATGTTAATTTCAGTTTGATTCAAGTATTTTTCAATTCAAAGTTAGATTTTTCTTATGTTTCAGTCCAATAGGTGGTAGTTTGAGATGTCTTATCTGAGTTTATGTGCTCCGGACATGAATTCCTTTTAATTCTCTGAGATTATCACAGGTTGCTTGTTTAGATTCGAATTATAGTAATCCTTGAGCAGGCCATAGTCCATAGGCATGGCTGTTACTCCGCAGGCTATGAATTTGAATTCTACATTGATTGAATGGACTTGAACTTGGAAAGTTCAACTTGAATTGGATGAATGTGTGTGAATGCTTTACTTTCCAACTAGATGAGAGATGGGACTTCAAATCTAGTTGTGTTCTCTACTTGGATTGACTGAATTGACATAGGATTGCTACAAGTGGATCGTTGAAAGCCTTAGTACATTAAATCTCTGATTTTTCATTAAGTTACTGTTTTAATTAAACATCCCATTGAATCTGAATTAACTCTATTAAATTGAGTTGCTGGAGTAATTAGGAAGCTGTTACTCTTTCCCTGTGGATCGACCTCGGTCTTACCGAGATTTATTACTACATCGCAGCCTTATACTTGAGGCGAGCGAACAACAAACCATGCAAATTAGCACCGTGGATCTCAGGGAAGATAGTTTGGAAAGAAGTGCTCCAGTTGAAGACCTCGTCCCCATCCAGACTATCTTCCCTGAGATCCATCACTACAAGAAAGTGGGTTTTTACCGACGAAAGTATTACCGACGAAACTTTTTTCGTCGGAAAAAACCATTTTCCTCGACGAAATACCCAAGTCGTCGGTAAAAGTTCCCGCAACCACTAGAATGGCTGTCGCTAAACACTTTTACCGACGAAATGATGATTTCGTCGGTAAAAATAGGTATTGCCGACGAAATACTTCGTCGCTAAAAGACCATTGAAAAAAAATGCCTATTATCGATGAACATTTTCGTCGGTAAAAGTCATGGAGTATTACCGACGAAAATGTTCGTCGATAATAGGCGTTTTGAAAATTTTTCCGACGATTCTTGTTCGTCGGTAATGCTGAGCCAAATTCCCGCCTTTTACATAAAATTACGTCACCGACGAATATTTTCGTCGGTAATACTTTTACCGACGAAATGTTTCGCTGGTAAAAAGTTTTGAAATGACTATTACCGACGAAAAATTTCGTCGGTAATAACCTTATGTTTTAAGTCACCCGACTCCCCCCATTGCCCTCATTTCTCTCTCTCTCTCTCTCTCTCTCTCTCTCTCTCTCTCGATCTCTCTCCCTCGCGCGCGCGGCCCAACCAACGTCCGTCGTCCGTCGTCCGTCACCGGCGTCGGCCACCCACCTCAACCTTTCTCTCTCGCCTCCGATGTCCGTCGTCCATCACCGGCGCGGCCCACCCACCTCAGCCAACCACCCCATCCATCACCGGCGTGGCCCACCCGCCTCTGCTTCACTCCGTCCGTCACCGGCGCGGCCCACCCACCTCAACCTTTCTCTCTCGCCTCCGACGTCCGTCGTCCATCATCGGCGCGGCCCACCCACCTCAGCCAACCACCCCATCCATCACCGGCGCGGCCCACCCGCCTCTGCTTCACTTCCGTCCGTCACCGGCGCGGCCCACCCACCTCAGCCGACCACCCCCATCACCGTCCTCCGTACGCCGCAGCCGCCAATCCTCCGGTAACCCTCTCTCCCTTCCTTCTGATGCCGAATCCTCTCACTCTCTCTATCCTCATTGTTGATTGTGGGGCCCACTGTCAAAATCCAATGCATGTGGGTCCCGTCGTCGCTGTCCATTGCATGTGGGTCCCACCATCGCTGTCCATTGCATGTGGGGTCCGCCCTAGCTGTCCACGATTTGGTGGGGCCCACTGATTTAGTAAATCCCTAACTAGGGATTTCGAAATTAAGATCCCCTAATTCCTTCCTTAATTAGGGATTTTAAAATTTAAATTCCAAATTTGTGATTTACAAATTAATAAAAATCATGATATACAATAAATGTGGGGCCCACCGTCGCTGTCCACTGCTCGTGGGGCCCACCCTCACTGTCCACTGTTTTGGATCAAGCATATATTTGTGTGGAGTAAACTCTGTGGGGCCCACAGTGATTTACGTATTTTATCCACTCCGTCCATCCATCTTAGCAGGAAATTTTAGGTATGGTGCCCAAAAATGAAGCATATCAAAATCTAAAGTGGACCACACCACAAGTGTGAACTGAATGTGTATCATTGAAAAATTCTTGGAGGACACAGAAGTTTTGGATGAAGCTGATATTTGTGTTTTCCCTCATCCATATCCATGTGATCTTATGAACAGGTTGGATGACAAATAAAGATCACTGTAGGGCCTGGGAATGGTGGAAATCATTATTCCCACTGTTTCCCATGGCATGGTCCACTTGAGAGTTGGATATGCTTAAATTTTGGGCTCAACCACTAAAATGAGGTGGAAGAACATAAGGATGGAATAGATAAATCACATACATTCTAGGTGGGCCCAACTGAGTTTACTCTACACTCCGCACGCAATCCGATTCCCATGGTGGGCCGCCCATACTTATTTGTTCACAAAATAGTCATTAGGTATTTGATTAAACTTGATTCATGGTGTTGATGATTCTGCCATTTTCATGTGCTTGTGTATCTAGAATTGATGGAGCAAACCCGGATGTGCGTCGGAGCTATCCGTGGTTGATTTATGTGGATATGTATGTTGTGGATGTATTTGGCTTATTATTAATAATTATTTTTTGTCCACAAATGGTAGTATAATAGAATCAGTTAGCCCATTTGGAGATTTCTATATTGCCGAGCATAGATAAAGTGTGTTTTGGAGGTATAGAAATCTGCCAAATTGTCCTGTTGGACAGTCCAAGGTTGGATAGATTGGAATGTTATCGTTGTTTGTCATTTACATGCGTAGGGTCATTAGTTTCGTGCAGTAACTCTCCTATTCTCTCTGGATATGTTTCTTATGTTTAATTCCATTGTCAATTTAATCCACACAATGTGTGGATAGTTGACGTGGAAATGAAATGTAAGATAAATATATCTGGAGAGATAGGGGGAGATGCTGTCGAAATTTAGGCTTGGGCATGTAAATGGAAATAATGATAGCATTTCAATCTATCCATCCTTGGATGGGCGACTGATTTTATTATATTATCATTTAGTGGCAAATTAGATGACGAACATGATACTTGTGATTAAGAGTAGTTGATTGATGTTGATGTTGAGCGGGGGTCCCTGGAAGGTGGGAACCGCTGTTGTAACCATGCTGAAGCTGTCCTGTTCCTATAGACAACAATATGGGTGGCCTGGCCATTTGGACAGGCCCGTGTTTATGTATTAGCTCAAAATCAATGGAGCAGACCCGGATGTGCGTCGGAGCTATCCGGGTGTTGAGCGGGGGTCCCTGGAAGGTGGAAACCGCTGTTGTGACCATGATGAAGCTGTCCATTTTCTATGGACAGCAATATGGGTGGCCTGGCCATTTGGACAGGCCCGTGTTTATGTATTACCCCGAAATTGATGGAGCAGACACGGATGTGCGTCGGAGCTATTCGGGTGTTGAGCGGGGGTCCCTGGAAGGTGGGAACCGCTGTTATGACCATGATGAAGCTGTCCATTTCCTATGGACAGCAATATGGGTGGCCTGGCCATTTGGACAGGCCCGTGTTTATGTATTAGCTCAAAATTAATGGAGCAGACCCGGATGTGCGTCGGAGCTATCCGGGTGTTGAGCGGGGGTCCCTGGAAGGTGGGAACCGCTGTTGTGACCATGATGAAGCTGTCCATTTCCTATGGACAGCAATATGGGTGGCCTGGCCATTTGGACAGGCCCGTGTTTATGTATTAGCTCGAAATTAATGGAGCAGACCCGGATGTTCGTCGGAGCTATCCGGGTGTTGAGCGGGGGTCCCTGGAAGGTGGGAACCGCTGTTATGACCATGAGGAAGCTGTCCATTTCCTATGGACAGCAATATGGGTGGCCTGGCCATTTGGACAGGCCCGCTTTGTGTGGAGCAGACCCGGATGTGCGTCAGAGCTATCCTTGAGTTGCTTGAGTCTCCAAGACCTACACCCTAAACCCGAAACCATAAACCTAAAACTAAAACCTATAAGCTACGGCTAAACCGAAACCTAAACTCAATTCATCTAATGGCCCGTTTGGCACCATGGATTTGAGGAGAAGTGGATTCCATGATATGAATTCTCATCAATTCCAGTTCTTACCAATTCCAGATTTTCTGTTTGGCAGTCAAGATTTGGAGAGAAATCAAACATGAAGGAATAGACGGTGTAAATTTTAATCCTCTCAAATCCACTTCTCATCAAATTCATGGTGCCAAACAGAATAAAGCAACCAATTTCTCCTCCTTTCTCCTAGAATCCATGGTGCCAAACGGGCCATAACTCTAAACCTAGACCCAAACTCGAAAACCTAACCATAAACCCGATCCCGAACCCGAAACTATAAACCAATGCGTAAACCTAATCCTAATCTCAAATCACCTAACCTAAACCTACACCAATTCCTAACCTAAACCTTGGTTTGCACACGAGAACCTTTTCCTAAACCCGATCCCTAAACTCATGTCACCTAAACATGAGTACCAAACCCGAAACCCGATCCCGAACCCGAAAATCTAATCATATCCCCGAAACCTAATCCTAAACTCAAATCACCTAAACTAAACCTACACCTATTCCTAAATCCATTCACCTAGCCTAAACCTAGACCCAAACACGAAAACCAAACCCGAAACCCGATCCCGAATCCAAAAATCTAAACCTATCCCCGAAACCTAATCCTAAACTCATGTCACCTAAACTAAACCTACACCTATTCCTAAATCCATTCACCTAGCCTAAACCTAGACCCAAACACGAAAACCAAACCCGAAACCCGATCCCGAACCCAAAAATCTAAACCTATCCCCTAAACCTAATCCTAAACTCATGTCACCTAAACTAAACCTACACCTATTCCTAAATCCATTCACCTAGCCTAAACCTAGACCCAAACACGAAAACCAAACCCGAAACCCGATCCCAAACCCAAAAATCTAAACCTATCCCCGAAACCTAATCCTAAACTCATGTCACCTAAACTAAACCTACACCTATTCCTAAATCCATTCACCTAGCCTAAACCTAGACCCAAACACGAAAACCAAACCCGAAACCCGATCCCGAACCCAAAAATCTAAACCTATCCCCGAAACCTAATCCTAAACTCATGTCACCTAAACTAAACCTACACCTATTCCTAAATCCATTCACCTAGCCTAAACCTAGACCCAAACACGAAAACCAAACCCGATCCCGAACCCAAAAATCTAAACCTATCCCCTAAACCTAATCCTAAACTCATGTCACCTAAACTAAACCTACACCTATTCCTAAATCCATTCACCTAGCCTAAACCTAGACCCAAACACGAAAACCAAACCCGAAACCCGATCCCGAACCCAAAAATCTAAACCTATCCCCGAAACCTAATCCTAAACTCATGTCACCTAAACTAAACCTACACCTATTCCTGAATCCATTCACCTAGCCTAAACCTAGACCCAAACACAAAAACCAAACCCGAAACCCGATCCCGAACCCAAAAATCTCAACTTATGCCCTAAACCTAATCCTAAACTCATGTCACCTAAACTAAACCTGACTCTAATCTTTGCAATGTAGATATGGATAAGAGTTGGATGCAAGCTAAGAATCGGTTTGGCCCAGAGTATAAAGAAGGTGTTAAGGAGTTCATGGAATTTGCGAGAGATCAGGCAGATTCAGGTAATAGAATTAGGTGTCCATGCCGAAAATGCAAGAACATGATTCACAAGACATTGGACAAAGTGGAAGATTTGTTCATAGTTGGGATTGACCAGGGTTATACTTGGTGGAATCATCATGGTGAAGACTTCCACCAAAGAGTTGAGGCCACTGAAGTCCTTGCTGACCCAATTGTGCGTAATGACGAGGATGAAGATGTTGACGATATGCAAGATATCATTGGGGATGTGTTAAGGGGAACCATTGCGGATACTGATTTTGCAGCGACAAGTACTAGCCAGGATATTCCTCCTATGGGTGATGCCGAATCAGAAAAGTTTAGTAGGTTGTTGAGAGATGCGCAACGTCCACTCTATCCGGGGTGTCGGAACTTCTCCAAGTTGAATTTCCTTACAAGGTTACTTCATTTAAAGACAATAAATCGTTGGAGTAACAAATCGTTCGACATGTTACTTGGCTTGTTGAAAGAAGTATTACCTGAAGGTGAGACATTGCCTAAGTCTCATTACGAGGCAAAATCCTTAATGCGAGACTTGGGCCTTGGTTACATCCTCATACATGCATGTATAAATGATTGTGTATTGTATTGGAAAGAACATGAAAATGTTAAGGAGTGTTCACAATGTGGAGAGTCTAGGTGGAAATATGACGAAGCTAAGCGTAAGAAAATTCCACAAAAGGTGTTAAGGTACTTTCCATTGAAACCCAGATTACAAAGATTGTTTACGTCGAGCAAGATGGCTGAAGATATGAGGTGGCATAAGGAGAAACGCCTTCATGATGATAATACATTGAGGCATCCCGCTGACTCTGAAGCCTGGAAACATTTTGATAAGCAATATGACTGGTTTGTAGAGGATTCTCGCAATGTTCGGCTAGGTCTTGCAAGTGATGGTTTTAATCCATTTGGTAATATGAGTAGCTCGTACAGTATGTGGCCAGTGATACTTATGCCCTACAATTTACCTCCTTGGTTGTGTATGAAAGAATCATTTTTTATGATGTCGTTGCTTATTCCTGGATCCAAGTCACCGGGGAATGACATTGATGTGTATCTCCGACCGTTAGTAGATGAGTTAAACGAGTTGTGGAGTCAAGGTGTCCAGACGTATGACACTTTTGCAGAACAGACGTTTCGATTGCATGCAGCGGTCTTGTGGACAATAAATGACTTCCCTGCATATGAAAATTTGTCTGGGTGGAGCACAAAGGGAAAGTTGGCTTGTCCTACATGTAGTACTGAGACTTGTTCATTGTTATTGAAGCATGGTAAGAAAACGTGTTATATGGGCCATCGTCGCTTCCTTCCGAGGGATCATAGTTGGCGCAGGAAGACGGTAATCTTTGATGGCAAACAAGATCATAGGCCACCACCGAAAGAACTATCTGCAGAAGATGTGTTACAACAGCTGAGAAACATTGAAGAAGTTAGATTTGGTAAGGCACCGCACTTGAAGAAGAGAAAACGTACAGTATTGGAGTACAACTGGAGGAAGAAGAGCATTTTTTTTAGTTGCCTTATTGGAGTCAGCTGAAATTACGACACAACTTGGATGTCATGCATATTGAGAAGAATATATGTGACAATGTCTTTGGAACATTGATGAACATAGAGAAGAAAACAAAAGACAGTTTTAAGGCTCGATTGGATCTACAAGCAATGGGTTTAAGGAAAGAGTTGCACTTGCAACCACATGAAAATTCATATACTATACCAGCAGCCTGCTACACATTGACAAAACTAGAGAAAAAACGTGTATGTGAATGGTTGAACAAGGTGAAATTTTTCGACGGGTATACATCGAATATCTCTCGGCGCGTCAACATTACGGACTGTAAGGTAACAGGAATGAAAAGTCATGACTGTCATGTCCTTCTGCAACGCCTACTACCGGTTGCGATTCATGGATTCCTTAACAAGGATGTCAGTGCTACGTTGATTGAGTTGGGGATATTCTTTAAGGATTTTTGTTCGAAATCTTTGAATGTAGAGGTTATTAAACGACTGGAGAAGGATATTGTCGTAATCCTTTGCAAACTTGAAAGAATTTTTCCACCTGCGTTTTTCGATGTCATGGTACACCTAGCGATTCACTTACCGCACGAAGCGAAGCTTGCAGGCCCAGTACAATATCGTTGGATGTATCCGATCGAAAGGTGATAGAACAATGATCATAAATTTTTTTCCATTCCATAAACTACGTATATCCATGTTTTCATGTCCTAAACATATTGATTTTGTGTACAGATACCTTCACACATTAAAACAGTATGTGAGGAATAAGGCACGTCCAGAGGGATCCATTGTTGAGGCGTACATTGATAATGAGTGCCTGACATTTTGCTCCATGTATCTTCGTGGCATAGAGACTAGATTCAACCGAGAAGATCGTAATGCCGATGCAGGGCAGGAGCATGAACAAGGACTCATATCTGTATTCGCACATAACGTCCGTCCTTTAGGATCGCCGACGTTTCAGGATATGGACCCTCGGGATCTTGCGAAGGCGCGGTGGTATGTGTTGCATAACTGTGAAGAAATAAAGTCATACTTGGAGTAAGTCTTCGCACATAATTATTGTATATCTACAGACAGTTTTAATCTCAAAATTTCTTGCTTACAGCGTACCAATTGTGTATAGCGAACACATCGAGGAGATGAAGTCCCAATACCCTACAAATTATGATCGAATGCATCAGGATTTGTTTCCAGAATGGTTTGCAAAACGTGTAAGCTTAATTTACCTTCTATCTCACCACACTTACAATATTGTTGTATTGCACAATATTTACACGTAATTTTAAATGCCTAAACGTACATTTATATTCTGTACGTGATGATAGATGAAGATGTTGCGCGCTAGCAACTCTGCGGATGCATCTGATGCGCTCTACTCACTAGCATGTGGCCCTGATAGACGTGTATCTAGATATACAGGTTGTATTGTAAACGGGATTCGGTTCCACACTGAGGAGCGTGAGAAATATAGGACAACACAAAATAGTGGTGTGGTTGTGAAGGGAACACATGAGGAGGTCGAAATTGATTTTTATAGCGTTTTGACGGATATTATTGAGCTGAGTTATTGTATGAGAAAGCGGGTGTACTTATTTAAAAGCGATTGGTGGGACATTGGAAATAAAAAGTTAGGAATACAGACTGATAATTACTTCACGAGCGTAAATTTATCTCGGAAGTGGTTTAAAGATGACCCATTTATCATAGCCGGCCAAGCCGAACAAGTATTCTACCTCGCTGACACCAAGTTAGGCGGCTCTTGGCACGTGGTGCAGAAAATAAAGCCCAGGAACATATTTGACGTTCCCGAAGTAGACGTTGAAGATAACGATGAAGGGAGTAATAGAACGTCGTCAGTTGAACAAGCATACCAAGAAGACATGCCATCTTGGGATAGAGGAATGATCCAAATGTTGATATTGATGTGGTGCAATTGAATAGAGATGATGTGCCACCTGATCATGTTGATGCCTCAATCATAAATGACATTGTTAGAGATGATAGCGCTTTCATTGATGACAACGTTGCAGACGATGAAGAGGAAATTCTGATCAGCGATAGTGATGGTGAAGAAGAAAGAGTCCTAAGCGATAATGATTCAGACGACGATTATTAAATATATACAAGATTTACATGTAATTTTTCAATTCGATTAATTTGATTATTACATGTATATATGTTTTACAAGTCATGATTTTTTTCCTGAATTGACTTGTTGATAATCTACATTTACAGTTAAGTCACTTTCTGATCATGTCCTCCACAAATTGGAGCGTAGCGGAAGCACGCAGCATACTTCATCAGCTGTTGCGGATGGACTTTCCGGCCCTATATTCTTCTGGTAGGGCCAGAGAGATACCCGGTCTGGTCGAGAAATGTAGGGAGGAAGACGATGACTCAGATGAAAGATTATACAATCTCAAAGAAATTCCGGACCTAATTGAGGAATATAATCGCGGAAAACTTCGTATGGAAGATGCGACATTATCACTTGCACATCTGAATGGAGTCCCGAGAGATCAGATTTCTCCTATTGTGACTGGCATGTTGGCTGTAACAATGTCGAGTGCTTCATACAGCATCGAATATACATCTGCAGCGTACGATAACTTACGCAGGGAGTATTTCGGATAGTTGATCCGAAGTTGATTTGTATTACAATGAGATATATGTATTTAATATAGAATGACAATGTGTAATAGATTTTTCAACTTTTATATTCTGTTTACGGTTTTATTATATTCTGTTTATGGTTTTATTATATTCTGCTTGCATTATAGTGTAATGGTCTAATCATATTTTTATCATTTCTCTAAGCATAAGCACAAATTCACTCTGCAATGATGTTCATAAACTTGCATTGACATTGTTTAAATTTATAAGTTTGTATTTCAGATATATTCAGTCATGGCACCAGGTGGGAGATCAGGTCGTTCGCGCACTGGATCTACCCCTTCCACCCGTGATGCGACGCAGACAGCATCGACGTCGCACGGTGCATCACAGTCATCTGATCCTTCGGTTCAGCATACACCGGGCACTGCATGTAAGTCTAGACATTTATTTAGTGATTTCTGTTTATATTGTTACTTACATATATCTTTTCGCAGCAGCATCTTCTACCAGCCGACGAGGACGTGGACCCACGCGTGGGTTAGTTTTAGAGCGACTTACGCGTGAGGGTAGGGTGGCAGTAGAGTTCCCACAGGACTGCCTTAGACCTGTTGGGGACAGTGCCAGATTGTTTACGTCTGAGGTCGGTGTCCTATGCCGATCTCTGATCCCCGCCACCACCACCCGTTGGACTGACGTGACAGATGATGTACGACAGCTCATCCGTCAGCGCCTTCAGGTAAAGTTTAGTAAATTGAAATTTTCTTTTGTGAAAGTTCATTTACGGTTAAGTCCTATTGTTAATAAGTTTATTCCCATAATTTATTATTTACGAAACTGCAGGATAAATTTGAATTCGATTTGAATGTTCCCTACATTTCTCATGCCGTCGACGACATGATTAGGGAGCGGTTCAAGGAGTACCGCGGAGAGTTGCACCAGCGGTACAAGCGGTGCAGGACACACGATGAGGCCGTACTGTCCGCACCGCCACACGTTAGTACAGACGACTGGAGGATACTCTGCGAGAGATTTTCGTCGGAGGCTTTTCAGGTAATATTTACATGTACGATATCTTACGGTAACAATTAAATTCGCAATTAATTTCGTAATTAATAGAAATGTATTTTGTATAATGTGTTCAGAAGAGGAGCAGAATAAATTCTGCGAACAGGGAAAAGTTACAAGTGAACCACGTAGCTGGTTCAAAGTCATTTGTACGACATCGTTACGACATGGTAAGAAATTATTGATGATTATTAAGTTAATATATTATTTTGATTGGCATTTATTATAAGTCTTTTTTCCTTTCGATTGCGCAGCGGGATTCCGTCACCGGCCAGGAGCCTGGACCAGTAGACCTCTACAGAGGGACTCACTGTCGGCAGGCGACGGGATCTTGGGTTCATCCTAGAGCCAGTGAGCATTGGGTAAAAATCTTTACTTTGTAAAATTTAATTGCGCATTGATTGATAATAATGTCATTCATGTCATTTTTTATGAAATTTCATATCTTTTCATTACAGGCGGCGATGGACACCATACGCAGTCAGCCCACTCCCGATGGTAGTCAGCGGAGTGAGCCAGAAATCCTGAGCGAGGTGCTTGGCACCCGTTCTGGATATGTGCGTGGGCTTGGCCATGGTGCTAAGCTCATGGCACAAACTAGAGCTGGCTCCAGCCGATCCGTAGCTGGTGAGAGCGCTCAACGCCGAGCTGACATCGCAGAGAGAGAGGTTCAGCAGCTACGGGTCGTCGTCGATGGGATTCGGGAGCAGCTGGAGAGGCAGAGGGAGGAGGAGGAGAGGCGACGGGAGGAGCAGGAGAGGAGGATGGAGGAGTTGCGGCAGGAGCATGAGCGACGGATGCAGGAGATGTTTCAGGCTCTCGCTGCACGCCTTGGCGCCGATGCCCCGCCACCTCCGCCACCTCCGCCTTCATTTTCCTAATTATTTTTTTTAATATACGACTTTTAACTTGTATGTATTTGTGTGTGGATGAATATTGTTTGTTTGTGGATGTGGAATGGATTATTTGTGTATGGATGATGTAGTTTTTGTTTGTTTGTATGTTTCTGGATGTGAGTAGGATTCAAAATGTATAGGTTTTTTTACAGGTGTATATCAGGAATTTTCCTGAATTTTGAAAACAAATGGAACCGAGACAGGAAAAACTTTTACCGACGAAATATTTCATTGGTAAAAGCAAGGAAAAAGTTTTTACCGACGAAATATTTCGTCGGTAAAAAGTTCTTATATGCTTTTACCGACGAATTATTCCGTCGGTAAAAGTTTTATCATATTTTTACCTACGCATTATTTCGTAGGTAAAAAGTTTTTCCTTGCTTTTACCGACGAAATATTTCGTCGGTAAAAGTTTTAACATGTTTTTACCTACGCATTATTTCGTCGGTAAAAGTTTTTTCACCGACGTATCATTTTCAATCCCGACAAAATTCATATGTTTGGCCGACGAATAATTTCGTCAGTAATAGTGCAATTATTACCTACGAAAAATTATTTCGTCGGTAAAAACCTTTACCGACGGCCTTTCTGCGACGATGTTAGCCGCGAAAAATTTCGTCGGGAAAAACATTTCCCGACGAAATTTTACTGATTACCGACGAAATCATTCGTCGGTAAAAATGGAATTTTTTGTAGTGCATGCAGGTCGGTTCGCTGCTCAAGCCCCAGCTCAAGGATGAGCTCACCGGTCTTCTCCGAGGGCATGTCAACATATTCGCTTCGTCACACCAAGACATGCTCGGCATTGATCCAAAAGTCATGGTCTATGAACTCAACATGGATCCTTATGACAAGTCCGTGCGGCAGAAGCGTCGAGCATTCGATGCAAAGCGGTATGCCGCGATTGAAGAGGAGGTCAACAAACTCCTATAGGTCAACTTCATTGAGGAAGTCCACTACTCGGACTGGCTTGCGAACGCAATCCTTGTAAAAAAGGCCAACGGTAAGTGGAGGGTATGTGTAGACTACACACACCGATTTGAACAAGGCCTGTCCCAAGGATAACTTCCCTCTACCCAAGATCGACCAACTGGTCGATGCGACAGTCCATGACGATCTCCTCAACTTCATGGACACATACTCCGAACACAACCAGATCAGCATACATAAATCCAATAGGCCGAAGATGACCTTCATCATAGATCGTGGACTATCTTGCTACAGGGTAATGCCCTTAGATCTAAAGAACATAATGGCCACATTCCAGAGGCTGTCAACAAAGTATTTGCCGAGCGGATTGGAAAACTATTGAGGTCGATGTTGATGACATGCTCGTCAAGAGCAGGAGGACAACCGACCATCCATCTGATCTGAGAGAGATATTCAGCATCCTGAGAAAGTATTACATGAAGCTGAAAGTGAGCAAATGTGCCTTCAGGGTGAGCTCGGGCAAGTTCTTACGATTCTTCGTGCATCGGCGGGGGATTGAAACTAACCCCAATAAAATATGAGCTCTTTTGGAGATGAGCTCGCCGAGCACAACAAAAGAAATCCAACGCCTGACAGGTCAGGTGGCGGCATTGAATAGATTCATTTTCAGGACGACCGACAAGTATCATCCCTTCTTCAAGCAATTTCGAGGCGGCAAGAAGCCGACGTAGACTGAGATATGCAAGTAGGCGTTCTTAGAGCTCAAAATGTACCCCAACTCCCTGCCATTGCTTTCCAAACCTCTACCTAGAGAGGAGTTGACCTTGTGTTTAGTTGTCTCTCCTACTGCTGTCAACTCAACTCTGATCAAAGAAGAATAACGTGTGCAATGCCCAGTCTACTACGTAAGTCGAGCTATGGTCGAGGCTGAGATGCACTATCCTAAGATTGAGAAGCTCGCACTCGCCTGGTCACCTCCTCTCAACGGTTGAGGCCCTACTTCTAAGCTTAAACGATCATCGTCCTGACCAAATAGCCCCTTCGACAAGTGTTGCAGAAGCCGAACCCATCCAGACAGGTCACTAAATGGGCAGTCTAACTAAGAGAGTTTGACATCCACTTCCACCCAAGGACAACCATTAAGGGGCAGGTAGTCGCGAACTTCATTAATTGTTGAGGTCACATATCCAGCAGAGGTCTCGGCCAAGGCAGAGGAAAAGGAGTCGAAGCCGCCAATGTGGACCCTTCATGTTTACGGGTCCTTGAATGCACAAGGGAGCGAAGTCAGATTGATCTGGGCATCGCCCGACTCCATACAAGATGAATATGCACTGCAATTTGGATTTCGGGCTTCTAACAATGAGGTCGAGTATGAGGCCCTATTGGCAAGACTTCGACTGGCCAAGGTCATCGGAGCTCAGCGACTTCGGATCCATCGTGACTCTCAGCTGGTGGTCAACCAAGTGACCACCGAGTATCAAGCCAAAGGTGAGAACATGATCATCTACCTTAGCAAGGTTCGAGAGTTGCTCAGACATTTCGAACAATACGAGATTCTACAAGTCCCGCATTCCGAGAACGCCAACGCGGATTCCTTGGCTAGGTTAGCTTCCGCCATCAACACCGACCTCATCAAGACTGTCCCCATCAAGTTCTCTTGAAACTGAACATTCTTTCGTCCGAAGTAGAAGCTCCCCCGATCAATAACAATCCAAGCTGGATGGATCCGATATTCCAGCATTTGTGATTGGACGAGTTGCTAGACAACAAGACTAAGGCTCGAAAGATTCTGTACCGATTAGCCCGGTACACAATATAAGGGACTTGCTTTACAGGAAGGGCTTCTCTTTGCCTTACCTACTGTGTTTACGGCATGAGGAAGTTGAATACGTCCTCAGAGAGATAAATGAGGGCATCTACGACAATCACTTGGCTAGAAGAGCATCGCCTACAAGGTGGTCCAACAAGGGTATTACTGGCCGACCATGCAGAAGGATGCCAAGAACTTCATCAAGAAATGTGATAGGTGTCAGATGTTCGCCACCATACCCAAGCAGCCACCCGTGCAGCTGGCCCCCATGGTCGGTCCTTGGCCTTTCGCCTAATGGGGAGTGGACATCATCGAACCCTTGCCCATGGCAAGGGTCAGACTAGATATGTAATCGTGGTCGTCGACTACTTTACGAAGTGGGTCGAAGCTGAACCCCTCACCAGCATCACAGAACGAAAGACGACCGACTTCATCTACAAGTCGATCATCTAAAGGTTCAGCATCCCCAACGCCATCATGACTAACATCGCCTGTCAATTTGACAATGCTCGATTACAAGGCCTATATGAGCGACTCGACATTCGCAGTGCCTTTACCTCACCTCGGCACCCCAAGCGAATGGTCAGGTTGAAGCGGTCAACAAGATTATCAAGCATCATCTGAGGACAAAGTTGGACCAACACAAGGGGGCATGGGCAGAGGAGTTGTCGCATGTCATATGGGCATATTAGACCACAGTTCAGTCAATGACGAGAAAAACCCCCTTCTCTCTCGCCTTCGAGGCCGAAGCCGTTATCCCAGTGGATATCAGAATGCCATCAAGCAGGACACAACTCTTTGACCCAAAGGAGAATGACAGGCAAATGCTATTAAGCCTCGACGCCCTAGAAGAACATAGAGAGGTGGCCCAAGAAAGGGTCGCCGCCTACTAGCAACACATTGCGAGATACTACAATTCAAGAGTGAAACAAAGAAGCTTCAGGGTAGGGGACCTCGTCCTAAGAAAAATCAACAAAAGCACTAAGGAGCCCGACTCGAGAGCCTTAGGCCCGAATTGGGAGGGGTCGTACAAGGTCACCAGGACTGTCTGACCGAGCACGTACTAATTAGTGGACATGGAAGGACGAGCTCTCTCTCACCCTTAAAATGTGGAGCATCTACAAATCTACTACCAGCAGGTCGACTCCTTGACACTTCAAACATGGTTCAGCCTACTTGGGCTTCAAGCCTAAGCTACATGTACTGTTCGATCTCTACTATAATAAAAAGTTGTTGTTTTTTTTAACTATGTATGTTCGACATCTACCGCCATGCTTAAAAGGCTAAGGCCAAAGCATCAGCTCCGAAGATCGTCGTACGAGTTCATGTTAACTCTGCCTAATTGAGCTGTATACCCTTATTGTGCAAAATGAATTACACTAGATCCGAAGGGGCCACAAAGATGAGTCACTCATCCATCTCTAATGCCGACCAGTAAGGTCAGATCAAAGGTTAAAGAACCCCTCATAATTAGGCATCGACCTCCATAAGAGAGGAGGTTGGAATTTCTAAGCCCATAGGGCCAATCTAACACCTTCTTTGGCGAACACTGTGTTCACCCAAAAGAGTGGGGGTTGTTTAACCAACTCGAAAATTAGCCAAGTAATACACCTCTACTCCCCTCGACCGACCATGCTCAAGACGCTCGGCCTTGGAATCTTAAATTTCGAAAGATTCCATTCCAAAAAATTTTAATGTTTGTACAAGGCCCACAAGGCCAAACAAAACAAGATATAAAAAATGGAAGAAGAAGATTATGAGGCTTCGCTGCCTACCTCCCTGAGCAGCACTAGAGCCCTCAACCTTGGCCTCTCCACCCTCGTAGGGCACCCCAAGAGCATCGTCGTCCTCGGCGTCCAGACCATCAAGGTTAAGTTTAGGAAAAAGATCATGAATCGTCATTCGGCAATCTGAGTAGTCGAGGTTGTAAAACTTCTCCAGGATACCCTTTAGCTTAGTCACAGCAGCTTGAGCTTCCCCCAGCTACTCCAACACCAATTGATGTTCTTCCTGGGCCTTCTGGAGAGTAGGGGCAAGAGACTCCTTCTCGTTCTCAGCCAACCGAAGCCTCGTCTCAGCATTCTTTAGAGCCTCTTTCAAAGACTCCACTTCGGCCTTGGCGACCTCTAGCTTCAAGCTCGAGATCTTGGCGTTGGACTTCGCCTTCCCGAGAGCCTTCTCAGGCCCCTCAAACTTCCTCTCCCAAGAGGAGCCAGCTCATTCCGCCTCCTTGATCTACTTCGCCCAGTCTGTCGGCACCTAACAGACCATCACCCTAGTGGCAACCTCCTATAAGGAAGAACACCAAGAGCTAGACCAGAAAACCCCAAAAAAAGTGTTAAGGGAACTAGGTTGGTGGATAAGCTTACCATGAGGCTGCCTTTTATCATTGTCCTAACCATCTGGTTAGGATCCATCGTTGCGCTGATGTCCAGATCCTCGTCTAGGCACGGGTTGACGCCCATATGCGGTGACGTCGTCCAGCTCGGATGAGAACGTCTCAGACAACAAGGGCATTATCACCCTCGAACTTAGCCTTCCAACTTCTGCTTCCCCACGGGGAGGTGAGGTTGGTGCTGAGGGGCCGACTTGAGTAGAAGTTCGGTCCTCAACAACGATGAGTGATGGCTCTCGAATGATAGGAACCTCGATTGTTGTTGAATGAACTATTGGTGGAGCAGCCCTTGCCAAGGGCGACGAAGTCCCTGGACTATGCAATTGCCCCGTCCCACATATGAAGGATTGGGTGAGAGTAGTTTGTTGTTTCCAAGACCTCTCCTCGGCTCTTATCGCAGTGGTCGCCTTCTTCCTTGGGAGCTGCATAGTTTTAGCCCGCTCCATGAAGTCGGCGGGGAGTCTTTTGGTCTTGAGAGCCATCTCTATACCAAAGTATCAACATATCAGAATTCCGATGTCTACAACGAAAAAGAAAAAGCCACAGACCAAACTCGCAAAGTTTACCTTCGGGGATCAGGCTAGACTGACAAATGAGCTCAGGAGTGATGAGCTTCTTAAAGTCCATTTCCTCAACGGAACACTCCCTAACCGCCCTGATATGGCAGATTTGTTCGGAGGTAATGGTTGGTTGGTGCTTCGAAGGAGCTACAAGAAATAACACCAACGCGTCAGTACCAACCAGAATAAGGAAATTAACAATTGGCAAAGTAAAGGAGACCGGAAAGCAAGCCGACTTGTCAAGGTGAACCCAACTCAAACCGATACTCCAGGGGCTATTGCTTGCCCAACACTGCCTCCCATCCCCCGGAGGCATAGAACCATTTGTCCTTCCAATTTTTCATGGAAGAGGGGAGGCTGGCAATGATGGGGTTAGCTTGGCCTAGCCATGATGAAAAATAGTATAGGCCCCGACCAAGACCCGACTTAGCTCAAAAAGGAAAATGAGCTCATCAGCAGTAAGTTCCTTGTTTTCAACCTATTACCACAATATGTAACAGCCAAAAATTGACTTCCAGGCATTGGGATGCAGCTAACCTGGAAACAGACTGAGACGACCAAGAACCTCTCGCACCAAAGGGTGGAGAGGCAAACGAAGACCGGAAGAGAAGAAGACAGGAAAGAGAGTGACTTCCCCCTAAGGAGGTTGGCTCAGAAGTTCCTTCGAACAAGGGGCTCTAAGGATTACCGACCTGCGAATCTGGTTGATTTCGTTAAGTCATCTAGGTCAGCCACAGACGCCCTAGACATGACTTCATCAAGTTCATACTATTGGGGGTTGTTCTCGGCTGCTCGGCCTCCACGAACTCCACTGATATCGTGACCCAAGGAGCGTCCTCTTCTTCCTCGGGGACCTGCTCCGAGGGACAGGATGTGACCTTAGGACCTCCCCCTTGATCTCAGTCTTAGAATCGGATTCCCCATATGGTATCTCCTCCTAAGAATCCAGAGAGGGACCTAAGGACTCTTGACCTTGGTCTTGGTAGTTCATCCTCGGAATGGCATCGAAATCCTTTGTTTCTGACATATCAATTGAAGAGAGAGAGAGAGAGAGAGAGAGAGAGAGAGAGAGAGATCACAGAGGGAGGACGGAAGGAACAAAGATTGTACCAGGAATGCTGGCAGGAGGACTCCGAAGGTTGATTGAGGTAAAAACTACTACGGCGGGAATGTAGGAGCTGATCAGGAGAGCTAGGACATAGAAAACCGCAAAAGGTGAAAAATGGGAAGGGGACAAGGGTATTTATAGGCAAAGCGCTCTGTCGCCATACAGGTCCACGTGGCAACCTGAGATTGCCTCAAGCAAAGGCGCATCTCCTCGGCTGCTGCCCCATCCACATGTCGCCACGACATTCGTCCATACCAGGTGAGATGCTTCGCTAACCCAGACCGTCGTCATGTGGCATGACGAGAGAGGTCAGGCATTAATGCGCAGTATTAGCTGACAAAGTCGCCACCATGTGTCATCACCTAATTCGTTTGAACTCGAAATGCGGTGATAGCGTCGTTCAACAATGATGGTGATGCTTCAAGAACCAAGCTCAGCTAATGATTTCTCTGATCCTACAATTAATGCTTTGGATTTCATTCCTTGGGGACGGGACCAAACCTATAATTCAAATTTGGGGATTTTTGCTCTTCCAATAGGCCAGCTCGCCCCAAATTCATCATTCACGACCCGTCATCAGCTCGGCCTCAAGAGTGGAGGGCAGCTGTTGTGGGGATATTTCAAGTTGGGCTAAGCGCAAGTAAGCCCACCAACCCATGGGCTCAAGTACAAGTCCTCCGCTCATAAAGGTCTCCCCAACTAGGGAGACACTGACCTCGGACACCAAGTGGCTAACCTTCATAAGGAAGGATGATGGAAACAAGGACAATGATGAAGGCAGTTCAGTGTTTATGAGAATGTCATTTTGGATACATCAAATAACTCAAGCTGAGTTGTTCTACCAAGCATAGTCGCCGAGCGATACACTCGGTCCTCAGACTATCAAGTCCTCAGCTACATCCAACGACTCCAACCCAAAATATTTCCAAGTCAAGGAGCTCAGCCAATGAGCTATGCCCTAGGCCGACCTGTCCCACGACCGCCATATAGGCACGCGATAATTTAGGGATGAGCCCGAATACGTTGACCGTTACGGGCGTAATGCCCGTGCCTGCCCTATAAATAGGGGACCCTCCTACAAGCACAGGTACGCACAATGTCCCCAAGCAACCTGCCTCTACTATGTAGTTTCCCTTGCCTGACTTAACCATCGGAGGGCTAACGGCCGGATCTCAGTCACACCCCTTGGCTTTCTTTTTTCTGACCTGTGGGATTCTGTGGACCTTTAAGCCAGATCCAACCCATTCATTCCAGGTGATCAGAGGTAGCAGCCCCTTCAACGTTGGAGATCGACTGATCTCAACTGTTGTCCGAAATCCAGCGACAATAATAGGTTCCACTCAACTGTAGAGAATGGAATGGGACAAACATCAGGCTTTATACAACAGTCTCCTCAAGAATTTGCCAAGAAATACGTTGTCCCAAATCTAGCGACAATAATAGGTTCCACTCAACTGTAGAGAATGGAATGGGACAAACATCAGGCTTTATATAACAGTTTCCCCAAGGATTTGCCAACAAATACAAAATGTCTTCGGTTCTGGACTGACTTCATTGCATGCAGAGGCATCCAGATCAACAAGAATGCCTTTCATAAATAACGCATATCATCATCACATGGATCTAAATGTAGAGGGTTTCAGATTTCCCTTACTCCATGCATGCACTGTCTTTGTGGTCGGATTTTCTTTGACCACGCGGAAATCGTATGAAAGGCCCACCGTATTGTGTATGAAATTTCAACTCAAGATCAATATACATGCAGCAAAAGGAAGAGATGGGAACTTAAAACTGTTTGGACGTTCAAAGCTTCCGAAATCAGTCAATTGAAATGCAGGAGGAGAACGCCCCTTTGCCGCTCACTATCATCCGCAAATAATTCTGATGAGAAAACAAGAAAGAGGGCTAGTGCCAGTCACCATTTTCTGACATTGGTCAAAGAGCTCCATTTACTACTGAAGAGCTACTGAAGAGATGAATAGGTTGGGATGACATATAAACAGGGTAGTCCCCACACATTTTTTTATTATTATTAATTCACACACATTTTTTTTATTATTATTAATTCTCGCATCCCACTGTTAGTACACACACCCACACTGTTAGCGACCCCCACGTTAGGATTGGATACCTAGACCTCAATGTTGAGACGAGGTTGGTCTACCACTGTCCCAAAGGTGTGGGTAAGGTCTCGATCAACTTTGCCAAGGCAATCCCTGAAATAATTGCTTTCACACTACAAAAGACGCATTGGTAAATGTTAATTATGTAACCCTAACGGATTTCATTTGTATGATGGCCCTCAGCAAGCCCACTCTTCTCCCTCTCCTTCCCAACCCTCCTCTCCCATGGATATACATCCTACTCTCACCACAAAGCTAAAAAGGAGAGAGCAGAGAGATGTGAGAAGAGGAAGAAGAGAGAAGAAAGTGGCACTTTGCTTGTGAGCGATGCATGCCCGATCAAGGCATGATCAAGGCATGCATTGCTCGTTCGCTATCTTTGCAGTCGGATCCTTAAAAAGAGCGAAGATTCTTGGCCTCCTGAATGCGTGTGTTTGATTTGAGCGGGCCACCGAAATTCCCCAGGCTATGCTGAACTGGGGCTAAACCGAGTCAAAGTGGTTCTTATTCTGAAGTAGTCAGGGACCATTATTTGAAAGAGATATATTATTAGCTCCCTCTTTGGACAGATTTGCAAGTCATTCTGTTGATAGCCCCCCTGGCACATGTGGGACATCTCAGCCACACATAAAGTGGGATCCACAGTGGAGATGGCATGGCCTAGATGAAGAGGCCAGTCAGCTCACCCGGAAGGCAACCACGGCTGTATGATGAAAGCAGGCAGTTTGAAAAAAAAAAAAAACAAGAAGAAGAAGAAGGTAAGTCTCCTCTCCACATGTTGTCTTGTGAATCCGATAAGCAAATTGGCAAAACCAATCATTGTCCAAGGTCATATGCAGGGTGGGGCCATCTTATGAACGTACCAGATGTCCAGTAGGTGCCAGGTTGGACGATTCATCACCTAGTATGTGCATAAATAATCCTGCATCTATCTTTTATTTAACTGGAACTACGGCATTATCAGAGTGTTCTTATAGCGCTCTCTCGTCAGATGTTCTTCGTTATTTTCCACCTTCCATTACACATTTCTTTTATCTGAATAAGACCCAATCATTCCTAAAGCCATGTTTTCGTCTCCCCCTCAGCCGCCTTCCCTTTGCGCCTGTTTAAGCTGCCTGCAGCCCCACCGTTTCCACCTGTTTCCAACAAGTAGCAGACCATGGAGTCGACATCATCCCCAAAAATGCTGTAAGCCTCAATCACCTGTAGATAGCTGAACCCCATCGACAGCAACATCTGCATGCTGCTGCTGCTGAGGACCATGGAATCA
The DNA here is from genome assembly GCA_003013855.2 of Liriodendron chinense. Taxonomy (NCBI): domain Eukaryota; kingdom Viridiplantae; phylum Streptophyta; class Magnoliopsida; order Magnoliales; family Magnoliaceae; genus Liriodendron; species Liriodendron chinense. The sequence goes on from PVNU02002456.1 coordinate 1,541,149, forward strand.
TTTAAGGCTCCTTCCCTTCCGCCCCCACTCTGCGACGGCCCCGTCGCTGTAAAATCACACCATTATTCGGAAATTAGGGCTTTGCAATTCCAGGACAGATTTACAAAATCTGATAGAATTTTCCAATAGTGGAATGTAAATGTCAGCAAGTCTAGATTTTGATGGATCAAGTTGCACCAGAAGATGATGGCTCGGCACCAGAAGTGGATGATTCTCTATAGCCAAGCTGCTGCTTGAACTTGTCATCAGCAAGATATTCGGCCCGTGAAGCTTCCATTACCATGCGCTCGATTTCTTTCTCTGTGAGCTCCAGATCCGAGTAGAATCGGCCCTCAGCTAGAAGTGCCTGCCATTTGGATAAAATAACATATGAAACCAATGGTTTGATCCCTCAGGTGAGGAATTTACATTTGGGATTTTACTGCAGATTCATCAGAAATTCCAAGTTTACTGAATAAAGCCTCCACAGACGGAATTTCACAGATGGTGCATTTCAAGGGATAAATTTACCATAATGAACTCATTTATTTTCTCTTTAGAAGTTGATGAGGTTGAGAATTATGTGGCCCAGGTTCTGTGTATGACATCCAACTCGTCCAACATAGGAGTAGCACCACGAAGATCATACCAAGGAAAGATACAAGAGTAGATCTACTCATAAGGTGTGCCACACCATATAAAACAATATACATGATACAAAATCATTCAGATTCACATTGCCCATCTGATGATTCTACCGGCCAGATTTTTGGGACGGGAGATTATCATGTCGGATGGATATGATGGTCAGGTTAGATAAGACATACCATTTGAGTCCCACAATTCTTGACTATGCCATTTTTTAAAGGAAAAATAAATGAGGACATTTTTTGTAATTGCATCTGTCAAAAAGCACTGCCTGGGAAATTAAGATTCATGAAAGCATTATTTGGTAAAATCTGAATTCCAGAGGAATTTTGCAGTAAAAAATTCCCTTTTAGAGCATGGGGCTTTTCGTCAGGCAACATTTAGGATACTAAAATGGAAATTGGAACCGTGTCATAAGCTTTGATAAATTGGGAAAAAGATCCATGGAATCCCAGCATATCAACTCAATCCAGCTAAAACTACAAGAAAAACTAGCAATAAATATCCAGGATATCAATTAGATCTTGAAATCCAGGTGTCCAATTTAGTTATACTGCTCATCCCTCGCATCAAACAAACATGCATCTGCATAATGGATGATGAAGCAGCCATATCAGCCATTACGTAACATTAATGGTCACCCCTGTTTGGCATCGATGCAGCACCATTGCAAACCGATGCAGCCATAAAGGTCCCATTTTGATAGTTCTATGCCCCATATCGTCTGATACACGTCCACTACACTCAGATATGCACCGTATTGTATTGTTTATGGGCCCGGCCGATACACCCACCAGTACCGTTATTCAAAACCATGGTAGTAGGCCACAAATGACAATGGCTTAACACAGAAAAGAAAATGCAAATCAAGATAGCTTACATTATCAATTTGTTGGTCTTGTTGAGCTCTGATAGCTGCCTTCACTTGATCCCTGTCAACGTTCGTCTGTAGAACAAATAAAAGAGACAAGTAACAACGGGAGCCTTACAGCAGGAAAATAAACATAATCGTGACATTGGAAAAGACAATCATAATATTTCATGCAAGTAAACATATCTACAATTAAGCAGACAAACATACTACAACTATTACACAAACATTCAACACATGAGAAACAACCAAAATTTTAAACAAGGGACTCTGAAGTTCATTGACAAGAGAGACGGCCTCCATTATTCTAGGCAAGATAGCCCTGAAATGTTTTCTTCACCATGAAAGGGATTCCAGAGTGTAGTGATCAAAAGAACCACCCAACTATGTCTTGCCATGACAGCCAGCAACATTTTGTTAAATCAGATTGACCAAGTCAGGGATGCTAGATAATCACCACACAAAAAATGACATTCTGATCATTTTAGAAATAGAATATAGTTACTTCTAAATCTAAGACAATGATGAAATCCTCTTCTATTAGCAATTAATAACCTCCCATTTGGAGAAGTTGGTGGAGGTCATAAAGATTCATAATACATCGCAAGACACGATAAATAAGAAATTTTGAGGGGTGGTTTTAGATCTCATGTATAAAGAAAGGAAAGCTAAAGTTGAAAGCAGTTTTAAAAAGCAGAAAAGATGGACAAGGCCACCCAGCCAGTCATTGGTAGTTGTTCGAACTTTGATTGCTCATCTGAAAATCTGACACCAACAGGGGTGGCTGCTGTTAGTAGAAACACTAAGAATCCATTTGAATGATTTATTTTTTCTTTGTTCTTTTTTGGTGACGGACCGACGGTCAAGAGTAATGAGACCTTGGGTTGAGAAATTTTTTTCACCAACATGCTCAATTTTTATTATTATTATATTATTATTTAGATTGCAAAAATAATTTGAAGGCCAAAGGCTGAAGAAATCAAAAAAAAAAAAAAAAAAAACAAACCACTGACACTCCTCTTTTCTCTATTTATTTCCTCTTCTTTTTTCACAGAATTCACAAGCCAACTGATAGGCTAAACATGTCATCGGATTAAGCAGGAAGAGCTGCAAATAGAGTCACCTTCACAGTGACACTTCAACAAAACAGGTTATGCCTCTTTGTATTGGAATTGGAAATGTATTCCATTTTGTTTGAGGTAAGCTTTTGTTTTCCAAGAAACTCTTTGTCGTTCAGAAAAGAAGAAGAAAAAAAAGAAGAAGAAGAACAACAACAACAACAAAAGTTTTTTAGCATATCAAATTGTTACTTTAATCTTACAGACTACTGACAATTATCATTTCCTTTTCGGAATTGCTCATGGACTTCGCATGGCATGGCATATAATTGGAAAATTTAAATTGAACTATGTATTCAGAAGGGTCTGCAACAACGAAAAAGATTCCTTGTCATTCTACATACAGAAAACAACTGGGAAGGCAACTTCCCAAATGGGCTGTTACTACGAGAAATGAAGGGAATGATAGATTTACTCAAAATTCATCAACCAATATATTAAGCCTCATAAGGAGATCATAGCAAACAAAATCTCCACATGACATAATGGAAGATTCCCTGCGGAACACATTTACTCAACAGCACTCACCCCCTGAAGGCTGCTGAATCCAAGGCCTGCACCAATGTTCAATCGTCGTGGGTCTACAAGTGAATTGTAGTGGTTTCCATGATGATAACTTAGCCGGATAGGTGGGGTATCCGTGTTGTAGCTTCCATGGAAAATGTTGATAGGTTCTGCATTAGGTGGTAGTTAGTCAAATACCTGCCCATGATAGGACTGATAACTAAATCATTCATCTCAAACAGAATGGCACCTGTGCTGTAGGAATAAATATGGATAGGGCGATTGTACATCTCGGACAAAGCCTGGATCTCCATGTTGTTTCCATAGACCTGTTACCAACAAAACACTTAATATTTGCCAAAAAGAGGATAGAAAAGAATGAATATGCAAGCAAGAGAGCACAGATGAGTACCAAGGAACCAATACAGAGGACAATTAAACTACACTTGGTGATAGCGACAGTTGACAACTAAACTGGAATTCGACTGATAAAACTCGTATACAAGAACTAGCATACAAAGATAAGATAAGTACACAAGAACTGATGTTTTAGGGTGTGTTTTATGGCATCAAATTTTGTAATTTCATGATTAATCCATCTAATTTGGTGCAAAATATATATAAAAAAAAATCATGATATTTGGTACAACCAAATCCACCCTTAATGAAAATTAAAAAACATGATATTGAGAGGAATTGTTCAAGATTTCCCTTCGAAAAAATTATATGAAAACATGTGCACCATTGCAGGACCATTTCTGGAGTTATCTTATTTGAAGAGAATTGATCAACTACGACGGGTTGTAATCCAAATAACCCAAAACCCCTCTTTACAAGCATTTTAACCATAGGAATTCGAACGCAGGATTCTGAAGGCATAAAAGTGAGTAGAAGGATCCAATGGTTGTGGTTGTTCAGTCCTCTTACTTTATTAGTTTCCATTTTTGGTCTCAGGATCAAAAGCAAATATAAACTATTTTCCTACTTTTTCCTGGTATAAACAGACTTCATCATCACCATGATCACCTAACCCTTAATCAACTATTGAGGTCGGCTACATAAATCCTGTTCTGACTACCGACATTCCACTCCATCATATCATGTGTTTAAAATGTAAGATTTGTCAGGATCCATGAGAAATGGACTTGCAAATAAAATAAGTCAAAATCAAGTACTGTTTTCATGCAGACAATAATATCAAATAAGCAATGCATGCCCCAAGAATGTTTTCCAGGTAGCACCTTTTTTACAACTAGATGACATCATTAATGGCTATACCTTGTCTCGCCTCTTCCTTTTACAATAAGACGTGAAACCTTCCGTTATAAATTGAGAAAAGTGGTCCCTCTCCTTCTCCTGAAGATCAATAATAGAACAAGACAACTGAACCTTTAGCAACCTCTACCATGCAAATCTAAAATGCCAAGATAATCATCCCATGAAATTATAAAACAAGGCACTCTTAGATTATATGAACTACCTAGATTTAGAGAATTTTTACATCCAAATTCCAAACCAATGGGAGAGACAACAACAGAAAATATGTTTTTGTGTGTGTGTGTGTGTGGGGAGAGAGAGAGAGAGAGAGAGAGAGAGAGAGAGAGAGAACGCGTCTCAAGTCCAACTGGTTGGACCACAGTTTACAGTCCACCCAGTGAATAACTTCCAACCTGTTAAGTGCTTGTGACATCCAATCCTCCTAATAGATTGGCCCCACCATGAGGATCACTTGGTGCAAAAATCAGCCCATTCCAATCATCAAGAGAGCCACACCATAAAAAAAAATGTCTAGCCATTGATAAGTAGCAAAATACAAGTGTGGTCCACTTAATCAGTATAGGGAGCTTATTTTTGCCTGAAGTTGGGTTGGATGTTCCATGCACTTAGCAAGTTAGAAGTTATCCGCTGGGTGGACCATAACATGTGGTCCAACCAGTTGGACTTGAGACCTCACATGTGTGCGCATGTGTGTCTAAGATGCTTCAAACTTTACGAATTATAGAATGGTGAAGTGTAGAATCATTGAAGTTCATTTGCATGTAAAGAAGCCACCACAGGAAAGAAGAGATAACTAATATCACAGTTGAAGAGATTCTTATTTAGACATTGCTCTGATTTCAGGGGCAATACCACTGAACTATATATAATGCAATTTTGGGTACCTTCAAAGTTGTGTTTAGTGCAAAGATGGATCTAGACAAGTGCTTTTTTTTCTGAAAGGTCTTTTTCCCCTAGCCAACTAGACTAGGAGCGACAGAGACAAATGCAAGCATAAATGCAAATAACTCATAGCATAGCATGAAGAATGTTAATATATAAAACGATTTTGAGACGCACTGCTGAGGTATCTAAACACAGCTGTAGCACAAGATACACCCAACATTCAATCAGATACCGACCAACAGCACATACAGAGAAGTATTGCATAGGAGCATCAACGACGAGAGCAGATTAGGTGAGACCCCGGCCTCACCCAAGACGGTGCCGCCCTTACCATGGGGCCCACCTTGATGTATGTATTATGTATCCACGCCGTCCATCCGTTTTTCCAGATCATTTTAGGGCATTATCCAAAAAACGAAGCAGATCCAATTATCAGGTGGACCATACCATAAGAAACAGTGCTGATTGACCATCCTACCATTAAAAACTTCTTAGGGTGAACCTTAATATTTCCGTAGTATTTATTTACCATCCAATCTGTTGATAAGGTCACCTAAGCCTGGATGAAGGGAAAAAACAAATATCAGCTTGATCCAAAACTTTCCTAGCCCATTAATGGTCAATCAACACTGTTTCCTATGGTATGGTCCATCTGATAATTGGATCTGTTTCATTTTTCAGATGATGTCATAAAATGAGCTGGAAAAACAGATGGACGGCGTGGATACTTAATACATATATCAAGGTGGGCCCCACAGTAAGGGCCACACCATCTTGGGTGAGGCCGGGGTCTCACCTAATCCTCTCTCATCAATGACACCGGTAGAAGAACGTATGGTAGAAACATCAGAACATGTGCAGAAAGCAAGTAAAGAACACACATGCAGCACAAAATGTCAAATTGCAATTTATATGGAAACACACTCTAAAGCCTCGAAATATGAACTCAGATGAAAATATTAACCTATGCTTGGGCCTTTTTTCTTTTGGATTAAATGAAATTTCTCCTGTTGGAATCTGAGACCAATTGAATCACAAATTATAAGAGATGTTCACTTATCTCACACGCATGTATAGGCGAGCCCTTTATCACAGATTCACAAATTAAGAGAGATGTTGGCTTATCTCATACACATGTATAGCCAAGCCCTTCTACATGCCATCACTTGATCATGATGACATGTGTGAATCTGAGTCATCAGGTGGGCCCATTGGGTAGATGCCTGGCACAAACTCATGCCAATGCACTCATAAAGTAGAGTTGTAGTGTATGCAATGAAGGGACATCTTAAAAAGCTGTTTTCACCATCCATTTGTTTCGTGCACTTTTGCACACCTGACAAGCAGACCAGATTAAATTTTGGGCCATTGAATCTACGAGGGAAGCATTTGATGAGTGGCTCTGATGTTTACTGTATGTATGGATTAGCAAACATCCACCAATAGCCGTCTTTTACGATTTTTCCATGAAAACAGAGGTGCCAAGATTTCTATAGGAAAGGAACAGAACTACTAAAGAATTTCAGACATATGCTTTCACAAAGTTAATATGAGCTCAAAATTTCCGCATGCCTGTCCCAATTGCTAACTATTAATTCCTGCTAGACAAAGTTGAAATTTGTAATCTGTAAATGAATTTTGGCTGCCATGCCACAATATATACCAATAAAAAGTTTTTGCAAGAAATGGAAGCTGTTACCCATAGATAACATGGCATTTTACACCTCAAAAGCTTTTATATAGAATGCAGAAGGGGCAAGCATACCATATAATCAATGCACATCTGTCGAGCCAAATCATATGCTTCACTGTCCCCATAAACTTGATCTGCAACAGCACGAAACAGGCAGTTTCCATCCTCTACCATCCGTTTGACTTCTAAACCTTTTGTTCGTCGGATATCAAGTTCAAACTGGCGTTCTTTCTCCTGAAAGAAACTTAGTGTTAATGACATAATATGATCAAGTCCTGAGGCACACTTGGAATAGAAATTTGTGTACAAAGTCAACTTGGTATTATGAGATAGTACAAAACGTAGACCAGGATTGCTATGTCATCCAATGATTGAAAAAAGAAACTAACAATGACAAATTGTCTTCTAACATGAATCTTGGTTGTTGATCAAATAAAAACAAAAGAAGTTCCCTCGAGTTCTCAACCCACGACTCAATCTTGTGACTTGTCTCAAGCTCACTCTCATACCCCTTTTAATTTGACCAACTTTTCTAACCCAGTCAACTATAACTAACACAATTTTACTTCACATGTTTCGCACAGCAAAGGTTTGTGCATATTTTTCAGAAGAAAATGTAAAGCTCCATGGTGCTTCTTATTCAATATAGTGCACCATTAATATGAAACATGCAAAATACAACAAACCCAATGTCTGCATTATAAACTTCGGGGATAGTAGAAAGTAGTTTTGTTGTATAACTTTTCTATGCACATGAAATATCTATCGTCGGATCTATTTTCATTGTTAAGCAAGAACAACCTCAACAAAACTTCAAAGGCAGTATAAAACAGCTAACAATCATAATTAATACAACTATAAGTAGAGAGAGATGGCTTATTGTCATAACTCATGATTAATGCATGTATTTAGCAGATTGATACAAGTCATATAATGGTATTTGTATTCATGTATAAACTTTCACCGGTATATCATCTGCATACAAATATAAAATTTCACCAGTCATATAATGGTATTTGTATTCATGTATAAACTTTCACAAGTATATCATCCGCATACAAATATAGTTATATATTGAAATCTAAAATCTTTGCCATACTCTCCACCTGAACTTATTAGTGATTCTCTTTTCACACGTGGAGAGTACGAAATCCATGATCATCATCTAGGCCCTACATTGAACAGCCATATCCCAATATTCACAATAACAGCCAATCATGACCCTTGCATTGGAAGACTTTTTTAGTAAAGAAATAGATGGGCCAAAGGAACTTCTTTTTTTTTTTATGACCATCTACATCTATTTTCTGTTCCCAGAAGTCTTCCAATAGATCAGTTGTCCAATCAATGTGTTTTCTAGGTATTGCCTATCAGAGTAGATTAGCCTGATCTATATACCAGTAGTATTCTAATCTACTCTAACATTATCCATCCAAGGTACAGCTTACCTGACGATAAGTGGGATCTTGTAGACATTTGCATGGTTCTAACATCAAGTCGCTTCGTAACTTTCATTTAAAAAATAAAAAGGTGACATTAAAGTATATCAAATAGTTCTACAGCTTCAAGATTTTAAGCACTTTATTCTTTCTAAAGAATCCTGAATTGACACTGTAAATAAAAAATGAGCAATTAAAAGAAAGAAGGAAATTCAAGGTGTCCTGTTGCGGTAACGGTGGGCGTAACGGTTACTGATACGCTGAATTGGTGTAACGGCTGATATGGGGGGCGTAACGGCCGATACCCTTGTATCGGTCTTTTTTTTTTTCCATTTTGCTCAAAAAAATCCGGAAAATGCGAAAATTTGTAAATATTCCAAATATGCATTCATTTGTAATTGTGAACATGTTTAAGGTAGTGTAACAGTCCAATCTTTGGTGAGAATGTTGTATCGGGCTGTCTGATGAATTTATGAACTTGACAACTTGGAACTAATTGCAAATCTTTTATATTGAATTATTTAACTATATAATATCAATATAAATTTATTAGAATGAATGTAATACCAAAACGTCTCATACTTGTAGGTTTTATTATTATTTGTAGTATTGGTGTATTACATACCCCGTGACTCTCGTACATTTCATTTCAACATACAGAGGTTAGGGACTTTTGATATCATTTTTCACAATAGATTTTAAGAAAAAATTGAAATTAAATTCGGGTGAATAGTGTTGTCAATTTGGGGCTAATTTGGCAGCCCATTCGATGTCCCAAATCAGCCTCAAATTCATGCAATCCATTAGTACTTATCCCACTAATGGATTGGTGAACATTTATTGGATAGTGAAGAATGAAAAAATATCCAATGGTCCTGTCTTATTTCAAACAACAACTGTCTACAAATTACAATGAAAAATCATTCAAATAATTTAAATTTTTGGATTGTGACTTAGCAACAACAGTCCATAATTTAATTAATTAATTGACTTAATATATGCCTCATGTACAATTTTTTAGGGCCATGTACATGGGCCCACCTCAATGTATGTATATACATGTCATTCATCTGTTTTGCCAACTCAGTTTACAACATGGTCCAAAAATGAGGCAGATCCAGGTCTCAGGTGGACCACTGGTGGGTGAGGCCCTGAATGTGGGGCCCATCTCGATGTATTTTTATATCCATGTCGTTAATCTGTTTTTCCAACTCATTTTAAGGCATGGTCCCAAAAATCAGACAGATCTAAATCTTGGGTCGACCATATGCGTGATGCCTTGGATGTGGGGCCCACCTCGACAAATTTGTTGTATATCCATGCCGTCCATCCTTTTTGCCAACTCAGTTTAGGGCATGGTCCCAAAAATGAGGCAGATCCAAATCACAGGTGGACTGCACAATAGGGATTAAATTCCCAACATTAAAAACTTCTTGGGCATGGTCCATCCTTTTGGGACTGCACAATAGGGATTAAATTCCCAACATTAAAAACTTCTTGGGCCAAAAGATTTTTTGGATTAAGTTGCTCTGTGTTTTCCCTTCATCCAGGTCTGTGTGACCTTATCAACAGGTTCGATGGCAAATAAACATTACAACGGGCCGTAGGAAGTTTTCTATTGTGGGCATTCAGTCCCTGCTGTGCGGCCCACCTGAGATTTGGATCTGTTTCATTTTAGGGACTGTGGCCTAAAATGAACTGAAAATTTTGATGGACAGCATGGATATACAACACAAAATCAAGGTGGGCTCCATGCACCAAAACAGTGCATGTGCACTAAGCGGCGTAGGCTGCAGAGTATTAAAAAATAAAAAACCTTTGAGTGTCTGGCTGTTCCTTCCATTCGTTTTTAGGGAGGGGAGAGGAGGGGGCTGCACCATGGGAAAGAAAGAAGAAGAAACAGCTGCAGCAGCTGCCAAAGCAACCCTGCAGCAATAGATGAAGAAGAAGAAGAATATCAAGTTTTCTTTTTTCCTTTTTTTTTTTTTTTTGTTTTCCTTTTAGGTTACAGTGTGTAACGACTATTGTGGGGACCGTAACGACCGTAATGTCCTGTACCGGCTGCCATTACAATCCCATAACAGCCATTACGGTTCTCTTTTCCTGGACCCCGCCGTTTCGGCCCCGTATCGCATAACGGTAACGACCGATACGTAACTGATTTGGGACACCTTGGAAGAAATATAAATTAAAGACAGTTTCAAAAACCAGAATCAAAGCAGCTTCAATACATAAAATAATGCCACACGCACCAACTTGACCTCTAACAAGAACCTTAGCCGAGATTTCGTATATGCCACCAACTGGTCCAAAGGCCACTATGTCCACGACATTACTAATCTTATGAGTTGAAGCATGCTGCATCAATATTGAGCATGTGACCCTATAATCATAAGCACAGGAGAAGGGAACCGGAGGGAATGTACACAACACAGATGAAATTGATGCATCTTACCCCCTCCAACAAATTTCATGGAGGACTACACAAAAAGCTTCCGCAAAGCCAAATACAAAAATCAAACTTGGATACAACCATACAGCTAGCTACTCGTGCAAAATGCAGCTCTACCAAGTGCCAACAAACATAAACCTATTACCCTATTGATGAAGAGGCCACATGCGAACAAACCATCAGTGTCACCGAAGAAGCGTCAACCACAAGTACCATCTTGTGGATAGGCGACTATGAGACATTGAAACATAACACATGTAGTCCAGACATTGAAAAGACACACCTTAACATGTAGTTGCTTTGAGGAGATGATCAGACGTTGATCGTGTGATGATGTATCGACCGTTGTATCATATGGCCCACTTCTCACCTCATTGGAGCGCATTGGCATCTTATTGAGTTTTTTTACGCATTTTTTACTTATTTGAGTTTTGGGTTAGTGTGGGTACGTTTTTTTTCATGCAAATGTCTTTTTTTTGAAATTTTGTTAGTAGGGGTATTTTAGTAATTATGCTAATTCCGAATTTTATAAGGGTGTTGCCCTAAACCTTTTTGATTAGTTGTTGATTTATGAAAAAGAGCAAACCTTTGGTTGCCTCCTTCCTCTCCCTCTCTCTCATGGCGCTTCTTCTTCTTCCTTGATCTCCTTCTTCTCTATTCTTCTTGTGCCCCTCCAACTTCTTCCACGTATTTCATCTTCTATTATTATCCTTCTAAACTTCTGTTTTGTTTATTCCCCACGATCTAAACCTTGAGAATCGATCTAAACCCTAAACCCCCAAATTCTCAAATCCCTAATCCGAGAAACTTTCTGATTCTTCGGACTAGTGATCATCATTGATCGATTGGGTATGACCATGCAAGATCGGGAGGTTCCATCCCTCGCCGGATCCAACCTATACGCTACTTGAATCCCATACTCCATGGTTGTGATGATGGCCCGTCCCATTGCATGTTTCCTTTATGATTTTCTTAGTTTATGATGATTGATGTTAGATTTCATTATTATTATTGCTTTTATTTCCGCTGAATAATTGTGTTCATGAGCATGCATCATATTTAGGGCTGTCCTGCATCAAATTTGGTATCAGAGAATAGGCTTGCATGGTTTTTATCTAGATCGAGTTATCCAATTAGGGTTTTGATTTTTAGGTTTGTTTTAGGAAATGTCCAGATTTAGAAAGTTTCCAATTTTAGAAAGTTTCCTAATTTGGAAAATTTTCAGATTTAGAAACTTTCCAATTTTAGAAAGTTTCCTAATTTGGAAAATTTTCAAATTTAGAAACTTTCCAATTTTAGAAACTTTCCTAATTTGGAAAATTTTCAGATTTAGACAGTTTCCAATTTTAGAAACTTTCCAATTTTAGAAAGTTTCCTAATTTGGAAAAATTCCAGATTTGAGTCGCATCATCTAGAATTAATTAGTGTCAGTTCATTGTAGTTTAAATTCATTGCATTCGTATTGTGAGTCACCCAGTCCGTAGTCTCCCCGTAGTGAATGGAGTATAGGCGTTTGAGATCTTTAGGGCCATTAAGTGTTGTCGTGTGGCCGTCAAGACCCAATGGAAAGCCGAACTCCGATGATTTGGCTAACTTTAATGGTCACATGGACCCACAAACCTTCCTTGATTGGCTTAAGGACTTGGACTATTTTTTTGATTGGTATGATATGTCAAGTTATCGTCGAGTGAGGTTTGCCAAGTGAAAATTGGAGGGCCAAGCCAAGTCGTTTTGGACAGATTTGGAGCGACGACTTGATAAAGTTGGGAGAGCCCCGATATCACAATGGGACGAGATGAAAGAGCGTTTGAAAGAAAAATATCTTCACATCTCTTATCGTGAAAAGCCCTTGGGTCAGAAGAGAGTTGCCCCACCTTCTCATCCAAACACAGAACCAATATGGTCCCCTCCTTGTAAAGTGGTCCAACCTATCATTAAGGAAATCTCGGCTTATGAACAATTTGAGTGTTTAACACCAATTATATTTCCTTGGAAGCGAGATAATACCTTGGTAAATGGCCAGTTGGAAGAATCCAAACATGATGTTTATGAAGTGGAAGAGTACGTGCCTAACGTCAGTAGTGAGGAAATGGAAGAAATTAAGGCATCACTCATCATCGTTGAAGAAGACGAAGTGTGTGTTAGTGATGAAAAGGTCGAAGAGTTTGAGACCACACCACTTCCGAGTGTCATGTGTGATGTAATTGATACAGTCTCCCAATCTATGTCTCTTACCATGGTGAACACAAATGAAATTGAAGAAGAGACTAGTGAGGATATGATGATAGACACCCACATGACTTGTGATATCCCACCAGATGATTTATGGGATAAATTTTCACCCATATGGGACATTCAACACACAATTGATCTTGTCCCTAAGTTGGTCTTGTCAAGCTTTCCTCCATACCAGGGGAGCCCCATAGAAAATATAGAAATGCAATGTCAATTTGATAAACTTCTTGGGGAAGAATTCAATAAGGAAAGTTTGAGTTGGAGTTTTGTTGTGTGTTATGCCTGGTCTTCTCACTTCCAAGAATAATGGCATGTGGCACACAAGTGGGCATATCCTGACCGTCCACAAAGTTTCAGTCAAGTGTCATGCTATCATGCGACGTATTCACGTCATGGTGGATATGATGACCTTAGTCCTTATCCCGTATCTTGATGACATTTTGGACATAATAGCTGATGCCAAGATCTGCTCAAGACTTGGTATTACTAGTGTTTGTTCTCAAGTGTTGGGATACCTGAAAATCATCCTTGTTTATAATACTTATAATGAGAAATTGTGTGTCACCCGTGGGAAGTGTCCTTTTGTTTTAGTTTTCCAAGTTCTAGGTCATAGGATTGTTTATTTCCATAGGATTGTTTATTCCAAGTTCGTGGATTTTTCAGAGTGTCCTTTAGTGTTACCCATGTCTGTCATCCAAAGGTTTTCAGAGTCAGCCAATGCATTCGCACGCCATATTCATGATTTGCATACACATATTATACAGCGGATAAATAAGAGCAATGATGATTCTAAAATCTCAGCTGATTCTCATCGTAGATTGCAAGAATTTCAGAAAGGAGACCATGTAATGGTGAGGATAAGGCCTAAGCGGTTCTCACAAGGTTCCGCTAAGAAATTACAAGCGCGTAGTGCTGGACCATTCAAGATATTGCAGAAAATTGGGTCCAACGCGTATCGGATCGACCTTCCATCTGAAATGGGCATTAACCCAACTTTTAATGTGGAAGATCTAGTCCGTTCCCACCATCCCATCGTTGATCCATCGTCCCTTTCATGGCCTTGTTCTGATGTTGCTACACAACCCCTTCCACCCCTTCCTCCACCCATTACCCATAAAGAAGAAATTGAGGAGATCTTGGGTGAAGAGATCATTTTTATGAGAGGCGGAAGTTTCCAAAGACACATTGTCAAATGGAAGAACAAACCACCGTCAGAATCTACATGGTTGATAGAAGTGGAGTTACAGAGCGTTAACCCAAATTTACTAGAGCGCCACAAGAGTTTTAACTCGCCGGAGTCGAGTTCTTCTCAGACGAGGAGTATGATGCGGAACAAAAGCATTCAAGGTGTACCAACGAAGAAAGCGTCAACCACAAGTACCATCCTTGTGGATAGGCGACTATTGAGGAGCATTGAAGACCTTACACATGTAGTCCGAGACATTTGAAAAGACCCCACCTTGGGAAGACATGTGTAAGTTGCTTTGAGGAGATGATCAGACCGTTGGATCGTGATGATGATGTGATCGGACCGTTGGTTCATTGTGGCCCACTTTCATCACACCATCATTGGAGCGCATTGGACATCTTAGATTTGAGTTTATTTTACGCATTTTTTACTTATTTGAGTTTTGGGTTAGTGTGGGTACGTTTTTTTTCATGCAAATGTCTTTTTTTTGAAATTTTGTTAGTAGGGGTATTTTAGTAATTATGCTAATTCCGAATTTTATAAGGGTGTTGCCCTAAACCTTTTTGATTAGTTGTTGATTTATGAAAAAGAGCAAACCTTTGGTTGCCTCCTTCCTCTCCCTCTCTCTCATGGCGCTTCTTCTTCTTCCTTGATCTCCTTCTTCTCTATTCTTCTTGTGCCCCTCCAACTTCTTCCACGTATTTCATCTTCTATTATTATCCTTCTAAACTTCTGTTTTGTTTATTCCCCACGATCTAAACCTTGAGAATCGATCTAAACCCTAAACCCCCAAATTCTCAAATCCCTAATCCGAGAAACTTTCTGATTCTTCGGACTAGTGATCATCATTGATCGATTGGGTATGACCATGCAAGATCGGGAGGTTCCATCCCTCGCCGGATCCAACCTATACGCTACTTGAATCCCATACTCCATGGTTGTGATGATGGCCCGTCCCATTGCATGTTTCCTTTATGATTTTCTTAGTTTATGATGATTGATGTTAGATTTCATTATTATTATTGCTTTTATTTCCGCTGAATAATTGTGTTCATGAGCATGCATCATATTTAGGGCTGTCCTGCATCACCACACCTCCTACCCTGTTCAACTTCAAACATAAACCTATTATCCTATTGATGAAGAGGCCACACCTCCTACCCTGTTCAACTTCAAACATAAAATTATTATCCTATTGATGCCCTTATTGATGAAAAGGCCACACCTCCTACCCTAATCAAACATAAACCTGTTATCGTATTGATGAAGAGGCCACTCCTCCTACCCTGTTCAAACATAAACCTATTATCCTATTGATGCCTCTTCATCATGCTTCTTCCTCCAGCTCTTGCTACTTGTGCGGCATCATGAACTTTTGTGATCAGCTTTGCCCTTATCAATTGGCATGTCTCTGATGAAGAGAGACCACCTAGCGTGCAATACTCTAGCACCTGAATATAAGTCATTTTTTTCCTTTCTTACTTTCTTTTTATGAAACATAATTAATAATTAATAAAAAAAAACAGAATATAAGTCATTTGTTGACTCTCTGCTCTTGCATCCAACAATAAATAACTTCACCAAGTTACCTGTCATTCTTGTCCAGCAACAAGCTCATCTTCAACAACGCTCCACGTTGGAGCCCAGTTAACCTTCACCTCTTATTGCTCAGCATAGCTGCGCTGGTTGCCGCAATAGTGGTCAGAGTGGATTGAATCTCAGTACTCAGAAGCATGGTCGAGGTGGCGGTTGTGGTTTCTTTTGTGGAGGTGGACAATGGTTTAGCTAGAGGTCTTGGTGGCAGTTAGTAAACCTATTTCCAGCCTGGTAGCATTCCTGGTACACCCCTTTGAGCCTCAAACTGATTATTAGATTTTGTCAATATCTTGGTCTTCCAGCATTACAAATGTTGTCGACTACCTTCTCAACCTGCTTCTCCCTACCAGCATCCAAAGGCTCCTATCGACTTTTAAGATTCATCTTCCCAGTCCAGTCAATTTCCGCATGCACTCACAGTTTTTCAGAATCTCTCTCTGATCTGGAGCGAAAATCTGATATTGATGCTACTTCTTGCACAACCGGTGATTGTAGCATGCTTTCTCAGCTTACTCCTTGTACTAGAATTATGTTAGTACTGGTAATGGTACTCTTCCCATCTCTCATAGTGAGGCCACTACCATTCCTTCCAGTGGTGGTAGGATAATTTTGTGCTTCTAAAAGATCTTTCATACTATGCTCAATCCCGAAGTTAGTTCTATAAATATGACCACAATGAGAAAAATCTAAATAATGATGAGCGATATAGATCAGCAATAAACTTTGCATTTGTGGATGGAATCCACCGAGGGTTAGAATGGCAGTTCCCATTGCTTGGGGAGGTACCAAATAAATGACTACTGGAATTGGGGTTTTAGGCATAAAGATCACACTGGCCTATAAAAAGTGCCCACTCTTGAGAATATGGTAATACAACTAGGAAATTATTCCATTTGATGTACTCCCCCCCAAATCTGGGAATACTAACACAAACTAAATGTCTTGTCCGAGCCAATGAACCCCCCTTGATCCTGCATACACACAATGTTTTACATGTTCGTCATCCACTCATTAACTCGCCAAAGATTTGCATTGTTGCTTTGAAATCACTTTTGATGCATTCATTTGTGAAGGATCTGGAGACCGACCAACTCCTCACTTAGGGAACTAGATTTGGTGGCCTCTCTATGTTTTTCACTTGGCTAATTTTCCACCTTTTTGCTGACTTCCTTATTAGCTAATTCGCCCTCCATGCGGCATCAATGTCTTGATCATCTTGCAGCTTGTGCTTTTCATTTGCTTCAATCTATACATTGTCAAAATCTCAAATCCCAATCTTTTATCCTTCTGTATGAGTCGTTGCATGGGCGGAACTTGTAAAGTTTCTTTCCAATTAATAATAAAAGTATGGACTAATCTTGAAAATTTGTACATTGTGACCTTTTTCCTGTGCATGCATCCTTTGCTTTCAATTTTCACTTCTATCATTTTCAATAATGATTTTAATTGATACACTTGATTTTATCCTTTGCAGCATAATTCAGACTTTCTTCCTTCTTCTTTTTTTTAAGGATTGGACTTTCTTCCATATTTTATAAACTTTCATCGCATGGTTGAAAATCAACTTAACTGTCACATTAAAATCTTTCTGCGTAACAGTGCTAGTGAGCTTTCCTCCCTGGACTTTCTACCTCATTTATCTGCTTTTTGGATTCTTCATCATATTTCATGTCCTCATCAAGGTATTCAATAACAGTGATGGCAGTCATAATGGCCATCGCCATTATCTAGACAAAACATGACGAAATGGTCATTACAGCAGGGCTTTAAATAATAATATTAATAATAAAAAATCGGCCCATAATGGGCCATTACGGGGCATTTTTCTGTAACAACCTTTACGTAACCATTTTTGCACACCATGGTCCTCATACTCAACAAAATAGAATAGCTTACTGTAAACATTGGGTTAATTACTTTTGGGTTAAAGCCTTCTCCACCACCACTTCCTAATTAATTATCTTCCTACTATTCTTCATAATGATCATCTTTAGAGCATTCTTTACACCTAATTATTTTTCCATTAGGGTCTTTGGGTGCCTCTACATACTTAATCTCGCCTCTTTTCCAAGAACCAAATTCAATCCCAAATTTCCTCGTGTTTCTCTCTAGTTGAGTGATCACAAAGGTTATCGTTGACTCCGTCCACAAACTGGCCACACGTTTTTCTCATGTCATGCTGTGCTTGACAAAAAACATTTTCCTTATGCTTATAGTCACTCTATTCAACAGGAGTTATGGATTCAATTACCTTATTTTCTCCCGTCCCTTAACTCTATTCACTCTTCTTCCTCCACTTCAAGGGGAGAATCTCCTATTTCCTGCCTAATTGGTGGAGATTCGTCTTCTTATCCTGCATCTTCTCCATCCCATGATGACGCGCAAGCATGCTCATCGTGCATTGTCATCTCTTCCTATTGTACAGCATGCTCATCTTTCTTCTTTGCTTGCTTGCTCTGAAGCATCGTGTGCTCCTCTAACCCCTCCTCAATCTACATCTGAACCTTCTAACTACGTTGTTACCTACAAATCTCCTCATTGGCTCCCCACATGAATCTCGTGAACAACCGATAGGTCTATCACATTAAATACCACCTTAATGGTACAATTAGATATTACAAAGCTCGTCTTATAGCCAAAGACTACAATCTTATGACAATGGAACCTATAATCATGTGCTAAAACATGAAACTGTTTGCATTGTTCTCACTGTCACCACCCCTTGACCTCATCCATTCAACAACTTCCATGTCACGAAAGCCTTCATGGCGTTCTTCTTATCAAATGATCACATAACTTTTGTGATTCCTCTTGCTCAAATCATATTTATCTTCTGCACAAGGCCTCCTATGGACATAAGCTCCTCATGCTAGATTTGACCAAACTTTATGTCAACATCAATGGTGCTTCTTTGGGGATCCTGATATTTCCAAAATTGTTTCTTCTTTTTTTTCTTTTATTGGGGAGTAGTTATAAAAGACAAATGTGGCGCAATTAAATTCACCTTTTTTATGGGAGTTAGGCTTAGGCATGCTAATAGAGTACAACTATTAGCTATTCAAACCGCTGTAGACACTTTAGCAGACCAAGTTGGTGGCCCACTCATAATCAAAGGTGATTCATCTTTCTCAATTGCATTGGCTTCCAGGAATCCCTCTCCACCTTGGACTTTAGCTTTCATTGTTAATGACCTACAAATGAGGCCTCCTTACATGGATATAAAATAAAATCGAATACTAAGAGTGGTTTTTTTTTTTGAAGGCCAAGAGTGGTTAATTGTATTGCTGATGTTCTTGCAAAGGGTTCGTTGATATTCTCTTTGCATAGAGGATTTTCACTATTGCCTCAATGGATCTTGTATCTTTTTTTTCTTCTTTTGTTTCTTCCTGAGTTTTTTTTTTTTTTTTTTTTTGACGTCTTTAATAAATTCTTTGTTACTAATAAAAAAAAAAAGTCGTCGCCCGTGAGTATAATGTCAACACATATAGTAGTACGGATTCAGTGACCCTCGTATTTGAATGTAAACATAAACATAAAGTAGTACGGATTAAGTGGCCCTTGTGTGTGTATGCAAACATAAACATAGAGTGGTACGAATTAAGTGACCCTCGTATGTGTACGTAAACATAAACATTAAAGAATCAATCTGTTTGCACAAAAACCATGCCAAAGAATAAATGAGCTAACTTGGATAAACCCTGCATTTAGGCCCCACTTAAACTCATAGATAGCTTTATGTGATTAAAAAAACATGATTTGCCAAAGTGGGGTCCTCAAAACCCAAATGTCATTTTATGCACAATTTTCTAGTCAAGAAGCTATGGACTGACATCTACCTTATGGGCCAACTATGATTGATGGCTAGGGGAGAACAGTGAAGAAGGTAGCTAGTTTAACTAATGGGCTAAAAGTTTCATCAAAGTGAGGCCACCACCACTAACTAAAACCCTACACAACCAAGAGACCACTGTAACGTTTGACGGAGCCACCAGCCTGACAGTTGACCTCATGAACCCATTTGAGGCCAGCTACATTCATCTCGAGGGAGTGAATTAAACAAGAAAAAATTATGATCGTCTCATGTGAAGTTTTCAATAGACACTAGTTCTTTTAAGTAGAAGGAAAATGAAAAACATGTCATAAAGGTAATGTATTAAATTTTCCCCAAGGGTAGAGAATGAGGAAGACAAAATACCTGCATCTAAGGAGGCGCAATGTGATTAGTCCATGGTACAGGATGAGGAAGACAAAATACCTGCATCTAAGGAGGCGCAATGTGTGGCGCTAGTGCCAAGGTACCTGTTTGCATCCTCCAGAAAGTCAAGGACCATGGCTGTCATCGCTTGTAGGAGACAGGTTATCTAGTAAGCTTGTGGAATAAGACCATAACAGGCAAGAGCAACATGTCTACATCATCCACAAGTCCGGCAAAGAACTAAAACCTGGCTAGCAGAGTAAGGCTGGGCCACATCCAACAAGACATATAACATGTGCCATGATGGTGCCTGAGAGGCAGTCTTAGAAAGACCAAGGCCACTATTGACATCAAAGTGCTGAGATGATGTGTGACCAACCTAACCACCTCAAGTGTCACCATGACCAAATCACCTTCCACAAGAACTAGGACAAGAACTTCCATGACAGCTGCAACCATGAAGAGCAACAAAGGGAGGGGGAAGACGGTATCTCTGATAAGGAGGCAAACATAAGAACATATAGACCACCTCATTAAGAGAGAGGGATGGAAGCTCATCAAAAGCATGAAACGGGAATGGGATCCAAATAATGGAAGAAGCGAGTGTAATTAGGTCTAAAGACCATTTGAGGGCAAAAATTGTCCCTTTCAAAGACTAGCCACTAAATGAATTGAGGAGCACCACATAAATCCTTGATCCAATCAAGATAATCGAGAAAGAGGTAGAGTAATAGTACACATCTTAGATGATTGAGAAAAGGATGATTCCAAAGAAAACAATCATCACAAGAAGTTTCTAGACAAACAACTTAAGTAAGTGACAATAGCCTTTATCAATCTTTCAAAAAAAAAAAAGCCTTTATCAAGCTAAGTAGTTGATCATTGTTTATCAAGAGTTAATAGGCAAGATTTGGCAATGGCCCTGGGAAATCACTGGAGCCAAAAGAAAGTGTGGAGGAGAAGGAAGAGACTCATCGGCGCATCCTAGAAGATCATGACTTCATATGATGGGAACAACAGTTTTGTTCCTCAAAAGAAGGTAGTTGCCTAGCCTAGTTGGAGGCATTCAAGTATGCAGAAACAAAAGAAGAAACATTGGAAAAGGCAGGGGATGGTGTAGGAGTCAGCAGTTTTCATAGAGGGCCGCGGATCATGCAATTGCAGAGAAAATGAGGTGGGCAAATGAGATTAGTGGCTACTAGGTGGCATTCAACATGGTTGCATGGTGTGGCACAGGGGTGAGACAGACGATGTTGCAGAGGAAGGCTAATCCAATGAGGTCGTGTGGCAGCGGGGAGATATAGACCCTAGATCTGTCGGGGTGTGCGGTGATCGAGAGGTAAGACAACAACAAGGAAGAGATGGTGCCACTGAGAGAAAGAGGCTGGTGCTGGTTAGGAGAGGAGGATGCTAATGGAGGGTGAGAAAAAAGGAATAGAATTGAAGGACAAAAAAGAGGAGAAGAGAATAAAGGAGAGTAGAATTGGTGAGCCTACTTGGGTACCACAAAAAATGATATCAGGACTGATTCTTAGTGAAAAGAGTGGACACAGTGTGTGGGCCTCCAAGGCCATATCTAGGATGGTTCTAGAAAACAAAGAGGGAGATTATGGATATTTCAAAGATTATACACACTTACATTACTATAAAATATTTCCACTTATGGCAGTACATCATTGCACCCATTTGGCTAGAGTTTTTAAAATACGCCATCATGGCACAGCCCTACACAATCGGCCATTGGAATTCTTGCCAATGTCAACTTAGCTCCTTTCCTACAAGATCACCCTTCCTCTGATTATCCCCATTAGACTTGCTAGACTTTCCTTCTTACTCCTGAAATCCAGTTGTTCCTTTTCATGATTCCATCAAGGCCACAGCATAAAGTCTAGAACATCATGACATAGGAAAACATATTCCTACATTGGATGAACAAGTAGTTGACAGAAGCATGCATTCTAAACACTTGCATACACCTGTTATGGATTAATCATTTTCTATGATGCAAGTATATTTTGCAAGAAGCAAGATGCGAAGCAGCAATAAATTCAGGTACAGCTGCGAGGAAGCATTTGTACAAAACGTTATCAACTATAAACAGCGAGGAAGCGGAAGAGGGAGCGCCAGCATGATTCAAAGCGGCAACAAAACCTAACTATAATGATCCTGCATAAGTATACAAGTGGTCAAATTGGAGATAATTATGTCAAGAATACCAACACAGCTGGCTAGAAGGAATAGTGGGTGCTGAGAGAGAGAGAGAGAGAGAGAGAGAGAGAGAGATTAATCACAAACTCATGTTTGACTCCCACTACAAACCCTAGAATCCTTAGTACTGACCTACCCTTGGTCTAACATTTATTCATGTCCCTAAAATTCCATCTAACCTTAAACACCAAACTGACCCATGCCCAACTTTTCCCAAGTATTCTTTCACTAGGATTCCCCTCAATGGAACCCAAATATGTACCATTCCCATTCAGCTAGAAAATCAACCCAAGTATCTTCCAAACTACAAAATTACTAGTGGAAGCTCTTCCAACAGAAATAAATAGCATACAGAAAAGAATAAAACCACACACAAACACAACAGAAAGGGTCTCCGTTTCTGCTCATTGGCGAGGTTGGTTATCAAACTGCAGATCAATTTTGCAGTTGACTAAATGCGATCTAGCTTAACAAAATGAAACAGTTAAGGATAAGAAATGGCTGCTAAATTAGATAACCATGTTATGAGGAAAAAGAAAAGAAAAAGGAGAGAGCTTACAGCATCATCATAAGAGGAACCAAAGCACGGGCTCTGTTCGTCTGCACTGTTGTAACCTTCGCCTTCACCATAGGACCTTGGAGAAGAAGGCCGCGAGCCTGATGGTGATGACCGAGTTGAAACAACAGGCCATGCTACTGCCCTTCGAGAAGAACCAATCCGGACATTGTTTGAACCACCTGAGCCCGTTCTCCTCGAACTCAAGCTTCCCGACAAGGGTTTCGGGGGTGGGACAGGAGGAGGAGGGGGATACGAACTCCCTGTAATGATCTGCGAACAACCGGCACCCGAACCCTCATTCTCATCAGTATCAAATCCTTCCGGAATCCGTACTCCACCCAACTCTTTTGTCGTGACCTCCAAATCCACAACATCTTCATTACCAACTTTCTCTTTATCGACGGACTCATCCGATGCAGTCTCATTTCTAACAGCTTGAATGCTTTCTGGCAAAAACTCAGTCACTTCTTGGGATCTTATCATCACTGCTTCCACAACAGTCAAGAAGATCATCTAAAGTGCCTGGGTCTTGCGCATCCTTCTCCTGCTCCTCTTCTTTTACAGCTGAAGGGGTCTGATGAGTGATAGGCTGTGGCACTGAAGCTGAGGAAGACCCAGGCAAGGAAGCACGGTTTGTGTTTGATGAAGATCCAGCCGAACCACGCTGAACCAAGATTCGAGTCATCTTTTCCCGGCAAAAACCCTCCTCCTCGTCTCCCTCTCAGCTCAAAGCCCCCAAATTCTAACCGGCCGTTTATCACGTGTCCTCACCTTCGGTGCTGTGATGCCAATCCCTCGGCTGAACGATTTCTTCCAGCCCAGTGACTTCTGCTCCTCGTGAACCAATCTCTGCATTCCCCTAACAATTCTCATGAGACCAGCGCCTCGACCAGAAACAACAAACCACAATTCCCTCCTGGAACGTAAAATTACCAGAAATAGCCTTGCTTTCTGCCCTGAATTCACCTCAAGAAACTCCGGCAGCAACGAAAACCACCTATGCCCACGAAAACAGACCCCAAAACCCTAGAAATTTTATAATTCCCCTGCCAACACCCAAAACCATCAACTTTCAAAAATTTACCCTTCAAACTTGGAAGAGATCACCAAAATAGTGTCAAGAAAGAGCTTATCAGGAGGATAATGGTAAAAACCTAAAAATCTCAGAAATTCCCCACCAGAAACCAAAAGCATCAATTTCTATAAAACCGATGTCTTCAGGCTCAGAACATTTGCCGAAATTCGTCAAAGCAGTGACAAAAGAAAAAAGCTTTCCACTGAAGGAACGATTAGAAACCCTAAGTATCACGATCAAAACCCTAGAAATGTTATAAATTCCCCAAATAAGCATCCAAAACTTCAATTTTCACGAAAGCAACCTCGGTGAACTCAAAGAAACACCAAAAATCATCAAGACTGTGTCAAATACAGAACTTTTCCAAGGAAAAATCATCAAAACCCGCGAGACGACCCTAGAAATCACCCGAACCGTTCAATCTTCACAAAACTACCTCATCGGACTCGAGAAAACACCGAGAATAATCAAAATAGCTAAATGAGAAGAGGATTTCGAAGAAGAGCGGGAAAATACTCTGGAAATCGTGAGAATCGACAAAAGGAGACGAAGAAGAAAGCGTAGAAACGCTGCAAGACGCTTACCTTGGCGATCTTTGGGGCGTTCTGAGATCTCCAGGAGCTGCAGTGTCGGAGGAGCTCTCGCAGGGATTGAGAAGAGGATCGGATACAGGAAATTTCTAGGGTTTTTGGAGAGAGGAAGAGGGGGAGAGAGAGGGGAGAGCAGGAAAGGGAAGTGGAGAAAGGACGAATGGGTAGAGAAAACGGGAGGCTGCTCTTTATCGTGGGAGGAGATGGAATTTTGGGGAGCCGACTGATCGCTCTTGTACGAATGGACACGTGTCAGTTCGGGTGGCTTGATGGCACGTGAGCAGCTCGAGGACCCGGATGGGCAAGCATGCGGCCATTTGCTCCGCGATGTAGGCGCGAGGTCGCTTTTATCCGTGTGAAATCCACTGTATATTATTATAACAAAATTTACTTCCTTGCATCCGTACTAAATTTGATTTTGTATCACCATTTATATTTATTAGGTACGTTTAGATTCCTAATATTATAGTAACTTAGGTCTCATTTGGGAGCTTATAAATACCTAAATGAGAAAATGGCTTATTCAATTGTATTTAGATGAAAGTAAATGAAGTGCATTTGAAATTGTTTAGATGGGAGTAAATGGGATGAATTGGGATACATTATAATTTTTCAATATATTTAAAGGAATATGGTTGATATTTAAAATTATTGTATATATATGATATTTAATTAAATGATTGTACTAAGCCTATTGAAATATATACTTCAATAAAAAAATGAAAAGCTTTTAAACCATAGGTCAACCACAAATGTAAAAATTAAAAGAATAAATTGTCAATGGTTTTAACAAGTAATTTAGATAGGCTCATCTTTAGATGATTTAGATTATTCTATTGGTGTGATTTTAGTGATGTACTTGATAATTAGATTGTTCCATAATATTGTTAGTGTGCCACATGTATGGTGGACATGTGCACACCAGCATTTTTATTTACCAGCGTGACTCTCCAAGTAAACTCAAAAAGGAATTTCACCCCCATTTACCTCTAAATCATCTATTTCAAGAGGATTTCATTTACATGCTCATTTACTCCCACTTCATTTCATTTCCCTGCATTTACTCTTATCCGAACATACCTTAAATGCCATTTACTCATAATTTCCTCAATTTACATCTATTTATACCCAACCAAATGGCCCCTTAATATAAATGATATTAATTTATAGTGAAAATGAATAGAGAAAAGTATGATGACATAGTTAATAGAGAAGTGACTACATAAAAGGAAATTAAACATGGGATAGAAATATCTACAAAGAGTTAGTAGTGGAACAATAAAAGGTATAAACAAGATCGGGGGCGTTAATAATTGAAGGTGTGATTAATGATCGGGGCTTGTCTCAATGATTGGCATGTAAGTGGCAGGAGGGAAAGCGTCAATAATGACAGTTGAGGTGGGAAAAAGATATATATATTCTCGAAAAATGCAACATCGTGAGTTATAAATATACATTTTCGTTCAACAACGTAAATTTGATAACCTCGCTATTTAAAAGAAAACCCAATAACGATGCATTTAAAAGCTCACAAGACAAACTTATGATAATAAAAAGTAAGAATATAAGCATAGTACAAATATCTAATAACTTAGAGATGATCATAAGATGATTTACTTTTAAAAAGCATTTTATGTAGGAGTTGTACCACATAAAGTGGGTATAGGTACACAATTAATAGGGTATGTATCAGCTAAAATATATTCTCCAAGATAATAAAAGTAAATTTGCCGAAAAGTTAAGGTGTCGTTTTTTATGCTCAACTATCATAGTCTATTGTAAGATTTTAGCACAGATGTGCTAATGGAATATATATGTTAGTCCCTTAATATACATTGATACATCATCCTCTAATAACTTGAACTCTTAGAGAAAGTGATTGCTATACGTAGTATCAAAGAGGAAAGTCTTGCGTTCAAATTTCGAGAGTAGTGAATATGTCATCGGACGTATATTCTCCCATGGGGGGTGTTTATGGTGTGAGTTGTGAGTGTCCCTCCACCTGGGTGTAAGTTGTATATCCCTCCACCCTTGCTCAATATCTTCTCAGTGTTTGACAATATCTTTTTTAATAGGAAAAACTTATATTGAGTTGAAGAGAAACTCAGTTCCACTATCACTACAAAGCTATCAAACTTGACATTAGAACTAAATTACAACTATTGCATGAAGTTTTTTTAGTGGCAAATGCATTTTAAATTTGAAACGCATAAAGTAAATTCAAGTGCAACAAGAATGATCATCAACAATAGTGAGAAAGTGGTGTGCACCAATGTAGGATGATATGGAATACTCGCCCAAAATGTCATGGTGAATCAAATAAAAAAGATATGTGCTTCAATCTCTACTTAATGAAAAAGTACAATAAGTTTGCTTAGCCTTTTGATAGGACATCACAAGAGGTAGAAAATTGAAAGCAGTACTTGAAATATACGATATCGAAGATAAGTGAGATATGGATTAATGACCAATACGCACACGTTAAAGATTGAAATTGTAGACTAGTTAGTAGGCATGACTGGTGAAGTGCGGTCTTGGGATGCAAGGTACTACTAAAGTCCTTCTTATACTTCACCTACTCTAATTAGTTTCCTTAATGACAAGTCTTAAAAAATATAAAATGTTGAAAAAACGTGACAACATATTTTAAATTTTTTGTGAGTTCACTAACACGCGAGATATTAAAATAAAAAATGAAAAAATAAAGGACATCATGGAGAACTAAATTTAGATATAAAGAAACCGAGTTGACGTGAGTAATGAGTAATATGTCTAGTTTGTAATGTGATAGGTGCAAAATTGGTAGTTCGTGTAGTTGTTGTAAAAAGATAGAGATTAGGTGACATGTGAACTAGGGCTTCATTGTTTGCAATCTAAGTAGTGGGAGAAGAAGAAATGGTTGAGTTGAAAAATAAAATTGGTGAATTACCAGCAAAATTATATTCAATGTGTGAGACACTATAGTATTTTTTAAATGTTGACACATCGCAAATGGCTCTTTGTGATGGATGCTGCAAAAAGTGTGTGGGTGGCTCTTATTACTCTTTCTTCAATAGATGTCGTCGTTGTCATAATCACATAAGGGTAGGGATTGTGATTTGTATAACTTAGGGCACGGATGTGTTAGAAAAATATCATATTTATGGAGCGAAAAGTTCATGATGGTGTGAAACAAATGAGCATTGGACTGGAGCATGTTTGAAAGTATTAGAAATAAACTTTCGCCAAGAAACAACACATAATATGTGTATTTCAGATGAGATGCGAGCTCTAATCATATTAAATCCGACAAAGGATCTTAACATCAAATCATGGTGGTCGCTATCAGAAACCCAACATTAAAGTGGTGGATGCTTACAAAGATAGGAGTCGACACAGGAGATGGACAGAATGATATTATAGAGGATGCAAATTTGAGGCAAGATGTCGGTGAGTTGTAGATGTAGATCTGAGAGCAGTTGATTCTACTAATTGCAAACGAAGATGAGTCTTGTGACAACAGAGGGATTGACGCTCGACTTTCTATTGTTATTGGAGATGGAGATGGAGATGAGTTTTCATGACAATGAGTTTCCAATGAGCTTAGAAGGAGATACTTTTGCTAGTGTTATTGACAACAATGGCTGAATCGACTGTGGAACAGTGATGACAATGATGGTAATGATTAAGAAGAGGGTTATCGACGAAGGTTTGGGTTACGACCATTGATTAAGATAACAAGATTGACACGACCAAAGATTGAAACTCCTGGGAACATAATGGCAGCGAAGCACTGGCGCTATCGAAGATTATGCCTACTCGGAGTTGGTAGATGGGGGATGAGTTTTTGCTCCAGTAAATGGTGGTGGCGGTATTTGGATTTCAACGGCAGTGTCATAATCGTTCACAACAATGGCAACGACTGCAATTACAGGTGCAGTGCAATGAAACAGGGTGGCAACGAGTGAAGGTTGTTCCGTGGCAACAAAGATGGCGACGATGGTGGTGTTAGAAGTGATGATCGGTGGTGCTGATTGTGATGAATATAACAATCAGGGGAGATGGTCTGTAATACCTTAAAAAATTATACACTAGCGTGGGGACACGAGTGTGTATCCCAGTACACATCCCAATTTGAAACCAAGGTTTTAGAATAATGACATTTCAACTTGCGCACATCTATACACATTGAGACCATCATATTCTAAGTAATGACCTTTTAGACTCAATATATCATCATTTACTTGATTCGTCACCAAACTAACCATTGAATTAGTCACACATTGCTAGGAGAAGACATCTGACCATCCACTCCATATTAAAATCACCCCGATATATTAAACCAACATCGAGATCACCACATCCACTCATATGAACGTCCATTCATAAATCCTAACCCATTCATCTATGTACCACCTATTTATCAGTGAATCTAATTGTTGGGATCATTATCCAACGACCCCACTTATGAGTATACATACATACACACCTCTTTAAACATCCTAAGCCTACACATTATAACGCACCTAATCTATCATTAATAGGAACAATTAGAATTGCTCCTCATGAGCCTATTAAACTATCCAATTGTACGATTTCAATATGGACTATTGTATCATCATGGCATAGACAAGGAAACAATCTGTAGCCTTTACACCCAACAATCTGTGATTTTAAATCTTCAATCATGACCCTAATACATTGATTAGCATTCTACTCCATTAAAATTCAATTTTAACATATATAAACACCCCAATAAGCCCAAAGGAGTATAACGGTGGACTTTGCCTTTTCTATTGGCATGGCTCACTCGAATCTTAAACTTTCCTCATTTTTTTACATGCATCCTATTTAAACTTGTTAAGTCCTATGGATGGTGTGGATCTTTCCATAAGTCTCTATAAGGTCCACATTAAAAAAGATAAATAAATAAATAAAAAGCCAACAACGTGCATTGAAAGCAGTGAGTCATTACACAACCAGGCCTGACTCCTCTTCTTTTAAATCTCATTTCTTTCCATTTACATCTTCCATCTCAGTCGTCGGACATTTAGAAGGCCCACCCAAGCAAGCTAAGTCATTCATCTTGTGGACCCAGAGCATTTCAACGACAGGCTCCCAAGGAAAATGAAAAGTATTGGACAACCGACTCAAAAAACATACGGTCGTATCCAACAAATGCGAATGCATGATTGTGTATAAGGAAAAAAAGTTGGATATAATATAAAAAAAAAAATCAATTTTTCTCAATACATAGTCAAATGCATATAAGACCTTGTCTAGCCAAAGTTCCCAATCAGGAGTTGGGTTAGGCTAGAGTTTGAGCTTCGAACTAGGGGAGGGTCATCAAGCCCATGATAATAAGCAGTTGTAAAAGAGAAGGTGTTCTTCAATATATATAAGAAAGAAATGAGAAAAAGACTTTATATCAACTGGCAGAAGTGAAAGAAAGACTGAGCATGAGACCATTAATGGACAAGTGAGTAAGGAATCAAAGTGTCAGGGTGAATGGAGTCTCTGTGATGAGTAAGTTCTAGTTTAAGCATGTCTGCAACTGGAAATTTCACAACAACTTACTCAATTTCAAATTTGAAGTCATTGGAAAAAGAAGCCATGAAACAAGACAACTGGAGAAAAAAGAATAAATTAAATCGGAATAGATTATGAAAGAATGATTGCAATGAAAATATAACCAAATAAAAGCAAAACGAACCATCGAATTTTACTTCCACATTAAAATTGGTAATCATGCCAACGATTTTCGACACTCACATTAATATGCATGACAGTCAAGCATGAACCCCGTGCCATTGGAATGGCCGTCGAAACTCAAACATCAAATATCCCGTCGCATCTTCTTATATAAAGGGACACGGGCACATTGTTTACACTCATTTTCAGCGCACCGACATGGACCAATAAGAAGTCACTAAAGGCCTGTTTGTTTGGGCGAAATACTGGTAAATGCATTGTAAATAGGTTATTATTACTTTTACACTAGTTTGTTTTTCCCAGGGAATTATAGCCTTGGAAATCGTAATAAATTTAATTGAATTTCACTTATTTGTACACGCACAAAAACATAGGGCCCATTGTGATGAATATGCTATATCCATGCCATCCATCGGTTCCACAAGCCCATTGTAAGGTGTGCATAAAAAAATGAGGCAAATTTACAATTAAAATGGACCACAACACAACAAACAATTATTACAACGGACCTTAACCGTTAAAAGTTGATGCCTTCCTAGGGCCCACACTAATGTTTATTTGTCATCTGGCCTGTTCATAAGATCATACATACATGGATAAAGGGAAAACTAGAAAATCAGATTGATCCAAATATTTTGTGGTCCCAAGTAATTATTAACGGTAAAAGTTTAATACCCACGTTTTAATCTAATGTGGTGCACTTGAGCTTTAAAACTGCCTCATTTTTTGTCTCATGCCTTAAAACGAGATGGCAAAATAGATGGACGGCATGGATATAGTCTATACATCATGGTGGGCCCCAAAGTTTTTCGCTCCAAAATTTCTCCCGCCTCTATTTTGCACCAAAATTTTCAATCGGCCACTGTCAGCTTTGAAATTAGAGATGGAAATTACAATGTAAATAATGATGACTATTTACATCGCATTTACCACCACTTCTCAGAAAACAAACAGGCCCTAAGTGTCATCATTATGGGCTGGATGTTAACCAAATTGTACTTGCGCTCGAAGACATCTTTTGTTAACCTTTCTTCAGTGATACATTTCTGTTGTTAATCTGACAGCGCAGAACTGTATGCATGTCTTTAGAGGAATGAATTGATGAATGATATGTGGCCATAATTCGTGTGGATAGGGGTGTTAACAGGTCAGGTCAGGGCCAGGCCAAGCTTGACCCACTTTTTTCATCCTAAGTCCAAACCCAGCCCAGGCCCGTGACGAGCTAGAATATCCAGTCTGAGCCTAAAACAGAAAGAGAGGGACTAGGTTGGAGCAGGCAGATAGAGAGAGGTGAGATGAGCGGGTAAGATAAACACCAGGCGAATACTCTTTACAAACTACTCCGTAAAGACAAGCAGAAGGAATTTCATTTCTCTTATTCCTAATTTGCCCATGAGTTCATAATCTAAAATGTGAAATTTTAAAAATTGAGAGAGAGAGAGAGAGAGAGAGAGAGAGAGATGGAGTGCTTGAGAATGTTTATTTTCTATCAACCTATTGATAAGGCCATAAAGACTTAGATGAAGAGACCACACAAATGTCAGCTCAATTCAAAACTTTTATGGCCTACGAGAAGTTTTCAATGATCAATTATTATTATTTAACTGACTTTTCTCTTTAGAAATGTTAAGTCGATGTAATATTGCTATTGTCGATTTTCAAGCGAACACGTTTTATTTTCTCTCAACATATAAACATATCGATTCACGTCTTTTTTCTGGTAGACTTACATTGATATATGTATTTCGAGGTTCTTCATCTGTTCACAGATTTATTTCACGCAATTTTGTCAATGGTGGATTGTCCCCCCGTCTTCCATCTGCGTCAGTGTCGTTTTAGGCTGAATAAACTATTTTACTCCATTTCTTATTGTTTCTGGGCCCAGCCTCATTAACTTATTTGAATCCGTTGATTAACATTCAGTGATCATATTAACCTCCACAACCTCGAGAGATGACTCCAGCACGCAAAAATTTTCGCATTTCTTTTCATAGACATTATTCAGTACTTATATACCCTTACCATTGTTCAAGCCTGTCAGTTCTTCGCAATCAAAATCCATAGTCTTCATAATGTTTTGGCTTAATAAACTATATCTTTTCAAATTATGCCGAGATCGTTTCACGAATCATCGCTCTATCATCATTTTCAATAATTTCTAGTTATGGTAAAGAGTAAAATAATATTGATTCTGAATTGTAGAAATTTTGCTGTAGTCAAAATTTATTCGGCCCAACTAGAAACGGTTTAATCCTCTCTATCCGAGGTACTAGCAATGTGTAATTGGTTTGCAAAACTTATATCTGCTTTGACGAGAGCATCATAAGAGGAGGTTGTTCTGGTTGCCTGAAATGCTTCGGTACAAAGTAAAACCTTTTATGTTGCACTTCTGTTACCTCAGTCTTGTGAACTTTTGATGGTTCTAAACTTTCTTTCTTAGTTCTTGTGATAATTTCATAATCATTCTGTTTTGAATTTTTTACATGCTCACTTTTTTTCTCTTCGTCGACGAATTCATCACAATATCATGCATCGATGAAAAAGGATTCCGCTATTATATATGGCTTTATATTGGTCGTGATTCTGTATTAAATCACATTATGCTAGTACTTGAAACGCCAGTGCAATGTAGAAGGAACTATCCCATATTTGTGCATCCAATGTCTCCCAAGCAATAGTTATAGGTTGTCATCGCATCAATCACATGACACATGACTTTAGTGATAAGATCATCGATTTTAAGCATCAGTGTAATTGTACCTAATACATTTTGTCTGTCTTGATTAAACCCCAGAATCATCATCCTGCCGGCATGGAATTGAGATTGTCGATACCCCAGACTAACGAGCATACTTAATGGCATTGGATTAAACGCAAAGTCATTGTCCAACATTATATGCTTTACTTGTTTCTCACGGATGTAGCCAATGACCATGAGGGGTCGATTATGCTATTTTTCTCCCAACATCAAATCATCATCAGAAAAAGTAATGGTCGACATATAGTTGGTTGCCTCAATCTTTTCAGATACAGCATTCCAACTTGTAGTGCCTTCTTTTTTTATGTAGGTGCTTTCCATTTCAACAAGTAATATTTCTCTGACTACATCATATGACAGTGCTTGAATCAATGTCCATCGAAATTTTTTAGACAACCTCAAAGTATCATACGCACTTAATCTGCCCAGTATTCTCTTTAAGTGATTAATAACATGATAGGTTACCCTTTGAAGCTGACTTGCGTTTCCAACCGTGACCTTTCATCTGTATCGTTCATTCCACCATATACTGAATCTTTTTTTAAATGATCTTTCATAAACTTCTTTATGTGGCTTCATCATATTATGGTCTTTTCGCGGGCTTGCCAACTATTTTTTGGATCGTAGAGTTATTATATCTATTTCTTCAGCGTATTTTGAAGGAGAGTCGTTTGATTTTCATGTCGTCTTTATTGTGGTTACATTACAACTTTCATGGAACTGCCCAGCCAACACTTTTAACAACGGCTAAAAAGTACTTAGTATATCTCGATTTCTCAGGAACAACTTGTCCTTGAAGATGGTCGACACTCGAATGCATTCCCTTACCATAACAGCCTCTGGTGTGGGTAGTGAAAGGAAGTATGAACATATATTCCATCATCTTCGAACGAAGTCCAATACATCTTCTCTTGGATGTTGGACGGTTCGTCTCAATTCGATCTTTGAAATTCGAGTGTTATAGTTATAAAACTACAAAATGAATGCTTCTTTCATTTCCTCCCACAATCTAAATGCGCTTACCGGCATAGCTAAATACTAAGCAATTGCTTTGCTTGACTTAATGTAACGCCCTAGAAATTTCAATTCTCGAGCCTCGAGAGTACTCGAGCACTTCTAAAAAATTTTTGATTTAATTATCAATTGAGAGTGCAGACGTCCGCTTTAGAATCAAGACTATAGGAGTTTTATATTGAAAACCCTAGTTTGAACGATTCGATTCGATCGAAACCTTGTAAAACATTTAGATACATCAATCTAACCATATATTCTTCGTCAGATATCATAGATAGCTGCCGATTCCTTTTTAATCGTCTAATCCTACATCTAATCTATTAATTAATGAATCTCGATCTATGATTTACTGAAATCATAATAGATTAACCTATATAATCAACTCACAATACAGATCCACCTTAGACTACCTTAATCAACGAATCAAATCTTGATTATCTTGAGTTTAGAAATCAATTTGACAAAATAGCCATTTTAACATCTAAAACCATATAAATGAGATTAACCACCCTTAACCTGTAAATAATTGCACCCCGTATATTACATCATATACCTAGCTATGCCCGCTACGACCTAGTGAAAGTATTCACTGAACCTTGTTCTCTAAATCACTTAAATGGTGTCCTGAAAACTTAGAACAGCTATAGACCGTTCGTTGGTGGGCCGTTGATCACGAATCTACACGTGGAATCGATTGCCTTAGTAGGCTTGACATTTCCCATACATCAGATACCCGACACCCTGTCCTGAACTGCACAAATTAGATCAAAATCAGAGAGAGTGAGTTGTGCGACTCACCTCAACCTTGGATCATCTGGAACTATAAATACCAAACCCATTTGAGAATTTCATTTGAAATGAAATTTGAAAATTTTACTTAGGTTTTCTTCTAGGGTTTGCTCAAACCCTTATACTCTGTCACCATTCTTTCTACTAATCATAGGCGGGCCGTGCCTTAAGGTAAGATACCTCTCCTATTATAGAAATTACGAAGTTTCATTGGGGATTCTCATTTCTAATTAGGGTTTTTGTCGAATTTAGGTGTTCTAGCTAGATTTTCTCTGAATCCTTGAGGAATACTTATTTCTAGCTCGTGGATTCGTCAATAAGGTGAGGAATATTCTTCTAGGTTGACTATTATCAGCCCATGAGGGTTCCAGATAGTGAAAATTGTGTTTTTCTTGAATTCCATTCAAAGTTGAGTGCCGAATGATTTATGTTTATAATTGATGTTCTGTATGTGTTGATTAATTACATGCTTACTTCGATGTGTGGATTGATTGCCCATTTGAATCGATGTTATGAAAATATAGGATTTGATGTGTTGTGCATATCAAGTATTTGATGAAATTCCTTAGTGAACATAAGTTCACATATGCTTGAGTAAGTGGATTACCATCCACCTAGGCTAGTACCTAATTGTGAATTTGATGAGTTGGCCTGCAATAGCATACCAAGTATTTGATTTTACGCCCATATATGAAATGAAGTATATCGCATATCAACTGTTTGGTTTTATGCCTGATTGAGACAATGAATGCTATGATGTTTTATTCCTCTCACAACATGCTTAGTATATTATTTAATTGACATGATTGAGATTAATCTCTGAAAATCGTAATTTATGGGCTGCCTAATTGGGTTTAGGCCGCACGGACTTGTTTGGTCGACTTGGGAGTAACATGATCGACGGACCCTAGCTACGCCATTTTGGTTGATGTTTCGCTCAGCTTACCAAATCAGTCAATTTCAGGGTTAATTATATTTGTTTGATCATTGTTACATATTCTGTAGAATCTCGAATACCATAATTACTATTGTTGTGCAATCAATTACAACTGTACGTATCAAGTTTCATGAGTTAGACATGGAATATGGGTAACTGTGTTTGTGTTGTCTTTGGCTAGTATGGGTGATAAGCCCTCCAATAGCCTTGAGCATTGAATCTTACATACTGAAGCTCATGGGCCAGGCATGGTATATGGGTAACTGTGCTTGTGCTGTCTTTGACCGGTATTGATCCTGATGGTCTTATCGTGAGTCTTGAGCACCGATGCTAGGTGACGAGCCTACCATCATTGATCTTGGGTGACGACCCATTACCATACATATGACATTTTAGGGCATCGAGACTCTTACCGATTTATTCATTATTCAGTTATGTTGGGTGATGGACCCAAATTTAGATTCTAGGAGCCGGGCATAGGATGCCTTGGCCTGGCGGTGGGCTCTGGCCTGGTAGAGGGTACCCCGACCTGGCATTGTTTAGTGTTCGGTAAGGCCATTGTCCAATGTCCGGCTTTCCTCGCTGTTCAGTGTTCGGCTGCGTTCCTGTCAGTCATGTTTCTGTTTAATAGACTCTTGATAAAATTGAGGTATTTTGGCTTCGCCAATATTGCTAATTGAATACGGGATTAAATAAATACTTAGTAAACATGCATGCATCACATTTTCACGTGCATTGGTCCGATGTTGCTGCTGGGTGGTAACCCCACTGTTTATTTTTCCGGAATATAACACTTGCATATAATAGTTGTATGCATTATTCAACTAGAATAGGAACTTGATTGTGAAGTTATGTTATCTACTGATGCTCGGGTGGTAGGTGTGAGAGCCCCACCATTTGTTATACTTCACCACTTGTACTTGATTGTGTTGATGACATGTGTTAATGTCAGATTTTGTAACGAGATCCTCTGGCTTTCCTCCTTCACTCCAGCAGAGATTTCCACCACCAGACCTGAAGCAAGACAGCAAATAAGGGTGGCTGGGGACCAGCCGTCAGCCCTCCGATGCTTAAGTTAGGCCACAGTAAGAAGAGAAACCAAGCGAAACGGGACCCAGATTGGATGTTGTGTGCGTACCTGCTCTTAATGGAGCCACCCCTTTATATAGATCTGATCGTTAGGTTAAACAATGCACTGATGTCGAAATCCCGTTGATGTCGCATACGATACTGAGAATTCGCTGATTTCGTGGGATAAGATCCTATCTTTTTAGTCAGATCCAACCCAATGACTTATTTCAACAATCACGCCCCTTGATGGTAATCCCTTGAAATCTGGCTGGAAGCCGTAGTTGGAATCATAGCTTCCGAAAAGGAAGGAGACGCCCGTAGTTGGAGTCATAGCCTCCGAAAAGGAAGGAGACGCCCGTAGTTGGAAACCACCGAACTGGTTGTAGCCCTGCTTGGTGTCGCAGAGGGATTGGAGAAGCTGCTCGACGGGAATCGGGTGCTAGTACTGAAAGCTAAGAGATATTACCGCAGGAAAGCTACTCGCAGGTTAGAATGTGGTCGCGAGTCCAAGTACATACTTTAGATGTAACGTCTTTCAACGACTTGTGAGAAGGTCTGTTCGCGGATCGAGCTTTGCCGTATTTGACTATCGGTTATGAAGACTCGAGACTTGCGAATAGCTGCTCCGTATTTTTTCAATCTATGACTCCTGATCAGGTGAGCTCGAGAGTCGAATGGACGTCCCGCACTTATCCAATATTCGACTCTCGATCAGATAATCTCGAGAGTCGAATGGACGTCCCGCTCTTATCCATTCTTCGACTCCCGAGCATACGATCTCGAGAGTCGAAGCCGTACTCCACCCTTACCCGTTCTGCGACTCTTGATCAGATCATCTCGAGGGCGAAATGGGCATTTCCGCGTGAAATCTTATCTCCACCATTTTGCCTATAACAACATGTTTAACTTAGAGAATGGTAACACTGAGTATGATTACTCACTCCCACCTGGGGGGTGTTTTAAAACACCAATCGGTTATTTTGATGCAGGAGTTGCTGCCACTTGATGCATGA
Organism: Liriodendron chinense; assembly: GCA_003013855.2. Lineage (NCBI taxonomy): Eukaryota > Viridiplantae > Streptophyta > Magnoliopsida > Magnoliales > Magnoliaceae > Liriodendron > Liriodendron chinense. The sequence continues at coordinate 1,578,936 of PVNU02002456.1, forward strand.
GATGCAGGACATGTTGGCTTACCTATGTCCTGCGCTTCATTTTCTGTCTTAAATTGACGTCTTGGGTCGATATTCTTAAAGATTTCATTGTACATGTATATATTGAGCCTCAGCTGAGTGTACTCCTTAGTTGTGTGAATGATTGTATGTATCTACACTTTAATTCAGATTATATTGTACATTGTTTAGCTTAAATCTTTATTTATGAGCTGATGCTATGGATTTATGCCATTAAACTATACTTTCACAAAATACAGTCACCTCGAAAGATTTGGGAGCCGCAGACTGCCCGACACCTGGTTTTCAGGGCGTGACACCTAACTAGCGAATTCATAAAACTTCTCAAGAAATAATTTTCGAAGACATTTCCTCTAAAATATGTCACTTTCTTGTAAGTCACCAAATGTTCTAACGAGGATTGCGTCTCTTCTTTATAAAGCATAAACTTCAGAAATTCGGGGACCCGTTCTCCTTTTATAGACTTTCTCTTTTTCAAATGGCTGAGATACCTTTGAAGTCAGTAACTCATGCACTCATTTCCCATGTGCTTCACCGAAGAAATGGATTGCAAGCTGTGCATGACCAGAGACTGGCCCTATAATTGCAGTTTCTTTGAACAAACTAAAAAACATATAAGGCTCATGTCTTATTTCAACATGCATTCTCATACTCTTGGCACATGATTCTTCCATATGCGTATCTTGGCGTTCAACGTATAAGTGATTTATAAGAATTGTAAATGACATTTCTCCACTTCAACACGTATCTATAAGGGCATTTTTCTGCATAGGCCTCCCATCTTACTAAATCTATTAACGAGATTGCTCTCCTTGGCACAAAGAATCGTAATAGGAACATATTATAAACTTGTATCTAGGCTTAGTAACGAGTCGTATTGAACCGTGTTCGTGTTCGTGCTGTATCAAAAAATTTCTCACCCAAACCTAGCCGTTAACTAATAAGTCGAAATTTAGAAACCCAAACCCATTCATTAATTAAACGGGTTACCTGTAACCCGACCCGTTAGGCCATTCTACTCATCAGATGGCCACACTGTTGATGAGGACAACTGATAGTCTGACCCAACATACAGCTATGGTCCACCTAGTGGGCCCATTCTATCTTCGGAAACAATAGGATTCACTCATGAGATGAGGAGGAATCACCTGTACATTGCAATATTGTATATGATGGAGTGCCAAGGTTCATAGGTGGGCCATGGTTTGGTGATTTAGACCATTATGTTAACGGGTAAAACGAGTTCACGGGTGAAACACTGACCCAACCCGTTATGTTAGTAGTTCTTAACAGGTCAACCCGTTAGTGACCCGACACGATAAGACTGGACTCGAACACTGGTTTTTTTGTGTGGGTTTTGTGTGGGTCAACAGATCATATGGAATTTTGCCAAGCCTACTTGTATCCAACTAACTCTTTTTTATGGATTCTAATTCATACCATAAATTGGCTAGGCCAGTCAGAGTTATGCCAAACTGTTCTACCAAGTATTTCTCACTAGAATCGCAACGAGTGCTTTACCTGATGTATCACAATAAGTGCTCGATGGGAGATTCAATTTTGGAGAATATAATCGTTTCAGTGTTTAAGGACTTTTTTTAACCCTGCAACGTCTAGAGGGGTGGCGTGCCTTAATCCCCAACACTGCCTCTATTCTTTTTTGTCGACGACTGTCCAGAGTTTTACTGATATAGTCATACTTTAGACAATCACTTTTTTTGAAGGTTTGTCCACTATCACTTCTTTCTTCGACTTTTCTTTCCATTCCCTGTTAGCCTATGACATTCATTCCAAAAACATTTATGGCATCTTCTTCTTAATGAGTTCTTATCTAACTTTACATAATTCTTTCGGGAGGAATTCCCCGGGTGTAATATTTTTAGGCATCTGTTGTCCCATATAACTTTATAATCTAATCTTTTATTTATTCCTCAATTATTTAGCTTTTGCATTCTTCATATCATACAAGCGCTTCTGAACGATCGCAATGACGACCCTCATTGCGCCTAATTGTCGCCATCGTTTTAAAGACTCTTCTCATTCTTGTTTCTTTGTTAGTCATTGACGGTTCTTTGAACATTTCTTACTCGTGATCATTACCCAAGGTTTACTTGAGTTTCCGTATTCATCCTCAACCTTTGAATCATATAACTTGGGAGAAAGTATAAGAGGTAACGATTCCAGTATCGAACTAAAAGGCATTTCTATCATATAGTTTGCATTTACTGTAAACATTATACTCAACACTGCCTTCTTCTTTTATCATCATCCCTTCCTATGAAAATTTTACCTTTATCGATCATTTTTTGAATTATATTCTCAATAGTGTAGTATTTCTCGGTTGGGTGCCTGAGCATGTGATGATAATGACAATAATCATTCTCTTGAAATTTCTCAACCTCTTCAGGACGCTTGGATTGGGATAATTTGATCATGTAATATTCCGAAAATTCATACATATAAACCATAACATGCTTTAACAACGAAAAGACTAACTTCAGAAAATTCGATCGCTATAAAAACATAGACATCGTGTAGTTAGCCAAATGGATCGTACATCTTCAGTTTTAGAATATAATTCACAAAATCCACCGTCCAATAAATCCACAATTGCTTATAAGGCAATTCAACCCTCAAACTACCAAAATTAAATTTTTGATCAAGTGGTTGATCATTGAATTACATCTCGGCTATATTTGAACTCTAGAACTGTTTTAACACAAGTTGAAGAATATCTAACCAATAAGCAGTTAAATGATTAGATAAAAAAAAACTATTAATTATGGCCACCTAAATTAGGTCTACTCAAATTCTTGGCCTGATATTTCCTTAGAACCAATAGAAAGACAATGAATGGAACCGATTCAGTTACATACCAGCGGACCCCACCAATGGATTTAAGGTGTGCACCGACGAGCATGCATATGCTGTGTACCAAATTAAAAGCCCGGTCAAGCCAAAGTCGAAGGAGGAAGGTTTCTTCCTCTTCTTAGTTCTATCAGTAGCAGTTCAAACGGACAAACATCTGTTTTCCTTCAATCACGGGGCACCATTCATGATCAACTCCATGATTTGGACCGTTTATCAAGTTTGAGTGAGGATTTTAAACAAAATCTTAACAATCTCATGTGTTGGTGTTCTAGTGTGAGCGTACAAGATCTAGCACAGGATGTGTTGCATAGGAGAATATTCAAAAAATGGAAACTACAGTTTCCTCTTTCGTTCGAAGTGGGGTTGATTTCCAATCTCAGTAGGTGACTTCTCCACCAATCTTATCCGTTGGTTTATGAAATCTCAGCCATTCAGGGCAATTATCAGGATATTCATCGAACGAAAGCTAAAAATGAGAAAGTTTCTCTTCATTAACTGCGTTAGAACATCATGGGTCAAGAACAATTATATTCGTTCCTCTGTATTTTATAGTGTAAGAAACAGTAGCACATTGATTCGAGCGCAAGAATGCCATGTTTCACGGCCGCACGCACTAAGACCAACTGTTTCTTTTTCTTATGAACCCATTGTTGTTTATAAATGCTTATGAATTCTCTGATCCCTTAAATAAAAAAATATAAATATAAATGAATACCAACAAATTTCTTCTTAGTCTGAGTTTGAAAATTTTCAATTTTAATAGGGTCGTAGTTCAACGAGAGACTGTCACACATGCTAGAGCTCTGGGCATATGACAAACATGTAATAAGATGTCACACATGTAAAAGATTTCACTAGACAATTAGGTATTATTTGGTAAACTGAAAAATTAAGCTTGAAAATTAATATAAGTACTAAGAACTTAAAGTGTTAAATTTAAATACTTATAAGTACTGAAAATTTTGTTTGGTAATTTGTCTGAAAAAAGTTCTAATATCTGAAAATAAGTACTTTTTTCACAAAAGCATGTTTGGTAAAACCAAATTACAAATGTCTGAAAATTGACAATTTGTCATATTTGCCCTTATTGTTTTAATTTTCAATTTTGCATAATATGAAATGAAACATGTTATTACATGCCACCAAATTTGGTACACCTATAGCCCATTCACATACATCTCTCAAGCATAATCCTTCAATTGATGGACCATGTGCTATACTCTTCTTGATAGAATAATAATAACATTTTGATTGATTGACCATGACGTCTCACACTAGTACGATATTGGGTCATTCATCTATAGGGTCCCACCTAATGCAGGCTTTTTGATCAATGACTTTGAATAAAAAAAAAATTTGACTCAAGAAAAAATATTCATGTCATGTCAAATAAGCGGGTCACACATGTACGACTTTTTAAATCTTATAAGTGAGCACATCGGCAAATATTTTGCATGCATCATTCAATAAATAAAATAGTTTCAATTGTATATTCATACATAAAATCAAACTAAAAGAAAGATTAAATTGTATATCCACGTGGTTCATATGTTTTGCCATCCTATTTTAAGGTGAGGCCCTAAAAATGAAGTAGATGCAAATTTCAGGTGGACTACACCACATGAAACAATAGTCATTGAACACCTATCATAAAAAAAAACCTCTTAAGGTCCACCAGCCATAAAAAATCACATTAAATGGAAAAAAACAATTATCATATTAATCCAAAACTTTCATGATATGGTGTGGTTCACCTAAAATTTACATATGCTTCATTTTTGGGACCATGCCCTAAAAAAATTTGGAAAAACAAATGGATAGTGTGGATATACAATGCATACATCGAGGTGGGCCCTACTATCAGGGTCGCACCTACATCGCTGGCTCTAGTGTCGTTACCAAATCTCGCTCCATAGTGGTGGTGGTCACCGATGGAAGCGGATTGCATAGTGTGTTCCACACCACCGACCTTGTTAGTGTGTTGATGTCACCAAGTTCTATGGGCCCCACCATGATGAATGCGCTGTATCCATACTATCTATCCATTTTGTAAGATTATTTTAGGAAATGGACCCATAAATGAGGCAAATCCAAAGTTCTTTGGGCCCTACCATAATGAATGCTCTAAGATGTTTTTAATGGTAGGGCGTTCAATCACCACTATTTCTTAAGGTATGGTCTAGCTGATAATTAGATATGCTTCATTTTTTGGATAATTCCCTTAAATGACTGGTAAAAATGGATGGATGGCATGGATATAGAATAATACATCAAGGTGGGCCCCATCATAAGGGCCACACCGTTTTAGGTGAGTCCGCGGTCTCACGTAATCCACTTCCGGTTTTAATAAGAAATCACATTCTAACAATGTGTGCAATGCACCACCAACCTTTTTGTGAGTTGGCATCACCAAGTTTTGTGGGCCCTACCATGGTGTATATCTTATATCCAAATTGTCCATCCATTTGGACATATCATTTTCGAGCATGAGCCTAAAAGTAAGGCAGATCAAAAGCTTAAGCAGACCTCACCATAGAAAGTGGTGGGGATAAAATGTCTACCATTGAAAACTTATTGTAGCCACAAAAGTTTTGGATCAAGCTAATATTTGTGTTTTCCCTTAATCCAAGACGTCTTGACGTTCTTATGAATAAGTTGGATGGCAAATAAACATCATGGTGGGCCCTAAGAAGGTTTCAATGGTGGGCGTCATTGTCCCACTACTTTTCATGGTGTGGTCCACTTGAGGTTTGGATCTGCCTCTTTTTTTTTTTTGTTCATGCCTTAAAATGATCTTTCAAAATGGACAGATTCTGTGGATATAATACATACATTACCTTGGGACCTATAGAATTTTGGGACTTTCGGTTTTTATCGGAGAGATGTCACGGATGGGAAAGGAACAAAGAAGGGTAATCTTGTCATTTTTAAATGTTAAAAGGGATACTTTTGTCAATTGTTATCTAAAATTTAAAAAGATAGCACTCATCGCATTCAGTTATAAGCGTTAAGTCAAGTTGGCGTGACTGAAAATAATCCGTCAAATTTAAGTGATTTTTTCAATTAAGCACTTAATTTTTTTTAGTTACTAAACAGTTTGAATTACCAAAATCATTGAAAATAAGATTTTTCAGTGATAAGTCACGGAATTAAGTTTTACCAAACGCACCCTTAATATATAAGAGATCTATAATATTTATTAGTAGAAATGTCATGAGAGGTAACACCATTTGTAAAAAGAGCAATGTTAAAGAACTTTGAATTTGACATTTGACTTCTTTTCTCTAGATACATTTGTCTCGTATGAGTTTGACATATCTAGTTAGTGGATCAACATTATTTTTTGTCATCAATATATTAGTAGCTTACCCTTCTTAATGAATAGACCTAACACGTGTGTTAGGAGCTCAAACACATTAGTAAAATAATGATATGGGAAGTACTTGTATTTAATTCAATCTTAATCACTAAAAAAGTAATCAATTTTTTTAATTAAAGAGACGTAAAAGCTAAGATTTTGGAATAAAATATCTAAATTCGATATTACTTAAACTAAAAAATTATATATATATATATATACACACACACACACACACACACACACTAAATAAATAAGGCTAAAATGAAAAACTTCAATTAAAAATATTAAATTTCATCAACCGATGGATGACAATGCATATATTCAATTAATTAATGAGTTAATATTACTTCTTGCTTTTCTCAAATGTTTAATTTTTAAGTAATCCCCATGTAAATTGATTCATTTCTATTGAAATTTTTTACATTCCATTCAATTTTTTCAATGAGTGACGGTAATAAATCTCTACTGTTTAAATTGCCTAAAAAAGTTTAATAGGAATAAAACACATTTAACAAGATGAGTTATACATAAATACATATTATATATAGAGAGAGAGTGAGAGAGTCACAGTCTCTGATGAGTTAAATTTTTATGTAAATTTTATGCAAGTTCACAGTGTTGTCATTAAATAAGATTAATGGTTGAAATTTGTCCATAGTTATAAACGAGAGGGAAAGAAAGCTCTTGAAACATGACATCATTAATAATGGTATGCACAAAGGCACAAATCTATGTAAGAGAATTAGCTTACGAGACTCTCTTTCTCTCTCCTTCTTAATTCCTCTATAATAGAGGGTTACATTCAACTATTAACGCAATTAGACGCCTCAGCTCAAAGTTGATATAAATAATATACGCAGTTATGAACACTGCTTGTGGGGTACGCCCAATAACTTTTACGTTCGGTTACATAGATGAGATATTGTATTAACTCAAACGTAAAAATGCATTTAGTTTTTAGAGTTGCCACTGGCCAAGTGAAGTTTATAATGTACGGTCTGCTATAAACCATAAAAACGCTTAGGGCGTGTTTGGATTCTTAGTTTGGCCGCTATTGTATTGTTGTGTATGAAATTGTCCATCACATTATTTGTTTTAAAGGGTTTATTCGATACTAAAGTAATGTAGAAGGACTTGTTTGGATTAACCATATACGACTGTAGTTCCCACGTAAAGCAAGTGAATTATGTGTTTGGGAGAGCGGATTAGGTGGTGCGCAAGTAACACCTTACACTTACCAAGTGAGGCCTACATTGATAAATGTGTTGTACATCCACGTCGTCTATCCATTTTTCAGTTATGTTTAGGACATTATCCAAAAATTAAGAAGACCCAAATCTCATCCAAAAATTAAGAAGACCCAAATCCCCAATGAACTACACCACTAGAAAAAAGTGTCGAAAAATCATCAAAAGCTTATTATAAGCTATAGAAAATTTAGATCAGCATGATTTTTGCATTTTCTTGTCATCCAGCTCTGGTATATCTTATCAACAGGTTGGATGACAAATAAACATTACGAATCTACTTAAAGTAGACCTTGGGAAGTTTTTAATGGTAGGCATTCAATCACTGTTGTTTCATATGCTGTGATCTACTTAAGCTTTAGATCTGTCTCATTTTTTGGCTCAAGCCTTAAAATGATATGGCCAAATGAACAATCGATTTGGATATATATATATATATATATATATATATATATATATATATATATATATATATATATATATATATATCATAATAGGCCTCATAGAACTTGGTGATGTAAACACGTCACTGTGGAGGGTGGCGCGTAATACACGGTACAAATCGTGCGTGGCTTTTGTGGATCCTCAAATCCACCAAGTTGGGTGGCCATGGGGCCCATTGTGATGTATGTGCCTTATATGCACGTCATCCATCTGTTTTGACAACTTATTTTAGGGCATGATCTAAAAAATGAAGCAAATCCAAATCTCAAGTGGACCATAATATAGGAAAAAGTGGTAATTGACCATTAAAAACTACTCGTGGACTATAAATGTTTTACATCAAGCTGATATTTGTGTGGTCTTGTCATTCATGTCTTTGTGACGTTATCAACAAGTTGAATGACAAATAAACATTCTAATCCCCTTGGTGAAATTTCTATTGGTGGGAATTCAATCACGACTCTTTCTTGTGATATGGTCCACCTAAGATTTGGATCTGTTACATTTTTTTATCATGCTCTAAAATGATATGTCAAAATGGATGGATGGTATGGATGTAAGACACATACATCACAGATTCACAGTGACCCTTAACTAGATCCACCCAAATCACGCCCATGTAAATCTCGCCAAATCTGACCCATATTTCATGGGAAAGCCTTTTGCAGGAAGTTCTTATGCTGCAACTTAGGTCGGGCTCACTGTGATGTATGTGAGAAATCCACTCTATCCATCAATTTAAAGAGCTCATTTTAGGACATTGTAATGAAAAATGAGTCGGATCCAAGACTCAAGTGGGTCATACGAGAGAAAACAGTGGAGATTGAACAACTGCCATTAAAACATTCATGTGGCCACAAATGTTTTATATCATCATAATTTTTTTTTTTTTAATGTTTTTTCTTAATCCCAGAGGGGATGACCTTATAAACGGTTTGGATGACATATAAGCATCAAGGTGGATCCTAGGAAGGTTTCAACAATATGCATTTCTTTCCCCAGTTTTTTTCTCTTGTTTGGCCCACTTTAGTCTTGGATTTGGCTTCTTTTTTGTTAAATGTCCTAAAATGAGCTCATAAAATGGATGGATGGGGTGGATTTATCACAAATATCAAGACGGTCCCTATCTAAGTTCCCAACACAGGAACTTCCTTCAAAAGTCTTTTGTACAAAATCATTCAATTTGCTGAATCGCCTGGATTATGTTGAAAAACCAACCCAATACAATGGATTTGACATCTTGATTTGATGGAAAAAAATGAACCAACTTCCACGTGTAATACAAACAATGACCTTGAATCGTTATAAATTTAATACCATACAATACAATCATAAACCAAAAATCCAAACACGCCCTTAAGGTTGAGAAATCTCATGATTCCCCAACTCAAGTGACTTCTATGGTTAGTTTGTGACAGTGGGTTCTGAGTAAAGGTTTGGATAACACACACACACACACACACATATCATGATGGGGCTCATAGAACTTGGTGATGTAAACACACCACTGTGGAGGGTGGCACGTAACACACAGTATAAATCGTGCATGGCTTCGGTAGATCCTCGTATCTACCAAGGTGGGTGGCCATGGGGCTCATTGTGATGTATGTGCCTTATATCCATGTCGTCTATATGTTTTGACAACTTATTTTAGGGCATGATCTAAAAAATGAAGTAGATCCAGATCTCAAGTGGACCATAATATAAGAAAAAGTGGTAATCAACCATTAAAAACTACTCGTGGACTACAAATGTTTTGGATCAAGTTAATATTTGCGTCTCTTCACCCATGTCTTTGTGACTTTATCAACAGGTTGCATGACAAATAAACATTCCAATGCTCACCGGTACTAAAGTAATGTAGAAGGCCTATTTGGATTAACCATATATGATTGTAGTTCCCACATAAAGCAAGTAAATCATGTGTTTGGGAGAGCAAATTAGATAGTGCGTGCGTAACACCTTACCCTTACCAAGTGGGGTCCACAATGATGAATGTGTTGTACATCCACTCCGTCTATCCATTTTTTCAGCTACGTTTAGGATATTATCCAAAAATTAAGAAGATCCAAATCCCCAATGGACCACACCATTAGAAAAAGTGGTGAACAACCATTAAAAGCTTATTATAAGCTATACAAATTTTGGATCAGCCTAATCTTTGTATTTTCCCGCCATCCAGCTCTGGTTGACCTTATCAACGAGTTGGATGGCAAATAAACATCACGGTTCTGCTTAAAGTAGACCTTGGAAAGTTTTCAGTGGTAGGCATTCAATCATTGTTGTTTCATGTGGTGTGATCCACTTAAGCTTTGGATCTGTCTCATTTTTTTGCTCAAGCTTTAAAACGATATGGCTAAATGAACAAACGATTTGGATAACACACACACACACACACACACACATACGTCTATATACATATATACATATATCATGATGGGGTCCACAGAACTTGGTGATGTAAACACACTACTGTGGAGGGTGGCGCGTAACACACAGTACAAATCGTGCGTGGCTTAAGTGGATCCTCGAATCCACCAAGGTGGGTGGCCATGAGGCCCATTGTGATGTATGTGCCTTATATCCACATCATCCATCTGTTTTGACAACTTATTTTAGGGCATGATCTAAAAAATGAAGTAGTTCCAAATCTCAAGTAGACCATAATATAGGACAAAGTGGCAATTGATCATTAAAAACTACTCGTGGACTACAAATGTTTTGGATCAAGCTGATATTTATGTGGTCTCTTCATTCTTGTCTTTGTGACCTTATCAACAGGTTTGATGACAAATAAAGATTCCAATCTTCCCCCCCCGTGATATGGTCCACCTAAGATTTGGATCTGTTTCATTTTTGTGACCATGCTCTAAAATGATATGTCAAAATGGATGGATGGTATGGATGTAAGACACATACATCACAATTGTTGGGAAAAGCCAGCAGCGGAAGCGGAATGCCGAACACGTGAAGCAATGCGAAATCAAACAAGTAAACAAGATGCAATCAATCACACACAAGCATTCACCACAAGAGACTCTGAATTTACATGGAAAAACCCCTCAATGGGTAAAAAACCACGGCACAAAACGATCCACTATGAATTAAATAAAAGATTACAAAGATGACAGCCCACAAGCAAGGAAAACAAAGAAAACCCAAGCTCTCTCTCTCTCTCTCTCTCTCTCACAACTCTCTCCCATCTTCCTAGTACGAACCTTGGACACCTTAGGATTCCTCTCTAAGTCGGATTACAACACCTTGAATAGGAAAAAATCCGAAAATAGAAACACCTTGCGCAGTACTAGTGGACTACGCAAGAACTCCGCGAGAACAGCCGACTGGTCGCCCGACCGGTCACACATAGCAACAAACAATCTAGGGAGAAAACTCCACACAGACCTGACTTTGCCTCACAGCCGATCGGTCGGCTGACCGGTCGAAGCCCACTGACGACCGGTCTGGGCACCACAGACATCTGTCCAGTCTTCACTGCATCCGAGTTAGCTCCGTCAGACCGGTCGCCCGACCGGTTTGAGCACTCTGTCCAGCACATAGTTTGAAGACTCTCCAACAACAATGGCCCCTATAGTTAGGGATCCACCGATCCACCCAAATCGCGCCCATGTAAATCCCACCAAATCTGACCCATATTTTGTGGGAAAGCCTTATATAAGAAATTCTTGTGTTGCAGACCTAGGTCGGGCCCACCAGTGATGTATGTGAGAAATCCACTCCGTCCATCAGTTTAAAGAGCTCATTTTAGGACATTGCAACGAAAAATGAGCCGAATCTAAGACTTGACTGGGTCATATGAGAGAAAACAATGGGGATTGAACAACTGCCGTTGAAACATTCATGTAGCCATAAATGTTTTATATCATTATAATTTTTTTTTACGTTTTCAGTTAATTCTAGTGGGGATGACCTTATAAACGGTTTGGATGACATATAAGCATCAAGGTGGACCGCAGGAAGGTTTTAACGATATGCATTTCTTTCCCTAGATTATCATCTCATTTGGCTCACTTTAGTCTTGGATTTGGCATTTTTTTTTTTTTTTACCAAATGTCCTAAATGAGCTAATAAAATGGATGAATGGGGTGGATTTATCACAAATATCAAGACGGTCTCTATTTAAGTTCCCAATGTAGGAACTTCCTTCAAGAGCCTTTTGCACAAAATCATTCGATTTGTCGAATCGCCTAGATTATGTTGGAAAACCAACCAAATACGATGGATTTGACATCTCGATTTGAGAGGAAAAAGCGAACCCACTTCCATGCGTAATACAAACGATAGCCTTGAATCGTTATACATTTAATACCAGACAATACAACCCTAAACCAGAAATCCAAACATGCCCTTAAGGGTTGGGAAATCACGTGAATTCCCCAACTTAAGTGACTTTTACTGTTAGTCTACAACAGTAGGTTCTGGGTAAAAGTCTCAGTAGGTACCTTTTTTTTCATATATGATATACGCTCCTTACTTTATGGAATTTTACGATTTTTAGGGTATTTTAATATAACTTCAGTATTTTTATATCTGGTCGTACTTCACAAAACTAACAAGAGGCCAAGCATGTAAAAATAAAAAGAATCTTAGCCTACTTCACAGAGCTAAGTGGCTATGGATATGAAAATATAAAGTAAAAATGCAATAAATAAAATAAGATGCAATTCTATCATTACTTTACAGATCTTAAGACTCAATGTTGATAGATAGAATGTAAATGTAGTCCTACCCTAGTTTCATTGAGTTTAAGACCTCGAGTGAGCAAATGAAAGGAAGCAAATAAAAAAGAGAAAAAACTACAAAATAAAATAAAACGCACCAATTGATGTCACAAATATTTCAGAGATGTGTGGAGTGAAGTTTAATTTAAGCTTGATTGAGATGTGATGAAAAAAAAAGGGAAGACCAGACACCATTTTTCTGCAAAATGGATAGTCAGATATCTCTGATTCCAACCTTACTTTGAATTTTAATAGTTCCTTTAGTGGATTACTTTTTCTTTGGCGGTCTCCTGAATGAAGCAACACTTCACCATATTGAAAATCTTTAGGGCGCTTTAAAACCTTGGACTACCAAATCTCGTTTAACCTTAACTCTCCCTCTTCGACCTTTATCCCTCGAGTTACTCGGAATGGCAGGCGCTGTCTGAATTTATAGACCTCAAATATTGTCTTGTGAACGGCCGGTAGTGACATTTCACCACCCATCAATGATTTGGTTTATGTAATATTTAAACCGAATGATTGAAAGCAATTAGCGTGTCACGTGGACCGTTGGCTTGCCAATAGCCGAGGGTTTATTTATCTTTTTTTGTGCACACTTGTACAAGGGGTACTTAGTATTTAGGAGGGTCGAAGCCGTTTATCTCATTTTTTTTATTACCTTTGTTTGAGATTAGTCAATCGGACTGGTAGGAAGTCTTTGAAAGATGCCAATGATCTTTTCTATTTGTCTTGTTTAAGTTCTTTTTTTTTTTTTTTAAATTTTCTTCTGTATCTTTCTTAGTTTAGCCACATATCGTTTTATTGAAGAGATATAATGGTTAGGGCTTCTAAAGAGTCCAAATTTTCAGTTGGGATTCGATCTGTCCAGTTTCGGATTTGCCAATTAGGTTTGTTGATTGTTTCCCTAATGTGTAAAGAGCTACTAATTTAATCGATTTTGATTTCAACAGTTTTGAAGCCACCCAGGGTGGTTTTATCGAAGTCCTTCTGAATTCTAAAGAATAATGTGGTCTTGTTTTGGATATGGTGCCTACATCAGTCTTGCCCGTGGAATTCATGTATTAACAACAAATACATGAGTACGTTCTAAATCCAAAGCAAATTCATAAGTTATTCTTTTCACCATACATATTGCACAACATGCTTGGCCTCTATTTTTAAGTTCGTACCATAAATGAAGTTTCATTAACTGTACTTCCACCCCTTCGCATAAAGGCCCCCTTAGTGCAGGACATATTACCAATGTTCTTGGGACTCTCAAGGATGTAGCTTGATTTATTTGCATGAAACATGTGCATCTTCTTAGTTTGTATATAAAAAAAAAACCAGCCTACCTTCTCCGGGTGGCATGGAATGGATTGTTTGAATGGTCTTCTTGATGGCCCACCCCATTTGTGGTTTTGTATTAAAAAACTACCATACCTTGTCCGAGTGGCATGGAATTGATTGTTGTTGTGGACTTCTAGATGTCATAGCCTATTTGTGGTTTTGTATAAAAAATTAACATACCTTGTCCAGGTGGCATGGAATTGATTGTTAGTGTGGACTTCTGGTGGATCCAGACGGTCTGTGGATTCATAACTGCTCTAGGAATAAGAAGGCCCACCACCGGGGATGGCCCGCCAGCCCAGCTGGTAGACGCCTGGGCGTTTCAACGGCTGGTCTCAGGTTGAAAACCCACTAATCCCACCAGTGGTGGAGCATCATGTGACTGACTGAGGGAGTGTGTTGCATGACTAACCCAAAAAAAGAAAATAAAAGGAACGCCCACCACCCAAATGGCCCCTTAGTGTAGTTGTTATCATAACCGCACCTAGAAGTGGACCGATGGTTGGACGATTCGGATCGACTTACAATGCACCCAAGATAGATAGAGAGTGATCACTTGGTTGCACCTGAACTTTCATATACAACCATGTCAAACGTGGAGAATAAAATGTGGGCCCCACTATCATGATCACTTGGTATGAAAATCAGGCTAATCTAACGTCTAAATCAACAGATAACCGATGGTATGACTTAGTGTACTTGTGCAGTCGAGTGGATGAATGGATTGTCTAGATTTACATGCTCCATGGTGGGCATGATATTGGCCACCTTTTGGACGGTTTAGATACACCACACGTGTGGCGTATAGGTAGGAAAGAAATATCAGTTTGTGATCATTTTCTCTAGAGAAAAATGAAAGAGTCACGCGTGTGCAACAAAGCCCGTGCAGACGCTGCACATGTGCCAGTATGACATGTGGATGTGAGATCCAATCCATCCACCACAATGGTACGGCCTTCCACATGTTTTTCCAAAAAAATAAATCTGGTCCACTCAGCATGTGGGCCCCAGTATCGGAAACAAGTGGATGGGTTAGAAAACTTCATCCGTAGTTGGCCCACCTAATCAGTGGATCAAATCCATCTTGGGATATGGCATCAATGGAGTGGTGTGTTTCTGGCAGATGGAATGGATTTTGAACCTATCTTACATCTTGGCACGTGTCACGTGTACATGTGCTTAATTGTCACGTGTGTGCTTAGCAAAACTCTGGTTAAGAAACGATCACACGCGTGTGCAATACATCTCATTACACACCACAAACGTGCCAGAATTTCATGTAGGGTCGAGATCCGATCCATCCGTCAGAAGGTAACCACTATATTAATGCCATAGCCCAGAATCAAGTTCATTCACCGGTCAGATGGGCCACGGTTTGCAAAAGAAATTTACGGCTGTAAAGAACTTGGCTGATGTTTCTGACCACGTCCATTTCAGCTCTCCGGGCCCACCAGCTGAGGGAAGGAACAGATTTATGAAAAGATCTGCAATTTCTGACCAATGGATGGATTGGATCTAAGGATCTACGAGCAACGCTGGGCGTATATGACGTGTACATCAGCTGTATTATTCTACACGCGAGTAGGGCTTAACATGCACGCAGCCACTCGGGAGCAGATTTATGAAAAGATCTGCAATGTCTGACCAATGGATGGATTGGATAGAGGATATCCGATCAATGCTGGCACATATATTGCGTGTACATCAGCTGTATTCTACACGCGTGTGGGCTTAACATGCACGCAGCCACTCGGGAGCGGATTCAGTCAGGTCGGGGTGACACCAATTTCGCTTAGGCCATTACCATGGGGTCCATCTTGATGTATATAATGTATATCCACTCCGTCCATTCGTTTTTCCAGGTCATTTTAGTGTATGATAAAAAAAATAAACAGATAAAAATCTCAGTTGGACAACACCACTGGAAACAGTGGCAAATGAACTTCCACCATTAAAAACTTCCTATGGCCCACTATAATTTTTATTTTCCACACAACCTGGTTATCAAATAAAACTGGATGAAAGGAAAACACAAATATCAGCTTGATCCAAAACTTTTGTAGCCCCCAAGAAGTTTTAATAGTCAATCAGCCATCTTTTATTGTGTTGTGGTCCATCTGAGATTTATATTTGCTTAATTTTTGGATGTAGGAAATAAAATGAGCTAAAAAAAAAGAATGGACGGAGTGGATATATAAAAACATACATCAATGTGGGCCCACGTATACGGTCTGACTGAACTCAGTCTTACCCCGACCGGACCGAATCCGCCTCCGGGAACTTTTTCTCCCTTATTTATGGAGGACAAAATTACCCTTGGGGTAAACCGATAGCTGCTCAGCTGAATAAATGACAACACGAGGGTAAATTGGGTAATATGAGGTTAGCTTTTGATTGTGGAGAATAGAAAGCGGCAGAAAAGGTGAAGAGCTGGCAAAGGAATTGTGAGGAGGAGCTTTTTCTATTCTGCAAGAAGAGACGAACCGCCCGTGACGCGGATTTTGGTAGGACGTATTGGGGACGTTCAAGTGGAGACGTGGCACTTTTGTAGGGTTTTGAAGGTGGACCCGAATCCGCTACATGAAGAATCTAGTGCACATCTACTCGGGACCCGAGTTGCGACCTTGAGCCCTCACGGGGGCCACCGTGATATCCGAATGACATCCACTCCGTCCATCAGTTTTGCCAGCTCAGGTTAGGCCATGCGTTTAAAAATAGGGTGATCCAAAACTCAGAGTCGGCCACACCACAATGCAGGAAGCAGTGACGATGGAAACAATCACGATTGGAACCTTAGGAGCCCAACAGGATGTTCCCCAGGACCCGATTACGGGTGACCCGGGTAACACGTCAGGAGCGTTGCCCTGACCGTGGAGCCCACCTTGATGTATGTCTTATATATCCACCCCGTCCATCAGTTTTTCCAGCTGGTTTTAGGGAATACTCCAGAAAATGAAGCAGATCCAAGTCTCAAGTGGACCACACCACAGGAGTAAGTGGTCATTGAACGCCAACCATTTAATTTTTTAATGCCCACCATAGTATTTATTTCAATCCAAGTGGTTGATAAAGTCACACAGACCTGTGTGAAAGGAAACACCAATATCAGCTTGATCAAAAAACTTAGGTGGCCTTTTAAGAAGTTTTCAACCGTGGAATCCTTCATTGTGGGGCCCACCTTGATGTATTTTTCTTATATCCGATGCCTTTCAATCATTTTTGACAGCTCATTTTAGGGCATGATCCAAAAAAAAAGAAGTAGATCCAAATCTCAGCAGGAAACAATGGTGATTGACTTTAAAACTTCTTGTGTGAGATAAAAGTTTTGGATCAAGCTGATATTTGTGTTTCCTTTCACACAGGTCTTTGTGACCTTATTCGAACGTTGGATGGTAGATAAATATTGTGGTGGCCCCAAATGTTTTTTTTTGGTGTTGAATTGTGTTCCGCCTAAGATTTGAATAAGCTTAATTTTCAGGGTAATGTTCTAAAATGAACTTTCAAAAAAGATAGACGACATGGATGTAATGCTATATAAATCACAATGGGCCCCACAATCAGGGATCCCACCCACCTGGGTGGATAAGCTGCGCCTGTGGCTCACCTGAAATTTGAAAACTAATGGACGGAGTGGATTTCATCCGTACAACATGGTAGACACCCGAGAGCTACAGGGAACAGCCGCCAGCAAGAAACCTTCTTAAGCCCAGACTATTGTTTAGATGTCATTCAACCCGCTAATCAGGTGTGCCACACCATGGCGAAAAGACATTTTAAAAAATTGTCTGATCGAAAAGTCATGTGGGCCACACCACGTGAATCTAGAGATCGTAGTCGTGATTTCGCATATCTCCTATGGTGGGTCCCTACGACGCGTTGTGTCACACTGACTTTTGTTTACGGTGGCTACCGAGTTGCGGCAGATGATGAGCAGAGGGGACGTGGCGCAGACGCCACGGCAGGACCCACCACAGGGGAGCGGATTAGGTGGCCGCACCTAGGCCTGCCCACGGTCAGGTTAGGCTTGATCCTGGACCAAACCTATATATTTTAAAGGTTCGGGCTAAGGTTCAGATTGTGATTGGGTTGGGCTGAACCCAACCATAACCCTAACGCTACCCTACTTGAAAAAGGGTAAACCCTCACTTCACCTGAGCCTATATGTTAAACCGGGCTGAGTTAGGACTCGGATGTAATGTCCACCATTAGTTAGGATGAAACACTAACTTATAAAAGCCCAAATATTCCATTATGCGATATTTTAATCAATTCAAAGTATTTTTTATATGTAGCCATTCGTGGTGAGGCCTTTCTCATCAGTGGTTTGGATAACCGAACAATAACCCTATTTGAACAAATTGAAAATGTGAACATAATTGAGCAAACTTTAAGCCACAAACTCAAGTGAGCAAAAAATGTGAGGATTGAACGTCCACAATAGGACGTGATGTCACATAATTTTTAAATCGGGCTAATATTTATGTTTTCGGTTCATCACAATAGAAATGATAATATTATGAATGGTATGGATGGCATATAAACATCATCGTGGAACCAGGGATGTTTCAACTGTAGAAAATTTTCACACATATATTTTTTAGATTACTCTAACAAAACTTAGGAAGGTTCAGGTCGGGTAGATCGGGTCGAGTATACATGGGTCAGTGTATGGGTCGGGCCGATCAGGTTTGGTGTGTATCCTGGACCGTACCTAGATTAAAAACGGTCCAGTCGTATTCACCCGGGACCAGACCCTTTTCTCTACTGGGTTGGTGTAGATAGGGCGGGTCGGTCGGGTTAACCCGATAGATGTGCAGCCCTAGCCGCACCTAAGACGGTGCGGCCCTTATCTTGGGGCCTACCTTGATATATGTATTCTATATCCACGCCGTCCATCTATTTTTCCATATCATTTTAGGGAATAAAGTCAAAATTAAAACAAATAAAATCTCCGATGGATCATACCATAGGAAACATTTGTGATTGACCATTAAAATTTCTTGTGGGCTACCAAAAGTTTTAGATGAAGCTGAAATTCATTTTTTTCCTTCATTCAGGTTTACGTGACCTTATTAACAGGTTGGATGGAAAATAAACATTTAAGAAAATTACGGAGGGCCCTAGGAAGTTTTTAATGTTGGGTTGTACAATGAGCACTGTTTCCCATAGTCCATCTAAGCCATACCACTAGAAACAGTGACGAATGACCATTAAATACTTTTTGGAGGCAACATAAGTTTTGGGTTAACTTGATCTTTGTATTTTCTCTTCGTCCAGATATTCTTGATATATCAACAGGTTGGAGGACAAATAAACATTTTGAAAACCGTAATGATTGGCCCTTTGAAATTTTACTGGTGATCACTCAATCACCATTTTCTTCTTGTCGTGTAGTTCACCTGAGATTTTCACCTACTTAATTTTCTGGAATCCATCTAAACTAGGTATGGACGGAATCGATGTACAATACATCATAAAGACGCTCCCAAATCCCGATCCACCGAGCTCGGTGTTTGCCCCGAATGCACCGAATCCCGAACCGTGCATACAACCTGACAGGAAGGGGAAAGAGCTGGCGGTCCACTTGAGCTTTCAATCTGCCTCATTCTTTGGCTCATGGTCTAAAATGCTCTCTCCAAATGAATGGACGGTGTGGATACAACACATACATCATGGTGGGACCCACAAAACGTGGTGACGTCACTTCAATAGTGAGACTCGCTACTGTAGCTAATCCGCGTCCAACCTTACCTACCTAAATTACGACTTCTCTCCAATCCCTTACCATGCATGTTACACGCGTAAATTGATTTGGACCGGTGGATAGGTGGGCCCCAAGTGGATGGGTGATGAACCAAAGGTCAATGGGACGATTTTAACTACAATTTTCGTTTCAACCGTCTGTTTTATAGAATTTTGATCTAATGGTTGGGATCTCCTTTGATCAATGCATGGTTCCCCTCATCAGGTGGCCACACCACACTTGTATTTTGTTATTTATCATTTGCCATACATTATTTCCTATGGTGTGGCCCACCTGATGAGTGAATGGACCAGGTTTTTTAGCACAAGATGATCCTCATGATGGGACCAGCCTATTGGACGGGCTGGATGTCACATGCACATGGTAGGTTGGAAGTTATTCGCTGTATGGACGGTAACTCATAATCCAACCGGGTAGATGTGAGCGTTTCTCAGTTAATATGTAAAATATTAATCATGTCTCACGCTCCACCGTTGTGCACTCGTATGAGATCTCGTTCGTCTATCAATTGGGGTTCCATTTTCAGTCTAATGATCGGACCGTCTGGATTCCCCTACAAGTATGTCTTGTATGCACTTGAGTCGACTTCATTGTTCTATATTAATGTGCAGCTATACCCATGTGTACGATTGAAACTGTGGCTGACCATCTCTGCAAGGGAGTTCGGTGACTTTTATGTATTGTATTTATGTGATGACATTTCATTGTTTCCTGGATTGTACTATGCTTTTGCTTTTATGTGGTGCCATTTCTTATGGTGTGGTCACTTGAGATTTGTATCTTAAAATGATATGTACAAATGGATGGACGGCATGGATAAAACAAGTACATTATGGTGGGACCCACAGAGCTTTGACACCAGCTTGCTGGATGGTGTTAGCATCACCAGCCAACTCGCATCCATATCTTTGGGAGCGAATTAGCTGTTAGTAGCTGTGTGGGCCCACATTGATGTATTGTTTGTATATCCATGCTGTGCATCTGTTTTCCTATATCATTTTAGGGACGGTTCCAAACTTTAAGAAGATCCATACCACTAGAAATAGTGATAAATGACCATTAAAAACATTTTATGAGTCATAAAAATTTTGGATCGAGATTATATTTGTATTTTCCCCTTATCCAGATCATTTTTGACATTATAAATAGGTGGATGGAAAATAAACATCATGAAAACCTTACTATAGGCCATTTGGAATTTTTAATGGTGAGGCACTCAATCACCACTGTTTACTATGTTATGGTCCACCTAAGCTTTGGATTTGCTTAACTTTTGGGACTCCTTCCTAGAATGATTTGTAGAAACGGATGGACGATGTGGATATACAATAAATCATCAAAGTGGGCCCCACTGTAGGGATAACATGCACTAAGCTATTACTAGGGTTGAAAGTCTGGCGGGTTGGTGCTCAACCTAACCCAATCCAACCTCAGGTAAGCCCGACCTAAGTGGGCTTGATGGATTTGATCGGGTTGGCTGAGTTGATACATGCTAATATTTTCATTATTACATTAGTTTATTATGTTTCAATAAACGTCTTATCTTTTGTACCTATAATTTTAGGGATCATGTTTGTAGTTATTTATTGTAAAAAAACTTCACTTTTTCTAAACAAATAAACTATAATAAAGGATAACTACTATGTTAACACCTACGCATATCAAATTTCAAGCATTATAAGTTTACTTACTAAAGTAATATAAACTAATAATTTTACTTAACTAAAGTATAATAAAATTATAAATAACATGTATATAGATCGGTTCAAATTGAGTCGAGCAACCCAAAACCTTAACCCAAGCCCAACCCCAGCTTTACAGGGTTGGTGTTTGCATAGCGCAAGCTCGGGATTGAGTTCAATACTTTCTACCTAAGCCCAACCCAAGCTTTATTAAGTTTGTGTTTGCATAGCCCAAGCTCGAGATCAGTTCAATATTTCTTGCCCAAGCCCAACTCAATGTCGGGTTGGTTGGGTTGAACCCGCCCGAATTTCAGCCCTACCTATTACCGGATAATGAGAGTGTATTAGGTGAGGCTGGCCACGAGGTAGTGCAGCCCCCTACTGTGGGGCCCACCTTGACGTATGTATTATGCATCCACATCGTCCATCCATTTTTCCACATCAGTTTAGAACATTATGCAAAAAATGAAGTATGTCCAATTCTTAGGCGGGCCATACCATAATAAACAATGTCAATTGACCATTAATGGGCCACAAAAATTTTGGATCAAGATAATATTTGTTTTTTCCCTTCATCCAGACTTATGTGACCTTACCAATAGATTGGATGGTAAATAAACACTACAGAAAGATGCTCTCTAAGAAGATTTTAATAATAGCATGGTCAATCACCACTGTTTCTCATGTCATGGTCCACGAAATGACATGAAAAAACGGATGGACAGAGTGGATACATAAAAACAAGTCAAGGTGGGCCCCACGGTAACTCCACGGCCAGGGTGAGGCCGAGGTCTCACCTAATCCGCTCCCTTCCGTAACTGCCCAGTCGCGCCCCATATCTTTCAAAGATGCCAGTCTCAATCTTTGACAGTCATCTCTTCGTTCAATCAAAAACCGCCACACTCTATATTAGTAGAGGAAAGGGGGATTCCGATCTGCATCTCATTTCTTCACTGGCTCCACACGGTGCTGGACCCAACAACCTTTGGAAAGCTAGTGGGCCCCCCTCTCACAAGCATCTAGCAACCCTGACAGAACTAGATGTTACATTGGCCTGAGGGAATATGCTGTCTCTCATGTGGATGGTCTGAAATGCAGGAGAGTGGATTAGGTGTTACCCTTATTGTGGGGCCCACCTTGAGATTTGTTATATTTCCATGCCATTCATCCTCTTTTTCAGCCCCTGTTAGGACGTTCTTCAAAAAATTAAGCAGATCTATATCTCAGGTGGACCACACCACAGGAAAAGTAGTAATTGAACACCCATTATCAGAAACTTCCTAGGGCCCACTGTAATGTTTATTTGCCATCCAAACGGTTGATAATGTCAACCAGACCTGAATTGAGGGAAAATAAAATATTGACTTGATCCAATACTTTTGTGGCCCACAATTTTTTTTTAATCACCATTGTTTCCAGTGGTGTGGTCCACATGATATTTGGATCTGCTTAAGTTTTGTCGTCACATCCTAAAATGAGCTGAAAAAATGGATGAACGGTGTGGATATACAACACATTCATCAAGGTGGGCCCCACACGGTAAGGGAAACACCTACTAAGGTGTTACCCGGGAAACACCTAATCGGCTCCCGTCAGCCAGCGGGGTGCGGATTTCCTGCGAAAGCCTCGCGCAGGAAGTTCCTGCGATGGGAACCAAGGTGGGGTCCACAGTGATGTTTTTTAATAAATCCACCCCGTCCATCCCTTTTGGGAGATCATTTTAGGACGTGAGAACAAAAATGAACCAGATCCAAGACTCAAGTGGGCCGAACTAAAAAAAAAGGTGGGTAGGTAAATTACTACCGTTGAAACCTACCTGGGGTCCACAGTGATGTTTATATGACATCCATACCGTTCATAACGTCACTAATACTGGGATGAACTGGAAACACAAATATTATCCTGATTCTAAATTCCTATGGCTCCTCAAATATTTCAACTGTGGATGTTCAATCAGGATAATATTTGTGTTTCCAGTTCATCCCATTATTAGCGATTATATGAACGGTATGGATGTCATATAAACATCACTGTGGACCCCAGGTAGGTTTCAACGGTAGTAATTTACCTACCCACCTTTTCTTTTAGTTCGGCCCACTTGAGTCTTGGATCTGGTTCATTTTTGTTCTCACGTCCTAAAATGATCTCCCAAAAGGGATGGACGGGGTGGATTTATTAAAAAACATCACTGTGGGCCCCACCTTGGTCCCATCGCAGGAACTTCCTACGCGAGGCTTTCGTGCGAAAGCCTTGCGCTGGAAGTTCCTGCGCTGAGAACCAAGGTGGGGCCCACAGTGATGTTCGTTGATAAATCCACACCGTCCATCCCTTTTGGGAGCTCATTTTAGGAAGTGAGAACAAAAATGAACCGGATCCAAGACTTAAGTGGGCCGAAAACGTGAGGATTGAACATCCACAGTTGAAATATTTGTGGAGCCATAGGAATTTAGAATTAGGATAATATTTGTGTTTCCAGTTCATCCCAGTATTAGTGACGTTATGAACGGTATGGATGTCATATAAACATTACTGTGGACCCCAGGTAGGTTTCAACGGTAGTAATTTACCTACCCACCTTTTCTTTTAGCTCGGCCCACTTGAGTCTTGGATCTGGTTCATTTTTGTTCTCACGTCCTAAAATGATCTCCCAAAAGGGATGGACGGGGTGGATTTATTAAAAAACATCACTGTGGGCCCCACCTTGGTTCCCATCGCAGGAACTTCCTGCGCTAGGCTTTCGCAGGAAATCCGCGCCCCAGGCAGCGGTGGGTTCTGTCAGGCTTGATATGGCCCATTTCAATGGATGTGGCTTGATTAGACAGTAGGCCATAACTTTCAAGCATGCTTTAAATGGCCCACCTTTGACAGCGGATGCTGTCCAATACCATCCACAATCGAGTCAGACATGAACAGTCTGGATTGAAGTACAATTATTTCATGTGTACCGTTTGCACACCATCCGCCGTC
The DNA here is from genome assembly GCA_003013855.2 of Liriodendron chinense. Classification (NCBI taxonomy): domain Eukaryota; kingdom Viridiplantae; phylum Streptophyta; class Magnoliopsida; order Magnoliales; family Magnoliaceae; genus Liriodendron; species Liriodendron chinense. The sequence continues at coordinate 1,603,361 of PVNU02002456.1, forward strand.
GAGTGAATGATTTCAACGGTCTGGATTGAATGCACAACTATGCCATGTGTGCGTTCCAAACAAGTGGCCGACCATCCACAGTTGAGTCAGTTAAAACTTAAAACCAAGTAGCTCACCATCACCATTGAGTTATCAATTTGGACGGCCTGGATTGTCACACAACTATGATATGGGTACGGTTGAAACCAAGTGGCCCAGCATCGGCGGTTGTGTCAATGATTTGGATGGTCTGGATTACCGTGCAACCGTGTGCAGAAGCATTCTGTTGGTGGGCCCATACTAGATGGTCAGCAGTCCAAAAAGTCTCCATCTTGAAACCGTCCATCCAATTAGCAGACGTTGGTTTATTGAACGTGAGCTGTGAACCGTCGATACCACTCATCAGGCAATTCTTGTCTTCAAAATCAGGCCCATCTGATCATCAGGCAGCCCACAAATGCACAGAAAGAAATGGACGGTTCAAAGAAATTGGCCGTTTGGCACACGTAATGACACTAGCCTACTTTCTAGATAATTCATCTCCCTGGTGGGCCCCACCTGATGGGCGGCTGGGATTTTGCACAGTCATTATGATTTACCTGGCGTTCTAGCAGGACAAGTGGGGCCCACTGGATTGTCCAATCACTGGGACTTTCCACATGCAACCTTTCCAAAAGAATGACAAGGACACCGTGCGGCAAGTTGACGCATCTAGCCAAACTGGAGATTCCCTTGCCTACACCCATCCAGGCTGCATGGGCCCCACCCTACTCGGACGGAACCGGTGGGCCCAACGCAAAAAATGGAAACTGATTAGATGACCAGGTGGGCCACACTATTGCCGATAGTTGAAAATGGGCCTAGTCGGATCCATGTGATGGGTTCGATAAAGACCAATTGGGTGGGTCTAGTCCTCAATCCAAATCGAAACGCAAGAGTCCAAAGACTTGCGAGGTACCCAATCTTGAGTTGACTCGGAGACTCAGACCGCCATGTTCCAACCTGAGTTGAGTTGGGAGTCACCTGAGTTGGGGCTGACTCGGGGTATTGAATCGGATTGGAGTTGATGCAGCCTTGACTTGGGGCTAGTGCTGTCCACAAGTCGAGTCGAGCTATGCGCTACTCGGTCCACCCAGCCCTTGCTCATTGCTCGATTCAACTCGGCCGAGTCGAGCGTGATATGCTCAATTAGTAGACTGAGCGAGTTCAAGTTTGAGCCAAGTCTGAGTTTTGTAGCCGAGTCCGAGTTTTAGTATTTTGAGTGTGTACTTGTTGTATAGCGCCGGGCCAATCAATCCTCCAAAAAAAGAAAAAAAAAAAATAGAAGGGCCTAAGGGGGAGTTCAGGAAAAATGAACAAGAAATAAAAAATGAAATAGGGAGAGATCTTATCGGACAAGAAAAACAACAATGCAACAGGTTAGGTTGACAGAGCAGCTCAGGGGTAGCTGGTGGGCGAGTGGACAAGCAAAGGACAGTGGGTTAGCTTCTCAGCGGCCGAGCGAAGTAGGCAGAGGTAAAGTCGTGCAGGGCAGCTCTGAGGTAGCTAGTTGTCTTGCTAATTAAGAGAGGGAGGGAGTGGGGCCGGCCGTTGAGCTTTGGGGGGGGGGGGGGGGAGGGGGGGGGGGGGGGGGGTTATAAGATTAGTTTTTATTTTTTATTTTTTTGGTATGTATACTCTGAGTCAACAATTCGAGTCGAGCTGAGCCAAATCGGGCCGAGTTCAACCTAATTAATGTTCGAGTCAAGCGTGGCCCTACTCGATGCTCGACTCAAATTCATTCAAGCAGCTAAAAATTGGCTCAACTTGGCCCAAACTCGCTTCCGATCTGAGTCGAGCTGAGCATTTTCCAACCGAGTTTTTCGAGCTTACTCAATTGGTGTGCAACACTACTTGGGGCATCCAACCAGATTGTGGCCGATTTAGATCCAACTTGGGGTGACTCAGGGTATTGAACTGGATCAGTCGTACTGAGTCTGAGTAGACTTGGGTGAACGCATCAGACTCATCCTGAGGTTTCAAACCACGTTCTATCGTTCGACTGGTGCAAACATTGGGTTGACTAACCGTCCGAGTCCGAGTCGGATGTGACTTAACCGAGTCAACACAAGTCGGATCCGGCTGGGCATCATGAGTCGGCTCCCTGACTCGATCTAACTCAACTCAGGACCGAACAAGCTGGCCCGAGTCATCGACTTTTTAAAACATGGATGCAACAGGTATTGGCCCATCCACAGTGGGACCCTGGTCGATTTTGATCAATAAGATACATCCAGGCGCATTTCCAAAGCTCGTGCAAGATCCGAGCCCTCCAACGGGTGAGATTCAATGGTTGGATCTTCTGCATCAAAACTCAGATCGTTTAGCTCCTAAGGTGGACCACAATATAGAAATCAAATCATCGGTCAAAACCATTTTTTGACATCCAATCCGTCCATCACGTGCCTCCTATTCTCCTAGACATCCAAAAATCAAGCCGATCCTAAACTCAGTGGGTCACACAATGTAAAATCATGCCTAAAGCCTGTTTAGTGCTATAACCCACCCGAGTTTTGGACTGCTCTGTTTTTATACAAAACATGGTGGGCCCCACATAAAGGATTTTAATGGCGGGCTTCTTCTTTTCCCACCTGTACCCTGTAATGTGGCCCACCCGATTCTTGGATCGACCAGATTTTTGGGTGTCAGGGAGTACATTCAAAGGGCGCACATGATGAACGGATTGGATGTGAATGAAACATCAAAGTGGGCCTCAAACATTGGTTTGATTAGGTGTCCACCTAATCTAGGGCCATCTTTCTTGATTGAAGTGATGTGCAATCCACCAAAAAAAAAAAAAAAAACACATTTGATTATGCACGTGAATTGAATGTGGAGAGAGAAAATGATACTTACAAACCGTGAGAGGGAGGGCAAGAAAAGTGGCTGTAAAAAATAGATTTCTTTGGTGTACTACACTAATACAATAGTTCATCGCCATTTTAAAAATGGGACCACTCTTCAAACATACACATGACATGATTTTATGGCTAATCAAACCATCCAAATGTCTAATCTAAATGAAAATGGATCATAACCTAGACATTGCACCGATAATATGATTTTTTCATCAAAATTTGGACCACAAACTATTTTAGTCTTCACAATTGATCGATTTGATGCCATAGATTGGATGGTGATGATTATTTGATCAGTGTAGCTCTTGAGAAGTTTTTAATGGTGGGCATTCAATCTTTATTCTGTAGGTCCACTTGAGATTCGGATGTGCTTCATTTTTGTGCCCATGACCTAATGAGTTGGGAAATGGTGTGTGTATGTAACACATACATGGAAGTGAGCCTTAAGCAAGGTAATACGTTGTCCACTCTCCTCATGGATTTGGTGATGTGGATGTCTAAAAATGAATGCCATCTGTTTGCCTACAAATGCGCAAACCACAAGTAATCTGCTCCTTCAAAAAACCAAAATACAAAAAAAAGAAAGAAAAAATGCAGAAAATTATCATCATTTCAAAACAAACAAGCCTTCATGCAAAAGAAAGCAAAAGTTCTCATTTTACTTTCACATGGAATAGGTAGTCCTTGTACACTCTTTGTAAGTGAACTCTTTTCTCCAAGGGCTTGAGTCCCTCGAGCCATGCTTAGTGTATGAGAGGGTGCGTTTCAGTCTGCTGTTTTTTTTTTTTTACATGTGTGTGCACCCAGCCTAGCCAATTACGTGTGTTATTTATGTTGGAGTGTTAGAGTTCTTGATGTACATTGATGCACAATCCTCTAACAGCTCAAGCTTTTAGAGAAAATGATTGTCTGACATGATATCAGAGCGAAAGGTCTTGTGATTGAAATCTGTGAGTAGCAAAATGTCATTGGATATATTCTCTCATGGTAGGCCTTCTATGGTGTTTTTTTTTTATTCCTGCGATCACCACGGTTGGGTGTATATGGAATTTGACTTACGAGTTTTCTTTTCAAAAGATTTTTATGGAAAACTCCTACAGGGAATTGGATTTTACCCAATGGTGCCTCTAGCAAGCAACCAATATCCCCCTCTACTTTTTAAGAGGAGAAATTAGATATTTGCCTCCTTTACTTTTTCTTTACAACAATGTTCAAAATCAAAAGTTGTGGGGTCCACATGGCATGCATCTCACAGCCAACCCATCCAATGGATGCACACCAACTTTATTATTTGACAAACCAAAATTATGGCAGATCCAATAAAAAAGGTGGACCAATCCATATGAAATCATTTACACCACTCAAAAACATCCCAATTCAAGTGTAGCCCATCTGGTTATTTGATTAACCTAATATTTTCCGTATTGTGATACCATGGTGTAATGCATACATTTAACGGCTTGGATGTTATACACATACTATGCATACCTATGGGTCTCAAGTTTCACTACTTTTTGAAGGAAAAAAATAAAAGTAAACAGCATGTTTGTAATTTCAACCCTCATAAGGGGTGCAATTGGGTACCACCCACACCAGGGTCCAAGACCTGGCTAGAGAAGGACGGTCATGTCAGGGGCTCTATGGGAGCCATTGTGATCTATACGTTTATCACACCTTCATATATTTTGGAATATCATTTTAGGTTATGACTTTAAAAAGGAGTCAGATTTAAGTCTCAAGTGGACCACACCACATCAAGAAATGAGGATTTAAAGCTTATCGTTGAAAACTTCTAGAGGGCGATTTTGTTTCCACAACAAAATGCTGTTTTGATAGATCAGAAAACAACTGTATTCTAATAATTGATAGAATAAATCAAAAGAGAAAAATTTATCATCTTCATTCATTTGAGAAAAGAGTTTTTTTTTTTTTACATTTTGGGATTATCTCCCTTGATTATATGCTAAAATATGTAAAGTACAATGATATAATAACTTCATGTAGAAATTTCGACAGCATTTCACCTCTGTTTGAAATCCACCGTAGTGACAGATTTTTTTCCCTTCATATAAGTCCATGTGACCTTATAAACAAGTAGGATGGCAAATAAATATTAAGGTGGGATCTAGAAAGTTTTTAACTATAAAAGTTAGAAATAGATAAACGGAATGGATAAAAGAAATAGCCCACTGTGGGCCTGATTGAGCCCCCTGACATGACCATTATCCGCCTATAGCTTGGTAAAATATAGATTCGTGGGGAGCTTTGCAGTAAAAATCCCTATTTTCATAGGCTAATATGAGTGGCCGAATCAACACATCACCCTGCCACGTGTCCTCTTCAGAGAGTGCTTCGGCATATTACGGTTCTTAATGCTTTATCATATCATCTCCCGTGTGTAAAGGGACGGAACATGTGTAACGTTACGAAGGCTTTGTGCATCTCACATGCATGAACCGTTCTTATCTTATGTTGTTGTGCTTTCAACTTTGGGTGGGCCCCAGTTTTTTATGCGGTTGTTTAGCATTCATCGTGGCTTCCACGTGGTTAATGAAAAAAAGAATAATGAAATCGGATTGCGTACTGAGTTACTCAAAACGTTTTATCGTACTGAGTAAACTCTGTTGAGCCCACCGTGAATGCATTTAGTTTATCCACACCGTCCATCCGTTTTTCTATCTCATTTTAACGGTTGAGCCCAAAATTAAAGCATATTGAAAGCTCAAGTGACCATAACACAGGAAACAGTGGGAATAATGATCTCTACTATTGAAACTTTCCTAAGGCCCACAGTGATGTTTATTTGTTATCCAACCTGTTCATAAGATCACACAGACATGGATGAAGGGAAAATACAAATATCAGCTTGATCCATAACTTCTGTCGCTCCCAAGAAATTTTCAACGGCAGATGTTCAATTCACCCTGTTTCCTATGGTGTGGTCTACTTGAGATTTGTATATTCTTTATTTCTGGGATTAAGTCCTAAAATTATATTGCAAAATGGATGGACTGGGTGGATAGAATACATCAATCACGGTGGGCCCCACAGAGTAATTACTCATTACGCAATCCCGCTTTCAAGAAGAATTGTTAGATACATGGCCAGCATCTTTGCACACTGTACGCGTGTTTTCAGTTCTTGACAAGTGAGGCCCGTGGCTTATTCACCGTGGCTTTAAGACTCGGACGAGTCGACTCAGACTGGGTCAGACCAAATCTGTTTGATACCCCAACTCACACCTCCCCAGTCTCCCCATGACTCAAGCGATCGAGTAAGGCCAATTCAATTGACTCAGCCGACTCGCAACTCAACTCGAGACCAGATGAGTTGATTCGAGTCTCTGAGTTTGTGATGACTTTGGGACAACGAAATGACTAATATTAGGACCTTTTTCAGGATGAATGCGGCCCATCTGTGGACCAGAAATTGAAAGTTTGAGATTGTTTTTTGAGGAGACATGGGTCAAAGTCCATTTGACACGGCAAACCAATGGTATGGATTAAACTTCCTTTATTGGACCACTTAGATAAAGGCATGGTACAACAAAAGTTGTGGTAAAGTGGCTTATTGATGATTACTTCTCTCTCACGAAATGCATATTCGCCCTTTTCATAATTTAAAGAGATGATGCATTAGAACTGGTAGAACCCTACCACGTATATCATAGAGTGATGCATCGATAGGGTCTACCCATGGACCTTTAACAAGATGACTTAGTTTTGAAAATAAAAACCCATAAAACAATCTTATCCATTAATTTTTTCTATGGCATATACCATTGCAATATTTGGCCATGTATTGTTTTTTCCGTTATTAAATTAGTGTATAAGATTAAACTTGTGGAATGTAGGAACGAGCTATTTATCATTTATGAAAATAATAAAATTATATCTTAAAAGTATATCTTTAATTTGATATTCTGTATTTTATACTCTTTTTAAAACTATATTATTAAGATTATGATTTTCTGTATGTGTGGGTGAGGAACTTATATTTATAGAGAAATGACTTATTTTTCCTTAAAGTCTTCATACTATAAGATTTCATATCCAGTTCAAATTTCCATGCATTTGAACCATGGTCTAAGTGCACCACTCTAAGCTTATTTGTAGTGATTACAACTATAGTGGGGCTCACCAATGTACTTAATTTGAATATCTAATGGTTAGATCATCCAAACCATTGATAATGTCGGGCCCACCTAATAGAAGTCTTACATCGTAATCATAGATCATATCAATAATATTGTCTGATAGGTATGATTTATGAGATAAAACCATTCTTGTTATTGGAGGATCATCACCATGATATGTGTAATGTAGAGTGATAGTTGGAGACATTCGTAGAGTCACCTCAAGGGGAGAGGTTAAAATCCCATATGCTGGGAAACTTACTCTCTTGAAGTAGGATGCAGGGGAGTTCTTGAAAGCTGAGGTCCAACGCACCTTAGGAAGAAAAGTGGGTTGGCGTCCCGTGCACCAATTGCCTTAAATGACTCTTTGGCGGGAACATTTAAAACACCTGGGGTTTGCTCCCCCAAGAGTGTGATAGGAGGTCTAACATCAACAGGTTGGTGCAAGAGTCATAAGGAGATCAGGGACAGCAGGAAAGGGTAGTGAAGGCTGACTACCTGTTACCATTAACCCCTGACATTCGTAGAGTCACAAGCAAGAGTCGTAGAGGATCAGTAGATGAGTATCATACATTTAATCTCCGGATCAAAATTCTTTCCAACACGTGGTATCCAATATTTTATATTCGCGTGGTAACATCCACAACTGGAAATAAGCTTTATCAAAAAACCGCCGTTGATCAAATGGCTAGAATGTGGGATGGTTGGTTGGATGAGTTCATTTGATTTTTCGTTATGAGCAAGGGTGAAAGAAATATGGTTTGAGATATTGAGATACATATGCTATGTGGCTGCTTGCATGTGATACATGGTATTATACTACTGGGACAAAAAATTCAACCAGATCCACAACTCAAGTGGGCCACCACAAGGAAAAATGAGGATGATTGTCAACCATAGGTTAGTGTATGGAGCCACCATTGTATGTATCTTCCATCATACCCGTTCATCAGGTGCGATCCATCACGAAGAAGGTAAGTTACCAGATAATCTTTGTTGAAAACTTTAAACTTAAAGGTTTTAGGCACAAATTTCCATTGTTTCCATGGGTGTGGTCCATTTAAGTTTGTTATCAGGTGGAGTTGAGTATGTATCATGAGTATAAGGGTTCTGATCACCTGATAGACTCACGTCATGCATGCATCATTGGTTGGTGTGTAAAGCAAGGCCTGCTAATTTATATGCTTGGGTTTTTTGTTTCTATGATGGGCCAAATTCCTTGTGTGTGTGGCATGTATGTATGGTTATTTGGGCCATCCATGAGGCCCATTATGGTGCGCAACTGATGTAGGGCTATAACTCACTATTGAGCTTGGATTTTGTACTGCTTGATGCAAAATTTAGGTCATAAATATCAGAAATTATATTTGCCATTGGTGAAAGATAGGAGAGCTAATGTGAAATCTAAGATTGAAGATTTTGAGGGTATTCAGGTGAATTTATTTTCCTTAATTTAATAAAATCTTAGTTGGTAAATTTTTATTATCTTAAACAAATTATAAATTGATTTGAAATCAATATATTAGTTATGAAACTTTCATTAAAGATTTATTCACCTTGCCTTTAGGGTTTATGAGATGGGCACATTTTCAAAGTCACGAGGTTTTTAAAGTATTGTAAGAGAAGAATTTTAATGTGAATAAAGTTATTTTTTAATCTCCAATCAAACATTTTTGTGGGTATGCTCTTGTTCATTTCATTATGACTTGCGTGTTGAGATCTCATTAATTCTATAATCAAAACAAATCTGAGCCCAGTCCTATAGAAGGCATGATGTAATTGGACCCTAAGCACGTCCGAATTGAAGAAATTCATGATGAATGAGAAGAAATTGTAGTTCGAAGTGTAAACTATAAAACAGGTTATAGCTTTTAATTTGATTATTGTTACAGAACATACGACTTATGAATTTTTTTTTGTAATAGTTCATTTAAGGTATTTGAGTATAATTATGGAACACATAACTTATGATTTTTTTTTATTTTTTTATTTTGTAATAGGCCATTTGATGTCAACCACCTCTCATAAGTAAGTCACAGCTGTCTGTTTCATAAAAAAATGCTTCATTACAATTCAAAATTGCAGTTTAAAATTTTTTTAAACTAATTTTAGTAAGTTTTAATTTAGAGTTATCTCTTTCATTTTAAAGTTTTAGCATATGTAGTCTTCTAATCATGTCAAGAATAATCCAGCATGATTAGATTAAGACTTTCTATTTTTAGTTAAATTTAATATTTTTGCAAGTTCTAATTTAGTTGAATTGGGACTCCTAGTTAGGATTTTTTTTTTCCTTTATAAGTGTTGTAATTAGAAAATCTAATCATTATATATTAATAAAATTTGAAATTTTCCGTTTCATCTCGTGGATTCAAGGTATTGATTACTTGAGGTAGACAATCCTCACACCCCTCCCTGCGTCAATGGCCCAAGCATTAAATTGTCCTAAGTAATTCTAACCATCCATCAAGTGGAACTAAAAAAGTTGACTAACAATAAAATGGTCAAGAATTCAAAGTTTATTGGTGGAATCATAAGGTTTAGATCATCTGATCAGTGTAAGTTTTGGGCTATATATGACCCATCAAATATAGGGACTTAAATTTGGATGGTCTAGATTTCCATGCACACATACCACACGTACAATTGCCATACATGCATTCCACATGCACACCATGATGTTAGTTTTCCACGTACAGTTCATTTTAGTAGTAATATTGAAAATATCATACACAGAAGGCTAGTAAACACATGATTTCCATTGCATTTGCCCAAAACACCCAAAGGAAACTACACATTCACACCACAACAGTTTTGTGATTGCATTGTAAAACATGAAATCCAAACCGTCCAATGCAATGACCCACTTCACACCATAAAGAAAGAGAAAAAAAAGCCAACATCACCATGAAATTCATGTATTGGATCATGGACATGGGCCCACTTTAAGGCTTTCGGAGGGCTAAAGCCGACATTACGACCAACAGCATGAAGATGATGGCCGCGATGAAAGAAGCGACCACCGCGCCGCTGATTCGCTGGCAAAAGTCGTCGAATTGTTGGCAGATCGCAATCCAATTGGCAGCTGGAATTCCCATTGTGGGCCAGGTAAACAATCGCCGCGGCCGAGGAAGCTGCGGCGGATGATAGGGAAACCATCACCTGCAATTTTCACATATGTGGAAGGCCATTTTTGTGATGTATCAGATAATGGGTTATTTGAGAGTTAATGAAAAGAATATTAAATGGGCCAAAATGGGCCTTATCAAGATCAAAGTGGGCCCAAGCCCATCTTTTGATTCTTAGCTCCCAACAGTCATGCATGGCCTACTCACATGAAATCAGGAACGATAATTACCTGTGATAGCTACTAAAGGGCCGACAGGTGAGCCCCCCTAAAGTTGAGAAACGGGCCATGCTTGGGCCAGCCCAAGGATGGCCCACTGCTCATGGAGGATGTAGTGCACCTGTATTGAGGCTAGGGCTGTAAATGGGTCAGTGGACCCGATGAGGTACCTGGACCCAACCCATTTAGACCCAACCTAGACCTGACCCATTTGTTAAATGGTACGAGTCTGGGTCTAAGAACATGTCCAGTTGCTAAACGGGTCTGTGTCTAGTTTCCTTTATATTAGGCCCGACCCAACCTGACCCGAACCCATTTAGTAAGTGGGCGGGTTTGGTCTATGTTTCAAGGGACCCATCCAAACCTAGTTTTAAGCCTTGTAAAAATGCTTGCATACTTGATCTAGACCCGGCCCCATTAAACCCGACCCATTTATAAATGGGTCTGGGTGGATCTCCCTCTACTAGACCCAACCCATTTATAAATGGGTCTAATGGGTTGACTCCGACCCACCCATTTAGTAAAAGGGTCTGGGTTTAAAATTTGGACCCAGACCCATTTAGTAAATGAGCAGGTCTAGTTTTGGCTAAACCCGCACCGAACCCAGCCATTTACAGCCCTAATTGAGGCCCGGACAGTTGTGGACTTGCCCACAGCCCGATGGACTAGCCCGCAACTGGAGGAGCTGCTTCGGTGGATTCCTGACCATGAGGCCCACATTGATATATGTTCCTTAAATCCATGCCTTTCATCCATGTTTTCAGATCATTTTGGGGCATGATACCAAATATTAAGAAGATACAAATCTCAGGTGGCGCACACCGTAGGAAACAGTGGTGATTGACCGGTGAAAACTTCTTATGGGCTACAAAAGTTTTGGATCAAGCTGATACTTGTGCGGTCCCTTCATTCAGGTCTTTGTGACCTTGTCAACAGGTTGGATGGTAAATAAACATTCCGGTGGCCCCCAAGAAGTTTTTAATGGTGGGTATTCAATCACCACTGTTTCTTGTGATGTGGTCCACCTTAAACTTTTATCTGATTCGTTTTTTGGTATCTTGCCCTAAAATAAGCTGGAAAAAGCCGATGGACATTGAGGATGTAAGTCACATGCTGTGGTGGGCCCCACAGTCAGGGATCCACCCGCCGGGTCATTTGAGGGATAACTCAAATCCCTGAGACAAATTGCCGAGATATTGAAATTCTCGTGACATTTTTGCAGAAATTTGTCAGAATGACCTTATTGCGGTATTTTAAAATCCTGCAAGTTTTGAATTTTTCACAATTTAATCATGAAATTATCGTAAATTTAACATATGAAAAATATTTAAAATTTTAAAATTATTTTGAACTGTTTAATAAATATTTTGAATGTTTTATTTCCTACTAAATTCCTGTTAAATCGGGAGAAAAACGTTCAAATCTGAAAATCTACCACTAAAATTGCATCAGATAAATAGTACAAGTTTTAAGGAATTTGGATAAATTGTAGTATAAATTTTTAGGCTCTATTTTATTAGTGGTTTAAATTTTAAGTACAAAGTGGTCAATTTACGAACCCAATTTTGCAAATACTGATAAAAAGAGTGGCACTTTTGCAAATTGCAATTCAGCAGCTACGTGTTTTGGGAACAAGCGACATTTTCAAAATTGACAAAAATACCCTCCAACGTTAGGAAATATTGCTAATAAAACCTCATTAGTGTTCTAAAAATAATCTCAGGCTTACGGTATCGAAGACAAGCAGTAGGAGCCGGGGGCCCACAGCATGTGGACGGACGATCGTGACGATGGAGAACGGCAAGGAGAGCACAAGATAACCGCTCACTATGGCGTTAGCTATCACAAAAAACCTGCATGAATGGAAAGATTAAGGCTCTTAATATCTTTTAATTAATCAAGGGGAATTTTTGTCATTTAGAAAGTGAGGTATTTTGGTACTTTCACATATTCTTCATATTTAATGAAATATCCTCAGAATTTCAAAAATTAACTGTTCACTAGAAGCTGGCATGTGAACCATCTTCATCGTCCAATCAATGCACTCATGTGGCGATCCGGACCATCCAATCACTGGGCCTTCTTTTCTTTTTAGCCCAATTGTTCAAACATGTGTAGCCCACCTGATGTCTAGGACCAACCTGATTATTGGGCCAATGCACAGCTCATGGTGGGGCCCACCTAAGGTTGTAGCTAGCTTGGAACTAGAAGAACTGAGCATGGGCCACACTCCAAAATCAGACCAGATCAGGTTAAGTACAAACATGCACCATTGATCTGTGTGGCCCACCTGATGGACCGGCCTGATTTTAGAGCCAATGTGCATACATGGTGGGGCCCACCAAAACGATAGTATACTCACGTTAAAGCGGGGAAATCGTCGTAGCTAGCTTGGAACTGGAAGAACTGAGTGAAGAAAGGGAGAGTCTGATCAGTGGTTCCCATGGTGGTAGTGGCGATGAGGGCGGCCGCGATCGCAAACAACCGTAGAATGAAGTCGAAAACAGAAATACCTTTCTTCCATCCTCCTTTCTTCATCACTTTCTTCGCCGGCGCTGGTGCAACCTTAACGGCGGGAGCAGGCGCTACGGTGGCCGCCTTCCCTTTGTCCGTGGCGGCAGTCGAATCCGCCGGGATGGCGATCGTCGTCGAGGAAGACATTGTATTGAGAGAGAGAGAGAGAGAGAGAGAGAGAGAGAGATGGATGAAAAGCCTCCATGGGAAGGTCTTATATAGAGCTTAAGAGAATGGAAGAGAAATTCATGTTATGGAAATGTACACACCCTATTTTTTGATAGTTACACCCCTTTTGTTTACACATTGTAGGAAGATAAAAGGGGGGTGTTATCAAAAGTTGGGGGTGTAAATTGTCTTAGTTTAGTTAATGGAGGATTAGTATAGTGGGAAGTTAGTTATTTTCCATTGTGGCCCATCTGATCAGTGGCGCGATGAACGCTTCACGGTTCATTGCGAGTGCATATACATGTGTCCTGATGGTGGTGCAGGAGAGCACAAATGGTGGGCCCAATTGTAGATGACCCAGGTAGAATGACCACGCCAGAGATGCAATCTGAGCTGTCAATTCGTTTGCTTCAAATAGATGGTAGTGACAGAAAATTGTCAAGAATACATATTTGTAAGCTGACGTTGTATTAAGAAAAATGCTAGTCTTATTGTAGCTGTGGTAAGGCCCACCAGTTGGACGGTTCGGATTCACTGTATGTTCATACATGTGTACTGTAGAGCGCGATGAACCATGATCAGTTCATTGCGCGATGAAGTGGAATAATCCACTTAATCTTTTTAGTTAAGGTATTGAAAGTTGGGTAGTTGCACAGCGTAGGGAGTAGGAAGAGTGTTGTTGTTAACTTACTCCACTTGCATGAAGCCAGGTTTGGAGGGCTTGTTTAGTGATCCACAGTACTACCCAATATGGTAGTCCCATTGGGACATTGACTGGCCCATGCTCGCTGATCAGAACCATTCATCCTGTAGTGGGAAAATACCGTTCCAAACGATCACTCTTATACAATTGAACTTTTTTCTCATTGAATGTGTTTTCTTGTCATTTTTCTTTATATGTCCACTTGGCAGTTCTTGGTGGGGCCCACGAACCTCGTGACTGGCCTAAAATTTGTTCCATACAGCCAACGAATGAACGGTTCTGATTATTACGAAGTAGAGCCCCAAGGTGAATAAAACTTGGAGTACTCCTGCAAGGTACCAGCATTTTTCCCATAGACCGAGCCAGGTCGGGGCTCTGTGGGCCCTACCATGATGTATGTGTTTTATCCACGCCATCCATCCATTTTTTCAACTCATTTTAGGGCATGATACCAAAAACAAGACAGATCCAAATCTCAGGTGGACCACACAACAGAAAACAGTGGTGATTGAACGCTCGCCATTAAAAACTTCCTAGGGTCCACTGTGATGTTTATTCTCCATCCAACATGTTGATAAGGTCACATGGATCTGGATGAAGGGAAAATACAGATATCAGCTTGATCCAAAACTTTTGTGGGCCCCAAGAAGTTTTTAATGGTGGGCGTTCAATCACCGCTTTTTCCTGTGGAGTGGTCCACTTGAGATTTGGATCTGCATCGTTTTTTGGATCATGAGCTAAAATGATCTGAGAAAATGGATGGACGGCGTGGATAAAACTCACACATCATGGTAGGGCCCACAGTATGCAATCTGCGTCCTTTTATTTCTTTGTCGAAGACGCCAATGTTCGTTTTTCACCGTTACTGAATGGTGGCGGCTCGTCCACCACCCTAACATGCCAGACATGCAACTCTATCCTGACCGTTGATACTGGTTGGGCCCACAGCTAACTCCAAAGCTGATATCAGATAATTAAGATCGTCCAAATCAGTAGATTTTTTAAGATACGCCCATCAATGTTGGATCCCCCGATTTGGTCACTCTGGATTAAGTAGCACATATGACACGTGGACGGTAGATGAATCATCACCATTTAGGAAAATGGTTAATGGGCGCGTATACTGTGCACCCAGATGAGCAACGGTCAGGATCACTCAATCAAAGTAATTCTTGAGAGCAACTTCAAAAATTGGGGTGATCCAAGCCACAGATGAGCTAAACCAATCTCCACCATTGATTTTCATACGGCCTATGATTGAACAATCTAAAAGCCTATATTTAGGCAGTTTCGTGATAGCGTGAAGAGTGGGCCCACCATTGTGGGTCCTGCATGAAAAAGTCCATCCAGGTGTCTCCAAAAGTCATTTAAGTAGAGGTGTGGAATATCCCACTGAAATAAAGTCAAGCTGGCCCCACCCGAATCACCTACTATCTTTTCTTTCATTGGTTTCTTGCCTTCATTTTTAAATTAATCCTTTTTCATTTTTCAACCTACAAACGGTCCAATCTTTGATCTAGACCATCCATTATTTGGGCCTTGCCCCTGTATGACCATCCCTTGATGATGCTAGCCGTCTATTCAATGTGGAGGGAAATAGACGGCCCATATTGACATAGTTCAAATGATCCAATCATTTATATAAATCACCCATTATGTGGGTCCCACCCTTGATCACCCATCCTTCTAAAAATAATTACTTTTGTCGATATCCTGACCATCCGTTGTTTCCAGGCAGCTGTCACATTGTTACGTAGTTTCGCTAGCTAGCCCTACCGAAATCACCTACAACACTTTCTTTAATCAGTTTCCTGTGCTTATTTCTTCATTTTGAAACTAATCCTTTTTTTCATTGTTCATGCTACAAATGGTCTAATCTTTTATCTAGACCGTTTATCATTTGGGTATCTTCCCTGAATGATCCTAGCCGTGTATTCAATATGTAGGGATATAGCTGGTACATATTGACATAGTACAAACAATCCAATCATTTATATAGATCACCCATTATGTGGTCCCAATCTGATTACCCATCCTTCTAAAATAATCACTTTTGGCGGTAAGTTGACCATCCGATATTCCAAAGCAGCTACCACACTGTTGTAGAGTTTTGCTAATCCCACTTGGATTGCTTACAATGCCTTTTTTTACAGTTTTATTTTTTTATTTTTTATTTTTTTTGTCATTTTGAAACCAATCTTTTTTCATTGTTCATGCTGCAAATAGTTCAACTTTGATCTAGATGATTCGTCATTTAGACATCGCCCTTAAATGCCCATGGGTTACGTAAAGCATGGACAAATATTGAAATACCAAAGATATACTAAAATTCTTTCAAAATCATAAAATCTCGTAAAATAGAGATTACACATTATGCAGGTAAAAGAAGGTATCTAATCCTTTCCTCTTTCATCACTGAGATTACCCTTACTTGAAACCTATAGTCGTAGATCAACAACGTGAGTCCCTTAAGCAATTCTACGATTTCTAGTAGGTTGTAGATTTCAAGTTTCATTTGGTTAGGAGCGACTCCAAAAATCAAATGCATTTTTACATCTGAGTCGATACCACACCTCAACTACACAACCGAAATGAAAATAAATTGGGAGTACGCTTTGCCATGGGGTTCACAAACTTAACCCAGATATATGTCATTATTGTAAGACTTCTTAAGGTGGCATATTTAATCAATGGTTTGAATCTACCTAAAGATGGATAATTTGATCGAGCATACTACTGGACCCTACTAAAGTCGTGGTCACATTAAAAACAAGTTAGGGGTGGTATACTTTGTTACATCACATTTATTAGACTTGAAATATTAAGTGTGAAGTCATTTATAAGGTTTTTTTAATAAATAAATAAATAACTCCTCCATTAGATTTTTATAAATACTAATTGGGTCACCACATTTACATATGATCTTAGGATGCAATTCTCTCTTATCTCTCAACTTCCTCTAAAGGTGTAAAGTGCGGATGATTGATTCGTCCAATTCATCCGATGGCTTCTCAAACAAGTATAGTAATTTCAATTTGATTATCTTGATTGCCAAAGTTAATGCATACATCAATCTCTTATTCTGCAATTCAGATTACATTTGGTGTCGGAGCAACTGTGCATCAATTGTGACGAATCAATGTACATTGATGAATCTGATCATGAACCTCTTGGTCATATTTGAATTGTCCATTCTCAAATATTAATGGTCGAATCTGGGAGCCCAAACTTTAGGCCTAATTATGCCATATTTTCTTTGAAAAATTTTGGGCCTACTTTAGGCATTTTGATCAATTGTTCCTTTTTTTTTTTTCCTTTTCTTTTCTACTATCCTTTAGCCAATTGGGCCATCTGAACCTTATAGCACGTGGGCCTTAAAACCATACATTTAATTGAGTCTCGCCTTAAAGCCATACATTTAATGGGTCTTGCCTTAAAACCATACATTTAATCGGTTATAGTATGGTTAACGGATTGCGACTTATTTTTTTCCTCAAATTTTGACCCCCTTTAAAATGTAATAATCTTGTCCTCCTCATTAAGAGTTTGGAATAGAGTGGTCACTCACTTTGATCGGATTTTGGATGATGAAGATATTAGACGAACAAGATTGATCAATCATTAAGAAAGTCACATCTGATATTTCAGTAGGTCATATTTGAGTAAGATTTAGTGTGGATAATTAAAATGATATGATATTTAACATGGACTTGTTAAATCGTCCAACATCTAGGATCTAGCTAGACTGATCAGTGACCATTTAATATGTATTTTAGATGGATTTGATTTGTTTCAGATTAAATTGGGTTGAAAGTTGTTTCTTTTAATCAGTATGTTCCGAATACATCTAACATCGTAAATTGACCTATGAATGGCCCAATTTTAGAGTTTTGATCAATCTAATTATTATATATTATTCTTTACAATAATAATGAACTACACTTGAATTATCGTTTTGTACAAGTGAACCATACTACATAAATAGACTGGTCGATGAATTTCACTTAATAGACGACTCCAATAATTTAGTATACATGTTATTGAGTTTTAATTTGGTTCAAAATAGGATCATTATCCATCCTACATAGTTGATTTTAGGTATTGACCTTTAAATTGTTAATTCAACTGTCAATTTATAAAAGATTTCTCCTAGCCTTTAGATGTCTAGCATCAACTATATTTTAAGTTAAATTATACCATTTTAATGTGATCCGTTGAGGAAGTGGTTATATAGACGATCTTGAGTTTAAATTTATGTAATTTAAAATGGTTGTGCTAGCCACCATAATTACCTTAAGCGGTGACAATTTTATAAATTTTGACTTGAGTTATAACCAAGGATTTTAATCAATGTGGAGGTAGTAAGTATTCGAGAAAAACTCATTATGAAGCATAACGACTCTTATGGCTTGTATGAATTTGTAGTTACACTAAATGGATGCCAAAACTACGTTTTTCAACGGAAGATCTGAAAGAGAATGAATATATGATGCAATCAGAAGGTTTTGCAGCTAGTTGCTGGAATGTAGTGGTTTACAAACGTAAGAAATTCATTTACGGGTTGAAACATGCATCATACGTAGTGGTACTTAAAATTTCATGAAGCGGTTTTCTCATATGGCTTTGTAGAAAACACTGCAGATGAGTATGTCTATGTTAAGGTCAGTGGGAGCAAATTCATTATCTTAGTTTTTTACGTTGATGGCATTCTATTAACTAACAATAACATTAGGATATTACATGATATTAAGAAATTCTTATCTCAACGATTTGAGATGAAAGATCCCGGTGATGCCTCCTTTATTATTGGCATTAAGATATGTCCATGATAAATTATGCAAACTGCTTAGCTTGTCACTTATGACGTATATCAATAGGGTACTCAAGAGGTTCGGTATAAAAAAATGTACTTATGTCCAATCAGTTCATTGTAAATGACAATAAAGTAAACCAATTTAAGTGTTTAAAAAATGATTTAGAAAAAAATTGTATAAAAGATTTTTCATAAGCGTCAACAGTAAGCAGCATCGTGTATGCTTAAGGACTTTACACTCGCATATAAAATGTCAAACCATTTGAAGTTGGTTGGATACTCCGACGAAGATTTTGCTAATTGTCTCGACATTAAGAATACCACTTTTAGCTATGTTTTTATAATGGTTGGTGGGGTTGTGTTTTGGAAGAACGTGAAACAGATGACAATAACTTCATTCACATGGAAGTTGAGTACGTCGCATGTTGTGAAGCTACAAATCAGGCAAAATGGCTATAGGACTTCTTCTTTAGTTTGCAGGTATTGGAGTACGTCGCAGAATCATTAAGAATCTTTTAAGCTCATTGACACTAAGTAGATGATAATGAATCTACTCACTAAAGGGCTCTTTGTCACGCTATTTCAAGAGCATGTGACTTTTATGAGAGATTGATCCCATAGATATATTCAATCAGCGAAAGTTTAGTTGGATCTATCATGCACGAATATTTATAGAGATCTCATTTATGCAACTTCAATGATCATATTTATTGAGTTTGTTTTTGTTTCTAATTAAATATGCGTAATTTTGATTTGAGTAAGTGAAATTTAAGCCTTGTGTCATTGGAAACATACAAAACTTTAGGATCTCTTGAAGATGGGCATATTTTATACATGTTCAATATTTACACCACACTTCTATACCCTTGATCTATGTCATAAGTGGTGGTATTTGTGATCGTGATTCATATCATTTCGCAAATATTAAATATTGTGATGATCACCACGATCCAATACTAATAGCCTCAATGAATTAGATCGTAGAAGTGCTGCTCGTATTATCCAACAAATGTACTGGTTAACTAGTTAGATATTTTCTTTTAAAATGATAAAACACGTTTTGTAAAATAAATTTCAGACATTGATCAATATGGCTTAAGTGAGAGAATATAAGACTTCTTAAGGTGGGCCTACTTGATCAATGGTTTAAATCTATCTAAAGATGTATAATTTGATTGAGCATACCGATAAACCCCATTAAAGTCATGGTCACATTGAAAATGTGTTAGGGTTAGTACTATTTGTTACACTATATTTATTAGATTTGAAATATTAAGTGTGAAGACATAAATAAAGAGTTTGGATGGATTTTTTTTAAAATATATAGATAAATAAAAATAAAAACAAAAACTCATCCATCCAATTTTTATACATATGGGCTGGGTCTCTACATCTACATACCAGTCTTGAGGACAATTTTCTCCCATCTCTCAACTTCATCTGAAGGTATAAGGTGCGGAAGATCCAGTCCATCTAATTCATCCTATGGCTTCGTAAACAAGCATGTAGTTTCAATTTGATTATTTTAATCCTCGTAATAATGCATAAATTGACTTCCTATTTGACATTTTGGATTACAATTATTCTCAACTAATATAACATTTACCTGACCTAAATCCAACCTCGTTTCAAATTAGGTTGGATTTTTCCAACCCCAACTCGACCCAAGGACCTTAATAGCCTAACCCCAACTTAGGTTAGGTTAGTCAGGTTCAAGTTGACCCATACCCCAGCTATAATGCTACTAGGCGAGGCATACCAACGCACTTAAGAGCCAAAGTAATGCCCAAGGGAGAAAAGCTCGATACACTGATACACTAGTGGAGTGGGATAGGTGACACATGATCACTTAAAAATAACATAAGTGGCATAGAAGTAATCCAAATTAAACTAATTACATTTGCATATATAATATATATATATATATATATATATATATATATATATATATATATATATATATATATATATATATATATATATATATGTTACTTATTTTATTGTCATATTAGCGAGCATATTTTAGACTAGTTAAAATAAAATATATTGAAAATCTTATTCATCCACCCCTTATCCATGACAAGAAGTTTAATATTATTCAAAACTACAATTTTTTAGCCTGTGACCCAGAGATGGTGGACTTCAGAAATGAAAAATGTTGCCCTGAAATCGGCCTCATGTGAACTTCCTATGAGGTTGATCTATGTAGGCCCGATCGTGATATGCATCAGATATCCACCCCATCAATTAAATGAGCCGTTTATGGTGAATCATAGGCCTAAAAACCAGCCAATCCATGACATAGGTGGGCCACACCATAGACAAGAGTTGAAAAGTGGATGTCTACCCATTGAAACCTTTCTAATTATTTATAGGATCCACTTAGACTGAGGTCAGATATCTGAACCATCCATTGTCTGTATCCCACTTGGATGAGGGGTCACATGAAATTGCATGCCATTCTAAAACTCAGTTGGGCCCCATCAAGCGCTTTTAGATGTTTTAGGCTTGATTTCACATGTTCCTAAATGTTCTTAAATGGTGAGACCTGCCTCATGATACAGTTGATTTTTGGGATATCTGATAAACTAGAGGGAAACAACCAAATGCACTGTGCAGGTGTCAGTACAAAACATGAAGCGGTCCATAGATAGAGCTCATGGGTAAGCTCATGAGGTCTACCTTTCCCCAATTTATTCATTTTTTATTGAATGCATGGCAGGTAAATTATTTCTAAGGGGAGCAGATTAGGTGCAGTCCATCTGCTTTTTACAAATCATTTATGCATGAGCCCTAAAATGAATCAGATCCAAATCTTAGGTGGACCATACTATAGGAAACAGTGGTGATTGAACACCCAGCCATTAAAATCTCCTCAGAGCCCACCTTAATGTTTCCTAAATATTTATTTTACATCCAAACTATTGATATGGTAAAAGAAAAAAAAAAAAAAAACTATGGCATGATCTACCCGAGACTTGGATCTGTTTTATTTTTGGGCCCATTCCTGAAATGATCAATCAAAAACTGATGGACGGCGTGGATATAGAATACACTCATCAAGGTGGGCCCCATGGTAAGGGCCACACCGTCTTGGGTGAGGGTGGGGGCACCCCTAATCCGCTCTCATTCTTTGTGAACGGATTCAATCCTCTACAACACCTGCGTAAGACAATCATCTGTGTGGGCCCAATTTTTTTTCATATGTAACATCCGCTCCGTCCATCAGATTCTATACTGGATTCTAGGCCATGGACGAAAAATCAGCCATATCTGAAAGTCAGGTGAGCTACTCCACAGGTAATATGGGGATGGGATGACAACCATAGGTTTGTGTGTAGGGCCACCATGGTTTGTATCTTCCATCAAACTCGTTAATAAGGTTTAACGCACCAGGATAAAATGAAAATATAGATGTCAGTCTCATCCAAAAGTATAGGCAGGCCACACCACATGAAATTAGAGGTTTGAGAAGAAATTTTACATCTTTCCCATTTCTTTGGCTCATTAGAGTTTACTACGGGTCTGATATTGTGTATTTACGGTTAAAATAAGGCGTATCACCTTATGGACGGAGTAGATTTATGTATACTATATGGAGGGCCCCACAGAGCTTAGGTGTTTTCCGTAGGTGTTGGAGACGATGCTGGCTCAAGTGCCTGTGGATCAAGCCTCATCGGACGCCGACAGTGTAGTGAGTAATCATGTTATAGCTGGGTTACTAAACTCTGTACAGCCCATTGTGATGTGTTTGTTCTATCCACACCGTTCATCCGTTTTTCCTTATCATTTTAAGGGCTCACTTTGAGAATGGATTTGGAACCCCCGGTTTTGAAATCCCCTGTATTTGAAACACCCTGGTTGTATTTGTCACACTGATTTGAATCCTTGTAATTCAAAAGTAGCTATGCATAGGAGTTTGAATTTAATCACTAAATCAACTTTAACATTGTAATATTTGGCACAATGGTTGGTATAAGCTTGTTGAAATACATCCTTTAGATGAAAGTGATCAAATTTTAAGTCTTGAATGGGCCACAAGTTTAGGATCACAACCAAGAGACTAACCAATGATTTTTAATCATTGATTTGCATGGATAATGTTTGGACTGCACATATCATTCTATTGAAGCAATTTTAGTGACGTAATTGATAATTTAATTGTTTTAGAATGTCATTAGTGGGTCACATGCTCAATAAATTAATAATTTAACTATAAGCATATTACATTTGTGACTCATGCGAGGATTTTAAATGTAATCTAGCTTTCACCGTGAATTTTAAACTCCTCTGTAGGGATTTGAAGTCTCTATGTAGTCAGACAGATCAGAAATCCCCTCAAATCCAAAATAGAAGAATTATAATGCACAATTGAACCACACTACTTAAAATAGCAGGGATAATAACCTTCACCATTGAAACCTTCCTAGGTCATGCAATAATGTTTATTTGTGATCCCACTTGTTTACAAGGGGGAAGTAAAAAAATAAAAGAAATTTCAGATTGATCCAAAACTCATGGGGCACTTAGAAAGTTTCAACGGTAAGCGTTTAATTTCTTCTTTTTCCTGTAGTGTGGTCCGCTGGAGATTTGTATATGCTTAAATTTTGGAATCAAGATCTTAAATGAGCTGAAAAAACTGATGGACGGAGTAGATGAAATAAATACTTCACGGTGGGCCCCACATAGTTTACTATAGCGTGTTGAGTTGCTACATAATCCGTGTCGAAGAGTATCCGATACCATTTCAGCCTCTCTCTCTCTCTCTCTCAGCATCTTCTTCGTCGGTCCGCACTTCTCCGTTAGTGCTTTCAAAGCTCCCCCTCTCTCGGCATGGACTTGGGAGCTTCTCTTAGGGCGCCCGGCAGCATCCAGCCGTCCATTTTCAGCACCAAAACACTCCACTCCAAATCTAGGGAGATCTCAGCCGTTCATCCTCTGGCCAATGCTCCCTTTCAGAAATTCAAGAGCGTTTCGGCAAGAAATTTCAGCTGCAGAGTATCAATGAAGGATGCGGCCACTTCTTCATCTCAGGTTCTTTCAGTTTCATCTCAATAGCTTTTCATTTACCGAAATTTCCCTTCTGGAGGTAGAGCTATCAGTTTTTGGGGGTGGAAGTATCAATTTCCCTTTGTAAGTATGGATTTTAGAGGACTGGTATGGTCCTCGGCCTAAGGCAGAGGTCGTTGTTCTGGTGAGCCCCACTGCTCGAAACCATCCAGAATCGAAAATCCTAGCCACTGAACTCTTGGCCTTTGTTTTTGGACTTTTGGTGTGTTGTTTATCGACAGTCTAATTGCAGGTCACTGATCGAAGGGTTAGGATCGTTCCATTTTGGAGATTGTCAGGGCACGGTCTAGTTGTCGGCCTAGGGTTGAGGGCGTTGTTCTGGTGGGCCCCAATGCCAGTAACCGTCCAGATTGAAAGATCCTAGCCGCCAAACTATTGGCCGTTGTTCTGGTTGTATCTGGACTTTCGGGATGTTGTTTATCCATCTTCTATTTGCAGGTCCCTGATTGAAGGGTTAGGATCGTTCCCATTTTGGGGATTTTTGGGGCATGGTCTATCCACGGTGGGGGCCGTCAAATCAGTCGTCTGGATTGCCTAACCCTGGGCCCCAGTTGTACAAGCTCAGTATATTCCAAGGGTCATGTAGTTTCTTTGGTGGAAAACTGGCTCTATTTGGGCAAGATTCTGCTAAGGCAAAAATATAATATTTTCACTCCTGCCAGAGAAATGGCCAATAGAGCTAGCATGAAAACTCATAATGATCAAAATTAGCCTTTCAGAGGTTGAAAAAAAATTTGAAAATATTAGGAAGGTTAATAGAGATTCAAAATAGAACATGACACAAAGCAATAACATTACGTATACGGTATACCTCACTGTTAAGGTTGTTGCCTCCCTTGGTTGATGTTGAGGATTCAAATCTGACCCCCAACTTCTTTAATTTTTATAAAATCATTCCCTTATAAGGCGAGTGGCTTGATTCGAGGCATGCTGCTCGTGTTGAGTTGACCGAGCCATCGAATTGAGATGATGTGTTTGTCCGAGTCTGGGCTGAGTCAGGCTGAGTACTGAGTTTCCTAATGACTTGGCTTGAAATCTAGCCTAGCTGCGTTGGCTCAGCTGAGTTTTGAGTGGAGTCTGCGAGTTTAAAATGGAAGCATATTTACTGTTAAGAATTTCATTTGTTTCTAACGGTTTGTTTTCCATCTCGTCCTTAAAGTTTGGAAGAAATGTTTAGTGTTTGGCATTTTTCAATTCAACTAGCAACTGTATGATTGGGACTCTTTTTTTTTTTTTTGGTCTCTCCGACCATTCATTTAGTGGGACCAATGTGAATGGGTCACGCCATGAAATTCTTCCCATCATAAAATTGTAGCATACAGTTAGTGAATTGTGGATTGTTTCTCTATCAAATGCCAACTGTAGATTGAGCCGTTCATTTAGAGGCTCCCAATTGGACAGCTAAGATCGCCTGCTGCTGATACCTGTGCCATGGGCCAACCATACGAGCAATCTTGATCACTACCCTCCATATAATTGCTGGTTTGACAACAAAAAAAATAAAAATGTTGTTTACCTTGCGGAGATCTCATCCTTTTGCCTTGGAGGTACCCAGTTCCATGCTTGGACGAGAACATCAACCGTTCCCGGCAATGATCCATTTCATGTCGAAGTGGGCCGAAACTTCCTCCAAATTACAGAAGCCAAGTCATAGTGGATAAAGAAATGATCCACAAACTCCATCTTCCTTTGGCACGCATAATACAAACATCTACGAAGGTGATTGACGGTTAGGATTTTGTCTTTTGCAACTAACCAACCAACCACCACTCTCAAGGGGCTATGATAACATCATGTAGTAGTCAAGTATGGTTTCTGATCGCCCTCACCATCTCCAGTGAAGGGACTTGACTTGGAATATGCTCGAGGGTTCGAACTTCTGTTGTCATTTGTCACCACTCTGAGGAGAAAGGGCTATATATTGAACATGGGCTTGGGTCTTAATCAAATTGATACTAAGCCTCACTTTTTTGGCCCGATGAATAATTGAGGAGGCTTATGCTTGACCCTTTGCCACCCTCAGTTGGGACCTGTGATCTTCTATTTGCTACTATCTTTAAACCATGGTCCCATCCATTTCAAGGCCCAAAGTGGATGGTGGGCTGGGCATGGCTGGGCTGGTCACCTCAAGGATTTTCTTATAACATTGCTATATTTTCATCATTCATGAATCTTTAATTAAACAATGTAAAGGAATCTCCCTCTCTCTCTCCCTCTCTCTCTGTCTCCACACTTAGGATTTTTTTTTTCAGCTTAGGGTACATTTGGAAGTGCCTTTGAAATCCTGAGCAAGTGGAATGCTTTTTCCAAAACTAGTATTTTACTCTGAAGCTCAAGTACTACTTGAAATGAGTGAATAATATGCTTAGTTAATTTGTCATGTATTGATTATTTGTCTCACCAAACACTTTGTAAGTTCAATATGAAGTAATCACACTGGCATATTCAACTAAATGTCAATTTGGGGAACTTCAAACATACCTTACTTAATTTGCCATGTTTTTATTCTCCTTTTGTGAGATTAGGACTTTGAGAGATTTCATTCGCTGTATGGATTTTGATTGATGTTGAGATTGATGAAATTAAGGATATGCTGGTTGTTTTTTTTATTTTTTTATTTTTTTTTATTTGAATATCAGATGAATCGGATTTCTAGTGAAGGGCTTGTTGACCCGGAGCTGTCAAGTTTAATGGCGTTATCACCTTTGGATGGCCGCTACAGAAAAAAAGTTGAAGAACTGAGCTTCTTTCTGAGCTGAGTATGGCCTAATCCGCTTCCGTGTTCTAGTTGAGGTACTATTTCATTTCAAACTATTCTTGCACCTTGTTAGAATATTAATCTTTTTCTGCCCTTCTGTGAAGTTGAACGTTTTCACCTTCGAATCTTATCACTGTATGAGAATGAAGAGTTAGTGAGGCATATCAAGTAGCTTTACAATGTATGACAGTTCTATTAGAGGCTCCAGTTTTCTGCGAACATTATGCTGTTTCTTTTTCTTTTTTTCTTTATTCTTTATTCTTTTCCTTTTTTTCTTTTTGGTTATCATGGACGATTTTTCAAGTGTCTAATCATGTCACTTTGCATCTGAGAAGCCTGATTGATGTTGCTGGTTTAAATGTTACAATGGCAACCGTCGTCAATAGATCCTTGTCACTTTTAGCAAGCCGAATTTGACAGAGTAAATTGTTTTCAACTCAGCCAATCCTTGGCAGTTCATCATTAGAAAGTATTTTAGCATCTCATCATTGTAGTTGCAGTTGGGTTTTGAACTGCAGTTTGAAATTTGAGTACCCGAAAATTTGAGTTGACTCATTTGAGACTGGGATAGAATTTTAGTCTCTACAGAGTTTGGATTTGGAAAACTTTGGCGAGCTATTTATCCATGATCCACTAAGATACATGAAACTTTGGAGAGTCTTGAAGATTTTTTTTTAGTTATTATTCCCTCATCCTGTTGCTTTGTGGCTTTGTGAAAATGCTGATGAAATAAATCCAGAACTTTCTCTAACAACTTTGTCAAAGTATAAAAAGAACATTTTATTAACAGTCATAAATTGATTGGGTCTCATCTTTCTTTCTAATCAAGATTACATCTGATGTATTTTAAAGAAACGGAGAATTTTGTTCTGGCGACCTTATCTACAATATGATATTTAATAGGCCAAGGAAAAGTTGATCAAGTGCTCAAAATACTCAATGAGTTTTGATCATTCAATGAGCTTTTTGAAAGGAGGTATTTAATAATGTAAATAGAGAGGAGAGAGAGGGAAAGAAGAATAGAGGAGGAATACAAGACTTCTATGTCGTGGTATTTATGGACTTCTCAAATCTATCCATGAGATTTCTAAAGTATCTAGGTGAAATATGGAATCCTCCAAAATCTAGAAGATTACAATCTTAGGACTACCTGAGAGATTTATAAAATATGAGGGATTCTAGAATCATTCAAAATCTACAATATAAGTATCCCATGATCGAAAAATCGTCCCTTCTTGTCTATGTAATTACAAGAATAACAAAAGAAATAACTCATCCCAAATGGTGAAGGGGGCATGGAGTTACTTTCTTTCAATGTTTGGGGTGCAGTGGGTGTTGAATGGTTCTATAGGGAATATGATCCTCAGATAGGAGGAGCATCAAAAGCTTGGAGTGAATAGCTTGATGATGATCCATGCCGAGCCTTTTGCTGAAGACATCCTTAAGTTGACTATTAGAGTGAACATAGTGAAGGACAATTTCTTGATTGATGTTCACACTTGATATGTTTGTTACAAGTATGGAATAGGACTGTGCGAGGTGTTTCACAGAACTTTGATTGTTACAGTAAAGAGTATAAATGCCAGGACCAAACCCAACTCATGAAGAATAGATGTAGCCAGACTAGCAGCAATGGTTGTCAAGGAACTACATTTGGCCTCTGCACTAGATCTAGCAACTATCCTCTATTTGCACTTGCACCAGAAAGTGAAACAACTACCAACAAAAAACACAATAGTTGGCAGAGGAACATTGAGTATTGGGATCATTATCGAATCAGTATCGACTGGGCGTAGAGACGAGCTCAAGAACTGCCAACAGAACAACAAAGGATATTGCGGTAAGTTGTTCCCTTGAGACCTGAAGGTAGAACTCTATGTGAACATGTAAGAACTGACAAACTTGATTTGCCAAAATCTGTCATGTCTGCTGAAGCTGGGATATTGGAGAATACCTACCATACTGTGGCATGTGATAAGATTAAATCTATCGTGTCTGCTGAGGCTGAGATATTGGAGAATACCCACCATACTGTGGTATGTGATAATATTAAATCTATCATGTCTGCTGAAGCTGAGATATTGGAGAATACCCACCATACTGCAGCAGGGTGTGTGTGTGTGCAGTAATGCTGCTACAGCTATCTCAACTATAGCCCTCTTATGATCCCTGCCAAAACCCTCCAAGGTCAACCTCAGCCAAGGGTTCTGACCCCCAATCATAAGAGTATGGTGCCACTCCGACCTTCACCAATAACCAACGACACTCCTTTCCCGTTCCCAAGTGTACGCCATCACGTGTGCTCCACTGGGTGGTCCAGGTTTGCTAGCCATTTAAGGCAGCTGGTATCAGTACATCAGAAGGTCTGACACCGATTCGGTTTTTAAGGTCTTCCTTTGACCAAACAGTTTTAGGACATATTTAGGTCCAATTAGGTTTCCTAGTGACTCACCATCCTCACTAAATTTCTTGTTAAGAATAGTCAGATTGGAGTTGTGCCAACAGTTTTCGAGTTTTTAATGCTTGGAATGAGTTGAATTCCAGTCTAACAGTAGTCAAGCCTTTCTTTACCTCATTTTTAATGGTTCAAATGTATCAAGCTCAAGCTGAACACCACGTCAAACCCCCTCCCTGCCTTATTTCCGCAAACACCTACATGTATTCATCATCATCGTCATCATCTAACCCTTATCCCATGGGTTTGGCATACATGAATCCTGTTCTGCCACTCTATCAATGTCAAAATGTTAGATTGCCAGGATTCATAGGAAAATGTTGAGGCCAAATTTTAACGCCGTCTGCCAACCTGACATAACCCTCCTTTATCTGGGCAAACGCCTATGTCTAGTCAAAACTAAAATAATGATATTCATGATATCTGAAACCTAGCTCAAATTCTAGGCCACTCCACTCTCAAAGGATATTATGCAATTCTTTACATTACATTTGCTGTTTTTTTTTTTTGCTTTGTTGGTATTGATCTTGTCCTTTGGGTTTGGGCCCGTAGCTCAATGGTAGACGGCTTGAATTGAAACATTGAGGTCTGGGGTTCTAGTCTAGCTTACCTAACAAAAAGAACAGAAATCTTGTATTTTGACTCTGCTTGGTGGAATGCACCAACTGGTCCCAAGCCCAGGTAAAGGAGGGTTTATGTCAATTAGGTAGTTGGGTCTCAGATTCAATATTAATAGGAATGCCATGGAAGGGGTGGCAACAATGGGGAAGTCGTCAAAGGGTTAGCAAAATGATTGGGGTGTAATGTGGTGAACCTTCACCCAACTTTTGAGAGACTCATCAAGAAGTTGGTAAAGTGGAAAGAAAGTACCTTTCCTTGGTGGGATCGCTTTTAGATTCTCTATAAGGTAAGGAAGATTGTGGAGCAAATTCAGATAAATTTCCTTTGGGAAGGAAGGGTTGTGAGGCAAAAGTTCTACCTTATGAGTTGGAAAGAGGTGGAGACATCAAAAAAGGAAAGGAGGACATGGATTGGAAAGATAAATAGAAGAGGCATAACTCAGTAAATGTCGGTCGAGATTCGAGGAGCTGAACTCTCCATGGGAAGGTGCTGGTTATATGAAAAGTCTGGGATGGTGAGTTGCATGAAGCTTGAAGTGAAGTGGCAAGATATTCAGGCGGAGCAGCCGAGTAGGGAACTGTTGGGGGTGGGTGGGGAGTGACACTTGCTTAGAAGGATCATGCAAGTGCTGGTGGTTCCAAGGGGTAGCTTTCATTGTTTCTTTTCCCAATTGTGGTAGAAAGTCCTAGTATCCTCATATCAAGGGCATCAGAATTGGGTTCTTGGTTGGCAACCTGGGATAGTAGCATCACACTCCAATTCATCGATGATTCCCTTATACTATGCAACATGTCTCTCGAACAAGTCAAAACATGAAGGTGTTTGAGGTGGTTTGAAGCCAATTTGGGTCTCAGATTGAATCATAGCAAAATTGTTGTGATAGTGGTGGCAATAAAAGGGTAAATCTTCAAAGGATTAGCAAAATGGTTGTCGTGTAAAGTGGCAAACCTTTTGTTCTCTTATCTTGGGCTTCCCTTCGGAGAGAATCCACAATTGGCAGATTTTGAGACCTGATTATTGAGAGACACAAAAAGAAGTTAGCAGGGTGGAAAAGAAAGTACCTCTGCTTGGGCAACCGGATCTCTCTTATCAATTCCACATTTTCAAACCTTCCAGTGCATTCTTTTCACCATTCCCTATGTTATCTAAGAAAGGAAGGTGGATTAAATTCAAAGAAATTTCCTTCAGGAAGGAAGGGCATGAGGCCAAAGTTCCACCTTATGAGGTGGAAATAGGTCGGAACAGTGAAAAAGGGAGGATCATCATCATCTAAGCCTTATCCCAACTAATTGTGGTCAGCTACATGAATTCGTTTCCGCCATTCACTTTCTCAAGGGCCATAACAAGCCCTAGCATGAGTTTGGAATGTCATATTGCTTGGATTCATGTTGGAAGTCATGCCATATGTTTGATGCTAGCTTCCAACCTGACACAACCCTCCTCCTTTCTCCGGACTGAGGCCTAGGCAATGAAAGTACATATAAAATAAAAAAATCGAGCATCACTTGTTAAATGGTGATGGAGATTTGAGGAGCTGAACTCTTTGTGATTCAACATCATTGGAAGCAAGGATGGTAGTATGAGAAAGTGGATGTCCTCACGAGGAGGTGGATTTATTGTGTGGAAAGCTACTGGCAAGTTTGGATCCACATTTGGGGGGGGGGGGGGGGGGGGGGGAAGCAAGGAGTCGGGAAATATGGTAGGAGGCATCATCAACATGGGTGTCCATTTTATGGTAGGAGTTGGAAATAGGATGTACTTTTGGAGGATCTATGGGTTGGGGAGGAAACTCCGACATTGTTGTTCTAATCCATATTTACTTTCTATTGGTGGAAAGGTCAGTTCTATGAAGTAATTGGAGGGAGGTTGTGTGGAACATCACCTGTCACCAAAATCTTAAAGCTGATGAAACTATTTGCTATGGAGAGTTGTTGGCCAAGCTTAACAAGGCTCATGTGGATCCGAGCATTCCAGAATGGAAGAGTTGAAGGTGGATTCCAATTTCCTAGGATTTTTTTTTTATCTTCGAAATCCTTTTATGTCCAAGTGTGCTTGGGATTAGGTGTGGGGTAACTTCCTCTTGCCTAGATTGGAAGCTTTTGTGTGGATGCTTATGGCCAATAAAATCCAATAACTTGAATAGAGGAAGTTTTCTCTGCCAAACATTTGTGTCATGTGTTGGTAGGACGAGGAGTATGTTGGTCTCTTGTTTTGAATTCTTCTCTAGTTAGGGAGGTTAGAGACTAGTTTCTTAATTGATATGGAGTCTCTTGGTTGCTCCAAGAGTCAGTGAACTATTGAAAGGTGGACAGATGGCTGGTCTTGACTAAGGGGAACATCTTCTGGAAAATGTTACCCTTCACTATTGTATGGAGTGTGTGAAGAGGAAGAAATGGAGAATTTGCAAAAGTAGAGTGTGGCTTGTCTAGACCATAAAGGCAATAGTGATGTAGGACACATGTAAACTAGCCTAGGATGTGTGCGAGGAGATCAAGTTACGAATTAATTAAACAATCAACAATTAAATCTATGCAATCCACATCATAGAAGAAGGATAAATCAAGTAGGTAGCCGAATAATCCTAGGTTAATTGCATGTGCATAACAAGATAATATAAAATAAGGTCAATGAATGACTCACTTGGAAGAATACCACATCCACATGAGGAAATAAGGGTACTAATAAAATTCAGATTTAGGGAAACGAGTTTGTTCAAAATCAAGTTTTCCTAAGGGGTTTGGAATCAAGGAATTGAGATTTGGGAACTTTGGGAATTAGGGCTTTAAGAATTTAGGGAATTAGAGATTTAGGGTTTGGGGTTTTTTTCTTTCTTTCTTTGTTTCTTTTTTTTTTTTTAAATTTTATGAAAAGAGGATTTGTGGTTGATGGGGGTGATTTGATGTAGGAAAAAAATAAAAAAAATAAAAAAGAGAATGTGGGATGAAAGGGTTTTGGTTTAGAGGAGTCGTGAATGAAAGAAGATGAAGGAGAGATGAATATCTTGAAGGAAGCATGAGAAGAAGATCTGTAGGAACCCACCACCAAGCTTTGATATACCCTTCCACACTTTGATTGTAAGGGAGGGTTTCCACACTAACCTTGAAGGAAAAAAAATGAAAACCCTGTTATGCCCCCCCCCCCCCCCCCCCCCTTCCCCACTTTTCAATGAAATTACAAAATTGCCATTGTCATAAGTAGCATGACTCATAATCCAAATAGGCAAACTCCCAATCAAATAACTAATCTAAACCGTCCAATAAACTTAAAAAATAACAAAAACATAAATATAAATATAAAAAACCAGGGTCTAGGAGGCCTAGATCTGGAAGGCCAAGTGGCCTGATCACAATGATCTAACGGTCGGATCGACTCGAAAATCAAAACCTATCACTAAACGAGACTCTTGAGCAACCCACATGCATCATCCCAGTGTGGGGTATTCTTGATGTACATCCAATGCATGTGGGATCTTCAAAATGGCTTGTCGGGCCCCATCTAGAAGTCATCTCCTATCCAAAGAGAAAACTGCGTTGATGTCGATGGCCAGCCTCTGTCTCTGATAAACTTGTGTAGGTCCTCTGATGTCCCCATCAAGTAGCTTCTCTTTGGTGGATTGGGCTATGGTGATACCAGAATTCCACGGAGTTCTCCAAAAGTGGAGATTTGTGTTGGGTGTCTGGGTGGAGATTTCTTAGCCATAGTGATATAGGTTTTGGGTGCCAATTTTTGTTTGCCTTTATTTCAGTTTCATTTTGTTTTTGATATGTTGTAGGTGGGTCTTCTCACCTGTTTATAGGCCATGTTAACCTTCTCGCAGACCGCAGCTATGGGACGAGCTGGATCAAATTCGGGCAAGGTGGTCGCTTCCCTAGCGCGTTGGAGGTGACTTCAAATGTCACCCGATTTACTTTTAAAAGATCTAGGGGGTAGTAGGATATCGTCTAGTATGAAGGGATTCTCTGCTTGGATACAAGGAAATGACATGGTAGATCTCTCAGTTGAGGGTGCTCACTTCATGTGGTCGAATGGCCAAGCTAACCAATTAATGTCTCGCATCGACAAATTCCTAGTCTCAATGGAGTGGATCGAGTCCTTCCCCATATGTAAACAGATCTGTCTGCCTAGAACAATATCTGACCACAAACCTATATTGCTGGACGTAGAGGAAGAAAATTGGGGCCCTAGACCTTTTCGCTTTGAATGGTGTTGGCTAGAGATAGATGGCTTCCACAAGATAGTGGCGGATTGGTGGATTGGCTTCGAAGTGGAGGGTATGCTGGGTTCGTCATATTCCAGAAGCTTTTAGGATGCTTTAAGGTAAACTGAACATGTGGAAGGAGGAGGTGCTAGGCAACAGGGAGCACGAGAATGATCTCATCCTCACTGAAATCCATGATCTGGACCTAAAAGAAGGGAGCTGCTTTCGGCTGAAGACAAGAGCAGAAGATGTGAACTATCACTGACATATGCTAAGAGGCTTAAAGAAGAGGAGATTAAATGGAGACAGCGATCCCATGTGCTGTGGCTTCATGAAGGAGATTAAAACACAATTTTTTTTTTTCACAACATGGCTAGTGCAAGAGCTAGGAAAAATAGCATCGGCAGCTTAATGGTTAACAGGAGAAGGGTGACTGAGAAAACTCTGGTTTGCAATTCTATAGTGCAATTGTATGAGACGTTATTATCTAGTGAGGGGGGACCAGACCACTAGCTAGACAATTTGAACTTCCTAACAATCTCAGATTCACAGACTTCAGCCCTTGAAAAACTGGTTACGGAGGAAGAGGTGAAACAAAAGCTGTAGACTCCCTCAGTAGAGACAAAGCTCCAGGACCTGATGGCTTCCCAATGGCCTTTTTCAGTCCTTTTGGACGGAGGTGAAGGGCGATGTGTTGGTCTTCGTTAAGGAATTCTTTGATAGGGGCAAGCTGTCTAAGGAAATGGGGGCATCTTTCATAGCGATCATTCCCAAGGAGGAAGGAGCAGAGAGCTTGAAGGACTTTAGGCCCATAAGCCTAATCAGTAGCCCATACAAGATTCTAGCAAAGATACTTGCATCAAGATTTCAAGAAGTAATAGCACAATCATAGATGGCAACCAGAGTGCTTTTGTAGCGGGGCGCGAAATTCTGGATTGCACGTTACTCGCTCATGAATGTGTAGACTCTAGATTCAAGAAGGGTAGAGCTGGATATTGAGAAAGCATACGACCATGTTGAATGGGACTTCCTGGACTACTTCAAGTCTGATTGGAGGGTCAGATTGTTAAACCTTGGTTTAACTGAAGATACCTCAATAAACCTGGACTATTAAGCTTGCATTGTTGGCCTAAATATAAAGTGAGAAATTCGTTTGCAATAGAATATGAATCAGTTTGATCTGCTTCATTTAATTTTGAGTTTGTCATGTCATAATATTGATTTGTGGATTTGCTGATGCTCTTCAAAGTCTTCTCATGTAAAGATGTGCTTTCTTTTTTGTTGAATACTTGAATGCTATTTCTTTGGCTGTCTACCTGCGGCGTATCTTCAGTTTCATTCGTAACCGCATAGTTTCAAATGTTGTTATGGGAGTCTTCTGATGAAAACTTTTACTTCCTTTTTCATGTCAAAAATTTATATTTCCATTATCCTGCTGCTAGCTGCATATTTCAAATTAGCATGGGATTTGTCTCTTGTAGGTCAAGTGGTTGCTTAAACTTTCCGAAATTCCTGAAATCAGTGAGGTCCCAAACTTCAGTGAGGATGCACGGTCTTTTTTGGAGTCATTAATTGACAATATTAGTGGAAGCGATGCCTTAGAAGTGAAGAATATTGAAAAAGTGACTAACCATGATGTGAAAGCTGTGGAATACTTCTTGAAACGGAAATGTCAATCGCATCCTGAGGTTTTAAAGGTTATATTTTCTTCAATTTTATGACATACTAGGCACTCTTTGGTAGACGCGTAAATATATGTTCATCTCATTTTGGTTAACAGTATCTCCAATAAATAATTACTATTAACATCAACTCTTATGTATTAAAGATGTAATTACTCTAGAGATTTAGTGTAAATGTATGGTTTAATGTGCTAAGTGAGTGACTCTTTTGTTGTTAAGTGCATGTGCACCTTTCTTCTTCTCTTGCAATGTACCATATGCAATGTACCATATGTTTTGTACTCTTCAGCCGTACTCAGAAATGATATAGTCTCCTACAATGTACCATATGTTTTATTCTAATAAAGCTTTGTGTGTGAGGGCATGTGGCTCTAACACAACATTCTCCCAAACTCTTTCTCCTCCACTCTTCTTCTCTCTTCTCCATACCCTAATCATCTTTTCACCTTCTACTTGGTATCAGAGCCAATATCAGGCCATTCCGCATCAGACAAGTTAAGAGTCACTCACTTAGCACATTAACACACGCATTTACACTAACTCTCTAGAATTACTGTTAACTGAAATGAGATGAACTCATTTTTAGGCATCTACCAAACAGAGCCTTAGTTTTCTTCTCCAATCCAATTGATCCCCAGTTATTCTTTAAAAAAAACCCAATTGATTCAGTTGTTCATTTGTTATAATTTAGATATCTCTAATGACTATAAAATCTCAAAATATGTTCTTGGATTTTAATGATCAACAAGCCTTTACCTTTTCTGATATAGGTACTTGAATTCTTTCATTTTGCTTGCACATCAGAGGATATCAACAATGTGGCATATGCATTAATGCTAAAAGAAGCTCTCACAAGAGTCATATTTCCTGTAATGGATACACTGATTGAAGCAATATGCAACATGGCAAAGAAGAATGCTGATATTCCTATGCTTTCTCGCACTCATGGGCAGGTAATAAAGCTACTTTCACCTAAGCGATTTGTCTCTTATATATTAGTTGCTTAGGATTATCATAAGAATGACATCATGAATGTAATTGTGTGTCCTTCTATTGTTCTCATTGTTGAACCGCCTTGCATTACAACTTTTGAACTTCATATGGAATAATGTGCTTTTAGAACTCATGGTGTTTTGCATCATTCTCATTTTCTCCAACCACAGCTTCATGTGATGGTATGGATGTTGTCATGAAGGTTGACAGACCTTGACATGGAATCCTACCCATATTAGGAATAATAGGCAATTTTTGTCAATGATTTCAGTTGATTCAGTCAATTCAAAGTATATTTTTTAGTGTTCCATGAATGTTGTATGCTTGTATGTAACTATACCTAGTTGGAGTTTTTTTTTTTTTTTGGAAGCCTCGAATACCTAATTGGAGTATTTCTGCTTATAAATATTAATTGGTTTATAAGAAACTGTATCTGACATGTATCCTTTCCTCTGCCTTGTAGCCTGCTTCGCCTACTACTTTGGGAAAGGAAATGGCAATTTTTTGTTACAGGCTCAGCAGACAAAGGAGGAATATTTCTCAAGTAGAGCTGATGGGGAAGTTTGCTGGTGCAGTTGGAAACTACAATGCCCATCTAGTTGCATATCCTAATATTAAGTGGCCATGTGTTGCAGAAGAGTTTATTAAGTCCTTGGGATTGGGCTTCAATCCATATGTGACGCAGGTCTGCATTCTATTTATTTCTTTGTGATGAATATTATTCACTCTGTGTGTGTGCGCGCGCTGCGCGCGTTACATTGTAGGTTTGGGCAAGACCAACTTGTACAGTCAATTGGAGCGGAGCCCAAGTCTCCCTCTTGTAGGGGGAATGCATTAACCGTCTCACCTAGCAAGTTGGAGGCTTTTGATAGTATATCATGCCATTTAATCTGGACTCAATCATTACTATTTTGGTAGAGTAGATGAATGGTAGCATCTGCAATGACTTTGGTAGAAGTTCTTGTTCCAATTTGTTAGTGATTTGGCGTTTCATCTTTTCTGGTTGGGAACAATTATCTTCACCTGAGTGTAGGTTTAGATAACTAGATATCAACTAACAAAATCCTCACTTAGGATAATTTCCATAAAACGATCAAATTTTCCCTAACTTTTCTTTTGGGGGGAGGAAGCTGAATCTGTTGATCATATTGTCGTTCATTTGAAGATAGGCAAGGAGGTGTGGAGCTTGTTTTTGGATCTTTTTGGGATACACGATATGGCTTGTTGGGGAATTTAGTCAAGGATGGTCAGATGGGCCATTCGTAATTAGAGGTTTCCATAATTTGCAGGATGCTTCTGTTTGCGATTATGTGGGTGCTTGGAAAGAAAGAAATAGGGTATTCTTCTACAGATCGGGGGCTATGGAAAATAGCTTTTATTTCTTCTAATTCTAGATCTCTAACTCACTATCTAAATGTAACTATGTGTTTGTTCCTAGGGATGTGAATGGGGTTTTCAATACCCGTATGAAAGAGGTTGTATTGAGAGGCTCACTTGTCACTGGTTCATCCTTTGTGCTCCATTACGTTGTAGTGCACTGTGGTTCTAATAAAATTCAGTCCATCATCCTCATCCCCATCTAAGTTGGATACCATCTTATTGGGGTCATCTGCATGCATCCTATTCTGCCATTCCACTCCATCGAGGACCATTTCCTTAGTTGAACCTTTGATCCATTCTATCAAGGACCATATCCCCAGTTAAACCATAGGTCATCAAATCTTTTCTTATGGCCTCCACCTATGTCCTTACTGGGCCTTCCCCTTGCACTTTTAGAGCCTTCAACTTGAACTCACTTCCTCCTAAATAGTGCAGTTCTTGGTGTCCATTTCACATGGACAAACCATCTAATCTACTTTCCTTCATTTTATTAGCTATTGGTGCTACTCCTAAGTTCTCTCAAATGCTTTATCCTTCCTCGTCTTGCTACTTATCCATCTCAACATTCTTGTTTCAACTACGCTCTTCATATGAACATGTTGTTCCTTGATTGCCCAACATCTTGTCCCATAAAGCAAGGCTGGTTTTATAGCTATCCTGTAAAATACCCCCTTTAGTTTGATTGGCATGAGGCAATCACATAAAACTCCAGATGCGCATCTCCACTTCATCCACCCAACTCTAATTCTACGAGTAACAGTCTTCTCAATCTCTTTGTTTTGATGAATTACCGACCCAAGATATAAAAAAAATGGTCAATTTTGTGTACTTCTTGGTCAGCAATCATCACTAATTCCTAGAATTCACTCCTATTGCTACCAAAATTGCATTCCATACACTTTTTTTTTTTTGCCAGCAGGTTTTTAAATCTTTAGATTCTAAAGGATCCCTCTATAGTTTGTAGTCCTAGTTTCATGTTTACCCACTCCCTATATCATTTGCAACCAATGTGCACCACTGGACCTCTTCTTGTAAACGCCTTAATTAACTTGTCCAAAGCTAATGGAAATACATAAAAGCTCAGTCTGACCCCTGATGTAAGCCTACAATAATTAGAAAATCGCTTATCTCTCTACTATTCGTCCTTAGATTTGTTACCACTCCCTCTATGCCCCTTGGATTATCTCTCCAAGGATCTAAGTTAATAAAGACCATCTGGAGATCCTCTTCACCCTTGTATTTCTCCATCATCTTCCTAAGGAGGAAAATAGCTTCAATGGTTGACCTTCTAGCATAAATCAGGTTTTCTAAGCTTGTCTTATGCCTTATTCTTTACTCAATCCCTCTCCCACAATGTTTTGAATAACATTCGTAGCATAGCATTAGCAAATAGCATAAATCCCCTGCAGCATACACTACAGGGCTCGTAGCACACTCACATCATATGTAGCTTACGCAATGTTTTTTTTAAATGATAACTGTATTTTGTATTTTTTTTCACTTGATACTCTCGACTTGTGGGATTTTAATTTTTTTTCATACTGGTGACTTGTGCTTTCAATTAAACATTATTAATCAAAGTAGTTTGCTTAGAAAGTTGTTGATGTGATAATGATTTGATTTGGTTTATATATGTGGGTTGGCCTTTGATAAATGATAATTAATAACTGGCACACCCCAAATCCAGCGCTTAGACACATGTGACCCCAACACTAAGCCCGAAAGGCGTTACTTGGGAGATATATATATATATATATATATATATATATATATATATATATATATATATATATATATATATATATATATATATATATATATATATATATATATTGTTAAGTGCTAAGTACACAACTACTCATTCAATGATTACAACATTCAACTAATAATAATCAACATCAATCTCATTTGATAACCATTAGAGCTTTCAAAACAATACTCGTTCCCACCATAAATATTACAATAAATGTTTCCAAAAAATAAACTAAGAAAAATATCATCAAGTCCATGCCAAGTTATTGTTGCAGGCTAACTTTTCCTAAAAATTAAAAACAACTCGGGCAAGCTTAATAAGCCCAGTAAGTACATCTCTATGCATGTGAGATAATTAATCATGTCTTACTACAGTTAATCACAATTAACATGTTGATTTGGGAAATGTGTATAAAACTATGCATGTGAGATAATTATGAATGTAACATCCAGCACATCTCTGTACATTTAACTTCATTGAACATCCAGGGCCATTTTACACCGGTTGGCCAAAACTCTCCTAACCACTATTCGACCTCGGCAATGGGAACCTATTGCACACCGAACGTGCTCACCCAACCTAACTCGATGATGTAGAACAGGTCGCTGACACGTTCATGGCTCGGATGGACTGGAGGAAGGAGCCCAAGAGAAGACCCCAGAAATCAGCCTAGTTCGGTCGCCTGACCAATCTCGTCGGTCACCCGAAAATGCCTCGGAAATCCCAATTTGGTCTCTGGACACTTTGAGAGCTTTTCGGTTGCCCGAAAGCTCGAGTCGGTCGCTACCACGATCGACGAACAACGGATGTTTTGCGCGTTTTTCTGTTTTGTTTCCTTATTTACTTAATTACTTTCCTGATTATGTCTTAGTGTTGCTTAGGGTATCTAAACACTTTTATAATTCGTTATTAGGGTTAAGTCTCTTATTATTTTCAATCAAAGCCGACTTTTGTCGTTCTTCATCTTGTGGATTCGAGATTTCCCTCGTGGATTTGAGGAAGCCCTTTCCCTGCGTCACCCAACAATAGGGAACCCCTTTTATCTTGACACATACCATCTAAGTACGTGTTTATGATGGCATAACGGTCCACTCTTTGATGAGAATGTTGTCTTCGGTTGCTTGATGATTTCATGAACCCGACAGGCTTAGGCTTACCCCAAATTGGCCTGAAATTCATGCAAGCTATGGCACTCGTACCACTGATGCGCATTTAAAATCCCCAAAAGTAATTTTAAGAAAAAATTAAAATTAAAATTTGAATGAATAATGTCGCCGATTTGGAAAACCGCTCAAATGTGCACAAATTGACCCCAAATTCATGCAAGTTGACACTCATCCCACTAATGTACATCCCTAAGCATTTAATGTTATTCCCCCCAAAGTAATTTTAAGATTTTTTTTTAGTTAGTCATGCAACGCACCCACCCTGTTAGTTGCACACGGTTAGTCACATGAGACACCCACCCACGGTGGGGTTAATGTGTCTACTTAGCATTTCGAACCTGAGACTTGCTGTTGAAACGCCTAGGCATCTTCCAGCTGGGCTAGCAGGCGAGACACAATTTTAAGAAAAAATTAAAATTAAAATTCGAATGAATAATGTCACCGATTTAGGGGACCATTCGAATGCCCTAAATCGGCCCTAAATTCATACAATCTATGGCATCCATCCCACTAATATACATTCCTAAGCATTTGACATCGTTCTCCCCAAAGAAATTTTAAGAAAAAAGTTAGAATTAAATTTGGATGAATAGCGTCACCAATTTGGGGAACCACTTGAGTGCCCCCAAATTTGCCTTTAATTCATGCAATCTATGGCACTCATCTCACTAATACAGTGGGCTCCAAATTATGCTTATTTCACCATTTGACTATCAAATTGGTGGACATTTATTGGACAGTGAAGAATTAAAAAATCCAGTGGTCCTATTAAAATAAACGAGTGTCCTCAAATCAATGGTTATGATCATTCAAGCAATCTGATTTTGGAATTCTGACTTAGCAACAGTAGGCCCCACATTTTAATGGGTTTAGTTTGGATTAATACATGCCACGCGTACAAATTTCCAAGTGTAGGTTATCAAGTTTTATGAACCACTGGAGCATCTTGTCGGGAAAAAAGAGAAGTTCTCAAGTCAAATTGGTTGGTCCACACAGCAAATAACTTTCAACTGGTTAAGTGCATGTGAAATCCATCCTTTCCAATAGATTGGCCCCAAAATGAGGCCCACCTGGTGCAAAAATAATTCATATCTACTCATTAGGCAGGCCATACCATAGGCAAAAATTTCTATCCATTGATAAATAGCGAAAATACAAATGTGGTCCACATAGTCCAACTAGTTGGATGGAGTTTTAGTTTTTAAACATATATGGATTCAACCCCGTATCGCGTAACGAGGTCAGCCAATACTGTTACGTAAACATTCCTTGGCGATACATATTGCCAATAATCCTATATTTCATGAAAGTATGAAGCATACAGATTGCCATTTCATTAGAGATAAAATATCTCAGGGAGAGATCCACACATCTTATATTTTATCTCATGATCAAATCGCAGATTTATTCACCAAGCCTCTTAGAAAATCTCAGTTTGACAAACTTATTTCCAAGCTTGACATGCAAGACGTCTATGCTTGGGGTTGTCGAACTTGTTATTGGTCTTTGGGTGTGAGTTTAGTGGTGTTTTAAGCCCATAAGATATGTCTTGTTATGTGTGTCAGTAGTTGTTTAAGCAAGAGGGGCATTAATGTAATGTTACTCAATGCTTGGTTTTTACCCTAATAAAACATAAGGAAGAGGGGGCATGAGAGGGCCATAAGTAGCCTCTCTCTCTCTCTCTCTCTCTGGTCATGATGATGCTCTTTAACTAACCTTTCATGTACCTATCCTTTGGGGATGCAGCCCATTCACTCTCTCTCTCTCTGTGGTCATGATGATGCTCTTTAACTAACCTTTCATGTACCTATCCTTTGGGGATGCAGCCCATTCTCTATGTGAATGGGGGAAGCCCTGAAAACAACTGAGGTTAGAAAATTCAAACACTCTGATTAGTGACCTGAAAGGTTAAGAAAATTGATACAACAGTGATCTGGAAGAGGGGCCAAAACATTGGATGACTAACATCATCCAATTTGGTAGACATTTGCGGCATTTAGGGCTGTTCAAAAAACTGACCCAACTGATAAAACCGACCGAACCGGACCGAACCGATCGATTTCGGTCGGTTTTCAAATCTATTTCGGGTCGGGTCGGTTTTTTAATATAAAAAACCGAGAGTGTCAGTTCGGTTGTCGGTTTGTAAAAATTATAAACCGTTTTCAACCGAACCGAACCGATATATGTGTGTGTGTGTGTGTGTGTGTGTGTG
This sequence comes from Liriodendron chinense, assembly GCA_003013855.2. Taxonomy (NCBI): domain Eukaryota; kingdom Viridiplantae; phylum Streptophyta; class Magnoliopsida; order Magnoliales; family Magnoliaceae; genus Liriodendron; species Liriodendron chinense. The sequence continues at coordinate 1,646,201 of PVNU02002456.1, forward strand.
TGTGTGTGTGTGAGAGAGAGAGAGAGAGAGAGAGAGAGAGAGAGAGAGAGAGAGGTTGAGGTTGGCCCCACTTCAATATTTACATGAAATCCACTCTAACTAGTAAGGGTGCCACCCCAAGTTAGGGCCAAGACTGAAATATCATCTTTATCTATAATTCAAGTGGGCAACACCAAGAAAAAGAGTTTGGAGGGTAATGTGGCATATACACTATTTCCAATTGTGTAGTCCGCCTGTATCAAAGATGACGCTGGTTTTTCATATTTAGGCCTAAAATTGGGTTAGTCACCTGCTAGTTGGAGTAGATTTTTAAAATGCATGATAGGGGGGCCTATTTAAACTACATTACCAATTACCTCATGTCAAGTAAAATAATTTTACGTAGACACTAACTTTGCAGCATAGTGAGGGTGCGAATTAGGGTAACAGTTCAGTGGGTGTTATCCTAACTATGTGGAACCACCTTGATGTATGTTTTGTATATCCATTCCATTCATTTGTTTTCATCTATCGTTTTAGGACATGGTTCCAAACCTCAAGAAGATCCAATTCTCAAGTAAACAATACCATTGGAAACAATGATAAATAACTATTAGAAGCATTTTACGGGCCACAAAAGTTTTAGATTGAGGCCCAAACCGATAAAACCGACAAAACCGAACCGACCCGAGTTTATCCGGTTCGGTTCGGTTGGTGATGATTTATCGGTTCGGTTCAGTTGTTAAATATTCAAAACCGACTAAGTTGGTTCGGTTGGATATTTTCCCTCAAAACCGAACCGACCGAACCGTGCACAGCCTTAGCGGCATTCCCCATCCATGATGGGGCCATGAGATCAATAGCATGAATCATTGAACCATGGGCCCCACTTGCACAGAATGTGTCAGGACGCCATAATTCCTTTGTGATGTGAGGCTCTACCATTATGGCTGCTTTCAATCGTGGACTCAAAAAGTTTTTAAGACTCATAGCATATTGGAAGCTCTTGAAACACAATGGTTTAACTCGGCGGTCAGATTTGGTTGATGACTTAGTGAAATCATTTTGTGGTAGAGAAGATCTTAACCTACTTGGGGCATGAAGTGTCATTCGTGCCGATGCATTAGACGTATCACCCTAATCATCTGGTTATTGATTGGAGTTCGAATCACATATGTTCAAAATTCATGATTTTTTTTTTTTTTTGAAACGAATGTTCAAAGTTCATGATACAGCCAGCTATGGTAAAAATGGCCATTATCTTTCTATCGCATGATTGTTCTTTCAATGCAGATTGAGCCACATGATTATATGGCAGAGCTTTTCGATGCATTCATCCGGTTCAACAATGTGTTGATCGATTTTGATAGAGACGTATGGAGTTACATATCTTTGGGTTATTTTAAGCAGGTTGGTTCTTGAGGGAAAATAAATTGTTACTTTTGATACTAGTCTTCCTCTTGATGATGAATGCAAAGGAGAATCACCTAAAGAGGATTGATGAGGATCTCTGAGGCAGACACATACACAAGATCCAGGCCATTCATCAAGTGGGGCCCACTGTGAACATGCCATGGGCCAGAAACCAGGCTAGTGCATTCATCAGGTGGGTGTCAGTTTATGAAAGAAAAATGGACAGAAAAAGATCAAGAGTCTATATTTGGCATATGTGGCTCGACTGATGAGTGGACCGGCGGATGTTCATGGTGGGCCCTACCTGATGAATGGTATAGGTTTGTCTTGAACAGTATAGGTTTATCTTCAGTACGATGTGTGGCCCACCTGATGAGTGGACCAGCCTATTTTTTGGCCACTGCATGTTCATGATAGTCCCTACCTGATAAAGGGCCTGGATCTTGTGCATTGCAGCATGTGTTCTGCAAAGCTCCTCTTCAAGTCTCACTTGGATCTCCTTTTTGTTGCTTTCTCTGAAATCTTATTTTGTCTAAAATGCGAGTATATTGTTCCTGCGGTGGATGTGTTTTACAGATAACCAAGGCTGGTGAGATTGGGTCTTCCACTATGCCCCACAAAGTCAATCCGATTGATTTTGAAAACAGCGAGGGTAACCTGATTATGGCTAATGGAACTCTAAACAACCTAAGCATGAAGTTACCCATTTCACGTTGGCAGGTAATACAGTTCTGTTTGCCTTTTTTCAATTTCTTTTGTGGTTCTTTCACTCTTTGGTGTTGGTTTTGCTTTTAAAGAAGAGTATCTTGATCTGGGTTTCTGAGTGCAACCCTTGCAATGGGTTTTCTGGTCCTACCATCTAAACTAATGGCACGCTCATCTGGAAGTTTCCCATCTATGGTGAGGTGGATATGCTTCAACCAAGCTGCAAGTTGTAGCAGCTCTTAGCACTTGCAATCTGGAGTGGTAAGGTTGGTAAATGGGAGCCTAACATTGTTCCCATTTCTTTCTCTGTGGAAGATGGATGGCAGATTTATTCTGCTGGAATAGTAGAACAAATCCTTATTTCACCAAACTTCAAAATGGGCCATAAAGCCGTGATAGATGGAGGGCGTCATGTTTATATCGAAACAGTGATAGCAGTGGTCATGTTTAATCTTCTGATTTCGCAAAAGGATGATTTTGTTTTGTATGTTATTGACAGCGAGACCTCACAGATTCAACAGTTTTGAGGAATATTGGTGTGGTATTAGGGCATTCCCTCCTTGCCTATAAAAGTGCACTGCAGGGAATTGGGAAGCTTCAGGTAAGCAAATGGTAGATTCCATGCTTTTCTCTACACTTCCAGTTTTTTTTTTTTCTTTACAAGAATATTAATAGTTGCCCAAGAAAAAGGGACAAATCTCACTGTCAAATGCATCAGTCAGCATCTCGGCATCCTGCCAGATAGTGGCTGGGTGCTTGGTGTTTGGGCCAGTGGAAAATGCAATCTGCATTAAGTGGGATAGCATTTTATCTCCTTTTCCTGCTCCAAATCCTGGTTGAGAAAAGAATGGGAAGGGACTTTCCAGTTCTTTCCTCAACCACTACTTGAAGTTAGAGCATTGTGTTGGCTTTGGGAACTGGGAACGTTTACATACAGAAGTATTAAGAGAATAGTTCTGCATTGCAATGATTCTGAATTGAGTTGTCCGTCTTGTTGAATTCGTTATGGCCACAGGTAAATGAAGCTCGCTTACATGAAGACTTGGAGCAGTCTTGGGAGGTGCTTGCAGAACCAATACAGACTGTAAGTATTTCATATCGGTCTTTGTTGATTACGGACACTTTGAATTCTGAAAACATCTTGCAAGTTACAGGAAGTAATATTGGAAATATGAAGGTTTGTTAATTCCACATGCATGCAGTTTCCAGCCATCCGCATGTGTTCGCGTGTTGTGATGTGGCAGATATGTGTGAGATCTGATACATACATCAGGTGGGCCCATCACATGTACCCTGGCCCAGAAAGTTCGGTCGACATTCAAGATCAATGTGCCTGACAAGTTGCACCCTATTATTGTGCCTGGGCACGTACAGGGTGGGGCCTACCTGATAGCTCGGTTCTTGCACACATGTGTAATGTGACTGCATGCATATGGGCTGGCATCTAGATGCAAGTGGAATTTGCAAACCCCTCTGAATCCATCCCTCCATTCTCCATTTATTATAAAGAAATGATAGAATGTGAACCAGCTAATATAATTTAAAAGGTAAAGATGGCAAAAGATCTTTATTAATATAATTTTTTAGCGTATTTGTGTTTCTATCTTTCAAAAAAAGAAAAAAAGAGAAAAAGATTTTGTTTCTAACTTCTTTGAAGAAACGAAAGCTTACAAAACAGTAATGAAAATAGGATCTGGATAACCAGCTAATGCAACTATATCCATACCAAATCAAACGGATTGCAGGTAATGTTTTGATGGGATATTCTAACTAGAGTGTTCAAGTCGTAGAACCAAGGTTCAGGGGAAAAAAAAAATCAGTCTCAGGTTCAAGCTCCTGTAGAACCAAGGTTCAGGAAGAAGAGAAGTCGGTCTTGGGTTCTAGTTCTTGTAGAGTCAAGGTTAAAAGAAAGTCAGTGTCACCATTCAGAGAAAAAAAGAAGAAGAAGATGTCAGTGTCTATGCATCTCTTTTGAGTTATGTTTGATTTCCTCGGAATGCCCATTTGGCCTGGGTATTGTGAGAAATGAGCAGACAGACCAGATGAGATAGCTAAGGGCCCATTTGAGCACACCCTCCAAAAGGGTGTTTGAGGCCTAGACACTGTTTTGATCCAAACTGCTGCCTCATCTCCCACTCAACAAAATAGTCACTGACCAAAAAATGCAGGCTTGAAAGTTGAAACCCCCATTTTCCTGGAAACTCCCTTTTGAGGAAATGCGTCCAAATGTTGGACTGAAGTGCTGAGAGTGTTGCTCGAATCGAGTTACATGTGCAACTTGGGTTTTATGACATGGAAAAATGGAAATTAGAATCTACTTTAAACTTACATGTTTTGAAGGTGTTTGTAAATGGCATACAGTCTGTATGGTAGCCTTATCAAGTAGTCCAAAATGTGGGAATGTTTGGCCAATTTTCCTATAGGGCCCTGTATTTTTTGCAGGTTAAGGACCTTCTTTTTTTTTTTTTTTCCTGAAAGATAAAATTAATTAAAAGAATGGAAAAGACTACAAAGAAAAACACAAAGACAACAAGAAGGGACACATGGACTCATCTCTCACATCCCATTCAAGCTTCCTCTTAGCCTTATATCTCTTGTGGTGGGCCTACTTTCTTGCTGAGACATCCTGTTGCTGCAGTCCAACCATATTGTCCAGAATTTGGGTAACAAGGCGAGTCTCTGTTGGACCCTTCTTTTTGGACCCAAGCAACCTCATGCCACACCTGAAGCAAGGCATAGGACACACACACACTCACTCAGGGGATGATCAACTGTCGGCTCCTCGAGTGATAGTGTAAGCACATTATCCTTCCCAACTAGCTAGCTGAAAGCAATTACCCTTGGCGGACACTTATAACACCTCCCTCCGCTCAGCATCCCTGGAAAGAGTGTAGAAACACTTTATGGAGTAGCAGCCCAACTTCTCAAGCTTCCAATTACCAATATTCCTTTCTCAAACCAAAGGGTTCCAACTATGCAGTTTCCCCATGAGACCCACAAATTATTCAAATTTGTCATTGCTGAGATTCCTTTGGAATCTTCTGCATCCATGCTACGTTGTCCCTTGAGCGGATGAGGATTGAGAAAGCATCACTTCTTTCCCAATCACCATTTGGCATAGCCGAGCATAAACAAGGTTTAAAAATCTGCCTTAAAAGAAAGGAAGGAAGAAAAAGGTTTAAAAATCTGTCACCCCACCACACATCCTCCCAAAATGGGGAACATGACTCAGTCCAAATGTTGTGAAAGACATGAAATATCTGTACGCCCTAAACACTACTTTTCATATCCCTAGCGCTTACTCAGACAAAGTGTTAGTGAATCATCTTCTGTGCTTGCTATATTTGACGTAATCACTTGCTTCTGTTGTCTTCCATCCTCCAACCCAAACCATCCAATCTTTTGCCTTTATATATTTAAATGTGGATCATTGCTGTATTTCTTTTCTTGACCTTCTATTTGTAGGCCACCAATTATTGGGTTAGGATTGTCCAGTCTGTGAGATTTTGGGTCACAGTCCATACATATGGAGTCCATACATATGGTGCCCATCAGATCGATGCTGTGGTTCACCAAATCATGGGTCCTTCCAAGTACAAATTTCAAGTACCCATGAATACTATTCACCCTAAAACCGATGATAGTATGATTCCTCATGCAATATGTACAAGTCATGTTGTGGGTGTGCATTTCATACTTGTGAACTTGGCCGAGTTTTAATGCACCCAGCAATTCAGCTCAGTTTACTGTGGGTATTGGGATCCAGCTGAAACCTAATAACCCATTATTTAATCCCATGTTATTCTCAAATTTTCTGACGTATTCACAACGGTTGCTATCAGGTGATGCGCAGATACGACATTCCAGAGCCTTATGAGAAGCTGAAGGCGCTGACTAGAGGAAGGGCAGTTACCAAAGAGAGCATAAGAGAGTTCACTGAAGGCTTGGATCTGCCTGAGGAAGCCAAGGCTGGCCTTTTGAAGCTGACCCCCCAATCCTATATAGGAGCGGCCGAGGAATTGGCTAATGCTGTAGATAGTTTGGATTTAGTGAATGGCTTCAAGCTCCTATAGTTAGGGCAGACGTTGAAAAATTCTGGCGGCGGTTGTTGGATGGTACGGACCACTCTCGAGGTGCTTGCTGTTGGCTCTCGTGAGAAAGGCTGCATTTTGACCTGCGAAGGTAATGATTGATCCGTCACATGAGATGAATGCATGGTTTAGGTCTTATAATTTTGGTGGGAAGTTTACATGTTTCAATCTCCGAATTTTGTTGACATCGTCTTGGCCTATGATTCTAAAGAGGAAGGCCATGGTGAGACTGAAAAGGTGAATTGTGGCACAGGTGCCGACATGGCTGGTGTGAACTTGGGTCTGGGCAAACCATAAGGTGGGACCAACTGCCGATAAGCCCTAGTCCACAAGTCAGGCAGATGAACTTTATTATTCAGGTCATGCTTGTTTGTGGAAATGGCCAGAAAATCACCAATGACTTAGATCCGAACATGTGGCCCGCCTGAACAGTGGACTAGCATGGCTTTTGGGAGGGCACATTCACAGAACCTCACCTAGTCCATTATCCAGATCTCATCTGTGCCACCGCGTGGGACAGTTCACATCTTCTATCCATCGGCGTTTCGCATAATTTTGTACTGTTAGAAAATTGATTACTTGTTAATCGTCAGGCAATATATTTCTCTATACAATCGATCTCATGTATAAAATCCTGACCGTTCATTTGTCTGGCCTTCCTGTATAGGCCGTGCCTAAAAAATCACAACATTGATGTCCTTATGAGTAGCCATTATCTTTTTTCCTTATTTAATTACCTTGATCTATAATCACATATAGTAATTGTCGATAGGGCTAACCCAAACCAAGTGCGGGTCGGGTTGGGTCCGGTCAGGTTGGATTAGGGTTGGAAAACTCCCATCTTGATTTGAAATGGGTTGGGCTTAGGGTTGGAAAACTCCATCTTGATTTGAAATGGGTTGCGCTCAGGTCGAGCACGCTGAGGTCGGGTTGGGAATAATCACATGTATTTGGATTTGGGTCAGGTTGGGTCAGTTTAGGGTTGAGTACAAAAGGAGTATGGGTTGGGCACCTGGGGCCTGAGGTTGACCCTCAACTCAATGAACCCGGCCCAGTCGCACCGCAAATTGTGGATGAGATCTTGAATCCTGGCTCGTTCATTAGGTGGGCCCTCTATACAGAGGGAGGATCCCTAGCTCAGACATCCAACTGCTAAAAAGATGGAAGCCATTTCGAGACTGCTGTTAGGATGGCAAGACTTGCATGTATTTAATGTAGATGTCCCATGGTATGTGCTGCCCAATGAACGGCCTTGATCTCATGCTTGTGTGCCACATAACTTTTCTGTGTAGACGAGAACACGGAATTCTTTATCGGAAGTTACTGCGGCAAAATGAACAAGTCATAGCTGGTTGGGAGCGGATTAGGTGTTAATCGCTGTTAACACCTTAGTGGGTGTTGCCCTTATCACGGGGCCCATGTTGATGATGTGTTGTATATCCATCCGTTTCGCCAGCCCATTTTAGGACATGGTCCAAAAAATTAAGCAGATCCAATCTAAGGTGGATAACAGTACAGGAAACAGTGGTGATTGAGTGCCTCACCATTAAAAATTCCAATAATTCCATACGGCCAATCGTAAGGTTTTCTTAATGTTTTTTTGCCATCAAGAAGACCTGGATGAAGGGAAAATACAAAGACTTGATTTATCCAAAATTTTTGTGGCCCACAGTTTTTAATGGTCATTCATCACTGTTTTGTAGTGGCATGGTCCACTTGAGATTTGGACCTTCTTAAGGTTTGGAATCTCAGCCTAAAATGGGATGGAAAAACAGATGGACGGCGTGGATATACAAAAAATATATCGAGGTGGGCCCTATACGGGTAATAGCTAATCCGCTACCTGGCTGTTTTTACTTTTGTGTGTGCAAGATGCACTGGGGCCTGACCGTGAAATTGCCACCATGGATTGTTGCTTGGCCATTCATCAGGTGAGACACACCGCGCGTGGGCGCACGCACGAAAAAAAAAGGTCAATCTATTAATCAGGTAGGCCACACGTGCATATTGAATATTTACTGTTTTTTTTTTTTTTTTTTTTTTTCTAACCGTCCATTTTTCTGGTATTAGTGTGACCCAAAGTCATGCATGACAGTACGACTCCGACCACATGAATGGGCGCGGATCAGTGAGGCCGGAGTAATAGCTTAGTGGGTGAGTTCCTAACTGTGGGCCACCTTGATGTATGTGTTGCATATCCACTCTGACCATCAGTTTCTTCAGCTCATTTCAGGTCTTGGACCCAAGAATGAAGCAGATCCAAATCTCAAGTGGACCACACCACAGGAAACAGTGTCATTGAACGGCCACCATTAAAAAATTCCTAGGGCCCACCTTAATGTTTATTTGCCGTCCAACCAATTTATAAGGTCACGCATACCTGAATGAAAGGAAAACACAAATAATGGTGGGCCTGTGGCGTGGTCCACTTGAGCTTTGAATCTGCTTTATTTTCGGGACCACGCCTTAAAAATGAGCTGGCAAAATGGATGGACAGTGTGGATATAAAACAGTAGTGCTTGACCACTAATGGGCTACAGGTTTTGGATCAAGTTGATATTTGTTTTTTCCCTTCATCCAGGTTTATGTGACCTTATCAACAGGTCGGATGGAAAATAAACACTACGGAAACATTATGATGGGTGTAGCAAGTTTTTAATGGTAGGGTCTTCAATCACCACTGTTTCCTATAATATGGTCCACCTTAGACCTGGATCTTTTTCATTTTTGGGCTCGTGCCCTAAAATGATCCGAAAATACTTATGGATGGCATGGATATAGAATAAATAATCAAGGTGTGCCTCACGGTAAGGATTTGACTGCAATATCCGAACGTGTGGCTTTTTTCACAAAAGTCCAATTTCTCATGAGTCTCATATTTTTTTAGCCTTTTTTATGAGAAATTGTAAAACTTGCAGTCGGAAATTCCCCTCTAACCACCATGTGTCCATGAAGAGGCCAAAGCCTTCTTTCAGCATTACAAAAGGGCTCCACTATAATGCATATGTTACATCCACGCCATCCATCCATTTGTAGAGGACCGTTCTAGAGGATGAGATAAAGAATGAAGTAGATACGAAGCCCAAGTAGACCTCACCAAAGAAAATAGTGGGGATTATGTCCTACCATTAAAAACTTCTTGGTGTCACAGAAGTTTTCAATCAAGTTGATATTTGTGTTTTACCTTCTTCTATGTTTATGTGAACTTATGAACAGGTTGGATCTCAAATAAAGATCATGGTGGGCCCTATGAAGGTTTCAATGCCACTGTCCCCATTGTTCTCTTTGGCGGGTCCACTTGAGAATTGGATGTGTCTCATTCTTTAGATCATGCCCTAAAATGATCTCTCATGGGCGGTGTGGATATAACACATACATCATGGTGGGGACCCACATTAGTTGCTGACATCACTTCAGTAGGGTGGAAGCCTTCTGACCATGTACTCCTGCATATATCTATGAGGCGTTATAAAGGGGCTTCATCAGTGGGCCCCACAATGATACATACGTTACTTCTATGTCGTCTATTATTTTTGCTAGATCATTTTAGGCCATGGTTCCAACTCTGAGACGAATCCAGATCACATGTGGGCCACACCATTAGGTAACAGTTGAAAGTTGAAACAATGATGTCCACTGTGAATTCACCTAGGATTGTGGATTCCTCCTAGCACTATAGATTCCTCTTAAGCACTATTGGTTTCCCTGAGCTTAAGGAAGGTTTCAACAGGTAAGCATCAGTGCTCTCAATATTTTTTTTTTATAGTGCGGCTCATAAGGCCTTTGAATCAAGCTGACATTTGTGTGGTCCCTTTATATAGGTCTATATGACTATATCACCTAGGATTGGATGACAAATTAACATCAAGGTGGACCTGAAAAAAGTTTTAACAATAGACATCCCTATCGCAACTGTTTACTATGGTATGACCCACCTAGGATCTAGATTTGGCCCAAAATGGTGCCCAAAGCCTAAAATGATTTGGAAAAAAGGGATACATGACATGGATGAAAAATACACAACATAGTGGGTCCCACGAGTGGACCACTCATCCACGCCCATGACTACTTCTGCCTCTTCATGGTTGTAACCAAGAGCAAGGGGTTAGAGGGGCACTTTCGACCTAAAGATTTACAGTTCTCGTGAAAAGGGCTAAAAAGGATGAGCTGACTTTTAGTAAAAATAGCCACACGCCAGGACTATTGCAGTAAAAATCTGGAGAGCCATGCCAGCATTACCTTGATAGATGGTGAAGTGAACATCTACTCCGTTGCATGTGGCCATCGTCTCACCTCTAAAAAACATCCGAGCTTCCGTACATGTTGGCCCCATTTGAAAGACCATTGGGTATAAAAGTCAGGCCGATCCATTAATCCGCCGGACCACACCGTCAAAATAAAAAAAGGTGGTCAATGGATTGATTCAATATACACGTGTGGCCCACCCCATGATTGGATTGCTCAGATTTTTGCACCCAATACTCCTCAAGGTGGGACCAACATTTTCAACGGCTCAGATGCCATAAAAACGTGCCACGTTGTCCGTACACTTTCAGTGGGTGGTGACTCCCTTAATATAGATAACATGCAAACTCCCTGACAACCAAACGTTACGTTTGACTCCACCACGTGTCACCCAACAAAGCAATCACGAGGTGGGGGTTCCACGTGGCACATACCCGCCCATGGCCCCACCATTCTGCCATGACAGCGAATCTTGACAGCCGTTACTACAAACCTTCCACATCCAACTACAAATACAGCTGAGATACATGCAGATATCTCACTTCACTTGAAAATGGCCATACAAACACCAGCATATAGAAAGCCTTCCTAATCTGTGTATCTAGCAAAACCCAATCTCAGATGTTTTCAAGCTACCATGAGAGATGCTCAATCTAGACCATTGATTGCATGGGCCACACTCCTCCTAGCTTCTGCTGTGACTCATACTCAAAGTGCTAGCTCTGATGCCAATGGCCATATATACCACTACAATTCGCCGCCTCCGCCTGTTTACAGCACTCCTCCGCCGCCTCCGGCATCGTACATTGCTCTATCACCTTCTTCTCCACCCTCTCCCCATTCTCCGCCATTGCACGGCCCGCCTCATCCTAACCATCAACCTGCTCATCCTCCTCATGGACCAACTCCCACACCACCGCCCGTTTACGCCACCCCATCGCCATCACCTCCGCCGCCTTCGCATGTTAATCAACCAACTCCATCATTTTATCGAACCCCTTCGCATGTTTCTCCGCCAATTCGTAAACACCAACGAACACCGCCTCCGCCAATCGGACAACGTCCAATGACGCCACCACCTTCGGTTTATCAACCTCCAACCTCTCCGAAGATCCAACTGCCTGTACGGAAACCTCTTCCGCCCCATCACAAACCACCAAAACACAAGCGGTCGCCGCCATTTCATCATTGTCCTACACCACTGCAAAAATCTCCTCCACCGAGTTATCGACCTCCCACATCACCACCTCCAGCTCCAATGTATAATCCTCCAGTACGCAAATCTCCGACAGTTTATCGGCCTTCTGCCTCACCACCTCCGTCTCCAATGCATAATCCTCCCCTTACATCTCCTCCAACAGTACATAAACCGCCTGTCTCACAAGCTCCTGTATATAAACCGCCGCCTCTATCTCCTCCGCCAGTGTAAAAACCTCCGGTTTATCAGCCACCTGTTTCACTACCTCAGAAGCCTCCACCGCCAGTTTATCGACCTCCCACCCCGCTGCCGCCTCCAGTGCTAAAACCTCCACCACCAGTTTATTGACCTCCCGCCTCACCGCCTCCAGTGCAGAAACATCCACCGCCAGTTTATCGACCTTCCACCCTGCTACCGCCTCCTGTGCTAAAACCTCCACCGCCAGTTTATCGACCTCCCGCCCCACCGCCTCCTCCAGTGCAGAAACCTCCACCGCCAGTTTATCAACCTCCCACCACACCCGAGTTTATCAACCTCCCACCACACCTCCTCCAATGCAGAAACCTCCACCGCCAGTTTATCGACCTCCCACCTCACCGCCTCCAGTGAAGAAACCTCCACCGCCAGTTTATCGACCTCTTGCCTCACCGCCTCCAGTGCCGAAACCTCCACCGCCAATTTATCGACCTCCCACCTCACCGCCTCTAGTGCAGAAACCTCCACCGCCGCCAGTTTACTTACCTCCCGCCTCACCACCTCCAGTGCTAAAACTCCACTGCAAGTTTATCGACCTCCCGCCCCACCGCCGCCTCCAGTGCTAAAACCTCCACTGCAAGTTTATCGACCTCCAGCCCCACCGCCGCCTCCAGTGTAGAAACATCCACCACCAGTTTATCAACCTCCCACCTCACCGCCTCCAGTGAAGAAACCTCCGCCGCCAGTTTATCGACCTCCTGCCTCACTGCCTCCAACGCAGAAACCTCCACCGCCAGTTTATCGACCTCCCACCTCACCGCCTCTAGTGCAGAAACCTCCACCGCCGCCAATTTATGATGGAGGGCGGAGTGGTGGAGGTTACGTCTTTGGAGGTGGCGGTCAAATAGCTGGAGGGCGGGGTAGCGGCGGAGATCACGTCTTTGGAGGTGGCAGTCAAATAGTTGGAGGGTGGTGTGGAGGAGGTCACGTCTTTGGAGGTGGCGGTCAAATAACTGGAGGGTGGAGTGGCGGAGGTCACTTCTTTGGAGGTGGCGGTCAAATAACTGGAGGAGGGAGTGGCGGAGGTCACGTCTTTGGAGGTGGCGGTCAAATAATTAGAGGGCGGAGTGGCGGAGATCACGTCTTTGGAGGTGGCGGCGGTCAAATAAATGGAGGGCGGAGTGGTGGAGGTCGCGTCTTTGGAGGTGGCGGTCAAATAGGTGGAGGGCGGGGCGACGGCGGAGGTCACGATTTTGGAGATGACGGTCATATAGTTGGAGGGCGGAACGGCGGAGGTCACGTCTTTGGAGGTGGCGGTTAAATAGCTGGAGGGTGGAGTGGCGGAGGTCACTTCTTACCTCCACCGCCAGTTTATCGACCTCCTACCTCACCGCCTCCAGTGCAGAAACCTCCACCGCCAGTTTATCGACCTCCCCCAACACCGCCTCTAGTGCACAAAACCTCCACCACCGCCAGTTTATTTACCTCCCGCCTCACCACCTCCAATGCAGAAACCTCCACTGCCAGTTTATCGACCTCCTGCCTCACCGCCTCCAGTGCAGAAACCTCCACCGCCAGTTTATCGACCTCCCACTTCACCGCCTCTAGTGCAGAAACCTCCACCGCCACCAGTTTATCTACCTCCCGCCTCACCACGTCCAGTGCAGAAACCTCCACCGCCAGTTTATCTACCTCCCACCTCATTGCGACTAGTGCAGAAACCTCCACGGCCGCCAGTTTATCTACCTCCCGCCTCACCACGTCCAGTGTAGAAACCTCCACCGCCAGTTTATTGACCTCCCGCCTCGCCACCTCCAGTGCAGAAACCTCCACCGCCAATTTATCGATCTCGCGCCTCGCCGCCTCTAGTGCAGAAACCTCCACCGCCAACTTACCAACCTCCAACACATAACCCACCTCCTACATCTCCTCCGCTTATTCCACCTCGTCTAGTTCATAAGCCTCCAGTTTATCATTCTCCCACCTCACCACCTCCAGTGTACAAATCCCCTCCTCCTATGCCTGTTCATTCAAGCTTGCCAAACTCCGAGCCAGTGAGGCCTCCAAGCCTACCAAATTCTGAACCGGTGCGACCCCCTTCATGGCCTGCAAGCTTGCCAAATTCCGAGCCAGAACTCCCTTCAATGCCTCTTCATACAAGCTTGCCAAACTCCCGAGCCGGTGAGACCTCCTTTGTTGCCCCTTCATGCAAGCTTGCCCAACTCCGAGCCGGTGAGGCCCACCTCAACTGCCTGCCCGTACTACAATCATGCCATTGCCATATGCAGCTCCTCCACCACCATGGCCAGTCTAATGCAGGTGGAGAATTTTTAATGAGTTGGCAAGGTGTGCACTACTCTGTAATGCTACACGCCTCACATGTACAAACATTGCATACGTGTGTAGAATCTTAGTTGCTGCTCAGGCAATCCACATTGTGATGATGCGTTCTGATGAAGTTAGACGATAAGGTGGGCCACACATGTACTGGAATCTGAACCATTGGTCAATTGTCTCCTCTGTTTATTTTTCTCATACATTTGATGAGCATATCAATCTGAACTTTCAAACACAGCATCTACACAGTAGGAGTTATTAGATGAACGGCTTTGATCTCACACATGTGCCTTGTTTCCTCGTGTGAGGTGAGTACAGTAAAGCATCGATGTTCCATAGAATCCTCAATACATGTTAACCAAAGAATAAATAAGGCAGCCCTTAAGCCTCTTCGTGAACATCTTCAATGGCATTTAATGTAAATAAAGAGAAATTTGTATGTGAACTTTCACATGCAAACATTGTATGTGAACTTACATACATCCCACCCGTCCATGAAGATCATCTGGGGAGAAAATGAGACTGGCCCACAATGTAAAAACAAATGGACAGCCAATGGTATGAATCATTGTATAGGTGTGGCCCACCTATCAAGTGGATCCACCTGATTTTCACAGCATTTAATCTTCATGTGTGATCCATATTTTGTAATGGCTTAGATGTTTTACAAATGAAACATTGCGAGTGTAGATGGGATTGTCTGTGAAAGATATCATGCACCAAATATCATGATATTGAAATTTCATGATCAGATTGCTCTAATTTTGGTGCAAAATATCAGTGATATTTAGTGTAACGAAACACACCCATGGATGAATGTGCAACTCTTTATCATTTCTGGTAGAAAATGATGCTACTCCTTTCTCATGTGAGCCAATGGCATGTAGAAAGAGGAATTATGGAATCCTCTACTATGCAGCTTTGCATAGTGTAGTTGGATTTTGTCTTTTGACAATTGAGGCCCATGGTTTGGTAATGTAGACCATTGATCTGTTGTGTATGGACTATGTACTTGAACACCTTGATAGGTCAATTTCAGCCCTCTGAACGTGACCTTGAAATAGACGGTTCTGATGAAAAATACAACAACAGTCCACATTCAACTCAAGAAAGGCCTAAGATAGTAGAGCATTAATCCACTGCATTGCTGAACAATGGGCCCCACAGACCACAACTGAAAATCTGGTTCATGGTCACATTTAAAGTTCAAAGAGAAATTTTAGCCATTATAACTTTCTTAACCCAAATAATAATAATAATTGCTGATACAGAGAAATGATCCCAGCAACCTTATTACCGTGCAAATCAATGTGGGGCCCAAGTGGCAAGCCTATGATCCACAGCGACCATAGGAATCCATCATGGATCGGACGCGACATAAACGTAACAGTGCTAGCCTATGATCACAGCCATACAATTTTATTGGAAATTAGGGGGGGAAATGCCGTTATTCATGGACAATAATTTACTAAATTGCAGATGATCCAGTTTACATGGCACACACTCATGTCGATTGGACTTCCAAATCATGGACCCTGCTGTGGATTGGTCATAGATTGAAAATCCTGGTGATTAGACAACCCTAATAATCCAGTCTAAAGCCGTCAATGTATGGTTGAAAGGAAAATATTTGGTGCTTCAAATTCTATGATAGATGGTTGAGATCATCCAATCAGTATGACTTCTGAAGCATGCTCTACCTACAAGCAACCTCAAGAGATGGACACTCTGGATGGACCTACATGTATGCAATATATTGATGCAATCAACCCTACAATCATAAGTCAAGAGATGGGAACCACAATCCATATGGATGACAAAAGAAGTCCTTTGATATGTGTTCATTAGTCTTCTGTAAAAACAAATTTGTAAAACCCGATTTTCCAACAATTACCTACTTCTAATATAAGACAACTATGGAGGCATCTCTCTGTCATTTCCTTTCTTCTCCTTCTTTTATTGTTATTATTATTATTATTCCAAGAAGTCTTGACTCAAAACTCAATTGAGTCAACTCAACTCAACCCTGACTCAGGAAGACTCATCGAAGTCGACCCGATCACTCACTCCATTGGCAAGCGATGCATGACTTTGTTGTTCAATGTCTTTTTTTAATACTTATACATATTTAATGATTCTAAATATTTGTTAATATTCCTTTAAGTTGTAATTTATTTGTATCAACTTTCAAGTCAAGTCGGGTCAAGTCTTCCAGTCGACCCAACCCAAATGAATATCGAGTCGAGTCAATTTTTCAGGCTTTTAAACTATGGAACATGTTTTGGAGATCAGTGAGCTACTAGAGGAATTGTGTTCTGACTATTTGAGCAGAGGGACCTAGATATGGTTTTAAGAGTTGGATGTCTTGTGCAACTTGGACTCAGTCACACATAATCTAGTACGACACCCCAAGTCACCCCTGACTCAGGTGAGTCGACTGATTCACCCTCGAATCGAGCGAGTCGCGACTCAATTCATCAATGAATCGGTCCAAGTCGCCAAGTCATTTAACCATGTGCCGGCATGAAATAAGTATGAGATCAAGACAAGCGTGCATGCTTGAATTTTGGGCAAGATCTTCTTAAGAGAGTGGGTTTGACCTATACCTGCCCACAAATCAGACACCAAATGTCCCCTTCGTCTAGCATTATCAAATACTTGTTACACTTTCAAGCAAGCGTGGCCAACATCCACCCTGGTTACAAGGTGGAGCATACCCATTGAACATCTTGGATCTTGCACAAACTTTCTACATTGAAAAATGCTGCTCCCTTCCACATTTTTTCCCTGCAAATATGCAATACGATCCATCAAGGCTTTAGCCTTTGTATGGGTCATCTTCAATGATCCATGCCATTTATATGATGAGTCTCACTTTGTATGATGAAAAGACAATAAATAAAAGCTCTAATGCAGGCCCACAACCTACCATAGGGTCCAACACATGCTGATTTTGGACTGTTAATTTATAAATTTGGGGTCGAAATATCAAGAGCTATGCCCCCATTTTTAGCAAAGTGCTCGATAGAAGTGCTGATGGCCACAGCCCACTTAAGTCCATGACCTGCCACAGGGCTCAACGTATGTTGATTTTGGACTGCTTATTTATAAATTTAGGGCCTAAATATCAAGATCTACAATTTATTATTTGTGTGAGATAATGGGGTATGTGATTAATAATATGGGGATAGATTTAAAGATGTGATTGAAGATGTAAATGAAGATTTTAAGGATTATTTTCTAGATTTTCTTTTATTATTATTAGGCTTTTACTGTCTTAATGTATATTAGATTGATTTGAAATCAATTTCTTAGTTTGGGCGATTCTCATTGAAGATTCATTTAAGTATAAAAAATGGAGAAGTAAGCGTTTGAAAGTTTTCAAAGTGTAGGGTTTTTCTTAAGTACTGCAAGAAGAAATTTGATATCAATACAATTATTTCTCCCTTTTTACTCCATTATTCTTGTGGTGTACTCTTGTCCATTTCTTGGCAATTTAGGTGTCGAAATCTCATTTGACTCAATAACTGGGCTACACTATTTTGATACTAGAGCAGTTGATCATTGGAGAATTGCAGACTCTACATGATTTCCTAATGGCTTTGAAGAAGGTGACACAAGAGTTTGTGCTTGTTATCCAATTAATCAACACACTCATAGAATGGATAAATCAACTCACGCATGTGATAGGCAATCTCACAAATCAAGTGTAAGAGTTGCAGCGTGAAGGGAAATCGAAACCGAAACTGGAGCACATGAACATGTAGGGAAAAGTACCCACCGAGATCCTTACCAACAGAGTGCGACCTTAAATTATGAAGATATCAATGATCAAATCCTTTAATTGTTGGAACGTGACAGAGAACCCGAAATTGAAGTAGAAATTTTGAAAACAATGAAGAGATTCATAAAGTTAAAGAAAAAAGTTAACATGTGAAGCAATCGATACATTAAGATTGGACCCACACTTGAATACATGGGAGGTGATCGATACATTAAGGTTGGACCCACACTTAAATTCACCAATGAATCAATTGACGGATCTACTAATAGTGGCAGTCACATTGATAGACATGTAGATAAGTAGGTCTCAATACTCAAATTAAAGCACCTTTGCAAAAGATGATTGGGGCACGAAATAGGGTAAATGTTTTAGGATCCATAAAAAACTTTAAAGTTACAACAAACAAATTGACAACCACAAAAGTGCAAGTGTAAGATACATCATCTACAATAGACTCCAACAAATGTTGTGCCAAGCCAACACTTAGGGTTACACCAACTTCCACAAAAGAAGAAAATTCACCGTAGAGGTAATATAAATCCAAAGGTTGAGATTGGTTTCCAACTCAAAGACGAGTTCTTTCAAATGCAAGGAAAATTGTTGCAGGCCCACGATCCATCAAAGGGCCTAACATGTGCTAATTTTGGACTGTTTATTTATATATTTGAGGCCTAAATATCAATAGTTACAATTTACTACTCCTAAGAGATATTGGCGGATGTGATTGATAACATGGTGATTTAAAGATGTAATTGATGATTTTAAAGATTATTTCCTATATTTGCTTTTACTATCTTAGATTAGATTGATTTGAAATCAACTTTAATTGATTTGAAATCAATCTCCTAGCTGGTAGGATTCTCATTAAATATTTATTTAAGGTTTATAAAATGGGGGAGTAGTGTAGAAGGTAAGCATTCAAAAATTTCTAATTGTAAGTTTTCTTAAATATTGTAAGAAGAAGTTTGATATCAGTAAAGTCATTTTTCCATCTCTACTCCATTGTTCTTATGGGTGTACTCTTGTCCAATTCTCTACTACTTGAGTGTTGAGATCTAATTTAGCTCGATTACTAGGTTAAGCTACCGAGATCTAAAGTGCAAATTCATCTTAAACGGTGTATATTTATTCAAGGGATCTTTGGGAGAGAAGATCCTATTTGAACTACACTGAGGACTTTGTGGACACTTTCGAAGAGAAAATATTGACTATGGTGGAGGAAAAATATTACTGGCTTCATATGTGCCATAATGTTGAACGGTTCGTAGCATAATGTCACGATGCCAAGTCTCCGAAGGTCATGTGCAAACTTCCAAACTTTATATGCCGCTTCCCGTTCTAATAGTACCATTAGTAGACATTTCTATGAACTTCATTTTGGATCTTCCTAAGACTCAAAGGGGAACAATTCAATTTTCATTAAGGTTGACCATTTTTCGAATATGTCTAACTTCATTCCATGCAAAAGGACAATGGACACTACACATATTACCAACATATTCTTCATAAAAATTGTACAACTTCAATGGTACAAAAAACAATAACTTCATGCGAAGACTCAAATTTTGTGAGACGCTTTTAGCGCACTTTATAGAAATGGTTGGGGACTATGTTTCAATTCTCTAGTGCATATTATCTTCAAATAGACAGTCAAACCAAAGTAGGGAATAGGAGCTTCAGTGACCTCTTAAGGAGCATTGTAGGTGACAATGTATCTTAATGAAACTTGGCTCTACCCTAAACCAAGTTTACCCATGATAGTTCCATATATTGTAACACCGAAAAATCCCCATTTGAAATCATAAATGGGAGAAGTCATCATGTACTTGACTTAGTACCATTACCAGTCCAAGATCAAGTGAGTGAAGATGATGATGCTTCCGCCAAACACATCCAAGGCTTGACAAGCTCAGATAAAAAAGAAGGTTGAAGAGAGCAACACGAAGTACCAAGAAGCTACAAATAAACTTCAGTGAGAGAAGTTATATAAAGAATGTGACTTTGTTATGGTTTATCTCCCAAAAGAATGGTTTTTGAGGAAAACTTACCACAAGTTCAAGTCCAAGAAGATCGGACCATACCATGTTAAGAAGAAGTTGGGTGACAATGCCTATGAGATCGAGTTGCCAGATGACTTAAATATCTTAACGACTATCAAAGTGACAGATTTGTTCGAGTTCCATAGAAATGTGCCTAACGTGAAAGATGAAATCATTATCGATATGGATAAACAACTCCCAAATAAAAAGAAAGAAGAAGTTGAACAAGTGTCATGCATAAGGACCATTGACACTTGACGAGGCCAATACTGGCACTACTTGGTGAAACAATTGAGTCCAAACCTCACTACTTGTATGAAGCATCTAGTTCGCTAGAGTCGAGTTCTTTCCAACCCAAAGGAAATGATGTGTGCCCATGGCCTACTGTATGGCCAATATATGCTAATTTTGGACTATTTAGTTATAGATTTGGGACCTAAATATCAAGAGATACAATTTACTATTTGCGGAAAAAATGGGGGATGTGATTAATGATATGGGGGCTGATTTAAAGATGTGAATGAAGATATGATTGAAAATTTTGAAGATTATTGCATAGATTAGCTTTTACTATTATTAAGCTCTTACCATTGTAGAACAACGTAATTGTTACAATAACAAGCATATTGTTCTACATAGTATCAAAACAATTAAAAGATTTGATGAACTTGCCAACTAGCAGAAGATTTTAGAGGAAATTTAGGGACATAGAAAACATGCTGATAAGAAAAAAGACTTTGGATGAATAGTACCCATTCTCTAAACTTCCGAGCAAGTACCATTGGCTAAATGAACTGGTTGACGCTATACTAATGGAAGAAAAGGCACTAGAGTCGCCTGTCATATGGTTTGATACTCCAAAGTCAATGACCTAAGATGAAGAGCCCTTGGATAAATAAACAGGCCATACATAAAGTCACGAACGTGACTACATGAGCAGAAGTCACGGTAGAAGCTGTAGATATTATCATTAAAGATTCATTTAGGATCTATAAAAAGAGTTGTGTAAGAGGTAGTCATTCCAAAATTTTCAAATGTGAGTATTGTTATGTAAGAAGTATGATATCAAAAAAAATTCTCTCACTCCCTACTAAAATATTCTTGTAGATGTAAGTGTCAAAATCTTATTGACTCGATAACTGAGCTGCGCCAAGCTCTTAATTGGATTATTTCAATCCTTTGATGATTTGATTCTTTTGCTTTGAACATGAATGGCCACCATAATTGTTTACAATTAATGGGTTGAAATAACTCAATCTTAGATGTTCTTTTTTTTTTTTCATCCCCCATCCAAGGGGGAGCCCAATCAAATAAACGGTTTGTATCATTGGAAAGGGCCAAAGCCAATTGCTAGAGTCCCAACAGCATCTTATTGCAATACATCGGGATGTATTCAAGCAAACCTCTACTAACAACACCAATTTCCTCATCTTTTCCTCTTCTTTTATCAGTGACATTAATGCATTGGATAAGAACATTTCAATGCGAAGGGCTTGTTTAAGAATCCCTTAGCAAGACTGTAGGCCAAGAAATTGATGTAAACAATAGAATGCTTTGCAACATTTGGACACTCCCGCAACCTCATAAATGGTAATTTTGAAGCCGCCCGCCACTCTCAAAGGTTCATTTCTTTCATATTTCTTTTTTTTTTCTCTACTTGGAAGGAAACTTCATGAAAGCTTGACATTCATTTCCTCCCCTATCATCGTAAAAATTTGATCAACCCTGGAGAAGAAATAAAAATAAAAAATAAAAAAAAAAAAAAAAAAAACATAAATATCATAAGAACTACAAGTCCAAAGTAAGCTTTTTCTGTATTTTTTTAACCTTATTATGCAAGGGTTGCATGTGTGGACACCTTGATTTGTGTACAGACACCGTGATTTGTGTACCGCATCCAATCTGTCAAGCAGGGAGTCCAACCATGAAATTTGGATGTCCCAAAAAGCAGGTCGATCCAACAATCATGTGGGCCACCAGGTGACTTTGGAGGTTTTTAGGTGATTGTCCACTGTTTTCTATATTGAGGCCCACCTAGTGATTGGATAGGCATGATTTCTAAGGCAGCCCATAATCATGATGGGGCTCACTTAATGCATGGGTTGTATGATATACAAACAATACAGATGGTCACGCACGAGAAATAGTGTGCAAGCACGTGAATGGAATCAATAGATATGCGAACAGGCAGGTGGATACACAGGTGACTAGTGGAAAACAAGAAGGGATTTGATAGGGTATGGTGGCCCTACCACAGTATTTAATGCCCTATCATACCCTATACCCTCTCAAATCCCTTTTTGTTCAACGGATGATTGTGTATGAAAATGAGTATTTAATGCCTCATATTTGAATCCAAGATTCAAAGGTTGGGATCAGCAAGAAGATGATAAGACCATAGCTTCTATATGCTAGCAATGAGAACATGGACGGTTTAGATCAATCTAAGGATGGTAGAAAGCAGCCACCACAATCTAAGGATTGTCAAAAATCACAAGTGATTATGATAAGCTACCACAACTATGAAGTCATGTAATCATGCCCAAAAATATTACTTCTAGAATTGTCCGCCACCTCAACTTGGCTAAAATAGATGTTCATCTGGACCTTCCACCAGGCATCTTCAACCATGAATGCGCCACATGGCAAAGGTTTCCCCAGCTAGAGAATGCACATGTCCAATCAAGGGCTCTGATCAATGGCATGTCAACAGATGGTAGATAATGTAAACAATGGTTCGCATTTGATGAGCTAAGGCCCATTGTTTGGATGCATGGATTACCCAAAAGTTTGATGCATGATCAATCCATGGTAAGCCGACACTTGGGATGGGTCTCATCGGTATTGACATGCCCACATGGAAGCCCTCAACATCATGATTCATCATGGAAATCATTGTATACAGCGTCTTATATTAATGCATGCTTTAACATTCTTCTTTACCTGTACATGTCAATATTCACCTCCACAAGCCAGGCTGTTAGATACACCTGCAATCAAAATCAGTTATACAACAAACATCAGTTAGCAAACAAGATAAGCTGATCAAATGTTTGGGTGTCTTGAAATAGCAATCCGGCAGGATTGGCTTCTCTAGAGGACCACATAAAACTAGAAGCCCGTTTCAGCTACTAGATGAAATGTGAAGAATCATTATTTCAGGCTGGTTTGATGGAAAAAAAGATGGCTCAATGCAGAATATGTTTCCTACGCTTTCCAGACACCAGACCTTTTAAATGCCAAACAACCTCAAAATGTTTCCATGGGTTTGAGAGTACTTCTGAACATAGCCGTAAACTGCATCCCTCAAGCGAATGCAAATATTCTAATCCGACAACCATGACAAGCATTCAGAATTTTGGATACACCACAATGGAGACATGGATGACAAGTAGTTGGCATTGGCAACCGACCCGGCCTGATCTGTGCAAAAGGGAAATTTTGAATAGTAGACCAAGCTGTTCAAAATTCGGGCCTGAGATGTCCTCAAGCCTGCCAATTGACATCCTTTCGAATACTTAGGATCATGTGTGCAAAATCAGGCCATTCATCAGACAGGCCCCACTGTTACGTTCCCTGGACCAAAATTCAGGCTGAGTCACTTAACATGTGGGCCAAACTACATGTTGAAGTGGAATGTCAATATTCTTTCTTAACGGTCATTGTTTTTCACATACATGGACCCGTCTAATGAATGGACGACTGTTTTTTGGTACATGGGACCAGCTGTTGCATAGCCAACATCTCAGGGACGAATGTCATGCTGGAATCATGTGCCCATAAGTAGGGCTCTCATCCTACCTTTGCACATAGCCCTAGTAGGAGAATCTGAAAACACATGCTAGTAGAAGGGTACAAGATTGCCGATAGCAGTAGTGATATAAGCTCCATCTCAATTGCAAGAAGTTTTGCTGGTGGGATGAACACTAATGCCCTGGACCAATGTGGCAATGTCCAAAAGCTCGCAGGTAGACTCGGAAATCTGTGTCTCAGTATCCAGATTCTACCTGTCTTATGTTTTTTCTTTATTTTAACATGTTTCCATGGACATCTCACTACGTTCAGCATCTTGAAGTCGCCGTTTGAAAGTGCCTCACACTAAAAAATATGTGTTATCATTATCATCAATTCATCATCACCCAACAATTTGGGGTTGGGGTTTAGATGGTAGAAAAGCAAAAATTGACAATCAGCTGCCCACCAGACATCAACATTCATACTTTTAGTTGGGTCTTGGAACTGGCCATGGCAGAGATTCACATTGAAACCGCTCACGTGTGGGCACGGTCCCACCCTGTATTGATCTCCGGTGCAACTATTACAAGCATGCCCAAAGCAAGAGCAAGCAAAGTAGGGTCATGGATTGGTAGTTGCCAAGCTAACCACTAAGCATGAGCTTCTAGACAAATGAATTGTAATGCTTGAATAGTCAGCTGCACAAAATGTCAGGGAACCCATCAAAACATGATGACCAGCAACACTCACATAATAACGAAGTGCAAAGAGGATTTTGGAATAGTTCATTTATAAAGCATGCATTATTGGTTCTGTGTCTCGAGTTCAGTTGCGACTTTGGGGATGTGTGTGCTTTACTAGGGTTCTCAATTGGGACAATGGTTCACTGCTCCAGTCTGTTGATCTGATGGACCCCACCATAATTGAACCTTGCACCATGAGATCTCCCAGCTTGGAATATCCTTCCCATCTAATCACTGTCATTTCTCCAGTTGAACATGGACTATTGCTATCTTTTCTTAATTGTCTAATTGGAGGCCACGAGCGGAAGGATAGGATTATCACAATGAGAAAACTCTTAGGTCTGGTACATCCATTTGAGGCATCAGAGCAACAGTCTAGATCATCATACCATGGTCCTCACTCATACAAACAAAGAAGCCTAGGATACTAAACATATCCTCAGCTCGAGAATCAAGTCTCCCGTACAATGTAGATCCTTGGCCAGAGGTGTCACAGCATGCTCAGGTTATCAGTTTCTGCAGGTGGAGCCAATGGTTCAATGATCCATACTCTTGGTATGATGTGACCCATAGTGAATGGAGCATGCCCCAAAAGCACCCAGATTCAAAGACCCTATCTACCAAGTTTGGGCCTTTCATCAGTTAAATATGGGCTGTTTCCATATTTTTTATCGACTGTCAATTTGAAGGCCGCTAATTGAAAGTTAAGGATCACCCTGTCGAGGAGATTTCTTGGCATGTTACAACCATTGCGGGCCTTGCAGACCAATGGTCTGGAATAAGAAAAACAATAGTATACCGTGGATACTCTCAGATTGAGGATATTACGGTTCCTCATTAGCGTATGGGCAAAGTGAATCTGTACCTGCAAAACTTCACGGTCCAGAAGATGATTAGTTCGTCCAGTAGTAGGATTACCAAATTCCCAACCATTTATCCTTGGAGGGATTGGCTGGCAGTGTTCCTTGGAATACAAAAGGTCACTTATACTCAAATCATCAAATTCTCCAGGATAAAGCTCATCCAACCAACTTAATCTATTGGTTTGCACACTTGAATCCTCTTCACAATTGATGGAGAGTAGCTCAAGCACGAGCAACCGCTACTTGTGCCAAGAAACAACACAAAAAGGTAGAGGAATCAAAATTAGCAGCAACAACAACAAAAACAAAAAACCAAAACTATAGATAAACAAAAGACAGTTATGAGCATGGAAAGATGATCCACGACGTGTCAAAAGATGAGATGATACAACTGTCAGCCAAAGATTTTCTGATAAAGGCAAAACAAATGTTACCTTCAAAGCCAGCTCTTGGACAAACATCTGAGCAAGTTCTTGCGCCGAACTTTCTGGGATTATTCAAAGAAATAACCATCATTACAGACAATTCAATACAAGTACGAATGATCACCTACAACCAGTTGCATGTGAACTTCAGATGCAACCCAGTTCACGTCATGTCTATGACACATCAGGTTATGCATAAGATGGGCTCCACATGAAGGCCACCTGGCATAGAAATCAGAAAAGATCCACTGATCAGGCAAGACAGACATGCATGTTGAAGCAGACAGTCAACAGTTCCAATTAAAAACGCTCATTGTTTTCGTATAGGGTGGCTTCCTGATGAACGGGCTGACCTGTTTTTTGCAGCAAGTGATCATCATGGTGAGTCCCAACTTATGAATGGCTCAGATGTCCTAAACATGACACTTTGGCATATGAGCAGGGTTGCTTATGAACTTCACATGCAACTGGTTGTTTTTAATGATTCCTCTTGAAGTGATATTGAACATCCATTTATAAACGACAGGACATGCTTATGAACTGGAGAAACTTCAACATAGACAGTTTATGATGCAAACCAGTTGCAACAGGATAATGTCTTAAACGAACAAGTTTTAGGCGTCACAGCAGAGGGAACAAGAGAAAAAAAAAATGTTAAAAAAGAAGCTTTTTCAAAGATAAACACACCAGATGGCAATCTGCAGTAAATTCGACAACCAGTTTATTGTTTAGATCTATTGATTTATTATTCAATGATTATTTTAAAACAGTAATGCAGGATTAGTACCAGAAAACTGAAATCAAATCATAGTATGCCAAAATCAATCCCTTTTCTCCTTTTTCATTTCCACAGGGCCTGCTTGGATTGAGGGAAAAAGAAGGAAAACTAAGGAAAGCCCTTCTACTTTGTTTGAGAAACATAAAAAGAGAATAAAATAGATTTCCTTTCCTTGGCAAGGGAGTAAAACCTTTTTTGTTTCAAAAAGTCGATTGGTGGGAAAAAGGTTTCCCCCTGATGTTTGGTTTTAAATGGCAAAATTAGAGGGGGAAAGAGGTTTTCCTCTGAAAATTGCAATCCAAACACTGGAAAATGAAAAGGGAAAACACCTTCTTTCGTGGTTTCTCTAGCAAAACAAACAGGTGCAAGGTATTTCCTTTCCTCAGTGTTTATGTCAACTTTACACTCACTTGTATCATCAACTATGTTTTACTTTCCCTTGTTTTGTTTTCACCCAATCCAAACATCCCCAAAATTGGTTGAGGAAAGTATACGAAAATCTAAGCCTTCTCTTCTTTTTCTTTTTTTAAATTGGTTGAGGAAAGCACCTTTCAAGGGGAAAAAATGGTTGATGAAAGCACGAGAGTTTAAACATTTTGAACATAGTCCACAAAAAAATTATTGTAAAGAAAACCAGATAAGAACTTATATAGTGATACATCTGAAAGAGGAATTGGTTCCGATGTTTGGAAAGTGATAAGTTTGGGGACACACTAGTAGGGTGGTTACATCATAAAAGAGATGCCACACTTCTCAAAAACCTCCCAAATAGGCTAGCTTGATAATGTAGCCCTCCCCCCCATTCAAGCGAAATTTCAAACTTCCACCACCATCTAGAAGTTTGGTGTGAGTAGAAGTTTGAAATTACAAGGTTACCAATGCATACCAAAATATGGGATTGACAAAAATGAGAAAACCGGAACCCCTCCACCATCTCCAGTGTCATTGCTATCCTCAGGTTGACTGCCAAACTGTACAATCGGACTATTCAATGATCCTTTAAGAAAACATCGCATGGATCTAGAAGCATTGACCATTTGAGCAACAACACCTACCTGTAGATAAAACAGGGGAGATAGATGTTCAGAACATAGTTAGAGAAACTCCATTTTAAACTCAGTATTAAAAAAAAAAAAAAAGCACCCCACATGACTGCCAAGTGACAGTTGTTAATGAAGACACGTGAGGGACAACTACGATGCACTCCTAAATAAGGGGTAAAGCATGCCAAATAAATAAAACTGCAACCCCCATCCGCTTACCTCAACATGAACCGCCTAAGTCCACCAACCTCTGATTTTGAACCCACTAATTCCACCTTCTTTGTTTGGGATATTAAGATTACTTCTCGTTTTGCTGGGTCTTTTACATGGAGGGGAGTCTCAGGGGTTTGGCCGTTCTGTCAGAAATTCCTTCAGTTTAGAGTGGGATACAGGTCTTCCATCAGTTTTGGTAAGACATCTGGACAGGTGATGTCCCCCCCATGTGATTGTTTTGGTTCTCTTATAATGCCATGCTTGGATGCCAAGGAGTACTTGACAAACAATGGAACAAGAAACGGGTTTTCCTTTGATGTGACAATTTCTTTTTCTTTCTTTTTTTTTTTGAACGATGATGATATTTCAATAAAAAGGCCGCAATTTACAAATATACCAAAAAAAAAGGGGGGGGTCAAACAAAAAAACCGACCACCCAAATGATCTATAGATGAAGCTGAAAATTCAGCACTTCCACCCACTCCTTTACATTGAGAATAGCCCGTCAAAATGCATATTTTGCTCTTCCCTTTTTATTTATGAAGCATCACTCATTTCTTTCCCACCATAAAGCCCATAAAACTGCTAACCACATCCTTTTCCCTGATTTCCCTATACCCCACCATGCCATGATAGAAGAAATTCCTCTATCGAGCCCAAAAACACCCATAAAACCCCGAATATCTGAAGAAAATAACCCCACACCCCCCTTGCGAAGGAGCAATGAATAAAAATGTGACAATTCCTTGTTATTTGGATAGCAAAGAAAAAGATGGATCCCACAAAGCATTTATGACACCTTTCCATAACTTGGGGTTTTGGTACAAGAAACTAAGTGACTGTTGTGAGAGGGAATATAATTTTTCCACTTCTATCCAAACAAGAACTCCAAAATTAGAATCCATGTTTCAAGAGTGCTCCTGGAAATCATCATTAGAAAATTACTATTTTCCATGGATTCTACATAGCCAAACATGCCCTTATAGGATTGCGGAGAGAAAAGGAGCCGTCGTTAATCAAGTTTTTGAGAGAGTTGGGTTTCAGCGGTGTGGACTGTGGAGTCCCTCCTTCAGGGGGAACCTCAAGGATGAAGAAATTGATGACCTGACTTGTATGCAGTCTATTGTGGATGGTGTATGTCCAGAAATAGTTGTGATGGTAGAATTTGGGACTTGGATACCAAAGATGCAAACTCTGCCCATTCTCTTTATATTGGTGGGTGCTACTTTCATGTGTCATGTTTTCCATAGGATCTGGTCCTAAAAAATCCCTCTGAAAATCAGGGCTTTTGTCTGCCTTGTTGTGTCAGGTAAGACAGGGCTGCCTAAAGTCCAAAGGAATGCACCTGCCTATGGGCGTGTTTGGCGCACGGTATTAGGCGGATTTAGATGGGATTAAAATCCAGTGGATGTAATTATTACGCTGCACAGTGGTTGTCCTTGAGTCCTGCGGGATGGTGATAACAGTACAAGGCATGTTTGGAAGAAGATGGATTGTTGGGATTTAAGGCATAATCCTGCAGTGACATGTTTGGATCAATGGAATTCTGACTAATTTCATCCCACTTCTATCTGCATGTTTGGAAAGACTCATGATGAACAGTGGTAATTCTACCAGTCCTCCATCTAACCCATTTGGATGGTTCAAAGGATCAAACATTGATAAATCGTGTAATTGAGGTGTTTGCAGTAAGCTTGGGACTCCTACCATAGTGCACACGATTGTGCGGGGTCGATAGAGATGTCCATGAGGGGTCCATGCCGTCTATAAGTAACGTACAGCAGGCCATACGTTATCTCATAACTGTATTTAGTCTGTATTAATTTCCAGATAATCTGCAGGCACAAATATCATCCTACAAAAAAAACCTCCGTTGAGGCCAGTTGTTCCTTCATCTTCTGGTTTCGTTATGTGCGGACCGTAAATACTTATGTTAACTGAATAGGACCCAACATAAAATTACTACCATTACAAAGTTGCCGTCTCCCTTACAAAAATACATTATCCACGCACTGGATGGAAAAGAAAATGGTTTGAATAAGACAATCATTGCATTGTTTACTTCATATCATGGCCTTCTTCCGAATGCACACTATTGCCAGTTTAGTGCAAGGTGCCATTTCCAGTAGTTGTTTGAATATCCATGCCCGGTAGGCCTTTCAGATCAGGCACGTTGCTTGGGCAGTTAACCGCTGGAATCATTTTGACATGGCTGGAGATTATTACAACAGGCTATCAATTTAAAGAAAAAAAATCATTGGGTACAGATGCACTAGTGTTAGATGCCCCAAAAGCTGCCCGAGGTTAAAGATCTATGTTTCAAGGTTTACCTAGGAGGGATAAGAAATTTGAAGCTGATCAACATATACCATCCATGACTCCTGTGTCTTCAAAATCACAAGCTTAAATTTCTTCCCCCCAATGGTTTTCAACTTATAACAGTCACACATGAGTTAATTACAGAGGATTCCATGGCAAATTTTTTGCAGGTCAAACGTCACAATGTGTTTGCCTGTAGTGACTTTTAATTTTGAGCAATTACAGGTGAGCCATAACTCACAGATATGGTGCAATCCATATCCAATCCCGCAAGTCACTCCCAACTTGGACAAGTATGGTGATTCCCGAGTTGTTCATTCATGACTTCACACATGGCATTATAGATTGGAAAGAGTCACCAAGTCTTTATTATCAGTGGGTGAGACAATTACCTTTCCTCGTCTTCACTTCATTTCAGGTGCTGGAATCGCAACCTGACAATATAAGGACCAGATGGGAGTTCAACAATCTGCAAAAACAAAATGCTAAAAAAATTTAAAACTGCCAACAAGACTTCTTGTTAAAGATGATACAACCATAATTGAGCACTGGGCATTGCTACTGGAATTATACCCCCACGTACCTGCCATTATTCCACCTTGCCACCTGATAGATCAATTACAGTAACCTATATCACAAGCAATGTAAAAAATTAACATATATGGGCAGGTATTCAAATACATAAAAAAAATAAATTGAAATCCATCAGGTCGCTAGAGGAATCATTAATCCCAACCAATCGGGAACTAATGCTGAGATGATTTTGTTGTCTTCAGGTTAGAAGAAGCTTGTCTCTGCACAGTTAATAGCTACGAGCCATGAAGTGATACCATCGAGTATGCATAGAATTAGATACGCATCCGTCCACATACATTTATGGCCAGTCAAACAATAGCTTAACAAGAGAATCCGTATAGTCTTATCACAATATAAAAATCCATAACCGACAAAAAAAAAAAAAAAAAAAAAAACATTCCAACAAGGATCGCAACCATTCCATGGGATCCGTAGTATATTGGGATGATTTGTCCTACGAGATTGGGATCTCAACCTCATTAATACATTTGCCTGCATTCCCATCAGGAGTTTTAACTTTTCCTTACAGCTACTTTGACATCAACATCGTCCATTTGTATATGAAAACTTTTTAGATAATTTTATACATCCTCAACATTTCGAACCTCCTCAAGTTCTTTTTTTGTTAATTGTAATTCATTCTTAACAATCTCTTAACTCTTTCTTCAATAATTCACGTTCTTTTGCCTCTAACTCTCTCGCCTTCTGTTCTAGAACACTATTCTCACTTGTCAATGGATGTCCCATTTGGTCTGGCCCAAACTCATCACACCAACAAAAGAATTGACAATCTCTTATGCCCTGTAAAGATATCAAATAAGAATGTCAGAGTGAAATATATAATTAATTTTTTTGAATCAGCGTTAACGAAAAGATTAGGTTTCGAACTACTGACCTTCATGGGACATCTATAGAACCATCTCCCTGGATTTTTGAACGTGTTCGATTTAAAGATACTGCACCTCTCTTGATTGCATATGCAATTGATTTTCTTAATTGAATTTTGGTCCATACTGTACGTTTTCTATTCTGAATAAATAAATCCTTAAAAAACATAATATGAGTAGATAAAAAAATAGTACAATAACTAACTCAAAGGAAAGAAGATATATGAACAATATATTACTTCTAAATCCATGGTGCAATAATCACAATCGAAAAGAAATTATCAATAATCCATTCATAGAAAAGCAGCATAATAAGCAAATCCTATCATAAAAAGCAATCCACGAATATGACTCAACCCATAAGTAGCAGTGCGTACTATCTATCAAGTTCAAACGAAAGAGATGCAGTGCTATCGATATAGTACCACACAACAAACAGTCAATACTTAATTACATGTCCTTCTCAGAAACAAGTGAAAGTAAGCAAGAAAGAGTGTTAACCTTCTCAGTAGAAGGCTCAATCCAAGCCTAACCACATCCCAAGCAACAACTATCAACTAGATCCACCTGTGTCAGACTCTGGCGAATCGATGAGAGCCTGTTTCAACCACGTGACACAACGTTCCGATCTAAGACCGACAAAGAAGGATGCGAGGTTCTCGTCTCGACTGAGGAGCTGACCAACATTGATGAACTCCTTGTTCGTCAACCCCCGAACCTCTTTTAGAATATCCAACACCCTACTCGTCTATTAACCTCCTTCCTTAGTCCAAATTCACGCATTGCATCAGCTATTTTGTTCAAAGATCGTGCAAGTACATCACATGGCCGAGACGGTCGCATCATTTTTTTTTCTTCGAATTACTCCCGGAATGATTGGTGTCAGAGTCCGTTGCACGAGTGGGAGTGTTGCGGAAAGAACAGTTGCCCTGAGGCTGACTATCAGTGGAAAATCGATGGGCACCCATAGAGTCTCCTAGGTTTTCATCGGACAAGTTAACAATATCTTCAAAATCACATTTCGGTTCAGTCCATTCTTCGTTCAAATCCCGTCGAATACGTGACAAGGATGATGCCATGTTCCGACTCCCCTGAACATATCGTCCTATGGCTTGATCATCACCGGCAATCGCCGCCAAATCATCCATCCTTTCGATTCTCTTTCCTCAAAGTCGTGCAGACCGTGGGTGTGACTACATTAAATAAGCGTTGATAGTAAATACAATAAGTGTTGATAGTAAATACAATCATCTTCATAATAGCAACTGTGAGATGTTATTACCCTCAAATATTCTTCCCATACTTCGTCAGGAGCTGTCACAACCATCCGCATGCTATCCCAGCCGAATCCGCTCGCAGCCAACATGTCCTTGACATTGTTATGCTCTCTCTTCCAATATCTCCAACGGTTTTGGACATTTTGCCAAGTCACGTCCACATGCACTTCTTTCTTTACCTCATTGGCAACAACTTTGTATGCTTCCCTTTTAAAGCCGTTGTCAGCTTTACGCCCGCATGCAACTTGTTCAACTAAAGTATCAAACATTACTTGATCCATGGGTTATGTCCATTTCATTTTAGGTGCACAGGACGAAGGTTTAGCAAGCGATCCAACAGGTGGCATCTCACGAGGTGAGGAACGAGTGGGGAGAACCGGTGTCCTGTCACCCGACGATTGTCTTGGTGTCGTTGCTAGACTTGGCCACATTTCTGTCAGAGTACCTATGAATAGGACAACAGTCATGATATAAGGTATTACAATCCAGTGAAGAAAAATCACATACAAGCGGTTGACAAGGTTAAAATAGTCGTCATTAATTACGTTAAATGACAAGTTCCAGGTCCAAAGAAGGCGTTTATCCTCAATGTAGGTATAGCTTCCAGCATAATCTACATAACATACATTGTTAAATGTACTTTCATTAACTAAATCAAGTAAAATATGCCTATTTGTTCCTACTATTGTTCTGGGCGTCTGCCCACATGCGCTCCTCAATCTGATCACACACTCTCATCCACGCATCTTTCTCGCTGGGTGACCCGCACCAGCCACTGCCACTCGTCAAGGGAGGAGACCTCATATGGTGTTGGGTTGCTCTCTATATCCACCACCGGTATACCAACGTCACATAAATCTTCGTCTAAATCATGTCCCATTCTGATGAAATTATGCAGTATACAGCATGCAACTACAATCTTTACTTGTGTTCTGAATGGATACTGTACAGTTGCCTTTAATATCGGGAAATGCCCTTTCATTACTCCGAATGTGCGCTCAACTGCGTTTCTCAACTACAAATGTCAATAGTTGAAAAGCTCTTTCATGTTGGCTAGAGCTCTCCCACTTTAATACTCCTGCAAGTGATACCGCACACCACGGTAGGGAGCCATGAAACCAGGTAAATGGACATATCCAGCGTCAACGACATAGTATTTTCCTACAAATTTCACGTTACGACCATTTTAGTGGTTGTTCGACATTAAGTTACATGGAGAGTTATTCGGTGGTAGCAATCACATCGACGATTACCGTGTGGAACTATGAGAGGATCATCACTCCTTGTCAGAGCGTTATGAAGTACCCTTGCATCAGAAGCTAAACCTTCCCAACCAACTAAAAATATAAAATGTTCATATCGAAAGAACATGCGGCAAGAACGTTTTGACATAAGAACCCCTTCCTGTTGCGAAATGCGGCATGGTTGGTACATTATATGTGGGCAGGTATGTGTGCCGTCAATTGCCCCAACGTAATCCTATATTTCATTTATAGAAATTTGATTTATAAGTCTTAGCAATAGCAATAATAAAAAAGCCATATATATCAAAAGCCCTTGAAATTCAAAATTTACCTGGAAGTATGTGGCCCAACATTAATTTCTTTCAATTTCTACCAGAGTTTCTGGACAGGCCTATTTGACATACTCAGGGTAGAGGGAGACAATTGCATCTAGGACTCGGTGAAAGTGACGGCTACTAGTCTCACCTGAACGTATGAATCAGTGTCCTATCACCTGATTGCAAACGTTGTGTCCCACAGTGTAGAGAAAAAGTACTACCTGCTATTCCAAACTAACGTTATGACTATCGCGCAGATTTGTCTTCTGCCTAACCACATCACACAGCTGAAAAAATGCCTTAATTGATGGACACAATCCCTATCACTGCTACGGACAATAGAATTGATGAACCTCGCCCGCTCATCATCCCCCTGACGTGGTGGTTCCCTGAGCATGTACACCCTACAATATTCACCAACTACAGCCACAGAAGCTAAGGCAGTAAGAGAAACGATGCACTCTGTCATCTCTTCCTCATCCATGTGTTCCATCTCTTTTACTTTTCCTACACTTATGCAGAAAAAAGGAATCACATTTTAAATATTCTTCCTAGTACGATGATTATTGTCTGCTTCGTAATGAATAATTTCGTAGGGCAAGTATAATGTAATTTATGTCCTCCATGACTTGCCCACATATTGCATTGATTAGTTGTTTTTACAAATTAGATTATTTGTTATTTTAGGATATTTGTCTAACCTTCATAACTTTTCTCTATGTTTTACTGACGTGCCAATATGATTGTAGAGATAACATCTTTATAACTCAGAAAATTACTTAAACAATAAAACTCCTATAGTATGGAAAGAAACGTTCAAAACAGGGTCATTGGCTATTGAATCACGTAGCTGGATTCAAAGGGAGCCATTGAGTTATAGTCTGTTCGAATTGATAAAAAAATAGTTTTGAAATCTCTGAATAAGGCCAACCATGAAATCTAACATGTTATATACCACTGTAAGTTTGGGAATCCCACACATCCAACGGTCCACGTTTTGGACAGACAATATCGAATTAAACATCTGATATGTGAACACAAATATAATTGCCAGATCAAGCATTATGCTTGAATATCGTGTACGTACAGGTGACAAATAAACAGTACATTGAGCCCTTAAATTGTTTCAGCTCTGGCCCTCGCTGACAAAGCAGTTGGACATAGACGCTGGGCCTTAGGAAGGTCCAACAATAGGCATTCAACATGTGCTCATCCATATGCATTACTACTGGAATACTACTAGAATGAGTGGGTACTATATCATGTTTTAATTCCAAACTGATGATTTTATATAAATCAGGGGCCAATAAAAATTGAAATCCAGACATAAGGCACCAAGAAAAAACTCAAAGCCATGGAGTAACACCCTTTGCATACCTGTAAACACCTCTCTCTGACAGTTACAAAGCCAGACGTTAATATCCTCGCTCGCTAATGAGTTATCACCTGGCCACAGAGGGAGAAATTAATGTCACCGGAATGACTTGGAAAGGGCCATCGTCCAAATCTTCAACGAGGATGGTTTCAGCTCGAGCATGGAATGCATGGCCTTAAATATGGTCAGGGGCGGAGCCACGTAGGGGTCAGAGGGGGCAAATGCCCCCCCTGAATTTTCGACCATAAGAATTTAATATAGACTAGTTCACATGGTGTGGTCCAGTTGAGCCTTAGATCTACCTCTTTTTTGGGCTCAAGCACTAAAATGATATGTCAAGATAGATGGACAGTGTGGATAAAAAAATATAGATCACCATGGCCCCACAGATCCCTTGATAGGACCGTCCGTCTCAAGCCAGGCCTACAGGGACGCGAATTAGCTTGACGGACGTAGATTTCCTTTGAAGGAAATTCCTGCGTTGGGAACCTAGTTGGGGCCCACCGTGATGTTTTTCAGAAATTCACCCCGTTTATCCGTTTTTTGAGATTATTTTAAGGGAACTAATCTGAAAATGATCCGGATCAAAGACTCAGGTGGCCCACACTAAAGGAAAAGATGGGTAGGGAGATTCCTACCGATGAAACCTCCCTGGGTCCATAGTGATGTTTATATGCCATCCATACCATTCATAACGTCATTACTACTGGGACGAACTGAAAATATAAATATTAGCCTGATTCAAAACTTCTGTGGCCCCACAAATATTTCAACTGTGGTCCTTCAATCCTCCATGTTTTCTGCCAACTTGAGTCTTGGATCCAACTCATTTTTGGACACATGCACTAAAATGATCTTAAAAAAATGGATGGACAGGGTGGATTTATCACAAACATCACGGTGGGCCCAACCTAAGTTCCCAACAAAGGAACTTCCCACGGAACAAATCCCCTGCAGATCTGACGGGTTCGGTAGCGATCTCACCACTCAAGTAACGTTACCAAGTTTTATGGGCCCGCCATGATGAATGTGTTGTATCCACACCGTCCAACCATTTCGAGAGATCATTTTAAGGCTTGGAAAAAAGAATGGGGTAGATTCAAAGCTCAAATGGACCCCCACCACATAAACAATAAGGACAGTGGCTCCCACCGTTGAAACCTATGAAACCTATTTATGGCCCACCACGACCATTGCCCCCCCCAGAAGAAAATCTTGGCTCCGCCCCAGGATATGGTGATTATCTAAATACCTCCAATTTGCAGCCTCATACAACAGTGGACTTAGTATACCTGTAAACACCCCTCTGTCGAAACGTCAATGTCTCTCTCTCACGGTTCGGAAGCGATGCGTACCTGAAAACCCAAAATAGAAAGGAAGTCACCATCGGCCATAAGAGTTCAACAATCCTATCTCAAAACTCAAGGTTTACAGATCATAGAAACAAAAGTTACCATTTGTGGATCTTCAATCTCCTCCTACTTGAACAAATGTTGAATACCATGGGTATATATGCAAGAAGAACCCTTTCGTTGCAGCTCGTACGGATTAGATGAAGACGCGCAATATTCTACCTTATCAAAGGCAACATACGGAGAAGGGAATTGCGAATGACTGGGTATGCAATCCCGACCGATGACGATGATGACAGTTAGTAAGAAACGACATTCGATGGCGTGTGATGGGAGGAGACAGTGTAGTAGTTGGAACTTTGAAAAGCTCTATCCCACAAACCATATCGTAGGTCACTGTATGGGATAGTCGGAACATATGTGAGGACGTTGGAGAATCCGTATGACCAACTGTGGGATCTCTTGGAGAGAGGATGTTTCCACGCTAGATTTAGAAATCTCACCCATAGCCCATGGTTTTGGCGCACGAGTTACAAGATGGTTTTTGAAACCTCTCGCCCATTGCTGCCAAACGCCTCCTTTCGAATTCCAAGATGGGATGGATGAGTCAATCCCATTTGCTCCCACCTAATGCAGTGCGCCAAACACGCCCTGATAGATGTTGTCTCTGTTGTGAGGTATTCCATAATGGTAATGTTGATCATAACGGCCACCGCTATTACCATACCATAATGGCCACTACAGCCCCCCGTAATAGCTATTACAGTTTTTTTTAGGCCCCATAATGAACCATAATGGATCAATTTTTCCGTAATGGCCATTATGAGTACCACCGTTACCATTGTGTAATGGCCGTTACATAACCGTCTTGGGATACCTTGCTCTGTTGCATCTTGCATGGAGGAGGAATCTGTTGATTATCTTCTCATTCATTGTGTTTACTCCAGGGAAGTGTGGGTTGAAATTGTTTCTATTTTTTTTCCCCCAAAGTTGGACTCTGTTTTGGTTTATAATTGGAGGTCTGATGCATGGGATTCTATTGGAAGATTCCTTTGGGTGGTTTTGATGTCGCCTATTTCTCTTTGGTCTATTTGGCTAGAAAGAGATAATCGCATCTTTAGCAGGAAAAAGAAGTTGGCCCACGGCATTTTCTTGTGGATTTTTTATCATCTGGTTTCTTGGGGTGCCTCAAGCCCCATATTGACAGGATTCTTTGCCTCTATGCTTTTATCCAACTGGGAGGAGGTTTTAAATGGAAGTTGGTGGCAGCCAAAAGCTACTGTAAGCTGGGTAGTAGCCCCTCTAATGGAGCATTTCAGACTCAATGTTGACAACTGTTCTTTTGGTAGTCCTGGGCCAGCAGGGATTGGCAACATGGTGAGGGACTACTAGATCCGTGCTGATCGAGTTTCCTGGTCTGTGGGTGTCAAAGACTCTAATTTCCTGCAAGCATCAGCCTTAATCAATCAAGGTGGCGGTGTGATTTCAGTTTTCTTCAAGCAGTGATTGAAGGTAATTCATCAAATGAGATTTCTTAGGCACTCTGGTTACTTTCCCTGGAAGCTTTCAGATTATTATGCAGAAAGCAATTGAGTTGTGTGCAGATCAGAGTTTCAGTTTCCACCAAGTCCCAACTCCGAGACTGATTGCTTAACTAAAGCTACATCCCACTAGTTCATCAACTCAATTTTTTTATAGGAGAATTTTGAATCAGAGTTAACTTTTCTGTCATTACCTTGTGTTTGGACTGTAAGTTATTAATGCAGGGGCATTTTCACACCGGGCTTGAGTGGGGCAGCAAGTGCGAAGCGGGAGCACACTTAGGATGGGGCGGACCGTGCAAACAGGACCCATTCAAAGTGGGGCGGCTCACGAAGGAGGGCTTGACCAAACCTGGCCTAGCCTGGGCTATGAGATAAAAAGATATTTCATGCCTCCCCCATCAGCTCTGGAGCTTTTAGTGAGTTGGTTGGATGTCCTGCGTCAAATTGGTATCAAAGCGGGAGGTCTCGTGTTCGAGACTCCTCACCGGGGGGATTAATGCCGGGGCATTTTCACATCGGGCTCGAGTGGGGCAGCTCATGCGAAGCAAGAGCACACTTGGGGTGGGGTAGACCGTGCGAAGCGGAACTCATGCAAAGTGGGACGGCTCACGAAGGAGGGCTCGACCGGGGCTAGCCTAGCCGGGGCTATGAGATAAAAGGATATTCCGTGCCTCCCCCATCAGCTCTGGAGCTTTTGGTGAGTTGATTGGATGTCCTACGTCAGTTATCTTCTTCTTCTTCTTTTTTAGCTTTGTTTGTGTTAGTCCAGGATTGGGGTTGGGTGAGCTGGCAATTTTGTGCCGTGCTGCCGTTGTATATGTTTATGTTTCAATTTTGATGTTATCCGATGTTTTTGGGTCTCATCTTTTCCTAGGTAGTGTCATCAAAATTGTACGAGTCCCAATAAGATTCTTATTTATTGTATCAAAAATCCTAAATAATCATACGAAGATCATGGATTCCATAAATGGGGCCCGAGATTACTATGAAAATCAAAATTTCCATTTTTTCTTCCATTTTTTTTTACCCTCTTACTCTTAAATCATGTAAGAGAGCCCCCTATTAAAAATTCCTCAATTTTTTTCTTTTGAGAGAGAGAGAGAGAGAGAGAGAGAGAGAGGAGATTTGGGGATTTCTTATATTCAAAACTCCAAACAAAGAAATCAAGATATCATTTTATTTAGTCAGCAGAATCTAACGCTACTTTCAATATGATTCTAGGCTCAAGAAAGGTACAAAAGAACAAAATTGTTGAAGGACTCTTGTATGTTTTTTAAAATAAATTTCTTGAAAGGCAAAAAAATTATTTTTCTTGAAAGACAAAAAGTTGAAAGAGAGAAGAATCCTTTACCATACTGACATGTCATACGTATACCAATATATGTGTTCTAAATTGATAATATCCTTATATTTATTACTTTTTTTGGTACATGTTGATGGGAAATGGATGATTGATGAGTTTTTATTTGTTTTTGCTTTATTTATATTTTATTTAGATTCTTTTGGATTTTTTCTAGAAAATTAGAAAAAAATCTTACAATTTACGATATGATTTGTAATTCAATGCAATTACCCCTATTATGATTTACAATATGGATGACGATTTTGACAACATTGTCCCTAGGCCCTTTCTTGTTGTGCTTTTGTTGCCTTTGATCACTCATCAAAGAAAATAGAAAATTATCCATCAAGATAGTGGATAAGAGATTCTAATATAAGGAAGGATATCAACAATCTCACTCAATCACCTTGAGTTGTGATGAAATATGACATTGGATTAGGACAGACAATCCTTAATCTTATTCATAGTAAAAGAAAGCCCCTAAGCTTCCATACTTATAAATGAAGCAAAGGAACTCCTCTTTTTTTTTAATTATCATGCCAGACAACTCATTGATTGTAATCAGCTTTTTGATTTAATCAACCTTAGTAATCAATTTTTTTAATCAACCTATGTAACAGACTATTAGAGAGAGCCTGATTGTAATCGAACAATGTAATAGTCTATTGCATTGCGCATGTGGGAGTTATTATGATCTAATTACCTGTCCCCAACCCGAATAAAAGAGGAGGGTTGCATCGGGTTGGCAGCCGATGTCAAACTTATGCCAAAACTTCCAATATGAATCCAAAAAATATGCCATTCCAATCTCATGCTAGGGCACTCCTTGTAAGCAATGTGCTGAATCAGAACCTAGGCGTAGTGAGAAATGGGCAAGGGTTGGTTAGAGCATTCCATGGAAGCGACAAGCGGCAACAACACTCGGTTGTTGTAAGAAGTAGCAAGGGTTTTAGCACCATTCTGGACACGTGCAGGTAAAAAAGCTGGTCCAAGAGAATAGGATTTGTCTTACCCCATGAAATATAGGAACATTGACAGGTAAGATTATGGAGTTAGTAGATCGAAAAAACAAAGGGGAGTTAACATAGCTTGTCTTCATGAGACCTAGTGGAAAGGGGCCAAAACTAGAAATATTGATGGATATAAGATTTGGTATATAGAAAGGGACAATGATAGAAATGGGGTGGTGATATTGGTAAATAAAGATTTAGATGATAAAGTTGTAGATGTTAAGAGAGCAAGTGATGGGATTTTATTAATAAAACTTGTGTTAGGAGAGAAGATAATCAATGCCATTAATGCATATGCGAGGTGGGTAGAGTTAGAGGATAGAATTAAGTGACAATTTTGGG
This sequence comes from Liriodendron chinense, assembly GCA_003013855.2. Taxonomy (NCBI): domain Eukaryota; kingdom Viridiplantae; phylum Streptophyta; class Magnoliopsida; order Magnoliales; family Magnoliaceae; genus Liriodendron; species Liriodendron chinense. The sequence goes on from PVNU02002456.1 coordinate 1,687,572, forward strand.
ACGATGAGGATGGACTAATGCAAGAAATTCCAAACGAAAAGAGGATAGTTGTAGGAGGAGACTTAAATGATCATGTAGGAAAAGAAAGAAGAAGATATGATAAGGTACATGGAGGATATGGTTTTGGGAAAAGAAATAAGGTAGGGGAAGCTTATACTTGATTTCGCTATGGCATACAATATAGCTATAGCAAACACATAATATAAGAAGAGGGTGAACATTTAGGACGTGTTTGGCGCGCTGCATTAGGCAGGAGTAAATGGGATTGACTCATCCATCCCATCTTGGAATTCGAAAAGAGGCGTTTGGCAGCAATGGACGAGAGGTTTCAAAAACCATCTCGTAACTCGTGCGCCAAAACCATGGGCTATGGGTGGGATTTCTAAATCTAGCGTGAAAACATCCTCTCTCCAAGAGATCCCACGGTTGGTCCTATAGATTCTCCAACGTCCTCGCATGTGTTCCGACTATCCCATACAGTGACCTACGGTATGGTCTGTGGGATAAGGCTTTTTCAAAGCTCCAGCTACTACACTGTCTCCTCCCATCTCACGCCATCGAATGTCGTTTCTCACTGACTATCATCATCGTCATCGGTCAGGGATTGCATACCCAGTCATTCGCAAATCCCTTCTCAGTTTTTTGTCTTCGATAAGGTAGAAGATTGCATATCTTCATCCAATCCATACGAGCTGCAACGAAAGGGTTCTTCTTGCATATATACCCATGGTATTCAACAGCTATTCAAGTAAGAGGAGAATGAAGATCCACAAATGGTAACTTTTGTTTCTATGATCTGTAAACCTTAAGTTTTGAGATAGGATTATTGAACTCTTGTGGCCGATGGTGACTTCCTTTCTATTTTGGGTTTTCAGGTACGCCTCGCTTTCAAATCGTGAGAGAGAGACATCAACGTTTCGACGGAGGGGTGTCTACAGGTATGCTAAGTCCACTGTTGTACGAGGTAGTTAATTGGAGGTATTTTGACAATCACCATATCCAAGGACAGAGCCAAGATTTTCTTCCGGGGGGGGGGGGGGGGGGGCGAGGCACAAGCATCAAACCAATGGTCATGGTGGGCCATAAACAGGGTTCAACGGTGGGAGCCACTATCCTCATTGTTTATGTGGTGGGGATCTATTTGAGCTTTGAATCTACCCCATTCTTTTTTCCAAGCCTTAAAATGATCTCTCGAAATGGTTGGACGGTGTGGATACAACACATTCATCATGGCGGGCCCATGAAACTTGGTAACGTTACTTGAGTGGCAAGATAGCTACCGAACTCGTCAAATCTGTAGGCCAATTTGTTCCGTGGGAAGTTCCTATGCTAGGAACTTAGGTGGGGCACACCGTGATGTTTGTGATAAATCCACCCCGTCCATCCATTTTTTTAAGATCATTTTAGTGCATGCATCCAAAAATGAGCCGGATCCAAGACTCAAGTTGGCAGGAAACATGGAGGATTGAAGGACCATAGTTGAAATATTTGTGGGGCCACAGAAGTTTTGAATCAGGCTAATATTTATATTTTCAGTTCGTCCCAGTAGTAATGACAGTTATGAACAGTATGGATGGCATATAAACATCACTGTGGACCCAGGGAGGTTTCATCGGTAGGAATCTCCCTACACGCCTTTTCCTTTAGTGTGGGCCACGTGAGTCTTTGATCCGGATCATTTTCAAATTAGTTGCCTTAAAATGATCTCAAAAAACAGATGAACGAGGTGGATTTCTTAAAAACATCACGGTGGGCCCCAACTAGGTTCCCAACGCAGGAATTTCCTTCAAAGGAAATCTGCGTCCATCAAGCTAATCCGCGTCCCCGTAGGCCTGGCTTGAGACGGACTGGTCCAATGAAGGGATCTGTGGGGCCATGGTGATCTTTTTTTTTTTATCCACACCGTCGATCTATCTTGACATATCATTTTAGTGCTTGAGCCCAAAAAAGAGGCAGATCTAAGGTTCAACTGGACCACACCATGTGAACTAGTCTATGTTAAATTCTTATGGTCGAAAATTCAGGGGGGGGGGGGGCATTTGCCCCCTCTCGCCCCTACGTGGCTCCGCCCCTGACCATATCTAAGGCCATCCATTCCATGCTCGAGCTGAAACCATCCTCGTTGAAGATTTGGACAATGGCCCTTTTCCAAGTAATTCCGGTGACATTAATTTCTCCCTCTATGGCCAAGTGATAACTCGTTAGCAAGCGAGGATATTAACGCCTGGCTTCGTAACTGTCAGAGAGAGGTGTTTACAGGTATGCAAAGGGTGTTACTCCATAGCTTGGAGTTTTCTCTTGGTGCCTTATGTCTGGATTTCAATTTTTATTGGCCCCTGATTTACATAAAATCATCAATTTGGAATTAAAACATGATATAGTACCCACTCATTCTAGTAGTATTCTAGTAGTAATACACATGGATGAGCACATGTTGAATGCCTATTGTTGGACCTTCCTAAGGCCCAGCGTCTGTGTCCAACTGCTTTGTCAGCGAGGGCCACAGCTGAAACAATTCAAGGGCTCAATGTAATGTTTATTTGTCACCTGTACGTACACGATATTCAAGCATAATGCTTGATCTGGCAATTATATTTTTGTTCACATATCAGATGTTTAATTCGATATTGGCTGTCCAAAACATGGACCGTTGGATGTGTGGGATTCATAAACTTACAGTGGTATATAACATGTTAGATTTCATGGTCGGCCTTATTCAGAGATTTCAAAACCATTTTTTTATCAATTCAAACAGACTATAACTCAATGGCTCCCTTTGAATCCAGCTACGTGATTCGATAGCCAATGGCCCTGTTTTGAACCTTTCTTTCCATACTCTAGGAGTTTTATTGTTCGAGTAATTTTCTGAGTTATAAAGATGTTATCTCTGCAATCATATTGGCATGTCAGTAAAACATAGAGAAAAGTTATGAAGGTTAGACAAATATCTTAAAATAACAAATAATCCAATTTGTAAAAACAACTAATCAATGCAATATGTGGGCAAGTCATGGAGGAAGTCATGGAGGACATAAATTACATTATACTTGCCCTACGAAATTATTCATTACGAAGCAGACAATAATCATCGTACTAGGAAGAATATTTAAAATGTGATTCCTTTTTTCTGCATAAGTGTAGGAAAAGTAAAAGAGATGGAACACATGGATGAGGAAGAGATGATGGAGTGCATCGTTTCTCTTGCTGCCTTAGCTTCTGTGGCTGTAGTTGGTGAATATTGTAGGGTGAACATGCTCAGGGAACCACCACGTCAGGGGGATGATGAGCGAGCAAGGTTCATCAATTCTATCGTCCGTAGCAGTGGTAGGGATTGTGTCCATCAATTAAGGCATTTTTTCAGCTGTGTGATGTGGTTAGGCAGAAGACAAATTTGCACGATAATCGTAACGTTAGTCTAGAAGAGCAGGTAGTACTTTTTCTCCACACTGTGGGACACAACGTGCGCAATCAGGTGATAGGACACTGATTCATACGTTCAGGTGAGACTAGTAGCCGTCACTTTCACCGAGTCCTAGATGCAATTGTCTCCCTCTACCCTGAGTATGTCAAACAGGCCTGTCCGGAAACTCCGGTAGAAATTGAAAAAAATTCATATTGGGCCACAAACTTCCAAGTAAATTTCAAATTTCGAGGGCTTTTAATATATATGGCTATTTCTTTACTGCTATTGCTAAGACGTATAAATCAAATTTCTACAAATGAAATATAGGATTGCATTGGGGCAATTGACGACACACACATACCTGTCCACATACAATCTACCAACCATGCCGCATTTCGCAATAGGAAGGGGTTCTTATCTCAAAACATTCTTGCTACGTGTTCTTTCGATATGAACATTTTATATGTTTAGCTGGTTGGGAAGGTTCAGCTTCTGATGCAAGGGTACTTCATAACGCTCTGACAAGGAGTGATGATCCTCTCACAGTTCCACACGGTAATCGTCGATGTGATTGCTACAATCAAATAACTTTCCATGTAACTTAAATGTCGAACAACCACTAAAATAGTCGTAACATAAAATTTGTAGGAAAATATTATGTCGTTGATGCTGGATATGCCCATTTACCCGGTTTCATAGCTCCCTACCGTGGTGTGCGGTATCACTTGTAGGAGTATCGAAGTGGTAGAGCTCCAGCCAACATGAAAGAGCTTTTCAACTATCGACATTCGCAGTTGAGAAATGCAATTGAGCGCACATTCGGAGTAATGAAAGGACATTTCCCGATATTAAAGGCAACTGTGCAGTATCCATTCGAAACACAAGTAAAGATTGTAGTTGCATGCTGTATGCAGCATAATTTCACCAGAATGGGACACGATTTCGACAAAAATTTACGTGACGTTGGTATACCGGTGGTGGATATAGAGATCAACCCAACACCATATGAGGTCTCCTCCCTTGACAAGAGGCAGTGGCTAGGTGCGGGTCACCAAGCGCGAGAAAAATGCATGGATGAGAGTGCGTGATCAAATTGCGGAGCGCATGTGGGGAGACGCCCAGAACAATAGTAGGAACAGATAGGCATATTCTACTTGATTTAGTTAATGAAAGGACATATTTAACAATATATGTTATGTAGATTATGCTAGAAGCTATACCTACATTGAGGATAAACGCCTTCTTTGGACCTAGAACTTGTCATTTAACGCAATTAATGACGACTATTTTAACCTTGTCAACCGCCTGTATGTGATTTTTCTTCATTGGATTGCAATACCTTATATCATAATTGTTGTCCTATTCATAGGTACTCTGACAAAAATGTGGCCAAGTCCAGCAACGACACCAAGACAATTGTCGGGTGATAGGACACCGGTTCTCCCCACTCGTTCCTCACCTCGTGAGATGCCACCTGTTGGATCGCTTGCTGAACCTTCGTCCTGTGCACCTAAAATGAAATGGACATAACCCATGGATCAAGTAATGTTTGATACTCTAGTCTGGCACAGGTGGATCTAGTTGATAGTTGTTGCTTGGGATGTGGTTAGGCTTGGATTGAGCCTTCTACTGAGAAGGTTAACACTCTTTCTTGCTTACTTTCACTTGCTTCTGAGAAGGAACATGTAATTAAGTATTGACTGTTTAGTGTGTGGTACTATATTGATAGCACTACATCTCTTTCGTTTGAACTTAATAGATAGTACGCACTGCTACTTATGGGTTGAGTCGTATTCGTGGATTGCTTTTTATGATAGGATTTGCTTATTATGCTGCTTTTCTATGAATGGATTATTGATAATTTCTTTTCGATTGTGATTATTGCACCATGGATTTAGAAGTAATATATTGTTCATATATCTTCTTTCCTATGAGTTAGTTATTGTACTATTTTTTTATCTACTCACATTATGTTTTTTAAGGATTGATTTATTCATAATAGAAAACGTACAGTATGGACCGAAATTCAATTAAGAAAATCAATTGCATATGCAATCAAGGGAGGTGCAGTATCTTTAAATCGAACATGTCTAAAAATACAAGGAGATGGTTCTACAGATGTCCCATGAAGGTCAATATTTTGAAACCTAATCTTTTCGTTAATGCCGATTCAAAAAAATTAATTATATATTTCACTCTGACATTCTTATTTAATATCTTTACAGGGCATAAGAGATTGTCAATTCTTTTGTTGATGTGATGAGTTTGGGCTAGACCAAATGGGACATCCATTTACAAGTGAGAATAGTATTCTAGAACAAAAGGCAAGAGAGATGGAGGCAAAAGAACGTGAATTATTGAAGAAAGAGTTAGAGATTATTAAGAAGGAATTACAATTAACAAAAAAAGAACTCAAGGAGGTTCAAAATGTTGAAGATGTAGAAAATTGTCTAAAAAGTTTTCATATACAAATGGACGATGTTGACGTCAACGTAGCTGTAAGGAAAAGTTAAAAATCCTGATGGGAATGCAGGCAAATGTATTAATGAGGTTGAGATCCCAATCTCATAGGAAAAATCATCCCAATATACAACGGATCCCATGGAATGGTTGCGATCCTGGTTGGGATTTTTTTTTTTTTTCAGTTATGGATTTTTATATTGTTATAAGACTATACAGATTATCTTGTTAAGCCATTGTTTGACTGGCAATAAATGTATGTGGACGGATGCGTATCTAATTCTACGCATACTTGATGATATCACTTCATGGCTCGTAGCTATTAACTGTGCAGAGACAAGCTTCCTCCGACCTGAAGACAGCAAAATCATCTCAGCAATAGTTCCCGATTGGTTGGGATTAATGATTCCTTTAGCAACCTGATGGATTTCAATTTTTTTTTTATGTATTTGAATACCTGCCCATATATGTTAATTTTTTACATTGCTTATGATATAGGTTACTGTAATTGATCTATCAGGTGGCAAGGTGGAATAATGGCAGGCACATGGGGGTATAATTCCAGTAGCAATACCCAGTGCTCAATTATGGTTGTATCATCTTTAACAAGAAGTCTTGTTGGCAGTTTTAAATTTTTTTAGCATTTTGTTTCTGTAGATTGTTGAACTCCCATCTGGTGCTTATATTGTCGGGTTGCGATTCCAGCACCTGAAATGAAGTGAAGATGAGGAAAGGTAATTGTCTCACCCACTAATAATAAAGACTTGGTGACTCTTTCCAATCTATAATGCCATGTGTGAAGTCATGAATGAGCAACTCGGGAATCACCCTACTTGTCCAAGTTTGAAGTGACTCGCGAGATTGGACATGGATTGCACCATATCTATGAGTTATGGCTCACCTGTAATTGCTTGAAATTAAAAGTCACTAAAGGAAAACATATGGTGACATTTGACCTGCAAAAAATTTGCCATGGAATCCTCTGTAATTAACTCATGTGTGACTGCTATAAGTTGAAAACCATCGGGGGGAAGAAATTTAAGCTTGTGATTTTGAAGACACAGGAGTCATGGATGGTATGTATTGATCAGCTTCAAATTTCTTATCCCTCCTAGGTAAACCTTGAAACATAGATCTTTAACCTCGGGCAGCTTTTGGGGCATCTTACACTTGTGCATTTGTACCCAATGATTTTTTTTTTTAAATTGATAGCCTGTTGTAATAATCTCCAGCCATGTCAAAAAGATTCCAGCAGTTAACAGCCCAAGCAACGTGCCTGATCTGAAAGGTCTACCGGGCATGGATATTCAAACAACTACTGGAAATGGCACCTTGCACTAAACCGGCAATGGCGTGCATTCGGAAGAAGGTCATGATATGAAGTAAAAAATGCAATGATTGTCTTATTCAAACCATTTTCTTTTCCATCTGTGCGTGGATAATGTATTTTTGTGAGGGAGACAGGAACTTTGTAATGGTAGTAATTTTATGTCGGGTCCTATTCAGTTAACATAAGTACTTACGGTCCGCACATAACGAAACCAGAAGATGAAGGAACAACTAGCCGCAACGGAGGTTTTTTTTGTAGGATGATATTTGTGCTTGCAGATTGTCCGGAAATTAATACAAACTAACTACAGGTTATGAGATAATGTATGGCCTGTTGTACGTTACTTATAGATGGCATGGACCCCTTATGGACATCTCTATCGACCCCACACAGCCATGTGCACTATGGTAGGAGTCCCAAGCTTACTGCAAACTCCTCAATCACACGATTCATCAATGTTTGATCCTTTGAACCATCCAAACGGGTTAGATGGAGGACTGGTAGAATTACCACTGTTCATCATGAGTCTTTCCAAACATGCAGATAGAAGTGGGATGGAATTAGTCAGAATTTCGTCGATCCAAACATGTCACTGCGGGATTATGCCTTAAATCCCAACAATCCATCTTCTTCTAAACATGCCTTGTACTGTTATCACCATCCCGCAGGACTCAAGGACAACCACTGTGCAGCGTAATAAGTACATCCACGGGATTTCAATCCCATCTAAATCCGCCTAATACCATGCGCAGAACATTCCCTTAATAACTTTTAGATGTGGATCATATACAAGCTAAATAAGTTTTTTTTTTTTCCATTTAGGAAGACAGAAGATCAATATGTAAGGATTGTAAGATGATACCTGGAGAGAGTTTGACCACACAACAGGTTAATGGTTATGGATATTTGCATTAAGAGATGGAAGAAAGGGAATGAAAATAATAGGTGTCAAAAAACTAGATGGTGGAATTTTTTAGAGAGAGAGAGAGACAGAGAGAGAGAGAGAGAGAGAACAATGTTATTCGGAAATAATTGATGGAAGAAGGAAAGTGAAATGTCGAGGAAGAATTAAACATTATGTGGAATGAGAGAGAGAGAGAGAGAGAGAGAGAGAGAGAACAATGTTATTCAGAAATAATTGATGGAAGAAGGAAAGTGCAATGTCGAGGAAGAATTAAACATTATGTGGAATGAGATGGGGAGGGAGAGAGAGAGAGAGAGAGAGAGAGAGAGAGAGAGAGAACAACGTTATTCAGAAATAATTGATGGAACAAGGAAAGTGAAATGTCGAGGAAGAATTAAACACTATGGAATGAGATGGCTAAGTAGGAAAACACAAAAGATGTTTTAGGAGTATCTAGAGGGAAAAACCAAAGGAAACTTGGTGGTGGAATGACGATGTACCAAAGCCATTAGTGAGAAACATACACGTTTAAAAGCCTGGCAAGGGACTGGAAACAATGAAAATCTTGAACAATATAGAAATGCCAAAAAGATTGCTAAGAAAGTAGAAAGTGAGACTAAACTTAAGGGCGTGTTTGTTTACCCATTTACTTATGATTACTTTTACCCAATGTTTGAAGAGGGATGGAAATAATGCATTTAATGCGCCACGAAAGAGAAGATTGCAATGCATGTATTAGGTACCCAAAATTTGTGGGTTCCACCATGATGTATGCATTCGATCCACACCGTCCGTCTGTTTTACTGGCTCCTTTTAGGGCATTAGTGAAAAAATGACTTAGATTATAAGCTTAGTTGGACCATACCATGGGAAACAAGGAGATAATGTCATAAACCATTAAAATTGTAATTTTGTGTGGGGCCCACAGTGATGCGTATTTGTCATCCAACCTATTCAAAAGGTCAAAAAGACATGAATGAACAAAAAAATATATATATATATATGCTTGATCCAAAACTTTTATGTCCCACAAGGAGTTTTCAATGGTAGGTGTTGAATTCTCATTTTAACTTCCGTTTGGTCCACATCTATTTTGAATTTGCCTCGTTTTGGGCTCATGCCCTAAAATGAGCTGATAAAACAGATGAACGGTATGGATGAGACACATACATCACGATGGGCCCCATATATTTTATCCATTTCATAGTTGTGTTCCTCAGTTTTAGCAAAACTATCACATCAAAACCACCGCGTACTTGTAATTCCCCTCGTAAGTAATTATTACTATTTTATAGGGATTTCTTGGTTATCATAGTTAAACGAACACGCCCTAAGGCTTATGATGATCTTTACAATAGATTGGGGACAAAAGAAGGTGAGAAAGATGTCTTCGAACTTGCACAAATGAGAGGAGGAAGAGTAGGAACCTAGATCATGTGAGGTACATTAACAGCGAGAACCAAAGAGTACAAGTTAAGGACAATGAGATCAATGAAAGGTGGTGAAGCAATTTCCCGAACTCGTTAAATGAAAAATCACTCTGAGAGCATAAAGATAGAAGGAACTATAAACTCGAAGAATGTTGGAGTTCATAGATACTTTTGTAGGATTAGGATATCTGAAGTGAAAGAAGCTTTGAAAAAGATGAAAACAGGAAAAGCCCTTGGACCAGATGGTATGCCAATAGAGGTTTGAAAGTATACGGGAGATATTGAGTTATTTTGGTTGGCAAAGTTGTTCAATAGGATTATACGATAGAAGAAAATGCTAGAGAACTAATCTGGTGGGTGTTGGTAAAGAAAGGAGTTTCAAGGGTATATATTGACATGATTAAGGATATATATGAAGGAGCGGTGACAAATGTGAGGATTACTGGTGGAGAGACAAGTGAGTTCCCAATTACTATAGGCTTGCACTAGGGGTCCGCATTGAGCCCGTACCTTTCTGGTTATAGACAGGTTAACAAGGCATTTGCAAGAAGATATTCCATGGTGTATGTTGTTTGTAGATGACATAGTTTTGTAGAGATCCCATTGGTTATGGTTTAGTTTTGACAAGGAAGGGCGTAAACACAAGGTTGGATTTATGGAGAGGTACTTTAGAATCTAAAGTATTTCTAATTGATCGAACTAACAGAGTGTATGGAGTGCAATTTTAGTAATAATAGGAGTAGGAATGGGGAATTAGTAAAGATTACTGACCAAGAAGTTTCCCGAAATGACCATTTTCGATGTCTTGGGTCGATAATTCATTAGAGTAGAGAGATTGAGAAGAACGTTACCCCATAGAATTCAAGCAGGGTAGAAGAATTGGAGATGTGCCTCTAGAGTTTTATGTGATTGTTGCACACCACTCAAACTGAAATGGAACTTTTATAAGATGCCTATAAGACCAGCCATGCTTTATGGGACAAAACGTTAGGCGATTAAGGAACAACATATCCGGTCGGATGAGTTAGATGAAATGAGGATGTTGAGATGGATAAGCGACAAGACAAGGAAGATAGATTTAGAAATGAATACATTTGAGGGAATTTAGGAGCAGCACCAATAGGTAACAAAATGAGGGGAAAATGGACTAGGATGGTTTGTCCATGTGCAACGGAGACCCAAGGACTACACCAGTTAGGAGTGAGTTCGTACAAGTAGAAGGCTCTAAAACGGTAAGGAGAAGGCCCAAAAGGACGTGGGTGGAGAGGTAGTAAGAAAAGACTTGATAACCTATGGTCTAACTGAAGTTATGGCCCTCGATAAAGTGGAATGGCGGAAAAGGATTCATGTAACAGACCCAGTGGTGGGGAGTGGTGGTTGGTGGTTGGTGGTGGTGGTGGTGGTGGTGATGAAATTATCATGCCAAACACCTATTTGACACGTGTGCCAAACGTCCAATCTATCACCTCACTACTAAGGAAAATCTTTCTCCATTTTTCCTTGTTTTTTGGTATTACTTTTGTGCAATTTATACAGTTTATTGTACATTCTTTTTTCCCTATTTTATTTATATGAAGTGGATATTTGGTTAACCACACATCTCTTAATATTATGATATTATCAAATGATTGAATGGATATGTTACACTTTACCCGTTCATTATGCCTGGAACATGCGTTAGTACAAGCATACAAGCACAGATTTTGGATACAACTGATTGCATTGCAATTTTGAGTTTCCAAGATGCAGATCGTACATATCATATCTTTCAAAAAAAAAAATTACATACCATATCCTTGTAAGATGACAAAAGCTTGACCCGATAGTGCTCCTAAGTCAAAATAAACCGAATAAATCATTGTCAGTTACATAAGATTGAAAACTGATAGCATCTGGAAAGCCTGAATTAAATACAGACAGCATCCTATTTTATATGTGGGTATCTAAGTTAGTAATCAAAACTGTTTCTAGTACACATGGCACGCCTGTAGAAGATGGAGGTCATTCATCCGATTGGACATATTGTGGATGGGAAGTACCTCAAAAATCACACTAGTCAAATGATTCTAGCCATTGATCGAGGGACTTTGCCCACTTATTGTGAACCATTGGTTAGATTCTTTTCTAAGAAACCATTCATAATCCTTAAAAATTAACAATTGAACACCAGAAAATCCGACCAATGTGACTTTTGAGGTATGACCTATCCACAGTATGGCTTGTGGATGAAAGGTGTAAATCTTGTACATGTGTGCCATGTGTACAAGCTTGATAACTAACTTGGATAAGTGTTTAGCGGTGTATCCTTTCCTTCAATAAATGTCCTGCACTAAGATGACAACCCAAATGCTTGCTTACGAGTGATGTAATTTCAATGTTCACTTGATTAACCTTTAACAACTATGCAAAATTGACATATAAATGCATGGTCTGTGTAATTTTGAATACGGAAGAAAGAGAGAAGATGAATGAGAGAGGGGAGGGGGTTGGATGCCCCCACTCTTTTCTTATATAACTTAAGTAATAAACCAAAAATGAGAAAACCACCCCTCATTTATTACAATAAGCTTTGTACACAAAGTGTACCAAATAAGACTAAGAAAGGAGCCACATAATCAAAGACACTAGGTACAACCATCCTAGGACCTAGGTAGGCTATACTATTGGACAGACCACATTCTTCACCATCAACTCTCCCCCCAAGCTGGTAAATAGATTGTCAATCCAGCTTGGAATTATGCGTTTAGACTGGCTGCAACCAAAAGATTTAGGTGCCGTTTGGTAAACTGAAAAATAAGGTCTGAAAATTAATTTAGGTGCTGAAAGTGGAAAGTGCCGAATTAATACTTAAAAGTACTGAAAAATATGTTTAGTAATTTATCTGAAAGAAGTTCTGATATTTGAAAATAAACACTTATTTTACAAATAACTGTTTGGTAAACACAAACTAAAAAGTCTGAAATTTAGAAAATTGTCATATTTGCCCCTGTTGTCCCAATTCTATCTTTTGTAGATTATGGGATGAAAGTTGTTATTCTCATGCCTTCAAAGTTGGCACACCTTTGCCCAATCCAATTAAATTTTAATACTTACCCAACCAAATAAAGCCAAGTACATGAATTATCTAGACCTTGTATGTTTGCCATGTGCAATAATATAAATTAATTGTTAAGGAAGCAAGCAGATGATACTCATCCCAAAGGTATGCACTGAATATTTATTTGCCATCCAACCAAATAAAGCCAACTTCTTCCAATTCCAAGAAATTAGCAACAATCTATGTAAGAAATGGGGAGTTATTTGATACTCCAGCTGTGTATGACGCTTGATAGACTGGCACTAACAAATGGTAGACGTGGAAAATATTAACTCAATTTAAACCAGCTAATTTTGGAACACACCGTCTCTGAGTAATAGTTTAAAAATCAGATAGCTTGAATAATCCTAACCTCTTATATTTCTCATTTTTAACCATCCAGTAGTCCAGCAATCACATAGATAAGTAAATAAGAGTAATTTTTGGTTCATGATACATCTAAACTGGTATCCATAACTTGGATGGTTTGGTTTGAATTACTTGCATGTCAGGTATGATATTTCTCAGTAATTTCTAATTGCCAGCGTATCATCCATCACACTCTGCCACAGTATCAAGTGTTTCTCACAAGAAATTACCTGTCGCCGAGACAATTTTTCCTGTGCTCTTTGTTTAATATCAGACATTCCGCTCAATACACCCATATCCATATCAGGCATGTACCTGATTCAACAGCAAAGATAAGAATTCTCAAAAGAGGACTTTTCCAATTTGTCACGATGATCGCAACTCACAGCCGCTCATTTTGCAGCAGTTTTCACACATCTCTGCAATCCATCTAGTGGGTCCTACTTGGACAGCCCAGGATGCAAGAACCACTCCATTGACTGTCCTGGACATCAATTAGAGGACTTCTACCCTTTGATTGTGGACAATTGACTGTCTTTTACTTTAACCACCTTTGGAAGGCCACAAATTGGATAACTGCAGCTGGCTGGTCCATGTGGTTTCTCTACTGCATCCCATGCATGCAGGGCCCACTAGATGGTGATCTGGATTCACTGATTACAATTCGTCAGGATGATTGACGCTCGGTTCACTGGGAGCCTCCGCCAATCGCGGGGTAGTATGGACAATCCATCTTGTGGGAATTGCTGTGGATGGCCCACAACACAAAAACCATACCAGTTGGACAATCCTAGCATCCAATTAGTGGACCTTTCTGCCAAATACAGACCGTGGGGGGGGCGCAATCTATGGTATGCCACACCAAATGGACGATCTGGATTCAGTGATTCCAGTTCACCTCAGTTAACCCAGCGTACTGTTAATAGGCCAGAGTACAAGGACAACATCAGGTCAATCATCATCATCAAAGCCTAACCCCAATTGATTGTGGTCAGCTAATGTCAAGTCCGACAATCATAGCCATTAAAAATTACTTGTCCATTTTGAATATGGTCGATTCTATTTCCACTATCCATTTAAAGGGCAATTCTTGAACAACTACCATTGCCCAATAGGTATTGTTTTAAAATACGTGCCCCATCCACATAATGGCCAGCCAGATGGACAGTATGGATTACCAAACAAAATCGAAAGAATTTTGTTACTAGTAGTATTGCCATCCATCAGCAGGCGCAAGCCAACATACCATGGCATACATGCACCCAATCCAAAATCCAGACTGTTCAATAGTAGGCCCGCTGCCTATGGAAGATAACCCACAGTAGATGGAGTAACATTAAATGATCGATGTGGTTTTCAGTTGGTGGCCACCAGATGACGGTTAAGATGAAAAATACTCAGCGATCAGAATCCACAATCCACTTTTGCAGAAATGCCCAACCTCCATGAGGCCCACGATTTGGACAGTGTAGATTGTGATATAAATATGGGGAGTGCATAGCCTCAATGCGCAGAAGCATAGCATGCATAATCATACCCTACCAGCATATCAAATAAGGGGTTTTGCTCATCCCACACATCCACTCTTGCGTGGGATCCGTAACTCAAGTGGGCCACACCACAGGAAATAGTAGGGATGGAAACACCCACCAATGAAACCTTCCTGGGGCCCACCGTGATGTTTATATGCCATCCGACCAGTTCATAAGTTATTACAACTAGGATGAAGGGAAAACACAAATATCAACCTGATCCAAAACTTCTATGGCTCCCAATAAGGTTTCAACGGTGGGTGTTCAATCCCCATTGCTTCTTGTGGTGTGGCCCACTTGAGTTTTGAATTTGCCTGATTTTTTAGATTAGGTCCTAACATGAGCTGGCACAACTGATAGACGGAGTGGATATAACACAAACATCACGGACAGTTGAGCAACAGTATGCAAAACAAATGGATTATTGTTGGATGGTGAATCCAATTGTTTTGATGTGGCCCACCTGACGATGAATTAGATTTAGTCAATAGATTTGGACAGTGTCTCCCGCCATGATGACAAATATCACCAAGATTTTCAAAATATCACTATAATATTGCAAAAAAAAAATACATTTAACGATATAATCACATTATTTTTGAAAGATGATATTATCACATTATTATCATGAGATGTTAAAAATATCAGCAAGAACTTAAAATATCACGTTTTGTGGCGATATTAATGTGAAAAATAGTAAAAACATTGGGAGACATTTGGATGCCTGTAACTTTCATCGTTTGTAACTTACCTGTTGGTAGTGTTTGAGTGCAAAATTTTATCTGTAAGTGAGCTGCAAAATGTAAGTCACAGTTGTGCTTTCACTTGCAAGTAACTTGTGCCCAAAGGTCTTTTTGATTTTTAACTTCAATGCAGGAGGCACACAACATAGTTGGGGGCCCCTGTGATGTCCTTCTGACATTCGCCCCGTCTATCAGTTCTGCTAAATCATTTAGGATGTGCACCTGAAAGTGAAGCCGATCCAAAACTCAAATGGGCCACACCACAAGAAACTATGGGGATTGAACGCCCGTCACTGAAACCCTATTGGGGCCCACATAAGTTTTGAAGCAGGTTGATATCTGTGTTTTCCCTTCATCCTTGTGAGAATCACCTTACGAACAGTTTTGGATTAGAAATAAAAAGTCCATGGGCCCCAGTAAGGTTTCAATGGTGGGCATTTACATCCCCACTCTTTAAAATGGTGTGGCCCACTTGAGTCTTGGATCTACCTCACTTTTTGTCTTCCGTCCTAACATGAGAAGGCAAAACTGATGGATGGCGTGGATTTCATGCAGACAAAATAGTGGACCCCGCAGAGCTCAGGATCATACGGTGGCATTTTTGCTTGTTGCTTGTATTGAGTAGGTGCTCAACATTACAGGTATTTTGAATTTGTGGGCCTACTTTTGTAACTCACTTGATGATTTGTTTAGCCTAAGAATCAGTTCAAAAATTTATTCAGATAGGCTCAACCAAATGGCATATCTTATGCTAAGCTTTTCTATGTGATTTGAAGATTTTGGAGCAATTCTCTACTTCAAGCTCTTTTTGGTGTCAATACACACTTTCTCACCCATCAACACTTAGTTGATGGTGAGGTTCAGGCGAAAGTCACTTACAACTTAAAAAAGTTACAGGTATCCAACCCACCCCTAACGGAAATTGTTATATAAATATATATTTTAGATTTTAAATTTATTTATTAATTTAAAATAAATATTTTCATTTTCAATGAGATCTTTCTAATAATATCCCGAGAAAAACCTCAAACTTTGAAAAATCTCCCGCGAAATTTCCAGACCGAGAAATTGCCGAGGACGAGATTTGTCTCAGTCTCCCAAAAGCTTACTTCACATAAACGTCGGTAATATACGCACGTGTGCTTGTGCGTGGATGGTCAAGACTCGGCACGTGTGTAGGTTTTAGGGGAAAAAACAAGGATTTTCGTCCTAACCTGTGGGAGAGATGAGCGTTGACGATACACGTGGCGTGCGATCTTCCGTCTGATGAGGCAGAGGCCCACCGCTGTCTGTAGGAGAGCAGTTTCGACCACTGGTTTCTGAGGTTACGCTGTGCGGAAGGCCTCCATAGCCGCATTGATGCTGGAGAAGGAGAAGGAGAAGGAGAGGAAGTAGGGTTAGGGTTTTGGAATTTGGGTTCGTTTCCTCCAGGGGAAGGAGACGAAGGAGATGGGATTAGGGTTTGCATTTCCGAGTCCGTTTCGACTCAGCGAGTCGTGTCGATCCGTCTACTGGGAGATGATGGATCGCATGCATGCACTTCCGTCACTCGCTCTCGCAAAGTAGACGTGGGTGACGTGGCACGCCTGTGTGCAATCCAAGCCGCTCGTGAGCTGGCCCTTGCTGTTCCCGCGGATGCGAGAAAAAACTTAGGTACTCTGGCACAGCGGGATGTATGATACGCAGGCACTTATATAATATGGAAAGACGGTTACCTCGCTCTAGGTACCTACTGGAGTGCAATACTCGTGTGGGCCACCGAATTAGTTTATGCCTACAGCATCTAAATTACTGTGGCGTGGCCCACCTACTGATGAGGCACATCAGATGATTGGATTGGATGGCATATAAACACCGGACGCGGTTTGGCTAGCTAGCGTCAAAGCTCTGGGTCCACCGTGATTATATGTTTTATCCATTTTTCACTCTTATTTGAGGGCATGAGCCCAAAACCAATAAATCCAAATCTCAGGTGGACCACACCAAAGAAAAAGAGTATCAATTGAACCTCTACCATTAAAAACTTCCTACCTTATTTGCTATCTAACTCATTAATATGGTAACACTGACATGAATGAAGGGAAAACACAATACAAATATCAGCTTAATCCAAAACTTTTGCCGACTCCAAAAAGTTTTCAAATATAAGTGTCCAATTCCCATTGTTTTCTCTGGTGTAGTTCACTTGAGATTTGGATGTGTCTCATTTTTTGGCTTATCATGGTAAAATGAATGGATGGTGTGGATAAAAAAAAAATACATCATGATGGACCCACAGAGCTTTGACGCTTCCATAATCACCACATCAGGTTCTACACAAATCTTACAGTGGATGTTCCATCGCAACTGTTTCACGTGGTCTGGCATATATGAGTTGCCGATGATCATAATATTTGGTTGGATGGTTAGAATGAGGCACCATACCACAATGGACGGGTTGGATCTCGTTAAAGTTCCAACCCGGCGGCTCCCAATTTGAGAAAGTCACCCAAGTGGGCACCTGGCTTATGACTCTTGTAATTTACTTTCCAAGGACCTATCTGATAAAACCCATTTTGTAGCACTTGTCATTAGTCCGGATCCTCTGTTGGGTGCAAGACGGGGAGTCTCGGTTTTGCAGCATTCTTATTCGTTCATGTCACGCTGCATGGCATTGGTGTGATGAGGTTTCAAATCTATGTAATGACATGGGCAATAAAAAGGCTGCAAACAGGAAATCAAGCAAGAATTTCCTGTTTGCAGTCACCAAAGAATTCCTTGTTTGCAGCCGCAATAGAATCCAGACTCCTTTGAAATTTAGTATTTCTAATAATTTTACTTGATTAAGGCATTTAGTAGTATTTTATTTTTATTTTTATTTATTAATACACGCATACACACCATAGTAAAATTTCATCCACAATGAGTACTCAAACAACCTCACGTTGAAACTCTCGTGAGCCTACCTTTAAGCATTAGTGAGGACTCACTCAATTATTATTTTCATCAAATGAGTCGATCATATGCCTGCAAACTCATTAAGGGCCGATCTAAATTGCCACTTGTTATGGTATTGTATTACAAATTAAGCAATCATGACTCACCCATCGTACTAACTGTGGTTGTCCGTGTATTTTGACCAACTAATGCATTCAAAGTAGTTAGATCGGACCTGACCCAACTTTAACCACAAGCGTATGCTCAAAACAAATAAGTCATTTGCATAGATATGGCCATCTCAATAAATGAATTAGATCACACACACACACACACACGTGCACCTTGCATATGTGGCATGTAAATGGGGCTCTCTCATGTGTGTGTGGTTCAGAAAACCTTGTTTCCTTTGCTAAAAATGTTTACACATGACCCGGCGCAGTCTACATTGCCTGATAAGACACTATCACGTGTCAACATTATCATACAAATGACAGGAGACAAATTGTACTCACACATCGAAAAATCTTCAACCTTTGTCGTTCGACAACATGTGGCCCACGAAAAGTAATATGACTTTTGAATCATACGCACATATGGGATTGAGAAAAAATGAACACCACACAAAGGGCACGTGACCGTCGCACAAGTGGCACATGTAATTTGAAACATATGTAGGAAGTTACTTAAAGGACCTGTCAATACCAAATATCTCGCAATTCAGGATACACATGACAAGACTGTCTTATACAATTATGCCAATACAATAAACTTTCTAGAGATGATCGATGCTTTCCCAAAAACTATAATGGGTTGGAAGATGGATTCATCTAAAATTAGAAGGAGATCAAATCGCGGTGGCACGAAGAATCCAAATCCTGTTGGGACACAGAGAAGTTACCTTTGAGGATCGGTAAGGAAATCTTGACTCAACCACCGCCCTTTCAACTGATATAGAGAGGGTCATTGAAGATTACATGAAGAAACTGGACTTTCGGAAGGAGTCCAAATGAAGCGACAAGTCGACTACAAAAGTTCAGAAGATGCAACTCAGTCGGGTGCCCGACCGTTCATCACCGGGCACCCGACCATGAGCCTGATTATTCCAGAGAGTTGTTGGACCACAACTCTTGAATTTCGGACGCCCGACCATCAAGTCATCGAGCGCCCGACCATCAAGTCATCGGACGCTTGACCAGTCTTGACCGGGCACCCGAAATTAACCGAATTTCTATCCAAACTCTCTTGACGATTTTACGTTCCATTAGGCGCCCGACCATGCGCGAGTTTGTTGAGCAGTTTTGCAGGGAAAACTTTCCAATTTGATTTGTTTCTTTCCTACTTAGTTTAAGACTTTTTAATTACGCACTAGGGTTTCCATTTCGTGGTTTCAGCCTTTAAATACTCTTTTAATTCGTTGTTGGAGGATGATTGATATTTTTATAAAGTTCTCTTTGAGATTTGTCTCTTTGCTTGTGGATTCGAGCAATCCTTCGAGAAATCGAAGAAGATCGGTTGAGGATTCCCGATAGCTCCGTGGATTCAGAGTAGTTATCTGAGTGGAGAGACGATGATCGATCCCTCACCCGTCTACACTGCGGCAAGTTGGTATCAGAGCGAGGAACAACCTCGGGAAGATGGATTCTAACGATGGCCGCGACAACCACCCCTCTGACGTTGATCAAGGGTTTTAGCTGTTGGCAGAGAAGATCGACAATCTCTAGGAAGCAAATAGGACGCAGATGCAAAGGATGCTTGCTGCTCTGGATAAGATTTTGCTTGCTCTACCCTAACCCCGAGCCCAAGGCGATGCGCCTCAACCAGCAATTGCAATACAGAAAATCCCGTAGTTCGTCAAGCACCACCGCTGGCACTTCGTAGGACCGAGCACGATGACAAAGAACGGCGACAAAGACATTGAGGACATCATCGTTCAACAAGCCGTACAAGGGGATGCACGTGTAGATCACAGTGACAGAGGTTTCCAAGGTAAAGGTGACCTTCCCTCTTTTAATGGTTCATTAAGCATTAAAGTTTTCATTGACTGGCTCGCGAAAGTCAATATATTTTTCGATTACGTGGGTATCCTAGAAGATAAACAAGTAAAGCTTGTGGCCTACAAGCTAAAATTCGGTGCCTCCACATAGTGGGAACAATTACAAACTTCTTGTATCCGACAAAACAAGTTGCCCATCCAGACATGGGCTAGGATGAAACGGTTATTGAAATCCAGGTTTTTACCTAGCAACTATGACCGGATATTGTTCCAGTAATATCAGAATTGCAAACAAGGGCCTAGGACCGTCGCTGAATATCAGACCGAGTTCAACCGATTGACAGTACGAAACGAATTATCTAAGACAGAATCTCAGAAGACCGCGAGATTCATTGGTGGCCTAAGACCCACAATCCAGGATCGAATCCATTTTCTTCCAATCTGGACTGTTGGGGGTGCATCCCAAATGGCTACCTGGACTGAAACACAACTCGCCTGAATTCTTGCATGAGCTTATCCATCGACCCATGTACCTACGACGGGTCCCATGCAGTATACGACCCTGTCTAAGGGAAAAGAACCAGTTATTGGGAGCCCACAACCACCTCCGACCGTGAACCGCGATGCGGGAAGCAGTCCATCTAGGCCACAGAGAACCACCCCTACGACAATGGGTCAAAGCCGAGCCCCGAATCCCTATGCTCGACCGAAGCCTGGCAATTACTTTCGTTGTGGCCAATCGGGTCACTTATCCAATGTGTGCCACCAGCGCCCCACTTCCAACTAGCCACTAATGAGGGTGGTCATGAAGAAGAATATGTGGAAGAAGGGGACATCGGTGAAGAATTTGATCAAGTTGCTGAAGAAGAGGAAGATGGCACATAATGGTTAACAGAAGACTGAGGTGAGTCCTTAGTTGTTAGGCGATTATGTTATACGCCACGGCAAGAAGTACACCCCCAGCACCACAACATCTTTTGTACCCGTTGCATAGTAAATGGGGAAAGTGTGACGTCATCATCAATGGTGGGAATAGCGAGAACATAGTATCCAAAGTTATAGTGAACAAGCTCCATTTTCCGACTACAAGGCACCCAACCCCGTATTCCATTGGATGGATCAAGAAGGTCGGAGACACTAAGGTAACTTAACAATGCCTCATCTCCTTTTCAATTGATAGAAGTTACAATGATGAAATTTTGTGCGATGTCGTAGACATGGAAGCATGCCATATGCTTCTTGGTCGCCCATGGCAATCGGACTGAGATGTAACCCATCGTGGGCGTGATAACACTTATACGTTCATTAAGGATGGACGAAAGAGGGTTCTAGCTTGTAAGGAGCCGGAGGGCCAACCCGAGGCTTCAAAAGTGGAGGGGAGTGTTAGTGCACTTTTCCGTGGCATACTAGTGCACCTTGTTTGTCAAGCACTTACGTCAGTGAGTCTAGTGTCGGTTGAGCCCAATGAAGACGAAGACCGAAGACTCAAGACGGACCGGCTGCATCAAGGAAGAAGAATCAGGTAAAAGTGATGCCTTGGTGCCTTAACCTTGACCAAAACCCAACCCCTTTGCTTCTTTGATGACCTTGACCACATTAGGAAACCATTAGTCATCATAGATTGGCCCTAGGTGTCCCTGAACATCACCCAAAACATGGCCTAAAGAGAGTGGGTTGGTATGTACAAAGTTCAGCAAAATGCATAGCTGAACCAAGCCTGTCCGACCGGTTAAGACCGGTCGGCCAGACGCCACAACAACTTGCGGTGTTGAAAGAAGCTGGGCAGCCGACCGGTCAAGACCGGTCGGCCTTCACAGTCTATTTGTTCCAGCAAGCATAGCCGACCGGTCAAGACCGGTCAGCCTGTATTCATCAGGCTGTCCAGCAAGGTGAGCCGACCGGTCTTCACCGGTCGGCCTGTGTAATTGATATCCTTCAGCAAGGGGATCCGACCGGTCGGGACAGGTCGGCACAGAGCCATTTTTTGCCCATTTTATGACCATTGGAGCTCTCCTTTCTTACATATAGAGCTCGGTTTTTTGGCATTGAAAATGGGATTTTGAAAGGAGTGAAGCCACCTTTGTTGGAGACCACTTGAGGCTCATTCCCAACCTATGCAAGGCATCTTTCTTGTGCTTTAACACAAGATTAGAGCATTCCAAGCTCATGAAGAAGATGACCTTCATCCTCTCTTGATCTCTAGAGTTTGGAAGCTTCTTGATTGGCAAATCCTTGTCCAAAACTCTAAGACGAGATCGTTGTAGGAAAGAGACTCTAGCAACCCATTCCCATTAGTTGTAGAGTTCTCAAACCTATCCTCCTAGCACCTTGGGCATCTCAAAGGCATTGCATGCAAGGTGTTTGATCAAGTGTGGCTGAGGCATTGGCGACGCAACGGCAACACGATCGTGGGAGCAAGGGAAGCTGATTGAAGCACGGGAGAGCGGAGATCAAGCAATCCAATCTGGCGCTAAACAAGGGGCTCATCTGACAAGTAGGTTGTCTCAATTGAGAGTCCATTTAGAGTTTGTTTGTCAAACTTGACCTAGGGACATTAGCCATTCCTTGGCCCGTTAGCCGGGCCTAAACTAAGTCTCCAAGGGGGAGCCTCCGACACGGGAGTAAACGTGCGTTGGGTTGAGAGTTAGCCTATGTCTAAAACTCCGGTTATGGTTGAGAGGTGAACCGATAAAACCTCCGTGTAAAGTTTGAGAAGTGAACCTCATTTAAAACCTCCGATAGTGAATGCCGGTGTGCTCAAAGGGGTTGAGTACTTGAACCGGGAGTGGAGTAGACAAATAGTCGAACTACTATATATCCTTGTGTTTGTAATTGTTCTTGATCACATTTATATCTTAGCACTGTTAGTTTAATTGTTTAATTATGAATGCTTGATAGGAATGTATGCTACCGCGAATAATCCGAGTAGGTGTGCATTCTACATGGAAGTGATCAACACACCTGAACTCGAGTAACTAGGTGAGAGTATTCATATGTGTTCAAACGTATTCTATTCTCGAACAAATCAATTTAGTAAATACATGGATACGTACGAATTTGATCCTAACAAATAACGAATTAGTATACGATTAGAACACTAACCTGGGTGAATCCGAACCTTCGGATTCACAAGAACGAATGAAATAAAATAAACAACTTAACACACTCATCCGCTTTTCCTAAAGATTTTCCCAGTATTAGAGGGTAGATCCAGGAATCTGTATAGAGGTTCATAGAGATATTCGCCATTTTGGCGTTAAAGTCCCTCAAGGGAGGAGTGGGACGCTCTTAAACACTTACTTAATTTTCTCCGGCTACTTTAGAAATAATATCATCAGTTTCTACTCCAAGTTCTTCTTAGTTTATAAGGTAGTCGGGATATCGGTAACAACTTACATAAAGCGGAGATTTGGCCCGAATACCTTCCTCATGGGCTACCTCCGATGTGGGATATTCAGCACCACATCGACCTTATCCCTGGTGCCAGTTTACCTAATCGGCCGCATTACCAAATGAACCCAAAGGAATGCGAGATCCTCCAGGGTCAGGTGGAGGAGTTGTTTAACAAGGGACTACTCAGGGAAAGTATGAGCCTATGTGAAGTCTCAGCCCTATTAACGCTAAAGAATGATAGAAGTTGGCGTATGTGTGTTGATAGCAGAGTTATTAATAAGATCACCATCTAATACATATTTTATATTCCCCGACTTGATGACATGTTGGATATGTTTGAGGGTTCTAGAGTATTTTTAAAGCTAGATTTGTGCAGCGAATATCATTAAATCCGTTTCCACCCCGGCAATGAATGGAAAACAACTTTTAAGACTAATGATGGGTTGTATGAATGGTTGGTGATGCTATTTGGGCTAATCAAATGCCCCATGTACTTTCATGCACCTCATGAATCAAGTCCTAAAACCATTCATAAGCAAGCTGGTCATTGTGTACTTTGACGACATACTAATATATAGTCAGGGAGAGGCAGAACATGTCAAACACCTCAGGCAAGTCCTTCAAGTGCTATAAGAAAACAAATTATACCTGAATTTGAAGAAGTGTAGCTTTATGACGGACCATCTGTTATTCTTGGGGTTTGTAGTATCATCCACTGGCATCCGGGTCGATGAAGACAAAGTGAAGGCCATCCGTGAGTGGCCTACCCCCACGAATATCCATGAAGTTCGCAGTTTTCATGGGTTGGTTATATTTTATCGCCGCATTGTCAAAAATTTCAGTACGATCGTAGCACCGATCACAGACTGTATGAAGAAATGGCCGTTTCAGTATACTGAAGAAGCAGATCGCAGCTTTGCAGAAATCAAACACAAATTATCCTCCACGCTGGTCCTTGTTTTGCCCAGCTTCGACAGGGTCTTCGAAGTGGACTGTGATGCATCTTATGCGAGTATTTGAGCAGTTTTATCTCAAGAGGGCAAGCCCGTAGCCTTCTACAGTGAGAAGCTCAGTGAGGCCCGCAAGAAGTGGTCCACGTATGAAATGGAGCTGTATGCGGTGGTACAGGCTCTTCAGCATTGGCGACACTACCTCATTCAGAGGGAGTTTGTTCTTTTTACCGACCATCAAGCCTTGAAGTTTATTAATAACTAGACTAATGTTAGCCGTATACATGCCAAGTGGATTTCATTTTCACAGGAATTCACATTTGTTTTGAAACATAAGTTTGGTTAACAAAATAAGGTTGCTGATGCTTTAAGCCGCTGTGCCGACCTTATAGTCGTCATGAGTACGGAAGTTGCCGGATTCGACTGTCTCAAGGAGCTCTACGCCGAAGACGATGAATTCAAGGAGGCTGACAGTCAGGGAAGGAAGACCGAGTGATTTCCTCATCTAAGATGGTTTCTTCTTTTATGGGAATCGATTATGCATTCCGCAATGCTCCATTCGAGAGAAGATCATCCTCGAATTGCATGGGGGTGGCCTTGGAGGTCACTTGGGTCGTGATAAGACAAAGGCTCTAGTCAAAGAGTGGTATTATTGGCCTCATCTAGGCCACGACATTGGTCAAATGGTTCGGCGATGCCACATTTGCCAATCTTCCAAGGGTCACACACAAAACATGGGTCTCTACACTCCATTGCTCGTACCGGAAGGCCCTTGGGAGGATATCTCCATGGACTTTGTTTTAGGTCTCACACAGACACAATACAGCATAGACTCCGTGTTCGTGGTGGTAGACAGATTCTCCAAGATGGCTCTTTTCATTCCTTGCAAGAAGACATATGATGCGACGGGTGTAGCTAATCTCTTCTTCCGATAGATCGTGCGATTACATGGCATTCCCAAGACAATCACCTCGGATAAGGACACGAAGTTCGTAAGCCACTTTTGACGAACTTTGTGGAGTCAACTTGATACGCAACTTCAGTTCAGTAGCACATATCATCCGCATACAGACGGGCAAAATGAAGTGGTGAATTGTACCTTGGGAAATCTTATATGATACATTTCTGGGGATAAGCTAAAACAATGGGACTTAGCGCTGTCATAAAGCAGAGTTCGCCTTCAATAGTATGGTGAACTGATCCACAGGAAAGTTGCAATTTTACTATCGTTTACGGACGAACTTCCCAACACACTCTTAACTTAGTTTCGTTACCGAAAATTTCGGGAAAAAGTATAGCTACGGAGCACATGGCCGAACGAATTACGAAGTTGCAAGGTAGAAGTTCGAGATAAGCTCATCAAGTCCAACTGAGAATTATGCAAGGACCACTAACAAACATTGACTGAGTCAAGGTATTTGAGGTTAGAGACCAAGTCATGGTCCATTTGTGCAAAGAATGCTTCCCCACCGGCACTTACAACAAGCTCAAACAGAAGAAGATTAGACCAGTACTAATTCTCAGAAAGTCAGGTGATAATGCCTATGTGGTGGACCTCTCGAAGAATATGAAATCTTACGAACGTTTAATGTGGCAGGACTTGTTCGAATACCATGAACTAGAGTCGTACGAGAACTCGGGGTTGAGTTCTTTTCAAGTGGAGGGGATTGATGTAGAGGGGGTCACTGAAGATTACATGAAGAACCTGGTCCTTCGAAAGGAGTCTAAATGAAGCGACTAGTCGACGACAAAAGTTCAGAAGATGCAACCCTAGTCGGGCGCCTGACCGCGCATCACCGGGCGCCCGACCATGAGCCTGATTATTCCAAAGAGTTACTGGACCACAACTCTTGAATTTCGGACGCCCGACCATCAAGTCATCGAGCGCCCGACCATGTCACTGGACGCCTGACCTAGTCTTGACCGGGCGCCTGAAATTAATCGGATTTCTGTCCAAACTCTCTGGACGATTTTATGTTCCAGTCGAGCGCCTGACCGGTCTTGACCGGGCACCAAACCATGCGCGAGTCTGTTGCGCAATTTTGAGGGAGAACTCTCCAATTTGATTTGTTTCTTTCCTAGTTCGTTTAGGACTATTTAATTACGCATCTAGGTTTCTATTTCTTGGTTTTAGCCTTTAAATACTCTTTTAATTCGTTGTTGGAGGATGATTAATATTTTTATAAAGTTATCTTTGAAATTTGTCTCTTTGCTTGTGGATTCAAGCAATCCTTCGAGAAATCGAAGAAGATCGGTTGAGGATTCCCTATAGCTCCGTGGATTCGGAGTAGTTATTCGAGTGGCGAGACGATAATCGATCCCTCGCCTGTCTACGCTGCGCCACCAACTATATAAAAGCAACATCGAATGAAGAGCTTCAGACCCTCACCACACACAATCTATCAAGCACTATGACGTGATGCTGTTTATCTTAGTCTGAGCTTCTCAACTTGGGTATTCCACTTATGTTAACCCCAAGTGGTGACAAGTCTAGTATCCTTGATTTAGCTTAGATTCGTTATTATATAGTACTAATCGCTAAAGTACACCATGGGTGTAGATTAAATATTCACAACCTCTATCATCAGATCCCATCGATCACCAAGTTCTTGCTCCGCGGATCACACCAATAACGTCCTGTAGATTGCACACCCTGGTTGTTCTATCCATGTAGACAGTCATAAGTAATTAATTTGTCTTCATTTTATCTGCTCAATTTACCTTTCATTCATGACTGTACTGTTCATCTTCTTTGATTAATAAAATAATCAAACTTTAATTTTTAATCTTATTCATTCACTATTACATTACTAGGAACCTAAAAATGTTATGATCGCTGAAAGAAAAATCCTTAGCACAAGGCAAAAATATCCATCCCAATCTTTTAAGTCGATTGATCGCTGCAATATTAGTGGCTGAACAGTCAGGTCAACATTCACAAGTATGATTTTAAATTCTTAATCCGGATAGTTTGACGCTTGAGGTCATAAGCATTCAATCAATTAAAATTAAGTGCAATGATATGTTCGATAGTATTCTTAACTACACGCGTCTATCATAATTCGAGCCGTTCATGACATGTTTGACCACATGTCTCGATTGAACAACAACAAAAATACTATTAAATATTTATATAATTTTACTATTAAACTAATTAGACTAGATGGGCTCTTGTGACCCAACACCATCCAATTAGTTGGTGTCAAAGCTCCGCGGGCCCCAACATGATGTATGTGTTCTATCCACGTTGTCCATCGAATTTGGTGGACCATTTTAGGGCATACTCTAAAAAATGAGGCAGATCCAAATCTTAGGTGGACCATTTTGGGGCATACTCTAAAAAATGAGGTAGATCCAAATCTTAGGTGGACCACACCATAGCAAACAATGGGGATTGAATGATTACTCTTCAAAGCTTTTTCGGTGTCATGGAATTTTCGGATTAAGTTTATATTTGTGTTTTCCCCTCGTCAAAGCCTATGTGGCCTTATCAACAAATTGGATGGCAAATAAACACCACAGCGGGGCTCTAAGAAGTTTTTAATGGTGGACATTCAGTCTACACCGTTTTCCGTGGTGTGGTGTGGTTCACCTGAGATGTGGATCCATCTCATTTTTTTGGATCACGTTGTAAAATGAGCTGAAAAAAAAATAGATAGCCGAAATGGATAAAACACATACATCATCGCAGGGCCTGCAAAGCTTCAACACCAGCTAGCTGGCTGGTGTTGGGGTCACTAGCTAAACCACGTTCAACTAGACGCGAGCTGACCCAACTTTAACTTTAGGGAATAAGAGCATTTACATAGTTGGGGTCAGAAGGTTCAAAACCCAACTCTAACCAGGCCCTATCTCCCACCTGAACCCGACTAGACCCTGTTTTAATGGGGAGAGAATTAGGTGTTATTACACCTACCATGGGTCCACCTTGATGATTTTCTGTATATCCACGCCGTCCATCCGTTATCCAGACCATTTCAGTATGGAGTACCATAATATGTACAGATTCAAATCTCAGGTGGACCACACCACAGGAAACAGCAGGGATTGAGTGTTTCACCATTAAAAATTCCAAAGGGCCCATTGTAACGTTTCCTTAATGTTTATTTGCAGTCCAACCTGTTGATAGTGTCAAGAAGATCTGATTGAATGGAAAATGAAAAGATTAGATTGATCCAAAACTTTTGTACCCCACAAAATGTTTTAAATGGTTATTGATCGCTGTTTCTATCGGTATGGTCCACCTGAGATTTGGATATTCTAAAGAGTTATAGCGTCCTAAAATGTTATGGAAAAACAGATGGACGGCGTGGATATACAAAAAATACACTAAGGTAGGCCCCACACGATTAGGTGAGGTGATGTTCGAACCAGGACGCGATTTCTCAGTGGGTCCACGAAATAGGGCTCGTACAAGTCGAAGCCGGGTCGGGTCCAACGGGTATCCGCGGGTCCGGGTACCCATGGACCCTACCTACAAATGAACACCTTGGGCGGGAAATCCCTAGTCCATCTCCCCTCACTCTCTCTCCTCCCTTCCGTCGAAGAAAACCGTCCGATTGCTGTCTTTCTCCAGAAATGGAGAATGAAAGGCCTGTTGTCTGTCCAGAAAACGAAGATCTGGCATCCTACATATGGAAAAAGAGGCAGGAAATGGCCGACGCCAACGCCATTTCGGAGAACATCGATTCTACCATCGGCAAAGCCTACCGCAATGTCTGCGCCTCCAAAGACCCCATCAAAACCCCACAAGATTTCTCCAAAGTCAAGTACGCTATCGGTGTTCCCAAGAAAGATTGTAATTTCATTGGATTTTTCTTTCTTTTGAGGGCTGATTACCTACAACTGGCTGTAGGTTAATTTCGCCTACAACCCTTTTTTACAAGCATTTTTTTTTTTCAATTTTAAATCTTCTTTTGATCGAAGATACATGATATTTTCAAGGGCAAAAGTAGAAACAATAAGTGGTAAATGATTTACAGGCTTAAACCATTTGCAGCCTGTCCTGTTTGGCTGTAAGCTGTAAATGATTGTCTGTGTTTGGATAGCCTGTAAATTGTTCAAGTCCTGTCAATGGAGAGCCAATCTTTGAAAATATAGCTGTTAGGCTGTAAATGCCTGTAAATGAAATCCCACATTTTTGCCTGTAAATGAGACGGGGGTAATGCTGTAAATCAATTACAGCCTGTAAATCAACAGGCAAAACAGCTCATCCAAATGCAGAGTGTAAATGATTTACAGGCAAAACGGTTAATCCAAACACAGAGTGTAAATGATTTCCATGTAATTCATTTACAACTTGCCCCCATTTACAGGCATCCAAACAACCCCTAAGTTTGTAGACTTCAAAACAAATGGGCCGTACCCAACTTCTGTTTGTAGGTGATCTGAGGAACCAGCCTCCACAACTGTTGCATGTGGGAGCCCACCGTGGGTCACTATGTGAATTTGAAGATTTTTATGAGCATTTGTGTGTGTGAAATCAGGCCGATCAACCATCATGGTCACCATCTGAATTCGAAGATTTTTATGAGCATTTTTTTTCCGCGAAAGTATACGTCATTTTCAAGAGCAAAACCGGAAACAGAAGTTTCTAAATGCATTAAAAAATGGGTTGTACCCAACCTCTGGTTGTAGGTGATCAGAGGAAATGGACTGTACAGCTGGTGCGTGTGGGGCCTACCATTGTGTGTGTTGGTGGCAGAGGGCACCAGTGTGTGTGTCTGTGTGCGCGCGTCATCGAACGGATGCCCCAAAAATCATGCCGATCAACCATCATGTGGACTGCCGTGTGAATTCAAAGGTTTTTGGATGGTTGTACATTGCTTTGTTTTCTAAAACGTGGCACGCTGGACGATTGGATCGGTCTGATTTTTGTGGCATTGCATTTTCATGGCCGGCCTCTGTGGGACAGGTTCGATGCCATCGATACACCCAGGTGTGCCTCACATGGAACAGTTACAGTGGTTGGTTCCTCTATAAGAATTGGCGTCAGTGATCAGTTCTCTTCTCTGTCTGTTTTTCTTTTTCCTTTTCATTTTCAATAATGGCCAGTGGTTTACAGAGAGGAAATTAGTATTTCTGTGCAAGGGCCAAACTAGCGGGGTCTCCCTGTTTGGCTTGCTTAGGAAAATGACACCTGCATCTGCCTATTTTCCACACATGAATGGGACCCAGGACGTTCATTAGATGGTCCCCCCTCAATGCATGTGTCCCATCCTAAAAATCAGGCTGGTCCACTGCTCTGGCCAGTGCCACATGCAAGTTAGATGTGGACGCCGGACGGAGGGTTATCCTGTGGCCCACCTAATAAATGGACCAGAGGGGTCCTTTGGCCAAGGAAAATCCACCATCAAAATTCCTCTCCCACGTGCGGCATTGGCATATGTGGGGTGTTTATGTTTGCATCTGGAGACATGGCAACCGGAACCAGCATTACTCTCAGCCACATTTTGTAGACATTGGATTTGCCTCTCAATGATTGGGACCACTAGTGTGGGGGCCTAAATCGTGATCAGTGATCAGGCAAGAAACCTGTCCTCTTTAGTATCACATTTCTGGTCTGTAAAATGGATGGTTAAAAAGGGTGAGACGCATCCAGAGAGGTTGAGTTACAAGGGGATAAATAGTCTGCCCGCTGGATGGCTGGAATTATTCATTGGAGGTGATTTGTTGGTCCACATACCATCTGCAATGGAGCTCTCGAGATCTGCACTGTTGAAAGCTGGGTCGCACCCGCCTGTACAAAATGCTGGCCCGGATTTCAAACTGCAGTTTGCTTGGATGGTGGATTGTATAATCTCCTTCTTTGTTTCTATGCTAATTAATTTTAGATGCAAGTTCAGTGCGCTGGGGGCACTGGGAGTTTGTGTGCCTGATATCCCACCCATAGAAAAATGTCATGGAAAAAAGGTAAAGGAAATGAATGTGTTTAATTTTGTTTCAACCCTTGAAAAAATCGTTCAAAAATTCGGTCAAAGAAATAGAAAAGACGAAAAACAGGGGAATATAAAGTTTGGATTTAGCAATGCATTATCAACTAAAAAAAAGATGGGAGCAAAATGAACAATAATATTTGCACATATGTGTGTGTGTATATACGTAAGATTAAATTGAAAAATTCAGTTATAGTGGTTAGAGTTTCTTTGTGCATGGGTAGTTTTGTACATAGGTAATCAAATAGTGGGTAAATATCATTATTTTCTCTCTCTCATATCCTTCTTTTCCAAGTAGTCCCTACATGTAGATCTTTGTCAACCAAAAGTTCAAACCTTCCACTCCTCTGTATCAATGGATGACAATAACCAATCTCCATCTTAAGTCACACTCAAAAATTTCTTTCATTCTTTCTTTCTTTTCTTTTCTTTTTTGAATAAAATGCATTTTAAAAAAAGAAAGAAATGAGTTTAGTTTGGTTTGCCCCCCAAAATGAGTTTTTAACCAACCTTCAGAAATGTATGGAGTTTGAAACGTGAAAGCACATCTACGACTTTTTCCCCCCCTTCAAAAATACGGAGTTTTGCTAACCACGATCCCACCCCTTAAAGATGGTTGCTGGGAATCTAACATTAATTTCAAAATCTTAATTTTCAAGATCCTATTTTGAAATGCTTGTTAAGATTCCCTCCCACCAGTGCTGGATGGTGGGAGATATGTGCACAAGAGCATGTTAAGATTCCCTTACACCGAACACACAGCAATTTCTGATCAACTGTGTGCATATAACCTTTTCCCATTAATTTTTGGACCAACTTTGCTTGAGTTCAGGGGCGTGGGAAATTGGACTCTGAGGCTTATGCAGGGTTTCTTCCACATGCATTCGGAGGCTTCTGGATCCAAAGAACTGGCTCCAAAAGGTATCTTTTATGCTAATATTATACAAGGCTCGGTTTTCTGCTTGTAGAAGTGGGTTCATGGTTCAGTGATGCAAACTATTGATATGATGGGCATTGCCATGGGTTCCCATGCACCAAAAAGTTCACTAGATTGGAAGATCCCTGCCATCGAATATTTAGCTTTCTTGGTTGAATGTGGACCATTGATGTATTTTCTTTCTGAATTGTTTATTTTCTGTCCATTCTCAAGGATCATTTTTTTTTTCTTTCATCTAGGAGATTTATAGGCCATTTACTTCTGGTTCCATAATACCAGTGGTTTGGATCACTGAACATACAAACTAAAAACCTGAGCAGAGTGTATGGACTCTCTGTATGAGCATTGTATTTCATCTTCGATTTTTCAGGGAAGAAAGCAAAGGCACCAAAACGATATTTGCCACAAAAAAATTCCGTGGCCTATGCATTACTAATTGCTCTTTATAGGTATTTTCTGAACTGAATTTTAGGTTTTTGTTTTCCACTTGCTAATTTCTATATGTAGATGCATTTGTTGCTTCTTCTCATTCCCTTTTCTATTTGAGGAATGATTTTTATCTTTGTGAGTTCTTTGGTGGTATATAAGCCGGGATCTGACCCGAGACTTCAATGTTGAAATGAAGACTGCCTACCACTGAACTACAGGTTTGAATTCATTCTAGTTTTTCATGGGGTTGCCTGAAGCGCTGGCCACAACATTTCCACTGTACACGTGGCACATTTGTATGATGATAGAGACCATTGATTTGGTGGGCCATCATGTCAATGGGCCATGGCCCAATTAGCAAGGCCATTAGATAATGCTAGCGTTCCAATCATCGTCTTGCAAATGGATGGATAATACAAAGTTAAGCAAAATATGAACAAGATTCAGCATTTAATGTGTGGAACTCATAATGGGATGATCAATATTATTGAGTTGTTTCAATTTCAGGATATGGTCCGTCCACATGCTAGACTGCCAAAGCAGTGGCTCCAATCACTATTTATATTCATCATGTGTGGTGAGGACCATGCTTTGTGAAACTTACATGAAGTGTGCATAACTGTAGCATATCTGTTTGTACCTTATCAAATGTCGGTGATAGCATGACTTGTAAATCTGGTTTTGTCAGGGGGACTGCGAATGGAGATGGTTTTATGCGGAAACAGGAACTTATTGATGCAGCTGAAGCTAGTGGTCTTTCACGGGGGCCTATTGCGTGAGTTATTTCATTTTGTAATTAAGAACTTAGTTTTTCTTTTTTGAATCATTTATGAAGGGCGTACCTTTAAAAAAAATCATTTATGAAGGGCATGAACCAAAGAAATGACTTTTGAACTGATTTCCCCATTAATAGGCCGGAGAAGGGTAAAGGAAAAGCTGGGCAATTTGGAAATTCACCTCGGGAGTGGTACAGTGGATGGAGCTGCATGAAGACGCTGGTAACAAAAGGGTTAATTGTGAAATCAAGCTGCCCAGCAAAGTACGTCTCTCATCATGATGATGATGATGATCATCATCATCTAATCCTTATCCCACTTAATTGGGGTTGGCTACATGAATCCTGTTCTGCCACCAGCAAAGTAATCTCTATTTATACGTATACTTATCATTCAGGCCCATCTTTCACAATAATGTGTCACAGGTGCAGGACATCTGAGTTGTGAAGAAGATGGGCCCCAGCTGTATGTTGAATCAGAATGTTGCCTGTCCATTGATTTTGACAGTGTAGCCTGCCTGAGAGTGGAATCCAGCATGATTTTTTGTGCCTTGTGATCTTCCTGGCAGGGACCACCTTTTGCATGGGTCTGATGTTCTGCATAAGTGACACATTGGCAGGCATGCAGCCATCTGTTGGTGATCAGTTCTCATACTTTTATGCGCTTTGAATTATGACTTTTCCTGCCTGATGCAACAAACTGTAGTCCATTGAAGTTGCTTGTTAAAGAGGTGGAAGATCGAGAATTTTTTTTGTTCTTACATTATATTAGGCCGCATTAACCATATAAAAATGAAACAAATGAGGGATGGCTTTTCTTTTTTAATGGCTAAGTGCAACTCGATAAACTAAGATTCTGGTGAAGGAAAGATGAAAAATTTTCTGCTAGTTTTAATTTTGGCTCCATTTCAGTTGAAATGGAGAAAGGAACCAAGTTTTCATCCAAACTGAAATTGGGGGTGTTTTGTTCCTGGAATTATATGACCAAAACAACCTACTACTAAGCTTTATTGTTGGGGTCATATGTCACTTTCTACAAATAACTGATGTAAGACTGATTCGACTGATGTAACATGAGGCATTCATGGAAACGTATCATGGGGCATTTTATGGTGTATAGATCTAGGGCCACGTGACCAATGCATGTAGTCTGGATCAATTGGAGGTTAGGATCATTCAATGAGTGTGATTTGGTGCAATCATGGTCGCCCAACATTGGTCCAGATACCAATAGTTCTTTATAGCTAATTGAGGCATAAGCGACAATGGATCCATTTCATCTATTGTATATTGAAAGTATGCCCATTTAACAATTTGTTGATTTTATTTCTACTATTATCATCATCTTAGCCTTACTCTCAGCAATTATGATTGGGTTTTGTTATATACGATTGATTAGCAAAAGTTTTATGATTAGTTGCCCACCGGTCATTAACCTTCCTCTTTTACCCAGGTCTTGGAACCAATGTAGATGTTCACATTGACAACACTTGCATGCCGACAAGGTCCCACCGGAATAAGAGGCCCCAACCAATATTTAGCACACACCCCAAAGGGCAAGCAAGTAAAGGAGGTTCATGTAGGGCAGATGCTAGATATATTGCCTAGCACAGCTCACACAAGAGCATGTAGGGTCATATTTGGTTATTTATTTACTATTTTTAAGAAATAACTTTAATATAGAAGGAATGATTCCCAATACCAAGGGCCAGAAAGTCCACACCCTCCTTAGGCAACACATTCCAACGAATTTAGGCTCTCTAGTTTATACCCATTGGAGTAAATCAAATTTCTAGCCTAGAAAATGGTATTTAAAAACGGTTACATAATGGCCATTATGCAATGGTAACGGTGTGATCCGTTACGCGATACAGGGTTGTAATACCATTCTAAACAAAATGGCCTGAAATGGGCCGATACATTTCCTTCGAATTTTTTTTTATTTTTTTTGACCATTATAGGGCCGTAACAGCTGTTACAAGGGCTGTAACTGGTCATAAGGCTGGCTTTTACAGCGACCATTACCATTATTGAATACCTTGCTAGAAGCGAGAGACCTAATTTCAGTGAAAATGAAGCCTTGTTGGATGTATCTCCTACCATGACTTCCCTTTGGAACTTTCTGCTGAAAATGCAAACGCTTCCCTAAGAGAGAGGGCCTCCACTGCATGCGCTACTCCCAGAGAGATGTGACCCAAGTATTCCATATTAACATAACCATGGTCATCCCTAAGCATCTACCCGGAGTGGCCTGGATGACCATTGGATGTAATGTTGAAATTCAATTTCCACACACCATCCGGAGGAGGTTTCAGAGCTGTTTTTCTTTTCTTTTCTTATTCTTTCTTTCTTTGTTTTTCTTTTTGGTTACTCAAGGGGACTCCGGATGCCACTGATGACCAACCACTATGAAGGTCCAATGATATTGAATGGAATGGTAATGCTTGGGTAATTTGGCTGCACAAAATACCAGGGAGGCCATCGATACATGTTCACCAACACCACTCACATGCTGATGTAGTCATGCCCCACATTTCATCTTAGCTCTACTATGTCCCAGTCCCACTACCCACAGAGGGTAATTTTGCAAACAAATACCATTGTTGAACCAAAAGTGGAAAGGATATGCTCGAGTAGGTGGTTGCACAAAATAGCTGGGAGCCCATAGATACATGTTTACCAAACTAAATTCCAATATCAGCTTCACAACTCCAAATGGTTTTCTTCTACTATATGAGTTTATACTTTTGTTTACATAGAATTGGTGGCGTGCTTCTCTTTTGCTACTTTGATACTGTACAACCTCGAACCTGGACACATTTTGGTATGTCTATTATTGGCTGTTCCTACTCTTGATTTTTACAGGTACATGCTAACTCAAGAAGGGCAAGAAGCAGCTCGAGAATGCCTCTTGCGTTCTGGTTTAGTCGATTCTATTGAACATTCAACCACAGCAAATGGACTTCCAAGTTGTGTAACTTCACAAACTGCATCTGATTTGGGGTCCGTTCACCAGAATTCTGTTAACAAAGAAGCGGTGTTGCCATCTATTAATTTGCGTAGTAAAAAGAAATCAACTGATATTCCTGCTGAATTTCTTGAAAGGGTAAACTCTACTCTTTCCACAATGTACTTGTTTCCCTTCCATTATGTTCTCAAATCCACTTTTTATGTTCAAAGAAAAAGATTTATAGGTCTGGCTGCTGCTTCACTTGAATAGACTTTTGGAGTTAACAGGAGCAAGAAGACATGTTATTCGATAAAACTAAAAGGCCGCCATTAGTGATATCTAATATCAACCTAAATTCCTAATCTTATTAATTTTATCTCAACAATACAAAGTTGGCTTTTAAAAGGTGGATTGCAAAAAATTCTATGGTTGGCTGCCTTCCAGACATCAACTTTCCCTTTAACTTAGGCTCTTAGAAACTGACCATGGCAGAGGCTCATAATGACATTATTCACATGGCATTATGTTCCCACTGAGTACAAACCCCTAGCCAAGATACTATTTGTGCACCCCAAAGAGCATGTAAACAAATAGGGTTGTGGAGTGTAGATGTCAGGCAATACCATTGAGCACAACACAAGGGGCACAAACACATGGAGGTCATGCTTGAGTATAGAGGTGGGCATCGAGTCGAGTCGGACTGAGTTAGGGCTGTCCCGACCCAACCCGACCTAGTTTTTAAAGAGACCTGACCTGAACTCGACCGGACTCGGTACCTGAGTCCAGCATGCCTGACCCGATCCAATATTGGGTCTGGCCTGGAGTAACCCGGACCGACTCCAACCCTGGTCACAGGGATCGAGTCGGGTTGAGTCAACACCAAGTCGGGTCGAGTTTTGGAATCCCGAGCTTTCTGTTGTCTTCAATCGGAATCTTGCAAGAGTGAAATATGGAGAGAAGGAACTGCTCCAAGGACTGATAATCGCCTACTAACACTGTTGATTTGATGATTGGAGAAAGGGTTCCTCCGTTCTCTTGTTTTATTGGAATGCCGTTAACGGCTGTTAGCATATTTTTTTTTTTTGTAATGCCAACGGCTGTTAGTATTACAAAAATAAATAAGACAGAAAAATCCAAGAGCAAAAAACAAGAAATGAAGTAGAAGCGATTTTCCTCTGCCTTTCCTTTTCCTCTTTACAGATCTGATCTGGTAAGAAAATCCATCAAAACGAAAACAGCAACATTCAAAACCCTCCTTTTTTCCCGCAGGTTATATATACAAAATCCTCCCACAGAGAAAACCCAAAAAAGATATCAAAGGAACTCCTCATAAAACAATCCAAAAAGCTCATCAACATTTCCATCCTTCAAGATATCCAAAACCCTCTTGAAGAGGAAGAACCTGCAAGGGATCCTGAGGACACCCTGCTGCTTGTACTGGTACTCCTGCGCCGAGTCGAGTTGGGTCACATCGAGTTGGATTTCGGGTCGAGTTGAGATGCTGGGCGACCCGGCCTCGACTCATTTTGCTTTGCGAAATCTACTCGGACCGGCCCGACTTACACACTCGGTTCGGGTCGAGTCAGGTTTGAACGAGTTGGACGAGTCGAGTCTACCGATTTCACTTGACCCGTGCCCAACTCTACTTGAGTACATGCTCTAGTGGTTGGTTAGCTGCATAGAATTGCAAGGAGCCCACAGATCCATGGTTACCAAACAACACATACATGCCAACGTGGTCATGTTCCCTGCTGCATATTTCCCAACTAGCATGCCCTACCTACCAATAGAGAGAATTTGTGAACAGGTAGGGGCTCAAGAAATCACGCAGACAACCATCTAAGGCCTTGTCACAACTATTCGGAGTCAGCTTTAAGAATCCTATTTTGCCAAAAATTCATATCTAAGGCCCTATTGAAATCCTCGTAGCTTGTGCTTGCATCCTCCTTTCAGGCCCTAACCCTAATCAAAGCTCTCTTCCTTACATGGGACTTTCATCAGTTTTCTTAGTACATGGCCAAGCAATTGCATACGGGCATTATTATCATCATTGTGTATAGACTACTGCTTTTAATTTGTCATTTCTTTGCTTTGACATTACCTAATGTAAGATATATTGTCATGAAAGAGAACAATAGTAAAGGAAAGATGATACCTTTTCCTATTCCACCAAAGCCTAATCTAATCACACCCATTGACTGAAAATTTTTGCAACTGTTTTTTTTTTTTTTTTTTTCTGCTGTTTGAACCTTCTTTTCTTCTAGCTTTTCTGA
Source organism: Liriodendron chinense (assembly GCA_003013855.2). Taxonomy (NCBI): domain Eukaryota; kingdom Viridiplantae; phylum Streptophyta; class Magnoliopsida; order Magnoliales; family Magnoliaceae; genus Liriodendron; species Liriodendron chinense. Next base: position 1,726,373 of record PVNU02002456.1, read on the forward strand.
GCTTCTACCCCAAGAGGTTGAAGGGGGTTGAAGAATCTACTGGGTGTCTGATTCCCTGATATGCAATTCAAATGATGGGATTCCTTGTTAAAAATGGTGCTTGAGCTGATCTGCATTCTTGCTGATTAGATAGACATGCAACCAAGTGCAAAACAACTACTTAATCTAAGCCACATGAATCTGAGAGGTAGTTTGTGATTTATATGAGTAAACAATGACAATTTTGCCAATAGCTAGATAAATACAAGTTCTTGACTTTACCCATTTTATTTCTTACAAGTCACAATGCACACAAAATATTAATGTTTAATCTGGCATTCAGATTCGAAGAAGTTTTGATATCTTAATACAAGTAATAGAAAACTATGAGAGAAATGAACTTGCAAAATATGTTGGACCTCTGACAATCTGGTGCTTCATGCCAATGGGAAGTCAGGAAACATTGAACCATGTAATTTACCTTCTAAGTTCTAACTGGTAGTAGTGAGGTACATTTTCTTACCAATTTCTTTCCTTTTGCTGCCAATGAGATATGTGCACTATTGCACACTTGTATACCACATGCTTCATTTCTCCAGATTAAAATGAAAGCATTGCTATCTTTTCTTGACGTTTTATTTTCCAAATCCTTTATTTGGTTTGTACTGCCTGATGGAGATGTAGGGCACCTGTTGTATCTTCTATCAGATACACTAGCCTCTGATTGAAGCTTCTGAATAGAGGCCTGCTTCTTAAGTGTTAACTTGATTTGTACGGCAATTTAAAGCACTTCAAGTGGTCCACAACTGCATTCTCGCTAGTTCCATAGGGATCTGTAGTTCCAATCCAGCTTGGTGACTTGCATCATCAACTTGTCAAGTATTAATCAGATTCAATGTGCTAGTCTGGCTTGCTAACTAGAAGAGCTTGTCAATGTCTTCATCAACTAACTCAACTGCAGAAAATAATTATAGGTACCACTTTGAGGAAATCAATCACTCTTCTAATTGGTACCAGCATGATAATTAGGCCCAAGTAATGGACTGCGGGAAAAGATTTTAGGACCTATGGTTTAACTGAGGATATGGTCCATGATAAAGTGGAATGGTGTAACAGAATTCGTGTAGCTGATCCCAATTAGTTGAGATAGGGCTTAAATGATGATGATGATCATATACACTCTTCAATAAATTAGAGAATGCTATCTTCCTATTTGCCAGAAATGCTCAAATTTTGAAATGCAGAATGCATGCAAGCTTCCATGGACCGGATCGAAACACAGGCCTAAATGACATTGTGGGAACCCCCTTCAATTGCTAAATTCCCAGAAAAGTTTTCAGACCAAATACACGACCTTTACTCCAGTGCCAAGGCACCTGTTTTGATCCAACATTACCACGAGGCACTAGTCCCAACATTCTTCCACATGTATAATGTATTGCACTTGGTTGAGTGACAGAGTGTGATGCAGCCGGACTTGCTCTCTTGGGGATCCACATTTATTTTTGTTACTTATTAGTTGTTACTAACATGTTCTCTCATGATTGCATCATCCTTTGTTTCAAGTATTCCATAAATGCCTGCTAGGCTGCAGCCATCTACCTTGTCCTCATATTCATGGATTATAACAATGGAAACATTTGAAGGTCAAAGTTTTTTCCTATATTTTTGTGGTTGTATAGTTTTTTTGATAGATTTATGGTCACTGTAATTGTTCAGTAAAAAAAATTTGGGTCTTGCCTTCTAACTAGTCTTTTGCTTTTTGTAGCTTTCAAATATGGGATATTCTAAGGAGCAAATTCATCTTGCTTTTGCAAAAGTTTTGAAAGATTCACAGACTAAGGAGTCTTCTTCCCTTTGGTTTGCCATTTTATTTCATCTCCGATTAAATCTAGTTGAATCATTACATTCAGATTCTGAGCAAATTACTGGAAAGGAGTGTCCTGTGTTACCAACCACCCGCATCTCTACAGACATTGGTATCTTTTTCCAACTTTGGTATATAAAAAGCTGAAAGATTTCATCAAAGATTTTACTTGCAATAAAATAGTTTAAATTGGCTGCCTTGTTCTTACACCTCATTGACATTCAGGTCAAGTAGATGTTTCTACGGAAGGGAATGATAGGATAACATTTACTTATGATGGTGCACAACATGGTCTAGAGTCTTCACGTCCAGCTCATTCAGCACTTGGGCCTCTCAGCTTGCGCGCTTGCACATCATCTGTATGTGTAATTTGATCAGTGTTAATCCTTTGGATTATGACAGATATAAGTTGGCCTTAATGTGACAACAATACATCATAATTGCTTTATGATTGGCATTTTCGCTTTACACTGTATTTTTGCAGGATTATCCCATGCATAAGTCACTGGATTCTAATGGTCCAGAAGGCAATGTGTGTGCCTTAGCAATGCCACCTCTCAGATTTGGTGAGAAATTCGAGGATGTATATGATGTGATCTTGATATTGGATGATCGGGAGAAATTTGCTCAGAATAATCGTGGGTAAGATTAATTGTCTTCTCATATTGCATTGAAATAATGGTTGTTGTTGATTTTGGTTTGTTCTTGTATCAATCTTTATTTTCTGGCTGCACTTTCGGTTGGTTTGTGATGAAAATAAAAGTAAAAAAACACAATGGCTCATGGATAGTTAGATGTAATTCTGAAAATTTATGAGTGTCTTTTTATGCTGAGAATGATTTACATTCTGCATTTGTTTTTCGTATCTTATTTTAGTTTATTCTGAAATGCAGTTTAATGACATCTGTAGGTTTTGGCAATAGAGGATGATGACTGGGCTGTTTTGAAAATATAGCTTTAAATTGAAAATATCATCTAATGTTTACAATTGCATTGTTAAATTCCCTTTCTTCTTTTTATCATTTGCCTTTCGAGTGCTTTCAACTTGATATCAAGGAATAGAAAAATTCTGAATTTGTTTGAAGGGCTCATGGGCTATTACGACGACCTTCCAAATCATTAACTCTTTAGACACAAAACATTGATTTACGTGTTTTTGGAAGCACATTCTACCTTAATTGGCTAAAATTTGTAATAAGCTGTTTCCTAGAGTTCATCTTGATTTTTTTTTTCTTGGATACATTATCAGGTCTATATATGTCACGCTTGGATAGAATTGAGGTCCCATGTAAAACCTAACTTGCTCTCAACACATATATATGTGGCATAACTCACGCAGTAAAAGTCTCGTTTATTTTCTTTTTCTTTCCCCCTTTTCCTTTTGTTGGCCACCAATTTGAAGCACATGGGTGTAGGGTAGTTGCCAGCAGTTTCTGGCAATTCCACATAGAGATGGCATGCTACAATTGGTTAGGGCTTGTTTGGGAGCTTGTAAATGGGAAATGGAATTGGAGGTAGATGAATTGGGAGTAAATGGCTTACTTAGTTGTGTTTGGATGGGAGTAGATGAAATGCATTTGAAATCCAAATATTTTGTTTGGATGGGAGTAATAAATGGGAGGAATTGGAATGCACTAGAATTTTTCAATACATTCACAGGACATGTGGTATCCAAAATCAGCTTTAATATCCCAAATTAGTGTATAAATGTGATATTTAACATAATAATTGTAATAAGCCCGTTGAAATATATACTTTAGCAAAAAATGAGGAGCTTCAGGTCGGCCACAAACGTTAGGATCACAAATAAGCAGCTTGCTAGCATTTTTTAACTGTCTATTTAGATGGCAACCTTTGGACGATTTGGATCATTATATTCGTGTGATTTTAGTGATGTGGCTGATAATTGGATTGTTTCGGAGTATCATCAACATGCCATGTGTATGGCGGACATGTGCATAGCAGTACCTTTGTTTACTTGTGCGACTCTCTAAGGGAGCTCAAAAGGCATTTCACACCATTTACTTCCAAATCCTCTCTCAGATTGAGGATTTCATTTACAGACCCATTTACTCCCATTTCAATTCATTTCATTTCCATGCATTTACTCTCATCCAAACACACCTTAAATGCCATTTACCTCCATTTACTCCCAATTCTCCCCATTTACCTCCATTTACACTCATCCAAACGGCCCCTCATGCATGATACATCTTGAGCACTCTACAAAGTAGTTTTTGGTATTTTTTTCCTTTTTTGATGGATGGGTGCTCTTCACCTTTTTCTCCCTCTTGACTTTTGGTCCCCATTGAAGTTGTCTGAATGGGGATTTAGGGCGGAAACACCTCTATTCCAGACGTGTTCAGTAAAAAAGTGCTTGTGCGAGTCACAATGTCCATATGATATGGATTGTCGATCCATTGGTTATTTGGGGTACATCCACATTGCCCCCTTGAACTTACATGGCTTTAACATATTATACTTTGATGCAAATTTCCTCTTTTACGACCTTCTTTTATGTAGTCGATTTCATAATTGTTTATGCATGGTTTGTAATATTATAATATGTTAAAGTTGCCATCTTAAATACAATGCCCTTAGCTAAAAATTTTGCTTCGTGTTTGTATGAGTTGGCCTTCTTTTCCCCCCCCCCCCCCTCCCCTTATTCATATTTATGATTTGCAGGTCCCGCTCTAGAAAAGTAATTGAAAATACATGCATCCAATTCAAAATAGAAGCGGAGGTTAGTTACAATAAATCTTTGTTTTTTTTTTTTTTTGAAAGGTGACAAAGTTTTATTGAAATGAAGCAAAAGCTCAAAGAATCTTTACAACTAAAGACCAAAAAGCAAAGGCCAGTCTTCTTGGTCAAAATCCCTAAGACAAGAAGCCCAACTAATTACATCAAGTCTTGTTCTCTTACAGACATCCTGTTCTGACCCACATTTGTTCCAAAAACTCCAATTGTTTCTTTCTCCCCATATAGCCCAAATAACGCCAAGAAGTCTTTTTCGGATAAGTCTGCCCAAGAACCAATTGCTGTCATGATCAATTGAGTTTTTTTGTTTTGTTTTTTGTTCTTACCTTCTTGATTTCTCGATGATTTGACTTTTGAGTTCTCTCCATAGGAGGCTAATTTTCAGAAGTTTTCATCAATTAATAACTGCCTATGGTTTCAGCATGATTTAGCTTGATATAGTAATAGGTCTGTTGAATGATCTTTCAAATAACAAAATTTATGAAAAGGTAAGTAATTTGGATTTTAGATTTAGAGACAAAGATACTAAGAGAAGTCAGAACCATAGAACTCTGTGACCTCTACTTCATGTGTTTCTAAGGAGAATGAGGCGATTGAGGAAGACACATATCCTTAATCCAGTTGTGAACGCCGTAGTTAGAGATATATGTAGAGAATGCAATGATGCAGCTAGCTGTAGTGTGGACCTATTGATGTTCAAGTCTATGACTCTTGGCAATCTTTAGAGGGAGTAGTTCTCAATCCAAAGTGGACTTCTCTATTGAAGCTTAGACATCCACTAATCCGGTAGTGAATACCTTCCTAAGCTGAACAAACGTCCCCATCCAAGATAGTACGGAGCATTTTCTTTGAAAACTAAATCAAAATAATAAATGATAAATAACAAGGATCTAGGGTTTTTTTACTTAGGTTCCAAGGATCTTATACCTAGGTGCTACTCATAATGCGGAATCCTACTCTCCTTTGCAAAATCTCTTATTGCTCATACCATCGATCATCATTTGCAAGCTTATTAATATATTTTCTGTTATCTCTAAAAAAAACTATGTTCGTGTAATCGTTTCAGTTGCCACAAATTTGGATTGGTCTCTATACCAGCTTGATGTGAAGAAAGCAATTTTTCATGGGAATTTTATTGAAGAAGACTATGGAGCAATCACTTGGCTTTGTTGCTCAGGGGGATTCAAGTGTGTCATCTTAAGAAGTTGATTTATGGTCTACGACAACTCCAAGAGCTTTTTTATCTGAAGGATAATGAGCTTATTTTATTAAGAGCTACTTGACAATTGACAGGACAAAAATGAATACACAAAAAACACAAAAATGTGAACAGATTTTACAGCCCCATTACAGAAAAGGCAATGTGAACATCAATGTTATTGAACCCAGCTGCCCATTCTAGAACATCCCTCTTAGACTTCCCAGATTTTTCTTCCCATGGCCTCGGCTTGTTATAGAAACACGTACTTCGTGAAGAACTCCATTCTATCTCTCCCTCGTTACGAACAAAAAAGTGGGGCTGTGCCCCAGTTGTACACTCCCTTCATTCTACGAACCCTTGTTGATTCTGAACTTCGTTCACGAAGGAACCGGACTTTTGACAGGCCAGCCCTTTTTTATACGTTGCTTTACCCTGGAAGGAAAATGAGCTTTGCTCCCCTTACTAATAGGGGCGCTAGGTGCTCCTGTGGTTCGCGAGAAGGAAAAAGGATTCATCTTTTGTTGCATCTGGCACGAGCATTACACTCCCCCCAAATATTCCAGGGAACTGTGAGCAAACTTAAATGCCAAAGGACAAGCCTCTCCTTAGCTAGCTAGACATCGTGCCACATCTAGAATAGTTAGACAATTGACCGAGGCATCATCCAATCAATGCCAAAAGTCCTTAAAAGATGCAACCATACTTGGTACAGGATGGGACAATGTATGAATAAGTGATCAATCGACTCTGCATCATTTTTTCAAAGACGGCAAATGTTGGGAAGAATCATGGCCTTCTTCTCAAGGTTATCGAAGGTTAGGATGCGCTTCCTCCCTACTAGCGAAGCAAAGGAAGACACCTTACATGGAGCATTATAGGATCAGAAAGCATGAAAAAAATCACGACTTCTAGCATCCACCAAGCCCCAAATCTTCATATAAAAGGACCTGACTGAAAATTTTGCCGGATGGGGAAGCACTTCAAACCAAGGAATCCTTAGAAATAGGAGAAGGATGAGGATTATGAAGCTGATCCAACAACCTCGCAAAATCCTCCCCCACTTCATCAGTCAAGTCCCTACGGCGTGGGGGGCACCAAACTCCTCTCTCCCAATCGGAGGAGAAACAACTAGCCACGGAAATATTATTCGAGGGAGATAATCTAGCCAATGATGGGAATTCCGCTGCCAAAGGCCTATCACCACAGCACAGGTCCTCCAAAAAATGTATCCGACTATTGTTACCGGGAGAGAATATCAATCTAGATTTAATGAAAGGGGCTACCTGAGTTTATAGCCTTCCAAATTCCTGAAGCGTGGTAGTACTGATGCAGGGGCATGCGATGGTCTAACCCTAGATCCATGAATATTCAGTTGGAAGATATTCAAATAATAAAATTACGAAACTAGTTACTTTCAATCAGAGGAAACTAACAAATCTCAACACGAAGATGAGATCCATCCGTCCGGATCATGCCCCTTCGCATAAAACCATGTAAAATCGTAAAACAGGGAGGATCTAGGGATATGAGGATATCCTAGATCTAGCATAGACCAGTCCACAGTCAAGTTTGGATCCGGTTATCGTGGCTAGGCATCCCTCTTTTCGATCGTACCAAGAAAGGGGGGGGGGGGGGGGGGGGGTTAGAAAAGGACGAGGGATGTCGAAAAACAATGGGTTTTCATGAAGTACGAATTAGGAATCAAAAGAAGCTTACCTTTCCTCGCACCTTGAAGAAAGAGAGAAGAGAAAACGGAAACTCCCGGGTGGAATCCTCAACACCGGAGGGCCAATCCTGAAACCCTGATCTCTCAAACAAAGAGGAAGAAACGAATTTTCTATTCATTCAATAATTTCGAAATAGGGTTTCTCACAGTATATATAAGCTACGAAAAAAAAAAGTGCACTAAAGTGCCTGAAAACCAAAGAAATAACATAAAAACGCCTAAAGTAAATAACGACACTAAAGCGCCTAGAAACAAGGAAATAAACAGAAAATCGCCTAAACGTAAATCCTGCTCCATGGTCCAGCGGTCATGATGCTCCTGCGCGATCCTACATCTCGCGTACTCGTAACGCGTCAGAAAATGGGCCCAATGGGCCCGGCGTCCATCCACATCAACTCGTCTGCTCCAACACTCGATCTGCGACGTCGCCTTCCTCTGGTACACTCTAAAGGGTGCACCACTGATGTTCGCATCAAGTACAAAGGGTTCTTGACCTCCTAACCTCCCTTATCCAGGTCGTACTTGGATGCAGTGACTTCCCTCCATAGCTTGCCTTCCTCATACCCAAATCTCCAATGCCACTTGCCAAGAAGAGATACATTCATAGATTCTAGAACTCTGATACCCGCACCTCCATTGGCTAATGGTTTGCATACCTCTTCCCTCTTAAGTAAGTGAAACTTGTGAGTCTTCCGCCCCTTGCTGTAAAGAAATACCTTTGCAGTTTTTCTAGTCTATCTAAAATGGATTTTGGTCACTTGTACAAAGACATGAAATATGCAGGGAGATTGGGGAGTGTTGCCTTGATTAGAGTGATGTGCCCTGCCAATGAAAAATGTCTCCCCTTCCAATTGGATAACTTCCACTCAAACCTTTCGATCACCATATTCCATAAATGCTTTGGAGGTTTACACAAGCACAATGGAAGACCCAAATAAATGGATGAAAAAGAGCCAACACTACACCCAAAAACATTCACAAAGGTAGACACTTCTTCTTTAGAAATTCCAATACTAAGCATCTCACCCTTCACATCACAAAATAATAATGTATCATCTGCAAATTGTAAGTGTGAAATTCTGGCCCTATCATTCAACCCATGAAAACCAGATATGAGGCCCACCTCTTGACCTTTATATAACATACCACTTAGATGTGACACTCCGGATGCCAGTGGCCAAGGACAACCTCCGTCCCCGATATCTCGAGTCCCACATTATGTAATTCATGAATATTAATTGAGCATAATCAATCACAGGTTAAAATAATCTTAGCTATTAACAAATCATGACATGTAATAAGATCATCCAAAATGAGGGAAATATGCAAATCCAAAAATATACAAGGTAACATCTCACTCAAGGTTCCCCGCAGGGAATCCCCACCATCCTATGTCCAAAAAGAAAATACTCATAACTACGCTAGTTGGGCCACTGTCGAGGGCTCCCAACTCCCCAAAAGACCTGCCATGGCTCTCCTCTAAGCCTAGCCATCAACGAACTGGAAGTACGAGTCCTCGCCGGGCTCCTCTACCTCGTACTCTACTACCGAGTCTGCCTCGAGCGTATCTGCGTCAGGCATATTATCTGGTTAGTGTTTTAAAACACCGTCCCAGAGTGGGAGTGAGTGATCAACTTAGTGGTTCCATTTTCCTAAATTACTTAAGGTACAAATGCAATAAAATGGAGGTAATGAAACATGTTGTCACGCATAATAGGCATAAAGAAAGCTCTAACTGTTGCTATCTTAATGCATGAGTGCATGAGGTGCAAATGCATGCCCGATCACCGTTTGGCCAATAACAGACAGTGAGTGGCTTGTCACCACATCATTCGCACAGACTGGAGCCGCTAGTGAATGGGGCTCGCCACCCCATCACTCGCACACAATCCATGCCATGCCGAACCATGCATGATCAGCTGAGTAATTAGTTAGTCCAGTTTATTATCTACCCAGTTGGCAAAGCCACCGTACTGTCACTTTCTCGATAAGCCAATCTGGGACCATTTGGCTCCCTGCACTGCGAACGCCCATCATCGCCAGTAACCCCTCAATCCGTGCTTGGGTTATTCACCCAAGGGCCTGGTTTGGCCGTGACTCGTCAGCCATGCCCAACTCAAGCGGGAAAATGACTCGTCACTCCTTCCCATAGTCAGGTGGTAGGCTCGTCGCCTCCACGGGTGCTCAATGGTCACTGCGGGGAGGCTCGTCACCCAAGCGTAGGCTGACATGCTCGGACATAGGTCCCATACCATCATGTCCAGGCTCATGAGACTTGGGGATCGATTCGCGGTGCGATTTATAAGTGGGCCATTCCAACGGTAGTGCCAGTACTTTGGATTCGATAGAATAGCTTCTGGTAGCACAACACTCACATATTTAACCTGGCATTAGACCGGGACATTCGATAGAGGAGAAAGTTGGGAAGGCCGGCCTTAGGCACGCATGACCCGTGTGGTCCTTAAACCATAGCCGGTCACCCGTATTCTACCTCCAATCGACTATCCTGGCCCCTAGGCGGTCGACTTCAAGCGGCCGCCCCCAAAGTCTAGTCCAATTGCCAGGTTACACTACACACGAACTAGTCTCATAAAGTAGTATAAGGTAAATTTCATGTAGCACAAGCTGAACAATGTAGCATGTATGGACATATTCATTTTAGCATAATAATGACATGAAGTAATAGAGAAATTTGATAATTCCACCAAGCACAAAGCAAGATTAGCATCATACATTCTAACAGACATTTTAACACAGCAACTACTTCACACCACAAGCATCATTCGAAGACATGGCACTAATTACAAGCATGCAAACTAACATAGGCACACATTATAGCATTAAAGATTGAATTAAACAATTTCAGCACTCATGCAAGAAATCCAGGCATATCATTACATCTCAATAGCAAACTTAAACATTTTTAACCACTAATTTAGGCATTAACTTCATCTAACTACATTTGGGTCCTAGGCATCCTAGGGGTAATGGTCCGCACCTTGATTTCTCGGGGTAGCTTGGTTTTCCTGCAAGGTAGACCTTGCATGTTAGAAATTATGGGGGAAACCTTGATAAACATAGCTAGATTCTAGGGGATTGTCTTCCTACTAACTTCTAGCAGCCAATGGAGGAGTGATATCGCGAAGGACGTCGGCTATGGTGACGTTGGTGCGGCTGGAGCTTAGTGGGGTGACATGCAACGTGCACCCCCACCTCAATTTGCTCTCCACCTCAATTTGCTCTCCCTTTCTCTCCTCTCTACCCTCCCTCTCTCTTTCTCAGCAAAATATGAGATGTAATGGGGCTTTAGTGTTTTTATATAGTTTAGCATGTGACCAAAATGGCCCTGGCTGGGTTTGCTTCATTATATTAGCCCCGCAATGTACTGTTTTGGTTATGTGGAGCCCACCTGGCCCAATTTGGTCCATGGGTTGGCTTCCTCACTAGAGGATCTACCTACAGGTGTGACCTTACGTCAATCGGATGTGGGGATTTTAAGAGAGGTGTACAAGTGCGTTCAACAATCACCAATCACAGATCGGGACCACGGCCTCTCAGTCGGGTTCAAGGTTAAAATCTAAGTTTGTGTTCTAGGTTTTATAGACATGCAAGGGTCTTAAACACCCATTCAAGAAAAAGGTGAGGTAGGTAATGATTATTTGTGGGGGATTCTTGTGTAGGTGGACTTGCACTTAGCAAGTGCTCTCGCTAGAGCTTTAAACTATCTGGAGTCCGGTGTTGACTAGACGATGGCGCCCTACCATGTCCGTCAAGCCCGGCGAGGGGGTTGTTCCTCTCCAAGTTTCGGGTTCGAAGCCTCTACAGCGAATGGCCCAAGAGCCCTTCTTCTAGTGCGATTTAGCTTATCTTGGTAAAATAACTATCTTTTAAGGTTAAGAGAGGTTAATTAATCAATCCAAGCTGACGTGGCCCAAGTGTCTTTGGGTTTAGAAGAGGCGATTTTACGGGCGTTACATTAGAGCTTCCGAAACCATTATGAATAGAAAAGGGGAGAGCGGCCCCCTTGCCTTAGGCCTCGTGACGCTTTAAAAAAGCCTTTTGGTGAACCATTGACCAACACCAAGAAAGAGGCCGACGACACACAGTCATGCATCCAACTTATCCATTTAGTACCGCAACTTATTCTTATTAACGTATATTCTAGGAAACCCATTCCACATGATCATATGCCTTTTCGATGTCCAATTTGCACACCACACCTTTTTTTATCTTCCTCATCTCTTGAATCAATGCAACAACTCCAAGATCTTGGTTTGAGAAATTTAGTATAGTAGTGTTTGAATATGGGATGAAACAGAGTCAAGCTAACCATTTTGAATTTGTAAAGTGAGGCAGACATCATTATCTTAGTAGTGCATGTGGATGATATCATTGTCACTGGTAGTGATAGTGCATTTATTGACAAATTGAAGACATTTTGTAGTAGGACTTCTATACAAAGGACTTGGGCAATCTTTGATATTTCTCAGGTGTTGAGGTATCAAGATCTACGATAGGCATTAATTTGTCACAAAAGAAATATGTGATGAATTTATTGGCTAAGACAGGTCTTTTGGGAGCCAAATAAGTGACACTCCTATGGACCCATATTAGCAGCTGGTGCAAATAAAGGATAATTAATTGATGATCCAATAAGATATCCCCGTTTCGTTAGAAAATGGATTTACCTACCGATCACTCAACTTGATGTCACTTTTCCCGTGAGTGTGGTTAGTCAGTTTTTGCAGGCTTGAGTTCCTTATATGGAAGCCGTGTTTCATATGCTCAGATACTTAAATAGAGGTCTTGGTCATGGTGTACTAGCGCAATGACCATCTTCAAGTAGAATGGTATTCAAATTCCGATTGGGCTGGTTTTCCATCTAATAAACGATCTACTACATGTTATTCTACCTTTGTAGGAGGTAACCTTGTTACGTGGAGAAGTAAGAAGCAAAATGTGATAGCTCGTTCAAGTGTAGAGGCAAAGTACAAGGCAATGGCTCATGCTATGTGTAAGCTTGTTTGATTAAAGATGTTGATGAGTGAGTTGGGGTTTATGGTTGATGTTCCCATGAAACTCTATTGCGATAATCAAGTTGCTTCTCGTATTGTAAATAATTCAGTTTATCTTAAGAGAACCAAAGCACATCGCAATTGATTGTCACTTCATTAGAAAAAAAGTTGCAAGGAAATTTGCATGCCGGTTGTCAAGTCTCAGGATTGGTTGGCAGATGTGTTTGCTAAGGCTCTTGGTCGCAGTTGTTTGGATCATCTCTTTGATAAGCTGGGTATTCATGATATACATGCTCTGGCTTGAAGGGGATTGTTGATGGACCATGGTGGATGGTGATGATCTCACGTATGGCCCACTTTCATGGAGATTATGTTTTCTATGGTTTGGTATTATTATTTTCCTCTTTAGTCCTTAAGGTTTTGCGGTAGACTAGTGTTTAAGTAAATGGGCTTTGATCCATATAATAACTTTAGCATGGTGGGTATTTTTGTACTTTCACAAATTATACAAAAGCCCTAATGATAAGTAAGGGAGAGTCTAGGGGCGTTCCCACTCTCTTAAGCCTCCTTGCTCTCTCTCTCTCTCTCTCTCTCTCTCTCTCTCTCCACTTCTCCTAATATTCTCTTTCTCCTTCTCAATCTCACTTACAGAACAACAAGGACCATGTTTTCCCCAACCATCCATGCAAAAGCTGGAATATGAAGCGGCCCTAAACGCTTACATATTTGATGGGTAGGGTTTGGGGATATAGAGGAAGGGGGAATAGAGATGGCTGAACAGAAGGATTTAACGAACAAACAACCCAAGCTATCAAAATTCCACACCCTCTTGTTACAACCCATGTGACGCGGACATCTAATCTTCAAAGTCTATCGGTGAAGAAAGCGCCCACCACAAGCATCTTCCTTGTGGATAGGCGCCTATTAAGGAACTAAAGACCCGCTGAAGACCCTTCACATGTGACTGAACACGTAGAAGACCCCACTCAGGGAAGACACGTGTGAAGGATGAAAGGAGAAAAGGCCGAACGAACTGAACCTCTCTGGAGGTTTTCGGATGACTTCGGGCGGGACCTCGGACGCCCGACCGAGCGCCCGAACTTTCCCGCACTTATGTTATTTGCGCGTTTTTACTTAATATTTGAGGGTAGTTTAGTCTTTTTACTTGTTTTTAGTGTTTATTTAAGAGGGCTAAGCCCTAAACTCGAATTTAGTTGATTATTAATGAAAAGCAAACCCCTTGGTTGCCTCCTTCCTCTTCTCTCTCTCTCATGGTGATGCTTCTTCTCTTCCCTTGATCTTCATCTTCTAATTTCTTCTTGTGCCCCTCCAAGTTCTTCCAGGTAATTCTATCTTTTCTAATTTATTTGTTTCGATAACCTCAATCCCCAAATTCTGATTTTGATCCTAAAACCCTAAGTTTTCAGAATTTCAAATCCCTAATCCAAAATCTCCTGATTTCCTGGATTAGAGATTCTTCCTAATTGATTGGGTTATAGCCATGCAAGATCGGGAGGTTCCATCCCTCGCCGGATCCAACCATAGTGACATTTGAATCTCATACTTCATGGTTGTGACGAATGGCCCGTTCCATTGCATGTTCCTTGTGATCTTCTTAGTTCATGATGATTACTGCCAAATTTTATATTATTATTGTCTTTTATTTCCGCTGAATAATTGTGTTCAAGAGCATGCATCATATTTAGGGCTGTCCTGCATCACCATGGGAGTGATACCTTGACCTTGCAACATTTCCGTGACACCCACAAAGTCGACAATCTCCTCATCAGTCAAGCTTCTTATGTAATTGTGGTGCCCAAACCACATGGTCTCCCACCTTAAAAGGCACTTGGAGATGGGAGTTTCTCCTTGAGTGACAAGTCTGAAGAGCCTTGGGAAAAGACACTTAGAGGACTGTTACGATTGTACCCACACCAACCCTCATCCAGAATCGAAGTTTACCCATTCCTGGAGAGAGAATCTCCTTACGGAAGAGGGAAGCCTACTTCGAGCATTGGTTTCCAAAGACCAAAGGCTGTATAGTATATTGAGCAAACTGCCTAGAGAACCATCCACCATCTTTGGTTCCATTTACATGCTATCACAATTCCATACTTTGATGATCTCTTGACCATTGATTTTAGCTAAAGCCTTGCCAACCCTTATCACAAAAATTGCTTTCCAAATACTTTGTCTCCGTTCACAATATGTATGTATGTATGTATGTATGTGGGTATATGTTTACATATGAATTGTCCACCTTTTGGTATTTCTCATTGCTTCTAACTAGTTATATTTCGCTCCTGACACTTCCCAGGTCAGGCGCCTACCTGTTGGGGATGGAATCTGGATAGCTCGGCATAAACATCTTGATAATGAATATGTGCTTGATTTTATTGTTGAAAGGAAGGAAGTTGATGATTTGGGCAGTTCAATCAGGGACAGCCGCTATAGAGATCAGAAACTGAGGCTCCTGGTAGGTTTTTAATCTGGATAAGAGGAAATTGTAGTCTCCTGCTCATCAACAAACATACAATTTGGTGATCCATATGATTCCACTCATGTAGGGCTCCTAGTCTGGTGATTCACTGTTGGCCTGACGGGTCTCACCCTCGGTGAGGAATGCTCTGGAAATCTCTAGATTGGAAGATCCTAACTCTGTAATATTTGGCCCCCATTTCCATTGAATGAGAACTGTTGATGTATTCCCTCAACCATGTATTTGTCGGCGACCAATCAAAGGTTGAGATTATCTTATCTGCGGGAATTTTAGGCATCACTCTTCCACGGTGGTTCCCATCATACCAATGGTTTTGGATCCCCAAATCATGGACCCCCCACCCCACCACACACACACACACAATTCTGTAATTTCTCTCCAAATGATCAATTTTTCTTTTTTTATGTTGCATTTTGATGTTTTCTTATCTTGACAATTTGCAATGTAAATCCAGTACTACACAGATTCTTTTGTTAAACATGAACAATAATGGATGGATTATTTGAATGTGTATGATGACATGTATTAGTTCTTTTAAGTTTTAATAATATGCCTGCATAAAAATTTAACCAGGTTAACATGATGTATATTGGAATCTATCTTTGCAATAGAATTCCGCCGCCATATAGAGGCCCTCCTGACCTACTGAAAGTGTGGATATGTGGCATCACATGGTCGGAGATGGGAGAGCCTGCTGTTTATAGCATATTAATTTCTTTTCTGTTATGGGCCTTTAGGTCAGGGACAGGTTAGTTTTAGACTTTTTGCTTATGTGGAAATTATAATAAGTTTATGAGGTAGCACAATTAGAATCAAAGTTTAGTGGCCAACTGGTGAGGAATTGGAGGGAGCTGTGGGGCACTACTCTCTCATCTTCAGATTGAGAGAAATCTGAAGGGCCACCCCTCGAGGTTGGTTGAAAACTGATGGTTGTAGCAAAGGCAACCCTAGGCAAGTAAGTTTTAGGAGCCTTTCACTAGTGATGAGGGCACTGAATGCACTAGATGATGAGTTGTCGGCTCTTCATTTGGGATCAAACTTGTCGAGGAGCACCATAATTTGATGTAGTTTTGTCCCTTAGTATTTGATTGTAAGTTATAGCTTCGGAGATTGAGCACCCTGCCATTTTCTCAGTCAGTCAATTAACATATTTGTAGAGACCCACTCGAAGATAACTTGTAACTTGTAATTTGGAAATTTTTGTATTTGTAATGAAGTGCGTCATGTATCCTGATGGGCTCTTCTTTGTTGCCTTTTATTAATAACCTCTTTTGCTTTTCACTTTGTCAAAACTCAAAAGGAAAAGAAAAAACACACAACGTTTTTGTTTGAAGGATGTAAAAAGAAAAAAGGAAAACACACACACACACAACATGAGGGTGGAAGATATTTCTTTTAACTGGAAGTCAACTAGGGAGAGAATCAAACGCACATGTTACTTTATCCATTAAATCATCAAATAAATATGGACACTGAAATGGAGTGGTGTCTGAGTCCTGGCACTTCTAAATGACCTTTGTAGTTCCATATGTAAACTCATCTTTGCGCCATGCTACATGGACATGGGATCAAAGGAATGTAGTTATTGGCGCAACTCAAGAATCTTTCATTTTCTTGGCAGTGAGGTGACATGTTGCACAGGTTTTTGTGAGAGTATAGGCGTCTATTTCCTACAGAGGAAAGCAATTATTTTTGGTCAAGCACACCTTATTTTTGGTCATCTATTTCCTAGAGTAAATAATCCTCAATCTACAGTATATTCGGTGCTTAGTTGGCATGAGTTGTGCACATCAAGATATTAAAAAAATGGTTACATAATGGCTGTTATGCAATGGTAACAGTGGGAACCATTACGCATTATGGGGCTGTAACAGCCGTTATGGAAAAAATGGCCTGTTATAGGGCCGATACCGTTTATTATTAGTGATTGGCCTTGATGGCCATTACAGCCTGTACCGTAATGGTAATTACGGTGGCCGTTATGGTCAGCATTACCATTATTGAATACCTTGGTGCACATGGTTTTTGGTGGTCTAGATCACCCATAGAGGATGGATGATGGTCCATGTATACACTTATTATCATCATCCAGATATTTGGGATTGGTAATATGAACTCTTTTTTCACTGGAAGAGATTGGAACAGGAATTCTCATTGTAGCTTGGTGAAAGTTCAACGATCAGCTACCAGCCAAACATCATGGCTTCTCCTTTACTCGGGCTGAGGACTGGCTGGTGCAGTTAGTTCCAGGAGCAGTTACCCATTAGGTCATGAGCTTGAAACGTTGTGTCAGCACTCAAGTGAAAAAAGCCATGTTAGAAGTTTCACACCAGCTGCCTACTTGACACAGCCCTCCTTTATTTGATCTTGGGATGGCAATGAGAGCTCACAAACTCACAGCAGCGGAGTTGGAATTACCCGTTAGATCTAAATCAACAATTTATGAATCCCCTTGATCGATGCATATCATGAATGAATGATAGTTTTGGGTAAGCCAGGCTAAAGAGGAGGGAAAACCTTGAGTTACATCAGATCTGCATTCGCAAATCATCAGATCTGTTTCATATTCACAATAACATCAGCTATCCTTCTAGGAATTCCCCTTAATACACTGTTGACAGCGAGCTTGTCCAACCCTTTGAAGGATGAATGCACAAGGCAAGATGCATTTCGATTCCATTGTCTAAAAACCTTGGTAGCTTTGTAGCCACTGGGAGCATTGAAACAAGCAACAAGCTACTAATCAGTTGAATTGCATGCTACATTTTTTTTTTTTAATCAATAAATTGCATGCTACTTGAATGGAATGTTATCAAATTGCAGTCAATTCAAGGCTATCTATTTTAGTTACTCATCCAAACAGGCCTTCAGCCATGAGAAAGAGACTGCTGTTGGGAGGCTGCATTTTATATTAGTCAAGGCTGTCCTGACCAACATTAAGGTGTAGTTTATGTCATCATCCAATGTCAGGGGAAAGTGATTAAAGGCTTCATAAACATATCCTACAGAGAAGTAGGTGAGGAATTCACAACTACCATCTTGTGGAGTCGAACATGGTATGTCTAATTACAAATGAGGGAGGTTTCAGTTAAAAAAAATGAATGAGATGATTTTAGTTGAGTGGGTAGCTGGTAGTGCGACGAGATCCTATCTACTTGTGCAGTTATGCTGATAAGTGCTAAGTGCCAACGGTGGTATCTACTTCTTGGTTTGATGGTACATGAAGCGTGTAGAAACAGACGATCAGAGATTGGGAAGGTGATAAAATGAAATTCTTGGAAGGTTGATGGTGTGGTGAGCAGTATCTTCACGAGTCCTTTAATGATCGAACCCAATAAAGGTCCCTACAACCAATAAGAAAGGGGTCCCTATGTTAGAAGTGTATTCAGAGGATAGGAAAGAGGTTTGTGAGGTATCCTAATTTTAGGAGTTCATTGTTCAAGGGAAGGAGAAATCAATAGGTTGACAGAGCCTAGTCAGGTTGGTGGAGGGAGTTGTTATTGCCAAGGGCCCTAATCAAAGAGTTTGTGATGAAGGACCCAGTAGGAACTGGAATCCCAGAAATCAGGAAATATGATTGGACCTGGACTTTTACTTTCTAGCAGAAACTCTAACAGAACGGAGAACAGTTTTGAAGAAGTCATTTGCTCAAACTAGTACAAAACCAACCGGATTCAAATGTATATTCAGGAATTATAACATAGGAAAGAAATGAAAGGATTGCGAATAGTCTTTGATTGTCTTGTAGGAGAATGTTTTTTCGAACAACAATAATTTATTAAAAAGAAAAGAAAAGGCAAAACCTCAAAGAAATACAAAAGACAAGAAAAAAAGAAAAACCTTCGCTTCTGATCCCTTCCGGTTTCTAAAACATCTATTATTCCTTTCTAACCATAGAAACCAAATAGCGGCTAATAAGCAGAGTTTCCAAGCTTTCTTCCTGATCTTTCCCGTGCCGCTGCCATGCCAGGCAAAGAAAAAATGATCAATAGACCTTGGCAAAACCTTAAAGGAATACAAAAGAAGAAAAAGAAAAAAAGAAATAAATTACAAATGCAACTAGCTATCAGGGGAACAACCAATCGCCTTAGAAACAATCGCCCATTCCATTACATGCATTTTGGCCCTAGACAAACTTTTGCTTCTGACCCCTTCCGGTTTCTAAAACATCTATTATTCCTTTCTAACCATAGAAACCAAATCGCGGCTAATAAGCATAGTTACCAAACTTTCTTCCCGATCTTTCGCATGCCCTTGCCATGCTAGGCCAAGAAAAGATGATCAATAGACCTAGGCAAAACCCATGCAATTCCAAACAGAGTAAAAAGAATTCAAAACTTGTTGAGCAAATGAACAATGGATAAAAAGATGATTTACCAATTCCTCATCTTGATAGCACAATAAACATATACTTGGGAGAATCACCTACCTCTTGTGAAGATTATCGATTGTTAGCACCTTGTTCCTTCCCATAAACCATGCTAGAACAGTCACCTTTGGAGAAGCACCATATCGCCAAATATGAGTCGTATGGCCGCCCCTATCACTGCTATTTCCACCACTTTCATATTATAAAATGACTTGACTGAGAATAAACCAGATTTTTTAGATAACCCAAGCATCGAATCCCTTTTTGATACCACAGGAAGCACCTTGGATAACAATTCCAAAAGAGAGGCCAACTCCTCAATCTCTTCATCATAAAAAATCCTTCCACACGTTAGAGACCACACAACCTGATTGCCATGAAAAACTATAACAATCTGCAACCAATAAATTCACCTCCGCTGAAACCCCTGCTAAATGAGGAAAGATATCATTCAATGTCTGCTCCCCCATCCATTTATCATCCCAAAACCTAATCTTCTCGCTAGTACCCAAAGAAAATCCAATCCAATCCCTTCCCAAACCTTTTTCTCTTAACGAGGTTGCCGAATTCCAAAGAGACGGAAGTCCTATACAAGGATGAAGATTTTGTCCATCTACCCCCAACTTCCACCCCATATTTCCTTCCCACCACTTCCCTCTATAGACTACCCTCTTCCACGCCAATCTCCAAACCCACTATCCTAGCAAAGCTAAATTCATATCTTCCAAAATCCTTAATCCATCTGCCCCTTTCTCATAAGGCTTACATACATCCTTCCACTTCAAGAGACGAATCACTCCACTAGAAATTGCAAATCTCATTCAATAGTCTTTCCTTCATTTTCTTTTTTAATTTCTAAAAGTTGCATGGCTTCTTTGGAAAAAGCCTTTTGGAGCCCTAAATCTGCTACTTGCAATCTCCCTTAATCTATTTCAGTTCTAGGTCCAAATTTGATCTCTACTACATCAGTTGGGAT
The DNA here is from genome assembly GCA_003013855.2 of Liriodendron chinense. Taxonomy (NCBI): domain Eukaryota; kingdom Viridiplantae; phylum Streptophyta; class Magnoliopsida; order Magnoliales; family Magnoliaceae; genus Liriodendron; species Liriodendron chinense. Next base: position 1,746,763 of record PVNU02002456.1, read on the forward strand.
TGGGAACGGGAAGAAAGTTGATGCACAAAGGATGTGGAAAAATTGTATGTAGATGATGATGATTTGCAGGTTGAAGGATAGGGGAATGGGTGGATAAAAAGAAGGAATAAGTTGATTTGGACTACCTCCAAATTGTGGTTCTTTAGAAAATAAGTTGCATTCTTTCACCATGGGCATTTTTGTCTTTTTATATCCTTTAGGATGGGACACCCCTCTCCATAAACATAACCTTTCAGTTGGTGATAATCCACATTCAATTGAAAAAAGGTCAAAAAGATCGGATGCTTGGGATTTTACAATGTGGCAGATTTTGGGGGCAACTTCCATTCATGGTTTGGCCCATCAGATCAACCATCTGAGGTCACTGAACAACAGGCCTGATTTTTCAAACTGAACTCAAGGATATTGTATATGTCCTCGTACCAAGGATCATAAAGTTCTCTCTCTTCTTGTGCATTTTCTTACAAGAACTTCCATTTGCATGCTTTTGTCTTATGGATTGCAGTGGGCTTTGTCGACCCCTTTCTCAAGTGCAAGACTAATGGATTTCAATCTCATCTCTCAGTCCCTTGCTCTTTCTCCTTTCTGAAACCCTAGATTTTCTTCTAAAACCTTAACTGTCTTCACATTCTATCATGCAAGCTGTACTCACTAATGTGCAGTAGCTCATCCACCATACACTTGGCATACATGCAAGCCAGTTTGGATTGTCCTAATTGTGGGCCTGTGTGGATGGAGCACAGTGTCATGTCTTACGTGCTTCCCCCAATCGTAGACCATGCAACAATCGATTGACAATCCCATGGTATTAAAAAATGGTTACTTAATGGCCAGTACGTGACGGTAATGGTGGAATCTGTTGTGTTATAGGGCTGTAAAAAAATGGCCTGTAACGACTGTAATGGTCCCATTTCAGTGAAAGCGCCGAAAGCACTCGACTGAAAGGAGGCCGATATGGGGGCGTAATGGTCTGATATAGGCCCACGATATGGGGCCTTTACAGTTTTTTTCTTAAAAATTTTTCTTGACCATTATAGGGCCGTAATGTAATGGCCATAAGGCTGGCCGTTACAGCCTTTGTTACCGTTATTGTATACCTTAGACAATCCCGTTGGGGACGAGTCAGTCAACCACCCGTGTAGCTAAGCTACTTGGAATAAAAGTACACACATTAGAGAGCTGAAGGCAAGAGAACTTGTACTGATCTTAAACTCATGAATGCTAACAATTTCTAAGGTGCCTCCAAAATGAGGAGCCCTCCCTCTTATGTAGGTGTAAGTACCTTACGCACTTTACATAAATGCCTGGGATGATGCTAAGTGCCGATTATCTAGTGGCTAGGAATACTTAGAGATCTTCTAGACTCTTCTACTCTAGCTACAAGAAGCCACTAGAGAACTCTAAAACATTCTAGAGATCTCCACACTACTCTATAAAACTCTACCATACTTCAGAATTTTCTACACACTATGTACAAGCCTCTGGTGTACAAGATTGGCATAAATTGGCAGTCCCTTGTATAGCTGCTTGTGAATGATCAGTGCATGACGATATTCCCACATATTGTGTTGACACCCTCGTCGACCACTTGTCAATGATCTTCCGTGTCATTGGTCACTCCAATTGCCACAGCATGGCATTTCGTCTTGTATTTTCAAACCTATAATGCATGCAATGCTTGACCTTTTATGTGGTTTTTGTCTCTTGGGGACATCCTTTGGTGCACTTAGAAGCCTAAACAATTGATGAAATGAACACATGTGTGCATGTATGTGCTCTAAGCAATTTTTGAAATGTAATTGACAGGATGCCAAAATGGGGTGTCTGTAGAACATTCCACCTAGGTGCCAGCGTGCCACTCTATTCAAATCCCACTATGGACTAATGCTCTTGCTCCCGCTTCCTAGATGTTTATAGTCGCTAACATTTTGAAATAAAAGCTTCCCCGCACCAGCACCTGAATTTGTTGCTGCTTTCCTTCATGTTACATGCAACTGCTTCATTGTACTTTTCAAATGAACATTTTAACTCTTAAGTTCCAGTTGGTAAACTCAAGATCTTGTACTAAGTAGATGCTTATTTAAAATATAATGATTAAATAAAGGAGGGGCATGCAACCAACCCTCTCATGGTCTCTCTCTCCTCCCCCTTCTTATGAACTCTGTTCTTTTAAATGATTTTTTGTAGAGGTGTGGACTTCAGAAGCTAATATATCTGGTGGAAGGGGACCCAAATTCTTGTGAAGCAGCCGAAAGCATCAAGACAGCGTAAGGATTTCTTGTAGGATACTTTTACAAGTCTGCAGTTATTATCTATAGCTATTTTTGGAATTTCTACAACAGTGCTAAAGATAGTTTGCTTTATGTGTGAGCCTGCACAGTACACCTTTCATAAGTTAAAGATTTCCACTTTAGAATCGCCGGAAGTAATCTGCAATAGAAGCAGAGAAAGTACCCTTGTTCTGCATCAACCTGCCATATCAGCAAGCTAGCATTTTTAGATTGTGATATTTGCTCCATTCGTTCCCCTAGTTCTCATAGTAGAAAGCTACTTATGCCAAGCTACATATTTTCCCATTTATTTTAATGGTAGCGTTTATTTATCCTTGCTTCTTGGTTACGTTGGCTTTCATAGTTAATTTTTTGCATCTTGTTTCTCATCAGAGGAACTGAGAAATTTAAAAAGTGGATTTATGTATGTGAGAGGTTTGCAAGCCTCACGAAAAGCACATGTGCGAACTGAAAACCTTGTGGGAAATCTGAATGTTGCATAAGTTGACTGAAACTGAAGATTAGTAGATGACCAAACACAAAATTGAGGCTGGTCCAACGTCCAAGCATCAGGCGCGCCCCTCCTATATGAAAGGATGGAAGGTTCAAAAGAACTTTCCAACAGTCTATAATCTGCGCACATGTGTAGCCTGCTTTATGAGTCAATTGGCATCATCATGCACTGTAAGATGTCCCACTGCATGAACTTTGCATGTAGTTCTAGCAAACCTAATCTAAATAACGCATTGGCAATTTGATACCTAAAAGAGAGGATTAAAAGTAATGATTAACATTGTTAGGGTGCAGTCTTCAGTGTAGGTGCATTGCAATGTATTTCAATATAAGAGTACACACATATTCAGTTGTCCTGTGGTGCACCAACATTCTTGGAGATAATGGTATATCTTTTAGATTTCATTTGCATTTATTTTGAGAGAGAGGGAGGGAGAGATCATCATGTCTCTTCCACAGTGTCATTGGACAAAGTCTCTTCCACAATGTAGTCTCTTCTGTTTACAAACTCTTTTTTTCCAACCTTGCAATTATATTCTGATGGACAAATATTCATATAGCTTGGAGGCAGTCTAGTGTGTGCTGATCCAGGGTTCAATCCCTGGTAGTGTTACCTTTCCAAAATAAATAAATAAGAAGGATAGATATGCACAATCGTTCCACAAAACCTACGGAGTCACACCACAGGGGTTCTAGAAGCACTGAGGTTTGAATTCCACCGCATGAAACAAGATTGAACTTCGAAAAATCTCATTCATTCATCAGAATCATCTTCATTGTCTCTAAAAAAAATAAATTCCGTAATGCTCCGTGCGTTGGCTATATAGCCCATATACAACATTTATAGTCTCCTACCAAAAACAGAAGTGTGCTATTCTCGAAACCTAGTGACTCTCACGAAGAAATGGCCTTTTTTATTCCCTAATTGCAATAAATGCAGGTAACAAATAAGTAAAGTAGATGAGAGTCCATTTAAAATAAGAGACCAACTATGCTAAACTAGTATATAAACCAAGCAAATAAGCTATATCCAACTGTATGAATCTAAACACCAATCACCGGCGTGTACACACACAGTTTGTAGGAAAGGGTATAAAAGTTTCATTTGACCATCATATGGGGTATCTGATTAGTAAATCTAGCCATCTGGGTGATCCTGTGGCCCACAAGTCAGTCGAACCATTGGATGGGCCATCTGATTAGATCTTTAGGCCTTGCAGTCCAATCGGACTGTTGGGTTGGTCTAGGAAATTCATCAGGTACTCGATCTCATTTAGATCATAATAAGGCCAGTCTAGACCCTTCATGTGACTCAAATATGCAATATGGATGGTTGGATGGCCATATGTGTAATCCGGACGATCGGATAATCCTGCTCTGTAGTAGGGATCTTTGGATGGGCCAGATGGCCATATCTGCAATCTGATGACCTGGTCTTTGATTAACCAGCAATGGGACCCCTAGTGGTCTCCTGTTGGATGATTGGATGGCCCTGCATCAGTTCCCACAGCTTTTAAAGAATCTGAAGGCAGACAAAAACTGTCTGGATGCCAATCCCTTTCAACTTGGTCTTTTTCTCTGTATATGCTAAATGCAGTTTGCAGGAAGAGAATCCATATTGTACATTGTTTGCAGATGACATAGTTTTGATTGACAAGACAAGCGAGGGTGTAAACATACAGCTAGATTCATCAGCGGATGTTTTAGAATCTGAAGGATTTAAATTTAGTCAGACTAAAACAAAGTTTATGGAGTGCAATTTTAGTAACAATCGGAGTGAAAATAAGCAATTAGTCAAGATTGCTGACCAAGAAGTTTCCCAAAATGACCACTTTCAATACTTTGGGTCAATAATTCATGAGAGTGGAAAGATTGAGAAGGATCTTGCCCACAGAATTCAAACTGGGCAGAAGAAATGGAGATGTGCCTCTTGAGTTTTATGTGATTGTCGTGTACCACTCAGACTGAAAGGGAAAATTTACTGGACAGTTATAAGTCCAGTAGTGCTTTATGGGACAGAATGTTGGGCAGTTAAGGAACAACATGCTCATCTGATGAGTGTAGCTGAAATGAGGATTTTGAGATGGATGAGTGGAAAGATGAGGAAGGATAGAATTAGAGATGAATGCATTCAAGGGAATTTACGAGTAGCACCAATACGTAATAAGATCAGGGAAAGTAGACTTAGATGGTTTGGTCATGCGCAACAGAGACCAAGAACTGCCCCAGTTAGGAGTGAGTTGGTACAAGTTGAAAGCTCTAAAAGGGCAAGGGGAAGGCCCTGAAGGAAGTGGATGGAGGTAATACTAAAAGACCTGATTGAAGGTTTGGACCTTGATAGAGTGGAATGGCGGAACAAGATTCATATAGCTGACCCCAATTATTGGTTTAAGGCTTAGATGATGATAATGATATGCTAAGTTGAGTTTAATATGTCCTTATGAATTTTGCACCTTTTATGTGAACTTCTATTCCTTGTGAATAAATCTCATACTCATTTGGCTAAAAAGATTTACTAGTTTATTTCTTTTTCCTCTTCCTCTTCTTTTTCTTTTTAATGTAAAACGCTCTCTGTATTTGCAGTTGTTTCACAACAGAGATTCTAGAAGGGTTTGATGTACACAGAACAAGTGGCTTGAATGATACACTGAGGAAATATGGTTATCTTACGCAAGCGATAAGCAATTATTACAAAATGCAATTTTCCAATGACGTCAAGAAATGCAATAGAATATGCCCTTCCTTTCATGAATTCATTAAGAAGTGTCAAGATCTTGACAAAATGACCGTCAGCGATGTATTTGCTGTACAGCTCATGCAGGTAAACAATCTATAGCTTGCACACTACTGAAATTAAGTATCCTTTTGTCTCGAGAATCATCAGTATTTTGGACAAAGGATCATGGATTATGTGGATTCCTTTTTCCTCTCCTTAGCTTTGGGTCAGTTAATCCTGACTTAACGCATCAAGATCTTTGTTTTTTGGGAAACGGTGGAACATTATATTGGACAATAAATGACCAGATAAATGGGTTTGACATTTACCTTTCTGTTAAATGAGCCACAATCCACATACCAATTGACCACTTTCTTTTCTCAATTCACAATTTCTGTTTTTTAAAATCTTCATTTTAAATTTGCAGAAATTTAAGTGAAATTCTTTAATAATCCATACTATATATAAACGTGATTAGCGTTTGGCCAATTTTACCTTGCATCAGTGTTTCAAATAGCGTCCGTAGCGTACGCTACGTAGCATAGCTAAATAGCGTAAATCCCCTGTAGCGTACGCTATAGGGGTCGTAGCGTATGCTACAACTACGTAGCGTGTAGCGTTTGTAGCGTAAGCTACAATGTATTTTTTTATTATCTCTCAAAAAAATGTATTCTTTAATTTTTTTTAATCTTTGTTTTTTTAATTATTGTTTTTTAAAAATGGTGTAAAAGTCACAACATAAAATAAAAAATAAAAACTGAAAATGTAAAGTCAAAACCAAACCTTTGTATGTTTACTTTCACTTAAAATGTTGGTGATCCTTTGTTAAAGTTGGTGTGAAATTCACACGCTAAAAAACCTTTAAAACTAAAAAGAAAAAGGGTTTTGAAAGAGGGTTTTTGGAAACCCCTCTTAACCTCTAGGATTTTTATTTCTTTTCATACCTGTGAGTTGTGATGTGTGGTTTCAATTAGACATTATTAATTAAAGTGGTTTGTTTAGAAAGTTGTTGATGCAATAATGATTTGATTATTGATTTTTTCATAACTTTATATATGTGGATTAGCTTTTGATAAATAATAATTTATAACTTGCTTGAACATGCTTATACTTGAAAAAATGAATCATTTGTTAGGCATTTTTATATTATTTGCCTTTTTTTTTTAATACTAATTATCATATTTTTCTTATTTTTAAATTAAAAAATAGAAGTATCATGTAGCTTATGCTACACGCTACTCTATTACACTACACACTACAGAGGGTTGATCGCTACGCAACACGCTACCGCTATTTAAAACATTGCCTTGCATTTACTCCTAGAGAGGGGCGTTAACAAGTAATTCTTGGTTCTGACTGGCCCTTCAACCGAGAGTTATTTTTGTCTTTTCAATTTATTGTTTAGAGTAGTTGATTCCTACTTGCCTTCCTCTTTCCATATAGCCTGCACGTTAGCATGGTATAAGGGGGACCATGTAACAAAGGCTCTATGGGGCCCACAATGACGACTATGTAATATCCACATTGTACATTTGTTGTGTTGGCTCATGTTAGGATATCAGCCCAAAAAAGAGGTAGATCTAAAGCTCGAGTGTGCGACAACACTAGAGAAAGTGGGCATGGGTCACCTACCCTTCAAAACTTTTTTTTTTTCTACATGTAGCCGCACCCTTCACCTCAGTCTCTCTTCCATTTTTTCTCTCCCCTACTCTCTCCACTAGTGTCATTAAAGTCAAGTTTATGCTAGTTTTAGTTTGCATTTTGATTCCTTGTGATAACGAATGCAGGTTCCGCAGGTAACAGAGGAGATTGCGCTCGCTGTTCTAGATCTGTACCCAACAATTCTCTCACTTGCTCGTGCATATGCTCTTCTTGTGAGTGCTCCCTTTCTTATTATTACCACATATAAATACATCCACATACTAGAAGACGTGCTTACTTCATTGTTGTAAGGAAAAAATCAGTTCGGCTTTGCTTTCTAATTTGTGAAGAGGTGTGATGCGAGGTTGGGTTGATAGTTTGTACGGGTGGAGTGTGGCCCATAGTTTACTGATCCATAAATATGATGGGCCTCACCATGGATAGCCATGCTAATTCCGTAGAGTCTTGTTGTGTGCGTCATCTACAGTGGGCCTGAATATCAACCGTTTGGATCGCATAACCATGGGCCGCTTGTACAAATTGAAACCTAGCAGCATTATACAAATTGTCGCCCATGCATTGTATGGATATCTCATCTACAAAAGCCAGGTTTCTTCTTATTTCTATTAGCACAACTTCGATGTGTCTAGTGAGTAGCATGGAGAGTTGGGGTGCATGTTCTCCTGTCATTTAAAGACAGAAGGAGGGGATCTATAAGCATTTCAAAATGTGAGTATTTAGAATTCATGTTGACCATGCAAATGGTGCTCTAAGAATGGTGTATGAAATGAGAGGAATCCGACGAGGAAGGAATGGTCAAAAGAGTGATGAAGGTGCTCAGATTGATGGAAAAGGGAAGAACGCAGAGTCGGGTGGTGGAGATCTGGACCAGAAAGCTGTGGATTCAGAGTCACAAGTAGGTTGGACAACGATTTCCAAAAAAAAAAAAGAATGTACAGAAAATCAAAAGGAGAAGCTCAATCGATTTGTCAGAATACTTGACTGTTTGTGGAGGGGTTTCTGGAAGGGTGGCTATCGGTAAACTTTGAAAGGGTGTTTGGATGCGCAGGGGAGGTCATGGAAGTAAGTCATACCAAGAGAATGGAATACCTCTGACCTCTGGGGATTCGCCTTCATCCGAATGAGATTGGAGAATTTGTCTATGGTGGTTAAAATCTAAATGGAGAGTTTCGAAGGGATGAAATTGCGGGTTCAGAAGGCTCGGTTTGGATTAGAACCAAAAAAAAAAAAAATAAAGAAGGGGGAATTGGAAGGAGAAGTATGGGAACGGGGATAGGCTGGTTCTCTCTCAAAGGGAAGAAGAACTCAAGGTTCATAGAGTTACTTCGATGTTAAAAGACATGGAGTTGGGTAGATCATACAAAGATGTGGTGGCAGATACTACAAAACAGGGTCCAAAACAGGGTTACAGAGAGGGGAGTCATCGAAATCAATAGAGGAGAAAGGGTATGGAGGATGATATTAGAGGGGCCAATGGTATGTATTCACAAGAATGTTTTGGAGGATTCGATGAAATCCTTGGAATTGAGTTTCGTACTTATTGTTCGACCTAGAACTACTAATGCAGAGATGGTGGATTGGCTAGCCCAGAATTGCTATGGAGTAGATTAAGAAGATATACTAGTGAAGTGTTTTAAGTCGGATGCTATGCTAATTTCTATTAGTGGCCAGGAGAATGCTAACCAATTATACTTAGCTTGTAGTTTTATCGGGATGAGATGGTTAAAAAAATTTCAAAGGGGGACAAGTGGTCTGTATTCGGGATGGAGGACCATTGGTTCCAAATCTAGGATATCCCTCTAGAGCTTTGGATAAGCGACGTCTTCGGAGAGTTTTGAGCTTGTATTAGAATTGTGATGGCGATTGATTCTTACACAGAAGACAGGGAAGAGCTGCGGTTTGCGAGACTGAGAAATAGGAAGAAAAGCTGCAACCATTATTGGAGAAGATTAAATTAAGAGTTGGTCACGTTATGATCGCTGTGAAAGCGGTACGAGAGCTGGAGGATATGTTGTTTGTAGTTGGAGTTGAGGAAAGAAATTGTCAAGTGGTCGAAAGGGAGAATGCAAGTGAAGGAGCACGAAAGAAATATACCAGTGAGGTACCGGATACAATAGAGACGAGGTGTCAAAACCCCATTTGCTTTCATAAAGGTAATGCAAAAATCTCTGTTGACTATGAGACTTATTGTAGAGAGAAATCGTCATCTGAAGCAGACATTAATAACTTAGTGATGGTGGGTGGTGAAGGGCTTACTAATGCAACATAACGTGGCGAGAGTTCTAGGGTTGTATGAAATGCTAATGAGAATGAAAAGTCAGGTGCCTATTTCTCAATAAGGCATGCGATGGAGTCAGGGTTTAAAAATAACAACGTTGGAAATGCAGAGGTATGTGTGGAGGAATTCACACATGTGGGAGATTTAAATAACATACCATGGGTGGAGGAAGCCTTAAGAGAAGACAAGTACGGTAGTGATATCTCAAAAAATGTAGAATACAAGGGCTGCCTTCTAAATTTCGACACTAGTTTACAACAGAAACAGAGCGCAAATGAAGGGCTGAAGCAGTATATTTATTTGGAGTGGTTGGGACAACAGGAAGAGGACACTGGCCTTCAATTGATCCCCTACAACGTATTTGCTCACGATCTTTCCTTAGCTGGGGTTGGCGCACATGTAAACCAGACCCAAGAGGTTGTTTCGGCTTGTAGAGAGGTAAGTACATTCGGTAACCAATCTAAAAATATCTCAGAGGAAATGATAGAGAGGTTGGGCCCTGAATTGATAATTCCATTGGCTATTGTCAGCAATTGGCTAATGTGGGAGAAGAAGTGTGGCACTTGCAAGGTTTGCAGTTATAGAGCAAAAAGATGTCCATGGCACAAGGAATAAAATTGATTTAGGTATTTACGATGGAGGTTGCATTATTAGCGGGGGTTTCTTTTGGCGACAAATTGGAGGACTATGTCGAGTTGTTTGAGTTCGTGGAGAAAAGGGGTAGGCAAATTGTTCAACAGGATCTGGATGACAGAACCCCATCAGCAGGCCCAGAAAAAGTGATGAATGAGGTAGAAGAAGTGTGGCACTTGCAAGGTTTGCAGTTATAAAGCAAAAAGATGTCCATGGCACAGGGAATGAAATGGATTAAGGTATTTACAATGGAGGTTGCATTATTAGTGGGGGTTTCTTTGGCGACAGACTGGAGGACTATGTCGAGTTGTTTGAGTTTGTGGAGGAAAGAGGGTAGGCAACTTGTTCAACAAGATCTGGATGATAGAACCCCATCTGATAACAGTGCTTTGCCATGGTTGGAAAATGGTAGTGATAACGGTGGTCATGGTAGTACAGGGAGGTTCGAAGAGAAGACTCAAGGATTAGTTGGTATCCAATGAAGATAGTCAATTGGAATGTGAGGGGCTTGGGTTGTGTGCAACAGCAAGGGCAAGTTAAGTATATGTGTAAAAGATACAAAGATGAAATGGTGGCATTTCAAGAAACCAAATTGCAAAGTATAGATTAGGGCACAATTAATTCCCTATGGTGGGGAAATTAGAAAGAATAGGTAGCGTTAGATGCAAATGAGTTAGTAGGGGGTATTATGTTTATTTGGAACTCTAATATGCGGTGTAAAGAAGACTACTGGTTAGGTCAATTCTCAGTGTCTTTGTTGAGTAGAGAAATTTTGACAGGTTTCAGGTGGGCATTTATAGTGATGTATGGGCCAAGCAGACCGAGACTGTGGTCAGAATTTTGGTTGGAGTTTGTAATAAATAGTTAGTGCCCTGGCGCGTGGGAGGGGACTTCAATGTGGTTAGATTTTCGTATGAGAAATCAAGCGGGAGCAGGATATCTAGTCGTATGAGAAAGTTCTTAGAATGGATTCATAAAAATGAAATGGTAGATTTGCCTATGGATGTAGTAAAATTCACATGGTCAAATGGGCAGTTGAAGGCGATTCAATCAAAGTTAGATCGTTTCCTTCTTTCTCTGTTATGGATAGAAAAATATTTATTAGTGCTTCAAAGAAGGCTACCAAGACCAATATTTTATCATTGTCCAATAATGTTAGAAATGGATGAGGAGGATTAGGGGTCACGTCCATTTAGATTTGAGCTTACCTGGCTAGAAGTGGAGGGATTTATGGATGTGTTTAAATGGTGGTCTTCTTTCTCGATTAAGGGTAACACAAGTTTGGTATTGTTTTAAAAACTAAAGATGCTAAAGAAGAAAATAAATATTTGGAAAAATGAAACTTTTGGGGGTCGAGAGGAGGAGACTTCAAATATTTTGCATGAAATTCGATCTCTTGATTTAAAAGAAGAGGCCAGGGAGTTATCGGAAAAGGAAAAGAGCACGGAGGGAAATCTATAGTGATAAGTATAGTGCCTCATTGAGAGAGGATGAAATAAAGTGGCGGCAACGGTCGAGGGCATTGTGGTTGAAAAGGAGATAAAAACACTGAAGTTTTTCATGCCATAGCAAGCGCTGGAGCAAGAGGTAACAAAATTTAAGTTGCTAACGGTCGAGGGAGGAAGAGTTGAGGGCAAGGCAAAGGTATGTGGTGCAATGGTTAATTTTTATAGGGCCTATTGTCGAAAGAAGAACGGAAAAGACCGCTACTTGATAATCTTTCATTTGGTGTTATCTCAAGAGAATTGGTGGCTTCGTTCGAAAAAGAGTTTTCAGAGGAAGAGAGAGAGAGCAGTTTCAAAATTGGCGAGTGACAAAGCCTCTGGGCCAAATAGCTTCCCGATTACATTCTTCCAAAAGTTTTGAGATTTAGGTAGAAATGATATGGTTGGTTACGATTTATGAGTTCTATGAGAAAGGATTCATTGTGGCAGACGTGGGGGCCACATTTATTGTGGTGATTCCTAAGAAAGAAGGTGCCAAGAGCCTTAGAGATTTCAGACCCATTAACTTATTGGGAGGTCCTGATAAGATCTTGGCTAAAATACTTGCTTCTAGACTTTATGTAGCTTTGAGGGAAGTTGTTTTGGTATTATAAGGGACTTTTGTGGAAGGTGGGCAGATTGTTGACAATGCCTTAGTGGTAAATGAATGTATAGACTATTGCAAAAGAAGTAGTTCAAAAGGCATCATGTGTAAGTTGGATTTGGAAAAAACATATGATTATGTGGATTGAGATTTCCTGAACCGTATGTTGAGAAGGCTAGGTTGCGGGATGAAATGACGCTCTTAGATTCGGGCATGTGTATCATCAGCAAAATTTTCAGTCTTGGTTAATGGATGGATCCCTGAACGGATTCTTTTCAACCTCTAGAGTGCTTTGGCAAGGGGATCCCCTATCCCCTTACTGATTTGTGGTTGTAATGGAGGCTCTGAGCAAAATTATAGATAAAGAGACAGATGGGTCTGGTGAAAGGATTTGGGGTGGATAACTCAGATTTCCAAGTTACTCACTTATAGTGTGCAGATGATACATTAGTATTTTGTGGGCTAGATGCTCATAAATTGGTAAATCTCTAATCAAGTATAGTTTGTTTTGAGGCTGTATCGGGGCTTAAGGTAAACATCAATAAGAGCTAGATCCTGGGGGTGGGCATTTCAAAGGAGGAAGTGGGGGGATATGGTAAGATTTTTAGATGCATGAGGGGTCTTTTCCCACAACATATCTTGGTCTCCTATTATGCATTGGGAGAAAGATTTGAAAGAAAATTGTCTCAACGGAAGATCCGTCATTTGTCTTTGGGTGGGAGAATTATGGTGATCAAGGCGGCAATGTCTAATCTTCTGGTATATCATGTCTTTGTTTAATGTTCGAAAATAGTTGGAAAACTAGAAAAAATAAGGCAGGATTTATGTGGAAAGGGGTAGAAGAGAAGCAAGAGTTTCATCTCATGAAATGGGAGGATGTTTGCAAGCCTTGGGAAGAAGGGGGTGTCGAGTTAAAGAAGTTGGAGGTTCAGAGAAACGACTGTCGATAAATGTTATTCGATCCAATGCAATCAAGTTGCTTGGGCTTCTCCTCGTCGAAGGCATTTGAATGATGAAGAGATTGTTGAGATCTCCAACTTGCTTGCTTTGCTATATACAGTCTGGCCGAGGTAAGGATTCTCTGAATTGGATGCATGACAAGTCTGGAAAACTTTCGGTCAAATCATTCTATAAGGTGTTGATTGGTGGTGTTTGGGCGGAAGAGCTTAGTCCAACCTCCTTCATTTGGCATTATGGCACTCCTTCGAAGGTGGCGGTGTTCGCATGGTTAGTGGGTTGTAAGGTGTTTACAGTTGATAATCTTAAAAAAAAAAAAGATGATCCTTCTGAATGTGTGTCATGTGTTTTCAAAATGCGTAATCGGTGGACCATCCTTTTCCTCCATTTTTCCTATGTGGGTAAGTTGTGGGAGGGGTTTTTCAGCTTGTTCGGGGTGGATTGGGTGATTCCTAGCTCAAACGATATGTTTTTTGAGGCGTGACATGGAGGAGGAAAAGGAAGGGTAGGGAAATACGTTTGGCACGTGTCCATGCTAGCGGGGATTTGGTAGCTTATGGCTAGAAAGAAATGATTGTTGTTTCAGATATAAGCATCGATTGGTGCAATCGATCTTTAAAAAGGCAAAATGTCTAGTCAAGGAATGGGTGTATGCGTCTAGGTTTGTGAAGCAGTTTCGCAAGCTTTGGTTTGAGTTGTAGCCATCTTTAGCGGTGTTTTCTGGGCTGCGGCCCTCTTTTTTAATAAAATTATCATCGTTAAAAAAAAAAAGAAAAAAGAATCTAGCTTTGTTAGGAAAATAGGTATGGAGGTTTGGGTGGAAAAAAGTGTCCCATGGAGAGAGGTAATAGGAAGGAACTAGGTCGTCATCGATGTATAGATCATCATATATTTTGAAATCGGTGGCGTCGGTTAAAGGGAAAGTATGGGAAGGGGTAGGTTTCTATTTGAGAGGGGAAAAATATTAGGTTTTGGGAGGATGTATGGGTGGGGGACCAAAACTTGAATGTATTTTTTCCGCATTTAGCAGGGAGTTGCGATTGAGGCAGAATTGAAGGTGGAAAGATGCGTCTGTTTTCAAGGAGAGGAAATGGTGTGGGCTTCCACCGTGTAGAAGGAATTTAGAAGACGAGGAGATGGAAGAATTTATTGACCTTATGAAGTTGCTGTCTAAAGTACACCCGGTGCTTTCAGAATCAGATTCGATGAGATGGCTCAAAGATAAGTCCGGGAAGTTTTCAGTGAAATCTCTCTACAAGGAGATAAGCGGGAGGAGTAGCGGAGAAGGGGGTAGTCCGACAGAGTTTGTATGGAGCTATAGTGCTCCTTCTAAGGTTGCGGTGTTTGCATGGTTAGTGGGAAGGAATAAGGTGTTGACAATAGATAACCTTCGTAAGAGGTGGATGATCCTGCCAAATATTTGCCTATTATGCTATCAAGATGAGGAATCGGTAGATCATTTTTTTTATACACTGCTCTTTCAAAAGATAGTTGTAGGGCAATTTCTTCAAATTATTTGGAGTATTATGGGTGGTGCTGAAATCCATTGATTGTTTATTTATGGTGTGGCATGGTGGAGGGGAAGGGGAAATTGGGAGGAAGGTTTGGTAGTTAAGTTTATTAGCGGGCTTATGGTTTATATGGTTAAAAAGGAACGAGAGGTGTTTCAGAAATCGAAAAATGCAAGTTATGGAAGTATTCAGAAAGGCTAAATCTAATGAAATAGAGTGGGCAAAAGCTTATAGGCTCATTATTTAGTTTCCGGATAGTTGGTGTGAGTTCTAATATTATTTTGATTCCGTTTCTGTATCTTTAGGCTTTGGTCTTTCATCAATAAATTATCAATGTTAAAAATAAAAAAATAAAAAAAAATCATTTTGAAATGCGCTGTAAGATCCTCACCCTCAGTTGTGTGGTGGGAGATGTGCGCACCAACTCTTCATGCACACCGAGTGCACACAGTCTTTTCATTTTCTGTTTGGTTTTTATGGAGGTTTGCAGAAGAGCACACGTGTGCAATACTCATGTACACGGCACACATGTGCCAGCATGGTACATTGGTGCAAGATCTAATCCATCCATCAGGTTGGTCCGACCTTGTACATGTTTTTCCTAAATAAAATATGCTCCTCTCAGTCTGTGGGCCTAAATATTGTAAATAGGTGGATGGTTTAGAAAACTTAAGCCAAGTTTTCAGAGTCGTACATTTGTTTTGTAAGGGCTAGGGCATCAATATAGTGGTTCCTTTCTAACAGATGGATTGTATCTCGAACCTATCATGCCATGCTGGCACAGTGTGGCGTATACATGAGCTTTATTGCACTCACATGTAGGCTTAGAAAGCTTGGTATTTATGAACCATATTTCTTTCTTCCTTAGAGAAGTCTTAAAGTGTATTTTTGAATGTGGAAGCCCATCTAGAAATCTCGTCTAACGCAAAAATTTGAGCAGCAAGTGGGTTCAGTTCCCGGTCATTTTATAAAATTCTAATAATTATATGATACATGTTTGAGTAATTGACACTGGGTGTAATTGCATTGTTGAAGGAGGGCGATGTTCCCACTCAGGAGGAGATGTTGAATAAGCAGAGTAGTCTAATCAGTGCAGCTGCCAGCAAGAATATTGCGAAACTAGTTTGGGGTCATTGAAGGACTTCAGCCATCTGTATTCAACCAATACATGTGGAGTTTGAGGACGCTGAGAAAGGGATGGTTGAGGCTGCTTTGTCTGGGCAAGTGAATTGAATTGAGAACATTCAGTTTACTGAAAGAGGAAACGACAAAAATCAACGAAGATGTTTCCCAGTGTTTACAATGAGGAAGTAGCCCTCAAGATGCAGTTATGTTTATTGTAGGTCCAAGTTGGAAGCTCCTTTGGCAGCTTGCATTTTAGATCCTGTGTAATTGAGTGAGTTTTGCAACCTGCGGAATCAAGTGGAATTTGGAAATCACCTTTATGAGGTGGGAATGCAAAAAAGATTCTGTTGCAGGATTTTGATTCCTCTGAAATCCAATCCCTCAAAATCCTTGCTACCAACCCCCCTGCCCCCGCAAAAAAAAAAAAAAAAAAAAAAAGGCACAAATGCCTCTAATCCACGCTGCCAAATGAGCCCTAGGTGCAATTTGAGGCCTGGTCCCTCAATGTGAATATGTAACTGCAATTTGGTTACTTCCACTTTATTAGACTGTTATTGCAATTCAATTCACTGAGACTATCATGTGAAAGGTTTGGCCAATTGGCATCTTTTGTAATATTGAAATGGGATGCCGAGAAACGGGTAAGTAATTTAGCAGAACTCCTTCTTTTCTTATTCTTTTTTTTTTTTTTTTTTGTTTCCTTTCCGCATTTGGTGATATTAATGGATTCCCAGCTTTGGTGTTTGTGTAATGGAAGAGAAACTCCAATAAAATGCAGGCAGGCACATGATGCACTGTCTTGGTTCATTGCCACTTGACATTGGTGATTCGAGATTATTTATCTAGTGCACCCTACTGTGTGGTCCACTGTTGTTGAAGAACTGTGCAGATCATGATCTGGGTTTCTCGACCATTTTGGATTTCAAATCATGATCATCATCAGCACCCTTATATCAAACTATTTGGGTTAGGCAGCGTGCTTTCAAATGGATGTTGAGTTGAATTGGCCAGTGGATGACATTCAAGTGGGAAAAGTCAATCAGATGGATTTGGATTTCTTTTTTTTTTTCCTTTCTTAGGTACCATTGGCCATCCGCAGGATGACCCACCCGATGTATGATTCAAATTCATCTGCAGCACAGCATTTGTCAGTGGTAGGGATTCATGAACCAAGACTGGATCATTGAGACTACTGAAAGCTCCTCATCGACCCTCCGACATAATTTCTTGTGTACTTGCCTCTAAAAAGCATAATAATTTGTATCTGCAATGTGATGGTTCACCATTTTCAACATGGTGATGCTGGTCCAATGCACCCAACCACTGTCATGGGCCTGCTGGGTGAAGCACAGACTCAGCAAGTAATCTTAACCATCTTGATTTTGATTTTTTGAATTTCGCCAGAGACCCGGTCCATTTGATAGGAAACCAATTGAATTTGGTATCAATCAATCACTGTCAAGTCCAAGATGGATCCCACAATTTGGATGATCCAGATAGTGCCAATGCATGCCAAATTAACTCTGGATTAGTCACTTCCATTTCAAGCAAAACGTGGAGATTGATCGACTCATGGTCTGCACATGGTGTTTTTTATTCTTGGGTAGGGACTAGAGTTTCAATAATGAGCAGTAGCATTTCATCTGTTGCTCAAGACTCGCCATGCGCACACAAGTGCAACCAGCAGCAAACATCTCGATTGCCAGATTTCGACAGAAATGCGACAAAAAAGAAAGAAATTTCTTAGGCTCTAATCTGACAGCAGGAACTTGAATGAGGTCTCCCCATCCCGATGGAAATGCCTGGGACCAGTTGGGAGCCATTTGAAAGTACTGCTAGCTACCCCAGATGGAGCAGATGACACCTATGGAAAGGGCCCGGCCTTAATGGCCCATCACCATTCAAAATTCAGACCCTTGCCCTCAGACCCGTAAATGCTGACCTTATTTGGATTCCTCAAAGGCCTGGCCCATGGGACAATTGCATCAAAACAATAGGATACACACCAGTTTCTATACAAGGAAGAAAGCCTGCTCATCATGATACAGTAATGGCTTAACCCATCAGCAGAGATTGATGATTATAAATTCATGGTAATACCTGGTTTCCAAGTGGATTTTTAACGTCAACGGCCTTCAATAAGGTGCTTACCCCTGTCAAGTAAACGTGGGCCGACCCCTCACACGAGGAAGTTCAAATGTTCACTATTTCACTAAAAGGTTGTCTAATGGAGGGTTGAGATTGTCTGACCAGTGAATTTCCACATAGCAAGTGAAGCAGATCCCAGCTTTCTGCATGCTAACACAACTCAGCTGTTCCATTCACTCTAAAATCATGTCCACTGAATATCCCACCGTCCATCAGAGGATTCAGAGCACAGCTGGGAATACTACTCACATCCAAATCTTGATAAAGGCTAGATTTCAAAAAAAAAAAAAAAAATCCTGTTCAAAATGCGCATAGGAATTCACATACAATCAATTGGAAGGCTAGAGATGCATTTGACACTATTTCATAGGGGGGAAGCAGAAAATGAATTCAAATCTCTCATTGGATAAACCTAGCAAAAGCACAGAAGAAACCGTCCCAACAGAAATAGAACATAAATACAAATCTGTCCCAACAAAAATAGAACATTAATACGAATCATGACAATATGATAAAATGCCACAAAAAATTTACCGAAATGTACAGAATAATCAACAGCAAAAGAAGGTTTCAATCATTATTATACAAAGTCAATACGAACTTCCTAACAAGAACAGATTCGACACGAACATTTCTGCCGCTGTGAATGTGGACTTCTGCATGCAAACTCGCCAGATAAATCGGCGCTGGAGAGACGGGAGGCTCCATGACATAGTAGGAATTATCATGGTCCAGATGCTCAGGATGTGAATAGCGTTCTGATGTGCAGTCGTACAGGTGGGCCTATGGTCTGGTGATCCGACTGTTGGTCTGGCAGGTGCATGGTGAATGGCAGACACCCTGAAAAAACCTCAGATTGGGAGATCCCAACATCTCGATTGTTGCATTGCAGATGCTTAGAAAATGTAAATTGGATGGCAAGGATCTTACAGCCTAGAAGAATTTTAGAGCACCCCCCATTTACCATGCAGGCCATCCAGTCAACGGTCTAGATCACAGAATCATGGGTCCTGCCGTACCAAATGGGCAAATCAGGATACTATTCAGTATAGATGCATCAAGACTGACAATTCTTCCCATAACGCAAGAGGCGTGCAAATTCTCAAAACCAACTACAGGACAAACGTCACAGGATCTCGCACTGTAATGTATCTCAAGATCGGCATGATGGAAGGGTGATGCCACCACAACAAGCAGCAATGATTATGTACAGCAACACAACTATCAAACCCGTCAACATAGCCCTGCAGTGGCCCAAAAAATATATCCTGTTACTGAGAGTATTTATGAGCGATGTTAGAAAAATGCAACCATACTGAAATTGATATGGTGCCCCAAAATTGTCAAGATGTTATCAACATATAGATCAAAGCCTCTCTTTTTTTTTCCTAGGATTGGGATGTGCAGTATTATGGGTTTTGGTTAAGACCTGCCTAGATGTAGCCACAAGTGCCGTTTGTGTATCGCATGAAGTGGACCCCACTAGGTAGATTCCCTGGCCAAAAGAGAAAGCTAGTGCAAATGTTGGGAAGGCAACAAATTATCAAAAACTGGTCCCGTATTGACCGATACGGGCATATCGCCCAGCAAGAAATGCAATAGTAGGGGACTGCATCGGCTTCTGGGGTTTGTTGGCACTTGGCACCTTTATAGGTCCCAATACACTCATTGCATCACATGATACAGCCGAGACGCGAGCGCCTATACAAATTTCTCTCTCTTTTTTTCTCATATTTTCATATATTTCTACATTTCAAGTGTAAATGCTAGGAACTCAATGTCAACTAGATCTAAGTCTATTTTGAAGAACAAAACACAATATTTGATCATGATTCAACGAATCGAGCAGAGAGGAACTGATGTAATCGTATATAATTACTTCCAATAGCATGTCTGTCCATTATATGATAAGTACATTCACAATATTTGTTATTTTAATCATAGCGCCACGCTAAGCCCATAAGTGTGTACAAGACAGCTAATGCACACGCCACCACATACGCTAGTGTGGGGGACAGGTGCAATATCCAAGCCAACCATCAGCAGGGTCCCACTATGTAATTCAACACCCCAGGTATCAGGTTGGTACACTAGTCAGGTGGGCCACAATTAACTGAACAAATGTACCGTTGTGAAAAAATCAGCCAACATTTTCTAACCCGTCAACTTATTTCTAATATCATGGCACACCCACTTAATGGACGAACTTTATCTTTGGGTAATAAGATCTATACGGTGAGGTCTACCAGATGGATGACTTGGATATTTCACATGTCTGCCATGTTGATGCATATGCGTTAGCTTGTGCATTAGGCGACTTCTACACTCATGTGGGCTTAGCAAAGCTCTTAATCATATTTAGTTTGGATTTTGGATAATTTTTTGTGATCTCCATGATGGTTGGTTAAAATATCTAACAAGATCCATTCTAGTAAGGATAGAGATCAACTAAAGAATTTCTAATTCCCAAATTTAGAGGTCAATGATTCAAATTTTTTTCAGCAGAACAGGCCGATAGACAACATTCATACAAAAGAATGGTCTGGACCATCTGGTAAATTATTGAAAATGTCAAAAATAAAAATAAATGACAGGTTCTTGTATTTCTCTTCTTCTTTTTTCTGATACTTTTTCATATTAGCTAGTCAGAATGAATCATGCCGATACGGTCCAATATGGTCTGATATGCCCCATACAGTATCATGTTCTGCGCAGGTCAATACACCCTCCAAAATGAATATTTGGATCCTTGGGTGACACAAGTTGTTTGAATGTGACCAGTTGACGACTTTCTAAAACCAACCTGTTGTTTTCATATAAGTGGTCCACCAAATAGAGAATTGAACTGCTTGAACTTTTGGACTAGGGCATCACAAAGTGGGGCCCACCTATTGATCTACTTGAATCTTGAACATTTTGGCATGCGTGCCTGTATATAGGCTTAGCAAAGTTGCAGCCTTCATATTGGGAACCCACCGCAACTCTCAGCATGCCAACGGTCAAGACAATCCTCAGACAGTGGCTAAGAAGCTGGACAGCAGCCATAGAGGTAGGGATCAAGCCTAGTGCAATGGTGCTTAATATGTTAGAACGCCAATGTTGAGGAAGCGGGTTCTAACCCAGCTTACCGACCCAAAGATTGTTTAAGAAAAAAGAAAGGAAGTAAAAAAGAGCTTTCGTTTCCTCCCTTCTTCTCTGCCGTGTGTGTGTGATTTGGAATTTGTCGAAATGGAAACAGTTTCTCTCTTCATTTCTTTTCCTTTTCCGAATAAAGAAACACTACTGTTTTAGAGCGGTGGTCTTAATTTTAGCAATAGGCAATGGCAAGATTTGAGTACTTACAAAAGCTTGAAGTTTTTCATCCACAGAGCTTGGCGAAGACGCCTCGACTGCTTCTTGAAATGAAAGGCACTATCTTGCATCGTTGCAGTTTTGTCAACCAAAAGCTCGATCCGGTCACCTCTCTCCAGTATCTTTTCAATATTTTCCACCATGATAGTGCGCATCTGGATGATAATTTTAGTGGAAATGAGTAGGACATACATATGAGGCAATATAAACATGTTCAAGGCAGTGTGACAAATATCACCGAGATTTTGAAAATCTCACAATATTATCAAGAGAATACACTAAGAGATATTACTTATGAGATTTCAAAATCTGTGCAGATTCTAAAATACTGTTTTAGCACAATATTAACGCGAAAAAAAAAGAATTTAAAGAAAAAAAAGAAAATTATGGAATTTGTTATATAAATATATATTATATGTATTATTTTGAAGTTATTTAATAATTTACAATAAATATTCTTAAATACTTTTATTTTCTGCGAGATTTTCCTGATGATATCCTGAGAAAAACATCAAAATTTGAAATTTTCCTGAGAAATTTCCCGGCTAAGAAATTGCCAAGACAGAGATTTTGTGACTCTGGTTCAAGGCTCCACAAACTGCTGAGAAAGGAGAAATTCTTTGAGGAGCCAAATTCTGTGTCAGTCCAAGGATGCAGAAGTTCATGGCCATAAACATGTCGCACACATGGGAGAGATCAGGACAGTCGGTCAACAGATAGAATCTCCCATGCGATTCCACAACTCAAAAATCAACTGATTGGACCATCTTGATCCAGCAAGGCACCTTATCAACCGTGATTTTTTTTTATAATCATTACCTCATCAATTTGATTCAACAAAAGCAATGTTAAACTGCCATCGGAAATACGAAGGAATTCTTTTTCTTCAAGCAACAAATATGTCTGATTCAATTCGAAATACTTGCCTCACTAACTTCTCCTCTTATGCGGTTGAGAGTGTCTGCATTGGGATTACTGGAGAAGTATTCCATCTGCTGATGTAAGACTCTAGAGAACTCATCATTCATTGCATAAGCTAGAGCTGAGTTAGCCACTCTCCCATAGTTTTTCATGAATCTCATATGAATATCCTCCAAGTAAGAAAATGGAACTCGCCCTGGAATAAAGCATTGAATAAACAAAAAGTATACATGAAATAGCAGTTTTAAAAAAGGCTTGAGTAATCCGATGGAAAAAGACACCTTTCAAAGGAGAACATAATCTATAGAAGTAGAAGAGCAAAAAGGAGAAAAATAAGGCAAATGTAATGGGTATGTTTGGATTGCAATGGAAATGGGAAAGAAATGGAAAAAGTTCATCATTATTTCCATGAGCACTACTTTCCCTTGGTTCCGACATTAGAGGTTTTGTTTGGATGGCAAGTGGAAATCTCAAATTTGTAAGACAGTGGTCTCATAGTTTCTTTTCCTTTCTTTTTTTTTTAAAGCTTGAAAAACATATTAGAAGAGGGAAAAACAAAGACAGCCCAAGCAGGTAAAAGAGAACAAACAAAAGAAAAAGAAAAGAGGCAAAATCCTAGGAAACCACTATACAACTCGAGACAGAACACAGAAGCCACCAGCAAACTTATCCCAGGGAAGGAGAGGGAGTGGGTCCATCTTCGAGGGGTAGACAGAGAGACCAGTCCTTTGCCTCCCAGAAGATGCACTGAGAAATCAAAACAGAGGATGAGAGAATGTTCTGAACACATCTCGAGTTACTTTCACGCCAAATTCCCACAGAGCTGCCAGGCCTAACAGACCACACAGAGGTAGTATCCCTGGTAGGGGCGGTGCCAGGCATGGAGGAAGTGACAGATGGAACCTGGCATGGCCCAAGAGACAAAAGAAACAGCAAATCTTGTCCTTGATTCTAGCAGCAAAACTGCAGTGAAGGAAGAGGTGGGAAATAGACTTGGCATCTCTGTTGTAGAGAGGGTATAAGTTTGGAAGAATCAACCCCCGCTTTTGCAAGTTGTCTAAAGTGAGCACTCTCCCTCTGGCCAGCAGCCAAACGAAGGCAGCAACCTTTGGAGGTGTGTGGTAGTGCCAAAGGGAGAAAGGGAAGTCATGAGCTTGATTCGGAGAAGGGCCGGAGATCGAAGTGTAGAAGGAAAAATACAATGAGAGGAGAGTGTGTGTGTGTGTGTGTGTTCAAATGGACAAGAGATGATCTATGTGGTACTATTGTTAAGTGCTTTTACTTAATCCCACACAAGTTGCTGCTAAATCTTCTACGTCACATCATCTGCTGAACTATTGAAATTGCTAAATACCCGAAGGTTGAAATCCATGATGAATCCAGTCAATCCTTCCAACTCATCGTCTGCAGTACCAAATCGCCAAAGCCATTTTGACGCAGGATGCCCTAATTATGATGCATGCTCATGAACATAATTAAACAGCGAAAATAAAATAAATAAATAATCTAAAATTCAGAATCACTCATCATAAATTAAGAAAATTCACAAGGAGCTTGCAATAGATTGGGTCAATCGTCACAACCACGAAGTTTGAGTTTCAAGTATAACTAGGGTTGGATCCAGCGAGGGATAGGACCTCCCAATCTTGCATGGTCATACCCAATCGATCAATGAAGATCACTAGTCCGAAGAATCAGAAAGTTCTCGGATTAGGGATTTGAGAATTTAAGGATTTAGGGTTTAGGTCGATTCTCAAAGTTTGATCGAAGAAGGATTAATAAAACTAGAACTAGAAAGAAGAAAGATGATTACCTTAAAGAATTTGGAGGGGCACAAGAAGAAGTTAGAAGAAGGAGATCAAGGAAAGAGAAGAAGCACCATGAGAGAGAGAGAGAGAGAAGAGAGAGGCCACCAAAGAGGTTTGCTTTTTTCATTAATAATAAACTAATATCGTTTTTAGGGCTTATAGCCCACTTAAATAAGCAATAAGAAAACATAAAAGTACCAAAATGCTCCTAAAAATTAAGCAAAAAAATAAGTTAAAAAAAACAGTTCGCGCGGTGGTCGGGCGCCCGGTCACCAATTTGGTCGGGCGCCCGACTAGGACAAAAAACGTCCAGCAAGCAAATCTTCAAGATCGAAGAATTTCGGGGGCCCGGTGACCAATTTGGTCAGGCGCCCGACGACCTTCAATCGGATCTTCTTTCATCCCTTCAGTCGGGTCTTCTTCCATCCTACACACGTCTTCTATGTGCCAAATCACATGCAATCACGTGCGTAGGGTTTTCAATGCTCCTCAATCATCGCCTAACCACAAGGAAGAAGCTTGTGGTGTGCGCCTTCTTCGCTGGTAGACTTTAAATGTTCTTGTGTCCTCATTAATTCCGGGTGAGAAAAACTGGACTCCGACGAGTTAAAACTCTTGTGGCGCTCTAGTAAATCTGGATCAACAGTCTGCAATTCTACTTCAGTCAACCATGTAGATTCTGACGGTGGTTTATTCTTCCACTTGACAAGATATCCTTGGAAACCCCCGTCTCTCGTAGATACTATCTCCTCATCCAAGATTTCCTCAATTTCTTCTTTATGGACAATCGGTGGAGGAAGAGGTCGAAAGGGTTGTAAAGCAAAATCAGAAAAGGGCCATGAGAGAGATGATGGATCAACGATGGGATTGTGGGAATGGACTAGATCTTCCACATTAAAAGTTGGGTGAATGCCATTTCAGGTAGGAGGTCAATCCGATACGCGTTGGACCCAACCTTTTGCAATATCTTGAATGGTCCAACACTAAGCGCTTGTAACTTCTTAGCGAAACCTTGTGAGAACCGCTCAGGCCTTATTCTCACCATTACAGTCTCCTTCCTGAAATTCTTGCAATCTACGATGAGAATCAGCAGAAATTTTATAATCATCATTACTCTTATTTATCCGTTGTCTAATATGCGTATGCAATTCATGGATATGTCGTGCAAATGCATCGGCTGATTCAGAAGACCTTTGGGTGACTGACATGGGTAAGAGATCTATTGGCAGTCTAGGCTTATACCCAGTAACAATTTCAAACGGACTCATCCCTGTAGATCGATTTACTGACCCATTATAAGCAAATTCAGCAATTGGTAAAATTAGGTCCCAAGTCTTAACATGTTCACCCACTAGACAACGTAGAGAAGATTTCCAAGACTTCGATTTACCACCTTTGTTTGAGGGTGGTAGGCAGTAGAAAACTGTAAACGAGTACCCACAATGTGCCATAGTGTCTTCCAAAAATAACTGGTAAATCTGACATCACGGTCAGACACTATGGTCTTAGGCAATCCATGGAGACGCACCACACCATCAAAAAAGATACAAGTAATATGAGACGCATCTGACGTTTTAGAACATGGGAAAAAACGAGCAATTTTGGAGAAACAGTCCACAACGACAAAAATGGAATCGTGCTTTTTAATTGTCTTGGGAAGTCCCAGCACGAAATCCATACTAATGTCTTGCCACGGAGCATGTGGCACTGGCAATGGAGTATATAGCCCAGTATTTTGCTTTCTTTGCTTTGCCAGCTAACATGTACGACACTGCCCTAAAACTTTGGCTACGTCTCGCTTGAGACTTGGCCAATAGAAACGATCCTCTACGAGGGCAATGGTCTTATCACGACCAAAGTGGCCACCTATCCCTCTTGAATGAAGCTCCCAGACGAAGAATTCACGAAGGGATATACGGGGAAAACAAAGTCGGTCTCCTTTAAAAAGGAAACCATCTTTAAGCACATAATCACCCGTACTACGTTGATCACTAGAGAGCGACGCATAAGTACCCCCAAAATCAGGGCATGTGGGGTATTCATCTTTCAATTGCTCAAATCCGACTACTTCTACACTCAAGGAATTGAGCAACGTCACTCTTCTACTGAGGGCATCCGCTGGTTTGTTTTCGACCCCGGCCTTATATTTTAGGACGAACGAATATTCCTGAAGAAACACTACCCACTTAGCATGCCTTGGGTTGAGTTTCTTCTAAGAATGTAAATATCTCAAGGCCTCATGATCAGAAAACAATACAAATTCTTATGGTAGGAGATAGTGACGCCAATGTCTCAGGGATTGCACTACCGCGTAGGATCTTTATCATAGGTGGAGTACTTCTGCTTTGCTTCATTCAATTTCTCACTGAAATAGGCTACTGGGTGGCCCTCCTGGCTCAACACTCCACCTATACCAACACCAGATGCATCACACGCCACCTCAAAAACTTTAGAAAAGTCAAGTAGACGCATGACAGAAGCTTCTACCATTTTGCCCTTAATTTCCTTAAAAGCCTTGACTGCGACTTTAGACCACACTAACTCTCCCTTTTTCATGCATTCAGTAATGGGAGCCATGATCGTGCTAAAACCCATAATGAATCGACGATAAAAAGTCGCTTAGCCGTGAAAGTTTCGCACATCATGAATGTTCCTCGGTTCAAGCCACTCAACTATGGCCCTGACCTTTTCAGGGTCTGCGCGCATTCCTTCTGAAGACACTATAAATCTTAAGAACACGACTTGACTAGACATGAACGCACATTTCTTAAGATTAGCGTACAACTTTTCATTCCTAAGGACACTACAGACCTGCTACAGATGTTCAAGGTATGATTCCTTAGTGGTACTGTAAATAAGAATGTCATCAAAGTACACACTAGGAATTTTCCCATGAATGGTTCCAAGACTTGTGTCATCATCCGCATAAAAGTACTGAGCGCATTAGTCAAGCCGAAGGGCATGACCATCCATTCGTACAACCCATCTTTGGTTTTGAACGTTGTTTTCCACTCATCTCCTGGGCGTATGCGGATTTGGTGATATCCACTCTTGAAATCAATTTTGGAGAATATGGTGGACCTCGCCGTCATGTCGAGCATATCATCAAGTCTAGGTATGGGAAACCTATACTTGACGGTAATTTTGTTTATGGCACGGCTGTCTACACACATGTGCCACGTGCTGTCTTTCTTTGGTGTCAACATTGTTGGCACAGCACATGGGCTCATACTCTCTTGGATAAAACCCTTTTGCAGAAGCTCATCAATTTGCCTCTTTAACTTTGCAGGTTCTGCAGGGTTCATTCTGTAGTGAGGAAGGTTCGGTAGAGTCGACCCTGGGACGAGGTCAATGGCATGCTGAATGTCCCTCATAGGTGGTAGCTCGTTCGGTAAATCTTCAGGAAACACGTCACTGTATTCCTTTAGAACCGACGTTACCTCATGGGGTAACTCTGATAGAACCTCAGGTGTAATCTCTCTTGCCAAAAGGGCATACACCATGGAATCCTCCTTAGTCTCTTTCTCGAACTCTCTCGCATTGATTATGTGAAGAGACTTAGGATTGGATTTCCTCACTTCCTTAGGCTCACTCGTCTTCTCATCCTTTTTCATGCCTAGTGTGCTTTCAGGTGGCATAGGATTAAGTTTGATCTTTTTACCGTTGTGCATGAAGGTACACGCATTCGAACGGCCAAAGATCATGACGTCATTGTCGAATAGCCACGACCTACCTAGGATAATATGTCCAACATCCATAGGTATCACGTCACACCATAGGGACTCCTTGTATGACCCAAACTCGATAGGAACTAAGCACTGATGGGTGATAGGAAGAGATGTCTTATCAACCCAAGAAACTTTGTATGGGTCAGGATGAGGTGTGGATTGCAACTTCAGACGATCTAAGGTGTTAACGGAAATCACATTCTGACAACTTCCACTGTCCACTATCATCTTACAATTTTTCTCTCCACATTTGGCAAGAGTATAGAAGAAAGTGTTCCGACGCCAATCAACACTACTCCTAGACTGAGCTAGCACACGCCTGACTACTGCAAGCGTTGCTTCTTCATCTACACCATCTTCGTCAGTAAGACCTCCCTCAGGGTGATACTCTTCAACTTCATAATCACCCTGATCATCTAGACCCTCGTGGGACTCGCCTACAACTAAGGCTTTCCCATAGTTTTTCGTGGGACACTGATTGGACATGTGACCAAGATTCCCACACTCATAACATCTCACTTAGCTACCCCCATTAGGACGGGCACCAAGAACCCCTTTGCCCTTGTCCTCCCTAGGCCTAGGTGGAACAGTTGCCTGCACTCTAGGTTTACCAACGTTAGGTCTAGTTCCCTGGGAACTAAATCTAGCATTCGAGTCTCGGGACTCAAAACGTCTAATGACAGGAACTTTCAGGTATTGTTCCAACTCCTGCACGACCTGATATGCTTCATCCAAGTCCGTTAAGGTCCGAGTCATAAGCTCGCGCTGAAGATCCCCTCGAAGGCCCGTCTTGAAACGCGAGAGTATTACTAGAGGGTCCTCATGGGTATCACGTCGCATCATATACTCCTCGAATTTGGCGATGTAATCAGCGACAGACATTAACCATTGGCGTAAGGATTGCCATTGGTCAAGGAGCTTTTGTCAGTATGAGAGAGGAAGATATTTCTCCTTCAACTTCTCTTTCATCTCATACCAATCTGTGATAGGGGCTCTACCTATTTTTTCTAGCTTTCGCTCAGTGTTGGTCCAAAATAATTTGGCCTGGCCCATAAGTTTCATCCTAGCAAACCGCATTTGACGATTTTTTAACATGCCATACCACTTGAAGTAGTGATCCATGTCAGCGACCCAGTCAAGGAATGTCTTGGGGTCCAGACGCCCATCAAAACTCAGGGCTTCCACCTTCACGTTCTTCATCGCACGCTCATCGGGATCGTAGTGGTCTGGATAGTCATATGTAGCTTGTGCCTCCCGCACAACACCACGACCAGCTCCACGTCCCCTACCACCATGTCCTCCACGTATGGAACATGCTCCTCAATGATTTCTCCCGCTTGAGAGTGTGTGTCATCCCGAAGAGTGGTGTTCTCCCTTTGGGATGTCTCTAATTGCTTGACTCTATTCATGGTAGTAGTGATCTGGGTACTTAAACGAGCGAATTCATTCTTTTGTCTCATTTCCATTGCAGTTATCTTTTGCATCAATTGAGCAAGTTACTCAGATAATTGCTCGTTGTTCATGATTGGTTGAAGTCCGAAACCTCTGCCTTGTTTCGTGGGCATACAAGTAAAACTCGAACCAAATTCTACCCAACTTGACCTCCTACGGTTTTACGACTCACAAGATGAATGCGATGAATGTCAAAATATTATGAACTGACGAATACTGAATTAAAATAAAAACTATTCAAATCTGGAAATTTTCCAAATTAGGAAACTTTCTAAAATTGGAAAGTTTCTAAAATCGGAAACTTTCTAAATCTGGAACTTTCCTAAATTAGACCTAAAAATCAAAACCCTAATTTGATAACTCGATCTAGACAAAACCATGCAATCCTATTCTCTGATACCAAATTTGACGCAGGATGCCCTAATTATGATGCATGCTCATGAATATAATTAAACAGCGGAAAATAAAAGAAATAAATAATCTAAAATTTAGAATCGCTCATCATAAATTAAGAAAATTCACAAGGAGCTTGCAATGGATCGGGCCAATCATCACAACCACGAAGTTTAAGTTTCAAGTATAACTAGGGTTGGATCCGACGAGGGATAGGACCTCCCGATCTTGCATGGCCATACCCGATCGATCAATGAAGATCACTAGTCCGAAGAATCAAGAAGTTCTCAGATTAGGGATTTGAGAATTTGAGGATTTAGGGTTTAGGTCGATTCTCAAAGTTTGATCGAAGAAGGATTAATAAAACTAGAACTAGAAAGAAGAAAGATAATTAACTTGAAGAATTTGGAGGGGCACAAGAAGAAGTTAGAAGAAGGAGATCAAGGAAAGAGAAGAAGCACCATGAGAGAGAGAGAGAGAGAGAAGAGAGAAGCCACCAAAGAGGTTTGCTTTTTTCATTAATAATCAACTAATCTCGCTTTTAGGGCTTAACCCACTTAAATAAGCAATAAGAAAACATAAAAGTACCAAAATACCCCTAAAAATTAAGTAAAAAATAAGTTTAAAAAAAAAACAGTTCGCACGGTGGTCGGGCGCCCGGTCACCAATTTGGTCGGGCACCCGACTAGGACCAAAAACGTCCAGCAAGCAAATCTTCAAGATAGAAGAATTTCAGGGGCCCGGTGACCAATTTGGTCAGGCGCCCGACGACCTTCAATCGGATCTTCTTTCATCCCTTCAGTCGGGTCTTCTTCCATCCTACACACGTCTTTTATGTGCCAAATCACGTGCAATCACGTGCGTAGGGTTTTCAATGCTCATCAATCATCGCCTAACCACAAGGAAGAAGCTTGTGGTGTGCACCTTCTTCGCTGGTAGACTTTAAATGTTCTTGTGTCCTCATCACATTACCCAATAAAGTTTCGTTCATGGTTTGAAGATCAATGGTTCCCATGGTTCATAAATCCTTAGGAATTCTGTTTTCTGAATCATTCCCATCAAAAGCCCTTTCATCATTAAGTGAAAAAGCATGTATATCCCTTCTCACCACATAAATCCGAGTCCTTCAGATCTTCCCCTCATCCTACTTTCAAGCCTTTCAACATAAACTAGAGATATTGTCCTTATTGGGGTCATCTCCAATTTTCTTAGCATGTGACTAAAACATCTCAATATCTTCTCCGTCATTTTAATCTCCTATTAGGGCTACTCTTAAAATGACTTTTGTCTTACCCATCCACATCTTCCAACACATCCATCTCAACATCCTCTTCTTTGGATGCTCATTCTCTGCTCGTGTCGCTTCTAATTGCTCAACGCTCTGCCAAATATAGCATATTCAATTGCTGTAAAACTTTTCCTGGAGTTCAGTTGCCATTCGGCAATCATACAACACTCTAAAAGCACATCTCCACTTCATCCACCCAGCTCCATTTCTATTGGAAAAATCCTAATCAATCTCTTCCATCCTTTTGAATTATAAAGGAAAGGTAACAAAACATGTCGCTTTGAGAAAATGGACTTTGATTCTAACAAAAGCATTGCCTCTATAAATAGTCTTGCTAAAGTTGCTTTCCAAATTATGCCTTTGTTTTGCTACTTTTTAAACTTCTAGAGCCTTTCCCCCAAACTTCCAATTTTTTTAGCATCGTCCCTTTTTAATCTCGCCGACCAGCACTGCATCATCCATAAACATCACACAACAAGGAATCTTTTTGGCAAGTACTAGCAGTTAAATCATCTATGACTAGTGCAAAAGGTATGGATTTTGCCCTAACAAAGACCTATCTATACAGTAAGCCCATTTGTCTCACCACAAAAAAATTTGAAGCTTGTAATAGCACCCTCATACATGTGTTTAATGATGTCAATATATCTTCCTTGAACCCCTTCCCTCAGTACTCACCACATAACCTTCCTACTAGCATGCTTCATTATATGCTTTCTCTAGGTTGTCAATAAAACAACCTTGATTGTTGATCCTCCTAGGATGCACGCAAACTGACCAAAAAGAAAAAAGAAAAAAAGGCAAACTGATCTTTGAAATTCATTTTCTTGTCTTAGTCTTTGTTCCCCCTAGCTTCATAGTGTGACCCATAAGTTTGATCCCTAGAGAGTTGTGCACTTTTGTGCATCAACTTTTCCTTTCAAGCAAGTTTGAAATTGCTCATCAGGCATTTTCTTTGTCCGCATATTTTCTTGAGAAGACTAATTAACCAACCAAATCTGGCCAGTATCCTCCACACCAATATTGGTACATCATCAGTCCTCACAGACTTTCTTTTTCTCATTCTTGCTGGAGCAACCTTTACTTCCCTCACCCGAATTCTGCAATAAAGTACGCTCCCTCCAACCCCTCGTGGTTTGAGAGTTCACAGATGTCCGCCATAATACGCCCATAGCCTTGCAAAAATGGTAACTAGTGAACCCACCCTGAGGGACAACAAAGGTAATTAAAAGGCTCTTTATCTAACTCAAAAAAAATGCATAGGCTTCCATCATTCTCCATGATAACCATCATCAACTTGACTTTGCCATAATTAATCACTTAAGAGGAAGCATGCTCCGTTCAGTTATCAAAATTGATCTTCAAACTCCAAGCCCTTGCATGATGAAATTTGCACCATGTACCAATCATGCACTGTGCACATCTAGGACCACTCCACTCCGTTCCCCAAGGCAACATGATGCATAAGTTAGCCAAGAAAATCTACACAGATTCACTGGCTAGCGAGGTGCCAACTGAACTGTGCTACTTCTGGTGTTTTTATGGCTTTGAGTAATAAGGCCTATTTCTGCTTAGCTTATTTGTTCAGCC
The DNA here is from genome assembly GCA_003013855.2 of Liriodendron chinense. Lineage (NCBI taxonomy): Eukaryota > Viridiplantae > Streptophyta > Magnoliopsida > Magnoliales > Magnoliaceae > Liriodendron > Liriodendron chinense. The sequence goes on from PVNU02002456.1 coordinate 1,779,195, forward strand.
TTGGCTAGCTTGTTACCAATTTTTACACCCAACTTTTAGCCTTTTCACAGGCCAATTTCATTTCTTCTCTCTCCTTCTCTTTTCTCTCTCCTTCCCATCTAGCCTTTGTGGGAATTGTGTTTGTGCTCTCATATTCATTGTTGAAGGTTTTCTTGCTACTCTCTCCCAAATAGACCAAAGATTGGACAACAGGGATAAATGCCATAGAATATGCTTCCTTTTTTTTTTTGGACGGCCCCCATTTCCATGCTTGGATGACAGCACGAAAAGTCATAATTTCCCCCAGAGGCCATAGAATATGCTTCCTTTTTTTTCTAGACGGCCCCCATTTCCATGCTTGGATGACAGCACGATAAAGTCATAATTTCCACTAAATATGGGTCACAAACAACTAATGAACATGTGATACATTGACTCCACATCCTTGAGGCATAAAGAGCAAGCATTCGTGACGATCATATTCTTTGAAGTTGGTCGATGGTCAATACTTTGTCCTTTGCTACCACAAGCAAATCTGTCTCATTAAAACCATACATCTTCCTAAAGTTTGATCCAAGACCATCCCCCACTACAAAAGAGAAGACCTTTTCGAGAACTCAAGGAAACCTCCCACCACGGCCTTCCTAGAACTCGAAGCCCAATAAAGAGAAGGCAGAGGTGAACCAACCTCCTTCCAGAATGCCATACTTATTATTCATTTCCAAAACTAAATATCATTTTATCCAAACCTCCAAAGACCATTCGATAAACCATGCATCTTCCAAAAATTTGATCCGAGACCATTCCGCACTACACAAGAAAAGACATTTTCAAGAACTCAATGAAAACTCCCACCACGGGCTTCCAAGTACCTGAGCCCAATAAAGAGGAGGCAAAGGGTGAACCAACCTCCTTCCTAAATGCCATACAAGATATTACTTATTTCCATCCAAAACTTAGAGCCATTTTCCAAACATAGCATGATTCATGAACCTGAAGTCCTTAATTCCATTCCCCCAAGTTCCAACAGAAGCACCTCCATTCCATCCCACCAAGTGGAACTTTTTCTTTTCCACCATCCCTTCCAAAGAAAGTCCCTTTGAAACCTTCCGAAACGGTGGACGATGTTCATAGGACATTGAAGTAGGAACATAAAGTATGCTAGCATGTTTGAAAGGGATGCCTGGATGAGAGCAATGTAGCCACCTAAAGAGAGATACTTGCATTTCCATGTCGAGAGTTGCTTTTTGACATTTTTCAATCATCGAGTTCTGAAGTCACTTTCATCGGTTTACCAATGCATAGGGGAAGACCAAGATAGGAGGGAAAACTGTCAGCCTTGCATCCAAAGACCATATCCATGTCCTTGCACCCCTGAGTCAAGAAGACAGATGTCACACATCTCACTTTTTCTCAGATTCATTTTTTGTCCAGAAAGAATTTTGAACCATCTTATCACATTAGACCCTACGAAGATTGGCCACCAGGTTCTCCTTAGCATCATATGATAACAAAGTATTATCAGTGTATTGGAAGGTGGGTCTCTTGTGGACAGAGTTTGCTCACCTAAAAGCCTCTGATCAAGCCTGCCTTTGAGGCTTTTCCAATCATTTTGCTAAGGACTTCTGCAATTACAACGAACAAGCGGGGAGAAAGAGGGTCTCCTTGGCGAACCCCTTTTGACCCCCTGAAGAGGCACTCTGTTGACAATAACTGAATATTGAATCAAAGAAACACAAGCCAATATCCACTGCCACAATTTTAATCTATAACCCATCCAATGAGGCATATATTGCAAAAAGCCCCAACCAACGTAGCCGTACACTTTCTCCACATCCAGCTTACAAACTAACCCTAGCTTACCCTCTTTGTAGCTCAATTTGATACATTCATACCCAACCAATGCCCCATCAATAATTTGCTAACCAAAGACGAATGCCCCTTAAGAATTAGATATGAACTGCTAAGAACCCTGCTTAACCTTGTCACAATAATCTTAGCAAGAATTTTATACAGACTACCAATTAGGCTAATCGGCCTGAAGTCTTTCAAACACACAAGACCTTCCTTAGGGATAGTATTAATAAATGAAGCACTAATGTCTTTAAAATCTTGCATCTGTTATAAAATTTGAAGATGAATTGCAATAGTTCCCCTTTAAGGGTCTACCAAAACACTTGGAAGAAGACCATTGGGACTGGGGCTGTCAATGGGTACACAGACCTGCGGCTACCTGAGGAACTCAACCTGCTTAAAATGGGTTCAGCTCCTATTTTATCTCCCGTCTCTTATGTCGTCAGGCTCAGGACCACAATTTATAGTTATAAGATCTTATTGATTGACCAGGGGATCTACTAGATTATTTAGTAGGGTAAGGAAAGTGAATGGAAGGGTTTTACTGATCTGCTCTTCAGTATAGTCTTTAGGCAGGTCGGATTGAAGACCACAAGTAGAACAATCCAAATGATCCCACTACATCCTTTCAATGTTGCACAAAAGCCATTACGTTCAGCTAGCACTAAAAATCCTACTCCTAGTACAGGTTGTAGAACTATTCCAAGTATTTCAGCTGGAACAGCAAAGTGCGTTTTCAATTTTCTATTCACTCATGATCAGGCCTGACCTGGTCAACCCAATCATGATATTTCACTCATGATCTGTCCTGACCTGATCGTGATTATACCTGTTTAGAAAACTGAGCCTGATCAGGGTCGAGCATCAGGTAAACGATGGGTACCCGATTAATACTTTGTTTTATATTTAAACATTAATAATGGATGTGGAAGTAGAAGTAATTTGAATATTAAGAAACTTAATGTCATAATTACGTTGTATTGAGAATTTAATGTCATAATTACATTTACTAATGCCATAAGAGAAGTTGGAGAGAATTTTGCATGAAAATGAGAGAGTATTTTATCCTATAATTCCATTATTAAGAACATAATGCCATGAGAGAATTGGAAAATACTTGATTTATGTGGTCATGTAGGGCATGTCTTTCACTGATGTTGATGACACGGCTTCATGTGGACAAGATCCACCCCGTCCATCAAGTTTGCCACATGGAGTTAGGATACTGGGCCAGCTTATTCAAAACTCAGGTGGGCTACTCCACATGGCAAAATTGAGATGGGGACGGCCACCATTAGTTATGTGTATGGCCCATGAATCAGAGGATAGAATCGTCCAACCAATCTGATTTTGGAACAACACTTGGTTCTACAATTTAATTAGTTTCAATTTGAGTTAGCGTATGCCACATGTACAGAGTGCATGTGTATCAAGTGTTATACTCTGTCAGTGTATCTCATAACTTCCAAGAGTTATTTCAGAAGAATAGGAAGATGAAACGGCGGAAGCTGAGAAACTATTATCAGAAGATGAATCAGCAATCTCTTGTACAGGAAGGGGTGACACTACAATCAGAACGGTTCAACTGATGGATCCTATCATGGATGGCCATGATTGTGAGACCCGATATATACCTGACGGGAACCCGAATCTGACAGGATACGGGTGTTAAATTAGAACCCGGAACCGGTGGGACCCAACCCAACGGGACCCAGGGCCCAGACTGTCCATGTATCGAAACACCTAGACACGAACCCGACCATTGACAACCCTAATTAGGCCCTGAAGACTTGTTGTTACGTACGTGGGTTGGAGACTGCCTCATACACCTCACCCTCCTTAATAGTGCTTTCCAACCAATCTGCATCCTCCTTGTTGATCCAGTCAAACTCCAAGTTGTCTAGGTTAGGCTGGGTACACTCTTCAATAGGGAGAAGTTCATAATAGAATTTCACCACCTTCTTGCAAATTTACAAGTTTTTATCCATCCTTCCATTGACTTCAAGGCTATGGATTCTATTTTGCCTTTTCCTAACATGAACAATCCTATGGAAGAACTTGGTGTGTCTCTCCCTCCCTTAGCCACACTGACCTTGAGCATTGTTTCCACATTATTTCCTCTTCACGTAATTTCCTCTTGCATAGAAGATCTAATGATGTTCTTTTGTCTATTTCCTCCTTGGGTTTCGGCCCGGATTCTGAACTGTTTGGACCGGGCCTATTCTAAATTTTGATTTTGCCCGGCTCAAGCCCAGCGCATTGACAGCCCTATTCCTTTCAATTTAACATATGAATCTCCTAATGGATCTCCAACTTGACGCTCCCCATTGAACCAAAGTGATCTCACCTCCGAACTGTAAAAAGCTCTTTACCATGAACCTGAATCCAGCCCACCCTTCAGCTGAAACAGAGTTCCACCACCTCCTACCTTATCCAAAAAACCATTCCCTTCAAGCCGCATCAACTCAATTAGAATGGGCTTGGGCCTCAACACTCAATGCTCGATTCAAGGATGATCGTAGAGTAACTTCTCGAAAAAAAAAAAAAAAAGGAAAAAAAAAAAGAAAAAGAAAGAAAGTAGGAAACAGGATTCCATACTTGGATGCTCTTAGAAAATGATTGTCCCAATCTCCAAATATAAGAAATCCACACAACCTAAAAATGGGGTAGGGTAATCTTATTGGCACCTTCTCTTTTGTGTTAGAACCAAATAACAATTAAGGAGTCATTTGGTAGCATAGATTTGGAATTCGACTTATGAATCTAGAACCAAGATTTTCATTCAATTGGGATACGATTGGTATCGTAGATTGTCAATCCTATAGAATTTAGAAATTGTGTTTGGCAACCTGTATTTTGACTCAAGAAGAATCCTGGAATTATATTGTATACATTTACAGGATACTAAATTTGATGAGGAATATCATCTTAAATATTCCATTATGATATAAGTGTGCAACATGTAAGAATTCCTTGTTATGAACACATTGTGAGATAGCCTTATGCAAAAAATGAGGCAATTCCAAACATTAAGTAGCCAAGAAAAATAGACCCAATAATTTCGTACATCAAGCAAAACCCCAAAGCTCAAATGGGATACACCAGGTGGAAAAATTGGGTTAGGAAATCCACCATTAAAAATAGTCTAAACGGATTTTGGGGCCCACCTTGATTTGTGGAGGCCATCCAATCCATTCACAAGATGCTTATGTCCACGATGAATGGGCAGGCAAAAAATCAGGCCGATCTAAAGCTCAAGTAGGCCATACTAGATAGAACAATTGGGTTGGAACACCCACCACTAAAAACAATTCAAGCGGATCTTGGGGCCCACCTTGTTTTGTACAATCCATCCAAAAGATGTGTATTTCCACGATCAATGGCAGCTTAAAAATCAAGCCAATTCAAAACTCAAGCGAGCCACACTAAAGGGAATAATTGGGATTGGGATGCCCTCATAGAAAAATGTTGATACTCTGCGAGTGTTATGGATGATACACACTAAGTTGGAAATTAATTAAAAATCGCACAGTATCTTCAAAGTAAACTTTCCAAATCATGGTTCCCATAGTAGATGTATCATGAATCGAAAATCACTCTCATTTGGTTATCTGGCAAGCTGATTGGTGGCCACTGAATGGATGGTTAAAAATATCCAACGGTCCATTTGCCACAATGAAGTGCCCATGAATCTGAGGTTAGGATTGACCAACCAATATGCTCTTGGAACTGTGCATTAGCAAAAATAAGTTCGCACTTTAGTTGATTTTGAATTGAGCTAATGTATGCCACGTGTACCATTTCGAAGTGCCTACATGCTAAGCACTATATGCAGCCGGAGTATAAACAAAACCAATCTACTTGAATTGATGGGTCTTCTTTGTTCACAAGAAAAAGAAACTGTATCCTTCTCAACTTCAACACTCCAACCAAATTAAAAGGAAAAAGAAGAAGACAGAGATGGGAATGGGTGTGTACCATTTACAAGGTGGTCGATTCCAATGAAAGGGAGTTGCTACAAATGGAGTTATTACTAGAGAGAGAGAGAGAGAGAAAGAGAGAGAGAGTTGAGCACAAATAGCCTCTTTATAAAAGAGAAGGTGCAGTGATCATAAATATGACTATTACTGAGAATTTTAAATCCTTGAGATTTTGCATTACTATAAATCAACAAGAATCGAAAAAGGCCATTTTCAAGGATTTTGAATCCTAGGTAGATTTAATATCCTCCAAAATTCAAACCATCAAATGTGCTTAAAAGGGGAGAACTTGTATTTTAAATCTAATTCTCCTAAAATCCTTGATGCCAAATGACGCCTAAAGTCCTGTAAACATACTGCAGCAAGATCCATCTGCTTATGATGTTGTTTAGCTCTTCCCAGAAATCTCACCTCAAATTTGTGAATGCGGCTTGTACACCACATGTAGCACCCAAGAGAAATCTCTTTATCCTAGAAAAAGACGGCCACTGAAAATGCCCTATGATCACATCACATCCATGTTAGGGGTCGTTTCACCATAAAAATTTTGGAAAAAAATGGATTCAAAATTCAGATTCCTCTTTCTTAAACTTGTTTCGCGACTTCGATTTTGGAGGGTTTTTTTTTTTTTTTTTTGAAAGATAACGCAAAATTTATTAGAACAAAACAAAAGCTACAAAACAAGCCGGATCGCCGAGATGGCCAACCAGCTAGGCAGCAAGAAAAAGGAGATTATGGCCCTTAAACAGATCGTCATTGGAAGCCCACTCCACCATTAAGCATCTTGCCCTTTGAGAAACAAACTCCGCCCCTTTGCTTTCCCCTCGGAAACATCTCCCATTCCTTTCATCCCACACACACCACCACACTGCCAGAATCGCCATTCTCCATAAGGTTATCCTATGCTTCCCCAAATTAACTCCATGCCAGGCTTGTAACAGATCGTCGACTGCTGCAAGTAAGGCCCACTCCACTTGGAATCGAGAGAAGATGTCTACCCAAATCTGATTAATGAAGGTACAATGAACGAAGAGATGATCCGCTGTTTCCTCATTCCTCATGCAGCACAAGCATATATTCGGAATGCACATTCCCTTTTACGCAAATTGTCCACTGTAAGGATCTTCTTCTTACCCACCAGCCACCCAAAGGCTACACACTTTTTTTTTGTGTGTGTGTGTGTGTGTGTGGGGGGGGGGGGGGGGGGGGGGGGGGGTCTTCTCTTACCAGAGAATCCTTGTTTAAGAAGTCATAAAAGGATTTAACTGAGCCATGACTAACGTCGCGAGAGCACCAGTCGTGTGCGCCGCAGCAGCTCCCAGTGGCAGTAGTGGAGCGGGAGCTGCTCAGATTGCGACGCGTGGCATCGTACATGAAGCGGAAGCTTCCAGAGGAGAGAGGGAGGGAGATCGACTCCCTAATGTTGACGCGTGGACGGAGGAGATGATCCCGTGGAATTCGAGACGCAGCTCTTCGTCGAGGCAGACCGAACATCAATTCGTTACACGTGGCAGCAATTCTTTCGAAGGGTGTTCGACGGGGGAGTCTCGACAAATAATTACCCAAACTAGAGGCAGCTTCGGGAAGGATGGGATGGGTATGGAGGATCGGAACCATGGTTCGGCTAATTTGGACCCTTCTTTACGTGTGGAACCAGGTCCAGCTGAGGTTCAGACCAAGTTGGGCGACGTGGGCACGTGCTCAGGTATTCAGAAGGGGAATGGGTTCGATGGACAAAAAAGGGCCACGTGTGAACGGGAGTCACACATGTTCGAGTTCTGTTTGAATGAAGAAAGTTTTGCACTCATGGGAATTGAGAAGCAGCATGCGAATGTTAATTCTGAAGTGGAACGTGTGGGGCAACCTGATCCAAACATCACGTGCGAAGATTTTTACAATGGATCAGTGGGCAACTTACCTCCCTTTTCTGACGTAAACGCTATAGACGATATCTGCCCCAGGGAGGATGAGACCTTCTCCTGGAACTCGGACAACGCTGATCCTACGGAGTGTGACTCCCCTCATCCGATAGAAGCACAGATCCTCTGGCAAAGCAAGCTCTACTGTCACTTTTTCAAACTGAATCAAGTAAAGAAATCCTAGAAGCAGAGCCTCTACAGATGTCAAAGGAAAGGTGGTCAAAGAATGGTGCAGAGGGCAGCTTCTGATTGGGGGGGGGGGGGGGGGGGGGGGGGGGGGGGGCGGAGCAGAAGGCCAAGCTGATTCAAACGGTTCAGAAAAAGAAATGGATAAGAGATGTGATGGGGCACGTGGGCAAGTCAATCGGGTTATCTTTCGGTGATCAAACGGAAGACTACATTGCGCTGTTTCAGTGTGTGGAGACTCGTGGGCAACCGTTGGTGACTTCGAGATCTCCTAGAAAGACAATCACCTCTTCGGTTACAAATAGGGAACTTCAGAGTCTCCTCCTGACTGATCTTCTTTTGGGCGGAATAGAGGAGGTGGGCGAGGCACAGGGAAGACGGGGCAAAGCGATTCCTAAATGAATATCTTATCCTGGAATGTGAGGGGTGTGGGGTCTAAGCTAAAGGGAAGATTAGTCAAGGACGTTTGTGGTCGAAGTAAGGCAGAGATAATTTGTTTGCAAGAAACGAAGGTTCAAAACTTTAATATGAAGCTTTCGGGAACGGTGTGGAAGGCCAGGGATGCGAAGTGGGCAGCGCTAGATGCGGTGGGTAGCTCGAGAGGAATTTTGATAGCGTGGAAGTCTTCAATCTGGGACGTTGTTGACTGCTGGAAAGGAGTTTTTCCACTGTCAGACGTTCTTAAAGAGGCTTCATCAGGCTTCTATTGTTTGATCTCATCTGTCTATGGGCCAAATGTTGACGACAGAAGCGATGAATGCTGGGAGGAATTGACTGCTAATAGAGAAAGATTCAATGGGCCGTGCTGTATAGTGGTAGACTTCAACGTCACGCGTTATGTCGAAGAGAGATCTCACGGTACGAGGGTCATGAACGCAATGCGATCATTTTCAAAATGGATTGAACGGCTGGAATTAGTTCATCTTGCGCTTCTAGGATTTAGATTTACTTGGTCGAATGGAAGGTCAAACCCTGCTAAATCTAGATTGGACAGATTCCTGATCTCGCCCGAATGGGTAGAGAAGTTTCCACTCCTTACACAAAATGTTTTGCCAAAACCAACTTCTGATCATAATCCGGTGCTTCTTGCTATCGACGAAGAGAATTGGGGTCCAAAGCCGTTCAGATTCGAAACTTCATGGCTAAAGATTGAAGGATTCTATGATCTTATTAAAGACTGGTGGGTCAGTTTTGAGGTCGAAGGTTTCACGGGATTTAAACTAAGTCGAAAATTGAGACTTCTAAAAGAAAAACTCAAGAAGTGGAAGACGTCTATGATGGATAAAAGAGAGACAAAGACAGCTACTTTGCTTTCAGAATTGCAATCCTTGAGGCAAAGGCAGAGGATGAACCCTTGAGTGGTGTCGAGCGGAGGAGAAAAATCCAGCTGATTCAAAACTACTCATCTAGGGTGAAGGAAGATGAAATTAAATGGAAACAGAGATCGAGAAGCACATGGATAAAGGAAGGAGACAAAAACACCAAATTTTTCCATAGTTTGGCAAGTGTGCGTGCTAGGATGAACAAGATCAGCAGTATTTTGGTGGATGGGAACAGAATAGAAGACAAACACAGAATCTCATAGGAAGTTATTCAGTTCTTTAGTGACCTTCTTAAGGGAGAAGATTGGAGTAGACCCAAACTTGATCACTTGCAGTTCGAGAGGCTTTCTTGCGAGGAAGCCGACTCCTTGGAAATCCCTTTCTCTAAGGAAGAAGTGAAGAGAGCGGTGGACACCTTTGGAGGGGACAAAGCCCCAGGGCCGGACGGCTTTCCGGCCATTTTTTTCCAACAATTTTGGGAGGTGACTAAGAGTGATGTGATGGATTTCATGAATGAGTTTTTTAAAGAGGCGACATATCTAAAGATATAGGGGCCTCGTTTGTTGCGCTTATTCCAAATATTTTGGGAGCAGAATCCCTTAAGGACTTCAGGCCGATTAATTTGATTGGTAGTCCCTATAAAATTTTGGCTAAGGTGCTGGCATCCCGCTTGAAGGGTGTTCTTGGGAGAATTATTTCAGAGAATCAGAGTGCTTTCATTCCAGGAAGACAAATTATTGATTGCGCTTTAATCGCTCACGAATGTTTACATTCGAGGCAGAGAGCGGGGTCGAAAGGCATTCTTTGCAAACTCAACTTGGAGAAGGTGTACGATCACGTGGATTAGGGCATTCTCCAGTATATGCTTCAACGACTTAGTTCTGGGAACAAGTGGAGAAGGTGGATGGAGGAGTGTACGGGTTTGGCGCACTTCTCGATCCTTCTTAATGGTTCGCCTAAAGGATTCTTTAAGAGTTCCAGGGGTCGAAGGCAAGGGGACCCGCTTTCCCCTTTTCTTTTCCTTATAGTTGGGGAGGCCTTATCTAGAATGTTGACAAAAGGGCAAGATGAAGGTCTAATTGCTGGTTTTAAAGAGGAAGGGATGGAAAATCAGATTTCTCACGGTCAGTTTACGGACGATACGCTGATGTTTTGTGAAGCCGACTTGGAAAAAGTTGAGAATTTGATAACGATAGTGCGATGCTTCGAAGTTGTCTCGGGCTTAAGGGTTAATTTGGAAAAAACAAAGATGATTGGGGTGAACATGGAGGTGGAGGAGGTGAGGGAATTCGCGGGAGTGTTTGGTTGTGCTTTGGGCTCTCTTCCGACTTCCTTTGTCGGCCTCCCTCTTTGCATCGGAAAGCCTCCGAGGGGAATGTGGAACAAGGTGATTGACAAGTTTGAGAAGTATCTAGCGAGATAGAAGTGTAGATATCTATTTCTAGGGGGCGCATCACTCTCATAAAAGCAACTCTCTCGAATCTTCCCCTCTACTTCATGTTTGTATTCAAATGCCCGGCTTTGACGCTGGCTAGAATGGAGAAGTTAAGGTGTGACTTCCTATGGCACGGTTTCGAAGATAAGAATCATTTTCATCTGGTGGATTGGAAGAAGGTGTGCAAGCACTTCAAAGAAGGAGGGATAGGTATTAAAGATCTAAAGGTTATGAATCAGGCGTTGCTAGGCAAGTGGATTAGGAGGTTGGGAACAGAGGATGGCATGTTGTGGAACAACATTGTGAAAGCAAAATATGGAAGGTCTGAGGGAGGTTGGTGGACCAAAGACTCATCCATCTATAGAGCATCTGCCATATGGAAAGGAATCATGTCTACAAAGACGGATACAATGGAAAGAGTCGCTTACTCTATGGGGAATAGCCAACGTATCAGATTTTGGGAAGACAGATGGTTGGGAGACAGGCCTTTGAAAGATGATTTTCATAGAATCTATCGGCTTGCCCCAAACCCACACATCTTCATAGCACACTGTTTTTTTTTTTTTTTGTGGAAGGGGGAGAGGTGATTGGGAACCCCCCATGTAGAAGATTTCTGCGAGATGATGAGGTTGAAGAGTTTGCGGCCCTGCTAAACTGCATTCACTTGTGTCGGCCGGATGCTCTATGGACAGGTTATGTTGGAGATTTGACAAGATTTTGGAGGGTTTTGAATCTACTTAAGATTCAAAATCCTCAAATTAGGCCTTTTTCATTTCATGTTGATTTGTAGTTATGCAAATTCCCGAGAATTTAAAATCCTCACCAATAATCATTTTTTATCGTTGTGTTCTCTTTTATAAAAAGATTAATCACACTCATCTTTCTCTGTTTGGACTGTTTTTAATGGTGAGTGTCCAACCCAACTATTCCATCCATCTGGTGCTGTCTATCTAAGCTTTGAGATTTTGTTTGATTTATAAAAGTATTGAGCGCACTTTTTTGGGCCACCTAATGCTTGGAATTGTCTCTTTTTTTTTTTGCCAAGGCTATCTTACAATAGGCTCAATACAATGAATGTCTTACCTGCTGCACACTTATGTCATGTTGGAATATTTAAGATAACTTGCCTCATGTTGAAACCCCTTAAATCAAAATCCAGGCTACCAAACACAATTTCTGAATTCCACAGGATTGAAAATCTACGATGCCAAACATAGCTGATGGAATGAAAATCTTGGATTTGGATTCTTAAGGTAAAAAAATACATGCCGCCAAACAACCCCAAAAGAAAATCTGGCTTCCGCCAATATGATGGAAGGAGAAAAATTGTTCTTCGCAGTATACCCAACTTGTTAATTCTTCTTTATGGAAGCACTGGAACTCAATATTTGGAGATTGTGATGAACAGGGAGGATTTTTCTTCTTTTTTGCTTGCTAGAATGAACTCAATGAAGATCCAGAAGTACGGCTTCATTGCTTGTGTGTTGGCCTTCAAATTGAAAATTCTTCTTGAACCCGAGCTACGAATGCTGTTAACTTATTATATTATTGGTGTGTTGCCAAATAAGGTTCCGATCGTCTAATAAAGTTTGATTTCTCCATGAAATTCTCTAAGAGCTCCTAGGAATTCTCATGGATTATCTGTTTCAGCTCGTGATCTACTTTCTTGGATTATCGGAAGCATGTTCCATCAACATTGATCAAAGCTCTAATGCCATATGCAAAACCGAATCTTCTATGGATGATAAAAATTGAACTCGACTCCATAACTGTTTCAATATTCTCCAGGCCTCTCTATGGCATCCTTGACTCTCTTATTCTCTTCCACATGAGTTCCTAAATTCTAGGAGTTCTCCCCAATCCTGTGACTTTGACCAACTAACCCAGTCTGATCCTAAACTACCCTACCACTTCAAGAGATCATGCTACCCATGCTTCCATGCTACATCTTCTATTCAAATTCAAAACCATTTAATGACTCGAAATAAAGAACCTCAACAGAGACAGAATGGTCAAAAATCCAAATTTAAGAAGGGCAAAATCAGATATTTAAGATCATCCAATCAGCACAATCTTGGAACCATCCTCCACAAAGAAAAAAACCAACTATTTGGACGGTCTTGATTTAACATATATACATGCCACACGCAGATAACATCTGTGCAACCAGCATCATTTATTGAACCACACCACACAAGTAAAGGAGCAGTTGAGTTCGGCTGTCTAGATTAATCATACATACATTTGGTCAGCAGTTCAAATTCTGAGAGTGAAACAGATGGCTAAGATCGGCCAGTCAGTGTGAATTCTTTTAAATTCCACTGCATCTGTTAAGGTGCCGACAATCCGAACCATCTCAATTTCATGTACAATACATGACAGAAATTATCAACGCTCCAAATTCAATAGGTGAAAAATCTGTAGTTAAAACACTCCAATCAAGCGCGATAATTAAAATTATGTCTCATCGAGACATCCACAAAGTGGCCCACTATCTGGACGGCCTGATCGAGCATTAGACACAGAGAGAGAGAATCTGAGATCTGAGCCGTTACTTACTTCCGAAGGTGTCGTTAGCCATGCAGAGGAAGCTGAGGCCGTCGGATCTGAGGATGTGGAATATGTACCGATCTTGCGAAAAGCAGAGTCTGGAATCGGATTCGTACGGAAGCTTCTCGAGGATGCGGCGAGCTACGGCGCCCGTATTGCCGGACACGGCGCAGAATTCGGCGAGGACTACGGTTCCCCTCGCGACGAGAGCGTAAAGAATCGCCATTTCCTCGCTCGATCCCTGCGATCTTTTGATCTCCTCGGCTCTGCCCTGCTCTGTTGCGATCAAAACGATCTCATGGAAATACAGACAATAAAGAGAGGGTTTGAAGGGTTTTGAGAGAGAGGGAGGGAAGGACGAGGAGAAGAAGAATAGGATGCTGTAATATGATACTCTGGCTGCGAATGATGCTTGATACACATGCACTCAGAACTTGTACACGTGGCATGAATTCACTCAAGTTAAACCGACTAAATTATGTAACCAACTATCGATAAGTCACGGTCCGAAAATGATTCTTTTTTGATAATCCTAAACTCTGATTCGTGGACACTTTTTCGTGGAAGGAGGACCATTGGATAACTTTCATATTTAACCGTCCACTAAATGTCCACGAATCCGATAGTCAGTTAATGAAATGACTGCAACCTTTTCCTCCTGGTATGTATAACTATGGGAAATGCAATTTGGACAGTTTAATTTGACCACGGATGCAATTTCTAAGTAAATTTTAAGCGCCTGCGTATCATGTAAATCACTCTGTCAGAGCATCAAATCTAGAACAGAGAAAAGCCTTTGATACTCTGGAATATTGTGATGGATGATACGCGGGCACTTAAAATTGCACTTGGAATATAAATAAGTTAAATTCAACTGTGAAAACTAAGGCTTCAATTTAGATGTATCATGAACTAAAAATTACGCCTATCTGACAGTCTTACTACCGGATTAGTGGACATTTATCGGACGGTTAGAAATGAAAAAATCCAATGGTCCTATTTCAACGTGTCCACGAATCAAAAGTCAGAACTTTTCAACCAATCTGTTTTTGGAACTGTGACCCAGCGACAGTGGGTTCCACGATTTAGTCGGTTTACCTTGCTCTAGTGTATGCCACGTGTACAATTTCTCAGTGCCTGCGTATCAAGCGTCATGCGCTGACAGAGTATCATGTAACTCTCCGATAGTAAATGCAGAGAATAAAAGCGGTTGTTGGACACAGAGAAGGGGAGATGGGAGGGAATGATACGGTAGAGCACAGCACACGTGGTATGGTGAACTATCAATCGGGACCGTCCATCAAGTTCCGTACTTATGATGGAAAATGGTTCGATAGACACAGCCGTTAAATGATCCTACCATATGAAAGTGGACTTCATTTCGCTGATAGTAAATCTAGTTTTTTTGACGGTCAAAACTTAATTCAGGAAAATAAATTTTCCATGGATTGTATTATATAATATGCTTCTTCTTTTTAAATATGGGCCATAAATGATGGATATCAATATACGGACGGTTCCGATTAATATATTCAACTTCCACTTGTACTGTGACAATACGGATATACGGTAGTCCGGTTCCTCCCGCTCTACCGTAGCATTTCCTAGTTGGGATACCCACCATTCTACCTGACGGTCTATGGCGTTTTCTCGGCGAAGGGCTAGAGGGTCAACGCGCAGGAACCATGCATCATGGGACCTGTTCGAGTGATCCAAACCGTTCACATTATGGGCCTCATAGGGAATGGGGTATATTTGAAATTTCTTCCCAGACTGAATATTTTAAAACCATCGATCAATCAACTATTTTATTTTCGACGTGGACCGTCCATTTAATTTTCTGTGGGCCACTGATTGAAAGGTTACTTATGACATTCCCATCTTGAATATTTTCTGGCATCTCCTGTTAACCCTACATTGCATAAGATCAACGGTTTGGATCACTGAAATACGGCTTCACATGTCTCGGATCAGGTGCGTCAGGAAATGGTAGTTTGAATGACGAGTAGGGCACCGTACGCATGCACGAAGGAATTTCCGGGGTTTTTACTATATTAGCCCTGAGGTGTAGTCATTTTAACTAAAACTTTAATTTCTCATACAAAGTTTTCAAATTAGCCTTTTCACGAGAAATTGAAAATTTTTGTGATCGGTTTTGCCCCTCTGAACTGCCGCTCCTGTACGGAATTGCTTTTCGCACAAGTTTTTTTTAAGGGGATTGTGGGGCCCACAAAATCAACGATTTTGGCCATCGAATGACTAATCTGAGCCGTTCACAATAAATGGAGCATTTTCAAACCCACGTGAAAGGTTTTTACAAATCCAACAGAGGCTGTGTGTGACCCAGAATAGCGTTAACGATTCTCATTACTACAAATTCTTTGCACCGGCGTGGCCCACCGGTATTGACACTTTCCTTGAAATTTTCAACAATGACTACTAATTAAAAAACTTTTTATATGAATGGATTTGATTTGTCTTCTCACATCCAAATTGCCCCACATAAGATCACGTTTGTAAATGGTGGGACCATTGACGCAATGCATGGTGAAATGGGATCCATAAATCTTCTTGTGAAACACGTTGTATGGGATCCACTACATTCTTCATACGAAGAAAGCGAAAAAGTTGGGTTTTGAGGTCCCACCAAGGCAATGCATGCTATCCGTTCATCAACGACGTCGATGGACCGTTCTCCTCCCCTCTTCGTCTGACTTTGGTGGTTATCATCCGATTTTCCATGATGCACGTCCAAGATAATGGTTGTAATAGATTGTAACAGAGAAGAAAGGTTGGGCCCACAATAATAGTCCGCTAAATGAAAATAGGTAAACCATCTATTTAACTGATTCTCTATGTAAATATTAATGTGGATAGTAATGTGCATGGTGAAATGGAAAAGTATAATAGGTGGACGCTCAAATGTGGGTTGGATTTCCACTGAGTACTCAAAACTCGGTGTGCTAACTGGATTCCCACTGAGTATTGTGGAATCCCCCTGGAACTGGGGATTCCCACTGGGCATAGTGGATTCTCACTGAACACTGTGGATTTTCCCTGGCACTGCGGATTCCCACTGGCCATTGTAGATTCCCGTTGAACACTGTTGATTCCCCTGGGCATAGTAGATTCCCACCGAACAACGTGGATTCCCCCCTGGCACTGCGGATTCCTATTGGCCATTGTGGATTCCCACTGGGCATAGTGGATTCCCATTGAACACTTTGTATTTAACCTGGCACCGCTGATTCCCACTGGCCACTCAGGATTCCCGCTGAACACTGCAGATTCCCCTGGGCATAGTGGATTTCCACCGAACAACGTGGATTCCCACTTGGCACTGCAGATTCCTACTGGCCACTGTGGATTCCCATTGAGCACTATGGAATTGTACTGGGCATTGTGGATTCCCCCTGAGCATTGGGGATTCCCAATGGGCATAGTGGATTCCCCCTCGGCTGAGTGGATTCCCACTGAACAATGTGGATTCCCATTGAGAAAGGTAAATCCAAACGCACAAGGTCCACCGCCATTTGACGTTTTAGTTATAACATGCTCTTTTCGAAGCTGTCAAAACAAGGCCCTAATGGGTGCTATAACAAGAATGATACTCTACATGGGGCTATCAAAACAAGTTATCTCGTGCATCTCGACAGTACGAATCCACATTGGCATGGAGAATCCTTTGTTTCAATTGTATAGTTCTTAGTTCTCCCAGACATGCATCTCAACATCTTCATCTCTACAACACTCAATTCATAAATGTATCTTTTAAGGCTTACAACCAAGCTTTCTTGTTTCAGGCACAAGAATCGTTAAATATGACAGTTATGCAGCCCATATGCTGTCATTATGATAGTGAGCTAGTAAACGAACGAGGAAGGTAGAGATACAACGGTGGCGATTCTCAGTTTATCATGGTAAGCAATGAAATAAGATATGAGGATCTTGTATCTAAATTTTACAATGTTATCGGCACGACACATTCGGAATATGAGCTTAGAATAAAGTTCGTCTATCCATCGCCTAACTTCATATCACTTCTTCCACAACTGATCAAATATGATGACGATGTGGCGGCATATATGTTTATTTCCGCTCAGAACTCGAAAATTCATATACCTATGTTTGTGGAAAGTTAGACATAAATGTGTATTTCATGATCCTGTGGCGGTGCATTTAAATGAGCCTATACCAACTGTTGATACGTCCGTATATAGAGAAGACTGCACTAACATCCATTCAACAGTCCGTGAAGACGTCATTGGTTCATTAAGTGGGGCACGTTCAAAACTTTCGAGGACAGGCAGTTTCGAGACACCGGAGCCAATAACATGGTATAGTTATGCGTACTCCATCGAGTGGGGCATATCAGGAATATCCGAGTTTGGACAGTTTCGATGCGCCATCGTTCCGAATCATTCATAGCCAAGACAACGAGAACATTCCTTCATCGGCTACTACAGATATTCGTCATCGACCATCGAGTGATGCAATTCAAGAAGATCCAAGGCTGGACAATTTCGAAGCGCCATCATTCCGACTCATTCATAGCCAAGACTACGGGCACATTCCTTTAGCGGCTAGTGCAGATATCCCTACTCCATCGAGTGATGCACATCAAGATGATCCTCCTTTCGACAGTTTTGATGCGACGTCATTCCAACATATTCATAGCCAAGATTACGCGCACGTTCCATCATCGGCTAGTGCAGATATCCCGAGTCCATCGAGTGATGCACTTCGGGAAGATCCGAGTTTGAACAATTTTGATGCGCCATCGTTCCGACTCATTCATAGCGAAGACTATGCGCACGTTCCTTCCAAGGCTCATGCTGACATCCCATGTCCAACCACCAGTGTCCGTAATTGCCTTTTAGAGGTTCTTGAGACTCCAATGGATGTCATGTTTGAGCGAAATGAAATAACTCCACAGGAGATACTTGACCTCGATGTGGCATCAATGTACATGAATTGTCCGGTATATCATGATTTTGTCGATGACCCAAGTGAGTTAGCCGTTTAACAAATGTACAGAGACAAGGCTCGGCTACAGTTAACGCTTTGTAAGTTTACGATGCGAAATCATTTCCAATATAAGGTATTAAAATCAAACAAACAGAGGTACACGATTAAGTGTCTAATTGATAGTTGTGGCTGGAGGTTGCATGCATCATTGTTGGAAATGGTGGTGCTTTTAAAATAAAAACATATCGATCAAAACACACATGTAGCCAATCATCCGATACAATCAGTTATCTCCATGCAAGTTTTGCGGATGGTAGTCGTGGTAAACGTAATGCAGCTTATGAAGATACAATAAGATATCATCGTCAAGCAACGATTAAGATATGTACCAAGATTGCTGCAGAGCATATGAGGAAGGGCATAACATGTAGGCCACAAGATGTACAATTTGGAATAGAAAAAGAATTCAATGTTGAGGTCAGTTATATGAAAGAGTATAAAGGTATCGTAGCTGCAAGTAGTGTGATTATGGGGTCATTTGAAGATTCGTACAAAGTACTCCCTGCCTATCTCCATGAATTGATAAAGGCAAATCAGGGTACGGTAACGGACTTACAACTAGACAGCGAAACGAATTGCTTCAAGAGATGTTTCATTGCGCTAAGACAATGTATTCGAAGCTTCCAGTTGTATTTTCGAAAAGTTTTATGCTTGGATGGGGCTCACTTGAAAGGGAGATATAAAGGTGTACTGTTCACCGCAACAGCGTTAGACTGAAATAATCGCATTCTCATGGTAGCATATGAGGTTGGTGAGTCAGAGAATAACAGTAGTTGGCTTTGGTTCCTTCAAAACTTGAAGCGGGCAATTGAGCCTCTCCCGGAGAAGATAGTTATTATATCGGATCGTCATACAGGTATAATCAACAGGGTGAAATCAGTATTCCCTAATGCAGCTCATGGTTATTGTGCACACCATCTCCTCTTAAATATGATACATCACCACAAGGATGAGTCTTTGAAGAAGTACATTTGGGCGGCTGCTAAGACGTGCCGAAAAAGCAGTTTTAATGATCTCATGCGCATCATATCAATGGCCAACCCTGCCGCATATGAATGGCTCAATAGTGTAGATAAAGAAAGATGGGCTTCTGTATTTTTTCTGGACAAAAGATACAACATGATAACGACAAACATCACTAAGAGCAAAAATGCACTATGGAAAAACCAAGAGAATACCCGATTGTGAAAGTTCTCGATAGTGTCAGGAGCAAGATTCAAAAATTCTTCTTGAAAAAGGCGAGAAGATGCGAAAGTGTTTTTGGGAAAAGCAAGACCCTGGGCGGAAACACATATGAGAGAGTTATTAGACCAGGCGAGGATGACAACCTGCACAGCGATATCTAATGATGAATATGAAGTTAACGAGGGTGAGTATACCGATGTAGTGAAACTAAGTCAAGCGAAATGTGGATGTGGCGAGTTCAGCGTGCTAATGTTACCTTGTCTACATGCAATTGCAGCATGTGACAAGTATGAGCTCGATCGTTATAATTATTATTCCCCCTTCTACTCAACACTGTTTACAAAGTGATGTATCGCGATTCCATATACCCAGTCCCTGATGTGAGTCAATGGGACACACCTGAAGATGTAAGGGTGATATGCGATAAAATTCGTCACCCAAATAAAAGGAAAATTGTAGGAAGACGAAAGAAAATGAGAATTACTAGCCTAGGTGAGGAGAGACCAACCGTCAAGTGTTCCAGGTGTAGACGAACGGGTCACAATCGGATGACATGCACCTACCTTCCGGCCATTAGCTAAAATTTATTACTACGTGTTGCGTTAGTTACTTTTTGCATACGTAAAGCCTCACTTTGTATTTAATTTTGTACGTATCTTTTTGTAAATCCACACTATGTCATATAAACATTTTATCTACAAAATTTACTACTTGAATGGAGAAAAGCATGTGGTTGTGTATGTGTATGTATATTTAACGCATGTCGCTATCATAGTTCCCCGTGCCAAAACACAAAATCAAACAAATGCATTTACCTGCGCCATTACAAAAAAGAGAGGGATAGCGTTGAAAGAAAAAATTAGTTTTAGAGATCACGGGATTCGCAGAATACATCTGACTGAAGTGACCTGTGAAGGTGAGATGTGACCGGTGAAGATTAGATGAGCAGGGTACGGATCAGTAGAGTCACGGGTGAAGAAGATGTGTGATCACGTGGGATTCCATTTGCCCCTTATCTAGTCCCTACACTTCTTGAATCCTCCCATTCACAGTCTTGAATCTGTTAAAAAAATGCCACGAAATGGTTATGGCCGGCATCATCCCAACCTACGTCCACCTCCTGGAGACTCCTACCGTATGCAGGAAAGGAGGAACGAGTGGGATCATGAAATATGCAAGCTAGAACAATGGACGACTATTTGTAGGAGATACAATCTTCCAGTGCCTAGATGACAGGCATTGAACATGAGGCGTGATACATTGGCAGAAATTGATACGGCATTGGGAAGGCTGAGGAGAGAGAACGGAAGGATGGTAAGTCGTGTGGCGAGAGTGTGGATGGATGGTGTGACGACGGATCTCCAGAATGCATCCAAATCGGATATTTCAAATGAAAGTGACGGGAATTTATCGGATTTTGAAGATAAATAGTCATTGTTTTCCTATAGATAGCTTTTTTAACTCGTGTCTGTTCTTCGGTATGTTGCTATCATATGTGTTTACCGTTTTCATTTCACATTCACTTTGGTGTTACATTTGATACGTTGGTAGCCCATGTTGCCTATGTATTCTAGATTTTTGGGCTAGAAGTACACAATGCAAGGTAGAATGCTTTTTTTCCAGACAGAAGGACCAACTAGTTGCTATGATGAATGGATAACCAACATGTACAAACACTGATGGATGGTTGATAGTCACACAAGAGCCACTGACAGTTTCAAATTAGGATTTTATTTTATTTTATTTACTTAAACAGAACTATAGTGGAGATAATAGGTCATTTTCCTTAGCAAAACCAGATTACAGCAATCGAGTCCACCTCGTTTTGCGCATGAGTGAATCATTAGGCCTAGGATCTCATAAATTCACTTGCAACAAAATAAAATATACACCTGCTGCTAAAGCATCTAAGCGAGGGTCTAAGATAGATGAATACTTCACATTTATGGAATGATAAAGCTTCAATTTGACAAAAGCAAAAAGTATTTGCAAAAAATGAAAAAAATTGCAATGAGAAGGCATGCTAATTGTCCGATAGAAGGATTACACAAAGCAGTCAATATATTCATAGATTACATTCTTCTGTGGGCAGTCATGCATTATTTGTATCCAAAGTGATCAGGCGAAAAAGTTATACCTGTGAACTCAATCCTGGCAACAGCTCACTTTCGTACAAATGAAAAACTGAAATGAATTTGGATTGAAGCAAGAGGGCTTATGCATATGTCCTGCATCGGGCTGTTTTGGGTCGATGCATGTGTATTATTCATGGCGATGCTGGACTCATGTATTATGTGGCCCAAGACTCTCAGGAACAAAGTGGCCATTTAGTTCCCTTGAACATTGTATCACAACTTACCTCAACCAGTGTCATGAGAACTGAATGGTCATTCTCAGATAAAATGCTAACAGATACTCAAGTGGGCCACACCACAAGTTACAGCGAGGAGGGGACGCCCACAACAGAAACCGATTTCCCACAACAGGGGAGTGCTTTTACAAGTTTCCCGTGGCGTTGCCCCCAATGATCAATCATCAGTTCTTGAGTATTTGGACAAAGTTATATTGATTTTTCTTTTCCACTTTCATTAAGACCTACAAAACTTTATCACCCTGTGCTTACTTATTAATTGGTCATTGATAATACCTTGATGGGTACATACTAGTAACTGTATTTTAATAAATTCGGATTGCTTCAGTTCAGAATTTTGATTGAGAAAGGTAACAGAAAGGCTGCCAGTTGACTGTTCGCTTCCCCAAGTGTAGGGTTGCGATGTAGTAATAAACTCGGTAAGACCGAGGTCGATCCTCAGGGACTTATGTAGGATTTCACAAACTCATCCACAAGTGTCTATCTACTAATCAGATTTTTGTATGAAATTGATATGAGTAACAGAAGTTGAATTAAATCGAAAGTAACTAATTATAAGAAGGCACTAGGGGTTCAAGGATCCACTTGTAGGAATCCTTGATGTTCAATCCGCTGTGGTTTCTTATTCTCTCAACTAGAATCAACATTCAGGTCTATCTAGTCGGATGATAGAGCTGCTAAACCAAACAGTCTGTAATATGTAAGTTCTATGCATAAGATTCACTCAATGCAAGCTGATCTGAGCATGCTCAATTGCATAGGTCATTCCCCTTTCCAAAAGGTCTAGTTCACAATCATAACCATCCTCAAGTCCTGTCACAAGACAAGGCTAGATCAGGATTTGAACTGGATTCAAATCACATGCACAGTCCATACACATTACAGAAAAATCAGAAAAGTAGAACTTTGGTAGGAAGTTCCTTTATGAAGAACATAGTACTAGAGCGCACTCCGATTCCTCGGATCATACAGGTCTAGACCGTCACAAACCAATTAAGCAATTAAGTAATTCTCCCAAACATCCATGAGTCATCATAAGACTAAGAAAAACTACTCAAAAACTTGTATAAACTTCAAACCTTAGTTCATAATCATGAATTCCACACTTAAAACCACTTAACTACGAATTAAAACATCTTGGATCCACTACAAGCTTCACCTCTTAGCCCTAGCTAAGAGGTTTAGCTGCTCATGATCCAAGGAAACATGAAACAACTACAAAAAGCATGAAAACAGCAAAGTAAACCAAAAGGAGTTGTGAAACTCCAATCTCCACTTCCACAGCCTCCAACCTCACTTGAACCCTTCTAGGATACCCTAGGAATGATCCCTAGGTGTCCTTTTATAGTCTGGAGGCTCCACAACTTCGGAAGAATCGAGAAATTGCGTAAAACTTACGCAGCGCTGAGAAAATCGAACTTGATTTGGAAACTTCTAAGTTAGTATGCATGGCCGACCGGTCATGACCGGTCGGCCCTTGTTTATCCTTAGTCCAGCAACCATGTCCGACCGGTCAAGACCGGTCGGACGTCTTCAACAATCCTCCAGCAGCTGTGGCCGACCGGTCAAGACCGGTCGGTCATCTTCATTAGAGCCTTGGTATGCATGGCTGACCGGTCTCCTTTTTTCTTGTTTTCTTTCTTTCTTTCTTCCGCTTTCTTCCTTCTTTGCTTCGGCCCTCCTTTGGGTCTTCATCCAAGGTCCTAACATGCTCTTTTCATCTTCAAACGGGTGGAGTTCACTCTCAACCCTGTAGTCACAAAACATGCATTAGATTCATCTATAAACCATGCAAACCTCGCACAATGAGTGATGAATTGGGGTTAGAATATGCACAATTAGGCGCTCAACATTGACCATGCATCAATTGCCTTTTACAAACTTGGGTTATTTGCGGACCTGATGGGGTACCCGGACCCAACCCATTTAGACCTGACCAAGACCCGACCCATTTGTTAATTGGTACAGGTCTGGGTCCATGAACAAAACCAGTTGTTAAACAGGTACGGGTATGGTTTCCTTTATAATAGGCCCGACCCGACCCAAACCAATTTAGTAACTGGTACGGGTTTGGTTTATGTTTCACGGGACCTGTCCAACCCAGACCCGGACTCATTAGACCCGACTCATTTATAAATGGGTCTGGGTGCATCTCCCTTTACCAGACCTGACCCCATTTATGAATGGGTTTGATGGGTTGACCTGGGCCCGACCTGGACCCGCCCATTTAGTAAAAAAGTCTGGGTCTAACATTTGGTCGTAGACCCATTTAGTAAATGGGCTAGTTTGGTTTTAGCAAAACTCGCCCAAACCCGACTAATTACAGCCCTACACTTATTATATCATGTAAAAGGAGCTGGCTAGACAAAGCATGGCATCTAGTCCGACTTTCGCCTACAGCAAAAAGTCAGGCCTTTGCAAAAATCAGGTGTTGCAGCCCACACATGCACTCATTTATCATTACATAAATCAATATACGAAGATCCCAAAATGAGAACAATTCATTTAAACATTCCATCTCATGTCGTTAAATTGTTTCCCCAACAAAAATACATAAGAAAACAAAAGCATTTATCCAACACTTATAATAAAACAAACCCGCAAAAGAAAGAAAACTAACATAGGATCCTAATGATCTAAAGAAGCCGGGGATGGAGGTGGCGCATCCTCCTTCTGAATGCAGCAAAGGATCTCTTGCATCTTCCTGTAAAGCCGTTTATTCCAAAGCTCCTGACGCTTTGCCCCATCCGCCACCTCTCGCTCTAAGGTTGCAATATGTTCTTCTAAGCCGGCAGTGGGCTGATAGTCTTCATCTTCATCTTCTGCCACATCCTTTTCGTCCTCTGGTTCATCTTCTTCTTCGCTCCCTGACTCATCTACAAGTCTAGCATTCGAAGGTCCTGCCATAGGACCTTGTGGTACATTATCCTTCAAATGTCCCATATTCTTCTTATTGATCTCATTAAACTCAATTAGGCGTGAAGTAGCGATAGCAAGTCTAAACTGCTTGGCCAACTGACATGCCAAGGGCCCAAATGGCAAATTGAGGGGTTGTGATGTGGAAATGGGCTTCAGCATTTGGGTCAGAACAATAGAGGGTAGGCATACCATCTCCTGCTTACCCACTCTATACAACACCTCAACCATGTAAGGTGTCAACTCAGTGTGGTTCCCCGCTCGCGGATAAACATTGTGGACAAAAATGTGATGCAGCTTACGAAACATTGGCAACAGATTGGACGACCTCAAACAATTTCCTTTCTCCCACTCCACGTAATTGCCACATAGAAACTTCGTATGTGTGCCTCTCATATTCTTCCGGTCTGGGTCACCCTCCTTCACCACGACTCGACCACATAGCACCCCAATGGCTGTAGCAATAACATTAACGTCAACTCGGCGTAATATCCCATTAACCTTTACATCAAACATCGGAGGATCTGATCGTGGATTCCTGGCAGCGGAATAGAATTCCTCCACCGTTATATCGTTGGCGATCGAGGTGGGATGGAAGATGGGGTCCCATCCCAGGGTTGTAAGCCATTCCCCCATCATTGAATCCTAAAAAATGCCCGGAATGTCAACCCTAGCCTCAAATGTTATCTTCATGCGTGAATACTTATTTCAACCTTTTGTACGAGGGCAACGCTCGAAAGTTGCCTCACCTCTTGGAGTCCCATGAGAGGACGACGCACCAGCGTCATGATTATTTTTCTTGCGTACAGGGCGGCTAGAGCCTGCCCTGCTTGAAGAAGCCTTTCGTTTGGCCATCATAGCAACCAAGAAAAGAAGAAGGACAAAAATGCAACTGAAGAAAGGAAAACGGCCATAGTAGCTCTTTTAAACTTCGAAGCTCACCAATCTTAATGGGGAACCCAAATCGAGATCTTTCTCAAACCTCAAATCTGTGCAATGCTTCAAATGTTTTAGTCGTCAAGTGTTGTTCAGAGCCAATCTACTGGAAAAGAATGCTTGGAAGATGTGTAGTTTGTCTAGGGGAGATAGGTATTTTAAGAGGGAGAACGAAAAGCCGTTGGAAGTGGGGTCGGTTTCGTTTTTTAGCCCTTTTTTTAAAAAAGCACATCGTGACCGTCGGTGGACCGAAGTCGTATTCGACGTGCCGATGGTTAAAGACAGTGTACTTAGGTAAAAACCGAAGACCTTCGGCAGGAACCGAAGTACGCTGGACGTTTCGTCCGCGGACCGAAGGTATTTTTCGGTTAATGAAAGAAGTGATTGTAATCCACATTCGGTACGATCTCGTGTTGTCGGTTATAACCGACGGACACATTCGGCGGGCCGACGGTGCATATCGGTGGACCGACGACTTCTCCACTGGTTGCTTAATAGATTTGTGGTTTTCAGCCATTATAACACTTGTCAATCCCATAGAGCACTATGGGATTCCATTGTGCTCAGTGGGATCACATATTGTTCAGTTGGATTCCATAGTGTTTAGTGGGTTTCCAATTCCATAGTGTTCAGTGGGATTCCAATGTGCTCTGTTCGATTCCATATTACTCTGTAGGATTCCTCTGTGCTCTGTGGGATTCCATAGTACTTTGTGGGATTTCATATTTCTTTGTGGGTTTTCATATTGCTCTGTGGGATTTCATATTGCTTTGTAGGATTCCATATTGGTATTTGGGATTACATATTTATTTGTGGGATTTCTTATTGTTCTGTGGGATTCCATAGTGCTCTGTGATATTCCATATTGGTCTGTGGGATTCCATATTGCTCTGTCGGATTCCACAGTGCTCTGTGGGATTCTATAGTATTCCGTGGGATTCCATAGTACTCAGTGGGATTCTATAGTACTTAGTGGGATTCCATATTGGTCTGTGAGATTCCATATTGCTCTGTGGGATTCCATAGTGTTCTGTGGGATTCCATAATTAACACAGTACATGCATAGCTCACCACATGAATGGACTACTCTAATTATAGTGTGGACCATTTTCATGATGAGGCCTAGCTGATTTGTGGATCAGATGCACCACCTCCCTCGTAAAATTGCAATCAATAGCTGCATATGGTGTTTGGTCCTAACCATAGCCCCTGTTTTGTAGATATGTATGGTATGTGGTCTCACCATAGCACCTGTGTTTGTGCATTAAAACACACAACCACTAGTGTGATCACCATGTTTTGTATTTGAAACTACTCAATCCATCAGATATGCTCAACAAGGAATGTTCTTACCTGAACAAAATAGTAGGATTAAAAAACCCCCAATGTGTGAGGGTTTTGTATGTCCTAAGCTTGGACCCCAATGTGTGTGGGGGGGAGGGGGGAGTGGGATGAGCGAATTAAGAAATAAGAAGATTTGGGGTTTTTTTTTTTTTAACAAATATCTATATGAAACGAGTTGAGTCGAGTCGAGCCGAGGCGAGCTTTTTCGAGTCGAGTCGATCGAGTTTCTCGAGCTGGCTCGACTCATGACCAACACTAGGTCTGTGGGATTCCTTGTTGTTCTGTGGGAATCCATAGTGTTATGTGGGATTCCATATTGTCTGTGGGATTCCATATTGTTTGTAGGATTCCACAGTGCTCTATGGGATTCAATAGTGTTCTGTGGGATTCCATATTGTTCTGTGGGATTAGCATATTGGTTTGTGGGATTCCATAGTGTTCTGTGGGATTCCATATTGGTCTGTGGGTATGTAGGATTCCATATTGCTCTGTGGGATTCAATATTGGTCTGTGGGATTCCATAGTGTTCTGTGGGATTCCATAGTGTTCTGTAGGATTGCATATTGGTTTGTAGGATTCCATAGTATTCTGTGGGATTCCATATTAATCTATGAGATTCCATAGTGCTCTATGGGATTCCATATTGGTCCTGTGGGATTCCACAGTGCTCTGTGGGATTCCATAGTATTCTGTGGGATTCCATATTGTTCTGTGGGATTCTATAGTGCTCTGTGGGATTCTATAGTGGTTTGTGGGATTCCATAGTGCTCTGTGGGATTCCATATTGGTCCGTGGGATTCCATAGTGCTCTGTGGGATTCCATATTGCTCTATGGGATTCCATATTAGTTTGTGGGATTCCAATTGGTATGTGAGATTCCAAAATGGATGATGTACGGTAAAAAAAATGCATGTGCAGATTACAAGTAATCCAGTCTTCAGTATGTATTTATTTAAAGTACAAAGTGAATTACTTTTATCCTGAAAACAGAGAAATAATGTATTATCCTTAATACATATGAGCTGTACAAAGTGAATTACATATGTACTAGTTCAAAATTTATTCCTACGCACACTCTCTTCCATAGTAAGATGTTTGTGTCCGCGGCTTCTTTGGAATATCTTTCGCTGCAGGTATGCCATTATTTGTTGTTGATGGAGCACTTTCGATGACTTCTACAATATCTTCATCTAAAGATAATTGTACCGGTCTTGTCATTCCTTTCAACTTAAACTGAAGTAAGTCGAAGGCTATTGTTTGCCTGAAATTAGGGACTTCTTCCTGTGGTTGAAAATACAACGTAATAAGTAAATAGCGGTTGAAGGACATGATGATTAGACTTCCGGACAATGTGACCTTACCGGAGTAAACTGTACATCCAACCCGCTGCATGGGAAGTCCATAGCTTTCATGACGTATACCCTACAGTCATCACTATTTGTTTGTTTTGGGGTCCCATCGACTATATCAAAATGCCATTCAATTCCCAGAAAGGATTCCCGTCATCACATATATGAAATAACCATCGAAGCCCATATGTGAATCCACGTGCATACGATTTGAAATTTCTCTTTCAAGTGGTGGTTATACTGTCGATCAACCATACTTGTCTCTTCATTGGATACGTTACTATTAAAGTCCAGTGCAATTCGTGAACATGGACAGGAAAGTAGTCCTACAAAGTACATGAAAACTATTATAAGTACATATGTCTACCATGCGCATTCCATCAAAAGCATATACATAATCGTAGACGAACCGTCTCATATTGCCACATGGGCTTTACCGACCGAGCAAGGAGGGTCACAACCGATGGATTTAGTTCATTCAGCATCGTCTCCCTATTACTGTGGTCACCTGCAGCATATTTATATATGCTATTGACATCTTTCTGGAACAATACCTGTTTAAGTACGATAAGAGAAAACTATAAATTTCAGGCAGAATGATTACTACATATGATCATATCAAACTGTTCTTATTACGAATATTTACCCAGAACCAAGTGGACACAAATAAGCAATCCTGGGGGTACGCGGCAGGATAATGTGCTATGCGATCCGTTAGAAAATCCATGTACGCATTAATGCATTGTGTAAAGAAATATTGATCAGTAAATATCGACAGTCAATGAAAGAGTTATCCGTAATGAAACCTACATTGAACTGCGGCTTACCCCATCATCAACCCATACGTTATCCCATATATAATACAACCAATTATGGTCACCGGAATCGTAAGCGTCTTTAACAATAGTGTATTCATTAGGCGATAGTTATCTCGAAAGGTTCATGAATCTAGGTACGTCGGTGAAGCCGAATTTGGACTCGGTGCGAGGTTCCGTGAACGGGCTGCGTTGGAACCTTGAAGGTTGTCGGTCGCGAACAGGCTTCATATTATCAGCTCCCGCTACCCCGCACGTGAAATGAGGGGGTGTCACAAATTTTGAATGACCCCCATAATACACGACAAGGGTAGTGCAAACCTCTACATCATCCACGTTATGATAACCGTATGCATCCGGAGTACGCTGAATTGAATGAGGCTCTACTTCCTCTCCATCCCGCTCATCCGCCGCGCATTTTCCCTGAAGACACACGATATATACTTGGTTAGTATCTAAATCACATTGTAAATTACCAGTGGTACACAATTAGAATTGAAAATACATTCATTGCCTCCAATTCGGCTTCAAGACGATAAACTTTTTCACCTAATTTCTTATTTTCCTCCTTCACTTCGGCCACTTCGGTCGCATATTTAGTTACCTTATTCAATAATATCTTATACAATTTCTTCAATCTAGACTTTTCATCTGATTTTACGGGCCTCTTTGTGCTCGCTCCCCCCTCTACATTTGTATTCATTACTGTCTTATTTGGCCCTATAGATTTAACCTCATACTGTTCTTGTCGTCTATCCATATTTCTCTTTGACCTCTTCTCACTTATTAACGTCGTGTTTCCAACAAGTCTTTGAACTTCTATAACAGCGTCGCGTTCCTCCTCATCTGTGGTGGGAATGAGGGCCCCGGTGCTCACAAACTGTACGATGAACATGAATGCAATTATTAGAACATAAAAGTAATGTTAAAACTACAAAATCCACCGTCACACTACATTCCATGCATATTACCGATTTTTTTCAAAGGTTTTAGAAAGGCTCGCAGATCGCGCTATCATGTTCATTTTTCAGTTGAGAAATCGCGGAATATGGATAACAGTCCTTCTCGAAGCCCAGCGATGTGAGCCGGTTAGAGATGTGAAGGACTCGTATGCCCAAACCCGTTGAGTCAAGAATACAAAAAGAAATGAATAATATAAGATAATATATCGTGTATTTGGAATGTACAAATTCATAGAATACAGTACTAAATTTACCTGAAGGGTAAATGTGTTTCCGCAAAAAGCGTACGTATCTGCATAGTGCGCTTTTATTGCCGTGTTGGCATGGTACTTCAAGATTTCGTAGCCAACTCGAACCCAATGATAGTTATTAAAATCATCGATACTATTTGCTAAACTAATATATTTCTCCACACATTTATTCTTTTCAGGCAATCCAACAATTAAATTCTCCATGCATAATAGTAGGGCAAATTTCACGACATGCGAATGTCTTTTCGACCCTACAAGACTTTGAAAAGTTTTCATTGAGTCTTTCTTTATAATATATTCGTAATTCTTAAAGTAGCGGTCTCGTAAGTCGTTCTTTACTTCTTTTGGCTTGTACGGTGCCCACTTCAATCCCATAATTAATCTGTATTCCATCTCACCAAAACGGATGATGGAATCATGGATGTTGAACCGTAGGTCATCGAGATGCCTCTGCGTCAACGCATGAATGATTGGTCCATGAAATATGAATTCTCTTTCGTTAAAGTCTAGCAAATATCAAAAGCAAGTCGATCGGAATAAATCTCTACAATTTTTACACCCAGCAAATGCAGCCTTCAATAGAGTTAAAAATTCAACTGAACATTTTGCTGCCACCTTCTTAGCAAAATAATCTGGGCAAGGACCCAGCTTTCTCTCATTCATGCCACCTATGGATATGTGTTGAAACAATTAGTACAATGAATAATGTATAATAAGTTGAAATACATGAATTAACCATAAACATATAATAAATACACATTCGAGGGTAATTGACGCCTAGAGGTGGGAAACGATCCGAGCCGGGCGGAGTTAGCCCTACTTTGCTTTGGCTTGTTTTTATGCCACCCAGGTTTGTGGATTGGCTTGGTTTGTGTATATGTATTATATGTATTATGTATTATGTATTATTCATGTCATCCATGTAAGAGCCTGTTCGAAACAAAAATTCAGGAGCATAATTTTACAACTGCATGGGAATAGCATGCATCCTTGTATATTTATTATGTATTATTCATGTCATCATGTATATGTATTATCCATGCCATCCATCCATTTTTACATATCATTTTAGGACATGATCTTAAAATCATAACCAAAGCTCAAGTGGATCATACCACAGGAAACAATGTACTTACGATCTACGAGCAGAATTAAGTCGAATCAAACCAAGCTGAATTGAACCGAGGTGGATCGAAATGAGCTTTGAGCCATATGGACCCGATATTACCCTACTTTGAGCTTGGTTTTGTTTTCTTTTAAGGAGCTTGACTATGAGGCTTGGTTTAGTTTTCGAGCTGGCTTGGTTTGTGCCCACCTCTATTGGCGCCATTGAAATGTTTATTTTATAATCCAACCAAAGGTTATCGGGGCCCTTCAAATGGTGCACCTTGATGGATGTAACACATACTGCTTAGGGGGAATCCACAATGCAGGCCGAATTCCACAGTGCTCATTGGGAATCCACTATGCCAGGAGGACTCCACATTGCTCAGTGGGAATCCACAATGCCTAAGGATTCCACGGTGCTTAGTGGGAATCCACACTGCCCGGGGGATTCGACAGTGGTCACTGAGAATCCACAGTGCTCAAGGGGATTCCACAATGCCTAGGGGATTCCACGGTGATCAGTACGAATCCAGAGTTATCAGGGGGATTCCACAGTGCCAGGGGGATTCCACAATGCTCAATAGGAATCCACAATGCCAAGGGGATTCCACAGTACTCAGTGGGAATCCACAGTGCTCAGGGGGATTCCACAGTACCTGGGGGATTCCACAGTGATCAGTGGGAATCCACATAGCTCATGGGGATTCTACATTGCCTGGGGGATTCCACACTGCTCTGTGGGAATCCACAGTGCTCAGGGGGATTCCACAGTGATCAGTGAGAATCCACATAGCTCATGGGGATTCTACATTGCCTGGGGGATTCCACACTGCTCTGTGGGAATCCACAGTGCTCAGGGGGATTCCACAGTACCTAAGGGATTCCAAATTGCTCAGTGGGAATCCATAGTGCCCAGGGGATTCCACACTGCTCAGTGGGAATCCACAGTGCTCAAGGGGATTCCACAGTGATCTGTAGGAGTCCACAGTTACCAAGGGGATTCCACAGTGCTCGAGGGATCCAAGAAGACTTTCGAAAAATACACAGGAGAAATAATTAAAATAATACATATTATTACCTCTACACTCCATATCAGTAGCAATGAGAGAAGATTTGAGGTGTCGGTGTGGGTCCTACGGAAGAAGGAGCAACGGTCTTAACCGCCTTCTCCAGTTAGAGGTCGCTTTCTTAGAAAATGAGTTGACGGCTGTGGTCCCCTACGTCGTGCCTGGTCGTGGTCCCTTGCGATAACGACGGTGGAGGTTTCTGCCTTTTGAAATTCTAAATAAATGGCTATGAGCCAACGGCCCCACCCTTTACAAACCGAAAACCGTTCGTATGTGGGGCTAATTGGATGGTGGCAGAAGAAATCGAATCCGTTCGTAGAAGAAGGCTTTTAAACTAGTGTATCGTCAAAAAATTTGAAGATAAAACTTTGTATGGGTGGACCACACCATTATAAAAGAATTTAGAAAGAAGGAGAAACGTTAAGACTTTTGTAGACCACACATCGCCGAAAAAATGAATGCAAAACACTTCCCGTGATTTTTGAAATTAATCCACTCTTGTGAACAGCTCAGATTGGCCATCCGATGGCCAAAATCGTTGATTTTGTTGGCCCCACAATCCCCTTGAAAAAAACTTGTGCGAAAAGCAACTCTGTACCTGAGCAACTGGTCAGAGGGGCAAAACCAACCACAAAATTTTCAATTTCTCTTGAAAAGGCCAATTTGGAAACTTTGTATGAGAAATTGAAGTTTTAGTTAAAATGGCCACACCTTGGGGCTAATATAGTAAAAATCTTGAATTCTAGACACTGGCATGCATGCGTGCATGTACGCAGACATCGGGGTATTCTTGTGGCCGTAAGCCATGTGGAGCCCACCGTGATCTATGTGTTATATCCACTCCGTCCAACTGTTTTGCTGGATCATTTTAGTACATGAATCTAAATATGAGACAGATTCAAAGCTTAAATGTACCACATGCATCAGGGTGGGCCACACAGACAATCCGATTTTCCGCATCAGATTAGTGGAATTCGTTTATCAAAATTATACCATTGACTACTATCAATCTTAACCGTCCATTGGATGTCCAAATTATTAACCACTAAATATCACATGCTCAGTACACCTTGATTGTGCAATGCACACAAGCCATATGCAGTTCACAAGTACATGTGCCAAGGTCATGCATCAATCTAAGCCGTCCATCTGGTGATGCCTATCGCAACTTGCCTGTGTTTTAAAAGTAATGTACATAGGGCTGTAAATGGGTCAGTGGACCCGATGGGGTACCCGGACCCAACCCATTTAGACCCGACCCAGACCCGACCCATTTGTTAAATGGTACGGGTCTGGGTCCAAGAATAGACCCATTTGTTAAATGGGTTTGGGTCTGGTTTCCTTTATTTTAGGCCCGACTCGACCCGACCCAAACCCATTTAGTAAGTGGGCGGGTTTGGTCTATGTTACAAGGGACCCGTCCAGCCTAGACCCGTCTAGACCCGGTTTTAAGCCTTGTAAAATGCTTGCATACTTGATCCAGACCCGGACCCATTAGACCCGGCCCATTTATAAATGGGTCTGGGTGGATCTCCCTCTACCAGACCCAGACCCATTTATAAATGGGTCTGATGGGCTGACTGGGACCCGACCCGGACCCGCCCATTTAGTAAAAGGGTCTGGGTCTAAAATTTGGACCCAGACCC
Source organism: Liriodendron chinense (assembly GCA_003013855.2). NCBI lineage: Eukaryota > Viridiplantae > Streptophyta > Magnoliopsida > Magnoliales > Magnoliaceae > Liriodendron > Liriodendron chinense. The sequence continues at coordinate 1,813,397 of PVNU02002456.1, forward strand.
GTTTAGTAAATGGGTGGGTCTGGTTTTGGCTAAACCCGCCCCGAACCCGACCATTTACAGCCCTAAATGTACAGTAGATAATCTTATCCATCACTTTTCTTCACTTGGCAGTGCTAAATCTCGACTAACAACTACTTTGTTTCCCACCGTTGTATTGAAGGCCCACTGATTGGACTAGTAGAATCATCTCGTGGATGAGTATTTTGAGCCATTTTCCATCCTACGACGGATGAGGCTTTATAGATGCTTTTGGTGTGTTAAGATCCTCTTTTGGACACACCTACACTTTTGGGACAGTGGTATACTGAGTGAAGAAAACCTCCTTTCAATACCAAGGTCTAGGTAACATTGTAGGGTGACTAACAATGTGGGTGGGTGTACTTGATCATCAGATTAATTGTCCGCTAATTATCATATCAAGGTACATCAAAGGGATTGATATGGTGTATCTTGCTGGAGTAGATATAGGGTTGTCCATGTGTCAGGCTGCCGAATGGGGTTCTAGGCTTGGCCTGCCTCGAGCAGGGCTTGGGTGGAAATACCAGGCTTGAGGGTTGGGTTAGGGCCTAAAAGTCCAGCCCGTTTCTTAAACAGGCAGGGCTTGGACTTGGGTCTTCTAGGCTGTAGGGCTTTTATACCTCTCTTTCTATTTAAGATGTTGTAATATGGAAGTGTAATTGTTATGATTTTTTTTTTGTGTTTATTTAAACACATAATTCGGCGCACAATTAGTCAAATGCATATATAACAGGAGACAACTAAAAGAATTTGCAAGAATTATGAATTTACAATGCATTGCCAAGTAGACCTTTTCAACTACACTAATCAATGTATTTTTTTCCCCTATTAATTCAGCATCTTCATAATATAAAAGTATCATCATTACATTTTTACCATGCCTATCAAAATACAAAAAAATTCAATTAAATTACTCATTGACTAAGAGGTGAGTATTATAATTTATAATCATTGTATGCACTTTTACAAACAATTACAATGCAATACATCTATCCAAACACACCCTTGGGTTATTTACGAAAATTTTTCATTGACTATGTCCCATGTGATCTCAACTAGATTCATGAGCTGATTGACAAAGGAAACTACGTTGTCAACAACAACTATCATAGTCGAATGACAAAACATGAGTTTAGCAAGTTTATAAGACTGACGGAATGGCAAAACATGAGTTTAGCAAGTTTACGAGACTGACGATCTTTAGTGTCAGTTGGAGTTCCATGTGGAAATAATACCAAGAATATCGGCAAATGACATAAATTGTAAATAACAGAGAAAACATGACCCAAACATTGGTGTTTTAAGAATGTTGCATTAAGAGAACCACAATACAGCAATTGACAGAGCAGCTGTATCCCAATGAATATAGTTTAGAACGTAGAGATCTCCAACTTTATGTCAAATTCTAATAAGCTTGCTCAGGCATTAGTCTTGCAAGTAACAATCAAGGAGAGAAAATATCATATTACAATTGCGCTAGATAATTGGCCGTCTAAAAATAGATTCATATTGATATATGGAACATGATTGTTGAAAGTAGATGTTGAAAACAACTGACAGATATTAAAATAAATGAAAAATTAAAACGGAATTTAAAGAACTTATTGATTTGAAGAACACTGAGTCGAGGCGTGACGAGTCACTGGGCTTGAAACCAAATCTGCCCTCCTTGGACTGCTTTCCAAATGCAACAGGAGTCACGGATAGTTGGCCTCCAGGATACAACGACTATCACCCTAGTCCCGACTGTGCACTCGCCGTACAGGGCTCGAACCAGCAAGTACACCATAAACTTGAAATGCAGTGACTCAGTGAGTAAGAGAAAATAGAAAATCAAAATTGAGTCCAGAGCTTTTGTAAAGTTGAGATAGATATAAAAACGGATTTAATCAATTTTATATATAGACTTGATTAGGTGTTTAATGCACCGTTTTGAATTGGGTTAGGTCCGTTGGGTTTAAACCTAACTGATACAACTACCCGAACAGACGCTTCTCTGGACGTTTAAAGCAAAAGACTGTTGGTGAGAGTACACTTTCAGTGTCTGTTGGAGCAAAAGGAAGGTGCGCAAGTATACTCACAGTAAACCCAGACCCGGACCCTAAGCCCGAGCCCGAGCCCAGCACCGGCAAGAGGGCGGGCGGGCGGGCGCGCGCGCGCGTATGGTTTTTAGCATAGTATGGTTCAATGTGCATAGCCCCCCACAAACCACAAAATTCACTTGCCCCCTGAGGGCCTAGCCCATGTGGAAAGCCTCTACTTATATACTTGCTTTTTTCCTTGGTTTTTTTCGATGTTGGACAAAGGAAATGCACAAACTCCAAAAACAAACTTGTGGAGGGAAACCATTTTCAAATGAAAAATTTGAAATAAAATATTTTAAATTCTTTTTAAAATATAACAATCCCCCACATGTTTCAAAATTCAAAACATTTCAAGTTTAGAATAGAACAGTTGTGTAATAGTGTTGATGTCTATCGGATTTTAATCAACGTTTAGAGTAAGCAAGACATGTTTACAGGTATTAGGTGACTATCGGTCTTTAACCTAACCCTTTAGCGTAAACGGCCATACATGCCACTCACACAACTATTCCGATATTGCTGGTTTTGTGGTTTGGTGCGTTTTGGCCATGCACCTTTACCTGGATTTTTATGAGCACTCTAGAGAATAACCTAATATCTCATAGGAAACGGCCTCAACTTCCACACTCATATAGGTGAATTCCATCAAGTGTACACAGCAAATGGATATACCACCAATCTTGGTTATGGATTTATTGAGAGTTCAAACTCATCCTTTCAAACATTGCTGTTTGCACTGCGTACATCTCAGGAATGGGTAACTCACTGCAGTGCTTCCCAGTCTCCTAGTGTCTTGTTGTTTACCCATTGAACCTATCGCATGGGATCTCCACTTGTATAAGTTGGGTTGCTGACACTAGTAGCTCATAATGTTAGGCTCAATCCCATTCCCTTCGATGTTTCTATGACTAACCCTTTGGATAGTCCTTTGGTCAGAGGATCTGCCAGATTCTTTTCTGATCGTATGAAATCAATAGCAATAACATCATCAGTCAGCAAGTGTCTAACAATATTATGTTGAAGTCTGATATGTCTACTTTTACCATTATATATCTTACTATTAGCCCTGGCTATAACTGCCCGACAATCACAATGAATAGATACAACTGAAACTAGCTTTGGCCAAATAGGTATATCTGCCAAGAGATTTCTTAGCCATTTAGCTTCTGAACCTGCCTTTTCCAGTGCAATGAATTCCGACTCCATTGTCGATCTAGCAATGCACGTTTGTTTTGTAGATTTCCAAGATACTGCTCCTCCACCAATTGTGAATGCATATCCGCTTGTGGATTTAGTTTCATCAGAGTCAGTTATCCAATTGGCATCAGTATAACCTTCTAATACTGGTGGATAACCTGTATAGCATATACCATATGTAGCAGTACCTTTTAAATATCTTAATATTCTATTTAGAGCATTCCAGTGATTATAACTAGGGTTATGTGTATATCTACTCAGTCTATTTACAAGCAAAAGCAATATCTGGTCTTGTACAGTTCATCAGATACATTAAACTACCAATTACTTGAGAATAAGCATGTTGAGATACTACTACTTCCTGTATTCTTCTTAAGTTGCACAGAATGATCATATGGTGTACTGGCAGAGTGTTCAAACTTCTTTAATATATTTTCAACATAATATGACTGAGATAATGTAATATTATCATCTTTTCTGATTACCTGAATACCTAGGATCATACTTGCTTCTCCTAAATCTTTCATGTCAAAGTTAGAAGTTAAGAGTTGTTTAATATTATTCACAAGTTTTACATTGATTCCAAAGATTAGTATATCATCTACATAGTAAACATATAATGACACCTTTATTATCAGAAAATTTACTGTAAACACATCTATGTACATCATTTACAATATAACCGTTTGATTTTAAGACAATATCAAATTTTTCATTCCAGTGTTTAGGGGCTTGTTTTAAACCATACAAGGACTTAACAAGTTAATATACTTTATTTTCTTATCCTATAATTTTATATCCCTTAGGTTGTTCCATGTACATTTATTCTTCTAACTCACCATTTAGAAATGCTATCTTAACATCCATTTGGTAAACCACTAACTTATAAATGGATGCAATAGCTATTAATACTCTAATTGATGTAATTCTGGTTACAGGTGAATATGTGTCAAAATAATCATCCTTCCTTCTGTCTAAAACCTTTTGCTACTAACCTGACTTCGAACTTATCTATAGTTCCATCAGGTCTAAGTTTCTTTTTAAAAACCCATTTATAGCCCATAGGTTTGCTTCCAGGAGGAAGATCTACTAGTTCTCATGTGTTATTATATATTATTGAATGTAATTCATCTTTTATAGCTTCCTTCCAAAAGATAGCGTCTGAAGAATTTATAGCTTCTGCGTATGTTACAGGGTTATCTTCTAATAGGAATGTAAAAAATGCATCTCCCATATTAGTTTCTTTTCTAACCCTTTTACTTCTTCTTGGTTCTTGATTTATTTCATTAGAAGCATTAGGTTCTTCCACTATTTCATTAGTAGTGTTTATAGTTCTACTAGTTAAGTTCATATCTAAACGTTATTATCTTTTGTTTCTTCCAAACGTGATTTAAAAGGAAAAAACAAGTTCAAAAAATTCTGCATCCCGGGGTTTTATAATAGTGTTTGGATTTAAAACATTATTCTTTGATTTTAGAACCAGGAATCTATATGCAGCACTATGTTGAGCATAACATATGAATATACAGTCTGGTGTTTTTGGACCTATCTTGGTTTTCTTATTTTCAGGTAATCCTACCTTAGCAAGACACCCCTCACACTTTTAGATATTTGTAACTTGTGAGGTACTTTATTTTGGACATAACAGGCTGATAGGATAGCTTCCCCCCACATGTTGAGAGGCAAACCTGAACTATTCAACACTGCGTTCATCATATCTTTTAGAGTTCTATTCTTACGTTCTGCTGTTCCATTTTGTTCTGGTGTATAAGGTGCAGTGGTTTCATGAATTATGCTATACTTTTCACAAAACTCCTTAAACTGTATTGACATATATTCTCTACCTCTGTCTGATCTAAGCTTTTTAATTTTCCTACTTAGTTGGTTTTCAACTTCAGTTTTATATTTGATAAATGCTTCAAATGTATCATTTTTATTTCTAAGAAGGTAAATTATGATATACCTCGAACAATCATATACAAAAGTTATATAATATCTTTTACCACCTCTAAACATGTGATTTTTAAAATCACCTAGATCACTATGAATTAACTTTAGTAATTCAGAATTTCTAACTACAGATTTGAAAGGTTTCTTATGAAATTTTGATTCTACACAAATCTTACATTTTTCTATATTTTCTTCTGATATATTAGGTAATAAACTTAATATATTCATTCTTTTTATAGATGCTACATTAACATGACCTAATCTACTATGCCATAAAGAAGTAGACTCAATAATATAAGCAGAACTAGATGACATCTTATTATTATCAACGTTTACAATATAAAGACCATCATTATAATAACCATTCCCAAGGAAGGTACCATTCCTAGTCATTGCAAACTTGTCAGAATCAAATACAAGCTTAACACCAACCTTGTTGATGAGTGAACCAGAGATCAAGTTTCGTCGAATATTAGGCAATATTAGGACATTGTTCAACATTAACGTCTTTCCCGACGTAAGCTTCAGAACTATTTTTCATTTTCCAGCAACTGGAGAAGTCCGAGCATTTCTCATGAATACTTGTTCATCATCCCTTATTTCTTGATAAGAGGTAAACATGCTACGGTCCTTATACATATGCCGAGTTGCCCCGGTATCCAGTATCCATTTCAGATTGTGTACAATGAAGACTTCGGTCAGAACTGCAACAACCGTATCAGCTTCTGTTTTAGCAAGATTAACTTGTGGCTTTTTGTTCCTTTTCTTTAGCCTACATACATTTGTATAATGTCCTGGTTTTCCACAAAAATGACAATTGCCTTTCTTTTTGAACTTTTTGTTTGGCTTATTTTTCAACCGATACTCATTAGCATAGTGTCCAAACTTTTTACAAGTTGTGACATTGTATTTTACTTTTGTCCTTCTTTTCCTGACCTGATTCGACTAGGTTAGCCTTCGAGACAGACTCATTGGCATCACCAATTTGATCTCTAATCCTATTTGCCTCCTTTATACGTATCTGTACAATCGTATTTTCCAAAGAGACGCTATTCTTTTTGTATTTCATTTTATTTTTGTATTCTTTCCAAGAAGGAGGTAATTCTCAATTAACGCTCTAGAAAGAAATACCTCGTTTAACTTTATTCCTTCAATTGTTAATTCATGTGTCAGATTTTGATAATCATGAATTTGATTTGTGACAGATTTATCATCTGTCACATTGAAGTGAAGGAAGTTCGATATTGCATGTTTTTTAGATCTAGCGTCTTAAAAAACATACTTCTTCTGAAGTGCATTCCAAATTTCTTTCGCAGAATCATACAAAATATAAACATCATATAGTTCATTTGACAAGGTATTCAGAATGTAATGTTTGCAATTGTTGGCATCTTGAACTTTAGTTTGGTTAGCTGGGTCAACTATAAATGTATCAGACAAGATGTAAAAGACTTTTAAGGTTTGTAAAGCAAAAGAGATTTTCTATTTCCAACGTTTATAATTCTGTCCAGAAAAGGGTTCGATCTTGGACAGTTCAGTAGTAGGATTAACTGTGATAGTAGCTATGTGTGCTTCACTTTGTTTTGAAGAGAAAATAGTAAAATTCTGTTCTGAATTAGGTTTGAAACAGACAGCACAAGAGGAACTGTAATCTGTTCCGAGTTGAAATTGGAACAAACAACAGAAGATCACATAAAAATCTGTCTGTTGTTTTCAACTTGATTTGGTTTCAAGATTATTAAAAGTAGATGTTGAAAACAACTGACAGATATTAAAATAAATGAAAAATTAAAACAGAATTTAAAGAACTTATCGATTTGAAGAACACTGAGTCGAGGCATGACGAGTCACTGGGCTTGAAACCAAATCCGCCCTCCTTGGACCGCTTTCCAAATGCAACAGGAGTTACGGACAGTTAGCCTCCAGGATACAACGACTATCACCCTAGTCCCGGCTGTGCACTCGCCGTACAGAGCTTGAACCAGCAAGTACACCGTAAACTTGAAATGCAGTGACTCAGTGAGTAAGAGAAAACAGAAAATCAAAACCGAGTCCAGAGCTTTTGTAAAGTTGAGAGAGAAGATGATTTTGGATAGATATAAAAACGGATTTAATCAATTCTATATATAGACTTGATTAGGTGCTTAATGCACCGTTTTGAATTGGGTTAGGTCGTTGGGTTTAAACCCAACTGATGCGCAAGTATAATCACAGTAGACCCAGATCCGGACCCGAGCCAGGCCCCGGCACCGGCGGGCGGGCGGGTGAGCGCGCGCGCGTGTGGTTTTTGGCATAGTGTGGTTCAATGTGCATAGCCCCCCACAAACCACAAAATTCACTTGCCCCCTGAGGGGCTAGCCTATGTGTAAAGCCTCTACTTATATACTTGCTTTTTTCCTTGGTTCTTTCCGATGTGGGACAAAGGAAATGCGCAAACTCTAAAAACAAACTTGTGAAGGGAAACCATTTTCAAAGGAAAAATTTGAAATAAAATATTTTAAATTCTTTTTAAAATACAACAATGATAATTAAACACCATACGAATTTAAGTTTCTAGATGTCAAATAGTAGTTATAACTTTATAATAAACATTCATATGGCATGAAGTACCTAAGTCTGTTAGCCAAAGTACGGAGACCATTACTTAAAGAGGAGGTGGAATCACATGACTAACAAAAATAACCAAGCAAACTACAACTTAGCTAATGTAAGAGTCATTTAGGATGGGGCAAATGAAGAAACAAACGAATAACTTGGTACTTCGTGCCATATGAAGCCAAACTGAAACATGTTTGATAGTGTGACAACTTGGGTTCAGGTCAACCCAAACCTGATTGTCCCAACCCTAGTTTGGGTTGGGTCGAGTCAGGTCGTCAAGGGTTGGATTCAGGGTGGAAAAAACCAACCCAATTTGAAATCAGGTTGGGCTTGACTGGCGAAAAGAAAAACAAAGGTTGGACTTGAGCTGAGCAAATTCAGCTTAGGCTTTGCGTTGCTTCAGGTTGAGAAAATTATGTCATTAATAAGCACATGTCGGGTTGAAGTCAAGTTGGGCAGGGTTGAGTAAAGAGGACTTTGGATTGGGTTGGAGTTTGGGTTGGGTTAGACTTGTGTTGACCCTCTATCCAGCCTAACTTGCCCGAGTTGCACCCTTAGTGTTAGAGTCTGCTGGGCAACAACAGCCAAATTAAAAAAAGAACTAGCAAAGGTACACTTACAAATCACAAAATAATAATAATAAAGAAAAATTAGTACAAGGCTCAAAATGCTCCTTTCCTCTAGATCTATAGCGGGTTATACCCAACTCCAATGATAATGCCCATGATGGTGCTGTGTAAGGGTGGCAATGGGCCATGTAATCAACCTGAATTGGCTTCAGGCCAGGCTTGAGCCTCGCCTGCACGGCCCAATCAATTTCTCATTGGTCAGTCTTAGGCTCAAGTCATTTTAGTCCAAACCCAATTGACTTTATATACATGTACATATGTTATAGTTTACAAATATATCATTCTAATATTTAGTTAAGCAACCACCTATCTTGAATGTGAAATGATAATTTCATTCCTTTAAAATGTATTTTTTTTGTCCATGTGTGGCCCACTTGATCATGAATGGATTACTACATTAAGGGGGGAAATAATGCATTTGATTATCATTCATATGTGGATACGACGACAGTGCTCTCGGCGATGAGATGTTGTAATTTTGGATCACGGCCCATCTACGGTTTGTCACACTAGATGAACGGCTGAGATAGTCTACTGGCATCTATAAATGGAGTCCGGATCCTTTGTTGGCTTTCAAGCAGGAAACCCCTACCTGGAGCCTGTTCATTGGTCCAAATCATCACATGTGTCTGTAACCCTGTCACATCCTCAATGCAACCTGGTCACACCTCAGTACAACTTGGTCACATGTGTCATGCAGTATGACGTGGACCAATGAAAAGGCTTCAAGTAGGGATTTTCTGTTTGGAAGCCAGAAGAGGATCCAAAACTATAAATGGGACGGGACGTAGATTTCCTGCTAAAGCCTTGGCAGGAAGTTCCTACGCTGCAGACCTAGGCGGGGCTCATAATGATGTTTTTGATAAATCCATCCCGTCCATCCGTTTTGTGAGCTCATTTTGGGACTTGAGACAAAAAATGAGCCGGATCCAAGATTCAAGTGGGCCTCACTAAAGGAAAAGGTGGGTAGGGAAATTACTACCATTGAAAGCTCCCTAGGTCCACAGTGATGCTTATATGACATCCATACCGATCATAGCGTCATTACTACTGGGATGAACTAAAAAAAACAAATATTAGCCTAATTCGAAACTCCTGTGGCGCCACAAAAATTTCAACTATGGACGTTCAATCCTCACATTTTCGGCCCACTTGAGTCCCGGATCAGGTTTATTTTTAGTTCTATGTCCTAAAATGATCTCCCAAAACTGATAGATGGGGGTGAATTTATCAAAAAAACATCACTGCAGGCCCCACCTAGGTTCCCAGTGCAGGAACTTCTGCACAAGGCTTTGGCAGGAAATCCGCGTCCCTACAAACGGGCCATGCTTGCTTCGATGCGGATGATTCATTGCCATCTGATTCAATATTGTAGAGAACAAAATATCGATGGCAGCACATAAGATTAATGGTTCGGATCATTTTACATTCCACATGGATGGGACCATGGGTTCATGCCAAACAGCTACAACGGTCGAATCCATCTTTTAACTTCCAGTACGCCCCACCAAACAAATGATGGCTGCATTTGACGGTTCAAACCGATGGAATGTTGCATTTTTTTTTATTTTAATCATGGCACAACCAGGTTAACTTCATTAGATGAACGGTGCATATTACTCTAGGACCCTTTCGTGGATGTGGTCCGCAAGCGGACCGTCTGAGCAGTGGAAGGGGATTGCGTACTGAGTAAACTGTGGGGCCCACCCTGATTTATACATTTTATCCACTCCGTCCATCCACTTTACTAGAAGCTCAAGTGTACCATTCCAAAGTAAACAGTTTGAATTTGAATTGAACTTCTACCATTGAAAAATTCCCGGGGGCAACGGAAGTTTTGGATCAAGCTGATATTTGTTCTTTCCCTTCATCCATGTTTGTGTGATCTTTGGAAAAGTTTGGATGACAAATAAACGTCAATGTAGGCCCTAGGAAGGTTTCAACATGGAAATCATTATTCCAACTTTGTCCTCTTGTGCGGTCCACTTGAACTTTGGATATCTTTAAAATATGGGATCAACCACTAAAATGAACTTGAAAAACAGATGGACGGTGTGGATAAACCAAATACATTCTCAGTGGGCCCAACAGAGTTTAGATAAAAGTGGTTGGAAAAAATCTGAAAAACCAAACCAACTGCGCATCCAGGGAATCGAACCCTGGTCAGTACCGTGGGAGGGTACTATGATACCACTACACCAGATGCGCTTGTTTGATTGATGGATGAGTGAAATTAAACTTCAATCTTTTTTGCTATAAAAATACATGCCAATTCAATTTTCACAACCGCCTAATTTCTGACGATCAAATGGACGGTTGAAAAGAAGATGATCCGCCGCTCAAATTGGATTCTTAACATCATTCCTTTAATGTGATTTTCGTCCCATGGTCCATCCTTCATATGGCCCACAATTTGGACCTTTCAGATCCCACGTCAATGAGAAGCTGAACTCATCGACTGTACACGTTACATCTTGTTGGGGCTCACAGAACTTTTAGGTCTATCTCGATTCTGGGGCCATGCGCTAAAATGATTGGCAAAATGGATGGACACTGTGGATATAACACATACATCTTGGTGGGGCCACAGAAATTTGCCACGTCAACACACCACGGAAGTGGTGGTGTGTGCTCCAATCCGAGTCCCGTTTTCATGTTACAATGGTGATTCCACAAATACAGGTCACGAGCACACGGAAGCTGATTGCGTCGTGTGCCACCCCTGCCTCGGTGGTGTTTAGACATAGCATAATCTGTGGCCCCACCATGATGCATGTGTTATATCCATACCTTCCCCTCCACTTTGGAGATCTTTTTAGGGCATGAGCCGAAAATGAGGCAGATCCAAACCTAGGTGGACCACACCACACCACACCACACCACTGTTGATCCAAAACTTCTGTGCCCCCAAAAAGTTTTCAATGGCAGGCATTCAATCCCCACTACTTTAGTCTGTGGGCCCCACCATGATGCATGTGTTATATCCATACCTTCCCCTCCACTTTGGAGACCTTTTTAGGGCATGAGCCGTAACTGAGGCAGATCCAAACCTAGGTGGACCACACCACCCCACACCACTGTTGATCCAAAACTTCTGTGCCCCCAAAAAGTTTTCAATGGCAGGCATTCAATCCCCACCACTTTGTGTAGTGTGGTCCACTTGAGATTTGGATCTATCTCATTTTTGATATCATGCCCTTAAATGATCTTTCAAAATGGATGGACGGGATGGATATGACACACATCATGGTGGGACCCACAGAACTTTACCACGTCAACGCACCACGGAAGTCGGTGGTATGTGTCTCTCTGCGCAATCCGCTTCCACAAAACGCAACTCAACAGTGCACAGGACTTCAAATCCAAGCTGCGGAAGCAACCCCTGCGCATTTTAGCTACAACCACACAAGCCTTTCAAAAAACACTCTCCCTCCCTCCTTCTGGAAGGAAAATGTGGGGAACGGCGGAAGGCAGCCCTCCGGAGGTGACTCTAGAAACTTCCATGGGCCCTTTCACCATCGAGGTATTTTCCATTATTTCCCTTTTTACCCTTCTCTTCGTCTTAAATTCTCCATCCTGCCCTTCATTTCCTTCCCTCTTTTCCCGCAGATGTACTACAAACATGCCCCCAAAACCTGCAGAAATTTCATCGAGCTCTCCCGCAGGGGCTATTACGACAACGTAATATTCCACCGTATTATCAAGGTCCGTTCTTCCTTCTTTACATTTAAGAAGTTTTGTGGGGCCCACCGTGATGTGTGCATAGCATCCAATCCGTACATCGTCTGTGCCTCCTCAGGTTCTCTGTGGGCGCCTGAAAACCAGGCCAGTCTAATGCTCAGGTGGGGCACACCATGTAAAATCATGCTTAAAACCTCTAAAGTCAGTTTGGGATGGTGGGATTTTTGGCGTGTCCATTCATCTGGCAGGGCTCATCTTCTGAACGGATTGGATGGCATTTTAAAAACCCGATGGGCCCCGCTCAGGATCCTTTTTTACCCCTTGCCTGACTTCCAATAGAAAGTGTTGTAACTCGTCGGATAAGATTAATATACAAAGCACTGTGTGGGGCCCACCATGATGTGTGCATGACATGCAATCAATCCATCATGTGTGCCACTTCAGGTTCTCTGTGGGCGTCCAGAAATCATGCTGATTCAATAATCGGGTGGGGAACACCATGTAAAATCGTACTTAAAACCTCTAAATTGGTGTGCTTTGGTGCACCTGAGTTTTGGAACCTGCCGGATTTTTTCGGGTGCATTTTTTTGAATGGATTGGATGATATGTACAGAACGTGGTGGGCCCGGTATGCAATCTGGAAGGTTTCTAGTTGTGGGTGACCCTATTCTAACTGTTCTTTGTGGTGCGGCCCACCTAAGTTTTGGATTAGATTGTCCAGATTTTTGGGCGCCAGGGAGAATATGAGGGGGCACACATGATAGAGGAATTGGATGTCACCTGAACAACATGGTGGGACCACGATCACTTTGTAGCTTGAGCTTAACCAACAAAGCTGCTTTGTAGCGAATCCGGCCTCTATTGAGAAATGTTCACATGCAATGCTTTGTTTCCCACTAACATGTTGTAGAGCATCTGAGCTGTGCACAAGGTGGGTTATACCAGAGAGACCTCTTGCTGCACAAACTAGAATGGTTAACCCATTGCGCGTGCTGCACTGTTGGATTAAATGAACACCGAATGGTTGACATAAATGTATGTTTGCGAATGACCTAATGGGTTGGTCCTACTTTGGCCCTAGGCGATGGATATGGCATAGTCCACTCTTTTCATGGCTCTCATGTTCTACAAAAGTGATATGGGGGAAGAATGGTCGATTGGATCCTACCTGTCCAATTGGCAGACCTTGTCATGTTTATTGGTCAGCGTTGCAGGTATGTTTCATACCTTTCATTTACATGTGGCCGATCACACGGGTAATATCTTCCAATTATTGAGATTTTCTATTGCGTCCAGTCTCTGGTGGGACCCACATGATGAATGGTCTGAATCATGGACTATTGTGCTACACCCAATTTTACTTGACAGTGCGTAACTAGGGGAGATGGTGGAACAATACAGTAGGTAATCTCTTCATTATTTTATCATTCTTTGGTTTTTTTCTAGTAGGATTTCATTGTGCAAGGAGGAGATCCAACAGGGACAGGGAGGGGAGGAGAATCAATTTACGGGTCAGTTATTTATGAATAGATTTCCATGGTCTTGTTCCCTCTTGACACATTTCATTCACTTGAATTCTTGGGGATTGTTTGAATTTCCCATCTTCTTGGACTAATTGTAATGTTTATTTAAATTTCCATAATTTGTTCTATGAGGCGTTATATGATGCTTAGTCAAAAGGAATGACATTTTTTGTTAGGTGGAACACACCCTATGCCATGCCCTATCAATGGTATAGGTGGAGCACACCCTATGCCATGGGATGGGCCATTCCCTATTGAGGAATATATGATGCGTGTCTTTTCAATTCTCCATAATCTAGTAGACCCCCAGTATGTTGCATCTGATTATGGATGGGCCATGACCTGAAATCTCCCTCATAGGATTTTTTTTTCCTTCCAATTTTTGGTCTACAAATGGATGATTAAGAATAGATACGACAATGACCCACATTCAACTGTAGAAGGTCCCAAGATTGGTGGCTGGGGTATTCCAATATGGGAAGTTCTTTGCCTGTGGGCCATCCATGGGGAATGTAAGAAGCCTCTGGTCTGGATTAATGAACTATGGGTTCCACCTTTTAGAATTGGAAAAACCTGCATAGAATGTGCAAAGCTGTGGATCATGTATCATATAATTCCTCTGCCCTAATATCTTTCCCACTGGGTGATAGACAAAGTTGTTGTCCTAGACTCCTAGTGATCCCATCATGTGATGGGCCATGCCCAATATCTCCCATATTGGATGGTCCTAGTCACCCTATGAAAATGGGTATTGCAACCATAATCACAAAAAAACTTCATCAAGAATTTATCAACAACATGGTATATCAATGTCAATTGATTTATTGGACTTATATTAGCACTATATAGGTGGAATACTAGAGATTGAACCCTGGATCACTCACTCTACACTGTCCCTGTCAGCTCATCTAACGAGCGGGAGACTATACGGGCGGAATATCAATGGTGATTCATTTTGCACAAGTTTAGCATACCATGACCAGCTAAAGGCCATATGTTTGTGTTTGTCAGCAATATGCCAAAACATTAAATCATCATCATCATAGCCTTGTCCTAGTTATTTGGGTCCACTTTATGATACAGTGTTCTCAAATTATTCCTAAGTAACTTACACCCTATCCTTGATAAGTGAACAAGCCTTATATCCCATTTCACCACCCAAATCCAAGTCCTTCCTTTTTTGGAGCCATCTTTGGTCGTCATTACACATGTTTGGACCATCCCATGTGCTTTCAATCAATTTTCTTTTATCAGATTACTTTCGAGCTTGCTGTGAATAACCTCGTTCTTAATTATAACCATCCTAGTCTTCCGAGTTCCGACACATATGTCTCAACATCCTCATCCATGTAAAGCTCAATCTCTGTTCATGTTGCCATCTAACTTCCCAACACTCTATCCCATACAACATAGCCTGCTGAGTAACTACTAAAAAAATCTTTACCCAAGTTTCATAGGGATGCAATGGTTATACAACTCTCTAGAAGCACATCTCCACTTCATCACCCAACTCTAATCATATTGAAAACATCTTGACCAATTGTTTTGTCAACCAATAGCAAACACTTTTATGAAAAAAAGGAAAAAAAAAAATCAGCCATCGATTAAGACAATGGATACTGGATAGTGATCACCAACACATAAAGCCCATCTTGGACTTCTTAGTTAATACATTAGCTATATCATTGGCCTCCCTCAAAACTAGTTAATACATTAGCTGTATCATTGGCCTCCCTCAAAACTTCACAGAAGGAGGTAGGCAAAGACAATGATGGACTTCTTTCATTCACTAAAAGAGCTTTGCTAATGTGGGGGCATTGTCACACCGGCCTCGAGTGGGGTAGCTTGTGGAGTCGGGGACACACTCGGGGTGGGCGACTCGTGTGAGGTGGGTGGCTCATGGATTCGGGCTCCACCCGTGGACTTGGGTGGTTCGTGTGATGCGTACCCATGGACTTGGGTCCCACAAATGAGGGTTTGGCCGAGGACTTAACCCATGGACTTGGGGCTTGAGCTATGAGATAAAGGAATTGATTTGCCACACTCCATCAGTTCGAGCTTTTAGAGCAAATGGTTAGTTGTCCCACATCAAATTGGTATCAGAGCGGGAGGTCTAGTGTTTGAGACTCCTCACCAGGGGTGATTAATGCGGGGGCATTTTCACACCGGGCTCGAGTGGGGTAGCCCGTGGAGGTTGGGACACACTCGGGGTGGGGTGACCGATGTGAGGTGGGTGGCTCGTGGATTCGGGCCTCATCCGTGGACTCGGGTGGCTCGTGTGATGTGTACCCATGAACTTGGGGCTTGGGCCATGAGATAAAGGAATTGATTCGTCACGCTCTATCAGTTCGAGCTTTTAGAGCAAGTGGTTAGTCGTCCTGCATCATTTGTCCAAAGGGTGGTAGTGGCCCCAACAACCTAAGTAAGAGCTTTTTTGGAGTCCCCTTCCACAATGAGGTGGCCACCAATTGAATATGAAAAAGGGTAGATACCCTGATTCCCACTTGTATCACCATCTCCTCTACGAATTGGGAATCTTTATCAACTGAAGACCAAAAAAATGTTGGGAGGATGGAAGCGTTGTCTTCCATAACAACAGCAACGGCCCTGCGTACGAAACAACTAGTGACACTGAACCTCCAAACTCATGGCGGTAGCAACTCCCAAGAGTCGGTCTTCTTTCTAGGGTTCAAGGAGTCTTGAATGATGGCTCTCTCATTACGATCAAGATCTGAAGTCCTCATGCCTTTAATCATGGGAAGCCCCCAACTCATCAAGCACAAGTTATTTTCCCTTGACCACACTACAACAACATTTATGCCATAATACTTCCAAATCCCAACATGGTTGCATGTCATAATGTGCTCCAAATCACTCTTCCTCTTGGTTTGAAGAGGTTGGATGCCCTGCTTTTCATGAGGTCATCCGTTGGACGAGGTTTCGCTTATGATATGTTAAACAATAAACGGAGAAACAAAGTCCAAATCTCTTAACTTGATTTATATGGAGGAGTAGATAATTCACCAACTCCGCATCTATGTGATGCAGGGACATGCGATGACCTAACCCTAGATGCATGTATATTCAGTTGGAAGATATTCAAATAATGAAATTACGAAACTAACTACTTTCAATCAGAGGAAACTAACAAATCTCAACACAGAGATGAGATCGGATCATGCCCCTTAGCATAAAACCACATAAAACTATAAAACAGGGAGGATCTAGGGACATGAGGATATCCCAGATCTAACATAGACCAGTCCACAATCAAGTTTGGATTCGGTTCTTATAGCTAGACATCCCTCTTTTCGATCGTACCAAAGGGAGGGCGGGAGGGATTCAGAAAAGGACGAAGGATGTCGAAAAACAATGGGTTGTCATGAAGCACGAATTATGAAAAAAAAGACTCTTACCTTTCCTCGTACCTTGAAGAAATAGAGAAGAGAAAACGTGAACTACGGGGTGGAATCATCAACACCCAAGAGCCAATCCTGAAACCCTAATCTCTCAAATAAAGAGGAAGACGCACACGAATTTTCTATTCATTTAATGATTTCGAAATAGTGTTTCTCATAGTATATATAAGCTACGAAAATAAAAAGTGCACTAAAGTGCCTGGAAACTAAAAAAATAAACTAAAAAAATAACATAAAAATGCCTAAAATAAATAACGACACTAAACGCCTAGAAACAAGGAAATAAACAGAAAAGCGCCTAAACGTAAATCCGCTCCATGGTCCAGCGGTCATGATGCTCCTGCGTGATTATGCAGCTCACGTACTTGTAACGCGTCAGAAAATGGGCCCAATCGGCTCGGCGTCCATCTACATCAGCTCGTCTACTCCAACACTCGATCTGCGACGTCGCCTCCTCTGGTACACTCTAAAGGGTGCACCATTGATGTCCGCATCACTATGTAACGCATAAACACATCCAAGATAGCCATGTTCCTTCTCTAAAGGTAGTTGATAGTCAAGATCTTGTTGTCAACTACTATAGAGCAACACTCCAGATGAGTAGGGAGCACATGATTCCTAAAACTTCAAGTAGGTTACTTGATGGGCTAGAACAAGCCAGAACAAAGTCTTAAGTAGCTCTTTGGAGTAGAAAATTCCTTTTGGTTAATGATCTTAAATGGAATCATTGTTCCTGTTAAGGGTAGCGTGAGCTACATCCAAAACCTGTAGAATCCCGTCTATGATTTCAACTTCGGAGTCCAGGATCCTCCTAAAAGCAAGACTCCAAATGATTCTTCATCGCGTGACTTTAGAGCAATTTTTGATGTTAATGTTCCTAGACTCCAAATGATCCTCCTGCGCAAGACTTCAAACACAGTTGTTTCAGGGTTGTTAGGTGGTTATAAACATGGCCTTGTGGGAGTTATGAGTTTTAACATCATTTTCAATGGACAATTGATCATTTTCATTATTTATTATTTGAGGAGAGATCCTTTTTGTGCAGTGAGATCCATATAGAAGAAAACTAGTAGTGAAACTCCATTACTGGGTCTTCAGTGGTGCGTCCTTTATGCTCTCATCTGTACCAACTACTAGCTTCCAAATAGGGGTAAGTGACACTCTTCCAACTGTTTTGATGGGTTTTGCATTTACTTGCGGGAATTTTCAGCTCTTTGTGTATATATTTTGCAATAGTTGTGGAAAATTTATTTTTCTTTGTTCTACGTCAAATTTGCTATCAAAGCATGTTCTTTTCTATGCTATTGGTACAAAATTCTTTAAATGGTTTAACATAGAATTATGGAATGGTTGGATTGTAGGTAAGTCTAGATATGTGGGTTGGGCCAATAAGTCATAAATTGGGTGTTGATGTAGGACAATGGGCCTACAAGGGATTATGTGGAATGAAACTAAAGCGGATATGTGAAACAACAAGTAATCAAATTAAATTTACTCAAATCATAAGCGAGTTTCATATCAAAGATACCAAGCATGAAATGACGGAACTATAAAATATCAAGGGCTGGGACCCAAGGAAGGTAGAACTTCCTTGTCCAAGCATAAGGTTAATCCTAAATCAAAGGGAAGAGTTTCTAAGGTTCCTAGGGTATAGTTAAAATTGAGATCAATGGAAATTAATGTTAGGGTTATGGTTCAAGTGATGAGGGAATTGGAGATTTAGGGATTTAAGGCTATGGGAAGGGTGAAATTCGGATTTGGGTGAAAATGGGGTGTTTGGATTTGAAAATGGGGTGGGATTAGGTTAGATGGGAAGGATTCAAATGGGGAAAAGCTAGGGTCTTGGGGAAAAACTAAGAAAAAAGGGATTGTGGGTCTATTCCGAATGAAAATGGTTCAAGATTTGGGGGATTTTGGGCTAAGGTTTCAAGAAATAACAAGAAATCTCTCAGTTGAATGGAAGAGAACAATCAAAATACCTGAATCTCGTGGAGAAGAAGTAGACGAGAGATAGAAGGGATAGCCGACATCACACTAAAAGGGGGCTTCAATCATTGGAGGTTCAAGCTTATCTCAAGCAAGAATGATTTTTTTTTTTTTTTCAATATTTATAAACTTAATAATCAAAATAGGATTCCTAACAATGCTTTTATAGTCCTCGTCCAAGAAAAAGTGCACTAAAGTGCCTAAAATATAAAAGTAATGACAAAACGACGCCTAAAACAAATAAGTCCAAGAAAAGTGCACTAAAGTGCCTACAATATTAAAAAAAAAAGACAAAGCGACGCCTAAACAAATAAACCTGCGCGTCGGCTTGCTGCTGTACTCCTTTCACGTGCTCCTCTCACGTATCATTGAACTACAACAAAATGGGCGCAAAATGTCTCCTACGCTGGTACACTTGAGCAAAAGAATTGATGGCCTGATGTCCCCATCAAGTGTGGCCACCAATTTTTAGTGAATATTTAGAAGGATAAATATTCTGTAGATGCATAAAACTGGGACTCCGATTTGCTGCTTTTTGACACAATGAAGTCGTCCATTAATCACCTGGAACAATTGTCAGCAAAGGATTTTCTAATCTTATACTTGAAGAATCACATAGAGTAAAATTTGAGATTGTCTTTAATTTCGTGGTAGAACCTGAAAAGCAGGGCAACTCCTCAGACTGATTCGGATGGTTGAGGTAATCAATTCGCATGGTTAAGGGTTCTTTCCTTAATCATCGATAATCCCTTTCCACTTGCATAAGTGCTCGGACAAAGGAACACCACTTTATAAGTCGAATGAGATACCTTAGAAAGCTAGGGATGCCATAATATTTTTTTATGGCAAATTATTTTATAGATGTGGAGGCCAAAGCCTAAACAATTACATAGCAGACAAATGAAACAAAAACAAAAAAACCTCTATCTACTATTTTGAAGCTATTGCCCATTCCATTAATATTTATGACCTAGGAGTACAAGGTACTCGCTATTCTCGATATTCTTCTATTCCTCTCTTTCCAAATTCCTCACATCATAACATGAGGCAACATATTCCTAAGAGCTTTACACATAATGAAACGATGCCAAAAAAGTTGGACCAAATCTTCTAATCTTCTTCACACATAATGAAAAGATGATCCATCGACTTTGCATTATTTCTACACATTATACATGTATTAGGCATGTACAAATTGTGCTTTCGGAGATTGTTTGGAGCGAGAATTTTCTTTGCAATAACTGTCCACATAAAGTCCTCCACCCATGGTGGAGCAACTGCCCCTGAAACTTTCAACCAAAATGAGATTAGCTGGAAATCACGGGCATAAAGCCTTAAATAATGACCTAGTAAAGAAGAATCATTGGGGCTGCTGACCAAACCAGCTCATCTTCATTGCAAGGAAAAAGGGTCTATTTATGAAAGAGAACAAAGGGGTTTGACACCACGACAACTTCAAAGTCGCGAAGTTTTTTGCAAAAAATGGTTGGACCATAGACTTCTTCACCCACAAGCTCATAGGAGTCTTTTATTGAACAAATGAATTTCTTAATGCGAGAGGATAAAGGCATGGAAATGTCTTTGCCAATGTGGATTCTCTGACCCACACATCCCCCCAAAGTAGAATTCTTTCATCATTCTCTACCTTAAGCCTTATCTCTTTCTTAAAAGAGTAATGCTACGACAATTTGCCAAACAATTTGTCGTCTTATTTTGACAAATGTCCTCTCCTTGTAACAAGCAACAAAAATCTTTGTGGGGCCAACCATGACGTATTTGCAACATACAATCCGTCCACATGAGCCAACTCATTTTAGGACATGAGCCAAAGAAAGTTGGCTGATCCAAAACTCAACTGGGCCTCACCGCAAACAATAGTGGGAATGGAGATTCTCACCATTGCAATCTTCCCTGGGCCACTTTGATGTCCATATGACATCCAACTTGTTCATAAGATGATTACAACTAGGATGAAGGGAAAAACCAGTATTGGTTTGATCTAAAACTTTGGTGGGTCACATGAAGTTTTCAATCATATGTGTCCTATCCCCACTATTCCCTATGCTGTGGCCCACTTGATTTTTGGATATGCATGAATTTTTGGATCAAGTCCTAACATGATCCGACAAAAACTATGGATAGAGTGGATGTCACATTTGTGGGGCCCCAAAGGGATTTATGTTGCACTCACCGCTTCCATCCAATTAAATGCGGTTTGGAGAGGACACATGTGGGAATAAGACAAATTGCCCCGAGTGATTTTCCATGGCATTAATCTTCTTAAAAATGAGTCCACTCCTTTGTTCACATATCCAGAACTTGCAACAACTTTCTAGATGAAAGATCCATTTTGCCTTTATATTCCCCCGTTGGAACTAACGTCAATTTATTTCCCCATATTTAGGTGCAATTGTTCTCCTCCATAAAGTTTCCCACTCTTTGCCAAACGACAACAACCACTTGGGTAAAAACGTTCAATTCCTTTCCTTTAACCGATTGATGCCAATGTGACCTTTCTCTTTTGGCTTTCGAAAAGGTGATATTTATGTCCTTCCATGTTCCCTTCTTGCAAAAATCTCTTTGTATTCCTTTTTTTCTCTCCAGTACTGGGAAGTTGGATAAAGTTTATCTGGTGAGAGTGATTCAACATCTGTTAGAGTGAAAAAAAGCCCCTGAGAGAGTAAAAAACACTAACTAGGGTTGGACGTCCAATGATTCCAACCCCCTTTTTATTTATATTAAGTGAGATCCCAAATTATATAAAATAAATAAGAGATGGCCCACAATCCGGAAAGAGAGGGCCCATGGTCCAAAAAGAGGGGGTCCATGGTATAGAGATAGGGCCCACACAAACCACAAATACATGTCTACAGCCTCAAAGAGATCGATACAATTTCTTCCAAGAGAGATTTTTCACATAGCTTTCAGCCATTGGTTCCCAAGTTGCATACGCCCTCAAATTTGCTCCAAGATGGATGCCTAGATATTTCATGGGAAGAGACGCAACTCTGCATCCATCCTAATGATATGGCAAGCTCCTTCAAAGGATTTGATCTTATCATGTTCCACAATGGCACTTCTCCATCAGTATATCGTTTTTGGAGAATTTTTCAAGCATGAGATCTATGTTTTTTTTTTTTTTGGCTTCGAATGACTAGAAATTAAAAGGCATCATCCAAAGAGACTTGCATGATGAATTTTTTGGATTGAAATTTAGGACAGGTCGTTTTCTAGCTGTGTAGCATTGGTGTGTATCAACATGAAACATAACAGAAAGAAGAAGAAGAAGAAGAAGAAGAAGAAGAAGAGAATACATCAAAGTACCAAGTCTGATGGAATTGGAAGCCATAACATGGGATCTCAACATGATAACGAGTCTTCTCCAATTGTGGAGAATTGGTGTTGGGGCATTTTGTCACTTATTCTCGTGGGCAAGCAAGTGATATTTCCAACAAGCCCAAGATTAGGTGGTAACCAAACTTGTTGGTTTTTGTATGATATCATCATGCGCGGTGCACCAAGAGCTAACTTGGGTTGGTAATATGGTTCAGAAAACTATCCTCTGTTTGGGCCAGCGAATTGTCCTATGGATTTCCCCTAAACTACAAAAACAATTGTCCCTATTAATCATGAGAGCACTGTAAGCCACAATGAAGAGCCTTTTGTCTCTACAATTGTAGAGTCTGGCAAGTGTAAGGATATGCATGAGAGAGAAGCACCACTCGGGAGCAGTGTTTGCAGTTTCGGTATCACTACAAGTTTTGCTAGCCAGGGATATGAAAACAATATCGATATCGCCGATAATATTGTTGATAACCGGAAATGCGGGGAAAATGGAAAAAAAAAACGGTGGAATTTTTTAGTGAAACCTCAGTAGATGTTAAAATACACATATTTGCATATTTAGGAATAAAAAAATTGCAAAAAGAATGCATACATAATATGTTTCTATTTAATGGGGGGCTAAAAGCATGTGCTATTGTAAGAAATCAGTTCAACCATCTCATCCATCCCATCTATCCATCCAACCTCTGACCTTCCATCTAAACATCCATTGATATTTCAGAATATCAGCAACACATGATACTTCCCAACAAATCGTTGACAACTGAAAAAGAAACGAAAGGTTGTGGTCTCGATATTGCCATGCTGCGATAATGATAATTTCTCACGATATTATCAATATTATCGTCAACAAATTGAACGCTGCATGCAACCATGCGCCCATAAAAATATGAAATGGGAATTTTTTAATATACAATTTTTTGGCGATATCAATTCATTGGTGATATTATTGAAATATTGTAGATACATTTGCGATACAAGCGACACTTGGAATTTACACGGTAAAAAATATTGGTGATACACCGACGGTATCAATGCATTTGCAATTAGCCCGCCTGGGCATTGGGCGAACAGGCCATGCCGTGGGTTTGCTCCCCATAGGCATGAGATCGATTTCCCTCACATGCACTTACCCGGGGCATGTGGATTGCGGGGTTTGTGTGCATGCATAGGGATTAGTCCCATCCCCCAAGGGAGGTGTGGGGATACCCTACGGTCATTAAAAAAAAAAAAAAAAAAAAAAAAAAAAAAAAAAAAAAAAAAAAAAAAAAAAAATCAATGCATTGGCAACACAAATGACGCTTGGAATTTACACAGTTGAAAATATTGACGATATTGATACAGTGGCGATATTTAGTGATACATTGCTGATAATTAGAATTTTTTATACTACCAATGTTATCGGTAAAACTACTAGTGTTATCAGTATCACTGAGCCAGAGATAGAGATAATATCAGAGATATTTCGATAATATTAGAGAAAATTCAAACAGTGCTTGGGAGAATCATGTGGCTTTTCTCCATGCCAATCTCATGATTTATGGACTATGATTTCTTATGGTTATTGATGATTTGTGTGTAATTCTCATCCGCACTCAAGATTGTGGACCAAGCGAGTAAATGCGTTTCGCACTTAGAGGCTGATTCAACTTTTATTTAGCAGTCGCTATGCTTGACAAAGCGCATTGCTCATAGTATTGAATGTGGGGTGCACTCTAGTGGCACCACTACCACCTACATGCTGGTACTGGGTAGGAGTCAGGTCGACGTGGTGCATACATGAAATCCAACCCATCCATCAGATGCATCAGCTCCTGTTACCACCAGAGCCAGAAAATCAGGCTGATCAGGTGAATCAGGCAGGCCACACAATGGGGAAGAAGTAAGGAGGGAACGCTCTCCCTTGGTTTATGTGGAGGGTTCACCATGTTGTTTATATAAAATCCAGGCCGTTCAGACCCTTCATCTGGCATGGATAAGGGGTCAGGAAAAAAATAAGGCTGTTTTCCAGTTCAGGTGGGCCCATGTTCAAATCAAGGGTGCGTGTCCCCTCTCAGATTGTTTTGGGTTGACCCACCTGAGAGTTGGATTAGGCTGATTTTTGACACCTGATTAATATGAGATTACACGTATGATGGACAGGTTGGATGGCCCACGTTATACATGTATAACGTGGGCCTCACATCTGCCTATTATGACCGTAATAGTGGTAAAGGTACCACCATAACTTGAGCGCGCCTCATAGAATGTAGATTGTTAAATGCTATATTAAAACTTTAGTAGCTAAATTTATTTGCCATTCATATTAGATGGTCTTTCTGTAGTCTCATTGGTCTCTGAGCGGGCAGATCTCGTGAACGGTTAAACATTTTTTTTTAATTTATTTCTTATTTTTTATCATGAGTATCTGCTGATTTGTTCTTGATATGCTGTGCAGTTCAAAGTTTGAAGATGAGATTAAACCCGAATTAAAGCATACTGGCGCCGGTATTCTATCCATGGCAAATGCTGGTCCCAACACAAACGGAAGCCAGTTCTTTATTACTCTGGCACCAGCTCAGTCACTGGATGGTAAGCATATAATCTATCTAGGATTATTGATTTAATCATACCCATTCTATGGATTTTAGCATTTTCTTAGAGTCTCAGTGAGATGTGCTCATATGCTGCTATGTAGTGGCAGTAGGCTCCCTTTCAAAATTTATGCAATCAGCTAATTATGTTTTTCCAAATTCCATGGCCTGTACTTGTTCGCCAGAATCTGATGATGATTTGGTATCTTTTCTTGCTGTTTATTGTCACTTCTATAGAAAACCTTCATGCCTCTTGGTATCCTTTACAGTTCTCATCTTCTGGCCCTATTTGTAAATAACAAAGGGTATTTTATCCGAGGTGAGACTACTATGCGGTTTTTACCATTTCTAAATGGTAGTGGCTCACTCACTGATCCAACTGTACAGGTGTACAATTGCCTACATGCAATCCAGTACAGACTGTCCAAATATTTCATCTTGGCTTTGCTAGTTTTTAGATCTATGGATTCTGGAGTCCACATCTTCAATTTATACCTTCCTAATTTCTGATGAACGAACATAACATTATTGGCAAACAACATACACAAAGGGGCTTCATCCTAGGTAGTAGCAGTTAATCCATCTCGGTAAGGGCATAATGAGGACCTGGTGAAGACCCACCACTATTGCGAACTCATTTGCCTCATGACAAGCTATTCTCACTCTTGTAACAACAACCTCGTCCGTGTTTTTAATGATGTTGATATATCTTTTGAGACCCTTTTCCTACTTATCAATGACCACCCGTTTTTATCAAGAGCCTTTCTTTGCTATGGAAATGGGGGGTTGGAGTCAATCTGACACCCTAAGAATGGATTAAGGTGATCAAAAGAACTCCTTCCAACTCCACCATTTTAAGCGGGAAGGAATGGCATCGTGTAAGGGGAAGTGGACTCAATCAGGGTAATGAGAAAATGAAGAATCCTAGTTATCCTGCAACTCAAAAGAAACTAGAAGGGAATTGACCTAGGAGCTTGAAAGATTATAGGTTGATAAGTTTGATCAGATCCCCCCCACCAAAGAAGAAGAAGAAGAAGAAGAAGAAGAAGAAGAAGAAGAAGAAGCTGCTCACAACTAGGCTTTGAAAGGTGATAAGTGGTATCGTCTCGTGGGCACTTTTGTGTGTGGAAGAAAATTCTTGATGGGGCTCTTATTACTCATGAATGCATTGATTCTAGGCAAACGTTAGAATTATTCGGTCTTTTGGAAAAAAAACTGGAATTATCTGCAAATTATACATGGCAAAAGCTTATGATTATGTGAATTGGAAGTTTGTGCAGTATCTGTTGAGTCAATTGGGATTTGGTACTAGGTGGAGAAAGTGGATGTGGGAATATACAAGCTCAGCCTATTTCTCATTGATAATCAATGATTCTCCCAATGGTTTGTTCAAAAGCAGTGTTCGCGGTATTGGTATCGTGTTACGTTTCGCACGCTTGGAATAAAGATACATATCGCGTATCGGTAGGGAAATATCGGTTGTATCGTGGAATGTATCGCACTTTTTGGGAAACATGGGGAAACATTGGGAAATTGATTGAATTTTTCAATGAAACTTCAGGGATTGTTAAAATGGACCTCAATACACACATTTAAATCATAATTTGTAAAAAAAAGAAAAGTCCACATAATGGAGATCCTTTGTAAAAGGATCCTAAGCTATGTGCTATCTAACTGAACTGATGTAACTATTGTTTAAATTGATTCCATAAGATATATAAATGTAACAAGACATTAATGTAAACACAACCAATGCATTGACAAAGTAAAACAAGCAAGAGAGTTGAGAAATATACCTATGGATGATGCAACTGACTGAGTATCCTCCAAATGTAGTTTTGACTAGCCTAGTTCAACGCAATGCAAGCTACCTTATATGGCCTAGATCTATATGAGGACTCAATAAAATCTAGAAAAAAGGGCTAACTGGACTCAAAAAACTATGATCCCTACGCAATGTTGGAACGCGGGTCGAGCTGCGCGGTTAGCTCGCCGAGGGTGTAGGGGGCGACGTGCCCCTGCCTGCCCGGGGTTCGGGGCCAGAAAGCCCAACTGTTTTTTTTTTTTTTTTTTATTTTAAATTTTTAGGGAGGAGAAACTAGAAGAAAATCGAACAAAAAATCATTTTGTTCTACAAAATGGGGGACTCTTGTGTGTCTGACCGATACCTGGACGGTATTGACGATATTTGGAATCCGCAATAGAAAAAAATGCAATAATTGACAATATATCGTGCGATATCGATACCTCGTGTGATATTATCGATATCACACGATATATCGTGTGATACAAAGGAGTCGGGGAGTTTTTTGTTATTACTGGGTTGATATTTATCGGCGCTGACCGATAACGATAATATCGGCCGATATATTGACCGATATTATCGATACTGCAATCACTGTTCAAAAGTAGTCGTGGGTCATGGTTGGGGGATCCTCTCTACCCTTTCCCATTTGTGATTGTGGTAGAGTCCGTAAGTAAAATGTAGGATCAGGCAAGTGATTAAGGCTAGTTGAAGAGCTTTGAGGTCGAGCATGCGAATTTTCAGATTTCTCATCTCTAGTATGTAGACGAAACACTTCTGCTTAGTGAGGTGGAATAAACACAAGCTAATAACTCGCGGAAGCTAATTCATTGCTTTGAGCTTGTGTTAGAGTAAAAAATGAATATTTAGAAAAGTGAATTGCTGGGGGTTCACATGGGGGAAGAGGAGGTCAATGCCTTTTAGCCTTTGGTTGAAAAGTTTGGAAAGCTCCCAACAGCATATATTGGCCTCCCTTTATGTCTTGTCAAACTAACAAAATTTCTTTTGGATTTGGTGGTAAGCGTGAGGTTGCACAAACTCTCAGGGTGGAAAAGCCGATATTCATCATTAAGGGGATGCATCACTCTAATCAAATTGGCACTAGCAAGCATGCTATTGTACTTTATGTTGCTTTTCCACTACTCGACAAGTGTCATTTACAGAATGGAAAAGATCCAGTGGGACTTTCTTTAGCGAGGGACCAAAAAAAAAAAAAATAAAAATCACTTGATGAGGTGGGATGAGGTTTGTAAACTGAAGGAGCTTGGCAGTTAACGACTGTTAAGAATATGACTTCGGTTCTATTGTGTGGGTGGCTTTGGAAGGCAGTGTTCTAAGTATCAACGATATCGACCGATATAGCTCACGATATATCCTGTATCCCACCTGTGTAATACGAAACACATTAGTAGGATATATCCCACATGTTCAATCCAGTGAACATTTTTGATCTTCAATTCCTTTTTTTTTTTTGGTGTAAATCATGTTAAATCAGTGTCAAATTGTTACAAATCCATAAATTTTCATGTTTTGCATGAAAAATCATGCATTGGGAGCTTCAATTTCGGGATTTGGAGATGGGCTGAGTTGCTGAAAAGTGAAAAAAAAAATCAAAATTTCCCAATTTTTTGTCAATCGGTTGCAATCTTTATGTCCAAACATACATGCTCTAGTGATTCTTCTTTTACTTTTGAATGTATTGCTAGTGTTTCTACACGTCATCTTACATTTATAAATTGTCTGAATGGACTTTGAATGTACTTGCAACAATTCAGTTAGACAATGCATAGATTAGGACCCCATACAAAGAAAACCTATTATGTGCACTTGTTTTTTGTAATGTTTGGATTTATAAGTGTGCATTGATGTCTTTTTTAACAATCACTGAAGTTACATTGAAAAATTCGACCAATTTCCCAATGATTCCAACAACATCGATGCATTATGCAATAGAACCAATGTATCCCATGCAATAATTGAGACATATCCATATCCCAAGAGTGCGATATGTGACGCGATTCCGATATTTTGAACACTGTTTGGAGGTTTGCGGGGGAGTAAGATAGTTTGCACAGAAGGGTATCACCAACAAATATGAGGTAGAGGAATGTGGGTGGGACCCTTGACAGGCAATTCAATATTAGGGCTTCTGGCAGATGGAAAGTTGTGCTTAAAGTGGGTGCTCTGTGCTCTTTCTAGAAGGGGCATATCTTGCATTCTAGGAGATGGCTCTTGGAGTTGTTTCTGGCTTGATAGGTAGCATGGGGATACATTGCTCAATTTTGTAGGGTGGAAATATGATTTTTTAGGTTTTAGAGAGGAAAATGAAAATAGCCCTTTTCCGAGGAGAATTGTGGAGAGGAGAACTGATTTCCTTAGTCTGCTTGTCTTTCACAAACGAGGGAAATTGTCACATCAGAGAAAATCGTTTTCCTTTTCCATGGTTGAATCCCGTTTTCCACCAATTCAAACTGGCCCCAAGTAGAAAAATGATTTCCAGGGTTTATCTCTGTGCCATGAAGCCAAACTAATTCTCTGTTCTCTCTCTCTCTTTTAAATCTTAGTCCTTGCCTCCACCACACTCTCCGGAGCTTTATACTGATGCTCATAGGATTGAGAACCTGATGGTACAACTTTGTAGAACTGTATTAGAAGTTTAGAACTCTATAAATAGTATTTAAATGCCTACTAAAATATGACAACAAAAGATATTTTTGCCCAATAGATGTGTTAGTATATTATACATCACAATTTATTCTATTTTGAAAATGGTCTTGTCCTTGTTATGTACACCCTACTGAACTTTTTGAAATTTGATTGTTTAAACATGTAAATGCGTTCCTTCGTTGCTTGATCTTTACTAATGATCCTCAATACCAGATGGGTTGTAGCACCATTTTTTTCCATTTCATCTATAAAGGGTTTAGCATTTCAAAGCTTTGCTAAGCACACATCTCATGTGCTGCACATGTGCACGCCACACATTTGCCAGTATGGCACATGGATGCGAAAACCAATCCATCCATCAGGTTGGTTTGACCTTGTTCATGTTTCCCCAAAAATAAATCTGGTCCAATCAGCACCTGGGCCTCAATATTGGGAACAGGTGGATGGGTTAGAAGACTTCATTTCAAGTTTTTCAGAGCCGTGCATTTTACTGTGGCCCCCCTTACCCGTGGATTGACTTGATTCTTGGGCTAGGTCATCGATGTGGTGGTTCCTTTCTGATGGATAGATCGGATCTCCAACCTATCATGCCATGCTGGAACATGTGTGGTATGCACACTATAGGAGAAGATTCTTTTATTTATGTTGTGCAAATATATTTTAGTGCTCCCTTGAGACACCATTTTCCTTGTCTAATTAGGGTTATAACATTTTAATCAAGGGTGTAGGGGTGAAATTGACAACTCAAACCTTTTCTCCAAACAGCCTCTTCTTCTTTCTTTCACCACGTGAATGGTTTCATGGTGTCAGAGCATCATTATCTGATTTTCAGCTTCATCTTCCCTCTTTTTTTCCCCTCCCCCCCTTTCCCTTCTCTTTTCTTAACCCCCCTTCCCCTTTTCTTCCACCTTCATTGCCTCCCTCATTGTCTCTTCAGCCGGTGTATCAGCCAACGACCACAGCCGGTGCTTCTGCTAGCACGTCAGCAACTGATCTCAATTGTTGCATCGGTTGGCACATAGTTGGCATCCTTACCCGGCAAATCTTCTGGTTACTTAGCTGGATCAGGCTATCATTTTCTGCAGGGCTGTTAGCCCCTTGTTCATCCCTCTGCATTTTGGCAACCATTATCTTTGTCATTTCTATGCCCGTATCTGAAGGACCATTCATTCAATTCAATCAAATGGTATGTGCTACAATCTACAAGTTCATGAGTTGCCTCTCTGTTTTTCTTTATTTTTCAAGTTGCTAGTTCTGTCTTCTTCTTCTTTTTTTTTGGGAAGCCTGTATGGCCGCTGGTGATCAGAAAATCTTCATGTCTATGGGTGATTACCGCCTATGTTTAATGATCACCACTCTTAGGCTTAGTGGCCGCAACTACCTCGAATGGTCTTAATCACTTAACATATTCATTAGTAGCTAGAAAAAAATGGGGTATATCAAAGGTGGCAAGGAGCCAGCACCATATGACCCATCCCACGATGATCGGGAAAGCAACAATCTGACTGTTATGTCTTGGCTTCTTCATTCTAAGAACCTAAAATTAGTCGTGGTTTGATGCTACTCAAAACAGCTAAAGCAATATGGGTTAAGGCTGCTAAGACATTCCCAGAGAAATGACTTGGCTCGTGTGTATCAGTTACGTCAAGAAATTTCAATTATAAAACAAGGTGAATCCTCTGTGGAGAAATAGTTTGCATCACTTGCACAGAAGTACGAAGAGCTTGATCAGTATCAATCTGCCGCTTCTACTCTCAAAGAGCTAAAGAAGCAACTGGAATGAGCACGTGTTTTTAGTTTTTGGGAGGATTACACCCCAACTTTGAGCCTTAACATGTCTAGGACTTGGGGCAGAGACTATGTTACATCATTCGAGCTTGTCTACAGTTATGTCAGGGGAGTATATAGTCTTCAGCCGTTCCTGAGAGGTCTGCTCTTGCAGCAAGGTCTAAAACTTCGCATAATGGACCATCTGATAAAGGACAATCTCAATTGTTCACGAAGAATGTCAACAGAGATAAACTTCTTTGACATATAGTGATCGTCGTAGACTGTGTGCATGAGCAGTGGTATGACCTTTCTTCCCACCTTAGATCAAACCCAAGAGAGCAGCTAATAGTGCTGAAGTTGAGGAGCAAACTTCAATTGAGAGTTCAGAATCCAGTAATCAGACCAATGCTCTTTGCAAGACCGTTCATGTGACCAATACGGAAGGTAATTTCTTATCATACTCCAATTCCTGGAGTCACATTAAGCTTGCCGATGGTTCCTTTTCCAGTGCCTCTAGGAAAGGAGCTTATTAGCTTTCATCATTTTTGGTACTACCAATATTGGTTCTTCCACTCGTCAATCTGAGCTTCCCATTGCTCTCTGGAAAGACAAGCACACATCTCATGTCACCGAAAGATATTGATCCAACACTTCTCATTCCCTATGTAATTTTGTTTCTTATGAGTGCATTTCTCTTCCCTACAAAGATTTTCTTTCCATCTCATTTATTTCTATTCCATCTAATGTCGAAGATGCCTTGGCTGACCCTAGTTTGAAAGTCGCAATGATGGAAGCTGCTTGAGAAACAAGGCATATGGGATATAGTGGATCATCCTAATGATAAACATGTTGTGGCTTGTAAATTGGTTTTCACCCTCGAGCATAACCCAAACAGGTCTATTGCTCGACACAACGCTTGTCTTATCGCAAAGGGAATCTCTCAACAGTTTGAGGTCGACTATCAAGAGAATTTTGCCTTGCTGCCTAATTGAACTCTATACGTGCCATTCTATCTGTAGTAGCTCACAGATGTTGGTCTCTTCATCAGTTGGATGTGAAGAACACCTTTCTTCATGGTGGCCTATAGAATAAGTTTGCATGTCTCTCCCACCTAGCTTTAGGTTGTTTGACTTGAGAGGGAAAGTCTACAAATTGTGGAAGGCTCTTTATGGTCTCAAGTAGTCACTTTGGGCATGATTTTTTAGAAGCTCAAGAACGTTGTTTCTCATATTGTATTTCGTGGAAGTGTGTGCAATCATTTTGTCTTCTTTAAGTACTGGCCGATTCTTTGTTGGACAACATTGTTCTCACTAATGATGTTGCTAATGTGCAGTTCTTGTCTAGATCCTTGAGATTAAAGATTTGGGCTTGCTCAAATACTTTCTTGGGATTCAGGTTGCCCGTTCTAAATGAGGCATATTCACCCCAGATTTACTTCATGAGACAGGATGCTGGGTGCTTGACCTGTGTCTACGCCAATTGAGGTTAATCATTGTCTTTACCCTATTGAGTTTACACCCTTAGTGATCCTAGCATGTATTGATGGTTAGTTGGGAAGCTGATTTACTTGTCCATCACTCGTCCGGACATTGTTTATGCTGTTAGTTCATGCAGCAGGCTCCTTGCTCTCACCATCTGAATGCAATGTAAGAAATTACATTTCTTGAAATCAGCCCCTGAAAAAGGTCTCTTGTATGCTAATCATGGTCATCTTGATATATGGGCATATTATGATGTCCACTGGGCATATTATCAGTTGGTTCATCTGCTAATTGCCGTTCCACCTCAAGTTATAGCATATTTGCTGGATGCAACCTTGCTTCATGTAAAAGAAACAGTCAGTCATTTTACCCGGTCGTTTGCTGAAGCAGAGTATCGGTCCATGGCGCATGTTACTAATGAGGTTATTTGGCTTTAGTCTCTTCTTCATGACATGGGTATGTCAGTTCCTACTCTTATTTCGCTCCATTGTGACAATCGGCTGCTATTCACATTGCTTCCAATCTTGTTGTCAATGAAAGAATGAGGCATATAGAGGATGATTGTGATTTCGTTCATAATAGATTATGTTTGGGCTTTTTCATACTCATGTTCGAACCAATGATCAGCTCACCGATCTTTGTACCAACACTATCCATCTTTCCGAAATTCAAGATATTGCGCACAAGCTGGGCATGCATAACATCTTTGCTCCTGCTTGAGGAGGAGTTTAAGAGAGGATGCTTTGATGTATGGTGTGCATGCATATATTTTGGTGCTCCCTCAAGACACCATGTTCCTTATGCAATTAGGGTCAATAATATTTCAAGTGACGGTGTAGGAGTGAAATTGACAACACAACACTTTCTCCAAACAGCTTGTCTTCTTCTTTCTTCCACGATTCCACCATGTGAATGGTTTCATACACGAGCTTCATTGCACACACTTGTGCCCTTAGCAATGCTCAGTAGTTTAATATATTTCGTTTGTCTTAAAATTAACGATGGTGACTTTTGCAACCCTGAGGTATGGGTTCAATTGTGCCTGCTTACTTAAAAGCTACGAGTTAGATGCTACAGTTTTCTTCTTTGTGCAGGAAAACATACAATTTTTGGGAGAGTTTGTAGAGGAATGGAAATTATAAAGCGTCTTGGCAGTGTTCAAACTGATAATAACGACAGGTGTGCCTTCAATTTGCCATGCACTTCATTGGTTTATAGTTCCATTTACTGAGATTAGATTTTTTTTTTTAATTATCCTTTTAATGAGTGCTTTGGTTATTAGATTTATATTCAACTGACGGGAGTAGGTTTTGTTACCAAGGGGCTGTTTGAATTCAAGCAACATTGTGTTGCTACACATGGTCGGAGCAACCGTACATATCCATGGTTTGTCAACCCTCATGTGCATGGGAACCAGTGCACTTTTTGACAAGTTTTCATGGATATGTGACTGTTGGACCATGGATTTGGTGTCTTTGGTGGAGAGGTGGAACTACCTGACCAAGGGGCTGTTTGAATTCGAGCAACATTGTGTTCCTACACATGGTCAGAGCAACCGTACATATCCATGGTTTGTCAACCCTCATGTGCATGGGAACCAGTGCACTTTTTGACAAGTTGTCATGTATATGTGACTGTTGGACCATGGATTTGGTGTCTTTGGTGGAGAGGTGGAACTACCTGCACGCTATATAGTTTTGGTGCACATGAGGATCATATTTATCCTTGCACGTGAGACATGTTTCCATGAGCCACATGTGAGACCGTCAAACTTCAAGCATCCCACGTGTATATGTGCCATTGTCAATCTTCAAGGACTAAAAAATGTGCACGTGCATATGTCAAATGTACTACTAACCAATTTTTATGTTCCCCACGTCTGCCACAATCTATCTTGTCAATGTTCTAGGGTGTTTGACAAATAAGGGACGGAACGACTAGTCAGCAACAGTTTGTCCATGCCATGGAATGTTAGCCACAATACAACTTTGCCCGAACTCAAACAGGCCCTAAGGATTAACAAAACGAGCACATGATCCTTTGAAGGAATTGTGTTCAAACAAATACTAGTAATCAATAAATGCTTCTTTATAGAGATTTGATTGTCTACAGGCAAGTTACCAAAACTGGTGGTACTGTACCATCTTTCTGCCAACATGCTGCTCCTGTAGGACATCAGTTCCATGAAAACAGTAGTCCTCGCCATGAAGATCACCTGGCATAAATATCAGGCTGGTCTGCTCATTAAGATAGGCCACAATGTTGGAATCAATGGACAACCAACAATCTGACCCAAAATACATGTATCGACCCCCTAGTGAACAGAATAATCTGATTTTTGTGTTGAGCGATCTTCATGATGGGGCTATCCTTTTCATGGTACTGAGTTCCTAAATGAGTGGCATGTTGGCTTTAATGATAGTGCGGTAACACAAGTAGTGGTACATTGGCGGTAGGTGTTCGGTTCTCACCTATGTAAAAGGGCTACACAACATTGTGCATTGTCACTAGTCATGAAATTATGGCAACCCATCCACTGTACACTTGGCATAAATGCACGCGAATCTAGACCTCCAAATTTTGGGCCTCATCATCAATGGAGCATGACTGCAAATCACACCGACAAGATGATCCTAATTGCCCATTTGGTTGGTGGACATCAAAATGGTTAAAAAGCCAAAGAGCAGTAGTCTGAATTCAAGGATTGGAAGTTATTTTGTTATGGCCAGTGCGATTACTCCGACAGTGCTCCATCCACAACAGGGCCCATGATTTGAACTGTGGTGCATGTATGCCACAGACTTATCTAATCCATTACCATAGAGACATTGATGTATTATGTTCTTCTGCTGATCAGACCTATCCATGAGGTGAAGATTCTTCGAACCACAGTCAAAGATTGATGCAAACAGTGCAATACCTAAGGTATATCTTCCATTGCATTTGAGAAAAATATTCTTGAGTATAGTTTTGTGCTTTCTCATCATACTGGTGTTATGGAAGAGATTACATGTGAAAAGGTTGGATGGTGTCTTTTTAACATTCATGCAGCCCGTGATCTGCACATGAGAGTTTTGAGCTTAATTTGGCACATATTTACATTTAAGACCTTGATGAGATGACTGTTAGTCTTACATGATTAACAATGGCTGTGTTTGGATCCATGTTTTATAACCGGGATGGATGTTGACCCATTTTTGTGGACAGTTGGACAACCGTGGGTCCAACTGTGGCGCTTCCTGGCCCTGAAATCTGCTTAATCTAATTTTAGAAAAATAGGTTAACATGTAGTATGCTGTTAAGCTAGTGGTTAGAACTGGATTGGATTGTGTCTAATCCGAGTTGACATGTCCGAGTTGCACCTGAGGCAGACAAGTCTTAAAACCATACTTAAAATGTCGTTTTGGCGCCAAAACCTGATGTAGGACAAGAACCCCCCTGATGAAGGGCATGGATCAAGCACGTTCTTATCACACATGGACCGGACAAAGATAAAGGAAAAGTTAACAAAATTAGTAATTTTCGCATGGATGAATCAAAAGAAGGCGGACTGTAAATCGGCCATAACTTTTGATCCGGGTGTAGTTACAGGACACAACATAAGGATTCCAACTGAAATTTCGTTTTGGGGTGAACCGACAGTGGGTCGTGTCCGTCTGTTTCGCCATAAAACACAGAAAAATGAGATTTTAGAAAAACCTGCTATTTTTAGTAATTTCGATTTTTAGTGTGTTTATTTCATTTTAGAGTTTTTGTTTGTTTAAGAGTTTCTATTTTTGTTGATTAATGAGTTTTAGAAAGTGTCTACTTAGTAATAGTGTTTAATTAAGATTTTACTATTTTTAGTAATTTTTTATTTCAGAAAACTTACTATTTTTAGTAAGTATGAATTGGGGTTTATATAGGGATATATAAGGGTGTTAAATTCATTTTTAATGTTAACTTTCATATTATTATTCAATAAAATTCTGATTTTTACCAATTTTCTTTCATGGATTTGAGATTTTCCTTTGTGGATTTGAGGAAGCTCTGTTAAGGAGTCCAATGAGCCTCATAGATTCAAGGTAGTTATCCCATGAGGAAGACGGTGCTCGACTTCATCACCTCCCTCCTGCGTCAAAACCCCTCCTTCTTGCACCTTATGGTAGCGAACCAGATCGGATAGTGGCTCACATCGCTCACTTCTGCCTCATTGTCAAGAGAATGTTTCGAGTCTTGGGTTGGATACTGGTCTGGACCAAATGTGCAACGTTGGCATGTCTTAGTGCGCCAGATCTCACGACCAATTGGGCTTTCACGCGTGCCCCCACTTTGAGGTGGGCTAGTCATACACAAATTGCGTGTAACTAGGAAACATGAACCCTTGTAACAATGTTTCATGGTTAATGAAAAAGCACCACGTGTGGGTCCATATCTGGTAAGTGCGCATAATATATTTTCAGTGGACCATGTTATTGCTACATAAGGATGGACCATGTTATTGCTGCAAAGGATTTGCATAGGCCTCGGTTATACACAATTCACATCTAAATAAGATGTAGGGCTTTAAAGCCGAGCCCAATTTAGGATGGGTTGGATTTTTTAACTGTATTATCAGGCCCAAGAGCTCGCCTGAACTTGATATTTAAGCCCATTTATTATCTGGGTCAGGGTCAAGCTATATCTAGTGTCTGTTCACTTAGTCGGAGCCACAAAACAACGTTGATAAATGGTTTTTTGTTTTTTTTTTTGTTTTTAATCCATTCTAAAATCCTCATCATATAAATAGTTTGGATCACTAAAAAATGCCCCATTTCCAACAGCTAGTCCCAAGCATACCCTATGACAGTAGATCAGGTCTTTATTGTAAGGAATCTCTCAACTGATATTAGAACATTGACCAGTGGCGAAATTTGTATCAGATGCAACAATCTATCTAAGTTCTATATGTTCGGGTGACATCCATTCCAAGATATTTCACTGTCCAAGATTTTTCAGAATTTCAGTATTTGCACTCGAATATATATATATATATATATATATATATATATATATATATATATATATATATATATATAAGTAAATGCCTCTCTTTCATGGATTTGCTTTTCTTTTCACATGGGATCCAAAAGGACCATAATCAGTGCCAACTTGGGTTGTTGGCCCATCACCTCCAGCAGATCATGAGGCAGACCAGAAGATGCGTCCACCCAACTTGGGTCGTTCAGTTGCTCCGCCTGGCCACTACGGATGGTGGTGATATCATGGATGCCGGCCCTATTCTTATCTTTCTCGACCCAGTCTTCTCGGAAGTAATTTTGGGGGTGGCTGGCCACTTGGGTGGGACGATCTTGAAACCACTGCTTTCTTGGAAATGCTCTTCCAATCTCCTTTCCCGTATTTCTCTTGCCCCATTAGGAAAAGCCTGTTCCAGGACAAAGGTAAAACAGGATCTGGGAATTACCAAACATGAAGAAATGGGGTAGGAGAATTAATTGTACAATCAGGGAGATTTTGAAAGATTGGGGAACACATGCCAAGCTGGCACGGGTAAGAGACCTGGGTCATTAATCAGATGGGGCTCACCGGGAAGTATGGTCCACTCATCAGCGCATCCCCATGAATGGGTATGACAATGGGTTGTGCGGCTACGTGAACCTGTCTCAGCCCAGGCTGGCCCAATCTTGTGTCACTGCATTCTATCCAACAGCATCTGTTCCAGACATTGGTTAGGCAGCACATGCATCTTGAATGTAAACGTTGTTTTTTCATTTTCCAAAAAAAAAAAAAAAAAAAACTCCTGATGGACCATCTAATTCGTCTGATCTATGGCCGTTAGAGCAATGGTGGGAAACAAAAGGTTTAAACGATCAAATATGGCGTGGGATAAGCTTTAGAAAAAAGTAATGGATAGATCGTCTCATATGGATGCGGACTATGTGGTGGCCTTATCACCACCCATGTCCCTTATGATCTGACGTGGTGGGATTTGATTAAATCACGTGATGCTGTCAGAGATGAGGCTCGGTTTGAGTGCATCCTTGACCTAACAACTTTCAAACACACTTTGCATGGCTCTCTATCTCTGACAACAGCACGTGGCCCGATCAAAGCAACGGCGGGTCACCAGGATGTGGGTGGTTGCGTGGTCACCACACGACCAACATCTATCTCATATGTTCTAGTTTTAGATGCAGATGCATGGTGATCCTGTTACTACAATGTCCTTACATGGCTAGATTTGATTGGGCCATGTATCGCTGTTAGAGATGGACTCGTTCAAGAATGTACTTGACCTAACAAGTTTCAAACATGCTTTGCATGTGCCACATCTGCATAAGCCAATGAATTCCCATCATATCGGGCTACCCAGAGGTCCGTGTTGGCAAGGTCACCACATAGCTCAATGGTGTTGGGATGTGGTGGGATTTGATTGGGTCATGTGCCAAAGTCATAGATGAATCCATGGTAAGCATGTTTGAAAGTTGTTAGGTGCTTACCTCAACACCATTAAGCTATGTTATGTTGGGCATTGTGGGGCTTGCTGCTGTATTTGTGTTTTATTGACACCTTTCATCCATTTGCTAGCTCATTTTAGGCCATGAGCCTAAAAATGAAGCAAATAAGAAGCTCAAGTGGACCACACCACAGGGTCATCCATAGGCAAGCTAAATTTGTCTCATGCCTTAAAAGTGAACTCTTTAAATGGATGGATGGTGTGGATACACAATGTACGTGGCCGTAGCAGCGATTTCGCCGCTACTGACGCTGTCCGTAGCTAATCGGCATCCACTTTTACCACCCACCCCACCCGATGAGCGGTCTGATTCAATCTTTTCACAATCTGATAGTCGGCCCCACCACCTGAGACACGTGCCTCAGATTGGCTATCCGCTGGTCGACTCCACCATGGATGGGCCATTCGAGGACCGGGATGATTATGCGTTCCTTCTGACACATGAGAGCCACAGCGATGATACCTTGTGCTCACCGTTAGTGGACACCGATTGGCTAGGACCCTGCCACCAGCTAATGGGTAGTGGTCGGTGCTATGTGGGCCCCACCATGATGCATGTGTTTCATCCATGCCGTCCATCTGTTTTTTACGGATAATTTTGAATATGAGCCAAAAAATTAAGTAGATTTAAATCTCAAGTGGACCACATCACAGGAGACATTTTTTTATTGAACGATCACCATTAAAAACTTCTTGGGTGCCACATAAGTTTTGGATGAAGCTGATATTTGTTTTTTCCCTTCATCAAGGTCTGCATGACCTAATCAACAGGTTGGATGTCAAATAAACATTACAGTGGGCCCTACAAAGATTTTAATGGTGGACATTCCATCACTAATGTTTTCCTATGGGATGCTCCACCTGAGATTTAGATCTGCCTTATTTTTGGAATCAGGCCCTAAAATAATCTGGAAAATGGATGGATGGTGCGGATAAAACATATACATCATGGTGGGCCCACAGAGC
Organism: Liriodendron chinense; assembly: GCA_003013855.2. Classification (NCBI taxonomy): domain Eukaryota; kingdom Viridiplantae; phylum Streptophyta; class Magnoliopsida; order Magnoliales; family Magnoliaceae; genus Liriodendron; species Liriodendron chinense. The sequence goes on from PVNU02002456.1 coordinate 1,853,584, forward strand.
ACCGACCAGCTGGTGGCAGCCTCACTGGCCAAACCGCGTCCACCGTTAGTTGGTTTTAACCCAAAAGATCTTTGGGATCGGAAGATCCTAGCCGTCCAGTACCTTTCCTTCTTTCTTAACCATCCAAGAAACGGTCGTGATCTCCAATCTTGAGAATTCTTTCGGGGCATCCCAAAATACGGCCCACCTTGATGATGATCACTCTGACAGAGTATCAAATTGAAAGGACGAAAGGTGAAATGACGAAAATATCCTCACTCGTGTGCTCCTCCGTACGGCTCGCTTTTCTTCCTCGAATCGTAACCTCGCTCGCCTTTCCCTTTCCGCCTCCGAACGATATCTGACTCTGACCCGGCCGATCCTGATCCGAGTCGACCCATTCTGAGTCGACTGACTCACCCTCGGAACCGCCGACTAGGTCCCATCATCGCCAAATAACCGTCTGGAAACATCCAAGCTTTCTTTGAGGGAGACGATGGTGTCTTTTGAACATTCACAGGACCGAATGGGATTGTGCCTAATCCAAGTTGACACGTCCCAGTCACAACCGACTCGGATGAATCTTAAAACCATGCTTAAAATGGCGCCAAAACCTCCTTTTGAGTGCGGCCCTTAACGTGGGGGCCACCTTGATGCATGTATTATGTATCCACGCCGTCCATCTATTTTTCCGAATCATTTTAGAGCTTTATACAAAAAATGAAGCATATCTAATTATCAGGTGCACCATACCATAGGAAACAGTGGTGATTGACCATTAATGGTCCACAAAAGTTTTGGATCAAGCTGATATTTGTTTTTTTCCACACTACGGAAACATTAAGGTGCGCGCCCTAAGACGTTTTTAATGGTAGTGCGTTCAATCACAACTGTTTCCTATTATATGGTCCACCTGATAATTTGATCTGCTTCATTTTTATAATAATGCTTGAAAATGATCTGGAAAAAACGGATGGACAGCGTGAATACAGAATACGTACATCAAAGCAGGCCCCACAGTAAGGGCCACACCAGACCAAGGTGCATGGAAACGCCAACGGCCCGGATAAACAGACACGATCGGATTTAGGGGGGAGGGTGTCCATCCATTTCTTTGTACCGCTGGCTCACCTGTGATGTTTTTGACAACAGAATAAAAGCCATGGAGGCATTCCTCTCTCAATGCACCACATCACCTAGGCCAAATCTTGGGCTAGCTAGACATAAATTGTGTGTAATTAGGAGTCACTTGAACCTTCGTAACAAAATCTCATGGTCAATGAAATGGCGCCATGGCCATAGATAAAAACAGTAAGAATCTTTATTTTTCATCGTAGGTCCATATCTAATAAGCTTATCATAGTACTTTTTTATTGAACCGTATTGTCACTACATAGAGTGATGAGGACATTTGAGCACCATTCAAAAAGTATACTAGAGGAGGAGAGCTTTGGCCTCCATTCAAGCATCCTTATAGTTGGATGATCTTTATGTGAGGCCCGAATCGAGTACATAGCCGCATTGGAAAACCCTATAAGCATGTTTTTTAATATTTGAAGGTCCCATGCTAAGAAGATGCATGTGGGCTGCTCAATTAAAAGTATTCGACCGTTGAATTAAGTGGATGCTTTCATTGGACCATTGGGTCATCCCGAATGTGGATATCATGCGACATTAGTTTTTTTTTTTGTTGTTGTTGTTTGTTTTATGCTTTAGTTGATTAAGCGGTATTTTGAATATTTTGAAATCATGAGAATGTCTTTATAAAAACATTCCAATTAGTTCTAGGTTAGATCATTTGTCCTGCATCATAGGGATTTGTATAGACCCTAGTTACAACGACTGGATTTTTTAACTGATGTATCAAGCCCAAGATCAGCTGGCCTAAACTTGCAATTTAAGCCCATTTATTAACTGGTTCAGGGTCAAGCTTTATCAAGAGCCACAAAATAACAGTTGATAAAAGGTATTTTTTTTTCTTTGAAAACTTTCTAAAATGATCATCATCATATAAACGGTTTAGATCACTAAAAGCATACCCCACATCCAACATCTAACTCCCAACCATACCCTATAACAATAGATCAGTCACTTACTGTAGGAAACCTGTACATGATATTAGAATATATCTACCAGTCACGAAATCAGATGCAACAAACTATCTAAACTCAAATGAACGGTATATAAATGATGGACCAAACAAGAGATTTATGTACGAATTGATGAAGTAATGCCTCTTTCATTTATATCCAAAAGGCTGGTATCCATAAGGAACTTGATCAGTGGGTTGGCCCAGATATGCTCTGTCAACCAACTTGGGTTGTTGGCCCATCATCTCCGGCGGGCCGCCAGGCAGACCGGAAGATGGGTCCACCCAACTTGGATCATTCGGTTGCTCCGCCTGGCCACTATGGACGGTGGTGATGTCATGGATGCTGTTCCTTTTCTTATCTTTCTTGACAGAGTTTAGACGGAGGAAGTACTTTTGGGCGTGGCTGGCCACTTGGGTGGGTGTTCTTGTAACTACTACATTCCTGGAAATGCTCCTCCAATCTCCTCTCCCGTATTTCTGTAGCCCTATTAGGAAAAGCCTGTTCCATGACAAAGGGAAATCAGGATCTGGGAATTCCCAGGCATGAAGAAATGGGGCTAACTAGGAAACATGGCCCAGCCCAGAAGTTTGGTCCACTCATCAGTGCATTCCCATGAATAGCAATGGGATGGCCCAATCAAGCAACACATGCATCTTGAAAATAAGACTGTTGCTTTTCATTTTTCTAAAAGTCTACTTCTTTATGCATATGTGGCCCACCTTATCAAAGGATGAGATAGGAGCATTCATCTTCAGAAATAGTGATTTGAACAATTTCAAGTCAAATCAATTACTTTGTATGGATGCGGATTGGAAGGTGACCCTGCCACCACCCATTTCCCTCATGACTTGAGGTGGTGGGATTTGATTAAGCCATGTGCTGCTGTTAGATAGGGGGCTTGATCTATGTCCTTTACTCAATAACTTTCAAACATGATTTGCATGGCTCTTATCTCTGATAACAACACACAGCCCAATCAAATAACATCAGGTGATCCTGCCACCACAGCCTCTACAACGCCATGACATGACTAGATTTAATCGGGCCTCATGTTTCTGTCGCATCTCTTGAATGAATGTGGCCCTATCAAATCCCGTGTGGTGTTGGAATATGGTGGGGTTTGATTGGACAATGTGCCATGCATTGCGAAGTTGTTCTTAATGATGAGCATGGCCGATTAGGTGGTGACCTCAACAGCACCAACTAAGTGATGTTGGCATTGTGGGGCCCGCTGAGATGTATATCCATGCCGTTCATCCTTTTTGAAAACTCAATTTTAGAGAATGCTTGATACATGAATCAGATCAGAAGCTCAAGTGTACCACACCACATGAAACGGTGGTGATTGAATCCAAACTTTTTAGAGCCACAAAATTTTTGGATCAGGATGATATTTGTGTTTTCCCTTCGTTCGGGTCAGGTCTGTGTAACCTTATCATCATGTTTGGATGACAAATAGACATTATGGTGCAATGGTTTGGTCCACTTAAGCTTAGAATCTGCTTCATTTTGGGCTCATGATCTTAAATGAGCTAGCAAAATGGATAGATGGCATGGATATAAAACACATATATCAGGTGGGACCAGGATGATTATACGGTCCTGTTGACACGTGAGGCCCACAGCTCAATAAGTAAGATCGATGATCCGTTGTGCCCCACCTTGATTAGGGTTACCCCAAAAGATCTTTCAGATCAGATGATCCTAGTCATCCAGTCCTTTCACTTCTTTCTAAACCATCCAAGAAACGGTTAGGATCTCCAATCTTGGTACTTCTTTCGGGGCAAAGGACAGTGGGGCCCACCTGGACACACTGACGGAGTATCAAATTGAAAGAATGAGAGAGAGGTGAAATGACGAAAGTATCCTTACTGGTGCTCCTCCCGCGACCACGGCGCCCCTTTCTTCCTCTCCGTAACCTCGCTCCTCTTCCCCTTTCCGCCCCCGAACGAGATCTGACTCTCACCCGGCCGATCCCGCTCCGAGTCGACCCAGTCTGATTCGTCTGAGTCGTCCTCATAATTCGGCACCTCGACCCGCCCCGACTCGATCTCCAACACGTCGTGCACCAGCACCTCGTAGTGCTCCCGCACCTCCCACGGGCTCTTCCCCGGCACGCGGGTGGCGATCTTCATCCACCGATCCGGCGTCTCATCGGGAATTAGTACTAGAGCGCGCTCCAACTGCTTGTCCTGGACTCGCGACCACGGCATTGAGACGGGCCGATTAGGTCCCATCATCGCCAAATAATCGTCTCCAAACATCAAAACACTTTCTTGGAGAGAGAAAAGAAGGAAGCTTTGGTGGCGGAGTTTCTGCAGCTCTTCATGTACAGGTTTTTCGGTAGCTCCACTATGCGACGTGCTCGTGTGAGTTATCAACTGTTTCCTCGCACCGCACATGAAAAGATATCACACGTGTATTCGATCAAAGACATTAATAATGCATTTTAATCCTTTTTATGTTTTTATATTGAATAAATTATAGGTAAATCAAGCGGTTCATAGGCTAAAATTAAATGGACGGGTGAAACTAAATTTGGCCATATGAACAATTTAGGTATGTATATGGACCATTTTATAAGTATAATATTACGTTTTTCGACTTATTAACGGTACAGATTTTTCATATATGTCTTAAATAAGCATGTAAGACGCGAGGAATGATGTTAATCTGAAGCGAGCGAGGGGGAACGAGGAGAATATGTAATTCTAATAGATTGGGACTTCCCATTTGAACTGGCGCGGTTTGGGTGGATCACCGGATCCACCGAGGTCGTTGGATCCTAACTGTGGAGCCCACTTTGATGCACGTGCCTTCATCCAAACCGTCCAACCATGATGTATCTGTTGTATCCACACCGTCCATCCATTGTCCGAAATCATTTTGGTCCATGAGTACAAAAATGAAACAGATCCAAAGCTCAAGTGGACCCAGTGATGCCTACCGTTGAAACATGTTTATGGCCCACCATGATCTTTATTTGAAATCCAACCTCTTCACAAGTTCACACAGACATGGAAGAAGGGAAAAGATAAATATCAGCTTGATCCAAAACTTTTGTATCCTCCAAGAAGTTTTTAATGGTTGGCATTCAATCTCCATTATTTTCTGTAGTAGGCCCACTTAAGCTTTGGATCTACCTCGTTCTCTGGCTAATACCCTAAAATGACCTCTCCAAATGAATGGACGGTGGGGATACAACAGATATATCATGCTTAGGCCTACAGAACTTGGTGACGTCACTTCAGTAGAGATGGCTATTGTAGCCGTCAGTAGGTAATCCGCGTGTGATTAATTTGGTTGTGTGCGTGATCCAAGGGCGGCGGGATGCGGATTAGCTACGAGTAGCTATCTTTACGTCACCAACTTATGTGGCCCCACATTGATGTATGTGTTGTATCCCTGCCGTCCATTCATTTGGAGAGATTATTTTAGGGCATGAACTAACGAATGAGACAGATCAAAAGCTCAAATGGTACCCCACCAAAGTGGTGATAGTGACGCGACCTGTTGAAACCTTCTTACGGCCCACCATGATGTTCATTTGATATCCAACCTGTTCATAAGTTCACACAGATGTAAGGAGGGAAAACACAAATATCGGTTCGATCAAAAACTTCTGTGGCCCAAGAAGCTTTTAATGGTAGGAGATCAATCCCCAGTGTTTTCTTTGGTGGGGTCCACTTGAGCTTTGGATCTGTCTCATTCTTTAGCTCATGACCTAAAATGATCTATCCAAATGGATGGATGGTTTGGATACAACACATATATCACGGTGGGGCCCACGGAAGTTGGTGACGTCACTTAGTTACTCAACCTGTCAGTGGCTAATCCGCTTCCAGGGCCGCGAGTAATTATTTTATGGGCATCCTGCAATGTGCGGCTGTGATCCAACCTACATACTCATGAAGGTTACACGTGGCATGAGAGCTCACCGATCCAGAGCCGCACCTAATCCGGAAGGGACGTAATGCCATTGGCCAGTGACGCTACTAGTAGTCAGTGGCTAATGGTCAGTGCTCATGTCCTCCACCATGATGTACATTTCATCCACACTGTCCATCCATTTTCCCATACCATTTTTATGGTATGATACAAAAAAATGAGGCAGATCCAAAGTCCGTGGGGCCACTGTGATTTTCTTATTTTATCCACTCCTTCCATCGATTATGGATAATTTTAAAGCTTGGTAAAAAAAATGAATCATATCCAATGTTCATCCATGTCTGTGTGATCTTACGAACACACCACAGGGAACAGTGTGAATTGAACTTCTATCGTTGAAAAATTCTTAAGGCCACAAAAGTTTTGGATCATGCTAATATTTGTGTGCTTTGTTCATCCATGTTGTGTGATCTTAGAACAGTTTGGATGACAAATAAATATCATTGTGCACCATAGGAAGGTTTGAACAGTGAAAATCATTATTGCCTCTGTTTCTTTGGTGTGGTCCACTTGAGCTTTGGATATACTTCAATTTCGGGCTCAACACCTAAAATGAGCTGAAAAAAATGAATGGACGTGTGGGTAAACCAACAGAGTTTACTCAGCAAGATAATTGCGGCCAGCAGCTACTTGCTACTAGACGTGTTATATGGGCCCCACCATCATGTATTTTCTTTATCCACACCCTGCATCCATTTTGCCGGTTTATAATTTTAAGGCATGCACACAAAAATGAGGAAGATCTAAATCTCAGGTGGACCCCACCGTAGGAAAAAATGGTAATTGAATGACCACCATTAAAACTTCATGGGGGCCACAAAAGTTTTGGATCAACCTGATATTTTTGTTTTCCCTTCGTCCAAATTTGTGTGATCTAAGTTGGATGCAAAATAAACATTACAGTGGGCTATAGGAGGTTGTTAATGGTGGGCATTCAATTAACATTGTTTTCCTGTGATGTGGTTCACCTGTGATTCCGATATGCTCATTTTTAGTCTTATGCCTATGAACGCTGGAAATCGGCAGCCATGCTCTAATGCGTTTCCTTTTGTGAGGGTTGGAGGGTTGACTTGGATTAATGTAGTAGTCTTGGAGTCGCCACTAGCCACTTTATCTCGAAATCCTGCAGTTGGCTAGAATCTGCAAAATCTATAAAAGCTAGAGAATCCAAAGACTTTCTTACTTTAGGTTGACTCCTGATCTGCGACCTGAGATTCTGAGTAAGAGACTTCAGTTACAGAGAAGGAAGGTGTTAGGCACCCTCTCTGCCCGTACAAATGTATGGTCTCTACTTTGTGTGGTAAGCTAATTTTAAGGAGATAATATGATTGGATGCAAAGTATGAAAGTAGGACTAAGCAGACTCGAATTTCTGATGTGACATAGTCCGGAATTCCAGCAAGCCACAGTACATACGTCCAGAGAATGTCTAGAAAAGAAAGGGGGTTAAGAGGATATGTGATGACGCTAAAATGATATGTAAGAGGAATAGGCTACCATGAGTTTCTGATGCGACAACATCCGGAGTTTCGATAAGTCACAGAGCATACATTCAATGATGACCTAGAGAAGCAGGGGGGTTGAGAAGGGAAGTGATGATGCGATTGCTGAAATATAGATGCTAATGATGATGACACGATCTTTAGCTTGCATTGAAGTGGCTTGGAAGTTTGGGCACTATGGCTTGAAAGGATTGACCCAAGTGGGCTAGGTGGCTAGGAGAAGGCTTGGAGGAGGTTAAGAGAAGGCTAGGAGGGGGCTAGAATGTATGAAGGCTTGGAAAGCTCAAGCTCACCCTCTTTCTCTCACTCACTTTCTCACTTTCTCTCTTTCTCTCTCACTCTCCTAGTTTTCTTGGTGTGTTGAAATGAGGAGAGGAGGGGGGTATTTATAGTCTCTTGGATGGTATTCTAGTAATTATAGGGACTTTGAAAGGTAAATGGTGATGTGGAATGTGGTAATTGGTGGAGAGGAAGGGAGGTGCCACATGAAACTTTCTCATTGGTTAGAGGGGGAGGTAAAACGGTAAATAATGAGAAGTTTGGGGGTATGGGTGGTTCTAATGCAGCTGTCTCGTCCAAAGGAGCAACAACTGGTTGGGATGAGCTCATTATAGCCTAGACTGGCACTTTAAGTGCCATAAACATTTGCCTTGCATTTGAATTGAATTTAGCCGAATTTGGAGCTTTTGGGTATGACTTAGTTTGGCTTGAAAAATGGTTATGGCTTGGGTAGGGTTAGGGCTTGACCAATGGCTTAGGGAATGGGTAGGCTTGGCTAATGTTTTGGGAATGGCTTGGCTAATGGCTTAGGGAATGGGTAGGCTTAGCATGGCTTGGGCTTGGTTGGCTAAGGCTTGGGAGTGGTTTGGGTTTAAGGAATAGGTGCTTACAGGTCATCCATGCCTTATCAAGTTTCTAGCCTGGGTGAGGTGTCTACAGATGCCCCTCTTTGGCAGAAGTTGCATACAACTGATTGCCAAAGCGAGTGGACACCCCACCCCTCTGGTCAGAAAAGATTGTGGTCAAGATTCGTCGCCAGCCGTAGTATCATTGTCAGCTTACTGTTTAGAAAAGAGATAACTCGCACATATCTCGAGGGTTTAAGGAAAATGTTGTGATTGTCCCTATGCTTTCTGCGGCATTACGGGCCACAAATCACAGTGTTTTTACATCGGATCTATAATATCATTGGAAATAAATTTGAAAGTAGTGCCCCAGCGCTTTGCGACCTTACGGGGATCCCCCTACTGTCTGGATTTGTGATGACCTTTGCAACGTGATCACCCTAGGAGTACTTGTGTTGTTTGATCATTAAAGTGGTTAGCTGCCCTGTGCTTTCTGCGGCCTTATGGGGAACTCACTACGCCAATTTGGAGTTGATCAAACTTTGCAGGCATCCTGGACTAGGTATGTGCGGGTGACCTTTTCCCATGTAGTCTTCTGGTTATGATACATTGGTTACAACTGATCTTTTCCACTCTTTAAAATGGTTACCCTGACCAGGGTTAGATCATCATCATTAGCATTGCACTTCATCATTGCACAACCGCCCTGATATTTGGGAACTTTAGGCTGACTGTGATTATTTTGCATATGGATTCGACAACTCCAGGAAAACCATGAGAAATTGAATCTTATTTTACTATTGCGCCTGTAGCCATCAAGAGGTATGGAAGACCTCTTAGTGTCTCGGTTACTAAGTGCTACTTTTTTTTTAAATGTTGGTTTTTGAAAGTTATCCCACATAAAGCGCTATGTCCCCATGGGGATTTTATTGCAAAAGTTTTTGGAGATTTTTCCGGACTGTTTGAAGAGATTTGTCCGATTTCGCGGGAGGGCGTCTTCGTTCGGTTTTTATTGTGGCCTTTCTTTTTTGAAATTTTTTAAATAAGTCTGGTTCGCCTCCACTAGGTATAGTGGGGATGATCGAGGCTAGTTTTTATTGAAAATGATCTTTGATAAGTTTTTTTTGAAAAAGTCCCTACCTGTAGATCAGTGATCCATAGGGTTTTTATTGCCAATAATTTTTTTGAAATAAGTCCAGATGGTTCGGTTGCCTCCACTAAGGATCCCTGTGGGTCTCCTGACCAATCCAGTTTTTATTGAAACCATACAAAGGAATTGATCTGTCTTCTCGTAGATGGATAGCTACGATCAGGACCGGGTTTTATTGAAATGCTTTTTTTTTAAAGGGATTTGATCCATCGTTTCGCAATCTGATGGTTGTAATCGAGATAGGTTTCGTTGGGGATATTTTTGGCTTTTCAAAAGATGATCCAGTCCATCATTTTGCGATCCAATGGTCGTGATTAAGATTGGATTTTGTTGTCATTTTTGTGATTTTCTTTATTTTCTTCTTTTTTTCTCTTTCTTTTATATTTCTCCTTCTTCTCTTCCTTCTCTCCAATTTCACAGATCACCTTTAACTTATCTCATCTCAAACTCTCACTTTTCCTTCTCATCACATCCTCCTTGTTACCTTATCATCCTTCATTGTTCAACTTTTCTATCTTTACGCACTTGAAATATGCTTGAATATGCTCGTGGGCCCTTGATTTAGGTTGTGGGCCCTATGATGATTGCATTGATTGATGGATCTTATTTTCTTGCAAAATCAGCTCTTTTCAATCTTTGAGGTTTACAGGAGGTCACCATTTAGATTTCAGCTCGATCGAACTCCTTGATGATACTTCAAGTGCCACTCGTGATACTTCGAGTGCCGCATGTAACAGTTCTTGATAACTTCTAGCTACCCACTTACTCAGTGAAATCCCGCCCAACGGGGAAAATGAACACATTTCGTGAGATTTAAATGGCACTTCAAGTGCCACAGTGGCCCTTTGAATGCCTTGAGTGGTACTTTGAGTGGTATCTGTCACAGTACCTGCCAGCTGCCCACCTACCCAGTGAAGATCCTGTCCAATGGGAAAAATGAACACATTTCTTGAGATTAAATGGCACTTGAAGTGCCACCAGTGGCCCTTTGAATGCCTCGAGTGGTACTTCGAGTGTTATCTATCACAATACCTGCCAACTGCCACTTGTTGTCCAACTACTTCGCGAAAGTTCCAACCAATAAGGAGAGCAGGCACACCTCTCAAGATGAAATGGCACTTTAAGTGCCTCTAGTGGGACTTCAAGCGCCTCTAGTGGTACTTCGTGTGCCACTCGGTTCTCTACTTTAATTCGGCCAGCGCTGTCTTCTCCATTTGCTTACGACCATTCTCTGTTTAACTCGTTTTTCACCTGCTGACCTTGAAAAATTCTTTCTCCTTCTCTTTTCATCACTTCCTTCCTTTGTCTCCTTTCTTTTCTTGTCTCTTCTCCTTTGTTGTCTTTCCTGTTTTGTCCCCTTATGATTGAAGATGAGAAAGGCTCCTGCTTAAAAGGGGGTAGGGGAGATGGGGCTTTTAGTAGCTTATCGTGTGGGAAAATTGATGGAGGAGGATGCTCTTTTGTAGGGCTTTTGAATAGGGTTATGAATGATGAGTTGATGGGGTTTAATGATGAAGATGGTAGAGTTAGTGACATTGATGAGGAAAAACCATCCACCATTAATAGTGGCGGGGGTGAAGCTTTGGATGCTGGGTTTGGGGATGATTAGATGATTTGAGGCTTGGATTGGTCCATGTACAATGGGCCACTTGATGGGGCATTTTTTAAAAAATTTTTAGGAAGTTATCTTGGGTGTTTTTAGCATTGGAGAGATGATCGGGCCATTGAATAACATATTTTCATGATTTAGATGTGGAAATGATGATGCTTGAAGGTCCAAATTATGTTGTGGAAGGTGGTTTGAAGGAGATGGTCATGATGGATGGCATGGATGGGCTTGGTAACTTCTCTCTTTTCCTTGTATTTGGATTTTTTTTTTTTTGTTTTGCAATTGTCCCTCCCATTTGTCATACTCGAAGATCTATCCCATCCCACCTTTGAAATGGTTAGACCCTTTTTTTATGTGGGATGAACTCTAGCACCTGCAATAGAAAAATGAGGGAATTTGCCAAAGAATCCGGGAATTAATGTATCGGGAGAGAATTTACCTTTTGAGTGATGGTGATTGGGAGATGACCTCTCATGAGAAGTGGCCCAAAGAGGATCAAGGAGCTAGGAGTTTTATTTATAGAGAACTATACATACCTTTGTATTGAAAAGGAATACCTGCATTTTTGTTTTTTATTTTTTTTTAAATTTTTTTTCTAAGAGATAAAAGAAGGTGAAATATATAGTTGTATACGAAGGCTCAAAAAAAGGGATGAAAATATTTTTGTTTGTGCCGTGTTTGTCTGTATATGTATGTATTTGGATTTTGTGCCGGGATGAAAGGAATCAGACATTGGACTCAGCCCACGTCAGATTTGGTATTCTGAGTTGTTTGCTAGGGATCCTGATTCCCAGAGAGTAGCATATATTACAGTTTTGCCTTTGGATTTGGGTAGAGTCTGAAAGAATTTTTGATCCGTGACCTATCTTTCCTTGTATATCCTTATCCTCCTTGTAGCCTGAACATCTTATGTACCTGCTTTTTTTTTTCCCTTAGCTGTTGTTGCTCGCAGCGCCCTTTCATAAATGTTATGAGTAAATTCAAGCTAATTAAGACTCAAATTGTCATAAATGTGCACGAAAATCCATGAGCAAATCCAAAGGAAAGCAGAACACACAAGCAACCTTATCATGTTCCTAACATGATAAGCATTTCCAACCTTATCATATTCCTAAGTGATAAACATTATCCAACCTTATCATGATCCTAATGTGATAAGGATCATCCCTTCAATAATTATCTATAAAAGGTCATCTGTACTCTCTCCAGGTACGATATATACCATGACACATACTTTAAAGAGTTTATCTCTTTATCAATATTCGTACTGACTTAAGCATCAAAGAGTCCTAAGTCAGCACAACCGACGGCTGCCCTCACGATCTTGCCTTGTGATTGCAGGTCCTACATCGTTTATCTTTGTGTGGCCCTCGAATGACGAAGATCTACCGTTGATCCCTGATCATCATCTGCTGACCCATTTTTTGCGTTAACACCACATATATTTAATATATAGTATCACTAGTAAAACTTATTAGTCCAGGCTCAGGCCTGGCTTGACCTGACTCAACTTGATTTTGACCGCGTCGTAGTTGATAGACCCAACCTAAACTCGAATGTAATCGGGTCCCAAAGGTTGAGATCCAAATCTAGCTCGATTATTTAATAGGTCCAAAGAATTGGACCCAAATAATCTGAAAGTGGGTCAAATTCATTGAGTGACCACGGGTCCAAGTACCTATTGACAATCCTAATTTTTTTTTTATTGTAGGTGGTTCAAAGGAATAAAAGATACCAAGGAATAGAAAAATCTCTTATGAAAAATAAACCAATACTTCAACCTTCGAAGGTGGAGGATGAGGAGGCCAAAATATATGTGACAATCATATACCTCACTAATGATGTAATGTTATTGTGGCATAGGTGACAAAGTAACATTAAGGAGGACCTCTGCACCATACAAATAAGAAAAATCCTTTGAGGGGTTGTTCAAAGTACATTTTCTTCCCGAGAACATGGAGTACTTTGTTAGTAACAATATTATAAGTCTCCAATGCAATATGTAAATTTGAAATTATGTGAAGCAATTTATAACTTTATCGTGAGAAATTGACCATTTTCTATACCTACCCCCGCCCCCCCCCTTTTTTTATACATTTTCGCAGATGAATTTTGCATATTATTGAAAAACATATTTATTCAATTTTCTAAATCACTAGATTTTCATAAGATTATGTTATTCTATTTTGTTTTAAAATTTAATAAATTAAATTGATTAATAATATCAAAAGAGGATTTATATAAATCATTTATATTTATTACTAACATTAATAATTTTTGTTAATTATACAACCTTACATGGAATTCTCTGTATTATTTTATTAAAATAGCAAAAAGTATGTTGTCTAAAGTTTAATTCGTGATAAAAGACATGTTTAATATTTCTTAATTGAATTTATGAATATGAGCTAATGGTTCATAGCATATGTACATTTATTTTTATTTACAAATTTAGTCTTGAATGCGGGTACACTGCCCTGGGGATGTCCCTGAAAAGGCATAAGCATATAGGGTGATTGTGCCCCTTAGATGGAAGATCTTAAAGCTAACAAATAGGGAGATTGTATCCCTTGGATGAAAGACCCTAGAACCCATTAGATTCTTTGGAGTCTCATTTGTGTATTGCATATGAGTGTAAGTGTGAATGTGGACATACGTCAGAGGTATAATTGGAGTAGTAGTCTGACCAGTAAATGTATAATGGGCACCACTGCGTGGGCATTAATGCAATGTGGCAATTCACTTGGGTATGATATTATAAGATATGATTTATATTTAATTTACTTTTTATTAACATTCATGGAAAGTATCACATTCATGGCATATTTACAATTCCAGTACTTAAATTCATATTCATTCATTCTCTGTATTTTAATTCAATTATCTCTTTTATTTATAAATTTTTTATATAATATGAATATTTCAAATTTTGGATAAAAAATTATCCCGCTGTGCTGATATACTCACCCTCTTACAATAATCCATAGGTGTAGAACTCAAAGAAATTACATGTGAAAAGGTTTGATAGTGTCTTTTAAACATTCATGCAGCCTGTGATACGCGCATGAGATTTTTGGGCTTAATTTAGCACATATTTACATTTATGACCTTGATGAGATGACGGCTAGTCTCACATGATTGACAATGGCGGTGTTTGGATCCATGTTTTAAAACCCGGATGGGACGTTGACCCATTTTGTGGATGTGTGTCCAACTGGTCAGACCCACCATGGGGCATCCTGGCCCAGAAACATGCTTAATGTAATATTGGAAAAATTAGGATTGGTAAGTAGTATGCTGTTAAGCTAGTCATTAGAAAACGCCTTTTGGGTGTTAATCCAAAATATGCCCTAGGCGCTCAGACCCTTCACTTCTGACCCATTGTTAAAAGCAATGTTTTATAACTTAGATGGATGTTGACCCTTTGGTATAGATCTCTATCTGGATCTATCTCCATATCTAAATATGGAAGACTCCTTTCCTTTTTCTTTTTTTCCTTTTGTGTGTGTGTGTGTGTGTGTGCAGTCTGGACCAAACCCGTCCTGACGATGGGTCAAGTGGTTCAACCTAGTATCCCATCCTGATGGCAGAGTTAAATTAATTGAAAATACTAAAAAATCAGAAAAATAAAGGCTAATGATTCAGGTCACTGGTTCATCTCCAAATGGGTCTCGGGGTGCAGATCAGGTTTTAAAAACTGGAGGCCAGTAGATGAGAATTTCGTGACTAGCTACTCGCGGAGTCCACTGTTTTGTGCACTTATCATTTTAGCCAGTCAATATCTGATAAGTGCACATGGTACATTTTTATTGAACTGAATTTTGTTGCCACAAGAGAGATTTGTATAGCCCCTAGTTATATGTAATCCATGTCTAGGCTAGCCCTAGGGCTTTAATGCCTGGCCCGATTTGAGATGGATTTTTTAGCCAATGCATCAGGCCCAAGAGCTGGCCTAAACTTGTAATTTAAGCCCACTTATTAACTGGGTCAGCGTCAAGCTTTATCGAGAGCCTGTCAATGAACCTCCTATTTTTTTGTCAGTTTCAATATATATCCATTACTTTTTTTTTTTTTTGGTTAGCGAATAAACATGGCCCATCACCATATAAACGGTTTGGATCACTAAAAACATGCCCCATATCCAACAGCTGTAGTCCCAAACATACCCTATCACAGTAAATCAGGTCCTTATTGGAGGGAACCTCTACCGATATTAGAATATCCACCAGATGCAATGCAACAAACGATCTAAACCCCATACGTTCCGATGAGATTTTCAGTCCAAGATTTTCTAGAATTTCAGTATTTGCACTCAAATGTACAGAATATATACATATGATGGACCAAACAAGAGATTTATGTACAATTTGATGAAGTAAATGCCTCTCTTTCACGGATTTGCTTTTCTTTTCACCTTGGATATCCAAAAGGATGGTATCCATAAGAACCTTCATCAGTTTGTTGGCCCAGATATGCTCTGTCAACCAACTTGGGTTGTTGGCCCATCATCTCCGGCAGGCCGAGAGGCGGACCGGAAGATGGGTGGTCCATCCAACTTGGGTCATTCGGTTGCTCCGCCTGGCCACTATGGACAGTGGTGATGTCATGGATGCTGGCCCTTTTCTTATCTTTCTTGACAGAATTTACACGGAGGAAGTACTTTTGGGCGTGGCTAGCCACCTGAGTGGGTGTTCTTGAAACCACTGCGTTCCTGGAAATGCTCCTCCAATCTCCTTTCCCGAATTTCTGTAGCCCTATCAGGAAAAGCCTGTTCCAGTACAAAGGAAAATCAGGATCTAAGAATTACCAAACATGAAGAAATGGGATAGGAGAATTAATTGTACAATCAGGGAGATATTGAAAGATTGGGGCACACATGCCAAGCTTGGCACCGGTAAGAGATCTGGATCATTCATTAGATGGGGCATGCGAAATTCATCGCTGGGTGACCTTCAAAGGCCCTAGCATGGATGGTTTGTCCTAAAAAATCACTCCTGATAGACAATCCTATTCGTCTTATCCATAGTCATTAGAGCGATGGTGGATAACATAAAGGTCAAATATGAAGTTGGATAAACTATAGAAAAAGTAATGGATAGATTGTCTCATATGGATGCGGTTTGCGTGGTGGCCCACCACCCATGTCCCTTGTGACCAAGTGCATCCTGGTGGGATTTGATTGAGCCATGTGCTGCTGTCAGAGTTGGGTCTGGTCGGGTGTGACCTTGACCCAACACCTTTCAAACATGCTTAGATGACTCCATCTTTGATAGCAGCATGTGGCCCGATCAAGTAATGTCGGCCGGGGATGTGGGTGGTGGTAGGGTCACCACATAGTCAATATCCATCTCATATGTTCTAATTTTGGATATGGATGCCCGGTGACCCTACCACCATAGATGTTTATGGGGCACGATCGTGGCCAAATTTGATTGGGCCACGCACTGCTGTCAAAGATGGGCCTGATCAAGAATGTACTGGACCTAACAACTTTCAACATGCTTTGTATGGGCCATCTTTGATGGCAGAACATGGCCTAACAAATCCCATCATATTAGGTAACCATAGAGGTCCATGGTGGCCAGGTCACCACATAGTTCGGTGGTGTTGGGACGTGGCAGGAATTGATTGAGCATGTGCTGCTGTAAAAAATGGGCCCATGCAAAGCATGTTTGAAAGTTGTTAGGTCTAGTACTACCTAACTCCAGGGATTGGGTAGTTACCCCAACACCGTCCGGCTATGTGATGTTGAGCATTGTGGGGCCACCATTGATGTATGTGTTTTATCTTCTGTTTTGCCCACTTAACTAGGGCATGAGACCAAAAATGAAGCAGGTCATAAACTCAAAGAGGAGCACACCATAGGATAAAATGATGATTGAACTCCCACCATCAAAAACTTCTTATGGGGCCACAAAAGTTTTGGATCTAAGTTGATATTTGTGTTTTCACTTTATCCATATATATGTGTAACCTTATCAACAGGTTGGATGGCAAATAAATATTATGGTGGGTCTTAGGAAGGTTTTGATGGTGGTTTTCACCTGTCCGTTTTGAGAATAGAATCTCCTTCATTTTTTAGCACATAATCTACCATGAGCTAGCAAAACTGAGATGACAGAGATATAAAACACACATATTACAGTGGGCCCACGTGATGGTGTTGGGATCATAGCTTAATCCACATCTTTTAAATTTTAAACGGTAAGCCATCCGTCCTAATCCATACATGTCCTGACGTGGATCTAATCGACAAGTGCACGGAAGTATCTATCCTCAATCTTGAAATGTTTTTGAGGAAAATGATGCCCCACCAAAGCTCTCGTGGGATCCTCTCAATAAAAAAATGCTTTTACTTGGACCCTCCACCATGACATCAAGATGATCCAAACCATCTGTTCAGTGGGCCCTTCACTTAGCCACAGCAAAAAAACCAATCCAATGTGAAATCCCAAGTTATCTTGATAAGAGGACTTTTTCACTAGAATGTGGATTGAAGTACTCTCTTTTCATCAATCCATCTTAGGACCTTTGTCAAATGTCCGCAAATCCAGATTGAAGTAATTTTTTCGGGTCCTGACCAATCTAAGGTGAGGACCACTAAATAAACGGCTGAGATCATCTGAGCGGTCCCATGATCCGAATCGTTCATCTGGAGAAACCGGCCGTAGATCAGACGTGGCCCGAAAATCATCCATATGGGACGGGCCTTTAAGGGTCGGATCGATGGCCCACAACAACAAGGTTCAGGAAGAAAGTCCTAAAAGGTCAAGCTGGAGCATCTTTTAGGACATGGCTAATTCGGATTAGGCCCACTGGATGAACGGTCTGATTCAATCTTTTCACAATCTGGTAGTCGACCCCACCATGGATGGGCCAATCCAGGACCAGGATGATTATACGTTCCTGCTGACACGTGAGGCCCACAGCTCACTAACTAAGATCGATGATCCCCACCGTTGATTGGGGTTACCCCAAAACATCTTTCAGATAGGAAGATCCTAGCCATCCAATCCTTTCCCTTCTTTCTTAACCATCCAAGAAACGGTTAGGATCTCCAATATTGGGAATTCTTTCAAGACATCCCGAAATAAGGGGAAGGGATTCGGTCAGGCCGTGACCGTGGGCCTACCTTGACGGATGATACCATGCGTATCATCCATCACAATCCGACAGAGTATCAAATTGAAAGAATGGGAGAGGTGAAATGACGAAAATATCCTTACTTGTGCTCCTCCTCCGTCCACGGCACCCCTTTCTTCCTCTCCGTAGCCTCACTCGCCTTCCCCTTTCCGCCTCCAAACGAGATCTGACTCTGACCCGGCCGATCCTGCTCCGAGTCGACCCAGTCAGAGTCGACCGACTCGCCGGCGTAACTCGGCACCTCCACCCGCCCCGAGTCGATCTCCGACACGTCGTGCACCAGCGCCTCGTAGTGCTCCCGAACCTCCCACGGACTCTTCCCCGGCACGTGCGCGGCGATCTTCGTCCACCGATCCGGCGTCCCCTCGGGAATTACTACGAGCGCTTGCTCGAACTGCTTGTCCTGTCCTCGCGCCCATGGCGTCGAGACAGGCCGATTAGATCCCATCATCGCCAAATAATCGTCTCGAAACATCTAAAGCTCTTAGAGAGAGAAGAGTCTTGAGAGAGAGGGAGGAGGGTTTGGTGGGATTTTCTCCAGCTCATCATATATAGGTTGGGGAAAGCTATACTATGCGATTCGCTCGTGTGAGGTATCAATCGTTTCCTCGCAATACACATGCGAACATACCACATATGTATTCGATAAAAGATGTTAATCATATATTTACCACCTTTTCATATTTTTGGATTGAATAAATTCTAGGTATATGAAGCGCATGGGTTACACTTAATTGGACGGTTGGAAAGAAATTTGGGTAGATAATTCATTTCAGTATATATGGACTTTCTAATAAGTACAATTTAAGTTTTTTCGAGTCATTAACGGAATGGATTTTTCATACATATCTGAAATAAGCATGTGTGACGTGAGGATTGGTGTTGATCTGAAGCGCGCGAGTGGCGTGGGTAGTTTTAAGGGATTGGGACTTTCCCTTTTGACCGTGTTCAAATTCCACACGTTTTTTCGATATTTGAGCTTGCGTGGATGAATTTGATTCAGTGTACTACACGTGTGGTTAAAGGGCGGCGAGTAATTATTTTATGGTAGTCCAGCAATGTGCGGCTGTGATGCAATGTACACATCATGAGGTTACAAGTGGCATGAGAGAACAGTGATCCACAACGTCCAAATGATGGGTCACATCATGAGTGGATAGAAGACCTAATTTCACACTATCTGGCTTGACTGGTCCTGAGAGGTCGCCACCAAAGTGGCAGGGAAAGCGTATTGCGTGGGGCTCGGTGGTGTGTTTACGTGGCAAAGTTCTGTGGGCCTAATATAGATGTATGTGTTATATCCACACCGTCCATCTATTTTCTGAGATCATTTTAGTGCACGAGTTAAAAAATGAGTCAGATCCAAAGTTTAAGTGGACCACACAACAGAAACCAGTAGGTGTTGAACGCCTACCGTTGAAATCTTCTGTGGCTCCGCTACAGAAATTTTGGATCAGATGATATTTGTGTTTTCCCTTAATTTAGGTCTGTGTGACTTGATGAACAGATTAGATGAAAAATAAACATTATGATAGGCCTAGTAAGGTTGTAACGGTGGAAGTAATGACTTCCACCGCTTGATGTGGTGTGGCCTCTACCTCATTTTTTTTGTTTCATGCACTGAAATTGATAGAATGGGCGGATATAACATATACATGAGGGTGCGGGCTATAGAACTTTGTCACATCAACACACCATATAGGTCGACACATTGCGCAATCAGCGTCGGCAGCGTAGGCGGGACATCTCAGAGTCGTCTGATTGACTTGCTCCAAGGAGGTGACAAAAAAGCGTCCAAACTAAGTATGGACGCAAAGTGTCTAAACCTAGCTTTGGAGGGGCCCACTGTAATGTATCAGTTTATCCACTTCATTCATTTCTTGTCTAAGATCAGGTCAAGCACGTGAGACCAATAATGAAGCAGAACCAACGACCAGGTCGGCCACACCAAAATACTAAGCATGGCTCCATTAAATGCACTAAGCATTAAATGCAAGGGTTATCTCTAGTGTGGCCCACCTGAGCGTTGGATCTGCGTCATTCTTGATCTCATGCCTTAAAATGATATTTGAAAAGGAATGGACAGAGTAGATAAAGATAAACAGATACATCACGGTAGGCCCCTCCACATCTCGGCTTGGACACTTTGTGCCCATACGGTGTTAGCCTTACCATGTGGGGCCACCTTGATGAATTTGTTGTATATCCATGCCGTGAATCTCTGATTTCCATCTCATTATAGTACTCGATTCCAAACCTTAAGCAGTTCCAAATCTCAGGTGGACCACACTACTGAAACATTAGTGAATGACCATTAAAAACTTTTCGTGAGCTAAAAACGTTTTGGATCAAGCTGATCTTTGTATTTTCCCTTCATCTAGGTCTGATCGACCTTATCAACATGATAGATGGAAAATGAAAATTATGAAAACTTTACTATGGGTCCTGAGAAGTTTTAATGGTGGAGTGTACAATCGCCCCTGTTTCCTGTGGTGTAGTCCGCCTGAGATTTGGATCTTCTTAACTTTTGGGACCATGTCCTAAAATGGGCTAAAAAAATGAATAAAGGGAGTAGATAAACATACATTATCAAGGTGGGCCCCACAGTAAGGGTGACACCCACAAAGGTGTTACTAATTGGCTCCTAAAAAATTAGTCTCCTGCAGTGCTGTCAACAGGACTGGTTCGTGTCGAGTCCAGGTTACTGAGTTCAGGTTCTGCCTGGTGGAGTCCTTTCAGGTTTCAGTCTAATTTTGGAAGTTGTGGACCCTTGGGGTCCTGGAAGAGTTCAGGTTGCTTCATATACAATAATGATCATCAGGGTATGGTAATATCACTAAAGGTAAGTCAGAACTCATCTAAACTAATGAGGGGCAAGAAGCTGGGGATGGTAATCAAGTTGCTTAATGCACTAAACACAAAAGAGTTGAAGGTCAAATCACTAAAAATTATAGTTGATTTGCATGGACTCACATAACGATGAGAAGCCTACTTGAGCTATGGTGGACACGTGGTGATTCGCAACTTCGTTTAAGGTGTGGAATTAACTCAAAAGCGAGCACATTTGCTATGAACAGTGGATGGATATACAAGATGAGTCTATCCACTATTCCACTAAATGAATTTCAAGTCAGCTTAGGCATGGACCTCTTGAGCAAGATAAAGGTAATTCCAATACCCATTTTGGAATAGTTTGCACCCGGGATGATGGAATTCCTTGCATTGTTCTTATTCTGCATATGGGGAAGGCTAAGGATAAGATGATATCTAACTTTTTTTTTTTTTGAAGATGAGCAAAAAATTATACTACTTCCAAATAACCAGAATCTCGAGAATACAAGAAGAGAGCAAGCAAAAAAAAATCAAATAAAGCAAGAAGCCCTCACCCTAGCCTAGGGAAAGGCAGGAAAGGAGAAAGAAGAGAAGCTCATATTCCGGGTTAGAAAGAAGCCCATTGCCTAGATGAAGAAACATCCACATCCTGAGCCAGTAGAGAACTACGTATGCTTACCAGGAAATAAAGGCACACGACTTTAAAAAAAAAAAAAAAAAAAACAGCCACCTAATTAGAGAAATGGAGGCAAACTCAATCACGGAGAACAATTGAAAAAGCAGCCACCTAATTAAAAAAGCCCATTGTTTGCTATAGTGAGGTCCACTTGAGCTTTTGATCTGCCTCATTCTTTGGATCATGGCCTAAAATGATCTCTCCAAATGGATGGACGGCGTAGATACAACACATACATCATGGTGGGGCCCACAGATCTAGGTGATATTACTTCAGTAGCGAGTTTGGCTACTGTCATGTTCAGTAGCTAAACCGCATCCACCACTAAGGGCCTGTTTGAAATAACATATTTCATAGTAATTGGTATATTTTACCTTTTTCTACTTTTATTATTTAAAAGATATTTAGAAACTGTACCAACTGTGACAACATCAATTTTTTTATACAAGAATCTATGGGTCCCACCATGATGTATATGTTTTATCCATGTCATCCATCCATTTAGCTATATCATTCAGGGTATGCCTCTTAAAATGACATGGATCCAAAGCTTAAGTGGACCACATCACAAGAATAACATTTAAATGGTTAGCATTCAATTTCCCTTGTTTTCTTAGTGTGGTTCACTTAAGCTTTGAATCTACCTCATTTTTTGGCCCACGCCCTAAAATAACCTCTACTAATGAATAGATGGCATAGATAAAATACATATTTAGGGCCCATGAAGTTTTGGCTTCAAATTTCGTGTTATGTCATGAAACAAATCCCCTCACTTTCAAACACGGTGGAGAGCAGATTAGCTGATACCTCGGGGACAACTTTGGGTGTTACCCCAACTGCGTGGGGCCCATCTTGATGTATTTGTTATATATCCACTTTGTCCATCTGTTGTTACATCTAATTTTAGGATGTACATGATGCCAAACCCTGAGAAGGTCCAAATCTCAGGTGAACCATACCACTAAAAACAGTGATGAATGACTATTAAAAACATTTTGTGTCCCACAAAAGTTTTGGATCAAGATGATATTTATATTTTCTCTTATTCCATATCTTCTCGACATTATCAAAAGGTTGGATTGAAAAAAATAAAAAACTTAACTAAAACCTTATGATGTGCTCTTTGGTATTTTAATGGTGGGGCACTCAATTACCATTGTTTCTAGCGGTATGGTCCTACTGCAGATTTGGATCTGCATAATTTTTGAAACTCTATCCTCAAATGGGATGGAGAATTGGATTGACAGCGTAGGTATACAAAATATCACCCATGTGGACCGCACAGTAAGAGTAACACCCACTAAGTTGTTCCTCATGTAACACCTAATACACTATGTATTTATTAATGATGTAAGAGAAAATACAAGAAAATACATGTAAATACACCATTCCAAGCATGTAAATACACCATTCCCACCCCCACTCACTTAGTGGGCCATGCCTTTATGGAATGTCATTCTGGTAACTGTCCATGGACTTTGACACTAGCGGCTGGCCCACCCAGTGAAGAGAGTACTGCAAATCTGGAACAAGATGACACTACCGTTCCTTCTTGATATTTGATTGGGCAGTCTGGTGCTGTCATAAAGGGCAATAGCACAGCATGTTTGAAAGTTGTTCGGTGCCATCTTTAGCAGCCCCACATGGCCCTCCTCGCAACCAGAAAATGCGGCGCTAAATGGCTCCCCCGAGTCCATTGAATCCGCATGCATCGGTCTGATTTTTCATATAAATCATGACCTTGGTGGGTCCCATCTCTCGCATGATGGAAGATTCTATACATGACAAGTTGCCTGAAAAGTAATGGCCAGATTAGATACAGACGCACGCTGTATCTGATCATTTCAAACGCATGTCTTCTCACCTGACAAGCGTGGATAGATCAATGGCCAGTCCTGACAGATGGGAGCATTGACAGGCAATCTAAACCATCGGTCTGTTGAGTCCCACCCTAGATGGAGCATGTGTCCAAAATCTCCCAGATTGAAGTTTGCAATGACCAATACTACTGGTTTTATCAGTTGACTGTGGAAACTGTTGCAATTCCCTTCCTGATCTGAAAGGTTGAGATTTTTGCATCGATGAAAGTATAGTAGTCTATCCACCGTAGTATACGAACAGATGAATGGCTTGGATTACCGAACCATGGCCCCACTTGTAAGAACTGAGAATGCGTGTGCATTGTTGAAAGATGCCAGCCACGTATCACGTGATCTTAATACCACTATTTACTATTTAGCATTTGACTTCTTCGGATCTCCTAAAAAGAAGACCGATTAAGATGGACCCCACATCTTTGATGCAAGAGGATAGCCGCATCTGTAGATTTGGGACCCACACACGGCTTTATCCATGGTTTCCAATTCCATGGTTAGGAGTGTGGACCCCACGTCTTCTAGAGCTGGCATAGATATAATATCTTAGGAAATACACGGTGCTCCTGCAGAGTATGGACTATCAAATGCACGCACCCGTCCAGGAAGGTTTCTTGCGTGTAGATCAATCCAAGCCTTTAAAATAGGGGCCCTTTTCTTGATATGAATATCAACTTATCAATCCAACAAACGGTTGAAACGAACAATCTCAACGTTCAAAACGCAACCTCCAAAATCGAGCATCTACAATCATCCGATCAAGAAAATTTTATGCATGGATCATCGAGAAGGTTTATCTAACAATTTTAACGGTATGGATTGACCTAAAGAAACTCAAAGTGTTGTCTACGTGGGTGCACACGTATGGTCCATGGTGCTATCGTATCCTGATATTCTTCTATGGACCTAACTAATCAGATACTGCCACGTGTCATCCTTTTGATGTCGGTAAATCCATCGGCGCCGACCTTCTTTTGTTTGATTTCGTACGTCTACAGACTGTCGCCACGTTGTCGTTGGAAGCTCTCTAGAAAGTTCGGTTGAGGTTATCAACTTCGAGAAAACTTTGATACTCTGGGAGAGTGTGATGGATGATACGCAGGCACTTAGATATTACCTAGAAATTGCACGTGTGGCATGTAAGTAGTAAAATCGAACCGTTCAAATTGTTTTAAAAACCGTAGATATATCTTGAACAAAAAAGTCGATCTTATAAAATTATCTAAGTATTGGATTTTTGGACATTTATTGGACGGTTAAAATTAAAAATCCCAATGGTCCTTTACCACAAACAAGTGTCCATGAATCAGAGGGTACAATTTTTTTTAACGAATTTTATCTTACGATTATGGATCCAATATAGCAGCCTACACAATCTAACCAGTTTTATTCGAGTTAATATATGCCACGTGTGCTACTTCTTAGTGCCTGCGTATCAAGAGTCATACACAGCCAGAGTATCACATAGCTCCTCGTCAACTTCCACCTTTTCTAATCTTGTTTTATATATAGATATGCATACGTGTCCACGACTGATGGTGGGTCCCACCAAAAAAGCGGTGTGGATCATCGCCGCACCCAACCTTTTGGATGAAGACATTCGGTGGTGCTACGTCAGCTGATGCTTTCCGAGAGAAAAGGGTAATATTATTTGATACTCTGGCTGCGTATGAAACTTGATACGGAGCCAGGTAGAAATGGTACACGTGGCATATATTAAACCGATTAAACTGTCGAACAATCCTATATTCTGATTTGTGGACACTTTTTTTATAAATAAGGCCCAATATATTTCTCATTTTAACCGTCCAATAAATGTCCAGCATTCTAATAATCAGACTACCAGATGAGATTTTCTCATGATAAATCTGAACGGTTTCCATAATCTAGACATTTCATACTGCTTTCATATCATCTGTCAAAGTCTGCCAGCATATCGATACATTTCGATTCAAAAAGTGTGTTTAGTCTTAAGCCGATTTGGTGGTGTGCCGACATAGGTGTGCTAACATTGCAGTGTGACTAACGAGGATGGGTGGGTGTACTAACAGTGGGGTGTGTACTAAAAAGCAAAAAGAAAAAAAACAGAACATCTAGCATACCACACCACATATGGCAATGGAGATCGGAAGCAGATTGTGCGTCACAAACCACCTACATCGGTGGTGTACATCACCAGGTTTTATGGCCCCTTCATAAAGAATGTATCCACACCGTCCATCTATTTTATCATATTATTTTAGAGCATGAGATTAAAAAAATATATGCAGATTTCAACCTCAAGTGGACCACACCATATATAGCAATGGAGACAATGACAACCCACAACTGGAACCCTCCTAGGGCCTACCATGATGCTTATTTGCCATTAGTAGCAGATTGCATGCTGTGTCACACACCATCTACATCAATGGTGTACATCACCGGTTTTATGGCCCCTTCATAATGAATGTATCCACACTGTCCATCCATTTTATCATATCATTTTAGAGCATGAGATAAATAAATAAATAAAATTTGATGCAGAGTTGAACTTCAAGTGGTCCACACAACATATAGAAATGGAGACAATGACAACCCACAGCTGGAATCCTCCTGGGGCCTACCATGATGCTTATTTGCCATCGGAAGCAGATTGCATGGTGTATCACACACTGCCTACATCTGTGGCGTACATCACTGAGTTTTATGGCCCCTTCATAATGAATGTATCCACACCGTCCATCCATTTTATCATATCATTTTAGAGCATGAGATAATAAAAAAATTGATGCAAATTTGAACCTTAAGTAGACTACACCACATATAGCAATTGAGACAATGACAACCCACAGCTACAATCCTCGTAGGGCCTACCATGATGCTTATTTGCATCAGAAGCAGATTGCATGGTGTGTCACACACCACCTACATCGGTGGTGTACATCACCCAGTTTTATGGCCCCTTCATAATGAATGTATCCACATCATCCATCCATTTTATCATATCATTTTAGAGCATGAGATTAAAAAAAAAAAAAAAATTTGATGCAGATTTGAGCCTCAAATGGACCACACCACATATAGCAATGGAGACAATGACAACCCACCCCTTAAATCCTCCTAGGTCCTACCATGATGCTAATTTGCTATCGGAAGCTGATTGCATGGTGTTCCATATATACACCACCAATGTGGGTGGTGTGTTCTATAGGGCATGAGCCTAAAAATGTGGTAGATCGAGGTCCCAGGTGGACCACACCAAATAAAAGCCTACTGTCGAAAACTTTTAAGGCCACATAAGTTTGGGATCAGGCCGATATTTATGTTTAATTTCCCTTCATTCATGTCCATGTGACCTTATGACCCGGTTGGATGGCAAATAAATATCATGGTGTGGTGTGGTCCACTAGAACCTTCTATCCACCTTTTTTAGCACATGCCCTAAAATGATGTTTAAGAAGGGCTGGATAGCCTCGTTAAAACATATACATCATCGTTAGCCTCACAGATTACCTGATAGGACCGTCTATCTGATTCTCGAGCTAGGTCCTGGCAGGGTAGTACCAAATCCACGCCAACTGGGTCGCTAACCAAACAAAGGGAGCGGATTGCCTGAAGTGACCCCGGGCATAGAGATGAGTCTGGATCGTCTGCTCGGCTTCAACAGGAATTTTATGTTTGCCGACGCCTGATTGGTCCAGCTCAGAACACATCAGCATTGAATGCATTAAATCCAACAATGCTGACATCATCAGTGTTGAGCTGGACCAATCAAGTGGTCAGCAAACAGAAAAATCCTGTGCAGAGGATCTGGATTCCATAGAGATATATATTTCTGTTCCCAGGGTTGTGTGGGGTCTACAAAGATGCCTAGACAAATCCATTCCATCCATCTGTTTTGAAAGACCACAGTAGGACAGGATTCTAAAATTCAGTTAGGTCCAAAACTCAGGTGGACCACACCAACAAAACAATGGGAGCAATAACTTTCGTTGTTGAAACCTTCATGGAGCTAACCATGATGTTTAAATGCCATCCAAACCGTTCATAGAATTATTGCCACTCAAATAAACTGCAGGAACAAATATCATCCTGATACAAAACTTCTATCACCACCAGGCATTCAATCCTCCTGCTATTTCATGTGGTATGGCAAGCATGAGTTTTGGATCTGTGTGATTTTTAGAATCCTGCCCTACTGTGGTCTTTCAAAACAGATGGACGGAGTGGATTTGTCACCTACATCTGTAACAAGCAATCCATTCTCCATACGAAAGACTGGCGCATCCACCATGGGGCAGATTAGGTGTGACCTTTACCGTGGGCCCATCATGGCCTATGTATTCTATACCATTTTAGGGCATGATCCAAAAAATGAATCAGATCCAAATCTCAAGCAGGCCTCGTGGATGTAGAATACATACATCAAGGTGGGCCCCAACGTTAAGGGCTGCACCTAATCCGCTTTCCCTGGATGTAGAAGACATATATCAAGGTGAGCCCCCACGTGGCCTAAGTTCTGGGGAGACCTCCATGATGTATATTTTATATCCATGATGTCAAGACATTTTGCCCCTTATTTTAGGGCACGGGCCAAAAAATGATGCAGACATAAAGCTCAAGTAGACCACAGCACAAGAATCAGTAGGAATTGAATGCCCACCGTTGAAAGCACCCAGGGCCACGTCATGTTTTATTTGCCATCCAACCTGTTCATAAGGTTACAAAGAGTTGGACGAAGGGAAAACACAAACATAAGCTTGATCTGAAACTTACAGTATGTCATAGGAATTTTTTAATGATATGCATTCAATCACCACTCTTTCTTTTGGTGTGGTCCACCGATCTGCCTCTTTTGAGTTCATGCCCTAAAATGAGCTTGCAAAATGGATGAACGGTGTGGATAAAACAAATACATCATGGGGCCCACAGAGCTTTTCCAGCAGGAGGCGGATTGGGTACTACCCTTGTCGTACCTAGCTACCAACAGACAGAGGCCCTGAAGGCCACAGTGATGTATGGGTTTAATCCATACCGTCCATTTTACCGCATCATTTCAGGGTAAAGCCCAAAAATGAGGCAGTTATAGGGCTCAAGTAGACCACACAGTGGGATTAAATATCTACCCTTGAAACATTTTTGAGGGCCATAGAAGTTTTGGATTAAGCTTATATTTGTCTTTTACCTTCATCGGGTCCATGTGACCATATGAACAGGTTGGATGCCAATTAACCGTTACTATGGGTCCTAGGAAGGTTTCAACAGTGGGTGTCAGCACCACCAGAGCTTCCTCTGGTGTGTCCAATCTGTCCATCAGTTTTGCAAGCTCGTTTTAGGACATAAGCAGATCCAAAACCCATGTAAGCCACACCCACTGAACTAGTAGGATGGAAATGCTTACCATTTAGGCCTTCTTGGAACCACCTTGAGTTCATATGCAATCCAAACCATTTATAAGACTACTCCCACAAGGTTGGAAAAAAACATTTATCACCCAAATATAAAAATCCTGTCAAATAAAAGATTTCAATTGTGAGCGATTCCATTAATACTTTCATATGGTGTGGCCCTTTAAACAGAAGAAGTTTGTATGAATTGTATTATTTGTCTGTTAAGCCTTCCTATTTTATACATTTTCTAGCCCATTACATCACGTTACATGCATGGTTTGTATGCTTAAAAAAACCTATCTAATGGTTATTTTATGTATGTATGAATGAGAGAGAGAAGTCATGAATTTGTTGTTAAAATGGTCCTTTGAAACTACATTGAAGACACTGAAAAGAAGCCCTAAGGAATCATGTCAGAAAGACCTAGATTGGCCAGAAGAAAAGATGAATTCAGCATTCATATCAGAAGGACCCGAAATTGGAAAGAAATATGCTGAACCCGCTGGACAAATCTGGACTTGACCGGGCGCCCGACCAACATCTGGTCGGGCGCCCGATATTCAAAGTGGAATTATAAAAAACGCGCTAGGACCAAATTGCAGCATGGTCGGGCGCCCGACCAACGTCTGATGACCGACGTAAGTGCGTAAGTTTTTACAGTAATCCGAGGCGGTTCGTGATTTTTCCTATAAAAGACACATTAGCATCCATGCTAAGGCATCCTATAAGAGTTCTAAGTTCGTGGGGAGCAAGGGAGAGCATCGTGGAGCGACAGCAACTCCTCCAACTAGGGTTTTTTTTCTTCTAATTTTTCATGTTTTTGTTTACTTTTTCTTTGAATTCTAGATGAAGCATGATAATGCTTTGCTAAAACCTCTTAGCTGAAGCTTGTGAATAGTTATCATGTTGAATTCGTTCTAATTCAAGTACTTTGCTTTAAGTTAGATTTTTAAGTTCTAGTTTGAATAAAAGTTGGTATTTTTTTTTATGTTATGAGAGTTCATATGCTTTGGACATGAGTTCCTTGCAATTCTTTGAGATTATCATGTTTGGATTGGTTAGATTCGAATTGTAGTAACCCTAGAGCATACCATAGTCCATTGGCAATTTGGCATGGTCGTTACTTCGAAGGCTATATATTCGACTTCTATGTGCTTTATTAGAACTAGAATCTTATTCTTCCACTTGAGTGGGGATTGTTTGTGTTTGAATGTTATATCTTCCAACTAGAAGAGAGATAGAACTTCAATTCTAGTTGAATTATGCTTGGATGAATGAATTCACATGAGGGCTATCACAAGTGGATCCTTGAAAGTGTTAGTTCCTTTAATTAATAGATTTTTACAAAAGTTAATGTTTTTACTTAGTTTATAAAATCAAACTTCAAAATTGCTAATTTCGAAGTTGCTAGAATAGTTTAAACTGGTTTACCTTAATTCCTTATGGATCGACTTCGGACTTACCGAGAATTATTACTACATCGCAGCCTTGCACTTGAGGCGAGCGAATAAGTTTTTGGTGCCGCTCCCAAGGATTTTAGATAGGTTTTTTTCTTCTTCTGATTTCCTAGGACTAATAAGTTGTTTTGTTTTGTAGGAATTTTATCCATAGTTCAAGCGAATCGGGTAATATCCTTCTAACTTAGTGCTTTTTATAGATTTTTCGATTTTCAAATTTTTGTTAAATTTTGTTTTAGGACTTAGGATTAGTTTAGATGTTAGTTGTGTGGTTTATGTCCCGTTGGGAACGTGACCACACTAATCGTCTCCAATCCGAAGGTGGTTTAGTTGGACCATTATGAGTCCATAGACGAGTCCGAAAATACCAAGAGCTTTGTGATAGTTTGGGTGTATAGATCAAACACTTTTAAGGAATCCTCCCCTCTATTCCAACTACAAACATAAATCAAGAGGGAGTAGGAGAGAATGAGGTACACAATAGTTCCTCCAATGAGATCTTTACGGGACTACCTACAACTGGCTCGTACAACTACACCCTCGTGTGTGGTCTTACCACCAACTGGAGGAAACATTGATATAAAGCCGGGTGTGATTCAACTTTTGCCAAAGTTCCATGGGCTAGACTGTAAAAGCCCATATTTACACTTAAAGGAATTTGAAGAAGTGGTGGCTACTTTTCAATATGCTAATGTTTCAGAAGATGCCATTAAACTTGAACTTTTTCCCTTTTCATTGAAAGAAATAGCTAAGAGTTGGCTCCACTCTTTAGACCACGCTCAATAGGGTCATGGAATGAGATGACCCTGGGAATTCTTGAAAAAGTTATTCCCAGCTCATAAAACGAATACCCTTCGAAGACCCATAATGAATTTTTCAGTTAAAGAGAATGATGCATTCTTCCAATGTTGGGAAACGTTTAAGGACCTCCTACTTGCTTGCCCACATTACGACTACGAAAGCTGGCGAATTGTAAACTTCTTCAATGATGGATTAGGTTCCAACATGCGCCAATTATGAGTTTATGAGTAATGGCGAGTTTATGAGTAAAAATCAAGATGAGGCTTGGAGTTACTTGGACATGTTGGCCGAGAATGCTCAATCATGGGATACTTCAAACAAATCCAGTAATCTCAAGCCTCCTCAACAAAAAGAGAAATGAGGGATTTACATCCTTAATGAGGAAGATGATGTAAATGCAAGGCTAACCAACCTCATAAGGAAGATTGAGGCCATCAAACTTAGTAAGAGTGGAGTTTCAAAGTCCAATGAAGCTATTGAGAACATATGTAGAATTCGTGTCACTAATATACATGCTACGCAAGATTGTCCTACAATTCCTGCGTTTTAAGAAGTGTTACAAGAACATGCAAATGCCACATATGGATATCAACGGCCTTTTAATGGACCGGTGGGTAACATGTATAACTCTACTCGGAAGAACCACCCAAATTTCGGTTGGAAAAATAATCCCACGGGCAATCCTATCAACTCTTAAGGAGGGCCACCCATGCAAAACATGGCCCCACCTCAATTCTCAATGGAGGATACTCTAAAGGCGTTTATGTAAGGGCAAACTCAAATCAATCAATCAAATCAGCAAATGTTTCAGGAGCTTAAAGTCTCAGTTGATGAGATTAAGGGACGCTTGAATGCTAGGGAATGGACCTTTCCGGCCCAACCTCAACCCAATCCAAAGTAAGTACATGAAGTAATCATCCCTAATCTCCCCAACCAACATGTGGAGCAAGTCAAATCCTTCACCACTCTTAGAATTGGTAAGCAAATTGACATATCTATTCTGGTGAAGGCCGATAACCCTAAGGATCCGGTAAATTCTGAGGATGAGGACGGATCTAACTCAACCTCACAAGAAACAGAACGCGTTTATAAGCCTGTAGCATCATTTCCTTTGAGATTGGTTGCTCCAAAATCTCTTCCAAACTCTCATAATATTTTAGAGATTTTCAGATAAGATAAACATTCCATTGCTTGATGCCATTAAACAAATCCCCTCTTATGATAAGTTTCTAAAGGACCTATGCACAACCAAACGCAAATATAATGTACAGCAAAAGGCCTTTTTGAATGAGCAAGTGAGTGTCATTCTCACTCAAAAGACCCCCCCCCCCCCCCCCCCCCCCCACCTAAAAAAAAAAAAAAAAAAAAATTTAAGGATCCCGGTAGCCCCACAATTTCATGCATCATTGGTGACTACCGGATTGAACGTGCATTGCTAGACTTGGGGGCAAGCGTAAACTTGATCCCGTACTCGGTATACGAGCAATTAGGTCTTGGTGAATTAAAACCCACCAAAACCACATTATAACTCGTTGATAGATCTATCCGTGTACCAAGAGGGATAGTTGATGATGTTCTAGTCCAAGTTGACAAATTCTACTACCTGGTGGATTTTATCATCTTGGACACTCAACCGGTTATAGATGCTAACACTCAAATACCGGTGATTTTAGGCTGCCCGTTCTTTGCTACATCAAACACAATCATAAACTGTCGGAACGGGGTGATTCAATTATCTTTTGGGAACATGACATTAGAGGTGAATGTGTTCTACTTGGGCAAAAGGCATAGGGATGTTGATGATAATGAGCTTTTTGAGGTAAACATGCTCGAATCTTTTGAAGAAGAAGAGCTCCTCCAACTTGAACTACTAGAAAGCTTGGAGACATGCTTAGCACATTTTGAGGATTCCAAAGACCCATCATGAGCGAAATTGTGCAAGTATTGAAACCGGTTGTTGGTACTAGCCGGTGGAGATCCCATTTTGAAAGATTGCCACCAACCATATCAAGGCCTCTACCATCTAACATCAAACCATCGAAGCTTGACTTTAAATCATTGTCATCCGAGCTGAAATACGTATATTTGGGTTAAGAAGAAACATTCCCTGTTGTCATTGCCTCTCACCTAGGAAAAGACCAAGAGCTCAAGTTGATTGAGCTACTCAAAGAACAAAAGGGAGCCATAGGATGGACAATAGCGAACCTCAAGGGGATAGATTCTTCGATCTGTACTCACCGTATACACCTCGAAGAGAATGCGAAAATGACTAGACAACCTCAAAGAATGTTAAATCCAAACATGATGGAGGTTGTCAAAGCCGAGGTGTTAAAGCTACTAGATGTGGGTATCATCTACCCCATCTCGGATAGCCAATGGGTGAGTCCTACCCAAGTTGTCCCTAAGAAGTCCGGTATTACCATCATAGAAAACGCCAAAAATGAGCTTATACCGACTAGAGTAACCACCGGTTGGCGAATGTATATAGATTATCGAAAGCTAAACACGATCACTAGGAAGGACCACTTCCCTCTCCCATTCATGGATAAAATTTTGGAGAGGTTAGCGGGTCACTCCAATTATTGCTTCCCGGATGGCTATTCTGGCTATAACCAAATTGAGATAGTCCTGGAAGACCAAGAGAAGACTACCTTTACATGCCCGTTTGGCACCTTCGCATATCGAAGGATGCCATTCGGACTATGTAATGCACCCACCACATTCCAATGATGCATGTTAAGTATTTTTCTCAGACATGGTGGGTGGGTTTCTTGAGGTATTAATGGATGATTTCTCTATTTTCGGTTGTACTTTTAATGAGTGCCTAAATACCTGAAGTTGGTCTTGACAAGGTGTGAGGAGAAGAACCTCGTTTTAAACTGGGAAAAGTGTCATTTCATGGTACATAGAGGAATAGTCCTTGGACATGTCATCTCGTCTAATGGAATAGAGGTAGACTGGGCCAAAATCGATATAATTTTTAATCTACCACCACCCAAAAGCATACGCGATGTGCGGTCCTTCCTTGGACACGCCGGCTTTTATAGAAGGTTCATAAAGGATTTCAGTCATATCTCAAGACCCTTATGTAACTTTCTCCAAAAGGAGAACCAATTTGAGTGGAGTGTCAAATGTCAATTAGCTTTTTCAAAGCTAAAAGACATGTTGACAACCACCCCTATCATGTAACCACCGGATTGGTCCATACCTTTTGAGTTGATGTGCGATGCGAGCAATTATGCTATTGGGGCGATGCTAGGCCAGAAGAGGGATAAGAAGCCTCACGTGATCTACTATGCGAGTAGGACCTTGAATCCCGCCTAAGTCAATTACTCGACTACGGAGAAGGAGCTCCTAGCTGTCTTTTTACCTTGGGCGAATTCAGGCTTTACTTAATAGGATCCAAGGTCATTGTTTACACAGATCATGCGGTACTGAAACACCTTCTTTCTAAGAAGGATGTTAAGCCCTGTTTTCTTAGATGGATCCTACTTCTTCAAGAATTCGATTTGGAGATCAAGGACAGGAAGGGAGTAGAGAATGTGGTGGCGGATCATCTATCCGGCCTAATCCTACCCAATTCCATTGACGAGTCACCTATTGAGGACTCATTCCTTGATGAGCAACTCTTTGTTGCTATGCATCCACCATGGTACATTGACATAGCCAATTATCTTTCCACAGGTGCGATGCCGATTCATTGGACTCCGTAGGACAAACAAATTTTTTAAGGAAAGTGCGCAGATTTTTCTGGGATGAACCTCTATTGTTTAAATATTGCCCACATCAAATAATTAAGAGATGTGTCCCTGCTGATGAACAAAATTCCATCATCTCCTTTTGTCATAATCAAGCTTGTGGTGGTCATTTTTTCGCCAAGAAAACCACTGCAAAAATTCTACAGTATGGTTTTTATTGGCCCACTCTATTTAGAGACACCCACGAGTTTTGTAGAGTATACGAGCGCTGTCAGAAGCTAGGAGGATTGTCCCGTTGGAATATGATGCCCCTCACCCCAATATCTTGAAGTCTTTAACTGTTAGGGCATCGATTTCATGGGACAATTCCCCTCATCTTTTGGACATGTCTATATATTGTTCGCCGTAGACTATGTGTCCAAGTGGATAGAGGCGATTCCATATAGAACCAACGATCATCGTATGGTTCTGAAGTTCCTTAAAGAAAACATCTTGTCTAGATTTGGAACATCTCGAGCCATCATAAGTGATGGTGGTTCTCACTTTTGTAACAGGCCGTTCGAAGCCTTAATGAAGAAATATGGCATTACGCATAAAGTGAGTGCCCCATACCACCCACAGAGAAGTGGGCAAGTTGAAATTTTCAATCGGGAGAATAAACAGATTTTGGAAAAGACAGTGAGTCCGGATCGCAAAGATTGGTCACTTAGATTGGTCGATGCTCTTTGGGCTCACTGTACTGCTTATAAGACACCGATTGGAATGTCTCCCTATAGAATTGTCTATGGGAAAGCCTGTCACTTGCCCGTGGAACTTGAACACAAAGCCTATTGGGTGATTCGGGCATTAAATTTTGACATTGACAAGGCTAGCTCGCGTCGCAAACTCCAAATGAATTAGTTTGATGAAATCCGGAACAATGCTTACGAGAATTCGAGGATTTATAAGAGTAAAATGAAGGTCTTTCATGACAAACATATCTTCAGGAAATCATTCCATGAAGGTCAGAAAGTTCTCTTGTACAATTTCCGACTTCTTCTTTTTTCGAAAAAATTAAGATCTTGATGGACCGGCCCTTATATCGTCAAAGAAGTATTTCCTCATGGCGTTGTTGAAATAGAGAATGCGGCAAATAGTAACTATTTTAAAGTAAATGGACAACGCCTTAAGCCATTTGTCGAGAAGTTTGATTCAGAGGATATGTCATTGCCTCTGAGAGATCCTGTGTATCAAGATGATTTATCTCCTAGTCTGACGGAGGTATAGAGTGGGACTTGATTTTGTTTGATTTTCTGTTTTAGGTTTATTTCGTTAGTATATGTAGTTATCGGAGTTGTAAACTTCCATGATCAACTTATCAGGTGATCCCATTCTTACTCTCCTTTA
Organism: Liriodendron chinense; assembly: GCA_003013855.2. Classification (NCBI taxonomy): domain Eukaryota; kingdom Viridiplantae; phylum Streptophyta; class Magnoliopsida; order Magnoliales; family Magnoliaceae; genus Liriodendron; species Liriodendron chinense. Next base: position 1,889,948 of record PVNU02002456.1, read on the forward strand.
TTTTTATCTTTGCTCTCATGTTATTGTTTATTACATATCTTTTACATTGAGGACAATGCAAGATTTGGTTGGGAGGTAAGATTCCTACATGCATCTAGTATTTTGTAACATTTCGAGCATTCTATGTGAAAATTTTTCAAATTTTTCTGAAATTTTCAAACTCATTTGGAAAACCTTATTTCTATGCATTCGAGATGATATAAGTATAAGAAAAGGAAATATGAAGTGATGAATGTTGCAAGTCTTGAACTACTCCTAATATAATGGTTTTATATGTGAATTTCCCTATTTATATGATTGATAGAAAATTTGAACGCTTTTACACCTAGTTCACATTACACAGTTTTTATGAGTTGAAAGGATTATGTAGATTTGTGGATTGGTTAAACTAAGATTTAAGGTGTTGAGGAACCAAGCCGGGGTACTTTGTCCATCTTTGTTTATGGGAAAATAACGAAAGATATGGATTTCTAAAAATCCTATCTAATGGGTATAAAAAGGAAAGAAGGAAAAAAAATATGGGTATGATTGAAAATATGGTGGAAAATTCTGAAAAGGGGCTACTTATTATCAAGTGGGGGATGGTCTACCCGTAACCAAAGCAAAAAATGGGACATAGTGTGAGAGCCGTCGAAAGGACAGTAAGGCAAATTCCTGTCATAGGCTTGTTGTTGATCTATACAACTTTAGATCCATAGTTTAGTTGATCTATGAAGAAGATAATCCCGAAAATTCATGAGATAAACTTTCACTATGCACACTAGGTTAAATTTGTTCAAGTTCTTCTATTTATCAATCAATTAATGGGAATTCTGTATGAACACTTATTATGTTTTGAGATTTTGATGTTTCAGCTTCTATCGCCCAATTTCTCTTATTATTACACTTGTATGTCTTGGAATGAATAGAAAAATAGTTTCAGAAGGAGAGTTGGTTTCAGAAATTTGAACTTGTTTCACGCATATTTTGCTCGGGACTAGCAAAAATCTGGTTGGGGGGGTGTGTTGAGCCTCCATTTTATACATTTTCTAGCCCATTACATCACATTACATGCATGGTTTGTATGCTTAAAAGACCCATCTAATGCTTATTTTGTGTATATAGGAATGAGAGAGAGAAGTCATGAATTTGTTGTTAAAAGGGTCCTTTGCAACTACATTGAAGATACTGAAAAGAAGCCTTGAGGAATCAGGTTAAAAAGACCTAGATCAACCAGAAGAAAAGAGAAATTCAGCATTCATATCAGAAGGCCACCGGGTGCCCGACCACCACATGGTCGAAAGCCCGAAATTGGAAAGAAATATGCTGAACCCGTTGGATAAATCTGAACCTGACCGGGTGCCTGACCAGCATCTGGTCGGGCGCCCGATATTCAAAGTGGATTTATCAAAAACATGCTGGACCAAATTGCAGCATGGTCGGGCGCCTGACCAACACCTGACTGGGCGCCTGACCTACGTCTGATGACTGACGTAAGTGAGTAAGTTTTTACGCAATCCGAGGCGGTTCGTGATTTTTCCTATAAAAGGACACATTGACATCCTTGCTAAGGCATCTTAGCAGAGTTCTAAGTTCGTGGGGAGCAAGGGAGAGCATCGTGGATCAACCGCAACTCCTCCAACTAGGGTTTTTTTTTCTAATTTTTCATGTTTTTTTTTAATTCTAGTTGAAGCATGATAATGTTCTGGTAGAACCTTTTAGCCAAGGCTAAGAGGTGAAGCTTGTGAGTAGTTATCATGTTGGATTCATTCTAATTCAAGTACTTTGCTTTAAGTTGGAATTTTAAGTTCTAGTTTGAATAAAAGTTTGTATTTTTGGATGTTTTTATGAGAGTTCATATGCTTCGGACATGAGTTCCTTACAATTCTTTGAGATTATCATGTTTGGATTGGTTAGATTCGAATTGTAGTAACCCTAGAGCATACCATAGTCCATTGGCACGATCGTTACTTCGAAGGCTACATATTAGACTTCTATGTGCTTCATTAGAACTAGAATCTTATTCTTCCACTTGAGTGGGGATTGTTTGTGTTTGAATGTTATATCTTCCAACTAGAAGAGAGATAGAACTTCAATTCTAGTTGAATTATGCTTGGATGAATGAATTCACATGAGGGCTATCACAAGTGGATCCTTGAAAGTGTTAGTTCCTTTAATTAATAGATTTTTACAAAAGTTAATGTTTTTACTTAGTTTATAAAATCAAACTTCAAAATTGCTAATTTCGAAGTTGCTAGAATAGTTTAAACTGGTTTACCTTAATTCCTTATGGATCGACTTCGGACTTACCGAGAATTATTACTACATCGTAGCCTTGCACTTGAGGCGAGTGAACACTGTCTCACAAATTTTGAGTGAGAAGAGCTTCATTTAAAGATTATTAATCAGTTATAATATAACCTGTTGTACATTTGTATGACTACAACATGGGGATATACCGGATAAGAATGATAAAAACATTTGATTATTGACCAATCATAATCACATCAGTGAGTTATGATTTGGTTGGCCAATTTCCTTAACATGCTTCCTCAAACTCGGAATTGCTAGTGTAATTTACCACATATAATAATAATTTCGAAAATCACATAAATAGATATTTTTCAGAATAAGAATACTCAAAATTAGAATAAAAGTCTTTATAAATCATGTGTTTATAATTAAACATGCTTTCCAAAAAAATTATAAGTGTAATAGAACACGTGAATATAAATCAACCTCATTAGTATCATTAATCATTAAAATCACCATAGTCGCCTTACTGCAAATGGTTAGCACTTTCCATTACAACACTTAACTTAGCAATGAGAACTTTTTGCATCCATACTCACCCCATCCAATCGGTACTCTTTACCTAGAAATGAGAACTCTTTACAAAATGCTCACCTATCCAAATGACTCACTAGTGAGAAACTATTCAACATGGTCGGGCAAAATACACAATTCCTATCAAACCTCGTAATAAGACCCTTTTACAATCCTAACATGTTCACCCACCCAAAAGGTTTATGGTAGAAATTTAAAAGATATAATATAACTTTTTCAAGTACTTCATCTACTTTTTAATCTTTCTAAGGTATTCAATATCAATCACACTCTCTGTTAATCACATGTGTTTTCAATATGCAATGTATTTAACGAGTTCAACATAGCTTTCAAATTCACCATAAATATATTTTTTAGACAACAAAACTGAGTATTTAACATAAATAATTTGAATTTTCAGTAATAAATTAATAAAATATTAAATCTGAACTTTAAAAAAAAAAAATTAGACAAGATCCCTGAAAAAATTCAAATTTAGAATTATCATGTATTATTTCAAATGTATTGCAGCTTAGGGTAGATTTTTGGATAATTAACTATATAAAATTTGATATTTTCATTCAAGACGGTCCTTTACCTAATTAAGATTATAAAATTTATATTTTTTTATCCATAAATTTTAAAAAATTTATGAAAAACTCCATTAGTTTTGTTGGGGTCCCAAAAGGTAGGGGCCCTTAAAATAAGCAAAATAGCCATATACCTCTGAAAGAATCACGCAAAACGTCTTCCGATGCACGCAAAATAGAGATTTACAAAATTCCCTTACTTAGCCAATTTTGGCTGAAATCTCCAGCGGACCCCGCCGACCACCTTGATCATAACCATCCGGAATCGGACCCATAACTTCTTTGTAATTTATGAAGAACAGTGCAAGTGATTTCACAATCAAACGGGCCCCCACAAACCCCCCAAAATTCAAAACCCAAATAGTAGATTTCCTATTTACGTGTCCACGCACCCATAAATTTAGGTACCCCACGCGCCCGAAAAATCACTAAAAACAGGGATTCCTTTAAAGGCATTTCGGTGTCCCACGCATCCAAAAAATGGGCCCACGCACCCTTAAATTCGACCCATTGGATATCCGTCATTTTAGAGGCATTTCGGAGTCCCACACACCCGAAAAGTGCCCCACGCATCCACAAATTCGACTACAAATCAGGGACTTAATTTTTAGGTGCGTGGAGTCCCACGCACCTGTAAAATAAGTCCTACGCACCCGAAAAATCAGATATTTTCAATAATCATTTCCGGGTGCGTCAGACCCCCGCACGCCAATTTTAAAGGTGCGTGGAGGGTATTTTAGGGGGTGCGTGGCACGTGGCAGCCCCTCATTGGCCGATTTTCAGATTCTTCAACTATAAATACTCTGCCCACGGGTCATTTGGAACGATTCTGAGAAAGAGAGAGAGTTGCCGCCCTCTGGGAATCCGAAATTTCCGCCGAAAACTCTCACTGGAATACTTTTCCGACCACCGGAAACCCCTCCCGGTCATCGGAATACCCTTTCCGATTGCCGATACTCCACCGCTAGAGGTGGACACAAACCAAGCCAGCTCGAAAGCTCGGCTCGGATTGGTTCGAAAAAGCTCCGCTTGGATTGGTTCGAATGGAAGTTCAAACCAAACCAAGCCTCTGAGTCAAGCTCGTTTGAAAAAACAAACCAAGCTCAAACTAGGGCAGTACTAGCTCGGCTCGAAGCTCGATTTGATTCGGCTCATATATTATAAGCACTGTTTCTTGTGGTGTGATCCACTTGAGCTTTAGATATGATTCCATTTTAGGATCATGTCTTAAAATGATATGTAAAGCAGATGGACAGCATGGATAATACATATACATGATGACATGGATAATACATAATACATATACATAAATGCACACCGTTTCCTTGCACTTGTAAAATTATACTTGTGTACTTTTGTTTGGAAAATACTCTTACATGTCTGTTTTGAAGTTGCACTCCTTTAGAGGATGTTAAACATCATATTGTAAGATACATTTGTGCTTTTTTTTTTTTTTCTAACTTTTTAAATTCTTCTCTAATTAAATAAACAAGGAAGAAAAGAGCTGCTGCCTGTTTGAACTCGGCCCGCCCGGTTCAAAATTTTCGACCAAATCGATCCCGGCTCGAACCAGATTTTTCTGGGGCAAACCAAACTCAGGCCGCATGGGTCGGCCCGAAACCCAAACCAAACCGATCCACAAACTGCAGTGGTACAAAAACAAGCCAAACCAAACTAGGGCTAACTCGGCTCGGCCCGGATCGTTGCCCACCTCTATCCACCGCAGGTCTGAATCATAAAAAATCATAAGTATGGCCACGCATCCTGAAAATGGACCCACGCACCCTAAAAATGGCCCACGCGTCCGTAAATTCAGTCCCACGTGTCCATTAATTCGACATCAAACAAACAACCACATCGGACTCCCACGCACCCGAAAAATGGCCCACGCGTCCATAAATTCGGGTCCCACGGTCCATAAATTTAACGAATTTCAGATTTGCAAATTCAGTCCCACGCATCCTAAAAATGGATCCACGCACCCCTAAATACATCAGAAACCCGGTACTTAATTTTTAGGTGCGTTAAGTCCCACGCACTCGTAAATTAAGTCCCACGCACCAAAAATATCAGCCGATTGCAGAACATGTTTACAGGTGCACCGGACTCAATTTTAAGTGATTTCAAGGTCCGCTTAAGCCTATTTTGGGTATTTCGAGCGTTTCGGATGCAATGAAATAATCAAATGGTCGTTTCGAAAACTCTAAACGAGTAAAATCGTTCATCTTTGAGGTTCAACACGATTCGACGCGATGAATGAAATGACTTCTCGGAAAGGAGACACCAGCATCCAGAACTATACGAATATGTCATCATTTATATCTACTGTAAAGCTGTGATCCGATTTGGGTCAAAAGCTAGATGAATGGGGCTATGGTTATCACGATAAACGAAGTCAAAGAGTTTCAATCCACTACAAATCAATTGCTATGAACTGCCACAACACAACAGTCGATGCCCTACCCATTCAAACGGTATCCGTTGGTTGGACTACGCAGGTACACACAACTGTAGAATGGACTTCCCGAGGTCACCTGTCCCTATGTTGACAGGCGCGGGCCTAGAGTAGTCCTTCTCAATCATAAACCCCGATAGTCTCAGCCCGGATCTCCGGTGAAAACATGGGACATAGACATATGACTAATACAAAGATGGTTCAATCCATAACCAAACAAATACAGGTCTCTATGACCACAAACTCTAAGACCATAGTCCCTGCCGACTAGTCTTTTACCTTTTAATCAAGGTTCATCGATCATTCGATGTAATTAAGCGCTCGTGCCAGATCACGACCTAGAATGTACAAGATCTCAGGATCTCTGAAATAAAATTCACCTTGCGATTTCTCTTTTTGTGTACTTTTGTGAATGCTTGTGATTGTCTATGAATGTTTCTATTATTCAGAACCCCAGAGCAATAATACCCAAGAAAATGTCATTGATTTCATTTTCTAGTTCCAACAAGTTTACATGTTCACATAATCTAGGCACTGAACCCCCAATTTTTAAGTATATCGAATATCAATCATACATCTGTATCTTTGCTCTCATTCTAACATAGCTAGTATAGGCTAAAAACATTATGATATTTCAGAAAATACAATGGTTAATGTTAATCCAAAGATTAATGTTATAAACGATCAAACATACGTATTGTCTAAGTAGAGTTGAATAAGAATTAAACAATACGCAGAAGATGATAATGTGAGAAATTGTACTCAACAACTCACAGGTTTGAAGCACCGAGCAACTCAAATGTAGACCTAATAGTGAACCCACATGTTGATCTCTCTCTCTCTCTCTCTCTCTCTCTCATTTAAACATTGTTGCTAGAGTTCTCTCTCAACTGTTTTCTTTAGAATGCTCTCACAAACACGTGTTGGGGTATTTAAAACACTCTCGCATTGACTTTCACAACTTGTTTTGGAATTTTTGTTGCAAGAGAATAATTTAGCATTTAACATAAATCTTTGCACTGTCTTAGTATTAGGTCTAATCTAGTTTGAGAAGTTGTTCGCCACCCGCATTTAGATGGCCCCCACAGTGATCATTTTAGATTAGTAATTTAGCGAACTGAGATTTTGATTTTTTTTTTGTTTATAAGATGATTATTTCTAATGGAAGATTGCCATACTTGACAGATCTTATTAAAACGATTATACTGGACAGTCTGGATAGTCGAGAGGATGCTCGGGGTCTATAGTTTCTGACTGATTGATTCTGAGTGTTGGTGAGATTTAGCTAGAGGTAGAGCTGGGCACAAACCAAGATAGCTCAAAAGCTCGGCTCAGATTGGTCTGAAAAAGCTCGGCTTGGATTGGTTTAAATAGAAGTTCAAACCAAACCAAGCCTTGGAGTCAAGCTCATTTGAAAAAACAAACCAAGCTCAAACTAGGGTATTACTGGCTTGGCTCAAAACTCGGTTTGATTCAGCTCGGTTTCATTTGGCTTGATTTGGCTCGTAGATTATAAGCACACTGTTTCCTGTGGTGTGATCCACTTGAGCTTTGGATATGAATCTATTTTGGGATCATGTCATAAAATGATATGTAAAAACGAATGGACGACATGGATAATACATATACATGATGATGTGGATAATACATAATGCAGATACATGAATGCACATTGTTTCCATGCTCTTGTAAAATTATGCTTGTGTACTTTTGTTTGGAAAACACTCTTACATGTCTATTTTGAAGTTGCACTCCTCATTTGAAGGATATTAAACATCATGAAGTAAGAAACTTTTGTATTTTTTTTTAAATTTTAATTTATTTTCTATTTAAATAAAAAAAAAAATACTACCACCTTTTTGAACTCAGCACGGTCTAATTCAAAGTTTTTTACCAAACCAATCCCGACTGGAACCAAATTTTTTGGGAGCAAAACCAAACTTAGGCCGCATGGGTCGCCTCGAAAACCAAATCGGGCTGATACACAAACTACGGTGGCACAAAAACAAGCCAAACCAAACTAGGGCTAACTTGGCCTAGCCCGGATCATTGCCCACCTCTAGTAGAGGGTTTCAGAGTGATCAAGTTCTCCAATGTTACATGCAGTCGAAGAAGAAGGAGAGAAAATGGAGAGGGAGATAAGCCATTTTCGGTTCTTGGCAATGTATAACACTGAAATCTCAAACATCATTGGATGAAGAATTTGGATGGTTTAGATCAATGGTGTGAGGTTCTTAACGTTGCAACAATGTTTCAGAAGATGGTGGAGTCAAATTATCTTGGTATTGTGCAAACTAAGACAACAAGAGATTCTCACATGCTGAGAATCTCTTACATATGTTGAAAGATGAAATTGACAGTTAGGATTGAAGGTTAGTTGACACAACCGATTTCCACATCGAAATCCCACCGAAGAAGAGGGAGAGAAGGCTAGAGGCGCGATGTCTCCCTCGACATCATGCTTGAAATTGATTCTTGCAAGTGGGTTTCTATGGTGCACGTGTGGCTGGTTTTGCTAAGATTACTGTCTATCTAAAAATCATATAGGAGGACAAATGATGAATAGTTTTTATCTTTGATTGATTGCCTTGATCGATTATTTTACGATCGTTCATCCGAGTGACTTGATTTACTACTGAAAATGTTAACGGCCTAGATTAAGTCGTGGGATAATAGGTTATAATTGATGATGATGATTTATTTGATGATGGCTCGGATTGTTAAAAGAATGCTTTTTAGTTATTTATTTTCAATCGAATGGTTGAAAGTGACTTAGTTTCAAAATGAATAGTTGGGTGATATTAAAAACGTAAAGTAAGGAACTCACGTGGTTGTTCATACATAAGAAATTCAACGTACGATTAGTTTTGTGAATTGATCGCCTTATTGAGATTTAGAGGGTGGCATGTGTAAGATATAGGGTATGAATGAATGTACAAGGGTCCTTTTTAATTTTAAGAAATTGCGGAATCGAAGAATCTTCTTAGAAAGTTTAGAGATTTTAGAAACAAGCCATAACCTATCCGGGCATGAAAAGAGATCAATCCAATAGTTTTGTTGGGAGTCGAGAGAGGATATTGTCAATGGTCATTTGATGTCTGGATGAGCCATCTAGTAGATATGATAAAAATTTTGGTGGACGGTTGATATTACGACTTAGGTAGGGAGATTAAGAAGATGTGATTTAATTGGGTCGAAAAACATATGGTTAGTTTTTCATCACGATTAGATACATATAAATAGATTTTTTTAAAGGTTCTAAGAGTAGGAATGTGTATGCCGAAAAAATCTTAAATGCTTAGTAGATATGATCTTATTCGTTAGAATTAGAATATAGTAGTGGATAAAGCTCATTAATGAATTAGAAATAGGATGAATGGTTTAGAGTAAATGATGGATGAGTATAAATGATTTAATGGGTTCTTGTCTATTTAACGATGGATGCAGGTGGTCTGAATTAAAAGTGAATGGTCAGATAACTTAATAAATTAATAAAGAGTTTCTTAATCGTTGACTTGACGAATAAGTGAGTATATTAGTATATATGATGAACGAGTGACCTAGAATTATTGTTAGAGTTGAAAAGTTTGTACATGTCTATAAAGATGAAAATTGAGGGATTAGTTTATCTTCCTGATTGGATCATTTTGGATGATTTAAACATGTTATCTAATGTCTCAAATGGCTAATATAAATCATAAGTTTAATGGTCATTAGTTGTGTTAATTTATAATGAGGATTATGAGTCAAAAGAAATGGATTGATCGCTAACTTTACGTTTGATATGAGTTACTATAGTTTAGTACTAGACAGTTTAGAATGGATTGATTTGATGTATAAATGGATAATTTATTTGGATATGTTTTTAGTATAATTAGAATAAGGTTCTAATTTGATGGTTTGGTACACGGGTCATGGGTTGTGATTGTGTATGTTTAGTATATGCTTAATGGTTAAATTTGGATTAGTTTATCGATAAATGGGTGGTTTTGTGAGTATGAGTTGTGAGAGTGAACATGTATATGTTCTTATAGATATTAAATACACAAAACATATAATTACTTATTTAATAAATCAATCGTTAACATTGAATAGACTGATTACACATATCAACAATCACACTTTGCACATGGATGCCTATATATTGGTTTGAAAACAAAATAGCTTGTTTGGTTTTCAGTTATATTCAAATGTTGATTTGAGCCTTAATACTCTAATTATGCATAGAATGTGGTTGTGAATAATAAATACCTTGAGTGTAGACTAGAATACATAAGAAAAGTTTAACCTGAAAAGGACGAGAGACATCCATCTATCTCAAATTTCAAAGAATCTTGAAATACACAACCTAAAATCTTCTCTCAAAATACCTATATGCCCTATAATGCCTTAACTAGTGAGGGAACAGTGGAAGTTGATTGGTGAATGTTGTGACAGTTTTAAGGCATGCACTGGATTTTATAAAAATCATAAATATTGTTATGTGAGAGAAATTTTAAATCTAAAAGATCCATAAATAAGGCGATACATATAAGATGATAAGATTTTCTGCTCACGTACAATAACACTAGTCGAGTGGGACTATTAGGATGAACAAGTTTGGATTACACTGAGTGCCTCATCAATATGAAGTTTATTATCAGGTTTTATTTCATGGCATGAGTGTGTTCGACGTTATGCATTAGAACATAATTTTAATGTACACTACGAAGCCATGTATGAGACGTTGCGGTATTGCAGTTCTCTGATTAAGATATGGACAAAATGGTATATGTTGAAGCCCCTTGAAAGGAAGAAGATTTATAATCGTCAAGTATTTGTTAATCCCAACTAATAATTGCATCTTGTCTCATAGGATGCTCATGGTTAATGGGAATACATACATCGTGGTTGCGTACGCATTCCAAGTAATTAAGGTTTAATTGACGATTCAAGTTTTGATTTCTGTTCATTAAAGTATACTCGTTGTGCATGCAACAGGTGAAATGAATAGTTAAATTTGGCTATAATTGAAGCAAATGCATATTTTGATAGAGATGATTGGACCACTTGAAAGTTTGCATGCGGGTTATACTGGCATGAGATTTTCATATTTCGCACTCATAATTTTGGAATGCATGTCATTGGGAATATTGGTATCTGTGATTGCACCTGGTCCCGCTTCGACAAATGAAGCGATGATTGTTGTGATCTTATATCGATTATTTTCAATGGATTGGATTATTTAAGGGTACTGCCTATGATCCATTAAAGATATCTAGGAAAATTTCAAACTCATAAAGTATGAACTAGATATGTTCATAACTCTATTGGACTTACATTCGAATGCCATGAGTGACCCAAGTAAGAGGATGTTGAAAATTAGTGGGCTAAGGCCAGTGACCTAAGTAAGAGGATGTTGAAAATTAGTGGGCCATCATGGCCTTAGCCATGAGGGAAGCGAAGTGGATGTTTTAGATCATTCGCATGACTTTCGAGTGGGGCCTATCGAATTGGAGTGTGTAGAACCCAATTTGCATGCCATCAAGTACCGTAGCCAACTTAAACCAAAGAGTTACAATTATATGGGTCTCTCTCTCATCAAGGAAGGTGTGGAAAAGCCTTTAACTATGAGGAGTCTATTGATTATAGGACTCATCACCGTCAATCTGAGCGTATAATAAAAGCTCTTAGTCCATTCTCTTATCCTTATAGCAACCAACGTGATTCCCAACCCCCCACGGGCGATACAGAGTCTATAAGACCGACGGACCACCATTCTTCCGACGACGCATTATTGGTACTAATGACAGATTTAGGTATGTAGTATAAAATTTTAATCTCATAATCAGATGCATGGATCTAAAGATTACATATTTTTATTAACTGAACAATCGCATTATTTTACACATTTACAAATAATTGCCCATAATGGGTTCATTCTATCTAAATGTTTGATTTGTATTACGCAGATTTACATCCTATTGCTTATCTGAGTAATGCTCTCTCTCATCACACGTTCATATATAATAAGCTTATAGGTGGTCGTTTAATTTTCATTTGAGTGTGGCTGAAAAATTTCCACCAATGAGTCATTAGGCTGTCATACTTTATTGTAGTTCAACATGAGAAAGTATTATGTAGTTTTCATCTATCAGGCTCCAAAATATATGACAATTGGGATGAATATCGAGAACAAGTGGATATATTTAGTGGATGCAATTATAGGTTTTATTGTACATACGATGATGCATTAATAGCATGGAATGAGTACGTTGGCAACAACAAACGAAAGAGTAACGTCCCGGTTCCTTAAGCTAGCAGTTCATCGAGTTTACTAACGAAGAAGAAACAAAGCCTTTGCTTTGTTTGTCAATCAGATAGTTTCAAGTGATTGTTTTGATAGCCAGGCAGGGCTTGCTAGTGTTGACCTAGTTGTGATAATCCTCCACAAACTTCGATCGACAATTACAAAAACATTGAAATCTTAGTTGCAATTTTTAGTGGCGGTGTTAGTACCATGGATGGCCGTCTATATTATTACCGATGGTTGAGTGACGATTTGGAGTTTATCTATAGTTAGGTTGGAGGGGATAATTCTACATAAACAGACTATGGTACCTTGAACCTTTTTATTTAAACGTGGACTACTTTTGATGGTTTTCTATAAATGTGGGTTGTGGATATATTTTGATTGTCGAACCTCCAGATTTTATTTTACCACATTTTTATATATGCATATGAAAATTATTCTATACTATTTGGTTTTAGGTTCCTATTGATATTTCATGGTTGAGACAATTTATGAACATGATAATTTATGTGGGATGAAACCTCAATATTTAACAAGCTCTCCCATGGCCCTTTCTTCTCTTGTGCCATCCTTGTAAGTTCCTAGTTATTCACCATTCGTGGCTTTACATGTCCGGCGAGAGGTAGACCAACCGGAGTGAACTATACTTCTTGGGCATTAAGCTGATTTGTATTTCCAACTTCTTATTCTCCTTCTTCTTATGCCAGTCAAAACACACCTTAAGTAGGTTAGGTTAGTTACATATGATAAGTACATCAATTGTAATTATTGGCTTATTTGGTTCATTTATTGAATGAGCTAAGCTTAGGCAATCATAACTTAACCATAAACCAACACATTGTCACCCTTAGTCAACCAACAGTGGGCAACAGATAGGCCTATGTTTGGTTCATGCCTAGATTGGAACTAGTTAGGCTGGGCCTATCGCAAGCGTCCTTTGTCTTGCTTGGACGCGGATTGCCTGCGAAAGCCTTTCACTAGCATCTCTTGTGCTTGGAATCTAAGGTGGGGCCCACTGTGATGTTTCTGAAAAATCTACGCCATCCAACAGTATTTTTAGATCATTTTAGGTGTTATGACAAAAGATGAACTTGGATCCGAGACTCAAGTGGGCCTGAAATAAAGCAAAAGGTGGGTTGGGAAATTCCTACTGTTGAAATCTCTATGGGATCCACATTGATGTTTATATGCCGTCTATACTGTTCATAATGTCATTCCTACTGAGGTGAGCTGAAAACACAAATATTATCCTGATTCGAAACTTCTGTGGCCCCACGAATATTTCAACTTGGAAATTCAATCGTCACGTTTTCGGCCCACTTGAGTCTCTAGATCCCATTCATTTTTTGTTACAACGTCTAAAATGATCTTAAAAAAGGTTGGACGGCATAGATTTCTCACAAACATCACGGTAGGCCCCACCTAGATTCCAAGTGCAGGAGATGCCTACGAAAGGCTTTGGCAGGCAATCCGCGTCCATCTTGCTTGACCTACGCACGGAGAATTGCCATCACTACCGTTAGGGTGCAAAATTGCTTGTAACCAAGGTTACAGGGGCACAGGATTCCTGTAATTCCTGACCTGACGTGCCCTGATAAGGAAGTGCCATGTACATTTTTTAGAAGTGGGGTCTACAATTAAAATAAAAGGGTAAAATCGTAATCTGTGACACAGGGCAATCTTTGCTTTTCATTGTGAGCCCAACATCCAACAATTGCAGTAAAGTCAATATTTCTAGGTGATCTTTGTTTTTTACTACAAGCTTAAGTAGTACGCCATCATTAAGCCATGTCAGGAGTTACAAGAAGCCTTGCAACGATGGTTACAAGCAATCTGCACACTTATATGAGTGTGACATCCACTCCGTCCATCGGTTTTTTAAAGCTTATGTCAGGAGATGAGTCTAAAAACAAAATAGATCCAAAACTCAAGTGGGCCACACCATAGGAAACAGTGGAAATGGAAACACCAACTGTTTAAACCATCCTCGGCCCACCAGTAATGTTTATATGTCATTCAAACTATTCATAAGATTGGTGACAGTCCAATGAATTAAAAATACAAATATTAGCATGATTCAGAACTTACTACCCCATGAAAGATTTCAATTTCAATGGTGGCCGTTTTCATCCGATGGTGTCCCATGGCACAACCACTTGAATTTTACATCTACTTCATTTTTTTGACTCATGGCCTGACATCAGCCTGCAAAATAGATGAATAGAGTGGCTGTCACATGCAGATTGCGGTGGGCCCACATAGCTTCCTTAGGCCCACTTGCAAGTCCCATCCCAATGGAAAGCAGATTGCGTCTGACCTCGCCTGGACGTTCCAAGGACATGGCAGATCTGTGTGGGGTCCACCGTGATGTATCTGTTTATCCACGCCATTCATTCCTTTTCTCAGATCATTTTAAGTTCTGAGTCTAAAAATGAGGCAGATCCAACACTGAAGTGGACCACACCAAATAATAGGCTCGGGTTGCATTAAATGCAATAGTCATCTCTACTCTAGTCCACTAGAGAGTTGGATCTGTCTCATTTTTTAGACTTACACATAACATGATCTGAGAAAAGAGGGATGGACAAGTGTGGATAAACAGATACATCACGGTGTGCCTTCACACAGATTTGCCCGGTCAAATCTGCTTCCGGTACCAATACCGAGTGAAGAACGATGAGGCGCTCACAGGCGTGATATGAAGAGAGGCTTTCATGGGACAGATGCCAACGTGTGCATCATTCAGGCCATACAGTGCGTTGGGAGCATGCTTAAGGCTTTTTCGATCTCTGAAACACATTGGGACCGTTGGATCAAGGGTTTTGATCTAAGAAACATAGGCCCACTTACACAAACTAAAAACGGGTGGTACTTCGGATGCGGATTGCTTACTGAGTAAACTCTGTGGGTCTTACCATGATGTATGTATCTTATCCACACCGTCCATCCGTTTTATCAGTTCATTTTAGGGATAAATCTAAAACTGAATCATATCCAAAGCTCAAGTGGACCACACCACAGGAAACAGTCGGATCAAGGGTGGACGTCATTGTACCCATTGTTTCCTGTGGTGTAGTCCACTTGAGCTTTGGGTATGCTTCAATTTTAGATTGACGCCCTAAAATGAGTTGTTAAAACTGATGGACGGTGTGGATAAGACATACGTAACGGTGGGCCTGAGTTACTCAGTATGCAATCCGCATCCAATACGTGGGACATTGAATAATAATTTTGTGTGGTAGAAGAACATTCAATGCCAGCTCGACCTAGCGGACGGTCCAGATCAATCAATTGCCTTTCCAGGTGCCCATATGTGCTCCAAGGGCCACCTGGACATCCCAATCTACAGATCCAGACTGTTCATTATATCCAGCCCGCATTTTGTGGGCCATAAGCAATCCATAAGCATGTATGACTTACATTTTTTTAGAGCCATCCATTTCCCAAGCCATGGATGGAATGGTTAGGATCGCCTGATAGAACCGTAAGCAATCCACGGACCCCAGAAAACAAACGGCTCAAATTGTCATGGACCTAATTTATATAAATAGTCTTGGCCGTCCATTTTATAGTGCACTAATCATATGGTTATAATCATTCGATCAGAGTAATTTTGCATATCAGCCATGAAACGTGTGCTGGACCTGATGGACGGTCCAGATCAATCAATTAGCTGTCCAAGCGTCCAGGTGCAAGTAGGAGCACTGTAACTTACAGTGCTGTAAAAGCACTGGATAATTTCTTGCAGTTAGTTACTCCTAAGTCCTACTAATTCCTTGGTTCACCATAGAATTATAAGGTAACGATGAACTGTCCACAACACATGGGCTAATCCAGACCGTTGATATAAAAAAAGCTACCGTGGATTGGGAGATTCACTGAAGATACTTCAGATCAGAGGTTCTTAACCCATTGATCACTGGCCCACAGATTGATGGTTAATGAAAATACAACAACAGTCTAGAAAAATACCAATTATTCTATGTCTATGATCCTCTAACATAGAAAAATATTTTAGAGGTTCCTGTCTACACTGGGTCCCACAAGATTAACGGTCCTGATCGAAGAATCATGGTCTGCAGTTGCACTGATTGGGTGCATCAGGATACAACGGAAGAATATATTGCACGCAACCCACATGAATTTTGACAAGTGGTCCTCATTTTCCAGTAATCCGGACCATTGTTCTAGTGGGTCCCACTATGGGTAGAGCGTGTACAAAAAAATCTTTCCAATAGAAAAGAATCGAGGGACCAATCAGGGCCTTCCTACAGTTGAACGCGGACCATTGCTGTCTTTCTCTTCTTAACCGTTCGATCTGTTGGATCCAAACATACAGGTTACTATCATCCTCTCGAGTAGATATTTGAGATATAGTTCATCAATAGAGGTGCAAAATACACCAACGGTTCTGATTACTTAACCATGGCCACAGTTGTCCAAACCGAAAATGCGTGTGTACAGACAAAGGACACGTGTCATGAATCGAATAATGGACTCCATTGTAATTTTGAAAAGAAAGCGAGGGCATTACCGTATATTACTTGATTCCTTTCCCCTCTTCGACTTTCGCATTACCATTTCATTCTCTGCTAATTTTTTCTCCTTCGAAGTCGCAGAGATGGCGATGACGATCGAAGGTACTCTCTCTCTCTTTCTATATATTTTCAAATGCGAATTCTGAAATCTTCATTCGGAAATCGGTAAACGCGAGCTAAGATTCCCGCCCGTCGCTACTGGACGGTGGGAGTCATGCGCGCATCCATCATTTCCCAGTTCCAAAATTGCATAAATAGAATTGGTTATTATCTCTCTCGTTATTCACATCTTTATTCTAAAACGCGCGTTGGGATTCCCGCCTATCTTTATTGGACGGTGTGGGGATGTGTGCGCACCCACTCTCGGTGCACACTGTGCATTTTACCTTTTCAGTTTTCGGAAATTGCTTAATAGATAGGCTTTGGTATTTATTTGTTAGAGTTCCTTGATATACATTGTTACACCATCCCGCTCAAGCTTTTAGGTCCCAGGAGTAGCAAATATTTACACATTAGAGGATGGTGCATCCATGTGTATGGAGGGACATGACCCCCTGTGGGAGAATGTATTCTGCTTTGATACCATGTGGAATAACCACTTGATTTAAAAGCTCGAGCTTTTAGAGGATGGTGCATCCATGTATATCAAGGGACTTTCCTGTGGGAGAATATATTAACGGAGGCATATTTGCAGCTCCCATGATTTGAGCACTTAACCTTCCTCTCTGATACCATGTCGAATCACCACCTGATCTAAAAGCTTGGGCTTTTAGAGGATTGTGCATCCATGTGTATCAAGGGACTTTAACATTATTCAAACATACATCGCTATTTTGGAATTCCTGCAGCTTCCTTTTTTTGGGGCCAGTTTGGGAGTACGGACAGGTTTCCTTCGAGAAGATACATTTCCATGTGAATATAATTTCGAGGAGGAAAATGCAGAAATGGAAAATGAATTTCATTGTTGGGCATTTTTTTTTTCCTTTTTATTTCCATGGAAAGTCTGATGTCTTTTCCATTTTGGGCAACATCAGCCTCATATCAATTGGTTGCGACTTGCGAGATATGTGGAAATGAATCACTTGAAATCAAGGAAAAAGAATTGTTGATTTTTTTTCCTTTTTCTTTTAAATAGTGATTGGCAACCAAGATTTTCACTAATCATGACTAAGCACTGTGTCACAGACTTGCTAATTCCTTACTTATCTCCCTTGCTTGTGCGGCACTCCTGCAACGCGCCAATGCTACTCAAGTCAACCCAACTTCCACTTGCACCACCCAAGCATTGGAGCACAAGGACTAAGTGAAAATGCAAGAGAACAACAAAGCATGCAAGAGAGTGAATGGGAATGCTTATATTGCCCTAAAGTAGATATCACTTTGGGAGTTGGGTCTCACATGATGGGAGGGGCCCTTTATATAAACGCACTAACTCTTTAGATTCTCTACATCATTGGCTTGGACTGTGCCATGTGGCATTTATCCAATGTCTAAGAGTATTCTAAATTCTTCCACATAATCCTCGCTACTAAAACTTACTGGAGAACTCTCAAGCCTTCCTGAGATCCCTACACAACTACACCAGTGTTCTACTCATTTCTAGAAGTCTCTACACGTTATGTACATGCCTCTCATATGTACAAGTGGAGTAAAAAATGGCTCAATTATGTTCAACCTCCATGCCACATGCTACACAATTCTAAGGTGTTGATTTTATAGGGTTTTTCTCCCCTTGCTAGAGAATGCTTTCTCCCAATATATATATATATATATATATATATATATATATATATATATATATATATATATATATATATATATATATATATATATATATATATATATAGGTTCCCGTTGTCGTCCAAAACTGGTCAACAGATGAAGGTATAGCTAAGATGGCTTGGAGCTTTGTGATTGTCCCCTGATAGTCGATCCTTCAATGAAGAACAGGAGATAGGCAGCAAGGGGGGTGTTGGTGGCTGATTGTAGACCCTCCGATGCCTAAGTCAAATGTCTAGAACTCGAGTGTAGGGGGTTGTAAGGCTAGAATTGTCGTTCCTTGGTTTGTAGCTTACGACCCTATTTATAGAGCGTGGGACCCTATTTATAGAGCGTGGGGAAGGTTCTGGATTCCGAGAGTCCTTATAGGCTACATTTGGAGAGTCTTATTAGGCGAGATTCTCCTCCCGGACTTGTAGGAGGGATCTTCGGCCGAGATAAGGTCAGATCTCTATCTCATCCGGATTTGGCGGACCTACCCCGGATTCCTCGTACTGCCTCTCTGGCAGTGGTCGTCCTGTTTTGCTCGGGGTGTGGAGCTCCTTCCCTTCGGGCTCCTCACCTGAACTATAGATCTTCGTCAGGAGGACGAGTTCGAGCTCCGTCTCTGTCTGTCCAGCTCGGTTGGCTCATCTTCGAGCCTGAGTAATTGCTCGCCCTGCTCAGATGGTCTCCTTGCTCTGACCATCAGTCGCTGCTCTTTAGCTTAGAAGGCAGAGCATTTGTAGATAACTGCTCGACCCCTTGCTCGACTGTCTCAACTCAGAGGGCTGAGGACATGTATATGCTTTGCTCTAGCTCTGGCTTTTGCAGATGTTGATAGGACTGTAGTAGGAAGCTGATGGTCGGTACTCCTTAGCTCGATGGGCTGATCGACCTATCTGCTCAGCCTTGCTCGCTCCTCAGCTTGGAGGGGTGAGGACTCATATTTGGGACTTTTTCCCCGTATGAGGGACCAGTTCGGAATTCCCCACAAGAGTTCCTCTAAGACATTTATATTCCATTAAAGATCTTCTAAGACACAAATATCTCGAAATGGAAAACCATTAATGACTAAATATCACTTTAACATAGTTGTCAAAATCCTACAATTACGATTTGTGATTTAAGTCAAATCTCGAGCAAAACGATTTGAATCCCACGATTTACAATTCGATTCCCGATTTACGATTCAAATCATACCTTCTCCCTCTCTCTCTAAATTTTATTTGGCTTTGTTTCTAAATTGGTGTAGGCTTTAAGAATATTTTAAAATAGGTCATTTTTTTTATTTTCTTTATGAGAAGTTTAATGATGGATCTTGTCTTCAACCTTAAATTTTGGAGCTTTTTTCTAATGATTTCTTACATCTTAATTGGTTAAGATACCAATTTGAGCAATGAACTATTTGGAATTTTTTATGGATGCTTTTGTTCATGTTGACCTATATCTGTATGTATTATGGTATTGGTGGTTGGGATTAACTTCAACTTAAAGACTTGTACTTCAGATATGGCTTTTCTTTGTCATGTATCTTGATTTCAAATTGTGTTTTTTCCAGGATTTCATTATGTGATTTTAAACACAAAAGGTTTATTCGATTCTTTATATAATAATGAAAATTTATTAATAGACTTGTTTTTGAAGGGCTCACTAGGAACTTCAACCTTTCTGACTTTGTCTTCAAAACATGACAAGGTTTATGCTTTGAGGGGAACATTATTTTGAAGTCCATCTAGTTGGTTGGAATGCTTTTTTGGGTTTAAGTTTGCATTGTAATTATACAATGTATCCATATGTGACTTGAAATTGATGACTTGCCACAATTTTGAAAACCTTTTTTTTTTTTTTTTTCCCAGTTCCTAGAGTTTATAATTTTTGGCAAATCTTTTTAGGCTTATAATCATCTCAATCTCTTGATAATGTTATTCTTTCATTTGCAATCAAGTTTTTTAACTTGATGTTTTGATAACGATTTCATCAAAATCTTTGATATGATGATGATGTAGAGCGGGCCGCAGACCTACATTTGGCACAGATGGACTGAAAGAAGCCCGAACGGAAGTGGACCTAGTCCTTCAGATCTAGGCCCAGTCCTACGTAGGGCATGACATAACTGGGCCCTAGATGCGTCTAGATCTGAGAAATTCATTCCGGATTGGGAAAATTTGCTGTTCAAAGTGCGAACCATAAATCGGCCATAATTTTTTATCCGGGATGAGTTACGGGATGCACGACCCATGTATTATATGCAAATAACGACGACTTAAAGGATGCGTTGGCCAAATCTAGGCGGGTCAGCCGAGTGACTTGCATATCCAAGACGATTTTCTCTTCAAGGAAAACTAGAGAAAACCAGTTATGCATTCCATGGAGTTCATTGCAAGACTGTGTCATTCAGGAATTACATGGCGGTGGCCTTGGCGGTCACTTAGGGCGAGACAAGACGATAGCCCCTTTCGGAGGAACACTACTTTTGGCCATAGTTGAAGAGGGATGTCGGGAAAGCGGTGTAGTGGTGCCATATATGTCAAACATCTAAGGGGCAGTCAAATAACATAGGCCTTTACACCCTTTTACCTGTACCTAATGGCCCTTGGGAGGACTTGTCCATGGATTTCGTGTTAGGTTTTTCATGGACCTAGCGAGGTGTGGATTCGGTATTTGTGGTTGTTGATAAGTTCTCCAAGATAGCCCACTTCATCCTGTGCAAGAAGCCTCTCCATGCGACCCATGTAGCCTATCTGTTCTTCAGAGAGGTCGTGCGATTACATGGTGTCCCCAAGACGATTACTTCAGATTGTGATACCAAGTTACTTAGTCACTTCTAGAGGACTTTGTGGCAGTGCTTACCACCCCCAGACGGATGGACAAATAGAAGTGGTGAATTGTACGTTTGGAAACCTCATACGTTATATCTCTGGTGATAAGCCTAAACAGTGGGATCTTGCTCTGGCTCAGGCAGAGTTCGCCTTCAACAACATGCAAAATTTGTCCACTGGTAAGTCCTCACTCGAGGTCGTGTTTGGTCGAGTTCTCAAGCATACACTTGATTTGGTCCCTTTGCCTAAGTTATCAGGAATGAGTGTTGCTGTGGAAAATATGGCAGATCGGATCGTGACCATGCATGTTGATGTTAAAAAAATTACAGGCGTCCAATGCCAAGTACAAAGAAGAGGCTGATAAACAGTGGCGCCAAATGGTATTTGAAGTGGGTGACAACGTGTTGGTTCACCTATTTGAGGAGTGGTTTCCGACTGGGACATACACCAACTTGAATAATAAAAAGATAGGCCCATATTTGATACTCAGAAAACAACAACAACAACACCTATGTCGTTGATCTTCCCGGGGACCTGGAGATCTCACGGACATTCAATGTGGCAGATCTGTATGAGTATCATGAGCCGAATCCGATGGATAACTTGGGGATGAGTTCTTTTCAAGTGGAGGAGACTGATGTAGAGTGGGCTGCAGGCTTATTCCTGGCATAGGTGGATTGAAAGAAGCCTGAACGGAAGCAGACCTAGTCCGTCCAATTTGGTCCCAGTCCTACTTAGGTCATGACGTAACTGGGTCCCAGATGCGTCCAGATCGGAGAAATTCATGTTGGATAGGAAAAATTGGCCGTTCGAAGTGTGAACCATAAATCAACCATAACTTTTGATTCGGGATGAGTTATGGGACGCACGTCATATGAATTTTGACTGGAATAGGCTATCCGGGGCCAATTGGCTCTCTAAGTGGGCTGCGTCTCTCCGTTTTGCAAGAAAAGGACTCTTTTTCTTTCAAAATTGCATTTTTATGAAAAACTAACTATTTTTAGTAAGTTTTAGATTAGACTTATCTCTTTTATCTTAAAGTTTTAGTATGTGATGTCTTCTTAGGATTTTCTTCTTATCATGCTAGAAATCATCCGACAAAGTTAGATTACGACTTAATATTTTTAGTAAATTTACTATTTCGGGTAAGTTTTGGTTTAGTCGCATTAGGACTCTTAATTAGGGTTTGCTTTTCTTTATAAGTGGTGTAATCGGAATTTCGAGGATGATCATTGATTACTAAAATTTCCGAATTCCCTTTTCTTTCTTGTGGATTCAAGAATAGCCTTGTGGATTCAAGGTCCTATACACTTGAGGTAGACGGTGATCTTCCTCATCACGCCCTTCCCTGCATCAGATGGTATAACCACATTTAGCTTGATTTTTATTGAAATAATGTCCAACAATATGTGGTGATAAGATATCTTACAATCATCTATAGAGGAATGATAGAATAATGAATATTTGATTGTATCTTATTTTTAGATTTTATGAATATTATTTTTGATTTTTTTCTATACTTTGTGCTAAAGATTATAAAAATCCTACAATTTTACAATTTGCAACTTACGATTTCAATCCTCTTGCGATTTTGTGGTCCAGTTCGACTTCAACATTGCCCGTTAAAGATGTTCAAAATCTTTACTAAATAAAAACCTCAAAGAATTAAGCTAGAACCAGGCAAAGGATCCCTATCTTTTATAAATCTCTATGCACAACTCAACATGTGGGGCGCATTGGATGGGCCGTAAGACCCTCAAATTGGGCTTTTGGGGCCATATCTTCATTGCATGCTTCTTGTGATCATTCATGCTTTCATTCTTCAGTCAGGCATGCCGCCCTCCAATCTGCTCATTATAGCTAAGAGGCCAACTCTACTTCTTGCTCTGTGCATTGGCCGCTTGGCTTCCCTTACCAGGCTGGTACTTTAGCACCATGTCAGACTCCTCCAAGTCAAGGTGTCCCAAAACGGTTACGTATCGGCTGTATCGGCCGATACGTAACGGAAACGGTCATGACCGTTACGCGTTACGGGGTCAAAACGGCCGTAACAGCCGTTACAGAAAAAATGGGCCGTAACGGTCCTGTATCGGCCCAGAACAGTCTTATAACATTTTTTTTCAAAAAATTAAAAAGGGCTGTATCGGCCGATACGGGGTCCGTAACGGCTGTTACGGCCCGTATCGTAACGGTAACGGTGGTGGCCGTTACGGCCACCGTTACCGTTATGGGACACCTTGCTCCAAGCAGTCATGCCAATGTGCTCGCTCTAGTATTTATACTCCCTAGGGATCCCCTTGTACTCTTTAAGAAGTACTTCGCCTATCACAATTAAGGTATCCCAAATGGTTACATAACTACCATTATGTAACGGTAATGGTGGCAACTGCAACGTGTTACGGGATCTTAACGGCTTCAATGACTATTATAGAAAAATTGATCCGTAACGGCTTATAACAGCTTGTAATGGTTCATTACGGGGTTGAAAATAGGTTTCTTAAAAAAGAACAAAAAAGAAATAGAAAAGAAAAGAAGAAGCTGTAATGGTCGTTATATTACAGTAATAGTGTTGCCCATTATTGCCACCGTTATTGTTATGGGATACCTTAATCACACTCCCCTTCTCTTTCAAGGCCGCCACATTCTCTATCTTTTGGGGAACTGGTTCCTCCACCATGACACCCTTGTCTTTTACTTTTGGGCTTCATGCATGGTCTTGTCCTCCTTGAGACCCACGATTAGCCACAAGGTACACTATGAACCTTGGCTTTCCCTATGCATACGATATGGCCACGAAGTCCCTCGTCCTTGTGTCCATTGTGAGTCGAGTGTGCTTCTTATTGATGTATATGTCCACATACATCATGTACTGTTAAGTGATTTTGCCTAACTTTTTTTCCCAATGTATTAAGTAGTTGAATCGCTCACATCCTTGCCTCCTCAACCTCATCTTTAGCTTAGATTGAGTTCAAGGCTTGTCTTACCTTTGCCAATGGTCACTATCAAGCATGAAGTAGCTTAGGCTCCTCTCCTTTCTCTTTGGCTTGGCCTTACCTTCTTGTGACCTCCTTAAGTCTTTCCCTTGGTCGGACTTTGCGTCTCCCATGGCATTCCATTGTTGTAGTGATTGGCAGACTTGGACTTGAAGGTGTTCTTGGCCCTAGAGGAGCTCCTCTCCACAAGCTGCTTGAGCGTTGGTAATTCAGATGCTACATCTTGCGCCATAACATTGCAATTCCTACTCTACCCATGGTTGAAGGCCATCCATGAATAAGAGCTTGTCCTTCTCTATCATGTCCATGATATCCAACATCAATGTTGTGAATTGCTTCACATAGTTGCAAATTGATGTAGTATGCAGGAGTCCTCTTAAGACTCTTCCTTGTTAAGTACTCCATGTTCCAAGGAAAGAATTGCACCTTCAACTTCCTTCTTGAGCTCCTCCTAAGTCTTGATGGTGTACGAACCTTTCTCAATGTCGCTACTTCTCCTTCGCGACTACAGTATCACATTATTAGAGAAGTACACAATTGCTATATGAACTTTGGCCACTTTGTCCTCCAACGTAGAAGCTCAAAAGTACTACTTCATTTGCCATGAGATTCTCTAGCTCCTTTGCGTCCCTTGCCCTATAAAAGCACTTAGGGTCGGATCCTGAGCTTGGCGATTTCCTTCAGAGTAGGTCCACTGTTGGCCATGGCCCTCTCTAAGATGATGACTAGTTTGTAGCTCCTCAATTCCTTTCCTTGATCACTTGAACCCCTACCATTGGGTCTCGGGCACCTCAAACTATACTCACCATGTCGTCTTCTACCTACCCAATTGCTCTAGCATGAACTTGTTGGGTACTCTCCAAGGTTCCAAATCTTTCATGTCCTTCAACCATGGCAAGCTCTAACACGCCAATGGGATCCTCCAGTGAACCATCCATTCTCACCCCTGAGTTATTGGACCCATCCCTCTTGTAGTGCTTGGATGGATCATGCCTCTTCTCAACATTCTTGTTCTCAAACACCTCCCGTGTCGACTACAATGTCCGCTAAATAGACTAGGCTCTCATACCAATTGTGACCGACGTACTAATTTAACTCTCTCCTCTATGATATCTGCGCCACACCCAATGCTACTTAAGTCAAGCTAACTCCTACTTGCTTAGTATTACACCTCAAGGACTTAGCGAGATTGCTACAAAACATAAGGGTACACCAAGAAAGTGAATGAGAATACTTATATTACACTTAATGAGAGAATATTACAACTTCGAGAGTTGAGTCCCAAATGAGGGGGATTCCCTTGCATATAAACATAAGAACTCTCTAGATTGTTTACATTATTGGCTTGTATTGGGCCATGTGCTATTCATCTAATGACTAAGAATACTCTAGGCTCTTCCACCTAATCCTAGCCAGTGTTTTTAGTATCTTCCAATATCACTGATATATCCCACAATGTATCTTTTATCCCACTTGGGCGATACAAAACACAACAGGAATATCCATTTTTTATATTGTGCAATATATTGCATGATATCGCAATATATCATGGATAATCGTGACATCATGTGATATATCCACACTCCCCCTTGATAAATTCTTAATGTATCGTGCAATATATCGATACTAAGTGCGATATCGAAAGGGATAAGAGGAAACCAACACTGTTTTGTCTAGAAAATCTTAAAAAAAATTCACTGAAATCAAATTTTTTTTTTTTGCAAAATAAAAAACTTCTTCCTAGTACATCGTAAGGTGATTTTGACCAATCAACTTTAGTTTATTGGAAGAAAATCTTAGAAATTTCTCCGAAATTGTGATCGGAAGCTTCTTGAGGCTAGATTCTAAAATGTGTGTATTTTTTATTTTTCATTCTTTATATATATATATATATATATATATATATATATAGTGTTGTAAATAGTGTCAAATGGTAAGAAATCCATGATTCTTCATGTTTTGCATGAAAAATTATGGATTTGGAGCTTTGATTTTGAGATTTGGGGGAGATGGGCTGATTTGTGGAAAATTGGGGAAAAATTGAAAATTTCCCAATTTTTCCAAATCGGTTGCAATCTTAGTGTCCGAACATGAAATCAAACGTGTATGTGACCTGATCTACACGTTCTTGGCAATTTGGGGATTTTTCGGAAAAAATATCTTTTAATTAAAAATGCTAATTTTATATTTTTATTTTTTAAATCCACAGTTATATTTCTAGTTTTCTACTTCTTTTGCTTTTAAATGTAATGCTTTTGTTTCTATACATGTCTTTTTTACATTTATAAATTTTATGAATTGACTTTGAATATAGTTGCATCAATTAAGTTAGACAGTGTATAGATTAGGACCCTATACAAAGGAAACCTATTATGTGCTATTGTTTTCTTGTGATTTTTTGATTTCTAAGTGTGTATTGGTGTCTTTTGTAACAATCCCTGAAGTTTCATTGAAAAATTCGACCAATTTCCCAATGTTCCCCCATGTTTCCCAACAACAATGATAAAGTATGTGATGCAACCTATATATCCCGTGTAATAATTGATATGTACCTGTATCCCAAGGGTGTGAAACATTATATGATAACAATATGAAAAACATTGATCCTAGCTACCAAAATTTGCTAGTGAACTCTAGAACCTTCTAGAGAGAGTTCTCTGCATAACTCTAACATGTTCTAGCCATCTTTAGAAATCTCTACACGTGTCCACCGAACTCTAGCATACTCTGGAAGTCTCTGCACATTATGTACAAGTAGAGCAAGAAATGGCTAATTTATGAGTCAGCCTCCATGCCCATGACAAGTGGGCCATTGTCTCGTGTAGTGAACTATTCATGTTAAGGGCTACATGTTGCTTCAGCACTGATCATTACTAACCTCGGTCCGCTATCATGTGCGATGATGAAATGATGATACTTGCTCTAACTGAACCTTTCAGTCTAATTAATTATCCATCGGATTTGGAGTTTGGGCTGGTCTGTCTTTTTCATATTAACCATCTTTAGATGTCCCACCAACTGCAGTGCGGGCCCTGTGTTTGCCCACAACCCACCCATGCAAATTAGCCAGCATTCTATACAAGTGTGATCTGCATTCAACAATTCATACTGTTAATTTCTTGGGTTGCAATTCATACTATTATCTCTCTCTCTCTCTCTCTCTCTCTCTCTCTCTCTCTCTCTCTTTCTATATATATATATATATATATATATCAGTGTTTTAAATAGCGAATAGCGTGTAGCGTAGCCTTCGCCTCTCTGAAGCGTGAGGCGTAAGCTACATAGCGTGTAGCGTAAGCTACACAACACTTAGATTTTTAATCAAGGTTGCACTTGGTTGCACCAAATTAGATGATTAATAATAAAATTTAACAAAATTTCATGATATTTGGTGCAACAAATGCAACCTAAAGTAATAGCAAGGGTAATGATTAAGTATAAAAGTGAAGAAAGAGCAACAAAACCGATTTAAAACTATTTCTTATATTATTTTACTATAAGCATCGAAAAGACTAACGAATTTTCATTGAAATAGAATTATGCAACAAATCATTTTTAATGATTGAGTTTAATGTTATCGTGAAAAATGACTTGTAATGTGAGCTATGTAGCGTGTAGCGTAGTCTATGAAGCGTGTAGCGTATCCAAATTAATCATGTAGCATAGGCTACACGCAACTTAAGCTATTTTCATGAGCTACGTAGCATTTAGGCTAAGCTACGCTACGTAGCGTAAGCTACACGCTACATAGCGTAGCTATTTAAAACACTGATATATATATATATATATATATATATATATATATATATATATATATATATATATATATATATATATATATAGGCAATCATGTATTCCTATTTGCAGCTGGTACACTCTCTGATGTTTGTTCTTACTTGTTTATGTTTTTTTTATGCGTTGGTACATTGGGTTCGGGATCATCACTTATGCATGCTCCACAGTGTAAGTTAAGAATTTTATTATGTTAATTGAATGTTAGTTGCAGACTGAAGAAACTTTCTAATAAAATTGTCTTGGTCTGCAGACTTGCTGGACTTGCATTTATGTTCTCCGCTAGCATTCTGTTGCAAATCCTGGTACACTTTGATAATCAGATTTGATTTATGTTCTAATGATTTGGATGCTCATGAACTATGGAACGGAAAGTTTTATCCATATCGAACATATGCATGTGTTCTAAAATTCACACATGTATGTATGCCAAAAGCTCTAAAATTCACACGTGAACATATGTATGTAAGTTTTATCCATATCGAACGTACGAAAAGTTTTATCCATATGCTCATGTGTGAATTTTAGAGCTTTTGGCATATTTCTTAAGCTTTGAGCCTGTGACTGTCTGAAACTGTTTCTTAGTAGCTAATTAGTGATGTTTCCAAAGATGATTCTCCTCCCCAACGAGAGTCATATATGCTTTTACTTTTAAAATTTGTCTTTACACAACCTGACTTTTGTTTGTTAAATCTCCCATAAGAATGTGGTGGTGTGCACTTTGCTATTCTTCTTGTGTTTTGCATTTTGATCGATTCTTAAAAGGATTTAAAGCGTGATTTATTTCTCAAGAGGTGATGCTGTTTAGGAAAACACCCATTTAGCTAGTGTTCTCCTTTCTTAGTTAGAAATTCTTTTTCTCCTAATGATGCATCACAAAGGCTCTTTGTATGCCATTCAATATTAGGGGCCATTTGGATGGGAGTAATTGAAGGTAAATGGGTGGAATTGTGAGTAAATGGAGGTAAATGGTATTTGGGGTGTCTTTGGATGGAAGTAAATGCATGTAAATGGAGGTAAATGAGAGTAAATGTGCATGTAAATCAAATCCTCTCTACGAGAGAGGATTTGGAAGTAAATGGGGTGAAATGCCTTTTTGAGCTCTCTTGGAGAGTTGCACGTGTAAGCAAAGGTGCCTCTATGCACATGTCTGCCATACATGTATCACGCTAATGATACTCCCTAACAATCCAAATATCGGCTACATCACTAAAATCACACCAAAAGAATGATCCAAACCATCCAAAGGATGGCCTTCTAAATGAACGGTTAAAAAACATTCACAAGTTGCTTGTTTGTGATCCTTATTTTTTGGCCTACCTGAGGTTCGAAATTTCCTAATTTTTTTATTTCTGAAGTATATATTTCAATGGGCTTATTACAATCATTCTATTAAATATCGCATATGTACACTAAGTTGGGATATTAAAGTTGATTTGGAATATCACATTTATTCTTGTGAATATATTGAAAAATTCAAATGCATTCCAAGTCCTCCCATTTTCTCCCATCCAAACAAAATATTTTGATTTCAAATGCATTTCATTTACTTCCATCCAAAGATTCCAAACACAACTATGTAAAGCCATTTACTCTTAATTCATTTACCTCCAAATCCATTTCCCATTTACTTCCATTTACAAGCTCCCAAACGAGCCCTTATGTGATTTACAATTAGGATTTGTTCAACTTTAAGCTGTTGTATGAACTAGAATGATAGGTGATGCTGTTGCTCAAGGTCTTAACTAGTTCTCATACTCTCTTTTTGTTGTAGCTCGTTCTCTTCTCAGTAGCATAAAAGAAACATGCATCACATATCCGCTGGCATTGTAGATGTTTTATATGTGGACGTGTCCTCGGGCATTCTCCATCCCTTTCGGAATGAGTACCTTTGTGACATAGATGGATACCCTTTGGATGCTGGTCCATGGTTGAAACCTTAGCTGCACAATCCGTCTAATGACTCTAATCAGATGCTGCTCCTGCTTCGAACCACACTTTGGAATCGTGCTCCTTCCGCTACCTAGTCATTTATATTTAACATTTTAAAACAGATGCTTTCTTGCCCCTGCACTGAAATCTGTTGCTGCTTCCCTTCATGCTTTGTGCAACTATAGCTGAAACCACATGTGGGTTTTCCTAGGAGCAGCTCTTAAGGATGGTTGGTGGTTATTTGGATGCTCATGAAATCGGTTCCAATAGATGGAGGGATTGATATGAAGGAACCTAAAGCTTCTAGTTTATGAGCTTTTTTGGCGGCAGCTTTTTTACCTTAAGAAAAATAGCAGATCCTTCTAATGGAAAGACTTCAGCCTTCAGGGGTCATCTGTAGGAGATCTTGGGAGTGGAAGAACTTTGATCTCTAACATGCTGATGACAGCAAATTATTTTGAAGGATTTGATGCATAAAAAAGGAAACTCATATTCGGATTCAACTTGGCTTAATTGGAAATTTTGACCACTTGCTCTAAATGCTCGTATTGTTAGAGGATGGCATATCAATGTATATCAAGGGACTTTAACAAAAGCCATCATTTTGACTTGGGCAATCTCAAGAAAAGAATGATACTCGTCTTTTAGGGTGCAGTACCTATCAAACTGTCCTTTTTAGATTACCTTTTCTTGTTTAAAATTCGGGCATTGGTATAGATTTTGCAACTGCACACTCTTTTTTTTTTTGTTTGTGAAGTGGGCTGGTTGCAAGTTTGACTTAATCAAATGTCATATATATACATATATATAGAGTCGTGGTCTCCTGCGCATGGGCCATAGACGCCTTATTTACGGTCTTAGGAAGTGGCCAGTTGAAGTGGGCCTCACTGCGATGTTTAAGTGAAATCCACACCGATCATCAAGTGAGTCACTCCATTTTAACTGCAGGGCTAAAAAATCAGCCCAATCCATGATTAAGTTGTGCCATTCAAAGAGAAATAGGTAATCTATGGTTACAGCGGGCGATTACAATTGTGCGCTTATAAAACACCCAACAGAAAAGGGTTCCGATGGATGTGTTGTTGAAACACCCAAATTGAATAGGTGGTGATCGTGGGCCCACCGTTGAAACCTTTGATTGAAACCCTCATGTAGGTAGGGCCCACCGCGATGCATGTTAAGGAATTCATACTGTCCATCCTTTTCAGCTCATCCTTTTGGAATTCATCCCGTCGAAAAATGATGTAGATCCAAAGCTTAAGTGGGCCACATTGAAGGAAACAATGGAGATTTAACGACTGTCGTTGAAATTTTCTCGGGGACCCACCGTACTGTTTATAAGCCATCTAAACGGGTCATATGGTTATTCCTACTACAAAAAATCATACGAAGAAACTGTTGGATGGCGTGGATATTTCTAAAATTCTCTATAGACCCATGACCATTTCAATAGTGGGAGTCTAATACCATTGTTTCAAGGAGTGTGGCCCACTTGAGTATTGTATCTGCCTCATATTTGGGTTCAACCCCTAAAAGTATCTGACTAAAATGTTAAATGGGGTGGATTTATCAAAAAACACTACAGTGAGCCCCGGATGTTTTTTAATAGTGGGGTTAAATCCTCACTGCTTATTTTGACTGTTTCTTATGATGTGGTCCACTTGAGCTCTAGATACTCATCAATTTCGTGCTCATGCCATAAATTGAGATTCCAACATGAATGGATGGTATGGATAAAATACATACATCACAGTGGGCCAACAAAGTCCTTACACCATGTAGGCACCGGTGTTTGGGTTCCCTTGCAATCCACGTCCAGTGAGAGATTGGCAAGCTAGAGGTTACAGCATGTTCGATCTAGTCATGACTGTGAGCCCACAATATAATGTATGTTGTACATCCATGCCGTCATCCATTTTTCCAAATGAAGCAGATCAAAATCTTGGGTGGACCACATCACAAGAAACATCAGTGATTGACCATTAAAAATTTCTTGTGGCCCACAATAGTTTTGGATCAAGCTGATATTTGTATTATCCCTTCATCTAGTTCTCTGTGACCTTACCAATAGGTTGGATGGCAAATAAACGTTATGCCAGGCCCTGGAAAGTTTTTAATGGTGGACATTCAATCACTACTATTTGTCGTAGTGTGGTCTACCTGACATTTGAATCTCCTTCACTTTTGGGCTCATACCTTTATACGAGCTGGTAAAATGGATGGACGGTGTGGATATGTAACAATACATCAAGGTGGCCCACCTCACCACACTGGATGTTTTCACAACACATCCCAGGGACTTTTCCTGCTAGGTGCTTTAAAAGCGCACGACTCTAATCTCTCCTGTAGCCACAGATAACTTGTTTTTTGAATGGCCCACTTGAATCACAGATTCTCTCTATGAGAGAGAGAGAGAGAGAGAGAGAGAGAGAGAGAGAGAGAGAGAGAGGAATGCTCACCTGCGTACTAGTTCTCATGAGAACTCGTGAGCACTTTTTTAGGGCTCATCACACGTGATGTGGGCCCAAAATCTGAGCAGTCCACGTGATGCAGCACACCAAAAAACCCCCAAGGCCCAAGTTTCAACCTGATCTAAAACTCTAGTGGGCTGTAGCAGAGAGAGAGAGAGAGAGAGAGAGAGAGAGAGAGAGAGAGAGAGGCAAATCAAGGGAGGAAATTGTTTCCTTTCTCCATGGCCCACCAAAGTTCTGGACCAAATTGAAAGTTGGGCCGTGGGGTTTTTTTGGGGTGTTCATCACATGGACGGCTCAGATTTTGGGCTCATGTCATGTGTGATGAGCCTTAAAAAAGTGCTCACGAGTTCTTGTAAGAATTGTTGCGCAGGTGAGCATTCCTCATGTATAGGAATGCTCACCTGCGCACTAGTTCTCACGAGAACTTGTGAGCACTTTTTCAGGGCTCATCACACGTGATGTGGGCTCAAAATCTGAGCGCCATCCACGTGATGCAACACGCCAAAAAACCCCCAGGGCCCAACTTTCAACCCGATCTAGAACTTTGGTGGGCCATGGAAAAATGAAACAATTTCCTCCCTTGATTTGCCTCTCTCTCTCTGCTATGGCCCACCAGAGTTTTGGATCAGGTTGAAAGTTGGGGGGGGGGGGGGGGGGGGGGGGGGTTGAGGTGCTGTATCACGTGGACGACTCAGATTTTGGGCCCCCATCACATGTGATGAGTCCTCAAAAAGTGCTCATAAGTTCTCGTGAGAACTGGTGCGCAGGTGAGCATTCCTCTCTCTCTCTCTCTCTCTCTCTCTCTCTCTCTATATATATATATATATATATATATAGGGAAATAGAAGCATGGAGAATTCTAGAAAGGAATCGGCATTATTGCGAAATTTTAGTAGAATACAGGTTTTTGTAGAGAAACAGAAGGTGATAAGTTGCTGCAAGCTAGCAGACCTGACTGAGGCTGACTACTGCTAGGGGGAAATGCACACACTCTATAAACTTTGACTTGCCTAACTGACAAATTAGCACTCGGAGTCACCATGCAGACCTGACCGAGGCTGACTACTGCTAGGGGGAAATGCACACGCTCTGTAAACTTTGACTTGCCTAACTGACAGATTAGCACTCGGAGTCACCATCTTGTTTGAAGGTAGCATGATGCCTATATATTTGTTTGTATTTATTTGTCTTCTTAACATTATTATTATTATTATTATTATTATTATTTTGTTGTTTTGAATCTTGATTGTACTAATCTCCAAAACAAATACTCAAGCGAGGGTTTACATAGAGGAAGGGTGTTAAGCATCTATTCTGCCAATATCCTAGAGTAATGTAATTCATGAGTTGGAAAAATCAAGGATGTTGGCATGTAGTCATGTAAAAATCATGAACAATAGAAGATGATATTTAATGAATAAAATAAGAGGTAGTGGAGGGGAAGAAATGATGTTGTGGGTGATTTGCTTGGCCTCTAAGAATTTGACATTGATGTAGTTGTGTTCGAAGGAGTGCTTTGATGCCTTTGGAGAATTTATTTGGGACCTCTAAGAAAATGTCATGCAAATGACCTCCTTCTTCTTAGTCTCCTATGCTCTAGCCATGGGATGAGTTATCATGGCTATGGTTATGGGTGGATACTAAGGACTTGTTTGGCAGATGCCTAAAATTGAATTCATCTCAAGTGTTTATTCGAGATCAAGATCTCTAATACATAATTGCTATTAACTAAAATGGGATGAACTCATTTTTGGCGTCTACAAAATGGGGCCTAAGGGTTGAGTAGAAGGTGTAGAGATGGATGTGGGAGGTCAAGCTGGGTCTTTTGAGGGGCTTGGAATAGATAGAGGTTGAGTTTCCTATACGTTTCCCCAGACATCCCGCCTTTACAGACAGGGACTTTACAAGCTTTAGATTGCTTCTTCAATGAAAGGAGAGGGTGACTTGTATCGTAGATGGATGATTGGGATTGAATAGTAATGAGTGGTACTGGCAAGGTTTGGTATGGGTGACAGTGGGTTGGGTTGGGTTGGCCTACGGGTCAACTGACCTGACCCTAGTCTAAGGCAGGTCTGGGAGAAGATAAATGGGTAGCAGGTCAGGTTTGGGCTAGAAAATGTGGGCTCAAGTTGAACCTGACCTGACTTGACCCACTCCTATAGGTTATCAATGGGCTTGACCCAACCCGACCTGAAACTCGATACATAATGTCTGGAGGTATGTATATACGTGCATATGCATGTATCCACCAATTGGGCCACGCTGCGCATACCTTTAGCCCCATGTTCCATGCTGAAACCTAAGTTCGATCATCGGGCAGGAGACTTGGGACCGACATCGAACTAGTTAAAACTAAATGGATAAATTTGGGCTAGGCTAGGCTTGGGCTTGATGAATTTAAAGTGGATTGAGTCAGGCGCTCAAGTAATGGGTCGCAGGTTGAGTTTGGGCCATAATCTTAGCCCATTTAGTAAATGGGTCAGGATCATGCTAAACCTGACTCAACCTGGACCTTACCCATTGCCACCCCTAAAAAGTGAGGGTAGATAGAATGGAGGTAGGTGGAGAGTGGTGCTGGGTAGGATTTCTTCGGTGCAGTCACTGCAGCGATGATTCAGAGAAAAGTTTAGTGGTTCTGATGGGACACAATTAGCGACAAAGAACCAGTAGAGAAATTTTGGTTGATTATTAGAATTTGGATGACTAGGATTTGTCCATTTGTCTGCTTAGATTTTAGGTTACCCTTTTCCTTTGTGGAACGCACCTGGTTAGGAATGCTTGATCATAACTACGCAAATGAAGATGTCCATTGAATGAGTTCGACCCCAGTATTATTGATAAAATCATGGCCTGACCATGCAAAATGGGGTATTTATCTTTGTTGGAGTTTGTATGACGACTGCTTTGAAAGCCTAACTACATAATTATTTTTTGTGGGTTCGAAATCAAGGAGTTGAACCCGAAATCCAAAGAAGTTCTATTGAATGTATTTTTGACTAATGCTGTTAGAACAGAAACATAAATAGAAACAATAAGGCTCCTGCATCCCATGCCTTGCAATGAAATGCATGCGTCTGATGCCTTATAATGGAATCCATGCGTGTTATGCCTTTAGAGGGTTACCGACTTATTGGGACCTATCCATGGAGATAGGGCTGTCAACGGGTCGGATTCGGACCGGATTAGTGTTGATCCGAATCCGATCCGATCAAGGAAGTGGCTGATCCGACTCCGACCTGAATCCGATCGGATCACCAGATGCCTGATTCGACTCCGATCCGTTTAGCATCTTCGAAATCCGAATCCGCTCCGTTTCCGATCCGAATCCGATCAGGTGCATCGGACGGTATGGTGTGGCCCGACGCATCGTGTTGCTAACCTTGTGAAGAAGAAGGGTTGAGAGAGGGAGGTGAGGACCGGTGGTGCGTCGGGTGACTAACGGTGAAGAAGAAGGTTAAGAGAGGAAGATGTGAGGACTGGTGGTGCCGTGAAGAAGGTTGAGGGAGGGAGAGAGAGAAAGACATGAGCACCATGGTGCATCGTGTGACTAAAACTGTGGGTGCGTTGCGGACCTCCAAGGTGGGTGCCAGGGTGCGTTGCATGACTTAAACAATCGGATCGTTGCCAGATTGGATCGGGGTTGATCCGAATCCGATCCGATTATTAAACGGATAAAAAATTCCGATCCAAATCCGATCCGTTGATTCGATGAATGATCCGAATCCGATTTAATCGGATTGGATTCGGAGCATGATCCGAACCGTTGACAGCCCTACATGGAGAGAGATTTGAAAATTGAGATAATGTAGTTTCCCACATCTGTGGAATGACTTACGAGGACTGTGAGTGTTAAATCTCAATGTAACTTTCCAAAGCCTAATGACATTCCTCCATAGAGAGCATGCACTCACAACATTTTGTCTGATTGACTTTTCGTCTTGTTACTTTGTGCTTTGAGTTTTCTTCTGTTGGACTGGTCTTTTTGTTTCTTGATCTAACACCGAAATGATGCTCTTTTCACCTTGATTCTAGTGATTTTATGTGACCTGTTTCTTCGGGTGCCAAATGAACATGTAGCTGAAGCTGTCTGCAACCGTTAATTCGGACCGCTTGGCTATAACCTCCATCATTCTTGGATGAGGTTCTTAAAGTTCTGAAACTAAGTTCTTTCTTTTAGAATTTTATTATTGAAATTGCAAGGCAATAATAATGAGGTCACGCAGATTTTTGGTTGTCCATGCTATAGGTCAAAGTGTTAGGTAAATAAGAGGCCATGTGAGCATAATAGAGAGGAGGATGTTAAGATAGATGTGTGAGAAGACTAGGAAGGATAAAATCAAGAATGAGGTCATTCAAAGCAATGTAAGAGTAGAGTAGCCCTAATAGAAGTGAAGATGATTGAGAGCTAGTTGAGATGATCTGGCCATGTGCTAAGAAAATCAAATATGGCCTTGGTAGGGAAGGAAACTTAGATTAGGGAGGCCCAAAACGACAAGGGGAAGACATAAAGGGACTTGCTTTGAGGTGGTGGAAAGGGATTATGAAGTTTTTATTTTTTTTTCGTTTACCTGAACATAGGTGGTGAATTGGATCCATGAAACCTCTATGGTGGCTTAATCTTGTTGATACTTTATGGATGATATGGCACGATAACAATAGTAAGATATTTAGGGCAAGCCGTGTTTGTCGGGTGGTCTTTCAGAAGGGCAAACGGTTTATGATTAAGTGGGTAAGATCAACTAAGGTCTCTGCAGATAGGCCTTTATATTTGTTTTGGGATCTTGGGGGTTTCTTCTCCTTTTTATAAATGGGATGATACCCCATCATCCTTTTTGTATTTGCTTCGAATTTTTTGTTTTATCTAAATAAAATGTTGGTTGCCCCTAAAAAAAGCCAATTCGAAATAGTTGAAATAAGGCTATGATGGCACCGTGGTGATGGTGTTGATGATGATGATATGAAGGCTTTATTTATTTATTTATTTTTTATTTTGAGAGATAATGGAAACTTTATTTGAAGGGCAAAGAAAGTGACTACAAACAGAGGCAAACTAAAAAAGGGAAAAAGAAGACAACTATGTACACTATGTACATCACCCGAATTATAATTATAACTTATCCCAACACTCTGAAGAAAAAAAGGCTATCCCCCAAAGAAAGACAGACAAAAAGCATTCGATCACGGAGTTTTTTCGTAACAAAAACTCCTACTACTGATCTTGATCTGTTTTGGAAACAACGCGCATTTATCTCTTGCCACATCGACCGCAGGCCCGCAAGCATTGCTAGTGTCCGCACTTTTTTCCCAACTTTGCCAACTCCTCCTTGCCAAGCTTGGAAGAAATCAGAGATAGATTTTGGCATCACCCGTAAGGTTAAGAGAGAATCTATCCCAAATTCCCCTAGCAAAGGGACAATGAAGAAATAGATGATCTACCTACTCATTGTCCTTCCAGCATAGAGGGCAAGCGTTGACTATAACTAGGCACTGCTTTCGGAGATTGTTAATGGTAAGGACCTTCTTCCGTCCCACCAACTATACAAAAGCTGTGACCTTTCTCGGAGCGCCACAAAGCCACACAAAATAGGAATGTGCCGGGTGTTTAGCCACTTGGGATTCCATCAACAGGGTGTAAAAAGATCTCACTATGAAGGAACCGGATTTGTCCGAGGCCCATGTCATTTTGTCCCGATCTTCGCTTAATTTCTATACTTGAGAGCCTATTTAACAAAGCAATTAGTTCAACCTCCTCTTTTATCTTCAAATGTCCTCTCCAAGGTGGAGTCCACACACCAGGTGGACCTACCTTAAAGAAACACTTAGCAACCGAGATGTCTGGAGATGAAGAAATCGAAGCTAGTCTTGGGAAGTCTTCCATGAGTGGATGAGAAGCCAACCATGTATCTTCCCAAAATTTAACACGTTCCTTGTTTCCTACAAAGAAGTTCACATCGACTTTGAAGCATTCTTCTTCCTTAACGATTGCCTTCCAAAGACTTGTAGCCCTATACAATGAAGCTTTACGAGGCCACCACCCCAAATTACCTGTCCTGCACTTATTGATGATAATCTCCTTCCATAAGCATTCATTCTCATTCTTGGTTCCAAATCTCCATAGCCAATTACCTAACAATGCTTGATTCATGGGAGCCAATTTTCTAATTCCCACTCCACTTTGTTTCAACGACAGACATCATCCCACTTCATCAAGTGAAATTTTTTCTTTTGATCTGCACCTTCCCAAATGAAATCTCTTCTAAGTTTCTCCAGTTTCTTCAATGCACCCGGAGGGCATTTGAAGAGGGAAAAGAAGTATAACGGAAGGTTTGAATGAGTAGTGTTAATCAACAATAGCCTCCCTCCCAATGACAGATGGTAACGCCTTTGGGAAGACATCTTCCTCTCAAACATTTAAATAACTTGATCCCACAAGTGTTTAGGGGGTTTCCCAAATGCATAATCGTAGTCCGAGGGAAGTGGATGGAAAAGATCCCACTTTGCACCCAAAAATTGTCGTCAGTGTCTCTTAATGTTCCTTTGATATACCATTGCCCATCATTTCACACAAGCGGATTTACCTTTAGACTTGAAACTGCTCTGAAGCAACATATAATCTTTCTCAAATTATCAATCTAAATTTCATTGGCATCACACATCGATAGACTATCATCTACAAATTGGAGGTGCGAGACTTGAAGGTCACTCCCATCCACCCTAAACCCGTTAATAACATGGAAGGATGCGCCCTTCTCCATCATTCTACTCAAGGCCTTTGCAACAATAACAAAGAGGAGCGACGAAAGGGGGTCACCTTCTCTTAACCCTCTTGAAGAACCGAAGAAACCTTTTGGAGATCCATTAAAAAAAATCGAAAATTTGGCTGAAGATATGCACGTGGATATCCATTTCTCCATTTCTCACCGAAACCAAGTGTTCTAAGCATATAATCTAAGAAATCCTATTTGATATGGTCATATGCCTTTTTGAGGTCAAGTTTGCATGCCATACCTCCACAACCTTCCTTTAGCCTCAAGTCCAAGCATTCGTGGGCTATAAGAGCATTATCTAGGATTTGCCTCCCACAAACATGCCTTGAAATTTAGAGATAATCTTCCCAAGAATAGATTTAAGTCTAGATGCTAAGATCTTGGCTAGAACCTCGTACGGGGCCCCGATCAAACTAATTGGCCTAAAATCCTTTGGGCTTTCCGCACCCTCTCTCTCTCTCTCTCTCTCTCTCTCTCTCTCTGTTGAGAAAATGCTATAAAGGACATGCCAAATTCCACCGCCAGCTTGCCTCTTTCAAAGAACTTGCAAATGAATGCCACCACATCCGGTTTAACCGAATTCATAAAGATTTGAAAAAACTCTATTGGAAATCCATCCGGTCTTGGTGCCTTATCTCTACCTAATTCATCCACGACTCCCTTTATCTCTTCTTCTGAGGCTTCATGGTCAATCGCTATTGCGTCTTCATGTGAAATGGTTTGGAAAGACAAATTATCTAATTTTGGTCAAAGAATGCCTTCTTTGGATATCAAATTCTTGTAAAAATTGATAATATCCTCTATCACCTTGCCTTTTTCTTCCAACCTAGCACCGTCTGACACCACGCTATGAATTTTATTCACCCTTGCCCTTTCGTGGAAAAGTTTCATGTTGTCCCCTTCTTTTAGCCATGTAACCCTAAGTTGTCTCCATTTAATCTCATCTTCCCTTAATCGGCTTTTATATCGGGCTGTGAGCATCTCTCTTCTTGCTAGCTCTTCTGTCGATGAAGGCTGACCCTCCTCTTTGATATCCATGGATCAAAGTTTGGAAAGGATGGCAGGCACCCGTTTCTTCTTCTTGTTTGCTATGGATCTCCTTCCACCCTGCCAATTGTCTCTTTATTAATTGCAATTTCTAGAAGAGAATGAATCTCGGATGACCTTCCACCTCGAAAGATTCCCACCATTTTTTAACCATGTCCACAAAACCTTCCACCTCAAGTCGTGCAAGCTCAAATATGAAGGATCTTGGGCCCCATTTCTCCTTTGACACTTCTAAAAAAACAGGGCAATGGTCAAATACCGTTCTCAAAAGACCTCTTTGGGACATTAGAGGAAACATGTCAATCCAATCCGTTGATACAAAGAAACAATCTAGTTTGGATTGTATGGGTCTTTCCTCCTGTTCAACCAAGTAAATTTTACATTTTCCATTGGAAGATCTATGAGTTAATTATTCTGCACCTAAGACGAGAAATTAGCCATGCTGCGGAGAATCCTCCCCCCCCGGTGGAGGATTTTTAATAGGGATATCTAATCGTGTTGAAGTCTCCACTGATACACCATGACACTTGCCACCTATGAGCAGTTGCGTCCAATTCAATCAACATCTTAGCGCGCACCTTTGGATGATTGGGTCCATATACTATTGTTAAAGCCCACCTTTTCCCCGATGATAGATCTTGTAATAAAATCGAGATTGAAAAGTCTCCACTCCAACAATCCTCCTTGGCCCATTTTGACGAATTCCAAACTATCAGAATTCCGCCTGCTGACCCCATTGCCTCCTTCGAGACCCAATCCTTTGATTGACCCAACCATATTTCTGACACAATTTTTTTAATCCAAAGAAATGAGTTTAGTTTCTCGCCAAGGCTAGAAAGAAAGCATGTGTGGACTATTGAGTTGATGTATGTGATGGATTTATGTGCTGAATGATGAAAGAAATCCACGTTGCATGAATTTCATGGAACTAGTCTAGGATTTTTAATTCTCATGTAAACCCTTTGCAGGAGTATTGTTTAATCCTAGATTTGATCATGTAAGCCCAACGGTTTTTTTTTTTTTTTTTTTTAGGGAGGAGAAACTAGAAGAAAAAAAAAAAAAGTCATTTTTTTCTACAAAATGGGGACTCTTGTGCGCCTAACCGATATAGTAAAATAGGAGAAAATTGAGAAAATCGTGTGATACCAAGGAATCTGCTCTTTTTTTTGTTATTACTAAGCCGATATTTATCGGCGGGCAACGATACCGATAATATCGGTCGATCTGCAAACATTGGTTTTTAGCAAAAGAATAGATTAGAAAAGAAATGGGAGAAGAAAAGTGTGAAAAAATAAAAAAACATCAGATATATATATATATATATATATATATATATATATATATATATATATATAAAATTAGCCGTTTTCCGACCGTTACGGGGGGCATAATGGCCGTTTTGGGGCGTAACGGCCGTTACGGGTCAAAATTTTGGGCGTCTCCGTTTTGGACCCTGTATCGTGTAACGGCTGTCGCCTTTTCCGTTATGGCCGATATGTAACCGTTTTAGCACACCTTGACGGTAGGCCCAAAGTGCATCGGAAAGGCGTAAAGACCAATCCTTGCAATTTGGATTCACCATCTTTTCCAAGATACATTTGATCTCACGACTTGAAACCTCGGCTTGCCTACATGTTTGTGGGTGATATGGGGTACTCACTTCATGCTTTATATCATATTTCTTCATCAAATGTCAAATGATCTATTACAAAAGTGAGACCCACTATCACTAATGATGGCTTTGGATGTTCCAAATCTACTAAAGATGTTTTCTTTCAAAAACTTTAGGACCATTTTAGCATCATTGGTCCTACATGGAACCGCCTCTATCCACTTGGAGACATAATCAACACCTACAAGGATGTAGAGAAATCCAAAAGATGGGGGAAAAGGTACCATGAAGTTAATGCCCCAACAATCAAAGATCTCAAGTGGTAGAATTGGGGTCTATGGCATCATGTGTCTATGTGATAAGCTCCCCAATCTCTGACATTGGTCACATGCAATACAATAAGCATGAGTGTCTTTAAACATGGTTGGCCAATAAAAACCACATTGAAGAATCTTTGCCATGGTTTTCTTTGTCGAAAAGTGTCTACCACAAGCTTCATTATGGCAAAAAGAGATCACACTTTCAATTTCACTTTCCGGGACACATCTCTTAATGATTTGGTCAGACCTATACTTATACAAGTACGGGTCATCCCAAAAGAACTTCGTGGCCTCAACTTCAAACCTTTTCTTATCTTGTGTCTTCCAGTGTTGAGGCACTCTCCCAGATATCAAATAATTTACAATGTCCGCATGCCATGGGAGACGGGAAACATAAAATAAATGCTCGTCTGGTAATGTGTCGTTTATATTAGTTTCTTTAATGGAATCCTCTAGGACCAATCGGGATAAATGGTCCGCTACAACATTCTCTACTCCCTTTTTATCCTTAATCTCTAGGTCAAACTCTTGGAGTTGGAGGATCCAATGTAACAGTCTAGGCTTTGCATCTTTCTTGGCTAATAAATATTTCAAAGCTGAGTGGTTTGTGAAGATGACCACGTTGGATCCTAGCAAGTAGGACCTAAACTTGTCCAAAGCAAAGACTACCGCGAGCAACTCTTTTTCAGTTGTCAAGTAGTTTACTTAAGCAGAGTTTAGAGTTCTACTCGCATAGTAAATGACGTAGGGCATTTTATCCTTTCTCTGCCCTAGCACAGCCCCCACAACGTAGTCACTGGCATCGCACATCAACTCTTAAGGAAGATTCCAGTCGGGTGGCCTCATGATGGGTGCAGTGGTTAATGCAACTTTCAACTTTTGAAAAGTACTCTCACAATCATTAGTCCACTTGAATGGAATGTCTTTCTGTAGAAGACTGGTTAAGGGCTTAACAATGATGCTAAAATCCTTAATAAACTTCCTGTAGAATCCAGCGTGCCCCAAAAATGATCTGATGTCACACGTTGACTTGGGGGTGGGTATACTAGAGATGAGTTCGATTTTAGAGCGGTCTACCTCTGTTCCATTTTCAGAAATAATATGGCCCAACACAATTCCTTTTTGAGCCATGAAGTAACATTTTTCCCAGTTTAAAACTAGACACTTCTTTTCACATCTAGCCAAGACCAACTCTATGTTGTTTAGACATTCCTCAAAACCATAACCAAATACTGAGAAGTCATCCATGAAGATCTCAAGAATATGCCCCACCATATCTGAAAAGATACTCATCATGCAACGCTTGAATGTGGCGTGGGCATTGCACAACCCAAATGACATAGATCTGTAAGCAAATGTGCCATATGGGCATGTGAATGTTGTTTTCTCCTGATCTTCAGGGGCAACTTCTATTTAGTTATATCTAGAATAACCATCTAGGAAACAGTAGTATGAATGGCCGGCAACCCTCTCTAAAGTCTGATTGAGAAATGGTAAAGGGTAGTGGTCCTTTTTAGTGACCAAATTTAGTTTCTTATAATCAATGCACACGCGCCAACCCATGGTGACACGTGTCGGTATGAGTTCATTGTTTGCATTTGGCAAAATGGTTATTCCAGACTTTTTAGGAATCACTTGAGTTGGACTAACCCATGGGCTGTCAGATATAGGGTATATGATCCCCACATCTAGCAACTTTATGACCTCACTCTTGACAACCTCCATCATGTTTGGATTTAAGCGTCTTTGAGGTTGCCTAGAGGGTTTGGCATTGCCCTCTAGACGTATGCGATTTGTGCAAATGGTGAGACTAATGCCCTTGAGGTCGGAGATGGTCCAACCAAGTGCTCCTTTGTGGTTTCTTAAAACGTCCAACAACTTGATTCTTGTTCTAGGTTCAATTGCGCAGAGATCACCATTGGATATGTCTCATTATCCCCTAAATATGCATATTTTAGCTCAGTTGGAAGTGGTTTCAATTCCATCTTGGGGGCACTGACCAGTGATGACAGAGGTCGCAAGTCCTCAATGGTAAGAACTTGGGGGCGCGGCTTCCATCGGTATATGCAAATGTCCTTAGCTGTACTCTCTTCAATTCTCTCATAACATTCATCACAAATATTTTCAAACTGAACAGTGTCCAATCCCTCGATCAATCC
The DNA here is from genome assembly GCA_003013855.2 of Liriodendron chinense. Taxonomy (NCBI): domain Eukaryota; kingdom Viridiplantae; phylum Streptophyta; class Magnoliopsida; order Magnoliales; family Magnoliaceae; genus Liriodendron; species Liriodendron chinense. Next base: position 1,934,304 of record PVNU02002456.1, read on the forward strand.
AAGTTCATTAAGAAAGTCAGGTTCACGTTCCTCTTCTTGATGCAAGCAATCAACAAAGTTCAACTCATGGATTCCATTGTCATCCATGGGTTGTTTACACAAATTGAAAATATTCAGCTCAATTGTCATGTTGACAAAAGAAAGTTTCATCATTCCATTCCTACAGTTGATAATATCATTTGATGTAGCTAGGAATGGTCGGCTTAAGATGATGGGAACTTGAGTGCTATCATTCAAACAAAAGCTCAGTGTCTAGCACAATGAAGTCCATAGGGAAATAGAACACGTCCTCTACAACTCTCCTAGGTACCTTTATTGAGCGATCTGCGAGCTGCAAGGTAATCGTGGTTGGCTTAAGCTCGCTTAGCCCCAATTGTTGATACACTGAAAATTGGACTAGATTGACGCTGGCACCCAAATCTAGGAGTGCATGCTCAATCAGGGAGTTCCTAATTATACAAGGGATAGTGGGACTTTCTAGATCCTTTTATTTTGGGACGACCTTGTTTTGAATAATGCGCTCACCTTCTCGGTAAGAAAGGTCTTCTTGTGCACATTTAGTTTATGTTTGACCGTACACATGTCCTTCAAATACTTGGCATATGACGGGATTTGTTTGATTACATCCAAAAGTGGGATGTTCACCATCACTTTCTGAAGAACTTCAATAACATCTTGGTATTTCAACGGAGGTGAGGAAGAACGCAGTCTAGAGGGGAATGGGATTGGAGGCTCATGTGATTTAAACGCTTCCTCATTCTCTTTTTGCACTTGAGGGGGGTCAGGCTCATGATCATATTGAGAAGGTGGCTCATCTTTCGGTATTTCTACCGGTTGAGAGATTTGATTGTCCACGCTCTTGCCACTTCTCAAAGTGATTATGGCCTTGGCCTCCTCATGTTGTGGCTGAGATGCACTCTGCTCCCCAACACAATTTACATTTCTAGGGCTGGACAACGATTGGGATGGAAGAGTGCCCTTCTCCCTAGCATTCACTTGGGCTTCTAATCTCGCCAATGATTGGAGAAGCGTTTGGTTCATTTGTTCCTGCTGATTAATGAAAGTCATCACAGGATCCTCAGGAGCCCTTTTAGGTGGTGGCACATATGGAACTGCTTGTTGTTGTGGTGCCACATACTCTCTCTCAGAGTGGTCCTAGGTTGGTCAAATTGGCGATGGATATCCCAAGACTGGGTATCCTCCGCCACACATCATTTCTCCAAGTAGTCCCATGCCTCATACTGATCAAAGTCCATAAACTGGCCCCCACACATCATTTCTATGAATTGTCTAGTGTCGAAATTCACACCATCATAGAAGAAACTTAGAATTCTAGACTCATTATAGCCATGATGTGGGCATGCTAGCAAAAATTCCTTGAAACGTTCCCATGCCTGGAAGAATAGTTCACCCTCGTTTTGAGAGAATGAAATAATCGTGCGTTTCAATGTATTTGTCTTATGGGCAGGAAATAATTTCCTAAGGATCTTTTGGCTCATGATATTGCCAAGTTGTAGTAGTGCGCAGTCTTAAGGAATGTAACCGGCTCTTGGCATGGTCACGGTCCTTGAGAGATGGGAAATATTTTTGGTCTAATAAAATCCACATTGTCATTATTAATCTGCAAGGTACCAACCACCTCTTCAAATTCTCTAAGGTGGAGGTATGGATTGTCGCTCTTTAGACCATGAAACTTAGGCAAATGCTGAATAATTCTGAGCTTGAAATCAATGTTCCTGGTGTTACTCGGGAAAACTATGCAAGACGGGGTGGTAGCCCGGAGTGGTTGAAGTTGGTCTCTTAGTGTTCTCCTAATATGGCCCTAATTGACCTTGTTCTCCCCCACTTCTGGTTCAGTTGGGTTTACAGGTAGATCAATTGGGGGATCAATTCCATTTCTATTTTGATTATTTTATTTTTCCATGTTACCAGTATTCTGTGAAACACTTCTTCTAGGTGTTTCAATCAATCCTGGGACTAGACCACCAGAACTAGTAAGACGATTGTTGTGGTCTCTAGTCCAATGGCTCATAAAACAATTTTCACACCCAAAAAGCAATGAAACCCAATCCAACTATTCCAAATATGCAATTCAAGTTCAAATAAGAAATATTTAGCAGGAAAAAAAAAAAAACTAACTAACAAATAACTAATTAGAACTCAATTAAACTAACTAAAAAGAAGAAGATTTAACGGCTTCTGTAACAAACCGCAATCGTAGGATACACTTTCACTTGGAGGTCTAATCCTAAGCAGCTCCGCCTTATTTTACGATTGTCGTTTGAGAAGTTAAATTCAAGTTACTTCTGACTGCGAAAAGTAAACTAGGAATTAAAATGCAATCCTACAGCAAACAGAGGATTTAAGGAAAGAAGTAACCCATTTTGGAGAGTCCTCTACACTGTAACTGCTCCCCACCAGCGGCGCCAAAAAACTTAGTTGTTTCCAACTATGTAGCTGAATGTTCTCTCAAGTATAAGATATCACAAGTAATAAACTCGGTGAGTCCGAATTCGAATCCACAAGGAGCAAAAATAGAGGTGTGTAAGAATCATTCTCAAATCAAGAAAAGAGAATAGAAATTCTAAAAGAAGTGGTTAATCTAACTAATGGATGGGTTGGATTGGATCAATGTTTGAGTGTGTTTAATCAATAGAAATCAAAGTACCAAGACATCAAAGGTCCACATGTCTCATGCTTCATTAATGTGTACGATAAAGTATTACTCAACTAGAATGGATCACTATGGTCCATCTAATTGGAAGATATTGCAATTAGAACACAAATTCACGTAGGAAATCAATGGATTAGAGATCCATCCCATCGTGCATCATTAAGTTCATATTCTTAAACATTAGGGATTATAAGCATTAGAGATCCTTGAGATCGCTAATAAAATAATGTGACAGGCTAAAAATATCTCCAATCTAGGTTTTCATAGATCAAATCTAGGATTAAATACTTATGCAAAGGGTTTACATAAGAATTAAAAACCTTAGATTAGTTTCATGAAATTCATGCAACATGGATTTCTCTTATTATTCAGCACATAAATCCATCACACATAAACTCAATAGTCCACACATGCTTTCCTTTTAGCCTTAGCTAGAAGGGTTTAGAACATAAACATAATTAAAGAAGAAAAACCAAAAGAAGAAGAAGAAGCCATAATTAAATTAAAAGAAATCAACTTAAAACTAACCAACTTAAAAGTTCTTAAAGTAAATCCAATCAAACTTTAATGTAAATCTTTAAATCTTCAATGTAGAAAACTCTAAAATCTTAAAGTTCTAAGTATATAAAGAGAAAAGGAAGTTCTGTGAGAGAGAGGAGAGCTTGTTCTCTTCAAAATCGGATTGGAAAGATGCCCTAAAACTCTTCACAACCATCTATTTATAGTTAAGTTCGGATTCAAGTAACAGTACTGATTTTGCTACACTTCGTGTAACCAAACCGGCAGTCGGATTGCTCTGATAATTTACATAGGGCTTCATCATCAAGTGAACCTCATAATGGATGGGTTAGATTGCCAATATCACATTTGAAGTGGGCCCCACGGTCAGATCAGCAGACACCTCCTAGATTTGCAGTTTTAACACCTTCTGAACCTGTCATTCTTACATCCTTCACTCCGGTGTGTAAAGACATCAAAAGTGTCTCAAAATTGATACCTTAGTAGAACTTTGTCCCCTCTACATGATAGACAGTCTGGATTGGCTTAATTCATTTCAGAATTTGGTGTACACACCTCGCAATCTGGACCGTTTTCTGATTCGCGTAGGTGGAACTTTCCAGAACACTTCGACTTATTTTCGACGCTGCAACCAATCTACAGATCCGATTAACTTGATTCCAATTGGTTTTTGTAGAAAATTTGATTCTGTACCAGATGGATGGCTTGGATTCTTCATTTGAGCACTGGTGGACCACTAGGTTGGATTCCAAAGCTAAGTCTGTGTTGAATGGACAATTTGTGTTCATTGGATCACTGCGATTATTCTAGAACTCCGATCGGCATAAAACCAGTGCCATTTGTTAGATAATTTGATGATCTTCAAAGTGTACAAAGGTTTTCTCAAATTGCATCCAAAAAGTGGACCAAAAGTGGGCCGGACAGTAGACGGCGTGCGCTGCCCGTTCAGAATTGAAAACCACATGTAATGCACATCACCTTCGATCCATCGATCCAAGCCGTCTAACCTCATTCCAATCTTATAGGAAGTGTCTTTAGCCCTTCTCTCATCATCCTAAACCTTCCTAGACACAAGTGGCCCGCCAACAACCTGTAAAAGACGAAAAATCACTATGTAAGCGTAGTTTACTAGTTATAGAGCGGTTCGACCATTGAACATATTTCCTACACTAAATCTAAGTATTTTGCTTGATTTCTATCTTAATGATGGTCGGAATGGGGCCTAAATATGTAATATTTATGGTCACATTAAGGTTGCCACGCCACCTTCCTAATGAACTGACTCAATCCTCCTGGCGCCCATGCCACGTGTTAGTAACAGCTCCCTCTACGTAGGTGCATAGAGCATGGATACAAGCTTCCTGCAATCCCCTTCAGTTGTGATTTCTTCGCTAGTCTACACTTGTGTTGACACGTGTCTTTGAAAACATTCGGTGCTCCTTCAGATTCCTCCCCGGATACTCCTTCCTCATTCGCGGCTGACTCCTCTTTCTTCGTCATTCCTCACACCACCCTCAACGCTTAGTCATTTTTTATTCTTCTCACCATCGCCACATCCCATTGCATGCGAATGACAGTGACAGGTAGTTTAACGCTTCGGACAACGAACACCTTCTTCGGAACTGGCGTGAGTCGAAACCTTCTGATGCATTTCGGGCCACTTGAAGATCGATGTCCTACTGTGTATGATCGTCAATGGATACCACCTCTCGCAAGAAGGCCCCTATGTTTAAAATTACATCCCATGTCTAGAGTTCCAGTGGGAGATCCACCAACTCGAACCAAGCCTCCTCTTCGAGTGCCAACCATGAATCCAATCTACACAACCCTCTCACCCAGTCATCCTTAAACATCCCCCTGATAAGAGAACTCTATTAGTATCCTCCTTTAGCTCCAACATTTGGAGGAACTCCACTTGATTTAATCTCTTCAGCGTCTCGTTCTCTCTCCCACCCCACAATTTTTGTCCAGCCAAGTTTCAATCTCTAACAATGGAGCATTGTGATGGGTGGAGAGGACCACTGATCTTTGAAAAAAATCCACTTTCTGGATCTTTTGGACCCACTCTGTCGAGCTGTCAACCTCCCAGGAGGTTTGAATGTTAGTTCTTTCCGCTAGGATAGATTCAGGAGCCTCCTCACGCTCCCCTCCCAAACACACACACACACACGCACACTCCTCCACATCCTCCCCTGCCTCCCTCATCCCTTCGCCAACCAATGGTTGAACCTCCTCCCTAACACTACCCGTACCCCCCACACCATGATAATCCCCCATCTCCAACACCCTACTTCTTATCGTCGCCCTACCCGCTAAAACCACCTTCATGTAAGAGTGTGTATCTTTCCCCGTTTTGCATTCTTCTGTGCTGATTTTTCTTATCCTCCCTCTTCCAACTCGTCGGTCTCCTGAGGGCTACCTCCTTGTTCACCACCTCTGGTCTGAACTTTACCATCTGTACATGTAGCTTTCTCCCATTGTATTCCTTCCTGTTGTATGGCGCGATGCCATTCTTAGCCTCAACTCAATTAGACATGCATACAAACGTGAAGCCCCTATTCTCATCGGATCCTTTCATCACTGGAATAATGTTTTTTCGAGACAGAGCTATAGTTACAGAAACCCCTTTGTAGATGCCATTCTCTCCATTGTTTGGGTATATTCCCTACGAACAATGCTGGGAGTTTTAGGAATTTCTTTTTCTCTGCTACATTACTTTCGGAATCTTCGCCGCACTTCCATCCATTGCCGGTCATCCTCCCGATCACGAGCTTGAGCATTTCGGTTGGTTGTCTGCGATTGTCCATGCGAGAGAAATCTTCTCCCTGATTTCCACTTGACGACGTGGTGATCTTCCTTTGATCTGACCATATGAACAAACATAATCAAATCTCGATCTTGGCTGCAAATTGCCAGTTGCTCTGGTGATTTGTTAACCAAAATCCGTTGGTCCAGTAATCCCACGCTCTCGTCCTCTACATTCTTCTAACTTATGAAGGTTTGTCAATAAGAAATATTGATAATTTCACAACAATAAGGGCAAAATTGCAGAAACCTCATTTGAAATGGGTGGGCCACAATTTGATCATTATGCAGAGTGATGCTTGATGTTCCTGGTTATGAATATGGATTCCCAATTAGGTGCATTATACTAAGGGAAACCTAGCACAAAAAACCGACTCTACCAATTAAATGACACCTTAATACCATTTAGATGTAAATAGTTCGAACTCAAGGACAGAGACATAGCCTAGGTGGACAAAGAGACAACTCATCATCTGCTTTGAAACAATTGGCTATTTCTTTATTTCTACTTGTTTATCAAGAGAAAACCCACAATTTTGGTTCAAGCTAGTAGCTCAATTGTGGACAGTGTGCGTTTCAACGTTGAGGTCTCGGGTTCGAACCTAGCTTACCATTGAAAAAAAAGGAACCCCACAATTTCCTCAAGGCACTATCAAGTACCTCCGTTCCACTTGGCTGGATTTTGTTGAATCCCATTCTCTACCTACCTCCACTCCACCTACCACTAACCGTTACCATTCATTTCAACCCTTCATTTGAGATGGATGTAATTGTCTCGTTTTATCTAAGAATTCCCTAAAGCTTATAAAACACCATCTCTTTAAGAGAGGGAAGTCTTAGATTTTCCATGTGGAAACTCTTACCTTTTTACCTAATCAACCCATACTTAACATGCCCATCATCTCAAACCAAACTCCATATATCTTCCACCAATACCTCCATATCCATTTCTAGCCCTTCTCTTCAATCCTTTGCTTAGAAGTTAGAATCAACATTGTGAAGTTGATTTTGGGGATGACCGAGATGATACAGGCCATATTGAGCCATATGAGGTATTTGAACAAGTTTTTGGCCCCCAACAAAAAATAGAAAAAATGTTAAGTGCAAGAATCTATAATTTATTTCTGTTTTTGACATGAATCTAAATTGGTGGGGAAGGTCTTTGGAGATTGCCGTTGTTTCAAAATTGTAAGGGGTGGTAAAGGTCGAATTTTGGGGGGACATCTGGGTTGGAGTGGTCCTTGCCTCACAGTTTCGAAGTCTCTATAGGGTTGCTAAGAAGAAAGATGCTACGTTTGTTTTCCTATGAGTTGGCTGAGCATCTTTAAAAGAATTTTTAGAGAGGAGATGTAAGAATTCTTGAAAATGATGGAGCTTTTGGAAGAGGGTTTTGTTTGAATGTGGCGGTGATGCTACAGGTTGGAAATGGCTTTCAAAGGGAAAATTCTCCGCTAGGTCCTCCTCAAGGTCTTGACTTCTAATAAAGAGTGACCTCTATGTTTCTGTATGGGGATCTTCGGTCCTGGGGCCAAGGCTTCTGCTCAAATGGCCACAACCTTTGGACTATCTTCAAAGTCTGCAATATAGGCTCCATAGAATGTGCCACACGTGCAGAAGGGAAAGCAAATGGTCCATTATATTCTCATCCACTGTGAGGTAGTGAAAACTACATGGGATGCATACCTTGCTCTTTTTGGCATTGTTGGCTTTTCTGTTTTGATCCTCAGGTTTGACTTGTTCTTCTTCTTTTTCTTGTTGCCACTGTGGATGTGGTATGACACAAACCATGGGAGTTTGGACCCACTGTGGATGACAACCTTTTTGCCCTGATTTTCTGGAAGCCCTGTTCTCAATGGAGTCCACAAAATGAACTGTTTGGATCCTGGCACATCCAATGCCCTATACTGTGGTGTGTGAATATGAATGTTATGCTGGTCTGGAAGATTATGGTATAAATCCCAAAAGGGACTTGACTATAGTATGCATTTATTGTCATCTACTATGCAACGGCAACACATCTGCGTGGATGCGAAATACATTTATGTGATTGAATTAGCAACATGTAACCTTGTTTCTCAAAACGTGTGATAAGTACCAATAATTGTTTCCTTTTAGACAGTTGTGTGGTTGTAGGGAATTGTATGTGTTGGCATGGATTGGTCGTAGGCTCGTAGCCACCCTTTAGTTTTGAGTTTTCTTTCTTTTTTTCTTTTTATTTTTTGACCTAGTGCTATAAATAGGAGTGGAAAATAGCGTATTTGTGGAGATTGAGAATGCCCCATCTGCTTCACAAAATATAGTTTTCGTTTTTGATGTTTTACTTGGTTATGAGCTCTTGAACATACCATATCATTTTTTTTATTTGCTTAATCTATTTGAATTTAATTTTTTTAATTTTTTATTTGGAGTCTTTGAGATTTCAACATGGTAAGTCTAGATTGTTTCAATCATGGGCACCATCGTGGGTATAAAAATGACATTTATCAGATGATTTTTAACTGTATGATTTCACCATTGTATTTGTCATGTCTTGTTTTAACCATATAGTTTAAGGCCAGGAATTGGGTGGTCAGGATCAAGCAGTCAGTCTGATTTTTGGGCAACGCCCCAAATTGAGGAGCAGGATTTGGACATTCTGGTTTGATATGATGTATGCCATGAATATGATGGATGAGTTACCACCATTTAGTTAAGAGACTGGATATAGTGTCTGTCCGATACCATTTGGTAAATGTTATTAAACTTTTAATAGATAAGGTTGGCGAATGTGTATCTCAATCTGAATTGACAAACTAAGAAGTGACTCATGGATGGGTTGATGATACTGTCAATGGACTATTTTCCCAACTGTTGCTCTCACTTTTCTTGACCGCCCAATAATGGTGATGAATGGGTAATAAACTTCGACCATTGCATGCTTTTGGGGTAGAGCTCATTCAAGAGGTGGTCCACCAATGAGATGATCTGAATCCACCAGTGCTGGGCTGGATGACACTTACTAAATGGTATCTCAAAAATGTTGATATAGTCTGAAGATCAAACTTCCTAGAAAAGTGAGGGAGGTCTCTATTGTGTCAAGGCCCAAATCTCCAAAGTCCAAACTGTTCCTAGATGAATGGATATAATTGGCAAACTACCTTAATTGGTAGTCCATGAAGTACTATCCTTTTACCTTTTTCTTTTTGTATCCATTTACATCCACTCTACCACACTTTGAAGCTACATCTGTTTTGGGTAAAACTTGCAGTCATTGGAGATGGGTTCTACATTACCTTTTTCTCTAGGGTTCTTCTCCATGCAAATCATACTTTGGTTTGAATACTGGCAGTTTCTGAAAAACTTGGGTACAGATGCTTGCATTGGTGTCCTTCCAATATATGAGAAAGCTATTACTCATGGTAATTTGAGGATGATATCAGTAGATAAGTTGTTATGTTAACAGCTGAAAACAGTCCAAATATTCGTAACTCCATGGTATTCAAATCTTTATTATTTCATATGTATTCACACACACGCACACATGCAAGCGCGGACACACATGCACATGCACACGCGCACACAAACAAACAAACAACATGACAATGTTGGTTCAAGCCGGTAGCTCAATGGTAGACGGGGCATATTTCAATATTGAGGTCTCGGGTTTGAACCCACACATGCCCGCCCACCCGCCCAGACACGCCCACACACCCACGTGTACATGCGCACACAATGTAACACAAATTTATTGTATTATATTGAAAAGTTTGTATTAAGTAGTTAATAAAACAGTAGGATACAACTAAAACTGTTTCCATGTTTTGTATCTTGCTATATTACTTACCCAAATTCATGTTGTATCCTCTGGATGCTGATTCTCTATCTTTTAAAACAACAACAATAACAACAACAACAACAGCAACAATAACAATAACAATAATAAAATCCTCTGGATCCTGTTTGTTCATGGCTATACAGGTATCTGGTCATTTGATGCAAACTACCTTTGCACATTCTGGGTCCCACATAAGATATACTTACATTCTGTTTTATTGCAGGCTTGTGCTATATACAACAATTGGTGGCCAATGTTATCAGGTTATGATGAATCAAAACTTGCTCTTTTTAAAGAAGGAAAAAAAGGAAACAAAAACTTGCGAAAACCAAATCAACTTGTCTTAATTGACTCGGTTTTTGTTTTGGACATTATGACTCAATTTCAGCCATTTGGTTGGTTTTGGAAAGGGCTGAGTCATAACTTTTTCCTCGATGAAATGCACTTCAAGTATAAGTGGGCTTTCGTGATTGTTAGAAATGTTGATTATATAATGGCTGACATGATTCAATTGCTTCGACAGCCCTCATGTATGTGCTGGTCCCGATGCCATGTCTATTCTTCGGTGGTGGCTCCACTCAATTCTTAACTAGCAGAGATGGTGGGGGGTGAGTTTGTACATTCAAGCTCTTCTCTTTTCATGATTTATTTTTAAATTTGCGTAAAATATCTTTGAAAGTTGAAACTGCTAGCTCCGAAGCTTATCAGTCCAATGTTCGGGAACTCATGCATGACTTGGCCTTTGCCTTTAGGTTTTTGAGTTTGCATAAGATGGGTAATGAGAAACTCGCAGATTCTTGTGAAGATGTGGTTTAGTTGTTGAGGGACCTGGTACTTTGTGCAAAATCCATGTCGTTCATTTGCTGGCCTCCTATTTGTGTGCCTTGGCGCAAAAATTGGGAGCTCGGTTTGTTGTGGGATAATGCGTACTGTGAGGTTGTTGTGTATATGAGGGTATTCTTGTAATTTGTTCTAGAGGCTTCCTAGGTAATTTTTTAGATAGCTAGCGAAGATTTCTAGGAATGAACTTGCTATGAAACTTATTACTATGAGACTCCTAGGGAGAGTGATTGAGCAAAGTTTAACACATGAAACAAATGTATCAAGAAATCATTTTGGATTTACGTCACAAGGGTTAGCCATTGAGGCTGTTTTCCTACTTAGATAGCTTATGGAGAAATATATATATATATATATATATATATATATATATATGAGAGAGAGAGAGAGAGAGAGAGAGAGAGAGAGAGAGGAATGCTCACCTGGGCACTTCTCTCACGAGAAATTCGTGAGCACTTTTTCATGGCTCATCTCACATGATGTGAGCTCAAAATCCGAGCCGTTCATGTGATGCAGCACCCCAAAAAACCTCTGAGGCCCATCTTTCAACCTGATCCAGAACTCTGGTGGGCCGCAACAGAAAGCAAGAGGCAAATCAAGGGAGGAAACTGTTCCCTTCTTTCATGGCCCACCAAAGTTCTGGAACAAGTTAAAAGATGGGCCCAAGGGGTTTTTTGGGGTGCTGCATCACGTGGATGGCTTAGATTTTGGGCTCACGCCATGTGCGATGAGCCATGAAAAAGTGCTCACGAGTTCTCGTGAGAGAAGTGCGCAGGTGAGCATTCCTCTCTCTCTCTCTCTCTCTCTCTCTCTCTATATATATATATATATATATATATATATATATATATATATATATATATATATATATAGGGAGAGGAGGGAAAGATCTCCACATGATCTTTATTTAGAGAAAGCATATGATAGGGTCACCAGAGAGATAATCTGGTGGGTGTTGGGAAAGAAAGGAGTTTCAAGAGGTTATATTGACATGACTAACGGAAAGTACGAGGGAGAGTAAAAATATGACTGCTAGTGGAGAGACAAGTGAATTTCCAATTACCGTAGGCCAATACCAGGGTTCAACATTGAGCTAGCATATTTTTGCTTTGGTTATGGACAAGTTAACAAGGGAATTATAGGAAGAGATTCTGCAGTGTATGTTGTTTGTAGATGACATAGTTTTGACTTCTGAGTAACGAGAGGAGGGAGAGGTAAGCATAAAGCTAGAACTATAGGGTGATGCTTTGGATCTAGAGGTTTTAAAATCAGTCGGACTAAAACATGGTATATGGAATGCAATTTTAGTAACAATAGGAGTTGAAAAAAAGGAATTAGTTGAGATTGTTGACCAAGAAATATCCAAAATGGCCAGTGTTCAATATCTTGGGTCGACAATTCCTATGAGCTGAGAGATTGAGAATGATGTTGATCATAGAATTTAGAGCTGGGTGGATGGAGTGGAGTTGTGCCTCTGGAGTTTTATATGATCACCGCACACTAATCAAACTGAAGGGGAGATTTTATAGAACAACTATAAGACCAACCATGCTTTATGGAGAGGAATGTTGGGCAGTCAAGGGACAATATGTTCATGGGATAAGTGTAGCTGGAATGAGGATGTTGAGATAGATGAGTGGAAAGATGTGTAAGGATAGAGTTAGAAATGAATGCGTTTGAGGGAATTTAGGAGTAACACCAATAGGTGAAAAGAGAAGGGAAGTAGACTTAAATGGCTTGGCCATGTGCAATGGAGACCAAGAACTGCACCTGTTATAAGACATAAGTTGGTTCAAGTTGAAAGCTCCAAAAGGGCAAGGGAAGGCCCAAAAGGACGTGGTTGGAGGTAGGAAGAAAAGATTTGATGATCTAAGTTTTAACTGAGGATATGGTCCTTGATAGAGTGGAATTGTGGAATAGGATTCGTGCAGCTGACCCCAGTTAGTTGAGAGAAGGCTTACATGATGACAACGACGATGACGATGACGATGACGATGGTGATGACGATGACGATGACGATGAGAAGATTTCTAGGTCATCTCTCAATAAGCATGAGAAGAACATAGACTTGAGAAGTCGTAACTACTTTACCTTTATATTCATTTTGCTCATTTAAGCAAGATAACATTTCAGCCCTTCAAGGGTTTTCCATGGTGCTAGAGAGGGTTCTCTAGCTCAACTTTCTTCTTCATTGGTGTGGCTCGTTTATCTTATCCCCTCATCCTCTAACATTTACAATTTTTGTTGACCTTTGATCATTCAGCATACTAATCTCCTTGCCACAATTGATGGTTTCCTCTTCTCTTTCCTTTTCTTCTAAATCTATTCTTCCCCAAATAGCCTTTATCACATTGGCTCCCTAACGCAATGTCTTCTGTGTGGGCGAGAAGAAGTGGGTGTGGGCAACTGCCAGGGAGGAGTTGAAGGGACAAGAAATGTCTTTGTGTTGAAAGGTTACACATGTAAAACTAAAGTTTTTTTTTCCCCTCCCAATGACTAATTACAGGGGCAAAAATGTCCAAAAGCTACTCGCTTTATATATAGTATAGATAAGTAGATTTTGTAGAAACTTCCTAGATAGGCTAGAGAAGTTTGTAAAGTACATACCTTTTTATCTTTTTACTCATTCGATAATTCAATTCATTCAACGGGTTTTCGTGGCCATCAAATTGGTGATGCATGTATATTAAAAGTGGGCAGTCTGGTGTTTCGGGTGCCAGAACAAGCCAAGTTAAGAGTCACTTGATGAATGGCCTAGATATGGCATGCAAGTGTAATTTACGCGTGTTGGGGGGATATGATTTGGAAGGCCAGTCTCATTGGTAGCCATAACACTGTTCACCCACTCCATACCTTCACAGTTACTTGGATTGTAGGTCGCTCTGGTACGTAATATAGGAACGGGTTTGGGGTATGCTACTTTCTCTAATACGTGGTATGCTAGGGGCAAGGTCATTTGGGTCACTCTGACACTTGATAATGTGAAGTACGCGAAATATAGCAATGTATAAAAATTGATATTCCATTATTATAATTTACATATGAAGTGATAAATACTATTACTGTAGATCCTACATGCGTCATATTATGCCCCTACTATACATGGTTAATATAAATTTACATTGCAGCTTAATCAATGATAAGGATAGAAAATCAAAACCTTTGGAACAGTAAAAATAACGATCCGAATTACAAATGACCCATGATCCGGATTTGCATCATTTAGAATGGAAAACGTATTGGTTGATGATCTAGATGACGTTTCCACCCGTGATTTGGGAGGGTTAGATGCCTCCCATACGTGTAATAGATATTGCCAAGATTTTGAAAATCTCATGATAATAATGCGAAGAACACACCAAACAATATTATATTATTGTGATATTTTTGAAATATTGTAAGATTTTTAAATATTGCCATTTTATTGCGATATTTTTTTTTGAGAGATAACATAAATTTTATTAGAAAACATGTCAAAGTGGAAAAGAATATAGATCCAGAACTTGCTGAAGCGGAAAAAAAAAAAAAAAAAAAAAACCCAAAAGCACTGCACAAAACGAAAAGGGAAGAGCAGCCAAGGCCACCTTAACATAAACCGCCCAATCTGCCACAAGTCTTTTGATTCGTAAAATGACAACGCTCTCCGCTTCGATAATGTTTCGAAAACAACGATTGTTACTGGAGCTCCAAATGACCCAAAAGACTGCCATGAGAAGAAGTCGCCAAATAGCTTTCCGGGCCTTTCTGCCCCCTTTGCCATGCTAGCCCCACAATTACTCCTCCACCGACCTAAACATTACCCAGGCCATGTGCATACATGACAATAAGTGATCCTAGATTCTGGAAGTGAAAGGACAATGGCTGAACATGTGATCAATTGTCTCCTTGTTCTGCTTACACATGAGGCAAATGTTTGGAAGAACAAGCGCTCTTCTCTGAAGATTATCAATGGTTAGAATTCTCTTCCGCCCAACTAGCCAAACAAAGGTCGTGACCCTGGGGGGATGCACCATAGAACCAATGATGAAATGGGTGAGCTAGAGCTGCAATGGGAGGAGTACTGGTTACGAGGTTATAGAGGGCTTTAATCGAGAATTTCCTTGATCTACTTCCAGCCTAGACAATACTATCTTCCTGTGAGGGAGCTTGCTCCACAAAATTGAGGAGCTCCAATAAAGCAAGAAACTTGTCAAACTTTGCATCTGACATATTTCTTTTAGGAGGAGGAGCCCACGCGATTTTGTCTCCATCATAAGAGTAACAGTCCACCACACGAATAAACCTGTCAGGGGCGAGTCTAGCAGCTCTAGGAAACATGCTTTGAAGCTCTTGAGGACCGCACCAATTGTCAACCCAAAACCTGATTTGAGACCTTATTCTATCCTTGAAGGATATACCTCGACTCACGAAACGATGTGTGGCCATAATGGCCTTCCAAGCACCAGAAGCTCTATACAAAGATGAGGATTTAACAAACCAACTGCTCTCCTAAACCCCATATTTTGCGGCTAACACCCTCCAAAGATTTCCTTCTTCCACACTGAACCTCTAAATCTACTTCCCCAGAAGAGCTGTGTTGACAAGATGTAGAGGCTTGATTCCCCCCTGTAATCGGCTTGCACACCTTTCCCGAGTTCAGAAGATGAAACTTACTCTTTTCGTTGTTCCCCTTCCATAAGAAATCCCTCCTCAACTTCTCAGGCTTGTCCAACATTGATTTTAGGCACCTAAAGAGAGACAAGTAGTAAACCAGCATGTTGGAGAAAGCAAATTTGATCAATGTCATGCGGCCCCCTGGTGACAGATGTCTATGCCTCCAACTGGAGAGCTTCCACTCAATTCTTTCGATTATCTTATTCTAGAGATGTTTAGCCGGCTTTCTCAAGCAGAGAGGCAATCCGAGATAGTAGGATGGAAACAAATCCGTCTGGCATCCAAAAGCAATGGCCATGCGAGCTAGATTGTCTTGAAGGACATGCACCTTGAGCATTTATGATTTTAATGCATTTATCTTTAATCCCGAAACTGCTTCAAAACAAACCACGATCTTCCTCAAGTTTCGAATATAGTCCTCGTTCGCCTCACAGAAAAGAAGAGTATCGTCTGCATATTTAAGATGGGATATAGTGCCTTGAAGGTTAGGAAATTTTTAAGCATCGCACTAAGAGCCTTAGCCACAACTACAAAAAGATAAGGAGAGGAGGAGTCCACTTGTCTAAGACCCCTGGAAGCTCTGAAAAAGCCTTTAGGAGATCCATTCACTATAACGGAGAACGAAGCTGAGTGAACGCAAGACTTGATCCATTTCCTTCGCTTGTCGCCATAGCCAAGCCTTCCTGGCATATAGTCAATAAAATCCCAGTCTATGTGATCATATGCCTTTTGTATGTAATCATATGCCTCCTTTATATGTGGTGTCAACACACTCATGAGCGATCAAAGCTGTATCCAAAATTTGCCAGCCCAAGAAAAAAGCCCTTTGATTTTCTGAGATAACTTTAGAAATACTTTCTCTCAATCTAAGAGCCAAAATCTTTGCCAGGATCTTATAGGGCCCCCCAATAAGACTAATGGGTCTAAAATCTTTCAACTGCTCAGCTCCCTCTCTCTTCGGGATGAGGACAATGAATGAAGCCCCGAGTTCAAATGATAGGTGGCTATTCTTTGAAAACTCCGCTATAAAATCGTGACATCCTTACCAACAATGTGCCAAAATTTATGAAAAAATGCAATTGAAAAACAGTCTGGACCAGGGGCTTTCTCCCCACACAAAGTACCCAAGGCTACCTTCACTTCTTCCTCAGTTATCTTTCTTTCCAAGAAGGCCGCATCCTTAGGGGATATCTGGCGAAACTGCAATCCATCTAACTTGGGTCTCCCCCAAGATTCGGAAGCAAGCAACTTCCTATAAAAGGAGACAATAGAGTCGCATATTCGGTCTTTCTTGGTGATGCTTTCCCCGTCAACCACCATGCTGGAAATTTTGCTAACTCGGGCCTTGGCGCTCGCAACATTATGAAAGAACCTGGTATTACCATGTGGGCCATTTTATTGTGATATTATTGGACGAAATAGTATAAGTTAAGGAATTGTTATATATTTAAATTTATTATTAATTACAATAAATATTTTTAGTTTTGGCGAGATTTTCCTGCTAATATATCCCGAGAAGAACCTCAAAATTTGAAAAACCCTGAGACATTTCAGAGAAATTGCCAGGAACGAGATTTTTCACTTTGCCTACTATACCATGTGGGCCTAAAGGCCTTATATATAAAACTGGAGTTTGGAATATGGCTTTCGTACTTGGAGAATAGTCAAAGGGTGTGTTTGGATGCATTCTCAAATTGAATTGCAATTGTCAGCCTAATAAAGTGGGAATAACCAGATCATGCTTTCATTAGCATGCGTATTGTGGTCTGGGTTCCTTTTGTAGGATATTGATCTAAGGTTTATTATATTTCAACTGGGAGATCTTTTGGGCATTTCCATCATGGTGGGACCCATCAGATCAAAGACCTGGATCAATGAACCATGGTTTCTTCATGTAGATCTCATGGTTACCAATGGTGATATTGGGTTACACTATTTGCATTTTCAGATACTTTGTAATGGAGAAAATTCCGTCAGTTTTTATTTTTTATTTTTATACCCAATATGTGCCAATGCCGCATCAGTATGCGAGTCTTGGTTAAAAAATGAGCTAGCTTAGGGCCCTTTTGGACACACCCTCAATATGGCCTTTTTTATGGCTATAGGCCATTTTGAGCCAAATTCCATTTTGCCTCGTGTGTTTGATGCACTTCCCCAAACCCCATCTGGCCCCACTAGTTGAAATCGATGCTAAAAAGCCCACTCCCTGAAAACCTTGTTGAGTTGATGAAAATGTTGACCCCTTTTGTGGAAAACCCATTTTTCAGAAACCAATTTTGTGGGAGATACCATCCAAATGAGCCCTTAGCGTGTATATGCTGTAGTGCAGAAATCAGGCTGGTCCAGTGGTCTGTCATCAGGTGGGAGAAAAATAAAAATAAAATAAAGGGTACTTAAGGGCCCATTTGGATGCACCCTCAAGAGGGTTGTTTGACTCCTAAATGTTGTTTTGAGCCAAACCATAGCTTGCGCGTGTGTTTGTGTGCACCTTCCATATCCTGTCTCATCCCCCACTCGGCAAAATAGGGCTGAAAAGCTTACTTGAAAAACCATTCCAATTGGTTTTCGTCAAGTCAGACAGAAAAACATGAAAACCCATTTTGCAGAAGTGCATACCAAGGAGCCCTAAGAGGAACTTCCAATGGTCAAATACATGTGCCCGACTGATGATCATGCAAGCCTGATTTTTGGGCCAGGGGACAAACTTCAGGGCCTACCTGTCAACGGCACTGGATCTTGCCCACTAATGCTCTCTCTCTCTCTCTCTCTCTCTCTCTCTCTCTCTCTCTCTCAAGCATCTTTTTAGGTGTAGCTTGTTAACGGTCCCTTGTCTCCCATTTCTCAGCTGGATCAGTGCAGCGAAATTCTTGACGGGCGCGTCGACTGTGGGGAGCATTGCCATTCCTGTTATCCTGAGGCACGCGCATCTGATTGGAACAGGAGCCATGCTCATTGAGTTCACATCTTTCTTCATCCTTGTCTGCACGGTCTTGTGTTTTCACCGCGTTAGCCTTGAAGAAGATTGGTAAGAGCAAGAAAAGTACATACATGCCCTAAAATCTTCTTGTATGTCTGAAATATCATTGGGAAAAAAAAAAAGAAAAGAAAAAAGGAAATCCTACTAAGATATACAGGTTCCCCTTCGAGATTGATGGTCTCAGCCATGATATGCTCATCTATTTTGTAGGACTATTCTTTAGCGAATTGGACTGCTATGATGCAATTGTAATATAAGTTCTATTAAGTGTGGTCCTCATTGGGTGGCACATGTGACAGGCGAATTAAGACCATTGATCTGCTGGCGTCTATGCCCGGGGCCATTAAACAAAAGATTGTAGTGGTGGATGATTCTAACCATCTGTGTGTGTGTGGGCCTTACTGTGTGTTTGGTTGCACCAAATATCGTGATAAAGTTCCATTATATTTGGTGCAACCAAACAGACTCTGTTTGAAACATGCGATTAAATGGTACTGAATTGCATTAGGTGGAATTGACACCATTATTGCACAATGATTATATGTCTGGAAATACCAAGGGATTTTGACCATCCAATCCCATGTTTGGGATCAGATACTCTGGAGAAAACAGTGTTAAGTGAAACTTGTGTTTGGTGGACCATGGAATTGTAATCAATGGACCATATTCCACAACTTATGCTAGTCACCTATATGCATATGCAACTCGATTGTCACTCGTAAAGGGTGCATACGGATGGACTGTGTGGATAAAACGCATGCATCAATGTGGGGCTCCCAAATGTTGTGGATTTTGAAATACACCAGAAATTCCAAGATTAATCCATTCATTCCCATATTTTCCAAACACAAGATGGAATTTACACAGGACGAAATGCAATTCCATACCACCTAAGCCCACGTTCCAAACAGGCCAGATGTTTGTGAGTACATAATGGATGGGCCCTATGGTGGGCCTGAGCCTGAGCCTGAGCCTGAACATGCCCGAGGCCTAAACAGTCATCGACAAGCTTCCTAACTAGATCTGTTCAATTTATTGTGTACTTGTATGTACTAATGAATTTGTAATGACTCTTCCATAAGGTGGTAGAAGTGGCACTTTCTTCTGTTTAGCGCTAATTTTCGAGTTTTTAATAAAAAGCAAAAACAGTTCGAAAATCACTTGATCGAGTGAAAGAAACGGCGCTTGATGTGATTCTGATGTGGACGGTATGGGGCACACAGAAAATCAGGATTAATCTTAAATCCTGAATTTTCTGGATTGCCCATCCAAACGGAGCGGTAGGCTCCAAATTGCAACTAATTTTTCAGGTTGGACTTGAAAGCATGGTTTAAAGACTCAGGGACTCGTTGAGCCCCGACTTGAGTTGTGACTAGCCTCAGTCGGCAGTGACTTGTGGTATTAAACCGGATTGGGTCTGATGAGTCCGAGTCGACTAGGATGAGTTGCATCAGAATCGTCTGTGTCTAGAAACCATGCTTGAAAGGGATTAACTGCAATCTGAGGGTAACTTCCTCATTCTGACTGTGATTTTCGGTGCATGGGCTATCAACAGTGGGGCACACCATAACCACGATTTGGATTGGTAAACCATGGCCCCCAAAGTTCATCCTTTTCATCAATCAATAATTAGGTGTTTGGCAAGCCCTCCACCTAACATGGGTTACACACTATGATCCTAGCCGTGCATCATGGACAACACTCTATAGACCACTTAGATCATCGTATAATCCTATGTGGAAATATTTACCAATTAATATAGGTAAATATTAATTGGTAATTCTATCCATGTCTTTTGGATCTTCCCCTTCCCTTATTGGAGCTTCTAACTTGTACCAACTCGCTCCTATACAACGTAGTGTCCATTGCATACGACCAAAGCCATCTCAGTATACTCTCTTTATCCTGTTACCTATTAGGGCCTGTTTGGATACTACCAAGTAAGTTACTTTTTCTACTTATAGCACTAGATAAGTAACTTACTGGAGATAAGTTAGTTTGGTTTAAGATCAATTGTAATTAACTTCTTTTACTTAAAGTTACTTGATCACTTCAACTTAGTAAGTAGAAACCAAGATAAGCTACTTAAGGCATTAGTAGCCTAAGTAACTTAAGATCCAAACGCCCCCTTAGTGTCACTCATAAATCCCCTAGAATGCATTCATTTCTATTTCTGTCCTTCATTGTCTTGTCATTCATCCATCTTAAAACCCTCATTTTAGCTATGCTCATCCTATGAACATGTGTTCCTTAACTACCTAACATTATGTTCCATAAATCATTTGTTTTATAACTAGGGCTCTTAATGGAGCGGGTCAGATCTGATACACTCCAAACCCATATAATGTGGAATTAGATCTTAAAATAGGTCCGATTAATTAAATGGACTGGATTTAGATTTACAAAAATAAATTTGAATTATATTTGGGTTGTTCGCCATTCTCGTTGAGCAAGTTGTATGAGTTATGGCCAACCTTTTCCTAGTGGGCCTAACCAAAGTGAATAGAAAAAACTATGCTGACCTTTGTCTCCAAGATGTGCCAGAGTGGGACCGTCGTCTATTGAAATCTTTGTTTGATCGAAAGGTTCTTATTCATATATTACTGGATTCTGGTAGAATTTTTGAAATGGAGATATTTTTTTTTAGCTTCGCAGAATGATCTATTAAACAATTGATACAATTCGTTCGGATGTAATAGTGAGATCCGATAGGATCCTCACTTCAACTGAATTCTTTTGAGAAAAGTGGTCCTAGGGCCCACTTGTGGGGCCCATCACAATGTATATGTTACATTCATACCGTTCATCTATCCTGACAGATCATTTAAGGCCATGAGCTCGAATCTGGAGAAGATTCAGATCTTAGGTGGACCATAAAACAAGAAACAATGAAGTTGTGTGTTCACCATTGAAACCATTCCAGGCCCACTGTGATGTATATATGCTACCAAAAGCTATCCAACATAGGGCTCTTTAGGCCCTTCATGGGCTGATCGATCTAATGAATTGAGTAGATCATCCGTATCTGGACCTCACTTAACAAAAAATAAAAAATAATAAAAAGAAAATGTTTAAATGCCGGAACAGTCAGCATCCTTTGACTGCGGCTGCCAGTGTACATGGGAAGCCGATTGTATGTAGGGCTGCACATCTGCCTGGTTAACCCGCCTGACCCGCCCAACCCAACTTGGTAGAAACTCGATCCGTCCCGACCCGGCTGAGAAAACGGTCCGGTCCCGGGTGGATGCGGTTGGACCATTTTTAATTTAGGTATAGTTTATGGTACATGCCAAACCCGCCCGACCCATCCCGTACCCCAACCCCTGTATACCCGACCCGTTCCGCTCGACCCGAACCGCCCTCGTTTATACTAGTTTATTGCTTTTAGAAATATCTATGTGGCATTATCAATAGGTTAAATGGTCAATAAACATTAGTGTGGACTCTAGAATCTTTTAATGGTGGGAGTTCAATGACCATTGAATTTTGTGGTGTGGTCTACCTAAAGCTTTTATTTGCTTCCTTTTTGAGACCATGTCCTTATAATAATCTGAAAACGTAGATGGACGACATGGATTTACAATATATACATCGAGGTGAGACTCATGGTCAGGGTTTCACCCACATGGTTGGTTCTAGGTCTCACCGACTCTCACCCAAGCTGCGCTTATCTTACACTCACAGGTAGCAGATTAGGTGACATCTATGATCCACTAAGGTGGGTGGCCACTGACTATATGCCTTAAATCCACACCATTCAACTATTTTGAAAGATCATTTTAGGATATGATACCAAAACTGAAGTTGACTCAAATCTTAGGTGGACCACACCATAGAAACATAGTCCTAACCCGACCCGGTTTAGCATATAGGGTAGGGTAGGGTTAGGGTTGACCCTTTTACAAGTAGGGTAGGGTTAGGGTTGGGTCAGCCCAACCTGGTCACAACTTGGACCGAAACCCGGACCTTTAAATATATTTAGGTTCGGTCCAAGGTTGGGCCCAACCCGATCCTAACCAAACCCATGTGCAGACCTAATTACATGTACTGCGCCATCCATTTTTTCAAATAATTTTAGGGCTTGAGCCCAAAAATTAAGCGCATCTAAATCTCACATGAACCACACCACATAAACAGTGTGAATAGAATGTCTACCGTTGAAAAATTCTTGAGGGCCACTGAAGTTTTCGATCAAGTTGATATTTGTGTTTTCCCATGAACATATTGTATGACAAATAAACATCACTGTGGGCCTTAGAAAGGTTTCAACCGTGGAAATCATTATTCCCATTGTTTATGTGGTATGGTCCACCTGAGCTTTGGATACCCTTAAATTTAATGCTAAACCCTTAAAATGGGTTGGAAAAATGGATGGACAATGTGGATAAATCACATATATTTACAGTCGGCCTAACAGAGTTTACTCAATAGGATAAAAGCGTATTCAGTACACAATCTGATTTCGCATTTGTGAGTGAGGCGGACGCCCTTTTGGGCATGAATGGAGGGTCCTACAAGTGGGACCCACCTTGATGTGTATGCTATATCCACGCCGGCCATCTGATTTCCTATATTATTTTAGGCCACATCTAAAAGAATGAGACATATCTCAATCTCAAGTTGACCATACCACATAGAAAACTGTGGAATTTTACCATTTTACTGCTAAATTGAAAATATTATATTATATATATTTTAAATTTGTAATGTGGTGGATTTGGACCCGAATCCGATGGCTATATGGATTTGTGGATCGGAAATGGATCTGGCTATTTATAAGTAGATCGAATATGGATATCACCTTTTGGATTCAAGTCAGATTCAGATTCGATCTGAATCCGACTACAGATATTTGGACTTGAAGCCGAATCCAATTGATTCCGATCTAGATCCAACCCATTGAGAGCCCTATTTATAACCATCTTATAAAAATTTTCCTTTTAATTTGAGTGGCACACTCCTACTGATGGGCGTTTATGATCTCACACATATCCTATAGGACCTACTTGGCAAGGGTATTAATTATGATATCCAGTGTTTCACATTATTATTGGGCTAAGATACAACATGGTTCAGGTAACAATTACCAATTCATATGGTCGTATCAACTATTAGTCGAACAGGCTCTTTCTATTATATTTTCAAGTTACTTGATGGGTTCTCGAGTACATTGCACGCTTACAATAATTTCAGTGCGTATGTTAGTTCTGCCGCATCATAAGGAAACCAAAATGCGCGAATGTCTTTTTACACTAAAAATGACATATACATCCTTATAATGATCTATTATCACTAAAAATGACATATACATCCTTATAATGATCTATCATCATATTGTGGGAACGTCTTGGAGTACTGGAAGATTTTGATTTGAGTTAGAATCTAATCAATTAAAATACATTTGTGGTTAAATTTCTTTTTTTTTTTTCCAGAGGAAAGACTAAGTCATTGGGTCAACTATTCTGTGTTTTGACTCATTGATTGATCAATTGGAGTATGAGCTTCCTGTGGTTGGGGCTTTTCCAATCTTGTCATCTCTTTTAATTGTGTGAGAAGGTAACATATTATAAAAAATATAAGAAAGAAGAGGAAAATACTTTTTATTGATTGTCTCTGCCTAACAAAGAGGAGGCATGCTTATTTATAAGTTAAGTTTAACCTTGGTACTAATTTTTTTACCGACATGGGATTGGATATTTAATACAAAGTAAAACTCTCTTACATAGACATTCACGTAATAATCATTATTTATAATAGTGATTTTAAATTCACGAGACTAAATTGAGTCTTGAGTCAACTCTTCCCAATATTGACTCATTGATTGGCTGAATGGAGTCTGAGCTCCTTGTGGTTTTTATATTTCTAGTTGGAAATTTATCAGACTAGACCGAGTCACTGAGTCAACTCTTCCGAGTAATGACTCATAGATCAACCAATTGGAGCATGAGCTCCACGTGGTTTTTGAACAATTCTTTGGTTTTTTTAAACTCTAGAAAGAGGGGCCTAGAACGATTTAAAAAATAGTGGTGTCATTTCAACCGTACATTCTTATGGAAATCAGACCATCCAAATTGCAGTTCCACTGTAGATGGGGCATTACCATTATACTGAAAAGGCAATTGTAATCTTCTGATTTGGCCCGGAACATTCCTTGTTTACTTTTAACCATCCATTTGATGGCCATAAATTGAATGGTTAGAATAGTTTGATTACTGTGATCTTATGGACATGATTCGTCCACAATCTGACCCAAAATTTGGATGGCCAAGATAGCTGCACATGAGTGCCTCATGTGAGAAGGATAAGTGGTCACTATTTTTAAAGTGGTGGTAAGATATCACCGTATACTGACTTTTTGCACACGTTTTTTGCAAACGTGTGGGGACATCAGATGTTGCACGGCTGCGTGTGGGGACAGGAAAATGACATGCTTCAGTGGTGCTGCGAGGAGATACCCAAAAGCATTACACGTGCTAATGTGGCAATGCATGTGCAAGATCTGAGCCGATCAATGTGGGTGGGGCCTATCTGACATGCCTTAATGCAAAAATTAGGCTAATCGACTTATCAGTTAGGTCATAGTGGTCTGATGAAAATGGACGGTAAGAAGCAACATAACCAGCCTACATAGAAAATAAACATGTGGCCCACCTGATGAACGGATCATACTGCATCTTGTGAAAGTCATTCCCCAAAGGGCCCTACTTGGTACATGGATGGGTTCCACACACGTGTGACACATTGACGCGTGTGTACCTGTTCACCTCTCCACTCTCCACGCGCGAATCTCTCCATAGAGAAACACACGTGCATCATTGTGCGTGTTTGGCCGAGTTAGGCACTTTTCCACCGTACATGCATCTCTAGTCTTTTTGACTATTCTTTGGCATCCAACGGTCAAGGAGGTATACAGGTGGGGCCCATCATTCAAAACTATTGTTATGACCGGTCCCACTGCAGATGGCATGCACTGAAATTTCTCCGGATGAGGAAACATTCCAAGCCTTCAATATGTGGCCCAAGAGTAGACAATTACAAGAGCAGATACAACTGACGGTTGACATTCAACTAGCAGTATCCTCCGATCTTGGCCATTTTTTTTTCTTTTGTAGATGGGCCATCCGCCTTGAGGCCAATTATATCAACGGTATGGATTACTCACCTGTACGAACCAAAAACCAATACTAGCAGTACAATCTCTTCCCCGGGGATTGTAATATCTCGACAATTAAAGAATAGTTGTTTTATCTAGGCCGTTGATATAATGGCCACCATCATGGATGGTCTTTTCTCCATTGAATGTGGATTGTTTGCACATTTCTTCTCATTGATGCATTTGCATGCTTAGATTAAAAAGGCCAGAGTTGACTAATTAAGGAAATTTTTTGTGCATAAGCCATCCATGATATGGGCCATCAGATCAATGGATTGGATCAACCAACCATCAGCCCCACAATTTCAAATTCTGTGCACAAGAGGGAGGATTCGTAAATGCGTGTTGTAAATTTTAAATATTGAAAGTAATGATCCTCAACGCGTTTGCTAGATTCCCAGGCATTCATGCATATTGGAAGAAGTCACAGCTCTCAGAGGTCTGAGAGTTACAGTGCTCTTATAGCTAGATTGGGACACTAAGAAAGTCCAATCCATTCATCTAGACTTTTGATCAGGTCCAACGCGCATTCCTTGGGGAGCACGACTTGGCTGTGACCCCAGAACCAATGATGTGGGTGAGACCCCTGACCGTAGGGGCTACCTTGATGTATGCATTGTATATCCACATGGTTCATCTGTTTTTTCAGCTTATTTTAGGCCATGGTCCTAAAACTGAAGCAAATACAAATTTCAGGTGGACCAGACTAAAGGAAATAATTATTAATGACCATTAAAAACCTTTTGTGAGCTAAAAAAAGTGTTGGATCAAGCTGATATATATATATATATATATATATATATATATATATATATATATATATATATATATATATATATATATATATATTCTTTTCTATCCAGGTCCATGTGACCTTATCAACAGGTTGGATGGTCAATAAACATTATAGTGGACACTAGAAAGTTTTTAATGGTGGTTGTGCAATGACCACCGTTTCCTATAGCATGGTTCATCTGAAATTTGTATCTTCTTTTTTGGGACCATGGTCTAAAATAATCTAAAAAACAGATGGACAGTGTGGATATACAATGAATACATCAAGGTGGGCCTTAGTGTCAGGGTCTCATCCACATTGCTGGTTTAGAGGCTGCAGCCAAGTCAAGCTCTTCTACGGGCCATCATGCAAACATCCCACTAACAAGACAAATATTTATTTGATCAATGGCCTTAAATATGGACTGTCATCATCATTTACACAAAAATAAGTTCAATACACAATTTAATTTATCTATTTATTAGGGACCATCAAGAATTGCTTATGATTCTAAGGAGACTTTTGTTGAGTAATCTCAACCAAGTCATCCATTGCTTGGAAAAAAAAGGATCTGAAGACTTTAAAAAATAAAGGCAGACCAAAGGATGGAGTGGACAATTTGGTAAGTGCTATTCGGGTATGGTAGACCATGCATGAAGTATGTTTTGGACTTGATAGTTTAATCAATCGACTGGAGTATTTCTCTAGGGACATTTTAAGATCATGAGTTACAAATGAGGAATAGTACTCTTTATGTAGACCTAAGAACATTTTGAGTACTTTATATGGATGGCTACGATGGTTATAATTAATCATGGATCTAGAATATAATGACGAAGAGGACTCTAGATCTTGACATTCATACCATGGCTAGGATGATTATGTGTAGAGAGCTCTAGAATATTCTTCCGATTTGTACAGTGCACAATTTTAGACCTCTCTAGAATTGTCAACAATTTACTACACAATCTACATATTGTTAAAAAAAAAAAAAAAAAAAAAAAAAAAACAAGAGTACCCCGTAGCTCCAACCAACATGGAGGATAAAATGACATGTTGCACGCATGAATTGGATGGGTCTTAAGATCGATTGTTTATGCGGTAATGAGACCAGAAGACTTTTACCCATGAAAGTGGATTATTACTCGAGAACTTTTGATGTCCATTTGCATGCACTGATCAGATAGATGGCTATGATCATCGAAAGAATGTGACTTTTAAGCCCATGGTAAGGGCCTAAGTCCCATGTGATTAAGGTTGGCAATGGATATCTATTTACTTGATTACATGAGATATCCAACCTAAGAAAATAAAAAAATGGACATAATTTTTACTATATTAAATCTTTTTACTTGATTATTCAATTACTTGAATTTTAAGCGAGTTGAATACAACTATTACCATATCCATATTCACTCACTTGATTACCCCAGGGCATTTTCATAATTTACCAAGCTAGTAATATTTTTAATTATGTTGATATGGGGTTTTGCCCTTATAAATGAACCTCTATGCGTCCAACAACACCCTTGCATCTATCCAGTTGGACTCCAGTCTGCCTACGCCAATATGCCATTTTCAAGATCATACTCGTAAGGAGTAAACCCTTCAGCAAAATCTTTAGGCCAAGCATAGAGCACTTTCGCCAGATTGCTTAGACATAGGCGCTAACTCTCTAAAAGATGGATTCTGTATATCCCACCATACAATTAGAAGGTGCCGGTACATTAATGCCCTAGCCTAAGAATAAGGTTGATTGACCGGGTTGCGAACTGGGGCCTTTCTCTTTCTTTGTTGCAATCTCAGGTAGCATTAGAAGCTGGAGCTATATGCTGGAAGTGGTCCATCATTAAAGCCATCATCTTCTTAGTATCTTGGTTTGCAGTGTGGACATATTTTGCTCATACTGTTCTAGTAATGCAAGTGTTAAAAATAATGATAGTAGGTAATGGAAACAAAATAGAAAGAAAATTTCAAACTATGCATGAAATACGTATCTAATGACACTTTCTTTAATGTGTTATTCCCCCCCTCTCTATAGTATGAGATCATTGCCGGGTTGCTAGCAAATTGCTTCTAGGATACTATAAGCCTTAATGGTCTTGCGTGCAACATTCATGAAGAAACCACAACAAGAACTCTGATATGCTGTTTTATGTTTTAACAGACTGTATTTTTATGAACAGATAACCCATTTCAAGCACTTGAAGAGAGAAAACAATAGAGAATAAAAATGAAGGATAACGATCTCTAAAAAGAGTAATGCAAGGTATGTTTGATTCTTAATTTTTATTGAGTTTTATATAGAATGAATGACTTTATGAATTCACAAAAATGCACCTCTGAACAGTTATTTTTGTAACTATTCAAATAGTTATGACCGTTCATTTCGAATGAAGAGATGCGACTCAACTTAGATCGTCCGATCGACCGACGGTTGGTGCCACTAGTGCCATTAATGCCTCATTGTTCATGCCGTGCGTGTGCATGTATGAGTGCACATGTGTTTCAGTGCTCTGCATCGAAACATGTAAACTACTCTCTTTCTCTCTAAAAACTCCAAGTAAGAATATTAGAGAACTTAAAGCTTATAAACTCCTCTAGCTTTTTCTCTCTAAGCAATGTGAGACTAAAGAATTTCAAAGAGTTTCACTTTTAGAAACCAAGTTTTGAAAAAAATAAAATTCAAACATTTTAAATAAAGGCATAGAAAAAGTGTATGTGCATGAACTTTAATATAACATTTCTATTATATTATCTTAACCAACCGTAAATGAGATAAAATCTTAATAATCCCCCACTTTATTAAATAAGAATAATAGAAAATGCTTGTAAAACAAGAGATACTGTTCTTATGCATATAGAAATGTATCTTTCGATTGGAACATTTCCTCACAGAAATGTGTCTTTCGATTTGAACATTTCCTCAGTGCAAGCATCTTAAAGTCATATCGAAATCGCTAGTAGCATAAGCTTCGAACAAGTTTTTTTTAATGATAGAACTAGAGAAACTACACACATAATCACGTCTACGTATGTGAGATTCCTAATTTTAAACTCGCTTAGCACTCTTAATGGCCATGTTCTTATCCTGTTTCATGAGCGATCTGGAGAGAAACTTTAACTCTCATGAGAGGCGACACCACTTCTACACTTACATATTGTCTCCATTACATTTTAAACATTTGTCCTTAAGATTGGATTTCATTAAGAATTCTGTGACTCAACCCTTTATTTGTAATGACCAACACTATCCATCTTAAATGTATTTAATTTTACTACTGAAATTTACCACATATCATTGACTTATTTTTACCCATTTAACCCCATGGATATTTTAACTAAAGAGTTTCAATTTCATCCCTTTGAATGTTATCTTATCACTTCTCTTGTTAGAGGTTTTATGAACAGATTAGCCAAGTTATTACTTGACTTTATATAAATAATAATAATGATTCCATCTTGAATCGATTGCCTCACATAATCATGTCTTAGACTAATGTGCCTGGACTTCCTATTATATGTACCGTTATAAGCTTTTGCTAAGGTGACCTCACTATCATAATGAAGTGATACAATAGGTATATGATATGAACAAAATGTGATTTCTAGTAGAAGATCCCTCAGTCACTCAGCTTCTTTGCTTGTTACAGTTGAATCTATAAACTTAAACTCCATTGTTGAGTACATTATGTAGGTTTATTTCTTAAATCTCCAAGAGACTGTTGCACCTCCTAGGGTGAATACCCATCATGTTGTGGACTTATTTTCTTCTACACTCAATATCTAAACTACATTGGTATATTTTTTCTATACGACCAAAAACTCTAAGTAGAATAGCTCAAGTTTTTTGGTTCCTTTAAGGTAACTTAAAACTCTACCTATAATTTTTTGGTGTTTTATACAAGAATTACTTGTAAACCTACTTAATTAATTCATTGTGAATGCTATATAAAGTTTTGTGCATTGTATTGCATACATGAGATTATATACGACACTCGCATATTTGAATTGTGCGACTACTCTTCCACCATTTGCTATTCGCTTAATCCTTGGATCAAAAGAGGTCTTTGCATCTTTGGATTTGAAGTGCTAAACTTGTTTAGTATATTCTCAATATAATTAGATTAACATAATGCATAATCCTCACTATGATGTTTAACTAATTTAATACTTAAAATGGTACCAACCTTTTCAAGATTCTTCATTTTGAATGTGAAAGAGAGAAACCTCTTTGTTTTAGTTACACCCTTTATATTGTCACTTAGGATTAACAATTCATCAACATACAGATGAATTATGATAATGCAATCATTATATACTTTAGAATATATGCTTTTATCAACTAAATTATGCATGACATCATCTTGGTGCCAAACACCTAAGAATCAAACTTTTCATGGCACCATTTTGGTGCCAAACACAGAGTGCTTATGATATGAGAGGAATGAATGCTTTGGTGAAGTCAATCAGAATTGTCACGTCAATAAGGGGAAATCACGTAATGTGGCACTCAATTGACGGTACTTCAAGAAGTGATTTCTTTTCTTTTGTACCCTCCCTGCTTGCTACATGACTCTTGACGTGCAACTCTTTTCGTGTAGTTGTAGTCATTGTAGTTGGCATTCTATAAGTGGTAGCTCCCCGCCCAGAATGCCTCTTCCTACTGCCTCCTTCCCCGTGCTGGAGAAGCTCTTAGGAAACTGGAAGTTGACAAAGTCAACGTGTTGTAGATTGACAAAGGTAACCTTTGTCTCCTGTCATGACTTCTATGGATGAAGTAAGCTAAACTCCAACAGTCGTGACCATGACGGTTTGTTCCGGCTAGGTTGACTTTTGAAACTAATAGGCACAAGGAGTTGACAAAGGGGAACATCCCCTATTCTATTCCATTCCATTCCTTCCATTGTTGAATAAAAAAGAGAAGCGCTGGATCCTAATGCTTTGGTCCCTGAAGAACCGGAAGAATGAAAGCATGACTGACTAAGATGTGCATGCAGAGGGCCGAAAAAAGAAAAAAAAGCAAGGAATATAAAAAAGAAAGGAGAGTTAGGGGGAAGTGGGGAAGTCCTACGCTACCAATCCTATATCTAGTGGCTACAAAACATTAAGGGACAAGAGATTTGTGAGAAAGAAAGTTAGACATTCATGCCGTATCGAGAGTCAGTTGTTATGGAATCAACCATAACGCTGGACCGTGCCTTAAAAAACGTCTAAGAATTTAACAGGTCTATAAACCTTATTTTTATTTTTTGGAAGAACAAACATTTTTTATTATTTCATGTATACTTTTTCATTGAGGTCACCATTTCGGAATATAGTCTTTACATCCATTTGATAGATGTGAAGACGATGTATGGATGCTAAAACGAATAAAATCTAATTATTCTAGCTATTGGTGCATATATATCAGAGTAATTGATTTCTTCCTTTTGACTGTACCGTTTTGTTGTAATGTATGGGGAACTATGCATTGGTGCACATATTCTTCACAGAAGTTAGAAAATTCATTAGGGAAGCATTCTCCTCTTCTATCATTATGGAGAATTTTTATTTTCTTATTTAATTGATTTTCTACCGCAACTTTATAGCCTTTAAAAGTATTTAAAATCCTCCTCTTTGATATTAAAAGGTACATATATATAAATTTAGAAAAGTCATCTATAAATGTAATAAAGTACTTTTTTTCCTCATTTGACAAGAATGCTATTCAATTCACATATATTAGTGTGCAATAGGTCCAAGATTTGAGAGCATCTCTCAATACTTGAAAATGACTTTTTAGTATTTTTGGATCTTATACATCACATTTATCATTCTCATTTGTATTACATGTAATTAAACCATTCTTTACCATTAGTTTAATAGTTTACAGCCTACGTACATGTGCTAATTAGCTATGCCATAAAAAAATAGAATCAACCATATAAATAGAAGAAGAATTACTTTCATTAATAAATAATTTAACCATTTCATTATAAGAATATTCATTTTCAATCAATTTTTCATTTTTTGATAGAATTAGTTTGCCTGACTTAAAGATAACCTTGGATACCAGGTTTACCTAAAAGGGCCTTAGAAACTCAGTTTTTTTTTTTTTTTTTGGTCTGGGATATGTAATAAATTGGCCAAGGTAACATTCTTTCCAGAAGTAAAATGCTTTTTCATGATTCTTTTGCTAACTACTTTGGATTAACCTCGATTTTTCATTTAAACATTTTGTCCATTGGTGATAACTTTATAAGTATTAAAACCAACTTGTCATAACAGATATGAATTTTGTCGCAGTATCATACCACCAACCGGGTATTTTTCCTTGAATAATGTTGACTTAATTATCATTGCAACTATTTTTTCATTTAATGCATTTGCCTCATTCTTTGGTTTTTTGTGAAACTTGCAAACACAATTGAAATGTCTGATCTTACCATAGACGTAACATGCAAATTTGGGCTTTCCGTTTTTGTTTTGAGACATCTTGAACTTTTCTTAGTCTTTATTAGGCTTCAAAGAGTTATTGTTTTTTCATTTTTTGAAAAAAAAAAAGAGTTATTTTGATAAGAATTACTTTTATTTTAAAATGGCTTTTTTACTACATTGACCTTTGGTGCACTATTAGTGGTGGTGACATATCTTTCTTGTCTCATAAACAAGACTCTTCTTCAAATAGAAGATTATTTGGGATTAATTTGTTCCAAAGTGAAGTCTATAGACTTGTCTAGGATCTTATTTTTGTAATTTTTCCATGTTAAAGGCAGTTTGGCGATAATGGCACTAACTTGGAAAGACTCAGATATGTCAATTTTATTAATTATTACTTGTAATTCATGCATTTGAGATAAGGAAGGCTTGTTGTAATTTTATATAGTAAAATCAAAATACCTGATAATGAGGAATTTCTTGGTATCTTCTTCTTTAGCCTTGTATTTTAATTTGAGGGCGTTCCAAATATCCTTGGCCAAAGATATTTTCATATACAAATCATACAAACAATTGAATAATGCGTTAATATGTCCAAGGTAGATCAGTTTGTCCTCTACTTTCTTCTTTCATTCAGTAATTTGCTCTTGTGTATTTTGGTCGGTCGGTGGAGGAATTACAAACAGGTTTGGGTCCTAATACACAAATTTTTTTTAGCATCGTTAGCAAGAACTTGAGTTTATCTTTCTAATGGATGAAATTTGAGCTATTGAATGGGTTTAGTCTGATCAAATCTAGTTCATCAACTTGATAGAAGCAATACTAGTTTCAGTTTTCATCGAATAACACTTTAAGATTGTTGAAAACAATGATAACAAATAATAAAAATTAAAATGAAATAAAATTTAAAATAAACTTCAAACAAAGCTCGAAGCACGTATCTGTTATGCTTTCCTTAAAGTGTTATTCAACTCCTCTCTATGGCATGAAATCGCTGTCGAGTTGCTAACAAACTGCTTCCAAGATACGACAAGCCTTGGTAGTCCTGCATGCAACAATTACGAAGTAACCATAATAGGAACTCTGGAATGCTGTTTTACAATTCTAGCAGATTATGTTTTTGTGAACAGATAACCCACTTCAAGTGCTTAAAACAAGAAAATAATAGAGAATAAAAATAGAGGATTATGATCTCTAAAAAGAGAAATGAAAGATATGTTTAATCTTCCATTTTCATTGAGTTTTTTAAAATAACCTGTACAAATTTGCAAAAAGGCACACCTGAACAATTATTGCTACAATTGTTCAAACGATTATGATTGTTCATTTTGAATGAAGAGACACAACTCAAATCAAATCATTCGACCGATTAACAGATCAACCAAATCGATTCTTGCAACGACCTCTTTTTATGGCTGATTATTGCTACAACTGATTTCTGTCAGTTAATCATCCCAACGACTGATTTTTGTCGATCGATTGGTGTAACGAACATTTTTTGTTAGTCAATTTTCACAACGGTTGGTTTCTATTGGTCGATCATCGTAACGATCGATCTCTTAATGGACTCACTTTCTACGATCATTTTTACAATGGCTAAGCCTAGTCACATCGGCCTAAGGTAGATCGCATGGAAGCATTACTCTGACACGGTGCACTTGTGTGAAGTTCAAAGTATGCTACTAGTGTCTTTACAACCTTACTGCCCACACTACGTGTGCGTGCATTCTAGTGCGGAGCATTGGAACACGAAAGCTAGCTATTTCTCTTTAAAAACTCCAAATAAGAATACTAGAGAACTCAAAGCTTATAAACCTCTTTAAATAACTTTTCTCTCCAAGTAATATGTGACTAAAGAATTTTAAAGAATTACTTTTAACAATCAAGTTTTGGAGGAAAAATAAAATTTAAATATTTTGAATAAAGGTAGACAAAAAGTTGCATGTGCATGGGTTCTAATATAACATTTCTATTATATTATTTTAACCAATCCCAAATGATATAAGATTTCAACAGCATGTTGTGGGGCTAATGGGTGGGATGATTTGGTAGGTGCTTGTTTCATGTTCAAGAGAGTGATTGAAAAGTACTCCTAAAAGGGAGGTGCGCTATTGTAAGTGTTGGTGTTTTCGGGAGATTGCTTTTTTTAGTTGGAGAAAGGTGAGAGCACATCACCTATAACTTCTTCTTCTTCTTCTTCATATTCTTTTTTAAAATAAAAGAGAACTTTAATAACATGAAAACAAAGGCTATATAGGAAAGGAGACATATTCGGGAGGTTCGACATGCAACCCACAAAAAAGAAAGCTGAGCCTCCTATCATATCTCTACAAATTAGTTGAAATTCTCTTTCACATTTTCCAACCCAACCTAGTCTAAGAACAATACTTCACGAACTGTGCCAGATAGCTTCGAAGCATCCCAAAAGATCTTGCAAACCTATGTCCCACTTCCTAGCCTCACTAAAGAGTCAGCTACACTATTGACTTCCCTGGGTGAGTAGCATAATTTCACCTCTGCAACACTCCTAAGATAGTTAGCACGACCCCAACAATACCAAATCGACCAAGTGGAAGGTCTCTTCTGATTCACTATATCAACAACCACTTTGGAATCGCTTTCTACCATGATTTTAGAAAACCCCAAGTCGGCTCTCAGGGTGAGCCCATCAACCACCACATGTGCCTCCATGCTAATATTCGATCCTAGCCCAAACCTATTTACAAATGCGAGAATGATGGCCCTGTCGCTACCTCTCCAAATGTCTCTCCCACCTAGACAATCCTGGGTTCCCTTTAGAGGAACTGTCTACATTAATCTTGATCAAACCACTATTGGGTCTTTCCCATTTTAAGATAGAAATGCTTAGCAGGGATGTGGCCTAGGGTGGTCGACGTTGAGAAATTTCAACCTTCTGGTGACCAAACTATCCCTAATAGGTGGAAGGAAGGGGCTAATATGCCTAAGCTAGCCTTGCACCTGATTGATGGTCTTCCCAATGTTCACCTTGGAACCTTTGAAGCGGCTAACATTCTCTCTAACTAGATTTCCCAAAAGATAATTATCGGGACAAAGCCACGCAACAAAGAAATACCATCCCTGGATGAGGCTAGTGACCACCATTGTGAGGTTCTCCCCAACGCTGTTTGACCATTTATAAAAGAGACATCAAAGGAGAAGATGAAAAATTTCCAAACTTGTCAAAGTATAAGTTGTATAAAGACTAGAGCGGGCATATTCGATGTTCCAAACCACATTCATATGATTGGGCATATTTTTTAAAATCCAAACCCTTCATATTATTTGGGTTGTTTTCATTAATCCCCAAACCAATTGATATTCAAAGAATTATTTAGCAATTCAATATGTTGATGTTTTCAAGAGACTCAGATGCCCTATTCAAGTTCATTTTTTAGCTGTCAGTGGAGGCCCATACAGGTTCTTATCTCCCAAATGGATTTCTTCTGCCCACTATTAGTCTTGGGCTTTGAGCTAGTTATCTTTCCGCTCCCATTCAGTCCCTTCTTCAAGTTCTATGTGAGCTGTGTTGGTGGTGAGGTTGTTGTTGATGTGTATATAGGTCCTGAGTAGGCTGGGGTTTATGGCATGAGTTTTTGTATAATTATTTTTGTGTACTTTATTTTTTTCGATCCATTTTTTTGTTTGAGCCCACACTTGTTTTGGAAAACAATGATTGTGGTATAGGTGAGGCTCATTTTTTTTTTTTGTGCACCTGCTCAAATGTTTGTAAAACCTTTTTTGTTGATTGCAAGCAAAGTTATAGGGGTGTGCTCCCACCTTTTCGAAGAAAAGACATTTTTACAAGACTTTGGCGACAAGAGATTTTCTTAAATTGGAGAATATGATGAGATAGAAAAGTTCAAGGGAAGTCTATTAGCATTACAATTAAACTTGAACATTAAGTTACCTTTGGATAGCTCGGTTGGAAAGTTCGAACCCGGATCTTGCTAGCTCGGCTGAGTTTACAGAAGCCATTAACCGGTCTAGTTTACTAGATGCATGCTTTAAGGGCAACCTTTTCACCTAGAGCAACAACCGAGCAGGTCCTTCGAGAGTCTCGGCTAGGCTAGATTGGGTCTTATGTAATGGGGACTGGCTCAGCTGCTTCCCTCACTTTCAGGTGGACCACCTCCCCAAGGCAGGATTAGATCATTCATCGTTGATTTTCTCCAACCCGCCCTTTTCCTCTAGTATTCCAAGGGCTTTCCACTTCCAGAGGATATGTTGTTCCTGCACTCCTCTTTCTTGCAGTAGGTCAAGGAAGCATGGACCATCGAGGGGCCAGCCTAGCCGATGTTCAATCTGCTTCTCAAGTTGAAGAATGTGAAGCGCACCCTCAAAGAGTGGAACAAGAACGTGTTTGGTGATATCTTCCAAAAATTGAAGGTAATTGAAGATGAAGTTACTAGAAGGGAATTATTTGCTAGCAATCCCCTATTGATCAACATTTCACCTAGCTTCAAGAAGCTAAATATGAACTCCAGAGGTTGGAACTTTGTGAGGAAGTGTTTTGGAAACAAAAGTCTCGAAACAGATGGTTAGAAGGGGGCGATAAAAACACAAAGTTCTTTCACTTGTCTGTTAACGAGCGCACGAGGGGAATGACCATTCAAAGCATCAGGCGACAAAATGGAGAGGTTACTTCTGATTTACCCAGGATTAAGGACGAAGTGGTTGCTTTCTTCTCCAACCTATTGTCTTTGCAAGGGGTTTCTCATCCCGGAGACCTTCTAGACCTGATCCTTTCGAGCATCACACCAGTCGACAATTAAGCTCTTCTGTCGGAACCCACGCTTGAGGAGCTCAAACAGGTTGTGGATTCCTTACCCAAGGATGGGGCGCCTGGGCCAAATGGCCTATCGGGAGCTTTTTTTAGTGGCTGCTGGGACATCATCTGCTAGGAGTTGCTTGAGGCAATCCGTTTCCTATTCAGGGGGGGTCCCTCGCACGGGTATTCTGTTCGCTCGCCTCAAGTGCAAGGTTGCGATGTAGTAATAATCTCGGTAAGACCGAGGTCGATCCATAGGGAAAGAGGTAAACAATTCAAAGTATTTTAATAACTACAATCTAGAAAGTTTTAGGAAAATAATATTTAAGGATTAATCATAAAACAGGAAAATCTGAGAATAAAGGGATAACTAAAGCATCAAGGATCCACTTATAGCTCTCCTTGATGTATAATTTGTATAGGTCTCTCAATTACTCAACTAGGATCGAAATCAAATCCTATCTAGCTGGATTATAGAGCGGTTATATTATCAAAACAATCCAACACATGTGTTGTTTATCAACATGATTCCCTCAATTTAAGTTAGGACTTGAGTACACTCAATCGTATAGGTCAATCCTAGTTCAAATAGATTAAGATCATAACTATGGTAATCATCAAACCCTGTCACAAAGCTTAACTAATACCATGGTTTGAACTTGATTCAAATCAAATAAACAAACAATACATATTTAGAATTTTTGAAAAAGATAGAACTTTGGTTTAAAGTTTCACATGAAGATCCAAGTCTAGAGTGTCTTGAATCCGATTCCTTGGAGCGTACAGGTATAGAATTTGCAAAACAACTAAGTAATAAAGCATAATTCTTCCAAACATCCATGAGTCATTATAAGATTAAGAAAAACTTAACTTCAACTTTATTCAAACTTAAGCAAACCATTGTTCAAGATTAAATTCAAACTCAAACATTAAAAAGGAATCAAACCATCTAAGAAAACTATAAGTTTCACCTCTTAGCTCTAGCTAAGAGATTAACTAATGAAAAGCATAAAATCAAACTAGAATTAGAACTAGAAGAAGAAGAAAACTAGTTGTAGAAGCTAGGAAGCCTCCTAGGTCTTGAATCCTTTGCTCCCCACATTGCTAGATACCCTAGGAAGAGAGTGGAGGTGGCCTTTCATAAGAGAAATCCCACACCAACTTGGAAACTTTGAGAATTCACGTAAGTATTTCGCACTTGTGTAGACAGTCCCGATTGATCGGACTTATCTCCGATGGATCAGAGCACCCCCTTTCGATGGATCAAAATTCCTTCGATTGATCGGAAATATGTCCAGAGACTTATGTAAGATCTGTATTTCTGATGGGTCTCCGATATGACTCCGATGGGACTTCGATTGATCGAAATTCTATCCAGCAGCAATTTAGGGCTATTTGCTGAACTTTTTGCATTTTACTTTTAAGGCCATGTAGTTTTGCAATTTGCTTTTTCTGGCCATTCTAGGTTTTTAACTTGATTTCTCCAAGGTATTTTTTTCACTTCTTTGGCTCATCAAAGCTTAGTCTTCTAATCACTTCAAATCCTCCAAATTAGCATTAAATCCATGGCCTCTCTCTATTTTACCTACAACACAAAAGCAAGTATAAGTCCTTAACTTTAACAACTTAAACCATATAATTATGCTATGAATTGGGGTTAGAACATGTATAATTCATGGCTCAACACATTCTCTGTGACTATAATTTGCCTCTCATTCCCAAGACTCCCTCCCCAGGTTTGTTCTCTGATTTCCTCCCCGTCAGTCTCTGCAACTGTGGTTATAAATTTTTTTCCACGGTCAATTGCCACTCAGGTCAACCTCCTGCTACCTAAGATTATATCTTGAGAGCAAGGTGCTTTCGTTCAGGGGTGACCGATAGTAGAGAGCATCGCTTTAACTTAGGAACTTTTTAGGGAATTGGACAAGAAGACTAGGGGAGGAAACTGTCATCTTTAAGCTAGATCTCGATAAAGCATACGTACGACATGGTTCAATGGTACTCTTTTCTTAGGGTGGTGTTGTTGAAATTTGGGATTAGTTGGGAATGTGTTTCATTGGTGGAAAAATGTTGGAGCTCTAGCTGGTTCTTAGTGTTGATCAATGGTGAGATGAGTGTGTTCTTCAAATCTAATAGGGGATTACGACAAGGTGATCCCCTATCCCCGACTCTTTTCATCTTAACCTTAGAAGTGCTAAGTAGAGGCCTCAAGAGCCTTTCACATTAATCAGGAATTTATCAGCCTTTCTAGTTAGGTCAGTGGCCGCTCTTTGATCTTACGTTTGTTATTTGCAAATGACACCTTGATTTTCACTAACGGCAGTTATAAGACGACACTCTTTGGTATCAAGTTATTCTTCGATAGATTTCAGCACATCTCTGGTCAGAAAATTAGCCCCTAGAAGGGTAACTTCTATTGTTCAGACAAGCTTCCAGCCAACAGGATTAAATCCATCGAGAGAGTGATGGGAATCCCGAGATTGTTTAGAAGACTTACTTATCTAGGAGTTCCCATCATCAAAGTAAGGGCGAAGAGACTCCATTTCCAGCAATTGCTGGATAAAGTGTAGAACAGAATCGTGGGGTGGAAGAGAAAATGCCTCTCCTAAGCTGCATAAATTATATTTTTTTTAAAAGGAAAAATATTATTAAGCCATCAGGGAAATATATAGAGCATACAAATTTGGGTAGTTCCAGGGAAAAAATTTCCGAAGGCTACTTATCGTGAACTCCCTAAGGCCCAACATAGGGGGAGAATAAGCCTAGAGGATGCCTTTCTCCCTTCTAATGGAGCCCAACCCCACTTTGTCTAGCACTATATTACCTCTAATAAAATCTGGAAGTTCTCTTACTGAAGCAAAGGAAGAGCAACGTTGTGAGCTGCTGCCCATTTTAGCCAGACTATCAGCAACCTTGTTGGCTTCTCTGAAGGTGTGGACAATATTTACTTCAGCAACTTAATGCCTCGAATCTGGCCAACCAGAACCACATCTTCCAAGGGCTCGAGGTCCCTTTCCTGAACAAGTTTGCCACAAATTTCAAATCTGTTTCTATAATGATTTTTGAGAGGCCGCATTCCACACAGTGAGTTAAGCCTTCCACCAAGGCTCTTTATTCAGTTGTTGAGTTAGTACCTATGCCATATCCACTATAGAAAGTGCTGATGAAATTGCCATCCGAGTCTCTACACGCTCCGCCACCACCTGCTAAACTTGGGTTACCCAGGCAAGATCCATCTACATTTAGTTTCACCCAGCCAACCTCTGGCCTACTCCATTTGATCACCTCACATTCAGGACTCCTAGCATCCTGAAAATGAATCTGCAGCGTTGACGTGGCCAATAGTCTGGATAGGGATGGGTTGCGAGATGGGAGATGGTTTGCACTGATGGCTCGCAAGCAGGCCTTGACATGAGCAACTACTCTACCCACATTCAAAGAATTTCCATCGAAATGACATCTATTCCTTTCCCTCCAAATCTCCCAGATGATGAAGTTGGGCAACATACCTCTAAGCAGGAGGAAACTGTCTGAAGATGTAGCAGCTTGCCACCATTGGTTGAGTCTGGATATTAAAGATTGAGCTTCCAAGAAATGAATATCAAAATCTGAGCTGAATCAGGACCACACCCTTTTGGCCAGGAAACTAGAAGCAAATAGGTGTTCGATGGATTCAGAGAACGGACTCACCTGCGACGGGCAGCAATTGCATCTGGAAGCGAGGGAGATCCCTCTACCCTGAACTCTGGTATCGACCAAAACATCCCTCAGGATCACCTTAAAAAAACTGTATTGATTAATCATGTCCTATATTGTATCTTGGTTCATGTTATGGCAACCTCGGTGGTTCCCACTCAACTCCTTGTTGATCTTAAATAGCATTTTGCAGACTTCTTCTAGGGATGGGATGAGGGTAGCAGAAAATTTCACTTGGACAAGCCTAAGCCCTCTGTCAGCATTGTGTCATTAGTCGACCCCCCCTTCTGAATCTTATAGTCAAGGACTTCTTAGGGCCTGATGAAATTCCCCCCAACTCCCCAATTTCTAAACTTATTGCCACAAGAGGTGGTGTCCCACATCCAAGTTGAGGGGATGTTCATTCACAAAGAGGAAGATCGTCGAGTCTGACCCCTTGCATTGTCAAGTCGCTTCTTAGTGCATTCAGGTTGAAACCTTTGTTGCTTAGCCCGGGAGAGGAAGGGATGGGCTAGGTGGATGTGGCATGCGAAGTTGTCGTTGGAGATATCAATGTTTTTCTGAAAAGTGCTCCTCAGAGAGGTCCCGGTGGATGAAAGAATTCAGGCCAAAGGGATAACTCTAGCTTCAAGATGTAGTTGCTACTCCCAAGAGGCTGATGCTATGTTTGAATCCA
The DNA here is from genome assembly GCA_003013855.2 of Liriodendron chinense. Lineage (NCBI taxonomy): Eukaryota > Viridiplantae > Streptophyta > Magnoliopsida > Magnoliales > Magnoliaceae > Liriodendron > Liriodendron chinense. Next base: position 1,976,095 of record PVNU02002456.1, read on the forward strand.
TTGACCACCTCTTTACGTCAGGCTTCTTAGCATCCAAGGTTTGGTCTAAGTTCAGTTCTTGCTTTGACCTCCCCTTCCTTCATGGACAGTCAGTGACGATTTGGCCGACCCAATGGTGGCGAGCTGCATCTTTTAAGGATGGCTTCTCTCTGCCGAGAGGTTTTCTTCCTAGTTTCATTATCTGGGAAATATGGCGCGAAAGAAACAATTACCGATTTGAAGGTCTTCCAATGAATGCTCAGAGAGTGGAGGCTCATGTGATTATTTTGCTTCGGTGTATTGGCCCCTCTCCCTCCCCCATAAAATCCTCCCCAACCTCACCTTCCAACTCCTTCGTAACCCTACTAATCTAGTTGGGATGAGAAATTTCATGGTCGTGAGGTGGTGTAGGCCGGAAGCTGGTTGTGTGAAAGTAAATGTGGACAACTTTTCTCGTGGAAACTTGGGAATGTCGGGAGGGGGAGGAGTATGTAGGGACGTTAACGGGAGGCTCCTCTTTATGTTTTTAAGTGAATATGGGATGGGTACAAATTTTAGAGCCGAAGCTAAAGCCTTGGTGGAAGGCTTATTTAGGTGCGGTCCCATGGCTTACCCAACATGTAGCTGGAAATAGATTCCAAACCCGTAGTAGATATGTTGCTTGGGGGGGGGGAGGGGGGGCATCATAATTGAAAAATGTCCTTCTGCAAGGCCAGACTCAATATTCTCTTATCTTTGGCTTGTATCAAGATTGCCCACGTCCACAGTGAAGCTAATCTTATGGCAGACGACTTGGTAAGATGGTAAGATTGGGCAGTGAGTCCCAGCGCTCGGTGAGTTTCTCCTCGGTTGCAGAGCTCCTAGATCCTATCAGAGGTAACCTGTTCTTAGATAATGTTAAAGATGCAGATACTCTCCTCTAGACCCAGTTGAGTAGGTCAGGGCCTCAGGGAGTGTTTCGATAGGTAGCCTTATGTTTGTTCTCTTCCCGTATAGCCCCCTTTTAGTTCATGATTAATATATTTTGTGCCTTTTGGTCCAAAAAAGTTACCTTTGGATAAATTTGGTAATTAGATATAAGTTAGTTCTAGTTAAGGGGGAACTGGATTTTCATTATTTGAGTTAGGAAAGCTGGGTAGATTACCTAGTTTCCCAGTTGAATTAGGAGTTGTAAAGAGTTTGTAACTATATATGAGACGATAATGGACGCTTAGTGAATTAAGATCAAATGAAGTTTTATTATTATAAGATTTATTTCTTGTACATATTAAGGATAGTTCACATTTAAATAACTATGTCGTTTGTGGCAACTTGACTCATCTAAGGGTTAAGGGTCTTCATGGGTTTCCACTCTTCTAGGGTCTTTTAGGGTTTCCACCCCTTATGAGGGGCCGCTTAAGCGGCCGCTTGCCGACTCACCGGGCCTGATCAGCTGACGATAAAGCTTTTAAAGATAAGGATTTCAGTCTTTTTATAGGCAATCTCCCGTTCAACTGTAACAAAGATGACATCTATGAGATTTTTCAAAGGTATGGGAAAGTCATGGATGCTCACATCCCGGTGGACCCAGTTGGCCTAGGGTCTGGTTATGTTCGATTCCTCTATGAGGATGAGCTTTGGTAGCCATGGGAGTGCTAGATGGTCATAGAATCGTCGATAGAGTGGTATCCATCAAGATTTCTAAGCTAAGATTGAGCCTATCCAAACCTTCACAAAGGAATGTGAACCCTCTGCCAGTGAAGAAGGCTTTTGTCCAAGTTAATCATCAGAAAGCATTCTTAGGGCTGAAGCCCTCCTTCTCCGAGGTGACTAAAGGGTTGGGGCTTAGGAATCCCCCCGCCATGGGGTTAGAGAAGCTAACCTCGAATGTAGATTCAGTGGCAGTTCATAAGAGGATGGAGGACTTGACACTCATGCTTATGGGTATAGCTACCAATAATCCCCTCTCCTTCACCTGGCTGATTGATATTACCTGGGGATTTGGATTCGCAGAATCTGTTGTCGATTTTGTGGGAATTACACCAGATTGTTTCCTAATTTCGTTCAAGACAAAAGTAGACTAGCTCGACTTATTCTCCAACAGAGATTTTCCTCGAGCGTTGGGGTTGGAGAAGGTGGAACCCTGGTCCCTTAAGGATGTCCTAGGGAGGGAGGGGATTTGGTTGAGGATTTTTGGGATTCCATCTCATGCTTAGATAGAGTCGATGTTTGTAGACCTGACGAGCTTCTTTGGGAAGGTGGAAAACGTAGACACCAAAAGGAGGTATGGCATTTTTCAGATGTTTACAAGGGTCAAGGTCATCCTACATCCAGGTTATGATTTTTGCTAGGTGCTCAATTTGCTAGTCTTAGGTCGCTCGTACACTATTTACATGGAGAGAGAGCTCTTCTCGCAAGATGGGGGGAGCGGTGGAGCTGTTCACCAGAGTGATGACCAGCCTTAGAAGGGGAGCTCTATTAGGGAATGGGTGGAAAGAGCTTTTGCCAACAAGGAGGTATCCAAACCAGAGCATTCGCCGGGTGTTTGTGGTAATGTCTCTATTACGGTTCCCTCGATCTGCTCTCACATTCTGTGTTTCTGGTAAGGTCTCTGCTCTCGATTTAGGTGTTTCTCATGATGCCCAGCTTTGTAACATGGGTGCTTCAGATCATATTGTTGGCGTTTGTTTTAATGCTAAAGTATCTAGCCAAGTAGCCTTGGAAGCTGGATCAAGCGGCTCATTTGCTGCAGTTGTTGGGTAGGGGCGGGAGGGTGCTAACTCCCTAATCCCTCTTTAGGAGCCGTGTGGTTTTTCTTATTCAAACCTATTGAGCGCTTAAATGTGTATATTTTAACTCCATTTCATCACTAACTATGCATGGTTTTCAAGCTTAAAGACTATTCTAATGCATGGTTTTATGATTTTAGGAATGAGGGGGACTCCGCCCAATTGATGACTAAGAAGATCTATTTAGGAGCCTTGGATGAATACCCAAGGTGGGCCAAAGAAAGAAGAAAGCAGAGAAAGAAGAAGAGAGAAGAAAAAGAAAATCAAAGAAATAAAGTCCGACCAGTCCCGACTGGTAGGCCAAGAGGGCCAAGACCGGTCGGCCACACCCAGTCACCTCTCTGGACTTAAAACATAAGAGGCCGACCGGTCTTGACCATTCGACCGAGGACTTTCCCCTTCATCCTTACACGCTAGACTGTCCACAAAGGAGTCCGACCGGTTGGTCAGCTCAGTCCAACCGGTCTAGACTGGTCAGCCAGTGTAATTTCAACGGGATTCCAGCAAGCTTCCTCTTGAAGCTCCGATTTTCTAGCGCAAGTGCGTAACTACTACCTAAATTCGGAAGATTCTGAGGTGGTAGAGCCTCTCCACTATAAAAGGGGACCTAGGGATCGTAGCTGAGGTATGTTAGAAGAGATCTACGAAGGTGGGAGGCAACGGAAGTCGGATTCGGAGTTCCACAACTCCTCCTAGTTTGTGTTTTCTAGTTTTATGTTTTTAGTTGTTTTTATGCTTCCTTGGATCATGAACGTTAAACCTCTTAGCTAGGGTTAAGGGGTGAAGCTTGTAGTGAATCTGAGATACTTTAATTCGCTTTGTTTTGGTTTCAAGTTGGAATTATTGAAGAACAATGGTTTATAGAAGTTTAAATAAAGTTCTAAGTAGTTTTTCTTAATCTTATGATGGCTCATGGATTTCTAGGAGAATTACTTTAGTTCTTAATTGTTTTGCATAGTTCTAGACTTGTACGCTCCGAGGAATCGGATTCAATACGCTCTAGACTTGGATTTTCATGTGGAAACTTCAACCAAAGTTCTACCTTTTTGTTCTATTTCTGAATTATGTGTTGATTATACATGTGATTTGAATGAAGTTCAAATCATGATCTAATTGTGCTTTGTGACAGAGTATAATGATGATTATGATTGTGATCTTAATCTATTGGAACTAGGATTGACCTATGCAATTGAGTGTGCTCAAGTCCTAACTTGAATTGAGGGAATCATGTAGATAATCACACGTATGACAGATTGTATGTTACAACTGCTCTATGACTAGATAAGAGTTGATTTCGATTCTAGTTGTGTAATTGGGAAACCACAGCGAATTATGCATTGAGGATTGCTAAAAGTGGATCCTTGAACCCCTAGTGCTTTCTTATATTTGATTACATTCACTTTTAGTTTAAGAATCATATCTACATTCAATTCTAGAAATCTGTTTGGTTAGCTCTCAAGTCGAGAATATTATAAGTAATTTTGTGAATTCCTAACAAGTCCCTGAGAACGATCTCGATCTCTACTGAATTATTACTACATCGCAACCCTACACTTGGGGAAGCGAATTGAAGCCCCCTCTCGAAGGGCAAGCTGGGGTTGCTAGGTGGGATCCTTTAGTAGCTTCCCCCTGCAGGCTGAACAACAAGGTGAGTGTAATAGGCTAGTTGTGGTCTACTCTCTGCTTACCTGTGCCTAGGGAAATGATTTTGTTTGCCCTCTTCAAGATGGCTTTAGAGGTGTCGAGCATTAGGAATTAAGGTAATTAAGGCTTTGGGAGGACACTGCTGAAGACATCTTCCTCCTCTTCAAAGAAGTACAGCCTCATGATGATACCTCGTCCCCAGAATATTGTAAGTCAGTAAGGGCATTCCAATTTAGGAATATTAAAGCTAGATCGGTTGGCAGCTCCCCTTTGGGAGATGATGCCCTCATCTTAGCTTCTTCGGCTGTGCCCTGTTTATGTCATTTGGAAGGTGAGCCTAAGTCTCCTATGATGGTTCATGACACGTTTGGTGGGCAAGGTGTTCCCAACGTACCTTCTGAGTTCTTAGAGGACTAAGGTTTAGATTTGAATGTGGATCTTTCTCCCTACTTTAGGATAATTGGTAGCACCTAGGGTCAGGTTAATGCTGTAGGGATTGGTGTTTGCCCAAGGCCGTCTTAGAAATTGGATCTCTCGAGCTGCGAGGACATTAATATCCCTAGTCCAGTTTCCGGCTCCCAAATTTTGCAGGAAGGGGATGGAACAATTGCACAAACACTGTTCTGCAAGATAGTGGCTCTCAACAAGGACCAGTAGACACTCTACCTGGATCAAATGGCAATAACTTGGTTTAGGAAGGGTTTAAGGTTGGTGCGAGGGCTAGAAAGAAAGAATTTCAATGTAGCTCGGAGGATTGAAATGGCAGGCTTAGAAGAGAGAAGTGTAGGGTCTTGAACTCAGGGTGTGTTACAGATGGATAACATCCTTATATGAAATGTTCAAGGAGTGGTGATGACACCCACGATTAGGACCTTGAAGAGGTATATTAGGTCCTATAAGCCCGTGATTGTAGCGCTCTTAGAGCCTATGCTTAAAGAAGAGAAGAGAGTTAGGACAAGTTTGAAATTGGGATTTCACGCGCCCATTTCGAATGTAGCTAGGTGAAGGGGGAAAGATCTAGATCTTCTATGCTAGCTCATTGGGCTTGAGTGTAGTTTCCACTTCGAATCAGATGATTTACATGTCTTTTAGAGCCCATGGGTCTTTGGGGCAGGTTCTGCTTTTGGTGGTTTATGCTCAGTGCTTGGCTATGTTGAGAAGAACTCTTTGGCAGGAAATGCAAGAGATTGTGGACTCTGTTCCGGGACTGTGGGCGGTGTGTGGGGACTTTAATGAGGTTGTTAACTAGGAGGAAAGAATCTCTTTGAGGCATGTGAGGGATGCTAGATCTCTTGAATTCGCTGAAGCTATACACAGGGTTAGTCTTCTTGATGGGGGCTGATAAGTACCCAATATTGTATAATTAACCCTGGTTGTTAAGGGCATTATCATTGTTTTTCCGATTAATTATCTCTCATTAGGTGAATTTTCAATGTTCAGGTGTTCAAAGAGGTTGGGCAAGATTTGAGCCATTTAGGGTGTTTAAAAGCCCAAAAGAGAGCAAGATCAAGTGTGGAGGTGATCTTGAAGAAAATCAAGCCGCAAAGATCAAAGGATGGATCATATTCTACTGTGGAGATGAAGATATAGAAGATCGCAACACAACCACTTGTTTGGAAATCTAGGTTGTTCATGTTTGGATGATCATGATTGCGCAATCACACAAATTTGGACTGTCAAGATTGGATATCCACATGAGGGGCCAACTTGCATCAAACGCCAAGTGGAGATCATCTCCACTATCCAAAGAATTGCAACACGAGTCAGCTCCACCCTCTCATGTGTGATCAGCTGAATCATTTGGACCGTCCACACCACTCTTACAATCAGCCAAGGAAGGGGGACCATCTATTCATCCAATCCCTGCTATCCAAGCATCAAGAAGCAACATGGAAGAAGACTCCATCACACCCACCAGATCCATGGACATCTCCAAGATGGTGGGCCATCTCCAATCAAGCAATGGAGGATATTCGTCCATCCAACGCTCAACAACAGAGGATGTCCCACATCCATCCATACATGTGCATCTGGTTGGTGTCCAAGTGCCTTTACACGTGCAAGCATCACTAGCATCCAAACCTTCCTGCCGTCTAGTGAAGGCTAACCAGCAACCGTCCATCTATCTCCAAGGCTAGATGTCCCAGCAACAATCCCGTGGGCCCACCTGAGCATCATCAGCGTCCAGCCCTGGACGTCCCAAATCCAGCTGTCCATCACAGTGGCCAGCGCTATGGACCCCACATGCCATCCATGTCTATCATCCAGCATGAGTGGATCATCATCTCCAATCCAGCACACGTGGTGCAAACTCCAGCCGTCCAAACATCACCTGAAGGGGATCACACCGTCCAGCACGTGTGGAACCATCCAGATGTGGACCCGTTCATCAACGGTCCAGCTTTATCTCAGCCGTCTAGTAAAGGTGGACATCCTCCAGTCACCACATGTGCAAAGTATCCAACCTTCACCATTTCTAGCTCCAAAATCCAACGGACATCCAAATCCTTCACACGTGTACAACTAATTCCCAGTCGTCCATTACAGCACACCTGTTGTGCATCACCATCAACACCGTCTGTTCATTACAACCGTCCACCAGTAAAATGGACGGACAACAGCAGCACTTGGAGGGCTCATCATCATCAACCAGCAACCGTCCAGTAGATCACGGCCAAGTAAGCCCATCAATCCAACGGTCCAATAAACCTGACCATCCATCAGCGTCCCCACCTTCCTCATGTCATCTAACAACAATTGGGATATCAAAATCTCCACCGTCCTCTCAATCTAGCCGTTTAAGGCCGAAGCTGGGTTGACATCCATTTCATCTATCACACGTGTAGCTGATGGAGGCTTGATTTCCATCGTCCAGATGCCCATTGCAGTTAATGAAGGTCTCAATCATAGCCGTCCATCCAGATAGCTCCAGCACGTGCAGGATCTTAAGCCAATTGCCAGCCGTTCATCACCTCCAAGCACAGTCGTCCTCCACTGTCCACTGTGTACCTTATCAACACCTTCCATCAATCCAGTCCAATCGACACTCTACATTAGCATGCAGCTTCCACCGTTCAATGATCTCTCAGCAGTTGGATGTCCACGCACATCTCACATGAGGAGATCTCAAGTGTCCAACTAATGTACGCACGTCCATCTTCAATGGACGGTTCGGATTCTCCATGTCCATCATGTGGACCCAGTCAACTCCAACTCATCACCGAGTTAACTCACCTTGCCATTTTCCATCCTCGGGCCAAGCAAATGCTTTCTCCATCCTTTTCCATCCATGAGCTCCAAACCTAGACAAAACTTTGCTCCAGATTTGGAGTGACACCTAAGCTTGGAGTACTTTTCTTACCACATGTCATCCCAAGCCTAACTCCAAGCCCAGACCTAGAGGAGATTTGCTTGGAGTGCCACCTAGGCTTGGAGTGCCACATAAGCTTCTCAAGATGTTATAAAAGGAATACTCTTCTCACCCATTTGAATCATCCCTCAATTCCAATTCTTTCTTTTCTTTCTTTCTTTCTTAGTTTTGTAGTGTAGAGTAGTTTATTTTATTTATTTATTTATTTATTTTTATTTTTGTAGAGAATTTAGTCTTCCATTATAGCATGGTTGGCTAAACTTCTAGCAAAGGCTAGGGGCGAAGCCTTGAAGAAATTTGCAAGCTTTGGTTCTTTTGATTCAACAGTTGTGCTTGAATGTTGGAGTTCTCTTTGGTTGATTGGTTTGTTTATCAACCTCGGCAGACGCTATTGTTGTGTAAGCCTTTTGATCCATCGTCGACTCTGGGCACGTTGGATGTTTGGGATCCATTGCACACCAATTAACTAGTTCATGATCGATAAAGTTCCTTGATCCATCGTCGACTTCGGGCACGATGGATGCTTTGGATTCCCTACGGTCATCGAGCTAGTGCAGGTAAAGTCATCGATCTATAAAATTTCTTTATCCATTGTAGACTCCGGGAACATTGGATGCTTTGAATTCCTTGCGATCGATGGACGAGATCTCAACGGTTGGATCGGTCAATCAAAGCCTCCTATCTTGTAAGTATGTATTTGATCGTATGAATTGTGATCTTATTGGTTGACTTGTTGGCAAAGTTGTTGATCTGTACAATTCTTTGATCCATTATTGACTTCGGGCACAGTGGATGCTTGAAATTCCCTACGATCAACTAACGAGTGCTTCATGGTCAAATCAATTGGTTCAGATCACCATCTTTTATGAAATATGCAAGTAGTTTAACCGTTTTATCTTCCGATTGGAACGGATCTTTATTCGATTCCAATTGAGTTATAGTTGGACCAATAAATTAAACTTTGTGGATAAATCAAAGGTGGATCCCTAATGGCTTAGCCCCTTTTCTATTTTTATTTTTTATCACACACAACTTGCTCCGCTCTCGTAGATAAATCAGATTTCATCTCTCACACCTAAACTAATTCCTCTAAGTGTTCTTAACCTCAATCCCTGTGGTTCAACCTTGGTCTCAACGAGTATTTTACTACTTCGCTACCTGCACTTGGGTGTGCAATCTTCGGATTGTAGCACGGGTTTCGTGGGTAACTACTTCACTTGGAGCAATAACCAAATGGGTTTGACGTGAGTCTGGGCAAGGTTAGACAAGGCTCTCCATAACTTAGAGTGGATGCATTTATTCTCGACATTCCAAGTCATGTATCTTCCTAGGATGAGCTCGGATCATATGCCTTTATTGCTCATATTACCTGTACTTCAGGCCTAAAACCATTTTGATTTCAACATGTGGATGCTCCATGATTCCTTTGTTTAGCTGGTTAAGTCAAAATGGCTTGCTGATGGCAATCTTCCTCCCATGTATGTGCTTGTCAGTAAGATGGAGAATTTAAAGAGAGCCCTTAAGGTTTGGAATAAGAAGACCTTGGGTAATATCTTCTCCAAATTAAAAGCTGCTAAGGAGGAAGTGATCGATAGGGATCTTAATTTTCAAGCCTCCTCATCTAACAAAAATCACACTAGGCTGAATGTTGCCAAAGGTGCCTTAGCCCAGGTAGAGGTAATGGAGGATTTTTTTTAGAAGCAGAAGTCTAGAATTGATTGGCTAGAAGAAGGTGATAAGAACACTCGTACGCGTTTCTTCCACAATGCCACTTGTAACTAGGTGAGAAGGCAGTCCATCCTGGAAATTCAGCTAGAGAATGGGGAGAAAATTGATGATTCTAGTAGAATCAAAGCTAAGGCAGTTTCCTTCTTCGCAGCTCTACTTGAGGCTGAACCTATTGATCCAGTTGGGGATTTCCTGTATCCCATTCCTGCGCTGGTCACTTTAGAAGACAATGAAGCCCTCCTAATTGCGTCGTCTTTGGGGGAGGTAAAGATGTCAATGGATGCACTCCTGAAGGACGGTGCACTTGGCCCGGATGGCTAGTCAGGTGCTTTCTTCCAAGGATGCTGGGAAATCATTGGCCAAGATATTTTTAATGCAGTTAAATCCCTTTTCCAGGGAGAATCCTTCTCATGTGCCTTTAATTCAACCTATTTGTGTCTCATCCTAAAAAAGATAGCGCTAGATAAGTTCTCAGATTTCAGGCCTATTGTTCACTCGCCTAAAGTGCAAGGTTGCGATGTATTAATAATTCTCGGTAAGACCGAGGTCGATCCTCAGGGATTGTCATAATAATTCTAAGTTTTATAACTAGGATGGGCTAAATTCATATTTATATTGATGAATGAAATTTAATAACATAAAACTAACTATTTTAGAACTAAATCAAGGAAATAAATACTATAGCGTTACTGATCCACTAATACTCATTCACAATGCCAATTTAAACCATTAAGCCAATCACTCAATTGGAATCGGAGTTCTATCCCTATCCAATAAGAATATAGAGCAATCAAATCATCATAATGCACTTAACATAGATGGATCATCCACTGATATGGTTTTTGTTGAGTATGGAGACAACCACACCAATCCATGGCCGGGCGCCCGGACGGTTAAGTGGCCGGGCGCCTGAAATTCATCCAGTTTTGCTGTCCAGTCGCTGGACTGTTTTTGAGAGTAGCCGGGCGCTCGACGGTCAAAGTGTCCGGGCGCCCGATATTCATCTGTTTTTCTGTTTTTTGTTGCTGGACGTATTTTGTATTGGCCGGGCGCCCGACCCAGTTATGTCCGGGCGCCCGACCGGCCGCGGGCTTAAGACGCGGGTTTCCTATTTTGTGTTCTAATTGCGTGGTTTACTATATAAAGGGGTGTAAACCGGGATTAGACATGGGGATTAGGGCTTCTATACGTCCAAGGTGAGAAAAAGGCGAGAAGATTAGTAAAAGGGCCATCTCTGTGCATGGGAGCATAGGAGAAGGTAAGTACATTGCTTGTAACTTCGTTTTTCTTCATAGTGAAGTTTGCACCCGTGGTTTTTTACCCTTGTTGGGGTTTTTCCATGTAAATCTCTGTCTTATGGATTGTTGGTTTGTGTGATTCTTTTTTAGTTATTATTTTTCTTCCTGTTTATCGTTTGTGGGTGAGACCGGAGATTGGATCTCGGTTCACCGGCGTTGTTGGCGTGCTGCGCAACAACTGGTATCAGAGCTATTGGTTTAGTTCAACTGGGAGCGATGGCGAAAGATGGGAAAACTAGAATTGAGAAGTTTGATTGTTCAAACTTTGCCTTCTGGAAGATGCAGATGGAGGATTATCTGTATCAGAAGGACCTCTACATTCCTCTAGAAGGAAAAGAGAAGAAACCAGAGAAGATGACAGATGATGAATGGGCTTTAATGGATCGGAAGGCTTTAGGAACGATCCAACTCTCTTTGTCTAAGAGCGTCGCCTTCAACATATCCAAAGTAAAGACCACAAAAGAATTGATGCAAGCTTTGGCTACGATGTATGAGAAACCCTCGGCGTCAAATAAGGTTCATCTTATGAAACAGCTATTCACATGAAGATTTCAGATGGTGGGGGCGTGGCTGAACATCTAAACGAGTTCAATACAGTCACTAGCCAATTGGAATCCGTTGACATCACTTTTGATGACGAGGTCAGGGCCCTATTGATCTTGTCAAGTTTGCCAAACAGCTAGGATGGTTTGGTGATTGCCGTGAGCAATTCTTCAGGATTTACGAAGTTGAAATTTGATGATGTGGCCGGTCTAATTCTAAGCGAAGAATCTAGAAGGAAGACATCAGAAACTTCAGGGGATTCAGGAAATGCTCTAAACGTTGAAGGAAGAGGAAGATCTTCAAACAAAGGTGGCAATAAACACGGGCGTTCGAAGTTGAGGAATAAGTCCAAGGGACCGAAAGACAAGGACAGGTGTTGGCATTACGGGAAGAAGGGGCACATGAAGCGTGATTGCAGGGCGCTTAAGAAACAAGAAGGAAGCTCTCAAGGTGGGAAGGATTCAGTGAATCTATCTGAGGAGAGTGACACAGAGGCGTTGATCTTGTCTCTTGGTGCGCGGAATGAGTCTTGGGTTATAGACTCGGGTGCTTCGCTTCATGCCACTTCATCAAAAGAAGTTCTTCGTGATTATGTCTCAGGTAACTTTGGAAGAGTCTACCTAAGTGATGATGAGCCATGCAGTATTGTTGGCAAATGAGACGTTCATTTAAGTCAGAAAGACGGAACGGTCTTGAAGCTGAAGGATGTCAGACATGTACCGAGTTTGAGACGGAATTTGATCTCAGTGGGGCAGTTGGCCGATACCGGATATGTGACGACATTCACGAGCGATGCATGGAAGGTCACAAAAGGTGCCTTGGTTATATCTCGAGGCAAGAAGGAAGGTACTTTATATGTGACTTCCGGATCGTATAGTTCACTCGCAGTCGCATTAACTGGAGTGAACGGGCAGTTATGGCATCAGAGGTTGGGACATATGAGTGAGAAGGGGATGAAAGTGCTATTGTCAAAGGGGAAGTTACGAGGGTTGAAGGCAATCGATCTGGAATTCTACGAGGACTGCGTGTATGGCAAGCAGAAGAAAGTTAGCTTTAAGAAGACAGGACGCGCTCCAAAGACGCATCTATTGGAGCTTATACACACTGATGTGTGGGGACCGGCACAGGTATCATCTCTTGGTGGCTCACGTTATTTTGTTTCCTTTATTGATGATGCTAGTAGAAAACTGTGGGTCTACTTCTTAAAACACAAATCAGATGTATTCGATGTATTTAAGAAGTGGAAGGTTATGGTAGAAAATGAGACCGGTAAAACTGTGAAGTGTCTCAGATCAGATAATGGGGGAGAATATTGTGATAAGAGGTTTGAGGAGTATTGTGCAGCAAATGGAATTAAACATCAGAAAACGATTCCAGGGACACCGCAGCAGAACGGTGTGGCTGAGCGCATTAACACGGCCATCCTTGAGCGCGCTAGGAGCATGAGGCTACATGCAGGGTTGCCCAAGACCTTTTGGGCAGATGCTGTGAATACTGCCGTATATCTCATCAATAGAAGTCCCTCAGCACCATTGGATGGTGGGCTACCAGAAGAAACGTGGACTGGGAAAGAGGTGAACCTTGCACATCTCAGAGTGTTTGGTTGCACTTCTTATGTTCACATTGATGCAGAGCACAGAAACAAGCTGGATGCGAAGTCCAGGAGGTGCACGTTTATAGGCTACGGGCAGAATGATTTTGGCTACCGGTTTTGGGATTTTGAGAACCGAAAAATCATCAGAAGCAAGGATGTAGTCTTCAATGAAAAGGTGATGCATAAGGACAGTGTGCAGCAAAGGCAGAACAAGGCCGATGAGAAGGAATTCGTAGAGTTGGAAGAGTTACCGGACACGGGTGTTACAGTGCCACAGGATGAGCATGCATAGGAGCATGATGAGGCAGAGCTGCAGACACCGGTTGTGAGGAGGTCTACTCGGGAGAGGAGACCCAAGGTCCAATACTCACCCTCTTTACATTATCTACTGCTGACGGATAATGGTGAGCCAGAGTGTTTTGAATAGGCGTTACGATCAGATATGCGGGTTAAGTGGGAGCAAGCCATGGAAGATGAGATAGACTCTCTTGAGTCTAATCGTACGTGGGAGCTAGTCACTCTACCCAAGGGCAAGAAAGCTCTTCATAACAAGTGGGTTTACAGACTGAAGGAGGAGCACGATGGTTCGAAACGGTACAAGGCTAGACTGGTTGTGAAAGGGTTCCAACAAAAGGCAGGTATCGATTTCACAGAGATATTTTCACCTGTGGTGAAGATGTCTACGATTCGCATGGTCTTGAGCATAGTGGCTACAGAGGACTTACATCTAGAGCAGCTAGATGTTAAGACAGCCTTTCTTTATGGAGACCTTGAAGAAGAGATATATATGCATCAGCCGACAGGATACGTGGCACCAGGAAAGGAGAATAAGGTGTGTAGACTGAAGAAGGGTCTATATGGTCTGAAGCAGGCCCTAAGGCAGTGGTACAAGAAGTTCGACAGTTTCATGTCGGGAAACGGGTATAGGAGATGTCATGCAGACCACTGTTGTTACTTGAAGAAGTTTGATACGTCGTATATCATTCTTCTTCTGTATGTTGATGATATGCTTGTGGCCGGATCAAGCATGAAGGACATCTCAGATCTCAAAAGACAACTGTCTAGAGAGTTTGCCATGAAGGATTTAGGAGCTGCAAAACAAATCCTAAGCATGAGGATAAAGCGTGACAGGAAAAACAAGAAGCTGGTTTTGTCACAGGCAGAGTACATAGCCAAGGTACTTGATCGATTCAGCATGGGAGGTGCTAAGCCGGTTAGCACTCCATTAGCCAACCACTTCAAGCTTTCTAAGGAGCAAGGAGCTAAGACGCAGGAGGAACGAGACTACATGGCTAAAGTCCCTTATGCGTCAGCCATAGGGAGCCTCATGTATGCTATGGTTAGCACGAGGCCAGACATTGCTCAAGCAGTAGGAGTTTTTTTTTTATTTTTTTTATTTTTATTTTTATTTATTTATTATTTATTTATTTTTTATTTTTTATTTTATTTTATTTTATTTCAAAATTTCACTATTATCATTCAAAAGAAGCTATACATTCGGGCGAGCCAAAAAGACAAAAAGAACCCCAGGCCACCTATCGTGGGGGGAAACTAGAACTACAGAGGGCTTGCCAACGAGGCAGCCCCACCATGGAAAGAACATCAGATTCCATCCTCCCTGATGGAACCCAGACCGAGACGGTCGACAAATAACAAACCTCTACTGTCCAAAGGGAGGGAGACCGCCGAAAGAAACTCCTTGGCTACCTGGGTCTCACTCCCGAGTCTGGCAAGAGCATCCGCAACAGAGTTAGCTTCCCTAGGAGTGTAACCGATAAGAACTTGGGCATATTCTCGAATCTTCTGGACTCTGGCCTTCAAATACAGAAACTTCCATGGGGTGAGGGATCGATTTTCGAGCAAATCCACGACGACTCTCGAATCACTCTCCACCACAATCTTACTATGACCTCGCTTCACACATAACTCTAGCCCATCCGCGATAGCCCTAGCTTCGGCACAAAAATTTGTCCCCAGCCCATAGCCCTTGGCGAAGGCAAAGAGAAACTGACCCTCATCGCCCCTACACACACCCCCTCCACCAGATGGCCCGGGGTTACCACGAGAAGAACCATCAACATTAATTTTCACCCAGCCCCTCTCGGGTTTCAGCCATTTGACAATAGAAATACGAAGCTTCCGAGGGGGTTTAAACGACAAGCCCAAATCTTGAATTAGATCCAAGGAAGCAGGAGACATGGAACGTGTCAAGGGGATGCCAGCAGCAATAAGAGATAACCACCACCGCACCTTCCAAATAACTTGCCCAGCTATCGCCTTCTCACCTTCAAAGCGCTGGCGGTTCCTCGCTAGCCATATCTCCTAGAGGATTAAGGAGGGGACGAGACCTCGCATCAAACCCACTACATCAGCCGAAGGCGCAATGGTCCACCACTGGGAAGCCCTACTTAGCACCGACTGCCCCTCCAAAAAGGAGATCGCAAAGGTCATAGAGAAATGCTTCCACACCAGAGTCGCCAGCTCACCTCCCGTGAACAAGTGGTCCACCGATTCCTCAGAGGGATTCATCTCACCCCCACAACACTCACATTTAGACGCGAGGCTAGCACCTCGAATTCCTCAGAGGGATTCATCTAACCGATTCCACAAGCAGTAGGAGTTGTTAGCAGGTACATGAACAACCCCGGGAAGGAACATTGGGAAGCTGTGAAGTGGATCCTCAGATACCTGGTAGGTACTGTGGATGTAGGGCTGTGTTATGGAGGATCGAAAATCAAGCTACAAGGCTACGTCGATTCAGATTTGGCAGGAGATATCGACAGCAGAAGGAGAACTACAAGATATGTCTTTACCCTGGGTAGTGCTGCAGTCAGTTGGATATCTCAGTTGTAGAAGATAGTATCCATCAGTACAACGGAAGCATAATATGTTGCAGCTACAGAAGCGTGCAAGGAGATGGTGTGGATGTAAGGTTTTATGGAAGAGTTGGGGAAGAAGCAAGCAGATTGCAAGCTGTACAGTGACTGTCAGAGTGCAATACACTTGGCTAAGAATTCAGTTTTTCATTCGAGGACCAAGCATATCGACATCAAATATATATCACTTCATACGTTCGTTACTGGAAGATGGATCGATTGCTTTGGAGAAGATTCATACGAGTGAGAATCCTGCAGATACGTTGACCAAGGCGGTCACACGGGAGAAGCTGAAGCTCTGTTCAGCTTTGGTTGGTCTTCAGGCTTGAAGACTGGGAGGTGGTGCACTCCGGATGTAGAAGACGAAGGAACATGTGGTGATTGTCTCCAAGTGGGAGATTGTTGAGTATGGAGACAACCACACCAATCCATGGCCGGGCGCCCGGACGGTCAAATGGCCGGGCGCCCGAAATTCATCCAGTTTTGCTGTCCAGTCGCTGGACTGTTTTTGAGAGTAGCCGGGCGCCCGACGGTCAAAGTGTCTGGGCGCCCGATATTCATCTGTTTTCTATTTTTTGTTGCTGGACGTATTTTGTATTGGCTGGGCGCCCGACCTAGTTATGTCCGGGTGCCCGACCGGTCGCGGGCTTAAGACGCGGGTTTACTATTTTGTGTTCTAATTGCGTGGTTTACTATATAAAGGGGTGTAAACCGGGATTAGACATGGGGATTAGGGCTTCTATATGTCCAAGGTGAGAAAAAGGCGAGAAGATTAGCAAAAGGGCCATCTCTGTGCATGGGAGCATAGGAGAAGGTAAGTACATTGCTTGTAACTTCGTTTTTCTTTATAGTGAAGTTTGCACCCGTGGTTTTTTACCCTTGTTGGGGTTTTTCCACGTAAATCTCTGTCTTGTGGATTGTTGGTTTGTGTGATTCTTTTCTAGTTATTATTTTTCTTCCTGTTTATCGTTTGTGGGTGAGACCGGAGATTGGATCTCGGTTCACCGGCGTTGTTGGCGTGCTGCGCAACAGTTTTCTCATAAAGAACTAAGGCATTCGGTGTATTCAATCACACAACTCAATCCTACACAAAATAAGCAAGATCACATTTATGATTCTTCCTCAAGCCTTGTCACTAGATTTGATTTAGAAGCATAAATTAAATTTCTATTGAACCAAAATCAATACATAAACAACTATCTCAGATCCAATCAAAAGATAAGAACCCCTTCTAGTCTAATTCTAGATAAGCACTTAGGAAACTTAGTTTGTAAGATCCCCTAGCATCTAACGTATCATGGTGGATCTAAGATCTCTACAACCCAAAATCGTATCAATCAATACCCTATTAAGCAATCTCAGTAATCAAAACATTCTATGTAAGAGAATTCACAAGAGATAGAAGATCAACTAAAAATACTAACTTTATTTCAAACTTAAACTAGAAGTGTTCTTCATAAAATAAAAAAAGTACTTGAATTAATTTGAATTGAACATTGTAAACAACTAAAAGCTTCACCTCTTAGCCCTAGCTAAGAGGTTTCGCCAACCATTAATAAGTTAAACTAAAACTTAAAAGAAAATTAATGAAAAATATAGAAAAATCGAGTTGGAGGAGTTACAACGTTCCACAACGATTTTCTTCACCTCCCACGACTTCCTTAGCCTGCTATGATATGTTTAGATCCACCCCTAGGTGTCGTTTTTATAGATTTAGAGCTCTACCATGTGAGAAATTCGCGAAACCGCGTGTCCTAGCCGCACTAGGAAGCTTAGAATTCCAGAATTTTGAAAGTACAGAATTTTGCACTTGTTGTTTGTATGTGGCCGACCGGTCTTGACCGGTCGAACTGGTCTGGATGTTAGTCCAGCAAGCTCTGGAAGGGCAGTAGGCTTTGGTCTACCGGTCTTGACTGGTCGGAACCTGTTTGGCCGACCGGTCAAGCCTATTAATTTCATATTTTTTCTTCTTTCTTTCTTTCTTCTCCTTACTTCTTTCTTCTTCTCTTTGGTCCACCTTCTTTCCTCATCAAAGAGCTTTTAAATAGGTCTTTTAGCCATCAATTGGGTGAAGTCTCTCTCACATTCCTACATACACAAAACATGCATTAGATTAGTCTTTTAACCATGCAAACCATGCATATGATGTGATGTTATGCATTGTAAAATGTATAAATTAGAGGTTCAACACCTATTAGCTTATGCAACTACATTTATAAGTTTTTCTCTAAACTTTTGGCAAATAGGTTAAATTTCATCCCCCCTAAGATTATTTTGGTCAAACAGGGTGCTTTTGTTCAAGGGAGGCAAATTGCATATAACATAGCCTTGGTACAGGAGCTCTTTAGAGATATGGAAACAAACGTTCGTGGGAGCAATATCATGTTGAAGCTGGACATGGAAAAGACGTATGATAGAGTAGATTGGGGCTTCCTTAAGGCAGTCCATGTGACGTTTGATTTCAGCCATGACTGGATTGCATTGGCTGAGAAATGTTGGGCGAATAGGTGGTTGTCAGTCCTGGTAAATGGAGAATCATGTGGCTTCTTCTATTCCTCCTGAGGTCTTTGCCAAGGTGACCCCATCTCCCCTAGCCTTTTCATTATCACGGTCGAGGCTCTCAACAGGGGATTCAGGAGATTAGTTGAGAGAGGCTTTTGTATGTAGTTTAAGGTGCAACGTGGATGTCCGCTGGTCTCGCACATGCTCTTTGCTGATAACACCATTTTCTTCACGAATGGGACCAGGAATTTCCTCAACGTGGTAAACAACTTCCTGAGAAGGTATGAAGTAGTTTCAGGCCAAAGGATAAATAAAGGGAAGAGTTGTTGTGTCGTTCTGTTTAAGATTTAGCCTTCGAGAGCTCGTGAGATTGAAAGGGCTGTGGGCTTCTCTAGGGCCATGACGCTCTTCTCTTACTTGGGTGTTTCTATCTTCATAAGTAAATCCAGAATCCCCTTCTTTAGACCCGTTATTCAGAAAATCCATTCTCGAATTGTGGGTTAACATGGGAAATGTTTGACGCAGGCAGGTTGGGGAGTGCTCGTCAAGCATGTGTTAGGGAGTATTCCTATACACACGTTGGTTGCTGCTGAAGTCCCGTTGTAGGTGCTCGAGGAGTTGGAAAGATTATTTGTCTATTTTTTCTGGGGCTGGGCTGAGGGGAGAAAGAATTTCCACTAGAAATCATGGTCATCAATTTCTACTCCTAAATCTGAAGGGGGCCTTGGTTTTAAGCGCTTGAAATATATTATGAAGAGCTTTCGCCTATGCATGGCATGAATGTTGTTCTTTGATGTCGAGAAGAGCTACTGGACAGAATTCTTGAAAGCGAAATAGAGTTCCCAAATCCCTCCTACTGCAGTTTTACGTCAAGCAGCCACAACGTCCCTTATCTGGATTAAGCTATGCAAGCTACTCCTGACATTAGAAACTAAAAGCCGTTGGATTTTGGGTAATGGTGATTTAGACTTCTGGATCTCTAACTAGTCGGTTCTGGGGCAGATGGATGCATGGGCTGTGGCGTAAGTCTTGTAGGAACTTTGCTTTGTGAAAGTGAGGGATGCGTTGTATGTGGAAGGTGCGCAACCTAATTCTCCTATCAAGCATCTGTTAGCGAGTTTTGTGTGGGACCACATCCAGGAAGAGGGATTTTACACCTCCTCAGGGGGCTATTGATGCGTCTGGACGTTAACCCCATTATCTGGTAAGTTTAGTGTCAGGACAGCCTGAGATTTGTATAGGCAAAACAGCGTGAAGAAAGATTGGGCGTACTGGGTTTGGCATCCGAAATTGCTGCCAAAGATCTCAGTGTTCACTTGGAAGCTGTTCCAAGGAGCCATCCCAGTCGACATTAAAATTTAAGCCAAAATTATTCAATTAGCTTCGAATGCAGCTGCTACTTGAACGTGAACAACCCTACCTATGAATCGATGTGCCATTTGTTTGTTTCGGGGAAGCTGGCAGAGCAGGTTTGGTCTCACTTCGCTCATATCTTTGGTTTGCCCCTTCTTGACGAGTCTTTGGTCCAGGTTAGAGAATCGCTGTGGTGGAGAGGAACTGGGAGTGTGGATGGCTTCTCGGTTGTCAAAGGGCTCCTGCCCAGCTTAGTATTTTGGGAGCTATGGAAATAGAGAAACAGAGGCTGATTTGAGGATGCAAAGGTTAGTACGCTATTACCTGAGTCAGGCAGTACTGGCTCTAATGGCTCGCCCCATTGCTGCCCTATCCGGGAAATCTTAATCTATCCAAGAGCCTTCGAGTCCAGACATTGGGCTTAAAATCTGGGCCCATCAAGAAGCTGTCTCTTTCGGTGGTGAAGTGGTCCAAGCCAACTGAGGGCTGGGTTAAGCTTAACACGGATAGTTTAGCCTGAGAGAACCTGGGTTTGTCTAGTGTGTAAGACTCCATTAGGTGGGCCACACATGATCATCGGTTTGGATCATGACCGTTGGATTATTCAGATTGAGCGATTCAGTGGGCCCCACTATAGTTGTGATCATTGCAAATAGGTTTGGGGTGGGACGCTTGAACCATGTTCCCTATACGTGGTTATTAAGCCTGATATGGAAACCTACGGTGTGGAGACCCTAGAGGAGAGAAGTGTGATGGGTAAGCTTCTCTGGCCCTCTTTCCTATAAATATATGTCTTGGTCCCCTCACCAACACATAAGAGAAAACCCTAATCCCATTGAGTGGTTCTCCTAAAGGTGTAAGGTGCGGAAGACCAAGAATTCTTCTCGGTAGCACGGTGGCATTGGGAATGTCTTCCCAATCAGGTATGGCTTTCAGATTACAGTATGGAATCTCCATTATTCGATGCATAGACGATCCGATTATTCCGCATGATGTTTAAGTTTCACAGTTGGTATCAGAGCCTACTATGCATCAATCGTGGTGGATTCCTAAAACCCTCATCTTGGAGATGAGAGATGATTTCGTTTTAACACCATCAGTCATGGCCGTCCAACCTTACCTTGCAATCACATCAGATCTATCCATTGAGTTTTGGTGGTCTGCCGATCAATGATCGGAATCAGAAATTTTTGCCTTACAAACAGATCCGGCAATGGGTTCATCTCCCTGATATTCCGCACCCATGGCCGTTGATGAAAGGGGCAGCAATCCTGTACCGCTGGAATCAGCGGCAGCCATGGCCAATATTTTTGGATGGTCAGAAATTGATCGGCAAGTGAAAGGGACATCTCTGCATCACAGATCAGACAAGATCTGGCATCAGATTCTGATTTCCGATCATAGATCAGATAAGATCTTGTGCATATATTAAAAAAAAAAAAAAAAAAAAGGGGAAGAAAGGTGATCTTTACAGCCATGACCGTCAGCCACAAATCCGTCTCCCATCCGGCTGGAAACCTACATCCGTTTCTATTTCCGGCGAGATGAAGGTGTTGATCCATTGATGGCGCAGGCAGCCGTTAAAGGACTGGAGATGATTGTTTGCTGGCAGCGGCATCATCTTCTTCCTCATTTAGACATCAGTGGTTTGCTCGAGCCGCCATTTACCATTGATCCCATGATCGGTCGCCGATGGTGCAGCGACGTTGGTGATATCAACACCATCTTCTCTGGCAGCGTAGCAGAAACGATTGCAGACCCATACAGTTGTTCTGTGGTGCGCCAGCGGTGCCGTTGTCGGCGCTGATGGAGATGACGATAGCCAGGTTCTTATCCGTTTGGAGTGCTGTTGGCGGCGGCTAGGGTTTCCAGGATCAGAACCGGCCGCCATGAAATCTGGAATGGATTGTTGTACCGCTAGGTTTGTGCTATGGCTGGTGATGTGGAAATCCGGCGACGAGTGGCTGGCAATTTCCAAATCTGGTGTTTTCCAGTTTTGGGAATTTTTTTTTTAAATAATGATAAAGGGAGACAGCTAGCCCTCACTTCTCCAGCTTTGAGCCTCATCTCGGACCTAATCTATGGGCCCCATTCCACATACTCAGGCCCACGATCATTGGGTCGGTCCAGTGGCCCAGGTCCAGCGGTCGACTCAATTCAGTCCGACTTGGGTCTAGCGGCCCGGTTCAGTCGATCAGGCTCGGATTGGCCCGTCTAACAGGGTCAGGCCCGGTCCAATGAGTCCGGCCATAAGCACACTTCAGGCCTATTTCAGTAGGCCAGGCCCGATGGGCCCATTCCAATGAATAAAAACCGCCAGCCTGGCCCAAGCTCAATTTTAGGTGGCGTGGGTTTCCTAACGTGTTGCAATGAAATATGACCTATGGAGGGCCTGTTTGATGGCCATATTAGGCCCAACCTTGGCAGATAACGTTGGGCTCATGGGCTTGTCTACTGGATCTGTTGTTGGGTCTTCTTATATATATATATATATATATATATATATATATATATATATATATATATATATATATATATATATATATATATATATATATATATATATATATATATATATATGGGCCATGTCTTGGGCCCATTTTGAGACTTGAATTCAGAATATGTTTGAGTCTCTTTTGGGCTTGTGGATGGGTTCCTTGAATGGCTGGAAATGGGCTGATTTTGGGGTCTGTTTTCAATATATGTTAGGCCCGTTATTAGCCTATTCTATGCCCTTTTTCGAGGACAGTTTAGGGCCCATCGGATGCTTGTTATGAGCCCAACCCTTGGGCATATTGTCCATTCACTCTTTGGACATTGTGCGGCCCGCTTTAGTTAACTTGGGCTTGTTGATCTTAACCATTTAAATTGTGTATACTTGGGTCATCCTTCCAGTACAAGTAAAAGCCATATATATATATATATATATATATATATATATATATATATATATATATAATTGATGGTTGGTATGTTTTACTTAATGGATGGGCCAAGTAAATCAGATGAAATGGGTTGGATTTCCAAGTGATTTTCATTGGGCCTGTATATTTGATCCAGCATATGGACTCTCTTTTGAGCCTGTTTCCAACAGGTTTTGGGTCTGTTTCCAGCAGACTTGGCATACTTTTGGGCCCTAGTCTGGGCCTTCATTGTAGGCCTAACCCATGAGACATGGTGTCTTATTACTTCTTTTGGACTTTGAGGGGCCCACTTTAGGTACTTGGGCCCATTGTTCAAGATGAAGTAAACCATTGTGTTGGTATACCTGGGCTGTCTTTTAGATTCAAATAAAACCTAATATATGTTTATGGTTGATGGGTTTTACTTTGTGGATAGCCTAGGTAATCATATCATCTTAGTTATAACTATTAAGTTCAAATTTGGTCTAAAATAGAGCCATTACCCATTTTTTCATGGTTGATATTCAGGGTCGACCATTAAATATAATCCAACCATCATTCAGTTAAAGTTTTTTAAGCCTATGGACGACCAACATCAGCCGTGTTTTGGGCCGAATCAGAACTTTTGCAGTATGGTCTGTTGTGGGCAAGACCATTAAGCAATCCTTGAGTCTAGGAGTGAGGATTGGAGCTTATTGTGTTAGCCACCAAAGTGACCTCAATTGGCAAAGATTTCTACTTCTAGACTTCTGTACTTGGAATTCAGTAACCCTCCATTATAGGATTGCATTCAGTTGCGTTCATACTCAAGCGAGCGATGGTCAGAACAAAGAAGTATCATCGTTTGGCTAGGTGTGAGCGGGATGAAGTGATTGGTGATGGTGATATAGGTATGAGAGATCATTTCACCCAAAGGTGATGGACGTCTTAGATTTATTTCACTAGCATAGATCAGCTTCATGTTCAGTAGAGCCTCCTGTATGTCATAATTTCGCCCAAAGGAGAAATTGTGATGATACGCTGGGCTCTTGCCAGATTTTGATGATTATGGCCCATCATCATTCTGGGTCATTTGATTGAAGGCCCAAATCAATCGAATGAATATACATGCATGATATTTGTGGTTTATGTTTATGCATTGTTATATGGGACTTGTTTATTAATGTGAGTTTTATGCTTTGAATGTCCAGCTATGACTGTTTCCAATATTCCAACACAATTCAATTCCATACCTTTGCCTATTGGGTCCAACTATTCCAAATGGAAGTCGTCCGTTGAAATAGTCCTAGGTTGCATGGACTTGGACTTGGCCCTGGAGGAAGTAGAGCCTTCTATTCCAACTGACTCTAGTACGGAATCAGCAAAGGCTCACTACGAGGCCTGGACCAAGTCAACTAAGATGTGTCTTAAGATCATAAAGAACTCGATTTCTGAGACCATGCAGGGTGTCATGCCCGACACTGAGAAAGTTAAAGATTTCTTGACTGAAATAGGAAAACGATTTCAGAAATTGGATAAAGCTGAGCTGAGTTCACTTTTACATAAATTGACTCAAGCCACCTATAACGGTCAAGGAAATATCAGGGAGTACATTGGTGGATTATCTGATGTGGTGGCTAAAATCCGCACATTAGACCTTAAGATTGAGGATGAACTCCTGATTTTCTTGGTTCTGAACTCCTTCCCTCCACAATTCAGTCAATTCCAAATCTGCTATAATACTCAAAAGGAAAAGTGGACATTGAACGAACTGATATCTCAGTGTGTTCAGGAGGAAGAGAGACTTAGAAGGTCGGGCAAGACACAACTGCTCACCTAGTGACATCTGGTCAAGGACGAAAAGGGAATAAGAAAAGAAAGCACACTTCAGGAAAAAGTTCTACGGGTTCTGCGGGGGCAATCAGCCTAAGGCTGTAATGAAAACTCCATATGAATTGTGGACAGGGCGAAAGCTTAGTCTATGATATTTTCGTGTATAGGGTTGTCCTGCAGAAGCCAAACCATATAACCCACATGAAAGAAAACTTGACCCTAGAACTGTTAGTTGCTTCTTTATTGGATACCCAGAAAGATAAAAAGGATTCAGATTTTATTGTCCATCATATTCCATGAGAGTCATTGAGACTGGGAATCTAGGTTTATTGAGAACACTGAAGATAGTGGGAGCACAAATTTAAGAGATATTGTATTTGAGGAAGAGCGAATTGTGATTCCCACCACAATCATTCAGAGTAGCATGGTTGTCCGTCTAGCAGTGGACCCTGAGATCCCTATGGACGACCATGTACAACCTCAAATACAACCTACTGATGAGGAAATAGAAAACCCAATTCAGAATAATGAGCCATTAAGACGATCACATAGAGAGAGAAGATCTGCAATACCAGACGATTACGTCATCTATTTGCAGGAGCATGAGTTTGACATTGGGGTTGAAAAGGATCCTGTATCCCTTTCACAGGTCGAACAAAGTACGGATTCTTCTCATTGGTTCGATGCTATGAAGGATGAATTGAAATCCATGAAGGACAACAAAGTTTGGGACCTTGTTGAATTGCCCGAAGGGATTAGGCCGATTGGTTGCAAATGGGTATTTAAAACCAAACGGGACTCTAAGGGCAATATCGAAAGGTATAAAGCCAGGCTAGTTGCAAAGGGTTTCACTCAGCGTGAGGGCATTGACTTTAAGGAGACTTTCTCACCTGTATCTAAGAAAGACTCCTTTAGGATTATTATGGCTCTTGTGGCTCATATGGATTTGGAGCTACATTAAATGGACATGAAAACTGCGTTTCTCAATGGAGATCTAATGGAGAACGTATATATGTTGTAGCCAGAAGGTTTTAAAGCCAAAGGCTTAGAACATCTGGTCTGCAAACTTAAGAAGTCCATTTATGGGTTGAAACAGGCATCACGACAGTGGTACCTAAAGTTTCATGAAGTTGTTTCCTCATATGGTTTCATTGAAAACACTGCGGATGAGTGCATATATGTGAAAATCAGTGGGAGTAAGTTTATCATTTTGGTCTTGTATGTTGACGACATTTTATTGGCCAGTAGTGATATTGGATTATTGCGTGAGACTAAGAAATTTCTATCTCAAAATTTTGAAATGAAAGATCTTGGTGATGCTTCCTTTGTCATCGGCATTCAGATTAGCCGGGACAAATCACGTGGATTACTTGGCTTGTCGCAAAGGGCCTATATTGATAGGGTTCTCGAAAGGTTTGGCATGCAAGGTTGTGCTCCTGGCCAAACACCTGTTGTAAAAGGTGACAAATTTGGTCAATTTCAATGTCCTAAGAATGACCTAGAGAAGGACAAGATGAAAGCTATTCCATATGCGTCGGCAGTAGGGAGCATCATGTATGCTCAGGTCTGTACGCGTCCAGATATTGCTTTTGTAGTTGGAATGTTGGGCAGGTACCTTAACAATCCAAGTATGAACCATTGGATAGTTAAGAAAGCATTGCGCTACCTGTAAAGGACAAAGGACTTCGCACTCACATATAGAAGGTCTGACCATTTAGAGCTGGTTAGATATACAAATGCAGATTTTGTTAGCTGCCTTCAGCGAGAGTTCCATTGCGAGCTACATTTTCATAATGAAATTATACTATGAAAAACGTGACATGATTTGGCTGCTTCATCTACGATGAAAGTGGAATATGTAGCTTCTCTTGAGCCTACGCATGAGGCGATATGGCTGCAAGTTTTATTCAGTACAAAATTGTCTAATGTCTATAGAACTCATTTGCATAAAGCAGATGATGATGGATCTACTCCTTAAAGGTCAGTTTGTCACGGAACTTTTGAGACATTTGTCTTTCATGGGATTTGGTGCCCCAAAGAAATATTGGATTAGTGGGAGCTTCAGTTTGATCCGATTCAGGTATAGACATTGGAGATCTCATTTTGATGATTCTGTTATTCAGTCTATATCTTGCTTCTCATTCAGCGTGCACATTCAGTTTTGAGCAGGCAAGAATTTGGTTTGTGTCTTGGAGACACGTTCAGTAGGACCACTTGAAGATAAACACGTATGATCACATAAGACGTGTAATCTTCATACCACACCCCGTATCAATGATCCATGTCGTTAAGGCTATTGGTATTTGTGATTGTGATTCGTCACACTTCGAAAATATTAAATGTTGTGTTGACTACCACGATTCAATATCAGTGGTCTTGATGGACCGGATATGACAAGCGTTGCTCATAATTATCCAACGGTATTGTTTTGAAATCAGTAGGGCGCCCATTAGGAACTTTTGAAACAAATGTGTTTTATGAAATTATTTTTCACAAAATAAAATAAAATGTTTTGTTTTCTTTCAGAGATCAGTGTAGCCCAAGTGGGAGAATGTAAGACTCCATTAGGTGGGCCACACATGATCATCGGTTTGGATCATGACCGTTGGATTATTCAGATTGAGCGATTCAGTGGGCCCCACTATAGTTGTGATCATTGCAAATAGGTTTGGGGTGGGACGCTTGAACCATGTTCCCTATACGTGGTTATTAAGCCTGATATGGAAACCTACGGTGTGGAGACCCTAGAGGAGAGAAGTGTGATGGGTAAGCTTCTCTGGCCCTCTTTCCTATAAATATATGTCTTGGTCCCCTCACCAACACATAAGAGAAAACCCTAATCCCATTGAGTGGTTCTCCTAAAGGTGTAAGGTGCGGAAGACCAAGAATTCTTCTCGGTAGCACGGTGGCATTGGGAATGTCTTCCCAATCAGGTATGGCTTTCAGATTACAGTATGGAATCTCCATTATTCGATGCATAGACGATCCGATTATTCAGCATGATGTTTAAGTTTCACATAGTGTAGGGAGTATTTGTAGAGATAGTCATAGGAAGTTTCAGTTTACCTTCGTGCATGGTTTCGATTGGGGTTCTAGCATTCAGGCTGCAATCCGGGTGATTGTTGATAGGCTTTTGATGTGTATTTATTGGGCTTTTCGCATATCTTGGTTGAGAGTGCGACTCCAAGCAAGCGATTGAATTTTTTAACTGAGGCCAGTCGAATTTATGGTCTATATGTTATTGGTGGGCTAGGGTGTTGGGAATAGGGGCATCGGCAGCGGAAGCGAAAGCCGAACAAACACCACAATAGTATATAAGATCAAACAAGAAACACAATGTAATAAAAACCACACAAGCATTCAACCATAAGAGACAATCCAATTTTTCATGGAAAAACCCCTCAACAGGTAAAAAACCATAGCACAAAGCGATCCACTATGATTAACAGAAGATTACAAAGATTGACAGCTCACAAGCAAGGAATAAACAGAAAAAACCCAAAACCCAAGCTCTCTCTCTCACAAAATACTCTCCCCTCTTCCAAACACACTTTGGAAAGCTTGGACACCTTCAGATTACTCATAATCCAGGATTCAAGCCATATATATAGCAAGCAACCCCAAATTAGAAACGTCTTACGCAAGTCCGCACAATAGCGCAAGAGAAACCTTGCTGCGCAAGTCATGCGTAATTGGCTGATCGGTCGGACCGGCCCAAAAATAGTCTAGGGGCTAAAGACTTTGAAAAACACGTTGCTTCAATGCTGGCCGACAGGTTAAGATCGGTCGGCCCCCACTATTCGACCGGTCATGGACTATCCAGGGAGCCCAGTTTGAAGGCTCTTCTTCCAACATAGGGTGGCCGCTCTCAGGCGAGAGGCGATCATTAACATATCCTTCATCTTTAGAGAAGCGAGTTGGGTGGCTGATGCACTGGCTCGCTGGGTTCAAATTCGCAATTGAGAACATTATTTTCTGAGTTGCAGAGCCTCCCGCTGGCTACTAGAGGGTCCCTCCTTCTAGATAAGGCGGGTTTTGGGAGCATCAGAGAGGGGTAAGGAGTTGTAGGCCAGTTTTAAGTGCCTGGGCTTTTGTTTTTCAAGTATACAATAGGTGGCTTGGGTCTTCTTCTTCTTCTTCTTCTTTTTTATTTTTATTTTTATTTTTATTTTTATTTTTATTTTTTATTTTGTCTCCAGCTTGAAGTGGTGTCTTGTATAGTCCTTCTTTGTTAATGGATTTTCTTTCCTAAAAAAAGAAAAAAGAAAAAAATTTATGTCATTTGTGGCAGTCCCCTCCTATTAGATTGGGTAGGCCTAGGTTAGGTTGTGCAGTTCTAGTGTTGGTTTTTAGCCTCCATGTTAGTTAACGATGGGCATACCGCGGTAGTTTTTTCACCTTTAACCATGGTCACGTATCAATATTTTCTGAAGGACTTCTGTGACCCACCCATACCATATGGTAAGGGTCAGTCATACATTCGTATTGTGATCAGTTATGGAAGGAAACAGGAGAGTTGGCTGATAAAGATGACAATCACGATCGCATAATATCAATTTTGTCATTAAAAGCGGCTTCCAATTGCTAGAGCCGTGGGTAGCCTGCAATGGCTTCATTGTAAATCCTTTTAGTTGAATGAATTTCATTCGTTAAGAAAAGAAAAGAAAAGAAAAGAAAAGAAAAAACTATGTAGTTTTTGGATTCAAGTTGCTAGAAATGTGGTTTTCATAGGCTACGTACAGAAATTTTTTAATGCACAATTTAATTAGAAGTTTGCTATGTTGAAGTTTCAATACCCAAGTCTAACCTATTAACAAGAAGTCTCAAGTCCAACTAGTTGCACCATAATTTATGGTACACCCAGCAAATAACTTCCAACCTTCCATTTCCATGCAACATCCAAACCCTTCTAATAGGTTTACCCCATCATAAGGATTCCATTGTGCAAAAACAATCCTTATCCACTCATCAGGTGGAAAACACATAAGAAAAAAAAAATTCTCTGGCCATTGATACAAAATACAAGTGGAGTCCACTCAATTAGTGGACATGGCCAATCTTCTTCAGTGAATCTATATGAGGAGAGTGACACAAAGGCGTTGATCTTGTCTCTAGATGTGCGGAATGAGTCTTGGGTTATAGACTCGGGTGCTTCGTTTCATGCCACTTCATCGAAAGAAGTTCTTCGTGATTATGTGTCAGGTAACTTTGGAAGAGTTTACCTGGGTGATGATGAGCTATGTAGTATTGTTGGCAAGGGAGACGTTCACCTAAATCAGAAAGACGGAACGGTCTTGAAGCTGAAGGATGTCAGAATGTACTGAGTTTGAGATGGAATTTGATCTCAGTGGGGCAGTTAGCCGATACCGGATATGTGACGACATTCACGAGCGATGCATGGAAGGTCACAAAAGGTGCCTTGGTAATATCTCGAGGCAAGAAGGAAGGTACTTTGTATGTGACTTTTAGATCGTATAGTTCACTCGCAGTCGCATCAACTGGAGTGAACGGGCAGTTATAGGATCAGAGGTTGGGACATATGAGTGAGAAAAGGGATGAAAGTGCTATTATCAAAGGGGAAGCTACCAGGGTTGAAGGCAATCGATCTGGAATTTTGCGAGGATTGCGTGTATGACAAGCAGAAGAGAGTTAGCTTCAAGAAGACATGACGCGCTCCAAAGACGCATCTATTGGAGCTTGTACACATTGATGTGTGGGGACCGGCACAGGTATCATCTCTTAGTGGCTCACGTTACTTTGTTTCTTTTATTGATGATGCTAGTAGAACACTGCGGGTTTACTTTTTAAAACACAAATCAGATGTATTCGATGTATTTTAGAAGTAGAAAGTTATGGTAGAAAATGAGACCGGTAAAACTGTGAAGTGTCTCAGATCGGATAATGGGGGAGAATACTGTGACAAGAGATTTGAGGAGTATTGTGCAGTGAATGGAATCAAACATCAGAAAATGATTCTAGGGACACCGCAGCAGAATGGTGTGGCTGAGCGCATTAATAGGACCATCCTTGAGCGCGCTAGGAGCATGAGGCTACATGCAGGGTTGCCCAAGACCTTTTGGGCAGATGCTGTGAATACTGCAGTATATCTCATCAATAGAAGTTCCTCAGCACCATTGGATGGTGGGCTACTAGAAGAAACTGGACTGGAAAAGAGGTGAACCTTGCACATCTCAGAGTGTTTGGTTGCACCTCTTATGTTCACATTGATGCAGAGCACAGAAACAAGCTGGATGCGAAGTCCAGAAGGTGCACGTTTATAGGCTACGAGTAGAATGATTTTGGCTACCGGTTTTGGGATATTGAGAACCGAAAAATTATCAGAGGCAAGGACGTAGTCTTCAATGAAAAAGTTATGCATAAGGACAGTGTGCAGCAAAAGCAGGACAAGGCCGATGAGAAGGAATTCGTAGAGTTGGAAGAGTTACCGGACACGGGTGTTACAGTGCCACAGGATGAGCATGCACAAGAGCATGATGAGGCAGAGCCGCAGACACCGGTTGTGAGGAGGTCTACTCGGGAGAGGAGACCCAAGGTTCGATACTCACCCTCCTTACATTATCTACTACTGACAGATAATGGTGAGCTAGAGTGTTTTGAAGAGGCGTTACGGTCAGATATGCCGGTTAAGTGGGAGCAAGCCATGGAAGATGAGATGGACTCTCTTGAGTTTAATCGTAATGGGAGCTAGTCACTCTACCCAAGGGTAAGAAATCTCTTCATAACAAGTGGGTTTACAGACTGAAGGAGGAGCACGATGGTTCGAAATGATACAAGGCTAGACTGGTTGTGAAAGGGTTCCAATAAAAGGTAGGTATCGATTTCACAGAGATATTTTCACCTGTGGTGAAGATGTCTATGACTCGCATGGTCTTGAGCATAGTGGCTACAGAGGACTTACATCTAGAGCAGCTAGATGTTAAGACGACATTTCTTCATAGAGACCTTGAAGAAGAGATATATATGCATCAGCCGACAGGATATGTGGCACCAGGAAAGGAGAACAAGGTGTGTAGACTGAAGAAGGGTCTATATGGTCTGAAGCAAGCCCTAAGGCAGTGGTACAAGAAGTTCGACAGTTTCATGTCGGGAAACGGGTATAGGAGATGTCATGCAGACCACTGTTGCTTCTTGAAGAAGTTTGATACGTCGTATATCATTCTTCTTCTGTATGTTGATTATATGCTTGTGGCCGGATCAAGCATGAAGGACATCTCAGATCTCAAAAGACAACTGTCTAGAGAGTTTGCCATGAAGGATTTAGGAGCTGCAAAACAAATCCTAGGCATGAGGTTAATTAAAGTGTGACAGGAAAAACAAGAAGATAGTTTTGTCACAGGCAGAGTACATAGCCAAGGTACTTGATCGATTCAGCATGGGAGGTGTTAAGCTGGTTATCACTCCATTAGCCAACCACTTTAACCTTTCTAAGGAGCAATGAGCTAAGACGCAGGATGAATGGGACTACATGGCTAAAGTCCCTTATGTGTCAGCCATAGGGAGCCTTATGTATGCTATGGTTAGCATGAGGCTAGATATTGCTCAAGTAGTGGGAGTTGTTAACAGGTACATGAACAACCTCGGGAAAAAACATTGGGAAGCTGTAAAGTGGATCCTCAGATACCTGGTAGGTACTGTGGATGTAGGGCTATATTATGGAGGATCGGAAATCAAGCTACAAGGCTACATCGACTCAGATTTGGCAGGGGATATCGACAGCAGAAGGAGCACTACAGGGTATGTCTTTACCCTGGGTAGTGCTGCAGTCAGTTGGATCTCTCAGTTACAGAAGATAGTATCCATCAGTACAATGGAAGCAAAATATGTTGCAGCTACAGAAGCGTGCAAGGAGATGGTGTGGATGCAAGGTTTTATGAAAGAGTTGGGGAAGAAGCAAGCAGACCGTACAGTGACAGTCAGAGTGCAATACACTTGGCTAAGAATTCAGCCTTTCAATCGAGGACCAAGCATATTGACATCAGATATCACTTCATACGTTCATTACTGAAAGATGGATCGATTGCTTTGGAGAAGATTCATACAAGTGAGAATCCTGCAGATATATTGACCAAGGTGGTCACACGGGAGAAGCTGAAGCTCTGTTTAGCTTTGATTGGTCTTCAGGCTTGAAGACTGGGAGGTGGTGCACTCTGGATGTAGAAGACGAATGATCATGTGGTGATTGTTTTCAAGTGAAAAATTGTTGAGTGTGGAGAAAGCCACACCAGACCATGGTCGAGCGCCCGGACGGTCTTATGACCGGGCGCTCGAAATTCATCTTGTTTTTTGGCATTAGTCCGCTGGACTGTTTTCTGAGCAGCCGGGCACCCGGCGGTTAAAGTGACCGGGCGCCCGATAATACCATGAATTATGCCTTTTGTTGCTAGACATATTTTGTATTGGCCGGGCGCCCGACCCAATTATGACCGGGCGCCCAACCGGCCGTGGAGTTAAAATGCGGGTTTCCTATTTAGTGTTCTAATTGCGGGGTTTACTATATAAAGGGGGTGTAAACCGAGATTAGACATGAGGATTAGAGCTTCTATACGTCCAAGGTGAGAAAAAGATGAGAGGATTAGCAAAAGAGCCATCTCTGTGCATGGGAGCATAGGAGAAGGTAAGTGTATTGCTTGTAACTTCATTTTTCTTCATAGTGAAGTTTGCACCCGTGGTTTTTTACCCTTGTTGGGATTTTTCCACGTAAATCTCTGTCTTGTGGATTGTTGGTTTGTGTGATTTCTTTTCTAGTTATTATTACTTCCTGTTTATCGTTTGTGGGTGAGACCGGAGATTGAATCTCGGTTCACCGGCGTTGTTGGCGTGCTGCGCAACAGGTTAAACTTAACATGGATAGTTTGGCCTGAGGGAACCCAGGTTTGTTTAGGGTAGGGAGTATTTGTAGAGATAGTCATAGGAAGTTTCAATTTGCCTTTGTGCATGGTTTCGGTTGGGGTTCTAGCATTCAGGCTGAAATTCGGGCGATTGTTTGTCGACTTTTCATGTGTATTAATTGGCGCTTTTCGCGTATCTTGGTTGAGAGTGTGATTCCAAGCAAGCGATTGAAATTTTTAACTGAGGCCAGCCGAATTTATGGTCTATATGTTATTGGTGGGCTAGGGTGGCCGCTCTCAAGCGAGAGGAGATCATTAACATATCCTTCATCTTTAAAGAAGCTAGTGAGGTGGCTGATGCATTGGCTCGCTAGGGTTTAGATTCGCAATCAAGAACATTATTTTCTGAGTTGCATGGCCTCCCACTGGTTGATAGAGGGTCCCTCATAGATAAGGCGGGCTTTGGGAGCATCAGACAGGGGTAAGGAGTTGCGGGCCAGTTCTAAGTGCTCGGGCTTTTGTTTTTTGACTATACATTAATAGGTGGCTTGGGTCTTTTTTTTTTTTTTTTTTTTTTTTCAAGTGGCTGGCTTGAAGTGGTGTCTTGTATAGTCCTTCTTTGTTAATGGATTTTCTTTCCTAAAAAAATGAAAAAAGAAAAAAAAAGCTATGTCGTTTGTGGCAGTCCCCGCCTATTGGATCGGGTAGGCCTAGGTCAGGTTGTGCAGTTCTAGTGTTGGTTTTTAGCCTCCATGTCAGTTAACGATGGGCATCCTGCAGCAGTTTTTTCACCTTTAACTAGAGGTGGGCAATGATCCGGACCGAGCCGAGTTAGCCCTAGTTTGGTTTGGTTTGTTTTTGTGCCACCTCAGTTTGTGGATCAGCTTGGTTTGGGTTTCGAGCCAACTCATGCGGCTTGAGTTTGGTTTGCTCCAAAATAATATGGTTGGAGCTAGGATCGGTTTCGTTGAAAATTTTGAACCGAGCCAGGCAGAGATCAAATAAGTGGCAGCTCTTTTTTTACTTGTTTATTTAAATAGAAAAGAATTTAAAAAGTTAGAAAAAAAAGTACAAAAGTATCTTAGTGATGTTTAACATCCTCCAAAGGAGTGCAGCTTCAAACTAGACATGTAAGAGCATTGTCTAAACAAAAGTACACGAGCATGATTTTACAAGTGCAAGGAAACAGTATGCATTCATGTATATATGTATTATGTATTATCCATGTCATCATGTATATGTATTATCTACTATCTACATTGTCCATTTGTTTTAAATATCATTTTAGGACATGATCCCAAAATGGAATCATATCCAAAGCTCAAGTGGACCACACCACAAGAACTGTGCTTACAATCTACGAGCCGAATCAAATCGAGCTTTGAGCTGAGCCAAGCCGGTACTGCCCTAGATTGAGCTTGGTTTGTTTTTTCAAACGAGCTTGACTCCGAGGCTTGGTTTGGTTTGAACTTCCATTCAAACCAATCCGAGCCGAGCTTTCGAGCTGGCTTGGTTTGTGCCCAGCTCTACCTTTAACCATATCCACATGTCAATCTTTTCTGAAGGACTTCTATGACCCACCCATACCCTATGGTAAGGGTCAGTCATCCATTCATAGTATGACCAGTTACAGAAGGAAATAGGGGAGTTGACTGATAAAGATGGACTGCGTAATATTAATTTTGAGGCCTCGTCATTGAAAGCTGCTTCCAATTGCTAGAGCCGTGGGTAGCTTGCAATGGCTTCGTTGTCAATCCTTTTCGTTGAATGAATTTCATTCGTTAAGGGGAAAAAAAAAAAAAAAAAAACTATGCCGTTTTTTTATTCAAGTTGCTAGAAACGTGGTTACTACGTACAGAATTTTTTAATGCACAATTTAATTAGAAGTTTGCCATGTTGAAGTTTCAATACCCAAGTCTAACCTATTAAAAAAAAAAAGGTGTCAAGTCCAACTAATTGCACCATAATTTATGGTACACCCAGTAAATAACTTTCAACCTTTCATTTCCATGCAACATCCAAACCCTTCTAATAGGTTTACCCCCATCGTAAGGATTAATACATTGTGCAAAAACAATCCCTATCCACTCAGGTGGAAAACACAAAAAAAAAAAATCTCTGGTCATTGATAAACAAAAAAATACAAGTGGCGTCCACTCGGTTAGTGGACTGGCCAATTTTCGCACAAATGATCCTCATGATGCATAAAACCTATTAATTAGATCGGTTGGATACCACACACACATTAAACGTTGGTAGTTATATTATGGGTGAATGACAATTAACGGTCCAACCAGTTGGACTTGAGATTTTCTCATAAAAAATAATATAAGAAAAGAATAATTAATTGAACTTTTAGTAAGGTATTCTAGTACTGTAGAAACGTGACTCATACAATTCCGCTTGGCTGCTACTTTAAATCATTTTCGACAACGTGACTCATACGATTCCGCGTGGCTGCTACTTTAAATCATTTTCTGAGAAGTCACTCGGTGAAGTAACCTAATAACGAGCCAGGAATCTCTTAGCTGAGAAGAGGAGCCTGGCTGGAAAGAAAATGAACGGTTCAGATTGCATTTGCATTTTCTGACCATCCAAGTAGCTTATTGGTGTGATGTTCAGGACATGGAATTGGAATTGCAATTGCAGGACCCACCAAAAGAATGGTTTGGATCAACCCACATGTCAAGTTGCACATGTGCAACCTGGTGAAAAG
Organism: Liriodendron chinense; assembly: GCA_003013855.2. Taxonomy (NCBI): domain Eukaryota; kingdom Viridiplantae; phylum Streptophyta; class Magnoliopsida; order Magnoliales; family Magnoliaceae; genus Liriodendron; species Liriodendron chinense. The sequence continues at coordinate 2,012,030 of PVNU02002456.1, forward strand.
AAGTACGTCAGTCGAGACATTTTCTTGCCTGAAAAATTGGGATTTTGGCTGGAGAATTGATGACCTGGCACAATTGTGGTAGTGTGCCATCTTGCCCTGCTAATCTGCCACTTGTTTATAACATTAGTACTGTGAAAATGGTAGGTCCTAAGATCACATGGCACAAAAATCAGGCTGGCCCACTGATCAAGTGTGCTGAACTGTGGGAATCAGTGGACAACCGTCTGAGTTAGCACATCTGGCTCATGACCCACCTAGTAACTGGAAGAACCTGATTTTCAAGGAGGGTGATCTTCATATGTCACGTCAGGGCCTATCACTAATATTGATTTACTAGACAAGTGGGATGTCGGCTAGAAAGATGACAAGTACTACAAGTTGTGGCCCCATTGTTGCCTATAAGTGATCAGTTATCTTTTTGGCATTTCTCATTTATTTTTAGGTAAGCAGGGGCGGCAGTGAGTCGGCTAGCCCGACAAGTACTATGCCTGGCCGGACGTGGGCTAGGTATGGGTGTCACTAAATGTTGGGTGTGGGAATTAAGTTAAGCCTGATTGATACATGCTTGGGTCAGGTATCGCATTCCCTTTCTCTACTCGAACTTAGCTGAAACTCGGTTATGCGATGATAAATATTTTATACTTTTATGAGGTGTGACAAAATGCTGGGTGTGGGAATTAATTTCAGCCTGATTGATACTTGCTTGGGTCAGGTATGGCATTCCCTTTCTCTACTTGAACTTAGCTGAAACTTGGTTATACGATAATAAATATTTTATATTTTTATAAATTCCTCTCTCTCTCTCTCTCTCTCTCTCTCTCTCTCTCTATATATATATATATATATATATATATATATATATATATATATATATATATATATATCCATTGTTTCTATCAATTTATAACTAATAAATTTTAATTATAAATTTAATACACAGGGAGAGACATCTAGAATCCTCTTCCAATGTTTATTCTTAATAAAATCCTCTTCCTTCAAAATAAATAAATAAATAAATATACAAGCAGAGACATATAGACACAGATACATAGACATGTATATTTGTCTCTACTTATATTTAATAGGAGTAGCTAAGGAATTTTTTTTCTTCATAAAAAAAATAATAATAAATTTTAATTAATAATAATTATTAGCAATTTTAATTAAGAAAACTATAAAAAGAAGCCGGTTTCCCTGCAATGTTGTAGGATATATATATGCTTATACTATAACATTTTGTGTGTGGGGTCCACATGATGTGTGTGGAGTGTGTATGCAATTCAATCTGTCGACTGGTGTGTGCAGTGTGTATGCCATCCAACCCATAGAATAAGGTTTCTCCATCATAAACAGATATTCTTTTAGTATTTTGCACATACTCCCCTCTCTTTTATAACATCCTACCCTTTTGTATATGTAAACAACACCAGACCTCTTCCGTATTTGTGCAAAAAGATGTCTGAATGGTGTTAATTTTGAGTTGTTAACATTTTAAAATCACCATTATACTCACCTCACAGAGGTATTATGCCTTGGATGATAGTAAGGCCTAGTAAATGTTGTACATGATATTTTGGTGATTTAATAGGTTCAAGGTGGAGCCCATGTAGCATTTGTGCATGGGATCGGGATGTTCAGATGGTGGGCCTCACTTGAGAGATCTTTTTCATAAAGCCCTTTATGTTGTTTCCATGTTCATTTGATTTGAGCCCCATGGTTGGACAACAATATGGATGGTTTAATTTAAGTTTTGACCATATCCTTTGTGGATTTTCTGATGTCATGTATATCAACCTTCACACTCTACTAGAGTATTTAACTTTTCCAACTCAGAGGAGCAAATATGCAAATTGGCAACTTAACTAGGATTTGGTTAAACTACCATCTAACAACAGTGATGATTTTGGGATTTCTGTGTCGCAGACAAAAACGAAAAGACCGTGTTTTTTCTTGTATAGACAAAACGGAGGGGTGGTTGTGCGGATGTTGATGTTGTGAGGATGTTTGGATGGCTGCTGGGTATGTTTGTATTTGGATCATTATATGCAGTTGTGTACATGTATGGGCCATATGGTTGTTGTGTGCGGTATGTTTGGGAGTATGGGTGGCTGGTATGTTGTGGTATGCTGTGGTATGCTGGGTGCTATGGGTCTGTTCGTCGTGCAGAATGTGATTGTCTTGTGTGTGCCAAGAAGGGCTGTCTAGAGAGCCGGGTCTGGAGCGAGGAATTCTCTTATGCTGCAGGTTGCGGGTGATTTTTTATTTTTATTTTTTCCAACGTGGAATGTTTGGCGGACTTTATCTGGTGTCCACAGGTGGGCTGGTGTTCTTGAGAGGAAGTGGTGCTGCATCTGGGCTAGTCTGCAAGTTTGGGTCCAAGACGGCCTTGGTCTTGGGGCGATAGATCGGTTATTGTTGCCTGAAATTTTTTGGTGACTATATGATGGTTGGATAGTAGGTGAGGAAGTGTGTCCATTTTTGTTGTACTCTCAGAGGCCTGTATTGTTTTGTCTGGTGGCCTTATCCTGGATCAGCATTGAATGGCGCTGTCTTTCTTCTGGTCTGTCTTCTTTTGTATATTTCATGCTGTTATTTATATATACAATAGGTGGGCCCTGTTGGCTGCCAGAATTCACGTACAACTTAGTTTTGAAAAATCAACAAAGTCACAAGTGGTGTGCTGCTGCCTTCTTAAAAAAAAAAGAAAAGAAAAGAAAAAGGAAATCAGTAGTTTTTAATCCCTGTTATAAAATCTAATATTGTTTTGAATTAATGGTTTGATGAATTTTATAAATCATGAATAGGTACCTAATGTAAAATATTTAGTTTGAAATGAATCCGACACCTTGAATCTCATGGATCCATCTATATTTATAGAAAGTGGATTACAACATATTTTTGAATGAATACAAATTCAAATGGTGTCCCAGGTGAAATGCTGACCAATCGGAGGAAGTTTCAGATGAGATGAGGATGGGTGGTTATGGACACCTTAATGAGTACGGTATAATGCCCATTTTAGGCCAAATGTGGGCATGGGGTGCGGTACCCATTAACACATACTGGTCTGGGTGCACCTATACCTGAACCAATCCCGCTCATTGCCACCACTACCAGAAAATCTAGTGAAATGGGCCCTCAGCTTTTTTAGGGTTTTGATAGGATAGGATGTCCCCGTCTAACGGTATTGGGATGAGTTTTCTCCCAGATTGCATCATGGATGGAGATTACCATTCGCGTTCTCATTAATATGTCGGGGGGGCCATGACCTTATAATCATGCTCCATTGATGGTCTTACCCTTTGACACTTGATTTGATTATGAGCCATTCAAACTTTACTTCTCATTTTTAAGATTTATCTTCACACACAATTATCCTTTAGAACAAATGTTTTAAGATGCCCCTGTGGCATAGAATTCAGAATACAAATAGTTCACATCATCATCTAACATTCAATCCTAGGTGGAAACCCGATTTCTTCAAGAGGGGCACAACTGAGGGTATTCCCTTCATTTATTTTTTATTTTACAACTTTTTTTCTTCTGCAATTCAATTACAAAATTCATAACAAGAACAATTCAATCTGAAACGAACAAAAAGAACATTTTTTGTAAGTTGTGATGTCTCATCCATTGTGCATGGATGGGTGGAAATCTGGAATTTTCAAATCATGGGCCATTGTGGGTGGAGAATAGCTTAAAAGTCCTGAGAACCAAAGAATCTCAACCATCTGGTTTCGCTTGTTGAATTTTGGACCATTAATCATTTTATTCATAACGTCCATTTGATCATATCTACCAATTGGATGGCTATGATTCTCCAGTTAGTGTCACTTTCAGGCTATGTTCCATCCACAATAGGCCATATGCATTGGACACCCCGGATTGACATACACATGCCATGCGAACGTTGGATGGCCACAACAATAACAAATCAAAATAGATTTCCCTAGTCCCAATTGATTGAATCCCAAATACTGTCGAGATTGCTAATCGTCTTCCAGTCGTTGTTAACGGAATCTTCAGGCGGAGAGGGAGAAGCATGGTCGCCGGATGATGAACTATCAGCTCTCTCCACCTTCAAAGGATTTTGATGAGAACTTGCACCTAAACTGCTACTACTAGCACCCTCTCTAATGCGTAAATCGATATTGGGTGCTGTCCCACTTGTCATTGCGACTGTTGGCCGTCGATCAAACGATCGTAGGCTTCCCGATCTTACGTATACTCGGCATAAGCTATATTCATGTCGTAACTGAAAAAAAAGGAAAAAAACCAAACAACTGTCATTACGAGAAAATCAACAGTTGTTGAAGAAGATAAATCGCCTAGAGACCACCTTCTTTTTTTTTTTTTTTTTTTTTTTTTTTTTTTTTTTTTTTTTTTCCTTCAGATAATTTGTTTTGCGAAGAGTTTCAACAACATAGACTCCGTTTATCATGTGGGCCACACCACAGGGAACAGTTGGGAATTGGATACATGATGGCATGCTTGTAGAAACATTTGTATGCGATCCGGCCAAATGGCTTGTGGGTTAACCTAAAGCCGAATGTAGGTGGTCAGATCTCTTTCTTATCCAACTGCATACTATGGAAACAATCCGGACCATACACCAAAGCAGCTGAATATTTTATCTCTACCATCTAGTTGGCGGGCTATCTCTCGAATGGGCCACATCCCAGAAAATGAAAATGCAGCGATCGCATTCCTAACAGTTTGATTACTGGACACCAGCTAATCATTCAAAAGCCAGCCACTGGATGGAAGGTTAGGATATACGATAGGTGCAACTCTTGGACGTGGCCCACCCCAGATTGAAAGGCAGGTTTGCCAGCTATCCAGACGATTTGATTATACGGTTTAGATCAAAAGATTATTCCAAGAAATTATATATCAGTTGTTGCACCATACCTTTGGAACTGCATTTGAAGATGATGCTTCTTCAAGGGCTCTATATTCATTCAACTTCCATTTGGATTTCTTCCCTGTGGGGGCTCTTCCTTCATAGAAAACCATGGTTTTCTTCAGACCAATGACTCGGTTGTCGGAGAAGACGTAGCCGGGAGAGCCCGTAGCTTTCCAGTAGCCAGATGGCGTGATTCGGTTTGGCCTCCCTCCGTGGGCTTCTTTCTCTTGCATTGGGCTGAAGAAAAACCATTGCTCAACGTCTCCGACGCACAGCTCACCCGAAATGCCTGCAATAAAAATGAGAACTGGAACTTAATTTCACCGCGTCTTGGATGGTTTCTTGTATGGCTATGATTGCATGGTGGGTGTGGTTTGTGATATGTAGACAACTTCAATAAGGCCCACTAGCTCTACGGAGAGAGGGAGGGAGGGATGGGGGGAGAGAGAGAGAGAGAGAGAGAGAGAGAGAGAGAGAGAGAGAGAGTTCCTTTCTCATGAATTGGGCAAAGAAACCTAACACCGGTGTGTTTTTACCACAGCATAATCGATGGTGGCGACTCATCTAACAAATTGGTGGCCTGCAAGAACATCAATTCGGACCACCCAATTTGGGAACTATTGTGGATAAATTGTAGCTGATGAATTGTAGGATACCCTCAACCATCTGCTTTCGCCCTTTGAGTTTGGAGCGTGATCGTTTCCTTTTTCACAATCATTTATTCGAAGATGACCCTGTATATCAGCAATTTGTTTTTTGGTCATACGCCATGGGCAATTGGGCCCATGATTTGGACAATCTGGAGTGATGCGTGAGTGCAACAAATGATTCACCACCATTTAACCTTTCATGATGGGAGGAGCATCCTTCAGAGGGTATCGTGTGACTCAGGGAACCAAAGAATTAGGAGAAAATCATTTACACCAAGCATTCTTCATATAACCAGATCCACCCTTCTAATTGAATTCTTAAATAAGCATGCATTTGGTTGCATCAAATATCATGAAATTTCATAATATTAATTTTTCTTGAAATTTCAAAATCATGAAATTGGGTGATATTCGATGCAACCAAACACACCAATATTTGGTGATTTTTTTTTTTTTTTTTTTCTAAATGATGTGAATGTGTCGCATGGCTCTATAAGATTGGTAAGGCCCGATTTTTGTAGAGCCCACCGAATGTTTGTACTTTTTGTTTTTTTTTTTTTTCTTCATCAACAAAGTTATAGGTGGAGAGCTCCTACCTTTTCATAAAAATATAAAATAAAAAAATAAAAAACTAAGAAGGAAAAAGAAAATTTCACTCTTGCAAAAGGGAAATGAATTTTATGTAAGAGAAAAGTTCTTTTGGTTAGATAATAGTCTAGCTAGCCAAAAATAAGGAAGAGAGAAACCTGGTAACATTTAACACCTTTAGGAATAAAGGAGTGTCTTTCAAAGGCTTTCATAGCAATTGTGAGGGCATTGAAAATAAAATAGTGAATTATTTATTCCAACCATTCTTCTTATAATTAGATCTAATCTCCTCTTAATCCTTGTACAACCGAAAAAAAGGATTTTATCTAGCCTTTGATAAGGGAGAGAGACCCATCAAATAGAAAAGTGATGTAACATTTCAAGCCTAACCTCTTTGGAATTTTCTTTTTTCTTTTTTGTTTGCATACACAGCTCCATCAGCTCCACTGATGTGTCCCTCATGTGGGACATGAGAAAGATGGGGTACACCATAAAGGCCATCAACGGGAAAAAATAAGGTGAGTCAAGAAAGGCACACCATTGAAATCAATGGATAGCCAATGATCTGATTTAATGTACAAGTGCAAAATGCCTGACAGGCGGACCAACCTGTTCCCCCCCCCCCCCCCCCCCCCCCCCCCCCCCCCCCCACACACACACATGGATTTTCATTGTGTGGCCCAAATGGAAAAAAAAAAAAAATATGGATATGGATGTAATATGGATGTAATAAAAAAAAATTAAAGAAAAAAGCAAAGGCATGAGGAGGAGGGAAGAGAAACTAACTTGGGAGCTGCCAAGGGTCGAGAGTGAAGAGATCGACAACGGGAATAACACGGTCCAAGTCCTCTCTCATGTTCTCTAGCTTGTTACGCAGGTAGAATCCCACCAGCTCTGCTTCTGTTGGGTAGAATCTATAACCTGGTGGGAGATTGCTCATAGCTCCCTTTGTTGTGGTTGTTGTTGTGGTGGCGGTGGTTGTGGTTGCTACAGTTCTCTCTCTCACCCCTCTCTCTTATTTATTGTTGTTGTAATTGTTCTTGCTCTCTCTCACCCTCTGTTGTGTTTGCTGTTTCTGCTGCTCTCTCTCTGAGATATCTACGGATGATATGATATAATATAGGAAGAAGGAGCCGAGTGGAGGAGAAAATGAGGTTGGTTTACAAGGAAAGTTCCACGCGGCTGTTTGGAAGACTGAAGCCATGGCCAAGTTTTTCAAAAATCTAAGTCAGTCCATGTCGCTTACGGACGCGGATTGCCTACTGACGCTGTATGAAACCAATAGCTACTGGTGGGTGCTAGGTGGGCTCGACCATGATGTATATGTTTTATCCATGCCATCCATCTATTTTTTCAGATCATTTTAGAGTAGTAGCCCAAAAATAAAACAGATCCAAATCTCATGTGGACCCTAACAAAGGAAACACTGGTAATTAAACACCTACCATTAAAAACTTCTTAACGGTCACAATAGTTTTGGATGAAGCTGATATTTGTGTTTTCCATTCATCTAAGTCTGTGTGACCTAATAAACAGGTTGGATGGAAAATAAACATTACAGTGGACCCTAGAAAGTTTTTAATAATGGAAATTCAATCACCACCGTTTTCTTGTGGTGTGGTCCACTTGAAATTTGGATCTTCATCATCTTTGGGCTCATGCCCTAAAATGATCTGGAAAAATAGACAGATGGGGTGGATAAAATACATACATTATGGTGGGGTATATAGAGAACCGTCTGGCAAAGTCAGTAGACAATCCGCGTGGTTCCCCTCTCCCCTTCCTTTTAGTCGGTAGAATTGGGCCAATGTTTTGTCATCCAAAAGGTTCTCTCTCTTTCCTTCAGTTGGCAGAACTGGGGCCTCATGTTCTTTGATACAAAAGGCTGATTTAGTGGGCCACTTCGTGGATGGGCCATGTAACCCAAAGGTTACCTGATGAGACAATAATGACCCTTGAAATGGCAGCTTGTAAATGGATGGTTATGATGGATGGGTCGCGCTCCAAGTGTTACCAGTACCACCCGCTTTGGTGGTGTCGGGCAGATGTGGAGCCCGGTGATGTTTTAACAGAATCAACCTGCCCATAAGATGTGTTACTTCACAGAACCTATATGGTACAAAACTCGGCCAATCTAAAACAAAGGTGGCTGAAACAAAGGGAACAAGCTGAGAGGCGATATGCTTATCCTTGAATTTTATAGTGGCCCAGCTCACAAAACAGCCTGAAAGCTGGCTTGACCGTTCATCTTGTTGATTGAGTGCCTTCAATATGCTGAAAAACAAGTTTTTTCGATTCGATCAATATCTTGGGTGATTCGATAATTTTTTTTTTTTCTCAAAAATATTAGTTTACTCTTTTGACACTTTTTGACGTCATCAATTAGATTGACGGTCTGGTCAATTCAATTGATGGGCCATTGATTACTGTTGATTCGATCGACTGGATCAATCGATGGGATCAATCGGCGGTGTGCACAACTCTTCCTAAGTGCACGATTTTGTTTTTAATTCTGTAATTGGGTTATATATACTATGTTAATACGGTATTAAAGTTAAGACGAATAAAGCAAGGGTTTTGTGAAGGAGAAAGCTACCGTTTTCTATCTATAAGATTGTTCTATCTCTTGTAACTTTCTGATTATGGTGGATCGTTAATTGCTTGGTGCTGTGGTTTTTTTTTTTTTTTTTTTTTTTTTTTTTTTTATCCGAAAAGGGTTTTTCCAAGTAAAATCTCTATATTTTCTGTACATGCTCGGATTTTTCGATCCCCTATTCCGTTGTGTGATTTAGTCTAAGGTTGCTTTTGTGCTTGATAAGTTGTGTTATGCCTTGTTGCATTCCCGACAAGTGTTATTAGAGCTAACGTTGGGTATTCAGATTGAATGTGAGACATAATATTGATGGGATCAAATGTGAAGTTTGAGATAGAGAAATTCAAGGGTAAAGATAATTTTGAATTATGAAGGTTGAAGATGAAAGCTCTCTTAATTCAACAAGAGTTACAACAAGTACTCATTGGAAAAGCGAAACATCCTGAATTGATGAAACAAAATGATTGTGATGAATTTGACCAGAGGACAATTAATGCAATTCAATTATGCTTGGCCAATGAAGTCCTTTACAATGCCATGAATATTGAGACGATTATCGCAAGCTTGTAGGTGAATTTGGAGAGCATCTACATGGCGAAATTGCTCTCCAATTGCCTGCATTTGAAGAGACAGTTTTATAATCTGAAGATGATGGAAGGGTCGAATCTCTCTGAGCACATCGATGTCTTTAACAAATTAGTTTGCAAACTAACAAGTGTGGAGGTGAAGAACGATGAAGAAGACAAAGCCTTAATTTTGTTGACGTCTTTCCAGAGTCTTACGAATATCTAATGGATACTTTGTGCCATGGTAAGGATATCTTGGACGCCGATACTATTTTCTCAGCCCTTCAGTTAAGACAGCTAAGAAAGAAGAACGAATGCGAAGGTACTTCTACGAATGCGTTGGTTGCTCGAGGAAGATCGTCTGATCGATCGAAATCCAAGTTGAAGGGCAAAGAAAAATTGAAATATTAAAATTGTGGCAGGATAAGACATATATGAAGAAGGATTGTACAAATCCTAAAACTCAGAATGAAAAATAAATTAAATGATTCGACGAAGGAGGCCAATTCAGTGAAATCTAGTGAAGAAACAAGTGTGTGTAATGTATTGGTAGTGTCTAAGTCTGGGTATCTCAATCACAAGTGGATTTTGGATATGGGGGCACCATACCACGTGTTCTTATTGGATCCCAATAATTCTAAATATTGTAAAGTAGAGATCGTACAGTTGTAAAGGCGAAGAAGAGCTCCTCACACCTTCCTTACTTGTAACCCAATGTTTAAATTTATAGACATAATTAAGCCACGTAGAGTCATTCAAATCTAAATTATTCATCTCAACCCTTGGGTCATTGTAATTTAGTGGAGTCTAAATTACCGTAGATTTTGAGATTTTGGCCTAGTGCCACTCTATAGTAAGTTTCTCTCATCTCCTCTTGCTGCCCTCGCTGTTGGTGCACTCTCACCCATCTGTACCATAATGTCAAAATGAAAGACGAGCTGATGAATTGCTTAGATCTCATGCCCATGTGCCACGCTAACACATATCATGGCATATACATTAGATGCCTTATACATGCATGTTTTGTTTTTTTATTTTTTTAAAGCAAGCAAGGGAACTCTCTTATTACTTACTCAAGGCAAAGCTTGAAAGGATACAACAAAAGGGGCATGCCCTTAAGAAAAAAGTAAAGAAAAGGAAGTAACCCACACCTTGGGCACAAGGGAAAAAAAATAAAAGAAGAACCAAATAGGAGATGAAAAAGAGGAAAATGAGCAAAGAAAGGGGGCAGGGGAAAGGCCCCTAGCCCAGGAGACCATCACATCAAAGTAGCGATCTCAGCATCAATGATAAAACGGGAGTGAGATTGCATCTAAATATCAGCAAAACTAGAGAGAGACGTCTGCAAGCTACGAGTAGTAACCCCCAAGGTAGTTGTGGGAAGCGAGAGAGTGAAGCCTCTGCGCAAACAAGTGCATCTCCCATGATGAGGAAGACATGTCTTTAATGGATGCAAGACTTCGATGGTTGTGCACAACAATGCGAGACCTTGCAGTAAGATCAATGTTAGGGTTAGGAGCCCCGCAATGGAAGCAATCAAAGCAGGCGAGGAACACACCACAATGGCAATCAACAAGCAAATCATCACACACAAGAAGGCAATCCGATTTTTACGTGGAAAAACCCCTCAAGGGTAAAAAACCACGGCACAAAGTGACACCAATCCACTATGAATCAGAAGTTACAAGAGAATATAGAAGAAAACCATGGATCACAGCCCACAAGAGAAATCCCAAGCTACCCGAAGCTAATTCTCACATGAGAAGGACAAACACAGCCCTTTCCCTCAACCCAGAGAACTCCAAGCTTCCTCCCTAGCTCTTTCTCTCACCCTAGAACCCTCTCAATCCCTTGGCCCATTGGCGGCCACTGGCGGCAACCTTAATCTCGGATTACATCTCTTTAAATAGGAGAAAAACCGGAATTAGAAACTCCTTGCGCAAAACCGCGCAAGAAACCAAGTCCAAAAAGGAAACTGCCCGACCGGTCAGACCCCCCCACTCGCCGGTCGGCCGACCGGTCGGATGGCCCAAAAACGCTCAAGAAGTCCTGCTGTCTTGATCCAAAAGTGACCGACCGGCTGGCCGGCCGGTCGGTGGTCTTTATGCAAGAAGGTTTGAGGCGTCCAAGCCCAACAAACTCCACCACGACTCAAATATTCATACAACACCTCGCCACGCACCATCTTCATCTCTACTTCGTTGTCATCATAGCTTCACCACTTCTCATGCCTCATCGACTTCAAACTTGCACCTTCCTCACCCGCTCGCTCATGTGGCCCTTGCGCATGCCACACACGAGCATTCGTGGATCCCACTGCTAATCCCGCAGCTCCACCATGAATAGTGCTCCTGATCAAACCCAATCGCAGTCGACAAACTTGATTGAAATATTGGCGTACCGATCCACCTTCTTCAACTCTACTTCCTTCATAGATACCGATCGCTTTCCATGTTTTTCTTTCACGAAATCCTTCTCCACAACGAATCTCATGCCAGAAGACGCCATTGATGTCTCGCCTCAGATTCTCTCTGCCTCCTTCCCAACTTTTAGCTCTGATACTACTTGTTGGGGTTAGGAGCCCCGCAGTGGAAGCAATCAAAGCAGGTGAGGAACACATCACAATGGCAATCAACAAGCAAATCATCACACACAAGAAAGCAATCCGATTTTTACGTGGAAAAACCCCTCAAAGGTAAAAAACCATGGCACAAAGCGACACCAATCCACTATGAATCAGAAGTTACAAGAGATTACAGAAGAAAACCATGGATCACAGCCCACAAGAGAAATCCCAAGCTACTCGAAACTAATTCTTACATGAGAATGACAAACACAACCCTTTTCAACAGGGCTGGCAGCGGAAGCAAAGCCGAACACAAGCAACAAATTCAATCAAACAAGCTAGACAATGCAATCACAATGCATGCAATCACCCACACATAGACAATCCGAATTTAATGTGGAAAAACCCCTCACGGGTAAAAAACCACGGCACAAAGCGACATAAATCCACTATAAACTCAGAAGTTACAAGAGATGGAACTCAAGACCCAAAAAACCCAAGCCCATAAGAGAAATCCCAAGCTTACCCAAGAAGAAACCCTTTTCTCCAAGCTCTTTCTCTCACATAGAAGATCCCTCAATCCCCTTTGCAACCTTGGTACCCTCTAATTCCGAAAATACACCTTAAATAGGAAGAAAATCGGATTTAGAAACTTCTTGCGCAAGGAAACCGCGCAAATCCATGTTGCACTAGGACATTGCCGGCCGGTCGTCCGACCGGTCGGACACCCCTACCGGCCGGTCGGCCGACTGGTCGAATGGGCAAAAAATCTCAACAGCAGCAACGCTGCCTCGCTGGTCTGTGTGGCCGGCCGGTCGGACACCCCCACCGATCGGCCGGTGGTCTCCGTAAAAATCTGATTTGAGGCGTCCGTTCTCAACAATCAGAACAAAGATTATGAATAGCAAGGGATAAAGTTTTTAAGCACCTATCCACCATACCTGGTGTGGCATAATCAGAGACTATTCCCCAGAGAGGAGAACCATTGGGGGAGTAGTAGAGGAGATCCATTCTAATGGCTGTAATCTCAGCACAGGCAATGGTGCAAGAGGGGTACGTTCTAAGATGCCGAGCAGCTAGACGAATGGAGGGCCTCAAAGAGATATAAGCAGTAGGAAGGTCCCAAGCAACTGAAATGGAGTTAGGGGTTTATACACTCATATTGGCTCCGCGAAGTTGTTTTTCCAAAAATCTCCCTTACCGGACAATCGTAACCCTTCAATGGGTCACTGTAAATATAAATAAATGGTTAAGAAAAAAACCAACCATCACTGGCCCACATTAAATGAAAAAAAGGAGGCGGTTTGGCCGGTGATGCAACACCAACTAACTAGCAAGTGTCAAAGCTCTGTGGGCCCCACTATGATGTATGTGTTTTTATCCACACCGTCCATCCATTTTCTAGCGCGCGCATTTTAGGACATGAGCCCAAAAATTAAGGCAGATTCAACGCTCAAGTGGACCACACCACAGAAAATAATAGGGACAATGATGTCCACCGTTGAAACCTTCTTAGGGCCATAGTGATGTTTATTTGCCATCCAACATATTCATAAGGTCACACAGACCTGGATAGAATGAAAGATACAAATATCAGCTTGATCTAAAGCTTCTGTGGTCCCCAAGAAGTTTTGGGCAATAAGAGTTCAATCTTCACTTCTTCCATATGGTGTCCACTTGATCTTTGGATCTGTCCCATTTTCGGGCTCATGCTCTAAAATGAGCTGAAAAGATAGATGGATGGTGTCGATGATAAAACCCATACATCATGATGGGCCCCACAGAGCTTTAACATCAGCGCCAAACCGAATACGAAAAAAAAAGAATGAATGATAGGATCTTCCCGTTTGGAGGACTGATACACGGGCTATCCACAGCAGGTCCAATCAGATAAAAAGTCTGTATCACCAACACCGGGTCCAAGCTATCCAATGTTGAGAAAATTTCTGATCTTAGAAAATAAATTAATTGAAAAAATTGAGAAATAAGGATAGGCTGAAGCACGTGAAAAACACGCTGTCCTTAAAGCGTAATTCGCCCCTACTCAAATTATTTTGAGTCTGCTGATAGGTGCAGGCGGATTGCTTCCAGGATACGACAAGCCTTCTGTGGTTCTGCGTTCAGCAAAAACGAAGGAACACTATGGAACTCAGTAACACACTCTGGCAGATAAAGAAAAAGAGAAAGAGAAAAGAATGGCAGTCTTCTTCTTCTGGCAACAGCAGACCACTACACTGGTCTAAGTGGCTTGGTTTATTTCAACCAAACCGAGAGGCTAAGAGACTAAGATGGGTGCTGGTTCAGTATTCGAGGTTGTGATTGCTGTTGTTGTGTTGGATTGAACCAGACCTGTCCGGATTATATAAGCAAGGGTGGTTGGCAGTTTTGGTCTAGAGCCATAATGGCACTAGCCGTTTTCTGGCTGTTGTGAGAAACTAGCCGTTTGTGGCAGTTTCTGACTGTTGTGCATGTGGGAGTTATGTACCTGTATGCTGGCTCTTTAGACTCAATGGCTAGCCGTTTCTGACTGTTGGGCTAGCCACATGCAGCTGTTACTGCATGGTATGGACCGTTACTGCATGAGCAGCTACACAGGTCCCTCTAATTAGCCCTGCAACTCTCTATAAAAAGCAGAGAGGTCTCTCTGTCAGACCTCCCACCCACAGCACCTCCTTTATTCCGGACCCAGCCACCTGACCTATTACCTAGCCTCTGTCGCACCGGTCCGCGAGGTCGTGACCCATCTGCGCACGTACGAAGTGCCAAGTGCGCCACTAGCGCCTCTACAGCCACACTGCCTCACGTGCCCACGCCCTCGCACCTAGCCCGAGCCCGTGCCCGTCGCACTGGAACACGCAAGCCACCATTCTCCCTCTTTTCCACCATAAATAAGTAAGGTGCACAACACCTTACTTATAAAGAGGTAAAAATTCTTTCTCCCATCCGATATGGGACAAAAACCAAACGCATATTTTTTTCTTTTAAAATTGTTTTCTAAACAAACTTTTTCAACATCCAAGGTGGGTCCCATCAGACCAAAAGTCTGGATCACCAACAACGGGTCCAAGCTGTAGTCCTCTCTCTCTCTCTCTCTCTCCTCTCTCCCTTGAAGTTAACGGGTGTTGCAGATACACGTTTTGCTTTCCCACTGCAATGACATTCTCCACCGCATTTAAATTTTCTAAGTGAGGCATGCTTATACCAGACACGCAATTCTTTTAATAATCTTAACAAATATATACAACTGAATGGACCCGAAATCCGGCGCATGTGCTGTGGCCCATTTGATCATGATCAAGGCATAGGCAGATATTGACCGTAGAAGGTATTATTCAATCATTATATATTGCTCGTGAAAATAATCCAGAAAAGGATGTGGCAAATCCATGGCTCCGCCAACTACAGTAGAGGGTTTTGAATCTGGCGAACGTCTTGAACGGGCAAGCAAAAAACCACCTGCCCACCTGCCTAATTGACCTAATATATAAGTTAATCCAAACTGCTCATTCTGTGTATTCACTCCTAATAGTTAACCTTATTTTCCATTATAATGTACAGTTGTAATAAATGACTTGTTTTCCAGGGACACGGATTGTGTACCATCCCCAACATGACTCAGTGCAAGAAAGATGGCGACCACACGTTCAGTTGGCCTACTCTGTCAAAGATGGGTTCAAATACGTATCCCTGGGGTAGTACCCAATCCATCTTTTCCGACGGGTTCTTTCAAGGCTATGTAGAGATGGGACAATTCTGCAACATAAGGGCCGTCCATAGCCGAGGGTAGTCAGGTGCGGCTGTGTATGAGGACCCGTGGAGTACCATGATGGGACTCGGTGAGGCTAGGATACAAGACTTCCTTCAGGCCATAACTGTAGAGTCCACAAACACACACAGTGGTAGACTGAGTGAAGATAACCTCATTTCAACACTGAGGTCTTGGTACCGATTCCCAATGTAGGGGGAGACTAACAATGTGGGTCTGTGTACTAACCCCAAAAGCAAAAGGAAAACGAAAAAAACTATAGGATCCACTTTGATGTGTGTGTTGTATGTTTATATTGTCCATACGATTTTCCAACTAATTTTAGGACATGAGCCTAAAAGTGTCATGCCCAGAAAATAAGATAGATCCAAATCTTAGGTAGATGAGGTCACCCAAACTTGAATGGAGGGAAAATACAAATATCAGCTTGATCCAAATCTTTTTAATAGCGGGCATTTAACCACTTCGTTTTCCTGTGATGTGATCCACTTGAGATGGAAAGCGACTCAAAATCTACGGTGGAGGCTCTCACTAGAGGGTCTTCTCCTAGATGGAGGATGCAGTTTTGGCAGGCGAACTTCTTCGATGGCTTAATTGGAAAGGCCCAAGTTAAGGTTAGGTATGTGCCAAGAGAATCCAATTAGGTGGCAGATGGTCTTGCACGGTTGGTTGCGAGTACCAATCAAATCGCATCTCTTCAGAAGTGAATGAGTTGCAATCTCTAATTAAGGGTAAGCTGTTCTTGGACAAAGTAGGGCTAGGTACAGTTTACGAGAGATGGGCGGGTTAGTTGTATATGTCTAATGGGTTCCTTGCCAGTAGCTTGCCAGCTGTCCTCTATATCTTTGGATATATATACAAAGTCATATTTTATTAAAAAAAAAAAATCCACTTGAGATTTAGATTAGATTTAATTTTGGGCCCATGTCCTAAATTGAGGGGCAAAATGCATGGACAGGGTAGACATACATCAAGTTGGCCCCACAGTCATGGCTTCATTGAAGTGGGGTTTTCACGGAGTCGTGAAGACCGGGCCATCTCTATCAGCAGCCTGTCACATAATCAAATCTTGCTACCTCATGGGTGTACCAACAAAGGATGGTTACCACATGATTGATTATTCAAATTGTAAATTTTTTTTGCTCAAAATAATCAATAACCACCCATTTTTCTAGCTTTTATTCCCCATCATTAAAGCCATCCAATCAAAATTAGTCCCGAATCGTGCTTAGCATTCAAAGATGGAACGGACATTTTTCTTTAATGAAATTAATATAGACCTATCCGTTTTCATCGCATTTAATTGCTGGATCCCATGGTCAAAGTCATCTGATCAAAGCGATTCTTGAGTGATCTCGACAACATTGTCCGGTCCAGATCCACCCAAGGAGTGGACCAGACTAGGTTTTCCCGACAAGCATGTGTTCACATTGAAAGGGAATGGAGAGTAGCTACATCTGAAGTCAAAATCATAATATAAGTCTCCCATGTTCACACATCATCTGCACGCGCACAAGGAAAGAGGAGGACAGAAAAGCCGCGTTAGTCCATATATATCCTACGTGAGAAATTCCATGAAACTGCACCAAGAGACGTCTGATGCTGGACCCAGAGAATCAAAATGAACCGTTAGCCCGGTAGGATTTGAATTTGGTAGACCTCTCCCTCCGACCGTACATGTGGAAAGTGATCTCACAGATCTCGACCGTTCATCTAGTACGCATCTCTAGCTTTGAATGCCATGTGTTTCAAAGACCGACACCAAATGGATGATCCAAGCAATACAAAGCAGAAATTTTCGATGGATATGATTGTCTCTTGATGTAGAGGAGGTAGATGAGCTCTACATGATGAAGATGGATCAATGGAAGACCCTAAAAGAGTCAAGACTCAGCAAATTGGAGGAAAAATAGGTCCCAACGACAGGTCGTTCGATCAGTCGTCTATGGACTCTATCGGTTCGCATACCGACTGAAAATTCCCCAAGAGATAGCCCAACTAACTGGATTGTCTTGAGCCGATTACGACCGATCATTCAATCGGTTGACCAAGCTGACAACCGGTCGTCCGACCAATCTAAAATTCCCTTGGAAGTGGCTGAACACACTGGATAGTTGTGGTTCATTCATGACCGATCGAGGCTCCCTGCCGACCGGTGGACTAGCGCGTAGAGTTACACGCGAACTTTCTTTTTTAAACTATTTTCTTTCGTTTTGGTTTGATTTTATTTTTCTAGTTCATTTAGGACTCCTTGATTGCATAAATTAAAGTTTGAGAATATATTTAAGCTTGCTTTTGATTCATTATGAGATATTATTAATGATTTTTAATATTATTCCCTAAAGTTATTCTCAGTTTGCTCGTGTTCTTTGAGTCCCCCTTGAGAAATCGAGGAAGATCGGTTGATTATTCTCAATAAGTCCGTGAATTCAGGTTAGTTATCCTACTAGAGGGATGGTGATCGATCTCGTTCTGTCTACAGCTATGCCATCTCTTGTATGTCCCATTTTATATACCTATGACACCCAAATGGAGATGCCGATTGCCTATGCTTGGTACACGGGAAACTATGGGCCCCACAGATATGGTTGTGACAAATCCACTCCTTCAATATATAAGTTTTCAAAGACCACATTAAGAGAGGAAAATAAAAGAATTATGAAGATCCAAAACTCACGTGGACCACACCAAACGAAACAAATGGGATTGCACGCCCACTGACGGGAAATTCATGGGGGCACGGAAGTTCTGTATCAGGATGATATTTGCGTGCGCCTGCAATTTATCTTAGTAGTAATAACCTTATGAAAAGTTTGGATGGCATATAAACATCATGGTCGACTCCAGGGAGGTATCAATGTGAACGTTTTCACTCCCAGGGCTTCGTTTGGTGCGACTCACATGGGTTTTCGAAACGAGTGAATTTTATATTACTGTACTACTATTGTGGCCTTGAAAAACCAATGAACAGAGTGGATTTGTCGCGGGAATCTCTGTGGGTCCTATACAGCTTCACATTACAGCAACTTGACAATCCGCGTCCATTAAATGTACACTCCTCTTCTAGTCTACCTAATGCTATGGTATGATTCATGGTGCTTTCCTAAGCGCATGCACGTGTGCAATAAAGCACATGTGCCGGCTTGGCATGATAGGTTTCAGATCTAATCCATCCATCAGAACCGCACCAGTAAATTGATGACCTCTTGAAGAATTAGGTTGATCCACACGTCGGGTGGGCCAGAGTTGATCCCACATGTGTGCGTGATCTAGATTCATTAACCTGGTGGATGGATTGGATCTTGCACTTGTCTTTCCTGTGCTTCGCCCATGTGTGGCGTGTGCATGAGCTTAGGTGCACACGCGTGTGAGACAGCTAAGCGCTAATTTATGTTGACTTGAAAGACTTCTCTCTCTCTTTCCCCGTAAGTTGGAAAAAGAAAAAGGGGCGCGGATTTCCTGCGAAAGCCTTGAGCAGTAAGTTTGGGAACCAAGGGTGGGGACAAAGTGATGTTTTTTGATAAATCCACCCTCTCCATCCGTTTCGGGAGCTCATTTTAGGATATGAGAACAAAAATAAACCGGATCCAAGACTCAAGTGAGCCGAAAATGTGAGGATTGAACGTCCACAGTTGAAATATTTGTGAAGTCACAGGAGTTTCGAATCAGGATAATATTTGTGTTTACAGTTCATCCCAGTAGTAGTGACGTTATGAACGGTATGGATGTCATAAAAACATCACTGTGGACCCCTAGGAGGTTTCAATGGTAGTAATTTACCCACCCACCTTTTCCTTTACTGAGGCCCACTTGAGTCTTTGATCTGGTTCATTTTTGTTTTTATGTACTAAAATGACCTCCCAAAACGGATAGACGGGGTGGATTTATAAAAAAAATATCACCATGGGTCCCACCTTAGTTACCAACATAGAAACTTCATGCGCAAGGCTTTCGCAGGAAATCCGCGCCCAAGGAAAAGAAAAAGAAGGCTTTGCAGTTGATAGCACAGGGGGCGCGGATTTTTCCTACGCAGGGAGTTCCTGAGCTGGAAATCGAGGTGATTGGTTTTAGAGGGCCCAAAGTGATTTGTTTGATAAATCCATCCCGTCCATCCGTTTTAGAAAGCTCATTTTAGAAAATTATATGAAAAATGAACTTGATCCAAGACTCAAGTGGGGCTCACTAAAGAAAAAGGTGGGTAGGTAAATTACTACCGTTGAAACCTTCTTGGGGTCCATAGTGATGTTTATATGACATCCATACCGTTCATAACGTCACTACTACTGGGATGAACTGGAAACACAAATATTATCCTGATTCGAAACTCCTGTGGCTCCACAAATATTTCAACTGTGGACGTTCAATCCTCACGTTTCCGGCTCACTTGAGTCTTGGATCCGGTTCTTTTTTGTTCTCATGTCCTAAAATGAGCTCCCAAAACGGATGGACGGGGTGGATTTATCAAAAATCATCACTGTGTGCCCCACCTTGGTTCCGAGTGCAGGAACTTCCTGCGCAGGGCTTTTGCAGGAAATCCGCCGGGAAAGCCATGTGCATGTGCAGGAAGTTCCTGGGGTGGAAACCAAGGGGGGGCCACGGGGGTTTGAGCGTGTGTAATAAAGCTCATGTACGCGCCACATGTGTGCTACCTTGACATGATAGTTACAACATCCAATCCATCCATCAAAATGGAAACATCATATTTATGCTATGAACCAGGAATCAGATTGATCCACTTATCATGTGGGTAATAAAGCTCATGTACGCGCCACATGTGTGCTACCTTGACATGATAGTTACAACATCCAATCCATCCATCAAAATGGAAACATCATATTTATGCTATGAACCAGGAATCAGATTGATCCACTTATCATGTGGGCCACAAGTAAAAAAATCTATGGCTCTGAAAAGAATTGTGGAATTATCCTAAACCATTCATCTGTTTCCAATAATGGGGCCCACATGATGAACGTAAGAGATTTAAATTTAGGGAAAATATGTACAAGGTCAACAAACCTGATGGATTGGATCTGGCACATGGGTGGCGTGTACATGAGTGGTATTGCACATGCGTGTCTGCTTGGCATAGGAATATGTTTCGGTGTATGTTCTCAAGAACAATGACACTGCCGTATCTTGCTTTTGTTCTGAGAAAAGAACGGTACGGTCTATACACAGAAATTGCAGTGTAATTCAAGACGCGTTTACGTGGAAAAAAGGGATGAATGGTGGGGGGAGAGAGAGAGACAGAGGGTCTCCGCGACTTCTTGAAACGACCCGACTTCAAAGGGATGACTCGTGGGGGTCGTTTTGTGCACTTTCATGGCCTGCCGTACAAATGGGGACCACGTCTGCTTGGTCTGGATCGATCAGTGAGTCATGGGTCCTTCTTTGGACGGTCATCCGCCGAAAATCTTGTGGGCACGATCCTGAATCCCTGATCCTTCAATCAGTGGCTTAG
The DNA here is from genome assembly GCA_003013855.2 of Liriodendron chinense. Taxonomy (NCBI): domain Eukaryota; kingdom Viridiplantae; phylum Streptophyta; class Magnoliopsida; order Magnoliales; family Magnoliaceae; genus Liriodendron; species Liriodendron chinense. The sequence goes on from PVNU02002456.1 coordinate 2,033,129, forward strand.
GAATAGACGGCTGGGATGGATAAGATAAATATTAGATGGGAATGATCTTTTCCGCGGGTGAGCTACACCGTTTAGATCTTCTGGCCTAGAAACCATCCAATTTGATTCCTTAGGTAGGCCGCAGAATTGGAAAAAAGGGACCGTTAAAAAATGGTTTTAAACATCATTTTAGTTTGTCCATTTGTGGCCCACCTGAGGAATGAAACTTCCTGATTTTGGGGCGATCCAAGCACGATTACCATCAAGATGGAAGGCTCAAATCACACGTGTTGTTGCCTGCGTGCCACAAACACGAGAGCCATGCCTAGGGCAATCCCATTAGTTGGGTTGCGGGTACTATGTGGTTAGCGAGGCATGGAAGATGGGACAATCCTATTCCTTTATTCAATGGCTAACAAACAAACAAAAGAAGCCCCCGCACAAAACGTAGGGTTTTGAAGTTGTTGTATTTTTGATCTATTATCTCATTTTTTGTTAGAATTGGATAATGAATTCAATTTTATATAGATTATAGGCCGCTTAAGATTTGAGTTTAACGAGTCATTTGGATGGGAGTAAATATTGGGCGGAATTGGGAGTAAACTCGGTAAGGGGTGTGTTTGGATGGGAGTAAATGGAATTGAGTAAATCAACTGGGATAAATGGGGCTGATTTGAAATTGTAAGGAACAGGAGAAATTTGGGAGTAAATGAGGTGAAATGCTTATTGGGCTCCCTTGAAGAGTCGCTTAAGTAAATAAAAGTGCCGCTAGGAGCATGGCAGCTGTACATGTGGCATGCTAATGATACCTTGAAACAATCCAATTATTGACTAGGTCACTCAAATCACACTGACAGAATGATTCAAACCATGCATAAGTAAATAAAAGTGTCGCTACGAGCATGGCAGTTGTACATGTAGCATGCTAATGATACCTTGAAACAATCCAATTATTGACTAGGTCACTCAAATCACACCAACAAAATGATTTGATTCAAACCATCCAAACATTAGCAGTCTAAATGGATAGTTAAAACAATGTTGGGAAATTGCTTGTTTATAATCCTTACGTACATTTGTGGCCCACCTGAGGCTCCTGATTTTCTCATTTTTTGCTAAAGTATGTATTTCAATGGGCTTATTACAATCATTCTGTTAAAGATCATGTATGCATACTAATCTGGGAAATTAAAGTTGACTTGGAATATCACATATGTACTTATGATTATATTGAAGAATTCGGTGAACGTTGTGGGAGCGTGCGCCTAATTTTTCTTTCTAATCATTTGTTTAGTCGAAGTGGGTATGACATTAGATTTTATATTGGGTATGTTTAGATTGAAGTCGCCACTAGCCAAATGAAACTTTAGAACGGTTGACTTTGAATCATTCGTGAGTTGGGAGATTACTAGATTTTCCTTCTTATTTGACTCTTGTGGTTGATTTAGACCGTAAATTCTAGGTAAGATCCTTAGTTAAGTAAAATGAAGGGGTTAGGCATTCTTTTTGACCTGCACGATGTGCAGTGCCTATTTTACAAGTTTTTACCATTTTTAAAAGATTTAACAAAACTTTAGTGTTATTACATTAAGCTATACTTCGCAAGGTATCAGAATCCTAAGTAGGCAAAAATAAAAATTAAAAAGAAAAGAGTAGAAAATGGTGAAATGTAGTGATGGAGTGAGTATGTAAATATTGTAAATATCCTTAAAATTCGTAGAATAGAGTATGGATTAATTCAAAATGTGAGAAGAAAAAGAAAAACTAGAAACCCTTTTCAGACAAAAGGGATTGTCAAATGTCCCCAATTCAAACCATACTCTTTGACTTCAATAACTTCTTCTACTTCAATTATTGATATCTTTAGTTAGACAGAATGATGACATAGTCAGGCCTTTACCAAATTTGGCAGAGGTCAGAGCGCGCGTATTCTGGCACATGCTGTTGCCACTCAGTAGCAGTGCGTTGACCTTAGATCAACTTGTCCCACACCTTAGTTAATCCAGATCTATCTTAGTAGCCTCCTTGCCTCTGCTCTCGTCTTCAGCCATTGCCCTCTGAGTGGTTCGCTGTTATGGTCCTTAAATAGGCAGTTAACCGACCCTTGATGGGCCATTTGTAATCCCATAGGTATTCTTTTTTGGCTCGAGTTATTATTCACTGTGCCACGATTAGTGCCTTTACTCAACCAGCCCTTCAAAGGCCTGTCGTCAAGTTTGTCCCTTTTTGTACAGCAGTGAACGTGTACATGGTTCTCAGTTTTCTAGGTGTTAAGGTGCGTGGTCCTGCTCCACTGTTTTCCTAGTTAGGTGTTGGCCAATCGGATTTAGTGGTCATTTTCAAGAAGCATTGGGAATACTTCGAATGGACTTTTATAGATTTTTGGTACCATTGGAGTTTGGTAGATGTGATTTGATTGATTTGTAACTCTTAGATACCTCGGACAATTAGCTAATATCTAATTTAAACGGGTCATAAGCTAGCCAATCCAATCTATTGATCATCTACAGATCGCATCGATAACCCTTCATAACTGGCCTATTTGGGTTTCTAAGACATTTTAGGCTAGCTGGAGGTGGTTTTATTGGAATGATTCACATTTTAAGCTCTCAGGGGACCTTGGCGATCTAATTGGATTTGAATTGGTTGGCCCTTTGATTTGTTGATCTAGTTCGTCAATTGTTTTCGATGCTTACCTAAGACATACTCTATTCAACTCATATAGTTGTATGACGAGTGTCGAGCCATATGGATACCAATTATCAAAGCTTGACTAATGTCAGAGAGTAGTTTTAATCTCATTTTTGGGTGGGGTGTCTACACTTGTTTGGCTCGAAATTCAGTCATTAATATGTGCATGTGATGCTGAGCGTGCTAATGCATAATATGGCTCAATACAAACCAAACACCTTTGACCCTAAGTGCCAAGATAGACAGAAATGTCAAGAACTTAGGAGTTCAACCATTTATGATTGAGAACTTAGAAGTTCAGTCTTCTATTCAACCACCTATAATAGAGATAAGGTAATTTACAAAGGGATGGTTTGTTCTTCTAATGAGTTTTTTTTTTTGCCTTTCAACTGAATGGCTTTTTCTTATCATGATAGCAATGATTGGCCAATTAATACACCATGAGAACAAAATAAAATAAATTGTATTTATTGAAAATAGACACTAATAGATAAAGATAAAATCCATGGCAATCCAATGACTACGACATAGATGGCGAGGTCTTAAAACTACGGTCTTCCTTAGTCCAATGACATGGGCATAGATGAAGGGAATTGCACTATATAAAAGAAGAATAAAAAAAGGCCTTCCTTGGTCCAACAACGTGGGCGTAGACGAATGAAATTATACTGTGAAGAAAAGAAAAAAATATTTTTCTTGGTCTAGTAATCTAGGTGTAGGCAAAGTAATTTCACTACTCCTAAGCTAAGGCCAGTCCAGTGTATCAATGTAGACGGACCAGATTACACTAAAATCTAAATTATGAGTTAAACTAGGATAAGTGGTGTTGTGTTGTAGAGTTGTATTGTTTTGAGTTGGGGAGGGCTTGGAGCTCTTCAATATTCCTCCTATTTGTAGAAATTTAAGGTGGTAGCTGGAGAGAGATCTTTGTAGCCAGCCACTCCTCATATTTGCTAAGGTGGAAGTAACTGTCTGGGCTCATAAATGGCTATGGTCTATTTTGTAATGCCACATGTGTTAATCAACTATCGTGGGTTGGTCATTTGTTGTATGCATGTCTTTAGTCCATTACGTAAGCGAGATTTCGTCATAGGATGCCATGTGTAGATGAGCTTTGTTCTTAATTTCTTTAGCTCGAATGTACATTGTGAGCTATGAAAGTTGACTAACTTGGTGTTGCCTCTACATTACTTCATAACTCCTTAAGTGATTTTGGCCATATGGGTCTCTTTTGTATAATGCTATGGTGTATCGGCTGAATTGATCATTAACCATGGTCGTATTTTGGTCGTTACTCGTTATCAGCCATGAGGCCACTAAGGTGAGTAGTCGACTTTGCCACTTCGGCTAGATATGTGGCAAGTATTACATAATAGTAACCAATTGGACTTACATTTTTTTGGGTTACTTATAACTTTTCGAATTCTGATCAACTTTGCTCATTACTAAAGTTAAAAAGATCTTCCGTTGATCTCTTATCAAGATTGTGTTATCACATGGTATCATTTGAGTAGATTTGACACGATCAGATCATGTATAAACAATGCCCCCATGTCTTTAGACATTCGACTAAAATGTGAAGAGACGTAGCTACATTCTATAGAGAGTCATACTGACCGCCTCCCATGCGGCAACACTTGGTTGATTTGCGATTTGCATTTGTAGCATTTGTTAGTACCATTATTGTATTTAATATGAATACGATGGAATCGTCATGCATATCTTTTTATAAACCTAGTAGAATCGGCTTGATTTCTATTTCCTTGCATATTCACGCCCTTAGGCATCTTCTTCTTTCAAGAGAAGGTTTCCGTTGTATCTCCGCTATTATTGGGTTCCAATACCACCAACTTCATGGGCCGCATGAAATTGCCAATGCTATTAATGACTGAACCTATTCACTCGATTATCCCTTTGCTTGAGCCATTACAATGTGTTTTCTGCAATCAAGTGCTCTTCTTGATCTTTTACATCTGGTTTAAGCCTAATTCTCGATCTAACTTTCTCCTGACTCTTTCTACAAACCTTTATTCTCTTTCCCCTTATTTTCCATCCTCTAAAGGGGAAACCTTCCTTTTGGATTTTGATGAACTCAATTGGTTGTTATGGACACCTAATTTAAGGCTTGGTCAATGTAACGACCCAAAATTGTCGCTACCTAAATTTGATTTTTAACATAAAGGGTTAAAGGATTTAATTTATAACTAATAAACAAAAACATGGCATTGGGCTGGTTGGTTAAGGCTCTTTTGGTTGAGAGAGCAGACTAGGGATCAAATCTTGTCTCAAGCAGAATGGTAAATCTTATTTAGGAGTTTTCCCCCTATAATAGGAGCTGGGAGAGCTCTGTAACATAAGAAAAACAAGAGAGAGAGAGAGAGAGAGAGAGAGGGAGGAATTTTTATTATCGGGCTTAGATTTGGTAAGCCTGACCTTCTTTATTTTATTTTTTTAGTATTACTTTTCCTAATCTAGCTAATGAACAGATCCGATTGGTTATCCGTCCATTGTATAGATATGTGGACCGCTTTTAGATTTAAATCATTAAAATAAAGTATGTGATTGATGGGGACCATTTGAGTGAGCTAGATTTGATCTGCACGGATCATATGGATCCTAAGTCCAAATCATATAAGGGTTAGGGATCTCAGATCAATCTGATCTACAAGTGGGCCACATTGATCTAATCTGGGGTTGTAAGTTGACCCTTGTGTGGACCAATGGATGCATTTGATCCATCACACCAACCTGAACCACTGAAAGTATTTTGTATGGATCTAATCATCCAGTAGACCATTAAGATCAGTTTTATTTGAAGTTAATAATGTAAATCAGTGTGTATGATAATCATCATGGCTTAGATGTTAGATTATGGTCCACACAAATAATATTGATCTTGTCGTGAGGAAGATGGTGATCGACCTCATTGTAGGAGGTGGAGGTGAGGTCGATCACCATCTAAATATTTGCGGTGAGGTCGATTAATGTCTTCCTCACGAGATAACTACCTTGAATCCACAAAGCTTTCGGGACTCCTCAACCGGAGTTTTCTCGAATCCATAAAGGAAAATCTCAAATCCACAAGAGAAATTTGGTAAAAATCAGAATTTTATTGAATAATAATGAGTGATTACATCAAAAACCAATTTAACAACCTTTTTTTTTTCAAGCAACTTGAGAAATTTTATTCACAAGAAAAACATAGAGATAATAGAAATTTTATTCACAAGAAAAACATAGAGGCTACACAAGGAAGGAGGTACATTCGAGTGACCTGGCCTCTCAAAAGCAGCCGGCCACCTATCTTGACTCTAGAGCTTATCAACATTCCCCAACACATTGCCCAAACCCACTCGATCCAAAAAAAGCGCTCCTTAAGCCTCTCTTGGAAGCTCTCACTTATCTCTAAAAATCCAGCATACTTACTAATTATTTATAACCTAAACAAACCCTAATTCATACTTACTAAAAATAGTAAGTTTCCCAATATAGAAAATTATTAAAAATAGTAAAATCCGAATTAAACACTACTACCAAGTAAACTCTTTTTAAAACTCATTGCTCAACTAAAATAAAAACTCATAAAAAAACAAAAACTTTAGAAAAGTAAGTAAACACATTAAAATTGGAATTACTAAAAATAGTAATTTTCCCTAAAATTTCATTTTTCTGATGTAACTGCATGTTTTCTGACGAGATGGACGGACATGACCCACTTTAATGGGTCTGTTCACCTCAAAATGAAATTTCAGTAGGAATTCATATGATGTGCATCTCGTAACTCCTGCCAGATCAAAAGTTATGGCCGATTTATGGTCCGCCTTTCTTTGGTCCATCCATGTGAAAATTGTCAATTTTGTTAACTTTTCCTTGATCTTTGTTTAGTCCATGTGCAATAGGAATGTGCTCGATCCACGCCCTTCATCAGGGGGTTCTTGTCCTACATTAAACCCCTCTACTTCAAAAAAAACTCGTCTTCGAGTTTCTCTTAAATATGGGGCCACGACATGTGTGCGAGATCAACAACAGACTTATCTTGCGATTCACATCTTTGGCTTTTCTATGGCATACTGAAATTGACTTCATCGACTTCTTCTTGATGCCAACATGAATAATTGCAACCTGCTCTGAAATATTGAAAATTGGCTCTATCTTAGAAAGGACAATTTTCTGCGCAAGAAACAATTCATCAGAAAGTTCGACGACTACGATTGCCTCAATTTCCTGCATTGCTGAGTAACACTTTCTAAAATGCTTATGGATTTCATTAAAACTAACTCTATAATGTTTGGAATAATTTCAAACTCTTCTTCCTTATCCTTTAAGACTCGGGTATTGATTTCCTCCACCTCCTTAGAATTCTGATCATCCTTTGAGATGGTGGTGGGTTGTACTTCAGAGACCTTATCCAAAATTAAATTATCTTGAAAATCTCTTTCAACATAATTCCCATGATCATTCCCAGGTGCAAGCCATCATACAATAATGACTTCGACCTCCTCATCGCTGGGTTCTGAATCACCTAGGGTAGCTATGTGATTGGCCACCGGGGGCACTCTATGGTATATGGGGTTGTTTCGTATAGTGATCACATGTGGTAGATCGTCACCTTGGGCTAGGGGCAGATTTAATGCCACTACGATGCAGTTCACTACGTGAAAAAGCGCTAAATTCGACTACGCAATTCGATGGTCCCTAACCGTCGAATAAATTTGACGGTCTAGAACTGTCGAATTTACCACGTGGAACCAATCGACAGTCTATGACCATCGAATTTAGGACCTGAAATTCGACCGTACTGACAGTCGAATTATCGCAGTCGAAATTAACGCGCGAAAAAATTCGACAGTCTAAAGTCGTCGAATTTAGGGCCTGACATTCGACTATTAATGACCGTCGAATTAGCACAGTTGAAATTAACGCGCGAAAAAAATGTTTACGTGTGAAAAAATTCGATGGGATAAAACCGTCGAATATAGGGCCTTAAATGACAGTAGAATTATGACAGTTGCGGAGAAAACGTCGACGGTCTAGAACCGTCGAATTTTCGAAAATCCATGAAATTCCTCTTCCCAAAAGAAATTATGATTTTGAAAAAAAAAGTTCAAAAATTTGAATGAAAAATTTATCAATATTTTAGAAAAATTAAGATTTTGAAAAACAAATATCTAACATTAAAAAAAAACTAGGATTTTGAAAAAAGAAAATGGGCAATATTTGAGAAAAATTGAGATTTAAAAAAAAATTGAGATCTAAAAAATCACTGGGGTTTTGACACAAAAATTAACATTTTCAATAAGAAAAATGAATATTTTAAAAAATTGTGATTTTGAGAAAAGAAAAAGTTTAAAAGTTTGAAATTTTTTTTGCAATGTTTGAAAAAATAGATTTTGAAAAACCCAATTGAAATTTAAATTTTTTTTTAAAAAATTACATCTTGAAAAAATTGATATGTTTGAATAGAATTGATAATTTTGAAAAAAAAATATTTTTTTTAATAAGTTTGAAAAGGTTCAAAAGTTTGAAAAAAAAAACAATTGAGATTTTAAAAAGGATTGAGATTTTGAAAAAAAAATTAAGCTTTTTATAAAAATTGAAAGTTTGAAAAAAATATTTAAAAACAATTTTTTGAGATTTAAAAAACATTGAGAAATTTGAAATGAGTAGACAAAATTTACTAGTGGACATTTATTGAATGGTTGAAAATAAAAAATTACAGTCATTGAGTTACCTGCCTATCATATTAGTTTATGCATACCCACAAGTTCACTTGTACAAAAAATGATGGCCCAAGTATAATGATGTGTAATTACAAGAATAACTTATAATGATGAGATTGATAAAATTCTATGATCATGAAATCTTAAAGTTGATCTGAACGGTCAAATATATTTGGGAAGTGCTAAATAGGTTATAGAACAAAATTCAGCCCAATCCGACCTGAAACGAATTAGATCCGTCTAAAACACTCTTTAAATGGGCACGATCAGTTTGTCTAGATCTAGACAGATTTTGGACAATCTGATCGGTCAAGATTAAAGAGTAAATGACTTCAGATGTTTAGATTAAATTTTACTTAAATTTAATTGTTGGATTGCAAGATATGACCTATCATATTGTTGATCAATCTTGTCTGCCCAATATCTTTCTCATCCAAAATCCGATTGAGGTAAATGACCAATCAAATTGAAGATATTGATGAGTCGAATAAAGTTACTGGATCAGAATTCTAAATTGAGCCAAATGTTTTGTTCAAAATTGCACTGTGACTTACTGACCTCATGAAAATCCAAGAAATGTGCAGTCATTGGACCCTAAACTCTAATCTAGCCATTGAGATTTGGATCTTAATTCTTAAGGTTTGGTATGACATCATAAAATAATATTTAAGAACAGATGAATGGGATAAACATATATAAAATATATAAACTTGAACTCACACGGTTAGGGTATTATGCGTGGATTGGCTAGCGACCCTAACTAGCCACTAGTCAGTGATCGGTGCTCTATAGGCCCTACCATGATGTATGTGTGTTATCCACACTGCCCATACATTTTTTCATATCATTTTATGGTATGAGCCCAAAATTGAGATAGATCCAAATCTCAAGTGGACCACATCACAAGAAATAATGGTAATTTAGTGCCTCACCATTAAAAATTCTAAATTGCCCGTCTCAGGTGTACTATTTTTGTGGTCCCACCATGATGTATGTGTTTCATCCATGCCATGGATCCATTCATTTTTCCATATCATTTTATGGTATGAGTCCAAAATTGAGGTAGATCCAAATCTCAAGTGGACCACATCACAGGAAACAATGTTAATTGAACACCCACCATTAAAAGCTTCTTAGGGGGCCTCGAAAGTTTTGGATCAAGCTGATATTTGTTTTCCCCTTACATCTAAGTCTGTATAACCTAATCAAGAGGTTGGATGTGAAATAAACATTAGAGTGGGCCCTAAGAGGTTTTTAATAGTGGACATTCGATCACTATTGTTTTCTCGTGGTGTGGTCCACCTGAGATTTAAATCTACCTCGATTTTGGAATCAAGCCCTAACATAATATTTAAGAAATAATGGACGGTGTGGATGAAGCAGATACATCATACTGAGGTCCACAGAATAGGTGGCAGCGTCCTTAGCCATGTTGAGGGTTGCCTGTATACCTTATAGAATCAACCGATTTTCCGCTGTGCTGCATTGAAGGTTGTCGCCATGAGATAATCATTTGGAGCACCGTCCGTGGGATGAAAATCACACTCTTCATTAGAGGCCATCATATTGAGGAAGAAACCTCGCTCTAATACCACTGATGCAGGGGGGGACGTGATGAGGTTGATCACCATTTTCCTCACGGGATAACTACCTTGGATTCACAAGGCTTCTGTGACTCCTCAACCAGACTTTCTTGAATCCACGAAGGAAAATCTCGAATTCATGAAAGAAGATTGGTAGAAACCAAAATTTTATTGAATAATAATGAGATATTACATTGAAAACTAATTTAATAGCCTTATATAGCCCTAATCAAATCTTAATCCATACTTAATAAAAATAGTAAGTTTTTCAAAATAGAAAGTTACTAAAAATAGTAAAATCCTAATTAAACATTATTACCAAGTAGCCTCTTTCAAAAATTCATTGCTCAACTAAAATAAAAACTCCTAAATAAATAGAAACTCTAGAAAAATAAGATAAAACACTAAAATGAGATAACTAAAAATAGTAATTTTTTCCTAAAATTCTTTTTTTTTTTGCTGTAACCACACGTTTTCCGGAGAAACGGACCAAAACGAAAGTGGGTTGGTTCACCCTAAAATAAAATTTCAGTAGGAAACCATATGCTATGCATCCCGTAACTCCTCCCGGATCAAATGTTATGGTTGATTTATTGTCCGCCTTCTTTTAATCCATTAATGCGAAAATTATCAATTTCGTCAACTTTTCTTTGATCTTTGTCCAGTCCACGTGGGATAGGAATGTGCTCAATCCATAACCTTCATAAGGAGCTCTTGTCCTACATCATAGTATTGATGATTTTCACCCAGATTGCATCTTAGATGGTTATTGGACTGTTCATGCTCTCATTAATACCTCAAAGAGCAATTACCCTTGTAATCATGCTTCATTGACAGTCCAAATCTTTGACACTTGATTTGAAACCCTAAACCCTGTATGAGCCATTCAAACTTTCCTTTTTTATGTTTCAGATTCATCTTCATACACAATCAAAGAAGTGTTTCTTACATAAAATCCAAAATACGAATGGTTCATATCATCATCTAACAAGCAATCTGGGGGTGAAAACCCTTTTTCTTGAAGAGGCAAAAGAGTGGGAACTTTCAGACTTGATAGCTGAAATTACAAATTCAAATGAAAAAAGGGCAAAACTTACAATTCAATTACAAAATGCATAACGAGAACAATTGAATCTTAAACAAACAGAAGAAAGACCATTTTTTGTTAGTCGTAGTGTCTCATCCATTTAATTTGCACGTGCATGGATGGGTGGAAATCTGGATCATTCAAATCATTGCCCCATAGTGGATGGAGAATAGCTTGAAAGTCCTGAGAATCGAACAATTTTCGTTTAAAACTGTCCATTTGACATCTACCAATTGGATGGTTATGATTCTCCGATTAGTGTCATTTTCAGGCTATGTTCCATCCACAATAGACACCCGGATTGACACACATGCGCCATGCGAACGTTGAATGGCCACAATGATCATAAATCGGCGTAGATTTCCTTACTCCCAATCGATAGAATCCCAAAGAGTGTCGAGATTGCCGATCATCTTCCAGTTGTCGTTGATGGAATCTTCAGCCGGAGAGTGAGAAGCATGGTCGCCCGATGACGAACTATCATTTCTCTCCACCTTCAAAGGATTTTGATGAGAAATTACACCTGAGTTGCTACTACTAGCACCATCTCTAATATTGGGTGTTGTCCCACTTGTCATCGTGACCGTCGGCCGTCGATCAAACGATCGTAGGCTTCCCGATTTTATGTATACTCGGCATAAGCTATATTCATGTCGTAACTGAAAAAGAGAAAAGAATAAACAACTGTCATTAAAAGAAAATCAACACTATTGTTGAAGATGATTAATCCCCTGCAACCAGTTGTGCACTACAGACGTCTTCTTTTCTTACCTTCAGATTTTTTGGTTCGTTCTTCTGGTGTAGAGGCTGTATCCAATACAAATATTAATTTCTAGGATAATCTTAACATAGAAATCGACGTGTGAGCCACCATGATGTTTCAACAGCATCCAATCCGTCCATCGTGTGGGCCACACCATCATGAATTCTTGGGAACTGGACAACCCCCCATTAAAACCCTTCCAGATTGTATGTGGATCCACAGTGCTTTTTATATGCCATCTAGTCCATTTGTAAGATGCATCCAACCAGTATGAATGGACGTCCAAAAAAGCAGGCCAGTACATAACTCAGGTGGGTCACAACCTGTGATTTAGAGGTTTAGTCATGACTTTACATGTCATGGCCCACCTGAGCTTTGGGATCAAAAGAGAACAGTAGGGGTGTGCATGACGGACGCATTGGACGTCATCAACAAAATCACAGTGGGCTCCAATTTGTACCTGACTGCTTGTAGAATCGCTTGTATGCGATCCGGCCTAATGGCTTGTGGGTAATCATGTAGGTGGTTAGTTTTCTTTCTTGGATATCCAACTGCATATTAGGGGAACGATCCGGACCTTACACCAAAGTACGATTAATATGTTTTCTCTACTATCCAATGGGCCACATCCCAGAAAGCGCACTGATCGTGATCCTAAAAGTCTGATCGCTGGACACCAGCTAATCGTTCGAAAACAAACCACTGAACAGAAGGTTAGGATATACGATTGGTGCAACTCTTGGGCATGGTCCACCCCAGATTAAAAGGCAGAATTTTGGGCCACCCAAATAGTTTGATCACATAGTTTAGATCAAAAGATCATTCTAGGAAACTATCAGTTGTCGCACCATACCTTTAGAACTGCATTTGAAGATGATGCTTCTTCAAGGGCTCTATACTCATTCAACTTCCATTTGGTTTTCTTCCCTGTGGGGGCTCTTCCTTCATAGAAAACCATGATTTTCTTCAGGCCGATGACTCGGTTGTCAGAGGAGAAGACGTAGCCAGGAGAGCCCGTCGCTTTCCAGTACCCCGACTGTGTGATTCGGTTCGGCCTCCCTCCATGGGCTTCCTTCTGTTGCATTGGACTGAAGAAAAACCATTGCTCAATATCTCCGGCGCACAGCTCACCTGAAATGCCTGCAATGAAAATGAGAAACTAGAGCTTAATTTCGTGGTGTCTCGGATTGTTTCTTGTATGGTTATGGTTGCACGGTGGCTGTGGTTTGCGATCTGTGGACAATGAGAGAGAGAGAGAGAGAGAGAGAGAGAGAGAGAGAGAGCCCTTCTCATGTATTGGGCAAAGAAACCTAACACTGGTGTGTTTTTACCGCATTATAATCAATGGTGATAGCCAGACCACCCAATTTGGGGACTATTGTGGATAAATCGGAGCTGAGAAATTGCTGGATTCCCTCAACCATCCGCTTTCGCCCTTTGAATTTGGAGGAGCATCCTTCAGTGGCGATCATGGTGACTTAGGGAATCCAAAGACCTAGTAAGTGAATTATTTATACCAAAAAATCTTCTCATGACTAGATCCAATCTTCTCATTGAATTCTTAAGTAATTACACCAAATATCATGAAATTTCATAATGTCAAAATTTCATGAAATTCTAATATCATGAAATTTTGATGATACTTGAAAACAAACACACATGAAAGGAAAAAGAATTTTGCACTCTTCCAAAAGATTATGATTGTAAGGGGAATGAGTTTGATGGAAGAGAAAAGGGTTCAAAGTACTTGGCCACATTTGTCTGAAGTTTTGAAGCTGTTTGGGTGGTCTTGGTGGCTGTTTAGATGCTGGTTCTCTGTGTTAGTCGATGTTTGATTGCTAGTGCCGGTTGGGTGTGACTACCTGGCCGCTTGGCAACCCGTTGGAAAAATCGGTAGCGGAAGCGAAAGCCAAAATGCGTGGAGCAATGCGAGATCAAACGAGAAACATAATGAAATCAATCACACACAGGCATTTACACAAGAGACTCCGAATTTACGTGGAAAAACCCCTCAACGGGTAAAAAACCACGGCATAAAGCGATCCACTGTGAATAATAGAAGATTATAGAGATTGACAGCCCACAAGCAAGGAATAAACAGAGAAAACCCCAAGTTCTCTCTCACACACACCTTTCCCCTCTTCCTAACACGATTAGGAAACCGTAGACACCTTAGGATACATCTAAATCCTGGGTTACTAGCCTTTAAATAAGCAAAACACCCGAAATAGAAACATCTTACGCGCTACTACGAGCTACGCAAGAAATCCGCGAGTACCTCCGACCAGTCGGCCAACCAGTCGGCCAGTGCACCAAACAATCTAGAAAGTTCACGCCCGACTCTGCCTCACAACCGATCAGTCGGCCAACTGGTCGGAGCCCCCTGCAAACCGGTCGGCCAACCGGTCTCGGGCAACATAGATTCTATCCGGGAGGGCCTCCATGTGCATCTGGGTTACACAGCTAGACCGGTCGCCCGACTGGTCTGAGCACCCAATACATGCATAGTTTGAAGGCTACCCCAACACAACCTTCTAATCAGTTTTGCTAATCATGAATGGATTTAAGGTTGTTTTTTAAATGGCGGAGAAAATCACCTGGGAAGCTTTGACCCGTTGGCAAAGCCTTAGGATCTCTGGTGGAGTCTAGCTTGGTAGAGGGGTTTTACCTTTTTGCCCTGTATATTGTCTATGTTTGTGGTGATAGTTAGGCCATACGATAGCTGAGGCCCAAGTTCTTTGTGGTGCGCGCCCGAAATCTTGTACGTCCATTTCCTGATTAACAGAGTTGCAGGTGGTGTGCTCCCACCTTTCTTAAAAAAAAAAAAAGAAAAAAAGAAAAAAGGCTACTTGGCTACATAATAGCCTAGCCTGAAATGAGGGAGAGAGAAACCTTGAGATGTTTGTTCCCATTTAATACCTTAGGAGTGAAGGGGCACCTTTGAAAGGCCTTCACAGTAATGAAGGGATTGAAAACCAAGCAGTGAATTATTTATACTAAGCATTGTTTCTCATGACTAGTCCAATCTCCTAACTGAATCCTTGTAGGAAGGAAAAAGTAATTTTATCCGGCCTTCAATAAGGAAGAGAGAGACCAATATGAAATTGAAACGTTAGGTGGTATAACATTTCAAGCCTAACCTCCAAACATATTCCATGAATGCACCATTTGCAAACTTTTGCATACACAGCTCTGTCAGCCCCACCGATGCGTCTCTCATGTAGGACATGTGAAAGATGGGCCACACCATAAAGGTCAAGATGGACACACCATTGAAATCACTGGACGGCCCATGAACTGATTTAATATACAAGTGCAAAACGCCGACAGACGGACTGGCCTGATTTTGGCCCACATGGATTTTCATTGTGTGCCCCATCTGTGCCATTTATCATATTTCAAAACCCCAAATGGAATATAGTTATATGATATCCATGTAAGAACAAAAATAAGCGACGGCAGGAGGAGAAGGGAAGACAAACTAACTTGGGAGCTGCCAAGGGTCGAGAGTGAAGACTTCTACGACAGGAATAACACGGTCCAAGTCCTCTCTCCTCTTCTCTAGCTTGTTACGCAGGTAGAATCCCACAAGCTCTTCTTCTGTTGGGTAGAATCTATAACCTGGTGGGAGATTGCTCATAGCTCCCTTTGTTGTTGCTGTTGTTATGGTGGTGGCTGCAGTGGCGGTAGTTTTGGTTGCTGTAGTTTCTCTCCCTCTCCCAAGCTCCCTCTTTCTCTCTCTCTCTCACCCTTTTTTGTTGTTGCTGTGGTTCTCTCTCACCCTTTGTTGTGATTGTGATTGTGGTTGTTGTTCTCTCTATCTCTCACCCTTTGTTGTTGGTATTGTTGTGTTTGTTGTTGCTGCTCTCTCTCTCTCTCTCTCTCTCTCTCTCTCTTCAAGGGACCAGGAGCCCACTGAAGGAGAAAATGAGGTGCGTTTACAGGGAAAGTTCCACGCGGCTATGTGGGAACACACATAGGATGTGGAAGTCTGAAGCCATAACCTGGATTGATTTTCAAAAGTCAGTCCACGTCTCTCTCTCTCTCTCTCTCTGACTCAGACTCGGAAGTGACACCTCCAGCACCGAACGCGGATTGTGTCTTAGCCCAACCCGTCTGCAGCTGGGAATGGGCAGGAGCTCCCTGTGGCCACAGTGACGTATGGGTTTTATCCACACCTTCCATCCATTTGGTCGTGCCATTTCAGAAAGTAGGCCCAAAAATGAGGCAGATCCACGACTCAGGTGGACTACACAACGAAGATTAATTCTTACCATTGAAAAGTCTCGGGGGCTATAGGAGTTTCGTATTGAGCTAATATATGTGTTTTCCCTTCGTCCAAGTTTATGTAACTTCATAAATGGGTTAGATGGCAAATAAACATCCCAGCCGGCTTAAGAAAGTTTCAACGATAAGCATCATTACCATTACGACTACTGCTTCCTGCAGGTGTGGTTTACCTAGCTTTTTTTTTTTTTTTTTTTTTTTTGAAAAGAGATTTCATTAAGATAAGAAAGGCCAACAGGCTCGAACAATAACAAAATTCAGATAAGCCTGGCATCGAAAAAAGGCCGCATCCCACCTATCATATACCCTTGTACACAGCCCTACTAGAAACACAAAAAGCTATACTAGTTTTTCCTTTACAAAACCCAGTCCTGGTCTGCTTGGCCTTGGACTGGCCTAAATTTTGGTCCTAATCCATAAAATGGCATGGCAAAATGGATGGACATTGTGGATAAAACCCATACATCACGGTGGCCAGTCAAAGATCTTACCTGTTACCTACTGAAGACGAGCAGGGTAGGACGCAATCCGCGTTCACCTGAGGCCTTAGAACTTGTCGGTGTTGTGGCCCCACCATGATGTGTATGTTTTATTCATGACATCTGATGTAGAGTGGGCCGCAGACATTTTGATGGTCAAGATAGATTAGAGGAAGCTTGATTGGAAATGGAAGTGATTATTAGGGCCGTTGAGACCGTAAAACAGTCGTATCTTGCAATTTGGAATGAGTTATGAGAAGTATAATATATGATTTTGGGTAGCTCGAGTTACTTGAGCCAACTAACCCACGCCGAATTTGTGAGATTTCATCTGATCGACAGTCAAAAGTTTAGTTTATTTTCACTTTTAGTATAAATAATAAGTTTTAGATCGAGTATAACTTTTGATCCTTTGAGTTGTAGAAGTTGTGCCCTTAGCATGAAAAATGCTTAGAAAATTTAAGAAATTAACATTGGGCCAAATTGAAAACTTATTATTTTCGCAAAAAACCACAAAGTTTAGTAGGAATAGAGGTTGTCTATAAATAGTATAGTAAGTTACTTTTTGAAAGTGTTTGAGTTTAACTCCATAGCTTCGTTATAGGGTTTAGTTTCTTATTTAAAGCATTGTAATTCCATTTTCATGATCAATCAATTATTTACAAGTTTGGTTGAGGAGTCCCGAAAGCCTCATGGATTCAATTTAATTGTCCGATGAGGGAGATGGTGATCAACCTTACCACGTCCTCCCTGCATCACCATCCATCAATTTTTTGTCCTCCTAAGATTTGGATCTGCCTCATTTTTGGGCTGATGCTCTAAAATGAGCTAGCAAAATGGATGGACGGCATGGATAAGACACATATGTCATTGTGGACCCCACGGAAGTGACCAATTAAGACCTCGGTGCTGGAGGGCCACTGCCGAATCCGAGTCTCGCCCTCTCCCTCCCTTTTCTGTCTGTAGAACTGGGGCCTAATGGTTTGTCATAAAAAAGTTCTCTCTCCTTCGTCAGTAGGAGAGAGAACTGAGGCCTAATGTTTTGTCATCCAGAAGGTTCTCTCCTTCGTTTGGTAGGTAGAACAGATGGTCCAGGAAAGTGGCTCTCCTAAAGTGTTTATTTTTTGTCAGCTAGCAAATGGCTCTCCTAGAGTTGAGAGTTGTGCCAGGTAGCTACTTAAGGAATTCCTTCTCGGTCGTTAAATGGTGTAAGCCTGTGAAAGGCTGAGTGAAAATCAATGTTAAGGGCTCTCCCTTTGCACGTCCCGGCAGGTTTCCCTATATAGTAGTGGAGAGCGATTCCAAAGTAGTTGTTGAGCTGATGAACAAGGAGTCCGCCTTGAAGGGGAGCTTGTGGTATTGGTGGGCCAGTGTAGCTGTTCTCAAGTGGAAAACCCCGGTGCGTGTTGTTCACGTTATGTGAGAAGCTAATAGCGTTGCAGATGGTCTGGCCCGCCTGGAGACCAGCAAGATCCAAGGGGTAATTAGGTTTTTCCGCATTTTTTCGGAACTCCCCCAGACTGCTCGAGGGGCCCTCCTCCTTGACTGAATAGGACTAGGCAACCTTAGGGAGGGCACTACCCCTGAGAACGGTCTTTTAGTGCCCTTTTTTTTTTTTTTTTTTTTTTTCTGAGTACTTGATGGACTATGAAGATAAGAAATTCCAGGATGTGTCAAAAGTGGGCCTGAAAAGGAGTAGAAGAACACGGACATTAAGGAGTCCTTCAAGGAGCTAACCAACCGGTGGAAAGACGCGCTTGCCAGTGAGAATGTGGATTCTGTGAAGATAAGCAACCGTTTGGACAGCACTCCCTGTGTGGGGTCTTTTAGTGCCTTGGTTGTGCCTGAAAAAAAAAAAAGAAGAAAACTTCCGCTTGCATAGCCTCTCTTCATTTAAAAAAAAAAAAAAGTCCGTAGAACAGATGCCCCTAATGTTTTGTGATCCAAAAGGTTGATTTAGTGGGTCACTTCGTGGATGGGTCATGTAACCCAAAGTTACCCTGATGGGACAATGAAGACCCTTCAATTGGCAGCTTGTAAATGGATGGTTATGATGGAAGGTTACCGGTACCAAAGATGACGCTGGTACTGGGAGGATGTGGAGCCCAGCAGTGTTTTAACAGGATCCTACCCGTCCATAAGATGCGTTGCCTTAGAAAACCACTAAGATACGAAACTCAGACCGATCTAAAAAACCGGTGGGCCAAAGCAAAGGGAACGAGCTGAGAGGGAACACTGACCCTTGAATTTCAGGGGGGCACACCTCACAAAACAGTTTGAAAGTTGGCTTGACCCTTCGTCTAAACCGTATGAAGGGTCTGAGCGGATTGATCATATATTAAAAATAAACATGGTGGCCCATACGATGATCAACAATCCTATTATATGTCATTTTTTTTTTTTTTTTTTTTTTGAGTTGTGGCCCATCTAGTTTTGGGATTGAGCTGATTTTTCAGCCTTGGAGATTTTCTGAGGTGATGCATGGCTTCTTGTGTTGAGAACTCATGGAAGTGCAGAGTAGAATCAAACAAGTTAAACACAAACACACAAACCAAATCCAACACATAAGCAATCCAATTTTACGTGGAAAAACCCTTGTTGAAAAAAACCACGAAACAGAGATGAATGCACCATGAAAGTAGAATCACAAGAGATGAACTTACCAGAATTAAAGCTCTTACACTTGGCTTATATAGTAATAGAAATGAAAATAGAAATAAAAATGCAAAACTGCACAGAACTCGACACATCGGTTCAACCAGTCGAGTAGGGTCGACGCATCATCGATTGGTTGATGACCCATGCTCGACAGGTTGAACATGTCACAAACTGTCCAGAGAGTTTTGCCATAATTTCAAATATCATCGATTAATCGAGCCTCAATTTTGATAAGACATTGCCTGAAACTATCCAATGACGTTCTATGCTATTTTGGCCATGATCGATCAGTCGACTAGGCTGGTCGATCAGTCGATCACCCCTATTTTTTACATAGATTGAAGGTTCCACCACCAATCTCCATCGAGGCTTCAATCAACAATTTCATTCGTGCCTTACTCCATCCCCCATCTTTAATTTGTCTCCATTGATCTTAGCTTTAGCATCACTTCTTGTGCAAACTGCATCGTCACTCTATCTTCACCAAACTTAGAGAAGTCACACAGTACTTGAACTTCTCTACAAGGACCACCTTGTTAAGCATATCCCTTGTGACTTTTTTTTTTTTCACAGCAGCCCATGAAATAGGTAGGGTTTCTTGGATTGTAAGGTTGGGAAAACCTCCCAGAAGCGGATTGCCTAGGGTTTCTCGAAAGATAGGATTTCTCGAAAAGTAGGGTACTTTCTCAGCTTTGCACTCAGTCCCACCGCATGTGGGGCTAGCCAAGAGGTAGAGCCCCTTCCAGATGGAGGCATTCGTTTGACAAAAGGTACTCTAGGAGCAGGGGAAGTTCGCTCGAGCCAACATCAAAACAGGGATGGACGTAGGTTCGAAGGAAAAGGAAGATTAATGATGAGGGCATAGTCTCTTCGTGGCCAACCTCCCATTAGATTGCAACCAAGGAGATATCAGAACCATCTTCCTAAGATACGGTAAAGTCACCGATGTTTTTTTTTCCCCCCAAATTCCCCAATTCCGTGAAACACAAAGGGTTCACTTTTGTACATTTTATGTATGCAGAGGAGGCCAATGTGGCAAGAGGGGTGCTTGATGGAAAGTAAATCAATGGTATGATCATCTCGGTGAAGGAGGCAAGGGCTAGGGTCGCTCAACCACAATAGCCGGTAGATCCTCCCTAGCCATATGAGGACTTACCCTGCCGTTCGACTATCCATCCAGGTAGATTGTCAACCACTCAGTCTCAAACCTACTCTGAGGCGTTAAGAGGTCCTTTCCAGGGAATCAAGAACTTGAGAATAATGATTCTGCCGGAGATAGATCAAGGCCCGATCGAGTCAGATTTTACTACCATAGTAGATGAGGGCACAATTTATACAAAGATGAGGGAACTTAGCCTCGTGGTTGTGGGTACATTTGACAATAGTAATGTCTTAGTGCTCCATCTGGTAGAAAGGTACGTGAATATAGGTTCGGATGCTCGATAGTGGATTTTTTTAGGCTTTCCTCGAATGGATTCCTTGTTACTTTCAAAACTACGGTCGAGCAGGTAGACTTCTTAGCTAATCATGCTCGTCACAGGCTTTTGAGATTAGGGAATGTGGAGGTGTCGTCCCCTGATGTAGTTTGGGGAGGAGGAGTGTGGCTTCATCATGAGATCCCATCACATGCTTGGTTGTAATCGGTCATAACAGATATGGGAAACTTCTTTGGGAAGGTTGTGCAGATTGATAGTGGGGCCAGATATGGGATTTTTGTATTTGGATGTCGATGACGAAGATCCTCTATCTCGAACGGATTTTCTCCCCATCGTAACCAGTGAATCCATAGAGGAACCCACTAGTAACTCTTCTTTTTCATTGCCTTCGACTGGAGGGATGAGTTAACGGTCTCAATGCTAATGACTTCCCTACCAGCGTACAGAGAGTCCTTCAACGACTCATACGATGCTGGAAGAGAGTTCAACAGGATGCATTCTTGATCTTCATCATTGGTGATCACTTCATCCACGTCCAACAATTTATAAATATACCTGTTGAAGTTGCTAATGTGGCTCTCAATATTGCCTCCCTTTGCCATCTTCAGGTTGAATAACTACAACTTCAAATACAAACAATTTTTAAGAGATTTATTCTCATAGATATTCTTTAACTTCACTTATGTATTAGCCATCGTCTTCTCTCTCATGATGTTATAGAGGACCTCATCCGTTAGGCATAATTGGATTGAGATATTGACCTTTTAATCTATCTTGTTCTACTCGTTTTCTTTCATAGATTCTGGTTGCTTTCCAAGGAGTGTATCTTTCAATCCTTGCTAAATTAGAAGGCCATTCAATTTTATTTTATTTTTTTAGCTAGAAATGGATGGTCTTGTAGGTTGGGATGGGCGATCCTACTCCTAGATCGGGTGGGGCTAGATAGTGTCGGGGAAGCCTAATGCTAAGTTTAGTTTTGTGGGGTATTCATTGGGGATATGATAGGGGGCCCTTTATCTTTTTGGGTATCTAGGGCTTGCCTGAATGTAATTAACTACTGGCTATTTTGCCCTGTTTATAGGAAAAAATTAAAAAAAAAGTGGACCACACCATAGAAAATGGTAAGGATTGAATTACATTGAGGAAAAAAAAGTAAAAATTAGAAAGGCCATTCATCTTTACCTTTCATAGCTCAAAATTGTTTTTGCCGGAATACTTCTGAACGTCGAACTTTATGCTTGATGCTATTGAAACTTATTTCTTATATTCGAATCTGCTTCCCAATGTTAGCTCTGATACCACTTGTTTGGAGCTCGCGAAAGTGTAAAGTAGAATCAAACAAGATAAACACAAACATACAAACAAAATCCAACATAGAGGCAAGCCAATTTTACATAGAAAAATCCTTGCGGGGAAAAACCACAGCACAAAGCTATTAATACACTATGAAAAATAGAATTATAAGAGATGAATTTATCCAAATCAAAGCCTTAAGAGAAAACCCAAGCTTTTCTCTCACCCAAAACCCTCTCAAACCCTAATTTGTGTCTTAGAATACCCTAATCACAATTACAACCTGCTTATATAGCAATAGAATTGAAAATAGAAATAAAACTACAAAATCGTGTAGAATTATGCAACTGTCGATACATCGGGTCGACTGGTCGATCAAGTATAGCACATCGTCGACCGATCAATGGCCCATGTTAGACAGGTCGAACACGTCACAAACTGTCAAAAAAGTTTAGCCATAATTTCGAATATCGTCGATCGATCGAGCCTCAACTATCCAGCTGTGACCTTCTGTGTTATTTTTGGGCATGATCAATTGGTCAACCAGGCTGGTTGATTGGTCAATCACCCCTGTTTCTACACAGATTGAAGGCTCTACCAACATCCCATACCACTGGAGTAGGCCTATGATAAAAATACAACAAACTTATTATTTTTTAATCCAAAAGGTTGATTTGGTGGCCGGTTTCTTGGATGGCCCATGCAACCAAAATCTTATCCTAATTGGACAATGATGAACCTTCAATTGGAAGCTTATCAATAGATGGTTACGATGGAAATATAGCAATGACCCACATAATATGAAAGAAGAAAGGATAGATTCTAGGACCTTCCAACATGAAAGAGTCTAGTGCATGGGCCGTCATGGGGTACATGTTGGAGGTAGCAAGAAAAGACTTGACCAGGTATGGTCTAACTAAATTAAGTCAAGCACTTATAGAATTGAATGAGATAAAAGGATTTTTTTTTCAAGAAAAGTATTTATTAAATAAAACAAATGTACAACTGCAAACTACGGGCAAGACCCACAAAAAGTCGGGTCATGCCTATCATATAACCCCACTGCACAACAACCCAAAAGACATAAAAAGATTCATGCAACTGACTTCATTTAGTTGCAATAATCATGATGATGAAAACTACACACCATGGTGGCCCCACTCATAAACTTTGGTTGACATCTCATCCCCATTTTTCCATGTGGTATGACCCACTTGATTTCTAAATCTAGCTTTTTGTTTGCAACCAAGACCCAGAATCAAGGATAAAATGTGATAGATGGAGTCGATTTTACATGTAGAATATGTTGGGATAGGGAGGCTGGCAGCGGAAGCAAAGCCGAACACAAACAGCAAATTGAATCAAACAAGCAACACAATGCAATCACAATGTATGCAATCACCCACACATAGACAATCCGAATTTAACGTGGAAAAACCCCTCACGAGTAAAAAACCACGGCACAAAGCGACACTAATCCACTATAATATTAGAAGTTAAAAGAGATGGAATCCAAGACCAAAAACCCAAGCCCACAAGAGAAATCCCAAGCTTACCCAAGAAGAAAACCCTCTCCTTCAAGCTCTTTCTCTCACCTAGAAGCTCCCTCAATCCCCTTTGCAACCTTAGAAACCTCTAATCCCGTATTACCCCTTAGATAGGCAAGAAAAACGGATTTAGAAACCTCTTGCGTGCAAACTGCGCAAGAATCCATGTTGCAATAGGACACTGCCGACCGGATGGCCCAAGAACTGTCCAGCAGCAACACTACCTCGATCTCCACAGTGACCGACCGGTCGGCCGACTGATCGGTGGTCCCTGTGTAATCCCAATTTGAGGTGTCTGTTTTCCAACAAACTCCACCACGACTCAAATCATCATACACCACCTTGCCACGCACAACCTCCACCTCTACTTTGTCATCATTATAATCCCATCGCTTCTCGTGCCCCATCGACGATCCCGCAGCTCCACCATGAATTGTGCTCCCGATCACCTTGTAAAGATTATCGCACCTCCATGCCTTGATTATCACGTGTGCTCCCTTTGCCATTTTACAATACCGGTTGCAGCCGATGAACCTGCACCCTTTCGCCTCGAGTGCACCAAGAGATATCACATTCCTCTTCATCTCAGGGACATGCTTCACACTTTCAAGGACCCGTTCGATTCCATCGAATATCCTAATGTGCACCGAACCAATCCCTACCACATTGCGAGCGTAGCTATCGCCCACAAACACCGATCCACCATCATACTCCTTGTATGACATGAATGAACTTTGGTCAGGACATACATGACATGATACCCTTGAATCCAAGAGCTACTCTCCACCAAGAGGCTATATGCCGAATACAGTCAATATATCATAACCGTCACCACCGTCCTCTACGGTATTGGTTCCTTCCCTAGAAGAATCTCCAGATTTCTCCTGCCTTTTCCCGGGATTCGAACAATCTCTCTTCACATGTCCTTCTTCCCCACAATTCCAGCATCTCACCTTGTGCCTCCACCTGCCTTTTGTTTTAGATCTCGATGAAGGAGATGCTTCACCCCGCTCAGAATTCCTCCCCCTCATAACCAGTGCTTCATCAGTAGAGGGACCCACGCCGCCGCTTTTTCTTCTCATTGCTTTCGCTTGAAGGGTTGAGATAACGGTTTCTATGCCAATAGTCTCCCTACCTACGCACAAAGAGTCTTTGAGCGACTCATATGATTCTGGAAGAGAATTCAACATGATAAACGCTTGATCCTCGTCCTTCATCAACTCATCTATATCCATCAACTTGCAAATAAGTCTATTGAAATTGCTGATGTGGCTCTTAACATCGGCCCCCTCCGTCATCCTTAAATTGTATAACTGAAGCTTCAAATATATGCGATTTTCCAGAGATTTCTTCGCGTAGATATTCTCCAACTTCTCCTATGTTGCAGCCGCAGTCTTCTCTTTCATGATGTTATACAGGACCTCATCTGCCAGGCACAGCTGGATTGAAATATTGGCCTTTTCATCGATCTTCTTCCACTCTCCTTCTTTCATAGCTTCTGGTCGCTTTTCAAGGAGCACATCTTGTAATCCTTACTGAACTAGAAGGCTGTAGACACCCCACCTTCGGCTACAATGTTGGTAGAGATAGCTGGATGAATGGAGGACCATACCCTCAAACCCCAAGTCCAAACTCAGCCAAACTCACCCTTGTAAGCCCCATTCCATAGCCCAGTTCAAGCCTGAACCCAGTCAACCCAGTCCTAAACATCACCCTGAAAAACCCCCCATAAGAAAAGCTAGTCAAAAAAATATCAAAAAAGTCAAACTCACTGAGTTAACCCGCTGAGTCAACCTGCCGAGTCAACCCGTCAAGTCAAAACACCGAGTCGACCCGCTGAGTCAACTCACTGAGTCGACCCAGCGAGTCAAATAGCAGCCCCGAGGGTGCGACCGTACCTCGCTGGAAATCGACGAACGGCCTTACGGGCGGCCCACAGCAGGCCGCCCAAACCGCCGCTGAATCCCAAGAAACGGCCGTACGGGCGGCCCATAGCAGGCTGCCCAAAATAAATTACGAGCTCTGCCACTGCTCGCTGCTATAAATACCCCCCTCCCCTTCTCATTTCAACACACCACTCAGCCAGAGAGAGCCCGTCCGTCTGAGTCACCCTTCTCCACCCCTTAGCCCATTCCTCCATCAAAGAGAGCCCGAGTGAGGAGAGCCAAACCCTGGTCCAGCCCAGCCTGACCACTGGTCCAAGCCTCCCAAGCCATCCAAGTCTTGATCCAGTCACTCGAAGCCAACCCTTGCGACACCTCCGTCCATCCAGCTATTCTTTTTCCAACATCATCTCATTTGCATCTAGCATAAGTGCAACATTTACTTTTCTTCTAACCCCCCTGCTTCACTATAAGCACCTTGATTATTCAAACACACTGCATATGTCTTAAATTAAGCACCTGTCAGTTCGAGCGTATGCTCTGGGCTTGCCCGTTGTTGGAACCTGCTCATCAGAAACTCTTACTGTTCAGACCTGCATTCATGCTTCACCATAAAACACCTTGATCGTTCAAGCACACTGCATACGTCTTACATTAAGCACCTGTCAGTTCGAGCGTACGCTCTGGGCTTGCCCGTTGTTGGAACCTGCCCATCAGAAACTCTTACTGTTCAGACCCGCATTCATGCATCATGTCATCCATGAGAATATACGAGGATTAAACTAGACTTTCAAGTATTCGATCGATTATGTGAAGTAGAGACCGTACTTCGGTACGGGCAATGTGTGGGATGCTTAACCTCTTCCCACCCTGTAACCGTGATCCCTTACCTTGAATCTCTGGCCGCAGATCAAAAGGAGTCATTTTAGAGGAAGGAATCTTCGGATTCCCTTCTCTAACGTTTCTACGGGGTCTAGCCGACTGTAGATTCGAAGTAACTGGCTAGTGGCGACTCTGGTCTTATATAAATTCACTTAAACACATCCAGCCTAAGCACGACTACCAAACAAAGCCCTCGAGAACGAGGCAAGCCAGTGGCACAAATGACGATTTCGCACTCACGCATCTTCCTCTCCTTCTTTTTCCGAAAGGGGAAGGGACGAGAAGAACGTCGTGTGGGAGCGCGGAAAACGGCGAGGGTCCACAGAATGGCGACTCCACTGGGGATGAGCTAGTCCCACTAGTCGTGATCCTACTTGAAAAACAGAATCCTTCCCGTACTTGAAAGTCACTAATCCTTATACAATCTCATCTGCATAGCATTCTACCCAAAACAAAACAAAAAAAAATATAGAAAATCCCAAAACCTACCAAAAAAATATATATATATAGAAAATCCTAAAACCCAAAAAGAGTATAGTACAGTCCTTACCATTGCGCCTCCTCGGGCTAAACGTACGCGGAGACAATTTCCCTACCGCAGCATAATCCGCACTCGGGCTCAACAAGCCATGTCCGACCACGAAGAAGAAACTCATCTCCTTCCCGCTCTTGAGATGACCGAAGCGCAACCTCCAGCGCAACAGCCCATTGATAATACGCCAATCATACAGGAATTGACACAAGGAGTGAGAGCAATGCAAGAAATGCTCTTGCAATTCATGCAAGCACAAGCCACCGCAGCAGCCAACAATCAGGTTGGCCCAGTTCAGCAATCTCAGCAGCCATGCCGGGTCCTTCCGGCCTCCAGTTCAAATCAAGCGCAACCATCAGAGTCTGCCCAAGACTACCGACAATAGCCATTTCAGCCCTTCGCTATGGGGCATCCTTCTCAATATCTTCCTGCGACGACAAGGCCATCTCAGAGCACTTCCGTTGCAGGAACATCCAGTCAGCTTCCAGTCAATCTTACAGACAACAATCTCAGTAGATCTCAGCATGTCCCCACCGATGGGACACCTTTCAATTCCAGCACATCCCCGCCGATGGGATTTCAATTCAATTTCCAACAACAGGGACAGCACTGGCGAATGCCCACAATGGGGGTCAGTGTCAAGCCCACATCAATCAGCGGACAGTGGCGAATACCCAACAAGGGGGTCACTTCCCAGCATCTCAGCCTCCTGCAAACAGGAGCACTTTTCAATTCCAGCACATCCCCGCCGATGGGATTCCAGTTAATTTCCAGCAATCTTCAATTCAGCAAAATCCAGTTAATTTCCAGCAATCTTCAGTTCAGCAATCTCCAGTTAATTTCCAGCAAGTTCCAGTTCAACCTTCAGTACAATCTCCAGTTCAGTTACAATCCTTTCAAGCACCAGTTCATCAGAATCCAGTTCAGTCATCAAATCAACTTCAGCAGCCCGCGGTTGCTTTTCAGCAAGCACATAGGGTCGAAGACATCGACCACTATGCCGAAGAAGAACGTGCCTTACTCCAGGAGGCACCAGTCGCTCGAACAGATCACTCAGGACTGGACGAGTTGCGGGAGCAGTTCCAAATCTTGCAAAATCAGCTTCAGCAATAACTAGGAATTGATCTACCTTCGACTAAGTTCAGAGACTTGTGTCCCTTCCCAGATGCTCAAGTACCTCAAAATTTTGAGGTTCCAAAATTCAAAAGATACGATGGCAGCGGTTGTCCCACAGCACATCTCAAGGCCTTCTGTGGAGAGCTGAGTGCAATCTCAGGAAATGAAGGGGCCCTCATACGTTTGTTCCAAAAATCTCTTAAGGGCGATGCCCTAGATTGGTACACCTCATTGGACTGCCACCGCATCGGGACATGGGAACAGCTTTCCCAGGCTTTCGTCGACAGATTCGCGCACAATCTCAACATGGCACCCAGAAGAGCCGACCTTGCGGCTCTCAGACAAAAGAGTGATGAAACACTATCAGCTTATGTGGGACGTTGGCGAGCTATGGCAGCCAGAATGCGAACACCTATCGAGACGAAGAACAAATCTCCATGATTGTTCATTCAACATATCCAGGCATATCCGAATATCTCATCTCGCATCCATATGCGAATTTCTCACAATTGATCCGTGCTGGAGAGCAAGTCGAAGCAGGAATCAGTGCCGGGACAATCTCCCCATGGCCTCATCAAGCCACTCCAATCAAAAGGAACAGAGTGGAAGGAAGACCTATCGGGCACGGGAATGAAACCCGCAGTGGTTCTCCTCCCCGCCTAACAGAGGTAAACAACATCAACACCACTGCTTAAGGAAATCAACATGCTCCCCCACAGGGACGTCAACAGTATCAGCAGAATCAAGTTCAGCATCAGCCTCAGAGATATCAGCCACAACCACCTCGACAACAGCAGCAGTTCAGAGGAAACGGTCAATACTCATATCAAAATAGGCAAAACTACAAGGAGTTCAGGAAATTTACTCCCCTCTCTCAACCACTCAGTCAAGTCATGGCTACGCTGGTGCAGAAGCAGTTACTTACTCTAATGGCACCTCGGCCTCCGCCTCATCCTCTGCCACCGAACTACCAAGAAAATGAGTATTGCGCCTACCATCAAGGACGTGGCCACACCACTGATCGATGCTATACTTTGAAGAATGCTATACAAGACCTAATTGATGACCGCAAGATCGTCATCTCGGTCCCTGGAACTTCTCCAGCAGTTTCCACCAACATCCTTCAGAATCCTCTGCCTCAACATCCGACGGACCCCAGTTCGTCTCGTGGCCCTACAGTCAATAGTATAGAAGAAGGGGACCATCTCGATCGCTTCTTCTCCCCTATCCAGTCCATTCATGCTTACACTTATGGGCCGACAAGTCCTCCTCCGATCATGCAAGGGGCAAGTCCCTTTTCTCCTCCAGTCCTCGAGCCAGTAGTACTCGAAGGAGCACTTCCATACGATGTGTCAGTTGTGCAAGGGACATCTTACGACCCCTCATGCTGGGAACCAGTCGTCCTACGAGGAGCACAGTCATACATCGAGCCCACATACGAACCTGTCGTCTTGCAAGGGGCAATCTCAGTACAGGGACAATACAATTCATAATGGAGGAACCATACTCATCAGCAGCAAGAACCCATTGTATTAGAAGGAGCTCCTCCAGTTGAGCCAGTCGTATTGCAAGGGGCAAATCCCGAAGGCGTGTCAATCACACTACGACAGCTGGGACGAACAGAGAAACCTCCTGCCATATCAAGAGGACCAGTATTCATTCCATGGGAGCCTCCTGCTCCAGGAACAGTCAAGCCAGGACCACGACCTTATGTGATCTATGAAGACAAGCCTCGATATTACTCCTTTAGCACAGGCAACAATGTAGTCCTCAAGGCAAAAGCTCCATACGAGGAAGATCTGGTACCCACACCAACACCGTTGCAAGAACCGGTGGTCCTAGAAGGCAAAAGGGAGGAAAATTATAAAGAAGTCCCATGACACTATCCAGAATGTGCGGAAGTGGGGAACATGAACCCCAACGGGCGTTGCGTCCGAAGAGATAATCAGAACAGAGGAGATCCCAAAGGCGCTCTCTCAGGCCTCGGCAACAAAAATGAAGCCGCATACGATGTGGCAGCTCAGCTCAAGTCAATCCCTGCACAAATCTCAGTATGGGAGTTACTCTGTACATCTCGCATACACCGAGAAATGTTTGCCAAAACCTTGAACGATGCTCACGTCTCCTCCGATACGGCACCAGAGATGATAGCATTGATGATTGGATAGCTCTTGGCTCCTGCGTGCCATCACCTTCACAGATAATGAGTTGCCACCAGAAGGACGCGATCATGGGCGATCCCTCAACATAGCCTTATGATATAAGGACCTCTGCGTCCCATTGGTACTTGTTGATAATGCTCAAGCTTAAACGTCTGCCCGCTCAAGACGGTGGAACGTCTGGGAATCAGTCCTTCTTCATTCCGACCCAGCACCATATGTGTCAGAGCATTCGACAACACCCGCCTGATCAGTGGAAGGGGAGGTCGACATAGAGGTACAGATAGGTCCGGAAGTCTCTACCATCACATTTCAAATCCTGGATATATCAGCCTCTTTCAACATGTTACTTGGACGACCTTGGCTGCACAAGGTTGGAGTTGTGCCGTCAACCCTGCATCAACGAGTGAAGTACATCTATGGAAATCAAGTGATCTCTATTCACGCAGAGAAGGAGCTCATCATTCCTTCCAATGCTACTGCCATTGAACCAAACATCCCGGTCATTGATATCCAGCACTCTGAAGAGGACATCCCATTTCACAGTTTCGAATTCGAGACCGTGAACTCTATCGCTAATCCAGAACCGATAAGGGTGGACCGTGTCTTTTCGCCGGCAGAACGTCTGAGCCTCAAATACCGAATGAAGAATCACTTCAAGTCCAGGAAGGTACCATTGATATATAACCAACGCAAATGGGGACTCGGATACAGGGCAACCTTCATGGACAAAAGGAGGAAGAAATTTCGGTGCTCACCCATCCAATTTGTCAAGCCAGGAGAACCTTGCAAAGATCCAGGAGGGAATCAACTGACTGCACTACACAAAGGCCTCCCGATGAGCCTAGTTTGGGCCACGTGGCCCCCCATTCGATGGGATCAGATTCTCGAACCATCCAAGCCTCTAGAAGAAGAAGGAGATGAAGAAGGAAGTCAAATACAGCAGCTTCAGGATCGGGTTACTCTGACACCTGCTCCCAACCAGGGACACAACCTGCCCACTTCAGCATCAATCAACCAAGGGCACCACCTGCCCTCTTCAATTTCAGCCAGTCAGGGGCACAACTTGCCCATCTCAACATCAATCAGCAAGGGGCACGACTCGCCCATCCCTGCAGAATCAACATCAACAATCACCAGCCAGGGGCAGAAGCAACCCATCCATTGGACCAAGAAAGGGAAGTGGCCAGCCCTAGATTGGTCTGATGTCCAGATTCCAAACTTGTGTCTAGCCGTAGAACCAGACGAACTGCAATGCGAGGTAAGTGACCCGGGAGGGACTGAGTGCGACTCAGATCTCGAACCCGACCAGCAAGAAATCATGGTCATTGGGCCAGACCATGATTCTACGCCCAAAGCATCAACCCCTGCCTCTTCAGGGGAGGAAGTGTGGGGTCCTGAATGGTCATCTGTTCCCCTAACTCTTGAATCAGCCAAAGAGCCATCTGAGGGCTCTGGCTTAAAAAAAAAATGCCTGTCTAAGTAGTAACCGGAACTTTGGAACAAGTTGGGCTCAATCATGGTCTGCAATGCCCGCTTGTTCAAGGTCCCGTGAATTTAAAAAAATCAAAAAAATTAAAAACTTTCAAAAGCTAAAAACATCTAGCATTTCAATTTCAGAAAAATCTCAAAAACCAAAAGACATTTCTTTCTGCATTCAATAGTGTGCCAAGTTCGTCTAAAGAGTCGCCCGAGTTTGAAGTCGAATCATATGATTTCGACATCGAATTAGACTTCGAGCTCATGGGTCTGAACGAAGCTCGGGATGAGGAAGATGATGATCCGGCTACCCGAACTAGAGGATCTCCTTAAAAAGTTCGAATCTAAAGCCAATGTTGTAGCCGATGATTTCGAGATAGTAAACTTGGGGACGCCTGAGATCCCTAGGGAAGTACGCATTGGAAAATCGTTGCCACCTGAGATGAAACAGAAAATGATAGAGTTCCTAGCTCCAAGATTGTCCAACATTGCCTTCTCATATGAAGACATGCCGGGGCTCGATGAAGAGCTCGTTGTACACCATCTGCCAACCAAGGCAGATATGAAGCCAGTAAAGCAGAAACTTCGAAGAATGAAGCCAGAATGGGCTCTGAAAGTCCGAGATGAAGTCTTCAAACAATACAACGCGGGATTCTTGGTAGTCTCTAACTACCCTGAATGGCTCGCCAACATCGTACCAGTACCAAAGAAGGACGGTAAGGTTCGAATGTGCATCGACTTCTGAGATCTCAACAAAGTCCAGTCCAAAAGATGACTTCCCTTTGCCACATATCGACACTCTGGTCGACAACACTACTGGATACAAGATCTTGTCATTTATGGACGGGTTCTCAGGTTGCAATCAGATCAAAATGGCCGTTGAAGATCGTGAGAAGACATCGTTCATCACTCCCTGGAGAACCTTCTGTTACAGCGTAATGCCGTTCGGTCTGAAGAACGCAGGGGCAACATATCAGCGAGCAATGACAGCATTATTTCATGACATGATGAACAAAGAGCTTGAAGTATATGTAGACGATATGATCGTCAAATCTCGCACAATTGAAGGACACTTTGAAGATCTGAAGAAGTTATTCAACAGATTAGAGAAGTACAAGCTCCGCCTCAACCCACAGAAATGTGTCTTCGGTGCAATGGGAGGCAAACTCCTCAGCTTTATGGTGAGCGAGGACGGCATCAGGGTCGACGAACCAAAACCAGAGCAATCATCGAGATGCCCCCTCCTAGAACAGAGAAAGAAATTCGTGGCTTCCTCGGCAGAATTCAATACATCAGTCGCTTCATCGCACAGCTCACACCTATTTGTGAACCCATTTTCAAGCTCCTCCGGAAGAATGTTCCAAAAGAATGGAATGATGATTGCCAAGTTGCCTTCGATCGCATCAAGAGATATCTCATGAATCCTCCAGTCCTAGTGCCGCCCGCCTCCGGACGACCACTATTGTTATACATCTCGGTAGCAGCAGAAGCCATTGGCTGTGTCCTCGGCCAGCACGACGAGACCGGGAAGAAGGAACAAGCAATATACTATTTGAGCCTGAAAGTTCACCGACTACGAGACTAGGTATTCCCCGATCGAGAAGACTTGCCTCGCCCTAGTCTGGGCAACTCAGCGACTTCGTCAATACATGATTGCATTCCCTATTCTCCTCCTCGCTCACATGGATCCGCTCAAGTACCTGTTCGAGAAGCCGGCACTCACTGGAAGGATAGCTAAATGGCAGCTACTCCTGTCTGAGTTTGACATCACCTATGTCACTCAGAAGGCAATCAAGGGGCACGCCCTCGCCGATCATCTTGCCGCTCACTCACTCCTGGATTATCAACCGCTCAAGACGTTCTTCCCTGATGAAGATCTCTTGCTTATTGAAGAAGAAGAAAAGAAAAAAGGTGAGTGGACGTTATTCTTCGACGGCGCAGCAAATTCTAAAGGGAGTGGTATTGGAGCAATCCTCTACTCTCCAGATGATGTCCCTATTCCTATCTCGAGGCGCATAGCATTCGAGTGCACCAACAACATGGCAGAGTATGAAGCATGCATCGCTGGCTTAAGGGAAGCCATAATCTTGGACGTCAAGAAGCTACGAGTGTTCGGAGACTCACAGCTTATCATCAATCAGACCAATGGCGATTGGAAGACCAAAGACGAGAAGTTGATACCATATCATGTGTATCTTGACAATCTGATCGAAGAATTCAAGGAAATCACCTTCTCATACATGCCCAGAGCCAAGAACCAGTTTGCAGATGCTCTCGCCACACTGGCATCAATGCTCGAGATACCAAAAGGAGCTTCAGAATGAGAGCTCACAGTCGAAGTTCAAGATGAACCTGCTTTTTGCTTGCAAATAGAAGAAGCCGAAGCTGTCCCTGACAAACCCTGGTATGCCGACATCAAGCAATATCTCGAAACCCAGGAGTATCCAAAGTCAGCAACAGCAACAGATCGCCGAACCATCCAGCGTTTGGCCGGCCAATTCACTATCAGTGGCGAAGTTCTTTACAAGCGATCCTATAATCACATCCTCCTTCGATGCGTCGACGAAACAGAAGCTGCAAAGATCATGAAAGAAATACACGAAGGAATCTGTGGCCCACACATGAATGGGCACATGATGGCAAAGAAGATTCTACGACTCGGCTACTATTGGCTCACCATGGAGACAGACTGTTGCCAGCACGTCAGAAAATGCTTCAAGTGTCAGGAGCATGCGAATCAAATCCATGCCCCATCATCAGAGTTATACAACCTGACCACCCCCTGGCCCTTCTCCATGTGGGGGCTCGACATCATTGGCAAGATCAGTCCCAAAGCATCAAATGGTCATGAGTACATACTTGTGGCAGTCGACTACTTCATCAAGTGGGTAGAGGCAGCCTCCTACACCACAATTGCAGCATCTCAGGTGATCAAATTCATGAAGAACAACATCATATGCCGGTATGGAATCCCTAATGCCATCATCACAGATAATGGGACCCCGTTCGTCAATAAGAAGATGGATGACTTCCTTAGAAAATTCAAGATCCAACGTCATCGATTAAGCCCCTATCGTCCCCAGATGAATGGTGGGGTAGAAGCCGCAAACAAGACAATCGTCAGGATACTTGAGAAGATGGTCATGACCTATCGAGATTGGTCAGATATGCTCCCATATGCACTTTGGGCCTATCGAACGTCTGTACGGTCTGCTACGGGCGTTACTCCTTTCGAGCTTACTTATGGAATGGAAGCAGTCCTACCGGTCGAGGTGGAAATACCATCGCTACGAGTGTTGCTCGAAAGCGGAATTGAAGAAGGAGAATAGCAACGGGCCAGATTCAATCAGTTGCAGCTAGCAGATGAAAAGCGCATGCGTGCGCTAAGTCATTCTCAGTGTTATCAGAAAAGGATCGCTCGGGCTTACAACAAGAGAGTCCGAAAAAGAAGTTTCAAGGTAGGCGACATGGTCATGAAGAATATTCTACCGTCGCACCTTCCGGATCCCAGAGGAAAGTTCAAACCCTCTTGGGACGGGCCGCTGATCATCAGAGAAGTACTTCCCGAAGGCGCCCTCAGACTCACCAGCATGAGAGGGGTGGATCTTCCTGAGCCAACCAACGCCGACAACGTGAAGATCTTTCAC
Source organism: Liriodendron chinense (assembly GCA_003013855.2). Lineage (NCBI taxonomy): Eukaryota > Viridiplantae > Streptophyta > Magnoliopsida > Magnoliales > Magnoliaceae > Liriodendron > Liriodendron chinense. The sequence goes on from PVNU02002456.1 coordinate 2,068,350, forward strand.
GGGTAAGTTATTCTGACCTTATCAAGAGTTACTTTAATAGCGCTGAAGTCAAGAGGTCAAAGCTAAGATCTCTGAGAAATCATTCCCGTCCACCAACGAGTGTTTCAAATAAGGGGATTTCAAAAGAGAAAAATACCAAAAAAGGGGGATTCAAAAAGAAAAAAAATATACAAAAAAAAAGAATACAAAAAAGAGAAGAAAAGAGACAAAAAAAGGGAAGCCAAAGAAAGGCATCCAAGAAAAAAAATAAACCCAAGAAGAAACACAGTCATCCATCCATTCACCTCAGAAGGGTCTTTAGTAAAGACCGACAGCTCTATTATCGTAACTAAGGATAAGGGCTGAAAGACTGCCATCGGCCGGCAACGACGGATTCCCGACCTCTAGCCGCCGCAGTTATCCAGAGATCCAAAAAAAAAAAATTAAAAAAAAAATAAAAAAAAAGGGAAAAAGAAAATGTGTGCCTAAACAAAAAGGGCGGAGTGAAAACCCGAAAGGGCGCTCCGAGTAAAAACAGTGGGCATACAGCGGACTTGGTGAAAACCCGAAAGAGCGCTGAGGGTAAAAACAGCATAGCTGCCAAGGGGCAGGCAAGACCAAATACCCAGGACTGTGGTGAAAACCCGAAAGGGTGCCCACGGGCAAAAATGACTGGAAAAAAGCCTGTTGTGGTGAAAACTCGAAAGAGCACTGCAGGCAAAAATGACTCAAATGAAAAAAAGAAAAAATAAAAGTGCAGGTACCAAGAAATCAGACAGTCCAGATCGGTTTAAGCAATCACAGTTCAAGAATAAAAAGAAGTACAGTCAGGAACAAAGAGCTCTACAAACTCTGACAATCTCAAGAGGCAATAGTTTCCGTTGCCTACACCTCTAGGGAACCAAAGGATCACTGCAAGTTAATCTCGAGACATCAGTCAAGGCATTGGCCGAGCCCTAGTTCTGATTCCCATATCCCGCCACAAAGTCCAGACACACTCGCAAGACAATTTATGGCACAGTAGATTTTCAAACAGTTTTCTCTTTTCAATTAAAGGCATCATATTTCTTTTACATATAACATATCATCTTTTTCAAAAAATACAAAAAAATGCATCATCATCAATCATATATGCAAAAAACAATGTACAGGTGGCCAACACAATCAATCTCTACCCTCCTCCTCGGCCACATCAGGTAAGTCCTCTGACTCATAAAAAGATAGTCTCGCTCTCAACCTGCTCACCTCCATACGCAGGTAATGCGCCTCATCGCGCTCAAGGGTACGGATCGCTGTCTCCTCATCAGTCAACCTCTGATCGACAGCCAATCTCCTCGACATCATCTCACAATGATACCGAAGTGCAGAGATCTCAGACAACAGATGGCCATGAGTAGCCAAAAGGAAGCAAGGATCAATGAATGGGCGCTCCTCAAAAGGTTCATATGAACCAGATGAAAGGATATCCTGCTCATCCTCATCAGCAGTCTGGTGCCAGCAAGGGATACGTCGATACAAAGACTGCTCAGCAACCCAGTACTGATATGGGGCGGTCGCCATCGGAAAAGTCCGCTAGCTCAAAACCCAGCAAATCAGCAGTCAAGTGACTCGCCCAAGAACAATCAATCCGGGTCCTAAAGTCAGAGGATCTGGATAGAAGTGCTCGACGCCCGATACCCGTGAAAGCGAAAGGAGGAACATCCTGCTCATATCCAAACTGCCGCAGGAACCGAATGGGATGATAAGAGAAGTAGGATCGAAAGCCTACCAACATCAGAGGAAGGCGGTGTGCATCGCAAAGTACTGGAGGAAGTAAAAGCCAAGATGACTCCCAACGAACATTCCAGTCACGAAGATCAGCAAACATCCTGCGATACAAGGGCTCACTCATCATAGCTGTATGAGGGAGGAACTCCATGATATAACACATAATGTCAGAGCTAGGAATGCCAGAATGGGCTACAGGAACGGTCAAAGAAAGACGCTCCCATAGCCAGACCTGATCACAGAAAGGAAAAGAAGTTCAGCTAAAGCGAAGCAATTCCCAATAAAGTAAGAAGGAAAAAAGGTGTAGAAAGGATACCTGCAGAAAGGCACAACAGCCGCGAAGGACACTGAGTGCGGCCCAGGGTGCAGTCGGTCAGCCCATTGAACAGCTCAGCCAAGATAAGAGAAATGATCCCCTGCCGTCGGATAGCTCGGCTCATCACCTCAAAAAGCAGAGGAGTCTGGGACCTGCGCCATCCCGAGAACAGCACCTCAGCTATCAAGCAGAACATCAGTGCGTTCCGAGCAAAGGTAGAACCGGCCACACCCCAAGGACCTGAAAAAAGATCATACAGTAAGTCCAAGGAGAGCACTACAGCATCCTGGCCGGCAGCTGCAGGATGAACAAGATAAGAAATCCCGAACCAGTTCTGCGGTGTAGTAGTCTTCAGGCGATGTCTTCGGCGAGAAATACTGAGTATAATCCAAGGGTAGGCCTGTCAAGCATGTAAGCTCCTCCAAAGAAGGCCCCATCTCCATATCGTTGAACGCAAACAAGTTCAACGAAGGGACTCAATCAATCAATACAGCTTCGAGCATCCTCCAATCAATATCAACTCTAGCCATATGAACCAGACTGCCAAAGCCATAGGACTCTAACTCCCGAATCTCATAAGCTAACAAGCTGTCAAGCCAAGCAAGCAGTCGTGGCGAGCAAGAAGGACGAGGAAGCAGTTGACAAGTCCTCACTGGTACCCCCTCCAGCACAAAAGGCCCAGAAATCAATGACAGCTCATCAAGGATCGGAAGGTCAACGGGCGAAGGAGAAGGAAAAGCTGGAACCTCTGCAGACTCGACAGCCCCTGACCTGCCCTCAAGTAACGGCTACGTCTGATATAGTCGCATCACTGTCTGAAACTGTCATAACCTCAGCCGCATGAGAAGACTCGCCCACCTCATGAATGGAGTGCGCAAAAGATCGACGATCAGGAGAAGGACGATACTCCCCATCAAAAAGGCTACCAGTAAAGATCACACCGCACATCGTGGCATCCTGACCAATCCGACCGTCAAAAAAGGCATCTGAACCATCCAGAAGGGTCCCGGCAACCCCGATCGAAGAATCAACAGTCAGATCTGGACCTGCGGCCCTCTCCAACAGGAAATCATGAATCCAAACATCATCCTGGACGATCAAAGGGATCATCGAGTCATTTGCACCGTCCATCATCAGGGGGACATCATCAATGATCACATCAAGACCACCCAAACAAGTGTACCGCACATCCCGGCCCTCATTAAGAGCATCCAAACCGTCAAAGGTATCATCTGAACCATCCATCCCATCCAAGCATGAGATCAGCCCATCTATGTCCATTATGGTCCCATCACCTCTATCAATCACATCATCCATGTGGCCCACATTCAAGGGATGCACAACCTCACCTATGTCCCATCCTCCCATCTCATCCATACCATCCATTCCTCCCACAATCAAGGCCCCATTTAAATCAGAAATTCCAGCCATCCCACCATTAATGGGGCCATTCAAAGCTCCACCAACCACCAAGCTTAAGTCTTCATCAATACCCCCTCTTAATGCCCCATCTACCCCATCCATTAAAGGCATCTCCCCTTCATTAAAGCTCATTGGAAAATCTGAAGTGTGGGACCCATCATGAACAGTCCCTACAGCCCTTGAATCTCCACCATCCATTGTTTGAGAGAGGACAAAGTGAGAAGAAGACAAAAGGAGAAGAAAGGATGAGACAAAATGAAGATTCATGGATGGAATCGAATGATCCAGTGCAGAGAATGTGGGGACAAGAGAAACAGACAGCAGGGAATGTCCGAGCACGAGCCAGCCCAGGCAGCTCAAGAGACGAGCCCTGGGCGGCCTGCTCTGGGCCGCCCGTACGGACGCGCTCCCTCTCTCTCCGCGGGATTGGCTCCAGGGTTCTTGGTAGGTGAGGCTGACAGTCCACGTCAACAGATGGCACTCCTGTGGGCCACCCAAGGCTCCGGTCCACTCCAGATTTCGACTGAGGCTGATCAAGATCATATAAAAGGTACCCCACCGGTCCTAATCACTGAAGCAATGCGGCCAGAACATGGCTGATCAAGTCAAAGAGAAGGAAAGGTGATCAAGTGGGGGCCACAAGCAATCCGAGCCATTCAAGGGCTAGATTATCAGGATCCAAACCATGGGAAAGCTCGCATGGGTCATTAAACAACAAGATCAAAGGTTGGATCGTCAAAGGAAGGGTCAGAGTCCAAGATCTGATCATCAAGTGGGCCCACAAAGCTAAAACAAGCGATCTGAGACATTCAAGCCATCATCCACACCATGAGAAGCCTTCTTAGCCTCACAAATCATCAAAAGAGGTGCCCCAAAGTAAAACCAAGGTCTCAAGTGGGCCCACAGGGCCGAATCTATCAATCTGAGCCATTCAAAGACTAGATCAACATGATCTAAACAATGAGAAAGCTTACACAAGTCATGAAGCAGCGAGATCAAAGGCATGATCATCAAGAGAGAAGGCCAGAATCCAAGATCAAATCACCAAGTGGGCCCACAAGGCCTAATCAAGCAATTCAAACCATTCAAATCACAATCAGCCCCGTCAGAAGATAAACAAAGCAAGGTAAGTATGCCCAACCCCAAAATTGGGTCCGAAGACCTTAAACTACGTCGGGATCAACATCCTGAGGGATTTTAATAAAAACCAGCATCGATCCCAGTCTTTAAGACTAACATCGGATGATCTGGATCATTTCGAAAAATAAAAAAATATATCACCAGCCCCTCTTTTAAAGTTTGTCGGTCCGAAGACCTTAAACTACGTCGGGATCAATATCCCGAGAGACTTTTAATAAAAACCGGCATCAGTCTGGATCGAATTAAGATCCGCTGACACCGAACATTTTACAAAAAAGAAGAACAAAAAACAGGTTTTCCCTGTCCTGTACATAGTTTTTGGTCTGAAGACCTTAAACTACGTCGGGATCAATATCCCGAGGGATTTTCAATAAAAGCTGGTATAGGTCTAGATCAAGATCCGCTGACACCGGACATTTTTCAAAAAAAAAAAAAAAATGTGTTTGCCCCCTTTTGTACAGGTTTGGGTCCGAAGACCTTAAACTACAGTCGGGAACAAAATCCCGAGAGATTTCCAATAAAAACCAGTGTTAATCTTGACCGTTCAAAATTGAGATTTTATGACCTGGAACAGTTTTCGAAAAATCACAAAAAAGAATGTACTTTCAGCATGTACATAAAGTTTTTTTTATGGTCCGAAGACCTTAAACTACGTTGGGATCAATATCCCGAGGGATTTTCAATAAAAGCCGGTATAGGTCTGGATCAAGATCCGCTGACACCGGACATTTTCCAAAAAAAAAAAATGTGTTGCCCTATTCTGTACATATTTTTGGTCCGAAGACCTTAAACTACGTCGGGATCGACATCCCGAGAGATTTTCAATAAAAGCCGGTATCGGTCTTGATCGCTCGAATTAAGATCCGCGGAACACCGGACATTTTTCAAAAAAAAAAAAAGGAACCAAAAGATAGGTTTTCCCTGTCATGCACAGTTTCAGGGTCCGAAGACCTTAAACTACGTCGGGATCAAGATCCCGAGGGACTTTTTAATAAAAACCGGTAGCAGTTTGGATCGTCGAATCAAGATCCGCTGATACCGGATATTTTCCAAAAAAGAACAAAAAATAGAATTTCCCTGTTTTGTACAGTTTTTGGGTCCGAAGACCTTAAACTACACTGGGATTAATTTCTCAGGGGACCTTTTCTCGCTTTCAACTAAAAACCGGCATCAGCCTCGACCGTTGGGATCAAGGTTTGATAACCCAAATCATTTCCAAAAATATCAAAAATATTTTAAAGCTTTCCACAAAACCAGCATCAATCTCGATCATTCGAGCTGAAATCTGGAACTTTTTCCAAAAAACAAAAAAAAAATGATTCACAAAAAATTTTCAACTGCATAAATTCATCTCCAGTGGTCCGAAGACCTAAAACTACACTGGGATTAACTTCTTGGGGGCTTTCTTTCCTAACCTGTCCCGGACATGGCTGACACTTGATCATACGGGTGTCCGGAATCTTTTAAACAGGTAAGGGCTGAGGCGGGCAGAACTCCGCAACCCTGTTCGTGTTGAACGCACCGTGATAGACAACCTTGATTTGGAAGTCGCTGTTGAATCTGACGGATGTTCCCTGTTCCTAAAACTCATGAAGGGGATTAAGGCTGTTGGGAGGTGGAGCGCACCCTCACGGAATTGTGAGCAACGTAAGGCCCCAAACTGGATTGACTAAGGGAAATGTGAGGATGTGGCTCATTTTGTGGCCAAAGGAGTCCGTCGGACGATACGTGGTCTATGTGCATTGCACATGAGGAACAGGCAACTTTGTGGGTGTGTTGATTGAAAACCCTCAAGATCCCCTCATCCGAAGATGTAAGACTACGACACTTAACTGTGTGAGACTCGTCTTACTCGCTGACGTAAAATGGATCGGGTGCCTTACCAGCAGTAGAAGCTGGAAGTGGATAAAAATTCTACACTTTTTCCTGTATTTCAAAAAAATCACAAAATACCAAAAGATTGCAAAATATTTTCAAAAATCACAAAAAAAAAATATTTCCCTTGCTTTCAATCAAAATATTGTCAAAAATCACAAAAAATGATTTCCTTGCTTTCAAGAAAATTTTTAAAAAATCACAAAAATATTTCCTTTGCTTTCAATAACCGATCTCTATCCTGACCTCTCAAATAAAGATTCGGATCAAATATCTGCAAAAATCACAAAAATTGTCAGTATCCCCAGCACTACACTTCAGGAGTCTTGAACTCCGCTCACTTCACAGTATGGGATGACGGATCCAATCGCCCAAAACTGGGGACCAAACACCATCTCAATCGTATTTATACCAGAAGAACATCTTGAAGTCGGGTAATATCCTCGTACATTCTCATTTGCAAAGAAACAGCATCTTGGGACGATGGACCTGATCGACCACGGGTCAGGATCTTGACCAACCCGCTAACCAAACACCCGTGTAAAAAAGAAAAACCCCAGGGAGCACAACCCTGCAAGCAATAAGCTCAAAGTTCTCTGCACCCATAGCAAAAGCAAAATCATCAAACTAAAAGAGAATGAGCCAAGCCATGCATTCATCATGCATCTCTATGCATCAGCATCCATTGCATCAATCATCATGTTTACCTTCTTTCAAAATAAAAGTTGGTTAGCCAAAGACCCCACAGGCATCCCTAGTGGAGGCACGTGCAGACCCGATTTCCATTTCAAAACACAAAAAATATTTCTATTTGCAAATAAAAACCCCACGGAGTATCACTCCCCAGAGTGGGTATCTTTTCAAAAATCCAAAAATATTTTCCCAGTAGAGCGTTCTGCTTCCAACACGCCAGGAGATCTTCCATATCTCTGGGTAGGAGCCGACGCAAAAATCAAATAAGATCCGATGTCTCGCGGTTTCCCCGGAGACCATCGGATCCAATGCACTCAAAGTACGGTCGAACTGAACTCCAGTGTCAGTGCGGTCGTACCACATGCCAAGATACGAAAAGATGAAAGCCAAAAGGCTCGGTCATAGAAACCATTGGAACAGGTGGAAACGATGAATTGTAACCCAAGTATCAAAATCAGCAGATTGGGTGGAAAGAGTTCACCCGCACATACCTAGGCGTGGATGCCTGAAGTACCTTGACTGAGTCCAAGTCGGCGTAGTAGAATCCCGTAAGACTATCGGACGTAGGGCGTCTAACCACTTTGACAGTCAAGCGAAACAACTACTCCTGGAGTGATTTGGGAAAACATCAAACATCACACAAACAGTCTCAGGGTCAGCAACCTCGTAAGACTGTCGACGCAGAGGCTCTGCTGTACCTTTCCGATGTTAGTACCGGTCAGGAATGGAAGGGTTGCGATTGGGTACCCAGGTTGCAGCAAACTGCAGGGACAATCGTAATGTTTTCTCCAAACTCCCGCGGTATGTGCGAGTTATCAATTTACAGACAAACAACTGACTCAGATACAAAAGACAACAAAGATTCCAGACCACAATCGAGGAAAGAATGAATTGCAAACCAAGCATCGAAACCAGCAGATCGGGTGGAAAGAGCCCACCTGCACATACCTAGGCGTGGATGCCTGAAGTACCTTGACTGAGTCCAAGTCGGCGTAGTAGAATCCCGTAAGACTATCGAACGTAGGGCGTCTAACCACTTTGACAGTCAAGCGAAACAAGTACTCCTGGAGTGATCTGGGAAAACATCAAACATCACACAATCAGTCTCAGGGTCAGCATCCTCGTAAGACTGTCGACGCAGAGGCTCTGCTGTACCTTTCCGATGTTAGTACCGATCGGGAATGGAAGGGTTGCGATTGGGTACCCAGGTTGCAGCACATGCAGGGACAATCGCAACGTTTTCTCCAAACTCCCGCGGTATGTGCGAGTGATCGGTTTCCAAACGATCAACTGGCATAGATGCAAAGGCAAGCAAAGATTTCAGAACATGATCTATGAATGACCGGGTCAGAAGTGGGGTGTCCACTCGCTTTGGCATTCGGTTGCACGCAACCTCTGCCAAAGAGGGGCATCTATAGACACCCCACCTTCGGCTACAATGTTGGTAGAGATAGCTGGATGAATGGAGGACCATACCCTCAAACCTCAAGTCCAAACTCAGCCAAACTCACCCTTGTAAGCCCCATTCCATAGCCCAGTTCAAGCCTGAACCCAGTCAACCCAGTCCTAGACATCACCCTGAAAAACCCCCCATAAGAAAAGCCAGTCAAAAAAATCTCAAAAAAGTCAAACTCACTGAGTTAACCTGCTGAGTCAACCCGCCGAGTCAACTCGTCAAGTCAAAACACCGAGTCAACCCGTCGAGTCAACCCGTCGAGTTAAATCACCGAGTCGGCCCGCTGAGTCAACTCACTGAGTCGACCTAGCGAGTCAAACAGCAGCCTCGAGGGTGCGACCGTACCTCGCTGGAAATCGAGGAACGGCCGTACGGGCGGCCCACAGCAGGCCGCCCAAACCGCCGTTGAATCCCAAGAAACGGCCGTACGGGCGTCCCATAGCAGGCTGCCCAAAATAAATTACGAGCTCTGCCACTGCTCGCTGCTATAAATACCCCCCTCTCCTTCTCATTTCAACACACCACTCAGCCAGAGAGAGCCCGTCCGTCTGAGTCACCCTTCTCCACCCCTTAGCCCATTCCTCCACCAAGGAGAGCCCGAGTGAGGAGAGCCAAACCCTGGTCCAGTCCAGCCTGACCACTGGTCCAAGCCTCCCAAGCCATCCAAGTCTTGATCCAGTCACTCGAAGCCAACCCTTGCGACACCTCCGTCCATCCAGCTATTCTTTTTCCAACATCATCTCATTTGCATCTAGCATAAGTGCAACATTTACTTTTCTTCCAACCCCCCTGCTTCACTATAAGCACCTTGATTATTCAAGCACACTGCATATGTCTTAAATTAAGCACCTGTCAGTTCGAGCGTATGCTCTGGGCTTGCCCGTTGTTGGAACCTGCCCATCAGAAAATCTTACTGTTCAGACCTGCATTCATGCTTCACCATAAAACACCTTGATCGTTCAAGCACACTGCATACGTCTTACATTAAGCACCTGTCAGTTCGAGCGTACGCTCTGGGCTTGCCCGTTGTTGGAACCTGCCTATCAGAAACTCTTACTGTTCAGACCCGCATTCATGCATCATGTCATCCATGAGAATATACGAGGATTAAACTAGACTTTCAAGTATTCGATCGATTCTGTGAAGTAGAGACCGTACTTCGGTACGGGCAGTGTGTGGGGTGCTTAACCTCTTCCCACCCTGTAACCGTGATCCCTTACCTTGAATCTCTGGCCGCAGATCAAAAGGAGTCATTTTAGAGGAAGGAATCTTTGGATTCCCTTCTCTAACGTTTCTACGGGGTCTAGCCGATTGTAGATTCGAAGTAACTGGCTAGTGGCGACTCTGGTCTTATATAAATTCACTTAAACACATCCAGCCTAAGCACGACTACCAAATAAAGCCCTCGAGAACGAGGCAAGCCAGTGGCACAAATGGCGATTTCGCACTCACGCATCTTCCTCTCCTTCTTTTTCCGAAAGGGGAAGGGACGAGAAGAACGTCGTGTGGGAGCGCAGAAAACGGCGAGGGTCCACAAAGGCTTTTCATCTTCACCTTCCAAAATTCAAAATTATTTTTCCCTGAATACTTCTTTATGCCAAATCTCATGCTTGATGCCATGCTCTTGTCTCAGATTTAAATTTCTGCTACACCCCAACGATCGCTTTGATACAAGTTGTTGGGATAGGGAGGGCCGACAGCAGAAGCAAAGCAGAACACAAACAACAAATTGAATCAAACAAGTAACACAATGCAATCACAATGCATGCAATCACCTACACATAGACAATCCGAATTTAACGTGGAAAAACCCCTCACGGGTAAAAAACCACGGCATAAAGCGACACCTCCATTATAATATCAGAAGTTACAAGAGATGGAACCCAAGACCAAAAACCCAAGCCCACAAAGAAATCTGAAGCTTACCCAAGAAGAAAACACTCTCCCTCAAGCTCTTTCTCTCACTTAGAAGCTCCCTTAATCTCCTTTGTAACCTTCGAAACCTCTAATCTCGTATTACCCCTTAAATAGGCAAGAAAAATGAATTTAGAAACCTCTTACACGCAAACCGCTCCAGAATCCGTGTTGCAATAGGACACTGCCGATCGGTCGTCCGACCGGCTGGATGGCCCAAGAACTGTCTAGCAGCAACGCTGCCTCGATCTCCACTGTGACCGATCGCTCGGCCAACCGGTCGGTGGTCCCTATGTAATCTCGATTTGAGGTGTCCATTTTCCAACAGAGCATGACAGCCCCACAGAGTGAGGTTATGGAGGATTTTGTCCCATGTATATATTCTATGGTGGATGGTTATATTTTCTCGAGGTTTTCTAAGTTCACACTCATGTACAAATCTGTGCATGTAGGTGGAAACACATCTCCCTACACAACACATGTCATGATTCAAAATTTGGGTACCGAGCGCACATCCCAGACACATGTTCCTCATCGCGAGTCATATACCAAGTGTGCTAAACCCAACAAAAATATGCAGTTTATTCAGAGGCACTGGTTAATTATATTGGAACTAAGTTCCATCTAGTGCATTCACACCAAATAAAAAGAAACATCTTCTCTTCATTTCAAACATTTATAACCATCCAAAGACTCTCCCATCTAAGGTCATTATTTAAATGTAATTATCAATTATCAATTCAATTGGCTGTACATTCATGTCCAACAAAATCCATTCCACAAATACGATAATTAAATAGGAACTAATCTAAAATGAACAAATGTAAATCCTAAGTAATAAAATAAAAAGATCAGAAATCAATCCAATGCAACTAGTTCCTCTTCGGTTAAATATGGTCATGTGTCACATGGGTCATTCACTGGCTCGGCTACATTCTTGAGCTCTTAGGCCAAGTCATCTGCTTTTATTACATTTGTATGGTTTATTTATTTATTTATTAATAAAACATAAGCTGAGGTGGGCCTAATAAGAATTCCCAACATGTTTGTACAAGTGGGATGCACATTAAAATTAAAACATCATAATAAACATAAAGTACATAGAATAATCATCAAAGTTTTGTAAATGCATAAGATGTATGAATGTGTCAACTTGCTTAAGTTGGATGATCATCAACTTGCATCCGCTGCTTGGGCATTCTTCCACTAGTTTGGTAGGCTTGGGCATGGCCCGCATCTGTCGCTTGGGCAAGCTTTTACCAATAGTAAGCATGAGTATGACTCGCATTTGGAAGCAAGGCAACCAGGATAAACTCATTTGGAGAGGTTCCCTAGGATAGACACCTAGTGTCCATGCAGGTTATTAATATTCAATTTGTAATTACACAGTTGTAAACAAGTTGATCGCATTATATAAAACTGATATTCCAGCTTAAAGGCAACAGATTTCATATGAATTGTTGAAATCAACAACAAGATAGTTCTTGATGAAACAAATTGAATCATGTATTCAGTAAACATTAAATCAAATAGGTTTAATTTAACCAATCAAACAAGCATTAAAACAAAACGTTAAATTAGATACATCAAAGCTATTTTATTTCTAACGGAGGGAAACCATGTTGGGATCACTCACTGGATCTCGGTGATGTTGATTCCACTATGTTAACCAAATTACAATGAATTAAGAACCCCTAATGCAACATATAAGTGAAATCATTATGTTGATTATATTAATTCATATTATGGGGCCCATCTTTGATTGATCAGTTTCCAAATTGGGGTCCACACACTGTCTAATTGGATTCCTTCAGATCCAACCCTTAACACAAGGTTTGTGATCACTACAACTTACTGTGGGACCCATTAGATCAAATCAAAATGACTAACAGTCCTCCAACAATATTTAAATTGTCTGGGCACACATAATATATTCAAATTTATGAATATACTTAATTCATCAATCCAAATTTTCAAATTCGGAATTGAACAGATCTGCTCTGTCATTTGTTGATTGGATCAATCGCACTGTCGATCGAATCAACTCGAATTGACAATTTGTCTATCAAATTAACTTGAATCGACGATCTGTCTATTGAATTGACTTCAATCAACGACTTGTCGATCGAAGCAATTCCTATCAACGACCTGTCGATTGAATCGATAGTATTGAATGTTGAATCGGTAGTCTCCAGCTCGATCCGGTTTTGATGAACTAAGTTAAAATTTGGGAATTTTCCTAAATCTTAGTCTTAGAGTCCAATTATGCACATTGGTTAGATCCAAACCGACCATTGGCCCTCCCAAGATTGATTAAGTGAGAGCTTCATTGATTAGCAAGATCTGAAACCTCCATGGTCCACCTCATTAAGAATTAAATGATTTATTTAGGAGTTTTGTATGATCGACGTGGCCCATTTGATGGTTAGATTAATCTAATATTTGGGGTCCTAGTATATTTTGACCTTGACAATCATATGATCCGTATGGATCTATTCCCACACATTATGGTGACCCTACACGATTTTTTATGCCAATTCACAAAAGCAATTGTGTAAAGAATTGTGTATGTTCACTATATATATCCAATACATCAATGCAATGAACATAGAGTTGATCAAAACTGTTCATTGCGTAGATTTGATGAAAATAATCTAAACACTAAAATAATAAAAGAAGAATGGCCAGATCACCTACTTGGATGAACCTTTCTCGAAGGTCCCTCTCTCTCTCTCTCTCTCTCTCTCTCTCTCTCTCTCTCTCTCCTCTTACTTCTTTTGCAAAATAATTAACTTCATACGGTGATGGCCAATATATTGATATCCTTTGACCTATCCTACACCAAGAAAGATTTTTACCAGTTGGCTAACCAACTTGTTTTATTTATTAAAGACAAAATTAAATAATTAACCTGTTTAAATCATTGAAAACTTAGAATTAATGTCCCACTAAGGTACGAAATTTGGGGACGTTATAACACATGTCGTGAGATTCAAGCTCCTTCACAAGGGTCTCCCCTACAAATCCCCTCCAATGAAATCTAGCTGGTTGGCTCGTAAAGTGCTCTATAGTGTCATAAAATATTGCGGGCTTAGAAAAACTTACTTATAAATTGTGTTCCACATGTTGATCCGAGTAGCTAAATTTTAAAGTAGAACATCTATAGATACCTCATATAATAATGGAATAATCAATTGCACTCGATCAAAAGGATCACTTCTCATGTGGAAACTCTAAATCACATACCTTATCCAAGTCTATATAAGTCCATCCCAAATTACTTCTAAAGCCAATCCGAACTAGCCCTGATCGTAATTCTTGTCATCCAAAACACAATCTGAGGTTCAAGATCTGAGACGATGGAACTCGGTACACCATGCAACCGCACTATATTTTTTATGTATAGTCTGGCTAAGACATCTATCGAATAATTTATTTGAATGGGAATGAAATGAGCTGATTTCGTCAACCGGTCCACAGTTACCCAATTCGAATTGTGCTTCTTCTGAGTCACGGGTAGCCCCACTATAAAGTCCATGGATATACAATTGCGACTACCAGAAAAATGACTTTTCCCGATGACCAAAAGTTGCAGACGGCTTCCGTCGAATGGGCCATCGGGAAAGGGGGCGTCACAATTACTTTCCGACGGTTATGGGCCGTCTGAATTTCCGACGGTTATAAGCCGTCGGTCGGCTGTCGGAAATTCCGACGGTGATGAGCCGTCGCAAATTCCGACGGCGATGAGCCCTTGCAAATTCCGACAGTTCATGACCGTCGGCGTTGCTTTAGCATATTAAAAAACCATCAGCGTTATTATCCTTTTACAACAGGTCATGACCGTTGTAAAAAACAAGTGTTGCTAGTTGTAAATGCTCGTAATGTACATCAGGTTCCACCCCTTGTGAAAAGGGTAAACATTTACAACTACTATGGCCCATTGCAAAAGAAAGTATTAACAATAGTGCTGACCCATTGTAAAATCATTAACTTGTTTAGTAAATGCATTAAATATCATGGTTCATGTGAGATTGTTTTGGTAATTTTGTGATGCTTATATGACTACTGAACACATGAAATAAAAAATTGGGTGGTAGCAAGAAAAAAAAGTACTATTTGCAACGGCTCTGCCACCACCCAAAATTTTTTATTCCCTATGTTCATTAATCACATAAGCATCACAAAATCACCAAAAGAATCTCACATAAACCATGATATTTAATGCATTCACTTGTCCATTCCATAGGAAGATATCTCACCATTATAAAATGTATAAATCCCAAGAAGCACACATATAAACAGTAAGATGATACTTAAATGATGAGATAGTAATAATAAAATCTTACCTCATCTTCACCATATAAGTAGGATTTTGGCAGTAGGATCCTCAAGTGTAAAATGTATAAACTGCAATCAAAATAAATAGTTATCATTACAAAATGACAAGACCACAAAACGTATCAAGTTAATTCCCTATATAGCTCAGCCTACCTACATGGCATGCAAGATGGAACATTCATATGGTGAACGATCTGAGCAGTCCCTTAGGAGGGTCCCCATTGTGTAGATTACTAAAGACTGAAAATCAAGCCAATCCATGTAGAGAAAAACACAAATGCCCTACTACCTTTTAAACAAGTGAGAGTGAATACCGCCATTTTTGAAATTTGTATCTACTTCATTTTTGAAACCAAGATTCTAGGTATGCGCTAGGCCAAAAGACCAGATGGCAAATAGCATACCGCCATTTTCAACAAATACATGAGGCCCTCCCTAAGCTGTATGGAGTCATTCGCGTGAAGGCCTGGTTATGAACATCAATCAAAGCAATAAATTATGAAATGAAATCATTAAAAAAAAAAAAGAACTAGTAAAAAGATTTTCTGGAGTGTAGACATCTGTAGGCTATAATCAACTGGTTATTGCAAAAGCACCTCAAATCTCAACAATTTCTTGAAAAGATAGGAAGTTAGAAGACTCCCGGACATGCATGTTAGCATGCATGTTCCCATTCCCTAACTGAATTCCACATCCCAATTACACATGGATGCACATTCAACATTGACTGATAGAACATAATTTCAGTTGGAGTTTAGACATTTTTTCTTAAAGGATGTTAGCACTTTTGTTGTTTGTATATAGGCCATTGGTCAGCCTATTATGTATATTACCTTGAGCCAAAACAAAATTCCAGCATACCAAGAGCATCAGCTTTCACTGCACAAACACATTTAAGAATATAAAATGCCTTCCAAATTTATACAATCGAATAAGCAAAAACAGAGTGACTGAAACAGAAAGTAATAAATGGCATGTCTCCAAATGAATGAGTCCCTAAACAAAATCAGCCCACATATACATCCAACTACATATTGGTAAGTTTTTTCATATACCAGATTTGTTATATCGTAAACAATAGCAGCTGCTGCTGCACCACTGTATCCCAAATCTCAAATACAAGATGGACAGAACAACCAGGCAAGTTAAGATGGACAAATCATGTCATTTTACGCATAAACAGATGAAAACTCGTAACAAATCACACTAGTTCTGAAAGTCCTGTCTTTTTGGGCAAACCTTCATTTTTAGACCCTTGTGGCAGACCCTACAAATACCCATTTGGTTAACCACCACTGAGGTTTTGTAGCCCTCATAAATGAGATTATAAATGACCTCCTACACCCCTAAAGTGGATCCCATGTGATCGGTGAACAACGCCCAAAATTGGAGCCAACAATAGTTGTGCAGAAACTGTGCAGAAATTCCAAGTACCCATATTGGGCGTTACACCATAAATTCCATGCACACTTTCAACGGGCCCCACCTTAGGGGTTTTGATGCTCATACATAGGGCTATCAAAAGGTCACATCCTCTTGCCCAAAGTGGACCCCATGTGATCGTGAATCGGACCCGAAAATGGGCCCAACCAATTTCTGCACAACCTGAAAACTGAAAACCTGTTCTAATAGATCTTGTGGGGCCCATCTCTGTGGGGTCCACCAACTGTGTGTGGGTCTTACTGACCATCTAGACCCTTGACATGGTCCGTTGAAATAGTAAGCTTGGGTTTGGCCATCCCAAATCTGTTAGTGGGGCTGTATAGATGTTGAGTTTTTGTTAATAAAGATTTTAGTTAAAAAAAAAAAAAACGGCCTGTATTTGGTCAACCTAAACCCAACTCAATTTCAAATTGGGTTGGCATTTTCCAACTCGAGGACCTTGACTACCCAACTGGACACAACTGGAACTTGTGTTGGGTCAACGAAACCCAAGCTGCAGCCCTACCCAACACATACACATAAGTCAAATACAAAAATAAAACTTTCATCCGAGCTTTGAATGCTCATCAATGTTCTCTAACAACTAGGATTGAACAATGAACTCAAGACATAGGTTTGAGAAGAAAGAAAATAGCTTGGGAAGACACTCTCTCAAAGCTCTCTTAGTTTTCTTGGTTAATACCTCATAAATGAATTTCATTACTTAAATAGAGGGCTGAAAAACGGTTTAAAAACAGTAAGAAAATGATCATTGTCAGGCCCCCTACAAAAGGTTCGGGGCCCCTAGAAAAATCAAGTTTTATACGATATATCTTGCTGGACAAAAACCAGCTAGTTTGGGCGCCCGACCAAGCGCCCGACCACCATTTCGGGCTCCCGACAAAGCGCCCGACCACTGGTTTGGGCGCCCGATAATAGAGCCCGAACTCCCTTGAAATTGTCCAGAGAGTTCACTGGACGTTTTAGTCCAAGTTAGGGCGCCCGACCATGGAGCCCGACAGCCAGTTCGGGCACCCTGACATTGGACCTCATCATGTTATCCACTTTTGGTCATTAGGGTCCCGATATATATTGTCCACATTCTCTTCAATTTGGACCTCATCATTGTTGTTCCATGTGTGGTGATATGTATGTGGTCCAATGTGCATGTGATGACTTTTCCCACAACAGACATGGCAGAATATTTAAGGGGTACAATATTATCAGCTATGATACCCAAATATGTGAAAAGGTCTCATAAGAATCAATAGGAAAATAGATGGAGCAGTAATCTCCCTTAATACTCTGATTGTACAAGTGAAAGAGTCACCAATATATAGTTTAATCAAGAGGAAATGATGGAACTATGACATTTTCCTACAATTCATGACGGGGAAATCACCCTCAAATTGCAATTAACTTTCTTTCAAGTCCAACTTGCAAGTAACATAATTGTAATTTGGAACCCTAGACATTCAGTATTGATGCTATGGAAATCACAATTTGAAAAGTGAAGTTCCACAGCCATTAAATATCATGGCTGTGGAACTTCACTTTTCGTATTTTGGAAATTAGATCGGTTGTGGCTTGTAGGTGTTATTTTCTCTAATATACTGACAAATGCAGGTGAGGAGGTAGATTCCCTTGTTGAAGAGGGGAATGATGAGAGGGTCACTAGCTATCAGCTCCTTAATTCCCTTACCTAATGTAGTCTCTTCTCGATTACCATTCGAAATTAAAGTTCCATAAAGAAAAAAGACAGAAAACGTGTAGATAACGTAAAGATAAGGAAAAAAAATTCAAAAAGCAAAGTTTGCAAATATCAAAGTTGCTGCAGGTGATGAACAGAAAATAAAGTCTCTTACCCTCCATCAAGAAGACAAGCTGATGCACACTTTCTATAGAGACTTGATGAAAGTTCACAATACTGGCACTCATATCCTTCAAATACTTCACTCATTGAGTCATTGTGGCCAAGAACACTGTAGAGGTACAAGATGTCATTTTAGGTCAGATTAAGTGATTATAACAATCTTCCATCTGCCATACGAGGAACTCATTCCCAAATTATTTTGTCAAAAAAAAAAAAAAAAATTCTGACAAAAAGTAATGATTGAGTGTGATAATCTGATGAAATGTCTTAATAAGCAATTTTTTCTCCCCTTCTACACAAGTGAAGAACTAAAGTTTGAAAGAAACAAAAATTGAACCCACGATGCCTAACCTTCTTAATTCAAGTATAAAAAACATTCCAATGAATTAGCAACTAAAACCTGTGTTAAACAGAGCAAGAAAAGAAAGAAAAAAAAAGAATATGAGAAGTACACCACGCAATTATTTTCAATTGCTTTAATATTATTAAGCAGTTCATTAATTTGCCTTAAAACGCACTGCAACTAGCTGAGTTACACCCAAAATAGTACCATGTATCCCGTCCCAATTCAGCCCTTTGTTCAAAATTGAGACAAACACAGCTGTACACCACCAAGCCACCCTAAAACTTGGTTGCAACTAAGGTTTAGTGAGAATCATTTTCAGCGAATCGAGACACTGAAACAGGGTATTAACCATTGGGGAATTTCAGCGAACAATTAGCAGGCATGAATGAATTCAAAATGCCATCACAAAATCCAACAGTCAATCATATTGAAGAAAGAACATAGACACATTAGTTACAATGAAAATGCTAGAAAACAAATCCAAAGACAAAATCCAGCAATAAAGACTCTGCTACAGCCCAAACTCCAATCCACAGTATCAAATCAGAAAAACCCTATGCTCAACTAGATCCACACAACATTCCTTGTTGAGTGATTTCATCAAACAGTTAGCATGCATGAAATACAAGAGGAAACAAGGTCATTGGGGAGAAAGAGTGACAGAGAGATAGAGAGATAGAGGAAGAGAATGTTGTTGTGATGGTTAGGAAAACGTGTATATGCGGTTCGTGTGGTGGATGGACCAACCTGATCTTGGGAAAATAGAATGTTAACAGCCAGATTAATGGACCAGATCTCTCATTCGCTGCCATATGCTGCAAATCACCTATCAATGGACCAAAAATCCTCTACACTTCCTCAGCGTGTACAACACCCGAGCTCAGTGGGCCTCACCTTGCTGTGTGTGTGAAATCTACTCCATCCATCAGGTGATCACCCTCAAGTTCACCATCAAAATGAAGCATCATCCTAATATAAAAACTAATTTGGGCCATACCAACAAGAGATCTCAAAGGAGGGAGGGAGGGAGGGAGAGAGAGAGAGAGAGAGAGAGAGAGAGAGAGAGAGAGAGAGAGATCTCAACAAGAAGAAAACAAAGATTTGGGATTAGGGTTGCATGCGTATGAAATCATGCCTCTTTAGTCTCAACAAGAGATCTCAAAGGAGAGCTGGCAGAAAAAACAGAGAGAGAGAGAGAGAGAGAGAGAGAGAGCTGACCTCCTTGAGCGGTGGGAGAGAAGAAGGGAACGAGTGACGGTGGAAAATATGAAGGGATGGGATCGAGTGATGGGGAGATGGAGAGCGAGTGGGAGAAGGATTAGGGTTGAGTGAAAGGGGATTTGGGGGGAGGGCGAACAGGATTTAGAAATTTGGGATTTTCGGGCGCCTTTTGCACCCTGGAGATGAACGGTTTTCTAATAGGGGCTTGTGGGGCCCACCGTGCTATATTTAGTTGATCCACTCCGTCCATCCATTTTTGTAAATCCTTTTAGGTTAAGATACCAAAAGAAAGGTACATCTAAGGTACAAGTGACCACACCAAAATGAACGGTGGTCAGGATTTAGGTTTTTTTCTTCAATTTGGGGTAGCGAATTAGAGGGTAATAGCTTAATGGGTGTTGCCTCTACTGTGTGGGGCCTACCTTGATTTGTATTTGTATATCCAATCCATCCATCTGTTTTTCCATCTCATTTTAGGACGCAATCCAAAATTATAAGAAGATTCAAATCTCAGGTGGACCATACCAATAGAAAGAGTGATGAATAACCATTAAAAACATTTTGCAGGACACAAAAGCTTTGGATCAATATTATCTTTCTTATTTTCCTTCATACAGATCTTCTCGACATTGTCAACAGGTTGGATTACAAATAAACATTAAGAAAACGTTACAGTAGGCCCTTTTGAAATTTTAATGGTGAGGCACTCAATTAACATTGTTTCATGTGGTGTGACCCATAAGAGATTTCTATCTCCATAAATTTTGGCATCACATCTTAAAATGGTCCATAGAAATGGATGGACAGTGTGGATATACCAATGTGGGCCCCATGGTAGGGGTAACACCCACTAAGCCGTTACTTGAGTAACACCTAATTCGCACCCCAATTCGAGTGCGGATTGGGGCTAGAGACGGACGGTCCAGACAGGGGATCGTGGGGCCCACTGTGCTTATGTGGTTCATCCACTCCGTCCATCCGTTTTTACATGTCATTTTAGGGGCATGACCTAAAACATGAGGCAGATCAAAGCTCCAAGTGGACCACACTAAAATCAACAGTGGATGGCATAAATTCGGCTCCTTACAGTTTGGTCCACTTGAGCTTTCGATCTGGCTCCTTCTTTGGAGTAAAACCCTAAAATGAGCTTTCAAAATTGATGGGCAGCATGGATATACATTAAATCATGAAGGTGGGCCACAAGGTAAGGATAATAGGGTGGGTGCTTTGAATGACTAACAATTAAAAAATAATAGTAAAAGGAAAACATTGGATCTTCTTATGGAAAGACAAAAAAGCCCTTGATGCTTTTGGCATCATGATGTATGTGTTTTATCCATGTTGTCCATTAATTTCTACTTATCATTTTAGGCCTTTATCTAAAAAATTAGGCAAATCTAAATCTCAGGTGGACCACACCATGAGAAAATAGTAGTGATTAAATGTCCACCAATGTTTATTTGACATCCAACCTCTTGATTAGGTCATACAGACATGGATATACAAGGAAAAAACAAATAACAACTTGATCTAAAACTTTCATGGCCTCCAAGGAGCTTAACGGTGGGCATTCAATTACATTGTTTCTTGTGCTGGTCCAGTTGACATTTAGATCTACCATTACAATCCATACCACACTACGCCAATATCGCAAAAACACGACGAACCAAGTCCGTCGTTAATCTTCATTAACGACGGACTTCGTCCGTCGCATGGTCACACGTTCTTTTGCAAGTCGTTAATCATAAACGACGGACCAAATCCGTCGGTAAATTACGACGGATATAGTTCGTCGTTAAATAAACGACGAATCTTATCCGTCGTAACCTCCAAACCCATCATCGTTCCAGCAACGAATTCTATTCGTCGTTGTAAAAAGAACGACGGACCAAATCCGTCGATAATAGTAGGATCTGTCAGTTTTCTTATGACATTTTCGACGGATCTGGTCCGTCGTTAATGTTTAAAAAATAAAAAAAAATTAGCACGCATTTGTTGCATTTTGAATTTCTTACACCTGATATCACCAAAGCAGTACAAACCAATTCAATAAATAAACTAAACTAACCATTTCTAATTCACACATCCACCATTTATTGCATATTGAATTTCTTACATCTTGCGAACTAGCTGCGGACATCTTAAATATCCGATTACATCAACAAGAAAATATATTAGTCTTTCAATCAACAATGCAGCAACAAAATCTTTTGAAATCCTCCAGTTAAGCTGTCTTTCTAAAACAGCAAGGCTTTTAGTGTGCATGGGAAAATTGTGGGACAACCCCATTCGAATGACGAACTCCTAGCAAACCGCAAAGCAGAACCTGAAATCATGATTTTGAAAGAACTAATTAAGCTATTGATAAAATAAAGACAATGATGGAGTTTACATAAATGAATTGGCGATATTCAAAACCAGGCATATACCATGAACCCGAGAAATAAAATGTCATAATGACAAGCAGGCGAGTTTTTCATATTGAACTACCTCCGGTTGAGCCAGCTATGAAGCTATGCCGTGATTGAAAAACTGAAGGCTGTACAGCTGGTATTATGATAGCAATGATGTAAACTGGTGGAACTTGCATCAGATCCTGCAGTTTCAGCACATGAAGCAAACAATTAGTAAAATAGTAACAAATGCTTGCATAGAAGGTTTCAATGGTCGGCATTTCTATCCCCACTGTTTTGTGAAGTGTGGCCAACTTGAGTTTGGGATCTCCATCGTGTTTGGGCTCAGATCCTAACACAAATGTCATGGTGGGTGCCACAGATCCTAACATCGGGTTACAAGGTGAGATCCATCCTATCAATCCTTGTCACATGGCTGTGCAGCCGAAAACTTTGTGAGGACCACCATGATGTCCACCTGACATCCGATCCTTCCATCATTTTTGGGAGATCCAAAATTCGAGTAAGCCACACCATAGAAAACAACAGGAATGGAAACACCAACCATTGAAAATTTCCTGAGGCCCACGGTCATCCTTAAATACCATCCATTCCTGATCCAAAACTTCTATGGGCCCCAATGAAGTTTTGATGGTGGATGTTCAATTCCCAACAATTCTTGTAGCATGGCCTACTGAGTTTTGAATGTTACACAGACATGTGGTGGGCCCCATAGAGTTTTAGCTTACACGAGGGACGCGGATTAGCTACTGACAGGTTGAGTAGCTACCTCCCTACACCAACTTATGTGGGCCCCACCATGATGTATGTTTTGTATCCACACCATCTATCCATTTGGAGAGATCATTTTAGGACATGAACCAAAGAATGAAGCAGATCCAAAGCTCCAGTGGACCTCACCAAAGAAAGCAACGGGGATTGATCTCTTACCATTAAAAACTTCTTGGGGCCATAGGAGTTTTCGATCAAGCTGATATTTAAATTTTCCCTTCTTCCATGTCTGTGTGAACTTATGAACACGTTGGATGTCAAATAAAAATCATGGTGGGCCCTAGGAAGGTTTCGACGCTCAGCGTTACTGTCCCCACTGTTTTCTTTTGTGGAGTCCACTCGAGAATTTTGGCTTACACGAGCACCATGTAAGAAGGTTGCGCGCAACTCGTGTCCTGCTTTAACATCTCCTCACCATCAAAGATAAGGAGAACAAAATCATCACTATGAAGGTAAAATATTATCAAAATCTCAGTAATATCAAAGTGCTCTTACCTTTGAGATTTAGGGACCCATTGAGCCAATTATCTCCCAAATCCAAAGCCTCCAGCTTGCTCAAAATTGCCAATTCTGCCCAAATTTGAAAAATAATAAAAGCATTAAAAGGGGAGTTTGTGAATGTGATTGATGCTATCAATTTTGGTTTAATTTCTGTACAATTAATCAACAATTACCTTCAAAGGACAAGGAACCCTCCAATTCATTCATGCTTAGATCAAGACTTCTGAGGGATGAGAGTGCACCCAAAAATGAGCTTTCAAAATGGTTGGACGATGTGGATTTAAGGCACATACATCTCTGTAAGCAAATCAATGGCAAAAGCTAACATAAATGGTAGATTGAAACTAGCAATAGATCCAAAACCTTCAGAAAATGCACAAGATTTCAAAAATCGAGCCAAACGGACCTAAAGAAACAAAACTGAGCCATGATGCATGCTATTGTATGTTTCTCCATTTTGATTAAATCTTTGCATTTGGATATATTTATCTCTGTTCCAAGAAGCAA
This sequence comes from Liriodendron chinense, assembly GCA_003013855.2. NCBI lineage: Eukaryota > Viridiplantae > Streptophyta > Magnoliopsida > Magnoliales > Magnoliaceae > Liriodendron > Liriodendron chinense. Next base: position 2,092,305 of record PVNU02002456.1, read on the forward strand.
CAAACAACACTAAAAACCAAACGGAGAAATAGTTCAGTCATTAACAGAAAAAAGGTGTCAAGAAGCATACATTGATGGACCAACTGTTTAAAAGAAAAAGGTGTCAAGAAACAGTTCACTCATTAATAGTTCACACATTCAAATTCCTATATTTCAGTTGAAATGTTAGCAATTCAAACCAAATCCAAAAGGCAAAGTTCAAATGGATGGTTCCCCTGAGTCATGGATTGGCCTGATTTTTGGGCCCATGCCAAACAAGAGACATCATGCATGATGGTTGAAATGGATGTCATCAACACATCTTGGTGGAGCCCACGTCAACAAGCAATTCTATTAAACAATATAAAGCAGAAGTTCCACTTACTATTTTATCAATCTCCTAGCCTACAAGTTGCAGTGAAGGCCATAAATCAAGCATCAAATGAAGTCTGTAAAAGTCTTGACTGAGTCTAGACAAGCAAATACAACAAAGTGGTTTCCATGCCTTGTTGGAATAAGTTATCATTGCCGCTTTTGTTTTGAAACGAGTCAGCAAGTTCAGTTGATATCCTGCATTTATCAGATGGACATGCGTAAATCATGGGCATCTAGATTAAAGTGGAAACCAGGGACAAAATCATATATCAGATAATGTTAAGGAAATGAAAAGCACCATCAAACACTTGCAATGCTTCTGTTAGCCAATAGAAAGCAATCCCATGCAAAATGTTCAAACTTAGCAAATGGCCCATGGATTGGCAACCAATAGAAAACTAGCAGATGTACATTCAGATGGAACACTACAAATCCAGCAACGACTCACAAGCAATTCCTTTAGGGTGCATGAAATCTGATAGTAGAAAGTTGCTAATTTCACCTACTAAATGAATTTACAGAAGTACACAATGCTATGTGTAAAAATTGGAAATTTTCATAACTATAGAGGAGTATAGAAGATTTAAGTTGAAGAGGAGATTGAAAAGAAAAATGACTAACCTCATTGAGAATATTATACACTTCCCATAGTCGTTATGTCTTGTAAATCTTTCGAAAACACTTTTGAATGAAGATCCACACTGCAAGAAGGAAAAAAAAAAAAGCTGAAAATGTAAATATAGGTTCTAATTTGGCATACATAAACATTTTGTCGATGAAAAGCCGAAAAGTAATTTTCATAAACAATCTTCAATCCATGCCTGAACTCAACAGCTTCCATACCAGAAAAGGCTTCGCCAGCCAAGATTAATATATTTATATCTTCATAATTTCTTAGGAATTGATGTTACAGAGAAACATCTAATTAGATGGCATGCAGAACAAAAGAACAGAACAAGACCTACCTAATTTCTGCATTTTCTTTCTCTAACTTCAGCTCTAACTTGACGTTCAAGAGAAGAATCTTTGGACTCAGAAACTTCTTTGGTTGCTGCTCAAAACCAGCGTAGGGAAATGTCTTCTTAAAAGCAACACCAGAAACGAGGAAAGAATCGCGCATGGTACCTCCTGGAACCTACAGAAAGAATCCAAAATATGAGCTTATTTACCTTCTGCACTACTGAATGAATGTCAAGAGTTTCATTAAGTCTCACTGTCTAATTGACTTCCAAGAGGTTTCCAACCCAGCATAAGCATAGAAGGTGGCTCATTTACACGACATCACATACAGATAAATGGCTTGCAAGTGCCATGTTCAAGCCATCCATCAGGTGAGTCCCAACATGCAGATGCCCTTGGCCTATCAGGCCAGTCCACTGATCAGATGGGCTACAATTTATGAGACAGATGCCAGAGAACTATTTCTGTTGGAGGGAAACGGTACATCAGGGGCCTGTGGGAACTTGAGACAGCTGAGAAAAATTTAAAGAGTTTTCTAAGCCATCAATTTGTTTCTAACAATGCGGCCCCTGTGATGAGTGAACTAGCCTGATTTCCAGCCAGGGCAGCAACATGGTGAGACCCAAATAACGGGTGGCTCAAATCTCACACCCATGTGCCACATTGGTACATGTGGTGATGTGTATACATGAGCTTCCTTCTTAACATGTATTTCTGAATTAGAAAATTTTGATTCCACTAAGTTGCTCAAGTGCACAAAGTATGCAAAAGCATTCAAGGAAACAATGCAGCATCAGAAATCGAAACACTTCCTCGAATACGTGTACAAAAAGGCACTTTCAAAAATCCAGAATTAGGGGAAAAAAACTCAGGATAAAACTTTAAGAAAGAAAAAGAAGGGTATACTTTATTTTCATGTTTCAACATCATTAAACACATCTACAGTGGGATCATCAATAGCATCTAATATGACCTTGCAATGTTAATATGACTTGGATTTGCTCCACCATCGATGGACGGTAGAGATGAAGATGGTGGCCAGCTGAGATGGTTGGACGCTGGAGCTTTGGGCGGATCGTTGATGTGATGAAGGAAGGCTGGGAGTTGAAGATCTGGATGGCCAGCCTTGAAGATGGTTCACTTTCTGATTGTTGGATCAACATGAGTGCTGAGATGAACGTGGGCCACATCTGGACGGGTAGGATTTGCCAGTAGCTGCTGTTGGAGAGGTCTTTGTTGCTGAAGCTAGTGTGAGGTGGGGTGTGGATAGTACCCACGGCTAGGATTTGCCATCAGCCTTGGGACTGCCTCATTTTTAGGCTTGTGCCCTAAAATGATGTGGAAAAATGGATGGACGGTGTGGATAGTACCCAATCCGCGTCCGTACACTCACAAATCCCTAATTTGAGATTCGACAATACAAATCTCTAATTTGGGATTCGACAATAAAAATCCAAAAAAGAAAAGTAAGCAAGGTTAGGGTTAGGGTTTTTTACCTGGTGGAGGAAGTAGAGGAGAGAGAGAGTGGGAGCAGTTGTTGTACACCCACACGCTGGAACAAAGAACGGGATCGAGAGGGAGGGAAAGAGAGGGAGGGAGAGAGAGAGAGAGAGAGAGAGAGAGAGGATTGGGGCGAGGGAGAGAGAGAGGGTCGTGAGTGAGAGAGAGAGGGGGTCTGTCCGTGAGTGACAGAGAGAGAAAGTGGGGGGGGGGGGGGGGGGGAGGGGGGGCAGGCGTGCGTGCGTGAGACAGAGAGACAGAGAGAGCATGCGTGAGAGAGAGAGAGAGAGAGAGACAGAGAGATGAGAGAGAGAGAGAGAGAGGGAGGGGTCTCCGTTTGAATTAGATGTTACCCTGGTAACACCTTAGTAGGTGTTACCCCTACCGTGTGGGGCCCATCGTGATGCATTTTTTATATATCTATGCTGTCTAGCTGCTTTCTCATATCATTTTAGGATATGATCTAAAAAAATCTTAAGAAGATCCAAATCTCAGGTGGACCATACCACTATAAACAGTGATTAATAACCATTAAAAATGTTTTGTGGGCCATAAAAGATTTCGATCAATCTCATATTTATATTTTCCCTTCATCAAGACCTTATTGACATTATCAAGAGCTTGGATTGCAAATAAACATTACCAAAACCTTATCATGGGCTCTTGGAATTTTTAATGGTGGAGCACTCAATCACACTGTTTCCAGTGGTATGGTCCACTTGAGATTTGGATCTGGATAATTTTTGGAATCTTATCCTAAAATGATCTGTATAAACGGATGGACGGAGTGGATATACAAAATATCATCCACGTGGGCCATACGGTAGGGGTAACACCCACTAAGCCATTCCCGGGTAACACATAATTCGCTACCCTCTCTTTTTTTGGGGAGAATAGGTAACACCTAACTCCACTCTCTTATTGTACAGAGTAAACTCTGTTGGGCCCACCTAGAATGTATGTGCTTCATCTATTCCGTCCATATGTTTTTACAGATCATTTTAGGGGTTGAGCCCAAAATTTAAGCATATCCAAATCTCAAGTGTACCATGCCACAGGAAACAGTGGAAATAATGATTTCCACCGTTGAAACCATTCCATGCCCCACGGTGATGTTTATTTGTCATCCAACCTGTTCATAAGATCACATGGACATGGATGAAGAGAAAACACAAATATCAGCTTCATCAAAAACTTCTGTTTGCTCCCAAGAATTTTTCAATGGTAGACATTTAGTTCACACTTTTCCTATGGTGTGGTCCACTTTAGAACTTGATATGCTTCAATTTTTTGTTACATACTTAAAATTATTTTTTAAGATGGATGGACGGAGTGGATAAAATAAGTAAATCACGGTGGGCCCCTCAAAGTTTACTATGCACGCTTAGCGTGCGGAGTTGCTCACTACGCAGTCCGCTTATTGGCGAGACTTGGGTGAGACTGCCGAACCAGTGAAGTGGGTGGGACCCTGAACCTAGGGCCCACCTAGATGTATTCCTTGTACATCCATTCCGTTAATATGCTTTTAAAGATTATTTTGTACTATGTTACCAAAAATGAAGAAGATTAAAAATTTTAGTGGACTACAACATAAGAAACACCGGTTAATGACCATTAAAAACCTTTTGTGAGCCACAAAAGTTTTCTATCAACCTGATATTTATTTTTCCTTTCATCCCTTTCTACGTGCCGTTATCAACAGATTGGATGGTCAATAAACATTACGGTGGACTCTAGGAAGTTTTTAATGGTCACAGTTGAATTATAACTGTTTCTTGGGTTGTGGTCCACCTAAAATTTCTATCTGTTTAATTTTTGGCATTTCATCCTAAAATAATACGAAGAAACAGATGGACGGCATGGATCTACAAATAATACATCCACGTGGGCCCTAAGTTAGGGTCCCACCCACATCGCTGGTTGGGCCGTCTCACCCAAGTCGCGCCGAGAGCGCATTAGGTGAGACCCCGGCCTCACCCAAGATGGTGCGGCCCTTACCGTCGGTTGTCTTTGTATACCCACCTTGATGTATGTATTATGTATCCACACCGTCCATCCATTTTTACAGATAATTTTAGGTAATTAAACCAAAAATAAAGCAGATCCAATCATCCAGTGGACCATAACATAGGAAACAGCAGCGATTGACCATTAATGGGGCACAGAAGTTTTCGATGAAGCTGATATTTGTTTTTTACCTTCATCTAGAATAATGTGACCTTATCAACAGATTGGATGGTAAATAAACAGTACAGAAACATGAAGGTGAGTCCTGATAAGTTTTAAATGGTAGGATGGTCAATCACCACTGTTTCTTGTGGTATGGTCCACCTGATAATTTTTTCTGCTTCATATTTGGGATATACCCTAAGATAATATGGAAAAATGGATGGACGGAGTGGATACATAATACGTACATCAACCTGGGCCTCACGGTAAGGGCCGCACAGTCTTTGGTGAGCCCGGGGTCTCACCAAATTCACTCTCAGTAACGCCAGTCTTCTTGGGGCGGGAGAGAATTAGATGTTACCCTGGTAACACCTTAGTGGGTGTTACCTCTACCGTGTGGGGCCTATATTGATGTATCTTTTATATATCCATGTCGTTCATATGTTGTTATATCTAATTTTAAGATGAAATCCAAAATTATAAGAAGTTCCAGATCTCAGGTGGACCATACCAATAGAAAGAATGATGAATAATCATTAAAAGCATTTCGTGGGCCACAAAAGTTTTAGATCAAGATGATCTTCAAAATTTCTATTCATCCAGATCTTCCTGACATTATCAAGAGCTTGGATTGCAAATAAACATTACGGAAACATTACCATGGGCTCTTTGGAATTTTTAATGGTGGACACTAAATCAGCACTGTTTCCAGTGGTATGGTCCACTTGAGATTTGGATTTACATAATTTTTGGAAGGACATTCTAAAATGGGCCGGAGAAGCGGATGGACGGCGTGGATATACAAAATACTATCCACGTGGGCCGGTAGGTAGAACCCCAACGGATTGTTCCCGGCGGATTGGCTGGTGCACCCTACACCAGCTCAGCTGCGTTACAGCTGGTGAAGGGACGTGACGGACGCAGAGCTAGTGGGCAGTCAACGAGCATCGTGTTTGTACGAATCTATTATGAAGATTAAGGCTCTGTGGACCCCACAATGATGCATTTAGTACATCCAAACCGTCCATCTATTTAGCGAGATCATTTTAGTGTATGATACCTAAAATGAGTCATATTCAAAACTCAAGTGGACCATACCAATAAATTTATTGTGGGGACAATGATTATCACCGTTAAAACATACCCACGGTCCACCATGATGTTTATTTGTCATCCAAACTGTTCATAAGGTCACACGGACCTGGATGAAGGGTAAAAATAAATATCAGACTGATCCAAAACTTCTAGGACCTCCAAAAATGTTTCAATGGTATACGTTCAATCTCCCACTGCTTTCTGCAGTGTGGTCCACTGGATCCTTGGATCTGTCCAATTTTTTGCGTCCAGCCTTAGAATGATTTCAGAACATGGACGAACGGTTTGAATATAACAAGTACCTCATGGTGGGACCCACAGAACTTGATGACGTCGCTGCAATTAATACATAGAGGTGGGGCCTATGTTCAGAATCCCACCCGGATCCTAAATTCCGGGATCTCACCCAAGTCCCGCTCAAAATTTAGCTACACCCACGAGTAAGCTACGCTAGCTACACCGGTTGTACCAATGATCCATCATGATGCATTTGTTGTATCCACGCCGTCCATCCATTTACCGAGATCATTTTATGGCATGATACTAAAAATCAGGCAGATTCAAAGCTTAAGTAGACCTAGAATAGAAAATAGTGGGAATTAAACACCAACCATTAAAAAATTCTTGGGGGCCACCTGAGCTTCTGATCTGCCTCATTTTTGGTATCATGCCCTAAAATGATCTCTCCAAATGAATGGACGGAGTGGATACAACACATACATCATGGTGGGGTCATTACTACACCCGCTGTAGCTAGCGTAGCTAACTCGTGGGTGTAGCAAAAATTTTCTCGTCAGGAAACAGTGGGGATTGAACGCTTACCGTTGAAAGCTTCTTGGGGGCTATAAAAGTGTTGGATCAAGATGATATTTGTGTTTTCCTTTCATCTACGTCTGTGTGATCTTATGAACAGGTTGGATGATAAATAAACATCAATGTGGGCCCTAGGAAGGATTCAACAGTGAACATCATTCTTCCCACTGTTTCCTATAGTGTGGTCCACGTGACATTTGGATCTGCCTTATTTTTAGGATAATACCCTAAAAGTATCTGGAAAACTGGATGTACGGTGTTGATAAAACACATACATCATGGTGGGGCCCACAGAGCTTTCACACCAGCTAGCTGCCTGGTGTTCGGGTCACTAGCCAAACCGCGTCCGCACATCTTTAGCCGATCCCCTTCCGTAACACCTCTTTGGGCGCAGATTTCCAGCGAAAGCCTTGCATTTTGGGAGCTGCACTCGGAACCAAGGTGGGGCCCACAGTGATGTTTTTCAATAAATCCACCTCGTCCATCTGTTTTGGGAACTCATTTTAATACATGAAAACAAAAATGAACCGGATCCAAGACTCAAGTGGGCCTCACTAAAGGAAAAGGTGGGTAGGTAAATTACTACCATTGAAACCTCCCTGGGTCCACAGTGATGTTTATATGACACCCATACCGTTCATAACGTCACTACTACTGGGATGAACAAGAAACACAAATATTATCCTGATTCGAAACACCTGTGGCTCTACAAATATTTCAACTGTGGACGTTCAATCCTCACGTTTTCGGCCCACTTGAGTCTTGGATCGGGTTCATTTTTGTTCTCATGTCCTAAAATGAGCTCCCAAAACGGATGGATGGGGTGGATTTATCAAAATAATCACTGTGGGCCCCACCTTGGTTCGCTGGAAATTCCAAAACGCAAGGCTTTCGCTGGAAATCCGCGCCCCCTTTGGAAGGGGGAGCTAATTAGATGTTACCCTGGTAACACCTTAGTGGGTGTTACCTCTACCGTGTGGGGCCCATCTCGATGTACTTTTTATATATCTATGCCGTTTATATGTTTTCTAATATCATTTTAGGATATGATCCAAAACCTTAAGAAGATATAAATCTCAGGTGGACCATACCACTAGAAACAGTGATTATTAACCATTAAAAACGTTTTGTGGGCCACAAAAGTTTTGGATCAATCTGATATTTATATTTTCCCTTCATCAAGACGTTATTGACATTATCAAGAGCTTGGATTGCAACTAAACATTACCAAACCTTACCATGGGATCTTTGGTATTTTTAATGGTGGGGCACTCAAGCACACTGTTTCCAGTGGTATGGTTCACTTGAGATTTGGATTTGCATAATTTTTGGAACCTTATCATAAAATGGGCTGTATAAACGGATGGACGGAGTGGATATACAAAATATCATCCATGTGGGCCATACTGTAGGGGTAACACCCACTAAGCTGTTCCGGGGTAATACCTAATTCGCGCCCGAAGGAAGGGGCGTGGCTTCGCTGAACCCCATATCCACCGAGGTGCGTGGATCCCTTACCGTGCCGTCCACAGTGTGATGTCTGTGTGTTACATCCACGCCGTTCATTCATTTTGAAAACACATTTTAGAGCATGATTAAAAAAATGAAGTACATTCAAATCTCAGGTGGACCATAATACAATAAACAATGGTACTCAACCATTAAAAGCTTATAGTGGGTCACAAAAGTTTTGGGTCAAGCTGATATTTGTTCGGTATCTTCATCCAGGTCTTTGTGACCTTTTCAACAAATTGGATGGAAAATAAACATTCCAGTGGTCCCCATGAATTTTTTAATGTGGGGATTCAATTGCTACTATTTCATGTGGTATGGTCAACCTAAGATTTCATGCATACTCATTTTTTGGGTAATGCCCTAAAATGAGCTTTCAAAATGCATGGATGATGTAGATGTAAGGTACATACATCATAATGGCCCCACAATTGGGGATCCACCAACCTTAGCGGATCCAGGGATCCACCTAAACCGCGCCTGGATAAAAGGCTTGCGTATTGAGTAAACTCTGTGGGGTCCACACCTTGATTGTGGGGCTTACAGTGATGTATGTGTCTTAAATCCACACCATCCAACCATTTTGAAATATCATTTTAGGGTATGATACCAAAAATGAAGCTGAGTCAAATATTAGGTGGACCACACCATAGAAACAGTCGTGATTGAATCTCTACACCTGAAAACTTCATGGATTTCACCGGAATGTTTATTTGCCATTATTTTCCATCCAACCTATTTGTAAGGTCACAAACACCTAGATGAATAGACCACAAAAATATCATCTTGATCCAAAGCTTTTGTGGCCCCACAGGAAGTCTTTAATGGTCAATCAGCACTGTTTCCTCTACTATGTCCCATCTGGGACTTAGAATTGCTTCATTTTTGGAACACGCCCTAAAATGAACATTCAATATGGATGTACGGCGTGGATGTAGTCACATTCATCAGAGTGGCCCCACGGTCAGGGTTCCCACCCACCAGGATCCGGGTTCTCACCTTTTTTTATATAATGTCCTAAAATTATCTCACAAAGTGGATGGACCAGTTTAGATTTCTTAAAATATCAATTTTGGTATAATGTCCTAATGTCCTAAAATTGTTAATTTTTTTTAAATAATACAATTTTATTTTTCAAAATCACATTTTTTAATAAACTTGTCAACTTCCAGAATTCAAAATGTCAAATTTTTTTTATCAAATTTCTCAAAAATTTTCAATATACAAAATCCTATTTTATTTTTAAAAATTGTAATTTTTTTTCAATTTTTTTTCACACTAATAAATTTTATTCTATCTTCGCAGTTTTTTTTTAAATCTTAATTATTTAAGAATGACAATTTCTTTTTGGTTCTTTGTAAATCCCCTATTTCTATTCAAAATCTCGTTATTTTAAATCTTAATTTTTCTTAAACATTATTAGTTTTATTACAATTTTTTTTCAAACTTCTTAATTTTTTCTCAAAATCGCAATTCAATACATAAACACTTTTTTTTAAAATGTCAATTGTTTTTTCAACATTTCATTTTCTATCAAATTTCTCAATTTTTTTTACAAAATACAAGATCTAAATTTCTTTTTAAAAATCACAATTTCTATTTTGAAAATATATTTTTTCAAACTGATAAATTTTATTCAAAATTCTGGATTTATGTCAAAATGCCAACTTTTTTTAAATCCTTTTAAATCCTAATTTATGTCAAAATTCTTTCAGATTTTTCGTTCTTTTTTAATCCTAATTATTTTCAAATTTTTTATTTTTTCTACATTTCAATTTTTCTTAAACATTATTAATTTTATTACATTTTTTTTCAAACTTATAAATTTTATTCAAGATTAACTCAACATTTTTTCAAAATCACAATTTTTTAAACTTTCCGATGTTCGTTTTCAAAATGCCAATTTTTTGAAAATCTATTTTTTTTTTTAATCAAAATATGTCAATATCTTTCAAACTGCAAAACCTCAATCTTTCTCAAAGTCTACATTATTTCAAACTTATACACTTCATTCAAACGTCTCAATTTATTTCAAAATGTCAATTTCTTTCAAAATTCTAATTCTTTTTTAAATTTAGAATATTATTTTCAAAATCTCGAATTTTTCCAATTCCCATTTTTTTCTTAAATATTGTTAATTTTTATTAAACTTGTCAACTTTTTTTCTAAAGTTTCAAAATTCTTGATTTATGTCAAAATGCCAACTTTTTTTTAATTCCTCTTAAATCCTAATTTATGTCAAAATTCTTTTAGATTTTTCGTTCTTTTTTAATCCTAATTATTTTCAAAATTTTGATTTTTTCTACGTTTCAATTTTTCTTAAACATTATTAATTTTATTACATTTTTTTTCAAACTTATAAATTTTATTCAGGATTAACTCAACATTTTTTCAAAATCACAATTTTTTAAACTTTCCGATGTTCGTTTTCAAAATGCCAATTTTTTGAAAATCTAATTTTTTTTATTATCAAAATATGTCAATATCTTTCAAACTGCAAAACCTCAATCTTTCTCAAAGTCTACATTATTTCAAACTTATACACTTCATTCAAACGTCTCAATTTATTTCAAAATGTCAATTTCTTTCAAAATTCTAATTCTTTTTTAAATTTAGAATATTATTTTCAAAATCTCGAATTTTTCCAGTTCCCATTTTTTCTTAAATATTGTTAATTTTTATTAAACTTGTCAACTTTTTTCTAAAGTTTCAAAATTCTTGATTTATGTCAAAATGCCAACTTTTTTTAATTCCTCTTAAATCCTAATTTATGTCAAAATTCTTTTAGATTTTTCGTTCTTTTTTAATCCTAATTATTTTCAAAATTTTGATTTTTTCTACGTTTCAATTTTTCTTAAACATTATTAATTTTATTACATTTTTTTTCAAACTTATAAATTTTATTCAGGATTAACTCAACATTTTTTCAAAATCACAATTTTTTAAACTTTCCGATGTTCGTTTTCAAAATGCCAATTTTTTGAAAATCTAATTTTTTTTATTATCAAAATATGTCAATATCTTTCAAACTGCAAAACCTCAATCTTTCTCAAAGTCTACATTATTTCAAACTTATACACTTCATTCAAACGTCTCAATTTATTTCAAAATGTCAATTTCTTTCAAAATTCTAGTTCTTTTTTAAATTTAGAACATTATTTTCAAAATCTCGAATTTTTCCAAATCCCATTTTTTCTTAAATATTGTTAATTTTTATTAAACTTGTCAACTTTTTTTCTAAAGTTTCAAAATTCTTGATTTATGTCAAAATGCCAACTTTTTTTAATTCCTCTTAAATCCTAATTTATGTCAAAATTCTTTTAGATTTTTCGTTCTTTTTTAATCCTAATTATTTTCAAAATTTTGATTTTTTCTACATTTCAATTTTTCTTAAACATTATTAATTTTATTACATTTTTTTTCAAACTTATAAATTTTATTCAGGATTAACTCAACATTTTTTCAAAATCACAATTTTTTAAACTTTCCGATGTTCGTTTTCAAAATGCCAATTTTTTGAAAATCTAATTTTTTTTATTATCAAAATATGTCAATATCTTTCAAACTGCAAAACCTCAATCTTTCTCAAAGTCTACATTATTTCAAACTTATACACTTCATTCAAACATCTCAATTTATTTCAAAATGTCAATTTCTTTCAAAATTCTAGTTCTTTTTTAAATTTGGAATATTATTTTCAAAATCTCGAATTTTTCCAAATCCCATTTTTTCTTAAATATTGTTAATTTTTATTAAACTTGTCAACTTTTTTTCTAAAAATTCAAAATTTTTTTTAGACCTATTAAAGAAACAAATTTATTTAAAATGAATTGCGAGGTGTATAATTTTTAATTTACGACGAACTATATCCGTCGTTAAATTCAAGAAGGTCCGTCGATAAATCCCTACGTCTCGTCTCCGGACGCAGAATTTTACGACGCAGGAAATCTCCCTTGAATACATTACATTACGACGGATTAGATTCGTCGTAATATTAACGACGGACTATATCCGTCGTTAATTTACAGTTATCGACGGATTCTGGTCCGTCGTAAAATTTTGTCGATTAAACACATCACAGCCCGAGGTGGTGGTAGTTAGCGACGGACTGTTTTCACATTAACGACGGATATAGTCCGTCGTTAAACCAAGCCATTTTTAACGACGGACGAAGTCCGTCGTTAAACCAAGCGTTTTTGTGTCGTTTTTTCGCTGTTTTGGCGTAGTGCCATTCGCAACATCTCAGTCCTCCTGGGATGAACATGAAAAAATAAATTACTTAATTAATATTAGCCTGATTAAAAACTTTTATGATCCCACAAATATTTAAACCATGGTCATTCAATCCTTATGTTTTCAGCCCACATGACTTTTGGATCCTAGCTCATTTTTTTGTCTCATGCATGTCCTAAAATGGGCTCACAAAACGGATGGACATGGTGGATTTTTCACAAACATCACAATAGGCCCCTCGGTTCCCAACAGTTTAGCTATTGACGTTGGTGATCAGGTGCTAGTGGTCGGTCTCTATGGACACCATGATTATTGTGTTTTATCCATGTTGTTCATTCATTTCTCAAGATTAATTATAGCAAGGCTTGATCCTATAAATGAGCCATATCTAAATCTCAGGTGGACCACAACACAAGAAAACAATAGTGATTGAATGTCCACTGTCCATTAAAAACGTCCTAGGGCCCTGTAATGTTTAAGGCATGTTTAATGGATAAAACTCATAAATCACGTGGGCCCCACAAGCACCGATCAGTACCTGATACAGTAGTGGCAGGGTCAAAGACGATATACAAATTAACCATCGTATATAAGATATTCAACAATGTGTTTTAACGACGTTCAATTAGTAAATGCCATTAAAGTGGATCTTTAACAATGCTAGATTGTGCACGCCACAACAAATAGGTAATTGATGGTGTTCTTTTACCGCATGCCGTTAATACCTACAATTTGTTGTAGTTGAATTAGAAGATAACAACTTAGTAGGTGTTACCTTTACCGTGTGGGGCCTACCTTGATTTTTTTTTCTATATATCCATTCCATCCATCTATTTTTTCAGCTCATTTTAGGAATCGATCCAAAATTATAAGAAGATCTAAATCTCGGGTGGACCATACCAATAGAAAGAGTGATGAATAACCATTAAAAACATTGTTGTGGGCCATAAAAGCTTTGGATCAATATTATCTTTCTAATTTTCCTTCATACATATCTTCTTGACATTTATCAATAGGTTGGATTACAAATAAACATCAAGGAAACGTTATAATAGGCCGGCCTTTGGAAATTTTAATGGTGAGGCACTCAAATCAACATTTCATGTGGTGATCCAGTACCTGAGATTAATTTCTCTTCATAAATTTTGGTATCACATCTTAAAATGGTCCATAGAAAGCGGATGGACGGTGTGGATATATAAAAAAATCATCAATGTGGGCCCCATGGTAGGGGTAACACCCACTAATTTGTTACATGCATGGGTAACACCAAGCTAATTCGCACCCCAATTCGAGTGATGATTGGGGTGCTAGAAATAAACGGTCCAGACAGGAGATCATGGGGTCCACTGTGTTGTATGTGATTCATCCATGCTGTCCATCCCTTTTTACATATCATTTTAGGGCATGATCCAAAAAATGAGGCAGATTGAAGGTCCAAGTGAGTAACACTAAAATCAACAATTGACGGCTTGGATATGGCTCCATATGGTGTGGTCCACTTGAGCTTTCGACCTGCCTCCTTCTTTGGGGTAAAACTCTAAAATGAGTTTTTAAAATTGATGGGCAGCATGGATATACATTAAATCATGTAGGTGGGCCCCAATGTAAGGATAACAGGGTGGGTATGTTTCATTAAATTATGAAAAGAAGCATATTTTCGTTTTCCGACGGTTTCAGACTGTCGGAGATTCCGACGGCTAAAAGCCGTCGGAAAAAAGGCGAGATCGTTTCCCGACGGCCGGCAGACATTCGCCGACGGTTTTAGACCGTCGGAAATTCCGACTGCTCATAGCCGTCGGAAAAAAAAGGCGGGGCCATGGGGAAAAGTCATTTTTTTTGTAGTGACTTCCATTCAGGTATCTTCAACGGCTAAAGAAGTCCGGACAGATTTTGATGGTCAGTCTTCACCTTCTGATAGACAACATCGTGACACGTATTCGGCGATATCCTTCTTCATATTTGGCCACCAATACAACTGCTTCACATTTTGGTACATCTTTGTACTCCCAAGGTGAATCATGAACTTTGTTCGGTGAGCTGCCTTCAGAATTTCTTCTTTTAATTTAGGTACATTCTGTATGTATAGACGATTACAATACCGAATACCTTTGTCTTCCCAAATCTTCCATTTTGAAGCTTCTTTCCCTTAACGTTTAGCTATTACCTGCTGTAACCATTCACTACTTCCTTGGGCTTCTATGATCCTGTCAGCTAAGGTTGGTCTTATCCTGAGATTTTCCAACCAAACACACTCATGATCACGGAATAATAATTCTGCATCGAATTCATTTGCAACATCAAGCATTTTCCATTCGTGAACCATGACATTTACCATGATTTGCTGTTTATATTGCTTCTTGCTGAGAGCGTCTGCTACTAAATTAGCCTTCCCATGGTGATATAATAGCTCGAAATTGCAATCTTTCAGAAATTCTACCCACCTTCACTATCTCATATTTATCTCCTTCTGAGAGAATGTTCACTCCCCAAGTGTAGGGTTGCGAAGTAGTAATAATTCGGAAAGACCGAGTATCGTTCCCACAGAGATTTATGTATGGGTACCTTCAGAATTTAACTAAAACAACTAGTAATTAAGACCCTATTAAGAACTAAAGCTGAAAAATAGGAAATTGGGTTTAAACAGTGAATGGGTAAGGTAAATTCAATCTAAAAAGTCACTAGAGCGCCAAGGATCCACTCTTGATACGTTTCAATGCATCAACACAACTAGGTCTCTCATAACTCAATCGGAATCAAATTCCTATCTCTATCCGATCGGAATATAGAGCAGTTAATCACAGTTATCTGAAACAAGTGCTTATTAACTGATTTGATTCCCACTTCCAAGCTCAGGCCTTGGGCACAGTCAATTGTATAGGCCAAGCCTCTTTCCAATCTAGTTGAGATTCATAACCATAGCCTTCACCAAGTCCTGTCACTAGACCTGATTACAACTCATGATTTGAACTCAAATTAAATCAAAATCAATCACTAAGCAACTATTCCAGATTATACACAAAAGATAAGAATTTCAGTTGCATGAGTTCCCACATGAAAAACAGGCCATTGCATACAAGGCAATCAAAGCGTCTACCATGCCCGGAGTCGATGGTAGATCAATGCATTACACAAGCATAAACAATGCTCAAAAGCTAAGATACTAAGTTAGGATCACTAAGAATCACATGAGCCCGGAGTTATCAAGAGATCAAAGTAGAAATCAACATAGTACTTGAATTAAACTCAATTTGAACTAAAATTCATTTATTAAAGCATAAAAGGAAACCTAGGTTGCATCAATCCATTAAAAACGAATCAAAAGCTTCCCTTCTTAGCCTTAGCTAAGAGGTTTTAGTTCATCTCTAACATCCTTGAACTAGAAGCCTCTAAAAACATGAAAAACTACTAAAACAGGAAGAAAACTAAAGATCTGAAGTCGAATCCGTCTCCTGAGCAATCCTCACGTTCTAGCCTCCTTTGGTATGAAGGGATGAAGTCCTTTTATAGCTTGGAGGAGTCCAATACGCAAGAACGTTCCAGAAATTGCGTAAACTTTCGCAATTGCGCAGGAATTTTCAAAAATCCAAAATAGCAAGTGGCTGTTTACGCTGGCAGACCGGTCATGACCGGTCGGACTGGCTTGGCTCCTGTCCAGCAGCAATGGCCGACCGGTCATGACCGGTCGGACCATCTCCCTGACTAGTTAGCAACTATGCCCGACCGGTCATGACCGGTCAGGCTGAGGCAGTCCTTCTATTCTTGGCAATGGATGAGTGGCCGACCGTTCTTGACCGGTCTGGCTGCTTTGGCCGACCGGTCTTGACCGGTCTTGGCCATTTTCTTCTTTCTTTCTTTCTTCTTTCCTCTTCTCTCCTTGCTTTCTTCTCTCTGATCTTCCTTCAATACTTCATCTAATGATCTTCAATGCTCGTAAGGAGCTACATTTAGCCTTCATTTGGTGAACTCTCCATCTTGTTCCTACAATCATAAATCATGTATTAAGTTGGTCCTTTAAACATGTATATCATGCACAATGAGTGATGAATTGGGATTAGAATATGCACAATTATGATCTCAACACACCCCCCAACCAGCATTTTGCTAGTCCTAAGCAAAACATGCGTGAAATAAGTTTCATTCTCCAAAACCCAACTCTCCTCTGGAAACTATTCTTCTATACATTCCAAAACACATAAGCGTAAGAATCAGAGAAATTAGGTGATAAAGGTTGAAACCTTAAATACTCAGAACATAATAAGTGTTTATATGAAATTCCCGCTGATTGATTGATAAACAGAAGAACTTGAACACATTCAACCCAGTGTGCATAGTGAAGGCTCATCTCATGAGTTTCTGGGATTATCTTCTTCATAGATCAACTAAACTATAGATCTCAAGGTGTATGGAGCGACAACAAGCCTATGATAAGAATTTGCCTTACCGTCCTTCCGACGACTTTCACACTACGTCCCATTTCCGGCTTTGGTTACGGGTAGACCATCCCCCGGTTGGTAGTAGGTAGCCCTAATTGGAATTTCCACCATTTTTTCTTCCTTCCCGATTTCATCCTTTCTTTCCTTTTTCTTTTAAATTAGATAGGATTTTTAGAAATCCATATCTTCCGTTATTTTCCCATGGACAAGGATGGACAAAGTACCCCGGCTTGGTTTCTCAACACCTTTAATCAAAGTCTAGCTAATCCATAAATCACATAATCCTTTCAAATCATGAAAATTGTGTAATGTGAACTAGGTGCAAAAGGTGTTAAAATTTTCTGTCAATCATAAAAATAGGTGAATTCACATATAAAACCATTGTATTAAGAGAAATTCAAAGCTTGCAACATCCCTCACTTCGTATCTCATCTTCTTATGCTTATGCTATCTCGAATGCATATAATCAAAGCCTTCCAAAAGAGTTTCGAATTTCAGAAAAATCGAAAAAATTTCTACATCTTTGCTCGACATGTCACAAAAGCTAGCAGATTCATCAATTAAGGAATCTCTCACCCCCCAACCAAAACTTTGCATTGTCCTCAATGTAATAAGATATGCAATATGTATGACATGAGAGCAATGACATAAAATAAAGGAGAGTGAGAAAGAGAGATATCACCTGAAGCATATGGCAAGGTTAGCTTTTGGAGATGGATTACTTCACAACTAAATCAACTATCAAGGCAAATCCTAATGGGAAAGCATTCTAACAAATCATCCTCCATCAGACTAGGAGGTTAATCCCAACAACTCATCCAAAAGCATAAAGTCAAGCAGAATCTTTAGATGGATCAAAAGGTTTCGCAGTAACGTCATCCAAAATCCTTCTTTACAATGAACATGTGTGTGAATGATCGAAATAAGCCACTCAAAATCCCAAGAAGGAATTCCAGCGGGTTCCTTAGTGTTTTCACCACATGTATAGGAGGAGACATCATCATATTTAGCAGAAAAAATATGTCTCCAATCAGATTTTTCAGGGCAATGATATTGCAAGTAAGGATCATCCCAGGGTTGGTGGAGTTCGGTATGCATGATCCACACAGATGTGGAAATATGAATTGATTTCTCAGCATAAAAAAGTGTTGTTTCCACATCCTTCTCTTGGCTAGTGTCATGTGCCGATACCGACTCAAAAAGTGTGACCATATCCCTTATCATATCGTCGTTCTCATCAAGGGAATGAGTCACTTCTTCGTCTAAGGGACCGGAGTAAACAGATGAGAGGGACTCATCTTCCATGATAGAATTGATCATGTTTATGTCGTGGACCTCCTCATCCTCATCCTCATGTTGGTTGTCAATATTGAAAGCATTCAACTCAATCGTCATATTGCCAAAAGACATTTGTATGACCTCACTCCTACAATTTATGATAGCATTTGACGTAGCTAGGAATGGACGGCCAAGTATGACAGGAATTTGAGGACCAATATTAACTGTGGGTCGCGTGTCCAAGACAATAAAGTCGACCGGGTAGTAAACTTTGTCAACTTGGACAAGTACGTCCTCAATTACCCCTCTTGGGATCCGAATTGATCGGTCAACAAGTTGTAATGTGGTTTTGGTGGGTTTTAACTCACCTAAACCCAATTGTTCATAGACCGAAAAGGAAATTAAGTTTACACTTGCCCCTAGATCAAGTAAAACATGTTTCACCCGGTAGTCTCCAATTACACATGATATTGTCGGACAACCGGGATCTTTGTACTTTTTGGGCATCCCGTGGTTGATAATGGCACTCACATTCTCTGTCAAAAATGCCTTCTTTTGCACATGTATTTTTCTTTTAACCGTGCAAAGGTCTTTTAAAAATTTTGCATATGACGGTATTTGTTTAATGGCATCCAACAATGGGATGTTGATTTTGACTTGCTTGAAAACCTCCAAAAATTCCTGATATTTATCTTGAGGTTTGGCTGGAATCAAGCGTTGGGGGAATGGAGCAACGGGCCTATATTCTTTCAGTGGCTCTTTTTCATTCATGGTGGTGCTAGGTCCATCATCCTCTTTGGAAAATACCGGATCATTAGGCTGTGGAACCTTCACCGGATCAGATTTTTCAATGATTTTACCACTCCTAAGAGTGGTGATGGCCTTAGCATGTTCCATATGTTGGTTAGAAGAACTAGGCACGCTTACTTCGCATTGTGTTTTTGGGTTTGGTACGGGTTGGGCTGGAAGCATCCCTTCCCTTGCGTTTAAGCGAGCCTTGATTTCCTCTACCGAAGTTTTAAGCTCAAGCATTATTGTATGGTTGGATTGATTTATTTGAGCTTGACCTTCCATGAATGCTTTCAAAGTATCCTCTAAAGGCATTTGAGGTGGGGCCATTTGCATTGGGGGCCCCCTTTGAGGATTATTTTGATTAGCCGTGTTTCCATTCGCCCAATTGAAGTTTGGGTTGTTCCTCCAACTAGAATTATTCGTGTTTGAATTTGGAGTACTAAAAGGTCGTTGATAACTATTCAAGGCATTCGATTGTTCAAATAAAAGTTCTCGAAACGCATAGATTGTTGGACAATCCGGCGTTTGATGCACATTGGAAGCACAAATACCACAAATAGTTTCAACAGCCCCCTTTTGTTGAGTTGTTTCCACTTTCTTTAGTTCTATCTCCTCAACCTTTTGTGTGGGTTTAGCCATTCTAGAACCTAGATCATCTTTCTCATCTAAAACATAAATTTCTCCTTTTTCCTTGGTTTGGGGTTGTTTTGAACTTGTTGGCTTAGATGTATCCCATGATTGTGTATTTTCAGCCAATATGTCAAAATAATCCCAAGCTTCCTCCGTTTCCTTGTTCATGAACTCCCCATTGCACATCATCTCCACAAATTGGCGCATGGCTGAGTTTAATCCATCATAGAAGAAACTAATCAACCTCCACCGTTCATAGCCATGATGTGGGCATGCGTTTAATAGCTCATTGTACCTCTCCCAACATTGGAAAAAGGTTTCTTCTTCTTTTTGGGCGAAGTTCATTATGGCCCTTCTTAATGCATTGGTTCGATGAGTAGGGAAGAATTTCTTTAGAAACTCCCTAGTCATCTCAGCCCATGTCCCAATAGACCTCGGCCTTAAGGAATGAAGCCATGATTTGGCCTTCTCTTTCAAGGAAAAAGGGAACAATTTAAGTTTTATAGTATCCTTGGTCACATTATCATAGTTTATTGTGGCTATAACTTCTTCAAATTCCTTAATATGTAAATAAGCGCTTTCAGAGTCGAGTCCATAGAATCTAGGAAGAAGTTGGATCAACCCCGGTTTAAAATCAATATTTCCCACATTGTGAGGGAAAATTATGCAAGAGGGAGTACTCGTCCTAGCTGGTTGTAAATAGTCACGTAAAGTTCTAGGTTGAGGTACATCCCCCACTTCATTCTCATCCAATTCAGTGAGGTTTGGGGCTGGATTTTGATTAACCCTTTGATTTGGTTGATTTTCAGCCATCTCTCTAGTAATTTCAGGAGAACTTTGACGTTTCCTAGCACGAGGCTCTCTATCAATCCCTTCAACAATTACTTCGACCCTTACAAGTCGGTTATTATAAGTCCTAGCCCAATGTGGCATGCAAAACCAAAAAGAATGAGTGAAAAGGAAAAAGAATTCTTCCTTCCTTCCTTTACTCCTCTCTAAAACTTAAGCACAGGGTGTCTAGCAATGGCTGAGCCAGAAGCAAGGATAGAGACCGATTTCTCCTGGTCAATAGGGGTTCAAAGAACTCCCCACCCACTCTTTGAGTCTTTTGAGAGAAAGTACAGAAAAAGAAGAAAGAGGAATAGGTTGAGAAGAGAAGTCTATGAGCACAAGGTGATCCAAGGCGGCAGAGCCGACCAACAGGAATCCAGGTGGCACAAGGCCTACCTTTCAGAGATCCAAAAGGAGTCTCCACCCACTCTACAATAGATGAATATGATAGGAATGAGTAGGAGAAGAAGAAGAGTAAGGTTAGAACGATAAAACCTGATTTGTGACTTTAGATGCCTTCTTCTTCCTCAACTTCCTAAAAATCCCTGGATTAGACCTATGTTAGAATCTTGCAAAAATCAAAACAAACTAAGTTAGTAATTAGAAGAAAACCTACTCTGAAAAGCAAAACAAATCCTAAGTCTATCTTAACACAATCTCAACTAAAAGTTATTTCAGAAAATTCTAAGAATACTGCATAGAAATCCCCGGCAACGGCGCCAAAAACTTGTTCACTCCCCAAGTGTAGGGTTGCGAAGTAGTAATAATTCGGAAAGACCGAGTATCGTTCCCACAGAGATTTATGTATGGGTACCTTCAGAATTTAACTAAAACAACTAGTAATTAAGACCCTATTAAGAACTAAAGCTGAAAAATAGGAAATTGGGTTTAAACAGTGAACGGGTAAGGTAAATTCAATCTAAAAAGTCACTAGAGCGCCAAGGATCCACTCTTGATACGTTTCAATGCATCAACACAACTAGGTCTCTCATAACTCAATCGGAATCAAATTCCTATCTCTATCCGATCGGAATATAGAGCAGTTAATCACAGTTATCTGAAACAAGTGCTTATTAACTGATTTGATTCCCACTTCCAAGCTCAGGCCTTGGGCACAGTCAATTGTATAGGCCAAGCCTCTTTCCAATCTAGTTGAGATTCATAACCATAGCCTTCACCAAGTCCTGTCACTAGACCTGATTACAACTCATGATTTGAACTCGAATTAAATTAAAATTAATCACTAAGCAACTATTCCAGATTATACACAAAAGATAAGAATTTCAGTTGCATGAGTTCCCACATGAAAAACAGGCCATTGCATACAAGGCAATCAAAGCGTCTACCATGCCCGGAGTCGATGGTAGATCAATGCATTACACAAGCATAAACAATGCTCAAAAGCTAAGATACTAAGTTAGGATCACTAAGAATCACATGAGCCCGGAGTCATCAAGAGATCAAAGTAGAAATTAACATAGTACTTGAATCAAACTCAATTTGAACTAAAATTCATTCATTAAAGCATAAAAGGAAACCTAGGTTGCATCAATCCATTAAAAACGAATCAAAAGCTTCCCCTCTTAGCCCTAGCTAAGAAGTTTTAGTTCATCTCTAACATCCTTGAACTAGAAGCCTCTAAAAACATGAAAAACTACTAAAATAGGAAGAAAACTAAAGATCTGAAGTCGAATCCGTCTCCTGAGCAATCCTCACGTTCTAGCCTCCTTTGGTATGAAGGGATGAAGTCCTTTTATAGCTTGGAGGAGTCCAATACGTAAGAACGTTCTAGAAATTGCGTAAAGTTTCGCAATTGCGCAGGAATTTTCGGAAATCCAAAATAGCAAGTGGTTGTTTACGCTGGCCGACCGGTCATGACCGGTCGGACTGGCTTGGCTCCTGTCCAGCAGCAATGGCCGACCGGTCATGATCGGTCGGACCATCTTCCTAACTAGTCAGCAACTATGCCCGACCGGTCATGACCGGTCGGGCTGAGGCAGTCCTTCTATTCTTGGCAATGGATGAGTGGCCGACCGGTCTTGACCGGTCTTGGCCATTTTCTTCTTTCTTTCTTTCTTCTTTCCTGTTCTCTCCTTGCTTTCTTCTCTCTGATCTTCCTTCAATACTTCATCTAATGATCTTCAATGCTCGTAAGGAGCTACATTTAGCCTTCATTTGGTGAACTCTCCATCTTGTTCCTACAATCATAAATCATGTATTAAGTTGGTCCTTTAAACATGTATATCATGCACAATGAGTGATGAATTGGGATTAGAATATGCACAATTATGATCTCAACAGAGAACAAATATCATAGGCTTTTATGATCGGTGAATAAATCAAACCGGTCGCCATACAAATAATGCCTCCAGATCTTTAAGGCGAACACAATAGCGGTTAGTTCCAAATCATCTGTAGGATAATTACGTTCACGATTCTTTAATTGCCTTGGCGCATATGCTATCACCTTGCCTTTTTGCATCAATACACAACCTAGGCTTAGGATAGATACATCGGTATAGAGTAGAAACTTCACACCCTCCTGTGGAAGGGTAAGTACAAGGGCAGTAGTTAGAAGTCTTTTCAACTCCTGAAATGCTTCTTCACATCTTTCGGTCCATATAAAAGGTACGCCCTTTATATATTTTGGAGAAGTTAGAAGTCAAGCTAGTTAACGAGCTAGAAATTTTAGATAAGTCTTTGATGAATCTTCGGTAATATCCAGCCAAACCAAGGAAACTTCAGATTTCTAACACATTAGTGGGCTGCTCCCCTTTGACTACTACAATCTTTGCCGGGTCCACTGCTACTCCTCTGGAAATAACATGGCCAAGGAATTGAACTTTCTCTGCCCAGAATTCACACTTCGAATATTTTGCATAAAGTTGGTTATTCTTCAAAACCTACAACGCTGTCCTCAAATGCGTCTCATGCTCCCTACTAGTCTTAGAGTAAATCAATATATCGTCGATGAATACAATAACGAATTGATCCAGATATGGCTGGAATATTCTGTTCATCAAATCCATAAACACGGCTGGGGCATTTGTCAACCTAAAAAGCATAACTAAAAATTCATAATGCCCATATCGTGTTTGGAACGCCATCTTGTATATATCTGCTTCCTTGATTCGTAGCTGATGATATCCCAACCTTAAGTCGATTTTAGAGAAATAACAAGCACCCTTCAACTGATCGAATAAATTGTCGATATGAGGTAATGGGTATTTGTTCTTAATGGCTACCTCATTCAGCCGACGGTAGTTGATAGATAACTACATACTACCATCCTTCTTCTTTACAAAAATTATCGGCGCAGCCCATGAGGATGTGCTAGGTCTTATGAAACCTTGTTTTGTTAATTCACACAGCTGATCTTTTAGCTCCTTTAATTCTATTGTCGACATTCGGTATGACTGAATAGAAATTGGTGCAGTACCTGGTAAGAGATCGATACCGAGATCGATGTCCCGTCGAGGTGGTAATCCAGGAATGTCCTGAAAAACCCCAGGGATACTCACTCGCCACCGGAATTTGATCCAAGGTCTGCTCTTGTGACTCACATTCCTTTAGAACCATGATATGTATAAATTCTTTATCCTTTTTTATGACTTGCATTTGGAATGGTTCTTTGCCAGGAATAGAGAAAGTAATTGACTATTATGACAGTTAATCGTAGCTCGATTCGAGGTAAGCCAGTCCATACCTAGGATTACATCATAACCTGGCATGTCCATTACAATCAAATCTGCTGGCATAAGTACACCACCAATATTGAGTTGACAGACTCTAAACACTTGGTTCAAGATTACTACCATTCGTACAGGTGTTTCAACTAAGATTGTTTTTCTAAGGTGTTCTGGTTTAAGGCTTAATCGTTCCACTACAGCAATTGATATGCAAGATAACCTAGCACCAGAGTCGAAAAGAATAGTAACAGATTTATCACGAATATTCGCCATACCTTCTACCACATTGTTGTCCACCTTTGGTTCAGCAGTTGGTGCAATCGCATATACTTTTCCTTGCATAGGTTGTTGTCTAAATTATTGTCCTCCTCGATTCTGAGAAGTCGTAGGTCAAGCTGGCTGTTGTGGCCGATTTTGCTGGAACTGTTGCGGCCTGGGAGCTAACGACTTTGAAGATTGGGGATAGGGATTTGCTGACCGCGATGCCTGAGATGTCATACCTGACTGTTGAGTTGTAGTAGGGAATTGCGCCTGGGAAGGTAAAGAAGGTAGTAAGCCCATGTCGCGAAGTCTGGTCCGACAGTGTATTGCTTTATGTCCATACTTATTGCAGTGAGCACAGTTTCCTAGCGAAGAACTGGTCCTGATTGTTCGCCACAAAAGTTGACACATTAACCCTTTGCTTCTTCTCTAATGATTGCGGCTGACTTGATGCAGACCCAGATTGACTTCCAGTTATTTGAGTGCGAGATTTCTGGAACCGTTCATTGTCCATTTCAGCCTTGAACTCTTTGTCCACAATCTCAGCATAGCTTTTAATAGTGTCGGTGCAGAACTTTGTTCAAACATTCTGACGAAGTCCTTCATCAAACTTAGAAATTTTATATTGTTCATCTTCCAAGATTTTTGAAATATATCTAGACAATTTTGCGAACTTAGCCTTATACTAAGCCACAGTCATTGAGCCTTGTTCTAACTTAGTGAACTCGGCCATCTTCTGATTTCTGTAAGCCCGAGTAAAATACTTCTCACGAAATTTCTTCTCAAACTCTGCCCATGTCCACTCATGATTAGCTTCCACTACCCGCTTTGCTGCACGCCACCAGACATCTACTTCTCCTTGAAGGATGAATGAGACCAATCGGACCTTTTGATTGTCAGGGCTATTCATTGCTTCTAGTACCTTCTCTACTTGGACAAACCAATCCTCAGCTATAGTTGGATTTGTGACACCTTGAAATATCGGAGGCCTAAGTTTGGTAAACTTCTCTAGCTAGTCCACTTCTCGTGGTTGTTCTGATCTCATTGGCACTGTCTATTGACTTCCACACGGTGCTTGAGTCATGTCAGCCCACTGTGCAGCAAACTGTTCCTGTTGTTGTTACATCATTGGCCGCCATTTGGTGAAGCAGTCCGAATGCTGCATCCAAGGGTTAAATGTTGGGTCCCGCAGGATTCGCTTGCGTTGTCCTAGGAGACAATGGAAATCGAGTACTGGGCCCCACTTCATTTTGATTTTTCGCCGGTGGGGGTGGTGCAAGATTCTTTTGTTCCTCAAAATTTTCTTCTTCTTCCATATCATTTTTATCTTGTTCTCTATTTGACACCTCTTCTTCCACCACTACTGTAGGATTCACTACCGGTCCTTGGGCCATAATTATACTTGTTGATGGGCTTATATCACGAAGGCTTTTAGATTTCCTAGAAGCCATAATTACCTAGGAGGAATAACGAAATTTAGTTCCAAGGAGTCACTAATGGGTTTATTGTACTTAAATAAGAAAGAACAGTGAGGGTATACATCTAGACAATTTAATTGATGTACATTCAGGGTCGATTTCAGCATTGGTTTGTTATCTTATCGATTATATTTTTAACTCAAAATTTTTTATGTAATTTTCTTGATGAGTTCACTTGATCACTGTAAAATTTTAGATTTTTTTACTAATTACAGAATTTTCTAAAATTTTCACGGTGTAATCTATTCAGAAATAGTTACTTTCTGACCAGTCTTTACACATTTGCTAAATCTGTACAGTATATGATGTTTCCAAAATTTTAACCATTTTTTCTCTAAACTGCCTTGTCCACCTACAATCAGGATTTTGAACCACCTATATCGGAGCTGTATTTTAATAGATACGAATTTTATAAGTAACTTAAATTCTGATGTCCATTGCTGTCCAGCAGAATGAAGTTCAGGGTAATTCTAATACTGATCCACTACTTTACAGAATATATTTTTATATAATTTTTTTTTGTAGATTACCTTATAGGTCTACTTATCTGACATAAAATTTCGACTTGTTCCAAGAAGTACAAAATTTTATGAGATTCGTACATTACAATTTGCTCGGTATTTGGGGCATTTCTGACTAGTTTGTAGGAATTTACTAATTTATTATAGTCACTGATGAGTTTATATTTTTGACTAATTTTATATTTAAACTAAACCTACCCAGCTACAAACAGCCTTTAAATCACACTGATCGGAGTTGTATATTAATAGATATGAATTTTATAAAAATTAATAATTCTGCTGAACATTGCTGTCCAGCAGGATTTTTGTGTTATAAAATCATCTAAAAATACCTAATTGCTATAAAATGAACTATAAATCAATTATCAATAACAATAAAGTACTTTAAGTCTATATTGGACTCTAGATGAGTAGTAAACATTTCACTTTTTTTATAGGGATTCCTAATTTTGATTTCTAAGTTCCCACATTTACCACAATCATTTAGGGAATGTCCTAAGTTTGGTTTCTAATTTTTAGGGGTCTACCATTTATGTATAAGAGTGGGGTCATAACCTACAGGTCAACTAAGTTTTTAAGAAAAGCTTCTCTTTGATACCATTCTGTCACGCCCCGAAATCCGGACACAGAGTGTGCACCCTCTGGCCCAGTTTATGGGGTATAAATGGTGCACTAAGTGCATTAACAATATTAGATCATTAAGAGACATGAAATAATGAAAATTCTAAGTTACCATTCATTCACAAAATATTTTACTATAAACTAAGTTTACCCATTCGGGACTTTATTAGATGTCTACTAATTACTGAAAATAACAAAATAAAATAAAGAATAGTCTAAACGTCTTGGTTTAGGGCTGCCACTTCTTCCTCGGTCAAATTAGGCCAATAATTCTGCGGTTCCTCTAGTGGTCCCATTTCATTATCTGGGACATTCTCTGAAGGGTCAACATCCACATCATCTGTATATTTTTAATCCAGAACTTTAGCTGGAAATCCCAGTGAGTAACTCAATACGGTTCATATGCATTTCAACTAAGCAGGATAAACACATGCCATCAAGTACAAGTAATACATGATTAATGCAAGAATGAATTTAGTATGATATGATGCATCAAGTGGGCATATATTCAGTCTTCCACTTGCTTCGATTAGATCCCATCAATCGGCTCCCCCTTCCTTATAGGGCAGACTTCCACATGTTAGTGGGCTTCCAGGATGATCCTTGGGTAACCGGGTACTTAAGGGTACTTAAGTACCTACTGGTCTTCCAGAGTCGAACTCCAAGCACAATAACTCATGAATGCATGCAATAATTCACATTCGTACATTCCATCTCTCCTTTCGAGAGGCAACATTTCATGACATTTATTATAATGTCAATTATTTGAATAATATTTAAACAAGCATCAATCAACATCACATATTATATTCATCACATAACCTACTTGTTTAAAATGACTAGGAAACGTGTTGGGATGTACTCACCTGTTGGTAGTGGTGATTACTCTGTTATTTTTGTCACGACTTGAATAGAATCAGTCCTGGATCTACAATCAATGTAATTTATATTTATTCATCATCAATATAGCCTTAGATATACTTATTTTCAATTGAAATTTTACTTAGATTTAGTTCCCAAATGGACGGTCCAGATTTAATTATTATGACTCACTTTTCCAAAAGGAATGACTATTTTACTATTTTTCTGATGGTACGGCCCACTTGACTGGTGGATCGTCCTATACTTATTTTCAATTGGAATTTTACTTAGATTTAGTTCCCAAATGGACGGTCCAGATTTAATTATTATGACTCACTTTTCCAAAAGGAATGACAATTTTACTATTTTCTGATGGTACGGCCCACTTGACTGGTGGATCGTCCTATTCTTGGTCACAAGTTTTTCAATGATATAATACCAAATATGGTTAATTAAATTTTACAAAGATCTTGTGGTGGGATATCCTAAAATGATCCAATTGTGAAAATTCAAACCGTACCTCCCCACTATTTCTCTTGGCATGGCCCGCCTGGAAATCTGATTGGGTTGATTTTTTATCACAAAACTAACAACCCATTATTCAAGAGATTGGGTGGATCAAATTTTCAAAGACTACACGGTGGGGCCCACAAGTTCCCAATCAGTGGACAGGTGCTGTCCCCATTGTTTATCTCGGTACGGCCTACTAGAATATCCTATATGGACCATTTTTTATCCTTAACGAGAAAACTTGTTTAGTAAGATATTGAACTGATTAGATTTCTCAAAACGCCTCCAAATGGGTCCCAAAGGTGGACAATAATCTAAAATTGGACTAGCTCAACCATGTGTGTTGTTATCATTACTGTTTCCAGTGGTGTGGGCCACTTGAGATTCAGATTTATCTGATTTTTGGACCCAAGCTGTAAAACATCATGATACAGCATATGGTCAGCTTGGATCTACTGATTTTGTCACAGTGGGGTCCACGAGTGGAGCATTGTCCACACCCAAAATTTCTAACATTTTATTTTTATTTTATAATTTTTTATTGTTAATTTGTTCAAGGTGGTGTGGCCCACTGGGACCTCGGTTTGGGTCCAAATTTGGACACCAGTCCTAAAATGAGATGGAGAAATAAATGGATGGAGTGGATATACTAAATACATCAAGGTGGGTCCCACCAGTGGGGCCCCCACGTCAACTTTACAAGCTTCCAACGCTGGACGTTCCAGCGTCTTTGACGCTTGACGTCCAGCAACAAATTTTCTTTTATTATTATTATTATTATTATTATTATTATTATTATTATTATTATTATTTTATTAAGACATATATGAGGTCTTTGAAAGATCTGGTCCGACCATTGGGTCGGCCACCTCATTGTGGGCCCAATAAAATTTTGGAAAGAATTTTAAAGGCTATCATTTATCCAATTGAAGCTAGGTAGGGCCCACCATGATATTTGTGACTAATTCACCATATCTGCCTCTTTTTTGGGTCCTAACATGATCTACCAAAACGGATGGATGGGATGTATTTATGACAAACATTACAATGGGCCCACCTAGCTTCACATAGAGGATTAGGCGTGGCCCCAAAAAGTTTTCAACGGTGGGCATCACAGTCCTCACTGTTTTCAGTGGTGGGGTCCACTTGAGCTTTGAATTTGCCTCATTCTTTGGCTCATGTCCTAAAATAATCTCTCCAAATGGATGGATGGTGTGGATGTAGTAGATACATTATGGTGTGACCCACAAAATGTGTGACATCACTTCAATAGCTAATTTGCGTCCCCCTGGGGTTTTGGCAACGGCCGTGGAACGTGGGAACAGGAGAGAGGGCACCGACCAACCCATCTCACCTAATCTGCTCCCCAGAGACTCTGAAATGGCGGGCTATCTAGAGAGAGAGAGAGAGAGAGAGAGAGAGAGAGATGCTCTGCTCACTTGATGAGAGGACCGACGGACGTCAGGCTGGACTGGCTGGTCTCTTGGCAACGACGTGGTGCGGGAGTTCGAAAGGGAGCTTGATGGTGGTGAAGATGCGGTGTGGTGCAAGGAAATGCAGAGATACTCCTATCTCTGTTGGAGAGTAGAGAGGCGAGGAGCCAAGAATTGAGCAAGCTGCAAACATTAGTTTTTTTTTTCCTTTTATACCTGGCTTAATCAGGTCGTTAATGGGTCAGATCAGGGTCGATCCGAATCCAACCCGAATATTAAACGGATTAAAATCTTTTATCCGAATCCGATCCGCTGATCCAATTATTGATCTGAATTCGATTAAATCGGAGTGGATCTAGATCGGATTAGGATTCGGATCATGATCTGAGCCGTTGACAACCCTAATTATTGCAAACACCTCCTCTTCAGAAAATGGACGTTCAAGAGATGATGCCTCGTCCTCAGAGATAGAAGAAAAGCATAGCTTATCTAATTGCGAATGGTTCCACTGATCTTTCGATAGAAGATGTTGATAAAAGGAAACTATAGAAGATGTTGACGGTATTGTTAATTTGATTTATCCGAGCTCTTGCACTCGCCATGTGATGGAAAAATTATATTCTTGTCAGTCATAAGACTTGATTTCTAGTCTTCCCTTCGCTTAAGATAGCTTTAACCAACTAGTCCATGCTTTTTTTTTTGTTTATTATCTGAAATTTATTTACTTTAACCCATTATTGTTCCTAAAAGAAAAATTTTCTAGCGAAATTTTGGGGTAGTTACAATACAAGTCTCACAATTTCCAACGTTATCGATTGAAATATCAGGTAGTAATCCTACTCGTTTCATTCTTTTCAAGGATTCTATGTTCACATGGCCTAGTCTACTATGTCATAATGAAAGAGATTCAACAATATAGGCAGAACTGTATGACATCTTATTATTATTATCATATGAAACGTTTACAACAAATAGACCATCATTACAGTAACCCTTTCCAAGAAAAGTTCTATTCTTGATCATTACAAGCTTATCAGAATCTATAACTAGTTTAACTTCAGCCTTATTGAGCAGTGAATCAGAGATCAGATTGCGACGAATATCAGGCACATGTAGTACATTCTTTGGCAACAAAATCTTTCCTGATGTGAGCTCTTCAGAAGAATATTTTCTTTTCCAACAACTGGAGAGAATCAAGCATTTCCCATGAACACTTGTTCTTCATCCCCTGTCGCCCGATAGGAGATAAACATGCTTCAATCTTTACATACATGCCGAGTTGCCCCGGTGTCTAATATCCATTCCATATTGTTTACAAGGAACACTTTGGACGCTACAACGACAATCATGTTCAGATTTTCTTTAGCTTCAGTAAGATTGACTTGTGACTTCGTATTCTTTTTCTTGAGCCTACATTGGTTTTCGTAATGTCCAAACTTTTTATAATAGTTACATGACCCTTTCTTCTTGATTGTCCGTTTGTTTTCCTTTTGAACCTACACTTTTTAGAATGATGACCAGGCTTTCCACAGTTGTAACAATTTCCTTTTTTTTTGTTATTTTGTGACTAACTTGTTTCGACCAGGTTAGCCTAGATATTGACCCGTTTGCATTCTCAATCTGATCCCTGTTTCCTATTGGCTTCTTCTATTCTTATATGTACGATTATATTTTTTAAAGAGATACCATTTTTCTTGTGTTTCATTCTGTTTTTATATTCTTTCCAGGAAGAAGATAATTTTTCAATTAGAGCTCTTGATAAAAATACCTCATTTATTTTTATTCCTTCAATTGTCAGTTCATGTACCAGATTTTAATAATCATGAATCTGGTTCGTGACAGGTTTATCGTCTGTTATTTCGTAATGAAGGAAATTAGCGATTACATGTTTCTTAGAACCTGCATCTTTAAGCACGTATTTCTTTTCTAGTGCAGTGCAGATGTCTTTAGTAGATTCATAAGAAACATATATATCATATAGTTAATTAGACAAGGTATTTAAAATATAATGTTCATAGTTATTGGCATCTCTAAACTCAATTTCATTGGCTGGATCAACTGTAAATGAATCTAAAAGAATGTAGAAGACCTTTAGAGTTTGCGATGCAAAACTCATCTTTTGTTTCCACCGTTTGAAATTCTATCTAGCGAACGGTTAGATTTTAGACAGTTCAGTCGTAGGGTTGACTATGATGGTGGCCATTAATTACAAAAGAAAACTGATTGTAACTTGATTTTCAACTAGTTATAGAATCAATAAATCAGTTAAACATTGATTTCAGAAAGGTCAAAAGAAGAAAAGAATTTATGTTTTCGAACAGATATTGAAACAGATATCTACTGTTTCTAACAATAAAGAAAATTTGGTTTCAAGATTGTTGGATTTAATTGCTGAAAACATTAGATGAAAAATAAAAAACAGAAATAAATAATTTGAAAATAAAATTATTAAGAAAGAAAGACTTATGTGTTGAGTCGAGGTGTGACTGAGTCACTCGGTTTGAAACTAAATCTGCCCACCTTGGGCCACGTCTCAAATGCAACAGGATGTCTTAGACAGTTGGCCTCTAGGATACAACGACTATTGCCCAATCCCAATGGTGAACTCGCTGTACACGGGCTCGAACCAGCGTGCATAACTTAAACCGAAGTAATTGACTTGCTTGCAAACTCAGTTGATAAAACAGCAATGAATCAGAGAGGATTTTGAAGAAGTAGAAGAAAACGCTTGATTGATTGATTAAAATGAATTAGAGGATAGGTCTATATATAGACCGTGATTAGGTGCCTGAAGCACTATTTCAAATGAGTTAGGTTCATTGGGTTTAACCCCAACAAGAGCGACCACCCGAACAGATGTATCTCTCTGGTTTGAAAATTCGCGCAAAAAGACAGGTGCGAGTATTCTCACGGAAAACTGTTTAGTGCGAGTGTACTCTCAATCCCACATAAACCCAAACCTAGACCTGAGCTCGGCATGGCCCGGCACTGGCACTGGCACTGGCGGTGACAACGTAGCTTGGCTCGGCTCGGTCGACCGACGCGTGCGCACGCCCACGTGTGCGGTCAATGGCATAGATTTGAGCTAATGGCATAGCCGCCCCCCATCGAACCAAATTCACATGCCCCCTAAGAAGGGGCTTAAGGGGCTCAAGCCCAATGCCAAAACTCCATCTTATAATCTTGAGATTTCCTTTGTACATTTATGATGTGGGACTAAAGATCTAGCACTAAAAGAAAAAAAAATTTCAAAACGAGAAACATGGAGGGAAATCCAAATTTGAAACACAATTTGATTTTAAAATTATTTTAAAATACAATACCTATTCCCCATTTTATAGTGGGATACAGGACAAACCCTTCCACTTTCACAACAGCGCTGGTAAAGATCTGTGAACCCAACCATGATGTATATGTAATTTAGCCATTCTATCCATCCAATTTACCAGCTCATTTTAAGACATTAGTGCATATCCAAATCTTAGGCATAGACTGTACTATGGGAAACAAGTTGTTGAATGCCCACTATCTACGACTCACTATAATGTTTAGTTGCCATCCAACTTATTGATTAAGTCACAAAAACTTGTAGGAAGGGAAAACACAAATATTAGCTTGATCCTAACTTGTTGATTAGGTCACACAGACTTGTAGGAAGGGAAAACACAAATATCAGCTTGATCCAAACTTTCGTGGCCCTAAAAAAGTTTTTAATGGTGGACATTCAATCAATACTGTTTCCTAATTGTGGTGCACCTGAGATTTGAATATACCTCATTTTTATTACTCATGCCTTAAAATAAGCTGATAAAATAGATGAACGGCATGGATAAAATGCATATATTATGATGGGCCATAAAGTTTTCTCAGCACTAATGTGCAAGACGTGTGTGCGGAGGGGTCATTGTGAATCCAATTCTAAGGGGCTTTTTTTAAGGTTTTTTTTTTCTTCATTTGAAAGTATCAATAGATCAACTTTCGAGTGGGACCCCACAAAAGCCCTAGGCCCCACCTATCATATACAATCATGTACATAACCTAACTCAAAACAGCTCTTAAGGAGCATCAACACCTCAAACTCGATCGTGCTTGGTTCCCCCCGACAAACCCTAAACTACCCTTTCACATTGCCCAGCCCCACCCGATCTAAGAATTAGGCACCACACTTTTTTTTAACAAAGTATACGGGAATATATTAAGATTAAAGAAATTTATAGCACTGAGATTTGGGCTGGGGCCACAAAAAGATCAGCCACCACGCCTATCTTATACTCAAGAGAAGAGTAGCCCATAAAGAGACCAAAATAAAAAGGATCAGGCCATGCGAATCTCCCCAATCCCTACATTTTCAAGGGTAATCAGACCCCTATCTATGCGAGGAATATATGATCTCCTGAAGAACTGCTGCTCAGGAGCTCCACTGCTACCCAGGTTGGCCAGCGCATCAGCAACTACGTACGTTCCCCTCTCTTAAAACCTACAATATCTTAAGGTGCATTGACTGTCGAAGGTGGATAAATGAGCCTAAAATGTACCAAATTGAAGGGGGAAGGTGCTCAAGAGGTTTATTAGCTGCCTCCGCAATCACAAGAGAGTTTGTCTCTACTATGATGTTTTGTAGCTCCAAGGATCTACAAATCTCAAGACCATTTGAGGGATCTGGCTTCCACTACTGTGTTTGTGGTCCAGCCATAAGAGTTATGAAAGGCAAAGATCACTCTCCCCCTTTGGTCTCTGCAAATACCTCCACCCCCTCCTTTCCCTGGGTTGCCTTTAGAAGAGCCGTTGATGTTGAGCTTAAGCCAATGGGCCTTTGTTTTTGCTCATTTGATGATACTCTAGGAGCTTGAGTTGAGTGGCTTCGATGTAGACAGGCCTAGGGACTAGAAGGTTACTTTTTCAGAAAGAGTAGGCTTCCCTACCTCAGGCAATCTCAATCCCAAGATGTACAGCCATCTTCAGATTTTACCGATCATGGCTGTAGATGAGGGGCATTTCCCTTTAAACCTGTTGGCATTACGCGCTAGCCAAATTAAATTAAGCACCACACACTTCACGTGGGAGAGCCGCCTTCTTCGTAAATGTAGAGTTCACCTGCAAACCACTTCCAAGCATTGCAAGAGCATCAGCCACGCTATTAACTTCTCTGTGCACATAACAAATTTTAATCTCAACAGCTCTTTTGAGGTGGCATGCTCGGCCCCACCAATACCAAAGCGTCCACAAGGAAGGTCTCTCTTGATTCAGCATGTTGACTACCACCTTGGAGTCACTCTCAATCACAATCTTAGAGAACCCTTGCGAAATGCCAAAAGCTAGCTCTTCAACTAACGCTCGAGCTTCCGCTCTTACATTGGAGCCAAGCTCGTAGCCCAAAGCAAACACATAGAAGAACTTCCCATTGCTATCTTTGCAAATTCCTCCCCCTCCCGACGGCCCTGGGTTGTGTTCGCTCGCCTCAAGTGTAAGGCTGCGATGTAGTAATAATTCTCGGTAAGACTGAGGTCAATCCATAGGGAAAGATGTAAACAATTCGAACTATCCTAATAAATAGAATCTAAAATGTTTTATGAAATCAATTTTAAACATAAAACATGAAAATCTGAGAATTGTGAAGAACTAGAGCATCAAGGATCGACTTATAGTAGTCCAATGCCATCCATTTATCCAAGCACAACACAATTAGAATCAAAGTTTTATCTCTCATCTAATTGGAGGATAAAACATTCAAGCACAAGCAGTCCCACTTAAATCTGAAAATTAGATTTCTAGTTCTAATGAAGCACATAGAACTCGAACTTATAACCTTCGAAGTAACAGCCATTCCAAGAGACTATGGGATGCTCTAGGGTTACTACAATTCAAATCTAAACAAACCCATGATGGCAATCTCAGAGAATTGCAAGGAACTCATGTCCGGAGTGCACAAACTCTCATAATTCATATAAAAATCCAAGCTTTATTCAAACTAAAAGTTTAAAATCCATAATTAAGGAAATAGTACTTGCATAAATGAATTAAAGCATTTAAACTAATTACAAGTCTCACCTCTAACTCTAGCTAAGAGGTTAACTAAGAAAAAACATATTAAAACTAGAACTAGAACTAAGAAAATGAAGAAAAACTAGTTGCAGGAGGCTAGGAAGCCTCGTAGGACTTGAACTCCTTGCTCCCCATGTCCTTGACTGCCTTAGAAGAGAAGAGAACACCTCCTTTTATAATGTAACAAGAGTACAGCAACATAGCAGATTTTGCTTCGCTTGGTACGGCTTAACCAATGATCGGATTGCCTTCAAATTTGATATGTAGCTTCCCTGGAACTTAATCTTCCTCATAAATGGTTTAGATTTCTAAAATTATCTTCTGAAGGGGCCTACCAATCAGATCAGTGACCGCCTCTCAAAATCGATCAATTTGGATACCTCCAGAACCAGTCATCTTGCTTTTAACGCTACGGAGTGTACAGAGGTCGGATTGGTCTCAAATTTTGAACATTAGTAGAAACCTTCCTCCTCTAGATGATAAAAATCATAGATTGTCCAAATTAATTTCAAAATTGGGTGTGAAAATTAGAATACTTAGAGCTTTTTATAGAATCTGCGTAGTTGGAATCTTTTTAGATGGTCCATCTTTTTCATATATAGATGTGGTCTAGAAGATGGTCCATCTAGACTTGAAAATTTGTGGTTATTCATATATAGATGTGGTCTAGAAGATGGTCAGATTAGATTCTTCATATCATCAATGATGGGCCACCTGGACCATTCCAGAGTTGAGCAGTGAAATCAGAAAACTTTCTAAACAATTCATATTGTTTTGGCCGCCATGTTCAATCCGTAGCTCCGATCGACATGAAACCACTTGGGTTTTTTCAACATCGAGTTAATCTGCAATATGGATGGAATGGATTTGCAAAAATCATCAAGATGACCCCCATGAACTGGGCTAAAAATTCCAAAACGGGAACAGCCTGTTTCCTGTAGAATGTGCATGGCCAGCCGCTCATGATCAGTCAGTCTGGCCTTGAGATTAGTCCAACAACCTCTTTGTAGGGGGACAATGATGGTTGACCGGTCTTGACCGGTTGGGCCACTATGTTGGTCCTTTTTCTTCATGTCTTGTCCACCTTTCTCTTAGTTTCTCTACTCCACCTCTTGTCTTTCTTCACTTGTTCTTCAATGATGTTTAGAAGGCCTCTTTTAACACAAAATTAGTGTTGTCTCTCACTCATTCATACAATTACAAAAGCATGCATTAGATAGGTTTTTATCAAAGAAAACATGCATAAAGTGGTAATGAAAAGGGGTTAGAATATTTATAATTCATGGCTCAACAGGTTGCCCCTAGATGACCCGTCAACATTGATTTTCATCCAGCCACTATTGGGTCTCTCCCATTTCCCAATTAACATCGGCTTGCAAAGGTAAGGGCTCGGGGGATTCAAATTCAAAAATCTCAGTCTATTGGTTATTGTATTTTCCCTAGGAAGTGGAAGCTTGGGACTGATTATCCTAATCCACTTCTTAACCCTGTTAATCGTCCTACTGGCGTTTGCCGTAGAGCCCTCATATCGGACATTGTTTCTTTCCATCCAAATCTCCAAGAAACACTACAAGAAATTGGGTTTTTACTGATGAAATAATTCGTCGGTATTTGATCATATTTCGTCGGTAATTATTATTACCGATGAAGTTTGTCGCGGCTAATATCGTCACAAAAAGAGCATGGCTAAGGCTTTTCCCGACGAAAGTTCACTTCGTCGGCAATGATAAAACAAATACTAACGATTACAATCGTTGACAAAACATTTTAGTTTTGGTAAGAGAACTTGTTTTGTCGGTAAACACGGTTTTTACCGACGAAATATTTCGTCAGTAATAGTTTTACCAACTAAATATTTTGTAGGTAAAAAATTTGGCTCTTCTATTTTCAAGAAATTATTTCGTCGGTAAAACATTTTGCTCCTCTTTCACCTACTAAATATTTTGTCGGTATAAGATTTAATCCTCTTATTATTAATGAAATATTTCATCGGCAATAGTCTTTTCTTTCCCGGTTCCATTTGTTTTCAAAATTCAGAAAAAAAATTCAGATATACACCTGTAAATAAACCTGTTACAATACATTTTCAACCTACTCACATCCACATACGTATGAACAAACACAAACTACATCCATCCATACACAAATAATCCTATCCACATTCACATACAACCCATATTCATATACAACCCACATTCTTCCACGCACAAATACATATAAGTTTAACATTCGTATATAAAATAAAAAAAATCATGAAGATGAAAGAGGAGGTGAAGGAGCATCGGTGCCAAAGCGTGCAACGAGAGCCTGGAACATCTCTTCCATCCGTCGCTCATGCTCCACCCGCAATTCCCCGATCCTCCTCTCCTGCTCCTCCCGTCGCCTCTCCTCCTCCTCTCTCCGCCTCTGTTCCTCCTCCCTCTGCCTCTCCATCTACTCTTTAATCTTATCGACGACAACCCGTAGCTACTGAACCTCTCTCTTTGCAATATCAGCTCGGCGTAGGGCGCTCTCACCAGCTATGGATCGACTGGAGCTAGCTCTAGCGGGTGCTATGAGCTTGGCACCATGGCCAAGCCCACACACATATCCAGAACGGGGGCCAAGTACCTCGCTCAGGATTTTTGGCTCACTCTGTTGACTACCATCGGGAGTGGGCTGACTGCGTATGGTGTCTATTGCCGCTTGTAATGAAAACATATGAAATTTCATAACGAATGACATGAATGACATTATTATAAATCAATGCAATTAAATTTTACAAAGTAAGGATTTTTACCCAATGTTCACTAGCTCTAGGATGAACCCAAGATCCCGTCGCCTGCTAACAGTGAGTCCCTCTATAGAGGTCTATCGGTCCAGGCTTCTGGCCGGTGACAAAATCTTACTGCGTAATCGAAAAGAAAGTAGACTTATTATAAATGCATGAAAATAATATATCAACTTAATAATCATCAATAATTTCTTACCATGTCGTAACGATGTCGTACAAATGACTTTGAACTAGCTACGTGGTTCACTTGTAGTTGTTCCCTGTTCGCATAATTTATTCTACTCCTCTTCTGAACACATTATTCATAATACATTGTTATTAATTACGAATTTAATTGTTAAGTTAAGATATCGTAAATATGTAAATATTACCTAAAAATCCTCAGACGAAAATCCCACACAGAGTATCCGCCAGTCGTCTATAGTCATGTGTGGCAGTGCGGACAATACGGCCCATCGTGCATCCTGCACCGCTTGTACTGCTGGTGTACCTCTCTACGATACTCCTTGAACCGTTCCCTGACCATGTCGTCGACGGCGTGGGAAATATAAGAAACACTCAAATTTAAGATAAATTTATCCTACAGTTTCGTAAATAATAGATTAAGGCAATAAACTTATTAAGAAAATTACTTAACTGTAATTGAACTTTCACAAAAAAAAATTTTAATTTACTAAAATTTACCTTAAGGTGTTGACGGATGAGCTGCCACATATCATCTGTCACGTCTGTCCAACGAGGGGTGGTGGTGGGGATTAGAGATCGGCATAGGACACCGACCTCAGACGTAAATAGCCTGGCATTATCCCCAACAGGTCTATGGCAGTCCTATGGGAACTCTACCGTCATCCTACCCTCATACATAAGTCGCTCTAAAACTAACCCACGCGTGGGTCCACGTCCTCGTCGGCTGGTTGAAGATGCTATCGCAAAAGAAATATGTAAGTAACAACATAAACAGAAGTCACTAAATAAATATATGTCTAGACTTACATGTAGTGCCCGGTGTATGCTCAACCGAAGGATCAGACGCCTGTGATGCACTATGTGATGTCGATGCTGTCTGCGTCGCATCACGGGTAGAAGGGCTAGATCCAGTGCGCGAACGACCTGATCTCCCACCTGGTGTCATAACTGAATATGTCCGAAATACAAACTTATAAATTTAAACAATGTCAATACAAGCTTATGAATATCAATATAATAAACACATTAAACTTTACAGTCCAAATGGAATATGCTAAAACATTATACAACTAGTGTTCATAGTAGAATGAATTTGTGCTTATACTTAGAGAGATGATTAAAATATGATTAGACTATTATACTATAATGCAAGCAGAATATAATAAAATTGTAAACATTCTAGTAAAAGTTGAAAATTTCATTACACATTTTCATTCTATATTAAATACATGTATTTCATTGTGATACAAAACAACTTCGGATCAACTATCTGAAGTACTCCCTGCGTAAGTTATCGTATGCTGCAGAAGTATATGTCAAGCTGTATGAAGCACTTGACATTGTTACAACCAACATGCCAGTCACAATAGGAGAAATCTAATATCTCGGGACTCCGTTCAGATGTGCAAGTGACAATGTCGCATCTTCCATATGAAGTTTCCCGCGGTTATATTCCTCCATCGGGTCTGAAATTTCTTTGAGATTGTATAATCTTTCATCTAAGTCATCGTTGATATATTCCTCTCTACATTTATCGACCAGACCGGATATCTCTTTAGCCCTACCAGAAGAAGATAGGGCTGGAAAGTCCATTCGCAACAGCTGATGAAGTATGTTGCGTTCTTCTGCTACGCTCTGGTTTGAAGAGAACATGATCAGAAAGTGACTCAACTGTAAATGTGGATTATGAACAAGTCAATTCAAGGAATAAATCATGACTTGTAAAATATATATACATGTATATGTAATAATCAAATTATTCGAATTGAAAAATGACATGTAAATCCTGTGTACATTTAATAATTGTCTTTTGTATCATTATTACTTAGGACTCTTTCTTCTTCACCATCACTATCGCTGATCAGTATTTTCTCTTCATCGTTTGCAACGTTGTCATCAATGAAAGCACTATCATCTCTAACAATGTTATGTATGATTAAAGCATCAACATGATTAGGTGGCACATCATCTCTATTCAATTGCATCACATCAATATC
Source organism: Liriodendron chinense (assembly GCA_003013855.2). NCBI lineage: Eukaryota > Viridiplantae > Streptophyta > Magnoliopsida > Magnoliales > Magnoliaceae > Liriodendron > Liriodendron chinense. The sequence goes on from PVNU02002456.1 coordinate 2,133,280, forward strand.
AACATTTGGATCATTCCCTCTATCCCAAGATGGCATGTCTTCTTGATATGCTTGTTCAACTCTAGACGTTCCATTTCTTCCTTCATTGCTATCTTCAACGTCTAGTTTGGGAACGTTAAATATGTTCTTGGGCTTTATTTTCTGCACCACGTGCCAAGAGCCGCCTAACTTAGTGTCAGCGAGGTAGAATACTTATTCGGCTTGGCTGGCTATGACAAATGGATCGTCCTTAAACCACTTCCAAGATAAATTTACGCTTGTAAAGTAGTCGTCAGTCTGTATTTCCAACTTCTTATTTCGAATGTCCCACCAATCACATTTAAATAAGTACACCCACTTTCTCATACAATAACTCAACTCAATTATATCCATCAAAACGCCATAAAAGTCAATTTCTACCTCCTCACGCGTTCCCTTCACAACCACACCACTATTTTGTGTGGTCCTATACTTCTCAGGCTCTTCAGTGTGGAACTGAATCCCGTTTACAATACAACCTGTATATCTAGATACACATTTATCAGGGCCACACGCCAGTGAGTAGGGTGCATTGGACGCATCCGTAGAGTTGCTAGCGTACAACGCCTTCATCTATTATCATGTACAGAATATAATTGTTTATGGATTTGAGATTAGGTTTAAATATTGTGCAATACAACAAAATTGTAAGTGTGGTGAGATAGAAGGTAAATTAATCTTACTCGTTTTGCGAACTATTCTGGAAATTGATCCTGATACATTTGATCATAATTTGTAGAGTATTGGGACTTCATCTCCTCGATGTGTTCGCTACACATAATTGGCACGTCATCAACAAGAAATTTTAAGATCATCGTATGTAGATATACAATTATCTAGTGAAGACTTACTCTAAGTATGACTCTATTTCTTCACAATTATGCAACACGTACCACTACGCCTTTGCTTGATCCCCAAGGTCCATGTCCTGAAACGTCGGCGATCCTAAAAGACAGACGTTATGTGCGAATACAGATATGAGTCCTTGTTCATGCTCCTACCCTTCATCGGCATTCCGATCTTCTCGATTGAATCTAGTCTTTATGCAATGAAGATACATGGAGCAAAATGTTAGGCACTCATTATCAATGTACGCCTCAGCAATGGATCCCTCTGGACGTGCCTTATTCCTCACATATCATTTTAGTGTGTGAAGGTATCTATACACAAAACCACTATATTATAAATATGAAAACATGGATATATGTAGTTTATGGAATTAATAAAATTTTTAATAAGTTCTATCACCTTTCGATCGAATACATCCAACGATATTTATTGGGCCTGCAAGCTTCACTTCGTATGGTAAGTGAATCACTAGGTGTACCATGACATCGAAAAACGCAGGTGGAAATATTCTTTTAAGTTTGCAAAGGATTACGACAATGTCCCTCTCCAGTCATTTAATAACCTCTACATTCAACGATTTCGAACACAAATCCTTAAAGAATATCCCCAACTCAATCAGCGCAGCATTGATATCCTTGCTCAGGAATCCACGAATCGTAATTGGTAGTAGACGTTGCAGAAGGACGTGACAGTCATGACTTTTCATTCATGTTACCTTACAGTCCGTAATGTTTACGCGTCGAGAGATATTCGATGCATACCCATCGAAAAACTTCACCGATCTCAACCATTCACGTAAACGTGTTTTCTCTAGTTTTGTCAATGTGTAGCAGGCTACTGGTATAGTATATGAATTTCAATGTGGTTGCAAGTGTAACTCTTTCCTTAAACCCATTGCTTGTAGATCCAATCAAGCCTTAAAACTGTTTTTTATTTTCTTCTCTATGTTCATCAATGTTCCAAAGACATTGTCACATATATTCTTCTTAATATGCATGACATCCAAGTTGTGTCGCAATTTCAGATCACTCCAATAGGGCAATTAAAAAAAATGCTCTTCTTCCTCCAGTTATACACCAATATTGTACGTTTTCTCTTCTTCAATTGCGGTGCCTTACCAAATCTAACATCTTCAATGTTACTCAGTTATTGTATCATTTCTTCTCTAGATAGTTCTTTTGGTGGTGGCCTATGATCTTGTTTGCCATCAAAGATCATTGTCTTCCTACGCCAACTATGATCCCTCGGAGGGAAGCGATGATGGCCCATATAACATGTTTTTTTACCATACTTCAATGACAATGAACAAGTCTCAATACTACATGTAGGACAAGCCAACTTTCCCTTCGTGCTCCACTCAGACGAATTCACATACGCAGGGAAGTCATTTATTGTCCACAAGATTACTGCATGCAATCGAAATGTCTGTTCTGCAAATGTGTCATATGTCTGGATACCTTGACTCCACAACTCGTTTAACTCATCTACTAATGGTCGCAAATACAAATCAATGTCATTCCCCGATGACCTGGGTCCAAAAATAAGCAATGACATCATGAAAAATGACTCTTTCATACACAACCAAGGAGGTAAATTGTAGGGCATAAGTACCACTGGCCACATACTATACGAGCTACTCATATTACCAAATGGATTAAAACCATCACTTGTAAGACCTAGTCGAACATTATGAGAATCCTTTGCAAACCAGTCATATTGCTTGTCAAAATTTTGTCAGGCTTCAGAGTAAGCAGGGTGCCTCAATGTATTATCATCATGAACGCGTTTCTCCTTATGCCACCTCATATCTTCAGCCGTTTTGCTCGACGTAAACAATCTTTGCAATCTAAGTTTCAATGGAAAGTACCCTTAACACCTTTTGTGGAATTTTCTTACGCTTGGCTTCGTCATACTTTCACCTAGACTCTCCACATTCTGGACACTCTTCAACATTTTCATGTTCTTTCCAATATAATACACAATCATTTATACATGCATATATGAGGATGTAACCAAGGCCCAAGTCTCGCATTAAGGATTTTGCCTCGTAATGAGACTTAGGCAATGTTCTCACCGTCCGGTAATACTTCTTTCAACAAGCCAAGTAACATGTCGAACGATTTGTTACTCCAATGATTTATTGTCTTCAAATGAAATAATCTTGTAAGGAAATTCAACTTAAAGAAGTTCCCACACCCCGGATAGAGTGGATGTCGCTCTCAACAACCTACTAAACTTTATTGATTCGACATCACCCATAGGAGGAATATCCTGGCTACTACTTGTCGCTACAAAATCAGTATCTACAATTGTTCCCCTTAACACATCCCCTATGATATCTTGCATTTCGTCAACATCTTCATCCTCGTCATCCGTCACAATTGGGTCAGCAAGGACTTCAGTGGCCTCAACTCTTTGGTGGAAGTCATCACCATGATGGATCCACCAAGTGTAACCCTATTCAATCCCAACTATGAACAAATCGTCTTCTACTTTGTCTAAAGTCTTGTGAACCATGTTCTTACATTTTGGCATAGACACCTAATCCTATTACCTGAATCTGCCCGATATCCTGCAAATTCCATGAACTCTTTAACACCTTGTTTATACTCTGGGCCAAACATATTCTTAGCTCGCATCCAACTCTTATCCATATCTACAATGCAAATATTAGAGTTAGTTTAGGTTTAGGTTGAGTGAATTGAGTTTAGGTCTAGGTTTAGTAATTCGGGTTCAGGATTGGGTTTAGGTTTAGGTTTTCAAGTTTAGGTTTAGGTTTAGGTTAGGTTAATTGAGTTAGGAATAGGTGTAGCTTTAGGTTAAGTGAATTGAGTTTAGGTTTAGGTTTAGGCCTAGGTTTAGGAATTCAGGTTCGAGATCGGGTTTAGGTTTAGGTTAGGTGAATTGAGTTAGGAATAGGTGTAGGTTTAGGGTAAGTGAATTGAGTTTAGGTTTAGGTTTAGGCCTAAGTTTAGGAATTCGGGTTAGGGATCGGGTTTAGGTTTAGGTTTTCAAGTTTAGTTTTAGGTTTAGGTTAGGTGAATTGAGTTAGGAATAGGTGTAGCTTTAGGTTAAGTGAATTGAGTTTAGGTTTAGGTTTAGGCCTAGGTTTAGGAATTCGGATTCGGGATCGGGTTTAGGTTTAGGTTTTCAAGTTTAGGTTTAGGTTTAGGTTAGGTGAATTGAGTTAGGAATAGGTGTAGGCTTAGGTTAAGTGAATTGAGTTTAGGTTTAGGTTTAGGCCTAGGTTTAGGTTAGGTGAAGGGATCGGGTTTAGGTTTAAGTTTTCAAGTTTAGGTTTAGGATTAGGTTAGGTGAATTGAGTTAGGAATAGGTGTAGGTTTAGGTTAAGTGAATTGAGTTTAGGTTTAGGTTTAAGCTTAGGTTTAGGAATTCGGGTTCGGGATCGGGTTTAGGTTTAGGTTTAGGTTTTCAAGTTTAAGTTTAGGTTTAGGTTAGATGAATTAAGTTAGGAATAGGTTTAGGTTTAGGTTAAGTGAATTGAGTTTAAGTTTAGGTTTAGGCCTAGGTTTAGGAATTCGGGTTGGGGATCAAGTTTAGGTTTAGGATTTCGAGTTTAGGTTTAGTTTTAAGTTAGAGTTGTGGATTTAGGATAAGGTGTAGGTTTAGGTTAGGTGAATTGAGTTTAGGTTTAGGTTATGGGAAATCGGGTTTGGGTTTGGGTTTAGGATCGGGTTTAGGTTTAGGATTTCGAGTTTAGGTTTAGGTTTAGGTTTAGGTTAAGGTTGTAGGTTTAGGTTAGGAGAATTGAGTTTAGGTTTAGATTTAGGAAATCAGGTTGGGGTTTGGGTTCATGACCGGTTTATGGGTTTAGGATTTTGAGTTTAGGTGTAGGTTTAGGATTAGGTGTAGGTTTAGGTTAGGTGAATTGAGTTTAGGTTTAGGTTTAGGAAATTGGGTTTGGGTTTGGGTTCATCATCGGGTTTAGGTTTAGGATTTCGAGTTTAGGTTTAGGTTGATGTTAGGGTTGTAGGTTTAGGTTTAGGATTAGGTGTAGGTATAGGTTAGGTGAATTGAGTTTAGGTTTAGGTTTAGGAAATCGGGTTCGGGTTTGGGTTCATGATCAGGTTTAGGTTTAGGATTTCGAGTTTAGGTTTAGGTTTAGGTTAGGGTTGTAGGTTTAGGATTAGGTGTAGGTATAGGTTAGGTGAATTGAGTTTAAGTTTAGGTTATAGGTTTAGGTTTAGGGTTCAGGTTCGGGATCGGGTTTAGGTTTAGGATTTCAAGTTTAGGTTTATGTTTAGGTTAGGGTTATAGGTTTAGGATTAGGTGTAGGTTTAGGTTAGGTGAATTGAGTTTAAGTTTAGGTTATAGGTTTAGGTTTAGGGATTCGGATTCGGGTTTTGGGTTCGGGATCGGGTTTCGGCTTAGGTTTTCGGGTTTATGTTCAGGATTAGGTTAGGGTTATGGGTTTAGGCTTAGGTGTGGGTTTAGGTTTAGGGATTTGAGATTAGGTTTATGTGTAGGTTTATGTTTAGAAATTCAGGTTTAGGTTTAGGTTTAGGTTTAGGTTTCAGAATTTGGGTTCGGGTTTGGGATCGGGTTTAGGTTTAAGTTTTCAAGTTTAGGTTTAGGTTTATGTTAGGATTATAGGTTTAGGTTTAGGTGTAGGTTTAGGTTTATGGATTTGGATTCAGGTTCGGGTTCGAGATCGGGTTTTGGCTTAGGTGTTCGAGTTCAGGTTTAGGATTAGGTTAGGGTTCTGGGTTTAGGCTTAGGTGTAGGTTTAGGTTTAAGGATTTGAGATTAGGTTTAGGTTTACGTGTAGGTTTAAGGTTTAGGGAGTTGGATTCAGGTTCGGGTTCGGGATCGAGTTTCAGCTTAGGTTTTTGGGTTTGGGTTTAGGTTTAGGTTTTCAAGTTAGGGTTATGGGTTTAGGCTTAGGTGTAGGTTTAGGGTTTAGGGATTTAGGTTAGGGCTATAGGTTTAGGATTTGTTTGACCTTATCAACATGTTTGATGCCAAATAAACATTATAGTCGGCCCTACAAAGTTTTAATGCTGGCATTCAATCACTATTGTTTTCTTGTGGTGTGATCCACACTTGATCTGAGGATGTGCCTGAATTTGGGACATCCTCTAAAATAAGCTGCTGCAAATGCAGATGGATGATGTAGATGTACAACACATAGATTGAGTTGGGTCCCACAATCAAGGCCTAACCCACTAAGCTAGTTATGCCTGAAATTGGAGTGCATCCTGAGTTACTTAGTATGCTCAGTTGGGCCCACTGTAAATATATGTAGTTTATCTACACCGTCCATCTGCTTTTCCAGATCATTTAAGGGGTTGAAACAAAAAATTGAATCATATCCAAAACTCAAGTGGACCATACCACAAGAAACAGTCGGAAGAATGAGGTAGATCCAAAGCTTAAGTGGACCTCGAAAATAATTAGGGCCACAAAAGTTTTCAATCAAGCTGATATTTGTGTTATCCCTCTTTTGGTTTAGGTCTGTGTGAACTTACCAACAGGTTGGATCTCAAATAACCATCATGGTGGGTCCCAAGAAGGAATCAACGTCGGGGGCACTCTTCCCACCATGATGTTTAGTTTTAGGTTTTAGTTTTAGGTTTAGGGTTTAGGGTTTAGGTCTTGGAGACTTAACCAACTCATGGATAGCTCCGACGCACATCCGGGTCTGTTCCACACAAAGACGGGCCTGTCCAAACGGACAGACCACCCATATTGCTGTCCATAGGAAATGGACAACTTCATCATGGTCATAACAAGCGGTTCCCACCTTCCAGGGACCCCCGCTCAACATTCGGATAGCTCCGACGCACATCCGGGTCTGCTCCATTAATTTCGAGCTAATACATAAACACGGGCATGTCCAGATAGCCAGGCCACCCAATTGCTGTCCATAGGAAATGGATAGCTTCAACGTGGTCACAACAACGGTTCTCACCTTCCAGGGACCCCCGCTCAACATCCGAATAGCTCCGACGCACATCCGGGTCTGCTCCATTAATTTCAAGCTAATACATAAACACGGGCCTATCCAAATGGCCAGGCTACCCATATTTCTGTCCGTAGGAAATGGACAGCTTCATCATGGTCATAACAACAGTTCCCACCTTCCAAGGACCCCCGCTCAATATCCGTTTGGATCAACCACTCTTAATCACAAGCATCATGTTCATCATCTAATTTGCCACTAAATGATAATATAATACAATCAGTTGCCCATCCAACGATGGATAGATTGAAATGCTATCATTATTTCCATTTAAATGTCTAAGCCTAAATTTCGACAGCATCTCCCTTTATCTCTCCCGATATATTTATCTTATATTTAATTTCCACGTCAAGTATCCACACATTGTGTGGATTATTAATAATGGAAATAAACATAAGAAACATATCCAGAGAGAATAGGAGAGATACCGCACGAAACTAATGATAGAGCATGTAAATGGCAAACAATGAAAACATTCCAATCTATCCAACCTTGGACTATCCAACAAGACAATTTGGCAGATTTCTATACCTCCAAAATAGACTTTATTTATGCTTGGCAATATAGAAATCTCCAAATGGACTAACTGATTATATTATACTACCATTTGTGGACAAAAAATAACTATTAATAATAAGACAAATACATCCACATAAATCAACCACGGGTAGCTCCGACACACATCCGGGTCTGCTCCATCAATTCCAAATACACAAGCACATGAAAATGGGAGAATCATCAACATCATGAATCAAGTCTAATCACTTACCTAATTAGCTATTTATAAGCTTGAGAGACTATATTGTGAACAATTAAGTGTGGGGCCCACCATGATGTATTTTCCTTACATCCATGTCCGTTTCAACAACTCATTGTAGGTCATGGTCCAAATTTAACTCTTAGGTGGACCACACCACAGGAACTAATGGTGATTGAAAACTCACCATTAAAAACTCCTTGGGGTCCACAGGAATGTTAATTTACCATCCAAAATGTTGATACCTAAATAAAGGGACCACACAAATATCTGCTTGATGTAAAACTTTGGTGGCCAACAAGAAATTTTTAATGGTAAATAACCTTTGTTTTTTGTGATATAGTAGACTACCTAAGATGTGGATATGCTTAAGTTTTGGGACCATGACCTAAAATGATTTGTCAAAATGGATGGACTAATTCGGGTTGTTTTGTGCACCCCAACATGGCTTATGCCTTGTAATGAGATGGTAAAGTGGATGGAAATTATACAGCACATACACACGTCACTGTACAACCCACAAATTAACTACAACAGTGGGCCCCACCAAACAGTGGATAGCGACAGTGGACCTTGGTTGGGGATTTACAAAACTATGGATTTTAATTTCTAAAATTTGAAACCCCTAATTAGGGATTTACAAAACTGTGAGCCCCACCAAATAGTGGACAGCGACGGGGGCCTCACAAGAAGTGGACATCAACGGTGGGCCCCATAGGCACTAGACAACGACGGTGGGCCCCACAATTAGGTATTTTAGCCCTTTTAATTTGTAAATCCCAAATTAGGAATTTTGAATTTAAAATCCCTAATTAAGGAATTAGGGATTTTAATTTCAAAATCCCTAATTAGGGATTTACTAAATCAGTGGGCTCCACCAAATAGTGGACAGCTAAGGCGGACCCCACTAGCACTGTTCATCAACAGTGGGCCCCACATATAATGGATAGCAACGGTGGGACCCACAAGCAATGGATTTCGGCAGTGGGCCCCACAATCAACAACGAGAGAGAGAGAGAGAGAAAGAGAGGAAATGGAGGAAGAAGGAAGAGAGGGAGGCTCGCCGGCAGCAGCGGCATACGAAGCCCGGTGACAGAGATCCTTGGTCGCCTGAGGCTGGGGGTCACGCGCGCACGATAGAGAGAGAGAGAGAGAGAGAGAGAGAGAGAGAGAGAGAGAAATGGGGGCGCTGGGGAGTCAGGCGCAACTTATCGTCGGTAATATGAATTTCACAGGAAGGTGGGAAGTTGCCTAGTATTACCGACGACAACGCTTCGTCGGTAATACTGTGATTCCCCGATGAAATAATTCGTCGGTAAAATGAATTTCTAGTAATGGGAAGGCTTTTAACGATGAATTAATTCATCGGTAATAATTGTCACTTTAAATGATGAATGTTTTACCGACGAAATCAAGATTTCGTAGGTAAAAGTGTATGGCGGGAACGAATGTAGTGGTGGCGGGAAAGGGTTACGTCTTTTATCCGATGAATTATTTATTTTATCTATAAAAATAGAGTTTCTCGATGAAATATTTTTCGTCGGCAATAATTTCGTCAGTAAAAACCCAATTTCTTGTAGTGAAAACTAAGATTGGGACCAATCCAATCATTGACGAGCTTATATTTGTACTAGTTGTGAGAGCCCACCATTGTAAGGCCCTGCTCACCGCTAATTGACTCTCCAAAAAAGAAACATTGAAGGTGAAGCTGAAGAATTTACAAACAAACGTAGCCAACTCACCTGAAACGAAGACGTGATCAATAGACTCCTGACTCGAGCTACTACCCAACTAGAAACCATTATAGTGAGAGGAAAGAGGGATTCCTTTTGCCTGAATTCTATAGTGCCTAAATTCTGAGGGGCTTAGCATGTGGCATCGGCCTCACCCAAGACGATGTGTCCTTTATCATGGGGCCCACCTTGATGTTATTTTATATCTATGTCATCCATCTATGTTTTCAAATCATTTTAGTGCATGATGCCAAGCATAAAACAGATTCAAATCTCAAGCGGACCATACCATTGGAAACAGTGGTGTCTAATCATTAAAAACTTCTTGTGGGCCATAAACGTTTTGGATCATGGTGTGTGTGTATGTGTGTGTGTGTGTGTAGGAATTCTCACCTGCAAACCACGTGATGTGTCCCCAAAATCTAAGCCGTCCACATGATGCAGCATCTCGAAAAACCCCCAAGGCCTAATTTTCAACCTAATCTAAAACTCTGGTGGGCCATAGAAGAGAGAGAGAGAGAGAGAGAGGAGAGAGAGAAGGGGGGGGGGGGGGGGGGGGGGTTCACTTGCGCACCATCTCTCACGAAAACTCATGAGCACTTTTTAAGGACTCATTACAGGTGACAAAATCTGAGCCATCCATGTGATGAAGCACCCCAAAAAACCTCTAGGGCCCAACTTTTACCCCGATCTAGAACTGTGGTGGGCCATGGCAAAAGGAAACAGTTTCCTCCCTTGATTTGCCTCTCCCTCTCTGCTACGACCCACCAGAGTTTTGGATCAGGTTGAAAGTTGGGCCCTGGGGTTTTTTTGGGGTCCCGCATCACGTGAATGACTTAAAATCTGAGAACACATTACCTGTGATGAGTCCTTAAAAGTGCTCATGAGTTTTCATGAGAGATGGTGTGTAGGTGAGCATAGGTGAACATCCCCCCCCCCCCCCCCCCCCCCTCTCTCTCTCTCTCCTATATCTCTCTCTCTCTATCTATATATATATATATATATATATATATATATATATATATATATATATATATATATATATATATAGATATCGTGTGACCCTATCAACAATTTAGATGGAAAATAAACATTAAGAAAACATTACGGTGGGCTTTAGGAAGTTTTCAATGATGAGGCATTCAATCGTGACTGTTTCTTATAGTATGGTTTGCTTGAGATTTGGATACGCTTCAATTTTGGGTTTGTGCACTAAAATGATATGGAAAAATGGATGGACGGAATGTATATAGGATGTGTACATCAAGGTGGGTCTATGGAAAGAGTTGCAAGGTCATGGGTGAGGCGGTTAGTACCTAATTAGCTATGGAAAAAATGTAGGAAAGGAAATGTCCTTTCTTAAGGGTCCAGTGGGAAAATAAAAGATGAATTTTGACAGAAAATTAGCTGCATGGAAAATTGATTTTCATTTTATTTCTTGTGATTTTGGTCTTTACTAATACGGCAAACATAATTTCTCGAGAAATCCTGTTTCCTTTCCCACAATTTCACGAATCCAAACAAATCTTTAGTATAATTAATATAGACAGTCCATCTTCCTAGCATTTGATCGCTGGATCCCATCGTCAAAGTCATCCTATCAAAGTGACTCCTAAGTGGTCCCGGCATCATTGGACGGTCCAAATCCACCCGAGGAGTGGACCGGACTAGGTTTTCCAGACAAGCATGTGTTCACATTGAAAGGAAATGGAGACTTCATGACAACCGAAGTCGCAAGGAAGTTAACAAAATCATTAGTCTCACTTTGTCACACATCATCTCACATCATCTGCGCGCGCACATGAAAAGAAAAGAAAAGAGAAAAAGCCGCGTTGCTCCCCATCGTACGTGAAAAATTCCATGAAACCTCTTCCAAAGGCGCGGTTTCGGTGCATCCTCGTATCCACCAAGGTCGGTGGCTTCTTAATTGTGGGTTGTGATGTAATTTACTTATATCCACACCGTTCATCCATTTTGACAGATCATTTTAGGACAACACTTAGAAAATGTAGTAAATCCAACTCTCAGGAGACCACCCCAGAGGAAACAGTCCATATTGATTCCCCACTATCAAAAGCTTAATGGGAGCCACCAGAATTTTAATTTTCCATCCAACCTGTTGATAATGTCACAAAGATCTGGATGAAGGGAGCACAAAAATATCAGCTTGATCCAAAACTTCTGTAATCCCATGAAAAGATTTCTTTCTTTCTTTCTTCTTCTTTTTCTTCTTCTTTTTTTTATTTTTTTTTATTTTTAATATATGGTCAATTACCAGTGTTTCCTATGGAATGGTCCACCTGAGATATGGATCTGCTTCATGCCCTAAAATGAGTTTTTAAAACGGATGGACGGCGTGGATTTAAGGCACAGATCAAGGTGGACCCCAGGGATCCACTCACGTCCGGAGCCGCGCCCCACGCAAAGACGTACGTCTGACGCTGGGCCCATGGACTCAAAATGATACGGTAGCCCCGGTAGGACTAGAATTTTGTAGTTCTCTCCCACCGACCATAGACATAGCAAGTGATCGCATCTCGACCCCTCATCTAGTAGCTCTAACTCCCGAGACCAGGGTTTTCAAAGACCATACTAAGTGGATGATCCAAGCCATACAAAGCAGAAATTTTTTATGGATGTGATTTCTCTGGTAGGACTCATTTTTTATACGTACCACATCCAAATGTAGTCAATTAAATGGACGGTCCTGACTGCACTACCATATTCTAGTCTTCCTGACACTACCGTATCATTGAAGGAGCTTTTCTAAGCGCGTCGTGTGCAATAAAGCTTACGTACATGACATGATAGGTTTGAGATCAAATCAATCCATCATAACAGCACCATTATATTAATGCCCTAGTCCATGGTGGGCCAAAGCTAGCAGAATAAATAAACGGCTCTGGAAAACTTCACTGAAGATTTCTAACCCACCCATCTGTTTCTAATATTGCATCCCACATGATGAGTGATCTAGATTTAGTTTTGAAATTAAGATGTACAATTTCAGACCAACCTGATGGATGGATTAGATTTCATACCTAAGTGTCATGCGGGCACTGTGTGGTGTGTGCATGAGCTTAGTTGCACACTCGTGTGACCTAGCGAAGCTCCAAGTGGAATATGAGCTTTGCTAGGCAGACGCATGTACATGGCAGATACGTGCACAATAGGCCAGAGATTCAACCCACCCATATATTGATATATATATATTTTTTCTTAAAGAAAGAAAAAAAAATTGATGAGCTACGATTTGGGCCACAAATATTATCAAAACAAATCTACGGCTCTGAAAAATTCGAACCAGCTTTTCTAATCCATTCAATAAAGTAGGTCAGAGATCCAAACCACCCATCAGAATAGAACCACTATATTGATGTGCTAGACCTAGAATCTGTTGCTTTAAAAAAAAAAAAAAGGGTTGATCCACTTGTCATGTGGAGCACAAATATAAAAACAAATCTACGGCTCTAAAAAGATTGAATCAAGTTTTCTAATCCATTCACCTGTTTCCAATATGGGACCCACATGCTGAATGGACGAGATATAGTTTATGGAAATATATGCGATCAGACCAATCTGATGGATGGATTGGATCTGGCACCTATATGCCATGCTTCCACATGGGTCGCATGCACATGAGCGCTATTGCACATCCGTGTGCCCTAGGTATGGCTCTATGTTTCGGTGTATGTTCTCAAGATCAACGACACTGAGCTCCTTTTTGTTCCGCGAAAAGAAGAGTGGGGTACTATACACAGAAACTACAGTGTAATCCAGGACGCGTTTACGTGGGTCAAGGGGTGAAGGGAGGTGTGAAAGAGAGAAATTCACAGGCAATTCAGCGAGAAGAAAGAGTCTCCCCGACTTCTTTCTACGCGACTTCAAAGTGATGACTTGTGCGTGGGTCGTTTGGGGCACTTTCATGCACTGCCGTACAAGCGAGGCCCACGGTCGCGCGATCCGGATCAGTGAATCATGGGTCTTTCTGTGGACGTACGGTCATAAACATAAAACCTGGGGGCATGATTCTAATCCTTCAATCAGTGATTTAGGAATAAACGGCTGGGATGGAAAAGCTAAATATCATATGGCAATGATCTGTTGGTAGGGTGGGCTACACTCTTTAGATATTTTGGCTTAAAAATCAGTCAATTCAATACCTTAGGTAGGCCATAGCATAAGAAAACATGCCCGCTATAAAATAAAAAAGTCATTATAACGATCAGTATAGTTTTTCCATTGTGGCCCACTTGAGGACTGAAACTGCCTGATTTTAGGGCCAGAAGATCCAAGCACTATTACCATCCAGATGGAAGGCTCAAATCTCACACAAGTTTCACATCGGCAGTTTAAACTACCATTTCACACAGGTTTCACACAGGTTTCAGCTGTATGGTGCAATTATATTATAGGCGAGGCCTATTTTCTTTTTGTGATCATGTCCACCTAAACGAATGTATATCCTGTTTTCCATATCAATATAGTTTCAGGTGGGATGCGCTCACCATTTTAAAAGAAACAAAAAAAATAACAATGATTGGGGATTTCTGTGCCATGGATAAAAACGGAAGGTATCATTTACAAATATGAAAAGATGGGTTTTCTCTTCTCCTTCCAGCTTAGTCAAAAGAGAGGGGTTTGTATGCAAACAACCAGCTTTCTACTCTAAAATAACATGCTAACATGCTATTCTTTTTTTCACTCTTAAAGAAAACCAATAGCTCTTTTTAGTTCTTGGCATAAACTGTAATGTTTTGAGATGATAGTTAGATGTTTTTCCAAATCAGGAATGAGTACCTGATATCCTAATGGATGCTTGACGCTTTAATGAATATGGATATGATGCCTCTTTTAGGCCCAATGTGGGTATGAGCTGTGGTACCCATTCGTAAGTACGGGCATGGGTGACCCTACACTTGAACTGATCCCATTCATTGCCACCCCTGCCAGAAGATCCAGTGAGATGGGCCCTAAGCTTTTTTAAGGGGTTTTGATGGGATAGGATGTCCCCGTCCTATTTGGCTGGGTTTTCACCTAGATTGCCTCTTAGACAGTTAATGAACTGTTCACGTTCTTATAGGATGGGTTTTCACCTAGATTGCATTAGATACTGATTGAACCGTTCATATTCTCATTAACATCTCCAAGAATTGTGACCTTTGTTTTCATTTTCAGCACACCGACATTGACCAATATGGTGCCACCACATGTTGATATTATGGGTTCAATTGTGGTGAAATAGTACTCACATTTGAAGATGTATATCTTCACTGTCTTTCCTTCATCAATACGTCTTTTGTTATTATTGCGGTGGTACAGAACTCGTATGCATGTCCTTATAGGAACGAAGCATCGAATGATATGTGATCATAATTCGTGCGGCATGAGAATGAGGTAGCTTACTCGGCATATCTATAAAAGACCTATTGAGCTAAGGATCTTATCATACATCCGGATATGCTCGAAAATGCCGTCTCTCATAATCCTTTGAAAATAGGAGATCTTCTCAAGGATGTTTCTCTCAAGACTATTATAAAGATTCCGAATATCCAAAGAGACATTCGGGTGAGGCCCCACAAAACTCCGAACCCCACCTATCCTTTGAGCCCAAGAACAATCGTCTATCACCGTTGGACAAAAAGTCCTTATTTTTTAAGGCAAAAGGATAACATTAAGAAGGACTAACCCTTGCCTGGATCCTTACTCATGCTTAGTGGCAGACTCACAAGAATTTCGACACAATGTCATGGGTTCAAGTACCCATTGGGGTGTGTGTGTGGCGCAGCCGTAGGCGGGATGATATCGATTACCACTTCTCTCGCAAAATAACTGATCCGAATCCACGAATCTATCGAGTAAACAACTCGATCTTTCTTGAATACTCAAGGGGCAACCTGAAAAGAACGAGCCAAAACTAGAAAAAAAACTTTGGAAATTGTATTAAAAATATGCAATCATCTTTAAAATCGAAAATAACACCATACTTATACTAACTAAATCCTAAGCTTCATAGCCTAGGAGTCATAATTGCAAAAGGAAAGAATATCAACTCCTGAAACGAGAAAGAAATCAAAAATATAAAGTTGCGGGAAATCTTGGACGCTGGCCGACCGGTCTAAGTTGGTCCAGAGAGTTTCAGAAACTCTCTGGACAAGTTGCGACCTATCCACGACCTGTCGGACAACCGGTCTGAGATACTTGTTCAGACGCACGACTGGTCGGATGACCGGTCGAATTTTGGCAAAATTGGTTCAGAGAGTTTGGACCATTTTCCAGTTGGGCTAGACCTGTCTGGCGACCGGTCTTTGTTGGGTGCGACCGGTCGGTAGAGCCATCTGCTCTAACAGTTTTCACGATCTTCAATCCTTTCAAAGTGGTTTTACGCTGGTCCTTCTTTTGGTACATTCTTATCACGTAGAGATCCGCCATGCCCTCTACATCAGTGTGCGTGTGTGTGTGTGTGTGTGTGTGTGGGGGGGGGGGGGGGGGGGGGGGGGGGGG
Organism: Liriodendron chinense; assembly: GCA_003013855.2. Classification (NCBI taxonomy): domain Eukaryota; kingdom Viridiplantae; phylum Streptophyta; class Magnoliopsida; order Magnoliales; family Magnoliaceae; genus Liriodendron; species Liriodendron chinense. Next base: position 2,149,124 of record PVNU02002456.1, read on the forward strand.
GGGGGTCGCCTTCTAAAATTGTCTTGTCGCGTGGCAATAATTGGTGAGTGAACAGTCAAGCCAATCTTCACTGATCTAATTCTAATGTGGTTGATTTGGTGCATGGAGTCGCAAGCATTCAACCGACTTGAGTTCAATAGACTTTGGCACTCCTAACACTAAATTTAATCACACACATTTAACTAAATTTGGGCATTAGTACCCAGATTGAACAGAAACATTCACATGGTGGACTGTCTGGATCAGATCTTTTTCCTTAGAATGATCAATATGGACCATCCATTTTCCTAGCATTTGATGCTGAATCCATCAAAGTCGTCCGAAGAAGGTGACTCCTGAGTGGTCCCGACATCATTCGATGGTCCAAATCCACTTGAGTGAACCAGCCTAGGTAATCCGGACAATTGTACGTAGGGGTTCACATTCAAAGGGGCCGGAGACTTATCTGCAAACGCGCATGGAAAGAGAAGAAAAACAGAAAAGCCGTGTTGCTCCATATCGTACGTAAAAAATACCATGAAACAGCACCCAGAGACATCTGATTCTGGACCCAAAGACTCAAAATGACACGGTAGCCCCGTAGGGAATCGAATTTGGTAGGCCTCTCCCTCCTACCATACACGTGGGAAGTGATAAAAAAATCTCGACCGTTCATCTAGTAGCTCCAACTTCCAACACCATGTGTTTCAAAGATCACACCAAATTATTCATGATCCAAGCCATACAAAGCAGAATTTTTCGATGGATATGGTCTTCTCTTGTAGGTCCATTTTTTATACTTATGACCCTCAAATGTGGTCAATAAAATGGACGGTCCTGACGGCACTACCATATTCTAGTCTACATGAAACTACCGTATCATTTATGGAGCCTTTTCTGAGCTCGCCCGGGTGCAATAATGCTCGTGTATATGCCGCACATGTGCGAGCATGCCATGATAGGTCTGATGACCTACCCAAGAATTAGGTTGGTCCACACGTCAGGTGGGCCACAGTAAGAAGAACAAATATACAGCTCTGGAGAACTTGGCTGAAGTTTTCTAACCACCCACTTGTTTCCAGTATTGGATCCCACATGAGACTGATCTAGATTCAGTTTTGGGAAAAGATGCACAATCTAGAACCAACCTGATGAATGGATTAGATCTTACACTTATGTGTGATGCAGGCACGTGTGGTGTGTGCATGAGCTTAGTTGCACACGCGTGTGACCATTTTTTTTGGAAAATAGATTTCATCGATAGGAAGGATCAAAAGGCTAATACTTACAGAAGATTCGGGCGGGCCCAGGTATGGAAAAGGTGAGCGGAGCCCGCCTATCAGATGCCGCTTACAACATTTTCTAGGTTTCAGAGTCCGGATAGTCGGCTTAAACAGATTTTCTTGCTTGCCGACCATCACTCAGCACTGACGTTGTCAGCACTGTTGAGTGTTGAGCTGGACTAATCAGGCACAGGCAAATAAGAAAATCCTATTGAAGCTGAGCAGATGATCTAGATTCTTCTTTTTAAACTATTCAGCCCTATTCAGTCTAATATAAGTAAGCGCAGGATGGGAGAGGAGAGATCTGGTGCCACGGCAAAGACTTTTGTTTTGAGTTTTGCTGCCCATGGGAGCCAAACCATCAGCCACTCCGTTGGGTTTTTAAGGCGTGTGAACAATAACAACTTGGGCTTGTCATTTGAAATAAGAGACACGGCCCACCAATACCATAAGAACCAAATGGTTGGGCTGCCTTTGTTAACTGCCTTTGTTAAGGAAGTCAACCACAACTTTGGAATCAATTTCAACAATCATTTGAGAGAAACTCTGCTTCACACACAAGGAGAGTATATGAGCAATGACTCTAGCTCTAACCCGAATATTAGAACCCCAACTGAAACCTTTCACAAAACAAAAGAAAACTGTAATTTCTGCAAACACCCCCACCACCAGACAGCCTCGGATTTCCTTTAGCAGAGCTATCCACATTGATTTTCAACCAATCACCCTCAGATCTAGTCCTCAAAGGGAGGGCACACACATGACCTGGCAAAGCTCTCATTTATGTAGATTGAAGACCTCCCCTATCAACAGGGGATTGAGAAGCGGATTGCGTCCTGCACAGGCCTGGACTGACTCCTAGGCAGGGCTATGCGGGGTCCATCGTCATGTATGGGTTTTATCTGAGCCTGGACGGACTCGGTGTATGTTCTCAGAAACAGCGACACTGCCGTGGCTTGTTTTTGTTCTGTGAAAGGAACAGTACGGTATGACGCGTTTACGTGGGAAAAGTGAGGGAGGTAAGAGAGATTCACACGGATTTCAGCGAGAGGAAAGAGTCCTCGATTTCTTGAAACGACCTGACTTAAAAGCGATGACTCATGTCGGTCGTTTAGTGAACTTTTGTTCCCTGCCGTACAATTCATGGGGGCCGGGGTTTGGATCAGTGAGTCAGGGGTCCTGCTGTGGACTTTCATGCGCCGAAAATCTTGTGGGCATGCTCCTGATACTTCAATTAGTAGTTCAGAAATAGACAGCTGTGATCCAGAAGCTAAATATTTGATGGCAATGATCCTTTTGTAGGATGGTTGACACTGTTTAGATCTTCTGGCATAAAAATAAAATAATAATAATGCAGTTTCATGCCTTAGCTAGGCTGTAGCATTAAAAAATCTTTATTTTTTAATATTTAATTTTTTGGTGAACCTAAGCTGTGAAACTGCCTGATTTTGAAGCCAGAAGATCCCATCACCATTTCCATCCAGATGGAAGGCTCAAATCTCACACGTGTTTCAAATTGGTAGGTTTGCCAGAGTGCCGCACACATGGGGCCATGTCTGGGGCAATTCCATTAGTTGTGTTGCGCAGATTAACAGATGTAGAGTGGGTTGTAGACATTTTCATGGCTAAGATGGACCAGAGAGCCCCATCAGAAGTGGAAGTGATCCGGGCTATTAGAACCAGTAAAACAGTCGTATCTCGCAATCCATGATGAGTTATGAGACGTATAATATATGATTTTGGGGTAAGTCGAGCTACTTAAACCAGCCAACCATGTTACACCAGGTTTCCCATGCCAGAATTGCAAAATTTCATTTGATCAACGGTCAAAAGCTTAGCTTGTTTTCATTTTTCTTATAAATAGTAAGTTTTAGATCGAGTATAACTTTTGATGCTTTGAGTTAGAAGTTGTGCCCAATATGAAAAGGGCTTAGAAAACTTAGGAGAATAATGTTGTTGGGCCGGATTGAAAACTTACTATTTTTGACCAAAAACCATGAAGTTTAGTAGGAATAGAGGGCGTTTATAAATAGTAAGTTATGCTTTTTTACGGTGTTTAAGTTGTAGTTCAACTTTAAAACTCCGTCTTAGGGTTTAGTTTCTTATTTAAAGCATTGTAATTCCATTTTTTATAATTAATTAATTACTTACTAAATTCTTAGGAATTATTTATGTCTTTTCTCGTGGACTCAAGAGTTTTCCTTTGTGGATTCATGAAATTCTAATTGAGGAATCCCGAGAGCCTTGTGGATTCAAGGTAGTTATCCGGTGAGGGATCGGAAATGGTGATTGACCTTACCACGTCCTCTTTGCGTCATTAGCGTGCTTAGTGAGGCATGAAAAATGGACGATCTTATTCCTTCACTTAGTGGTTAATAAACAGAAAAGACTAGCCTTAGGATAACTTTAATTTTGAAGTTATTATATTTATAATCTATTATATCATGTTAGAAGTGAATAATGTATTTAATTTTATGTACATGCCACTTAAGGTTTGAATTTAAATTAGCTTTAAATTCTTTTTATTCTTTGGTTATTATTATTAATTTTTTTTGTTGTTCGCTCTTTTCTTTTCTCTTTTCTCTTTTTTATTTTTTGGAGAATGTTAGAAGCACACCACTATAACTTTGTTGATCGATGAAAAGATTATAAAATTTTCACCATTTTTTTTTTCACTGTGGGCCCTATAAAAATGGAGGGAGTGGATTGCATATAATTGTCACTATGGGCCTTATAAATATTAAGGGTGCACCACTCTCTACCAATTGTTTTCTCATGTGGTCCACCAGAATCATAGGTCAGCCTAATTTTAATTAGGTAGTTAATTTTTGGTAAATTTTTCTATTTATCTTTCTAATTAATTATGGTAAGATCATACCCATATATCACAGGTCCTTTAATCCATGACCATGATACGATGCTCACCTTTGATTGCACGCCCATCCCTCCCACCATCGAGTGGATGTTTCAATAGGTGCTAGATGCAGTAGAGGTTTGACCAACTCACGTGCGAATGGGTCCATCACTACAAGTTTAGGTGGGTGAGCATGCCATGATCAGTGCGAAAGACCACTGTTAAGCTAGGTGTTGTTGTAATTAGGAAAGTGTTAGCTGATTGGTGTGAAACGGCCTTAGTGTTTAAAGGAATTAATCACATTTTTTTAATTATTGTGGTTACTTTTACATCATTATCTATTCTTCCATGATTTTTTGGCACTTATTTTTTGGCGCATATGAAATATGTTGGATTTCACAACTATTTGATTTTAAAACATGCATGTGGATATTATTACATGGTTTGCATGTATTTATTTATGATTTCTTTTTGTAAGGAATTGCATTGAGATTCGTGTAGCAAATTTTCTTTTACTATTTTGGTAAAGTTGTTCATATTTGAATTGAATGTATTTACAAACTTGTGTTGATTTTTTTGTTTTTTTTTGTTTTTCACTAGGCTTCATAGCTTACCCTTCGGGGATTTTAAATTTCAGGATTGGGATTTCAATTAGGTGTAAAAAGGAAGAACCAATTGCTATCTTTATTTATTTATTTTTATTTAATTTTTTTTAGAGTTTCTAATTTCATTGTAAAGGACTTGGAATGAGAAGTTTATATGTATGACTTTGGTTAAAGGTGGTAATGATTTAGTAGATGTTTATTTCATAAGTTAATATTCATATTTTTAGTTTATCAAAAAATAATGTCTCTACGCAGTGGTTTGTGTTTGGAATTTGGGTTATGATCGTATAATATATGAGTCATATCGTCAGTTGCCAGATCCGGGGCATGACAGGCTCTCTGGATATAACGTGGTGCCAGTTGTACCAAGGGTTGCTCCTATGTTGTTTGGCTTCGACGTTGTATTGCAGTGCCAATGGCACAGGGGTTTACCCCCAAGCTACTTAGCTCTAGCTGTATATTGGGGGGGCTAGATGAGTAGAGGGTTACTCCCCAAGCTATTCGGCTCCAAGATTGTACCGAGTCAGGCTCCAAGATTAGGGTGGCTATTTTGACTATTCCTTCTTATTCTGACATGAGGTGGTGTAACTCGGCCTTGCTGATCTGGTTGGTCGTGCTTTAGGTAGGGCTTGGCTAAACTTTCAGGATTATAAGTAGGCCGGTTAACAGGAAATGATATCCTTTCTTGAAAAATTACCATAAGCTTATTGACATTGTCAGCCTGTGACCTTTCATGTTCAGTTAGTTGCTGCAAACTGACTTGCATGCTTTATAAGGCTTCTGTCACGCTTTCCAATGACCTATTATTATTGTAAGAAAACCCGACCCTCTCAGCCATTTGTATTGACGATCCCCCACCCATATAGGCATAGACTCAACCTGCCTTTAGACATGCTCGTCCTATTCTGGCTCGAGTTCCACTGGAACTAGAGTGTCTTGTTATATTAGCCTGTTTTGAATTTCATTGAGCCTTTGTATTCTTTGAACCATATTAATATATTGCTGAACTGAAGTTAGCACACGTGTCCCACTGAGTGTGCCAAAACATGGTGTTGGTTTCAAATTTGTATGTGTTATACACGTGTTAGTATGTGCTAAGCATGCCAGAGTCAATATTAGCTCAACTCGATCTAATGCCTTATGACCCCAAGCGATGAATAAACTAAGAAACTGAGTTTGGGAAAGCTAGATCGTTTATCCAACCATCGATTTCGAAAGATTAGGTGATTTGTGAATGGGTAGTGTTTGTACTTTTAATGAGTTAATGTTTTTGTAAATAAAAAAAATAATTTTTCCTTAGAGTAAAGACTTTCAAATTAAGTATATGATAGCTTACTTAGTTAAATGATAATTAAATATTAATAAAAAACTACTTTGGCAACAACCGATAAAACAACATGTGTACACGCCCGGGGTCTATGTGTCACTATACTCGTCTTTTAAATGTAAATAAATAAATCGAAAAGATAACTAGCAACTATCTCCTCTAGAGACCAAATAATCATTTGGTTTGTCTCTTTTTTTTTTTTTTTTATCTTTTTTTCTTTTTTCCTTTTTTTTCGGCCCGAACCTGAACCACGACCCGACCTAGCCCGATCACTCGATCACTCGACTCGAAGCACCTAAAGGTGCTGTCAATGTGTCTCGAACCTTAGACCAGCTGGATGATAAACTCATACTCAACCAACTGGGCTACATGCCCTTCCACATTTGGTTTGTCTCTCTACCTACTTCATAAGTGAGATGGTTTTCGCGAAGCTATCAATTATTTGTCTAACAGCCAAGTCTTGTTAAGTGAGATGGTAGTGAATAGTGGACAAATCTTCAATGATCTTGTAAGAAAGTCAGTGAAATGTAGATGATCAAGGGTTTCATCATTCACACAGGGCCTCATAGGCAAGACATTCATTTGATTGGATTTTATAGACTCAATGATCTACAATTAGAGGTGGGCAATGATCCTGAGCCGAGCCGAGTTAGCCCCAGTTTAGTTTGGCTTGTTTTTTGTACCACCGCAGTTTGTGGATCAGTTTGGTTTGGGTTTCGGGCTGACCCATGCGGCCTGAGTTTAGTTTGCTTCAGAAAAATCTGGTTCGAGCCGAGATCGGTTTGGTTGAAAATTTTGAACCGGGCCAGGTTGAGTTCAAATAGGTAGTGGCTCTTTTTTTCCTTGTTTATTTAATTAGAAAAGAATTAAAATGTTTAGAAAAAAAAAGTACAAACGTATCTTACTATATGATGTTTAACATCCTCCAAAGGAGTGCAACTTCAAAATAGACATGTAAGAGTATTTTCCAAACAAAAGTACACAAGCATAATTTTACAAGTGCAAGGAAACAATGTGCATTCATGTATATGTATTATGTATTATCCATGTGATCATGTATATGTATTATCCTTGCTGTCCATCTGTTTTACATATCATTTTAGGACATGATCCCAAAATGGAATCATATCCAAAGCTCAAGTGGATCACACTACTAGGGCTGTAAATGGTCGGGTTCGAGGCGGGTTTAGCCAAAACCAGACCCGCCCATTTACTAAACGGGTCTGGGTCCAAATTTTAGACCCAGACCCTTTTATTAAATGGGCGGGTCCGGGTCGGGTTCGAGTCAACCCATCAGACCCATTTATAAATGGGTCCGGGTCTGGTAAAGGGAGATCCACCCAGACCCATTTATAAATGGGTAGGGTCTAATGGGTCCGGGTCTGGATCGAGTATGCAGGCATTTTACAAGGCTTAAAACCGGGTTTGGACTGGGTCCGGGCTGGACGGGTCCCTTGAAACATAGACCAAACCCGCCCGCTTACTAAATGGGTTCGGGTCGGGTCGGGTCGGGCCTAATATAAAGGAAACCCGACCCAGACCCCTTTAACAAATGGGTCTGTTCTTGGACCCAGACCCGTACCATTTAACAAATGGGTCGGGTCTGGGTCGGGTCTAAATGGGTTGGGTTCAGGTACCCCATCGGGTCCACTGACCCATTTACAGCCCTACACACTACAGGAAATAGAGTGCTTGTAATCTACAAGCTGAATCAAACCGAGTTGAATCAAATCGAGCTTTGAGCCGAGCCTGAGCCAGTACTGCCCTCGTTTGAGCTTGGTTTATTTTTTCAAACGAGCTTGACTCAGAGGCTTGGTTTGGTTTGAACTTCCATTCGAACCAATCCAAGCCGAGCTTTTTCGAACCAATCCGAGCCAAGCTTTCGAGCTGGCTTGGTTTGTGCCCACCTCTATGTTGGTAATAAAATTTTGTTAGCAATCAGTATGACTACCCAAAAATCTTTCCAAATGTGAAATTATGCTATTTTACTCTTGTTGTAATGCAAAGGCATTAAACTGAAAAATTAAATTCATAAAAGTAGAGACTTAAAGATAAATTAGGATATGAAGGTAAAATAACGCGTTAGCCTAGGTTGGATTGGCAAGAGCTGGAGCTCTTCGTTCTCTGCTTAATTTATAGGATTTGTAAGATGGTAGCCGGATGGCCTCTTTGTAGGATTTGTAAGATGGTAGCCTGGAGCTCTTAGTTGTACACAGATCCAACGTTCATGATTTTCATTCAATTAATCAACCATTCAAGAGTCATAGCTGATTATGTTTCCATCCTTATGAATGATTTTTCTAATTTTTTGCCACGTTGATCAATCATCAGAGAAGCGTAGTCGATCAAGTTTCTATTTTCGAGTGATTCATCGATTCTTGTACGATCTTCTAGTTGCCAATCTTCACACTACCAATTATCATTCATTGTAACTTTTAAAACAAATTATCACCTAGCATTTTATGGACATTTTAAAGCCATTACATGATTTATGGCGAATAGCATCCTACTATGTATTTGTGATGATAATGGTGTGCTTTAGCCTTTTTTTTTTTCTTCTTCTAAAAATGAAATTTTATTAACAAAGAAGGCCGCAGCCGGAATGTACAAGCAGAGACCACTTTGGGCTGTCAAGTGCACTAAAAAAAACAGAGGCCACCTATCATATAACTACCGCCGAAAAGAAAGACTGCAAAGGGCCAGAAGGCTCTAGCCGAGGATGGCCCGAGGGAGGCACTAACTTGGCAGAGACTCTCTGAGGTTCCCCAACCCCACCCGGTCAAGGAAGACTTGCCCTTGAATATCACGTAGGAAATCTGACGACCGGAGGAAGGTCTTCTTGCCTTGGGTGTCGCTCCCCAAGCGGGCCAATTCATCCACCACTACGTTGCCTTCCCGCCAAATGTGGGTTAATCTCACATGGGTCGATTCTAACAGCTTGGCAATCTTAGCCATCCAGTGCCATCATTTCGAATTAGTCGATAGCCAGATATTTTTTAGGATCTCGATGACTTAACTAAAGTCTCTTTCGATTTCAACTTTTTAGAAACTATGCTGCCTACATAGGACCAACCCTTCGTAAAGATCTCTAAATTTGGCTACATTGTTGGAGCTTGAACCATAACTTAAATAAAACGTAAAGATCGAATCACTTCCTAACTTTTGCAGATTCCCCCATTGCCCGAGTCTCCTGGCTTGCCCCTAGTAGACCCGTTGACATTCAGCTTCACCTAGCCGTTTGGAGGCCTCTTCTATTGGAGTAGCCTTAAAACTATGCACGGTTTGGGTGCTTAGACCGGTCGGGTGACTGGTCTGACGGTTTGGCCCAGATGCACAGCGAGGCCGCTAGGACAAATTCCATGTGCCTTAGAACAGTCGGGCGACCGGTCTACAGGGGGCTCCGACCGGTCGGTGGTATGGCTGGACGTGACGAATCTGAAAGTTTCCTATTGCAAGTCAATCTCTTGCGCGGTTTTGTGCAAGAAGTTTCTAATTTCTGTTTTATACCTATTTAAGGGTGTAATGCGGGATTAAGAGTTTTGCCATTGGGGCCATGTTTCCTAGATGGATTGAGCGGGTTCTAAGGTATAAGAGAAAGAGCTTGGGGAAAGCCTGGGATTCTCTGGGATGAGAAAAAGGATTATGCTTGTCTGTTTCATGTAGAATAAGCTTTCGGTAGCTCGGGGATTTCTCTTGTGGGCGTTTTGTTTCTTCATTCTTTGTAAAATTCTGTTAATCATAGTGGATCACTTTATGCCGTGGTATTTTTACTCATTAAGGAGTTTTTCCACGTAAAATCGGATTGTCTCTTATGGTTGAATGCTTGTGAAAAAGGATGGAGCTATAAATGTTCTAGAGGGGGGAATAGGACAACTCAATTCAATTTTGCTTCTTGTAATCTTAAAATAAATCATAGAAACAATCACAAGACTAGCAAGAATATACAATTAACTAATCTGAAAGCAAATAAAGATCAATATGAAAACCTTGGATTAAATCGTAGAATAACCTTCCATTTAGAGATTAAGTAGTACAACCTTCCACTTAGCAATCTAAATAGGACAGCCTTATATCACTTAGAAATCTAAGTAGGACAACCTTATGTCACGATTTAAGGATTCATAAACAATCAAACACATAAAAAGATAAACAATTGAATAATCACCACAACACAAAGAGTTATAGTGGTTCGGTGCTAAAAACAACTTGCACTTACTCCACTCCTAAAATTACTTCTCCTTGCAATTTTGGATTTCCACTATATAAAGGTTTTAACAGGTTCACCTTTAAAACCTGATACAGAGATTGTGATTTTCATAGGCTTATCAAAACAAAATCTCAAATGATTTTCACAGGCTAATCACTAACCTTAAGTGATTTTCACAGGCTAATTACTAACTAACCTGATTTGAGATTTTCACGAGCATTCTCAAATAAAATCCAAAAGTATAGAAAAATATTACCGTTCTTCTTGTAGAAGATGGTGAAGCTTCAATAATGCATCAATCCGATTATAATCGTAGAGATGAAGCTTCAATAATGCAGCAATCCGATCTTTGTAGAATATAAACCAATATAGCTCGAATAAGATGGATATAGAAATTTCTAAAAGGAGTTTCCTTAAAAGCTGCAATTTCAATTCTCTTATCTCTAGTATGAAAATGATCTTCTCTTTACACAATCAAATTAAATGAGAAGAGAACTGAGATATCTATAAAATAAAATAGGAATTTAAAACAAATAACTAGATTATAATGGAGAGTTTTATCACCAGAGAGATAGTATTTTTATGCTTTTCCTTGATGAGAAAATAGAGAGAAGAAGGCTCTATTTATAGTAAAAAAGTTAGGTCTTCGGTTGACCTAAGATTGCCTTCGGCTGACCTAAAATTCAATCGTTTTATCCCAATGGCTATCAGATTTTGTGAGATAAAATTTGTTTAAACTTCGGCTAACCCAAATATCGGTTCGATTAGCCTGAGTGACCTTCGGCTTATCTGAGTTCCGAGTCCAGAAAACATTTTAGAATCTAGAAACTTGACTGAAGTTTCATCGGCTGACCAAACCCTGTTTGGCTGGCCGAACATAGGGTCGAGTTGACCAAACATCTCCAGAATCTTATAGTAAACCTTGCTGGGAATTTGACTGAAGTTTCCATGCTGGCCGAAGATTCTTGAGCTGACCGAACACAAGGTTAGGCTAGCTGAATTTTCTTGAAATATTACTTTAAAAAATATTAGAGTGACTACCTAAAAAGTCATACGAAATCACCTAACCTAGGGTCATCCTTATGGTCAATATTACCTTGGCATATATGGTTTATCTTCGTAGCTTTGCTGCAACTTGTTGTGGAGACAATAGTCTTGATCTTGATGTGTTTGTTGAGGTTAACTCTTGTTTTCTTAAAGAACTTGTCTTGCTTACACAACCTCATGCACTAAAGTAATGTCTATGAAATTTGACAACTATACTATGCTTAACACTCATTTTGTGCTTAGCACTTACGGCTTGTGTGGTGTGATTTTATTGTGTTTCTCGTTTGATCTTATATTTTGTTGTGGTGTTGTTTGGCTTTCGCTTCAGCTGTCGACGCCCATATTCCCAACAAGTGGTATTAGAGCTAAAGTTGGGGTGGAGTAGAATTCGGATCTGAGACGAGAAGATGGGTTCAAGTAGGAGATTCGATGTGGAGAAGGATTCCGTGAAAAAAAAATATGGACATCGATTAGCATCCATGAAAGATGTAGAGTGAAAGAAGGTGGATCAGTACGCCAATATCTCAATCAAGTTCATCGACTGCAATCGAGTTTGATTGGGAGCACGTTTCATGATGGAGTTACGTGATCGGCAACGAGATCCATGGTTGCTCATATGTGGCAAGTGCTTAAGGGCCACATGAGAAGAGTGAAAAAGGTGCGGAAGGTGCAAAGATGAGTCGATGAGGCACAAGAAGGGTGGAGCTATGATGAAGATGAGATGACGAAGTGAGGATGGTTTGATTCGATTTTTGAAGCCTCAGTGGAGATTGTTGGAGTAGCCTTTAATCTGTGCACGGTTTGGGTGCTCAGAACCGTCGAGTGACCGGTCTGACGGTTTGGCCCAGATGCACAGCGAGGCGGATGGATAGATTCCATGTGCCTTAGACTGGTCGGGCAACCGGTCTGCAGGGGGCTCCGACCGGCCGATGGTATGGTGGACGCGATGAATCTAGAAGTTTCCTATTGCAAGTCGGTCTCTTGCGCAGTTTTGCGCAAGAGGTTTCTAATTTTTATTTTTTGCCTATTTAAGGGGTATAATGAGGGATTAGGAGTTTTGCCATTGGGGCCATGTTTCCTAGATGGATTGAGAGGGTTATAGGGGTTCTCTTGTGGGTGTTTTATTTCTTCATTCTCTGTAAACTCTGTTAATCATAGTGGATCTCTTTGTGTCGTGGTTTTTTACCTGTTGGGGGGTTTTTCCAAGTAAAATCAGATTGTTTCTTGTGGTTGAATGCTTGTGTGGTGTGATTTCATTGTGTTTCTCATTTGATCTTATATTTTACTGTGGTGTTGTTCGGCTTCCGCCGCCCCTATTCCCAACAAGTGGTATCGGAGCTAAAGTTGGGGAGGCGTAGAATTCAAATATGAGACGAGAAGATGGGATCAAGTAGGAGATTTGAGGTGGAGAAGGATTCCGTGAAAAAAAAAACATAGAAAGCGATTAGCATCTATGAAAGAAATAGAGTGAAAGAAGGTGGATCGGTACGCCAATATCTCATTCAGGTTCATCGACTGTGATCGAGTTTGTTCGGGAGCACATTTCACGATGAAGCTGCAAGATCGGCAATGAGATCCACGGCTGTTCGTATGTGACAAGTGCCCAAGGGCCACATGAGAAGAGTGATAAAGGTGCGTAAAGGTGCAAAGATGAAGTTGACGAGGCACCAGAAACGGTGGAGCTATGATGACGAAGCGAGGATGGTTTGATTCAACATTTAAAGACTTGGTGGAGATTGTTGGAGTAGCCTTCAAACTTTGCATGGTTTGGGTGCTCAGATCGGTCGGGCGACTGATCTGACAGTTTGGCCCAGATGCACAGCGAGGCCAGTTGGACAGATTTCATATGCCCTAGACCGGTTAGGCGACCAGTCTGCAAGGGGCTCCGACCGGTCGGTGGTGTGGCTGGACACAGTGAATCTAGAAGTTTCCTATTGCAAGTCGGTCTCTTGTGCGGTTTTGCACAAGAGGTTTCTAATTTCGGTTTTATGCCTATTTAAGGGGTGTAATGCGGGATTAGGAGTTTTGCTATTGGGGCCATGTTTTCTAGATGGATTGAGAGGGTTATAAGGTAAGAGAAAGAGCTTGGGGTAAGCTTGGGATTCTTTGAGATGAAGAAAAGGACTCTGCTTGTCCGTTTCATGTGAGAATAAGCTTTGGGTAGCTTGGGGATTTCTCTTGTGGGCGTTTTGTTTCTTCATTCTCTGTAAACTTCTGTTAATCATAGTGAATCACTTTGTGCCATGCTTTTTTACCCGTTGAGGGGTTTTTCCATGTAAAATCCAATTGTCTCTTGTGGTTGAATGCTTGTGTGGTGTGATTTCATTGTGTTTCTCGTTTGATCTTATATTTTGTTGTGGTGTTTGTTATGGGTAAAAGAGCCGACCTGATAGGGAGCAGATTCTGCTGACCCGAGAAGGACGAGCCGACCCATCTCAGGTCCTGGGTACGAATCGGGTTGTGTTAACCCGATTCAAACTGGTCGGCTCGGTCCGATGTAATGAAGATTGTATTAAGCGAGCTGAGCTGTAAATCCGCAATCTTGGGCTCACGCCAAAATATCAGGAGAAAAGATCGACATCCCCAGCTTTTAGGGATAAGGATCTTCGTTTGTTATGAACATATCCTAAGATCTCGGGAACCCAACTGGCAGTCCGCTAAAATCACGACTCTCCAAAGGGCAAGCAATCTCGCGGCCTAAGTCTATAAATAAGGATATTCTCGCCATTATCAAGGTATGCAAGCTAATATCTATCTACTCTAAAAATATCCGATTATTCAAGATCACTGACTTAGGCATCGGAGGGCCATTGGCTGGACCCCCAGCCAACCCCCTTATCCTCTGTGTTCTTTTGCAGGATCTGAAAATTACGTCATCTCCATCCTCTCATACCAGAAGACCAACTTCATTCAACCATCTAGATCGTGGATCTACGTTTGTGTCTGTTGACCATTTTTTGGTAACAACAGATTGGCGCCGTCTGTGGGAATACGCCTTCTTCCTTTAGGAAGTCCATGTTCTCACCCAATCGTCTAAGACGATCTCAACCTCTTCCTTCTCTTTCACAATGGTTGGAAAGAGAAAATACAAAGGGAAAGCTCCTGCGATCACTGGGCCCTCAGACAATCAAAACTCCGAGAACGAAAATTCATTTTCCGACACCCCCGCCATCCAGTTCGGCGGGAATCCTCCTATTTTTGCTCAGCAGGGGGGACAACAGAGATCTCGCAACCAAGGAGTCAGGTTGTCCCTTCTCGAAGAGCAGGTAGGAAGTGTTAACCACAAACTGGGGAGAGTCGACGAAAGACTAGGCTATGTGGATCAGAGACTGGACAAAATCAAAGCTCTGCTAACCGGTCTAGTCCATCCAACCGTGATGAATGGCAGAGACCGTGAGGGACCTCGGCATACTCACTCTCAGCCTCAACAATCCCAGCACTCTCACCAGACTCGGCCATCACAGCGCTCTCAGCAGCCCATTCCGGTCGAAGAAAGCGAGACCGCCAGCAAAACAACCGAGGCAAGATCTCAACCAGCAACGGACTTGCCTGCCAGCGACCTGCGGCACCGGCTCGAGAGACGAAGAACAGCTCGTCTCGCGCATGAACGAGCTGATCATGAAGTCAGCAACCAGGTTGACAACAACTTAGGCCCACTGGAGGCCGAGCTGAGGGAACTGCGGGAACAAATGGGCGACATTCAGAGAGCACAGCTAGGCCGAGCTCCAATCGCAGTGGACGCGCTAGTCGACTCATCTGAGTCACCGTTCACCGACGAGATTCGTGCAGAACCCCTTCCCAAAGGGTTTAAGGTTCCCCAGTTGAAGCAGTACTCTGGCATAAGAGATTCGGCGGAGCACTTAGAAAACTTCAAAGTTTGCATGGATCTCCTCGGGGCCAATGGATACATTATGTGCAAGGCCTTCCCGTTGTCCTTGACAAGCTCGGCATGGACTTGGTTTCGCAACTTGAAACCCCGCACAATCAGTTCGTTCTCTCAGTTAAGTCGAGCGTTCGCCACTCAGTTCATCGGGAGCACCGACCCGAGAAAGCATTCGACACACCTTGCAGCAATCAAACAAAAGGAAGATGAGTCCCTAAAAGATTATTTCGCGCGCTTCAATTCCGAAGCAGTGCAAATTGAAAATCTTTCACAAGATGTGTTGTTACACACCATGATCGGAGGGCTACGAGACCGAAGGTTTCTTTGGTCTGTTGGGGAGGAGCCACCCCAGTCAGTGGCAGAGTTGTTGGATCGAGCTGCTAAACACATCAACGCCGAAGAACTGGTTAATGCTCACCGACCAACGACCAGGAATAAAGATCGTCAGGATAGCAGCAGCTCGAAGAAACACAGGTCGGAGCGGAAGTCGGAGCGGAGGTCACCGGCTCAGGGCGGAACTAGCCACGGAGTAAAACCACCTGCTCGGCGGTTCGAAAAGTATACGCCACTCAATAAAACCATCGAGCAAGTGTATCTGGCAGAAAAAGGCAGATTCAACTTTGAACGACCTGCGAAAATAAAAACCGACCCCAACAAAAGGACAAAATCAAGGTATGTCTGTACCATAAAGATCACGGTCACAACATCGTGGATTACTTCGATTAAAGCGACAAATAGAGATCCTTATCCAACAAGGATTTCTGAAAGACTACATCGCTCAGCGTCAAGACGACAGGAGGAACGAAGATCAGTCAGCCGACCCAAACGAAGGCCTGAACAACAATCCTGTGGAAGAAATTCACATGATCTTCGGCGGACCGACCACTGGAGATTCTGGAAATTCGCGCAAAAATTATGTGCGACAAGCAAGAACATCCCAGCCAGAATCAGGACCGTCCGGGTTGTCTGTGAACATTGCCAGCCGACCCTCAAAAGTTGCAAAGGTTACATCTCGGGCGATAACGTTCACTGAAGAAGATGCCCGAGGAATCGTGCATCCACATGACGACTCTCTGGTCGTCTCGATGGTAGTGGCAAACAAAAGGCTCCATCGTATGATGATCGATACAGGAAGCTCGTCAGACATTCTGTACGCATCAGCTTTCGAAAGAATGAAGATCGATCGTTCCCGATTAAGGCCAGTTAAAACAGCATTAACTGGATTCACAGGAGATAGCGTCATGCCGGAAGGAGAAATAACTTTACCGGTCACAGTTGGGGAAGAACCTAATCAAAAAATGATTATGGTTGATTTCCTCGTTGTGAACACCCCCTCTGCCTACAATGCCATTATCGGCCGCCCCATCTTGCGGGCTCTCAAAGCTGCCGTTTCAATCTATCACCTGACGATGAAGTTCGAAGCTGATGAAGGGATCGGCGTGGTCAGGGGAGACCAGCAGGAAGCTCGGCGTTGCTACGAACTTTCTCTGAGGGGGAAAAATAAAAGCACAGTATCGACTGTCTCTCACGCGTACTCCTTGGACCTAAGAGAAGACGAGCAGGAGCGCGGATCACCAGCAGAGGAGTTAGTCGACGTTCGTTTAACGGAGGCCGATCCGACCAGAGTTATTCAGATCGGGTCGCGTTTGACAGACGAAATCCGGAATAGTTTGATAAACTTTCTAAAGGAGCATGTAGATGTCTTTGCGTGGTCTCATGAAGAAATGCCCGGAATCTCCCCTGAGGTAATGGTCCACCGACTCAATGTCGATCCGACCATGAAACCGATCCGTCAAAAAAGGCGCACTTTCAACACGGAAAGGTACGCGATAATTGAAGAAGAGGTACAGAAGCTACGCAAGGCAGGATTTGTCCAAGAAATACGCTATCCAGACTGGTTGGCGAATGTGGTCCTCGTCAAAAAGCCCAATGGAAAATGGAGGGTCTGTGTGGATTACACCGACCTGAACAAAGCTTGCCCTAAGGACAGCTTTCCACTACCACGGATAGATCAGCTCGTCGATGCAATTGCCGGGCATGAGCTTCTCAGCTTTATGGACGCCTTTTCTGGGTATAATCAAATCCAGATGCACGCTCCCGATCGGCAAAAGACCGCATTCATCACGGACCGGGGGCTCTACTGCTACAAAGTTATGCCCTTCGGACTCAAAAACGCCGGGGCAACCTACCAAAGACTGGTGAACAAGATGTTTGCAGATCAACTAGGCAAGACTATGGAGGTATATGTCGACGACATGCTCGTCAAAAGCAAGCGCTCAGAAGATCACGTCGACGATCTACGCGCCACATTCGGAATACTAAGAAAGTATCGTATGAAGCTCAACCCTAGCAAATGCGCTTTCGGAGTGGGCTCAGGAAAATTCCTTGGCTTCATGGTAAACCAGCGAGGAATTGAAGCCAATCCAGAAAAAATCCAGGCCCTCCTCGATATGAGCTCACCTCGCACAGTAAAAGATGTTCAGCGGCTCACAGGAAGGATCGCAGCACTCAACAGGTTCGTCTCAAAGGCTACTGACCGATGTCTTCCCTTCTTCAAACAGTTGCGCAAATGCAAGGAAATGACATGGACTCCCGAATGCGAGCAAGCTTTTCTGGAGCTAAAAGCCTACCTCGGTTCCCCACCGCTGTTGTCCAAGCCGGTGCATAAAGAAGAATTGCTCCTGTACTTAGCGGTCTCAGCAGCGGCGGTCAGCTCGGCTCTAGTCCGGGACGACGAAGGAATACAAAGACCTGTTTATTACGTTAGCAAAGCCTTGATTGACCCGGAAACACGATACCCTCAAATCGAAAAACTCGCCCTGGCTTTAATTACCTCGGCCCGCAAGTTGAGGCCATATTTCCAAGCGCATCCGATAGCCGTATTAACCGATCAGCCACTACGGCAAGTGCTGCAAAATCCCGAAACATCAGGTCGTCTCGTCAAATGGGCTGTCGAGTTGGGCGAATTCGATATACGTTACCGACCTCGTACAGCAATCAAGGGACAAGCTATAGCTGACTTTATTGTCGAACTAACCGAGCCTCATGAGGCTGAGTGCGGTCGTGAACTTGTCATGCATCCGGAGGCAACGCATATCACACCTTCTTGGACATTACACGTCGACGGTTCTTCCAATTCACAAGGCAGCGGCGCTGGTCTCGTTCTATCCTCACCCGATGGAATCAAAATTCAGTACGCACTTCGATTCGGGTTTCGGGCCTCAAATAATGAAGCAGAATATGAAGCCCTCCTAGCCGGTCTCCGCCTCGCCTCAGAAATAGGAATATGATCGGTAAAAGTATTCAGCGACTCGCAACTTGTGGTCGGGCAGGTGACTGCGGAATATCAGGCGAAAGGAGGAAGAATGGCTGCATATCTAAGCAAAGCTCAGGAGCTGCTGTTGCGATTCGACCATTATGAAATCGTCCAAATTTTACGAGATGGGAACACACACGCAGATGCTCTCGCAAAGCTTGCATCATCAGCAGACGATGAGCTCGGCAGAATGATACCCATCGAGTTCCTCCCTCAGCGTAGCATATCGTCAAGTGAGTTCAGGGGAGTCTTTTCGATATCGGAAAATCCGGATTGGAGAGATCCTATTATTCAATTTTTACGATCAGGCGAGTTACTTGACGACCAGAAAGAAGCTCGGCGCATCCGCTATAGATCAGCTCGGTATACGCTGATAGATGGTATCCTCTACAAGAAAGGGTTCTCCCGCCCGTGTCTGCGTTGCTTAGGGCCTGAAGAAGCTGATTATGTACTGCGAGAAATCCACTACGGATGTTGCGGGAATCATTCCGGAGCACGGGCACTTGCACAGAAATCAATCCGACAGGGATATTATTGGCCTACCATCCAGCAAGATGCACGAGATACCGTCAAAAGATGCGATAAGTGCCAACGATTCGCCCCAATACCTCACCTACCTCCTGAAGAGCTCACGCCCATGGCTGGACCGTGGCCATTTGCTCAATGGGGAGTCGACATCATCGGTCCACTCCCAACGGGAAAAGGGCAAGTTAAATATGCAATTGTCGCCGTCGACTACTTTACAAAGTGGGCTGAAGCAGAACCACTGACTACCATCACAGAAAAGAAGACGACAGACTTCATTTGGAGAGCGATTGTGTGTCGCTTCGGAATCCCGAATACCATAATCACTGACAACGGGCGACAGTTCGACAATCAAGGGTTTCGTACATTTTGCACCGGATTGGGCATTAAAAATGTATATTCGTCTCCTCACCACCCTCAAGCCAACGGTCAGGTCGAAGCAGTCAACAAAATTATCAAGAATCATCTCAAAACAAAGCTCGGAGAAAGAAAGGGGGCTTGGGTGGAAGAACTTCCTGAAGTATTGTGGGCCTACCGAACCACGGCTCGGTCTACTACTGGGGAAACCCCTTTCTTCCTGGCATTTGGAGCTGAAGCCGTTGTGCCTGTGGAAATCGGACTGTCCACGAGCAGGACGAGCCATCATAGACCCAACCAAAATGAAGAACAGCTGCGAATAAGCTTAGACCTACTTGATGAAGCAAGAGAAGCTTCTCAAGTACGTATAGCAGCATATCAGCAGAGGGTCCGACGATACTACAATTCGAAAGTACGAGAACGACGGTTTCGAGCCGGTGACCTCGTCCTTAAAAAGGTAAACAGTAACGACAAGGCTGGTGTATTCGGCCCTAACTGGGAAGGACCATATAAGGTCATCAGCTCACGTCGTCTCGGCACTTATCGGCTCGAAAACATGGAGGGGAAACCACTTCCTCATCCGTGGAACCCCGAACATCTCAAAATCTACTACCCATGAACGATGAGTTGTGCTCAGTTCAAAACATGTTTTTTCGGAACGATTATTTGAATAAAAATCCTTTCCTAGGAGTTATTCTACGACGATCTTTCAATACAACTTAGTATCAATATAGTACATTTAACTCTACTGACAGGTGGGCATATAGGCGGCCGACCTGGCTAGCTAGGTCCCAGATTGTTTCGACAATACGAAAGGTCAACGACAATATGAAAGTAAAATTTGCAACAGGAATAGCAAAATTTGCCTCAAAGGGCTTGTATTCAGAATTTTGTTGTGTACAAAAAACAAAAAATGATACAGATACAATCTAATCCTTGCCAGCCCCAGACGGGCCAGCACCATCATCTCCGACCCGCGCCTCCTCCTCCTCCTCCTCGTCTTCGTCCACTGGCGTAAGATCTAGAGTTGGAAAGTGCTTAAGCACGAGGCGCCTATACTCCTGAAGTCCGTTGTTGTACAAGTCCTCAGAAATAGCAGACAAATTCTCGTACTCAGCCTTCGCCCTATTAGCCTCCGCCAGGGACTTCAGCTAGACCTCCTTTAGAAGCTCAGCCAAGTGTACCTTCTCCTCCTCGGCCGTCTTCAGAGCAGCTTCAAGGGATTCGGCTTTATTCCCATCAGATACGGCCTTGGTCTCAGCCTCCTTCAGAGCCTCTTCCAGAGACTGGACCTGAGCTTGGGATACTTCCAGCTCTGATTGCGCCACCTTCAGCTCGGATT
Source organism: Liriodendron chinense (assembly GCA_003013855.2). Taxonomy (NCBI): domain Eukaryota; kingdom Viridiplantae; phylum Streptophyta; class Magnoliopsida; order Magnoliales; family Magnoliaceae; genus Liriodendron; species Liriodendron chinense. The sequence goes on from PVNU02002456.1 coordinate 2,169,849, forward strand.
GGGAAGACGCCAGCTCGGACCGGGTGGACGTCAGCTCGGATCGAGAAGACGTCAGCTCGGACTGAGCTTCCTTCAGAAGAAGGACACATTTGTCCAGCTCAGCCTTCGCAGTCTTGGCTTTCTTCTTCCAAGAAGAAGCGGCAACCAGAGCCTTCTGCCCCTGGTGGTTCCGCTCGGCCATCACCTTACGAATCATGATGAGTGCGGCCGAATCCTGCAAAGTAATACAGTTAGAACACAACACAAGAAGCATCACAAGTACGCGGAAAAGAAATTAAAGGAGTTCGTGAAGTTACCCTGAGGCAGCTCTCTATCACCACCCCAACCATCTGATCCGGGTCGGAAGAGGCAATGATATTCAAGTCTTGAGGGATGGCATGGTTAACATGCATATACGCGTTGACACCCTCCATCCAATTTGAATATTGCTCCGTCAGCGGAGGCATCTCGACCCGGTCCAGCCGTTGTTCAGCCGGGGCAGCATGAAATCGAGAAGGTTGAGAAGAGGAGGCACCCGCAGCGGGTTGGTCAGGTCCAGCTGCGGCAGGTTGGGAGGTCTAAGAGGAGACGGTGGGAGGCACGGATATGTTGATGGGCTCAGCTCGGGATCCCGAGCTATCCGGCACATTGATCACCGGGTCATCAGCAGATGCCACCGGGGCGGCCTGTTCGCTCGGTTCTGGGCCCCGTTGGCCCGGTTCTGGGCTCCGTTGGCTCGGTTCTGGGCTGAGCGGAGTCTGAGCTGGTATGTTGTCCTGATCCACAGACGAAGGATTGGGGCAGGCGAGGCGGTCCTTGCACCTCGGCAGTAGCCACCCTCTTCCTAGGGGGCTCCGCAGAGCTCTGCCCTCGGTCTAGGAAACGAGCCGGAATCCTCCACTTGGAAATTGCCTTCGGAGCCATTCCTGCCCAAGTAAAGATAAAAAAAAAAATGTGAGGACAGCAAAACAAAGAGCAGAAAAAGTGGGTCATCAGTTCAGCCTACCGACCTGCTTCAGCAACGGAGTTGAGGGTGATTACTTTCCGGAAGTCCCTCTCTGCAACAGGGACGGCACGGGCTTTGTGAATCTGTCTTTCTTGAACTACAGACAACGCCACCCGAATAGTCGCCGACACTGTAGAAGGAGCAGATACATACATTAAAAAAAAACATATATAGTTTTCGGAAAAAATCAGAAGAGACAGTTAGGTCGGGACTTCATCCGACCTGGCAGAGCGAAGTCGGCTCGGACTCGGAATTTCAGGGGTTGGGGCTCGTCAGGCGCGCACTCCCAACTGCCCGACGCGAAGAACCACTTCCTCTTCCAAGTTTTGGTGGAGGAGGGCATACCAGTAATCAACGAGCCGCCCTGACCCGGCAACGACGAAAAATAATAAAGTCCTTGGCCACCCAAGGACTTGAGAATATACATAGAGAAAAGTTCATTGGAGGTAAACTCCTTATTTCCTAGTCTCCGCCAGAGTATATAGCATCTGACCATGCACTTCCAGGCATTCGGCTGCAATTGGCTCGGAGATAAACCTAAGACGCTAAGAACTTCCCTCACAAAGGGGTGTAAGGGCAACCTCAGCCCGGATTCCAAGTGCATCAAGGAAATGACTATCTCCCCTGCTCTGGGTCGGCTCGGCCTATCGGCTCGGTCAGGAACCCTAAACTCTATATAGTCCGGGATATTGTATATCTCCTTCGCAGCGTCCAGTTCTTCCTGGGCAATCTGCGAGATCATAGAATCTAACTCGAAGGGCTCTCTATTGGTCGTGGCACTACCGGTAGCTGACTCAGGAGGCTCAGATTCTCCCTCTCCAGTGGTCCCTTCCACTCCTCAATCCGGAATCCGATTCACTGGAGCCTGCCCCCTCATGGCAAAGGAGGGGTAAATCGGACTCACGATCATCATACCTCACCTTGAGGATGGCCTCAGAGCATGAAGTTTCTGGCTCCGACATTTCTCAAATAAAAAAAAAAGAAGAGGAGGAGGAGGGAAAAGTTCTTTGAAGGAAAGAAAATGAGCGTACCAGGACGCTGGCACAGCCGCGGGGAAGAAGGAAGTTGAAGAAAATGGGGGAGGAAGAAGAACCAAGGTACGGATGCAGAAAAGAGAATGAAGAAAGGTTTCCAAAATCCGGCTAAGTATTGGGTTATATACTCGGGAGAGGATTTGAGCCCTGCGCAGGTCTCAATGCATTCAATGCGAAAGCGACACGTGGCAACTCCCTACTTGATGAATTCGAAAAGCTGCGCCGTTCAGGACACGCGGCGACACCCCGTTCGACTAAATCATATCGGCGATATCGCGCCGTACGGAGAAATGATGACTCCTCGATATATCAAGAGACGCATTTAATGCCCTCGATAAATCAAGGGACGCATTTAATGCCATTTTTCCGCCCATCGAAATGACGGCGTCGCGGATACAGAACGACAAAAATTATTTAGGTCGGCAATTTCCTCTTGAGTTTTTACCCCCGAGCTGAGGAGAACACCCTCGAGGGTAAAAAGGGGGCTTCTGTTATGAGTAAAAGAGCCGACCTGATAGGGAGCAGATTCTGCCGACCCGAGAAGGACGGGCCGACCCATCTCAGGTCCCGGGTACGAATCGGGTCGTGTTAACCCGATTCAAACTGGTCGGCTCGGTCCGATGTAATGAAGATTGTATTAAGCGAGCTGAGCTGTAAATCCGCAATCTTGGGCTCACGCCAAAATATCAGGAGAAAAGATCGACATCCCCAGCTTTTAGGGATAAGGATCTTCGTTTGTTATAAACATATCCTAAGATCTCGGGAACCCAACTGGCAGTCCGCTAAAATCACGACTCTCCAAAGGGCAAGCAATCTCGCGGCCTAAGTCTATAAATAAGGATATTCTCGCCATTATCAAGGTATGCAAGCTAATATCAATCTACTCTAAAAATATCCGATTATTCAAGATCACTGACTTAGGCATCGGAGGGCCATTGGCTGGACCCCCAGCCACCCCCCTTATCCTCTGTGTTCTTTTGCAGGATCTGAGAATTACGTCATCTCCATCCTCTCATACCAGAAGACCAACTTCATTCAACCATCTAGATCATGGATCTACGTTTGTGTCTGTTGACCATTTTTTGGTAACAACAGTGTTGTTCAGCTTTCGCTTCCGCTGCTGGCACCCCTATACCCAACATCTTCCACTTAACCACCCTCAAAACCCTCCTCAGGGCAGGCCTACAAGTAAAACCGATCACTTTGAAGGCTATGTGATCAGCATAAAGCAGGGGTTGGGAATCGGGGAAGACTGGCAAATCCAGACCACCCATCCTTTCACCCGAGAGATGGTAGTTTTAGGACTTTCCCAGGTGTCTTGGAACCTACGAGCATTCCCAGATTTCCACATTTCCCAAAGGATGATGGATGGGATTAAGGCCCGAGCCACACCAAGCTTAGGGAGCGCTGCTGACTGCCAGTGAGAGAGACGCCCTAAGACACAGGTCGTTGCCACGAGCCACACCAAACAGGGGCATAAAGAAAGTCTAGACTATAGTAGCGAGCTCATCTGTGATGAAAAGATGTAATGTCGATTCCGGCTGATGACAGTGATCAAGGTGAGTCCAGCAACAAGAACATTTTAACGCTAGCCTAATACCTTTGGTCTGAATCCTCTCATCCACCAAAATAACTCCATGTAGAAGCCTCTAGATAAATTTTGATATCTTGGGAGGTATTTTCGAATGCCACACCCAATGAGACCAGCTCATGTGAATGCCCCTACTCTGTTGATATCCTAAGCAGACTTCACAGAGATTTTCCTCGAGGGCTCAAGCGACCGGACACAGGTGTCCTTTGACAGTGAAGTGCAAAACCCATCCCCTCGAATGTGCTCCAGGACCTGTTGAGGGAGGAGGTCAGAGAGAGGGAAGGACGGAAAGAGGCCATCTAAACCTAAGACATCTTTAACTTTTAGGTCCTTGAGGGGCTCAGGGATAACACCAAGGCAGCAGTTGGAAAGCTTGTCCAGGCCCGTCCAATCCAAGCACGAAATAATACAATCACCTCAGCCCACAAGCCAATGAGCCTTGCTGTCAATCAGGGAAAAAAACTTCGGCATGCTTGAACAGAAAGGGTAGGGGACATATCAGCTTCCGCCATGGCACTGCGTACTTGGCCCGCACGAAGGAAGCCCAAAGATTGTCTGTGATGCTATGTCTCATTGCCCACGCCAACTTGATCCTGAAGGCATTCATCACTTCTCTTAATCTCCTGATACCAAGGCCACCCTCTAACGACAAAGCCAATCTCTCCCAACTGACCAAGTGCAGTTTATTCTTGCCTTCAGTCCAACCCCAATAGAAATTGGCAAAAAGGCTTTCTATATGGTTTAACACCTGAACTAGGACAACTGTTGTTGGAACGTCCAAACCAAACGGACGGCCCAGATAGTCCAGCAATCTCTGAAAGCTCCTTGGCATATGAAAAGCCATGGCTGTTGGTATTTCCAAACGTAATGTCTGCTGGAGTTTCCATACGTTGGAAACTGCCACATTGATTTTTTTGTTTCTTCTTTTAGGTTACTGTTGTCTATATAAGCAGATGGTTGCTGTATACTTTGTAAGCAAAGAGAAAAGCAAGTCAATAAAAAAATATTGTTGCAGATTAGAAAATCTGTCTGTTATTTTGTCATTGCGTGACTTTGAAAAGCCAAAGCAATCGCCCAGCATTTTAAGCAAATCGCCCAACTTGCAAACTCCATCATCCAGTCGCTGGTGAAGATCGCCTAGCCTGAAAAGCTAATCGTCCAGCCTCCTGATCTAATCGTCCAATGTTTCCTCAACAATTGCCTAGTTTCTAAAGTGATTGCCCAACGAATTGGTCCAGTTTCATAGGAGATAACCCGGATTCTGTGGAGATCATCCAACAAATTGGTATCGAAGCCCATTGGTTAAATGGCCAACTCGATCTAGCCGCAAATTCTGAAATTGTCTGAGGACAACTATGAGAATTAGTGCATCTAGATCAAAGCACTGTTCGGGTCGCAAGACCTATGGGAGATCGTCATTGACGAGTATGAAGAGCCCAAGACTACACCGCTGATCAGAGGGTGGTCCTCAAATATCAAAGAAAGAAGGACAAGAAGGCTCTGCAAGGGTTGGATGAGTCCACCTTTGAACGGACCACTGAAGCGACAACATGCAAACAAGCATGGGAGATTCTCAACACTATCTTCAAAGGAGTTCATCATGTAAAGAAGGTTCGTCTCCAAACACTTAGAACCGAGTTCGAGACCCCTCACACGAGGGAAGGTGAGTTCATTTTAATTATTTTTTAAAGTTGCTAGTCATTGTTAACAACTTGAAAAGAAATGGCGAAAAGATTAAGGATGTGTGGGTGGTCGAAAAAGTACTGCGATCCCTTACACCTAAATTTGAGCATGTGGTTATGGTCATAAAAGAATCAAAGGACTTGAAAAAACTGTCCATTGAAAAACTAAAGGGATCGTTGCAAGTACATGAGCAACGGATGTAAAAGAATGTTGGTATGATGCTTGAACATGCCTTAGAGTCTAAGTTGACTCTAAATGAACAAAAGAATGAACATACACAAAAAGGGGGCCGTAGCACTAGTAATCATGTGAGAGGCAAAGGGCGTGGATATCATCCAAACCAATCACAAAATCAACAAAAGTTTACCAATTTTCGTGGAAGAGTAAATGGTAGAGGCCGATCTATGCGTGGTCATGGAAATTTAAAAAATGTTTAATGCTATAATTGCAAAAAATTCAGTCACTATGCCTCTGATTGTTAGAACAAAGTGGATCAAGATGAACGATCCAACTATGCTGAAGCATCATCTCATGAACAAGAAGACTCCACATTTCTCCTTGCATAGTTAAGAAAAGGTGTGTGAATGGCCGGGTGTCTGGTATCTCAACACTGACGCAAGCAACCACATGAGTAGTAACAAAGAATTGTTCATGGAACTCTTAGAAGGAGTTCATCGCAATGTGAGTTTTGGCGACTCATCAAAAAACCCTGTGAAAGGTAAAGGTAATATAAAAATTTATCAAAAGAATGATGTGCTAAATTTCATCTCTAATGTGTACTACGTGCCCAATATGAAAAGCAATATTCTTAGCATTGGGCAACTTCTAGAAAAAGGGATACGTCATACACATTGAGGACTACTCTCTTTCTATAAGAAATGGACATGGAAGACTAATCGCCCAAGTCCAATTTGCAAAGAACTGTATGTTCCTCTTCACATCAATACAAACTCAGAAAAATGTTTGTATGGACTTGCGAAAAATGATTCATGGAGATGGCATCTTCGCTTTGGGCATCTACATTTCAGTGGCCTTAAACTCTTATCCTCATCAAGCATGGTCCATGGTTTGCCTGCTATTGAAGCTCCAGAACATGTGTGTAAGGTGTGCACACTCGACAAGCAACAAAGGAACTTCTTCCCTAACGAAGTGTCCAAAAGAGCAAAGGAACCACTTCAGTTGGTTCACACTGATATTTGTGGACCATTTGAAACAACCTCTCTTAGAGGTAATAAATACTTTATTACCTTCATTGATGATTTCAACAGAAGACTTTGGGTTTATTGTATAAAAGAAAAATCGGCCGCTTTCTCTATCTTTAAAAATTTTCAAAGCTCGTGTTGAAGTTGAAAGTGGTTACAAAATTAAAGTACTCAGGTGTGACAGAGGTAGAGAGTACACCTCAAATGCATTTTGAGATTATTACAGGGAACAAGGCATCAAGTAGCAGCACACTGCAGCTTACACGCCACAGTAGGATGGCATTACAGAACGAAAGAACTGCACCATCCTCGACATGATAAGAACGTTGTTAAAAGAGAAAGGCTTGCTAAAGAACTTCTAGGCGGAGACATTTGCATGTACTGCCTACTTGCTCAATCGATGTCCAACCAAGAGTGTCAGAAACATGACACCACAGGAGATATGGAATGGCTACAAACCAAGTGTGGCGCACCTAAGGATCTTTGGGTGTGTTACCTACGCTCAAGTTCCAGAAGCAAGAAGAAGGAAGCTTGATGATCGTGGCGAGAAATGCATCTTTATTGGCTATGGTAAAGAATCTAAAGCCTACAAGCTCTATAATCCACTGACCAATAAGTAGTGGTAAGTAGAGATGTGGTCTTTAGTGAGGAAGAAGCTTGGAAACGGAACGATGAAGAATCGACTAAAGAAATTCAAGTCGAAACAGAAGAACAGGAAGAAAGGCATGACCGTCAATAGCAAATTAAACGCCCGCAACACCTTCTTCAGTCGCATCATCAGTTCACAGAAGCCCTGAAAGTACTCCATCAAATCAAAATTCGGCCAACTCGTCTTCACCCATGGCACCTATCAAAATGAGAAACTTAAGTGACATCTATGAGAAAACTAAAGAACTTAATCTTTTCTGCTTGTATGCAGATCATGAGCCTCCGACGTTCCAGGAGGCCATAAATGAAGAATGTTGGAGAATCGCTATGAAATAAGAGATACATACTATCGAGAAGAATGATACATAGGAGTTGACTACGCTTCCTAATGGCCAGAAAACTATTGATGTCAAATGGGTGTACAAGATCAAACGAAATGCTGATGGTGAGATTAATCGCTACAAGGCAAGGCTCATAGCAAAGGGCTATAAACAGAAGTACGGAGTAGGCTATGAAGAAGTCTTCACTCCTGTTGCTCGCCTTGATACTGTGAGGATGATTATCTCCCTTGCAGCACATCATAGCTGGATGATCTACCAACTTGATGTGAAATCTGTATTCCTGAATGGAATTCTGGAAGAAGAGGTCTATGTTGACCAACCTGAAGGTTTTGTCATGTAAGGGGAGGAATACAAGGTGTATTGGCTAAAGAAAGCTCTCTATGGGTTGAAGCAAGCTCCACGTGCTTGGAATACACACATCGACAACTATCTTTAAGAGAACGGCTTCGCCCAATGTCCATATGAGCATGCAGTTTACATCAAGAAGAATGCTCATGGCGATATGCTCATAGCATGCCTATATGTTAATGATTTGCTATTTATAGGGAACAGCCAACCGATGTTTGATGAATTCAAAAAGGCCATGTTTAAGGAGTTCGAGATGACCGACAGAGGTCTGATGTCTTTTTTTCTGGGCATTGAAGTGAAGCAACAACATGGTGGCATCTATATATCTTAGAAAAAGTATGCCAAAGAATTGCTTGAAAAGTTCAAGATGGCCGATTGCAATGCCGTGAACACGCCTATAGTAACGGGCCTGAAGCTGACAAAAGGAGAAAGAAGAAGTGTGGACTCGACTCTGTTCAAGAGTCTGATGGGAAGCCTAAGGTACCTCACAATCACAACGCCGAATATCGTCTGCAGTGTTGGGCTACTAAGCAGATACATGGAAGCGCCAAAAGAATCACACTGGCTAGCCGCAAAAAGAATCCTCAGGTACATCAAAGGAACAAAGGAATTCGGTCTTTTCTATCCATATGATGATGGAACAATGTTGTATGGATACTCAGACAGTGATTGGGAAGGTGACTAAGATGAAAGAAAGAATACCACTGGGTATGTATTCTATCTCGGAACGACTGCTTTCACATGGAACTCAAAGAAGCAAAGTGTCATCGCCTTGTTCACATGTGAGGCAAAGTTCGTGGTAGCATCGTCCATAGTCTGTGAGGCGATTTGGTTGAGAAATCTGCTAAAGGAACTGAAGCATCTGCAGGAAGAATCTACATCATATATGTGGATAACAAGTCAGCAATCGATCTTGTTAAAAATCCAGTGCAACATAGAAGAAGCAAGCACATCGATACACGATATCATTTTCTAAGAGATCAAGTGAAGCAAAAAATGGTGAAATTGGAATACTATCATACTACTAAACAAGTGGTAGATATTTTCACCAAGGCGTTACCAACCGATACATTTAGACGACTAAGGTCATTGCTTGGAATAAAGCCTATTTTGGTTTGAAGGGGAGTGTTGGAACGTCCTAAACCAAATGGACGGTCCAGATGGTCCAGGAATCTATGAAAGCTTCTTGGCATATGAAAAGTCATGGCTATTGGTATTTCCAAGCGTAATGTCTGTTGGAGTTTCCATACGTTGGAAACTGCCACATTGATTTTTTGTTTCTTCTCTTGAGTTATTGTTACCTATATAAGCAGATGGTTGTTGTATGTTTTATAAGCAAGAGAAAAGCAAGTCAGTAAAAAAATATTGTTGCAGATTAGAAAATCTATCTGTTATTTTGTCATTGCGTGGCTTTGAAGAGCCAAAGCAATCGCCCAGCATTTTAAGCAAATCGCCTAGCTTGCAAACTATTGTCCAGTCACTGGTGAAGATCACACAGCCTGAAAAGCTAATCATCTAGCCTCCTGATCTAATCGTCCAACGTTTCCCCAATAATCGCACGGTTTCTAAAGTGATTGCCCAACAAATTGGTCCGGTTTTACAGGAGATCGCTCGGATTCTGTGGAGATCGTCCAACAACTGTGGCTACTAACGCATGCACAAGAATAGCCCCGAGGACATGCTTGATGATGGTCATTCTATCTACCTGGGACAAGCATCTGCCCTCCCAACCAACAATACGAGAGGCCATTTTATTAACGAAATGTTTAAACGCAGCCCTCCTCGACCTCTCCATAGTGATCGGAATGTTGAGGTAAACCAGTTGTCTAGTAGATTTTGAGATGCTGAGCACCCTCTTGATGTCTTTAACTCTCATATGGGGTAGGATAGTAGCGAAGAAGAAGGAACTCTTAGCTTTGTTCACCCTTTGGTCAGAAATCGACTGATAAGACTCAATGAATTTGTTAACCACTTTAAGAGACTCGTTACCTCCGTTGAGGAATAAAATAATGTCATCTACAAACAAGAGGTGAGAAATGATCAAGCAGCCTTGATGAACTTTGAAGGGTTGACAAAAGCCCCTCTCAATGATCCTCTGAACCCCTCGACTGAAAACTTCCTCAACAATGATGAACAGGCTACACGACAGTGGGTCTCCCTGCCTAAGCCCGCATGATACCTTCAAGAAACCAATCACTTCCCCATTGATTAAGACAAAAAACCAACTGTTTCTCCAACACTTTTCCACCAGCTGCAACCAAGACTTGCTAAGCCCAAATTTCTGGAGCACCGCTCGAAGACTCCACCGAATCAAAAGCTTTTTCCATATCAGGCTTGAGGACAATGCTTCCTCCCCGTGCCTTTTTGATAATGTCTCTGAGTAATTACTCTCAGGCTAGGGCGATATTCTCTGTTATGGACCAACCTTGAATGAAGGCACCTTGCTCACTCGAGATAATCCCTGGCAGTAGCAGATTCAACCTGACTGCAATAATTCTGGCGAAGATTTTATAAATAATATTACAAAGACTAATAGGTCTATAGTCTACAAACCTAGAAGGTGACTCGGATTTTAGAATGAGGCAAATGAGGGAGGTGGTGAAAGCTCTTGGCAGGCATCCTCCCTTGAAAAGAAATTTGGCTGCCTTAAGCAAATCTTGTTCAATGATGTCCCAGGGCCTCAAGGGATTAGGGATCCAGCTTTCATGGTGCAATTCCTTCTAGAAATGGTGATGGAGCATCTTAAGGAGGAGCAATTGCATACTGGCGAGGGAGAAGACAGATGCATCTAGGCTCTCGAGCCTTCGGGGCAGTTCTCTATGAAATCAACTTGGGGGATTAGCAGGGATGTCGGTCAAAGTATGCTAGGGGCGAAGTGGGTGTGGCATGGTAAGGTTCCCCAGAAAATCTCCACCTTGGTTTGGAAGCTTCTCAAGTCGGCAGTCCCGGTTGATTACAATGTCAGGAGGAAAGGGGTGCAGCTACCGTCGAGGTGCAATTGCTGTGGGGAATATTGGATCCCCTTCGAAGAATCGCAAGATCATCTCTTTATTAGAGGGGAGCTGGCCACAAAGGTTTGGAGGTATTTCTCCCCTTTCTTTGACATCTCCTGCATTGGGGGGTAATCAGTTAAGAATTGATTATATCAATGGCAGAGTTTGGCAGAGTCGAGAGGTGGCCAGAAGCAACTTGGAGGTCTCCTTCCTTTATTTTTGGTTTGGGAATTGTGGCTTCAAAGGAACAATATCCGTTTTGAGAGAGATAAGGGGTGTGGGGGGAATGTGATTCTTAAGTTGAAAAGATGGCTGACCCAGATCTTCCCCTTACTCTCAGATTGCTCTACGGGGTGTAAGTTGACCTCATTGATGATCCAAGAGCTGGGCATTTTCCCGTCAGTCCCGATCCTTCCCGCTTTGCAAATTGTACGTTGGGAGAAGCCGAGTGAGGGGTGGGTGAAGCTCAATGTGGATGGGTCATCTATTGGGAATCCATGGCAATCTGGAGGAGGAGGAGTGTGTTTGGGAGCGATAGGAGATTTGCTGTTTGCTTTTACAGCGAGGTTCGAGCTCGGTTCGAATGTTCGAACAGAAGCAAGAGTGATAGCTGAGGGGTTTGCCCTCTGTGTGGATAGGAACCTTGTTGAGCTCTTAAATGTGCATATTCTAACCCAATTTCATTCTAACCCAACCCTACTCCTGGGGAAGCGAACAAGTTTTTGGCTCCGCTGCCAGACACTTTGACGATTTTTAACAAAATTTTTAAAAATAGTTTCTATTTGAGATTTTTACGACTCCTTAACTAACTTAGTTTGTTTGCTTTGTTTATTTTTTCAGGAATTCTAGGAGTCGAAGTAGTCACTTCAAATCAGGTTTTTCTAACCCTTTTTCTTTTATTTTTATTTTTCTAAGATTTGCTTGCCACATTGGGTTTAGGATTCTAATAAATGACTCATTAGTGAAGGGGGAATTGTTGAAGGGATTGATAAGGAGCCACGTGCTAAGAAACGTTTAGATTCTCCAATTTTGTCTGAAGTATGGCTGGAAATCAACCCAACCCTATGGCCAATCAAAATCTGAGCCAAAACCAAACCGAAACGAAAGAGAATGTGGGTGAGAATGTTCCTCGACCTAGAACATTACGTGATTACTTGCAACTTGCAAGTGCGAGCACTCCCTCATACATAGTTTTTCCACTGAATGCAAGGAACATAGATTTGAAACAAGGAGTAATCCAACTCATTCCAAAATTTCATGGACTAGACAGTGAAGTGCCTATTAACATCTTAAGAAATTTGATGAGGTGATAGCCACAATGCACTTTGCAAATGTAACTGATGATGTGGTGAGACTCAAATTATTTTCTTTTTTCCTTAAAGAGAAAGCTAAGGCTTGGCTTCATGTATTAAGACCAAGATTAATTGGCACATGAACTGAGATGACTAGGGAGTTCATTAAAAAGTTCTTCCCTACTCACAAAACGATCATGTTGAGGCGCCTTATCATGAATTTTGCTAAAAAAGAGGATGAGACCTTCTTCCAATGTTGGGAGAGATTCAAGGACTTGTTAAATGCATGCCCACATCATGGCTACGAAATTTGGCGGGTAATAAGCTTTTTCTATGAAGGACTGACTTCACCCATGAGCCAATTTGTAGAGATGATATGCAATGGAGAATTCATGAATAAGGAAGCCGAGGAAGCATGTGACTATTTTGATGAATTGGCCGAGAATGCACAGTCTTGAGATACATCTAGACCAACAAATTCCAAGACAAGCCAACAAAAGGAAAATGAGGAATTTATGTCCTCTCAGAAGAAAATAACATAAGTGCACGTGTGACTAGCCTCACAAGAAAAGTCGAGGCCATGGAATTGAAGAAATGAGAGATGATCAACTCAAAAGACGTTGAAATTGTTTGTGGAATTTGTGCCGGAAATCAACATACAACACAGGATTGTCTCACAATTTCTGCATTCCAAGATATCATGCAAGAACAATCAAACGCCATAAACAGTTATCAACGGTCATTTAGTGCTCCAAACTCAAACACGTATAATTCTAGTTAGAAGAACCATCCCAACTTCAGTTGGAGGAATGGACCCACTGCGAATGCAAACAATACCCCTCAAGCTCAACCTTTACTAGGTCCATCCCTAGTAATTACACCAAAAGCTATGCTAGAAGAGTGTTGGGTGCATTCGTATCGGTTCAAGTTGAATATAACAAGACTAATTCTCTGAAAATTGATGGGTTCATGCAAGAGTAACTGAAATTCAATCAAAATTCATCTCAAGCCATTAATGATTTGAAAACCTCAATGGCTAGAGTTGAATCTCATTTAAGTATTAGGGAGAAAGGCATACTTCCTGCCCAACCTCTTCCTAACCCAAGGACCCAATTTGAGATACAAGACACAAGCTCATCCTCCCAAATATAAAGAGCATGTTCAAGCTATCACCACTTTAAGAAGTGGAAAAATAATCGATAAATTTAATCCGGTGAAGGCCTCAAAGCATAATGATCCAGAAATTTCCAAAGAGGATGATAGCCTGAACAACACTCCACATGAGAAAGAACCGGAAAGGTAATACAGGCCGGTTGCCCTGTTTCCCCAAAGGTTGATTTCACCCAAACCTTTAGACAAAAACCTGAAAATTTTAGAGATTTCTAAGTAAGTGAAGATCAACATTCCGTTGTTGGATGCTACAAAACAAATACCATCCTATGCCAAATTTCTAAAGGAATTGTGTACAGTGAAAAGGAAACAGAATGTTCATAACAAAGTACTTTTGACTGAGAATTTGAGCGTTGTTATCAGACAAGAGGTGCCTCAAAAATACAAGGATCCGGGTAGTCCAACCATCTCATGCATCATAGGTTACTACTAGATCAAACAAGCCTTACTCGATTTAAGGGCAAGTGTTAACCTCATCCAATACTCGGTTTATGAACAACTTGCTTATAGATCTATACGTATACCGAGAGGAGTGATTGAGGATGTCTTGGTCCAAGCTGATAAATTCTACTACCCAGTGGACTTTATTGTCTTGGATACGCATCCCGTGATAGGTACCGGTGCTCAAATTCCTGTCATACTTGGCCGTCCTTTTCTAGCTACTTCAAATGCGATTATCAATTGTAGAAACGGGCTTGTACAAATGTCCTTTGGAAATATGACACTTGAGTTGAATATATTTGATTTATGCAAACAACCACGGGAAGTTGATGACGATATCCACGAGATAAATTTGATTGAATCATTTATGGAGGATATATTCCCCTTGAAATTCTATTCCGACCCTTTGGAGGCATGTTTGGCCCACTCTCATGAGATGAATGATGACACAATATGAGAGATGGATGCTATTTTGGATGTTATGCCCGTACTTGATAATAAAAGATGGAGGGCACTATTTGAACCTTTACCATTAAGCGAGAACAAGCCTCTTCCATCCAATATCAAGGCACCAAAGCTTGACCTAAAACCATTACTAAGTGATTTGAAATATGTATATTTAGGTCGAGATGAGACATATCCGGTGGTGATTTCTTTCCACTTAGATGAGGAACAAGAGAGTAGGCTAATAGCCACTCTAATAGAGCATAAGAGCATCATTAGATTGTCGATTGCGGATCTCAAAGGCATAGATCCACTGATTTGTACTCATCGCATACACCTCGAGGAAAATGCCAAGACATCTAGGCAACCATAAAGACCCCTCAATCCAAACATGAAGGAGGTGGTTAAGGCCGAAGTGGTGAAACTATTGGATGTGGGTATCATTTACCCAATATCCGATAGTCAATGGGTGAGTCCAACTCAAGTGGTGCCTAAGAAATCCAGAATAACCATCGTAGCCAATGCCAATAATGAACTCATACCAACCAGAGTCACTACCGGTTGGAGAGTGTGCATTGACTACAGAAAGCTAAACACAGTCATGAGGAAAGAGCACTTCCCCCTACCGTTTGTTGATAAAATTTTAGAAAGGTTGGCTGGTCATTCCCATTTTTGCTTCCTTGATGGGTATTCAGGGTATAACCAAATAGAGATCGCCCTAGAGGACTAAGAGAAGACAACATTCACATGTCCATTCGGCACTTTCGCCTATCGAAGTATGCCGTTTGGACTATGCAATGCCCCTGTCACTTTTCAGCATTGTATGTTGAGTATTTTTTCTGATATGGTGGGAACGATTCTCAAAGTCTTCATGACACGATTTTTTTTTTTTGTATTTGGTTGTAACTTTGATGAGTGCCTTATGCACTTAAAAACTGTGTTGAAAAGATGTGAAGAAAAGAACCTCGCATTAAATTGGGAGAAATGTCACTTCATGGTTCAAAAGGGAATAGTACTTGGTCACATCATCTCATAAAATGGAATCGAGGTGGACAAAGCTAAAATCGATCTTATCTCTAACCTTCCACCACCTAAGAGCATCGAGATGTGAGGTCCTTTTCGGTACACACCGAATTTTATAGACGGTTAATAAAGGACTTTAGTTCACTCTCTCGTCCTTTATATAACCTCCATCAAAAGGAAAACTCATTCGAGTGGATTGAAGATTGTCAAAATGCCTTTGACAAACTAAAAGGTATGTTAACATGTGCTCCCATAATGCAACCACCTGATTGGAGCCTTCCTTTTGAAATTATGTGCGATGCGAGCGACTACGCTATTGGGGCTGTCTTAGGCCAAAGAAAAGAGAAAAAGTCCATGCGTCATCTACTATGCAAGTATAACTTTAAACTCGGCTCAAGAAAACTACACTACTACAAAAAAAGAACTTTTAGCTGTAGTTTTTGCTTTAGACAAGTTTAAGTCCTACTTGATTGGATCCAAGATCATCATATTCACTAATCATGCTACGCTTTAGTACCTTCTATCTAAGAAGGATGCTAAGCCACGCTTGTTAAGATAGATCCTCATACTCCAAGAATTTGACATAAAAATACGTGATAAGAAAGGAGTAGAAAACGTGATGGCTAACCATCTCTCTAGATTTGTTCTCACTAATTCCCCTGAGATGACCACGATCAATGACATGTTCCCTGATGAATAACTTTTTAAAGTCTCCCAATTGCCATGGTATGCGGACATTGCTAACTATCTTACTACAGGTACAATTCCGACACAGTGGAAAAAGCAAGATAAGGATAAGTTCTTCAACGAGGTGAGAAAATTCCTTTGGGACGACCAATACTTATTCAAGTATTGTTCCGATCAAATTATAAGGAGATGTGTGCCGGATGATGAACAACACAGTATCATCTCCTTTTGTCATTCTCAGGCGTGTGGTGGCCACTTTTCAGCTAAGAAGACCACAGCTAAGATTCTACAATATGAGTTTTATTGGCCCATCATGTTCAAAGATACCAATGAGTTTTATAAAACGTGTGAGCCTTGTCAGAAATTGGGAGGAATATTCCGTAGAAATATGATGCCACTCAATCCCATCTTACCAATCGAATTTTTTTATTGTTGGGGCATCGATTTCATGGGCCCATTCCCATCTTCTTTCGGAAATTTATATATATTGCTAGCCGTCAATTATGTTTCAAAATGGGTCGAGGCGATTCCATGCCAGAACAATGACCATAAAACAGTCATTCGTTTCTTAAAAGAAAATATCATTTCCCAATTTGAAACACCTCGAGTCATTATAAGTGATGGAGGATCTCATTTTTATAACCGTCCGTTTGAAGCTTTAATGAAGAAATATGGCGTAAATCATAGAGTGAGTACTCCCTATCACCAATAAACAAGTGGACAAGTTGAGATATCCAACAGGGAGATTAAACATATTTTGGAGAAAACCAGTGAACCCTGATCGCAAGGATTGGTCGCTTCGACTAACCGATGCATTCTGTGCTTACCGTACTGCTTTTAAGACCCCAATTGGAATGTCTCCCTATAGACTTGTCTATGGGAAAGCTTGTTATGACTTGCCAGTGGAGTTGGAACATAGGGCATATTGGGTGATAAAGAAGATGAATTTTGATTTTAACAAGCAAGCTTGTTGCGTAAACTTCAATTGAATGAACTTGCGGAACTCTAGAACGAGGCATATGAAAATGCGAGGATTTACAAGCACAAGACGAAAGTGTTCCATGATAAGAACATTCTTCGTAAGACCTTCACGATTAATCAAGAGGTCATTGTGTATAATTCTCGACTAAATTTATTTCTGAAAAAATTGAGATCTCGATGGACCGATCCCTCCATTGTAAAAACTGTTTATCCATATGGGATCATCGAGTTGTTGAATCCAAGGAACGGTAATATCTTTAAAGCAAATGGTCAGCAATTAAAGACGTTCTTTGAGAATTCTCCTTCAGAAGGTATGTCCATACCTCTGACTGATCTTGTGTATCAAGATATTTGATATCCTAGTTTGATAGAGGTATAGAGTAGTTAGGATTAGGATTTTGTTGCTTTTTTTTGTTTTTTTTATTTTTTTTTTAGGTTTGTTAGAAGGAAGTAGAATTCTAGTTGTTGTTCCCTCAGGTATTCTCATTCCTCACTCCCTTTATTTTATAATTGTCTCATATTTTGCTCATTGCATATCTTTTCCATTGAGGACAATGCAAGATTTGGTTAGGGACTGTGGGATCATTAGGATGAATCTAGTGTTTTGTAACATTTCGAGCAATCATGTAGGAAATTTTCAATTTTTCTACAAATTCAAAACTTCATTGGAAAACTTTGTTTCTATGCATTTAGGATGGTGTGAGTTGTGAGTATAAGAAAACGGAGAGGCAAAGTGAGTGAAGTTGAATATCTTAAACAATCTCTAAGATACTAGTTTTATATGCGAATCCCCCTATTTTTATAATTGATAGAATTTCTAAACACATTTACACCTAGTTCACATTACATGATTCTCACGCTTTAAAAGGATTATGTAGAATTGTGAATTGGTTAATTTTGGATTTGAGGTGTTGAGAAACCAAGCCGGGGTACTTTGTACATCCTTGTCCATGGGAAAAATAACGAAAGATATGGATTTCTAAAAATCGTATCTAATGAAAAAGAAAACGGGAATGGAAGGATGAAAATATGGGAATGATGTGAGAATATGGTGGAAAATTTCGAAAAGGGCTACCTATTACCAACCGAGGGATGGTCTACCCGTAACCAAAGCCGAAAATGGGACGTAGTGTGAAAGCCATCGGAAGGACGGTAAGGCAAATTCCTGTCATAGGTTAATCTATACACCGTTGAATCCATACCTTAGTTAATTCATGAAGAAGGTAACTCTGAAATCCATGAGATGAGTATTCACTGAGCACACTAGGTTAAATTGTTTGGATTCTTCTATTTATCAATCAATCAATGAAAATTTTATATGAGTACTTGGTATATTTTAGAAAATTCAAGGTTTCAACTTCTATCATTGGGCATTTCATAATTCTTTACACTTGCATATCATTGAGTATATAGAAACATGGTTTCTAAAGGAGAGTTGGGTTTTGAAGAATGAAATTTTTTTCACGCATGTTTTGCTTGGGACTAGCAAAATACTGGTTGGGGGGTGTGTTAAGCTCTTAAATGTACATATTCTAACCCCATTTCATTACTAACTATGCTTGAAATAAGTGATTAAAGACCCAACTAATGCATGGTTTTGTGGTTGTAGGAATGAGAGAGAATTCATTAATTGAGGGCTTAGAGATGCTGTTTACACACCTTGAAGATCAAAGGAATAAAGGACCAAAGGTGGAGCAAAAGTGCATTAAAGATGAAGGAGGAGAAGCTGAGAATTCAGCCAATTTCATATCCACCAGCCGGCCGGCCACAACCACCGACCGGCCAGCCAAACCCTTCAGAAACAAGAAAGTCACTGGACACATTTTAAGAGGACCGACTCCTTGATCGACCGGCCGGACAGACTGACCGACCGATCGGTTGAAAGGTTGGCTTATGCATTACAACGTCCAGCGAATTCAGCAGTTCCACCAGCCGGCCAGCCGACCGGTCGGCTGATGGGTCGGATTGTGTAAAAAAGAATCCAGTGAGAATTGTAATTGTAGGCACTTTGTCCGACCGACCATATAAGGGGTTCGACCGGCCAGTTAACACTCAAGAACATCTGGAACTCCGAAAATCTCTTCGCAAAACGCTAATCTTGCGGGATTTCTCAAAGTTTCATCGCACCTAGGGCCCCAAAGCTATAAAAGGACTCCTCTAGCTCGTTCCTAGGGCATCCTAGAAGATATTTACCACGGTGGGAGGCAGCGGAAGTCAGATCCGGACTTCTACAACTCCTCTTAATTTGTTCTTCTAGTTTTTATGTTTTTCTTAGTTGTTTTCATGTTTCGTTGGATCATGAACGGCTAAACCTCTTAGCTAGGGCTAAGAGGTGAAGCTTGTAGTGAATTTAAGATGTTTCAATTCGTTTGATTTGGTTTCAAGTTGGATTATTAGTGAAGAACAATGGTTGAAGTTTGAATAAAGTTCTAAGTAGTTTTTCTTAATCTTATGATGGCTCATGGATGTTTAGAAGAATTGCTTGAGTTCTTAATTGTTTTGAATTATCCTAGACCTGTACGCTCTGAGGAATCAGATTCAATACACTTTAGACCTTTGATCCTCATGTGGGAACTTTATATTAAAAGTTCTACTTTTTCTGAAATTTCTGCTTATGTGTGGTTGTTTATGTCATTTGAATCAAGTTCAAATCATGATCTAGTTATACTTTATGATAGAATTTAATGATGATTATGATTGTGATCTTAACCTATTGGAATTAGGATTGGCTTATATAATTGAGTGTGCTCAAGTCCTAACTTGAATTGAGAGAATCATGTACTTGAATCACACATATGTCAGATTGTTTATTTTAACTGCCCTATCATCCGGCTAGACAAAATTTAATTTCGATTCTAGTTGAGAAAGTGAGAAACCACAATGAATTAAGCATCAAGGATTGCTACAAGTGGATCCTTGAACCCCTAGTGCTTTTTATTATTGATTACATTCAATTTTGTTCAAAATATCAATCCACACCAAATTCCTAAATCTTGTTTGGTTAGTTCTTAATTAAAAACCATTGAAGTGTTTTGTGAATTCCTACACAAGTCCCTGTGGATCGACCTCGGACTTATCGAGATTATTACTACATCGTAACCCTACACTTGGGGAAGCAAACAAACCTCCAGAATTTAGTCGTAGAGAGTGACTCTAAGGTGGCAGTAGAGCAGATTGTTAATGAGGGTTCTGGCCCTTGGCATTTGTGGTACTAGCTATCCACCATTAGGTTGCTGGCCAGGTCGGCTCAGGTTTGTTTTCGTTTTATCCCAAGGGAAGGGAATGGGGTTGCGGACGATCTCGCAAAGCTTGGTAGTGTTGCCCAAGTTAGAAGACTCTTTGTCGCAACCTTAAGCCTTCCTCAGTCTTGTAGAGGGGCCCTCTGTTTAGATAAAGTGGGGCTTGGCTCCTACTAGGAGAAGAGGAGGTAGTCGGGCTCGTGGCCTTCTTGTCTTGGAGGGGTTGAGGGTAGGAGGAGGCTGCTTTCTTTTAGGCCCTTCTCTTTACTTTTTTAGCTGGAGCTTCAGGTAGTTTTTTTTCTAAATATTCTTCTAGCGGCAGGCTTGTATAGTTTTTTTTTTCTTGGCTGGGTAGATATGATAGGTGGAGCCTTGATGTCTTTTTGGTCAGGCTCTCCTGAATGGTTTGTAAAGCCTCTTCTTGTTGAATGAAGTTCGAGGTGGAATGTTTCCACCTTTCTTTAAAAAAAAAAAAAAAAAAAAGTCCTAGCAGCTGGCAAAGAATGCCCCAGAAAAATCGTTTGGCCCCAGCACATCATCTTTCGATCGAAAGGACTGCCTGCTTTACTTCTTTGAGAGAAGGTTCCGCTAGCAAAGCAACATTATCCCCTTTCAGAACACAAGAAGGGATGGGGTCCAACATATCCCCAAGGGGATCTATAGCATCTTATTAAAACTGCTTTAAAAAGTAATGAATTGCCTCCACCTTTTGGGGAGCTCCTTAACAGGGCCCAGGTGCGGGTGGTGTATGTGCCTCGTGAAGCTAACCAAGTCCGGATGGACTAGCTCGGCTAGGGAATGAGCGGCAACAAAACTTAATGTTCGACGAGGAAAGACAGTTGCCTCAGATTATGAAAGACAGACTATTCCTAGAGCGGGTTGGGCTGGGTACTGTGAGGGAGAGAATTGCCAGGACTCCCTATTAGAGTGGTTGGTCTGTTGGGTTGCTCCCCCCTCCCCCCCTTGCTGTTTTGTGTGTTGTCGGGTCATCTGTTTGTTTCTCCTACTTCACTGTATTTAATAAAGCTTCTCTTTAAAAAAAAAAAAAAATTTGCCTCCACCTTGATCTTTTGCAAGTCATTGATTCTTTCTCCCTGAGTCTAATTGAATTTGTTGAATTACCACCCTTCTAACCCGCTCCTTAGCCGAAAGATGAAAGAAATTCGTATTACAGTTGCCCTCCTCAAGTCAGGTGTTACAGGCTTTTTGCTTCCAAAATATCTCTTCCATGAGCTCCCAGCGGGCTAGATCCTGCATGCGTGGCGGCATCCACCGCAGCTGATGTGCTTTGGCTTTCCGAATGTATAGCATGTGACATCCAAAGAGAGCTTGATTTCTCTCCATGATTTCCTTTCGTTGATCACATTGGCTACAGGGATGTCCCAATGATCTTTATATAGTAGTGCTGCTATGTGGCATCTTCCTATCATGATGGTATCGAGCATATATAAACATCCTCATCTCTTTTAACTATACTCCGTATTTGTAAACAAAGCCTGACCTTTTTCATCCTTGTGGAAAAAGAACCCCTTGTGGTTAAATTCCATAAGTGGATGACGTGAGGATGTTTGAATGGTATTAATTTTTTTTTTTTTTTTAAAGATGGTATTAATTTTGAGTTGTAAGCATTTTTAAATCACCATGATGCTCATCTCAGAGGGATAATATGCCTTAAATCATAGTAATAATGCCTTGTCAACATTGCACGCGATATTTTGGTGTTTTAATAGATTCAACAAGGAGCTATTCTTGCAAAGAATGTCCTTGTGTATGCTGTTCGCATCAGTCCGCATTGACTTTTCAGGTTGAGATGATTAACACCTATTCTCGCAAAGCATTATGGCCACCCAGGTTTGGGACCATTTCAACAATCTTTTCTAAATGCCAGCCCACTTCTCCTCCTCGATTGCCAACAGATTGACCAGATAGTGGGATGCGGCTTCAACAATGGATGTGTTTAGTCTATTGAGGGGCCTTGTGCACTGTCTCATTTTGTGACGATATCCAAATCTGCTCCTCCAAAGTCACATATCGCGTTAACAGGTGGATCCGCACTATCAGCCCGGACCTCCTCTCTTCGATAGAATTAAAGATGTCCAGGTATGTGACCCTTAGATATTTGGGAATAACCATGCCCCCTCTCAACTCTAAACGGGCAACGATAGTTAAATGGTGCATTCCCCAACAGGGATGGGTCAAAATTAATGTTGATGGCTTTACCAAAGGCAACCCAGGCCCATCTGATGGGGGTGGGGTCTGTAAAGATTGTAAGGGTGACTTTATTTTTACTTTCACTTCGAGTTACGGCATTGGCTCGAACAACAGGGCAGGAATGAGAGCTGTGGTAGAGGGTTTAAGCATTTGTGTAGCCCGTGGTCTATCTAAGGTCGAAGTAGCAAGTGACTCCTAGTTGGTGGTTGATATGCTTATGAAAGGCTCCCCCAATCCTTGGCCCTTTTGGTACTAGCAAGCAAGAGTGACAGCCCTTAGCCATATCATAGAGGTCAATTTTTCCCATACACCAAGAGAGGCCAATACTGTAGCGGATGGGCTGGCGCATTGGGGAAGTATCTCTTAGGGGCATCGGATTTGCAGTTCGGCGAGGGACCTTCCTCAAATTTCAAGAGATCATCTGGTCCTTGACAAGGTAGGTTTGGGAAATCTGCGGGAAGGATAATTTGGTTGTATTTAGGGGTATATGATAGCCTGACCTTCGCCTTTTTGTCTGGCTGGCTAGTTCGAATGTCCTTATAGTTCTCTTTTTGTTTGAATGGAAAAATCTGTTTAAAAAAAAAAGGAGCCCACATGGCATTTGTGCATGGGATCTGGACATTCAACTAGTGGGCCCCACTTGAGATCTTTTACGTAAAATTCTTTATGTTGTTTGCATGTTCATTTGATCTGTGCCCGACTATTGTTGGATAAGAACATGAATGGATTAATTTAAGTTCTGACCATATCCTTTGTGCATGTTCTGATCTCATATATATCAACCTTTACACTCTACTGGAGTAATTAAAATTTTCACTTTAGGGGAGCAAATATGTTATTTGACAGCTTAACTAGGATTGCTTAAACTACTTTTTTTTTGTTTTTTTTTTTTTTTTTGGAAAAGGAATTTTTAAAAGAAAGAAAGATCATCAAACATTCGGATAGGCCCCCATAAAAAGCTTAGAGTCCCACCTATCGTTTTAGGCTCTATCTTCTTTTTTAAAGCCAAAAACTATTTTCTTCTAATATAGCCCAGGCCCGCCTTGTCAAAGAAGAGGAGGTCGCGGATCACTGGTGGTAAGCCCACAGCTGAGGCAAAAACTCGACGACCCCGTAAAAGACTGCCCCAACGGGCCAGCCTGTCCGCGATCCAGTTGGCTTCCCTTGGGGAGTGGGAAATTTTGATCTCCAATTTGCCCATCAGCTTGATTATCTTTGCATGCGAGTACCAAGCTGACCATCCAATAGGAGAGTGATTAGAGAGAGCTTCCACCACCAGCTTAGAGTTAGTTAAAATATCCACCTTTGTTTATTATTTTATTATTTTTTATAAATATCCACCTTGGACACACCACGATCAATATACATTTCCAACCCCTCGGCCACTGCCTTGAACTTGGCCAAATTGTTGGAGCATCTCCCAAAACCTACAGAGAACGCGAAGACGACCTCTCCCTCGCTATTTCAGCAGATGCCTCCATCTAGATTTGTGTCACGTATACAAATGAAAGGCATTATTTACAAATATAAAAAGATGGGGTGTTTTTTTCTTTTATAGACGAAAGGGATGAGTTTGCATGCAAAAAACCAACCTTTCAATAAAAAATAACTTGTTAACATGAAAGGGATGAGTTTGCATGCAAAAAACCAACCTTTCAATAAAAAATAACTTGTTAACATGCTACTTATTCTTTTAAAGAAAATCAATAGTCTTTTCAACCAGTAATAAAATCTAATGTTTTGATTCCCTCATGGGTGCTTGCCACCTTAATGAGTATGGTAGGATGCCAATTTTAGACCTACACTTTAATGAGTATGGGCATGATGCCCATTTTAGGCCCTATGTGTACTGTACCCATTAGTAGTTATGGGTGGGTCCTATACCTGAGCCCATTTTAGGCCCTATGTGTGTTGTACCCATTAACAGTTATAGGTGGGTATCCCTATACCTGAATTGATCCCAACGATTGCCACCCCTACCAGAAAATCCAGTGACATGGTGGCGTTAGCATAGACGTAGTTCGGTCAATCTCCATCTTCCTCACGGATAACTGCCTTGAATCTACAAGGCCTCCGAGAATCCATGAGGGGATATCTTGAATCCACAAGACCTTTCTTGAATCCACGAGAAAAGAGAAGGCAAAAGCCAAATTTTATTAAGAATAATCAAAAGACCATAATCAGGAACGACTTTAACAACTATTCATAATCTAAACAAACGCTAAAAAATGTAATAAGAAAGTTCTAATTAAAAATGGAAACAAAAATTGCAAAATCGCGTAAATGATATAATGTTGTTGGTGGCACCTTAGATGGGACCGAAGGTCACCTTAGGTCACATCGAAACCAACCGAAGGTGACTTCGATGGCACCAAAATGGGCCAAAACTTCACAGCGCGCGAGGGTCTCAAAACTCCAAATTCGGTCGGATGGAAAATTATCGAATTTCTTCCACTTTTCCTTGATCTTTTTTCTGTCCATGTGCAATAGAAAAGTGGTCGATCCACACCCTTCATCAGGGGGTCCTCTCCCTACATCAAACTCCACCACTTGAAAAAAACTTGTCCCCAAGTTTTGCTTTTGGTTAGGGCCACGATTCCCTTTCAATTTCCTCCTTGGCCTTGGCTTGTGATTCGTGCCCAGATTCTCCAACAGGCTTTGTTGGCGATACACGTCCTTGTCCATTACCTGACATATTATAGCAAACTCTGCCATCTTTTTCTCGAGGTTAACATGGAAAATCTCAAACAGCTCTGCCCCATCATCTGGGTTGTCAAAGGTAGGCTCCATCTAAGAAAGACCAATTTCCTGCACAAGGAACAAATCATCAGAAAACTCGGTGGCCACGGTCCTATCAAAATCTTGCATTGCCGGCTTGATATTGTCTGGGATGTCTACGAATTCCAGCACAACAGGCTTCACAATTTCTGGGACATCAGTGTGCTCTTTCTCCTTGCCCATTCCATCTGGGGTAACGATCTCAGATCTTTAAACAAGTTTAGAGACGATGGGTGGGTTGTACTTCATCTTCCCCTTCCATGGCCACAACGTTGGTCAACTCAGCAGACTCTTCAACGTGATCTTAGACAACCACAGAAGAATTCTCCTTCAATTTAAAAGTTTCAGACTGTCTTCCTGTTTCTGCAGGGGCAACATACACAATGCTGATGGAGTTAGGGACCTATTGCAACCCTGCCTCAATCAGATCTCCATCGTCTTTTAGGAAATGGGGCCAGCATTCGTCATTTCATCCATTGTCAGGAGAGAATTGACACCTTTAACTATCACATACACTTGTGCTAAAGTTGGGCCCACCAATCCGTAGTGTTGCCCTTCAAGATGAAGGCCACAAATAGAACCTTCCTCTCTTCAGGACTTTGCATGTAGCTGAAGTAGCACACAACTTCAACAAGCCAACCCTTGATGTGAGTCTAGTCATTGCCGTTAGGGAGATCATCCATCCCCTTATAGGATTGATTTTTTCGATCCACCCGATTGTAAAATCCAGTGGAACCCAGAAGCGGGATTCCACTACGAACACAAAAAGTAAGCGTGAGACTAATGCAATGGTGGAGATTGGCTTCCATGAGTGATGGGATTTCCTTGTTGAAAGGCCTTCTTCCGAGCGTGATCCTATGGGAGATTTGGAAAGGTAGGAACCTTATGAGGTTTGAGTCGTCTCTCGTGGACGGGAAGGATATGATTTAGTGGGTTTTGGGTTGGTGTTCCCTCTTAGCCCCTTCTCTTCCTCTGCCTCCCTCATGCAGATTTGTTTCCAGTGATTTGCAGGCGCTGGGGATCTCATTTGGTCCTATTCTCCCCCGTAAGATAAGGGTTGCTAGATGGGAGAAGCCAAATGAGGGCTGGATCAAGCTTAATGTTAATAGTTCTTCCAGGGGTAATCCGGGAAGCATAGGTGGTGGAGAGGTGTTTAAGGACTCGTGAGGTCATTACCTCCTCGCTTTCGCCTTCGATTTTGGCTCCGGCTCTAACATCAGGGCGGAAGCTCAAGCCATGAGCGAGGGTCTCCTTCTGGCATCCCATCGAGGTTTCAATAATTTGATCATTGAAAGTGACTAAAAAGTCCTATTGGATCTTCTGGATCAAGATAAGCCCCCCCCCCCCCCCCCCCCCCCCCCCCCCCCCCCCCCCCCCGGAATATTTGTTACCAGTGGGACATGATTAGATCATTGAGGAGAGGCAGAAATTCTAGAGTTGTTTATGTTCCGAGGGAAGTGAATGGAGCAGCAGATGCCCTGGCTAAGATGGCTAGTGAATCCACTTTCAGGAAGATTTTTGACCATTTCTCTTTGCTTCCTCCAACTGTCAAGGGAGGTATTCTGAAGGCTGAGGGTCTTGGTCACCTAGTGTCGTAGTCCCCTTCCGTTATTGTTTTGTTTGGTTTGAGGTCCTATTTTCGTCTAAGCTGTGGCTTTCAGAGGTCCCTTGTAAAGCTTTTTCGTGTGAATAATATTCCTTCTTTAAAAAAATTAAATATATTTAAATCTATTTTTCATTCCTACATTTTACGTTCATGTACAAAAGCCTATAAAAGGAGTGCTATGTAACCATTTTGATATGACTCTCTCAGAAATCTGGCAATAAGAAATTTTGTTTTCTTCCTACTTGTTTTCGAATTTTCTCCTAAGGCTTTGTAAAACCAACAAAGAGGTATCAGAGTCACTAGTCCTAGGAGCCAATTCCATAGTCTAGTGAAGATGGCCACCACTATTCAGTCCCAAGTTCTGAAGTTGTCAAAAGACAACTATAAAAAATGGTGTATTCAAATGAAGGCGTTGTTTGGATTGCGAGATCTATGGGAGATCATCACTGATGGGTATGTAAAGCCTACTACAAGCAAGAAGTTGCCTATACCACCGAGCAAAAGGCCACCCGCAAAGAACAAAGAAATAAGGATAAGAAGACTTTGTTTCTTCTTTATCAAGGGTTGGATGTTTCAACTTTCGAAAAGATCGTTGAAGCAACGTCGAGTAAAAAAGCATGGGAGACCCTGAGCACCATCTTCATAAGTGTTGATCTTATAAATAGAGTTCGTTTACAAACTCTTTGCAAACTCTTCGAGCCGAGTTCGAGGCCGCTCACATGAAGGAAGGTGAGAATATTTCTGACTACTTATCACGATTGCTCGTGGACGTTAATAATTTAAAAAGAAATGGTGAAAAAATTGAAGAGATTCGCGTCATTAAAAAGGTGTTACGATCCCTCACAACCAAATTTGAACATATGGTTGTGGCCATTGGAGAATTAAAAGATCTTGAAAAGAGCTCTCCTTTGAAGAGTTGATGGGATCTTTGCAAGTTCATGAGCAACGAATATAAAAGAATACAGGTTCCATGGCTTTGGAATAAGCATTGGAGTCAAGGTTGAATCTAAATGAACAAACTAAATGACAAAAGTCCAATCGAGAAAATTCACAACGAGGTGGCCACACCAATAGCAATTGTACAAGAGGCAAAGGGCGTGAATACCATTCAAGCCAAAGACAAAATCAGCAAAAGTTTACTAATTTTCATGGAAGAGGAAATGGTAGAGGCCGATCCATGCGTGGTCGTGGAAATATAAAAAATATTCAATGTTATAAATGCAACAAGTTTAGCCATTGTGTTTTAGACTGCTGGAGAAAATTAGTAGATCAAGATGAGCATTCTAATTATGCAGAAGCATCAAATCATGAAAAAGAAGACTCCACACTCTTACTAGCACAAGAAAAGGCGTATGATCAACAAGATGTGTGGTATCTCGACTCTGGTGCGAGCAACCACATGTGCGGAAACAAAAACCTGTTCATGGAGCTCACAGAAGATGTTCATGACAACATGAGTTTGGGAAACTTATCAAAAGTCCCCGTGAAAGGTAAAGGAAAAATTAAAATCTATCAGAAGAATTGTAATACTTCGAAAATTTATGCGCATGAATAAGTACACGAGTGCATGTTCACATATGAGAATTTAAATTCTAGGCCGTGTTGTTCACACGCATACACACAAGTATACACTTTTATACGCAATTCCGACACTTGTAGGCCTCTGAAAAACTAAATGTGCTTAGTTAAGTCAATCGATTGACCATTAAAATGATCTGACATTGCTAGATTGAAAGATCTAACATTCCACTTCGATTTTGAACAATGCAATCAATGTAGACCAGCCCTTCGATCTCCACACCAACCTATACACATGTCTATCCATAAATCTAATTTGTCCATCTTGTTCGTCACTAGAAATATGTTTAGATCATTGATTTTT
Organism: Liriodendron chinense; assembly: GCA_003013855.2. Taxonomy (NCBI): domain Eukaryota; kingdom Viridiplantae; phylum Streptophyta; class Magnoliopsida; order Magnoliales; family Magnoliaceae; genus Liriodendron; species Liriodendron chinense. Next base: position 2,198,428 of record PVNU02002456.1, read on the forward strand.
CGGCCCTATGGACCTTCTCAGGCGTGCTTATAACACTCCAGGTTTCTGGAATAATTTAAATAACAATTTAATAAATTATTTAATAGATTAAATAACTTTTAATATTGATAATTATAATAAATAATCCGTAGAGATTTAGCATATGGTTCTTTTATTAAAGTTTCTCAGAATAAACCCTAAAATAGTGTAGAATTATTAGATTTCATAAAACTCATAAAATTATAATACTTATGAAAATGTCATTAGTTAAACTTAAGTTAAACTGACATTTTTAAGTATTATAGTTTCTGAAAATTAGTTCCATGCAAAACTTCAGATACGAGCTTTAGGGCATATTTTAGTTGTGCGTGTCGAATTTCAGCCCTCCGAACATCCTACAAATGCCTTAATCAAAATCTGATCATAAGTGGGCCATTTAACCTTGGATCTGTCCCATTTTTGGTACCACTCTCTAAAATCGTATGGCCTACCTGATGAATGGAGTGGATTTCATATATACACCGAGGTGGGACTGCATGTATTGCATGCGCAAGTCACGAACGAACCGGACTTGAAGTCCGTCTCCCTCACGGACGTTGTAGCGACAGCGATCTACGCCACCCTCCCTCTGGGCCCGACTTAAGTAATCCACGCCATCCATCAGGCTCATGGCCTAGCATTCTTAATCCCTTTTAGTTGTTTTGCATTTCGTCAACATAGCGGCCCACTCCAAACCACCGTTCAAGACTTAAACGATTAAAATCTTTCGATCTACTACGCATGGACTCTCCAAACTTCACCCATATCTTTTTGTGGACCCCACCTACCATCCCTATGGTTCCTAAGCGATCAAGTACAAGAAAGTCGGACGGGATGATTCCCTTGCGGTGCCAACACCAAAACCGTCCGGATCCAAACCTCTTCCACACCAACTGACCTTAGCAACATTATAAAACCCATCCGTCTACTCTTGCCTTTCTCCAGAAACTCTAAGAGAGAGAGAGAGAGAGAGAGAGAGAGAGAGAGCGAGAGAGAGAAGAGAGAGAGACTGTGAGAGAGAGAGAAACCATGAGAGAAAGAGAGACCGTGAGAGAGAGGGAGAACGTTTTAGAGAGAGAGGAAGCGTGCTACCCCTGCTCTGCTGGACCCCGTTCCAAGTCTAGAAGAAGAAAGAAGAGAATAAGGAGAAAAAAAACAAGAAAGAAGAAAGAAGAAAGAAGGAAGAGAAGAAGAAGAGGATTATCCCCAGTGAGTCAACTCGTTGAGTCAACTCAGATTCGAATTGGGTTTGCTTCGAACCTGGGAGTCATTGTATACTGTGAGTGATTCCTCTCTTTTGAGTTCTTTCCTTCCCCACTAGAAGTCTTTCCTATTTCTTTAATTTTCTTCATCTTAAGATAGTCTAACGAATCTTCTCTTTCCCTTACTTGGTTAACAAACTATTTAACCTAACCATGATGATGTAAACACTACCATAAATTTCTACACCACCTCACCTAACCATTCTTATGATTCTTTGTAAGATTTATACCTATTTCGTACTTTGTTATCTCATAATTAATGAATTCTCTTTCTATGAATTACACATGCATCAAATACATCATATGCTTGCATGCGTGCTATTGTATCGCATTGTGATTGTCGGATTCTCATGATCATGTTGAAATATTGATTTTATTGTAAGCTTTGGAATATGGATAGATTGGGTGACGGATCCATGAGCATGTCGGGATTGCTCATGTGCGTGCATGTCGAGATTGCCGCTTCACATGATACTGGTTAGGCGAGCATGTCGGAATTGTGAGGACCCTAATGTCTGGCCGTACGAGATTCGGGTGCTCTGGTCTGTGGGCATAGGATTGCTCATTTGCATGCATGTCAAGATTGCCGCAACGCCAAAGAGGTCAGGCGAGCATGTCGGGATTGCAACCCTAATGTCGAGCAATGGTGGGATCATTATAAGTACGCTATTGCATGAATAGATTGGGCGAGCATGTCAGGATTATGGTGACCCTAATGTCTATGCCATGCAAGTTGTGGAAATGTCGTCTTGCTTAATTAATCTAAGTAGAATAATCATGCATCCATAACATTATCATCATATTAGCATACATCGTATCCTAGTCGAATTCCTAATTTGTCTTCTTTCTTTATTTCAATTAGTTCTGCTCATTTCAAACTATCTATACTTCCCTCCTAGAATTTAGTTGAGATGAAAATGATCTTATTGGGCTTTTAGCTCACCAAAATCACCACAGTTTTTCAGGTCTTCAGGAAGAAAAAGACATAGGCAGAGAAGAGCACTCAGAGGGTCACATTCTATTCAAGCGTCAATTGTAACCGATTTATTTTTGTTTTGTAAAATCCGATGTAATAAGACATTAGTGGAAAAAAATTATATTTGGGATTTATTTAGATATGCGATGTATGGAATGGAATCTCAAGGAATCTACGCTCGAATTTTAAATTCACACCTGAAACTCGGGTTTTGGGTCGTTGTACTCGAGTCCTAGATTTCGAGGCATGACAAGAATGGTGTACCAAATTTTATCTCCAATATGTATTACGTACCAATTAAACATGAAAAGTCACATTCTCAGTATCGGCCAACTCCTGGAGAAGGGGCATTTCATACACATGGAGAACTATTCTTTCTCTATAAGAGATGCACACAGAAGACTTGTAGCTTAAGTCCAAATGGGGAAGAATCGCATGTTTCCACTCCAAATTAATACAAAAGCTGAGAAGTTCCTCTATGGACTCGTGAAGAATGATTCATGGAGATGGCATCTTAGCTTGGGGCATCTCCATTTCAATGGCCTTAAACTATTATCCTCATTAAGCATGGTACATGGCTTGCCTACTATTGAAGCTTCAGAACATGTGTGTGAGGCGTGCACACTTGCAAGCAACAAAGGAATTCTTTTTCAAGTGGAGTGTCTCGAAGAGCAAAGGAACCATTACAGTTGGTTCATACTGATATTTATGGCCCACGTGAGACATCCTTTCTTGGAGGTAATAAATACTTTATTACATTCATTGATGATTTCAGTAGAAAACTTTGGATGTATTGTATCAAAGAAAAATCGGTCGCTTTCAGTATTTTTGAAATTTTCAAAGCTCGAGTTGAAGTAGAAAGTTGCTATAAAATTAAAGTTCTCAGATCTGACAGAGGTGGGGAGTACACCTTAAATGCATTTCAAGACTATTGCAAGGAACAAGGCATCAAGCAGCAGCACACTACAGCCTACATGCCATAGTAGAATGACATTGCAGAACGAAAAAATTGTACCATTCTCAACATGGTGAGGACCATGCTCAAAGAGAAAGGACTATCAAAGAATTTTGGGGGAGAGGCAGTTGCATGTATTGCCTATCTGCTCAATCGGTGCCTGACAAAAGAGTTAGAAACATGACACCATAGGAAGTGTGGAGCATATACAAATCAAGCGTGGTGCACCTAAGGATCTTTAGTTGTGTCGCCTATGCTCAAGTCCCAAGGGTGAAAAGAAAGAAGCTCGATGATCATGGCGAAAAGTGTATCTTCATCGGATACAATGAAGAATCAATCGAAAAGTGCACCTAAGCATACAACAGATAGAGAAATCGATCGCTATAAAGCAAAGCTCGTGGCTAAAGGCTACAAACAAAAGTATGGGGTGGACTATGAAGAAGTCTTTGCTCTTGTTACTCGTCTTGATACTATGAAGATATATGATTATCTCCCTTGCAGCCCATCACAGTTGGATGATCTACTAACTGGATGTGAAATTCGCATTCCTAAATGGATTACTCGAAGAAGAGGTCTATATTAACTAGCTTGAAGGCTTTGAAGTGTAAAGGGAAGAACGCAAGGTGTATCAGCTAAAGAAAGCCCTCTATGGGTTAAAATAGGCTTATCGTGCCTGGAATGCTCGTATTAACGACTATCTTCAAGAGTATGGCTTCTCCCAATGTCTATATAAGCATGCACTCTACATCAAGAAGAACGCTCATGGTGATATGCTCATAGCATGCCTGTATGTTAATGACTTGCTATTTATAAGAAACAGTCAGTCGATGTTTGATGAATTCAAGAAAGCAATGTTTTAAGAGTTCGAGGTGATCGACGGTGAACTTATATCTTTTTTTTTTTGGCATCGAGGTGAAGCAACAAATAGCGGCATCCACATATCTCAGAAGAAGTATGTGAAGGAACTTCTTGAAAAGTTCAAGATGGCCGATTGCAATGCCATGAATACACCTGTAGCAACAGGCCTAAAGCTAACAAAAGAAGGAGAATGAATAAGCGTGGACTCGACTTTATTCAAAAGTCTAATTGGAAGCCTAAGGTACCTCACAATCACAAGGCCGGATATAGTCTACAGCGTTGGGCTTCTAAGCAGATACATGAAAGTACCAAAAGAATCACATTGGCTTGCTGCAAAAAGGATCCTCAGATATATCAAAGGATCTATGGAATTTGGTCTCTTCTATCCATACAATGATGAAGCAATGCTGTATAGATACTTAGACAGTGATTGGGGAAGTGACCAAGATGAAAGAAAAAGCACCATGGGATATGTTTTCTCTATTGGCTCAACTACTTTCACATGGAACTCAAAGAAGAAAAGTGTGGTCGCTTTGTCCACATGTGAAGCAGAGTGCATAGCAGCATTGTCCACAGTCTGTGACGCGATATGGTTGAGAAACCTACTAGAGGAAGTTGAAGCATTCGCAGGAAGGATCCACAATCATATATGTGGATAACAAGTCGGCAATCGAGCTCACTAAAAATTTAGTGCAACATGGAAGGAGCAAGCATATTGGTACCATGTATCACTTCTTAAGAGATCAAGTGAAACAGAAAATAGGTGAAATTGGAGTACTATCATACTAATGAACATGTGATAGATATTTTTACTAAGGCACTATCAGCCAATGCATTCAGACAACTAAGGTCGATGCTCGGAATAATCTAGTTTTGGATTGAAGGGGAGTGTTGAAGGTTTCAAAGCAAAGTATTCATCCCAACAACTGTTGCGAAGCTTTAAAGAAACTATAATAATTGACTTCACATTGAAGAATTTATAACAGGTGAACTTTAGGGAGAATATAATTAAATATATTTAAATCTATCTTTAATTCCTACATTTTACATTCATGTACAGAAGCCTATAAAAAGAGTGCTATGTAACCATTTTGATATAACTCACTCAGAGGCAATGAGAAATTTTGTTTTCTTCCTACTTGTTTTCGAATTTTCTCCCAAGGCTTTGTAAAGCCAACACATGCACCATGTGAACCTTGGATGGCCACCACAATAAGAAATCTAGGTAGATTTCCTTAGTTCCAATCCATCGAATCCCAAAGAGTGTCAAGATTGCTCATCATCTTCCAGTCGTCATTGATGGAATCTTCAGCCGGAGAGTGAGAAGCATGGTCAACTGACGGACGAACTATCGGCTCTCTCCACCTTCGAAGGATTTTGATGAGAAATTACACCTAAATTGCTGCTACTAGCACCCTCTCTAATTCGTAAATCAATATTGGATGTTGTCCCATTTGTCATATCGACTGTTGGTCGTCGATCAAACGATCGTACGCTTCCTGATTTGACGTATACTCGGCATAAGCTATATTCATGTCGTAACTGAAAAAGAAGAAGGAACAAACAGCTGTCATTAAGAGGAAGGATTAATCACCTACAACCAGTTGTACCCTACAGACCATTTTCTTCCTACCTTAAGATTTTTTTATTTTTTTATTTTTTATTTTATTTTATTTTTTGAAGAGGAAGAAGAAGAAGCTGGATCCAATCCAAACAATTCTACCATAATTAAGCTTAGCATATTAGTTGGCGTGTGAGCCCATCATGAGATTTTTCATCCAACCCGTACCAGTATGCATGGGCGTTCAAAAAGGCTGGCCATTCCAAAACTAAAGTGAGCCACTATACGATGAAGGATGGATTGGATGTCATTAAAATACCACAATTTATACTCGACCGTATGGGATCCAGCCTAATGGTTTGTGGGTAAAACCTACCATTTTTTTGTCTCTGTCTCGACTATCCGGACAATACACGAAAGGGAGCAAATTTGCTGTTACCGGCAACGGTAACAGCTTACTGGGTGTTACCCCTAACGTGGGGCCCACCTTGATGATTTTCTGTATATCCACTCCGTCCATCCGTTTCTCCAGAACAGTTTAGAATGTTATGCCAAAATTTGTACAGATCTAAATCGCAGGTAGACCACACCACATGAAAGATTGGTTTTGAGTGCCTCACCATTAAAAATTCCAAAGGGTCCATTGTTACGTTTTATTAATTTTCATTTGAAATCGGACCTATTGATAATATCAAGAAGATCTTGATGAAGGTCAATTAGAAATATTAGAATGATTCAAAGCTTCCGTGGCCCACAAAATTATTTTAATTGTTATTCATCACTCTTTCTATTGTTATGGTCCACCTAAGATTTGGATCTACTTATAATTTAGGAACACATCCTAAAATGAGACATAAAAAGCAGATGGACGGCGTGGATATACAAAAACTACATCAATGTTGGCCCCACACGGTAGGGGTAACAGCTAATTCGCTCCCTACCCTTGGTCGCCTCTCGTTCGGCCACGTCATTTCCGTTATCCCCATCTCACAAAATATCCCGTTTTTGTCTCTTCAGGTACATTGCGTGCTGCATTGCACATCTTTTAACGTACTGGAAATTCACCGCCCTTCACCATAACCTTTGTCTTACATCCACACCGTCTATCAATTTTTGCAAATAGATTTAGAGCATGGTTCCAAAAATAAGGTACATCCAAGTCTCAAGTGTACCACACCAAAAGAAAGCAGTCAGGATTACACAAACTTTGGTTGAAGCCTTCCTCGGGCCAAGCGTGAGGCTTCATCTAACATCTAACCAGTTCATAAGTCCACCCATACCTGGATGAAGGTACAACACAAATATCTGCTTGATCAGAGCCGTCTGGGCCGTAAGAAGTTTTTAACGGTAGCATTAATTCCACTGTTTCCTATGGTGTGTTCCAGTTGAGCTTTGAATCTAACTTCTTTTTAGGTTTATATCCTGGAAAGATCTGAAAAATTATATAGACGGTGTGGATCTAAGAAATAAGTCATCATGGGCTACTTAAATTTCCCACCTAAAGAAATTCCGCTCTACCGAAACAGTTGAAAGGTGGAACTTCTGTGGCTCCATCATGATGTATGTATTAGATCCACACAGTCCAATCATTTTGTTTCATACCTTTTAGTCACGAGGCTGAAAATAAATCATATCCAAGGCTCAAGTGGGCCACACGACAGGGAAAGAGTGGGAAATGAACACCTACCATTGAAAACTTCTTGTTGTAATAGAGATCAAGCTGATGTTTGTCAGTTTCCCTGAATCAAGGTCTAAGTGATCTTATGAAGGGGTTAGATGGCAAATAAACCTCAAAGTGGACCTTAGGAAGGTTTCAACGTTTCGTTCAATCCCATGCTTTCTGTTGTGTGGTCCACTTGAGCTTTGGATGTTCTTCATTTTTTATCTTATGCTTTAGAATAATCTGAAAAAATTGATGGACGGTTCTGATCTAACAGATAAATTAGGATGAGGCCCAGGGAAATTCCACACCGTAAAAGTGGGTTGTGTAGCAAGCAATCTATACATGAGAGAAAATCGGCTGGTTTTTTTAGCTGACGTCATTGGCTATGACGTGTACCAATGAGAATAGACGGCACTGAATTTTTCTGTGTTTTCAACACAGACGATCCTCACTCATATTTTCTCTACTATCTAATTGGTGGACTATGTCTCGAATGGGCCACATCCCAGAAAACGCACCGATTGTGATCTTAACAGTCTGATCACTGGACATCAGCTAAACATTTGAAAGCAAGCCGCCGAACGAAAGGCAAGGCTATACAATTGGTGTAACTCTTGGGTATGGCCCACCCCAGATCAAATGGCAGGTGTTCTGACCCCCAAACAGTATGATCATACGGTTTAGATCAAAAGATCATTCTAGGAAACTATCAGTTGTCGCACCATACCTTTGGAACTGCATTTGAAGAGGATGCTTCTTCAAGGGCTCTATACTCATTCAACTTCCATTTGGTTTTCTTCCCTGTGGGGGCTCTTCCTTCATAGAAAACCATGCTTTTCCTCAGGCCGATTACTCGGTTGTTGGAGGAGAAGACGTAGCCAGGTGAGCCCGTAGCTTTCCAGTAGCCAGACGGCGTGATTCGGTTTGGCCTCCCTCCATGGGCCTCTTTCTCTTGCATTGGGCTGAAGAAAAACCGTTCTTCAATGTCTCCGACGCACAGCTCACCTGAAATGCCTGCAATGAAAAAAAAAGAAACTGGAGATTAATTTTGTGGCGTCTGGGATTGTATGGCTATGATTGCAGGGTGGGTGTGATCTGTGATTTGGGGACAACTTCAGCACACTAGATCGATGGTGACCGATGGAGAGAGAGAGAGAGAGGAGAGAGAGAGAGAGAGAGAGATCCTTCTCGTATGTTTTCATCACACCACAGTCAATGGCGGTGACATATCTAACAAATTTGTGGCATGTACGTACGTAAATCCAGACCACCACCCAATTTGTGGGCCTGGCACAATGTAGATGGGGTGTGGGATCACGAAGGAACACTCAAATCTACGAGCAAAAGAGTAAAACTCAGAGATTTTATTAAAAGATGAATAATAATGTCTAACAACAAATTAAAACCAGTATTTATAGCCTAAATTGCGTAATAGAAACCTTAAGTGCGTAAATTAGAAGTCTTAAACGAACTAGGAAAGAAAACAATTCAAATTGAAAAGTTCGCGCGAAATCTAAGCAACTAGTTCGCACGTGGTCAGGCACCTGGTGAAGGGTGGTCAGGCTCCCGCTGAACTTAAAAACAATCCAGCGAGTCAAACTTTGAAAATCTACAAATTTCAGGCGTCCAGCGGAGCGCAAAATTGTCCAGAGAATTGAACCAATATTCAGACAAATTTAGGGTGCTTGGTTAAGGGATGGTCAGGCGTCCGATGATGGTCAGGCACCCGATGACCTGATGGTCGGGCTCCCAAAATTTGAAAATTATGTCCAGTAACTCCCTGGACCATTCGGGCGCACGGTCGAGCATCCGACAGGGGCTAAATTTTCTGTACTTTGGCAACTGTCTTGTCGCTCCACTTGGCCTCCTTCTAATGGTCCATTTTCTCCATGTAGTCATCAGCAACCCCCTCTACATTAAGGCTGGGAATCTATTGTGGATAAATGATAGCTAAGGAATTATTCAATACCCCCAACCATCCATATTTTCCCTTTGATTTTGGAGCATAATCATTTCCCTTTCTACATGCATTTATTTGATGACGGCTTTGTATATCAGCAAATTTTTTTGGCAATGCACCATGGGGATCTAAATATCCAATGACTTGATCCAATTTCCTAATTGAATTCTTTATGATGCATTTGGTTACACCAAATATCATGAAATTTCATAATATCAAAATTTCAAGTCAGTCTAATATCAAGAAATTTCACGGTATTTAGTGCAACCATACATGCCTGGAAGGAAATAAAAAATAAAAAATTACTGTCTTCCAAAAGATTCTGATGATCAGGGAAATGAATTCTCCCCAAGAGAAAAGAGTTCAAAGTTCTACACCACCATCTAGGGCTTGCTGCTCTTAGACCGTGCAGGGCTGGGTAACTTAAGGGAGTCCAAGGCCAATTGTTAGGTCCGGTGGGGCTCTTTTTTCTTTCTGGTGTCCTCCCTTTTTTTTTTCTTTTTTTTCTTTTTTTGTGCTTTCCAGCTCTTCGGCTAAATTTGTATAAAAAAGACAGGGGGGGGGGGGGGGGGGTGGGGGGGGGAGTGGGCGGCACCCGAATTCTGCATCCTTTGGCTGCTGCCTCGGTGGAATATATACCAAGCCTAAAAAGAAAAAGAAAAAAGTTCTACACCACCATTTCACAATTCATGATTGGAGGAGCATCATTTATTTGCAATCATGGGGAATTAGGGGATCCAAATACGCAAAAGTGAGTTATTTATGCCAAACATCATTCTTCTGACTAGATCCAATTACCTGATTGAATTCTTAAGGAATCATTTGGTTACACCAAATATCATAAAATTCTATAATATCAAAATTTCATGGAAGTCTACTATCATGAAATTTCAGCCGAATGTACATGCGGGCTGTTTCAGCCACCTTTAAAATGAATGATGCTTCTAAGAAGAAGAAGAAGAAATAGCTGACTTATTTTATTAAAAAAAAAAAAAAAAAAACCATGGAAGGAAAAATAAATAAATTTACACTAGCTTCCAAAAGATTCTGATGGTCATGGAAATGAATTTTCCGGAAGAGAAAAAGAGTTCAAAGATTCTGATGGCCGTTTTTCTGGGAATGGAAAATCTCTTTTCTCTTAAAAAAAAAAAAAAGGTTCAAAGTTCTTGGTCACAAAATAGTCTTGCCTGAAATCAGGAAGAGAGAAACCGATGTATCCCTCATGTAGGACTTGCGGAAGATGGGCCACACCATAAAGGCCACCAATGGGCGAAAATGAGGGCACACCATTTAAATCAATGGACGGCCCATGAACCGATTCAATGTACAAATGCAAAACGCCGACAGGCAAACCGGCCCGATTTTGGCCCACATGGATTTTCCTTGTGTGGCTCGTGTGTGCCATTTATGATCGTATCTCAAAACCCAGATGAAATACAGATATATATGTATATGGACATGCATGTAAGAATAAGAAGGAAAAAAAAGTCAGGAGAAGGGAAGAGAAAACTAACTTGGGAGCTGCCAAGGGTCGAGAGTGAAGACGTCGACAACGGAAATAACACGGTCTAAGTCCTCTCTCATGTTCTCTAGCTTGTTCCGCAGGTAGAATCCCACCAGCTCTTCTTCGGTTGGGTAAAATCTATAACCTGGTGGGAGATTGCTCATAGCTCCCTTTGTTGTTGTTGTTGTAGTGGTGGTGGTGATGGCTGTTGTTGTAGTTATCTCCCTCCCTTGTTCTTTTTTAGTTGTGGTTGTTGTTGCTCTCTCTCTCTCTCTCTCTCTCTCTCTCTCTCTCTCTCCCTTTGTTGTTGTTGTGGTTGTAGTCTCTCTCTATCTCTCACCCTTGCTGCCCTCTCTCTCTCTCTCCTTCCTCTGATACGGGGTGCTGATATGATATAATTAGGGAAGAGGATGCGAGTGGAGGAAAAAATGAGCAGGCTTACAAGGAAAGTTCCACGCGGCTGTTTGGCAAAATACGATGTGGAAAACTGAAGCCATGACCCAGATTTTCAAAAATCGTAGTCCCCACGTCTCCATTTCTCTCTCCTTCTCCTTTTAGTCAGTTGAACTGGGGAGCGGATTCGGTGCGGCCCTTACCAGGGGCCACACCTTGATGTATCTACTCTATATCTACACTGTCCATTCATTTTACGAGATTATTTTAGTACATGAGCTAAAAAATGAAGCAGAGCCAAATCCCGGATGGACCATACTATAGGAAAAAGTGGTGATAGGAAAGCCTTAGGGCCCACCGTAGAAGTTTTAGTAGGTTTATTTTCCATCCAACCAGGTTACATAGACCTGACTGAAGGAAAAAAAAAAAAAAAAAAAAAAAAAAAAAAAATATCACCTTGATCCAAAGCTTTTATGGCTCAAATTAAGTTTTTAATGGTCAATCACAAATCTTTCCCATTAGTCCACCTGAAATTAGGACCTGCTACAGTTTTGAGCTCCTTCCATAAAATGATCGGACAAAATAGATAGATGGCATGGATATAGAATACATGCATCAAGGTGAGCCCCGCGGTAGGGCCGCACCATCTTCGGTAAGGCAGGGGCCGCACCTAATCCGCTCTGGTGGAAGTGGACGGTAATGTTTTGTCATCCAAAAGCTTCCAAGGAACTTCCTGCCACAGAAAAGCTAGGTGGGTCAATCCATTTTGTCAGATTATGTTAGAACACAGGTAAAAAATTAGGCAGATACAAAACTCAAGTGGCCCCATAACAGGAAAAAATGGGTAGCAAATTGCCTACAGTTGAAACCTCCCTTGAATCCACCTAGATATTTATATGCCATCTATACAGTTCATTAGGTCTCTGACTGGTATGGACTGAAAACACAAAAATATTAGCATGATTCAAAACTTTTGTGGCCTCATCAATGTTTCAACGGTGGACATTCAATCCTCACGTTTTTCTTGTGGTACGGACCACTTGAGTTTTGGATCTGCTTCATTTTTGGCCACATGTCTTAACATGATCTGGAAAAATGGATAGATGAGGTGGATTTCTCACAAACATCATGGTGGCTCCCACTTAGCTTTCCGTCCGTCGTGGGATGTTCCTCCACGTTACACAGCTAGACCGGTCACCCGACCGGTCTGAGCACCCAACTCATGCATAGTTTGAAGGCTACCCCAACAATTGTTTCCAACAACCGGACTGATGTGAAGGCCTTAGAGGAGGGTTTGGTTATATGTAATAGTCGGGGTTACGTCAAAATCGAAGTAGAAAGCAACTCAGCAGTTGTTATTAGCATGCTAAAGAAAAAGAAAAAAAAAAGTGGAGAACCTAGTACATGTGGCACCTGGTGCAGAAAATCAGCCCGCAGGTAGAGGTTCAGCTTAAGGCGGTGCTGAGAGAAGCTAATATGGTAGCGAACGGGTTGGCGAGATGGGGCAGTCTCTCCCAAAACAAGTGTCTTTACTTCAATTGGTGAGCTTCCGTCGCAAATCAGAGGTAACCTCCTGCAAGACAAATCTGGGTTAATCTCGCTTCTAATAGAGGTACATAGGAGTGCGGATCGTCTATGTTGGCCACGCAGAAGAATCCAGCGCTGCCCCTTCTTATTCGTCCACGTCATAGGAGCCTATGTCAGCTGACGTCATCAATAACTTAAAAAAAAAAAGGAATGCATCTCTATTTTTATACGTATCTACTCATTGCTTATACGAAATACCACTCATTCAAATATGATTTTACAGGCCGGCAAATCTTCTGACAGCTAGCACATCTGCCGGAGGAGTGCATAGTTTGTGGGCCCACTATGATATATGTTTAGATCGTTACCGTCCAATCATTTTTACAGATTATTCTAAGGCACTGTCCAAAAAATAAGCTGATCTAGAGCTCATGTGGACCACACTAGAACACCGACCATTTTAATTGTGAATGTTCATTCAAAACTGTTTTTTGTGTTGTGGTCGACTTGAGATTTGAATCTGCCTCTGCTTTAAGAGACATCATAGAATGATCCAGAAAAATGGATGATCGGTATGGATGAAGCACAAAATCATACTAGAGCCTACATAGCATTGACAGCCTAGCCAATCTTCGTCTATTCTCCCCCATCACCGTCCACGCAGATTGCCATCCAATAGATTTCCTGTGAAAGCCTTGCGCAGGAAGTTACTAAGCTGGAGACCAAGGTGGGGCCCACCGTGATGTTTTCAAGAAATCCACTCCGTCCATCTGCCTTGTGAGCTCATTTTAGTGCATTTTACCAAAAATTAATAGGATCCAAGACTCAAGTGGGCCGAAAATGTGAGGATTGAATGTCCACATTATGAAATATTCGTGGGGCCACAGAAGTTTTAAATCAGGCTAATATTTGTATTTTCAGTTCATCCAATAGGAATGACGTTATGAACGGTATTGATGTCATATAAACATCACTGTGGATCCCAGGGAGGTTTCAACGGTAAGAATTTCCCTACCCATCTTTTACTTTAGTGCGGCCCACTTAAGTCTTGTATCCGGTTCATTTTTTTGTCTAATATTCTAAAATGATTTAACAAGGGGGATGGACGGTGTGGATTTATCGAAAACATCACGGTTGGCCCCACTTAGGTTCCCAGCGCAAGGCTTTGGCAGCCTTTGGAGGTGCTGCGCAGGCGCGACTTGGGTGAGACCCAGGAACCAGTGTTGTGGGTCGGATCCTGAACCCAGGGCCCACCTGGATGTGTTCTTTGTAAATCCATGCCGTCCATCAGGTAGACCATAACATAGGAAACAGTGGTGAACATCAGGTACACCACTGTTTCTTATGGTATGGTTCACCTGATAAATTTTTTTGCTTAGTTTTTGGGATAATGCCCTAATATAATCTGGACAAACGGATGGACAGAGTGGATACATAATACATACATCAAGGTGGGCCCCACAGTAAGGGCCACATCGTCTTAGGTTAGCCCGAGGTCTCACCTAATCCACTCTCGTGAAGCTCCCTGATAGAGATGATTGGGAGCGAATTAGGTGCTACCCTGGTAACGCCTTGGTGGTACCCCTACCGTGTGGGGTCTATCTAGATGTATTTTTTGTACATTCATGCCGTCCACCTGTTTGTACGCCTAATTCTAGGATGTCCACCTGTTTGTACGCCTAATTCTAGGATAAAATCCAAAATTATAACACCTAATTCCCTCCCGAGATGATTAGGTGTTACCCAAGTAACACCTTAGTGGGTGTTACCCTTAGTGGGGCCAACCGTCCTTCATAATGTGTTGTATATCCACGACGTTAACTATTTCTCCAGCCCATTTTAAGACTTGATCCTAAGAATTAACCAGTTCCAAATCTTATGTGGACCACACCATATGAAAAACGTACATCATGATGGGAATAGCTAGTGGTAGATCACTAGCCTGTCCACTTCCGGTTTGGCTAGTGAAGGTGTGGTAAGTGCTTTGTGGCCCCACCATGATGTATGTGTTCTATCCTTGCCGTCTACCAATTTTTTCAGATCAATTTAGGGTGTGATCCAAAAATGAGGCAGATCTAAATCTCAAGTGGATCACACCACAGAAAATAGTAGCAATTGAATGTTCACCTAGGGCTGTCAATGGCATGGATCTTGATCCGTATCCGATCCGTATCTGATCCGATGTAATCGGATTCGGATCAATAATCGGATAATCGGGTCGGATTCGGATCAACCTTGATCCGGCCCGTCAACGACCCGACCCGACCCGATTAAAAACAAAAGAAAAAAAAAAGAAAAAAAGAAAAAAAGCCGTCTCTTTCCACGCACGAGCATCTCTCTCTCTCTCTCTCTCTCTCTCTCTCTCTCTCTCTCTCTCTCTCTCGGATATTGGGTCGGATCGTAATTGGATCGGAAACGGATTTTAAAAAATTTAAACGGGTCGGGTTCAGATCTATACTTGTGATCCGAATCGGATTCGGGTCGGATATATCCTTAATCGGGTCGGATACGGATCATCACTGATCCGGCCCGTATCCGACCCGTTGACAGCCCTATGTTCACCATTAAAAACCTCATAAAGCCCACTTTAATATTTATTTGACATCCAACCGGTTGATTACATCATATAGACCTGATTTAAGGGGGAAAAAATATTTGCTTGATCCAAAACTTTTATGGTAGGCATTCAATCAACATAGTTTCTTTTTATGTGATGTGGTCCACTTGAGATTTGGATATACCTCATTTTTTGTCTTGTGCTATAAAATCATCTGGAAACATGGATGGACGGCGTTGATGAAACACAAACACTGTGGTGGGGCCCACAAAGCACCAACAACTTGCCATTGCATGTTAACAATTAGCCATGTACACGAGTCGAACCAAGTCGAGCTTGGCCCTACTCAGTGCCCGACTTGAATCCCCCAACCCTTGCTCGGTAGTCGACTCGACTTGGCAACGAGCCTAAATGTCATACTTGGTCGGCAAACTGAGCGAGTTCAAGTCAAGTTCGAGCTCGATTTGAGTTCAGAGTATTTGGTTTCGAGTCGACTTAGGGTTATCAGGTTAGGGTTATTTGGTTAGGGTTATCCGGTTAGGGTTTAAAATACATATATAGATTCATATTTACACCATTATTCTAGCCATGGCAGCATCTGATTGAGTTGTCGTGGTCGGACGGGATGCCCAAATTCATTGTATTGTATGAATGAGAGAGAGAGAGAGAGCGCTAATGGGACAAACAGCGAGTCAACGATGATCAATGAATGGACAACTGAACAAGTAGGGCTGCAAGGGTAACTGAAGCAAGGAAGGGTTGTGATGAACGTTGATCGCTGGACGATCAGTGGTGGATTGGGAGGAAAGGGATTGGGTTTGGGATTTGGAGGGTCGGGTAGGGAGAGAGAAAGAGGGAGATATGAAAGTAGGATTTTTTTTTTCCAAATGAATATTTATAACACTTATTAAAAATCGAGTCGGGCTGAGTCGAATCAAACCGAGTCAAGTCAAGTTATATTCTAAGTCGAGCAATGGCCAACTCGATGCTCGACTCAAACTACTCTCGATTTTAAAATTTTAACTCGACTCGGCCCATATTCAAATTCGAGTCGAGCTATTTCAAGTCGAGTCGAGAGAGTTAACAGAGCTTTTCTGGCTCGTGTACAATGGTATTAGAGTGTCACTAGCTAATCCACTTCCTCATTGGATGCAATTTGTCTAGTGACGGGTCGATGCTCTATATGCCCCACCATCATTATTTCTTTAATCCATTCCATGCATCCATTTTTTCAGATCACGGCATATCTAATTCTGAGGTGGACCACACCATGAGAAAACAGTGGCGATTGAATGTCCACCATTAAAAACTTCTTAGGGCTCACTGTAATGTTTATTTGACAAAACTAAGAAGTGGTCCACTTAAGATTTGGATCTACCTTATTTTTGGGCTCATACTAGAAATTAATATGAAAAAATGAATGGACAGCATGAATGAAACACATACATCATGATGGGCCCAGAGAAAAATGACCACTAGACATTGGCTAATGGTCACTAGACAATCCACTTACCAATTGGATGGGATTTGGCTAGTGAAGCTATGGCCAGTTCTATGTGGGGCCATCATGATGTATGTGTTTTATTCTCATCATGCATCCATTTTCTCATATCATTTTAGGTGTTGATAAAAAAAAACTTAGGCGTATCTAAATCTCATTTGGACCACACCATAGGAAAACAGTAGCGATTGAATCTCCACCATTAAAAACCTCATATATATATATATATATATATATATATATATATATATATATATATATATATATATATATTTGCTTGATCCAAAACTTTTGTGGCCTCGAGAATGTTTTAATGGTGGACGTTCAATAAACACTATTCCTATGAGCCCAAAAATGAAGTATATCCAATTCACAAGGGGACACATAGTATTCATTGAACGCCCACCATTAAAAACTTTTTTACCTTCATCCATGGATGTATGACCTAATCAAAAGGTTGGATATCAAATAAACAATATAGTGGACCTTAGGAGGTTTTTAAAGGTGGACATTCTATCATTGCTATTTTCCATGGTGTGGTTCACCAGAGATTTATATATGCCTCATTTTTTATATTAAGCCCTAAAATGATATGTAAAAATGAATGGACGGAGTGGATAAAACACATACATCATGATGGTCACATAGAGCACCGACCACAGCTAGTGTCATGTAGTGGATTTCCTGCCAAAGCCTTTTGGGGGATTTCCTGGGTTGGGAACCTAAGTTGTGCCACTGTAATGTTTGTTTGTTAGAAATCCACCCTTTCTATTTGTTTTGTGAGCTGAATTTAAAACATGCGTCTGAAAATAAACTGAATCCAAGACTCAAGTGAGCAAAAAGTTTGAGGATTGAACGTCCACAGTTGAAATATTCATGAGGTCACAGAAGTTCTAAATCAGGCTAATATTTGTGTTTTAACTTCATCCCAGTATAAATGACGGTATGAACGGTATGGATGGAATATAAACATTACTGTGGAACCTAGGGAGGTTTCAACGGTAGGAATTTCTCTACCACCTTTTTATTTAGTGCGGCAAGCTTGAATCTTGGATCCGGCTCATTTTTTATCGCATTTTTTAGAATGAGCTCACACAAGGGATGGACGGGGTAGATTTCGCCGGAACTTCCGGCGAAAGGCTTTGGCAGGAAATCCACATCCACCAAAATGCGTCCCTAGGAGGGGCGAGGCTTCACTGGATCCCCGGATCCATTGAGGTGAGTGGATCCCTTTTCGTGCCATCTACTGTGTGATGTGTGTATTACATCCACAGCGTCCGTTCATTTTAAACACTCATTTTAGAGCATGATTCAAAAACTGAAATAGATCCACATCTCAGGTGGACCATAATACAGTAAACAATGGTGCTCAACAATTAAAAGCTTCTCGTGGGTCACAAAAGTTTTGGGTCAAGCTGATATTTGTTTAGCATCTTCATCCAGATATTTGTGACCTTTTCAACAGGTTGGATGGAAAATAAACATTCCAGTGGCCCCCATGAAGTTTTTAACGGTGTGGATTCAATCACTACTATTTCATGTGGTATGGTCCACCTAAGATTTGGATCTGCTTCATTTTTTGGATAATGCCATAAAATGAGCTTTCAAAATGCATAGACGGTGTAGATGTAAGGTATATACATTAAATCTAGGTTTGTCTGACCAGGTGAACATCCTAGAAGGAAAAAAAAAAAAAAAACAAACAAACAAACGTGATGGGGCACTAGGATGGTTTCAACGGTGGTGGGATTTCAATACCCACTACCTTTTATGATGTTTTATGGTGTGTTCCACATGAGCTCTAGATCGGCTTCTGTAAAAATGATTGGACGGTAACGATATAACACATATATCATAGTGGGCCCACAGACTATGCACTCCTCCGGGACGCGGATTAGCTACTGACAGGTTGAGTAGCGGACATCGCTACTGAAGTGACGTCACTATGCTCTCTGGGCCCAGAATGCTGTATGTGTTGTATCCACACCGTCCATCCATTTGGAGAGACCATTTTTTGGCATGAATCAAATAATGAGGCAGTTCCAAAGCTCAAGTGGACCCCACCACAGAAAACAGTGGAGACAGTGGCATCCACCGTTGAAAACTTATTAGGCCCACCATGATGTTTATTTGAGATCCAACCTGTTCATAAATTCACACAGATATGGAGGAAGGGAAAACACAAATATCAGCTTGATCGAAAACTTCTGTGGCCCCTAAGAAGTTTTCAATGGTGGATGTCACTGTCCCCGCTGTTTTCTATGGTGGGGTCCACTTGAGTTTTGGATCAACCTCATCCTCTGAGTCATGCCTTAAAATGATCTCTCCAACGGAATGGACGGTGTGGATACAACGCATATCTCATGCTGAGGCCCACGTGCCATGGTGACGTCACTTCAGTAGCAATGTTTGCTACTCCGGTAGATATGCTAGCTGTCAGAAGATTTGCCGGCCCGTAAAATCAAATTTGAATGAGTGGTATTTCGTATAAGCCATGAGTAGATACGTATAAAAATGGAAATGTATTCCTACTTTTTTTTTTTAATTTATTGATAACGTCAGCTGACATAAGCTCCTATGACGTGGACGAATAAGAAGGGGCGGCGCTGGATTCTTCTGCGCGGCCAACATAGACGATCCGCACTCAGGTACATAGGGGTGATTTCTTTTATGATTGGCGGGATCTCCTGTTTTTTAGGGAGCTCTT
The DNA here is from genome assembly GCA_003013855.2 of Liriodendron chinense. Lineage (NCBI taxonomy): Eukaryota > Viridiplantae > Streptophyta > Magnoliopsida > Magnoliales > Magnoliaceae > Liriodendron > Liriodendron chinense. The sequence continues at coordinate 2,217,870 of PVNU02002456.1, forward strand.
GCCCGAATTGTAACTGATCTATATAGAGGCTTCGGTTGCAATAAATAAAATAAATTAAAAAAAGAAGAAGAAGACCCTATTGTGGGTAAAGAGCCGACCTGAAAGAAAGTTGATAGTACCGACCTGGGAAAGACGAGCCGACCCGTTTCAAGTTCCGGATACAAGTCGGGTCGTATTAACCCGATAAAAATTGGTCGGCTCGGCCCGATGTAATGAAGATCGTCTTAAGCGAGCTGAACTGTAAATCCATGATCTTGGGTTCACGCCGAGATATCAAGAGGAAAGATTGACATCCCCAGCTTTTAGGGATAAGGATCTTTGTTCGTTGTGGGCAGATCCGAAGATCTCGGGAACCCAGCTGGCAGTCCGCTAGAATTACGATTCTCCGAAAGGCAAGCAGTTTCGCGACCTAAGTCTATAAATAAGGATGTTCTCTCCATTATCAAGGTATGAAAAACTGATATCGATCTACACTAAGATATTCAATTATCAAAGATCGCTGACTTAGGCATCGGAGGGTTATTGGCTGAACCCCCAGCCACCCCCCTTATTCTCTGTATTCTTTTGCAGGATCTAAGGACTCCGCCATCTCAGTCATTTTCTACCAGAAGTTCGAACTCCATCCAACCGTCAAGATCATAAATCTGCATCTTCATCTGTTGACCATTTTTTGGTAACAACAGCTTGGCGCCGTCTGTGGGAACGCCTTCTTCCTTTAAACTAGGAAGTCCGTGTTCTCACCCAATCGTCTAAGACGATCTCAACATCTTCTCTCCCTTTCGCAATGGCCGGGAAGAGAAAGTACAAGGGGAAAGCACCTGCGATCGTCGAACCTTCAGACGATCAGATGTCAAAAAATGAAGGATCGTTTCCTGAAACCCCCGCCATACAACTCGGAGGGGATTCTCTTCGTTATACTCAGCAGAGGGGGCAGTGGAGACCTCGTAATTGAGGAATGAGGTTGTCTCTTCTCGAAGAGCAGGTGGGGGGAGTCAACCAAAAGCTGGGGGGCGTCGATGAACGATTCAGCTACGTGGACCAGAGGCTGGACGAGATTAAGGCTCTCCTAACCAGTCTGGTCCATCCAACGGTCGTAAATGAGAGAGACCGTGAAGAGCCTTAGCCTACTCACCCCCAGCCTCAACAATCCCAGCACTCTCACCAGACTCGGCCGTCGGAGTGTTCTCAGCAGCCCATTCCGGTCGAAGAGAGCGAGGCCGCAAGCAAATCAACCGGGGCAAGGTCTCGACCAGCAACGGACTTGCCTGCCAACGATCTGCGACACCGGCTCGAGGAATGGAGGACGGCTCGTCTCGAGCATGAACGGGCTGATCGTGAGGCTAGCAACCGGGTAGACGACAACCTAAGCCCGCTGGAGGCCGAGTTGAAAGAACTCCGGGAACAAATGGGCGATATACAGAGAACACAGCGTGCCCGAGCACTGATCGCAGTAAACGCGCTGGTCGACTCATCTGAGTCGCCGTTCACCGACGAGATTCGTGAGGAACCCCTTCCCAAAGGGTTTAAAGTTCCTCAGCTGAAGCAATATTCAGGGATAGGAGATCCGGCGGAGCACTTAGAAAACTTCAAAGTCCGCATGGACCTCCTCGAAGCCAACGGACACATTATGTGTAAAGCTTTCCGTTGTCATTGACGAGCTCGGCATGGACTTGGTTTCGCAACCTTAAACCCAAAAATATCAGCTCGTTCTCTCAATTAAGCCGAGCCTTTGCCACTCAGTTCATCAGGAGCACCGACCCGAGGAAGCATTCGACACACCTTGCAACAATCAGGCAAAAAGAAGATGAGTCCCTAAAAGATTATCTCGCGTGCTTCAATTCTGAAGCGGTACAAGTTGAAAATCTCTCACAAGATGTGTTGTTACACACCATGATTGGAGGGCTACGAGACCGAAGGTTTCTTTGGTCTGTTGGGGAAGAGCCACCCCAGTCTGTAGCCGAATTTTTAGATCGAGCGGCTAAACACATCAACGCCGAAGAACTGGTTAATGCTCACCGATCAACGACCAGGAATAAGGATCGTCAAGATAGCAGCAGCTCGAAAAAACACAGGTCGGAACGGAAGTCAGAACGGAGGTCACCGGCTCGGGGCGAACCTGCCTATGGGACGAAACCACCTGCGCCACGGTTCGAAAAGTATACACCGCTCAATAAAACCATCGAGCAAGTGTATTTAGCAGAGAAAGGTAGGTACAACTTTGAACGACCTGCGAAAATAAAGACTGACCCCAATAGAAGGTCGAAATCGAGGTACTGTTTGAACAATAAAGACCACGGTCACAACACCGTGGATTGCTTCGATTTAAAACAACAAATAGAGACCCTCATCCAACAGGGATTTCTAAAAGACTACATCGCGCAGCGTCAAGACGGTCGGAGAAACGAAGATCAGTCAGCCGACCTGAACGAAGAACTGAATAATAACCCTGTGGAAGAAATTCACATGATCTTCGGCGGACCGACCATTGGAGATTCCGGGAATTCAGGCAAAAATTATGTGCGACAGGCAAGAACATCCCAACCAGAATCGGGACCGTCCGGATTGTCTGTGAACATCGCCAGCCGACCTTCAAAAGTTGCAAGAGTTACATCTCGGGCGATAACGTTTACTGAAGAAGAAGCCCGAGGAATCGTGCACCCACATGACGACTCCCTCGTCGTCTCAATGGTGGTGGTGAACAAAAGGCTTCACCAGATGATGATCGATACAGGAAGCTCGTCAGACATTTTGTACGCTTCAGCTTTCGAAAGAATGAAGATCGATCGTTCCAGATTAAGGCCAGTCAAGACAACATTAACTGGATTCACAAGAGATAGCGTCATGCCGGAAGGAGAAATAACCTTATGTAGACACCCCACCTTCGGCTACACTGTTGGTAAAGATAGCTGGTTGAACGGAGGACCATACCCCCAAATCCCAAGTCCAAACTCAGCCAAACTCACCCTTGTAAGCCCCATTCCATAGCCCAGTTCAAGCCTGAACCCAGTCAACCCAGTCCTAAACACCACCCTGAAAAACCCCCCACAAAAAAGGCCAGTAAAAAAAATCCAAAAAAGGTCAAACTCATTGAGTCAACTCGCTGAGTTAACCTGCTGAGTCAACCCGTCGAGTCAACCCGTCGAGTCAAAACACCAAGTCAACCCGTCGAGTCAAACCACCGAGTCGACCCGCTGAGTCAACTCACTGAGTCGACCAGCGAGTCCAACAGCAGCCCCGAGAGAGCGGCCGTACTCGCTGGAAACCGAGGAGCGGCCGTACGGGCGGCCCATGGCAGGCCGCCCAGACAAAATTACGAGAGTTGCCACTCTCTGCGGCTATAAATACCCCCCTCCCCTTCTCATTTCAACAATCCATTCGAATCCAATCCAATCCATTCGAAGCCTTTCAAGTCCAGCCAGTCCGGGTGCGGTCCGAGTCCTTCTCCACCCCTTAGCCCATTTTTCCACCAAGGAGAGCCCGAGTGAGGAGAGCCTAGCCCTGGTCCAGCCCAGCCTGACCACTGGTCCAAGCCTCCCAAGCCATCCAAGTCTTGATCCAACCACTCGAAGCCAACCCTTGCGACACCTCCGTCCATCCAGCTACTCTTTTTCCAGCATCATCTCATTTGCATCTAGCATAAGTGCAACATTTACTTTTCTTCCAACCCCCCTGCTTCACTACAAGCACCTTGATTCGTCAAGTACACATGCATATGTCTTTATATTAAGCACCTGTCAGTTCGAGCGTATGCTCTGGGCTTGCCCGTTGTTGGAACCTGCCCATCAGAAACTCTTACTGTTCAGACCTGCATTCATGCTTCACCATAAAGCACGCTGATTATTCAAGCACACTGCATACGTCTTATATTAAGCACCTGTCAGTTCGAGTGTACGCTCTGGGCTTGCCCGTTGTTGGAACGTGCCCATCAGAAACTCTTACTGTTCAGACCCGCATTCATGCATCATGTCATTCATGAGAATATACGAGGATTAAATTAGACTTTCAAGTATTCGATCGATTCTGTGAAGTAGAGACCGTACTTCGGTACGGGCAGTGTGTGGGGTGCTTAACCTCTTCCCACCCTGTAACCGTGATCCCTTACCTTGAATCTCTGACCGCAGATCAACAGGAGTCATTTTAGAGGAAAGGATCTTCAGATCCCCTTCTCTAACGTTTCTACGGGGTCTAGCCGACTGTAGATTCGAAGTAACTGGCTAGTGGCGACTCTGGTCTTATATAAACACACTTAAACATATCCAGCTTAACACGACAACCGAACAAAGCCCTCGAGAACGAGGCACGCCAGTGGCACAAATGGCGATTTCGCACTCACGCATCCTCATCCCCTTCTTTTCCGAAAGGAAAGGGGAAGGGAGAAGAACGTCGTGTGGGAGCGCGGAAAAATCGGCGAGGGTCCACACCTTACCAGTCACGGCCGAGGAAGAACCTAATCAAAAAATGATTATGGTTGATTTCCTCGTTGTGAACACCCCCTCTGCCTATAATGCCATCATCGGCCGCCCTATCTTGCGAGCTCTCAAAGCTGCCGTTTCCATCTATCACCTAACGATGAAGTTCGAAACTGATGAAGGGGTCAGCGTAATCAGGGGAGACCAGCAAGAAGCCCGGCGTTGCTACGAACTTTCTCTGAGAGGGAAAAATAAAAGCACAATATCAACTGTCTCTCACGTGTCCCCGTTGGACCCGAGAGAAGACGAGCAGGAGCGCGGATCACCAGCAGAGGAGTTGGTCGATATTTACTTGTCGGAAGCCGATCCGACCAGGGTTATTCAGATCGGGTCACGTTTAGCAGACGAGGTACGAGATAATTTGGTAAACTTTTTAAAGGAGCATATAGATGTTTTTGCGTGGTCCCATGAAGAAATGCCCGGAATCTGTCCGGAGGTAATGGTCCACCGACTCAATGTCGACCCGACCATCAGACCGATCCGTAAAAAAAGGCGTACTTTCAACACGAAAAGGTACGCGATAATCGAAGAAGAGGTACAGAAACTACGCAAGGTAGGGTTTGTCCAAGAAATATGCTATCCAGATTGGTTGGCGAATGTTGTCCTCGTCAAAAAGACCAATGGAAAATGGAGGGTCTGTGTGGATTACACCGACCTGAACAAAGCTTGCCCTAAGGACAGCTTCCCGCTACCAAGGATAGATCAGCTCGTCAACGCAACTGCTGGGCACGAACTCCTTAGCTTTATGGACGCCTTTTCTGGGTATAATCAAATCCAGATGTACGCTCCTGATCGGCAAAAGACCGCATTCATCACGGACCGGGGCCTCTACTGCTACAAGGTCATGCCTTTCGAGCTCAAGAACGCCGGGGCCACCTACCAACGACTGGTAAACAAGATGTTTGCGGATCAACTAGGTAAAACTATGGAGGTATATGTCGACGACATGCTCGTCAAAAGTGAGCGCTCAGAAGATCACGTCAACAACCTTCGCACTGCATTTAGAATATTAAGGAAGTATCGTATGAAGCTCAACTCTAGCAAATGCGCCTTTGGAGTAAGCTCGAAAAAATTTCTTGGCTTCATGGTAAACCAGCGAGGAATTGAAGCCAATCCAGAAAAAATCCAGGCCCTCCTCGGTATGAGGTCGCTTCGCACAGTTAAGGAAATTCAGCGGCTCACAGGAAGGATTGCAGCAGTCAACAGGTTCATTTCAAAGGCTACCAACCGATGTCTTCCCTTCTTCAAACAGTTGCGTAAATGTAATGAAATGACATGGACTCCAGAATGCGAGCAAGCTTTTGTGGAGCTGAAAGCCTACCTCGGCTCCCCACCGCTGTTGTCCAAACCGGTGCATAGAGAAGAATTGCTCCTATACCTAGCAGTCTCAGAAGCGGCGGTCAGCTCGGCTCTTGTCCGAGACGATGAGGGAATACAAAGGCCTGTTTATTACATGAGCAAAGCCTTGATCGACTCGAAAACACGATCCCTCAAATTGAAAAACTCGCCCTGGCTTTAATCACCTCAGCCTGCAAGTTGAGGCCATACTTCTAAGCGTATCCGATAGCTGTGTTAACCGATCAGCCATTACGGCAGGTGCTGCAGAACCCCCAAACATCAGGTCGCCTCGTCAAATGGGCCGTCGAATTGGGCAAATTCGATATACGGTACCGACCTCGTACCGCAATCAAGGGACAAGCTGTAGCCGACTTCATCGTCGAATTAACCGAGCCTCACGGGGCTGAGTGCGGTCGTGAACTTGTCCAAGATCCGGGGGTTAAGCATGTCACACCTTCTTGGACATTGCACGTCGACGGGTCTTCCAATTCACAGGGCAGCGGAGCTGGCCTCGTTCTGTCCTCACCTGATGGGATCAACCTTCAGTACGCACTTCGATTCGGATTTCGAGCTTCAAATAATGAAGCGGAATATGAAGCCCTCTTAGCCGGTCTTCGCCTCGCCTCGGAAATAGGAATCCGATCGGTAAGGGTATTCAGCGATTCACAACTTGTGGTCAGGCAAGTGACTGCGGAATATCAGGCAAAGGGAGGAAGAATGGCTGCATATCTGAACAAAGCTCAGGAGCTACTGTTACGATTCGACCATTATGAAATCGTTCAAATCCCAAGAGATGGGAACACAAACGCAGATGCTCTCGCGAAGCTTGCATCATCAGCAGACGACGAGCTCGGTAGAATGATACCCATCGAGTTCCTCCCTCAGCGCAGCATATCGTCAAATGAATTCACGGGAGTTTTTCCAATATCGGAGAATCCAGATTGGAGGGATCCTATCATCCGATTTTTACAATCGGGCGAGTTACCTGACGACCAGAAAGAAGCTCGGCGCATCCGCTATAGGTCAGCTCGATATACACTGATAGATGGTGTCCTCTATAAGAAGGGATTCTCCCGCCCGTGTCTGCGTTGTTTAGGACCTGAAGAAGCTGATTATGTACTACGTGAGATCCACTACGGATGTTGTGGGAACCATTCCGAGGCACGAGCACTTGCACAGAAATCAATTCGACAGGGATATTATTGGCCCACCATCCAGCAAGATGCCCGAGAGACCGTTAAAAGATGCGATAAGTGCCAACGATTCGCCCCAATACCTCACCTGCCGCTTGAAGAGCTCACGCCCATGGCTGGACCCTGGCCATTTGCTCAGTGGGGAGTCGATATCATCGGTCCACTCCCGACGGAAAAAGGACAAGTTAAATATGCAATTGTCGCCGTCGACTACTTCATAAAGTGGGCTGAAGCAGAACTACTGGCTACCATCACAGAAAAGAAGACAACGGACTTCATTTGGAGAGAGATTGTGTGTCGTTTTGGGATCCCAAATACCATAATCACAGACAACGAGCGACAGTTCGACAATCAAGGATTTCGTACATTTTGCACGGGATTGGGTATTAAAAATGTATATTCGTCTCCTCACCACCCTCAAGCCAACAATTAGGTCGAAGCAGTCAATAAAATTATCAAGAACCATCTCAAAACGAAGCTCAGAGAAAGAAAGGGGGCTTGGGCGGAAGAACTTCCTGAGGTGCTGTGAGCCTACCGAATCACATCTCGGTCTACTACTGGGGAAACCCCTTTCTTCCTGGCATTTGGAGCCGAAGCCGTTGTGCCGGTGGAAATCGAAATGCCCACGAGCAGGACGGGCCATCACAGACCCGACCAAAATGAAGGTCAGCTGCGAGTAAGCCTAGACCTACTCGACGAAGCAAGAGAAGCTTCTCAAGTACGTGTAGCTGCATATCAGCAGAGGGTCCGACGATACTACAACTCCAAAGTGCGAGAGCGACGGTTCCGAGCCGGTGACCTCATCCTTAAAAAGGTAAACATAAATGACAAGGCCGGTGTATTCGGCCCTAATTGGGAAGGACCATATAAGGTCGTCAGTTCACACCGTCTCGGCACTTATCGGCTCGAAAACATGGAGGGAAAACCACTTCCTCATCCATGAACGCCGAGCATCTCAAGATCTACTACCCATGAACAATGGGCTGTGTTCGGCTCAAAATATGTGTTTCGGAACGATAATTTAATAAAATCTTCTCCTAGGAGTTGTTTTACGACATTCTTTCAATGCAACCTAATATCAGTATAGTACATTCAAGCTTACTAAAATACATGGGGCAATAGGTGGCCGACCTGGCTAGCCAGTCCCAGATCAGTTCTACCATTCAAACTCGATACATCAGCGACAATATGAAAATAAAATCTACAAAGGATTTAGCAAAATCTGCCTCAAATGGCTTGTATTCAAAATTAAATGTTGTGTACATCTTAAAAAAAATATATATATATAAGTCCTATCTAATCCTTGCCAGCCCCAGACGGGCCAGCACCATCATCTCCGACCCGCGCCTCCTCCTCCTCGTCCTCGTCCACAGGCGTAAGGTCAAGGGTTGGAAAATGCTTGAGTACGAGACGCCTGCACTCCTGGAAGCCGTCGTTGTACAATTCCTTAGAAACTGCAGACAACTTCTTGTACTCAGCCTTGCCCCATTAATCTCCGCCAGGGACTTCAGCTGGACCTCCTTCAGAAGCCCAGCCAGGCTCATCTTCTCCTCCTCGGCCGTCTTCAGCACAACCTCAAGAGATTCGGCCTTATTCCCGTCGGATACGGCCTTGGCCTCAGCCTCCTTCAGAGCCTCCTCTAGAGACTGGACCTGAACTTGAGATACCTCCAGCTCCGATTGCGCGACCTTCAGCTCAGACCGGGTAGACTTCAGCTCGGACTGAGCTTCCTTCAGAAGAAGGATACATTTTTTCAGCTCGGCCTTCATGGCTTCAGTCTTCGTCTTCCAAGAAGAAGCAGCAACCAGAGCTTTCTGCATCTGGCGGTTCCGCTCAGCCATCACCTGGCGGATCATGATAAGTGCAGCCGAATCCTGCGAAAGGGGTACAGTTAGCACGTAAGCCGGAAAGTATCACAGATACATAAAGAAGAAATTAAAGGAGTTCGAGAAATTACCCTGAGACTGCTCTCTATTACCACTCCGACCATCTGATCCGGGTCGGAGGAGGCTATGATATTCAGATCTTGGGGGATGGTGTGGTTAACACGCATATATGCGTTGACACCCTCCATCCAAGACAAATACTGCTCCGTTAACGGAGGCATCTCGACCCGATCCTCCCGTGGCTCAGCAGGAGTAGCGGGAGCAGCGCATGGCTGAGGAGGATGACTGGTGGAGGCGCCAGCAGTAGGTTGGTTAGGCCCAGCTGCCGCAGGTTGGGAGGTTTGGGAGGAGATGGTCGGGGGGCAGGAATGTTGATGGGCTCAGCTCGTGAGCCCAAGTTATCCGGCACGTTGATCACCGGGTCATCAGCAGATGTCACCAGGGTGGCCGTTGATTCGGTTCTGGGTGGTGCGGAATCCGAGCTGGGAAGTTGTCCGGACCCACAGACGAAGGATTGGGGCAGGCGAGGCGGTCTCTGCGCCTCGGCAGTAGCCACCTTCTTCCTAGGGGGCTCGGCAGAGCTCTGCCCGCGGTCCAGAAATCGAGTTGGAATCTTCCGCTTGGAGACTGCCTTCGAAGCCATTCCTGTCCAAGAAAAGGAAGAAAAAATGAGAAAGCAACAAAACAAAAGACGAAGAAATAAGTTATCGGCTCAGCCTACCGACCTGATTCAGAAATAGAGTTGAACGTGATCACTCTTCGGAAGTCCCTCTCTGCAGCAGGGAGAGGTCGGGCTTTGTGGATCTGTCTCTCTTGAGCTACGGACAAAGCCACCCGAATGGTCGCCGACACTGTAGGAGGAGCAGATACATACGTTAAAAAAAAAGGTTCGAGAAAATAAAAAAAATCAGTTAGGTCGGAACTTCATCCGACCTGGCAAGGCAAAGTCGGCTCGGACTTGGAATTTCAGGGGTTGAGGCTCATCTAGCGCGCACTCCCAACCGCCCGACGCGAAGAACCACTTCCTCTTCCAAGTTTTTATGGAGGAGGGCAAACAGGTGATCATCGAGCCGCCCTGACCCCGCAACGACGAAAAGTAATAAAGTCCTTGGCCGCACAAGGACTTGAGAATATACATAGAAAAGAGTTCATTGGAGGTAAACTTCTTATTTCCTAACCTCTGTCAAAGTATGTAGCATCCGATCATGCACTTCCATGCATTCGGTTGCAGTTGGCTCGGAGAGAGACCTAAGACACTAAGGACTTCCCTCACGAAAGGGTATAAGGGTAACCTCAGCCCGGACTCTAAATGCATTAATGAAACAACTACCTCCCCGGCTTTAGGTCGGCTCGGCCTATCGGCTCGGTCAGGAACCCTAAACTCTATGTAATCTAGGAGTTCATATATCTCCCTCGCAGCATCCAGCTCGTCCTGGGTAATCTGCGAAATCATAGAATCTAACTCGAAGGGTTCTCTCTGGGCCGTGGCGCTGTCGGCAGCTGACCCAGGAAGCTCAGACTCCCCCTCTCCAACAGCCTCATCCACTCTCACCCCAGAATCCGATTCACTGGAGTTCTCCCCCTCGTGGCAGAGGAGAGGTAAGTCAGACTCACGGTCATCATACCTCACCTTGAGGATTGCCTCAGAACACGAGGTTTCTGGATCCGACATTTTCCAAATAAAAAAAAGGGGAGAAAAGAAAATCCTTTGGAAAGAAAGAAAAAGGAGCGTACCAGAATGCTGGCATGGCCGCTGGGAGGAAAAAAGTTGAGGAGAATGAGGGAGGAAGAAAGTTGAGGAGAATGAGGAAGGAAGAAGAACCAGAGTACGGAAGCAGTGAAGAAAATGAAGAGAGGTTTCTAAAATCCGGCTAAGTCTCAGATTATATACTCGGGGAAGGATTTGGGCCCTACTCAGGTCTCGTCGCATTCAATGCGGAGGCGACACGTGGTAACTCCCTACTTGATGATTCGAAAAGCTGCGCCGTTCAGGACACGCGGCGACACCCCGTTCGATTAAATCATATCGACGATATCACGCAGTACGGAGGAATGATGACTCCTCGATATTTCAAAAGACACATTTAATGCCCTCGATATTTTAAGAGACGCATTTAATGCCATTTTCCCGCCCATCGAAACGGCGGCGTTGCGGATACTAAACGACAAAAAGCATTTAGGTCGGCAATTCCCTCTTACGTTTTACCCCCGAGCCGAGTAAAATACGCTCGAGGGTAAAAAGGGGGCTTCTGTTTGGGTAAAGAGCCGACCTGAAAGAAAGTTGATAGTGCCGACGTGGGAAAGACAAGCCGACCCGTTTCAAGTTCCGGATACAAGTCGGGTCGTATTAACCCGATAAAAATTGGTCGGCTCGGCCCGATGTAATAAAGATCGTCTTAAGCGAGCTGAACTGTAAATCCGTGATCTTGGGTTCACGCCGAGATATCAGGAGGAAAGATTGACATCCCCAGCTTTTAGGGATAAGGATCTTTGTTCGTTGTGGGCAGATCCGAAGATCTCGGGAACCCAGCTGGCAGTCCTGCTGGAATTACGATTCTATGGACCCTCGCAGTTTTCGCGCTCCCACACGACGTTCTCGTCCCTTCCCTTTCGGGAAAAGAAGGAGAGGATGCGTGAGTGCGAATCGCCGTTTGTGCCACTGGCTTGCCTCATTCTCGAGAGCTTTGTTTGGTAGTCGTGTTTAAGCTAGATGTGTTTAAATGAGTTTATATAAGACCAGAGTCGCCACTAGCCAGTTACTTCGAATCTACAGTCGGCTAGACCCCGTAGAAACGTTAGAGAAGGGGATCCGAAGATTTCTTCCTCTAAAATGACTCCTTTTGATCTGCGGCCAAAGATTCAAGGTAAGGGATCACGGTTACAGGGTGGGAAGAGGTTAAGCACCCCACACACTGCCTGTACCAAAGTACGGTCTCTACTTCACAGAATCGAACTAATACTTGAAAGTCTGTTTTAATCCTCGTATATTCTCATAGATGACATGATGCATGGATGCAGGTCTGAACAGTAAGAGTTTCTGATGGGCAGGTTCCAATAACAGGCAAGCCCAGAGCATACGCTCGAACTGACAGGTGCTTAATATAAGACGTATGCAGTGTGTTTGAATAATCAATGTGCTTTATAGTGAAGCAGGGGGATTGGAAGAAAAGTAAATGTTGCACTTATGCTAGATGCAAATGAGATGATGCTGGAAAAAGAGTAGCTGGATAGATGGAGGTGTCGCAAGGGTTGGTTTCGTGTGGCTGGATCAAGACTTATATGGCTTGGGAGACTTGGACCAGTGGTCAGGCTGGGCTGGACCAGGGCTAGGATCTCCTCACTCGGGCTCTCCTTGGTGGAGGAATGGGCTAAGGTATAAAGGGATGGATCGCACTCGGACTGAAGAGAGGGAAGTGGATTGGATGTTGAAATGAGAAGGGGAGGGGGGTATTTATAGCAGCGGGTAGTGGCAGAACCCGTAAATAAGTTTGGGCGGCCCCCCGTACGGCCTTTTCTTGGGATTCAGCGGAGGTTTGGGCGGCCCTCAGGGGGCCGCCCATACGGACGTTCTCGGGATTGCGGTTTTGACTCGGTGGGTTAACTCGGTAAGTTGACTCAGCGGGTCGACTCGGTGATTTGACTCAGAGGGTTGACTCGGTGTTTTGACTCGACGGGTTGACTCAGCAGGTTGACTCAACGTGTTAACTCAGCGGGTTGACTCAGTGGGTTGACTTAGTGAGTTTGACTTTTTTAGGATTTTTGACTAGCTTTTCTTATGGGGGGTTTTTCAGACTGATGTTTAGGAGTGGGTTGACTGGGTTCAGGCTTGAGTTGGGCTATGGATTGGTGCTTACAAGGGTGAGTTTGGCTGAGTTTGGACTTGGGATTTGGGGGTATGGTCCTCCATTCATCCAGCTATCTCTACCAATAGTGTAACCAAAGGTGGGGTGTCTACAGATTCTCCGAAAGGCAAGCAGTTTCGCGACCTAAGTCTATAAATAAGGATGTTCTCTCCATTATCAAGGTATAAAAAACTGATATCGATCTACACTAAGATATTCAATTATCAAAGATCGCTGACTTAGGCATCGGAGGGTTATTGGCTGGACCCCCAGCCACCCCCCTTATTCTCTGTATTCTTTTGCAGGATCTAAGGACTCCGCCATCTCAGTCATTTTCTACCAGAAGTTCGAACTCTATCCAACCGTTCAGATCATAAATCTGCATCTTCGTCTGTTGACCATTTTTTGGTAACAACAGACACTTCATCTAAAAACTATATATATAAAGAGTCTGAACCGCATTGAATATATATAAAAATCCACGGTGGCGTTGTGCTGAATTTTTTAGCGTTGGAGGTTTTTTGAGGTAACGCATGTTATACACAGGTTGAATTTCCGTGAATACATCACTGGGCCTGCTTATTAAGGTGGTACAGTAGAGCTGGCCCCACTTCTTGGTTGCCCAAAAGTTACAATGATATGTATCTTCAATTGACAGCTTGTAAATAGGCGGTTAAGATGGAAATACAGCAATAGCCCACATGAGATGAAAAAAAAGTACAGCAAGGACTCTAGGACCTTCCAATATGGAAGAGTATACGTTGGTCGTCCATCGTGGGGTACACCTCATGGAAAGTCTGGATAATTGATCTGGATCATCGACTTATGAGCGCTACTTCAGACCTGTGGATGTTTGACATGAGACGAGAATCCGCAGCAGCAAAGGTCCCAAGCAGCGCGCAAAGCACCAAAGCGACGTGGGGCTTACCTCGTTTTATACCTAAATCCACACTGTACATCAGGTGAGAAACCTTATTTGAAACACACATATCAATGATCATCCTAATAAAGAATTCTGACAGGCCACACCAGCAGGAACAATGTAAAATTACTCGACATGGCCCTTGATTTTATCTGGCACGAGTCTGGCCCATTAACAACCCTAATGATCATAGGATGAGTGTAGCTAAAATGAGGATATGTTGACATGAATGATTGGCAAGACAAGGAAAAATAACATTACAAATAAACACATACATTCAAGTAAATTTAGGAGTTACACTAATAAGTAATGAGATTAAAGTAGACTTAGATGGTGCCATGCTCCCAAATCGGGCACTTGGGTTGGCCATACTCTTATTAAGCATTCTAAGACATGATGCATAATTTAAGCATTCACATACATTAACAAAATACAATCCCAGAGACTAGTGGTTTTTCTGCAAGGGCAAGGGTTTTAAAAGATGGGAGGGTTTGCTACACTTGTTTAGGCATGGAAAGAAATTTTCTCAAAGGTTAGGATTTTCGTAGGTGTGCATTATAAAGTGAGATTGGGTTGCTACTGTAATCAGAGAACGTGAGTGATGTAACTCGATTTAAGGTTTCAATTATAGTGGAGATCTCTATCACTTTGTGTCGTGATTTTTTCTTGCAAGGGTTTTTCACGGTAAAAACCATGTATTTGTGTTTTCTTGATTGGTTTATTCTATTTTGATTTTTCTAATTCCATTGAATTTCTATAAAACCCACGGATTGATGATAGTTTTAGATTCGAGTTTCTAATACCTAAGGTTGATCCAGGTTTGTTGTGGTTCAGAATTACAACATAGCCCAATCAAATCTCGTTAATTTAGGGCCTTACTGAACTTAGTGTTTCCGGCCTCACCGAATCATATTTCAAAGAAGCATGAGGGGAATCCATGGCTCAAAAAAAAAAAAAAAAAAAAAAAAAAAAAAAAAAAAAAAAAAAAAAAAACCATCATATTCGCCTAAAATATAATCAATTTGAACTATTCATTGCGTGCACTCACTTCTAATTCTATTCATGCGTCCATGCTAAAATAAAGTAAAATTAATTAGCAAACTATCATTCTCCGGACAATAAATAAATAAATCAAAGCAACGTGCTTATCAGGTGGTGGAAATCCATTTCTGCCTTTTCAGAGATCGGATCAACCGTCATTGGCTGGTGGCCATTGGATTTCCGCTACTCAGGGGTCGCTGCTCATCACTAGCTTGTGGGAGGTCTCCCATCTGAGTGTTTTGGATGCAATGATAGGGCTGTTGGTGAACAAGGGTACTGTTAATATATCAATTTCCGTGTAAGGTAAGAGACCCGATTTTGGACGATCATGTATGAAAGGGATTTTGGCCTATTTTGTGATGCATAAGAAACTTACAATTTTGCCCAAGCATGACCTCCCAGCCTTTCCTGCGGTCGGCCATTGTGGTGTTTGTGAGAAACCTACCCCGTCCATCCATTTTGCCAGCTCATGTTACTACTTGTGCCCAAAAATGAGGCAGATCCAAAACTCAAGTGGGCCATAGCACAGAAAAGCGTAGGGATTGAACACCCATTGTTGAAACATTTTGGGGTGCCACACAAGTTTTGAATCAGGCTAATAATTTTTTATATTTTCAAATCTTTGCCGTGAGAATGCCATTAGGAATTGTTTGGATGACTTATAAACATCATGGTGGACCTCAGAAAGGTTTCAAGGGTCGGCATTTTCCTTTCCACTTTTTTGAGTCGAGTGGCCCACTTGAATTTTGGATCATCCAAACATAAGCTAGCAAAATGGATCAATGGAGTGGATTTCTCACAAACATCATGGTGGGCCTCACTCACCCTATGGTTTGACTGGGGCAATGCAGGTTTGCTTGAAAGTTGTTGGGTCTAATCTGTACTTGATCAGCCATATTTCTGACAGCAACCTACCAGCCCATCAAATTTCACTGTAAGTACCAGCACCGACATCAGGGCAGGGAGAGCCGGCAATGATCAATCAGCATCTTGATCGGGCTAGCAATCAAAGAATATCCCCTGATGGATTATTCAAATTATATCCTTTATTTCACTATATTCAAAATGACCATCCATTTTTCTAACATTTTATTCCTCAATCGAATCGTTAAAGTCGTCTGATCGAAGTTATGTCTAGACATAGTGGCTGTCCAGATCAGACCTTTTTCTTCTGTATAATCCAATATGCCATCCATGTTCTTAGGATTTGATAGCTGGATCCGATCGTGAAAGTCATCCAATCAAAGCGACTCTAGAGGGGTCCCCACATCATTGGACGGTCCAAATCCACTTGAATGGGCCAGCCTAGGTTTTCTAGACAATCATGTGTTCACATTGAAAGGGAGAGGGGACGGACTGAGTAACATCTGAAGTCAAAACGAAGTCTCCCTTTTTCACACATTATCTGCACAAGCGCATGGAAAATAAAAAAAATAAAAAAAAATGGAAAAGCCGTGTTGCTCCATGTCGTACGTGAAAAATACCAAGACACTGCACCCAGAGACGTTTCATGCACCCACCCAGAGACGTCTGATGCTGGACCTAGAGGCTAAAAATGACACGGTAGCCCCGGTAGGATTGGAATTTGGTAGACCACTCCCTCCTACCACATAAGTGGGAAGTGATCAAAACAGATCTCGACCGTTCATCTAGTAACTCCCAACTCCCGACACCATGTGTTTCAAAGACGATGATCCAAGCCATACAAAGCATAACTTTTCGATGGATATGATTGTCTCTTGTAGGTCCCATTTTTTATATTGATGACACTCAAATGTGGTCAATTAAATGGATGGTCCTGACTGCACGACTGTATTCTAGTCTTCATGACAATGCCGTATCATTTACGGTAGCTTTTCTAAGCGCCCTCGTGTGCACGAATGCTCATGTACACGCCCTACAAGTGCGGGCATCACATGGCAGGTCTAAGATCAAATCCATCTATCAGAACAACAACACTATATTGATGACCTACACAGGAATTAGGTTGATCCACAAGTCAGGTGGGCCACAGTTAGAAGAACAAATGTACGGCTCTGGAAAACTTGGCTGAAGTTTTCTAACCCGCCGACCTGTTTCCAATATTGGGTCCCACATGAGAGTGATCTAGACCTAGTTTTGCAAAAGGATGTACAATATCGGACCAACCTGATAGAAGGATTGGATCTCTCACATGTGTGCCAGGGGGGCACATATTTGGCGTGTGCATGAGCTAGTTGCCCACGCGTGTGACCTAGCAAAGCTCTCGTTTTTGTCGACTAAGGACCTCTCCGTTTGGGCATGGGATTGGGAAGCCGAGTTGGTCCTTCCCCGTCCTGGACAGACTCGGTCCACGCAGGGGGGCTTTGTGGGGTCCACCGTGATGTATGGGTTTTATCCACGCCTCTCTGGGTTTGGGGCCTTGCCTCGTTGGTAGATTACGTGGAGTTTCAACAAGAGGCCTCGGTCTCGAAACCCATCAGGGTGAAAATCCCACTGCCCACGCGCGTTCCATGACTGACTGTAGGGCTCTTAATGGAGCAGGTTAGATCCGAGATCTTATATGTTATATTCATGTTGGCCATCCGTTGTACAAATTATTTTAGGCCAGGTCGACCATACCATAGTAAATAGTAGGATTTGCATCATTTTTCTACTAAATTAAATATTATTATATTATATATTTTATATCATTTAGTTTTTTAGGTTTGTAATGGGGATGGATTGGGACCTAGATACGACACGAATCCGATGGTTATATGAATTTTGGATCAGAAATGGATCTAACAATTTATAAATGGATCGGATATAGATATCACCTTTTGGATCCGAGTTGGATCCGAATCTGACCCGAATCCGTCTACAGATGTACGGAATTGGAACCAGATCTGAGTTGGATCCGAATCCGACCCGAATCCGTCTACAGATGTACGGAATTGGAACCGGATCCAACTGTTTGGATCCGATCCAGATCCAACCCATTGAAAGCCCTAACTGACTGGGTGGGTGTGTTGCGCGATTGACTGGGTGGGTGGGTTGCATGACTGACCAAAATAAAAAATAAAAAAATCCACGCCTGGACAGGCTCATTGTATGATCTCCGGAACAGCACCACTCCCGTAGCCTGTCATAGAAACTACAGTGTAATCTAAGACGCGTTTACGTGGGAAAAGGGTTGGAGGTGCGAGAGAGAGAGAGAGAGAGAGAGAGAGATTCACAGGGATTCATCGAGAAGAAAGAGTCTCCTCAACTTTTTGAAACGACCCGACTTCAAAGAGATGACTCGTGTGGGTCGTTTGGTACACTTTTGTGACCTGCCGTACAAGTCAGGCCATGGTCGCGCGGTTCGGTTCAGCGAGTCATGGGTCATGCGCCATGCGCCGAAAATCTTGTGGGCATGATCCTGATCCTTCGATCAGTGTCTTAGAAATAGACGGCTGGGATAGATAAGCTAAATATTAGATGGCAATGATTCTTTTGTTGAATGGGCTACACTTTTTAGATCTTCTGGCCCAAAAGTTAGGCATTTTGATACGTAGGCTGTAGCATAAGAAAATGGACCACTAAAAATATCGTTTTAACCGTCAGTATAGTTTGTCCATTGTAGCCCATCTGATGTGTGAAACTGCCTGATTTTGAAGCCAGAAGATCCAAGCACCATTACCAATCAGATGGAAGGCTTAAATCTCATAGGTGTTTCATATTGGTAGGTTTGCATGGGTGCTGTTGAGGAGGCGTGGTGTAGGGCAGTTGGGGTTGGAGATTTTTCTTGTTTCGGTTCAGTTCTTTGGATGTTAGAGCTTGCTTTGTTCCGAGTGCACATAGTGGATATGATTGGTGAGGCCCGTCTTTTTTTGTGGGGCCCACTCAAAGCTCGGGTTTGTAATTGCTTGTGTCGCAATGTCCAGGTGGGGTTTCCCCATCTGTTAATAATAATAATAATAATAAAAAAAAAGGTTTGCATGGGTGGTTAACAAATGGGGCCCATGTCCAGGGCAATCCCATTAGTTGTGTTGCGGGTACTGATGTGGTTACTACGTCATGAAAAATGGGACGATCCCATTCCTTCAATCAGTGGCTAACAAACAAACAGACTTATGTTTTGTAGTAGTATATTTATTATCTACTATATCTTGTTAGAATTTAAAGTAGCTTTAAATTCTTCTATTCTTTGGTCATTAAATATTAGGGAATTAAAAAAAATTGTAATTAAGATAAAATTTACATATTCCTATGCCTTTTTCAGAAAGTTTTTTTTTAAAAACTATCTCATTAAGTGATATAATTATCCTTTGGATTTTTACTATAAAAATTTTGAGAAATTTACATGTACGAAATAATGCCTTCACGATAAGAAATTACATGGAGGTACTTTTTGAGAGATGAATCACAAAAATGCCCTCGTTTGTTTTTATATTCTTTAAAAGTAGTGAAATTCAAGACTTGTGAGGCTCACGTGGCATGTATACAACATCCAACCCATTAAATTTGTGATAACATGAAGAAAACTTTAGGTCAACTAAATCATCATCAACAGCCTATTAGCCCAATTGGTTGAGTCCCTATTTATCAACCATCAGGTCTCAGGTTCGAGACATACCAGCAGCACCTCTGGGTGCTTTCGGTCAGGCTGGGTCAGGTTCGAACTGGGTCATGTTCGGGTCGGGTTCAGGGGTCGTCTTAAAAAAAAAAAGGTCAACTAAATCATCAGATGGGCTACAATTTAATTGGGATATTTTGAACCATGTACAATTTAATTCATCTTATGGATTGGACCACCTTACAATTCGATCCGCCATATCTTTTGTTTGTTTAAGAATAAAGTTAGTGTGCATTTGTTGGACAGGTTGGATATGAGGCACATAACACAACACGTGAACCCCACAACTTTAGATTTTCCACTTTGTTGTAAAGAAAAAGCAAAGGAGGCCAGGAATGTAAATTCTTCTTTTAAAAAGAACAACTTTGTAATATTGATTATTGGAGGCGCTAATTGGTAAAATCCAATTTCTTGAATTTTGTAGTGAAAATCCCATTATTATTCCACTACCTTCCGTTAGGGTTGATGTGAGCAAATGGGTCAGTGGCTCAGGAGGCCCTACTATGATCTTTATGTAGAATCCAACCATACCACCAAGTGCATCACCCCATGTTAGGCCAAGGTCCCAAAAATCAACTCTATCTGTGATTCAGGTGGACCACATGATTTGAAACACTGTACAAGGCAACGCCCACTCTAAACTATATTTTTTAGTGTGGCCCAAGTGAATGTCAAATAGGTGGCCTAAATTTTAGTGTGGAATTTAATGTTGGGAGTGGATTTCATATAATTATCACTATGGACCTGATAAAAGTTAAGGGTGTATATCTCTCCCAACTATTTCCTTGACTGGCCCACCAGAATCACAGGTCAACTTGATTTTAATCAGATACTTTTATTTATAAAATTTTCTAATTACTTTTTTAATTGATTATCCTAATATCATACCCATGTATCATAGGTTCTTCTAATCCATGACCATGATTTGAGGCTCACCTTTTATTGACCATCCCTGGCTCCCACCATTGAGTGGATAGTTCAATAGGTGTTAGATGTAGTAAAGGTTTGACCAACCTATGTATGAAGCCCTTTAGGGGGTGTTTGGCGCAAGGGATTAAGTTGTATTAGCTGGGATGGAATTTACAGA
Source organism: Liriodendron chinense (assembly GCA_003013855.2). Lineage (NCBI taxonomy): Eukaryota > Viridiplantae > Streptophyta > Magnoliopsida > Magnoliales > Magnoliaceae > Liriodendron > Liriodendron chinense. The sequence goes on from PVNU02002456.1 coordinate 2,238,227, forward strand.
GCACCATGATTACCAGTGTAGGTGGATTGTCTGGGAATTAGTGGAATAATACCTAATCCCATTCCACGTTTGAAATGGATGAGAATCCCGCTCAAAATGTCAATTTTGATTACTTCCACATTTGGTGCGAAGTTAGCTTGATGGGGAAGATGATTGCATCATAACTCTGGAAAGCCTATCACGGAAAGTACCTATGTCGGGATGCTAGGTGAGGCCAACTATGATATTTACGAGCAATCCACCCTGTCCATCCGTTTTAAGAGCTCATTTTAGGACATTCGAAGAAAAAATAAGATGTTTCCAAATCTAAAATGGGCACACAAGATGAAACCATGGGGATTCAATGACCACCATTGAAAAGTCGTATGGCCATAAATGTTGCCTAACAGCCTAAGTTTTTTGTGTTTTCACTTCATCCTAGTGATAATGATGGTGTAAATGGTTTGGATGGCATATGAACATCAAGGGGGAGCCAAGAAATTTTTTAATGGTTCCTATTTATTCTCCCAATTTTCCCTCTCGTGTGGCCCATTTGGGTTTTGGATTTGCCTCTTTTTTGTTGCAAGTACTTAAATGGGCCTGTAAAACGAATGGACGGGGTGGATTTCTAGCAAACATTACGCTAGGCCCTACCTAGTATTTCAGTGCACGACTTCATGCGTAAGGACTTTAGCAAGAAATTCGCATCGCGGTTTATGGCAATCCCTCTTCTGTGATCGATATCTTTGATGGATTGGTAAAGACATCGGCACAAAATCCGAAGTAGAAGATGTTTTTAACACCTCGCCATTCCAAACATGGGTTGGATTTTTTTCAAATCCCATCCCATCAAATCCAATTTAATATAGTTTAATTCAATGCACCAAATACGCCTTTACTGTGAGGTCAGGTGGGTGAGCATGTCAAGATTGTAGAAGACCATTGTGATGCCAGAGGGATGGTGGGCCAGGGGAAATTAATTTGTATCATGCTAATTGGACTAGGTTGGGCCCTCTATCCAATTGGTTCCTTGAGGCTATCCTTGACCATCTTCTCCAGCTCCATGTAAAAGAGATTCTAGACCAACATGGTGCCTCCTTCCTCCCAAGCTTCGAATCCTTGCTTCTTAAAGAAATGTTAGACCACACTCCAAAGGAGGAGGATTTTTGTACCTGGCCATATAAGCCCTCTGGTAATTTCTTCGTTCACACAGCCGGGTCCATTTGTAGAGCTTCTGGTCAGTGCCAAGAGTGGTCAAACACCCAAACTTACCCCCGAAGATTGCTTTGTTTATCTAGATATTTCTACAAGGAGCCATCCCAGTGGATGATCGTCTTCAAGCTAGAGATATCCCTCTCGTGTCTAGATGCTCCTGCTTCCTAACTCTCCCAGGGTAGAAAGTATTTTCCACTTATTCTTCGAATGTGAATTGCGCATCAGGTCTGGACCCAGATGAGTGCTCTTTTTTATGTGGTTTTCTTTGCTAACCATCCGTTTCTATCTATCTTTCCCTATGGTGGAGGGAGGCATCAAATAAGGATACTTATTCCTTCTTGAGGGGGTTGGTCCCTTCTCTAACAATGTGGGAGGTGTAGAAGGAAAGAAATAGATGCAAATTTGAGGGTGCCAATTGTTGAGGAGCCTTCAAAAATGTGCACGATTTGGGTGCTCAGACCGATCAGGCGACCTGTCTGGCAGTGTAGCCCAGATGCACACGAGGCCCATGGATTATTTTTTGTGTTGCCCTACACCGGTCGGCTGACTGGTCTGTAGGGGGCTCTGATCGGTTGGGCGACCAGTCGGTGGTGAGGAAGCGACTTGGATGTTCTCCTCTAGACTGTTTCTGTGCAAGGTGCGACCGGTCGGGTGACCAGTCGACTGCGCGCGCATTTTCTTGTGCATTATTCGGTAGTGCGTAAGATGTTTCTAATTTCAGGTTACTTGCTATATATATAGCATAAATCCGGGATTAGGAATAATCCTAAGGTGTCCAAGGTTTCCTAATTGCGTTAGGAAGAGGGGAAAGGTGTTTGTGAGAGAGGGAACTTGGGTTTTCTCTGTTTTCTTTACTTGTGGGCTGTCAATTTCTGTAATCTTCCATTTATTCATAGTGGATTGCTTTGTACCGTGGTTTTTTACCCGTTGAGGGGTTTTTCCATGTAAATTCAGATTCTCTTGTGGTAAATGCTTGTATGTGGCTCAATTTCATATTGTTTCTCGTTTGATCTCGAATTACTCTGCACGTTCGACTTCCGCTTCCACTGCCGGTTTTCCCAACAAGTGGTATCAGAGCTAAAGTTGGGGTGGAGTAAAATTCGAATCTAAGATGAGGAGATGGGATCAAGCATAAGGTTCGAGGTAGAGAAGTTCTTCAAAAAAAATAACTTTAAGTTATAGAAGGTGAAGGTTGAATCCTTCCTAGTTCAGCAAGGACTTGATGGAAGCTCTTGGAAAGTGACCCGAAGCTATGAAAGATGATGAGTGGATGAGGCTCGACAAGAAGGCTAGAACCTCAATCCTGTTAAACCTTATGGATGATGTTCTCTATCATGTCATGAAGGAGAAGACTGCAGGTGAAACGATGACGAAGCTAGAGAAGGTTTATGCCAAGAAGTCTCTAAAGAATCGCATGTACGTGCTGATGTAGTTGCTCACCTTGAGGATGGCTGAGGGAACGAAAGTGGAGGACTATTTGAGCATGTTTAATAGGTTGGTTTGCAAGTTGGAGGAGATCGATGAACCGATGAAGGATGAATATCAAGCATGCATCATGTTGAATTCTCTTCTAGATTCATGAGTTGTTCAGGGACTTTGTGTGCGCAAGGAGGGAAACCATAAACGTCGAGACCATTATCTTAGCCCTCCAATCGAAGGCGATGAGAAAAAAAGTGGTGACGTGGCTTCTCGTTATTCCTCAGAGGCACTGGTTACAAGGGGAAGAAGTTCTGAGCATGGAGGATATTCGAAATCGGGATTTAAGGCCAAAGGCAAAGGGAAGGCTAAGGTGAAGTGCTGAAATTGTGGTCAGGAGGGCCACATGAGAGGGGATTGTACGAATCTCAGGTTAAAGCAAGGGAGTTAGGAAAAGTCATCTGGAAAGGGAGCTAATATCGTAGAGGACGGTGGTGATCTATGTGAAGTTCTTACTGTATTTGGCAAGGGATCTCACGGTAGTGAGTGGATCCTAGATTCAGGGGCTTCATGTCACGTTTGTCCTGACCGGAGTTCATTCACAATATATAGGGAGTATGGTAGTGAATCGGTGTTTGTGGGCGATGGCTACGCTCATAAGGTTGTGGGTATTAGTACGGTGCGTATCAGGATGTTCGACGGGGTCGAACGAGTCCTGAAAAATGTGAAGCACGTCTCCAAGATGAAGATGAATGTGATTTCTCTTAGTGTACTCGAGGTGAAAGGGTGCGTGTTTATCGACCGCGATCGTTGTTGTAAAGTGTTGAAGGGAGCACTCGTGTGTATAAAGGCACGGAGGTGTAGCCATCTTTACAAGTTGATCGGAAGCACAATTCACAGTGGAGCTGCGGGATCGGCAGTGAGATCCACGGTTGCTCGTATGTAGTAAGTGCCCAAGGGCCAATGAGAAGAGCGGAAAAGGGTGTGAATGTGCAAGGTTAGAATCGATGGTGGCACAAGAAGTGGTGGAGCTATGATTGAAGATGAGATGATGTTGTGACGATGGTGTTGATTCGGCATTTGAAGCCTCGGTGGAGATTGTTGGGGAGCCTTCAAACATGTGCATGTTTTGGATGCTTAGACCGGTCGGGCGACCGGTCTGGCAGTGTAGCCTAGATGCACGCGAGGTCCCTGGACTATTTTTTATGTTGCCCTAAACCGGTCGGCCGATTGGTCTGCAGGGGACTCCGACCGGTCGGGCGACCGGTCAGTGGTGAGGCAGCGAGTTGGATGTTCTCCTCTAGGCTATTTCTGTGTAAGGTGCGATCGATCGGGCGACCGGTCGACTGCGCACGAGTTTTCTTACGCATTATATGCTAATGCATAAGATGTTTCTAATTTTGGGTTGCTTGCTATATATATGGTATGAATCCAGGGTTAGGAGTAATCCTAAGGTGTCCAAGGTTTCCTAATTGCATTAGGAAGAGGGGAGAGGTGTTTGTGAGAGAGAGAACTTGGGTTTTCTCTGTTTTCTTTGCTTGTGGGCTGTCAATCTCTGTAATCTTCTGTTTATTCATAGTGGATCACTTTGTGCTGTGGTTTTTTGCTTGTTGAGGGGGCTTTCTACGTAAATTCAGATTCTCTTGTGGTGAATGCTTGTGTATGGTTTGATTTCATATTGTTTCTCGTTTGATCTCGCATTACTCTGCGTATTCAGCTTTCGCTTTCACTACCAGTTTTCCCAACACTAAGAAGAATGGGGATAGGGTCCTTTTTGCTATCCATGGGTGGATGGTTTGGGCTAGCCAATTTGCACCCCCCTGCAATCTCACCTTAGCTTAGACATGGACTTGCTTCCTCAACACCTTCTAATTCATATTCCTCCCAAAAAAATCAAGCTGCCATCTTTGATCAAATGGTCAAAGCTGCCTAATGGGTGGGTCAAGCTGAATGTGGATGGGTCGGCGAGGAGAAACCCGGGAAACTCAGGAGGTGGTGGGTATTTGTAGGAACATGGCTAGTCTATTTAGTTTGCATTCTCGAGAGGATACAGAGCATGGACAAATTCAAGAGAGAGGTTCAGGTGATCGTGGAAGGCCTTTGTTTATGCATTGAGAGGGGTTTCCCAAAAGTCATAGTGGAGAGTGACTCCTAATTGACTGTTGATCTCCTCAATCTAGAGGCTTCTAAAAGTTGGAGGATTTGGTACTAGCGGGCCAAGGTAAAAGCTCTCTCGATCCCCTCTCAAATCAGAACTACCTTCATCCAGAGGGAAGCTAATGAAGTGGCGGATGATCTTATGTGCATGGGAAGCAAGTCCCAAGCGGACTATTTTTTCCAAACCTTTGCAGACCTCCTACCATTAATTAAAGGTAGGCTCTTCCTTGACCGAGAAGGCATTGGTTCCATTAGAGAATGAAGGAATGGGGCTATCAATCTAATGGCCTATGGCTCAGTTTGTAGCCAGGGCCGCCCGATTTTTCTTGTCAGAGTTGAGCTGGGGGATTTTAGTGAAGTAGTTATGGGTTTAGGCATCGCGTTCGTTGTCTTGTTGGAGTATATGATAGGCGGCCGGATGTAGTTTTTGTTCGGTCAAGCCGCTCGAATGTGTATCCTTCTTCAGTTTAAATATTATCATCCTTTTTCTTTTTTTTTTAAAAAAAAAAGGTCCATTGTGAGGCCAAATGCTATAATTGGGAGAGTATTGGCCAACTGGTGTAAAATGGCCTTGGTGTTCAAAGGGATTTTTTTTAAGCACAATAAAAATTTCATATTAAGTAATAGATAATTACATGTAATTAATGTTCTAATATTGATAATTAGATCTCTTGCATGCAACTAAAATGGTACACATTTTGACCTTTTTTTTTTTTTTTTTTCAAAAGGAACTGAATATTATTCATAAAAAGAAAGGGGAATAGACATTCAGGCCTCCCGGCAACTAAAACCCCCCAGGAAGCCTATCCTATAAAGAAACTCTCACCCCTAGCCTCTCTTAAGTGGCCTATGCCTGCTCTGTCCAAACAATTGACCCCACTAACCTGGCTCGGGAGGTTCAACTCTAATAGAAAAACCTTAAAGGTCTGAGCATCACTACCTATTCTAGCCAAGGCATCATCTGCTACCCCATTCACATCCCGTGGGCCATACTTAATCTGGATGCTGGCTTTACTCCTAACATTTGCACAACGAGCCCACCAATACCATATACTCCAGTTAGTCGGCTTGCATTTGTTGGGCATTTCCACCACAACCCTCGAGTCATTCTCAATCCAGATATAAATGGAGTCAAGAGCATTTGTGTCCGGGCTATCCCTTTGTGTTGAGCTCGGCCTGGATAAGATTATTGTGGAGAGCAACTCTAAGGTACTAGTGGATGTGTTTAATTTAGATAACCACCCAAGTTGGAACGTCTAGTACTGGAAAGCCCGGGTGAAGGGCCTAATGATGGATCTTGAGGTGACTATGTCCTTTGCCCTAAGGGAAGTGAATGGGGTGGCTGACGCGCTGGCCAGGATCAGTAGCGAGTCCCAACTTTTCAGGGTTTTTGAGAGCTGGGGATCCCGAGACCAATCCATGATATCATGTTCCTTAATCGGCTAGGCCTCAGCTATATCAGAGAATTGGTTCGCTCAGCGTAGTACTGAGTGAAAGTTTCATTTTTCGTTTTGCGGTAGGGGCTTTTCTTCCTCAGGCGGACCTTTTATGAATCCCGTTAGCTCCATATTAAATAGGGGAGCTTTAGGTTATTTAGAGCCTTTCCTTTTAGTCCTGCACATATAGTTGTTTAGTCGCTAGTTTACGATAGGTGAGGTCTTCTGTCTTTTGTAGCGCTCACCTGAATGAGTATTTTCCTTGGTTTCTGAAAATAAAATTTTACACTATTCATTAAAAAAAAACAATTCATTTACCTCAAAAAAAAAAAAAAAAAAAAAACCTTTAGCCCTTTACAAATCGCTCGAGCTTCCACTTGAACATTAGTTCCCAAGCCAAAGCTGATATGGAAAGCAAAGATTGTTTCTCCATTTCTTCCTCTACATATACCTCCACCACCCAAGGGGCCTTGATTACCACGAGAAGAGCCGTCAATATTAGTTTAAAAAACCCAGCCTCAGCCTTCGACATTTCACTAGCTCCACTTTCTTAGGCACCAAGGCTTTTAGATTCAGGCTTAGAAACTCCAACCTTCTAGCGGCAAGGCTATCTTTTATCTTTGAAAGTCTGTAACTTAGTTTCAATAGCCAACCTTTAATGTGCCCCACCATCCTTTGAATCGATGCCCTCCGATCATTGAAATGACACCCATTTCTTTCATGTCACCCTTCCCACAAGATAATTTGAATGGTGGCCAAAAACTCCACCATCGAAGCAATTCACCACCACTGCATTGCCCGCACTTGCAACGTCTGCACAGGGAGAAATGAAACGTCTGCCCAAGGGAATTGTAAATAGGTGGTCCACTGTTTTGATAGTACATCCCCTCCTCGAGCTGTAGCAGTTGCACGATGAAGCGAAAGCAATTCCCTTGGTTTACACCCTATTGTCGACCGGTAGCACCCCATTCATTGTTCTCCACACCAAAATCAAAATTCTCGGAGGTATTTTAGAGTGCCACACCCATTTAGCCCAGTTTCTCTGAACACCTACTGCCCTAGTAAAATTCCACACCGATCGGACGAAGAGATGGCCCGACACCTCGTCGGGCCAAACACACCTGCTCGCCAGATTGGACGTGTATATACCTTCGCTTGTGATGTGATCTAGCACCACATGGGGCAGAAGATGTGCACATTGGGCATTCAGCTTCAGCCCTTGCAGCCCCACCAGATCAACCACTTTCAAGCATTTCATACTCTTTGGACTTGGAGTGGTGCACCAGCCTTCCAGTGGACCGAGACCCGACCAGTCTACTTCCCGAACGTTACACTCACCTCCACTAACCATCGTGATTGCTCCTGAACAGTAGGGAACAACCGAACAATACCCTTCCAGAATGGTGATATGAGACTCCCTGGCTGAGATGCAGAATCCCTAGCGACATCTTCCACATATTTCCCCTACATGAATCGTATCCAGAGATTATTATCTTAGGAGAAAAGCACCGCCCACGCCAGCTTCAAGTGAAAGCTCTTAAGGACATCCTTCAACTTTTTTATACCCACACCCCCTTCTGCGCACAACATAGAGATGGAATTCCAATTCACCCAATGGTGTTTCTTCCAGCCCTCCACCCAACCCCAGAAGAAGTCGGCACATGCTCTTTCTATGGCAGAGATAACCCCTACTGGGACATCAACGGCCGCCAGAGAGTGAATCGAAATACTACACAGAACATGTCTGATAAGAATCAATCTTCCAGCTTAAGAAAGGATTCTTGCAAACCAACCCGTGATCCTTTGTTGGACGCGATCTATCAATGCTTGAAAATACCTGCATCTGGCTTTACTAGCAAAAAAAGGGACCCCCAGGTATGTAAAAGACGTACCTAATCACTGAAAACTGTATGCCTCTCCTATGCTTCTGGACCTGGCCGCGGAGAGCTTCCCCGATACTATGCATTCGCGTGCTCTTGGCTGGACTAATCTTCTGACCCGTGACTGTGACTCGGACTAGAGGAGGAATTCCGTAACTACCTTCAGCGATTTCTTGCTACCATTAACAAACAAAACTGTATCATCTGCAAACTGCAGGTGAGAGATCAGCGGATATCCTCTTTTGGTCTTAAATTGCTCACAAATTTCCCTTTCCACCAAAGTTCTAAACCCCCTGCTAAAAGGCTCTGCGGCCAGAATGAACAAGCCAAGCGAGATCGGGTTGCCTTACCGCAGCTCCCTTGATGATTTGGAGTACCCGCATGACTCCCTGTTAACAAGAATTGAAAATCAATTTTTCTTCCAGGTTTTGATGTAGGACGGGTCGCTGACTATTTCATGGCCCAGATGGAGCAAAAGAAGACCGGACGGGGCTGAAAGTGATCCGGACCGTCAGGACCGTGAATCGGTCGTATCTCACAATCCGGAATAAGTTACGGGACGTATAATATATCAATTTGGGGTAGCTCGAGCTACTTTAGCCAACCAACCCCGTTACGCCGGGTTGCCCAACCCGGAATCGCGAGAATCGACCGTATCGACGGTCATTAGCCTAGTTTATTTTCGTTTTTACTATTTATAGTAAGTTTTAATTCGATCATAACTTTGCATCTGTAGGGTTTTAGAGTTAGTGCCCAACATGAAAAGGGCTTAGAATATTTCGTAGAACAGCGTGGTTGAGGCCGTTTGAAAACTTTCTATTTTTGGCCGAAAACCAAGAGTTCTAGTAGGATTGAACGACTTCTATAAATAGTAAGTTTACTATTTATAGTAAGTTGCGTTTTCTAGGAGTTTTAGTTGGAGTTGGATTTTGATACTTTACCTAGGGTTTAGTTTCCTATTTATATGCATTGTAATTCCGTTTTATTCATTCAATTATCAATTATTCAATTATTCGGAATTTATTTCCTCTTTTTATCTTTTATTTCTTCTCGTGGATTCGAGAAACTATCGGTTAGGGAGACGGTGATCGACCTACCACGTCCTCCCTGCGTCAGGTTTTTTCTATAAAATTAAGAAACCCAATCAGACCTAAATCCCATCTTGTTCAGAACTTGCCTCAGGAACTGCCACTTGACCTGGTCATAATCTTTCTCCATATCCAGCTTCAACACCACATTATTCCCTTTCACCTTCCTCCCAATATCTCTAAACAATTCTTGGGCAAGCTCCATATTCTCTGCCATTGACCTGCCTTTCACAAATGCTCCCTGTTCAACTGACTTAATTTTGGGGAGAAGCTGATTCAATCTGTTAGCCATGACTTTAGAAAATATTTTATAGGTGCAGTTACACAAATTGATGGGTCTAAAATCAGCAAACTTGTTTGGTGCCTCAGACTTAGGAATAGGGCAAATCAGCAACGTAGTGAAAGCACGGGGGATAGCTCCTCCTTGGAAGATGAACCTGATAGCCTCATAAATGTCCTAGCCCACAAAATCCTCTCATTCCGTGAAGAAAACCCCGAAAAACCCATTCGGCCCTGGGGCACCATCCTTAGGAAGCTCCACAAGTACCTGCCAAACTTCCTCTATCATTGGGTTCTCCATTGGAGCATCATTGTCTTACTACGTTACACTAGCTGGGATTGGTTGCAGAAATTACTCCGCTGCAACACATTCTTCCGCCTCAAACAGTTTCTTGAAGAAACGAACCACCTCTTCCTTCATGACTGTCAGGTCTGAGCATCTCTCCCCATTTTCTAACTAGACTGAGCGAAGTGTAGCTCTTCTTCGACATTCCTTGACTTCATTGTGGAAGAATTTCATTTTTCTATCTCCCTCCTCAAGCCACTTATTGTGGGATTTCTATTTCCAGAAGACCTCCTAGAGGGCTAACCTAGATAGTTCATCTTTAGTTGTTTGGAAATCCTGCTATATAGCCCTATTCGGATGCACTTGAAGTTCTGATTCAGCCTGCATCACTTCTTCTTTAGCCTTCTTAATCTTCGTGAAGATATCCCCAAAAACCTCCATATTCTAAGTCCTAATGGCCTGCGTAAGGTATTGTTTCAATTTTGTTATGAGCCTAGACATCGGATGATGAGATAAGCTCACCTCTGGTGCTGACCAAGACTGATGCATCATAAGGATGAATCTCTCGTGGAGAAACCACATCCTTTGGAACTTGAAGGCCTTTAGACCTGAAGGAGTGGCTGGAAGGAATGTAAGCATAAGGGAGGCATGATTCGATTCCACTTGAGGGAGATGGGACACCTGGAAGGACGAGAATGAACTCACTCAGTCACTGTTACACAACACCCTGTCGAGCCTAGCCCACACACAGGCCATCCTTGCTTGATTGTTGCTCCAAGTAAATGGGTTCCCCACATATGCAGCATCTAGGAGCGCTGCTTAGTTTATGGCATCCACAAAATCTATTAAGGATGGCTAGAACCACTTCTCCCATTTCTCTCTAACTAAGCCACCATTTCATTAAAATGCCCACTAACAGCCCAGGGCCCTATCATAGAAGAGGCCAAGCTAACCAAATCTGACCACAATTGCCTTCTGAAGATACCCGAGCATTTAGCATAGACGAAAGAAAGCAGCACTTTGTCTGCACCTCCATTCAAGTTTATTTGAAGATTTAACATTTGACGGGTAGCTGAGACAAATTGAGTCTGCAAGGTATTCTTAGCGAAGACCCACACCTTACCTCCTTCCGAGACATTGGAAAAGGAAGTATGATAACCGAGCTTCAATCCCATGCTGATCCGCTTCTCATCCCTGAGCATAGGCTTTAAGATAGCTACAATCCCCACATTCGATGCTCTAATGTGCCTCCTAAAAACACTAATCGTCCCTGCATTTCCCACACTCAACTGTACTAATTATTATGATTATTTTCTGCATCATTATTCATTTATCCATGATTTTTGTTAATATGAAATATGCTGGATTTCACAACTATTGGATTTTAAAACGTACATATAAATGCTCTTACATAATTTGCATCTGTTCATTCATGATAGTTTGCATCTATTCATTCATGATTTATTTCATATGAAATTGCATTAAAATATTCGTTTATTCAATCTTTGATTTTAAATTTTGTATAAAAATTTCAGTATTTTGATAAAGATGTTTTACTTGGATTGAAATGTTTTCAAATTTGTGTTGAGATTTTCGTACTACGCTTCACAACTTGCTCTTTGGGAATTTTAAATTTCAGAATCGGGATCTCAAAGAGATATATCAAGGAAGAATGAGTAGCTATCTTTATTTTATTTTAGTTTAGATAGAGTTTATAATTTCATTGTAAAGGACTTGGATCGAATAGGAAGTTTATGTATGACTTTAGTTAAGGGTTGTAATGATTTAGTGGATGTTTAAGTTCATGTGCATGTCTTTAGTTTTATGAAAAAATATGTCCTATATAGTGGTTTGTGTTTGGAATTTGGGTTATAATCGTATAATATATGAGTCATATCCTCAGATGTAGGATCAGCGTCGAGATACCCAAGTGCCGAATTCAGGGCATCATAGTCTTGCTCTTTAGTTGTAATGCTGCACTAGTGGTACCAAAGGTTGCCCCAGACTGTTTGGCTCCAACATTGTATTGTGGCGTCATCCACGCAGGGGTTTGCCCCTCGATCGACTTGTTTAGTAGCTGTGTATCATGGGGATGGATGCGTAGAGGGTTACTCCCCCCTAGTTGTTCGAATCCAAGAACGAGTCCCAGGGCCCCCTTCGAATGAGAAATCCTGGTTAAAATGGTCGTTGGGGTGGCCATTAATTCGGGTCGTTCCTTCTTACACTGATATGAGATGGCGTAACTTGTAATTGCGAATCTGGTTGGTTGTGATTTACGTAGAGCTTGGTCAAACTTTCAGACTTGTATTTTTTTTAACTATAAAATTTTATTCACAAACAACTGGAGAACACACATCCATTCGGGATGGCTCGTCGTAACTAAAAAGACAGAGGTCGGCCTATCATATACCCAAAACAAAACTCGTTGGCCCAAGAAACCCTAGCGGGCATTCTAACAAAGAAAATACTACCTAGCTGAGAACTCCCTAACGTTACCCAGGCCTGCACGGTCCAGGTAAAGGGTTCCTCTAGCTAACGCATGTAAATCAGTGGCTTGAGGAAAATCTCTTTAGGCTTATATATCGCTTGATTATAAGTAGATTAACAAAAATGATATTCTTTCTATAAAACTTTCCATCCGCCTATTGAGATTGTCGACCAGCAACCTAGCTACCATGTTCAGTGAGTCATTGCAGACTAACTTGCATGCTTTACAAGGCTTCTACCATGCTTTCCAATACTGACGTATCGTTATTGGAAGAAGAGTCGACCTTCTCGATCATTTGTATCAGTAGGCCCACCCATACATGTATAGACTATCAACCTATCTTTGGACATGCTAATCTTGTTTGAGCCTGGGTTCGACGTAAATAGGCCCAAGTTCCATGGGAAGAGGAGTATCCTGTTGTATTGGTTGGTCTTGAATTTCATTGAACCTTCATATTCTTTGAATATATATATATATATATATATATATATATATATATATTGTTGAATTAAAGTTAACACATGCATCCAATTGAGCATGACAAAAAATGGTGTTGGTTCGGAATTTGATCACAAGTGCTATATATGTGTGTTCGTATGTGTGAGGCATGTTAGAGCCAATATTGGCTTAACTCTGACACAAAAGGGTGTGATGAGGAAGATCACCGTCTACCTTAGGTATGCAAAACCTTGAATCCATAAGAAATAAAAGGAAATTCAAATTTTTTAATAATAAATAATAATCTTGGACTTCCGATTACATCACTTATAACTAAAAGCACACCCTGATTAGAAGTCTTAATGCGACTAAACTAAAACATACCCGAAATAGTAAAATTTACTAAAAAAAAATGTTCTAATTTAATCACGCAAGATGATTCCTACCACAATTAGAAGCAATTCCTAAGAAGGCATCACGTACTAAAATTGTAAGTGGAAAAAGATAAGTTCAACTTAAAACTTACTAAAAATAGTCAGTTTTTCGTAAAATTGTGATTTTCAATTGGAAGGAGTCTTTTTCTTGTATAATGGAGTGACGCAACCCTCTTATGGGTGACGGTTGGCCCTAGATGGCCTATTCCTGTCAAAATTCATAGGTTGTACGTCTCATAATGATACTTAAATCAAAAGTTATGGCCGATTTATGGATCACACTTCGAACATCAATTTTTCCCTATTTAGAATGAATTTTTACGATTCGGATGCGCTTGGGGCCTAGTTATGTCATGTCCTACTACGATTGGGCCCAAATCTGACTGACTAGGACCACTTCCATTCGAGTTTCTTTTAGTCCATTTGTGCCAGGAATGGGTTTACGGCTTGCTTTGCATTAAACTTGAACTTACACTAATGATCCGAGGCACCAAATAGACTAAAAATCTGAGTTCGGGAAAACTATATTTTTATCCCACCACTAATATGGAAAGATTAGGCAATTTGTGAAGGGAAGGGTTTATCATTTCAATGAGTTATTTTTGTTAAATAAGGTTTTTTTCCTTAAGCGAAGAGTTTCAATTAAGCACATGATAGCTCACTTAGTTTAACAATAATTCTATGTTAATAAAAGAAATACTTTAGTCGTAGTCAATTAAACAATATATATATATATATATATATATATATATATATATATATATATATATATATATATATATATATATATATATATATATAACTGTACTCGGCTTATAAAAGTAAATAAATAAAAGAAAAAAAATAACTAACAACTATCTCATCCGAAGGCCAAATGGTCATTTGATTCGTCGCTCTACCAACTTCGTAAGTAAGATGGTCATCACCAAGTAATGGATTGTCCACCTAACTGCTTACTCTTGTTAAACAAGACGATTGTGTATGGTGGATGGATTTTCAACAATCTTGTAAGAAAATTGGTGGAATGCGGATCATTAAGGGTTTCATCGTCTAATCAAAGCCTCATAGGCAAGATAGTCACCATGAAACAACGGACTATTCGTTTAGCCATCGATTGGATTTTATATTCTCAATGATCGACCATATTTTTGGGCTTATAGGTAAGAAAACCTTGTCTGTGCAGTACCTCTTGATGTCAGTGTGCAACACAGGGCGTCCATCTAGCCTCGAAGTGTGAATGCTGTTCTGGTGGCATGGGCACGAGTGTTGAGGATCTTGACCATATGTTCGTGACTGGGGAGCTGGCAAAGGCAGTTTAGAGTCATTTCAGCAATATCTTCGGAATCACGATCGTCGACGGACAGTTTGCAGTGAGTAGAGCAGGGCAATGGTGGAGAGACTCCACATTGGGTAATTTTTTGTTGTTCCTTAGAGGCATCGCCCCGAGTCTTATCTTCTGGGCGATATGGATTGAAAGGAACGCCCGCCGCTTCGATAACAGTTGTGGGTGCCCAGAAAAAGTCATCCACAGGATCCAGGGGTGGATGAGAGCCCTCTCCCCTCACTTAAGTCCTGCAAAGGAAGATAGCTTGAATTCTCAGTTAGCATTCCAGATTCTTCGGGTTTCGCCTGCGCCCCCAAAGAGAAAGGTTGTGTGTATCCTGAAATGGATTAGACCTCCTATAGGCTGGGTCAAGGTGAATGTGGATGGGTCCGCTATGAATAACCCTAGTCCGTCAGGTGGTGGTGGCGTGTGCCGCGATGCAGAGGGAGGTTTTGTGTTCGCTTTCTCTTTTGGGTACGGGCAGGGGTCAAATGTTCGAGCAGAAGTCAAGGCTTTGGAGGAGGGCTTAGCGTTGTGTATCAAGAGAGGCATTTCCAAAATCCAGTTGGAAAGCGACTCCAAGACTGTTGTAGTCGCCTTATCTGGAGAGCACCCCTCAAGATGGGCCTTTTGGTATTGGTGGGCGAGGATTTCTAACCAGCTACGCCAAGTTGAGGCGTCGATCCACTTTGTACCGAGGGAGGTGAATGGTGTGGCCGATGGTTTAGTGCGGCTTGGGAGTGAGTCTTAAAGGCATAGGGTGTTTAATTCGGTTAGGGACCTTCCCAACGAAATTCGTGGGAACCTATTCATCAACAAAGTGGATCTAGGGAGAAATCGGATTTTTACCAACGAAATTATTGCCGACGAAAAATATTTCGTCGGTAAACTCTATTTTTATTGACGAAATACATAATTCGTCGGTAAAAGATGTAATAGTTTCCTGCCACTACTTCATTTGTTCCCGCCATACACTTTAAACATGCTAGAAAATTATTACCGACGAATTAATTCGTC
The DNA here is from genome assembly GCA_003013855.2 of Liriodendron chinense. Taxonomy (NCBI): domain Eukaryota; kingdom Viridiplantae; phylum Streptophyta; class Magnoliopsida; order Magnoliales; family Magnoliaceae; genus Liriodendron; species Liriodendron chinense. Next base: position 2,253,664 of record PVNU02002456.1, read on the forward strand.
GTTAAAAGCCTCCCATGACTAAATTAATTTTACTGACGAATTATTTCGTAGGTGAATGATAGTATTGCCGACAAACCTCTTTCGTCGATAATACTGGGGCAACTTCCCGCCTTTTGGAGAAAGTCATATCACCGACGAAAATATTCGTAGGTAAAAAATTTTAAAAACACTATTACTGATGAAAATTTTCATTAGTAAAGGTGTTATGTTTTTAACTCGCGCCCGACTCCCCAGCACCCTCATTTCTCTCTCTAGCTTTCTCTCTCTCGCAAGCGTGCCCCCCGCCTCAGGCAACCAACTCCGTCACCGGCCTCCGTACGCCGCCACAGCCGCCGTCGGTAAGCCTTCCTCTCTTCCTTCTTCCTCCATTTCCTCTCTCTCTCTCTCTCTCTCTCTCTCTCTCTCTCTCTCCTCATTGTTGATTGTGGGGCCCATTGCCGAAATCCATTGCCTGTGGGTCCCACCGTCGTTGTCCATTGCATGTGGGGCCCACTGTTGATGAACAGTGATAGTGGGGTCCGCCTTAGCTGTCCATTATTTGGTGGGGTCCACTGATTTAGTAAATCCCTAATTAGGGATTTCAAAATTAAAATCCCTAATTCCTTAATTAGGGATTTTAAATTTGAAATTCCTAATTTGGGATTTACAAATTAAAAGGGCTAAAATACCTAATTGTGGGGCCCAACATCGTTATCCACTGCCTGTGGGGCCCACCGTTGATGTCCACTTCTTGTGGGGCCCCCATCGCTGTCCACTATTTGGTAGGGCTCATAGTTTTATAAATCCCTAATTAGGGGTTTCAAATTTTAGAAATTATCCCCAACCAAGGTCCACTGTTTGGTGGGGCCCACTGTTGTAGTTAATTTGTGGGTTGTATAGTAATGTATGTATGTGTTGTATAACTTCCATCCATTTTACCATCTCATTACAGGGCATGAGCCATGTAGGGGTGCACAAAACAACCCGAATTAGTCCATCCATTTTGACAAATCATTTTAGGTCATGGTCCCAAAACTTAAAGCATATCGACATCTTAGGTAGTCTACTATATCACAAAAAACAAAGGTTATTGACCATTAAAAACTTCTTGTTGGTCACCAAAGTTTTGGATCAAGCAGATATTTGTGTGGTCCCTTCATCTAGGTATCAACATTGCTGTGGACCCCAAGGAGTTTTTAATGGTGAGTTTTCAATCACCACTGGTTCTTGTGGTGTGGTCCACCTAAGAGTTAGATTTGGATCATGACCTACAATGAGCTGTTGAAACAGACATGGATGTAAGGAAAATACATCATGGTGGGCCCCACACTTAATTGTTCACAATATAGTCTCTCAAGCTTACAAATAGCTAATTAGGTAAATGATTAAACTTGATTCATGATGTTGATGATTCTCCCATTTTCATGTGCTTGTGTATCTGGAATTGATGGAGCAGACCCGGATGTGCGTCGAAGCTACCCGTGATTGATTTATGTGGATATATGTTGTGGATGTATTTGGCTTATTATTAATAGTTATTTTTTGTCCACAAATGGTAGTATAATAGAATCAGTTAGCCCATTTGGAGATTTCTATATTGCCGAGTATAGATGAACTGTGTTTTGAAGGTATAGAAATCTGCCAAATTGTCCTGTTGGACAGTCCAAGGTTGGATAGGTTGGAATATTTTTGTTGTTTGTCATTTACATGCTCTGTCATTAGTTTCGTGCGGTATCTCCCTTATTCTCTCTGGATATGTTTCTTATGTTTATTTCCATTGTCAATAATCCACACAATGTGTGGATACTTGACGTGGAAATTAAATGTAAGATAAATATATCTGGAGAGATAGGGGGAGATGCTGTCGAAATTTAGGCATGGGCATTTAAATGGAAATAATGATAGCATTTCAATCTATCCATCCTTGGATGTGTGACTGATTGTATTATATTATCATTTAGTGGTAAATTAGATGATGAACATGATACTTGTGATTAAGAGTGGTTGATCCAAACGGATGTTGAGCGGGGGTCCCTGGAAGGTGGGAACTGCTGTTATGACCATGATGAAGCTATCCATTTCCTACGGACAAAAATATGGGTGGCCTGTCCATTTAGACAGGCCCGTATTTATGTATTAGCTCGAAATTAATGGATCAGACCCGGATGTGCGTCGAAGCTATCTGAATGTTCAGCAGGGGTCCTTGGAAGGTGGGAATCGCTGTTGTGACCATGCTAAAGTTGTCCATTTCCTATGGACAGCAATATGGGTGGCCTGGCCATTTGGACGGGCCTGTGTTTATGTATTAGCTCGAAATTGATGGAGCAGATACGGATGTGCGTCGGAGCTATCCGGATGTTGAGTGGGGGTCCCTGGAAGGTGGAAACCGCTGTTATGACCATGATGAAGCTGTCCATTTCCTATGGACATCAATATGAGTGGCCTGACCATTTGGAAAGGCCCGTCTTTCTGTGGAGCAGACCCGGATGTGCGTTGGAGCTATCCATGAGTTGGTTAAGTCTTCAAGACCTAAACCCTAAACCCTAAACCCTAATCCTAAACCCTAAACCTAAAACTAAAACCTAAAACTAAACATCATGGTAGGGATAGTGCCCCCGACCGTTGATTCCTTCCTGGGACCCACCATGATGGTTATTTGAGATCCAACCTGTTGGTAAGTTCACACAGACCTAAACCATAAGAGGAATAACAAAAATATCATCTTGATCGAAAACTTTTGTGGCCCTAATTATTTTCGAGGTCCACTTGAGCTTTGGATCTACCTCATTCTTCCCACTATTTCTTGTGGTATGGTCCACCTTAGTTTTGGATATGATTCAATTTTGGTTTCAACCCCTTAAATGATGTGGAAAAGCAGATGGACGGTGTAGATAAACTACATATATTTACAGTGGGCCCAACTAAGCGTACTGAGTAACTCAGGATGCAATCCGATTTCAGGCATAACTAGCTTAGTGGTTTAGGCCTTGACTGTGGGACCCAACTCGATCTATGTGTTGTACATCTACGTCGTCCATCTGCATTTGCAGCAGCTTATTTTAGAGGATGTCCCAAATTGAGGAACATCCTCAGATCAAGTGTTGATCACACCACAAGAAAACAATGGTGATTGAATGTCAGCATTAAAAACTTTGTAAGGCCCACTATAATGTTTGTTTACAGCTGAAAAAACATGTTGATAAGGTCAAACAAATACTAAACCTATAACCCTAACCCAAATCCCTAAACCTTAAACCTACACCTAAACCTAAACCTAATCTTAAATCCCTCAACCTAAACTTACACTTAAGCCTAAACCCATAACCCTAAGTCGAAAAGCTAAACCTAAACCCAAAAACCCAAGACGAAACCCGATCATGAACCTGAACCCGAACCCGTATCAAATCCCTAAACCCTAAACCTACACCTAAACCTAAACTTAATCTCAAATCCCTAAACCTAAACCTATACTTAAGCCTAAACCCATAACCCTAACCTAACCCTAAACCTAAACCCAAACCCGAAAACCTAAGCCGAAACCCGATCCCAAACCCGAACCTAAATCCAAATCTCTAAACCCTAAACCTAAACCTAAACCTAATCCTAATCTCAAAATCCTAAACCTAAACCCAATCTCCAACCCAAATTCCTAAACCTAGGCCTAAACCTAAACCTAAACTCAATTCACTTATCCTAAACCTACACCTATTCCTAACTCAATTCACCTAACCTAAACCTAAACGTAAACTTGAAAACCTAAACCTAATCCCGATCCCGAACCCGATTTCCTAAACCTAGGCCTAAACCTAAACCTAAACACAATTCACTTAACCTAAACCTACACCCATTCCTAACTCAATTCACCTAACCTAAACTTGAAAACCTAAACCTAATCCTGATCCCGAACCCAATTTCCTAAACCTAGGCCAAAACCTAAACCTAAACTCAATTCTCTTAACCTAAACCTACACCTATTCCTAACTCAATTCCTCTAACCTAAACCTAAACCTAAACTTGAAAACCTAAACTTAAACTTGATCTCGAACCCGAATTCCTAAACCTAGGCCTAAACCTAAACTAAATTCAATTCACTTAACCTAAACCTACACCTATTCCTAAATCTACAACTCTAACCTAAACCTAAACCTAAACTTTAAAACCTAAACCTAAACCTAAACTTGAAAACCTAAACTTAAACCCGACCCCGAACCCGAATTCCTAAACCTAGGCCTAAACCTAAACCTAAACCCGATCCCGAACTCGAATTCCTAAACCTAGGCCTAAACCTAAACCTAAACTCAATTCACTTAACCTAAAGTTACAACTATTCCTAAATCTACAACTCTAACCTAAACCTAAACCAAAACTTGAAAACCTAAACCTAAACCCGATCCCGAACCCAAATTCCTAAACCTAGGCCTAAACCTAAACCCAAACCCGAACCCGAACCCGAATTCCTAAACCTAAACCTAGGCCGAAACCTAAACCTAAACTCAATTTACTTAACCTAAACCTACACCTATTCCTAAATCTACAACTCTAACCTAAACCAAAACCTAAACCTAAACCCGATCCTGAACCCCAATTCCTAAACCTAGGCCTAAATCTAAACCTAAACTCAATTCGTTTAACCTAAACCTACACCTATTCCTAAATCTACAACTCTAACTTAAACCTAACCCGATCCTGAACCCGAATTCCTAAACATAGGCTAAACCTAAACCTAAACTCAATTCACTTTACCTAAACCTACACCTATTCCTAAATCTACAACTCTAACCTAAACCTAAACCTAAACTTGAAAGCCTAAACCTAATCCCGATCCCGAACCCGATTTCGTAAAGCTTCCGGATTTGGAAGCTGGACCGATCGGTCAGGGTCTAGTCAAGATGGTAAGTTTGAGCTATGTAGTCGCTGTTATACTTTATTTTAGATGTTTCCTAAATCGTTTAGACGGAGTTTACCGAACATAAGTTTTAATTTACACACACATGTAGAATTTTTTTTTATATATATATATTCAGGATAGATTAGGAACGGTCGGGGTCTGCCCGGTCGTGGTAGTAGAGGCTGGGCGCGGAGGAGGAGGAGCAGGAGCAGGTGTCCGCATTCCAGTTCCCAACCTTTTACGAACTCATGCTCTGCGGACGTGAGGACCTTCGGCAGCAACATGTTAAGGAATCTTTGACGTCTGTTGAAGAACATGAGTCGGAACGGGGTAATTAGAGGCGGTCCCTGAAGTCGACCTGGAGGAAGTCTTCGGGTCGGTCCGAGTAGAAGAGGAGGAGCCGGCAGAAGTCGTGTTGGAGTTCTCTAAGCCGGAATAAGGGCAGCCTATGCCGGAACCGGAGTCGGAGGAAGTCTCGGAGGAGATCTCTGACCTGGACTTGAACTCTATGGAGGTCGAGGCTAACGCGCTGGAAGTCGAGTCTGGCCCATCTGAAGTCGAGCCTGACTCGAAGGAAGCTTCTTCCTATGTAAAAAAGTCGAGCCGGAAGTACCGAAGTCAGAAGCAGAAGGTTCTTCTTCGTCGTTGGTCTCGAAAGACGTAGACCGCCAAGGCGAGTCGGTAGTGGACCGCCTACATGATAAGTGCAGCCGAATCCTGCGAAAGGGGTACAGTTAGCACGTAAGCCGGAAAGTATCACAGATACATAAAGAAGAAAATTAAAGGAGTTCGAGAAATTACCCTGAGACTGCTCTCTATTACCACTCCCGACCATCTGATCCGGGTCGGAGGAGGCTATGATATTCAGATCTTGGGGGATGGTGTGGTTAACACGCATATATGCTTGACACCCTCCATCCAAGACAAATACTGCTCCGTTAACGGAGGCATCTCGACCCGATCCTCCCGTGGCTCAGCAGGAGTAGCGGGAGCAGCGCATGGCTGAGGAGGATGACTGGTGGAGGCGCCAGCAGTAGTAGTGGTTAGGCCCAGCTGCCGCAGGTTGGGAGGTTTGGGAGGAGATGGTCGGGGGGCAGGAATGTTGATGGGCTCAGCTCGTGAGCCCGAGTTATCCGGCACGTTGATCACCGGGTCATCAGCAGATGTCACCAGGGTGGCCGTTGATTCGGTTCTGGGTGGTGCGGAATCCGAGCTGGGAAGTTGTCCGACCCACAGACGAAGGATTGGGCAGGCGAGGGCGGTCTCTGCGCCTCGGCAGTAGCCACCTTCTTCCTAGGGGGCTCGGCAGAGCTCTGCCCGCGGTCCAGAAATCGAGTTGGAATCTTCCGCTTGGAGACTGCCTTCGAAGCCATTCCTGTCCAAGAAAAGGAAGAAAAAATGAGAAAGCAACAAAACAAAAGACGAAGAAATAAGTTATCGGCTCAGCCTACCGACCTGATTCAGAAATAGAGTTGAACGTGATCACTCTTCGGAAGTCCCTCTCTGCAGCAGGGAGAGGTCGGGGCTTTGTGGATCTGTCTCTCTTGAGCTACGGACAAAGCCACCCGAATGGTCGCCGACACTGTAGGAGGAGCAGATACATACGTTAAAAAAAAAGGTTCGAGAAAATAAAAAAAATCAGTTAGGTCGGAACTTCATCCGACCTGGCAAGGCAAAGTCGGCTCGGACTTGGAATTTCAGGGGTTGAGGCTCATCTAGCGCGCACTCCCAACCGCCCGACGCGAAGAACCACTTCCTCTTCCAAGTTTTTATGGAGGAGGGCAAACAGGTGATCATCGAGCCGCCCTGACCCCCGCAACGACGAAAAGTAATAAAGTCCTTGGCCGCACAAGGACTTGAGAATATACATAGAAAAGAGTTCATTGGAGGTAACTTCTTATTTCCTAACCTCTGTCAAAGTATGTAGCATCCGATCATGCACTTCCATGCATTCGGTTGCAGTTGGCTCGGAGAGAGACCTAAGACACTAAGGACTTCCCTCACGAAAGGGTATAAGGGTAACCTCAGCCCGGACTCTAAATGCATTAATGAAACAACTACCTCCCCGGCTTTAGGTCGGCTCGGCCTATCGGCTCGGTCAGGAACCCTAAACTCTATGTAATCTAGGAGTTCATATATCTCCCTCGCAGCATCCAGCTCGTCCTGGGTAATCTGCGAAATCATAGAATCTAACTCGAAGGGTTCTCTCTGGGCCGTGGCGCTGTCGGCAGCTGACCCAGGAAGCTCAGACTCCCCTCTCCAACAGCCTCATCCACTCTCACCCCAGAATCCGATTCACTGGAGTTCTCCCCCCTCGTGGCAGAGGAGAGGTAAGTCAGACTCACGGTCATCATACATCACCTTGAGGATTGCCTCAGAACACGAGGTTTCTGGATCCGACATTTTCCAAATAAAAAAAAGGGGAGAAAAGAAAATCCTTTGGAAAGAAAGAAAAAGGAGCGTACCAGAATGCTGGCATGGCCGCTGGGAGGAAAAAAGTTGAGGAGAATGAGGGAGGAAGAAAGTTGAGGAGAATGAGGAAGGAAGAAGAACCAGAGTACGGAAGCAGTGAAGAAAATGAAGAGAGGTTTCTAAAATCCGGCTAAGTCTCAGATTATATACTCGGGGAAGGATTTGGGCCCTACTCAGGTCTCGTCGCATTCAATGCGGAGGCGACACGTGGTAACTCCCTACTTGATGATTCGAAAAGCTGCGCCGTTCAGGACACGCGGCGACACCCCCGTTCGATTAAATCATATCGACGATATCACGCAGTACGGAGGAATGATGACTCCTCGATATTTCAAAAGACACATTTAATGCCCTCGATATTTTAAGAGACGCATTTAATGCCATTTTCCCGCCCATCGAAACGGCGGCGTTGCGGATACTAAACGACAAAAAGCATTTAGGTCGGCAATTCCCTCTTACGTTTTACCCCCGAGCCGAGTAAAATACGCTCGAGGGTAAAAAGGGGGCTTCTGTTGTGGGTAAAGAGCCGACCTGAAAGAAAGTTGATAGTGCCGACGTGGGAAAGACAAGCCGACCCGTTTCAAGTTCCGGATACAAGTCGGGTCGTATTAACCCGATAAAAATTGGTCGGCTCGGCCTGATGTAATAAAGATCGTCTTAAGCGAGCTGAACTGTAAATCCGTGATCTTGGGTTCACGCCGAGATATCAGGAGGAAAGATTGACATCCCCAGCTTTTAGGGATAAGGATCTTTGTTCGTTGTGGGCAGATCCGAAGATCTCGGGAACCCAGCTGGCAGTCCGCTGGAATTACGATTCTATGGACCCTCGCAGTTTTCGCGCTCCCACACGACGTTCTCGTCCCTTCCCTTTCGGGAAAAGAAGGAGAGGATGCGTGAGTGCGAATCGCCGTTTGTGCCACTGGCTTGCCTCATTCTCGAGAGCTTTGTTTGGTAGTCGTGTTTAAGCTAGATGTGTTTAAATGAGTTTATATAAGACCAGAGTCGCCACTAGCCAGTTACTTCGAATCTACAGTCGACTAGACCCCGTAGAAACGTTAGAGAAGGGGATCCGAAGATTTCTTCCTCTAAAATGACTCCTTTTGATCTGCGGCCAAAGATTCAAGGTAAGGGATCACGGTTACAGGGTGGGAAGAGGTTAAGCACCCCACACACTGCCCGTACCAAAGTACGGTCTCTACTTCACAGAATCGAACTAATACTTGAAAGTCTGTTTTAATCCTCGTATATTCTCATAGATGACATGATGCATGGATGCAGGTCTGAACAGTAAGAGTTTCTGATGGGCAGGTTCCAATAACAGGCAAGCCCAGAGCATACGCTCGAACTGACAGGTGCTTAATATAAGACGTATGCAGTGTGTTTGAATAATCAATGTGCTTTATAGTGAAGCAGGGGGATTGGAAGAAAAGTAAATGTTGCACTTATGCTAGATGCAAATGAGATGATGCTGGAAAAAGAGTAGCTGGATGGACGGAGGTGTCGCAAGGGTTGGTTTCGTGTGGCTGGATCAAGACTTATATGGCTTGGGAGACTTGGACCAGTGGTCAGGCTGGGCTGGACCAGGGCTAGGATCTCCTCACTCGCGCTCTCCTTGGTGGAGGAATGGGCTAAGGTATAGAGGGATGGATCGCACTCGGACTGAAGAGAGGGAAGTGGATTGGATGTTGAAATGAGAAGGGGAGGGGGGTATTTATAGCAGCGGGTAGTGGCAGAACCCGTAAATAAGTTTGGGTGGCCCCCCGTACGGCCTTTTCTTGGGATTCAGCGGCGGTTTGGGTGGCCCCCTGAGGGCCGCTCGTACGGACTTTTCTTGGGATTCAGCGGAGGTTTGGGCGGCCCTCAGGGGGCCGCCCATACGGACGTTCTCGGGATTGCGGTTTTGACTCGGTGGGTTAACTCGGTAAGTTGACTCAGCGGGTCGACTCGGTGATTTGACTCAGAGGGTTGACTCGGTGTTTTGACTCGACGGGTTGACTCAGCAGGTTGACTCAACGTGTTAACTCAGCGGGTTGACTCAGTGGGTTGACTTAGTGAGTTTGACTTTTTAGGATTTTTGACTAGCTTTTCTTATGGGGGGTTTTTCAGACTGATGTTTAGGAGTGGGTTGACTGGGTTCAGGCTTGAGTTGGGCTATGAATTGGTGCTTACAAGGGTGAGTTTGGCTGAGTTTGGACTTGGGATTTGGGGGTATGGTCCTCCATTCATCCAGCTATCTCTACCAATAGTGTAACCGAAGGTGGGGTGTCTACAGATTCTCCGAAAGGCAAGCAGTTTCGCGACCTAAGTCTATAAATAAGGATGTTCTCTCCATTATCAAGGTATGAAAAACTGATATCGATCTACACTAAGATATTCAATTATCAAAGATCGCTGACTTAGGCATCGGAGGGTTATTGCTGGACCCCCAGCCACCCCCCTTATTCTCTGTATTCTTTTGCAGGATCTAAGGACTCCGCCATCTCAGTCATTTTCTACCAGAAGTTCGAACTCTATCCAACCGTTCAGATCATAAATCTGCATCTTCGTCTGTTAACCATTTTTTGGTAACAACAGACACTTCATCTAAAAACTGTATATATAAAGAGTCTGAACCGCATTGAATATATATAAAAATCGACGGTGGCGTTGTGCTGAATTTTTTAGCGTTGGAGGTTTTTTGAGGTAACGCATGTTATACACAGGTTGAATTTCCGTGAATACATCACTGGGCCTGCTTATTAAGGTGGTACAGTAGAGCTGGCCCCAGTTCTTGGTTGCCCAAAAGTTACAATGATATGTATCTTCAATTGACAGCTTGTAAATAGGCGGTTAAGATGGAAATACAGCAATAGCCCACATGAGATGAAAAAAAAGTACAGCAAGGACTCTAGGACCTTCCAATATGGAAGAGTATACGTGGGTCGTCCATCGTGGGGTACACCTCATGGAAAGTCTGGATAATTGATCTGGATCATCGACTTATGAGCGCTACTTCAGACCTGTGGATGTTTGACATGAGACGAGAATCCGCAGCAGCAAAGGTCCCAAGCAGCGCACAAAGCACCAAAGCGACGTGGGGCTTACCTCGTTTTATACCTAAATCCACACTGTACATCAGGTGAGAAACCTTATTTGAAACACACATATCAATGATCATCCTAATAAAGAATTCTGACAGGCCACACCAGCAGGAACAATGTAAAATTACTCGACATGGCCCTTGATTTTATCTGGCCCGAGTCTGGCCCATTAACAACCCTAATGATCATAGGATGAGTGTAGCTAAAATGAGGATATGTTGACATGAATGATTGGCAAGACAAGGAAAAATAACATTACAAATAAACACATACATTCAAGTAAATTTAGGAGTTACACTAATAAGTAATGAGATTAAAGTAGACTTAGATGGTGCCATGCTCCCAAATCAGGCACTTGGGTTGGCCATACTCTTATTAAGCATTCTAAGACATGATGCATAATTTAAGCATTCACATACATTAACAAAATACAATCCCAGAGACTAGTGGTTTTTCTGCAAGGGCAAGGGTTTTAAAAGATGGGAGGGTTTGCTACACTTGTTTAGGCATGGAAAGAAATTTTCTCAAAGGTTAGGATTTTCGTAGGTGTGCATTATAAAGGGAGATTGGGTTGCTACTGTAATCAGAGAACGTGAGTGATGTAACTCGATTTAAGGTTTCAATTATAGTGGAGATCTCTATCACTTTGTGTCGTGATTTTTTCTTGCAAGGGTTTTTCACGGTAAAAACCATGTATTTGTGTTTTCTTGATTGGTTTATTCTATTTTGATTTTTCTAATTCCATTGAATTTCTATAAAACCCACGGATTGATGATAGTTTTAGATTCGAGTTTCTAATACCTAAGGTTGATCCAGGTTTGTTGTGGTTCAGAATTACAACATAGCCCAATCAAATCTCGTTAATTTAGGGCCTTACTGAACTTAGTGTTTCCGGCCCCACCGAATCATATTTCAAAGAAGCATGAGGGGAATCTATGGCTCAAAAAAAAAAAAAAAAAAAAAAAAAAAAACCATCATATTCGCCTAAAATATAATCAATTTGAACTATTCATTGCGTGCACTCACTTCTAATTCTATTCATGCGTCCATGCTAAAATAAAGTAAAATTAATTAGCAAACTATCATTCTCCGGACAATAAATAAATAAATCAAAGCAACGTGCTTATCAGGTGGTGGAAATCCATTTCTGCCTTTTCAGAGATCGGATCAACCGTCATTGGCTGGTGGCCATTGGATTTCCGCTACTCAGGGGTCGCTGCTCATCACTAGCTTGTGGGAGGTCTCCCATCTGAGTGTTTTGGATGCAATGATAGGGCTGTTGGTGAACAAGGGTACTGTTAATATATAAATATCCGTGTAAGGTAAGAGACACCCGATTTTGGACGATCATGTATGAAAGGGATTTTGGCCTATTTTGTGATGCATAAGAAACTTACAATTTTGCCCAAGCATGACCTCCCAGCCTTTCCTGCGGTCGGCCATTGTGGTGTTTGTGAGAAACCTACCCCGTCCATCCATTTTGCCAGCTCATGTTACTACTGGTGCCCAAAAATGAGGCAGATCCAAAACTCAAGTGGGCCATACCACAGAAAAGCGTAGGGATTGAACACCCATTGTTGAAACATTTTGGGGTGCCACACAAGTTTTGAATCAGGCTAATAATTTTTTATATTTTCAAATCTTTGCCGTGAGAATGCCATTAGGAATTGTTTGGATGACTTATAAACATCATGGTGGACCTCAGAAAGGTTTCAAGGGTCGGCATTTTCCTTCCCACTTTTTTGAGTCGAGTGGCCCACTTGAATTTTGGATCATCCAAACATAAGCTAGCAAAATGGATCAATGGAGTGGATTTCTCACAAACATCATGGTGGGCCTCACTCACCCTATGGTTTGACTGGGGCAATGCAGGTTTGCTTGAAAGTTGTTGGGTCTAATCTGTACTTGATCAGCCATATTTCTGACAGCAACCTACCAGCCCATCAAATTTCACTGTAAGTACCAGCACCGACATCAGGGCAGGGAGAGCCGGCAATGATCAATCAGCATCTTGATCGGGCTAGCAATCAAAGAATATCCCCTGATGGATTATTCAAATTATATCCTTTATTTCACTATATTCAAAATGACCATCCATTTTTCTAACATTTTATTCCTCAATCGAATCGTTAAAGTCGTCTGATCGAAGTTATGTCTAGACATAGTGGCTGTCCAGATCAGACCTTTTTCTTCTGTATAATCCAATATGCCATCCATGTTCTTAGGATTTGATAGCTGGATCCGATCGTGAAAGTCATCCAATCAAAGCGACTCTAGAGGGGTCCCCACATCATTGGACGGTCCAAATCCACTTGAATGGGCCAGCCTAGGTTTTCTAGACAATCATGTGTTCACATTGAAAGGGAGAGGGGACGGACTGAGTAACATCTGAAGTCAAAACGAAGTCTCCCTTTTCCACACATTATCTGCACAAGCGCATGGAAAATAAAAAAAATAAAAAAAATAAAAAAAAATGGAAAAGCCGTGTTGCTCCATGTCGTACGTGAAAAATACCAAGACACTGCACCCAGAGACGTTTCATGCACCCACCCAGAGACGTCTGATGCTGGACCTAGAGGCTAAAAATGACACGGTAGCCCCGGTAGGATTGGAATTTGGTAGACCACTCCCTCCTACCACATAAGTGGGAAGTGATCAAAACAGATCTCGACCGTTCATCTAGTAACTCCCAACTCCCGACACCATGTGTTTCAAAGACGATGATCCAAGCCATACAAAGCATAACTTTTCGATGGATATGATTGTCTCTTGTAGGTCCCATTTTTTATATTGATGACACTCAAATGTGGTCAATTAAATGGATGGTCCTGACTGCACGACTGTATTCTAGTCTTCATGACAATGCCGTATCATTTACGGTAGCTTTTCTAAGCGCCCTCGTGTGCACGAATGCTCATGTACACGCCCTACAAGTGCGGGCATCACATGGCAGGTCTAAGATCAAATCCATCTATCAGAACAACAACACTATATTGATGACCTACACAGGAATTAGGTTGATCCACACGTCAGGTGGGCCACAGTTAGAAGAACAAATGTACGGCTCTGGAAAACTTGGCTGAAGTTTTCTAACCCGCCGACCTGTTTCCAATATTGGGTCCCACATGAGAGTGATCTAGACCTAGTTTTGCAAAAGGATGTACAATATCGGACCAACCTGATAGAAGGATTGGATCTCTCACATGTGTGCCAGGGGGGCACATATTTGGCGTGTGCATGAGCTAGTTGCCCACGCGTGTGACCTAGCAAAGCTCTCGTTTTTGTCGACTAAGGACCTCTCCGTTTGGGCATGGGATTGGGAAGCCGAGTTGGTCCTTCCCCGTCCTGGACAGACTCGGTCCACGCAGGGGGGCTTTGTGGGGTCCACCGTGATGTATGGGTTTTATCCACGTCTCTCTGGGTTTGGGGCCTTGCCTCGTTGGTAGATTCTGTGGAGGTTCAACAAGAGGTCTCGGTCTCGAAACCCATCAGGGTGAAAATCCCACTGCCCACACCAGTGGGCGCGTTCCATGACTGACTGTAGGGCTCTTAATGGAGCAGGTTAGATCCGAGATCTTATATGTTATATTCATGTTGGCCATCCGTTGTACAAATTATTTTAGGCCAGGTCGACCATACCATAGTAAATAGTAGGATTTGCATCATTTTTCTACTAAATTAAATATTATTATATTATATATTTTATATCATTTAGTTTTTTAGGTTTGTAATGGGGATGGATTGGGACCTAGATACGACACGAATCCGATGGTTATGTGAATTTTGGATCAGAAATGGATCTAACAATTTATAAATGGATCGGATATAGATATCGCCTTTTGGATCCGAGTTGGATCCGAATCTGACCCGAATTCGTCTACAGATGTACGGAATTGGAACCGGATCCGAGTTGGATCCGAATCCGACCGGAATCCGTCTACAGATGTACGGAATTGGAACCGGATCCAACTGTTTGGATCCGATCCAGATCCAACCCATTGAAAGCCCTGACTGAAAGCCCTGACTGGGTGGGTGTGTTGCGCGATTGACTGGGTGGGTGGGTTGCATGACTGACCAAAATAAAAAATAAAAAAATCCACGCCTGGACAGGCTCATTGTATGATCTCCGGAACAGCACCACTCCCGTAGCCTGTCATAGAAACTACAGTGTAATCTAAGACGCGTTTACGTGGGAAAAGGGTTGGAGGTGCGAGAGAGAGAGAGAGAGAGAGAGAGAGAGAGATTCACAGGGATTCATCGAGAAGAAAGAGTCTCCTCAACTTTTTGAAACGACCCGACTTCAAAGAGATGACTCGTGTGGGTCGTTTGGTACACTTTTGTGACCTGCCGTACAAGTCAGGCCATGGTCGCGCGGTTCGGTTCAGCGAGTCATGGGTCATGCGCCATGCGCCGAAAATCTTGTGGGCATGATCCTGATCCTTCGATCAGTGTCTTAGAAATAGACGGCTGGGATAGATAAGCTAAATATTAGATGGCAATGATTCTTTTGTTGAATGGGCTACACTTTTTAGATCTTCTGGCCCAAAAGTTAGGCATTTTGATACGTAGGCTGTAGCATAAGAAAATGGACCACTAAAAATATCGTTTTAACCGTCAGTATAGTTTGTCCATTGTAGCCCATCTGATGTGTGAAACTGCCTGATTTTGAAGCCAGAAGATCCAAGCACCATTACCAATCAGATGGAAGGCTTAAATCTCATAGGTGTTTCATATTGGTAGGTTTGCATGGGTGCTGTTGAGGAGGCGTGGTGTAGGGCAGTTGGGGTTGGAGATTTTTCTTGTTTCGGTTCAGTTCTTTGGATGTTAGAGCTTGCTTTGTTCCGAGTGCACATAGTGGATATGATTGGTGAGCCCCGTCTTTTTTTGTGGGGCCCACTCAAAGCTCGGGTTTGTAATTGCTTGTGTCGCAATGTCCAGGTGGGGTTTCCCCATCTGTTAATAATAATAATAATAATAAAAAAAAAAGGTTTGCATGGGTGGTTAACAAATGGGGCCCATGTCTAGGGCAATCCCATTAGTTGTGTTGCGGGTACTGATGTGGTTACTACGTCATGAAAAATGGGACGATCCCATTCCTTCAATCAGTGGCTAACAAACAAACAGACTTATGTTTTGTAGTATTATATTTATTATCTACTATATCTTGTTAGAATTTAAAGTAGCTTTAAATTCTTTTATTCTTTGGTCATTAATTATTAGGGAATTAAAAAAAATTGTAATTAAGATAAAATTTACATATTCCTATGCCTTTTTCAGAAAGTTTTTTTTTAAAAACTATCTCATTAAGTGATATAATTATCCTTTGGATTTTTACTATAAAAATTTTGAGAAATTTACATGTACGAAATAATGCCTTCACGATAAGAAATTACATGGAGGTACTTTTTGAGAGATGAATCACAAAAATGCCCTCATTTGTTTTTATATTCTTTAAAAGTAGTGAAATTCAAGACTTGTGAGGCTCACGTGGCATGTATACAACATCCAGCCCATTAAATTTGTGATAACATGAAGAAAACTTTAGGTCAACTAAATCATCATCAACAGCCTGTTAGCCCAATTGGTTGAGTCCCTATTTATCAACCATTAGGTCTCAGGTTCGAGAAATACCAGCAGCACCTCTGGGTGCTTTCGGTCAGGCTGGGTCAGGTTCGGACTGGGTCATGTTCGGGTCGGGTTCAGGGGTCGTCTTAAAAAAAAAAAGGTCAACTAAATCATCAGATGGGCTACAATTTAATTGGGATATTTTGAACCATGTACAATTTAATTCATCTTATGGATTGGACCACCTTACAATTCGATCCGCCATATCTTTTGTTTGTTTAAGAATAAAGTTAGTGTGCATTTGTTGGACAGGTTGGATATGAGGCACATAACACAACACGTGAACCCCACAACTTTAGATTTTCCACTTTGTTGTAAAGAAAAAGCAAAGGAGGCCAGGAATGTAAATTCTTCTTTTAAAAAGAACAACTTTGTAATATTGATTATTGGAGGCGCTATTTGGTAAAATCCAATTTCTTGAATTTTGTAGTGAAAATCCCATTATTATTCCACTACCTTCCGTTAGGGTTGATGTGAGCAAATGGGTCAGTGGCTCAGGAGGCCCTACTATGATCTTTATGTAGAATCCAACCATACCACCAAGTGCATCACCCCATGTTAGGCCAAGGTCCCAAAAATCAACTCTATCTGTGATTCAGGTGGACCACATGATTTGAAACACTGTACAAGGCAACGCCCACTCTAAACTATATTTTTTAGTGTGGCCCAAGTGAATGTCAAATAGGTGGCCTAAATTTTAGTGTGGAATTTAATGTTGGGAGTGGATTTCATATAATTATCACTATGGACCTGATAAAAGTTAAGGGTGTATATCTCTCCCAACTATTTCCTTGACTGGCCCACCAGAATCACAGGTCAACTTGATTTTAATCAGATACTTTTATTTATAAAATTTTCTAATTACTTTTTTAATTGATTATCCTAATATCATACCCATGTATCATAGGTTCTTCTAATCCATGACCATGATTTGAGGCTCACCTTTTATTGACCATCCCTGGCTCCCACCATTGAGTGGATAGTTCAATAGGTGTTAGATGTAGTAAAGGTTTGACCAACCTATGTATGAAGCCCTTTAGGGGGTGTTTGGCGCAAGGGATTAAGTTGTATTAGCTGGGATGGAATTTACAGAGCACCATGATTACTAGTGTAGGTGGATTGTCGGGGAATTAGTGGAATAATACCTAATCCCATTCCACGTTTGAAATGGATGAGAATCCCGCTCAAAATGTCGATTTTGATTACTTCCACATTTGGTGCGAAGTTAGCTTGATGGGGAAGATGATTGCATCATAACTCTGGAAAGCCTATCACGGAAAGTACCTATGTCGGGACGCTAGGTGAGGCCAACTATGATATTTACGAGCAATCCACCCTGTCCATCCGTTTTAAGAGCTCATTTTAGGACATTCGAAGAAAAAATAAGATGTTTCCAAATCTAAAATGGGCACACAAGATGAAACCATGGGGATTCAATGACCACCATTGAAAAGTCGTATGGCCATAAATGTTGCCTAACAGCCTAAGTTTTTTGTGTTTTCACTTCATCCTAGTGATAATGATGGTGTAAATGGTTTGGATGGCATATGAACATCAAGGGGGAGCCAAGAAAATTTTTAATGGTTCCTATTTATTCTCCCAATTTTCCCTCTCGTGTGGCCCATTTGGGTTTTGGATTTGCCTCTTTTTTGTTGCAAGTACTTAAATGGGCCTGTAAAACGAATGGACGGGGTGGATTTCTAGCAAACATTACGCTAGGCCCTACCTAGTATTTCAGTGCACGACTTCATGCGTAAGGACTTTAGCAAGAAATTCGCATCGCGGTTTATGGAAATCCCTCTTCTGTGATCGATATCTTTGATGGATTGGTAAAGACATCGGCACAAAATCCGAAGTAGAAGATGTTTTTAACACCTCGCCATTCCAAACATGGGTTGGATTTTTTTCAAATCCCATCCTATCAAATCCAATTTAATATAGTTTAATTCAATGCACCAAATACGCCTTTACTGTGAGGTCAGGTGGGTGAGCATGTCAAGATTGTAGAAGACCATTGTGATGCCAGAGGGATGGTGGGCCAGGGGAAATTAATTTGTATCATGCTAATTGGACTAGGTTGGGCCCTCTATCCAATTGGTGCCTTGAGGCTATCCTTGACCATCTTCTCCAGCTCCATGTAAAAGAGATTCTAGACCAACATGGTGCCTCCTTCCTCCCAAGCTTCGAATCCTTGCTTCTTAAAGAAATGTTAGACCACACTCCAAAGGAGGAGGATTTTTGTACCTGGCCATATAAGCCCTCTGGTAATTTCTTCGTTCACACAGCCGGGTCCATTTGTAGAGCTTCTGGTCAGTGCCGAGAGTGGTCAAACACCCAAACTTACCCCCGAAGATTGCTTTGTTTATCTAGATATTTCTGCAAGAAGCCATCCCAGTGGATGATCGTCTTCAAGCTAGAGATATCCCTCTCGTGTCTAGATGCTCCTGCTTCCTAACTCTCCCAGGGTAGAAAGTATTTTCCACTTATTCTTCGAATGTGAATTGCGCATCAGGTCTGGACCCAGATGAGTGCTCTTTTTTATGTGGTTTTCTTTGCTAACGATCCGTTTCTATCTATCTTTCCCTATGGTGGAGGGAGGCATCAAATAAGGATACTTATTCCTTCTTGAGGGGGTTGGTCCCTTCTCTAACAATGTGCGAGGTGTAGAAGGAAAGAAATAGATGCAAATTTGAGGGTGCCAATTGTTGAGGAGCCTTTAAAAATGTGCACGATTTGGGTGCTCAGACCGATCAGGCGACCTGTCTGGCAGTGTAGCCCAGATGCACACGAGGCCCATGGATTGTTTTTTGTGTTGCCCTACACCGGTCGGCTGACTGGTCTGTAGGGGGCTCTGATCGGTTGGGCGACCAGTCGGTGGTGAGGAAGCGACTTGGATGTTCTCCTCTAGACTGTTTCTGTGCAAGGTGCGACCGGTCGGGTGACCAGTCGACTGCGCGCGCATTTTCTTGTGCATTATTCGGTAGTGCGTAAGATGTTTCTAATTTCAGGTTACTTGCTATATATATAGCATAAATTCGGGATTAGGAATAATCCTAAGGTGTCCAAGGTTTCCTAATTGCGTTAGGAAGAGGGGAAAGGTGTTTGTGAGAGAGGGAACTTGGGTTTTCTCTGTTTTCTTTACTTGTGGGCTGTCAATTTCTGTAATCTTCCATTTATTTATAGTGGATTGCTTTGTACTGTGGTTTGTTACCCGTTGAGGGGTTTTTCCATGTAAATTCAGATTCTCTTGTGGTAAATGCTTGTATGTGGCTCAATTTCATATTGTTTCTCGTTTGATCTCGAATTACTCTGCACGTTCGACTTCCGCTTCCACTGCCGGTTTTCCCAACAAGTGGTATCAGAGCTAAAGTTGGGGTGGAGTAAAATTCGAATCTAAGATGAGGAGATGGGATCAAGCATAAGGTTCGAGGTAGAGAAGTTCTTCAAAAAAAATAACTTTAAGTTATAGAAGGTGAAGGTTGAATCCTTCCTAGTTCAGCAAGGACTTGATGGAAGCTCTTGGAAAGTGATCCGAAGCTATGAAAGATGATGAGTGGATGAGGCTCGACAAGAAGGCTAGAACCTCAATCCTGTTAAACCTTATGGATGATGTTCTCTATCATGTCATGAAGGAGAAGACTGCAGGTGAAACGATGACGAAGCTAGAGAAGGTTTATGCCAAGAAGTCTCTAGAGAATCGCATGTACGTGCTGATGTAGTTGCTCACCTTGAGGATGGCTGAGGGAACGGAAGTGGAGGACTATTTGAGCATGTTTAATAGGTTGGTTTGCAAGTTGGAGGAGATCGATGAACCGATGAAGGATGAATATCAAGCATGCATCATGTTGAATTCTCTTCTAGATTCATGAGTTGTTCAGGGACTTTGTGTGCGCAAGGAGGGAAACCATAAACGTCGAGACCATTATCTTAGCCCTCCAATCGAAGGCGATGAGAAAAAAAGTGGTGACGTGGCTTCCCGTTATTCCTCAGAGGCACTGGTTACAAGGGGAAGAAGTTCTGAGCATGGAGGATATTCGAAATCGGGATTTAAGGTCAAAGGCAAAGGGAAGGCTAAGGTGAAGTGCTGAAATTGTGGTCAGGAGGGCCACATGAGAGGGGATTGTACGAATCTCAGGTTAAAGCAAGGGAGTTAGGAAAAGTCATCTGGAAAGGGAGCTAATATCGTAGAGGACGGTGGTGATCTATGTGAAGTTCTTACTGTATTTGGCAAGGGATCTCACGGTAGTGAGTGGATCCTAGATTCAGGGGCTTCATGTCACGTTTGTCCTGACCAGAGTTCATTCACAATATATAGGGAGTATGGTAGTGAATCGGTGTTTGTGGGCGATGGCTACGCTCATAAGGTTGTGGGTATTGGTACGGTGCGTATCAGGATGTTCGACGGGGTCGAACGAGTCCTGAAAAATGTGAAGCACGTCTCCAAGATGAAGATGAATGTGATTTCTCTTAGTGCACTCGAGGTGAAAGGGTGCGTGTTTATCGGCCGCGATCGTTGTTGTGAAGTGTTGAAGGGAGCACTCGTGTGTATAAAGGCACGGAGGTGTAGCCATCTTTACAAGTTGATCAGAAGCACAATTCACAGTGGAGCTGCGGGATCGGCAGTGAGATCCACGGTTGCTCGTATGTAGTAAGTGCCCAAGGGCCACATGAGAAGAGCGGAAAAGGGTGTGAATGTGCAAGGTTAGAATCGATGGTGGCACAAGAAGTGGTGGAGCTATGATTGAAGATGAGATGATGTTGTGACGATGGTGTTGATTCGGCATTTGAAGCCTCGGTGGAGATTGTTGGGGAGCCTTCAAACATGTGCATGTTTTGGATGTTTAGACCGGTCGGGCGACCAGTCTGGCAGTGTAGCCTAGATGCACGCGAGGTCCCTGGACTATTTTTTATGTTGCCCTAAACCGGTCGGCCGATTGGTCTGCAGGGGACTCCGACCGGTCGAGCGACCGGTCAGTGGTGAGGCAGCGAGTTGGATGTTCTCCTCTAGGCTATTTCTGTGTAAGGTGCGATCGATCGGGCGACCGGTCGACTGCGCACGAGTTTTCTTACGCATTATATGCTAGTGCATAAGATGTTTCTAATTTTGGGTTGCTTGCTATATATATGGTATGAATCCAGGGTTAGGAGTAATCCTAAGGTGTCCAAGGTTTCCTAATTGCATTAGGAAGAGGGGAGAGGTGTTTGTGAGAGAGAGAACTTGGGTTTTCTCTGTTTTCTTTGCTTGTGGGCTGTCAATCTCTGTAATCTTCTGTTTATTCATAGTGGATCACTTTGTGCTGTGGTTTTTTGCTTGTTGAGGGGGCTTTCCACGTAAATTCAGATTCTCTTGTGGTGAATGCTTGTGTATGGTTTGATTTCATATTGTTTCTCGTTTGATCTCGCATTACTCTGCGTATTCAGCTTTCGCTTTCACTACCAGTTTTCCCAACACTAAGAAGAATGGGGATAGGGTCCTTTTTGCTATCCATGGGTGGATGGTTTGGGCTAGCCAATTTGCACCCCCCTGCAATCTCACCTTAGCTTAGACATGGACTTGCTTCCTCAACACCTTCTAATTCATATTCCTCCCAAAAAAATCAAGCTGCCATCTTTGATCAAATGGTCAAAGCTGCCTAATGGGTGGGTCAAGCTGAATGTGGATGGGTCGGCGAGGAGAAACCCGGGAAACTCAGGAGGTGGTGGGTATTTGTAGGAACATGGCTAGTCTATTTAGTTTGCATTCTCGAGAGGATACAGAGCATGGACAAATTCAAGAGAGAGGTTCAGGTGATCGTGGAAGGCCTTTGTTTATGCATTGAGAGGGGTTTCCCAAAAGTCATAGTGGAGAGTGACTCCTAATTGACTGTTGATCTCCTCAATCTAGAGGCTTCTAAAAGTTGGAGGATTTGGTACTAGCGGGCCAAGGTAAAAGCTCTCTCGATCTCCTCTCAAATCAGAATTACCTTCATCCAGAGGGAAGCTAATGAAGTGGCGGATGATCTTATGTGCATGGGAAGCAAGTCCCAAGCGGACTATTTTTTCCAAACCTTTGCAGACCTCCTACCATTAATTAAAGGTAGGCTCTTCCTTGAACGAGAAGGCATTGGTTCCATTAGAGAATGAAGGAATGGGGCTATCAATCTAATGGCCCATGGCTCAGTTTGTAGCCAGGGCCGCCCGATTTTTCTTGTCAGAGTTGAGCTGGGGGATTTTAGTGAAGTAGTTATGGGTTTAGGCATCGCGTTCGTTGTCTTGTTGGAGTATATGATAGGCGGCCGGATGTAGTTTTTGTTCGGTCAAGCCGCTCGAATGTGTATCCTTCTTCAGTTTAAATATTATCATCCTTTTTCTTTTTCTTTTTTTTAAAAAAGGTCCATTGTGAGGCCAAATGCTATAATTGGGAGAGTATTGGCCAACTGGTGTAAAATGGCCTTGGTGTTCAAAGGGATTTTTTTTAAGCACAATAAAAATTTCATATTAAGTAATAGATAATTACATGTAATTAATGTTCTAATATTGATAATTAGATCTCTTGCATGCAACTAAAATGGTACACATTTTGACCTTTTTTTTTTTTTTTTTCAAAAGGAACTGAATATTATTCATAAAAAGAAAGGGGAATAGACATTCAGGCCTCCCGGCAACTAAAACCCCCCAGGAAGCCTATCCTATAAAGAAACTCTCACCCCTAGCCTCTCTTAAGTGGCCTATGCCTGCTCTGTCCAAACAATTGACCCCACTAACCTGGCTCGGGAGGTTCAACTCTAATAGAAAAACCTTAAAGGTCTGAGCCTCACTACCTATTCTAGCCAAGGCATCATCTGCTACCCCAGTCACATCCCGTGGGCCATACTTAATCTGGATGCTGGCTTTACTCCTAACATTTGCACAACGAGCCCACCAATACCATATACTCCAGTTAGTCGGCTTGCATTTGTTGGGCATTTCCACCACAACCCTCGAGTCATTCTCAATCCAGATATAAATGGAGTCAAGAGCATTTGTGTCCGGGCTATCCCTTTGTGTTGAGCTCGGCCTGGATAAGATTATTGTGGAGAGCAACTCTAAGGTACTAGTGGATGTGTTTAATTTAGATAACCACCCAAGTTGGAACGTCTAGTACTGGAAAGCCCGGGTGAAGGGCCTAATGATGGATCTTGAGGTGACTATGTCCTTTGCCCTAAGGGAAGTGAATGGGGTGGCTGACGCGCTGGCCAGGATCGGTAGCGAGTCCCAACTTTTCAGGGTTTTTGAGAGCTGGGGATCCCGAGACCAATCCATGATATCATGTTCCTTAATCGGCTAGGCCTCAGCTATATCAGAGAATTGGTTCGCTCAGCGTAGTACTGAGTGAAAGTTTCATTTTTCGTTTTGCGGTAGGGGCTTTTCTTCCTCAGGCGGACCTTTTATGAATCCCGTTAGCTCCATATTAAATAGGGGAGCTTTAGGTTATTTAGAGCCTTTCCTTTTAGTCCTGCACATATAGTTGTTTAGTCGCTAGTTTACGATAGGTGAGGTCTTCTGTCTTTTGTAGCGCTCACCTGAATGAGTATTTTCCTTGGTTTCTGAAAATAAAATTTTACACTATTCATTAAAAAAAACAATTCATTTACCTCAAAAAAAAAAAAAAAAAAAAAAATCTTCAGCCCTTTACAAATCGCTCGAGCTTCCACTTGAACATTAGTTCCCAAGCCAAAGCTGATATGGAAAGCAAAGATTGTTTCTCCATTTCTTCCTCTACATATACCTCCACCACCCAAGGGGCCTTGATTACCACGAGAAGACCCGTCAATATTAGTTTAAAAAACCCAGCCTCAGCCTTCGACATTTCACTAGCTCCACTTTCTTAGGCACCAAGGCTTTTAGATTCAGGCTTAGAAACTCCAACCTTCTAGCGGCAAGGCTATCTTTTATCTTTGAAAGTCTGTAACTTAGTTTCAATAGCCAACCTTTAATGTGCCCCACCATCCTTTGAATCGATGCCCTCCGATCATTGAAATGACACCCATTTCTTTCATGTCACCCTTCCCACAAGATAATTTGAATGGTGGCCAAAAACTCCACCATCGAAGCAATTCACCACCACTGCATTGCCCGCACTTGCAACGTCTGCACAGGGAGAAATGAAACGTCTGCCCAGGGGAATTGTAAATAGGTGGTCCACTGTTTTGATAGTACATCCCCTCCTCGAGCTGTAGCAGTTGCACGATGAAGCGAAAGCAATTCCCTTGGTTTACACCCTATTGTCGACCGGTAGCACCCCATTCATTGTTCTCCACACCAAAATCAAAATTCTCGGAGGTATTTTAGAGTGCCACACCCATTTAGCCCAGTTTCTCTGAACACCTACTGCCCTAGTAAAATTCCACACCGATCGGACGAAGAGATGGCCCGACACCTCGTCGGGCCAAACACACCTGCTCGCCAGATTGGACGTGTATATACCTTCGCTTGTGATGTGATCTAGCACCACATGGGGCAGAAGATGTGCACATTGGGCATTCAGCTTCAGCCCTTGCAGCCCCACCAGATCAACCACTTTCAAGCATTTCATACTCTTTGGACTTGGAGTGGTGCACCAGCCTTCCAGTGGACCGAGACCCGACCAGTCTACTTCCCGAACGTTACACTCACCTCCACTAACCATCGTGATTGCTCCTGAACAGTAGGGAACAACCGAACAATACCCTTCCAGAATGGTGATATGAGACTCCCTGGCTGAGATGCAGAATCCCTAGCGACATCTTCCACATATTTCCCCTACATGAATCGTATCCAGAGATTATTATCTTAGGAGAAAAGCACCGCCCACGCCATCTTCAAGTGAAAGCTCTTAAGGACATCCTTCAACTTTTTTATACCCACACCCCCTTCTGCGCACAACATAGAGATGGAATTCCAATTCACCCAATGGTGTTTCTTCCAGCCCTCCACCCAACCCCAGAAGAAGTCGGCACATGCTCTTTCTATGCAGAGATAACCCCTACTGGGACATCAACGGCCGCCAGAGAGTGAATCGAAATACTACACAGAACATGTCTGATAAGAATCAATCTTCCAGCTTAAGAAAGGATTCTTGCAAACCAACCCGTGATCCTTTGTTGGACGCGATCTATCAATGCTTGAAAATACCTGCATCTGGCTTTACTAGCAAAAAAAGGGACCCCCAGGTATGTAAAAGACGTACCTAATCACTGAAAACTGTATGCCTCTCCTATGCTTCTGGACCTGGCCGCGGAGAGCTTCCCCGATACTATGCATTCGCGTGCTCTTGGCTGGACTAATCTTCTGACCCGTGACTGTGACTCGGACTAGAGGAGGAATTCCGTAACTACCTTCAGCGATTTCTTGCTACCATTAACAAACAAAACTGTATCATCTGCAAACTGCAGGTGAGAGATCAGCGGATATCCTCTTTTGGTCTTAAATTGCTCACAAATTTCCCTTTCCACCAAAGTTCTAAACCCCCTGCTAAAAGGCTCTGCGGCCAGAATGAACAAGCCAAGCGAGATCGGGTTGCCTTACCGCAGCTCCCTTGATGATTTGGAGTACCCGCATGACTCCCTGTTAACAAGAATTGAAAATCAATTTTTCTTCCAGGTTTTGATGTAGGACGGGTCGCTGACTATTTCATGGCCCAGATGGAGCAAAAGAAGACCGGACGGGGCCGAAAGTGATCCGGACCGTTAGGACCGTGAATCGGTCGTATCTCACAATCCGGAATGAGTTACGGGACGTATAATATATCAATTTGGGGTAGCTCGAGCTACTTTAGCCAACCAACCCCGCTACGCCGGGTTGCCCAACCCGGAATCGCGAGAATCGACCGTATCGACGGTCATTAGCCTAGTTTATTTTCGTTTTTACTATTTATAGTAAGTTTTAATTCGATCATAACTTTGCATCTGTAGGGTTTTAGAGTTAGTGCCCAACATGAAAAGGGCTTAGAATATTTCGTAGAACAGCGTGGTTGAGGCCGTTTGAAAACTTTCTATTTTTGGCCGAAAACCAAGAGTTCTAGTAGGATTGAACGACTTCTATAAATAGTAAGTTTACTATTTATAGTAAGTTGCGTTTTCTAGGAGTTTTAGTTGGAGTTGGATTTTGATACTTTACCTAGGGTTTAGTTTCCTATTTATATGCATTGTAATTCCGTTTTATTCATTCAATTATCAATTATTCAATTATTCGAAATTTATTTCCTCTTTTTATCTTTTATTTCTTCTCGTGGATTCGAGAAACTATCGGTTAGGGAGACGGTGATCGACCTACCTCGTCCTCCCTGCGTCAGGTTTTTTCTATAAAATTAAGAAACCCAATCAGACCTAAATCCCATCTTGTTCAGAACTTGCCTCAGGAACTGCCACTTGACCTGGTCATAATCTTTCTCCATATCCAGCTTCAACACCACATTATTCCCTTTCACCTTCCTCCCAATATCTCTAAACAATTCTTGGGCAAGCTCCATATTCTCTGCCATTGACCTGCCTTTCACAAATGCTCCCTGTTCAACTGACTTAATTTTGGGGAGAAGCTGATTCAATCTGTTAGCCATGACTTTAGAAAATATTTTATAGGTGCAGTTACACAAATTGATGGGTCTAAAATCAGCAAACTTGTTTGGTGCCTCAGACTTAGGAATAGGGCAAATCAGCAACGTAGTGAAAGCACGGGGGATAGCTCCTCCTTGGAAGATGAACCTGATAGCCTCATAAATGTCCTAGCCCACAAAATCCTCTCATTCCGTGAAGAAAACCCCGAAAAACCCATTCGGCCCTGGGGCACCATCCTTAGGAAGCTCCACAAGTACCTGCCAAACTTCCTCTATCATTGGGTTCTCCATTGGAGCATCATTGTCTTACTACGTTACACTAGCTGGGATTGGTTGCAGAAATTACTCCGCTGCAACACATTCTTCCGCCTCAAACAGTTTCTTGAAGAAACGAACCACCTCTTCCTTCATGACTGTCAGGTCTGAGCATCTCTCCCCATTTTCTAACTAGACTGAGCGAAGTGTAGCTCTTCTTCGACATTCCTTGACTTCATTGTGGAAGAATTTCATTTTTCTATCTCCCTCCTCAAGCCACTTATTGTGGGATTTCTATTTCCAGAAGACCTCCTAGAGGGCTAACCTAGATAGTTCATCTTTAGTTGTTTGGAAATCCTGCTATATAGCCCTATTCGGATGCACTTGAAGTTCTGATTCAGCCTGCATCACTTCTTCTTTAGCCTTCTTAATCTTCGTGAAGATATCCCCAAAAACCTCCATATTCTAAGTCCTAATGGCCTGCGTAAGGTATTGTTTCAATTTTGTTATGAGCCTAGACATCGGATGATGAGATAAGCTCACCTCTGGTGCTGACCAAGACTGATGCATCATAAGGATGAATCTCTCGTGGAGAAACCACATCCCTTGGAACTTGAAGGCCTTTAGACCTGAAGGAGTGGCTGGAAGGAATGTAAGCATAAGGGAGGCATGATTCGATTCCACTTGAGGGAGATGGGACACCTGGAAGGACGAGAATGAACTCACTCAGTCACTGTTACACAACACCCTGTCGAGCCTAGCCCACACACAGGCCATCCTTGCTTGATTGTTGCTCCAAGTAAATGGGTTCCCCACATATGCAGCATCTAGGAGCGCTGCTTAGTTTATGGCATCCACAAAATCTATTAAGGATGGCTAGAACCACTTCTCCCATTTCTCTCTAACTAAGCCACCATTTCATTAAAATGCCCACTAACAGCCCAGGGCCCTATCATAGAAGAGGCCAAGCTAACCAAATCTGACCACAATTGCCTTCTGAAGATACCCGAGCATTTAGCATAGACGAAAGAAAGCAGCACTTTGTCTGCACCTCCATTCAAGTTCATTTGAAGATTTAACATTTGACGGGTAGCTGAGACAAATTGAGTCTGCAAGGTATTCTTAGCGAAGACCCACACCTTACCTCCTTCCGAGACATTGGAAAAGGAAGTATGATAACCGAGCTTCAATCCCATGCTGATCCGCTTCTCATCCCTGAGCATAGGCTTTAAGGTAGCTACAATCCCCACATTCGATGCTCTAATGTGCCTCCTAAAAACACTAATCGTCCCTGCATTTCCCACACTCAACTGTACTAATTATTATGATTATTTTCTGCATCATTATTCATTTATCCATGATTTTTGTTAATATGAAATATGCTGGATTTCACAACTATTGGATTTTAAAACGTACATATAAATGCTCTTACATAATTTGCATCTGTTCATTCATGATAGTTTGCATCTATTCATTCATGATTTATTTCATATGAAATTGCATTAAAATATTCGTTTATTCAATCTTTGATTTTAAATTTTGTATAAAAATTTCAGTATTTTGATAAAGATGTTTTACTTGGATTGAAATGTTTTCAAATTTGTGTTGAGATTTTCGTACTACGCTTCACAACTTGCTCTTTGGGAATTTTAAATTTCAGAATCGGGATCTCAAAGAGATATATCAAGGAAGAATGAGTAGCTATCTTTATTTTATTTTAGTTTAGATAGAGTTTATAATTTCATTGTAAAGGACTTGGATCGAATAGGAAGTTTATGTATGACTTTAGTTAAGGGTTGTAATGATTTAGTGGATGTTTATTTTGTAAGTTCATGTGCATGTCTTTAGTTTTATGAAAAAATATGTCCTATATAGTGGTTTGTGTTTGGAATTTGGGTTATAATCGTATAATATATGAGTCATATCCTCAGATGTAGGATCAGCGTCGAGATACCCAAGTGCCGAATTCAGGGCATCATAGTCTTGCTCTTTAGTTGTAATGCTGCACTAGTGGTACCAAAGGTTGCCCCAGACTGTTTGGCTCCAACATTGTATTGTGGCGTCATCCACGCAGGGGTTTGCCCCTCGATCGACTTGTTTAGTAGCTGTGTATCATGGGGATGGATGCGTAGAGGGTTACTCCCCCCTAGTTGTTCGAATCCAAGAACGAGTCCCAGGGCCCCCTTCGAATGAGAAATCCTGGTTAAAATGGTCGTTGGGGTGGCCATTAATTCGGGTCGTTCCTTCTTACACTGATATGAGATGGCGTAACTTGTAATTGCGAATCTGGTTGGTTGTGATTTACGTAGAGCTTGGTCAAACTTTCAGACTTGTATTTTTTTTAACTATAAAATTTTATTCACAAACAACTGGAGAACACACATCCATTCGGGATGGCTCGTCGTAACTAAAAAGACAGAGGTCGGCCTATCATATACCCAAAACAAAACTCGTTGGCCCAAGAAACCCTAGCGGGCATTCTAACAAAGAAAATACTACCTAGCTGAGAACTCCCTAACGTTACCCAGGCCTGCACGGTCCAGGTAAAGGGTTCCTCTAGCTAACGCATGTACATCAGTGGCTTGAGGAAAATCTCTTTAGGCTTATATATCGCTTGATTATAAGTAGATCAACAAAAATGATATTCTTTCTATAAAACTTTCCATCCGCCTATTGAGATTGTCGACCAGCAACCTAGCTACCATGTTCAGTTAGTCATTGCAGACTAACTTGCATGCTTTACAAGGCTTCTACCATGCTTTCCAATACTGACGTATCGTTATTGGAAGAAGAGTAGACCTTCTCGATCATTTGTATCAGTAGGCCCACCCATACATGTATAGACTATCAACCTATCTTTGGACATGCTAATCTTGTTTGAGCCTGGGTTCGACGTAAATAGGCCCAAGTTCCATGGGAAGAGGAGTATCCTGTTGTATTGGTTGGTCTTGAATTTCATTGAACCTTCATATTCTTTGAATATATATATATATATATATATATATATATATATATATATATATATATATATATATATATATATATATATATATATATTGTTGAATTAAAGTTAACACAGGCATCCAATTGAGCATGACAAAAAATGGTGTTGGTTCGGAATTTGATCACAAGTGCTATATATGTGTGTTCGTATGTGTGAGGCATGTTAGAGCCAATATTGGCTTAACTCTGACACAAAAGGGTGTGATGAGGAAGATCACCGTCTACCTTAGGTATGCAAAACCTTGAATCCATAAGAAATAAAAGGAAATTCAAATTTTTTAATAATAAATAATAATCTTGGACTTCCGATTACATCACTTATAACTAAAAGCACACCCTGATTAGAAGTCTTAATGCGACTAAACTAAAACATACCCGAAATAGTAAAATTTACTAAAAAAAAATGTTCTAATTTAATCACGCAAGATGATTCCTACCACAATTAGAAGCAATTCCTAAGAAGGCATCACGTACTAAAACTGTAAGTGGAAAAAGATAAGTTCAACTTAAAACTTACTAAAAATAGTCAGTTTTTCGTAAAATTGTGATTTTCAATTGGAAGGAGTCTTTTTCTTGTATAATGGAGTGACGCAACCCTCTTATGGGTGACGGTTGGCCCTAGATGGCCTATTCCTGTCAAAATTCATAGGTTGTACGTCTCATAATGATACTTAAATCAAAAGTTATGGCCGATTTATGGTTTACACTTCGAACATCAATTTTTCCCTATTTAGAATGAATTTTTACGATTCGGATGCGCTTGGGGCCTAGTTATGTCATGTCCTACTACGATTGGGCCCAAATCTGACTGACTAGGACCACTTCCATTCGAGTTTCTTTTAGTCCATTTGTGCCAGGAATGGGTTTACGGTTTGCTTTGCATTAAACTTGAACTAACACTAATGATCCGAGGCACCAAATAGACTAAAAATCTGAGTTCGGGAAAACTATATTTTTATCCCACCACTAATATGGAAAGATTAGGCAATTTGTGAAGGGAAGGGTTTATCATTTCAATGAGTTATTTTTGTTAAATAAGGTTTTTTTCCTTAAGCGAAGAGTTTCAATTAAGCATATGATAGCTCACTTAGTTTAACAATAATTCTATGTTAATAAAAGAAATACTTTAGTCGTAGTCAATTAAACAATATATATATATATATATATATATATATATATATATATATATATATATATATATATATATATAACTGTACTCGGCTTATAAAAGTAAATAAATAAAAGAAAAAAAATAACTAACAACTATCTCATCCGAAGGCCAAATGGCCATTTGATTCGTCACTCTACCAACTTCATAAGTAAGATGGTCATCACCAAGTAATGGATTGTCCACCTAACTGCTTACTCTTGTTAAACAAGACGATTGTGTATGGTGGATGGATTTTCAACAATCTTGTAAGAAAATTGGTGGAATGCGGATCATTAAGGGTTTCATCGTCTAATCAAAGCCTCATAGGCAAGATAGTCACCATGAAACAACGGACTATTCGTTTAGCCATCGATTGGATTTTATATTCTCAATGATCGACCATATTTTTGGGCTTATAGGTAAGAAAACCTTGTCTGTGCAGTACCTCTTGATGTCAGTGTGCAACACAGGGCGTCCATCTAGCCTCGAAGTGTGAATGCTGTTCTGGTGGCATGGGCACGAGTGTTGAGGATCTTGACCATATGTTCGTGACTGGGGAGCTGGCAAAGGCAGTTTAGAGTCATTTCAGCAATATCTTCGGAATCACGATCGTCGACGGACAGTTTGCAGTGAGTAGAGCAGGGCAATGGTGGAGAGACTCCACATTGGGTAATTTTTTGTTGTTCCTTAGAGGCATCGCCCCGAGTCTTATCTTCTGGGAGATATGGATTGAAAGGAACGCCCGCCGCTTCGATAACAGTTGTGGGTGCCCAGAAAAAGTCATCCACAGGATCCAGGGGTGGATGAGAGCCCTCTCCCCTCACTTAAGTCCTGCAAAGGAAGATAGCTTGAATTCTCAGTTAGCATTCCAGATTCTTCGGGTTTCGCCTGCGCCCCCAAAGAGAAAGGATGTGTGTATCCTGAAATGGATTAGACCTCCTATAGGCTGGGTCAAGGTGAATGTGGATGGGTCCGCTATGAATAACCCTAGTCCGTCAGGTGGTGGTGGCGTGTGCCGCGATGCAGAGGGAGGTTTTGTGTTCGCTTTCTCTTTTGGGTACGGGCAGGGGTCAAATGTTCGAGCAGAAGTCAAGGCTTTGGAGGAGGGCTTAGCGTTGTGTATCAAGAGAGGCATTTCCAAAATCCAGTTGGAAAGCGACTCCAAGACTGTTGTAGTCGCCTTATCTGGAGAGCACCCCTCAAGCTGGGCCTTTTGGTATTGGTGGGCGAGGATTTCTAACCAGCTACGCCAAGTTGAGGCGTCGATCCACTTTGTACCGAGGGAGGTGAATGGTGTGGCCGATGGTTTAGTGTGGCTTGGGAGTGAGTCTTAAAGGCATAGGGTGTTTAATTCGGTTAGGGACCTTCCCAACGAAATTCGTGGGAACCTATTCATCAACAAAGTGGATCTAGGGAGAAATCGGATTTTTACCGACGAAATTATTGCCGACGAAAAATATTTCTTCGATAAACTCTATTTTTATTGACGAAATACATAATTCGTCGGTAAAAGATGTAATAGTTTCCTGCCACTACTTCATTTGTTCCCGCCATACACTTTAAACATGCTAGAAAATTATTACCGACGAATTAATTCGTCGTTAAAAGCCTCCCATGACTAAATTAATTTTACTGACGAATTATTTCGTAGGTGAATGATAGTATTGCCGACAAACCTCTTTCGTCGATAATACTGGGGCAACTTCCCGCCTTTTGGAGAAAGTCATATCACCGACGAAAATATTCGTCGGTAAAAAATTTTAAAAACACTATTACTGATGA
Organism: Liriodendron chinense; assembly: GCA_003013855.2. NCBI lineage: Eukaryota > Viridiplantae > Streptophyta > Magnoliopsida > Magnoliales > Magnoliaceae > Liriodendron > Liriodendron chinense. The sequence goes on from PVNU02002456.1 coordinate 2,286,450, forward strand.
AAATTTTCATTAGTAAAGGTGTTATGTTTTTAACTCGCGCCCGACTCCCCAGTACCCTCATTTCTCTCTCTAGCTTTCTCTCTCTCTCTCTCTCTCTCTCTCTCTCTCTCTCTCTCTCTCTCTCTCGCAAGCGTGCCCCCCGCCTCAAGCAACCAACTCCGTCACCGGCCTCCGTACGCCGCCACCGCCGCCGTCGGTAAGCCTTCCTCTCTTCCTTCTTCCTCCATTTCCTCTCTCTCTCTCTCTCTCTCTCTCTCTCTCTCTCTCTCTCTCCTCATTGTTGATTGTGGGGCCCATTGCCGAAATCCATTGCCTGTGGGTCCCACCGTCGCTGTCCATTGCATGTGGGGCCCACTGTTGATGAACAGTGATAGTGGGGTCCGCCTTAGCTGTCCATTATTTGGTGGGGTCCACTGATTTAGTAAATCCCTAATTAGGGATTTCAAAATTAAAATCCCTAATTCCTTAATTAGGGATTTTAAATTTGAAATTCCTAATTTGGGATTTACAAATTAAAAGGGCTAAAATACCTAATTGTGGGGCCCAACATCGTTATCCACTGCCTGTGGGGCCCACCGTTGATGTCCACTTCTTGTGGGGCCCCCATCGCTGTCCACTATTTGGTGGGGCTCATAGTTTTATAAATCCCTAATTAGGGGTTTCAAATTTTAGAAATTATCCCCAACCAAGGTCCACTGTTTGGTGGGGCCCACTGTTGTAGTTAATTTGTGGGTTGTATAGTAATGTATGTATGTGTTGTATAACTTCCATCCATTTTACCATCTCATTACAGGGCATGAGCCATGTAGGGGTGCACAAAACAACCCGAATTAGTCCATCCATTTTGACAAATCATTTTAGGTCATGGTCCCAAAACTTAAAGCATATCGACATCTTAGGTAGTCTACTATATCACAAAAAACAAAGGTTATTGACCATTAAAAACTTCTTGTTGGTCACCAAAGTTTTGGATCAAGCAGATATTTGTGTGGTCCCTTCATCTAGGTATCAACATTGCTGTGGACCCCAAGGAGTTTTTAATGGTGAGTTTTCAATCACCACTGGTTCTTGTGGTGTGGTCCACCTAAGAGTTAGATTTGGATCATGACCTACAATGAGCTGTTGAAACGGACATGGATGTAAGGAAAATACATCATGGTGGGCCCCACACTTAATTGTTCACAATATAGTCTCTCAAGCTTACAAATAGCTAATTAGGTAAATGATTAAACTTGATTCATGATGTTGATGATTCTCCCATTTTCATGTGCTTGTGTATCTGGAATTGATGGAGCAAACCCGGATGTGCGTCGAAGCTACCCGTGATTGATTTATGTGGATATATGTTGTGGATGTATTTGGCTTATTATTAATAGTTATTTTTTGTCCACAAATGGTAGTATAATAGAATCAGTTAGCCCATTTGGAGATTTCTATATTGCCGAGTATAGATGAAGTGTGTTTTGAAGGTATAGTGCTACAATCCGAAGATTGCACACCCAAGTGCAGGTAGCGAAGTAGTAAAATACTCGGTAAGACCGAGGTCGATCCACAGGGATTGGGGTTAAGAACACTTAGAGGAATTAGTTTAGGTGAGTGAGATGAAATTTGGTTTATCCACGTGAGTGGAGCAAGTTGTGTGTGGTGAAGGACAAAGATAGAAAAGGGGCTAAGGCATCAGGGATCCACCTTTGATTCATTCACAAGATTTGATTTATTGGTCCAACTATAACTCAACTAGAATTGAATAAAGATTCATTCCAATCGGAAGATAAAACAGTTAAAACATTTGCATATTTCATAAAAGATGGTGATCTGAACCGATTGATTTGACCATGAAGCACTCGTTAGTTGATCGCAGGGAATTCCAAGCATCCGCTGTGCCCGGAGTCGACAATGGATCAAGGAATTGTACAGATCAACAACTTTGCCAACAAGTCAACCGATAAGATCACAATTCATACGATCAAATGCATACTTACAAGATAGGAGGCTTTGATTGACCGATCCAACCGTTAAGATCTCGTCTATCGATCGCAGGGAATCCAAAGCATCCAATGTGCCCGGAGTCTACAATGGATCAAGGGATTTTACAGATCGATGACTTTACCTGCACTAGCTCGATGACCGTAGGGAATCCAAAGCATCCAACGTGCCCGGAGTCGACGATGGATCAAGGGACTTTATCAATCATGAACTAGCTAATTGGTGTGCAAGGGATCCCAAGCATCCAACGTGCCCGGAGTCGACGATGGATCAAGGGGCTTGCACAACAATAGCGTCCGCCGAGGTGGATAACCAAACCAATCAACCAAAGAGAACTCCCGCATTTACACCACACAATGTTGAACCAAAAGAACTATATCTTGCAAATTTCTTCAAAGGCTTCACCCCTAGCCTTAGCTAGAGGTTTAGCCAACCATGCTACAATGGAAGACTAAATTCTCTACAAAAGAGAAAATTCTACACTACTCTACTTCTACAAAGAAAAAGAAGAAAAGAAAAGAAGAGAAGAGAGGAGTTGTAGAGAATGGGATTTGAGGGATTGAGGGATTGAGGGATTAGAGGGATTGAGGGATTGAGGGATTAGAGGGATTGAGGGATGATCAGAATGAGAGGGAGAGGCCTCCTTTTATAGCCTCATGAGAAGCTTCCAAGCCTCCTCCCAATCCTAGGTGGCACACCAAAAGTTTCTTTAGGTTTGGGAATGGAGTTAGGCTTGGATGGACATGTGGCAAGAAGAGTACTCCAAGCCTAGGTGTCACTCCAAGCCTAAAGCAACTTTTCTTTTAGGTTTGGGCTTGGAGTGAGGCTTGGATGATGAGGTGGCATTCCATGCCTTACACATGTGTGGGGAGAGAGAGAAAGAGAGAGAGAGAGAGAGAGAGAGAGAGAGAGAGAGAGAGAGAGAGAGAGCTCCTCTCTTGTTGCATGTTAGCTGGAGATGGGGCCCACTTTTGCTGGAGACATGTTCACAAGATGGAGTGGTCCACCTGGTGCACATGTGAGAAGAAGATGGAGCTGTCCACCCGCTGGATGTTGAAGATGGAGCCCATCTTGATGGACGGTGGAATGGAGAAAACTGTCCATTGCTGGACATTCATCAACTCCACATTGATGGACGGTTGCTGTCTTGGCAGCTGCTGCTGTTGCTGGACAGTAGCTGATGACGGTGGGTCCACCTGCTTGATGGACGGCATTGATGTGCAGCAGGTGAGGAGCTGATGGAGTTGGACGTCCACTGCTGGACATGTGGTGATGGAGGATGGACGGCTGGTGATTGGAGGGAGTGGACGGCTGGAAATGGAGTCCACCTTGCTGGATGGTGCTGATGCTCTGTGTGGACGGTTGAAAACTCCTGAGTGGGGCCTACTTGCTGGACGGGTTGGAAGCTGGAGATGTGGACGGTCCAACTGCAGCATTACTGCTGCACGTGTGGGGATGTTGCACGTGTGGCTGGCAACACACGTGAGGAGTGCTGCTGGTGCGTTGGAGTGGGGCCCATTTTGATGGACAACTGCTGATGGATGCTGCACGTGTGGTTGTTGCTGATCATCCAGCCCTGCACGTGTGAAGACTGGTGATCCACCTGATGGACGGCTGGAGATTTTGGCTGCTGTGTTGGAGAGTGAACGGCCCACTTGATGAACGGCTGAGCTAGTTTCAGCTGGACTGACGTCCACTGCTGTTGTGATGGACTGTTGGAAATTGAAGATGGTGGATGGCTGCTGACGTAGGTGGACGTCTGATCTGAATGGGGTCCACTGTTTGGACGCTGATGGAAATTGCAGCACTGCTGGAGGTTTGGAGATGGGTCCATGATCAGCACGTGTGCTGAGCTGGACTGCTGATAAACGGTCCACTTGATGCTGGCCTTGATGGCCTTCATCATGCTGATTCGTACAGGGGCGGTGACGCTGGACGTTGATGGAGCTGAAAGATGTCCAGCTATTAGAAGTGTGACATGGATGGACTGCCCTTGGGCTTCTGCTTGCATACGTGTGCTGATTACACTTGTCAGGTGGCTCCACTTGATGAACGGCTGGATTGAAAGGGCAGCTATTGCTGAGGCTTGGATGTCCAACCCTGACCATGGTGATGCACGCGTGGAGCTGAAGGACCGTTGGATGGCTAATATGGATGGATGATGTGTTGCAGCTTCCTTGGACGGCTAGATCTGTTCTCCTATTGCTGGCCCACATGATGGATGTGATGGACCATGGAATGATGGTGATGAGGACATCCAACCCCTAGATTTTCAAATGAACGGATGTGATGCGGTCCACCATAGAACATGATCCATCCTTCGATTTTTACGGTCTGATTTCCTTTCAAGCTGCCCTGATGGTTGATCTTGCTTTCTTTTGGGCCTTTAATCGCTTTGATTGGCTTGGATCTTGCGCAACCTCTTCTGAACACCTGAGGACAGAAAATTAACCTTATGAGGGATAATTAACCAGAAAAACAATGATATTGATCTTAACAACCAGGGTTAATTATACAATATTAGGTACTTATCACACCCCCCAACCAGCATTTTGCTAGTCTCGAGCAAAACATGCGAAAATCATCGAAGGATTTTTCAAAATACTGCAATCGATCTTATCCTCGACAGTTTTCATCAATCAAAATCATCTCAAGACTTTTCTTATTTCCTAATAAAACAAAGATAAAGGAAGAAAAGATTTTATGTGATCCTTCAAATAATCTAAACAGTAGAGTTTCCAAGGCATATAGTTTTGAGAATATAAAAATCTAGATTCTAGTTACTTTAGTCAAAAACTTAATTGAGTTCAAAGCATTGATCATTCATTAGAAACATTCTAAACATTGAGTTCCATAGTGCACGGTGAAGTCTAGCCTTAACACAACTAGGGGTTCAGTTTTCTACTTTCATGTTAACCCTGATGATTGAAGAGAATAGTCAGATCAACCAAGTCACTGATTCCGAACCTTGCTACTTGTTCTTTTCAACATTTTCCAACTTTTGATTTTTTTTTTTTTTTTGATAACCGATAGCCGAAGACTCCAAAAGGCTCACTTCGTACTATGGTAATGTTTTGTAATGGTAACGACAATGGATGAAAATCCTTGCCCCAAATTACTATGAATATTCTTTCTTTTTCTTTTTTTTTTTTTTTTTTTTTCACTTTTCTATGAACCAAGTAGACAAGGATCTCCAGGCTTGGTTCCAATCATTCTCAACAATCATCAAGTCAACATTATAGTATCAAACTCAAATCCTGGCAATGCAAGCTAGATGTGAACTTGTGAAAATTCATGACTCAATCAATGTTTATCATTTTCTAATGGAAAATTAATGGAACGAACTCAATTTTGAAATTTACTGAAGCAACTAAAACTCTAGGCTTTAATATTGTCATCACTAAATGCCTTTTCATTCTACTATTCAAATAATTTCAAAATCACATAAATCACATAAATCCCTAGATATTTTTTTTTTTGTTTTTTTTTTTTTTTTTTTTTTGTTTTTTTTTTTTTTTTTTTTTTTTTTTTTTTTTTTTTAAGGCTAAAGAAATAATAATTTATAGACAATGCAACCACAAAATTTCCTGTTCCTTTTGTGCAATGCACATAGACCACGTATCATCCGACAGACTCCTTCGGCCTCAAGATGAGCCACATCCTCACATTTCCCATGATCAATTCAGTTTGGGGTCTTACGCTGCTCATAATACCATGAGAGTGTGCTTCACCTCCCAGCTGCCTTAATCCCCTTCATGATTTCTGGGAACAGGGAATATCTGTCGGTTTCAACAGCAATTTCCAACTAAGGTTCTCTATCACGGTGCGTTCAACACGAACAGGATGTTTCCAATAAAACCATTTTTTTTAATTGACCTAAAATAGTAAAAAGATAGGCAAAATAGCAAAGAGATAGACAACTGGAAAGATTTTTTTTTTTACAGGAATTCCACACCCCCCAACCTAAATGTAACATTGTCCTCAATGTTGAAAAATGAATGCATAGGCAACTGCAACATGAGAGCAAAATGGTAAAGAATAGAGGGTAAAGAGTACCTGAGAGGATGAATACTTGTAAGCGCTGGAATTTTCCAAGTTGCCAAAACAAAATACAAGAAACAAACTAACCTACTAGTATACAAAAGGGGATCTCCGTCAGACTAGGAGATCAATCCTGATAAACAGGATCTTCCAGAGGGGTGGATTCCTCCTCTGGGGCAAATTCCTCAAGAAAGGGTTTCAAACGCTGCCCGTTCACTTTGAATACATTTCCATTTTTGGGGTTCTCAATCTCGATAGCCCCATGAGGGTAAACAGTTTTGACTACAAAAGGGCCGGTCCATCGAGATTTCAGCTTTCCTGGAAACAGATGTAGCCTAGAATTGTACAAGAGAACTTTCTGAGATGGTTCAAAAGATCTTCGAAGGATATTCCTGTCATGGAATACCTTCGTTCGTTCCTTGTATATTCTGGCATTATCATAAGCCTCATTCCGGATTTCCTCCAACTCATTCAGTTGGAGTTTGCGAAGCGAGCTGGCCTTGTCAAGATTGAAATTGAATTTCTTTATAGCCCAATAGCTTTTATGCTCCAACTCCACAGGCAGATGACAAGCTTTCCCATAGACAAGTCTATAGGGAGACATTCCAATTGGGTTTTTGTATGCTGTACGGTAAGCCCACAACGCATCGGTTAGTCTTAAAGACCAATCCTTGCGATCTGGATTTACAGTTTTTTCCAAGATGTGTTTGATTTCCCTGTTGGAAACTTCTGCTTGACCACTTGTTTGTGGGTGATAGGGCGTACCCACCTTGTGTGTGATACCATATTTCTTCATCAAAGCCTCGAAAGGTCTGTTACAGAAGTGTGTACCCCCATCACTGATAATGGCTCGAGGCGTCCCAAATCTTGACAGAATATTCTCTTTTAGAAATCGTAGAACCGTTTTGTGATCATTGGTTCTACACGGGATTGCCTCAACCCATTTGGAGACATAATCAACAGCCAATAGGATATACAGATATCCAAATGAGGAAGGGAATGGTCCCATGAAATCGATGCCCCAACAGTCGAAAACTTCCATGATCAATATCGGATTCAAAGGCATCATATTTCTACGGGAGATTCCTCCCAACTTCTGACAACGGTCACATGCTTTGCAAAAAACATGGGTGTCCTTGAATATTGAAGGCCAGTAGAAACCACACTGGAGAATCTTGGCAGCGGTTTTCTTAGAAGAGAAATGACCACCACATGCATAAGAATGGCAAAAGGAGATGACACTGGTTTGTTCATTATCTGGAACACACCTCCTTATGATTTGATCTGGGCAGTATTTGAACAAATACGGATCATCCCAGAAAAAGTTGCGTACCTCGGTGAAAAATTTCCTTTTATCTTGTGGGGCCCAATGACTCGGAATTCTTCCTACAGCAAGATAGTTAACAATGTCAGCAAACCAAGGTTGGCAAGAGACTTCAAACAGCTGTTCATCAGGGAAAGTGTCCTTTATCGGTGTCGTCTCTACGGAATCAGAGAGTACTAGGCGAGACAAGTGATCAGCCACTACGTTTTCTACTCCCTTTTTGTCTCGGATCTCAAGGTCGAATTCTTGGAGCAAAAGGATCCACCTGAGCAAGCGAGGCTTAGCATCTTTCTTAGAAAGAAGATACTTGAGAGCCGCATGATCAGTAAAAATCACAATTTTGGACCCAATCAAGTAGGACCTGAACTTGTCGAGTGCAAAGACTACGGCAAGGAGTTCCTTTTCCGTAATAGAGTAGTTTACTTGCGCACTGTTCAAGGTTCTACTTGCGTAGTATATAACATAGGGCTTCTTGTCTTTTCTTTGCCCCAAAACTGCCCCAACAGCGTAGTCACTTGCGTCACACATGATTTCAAAAGGTATAGTCCAATCGGGTGGTTGCATTATCGGTGCGCTGGTCAACATGCCTTTAAGCTTGGTGAAAGCTTCTTGGCAGTCATTGGTCCACTCGAATGGAGCATCCTTTTGCAGGAGATTGCATAATGGACGAGAGATATGACTGAAGTCCTTTATAAATCTCCTATAGAATCCTGCATGACCCAAGAAAGAACGAATGTTTCGTACACTCATGGGGGCTGGTAAGTTGGCAATTAAGTCGATCTTTGCCTTGTCTACTTCTATTCCGTTGGACGAAATATTATGTCCAAGAACAATTCCCTTTTGAACCATAAAATGACACTTTTCCCAATTCAAAACAAGATTCTTTTCTTCACACCTTGTCAAGACCAATTGTAAATGGTTCAAACATTCATCAAAGGAACAACCAAATACCGAGAAGTCGTCCATGAAGACTTCCAAGAAATGTCCAACCATGTCAGAGAAAATGCTGAGCATGCATCTCTGAAAAGTGGCAGGAGCATTACACAGTCCGAAAGGCATCCTCTTGTATGCAAAGGTGCCAAATGGACAAGTGAATGTGGTTTTCTCTTGATCCTCTAGGGCAATCTCTATTTGGTTGTATCCAGAGTACCCATCTAGGAAACAGTAATAAGAGTGACCAGCTAACCTCTCTAACATTTGATCAATGAATGGTAAAGGAAAGTGGTCCTTCCTAGTAACAGTATTCAGTTTCCTATAGTCGATACACATTCTCCAACCAGTAGTGACTCTAGTTGGTACCAACTCATTGTCTGCATTCGCAACTATGTTAACTCCAGATTTTTTTGGTACTTGGGTTGGACTTACCCATTGGCTATCTGAAATAGGGTAGATGATACCCACATCCAATAGCTTGAGGACCTCGGCTCTAACCACTTCAGCCATGTTTGGATTCAATCTCCTTTGTGGTTGTCTAGAGGGTTTAGCATTCTCCTCGAGGTGTATCCTATGGGTACAAATCAGGGGATCAATTCCCTTGATATCAGCAATTGTCCAACCTATGGCATCCTTGTGTTCCTTGAGAACATTGATCAATTTGTCCTCTTGGTCTTTATCAAGGTGAGATGAAATAACCACAGGAAAAGTATTGCCTTGACCCAAGTATGTATATTTCAGTTCCAAAGGTAATGGCTTCAGGTCAAGCTTTGGTGCTTCAATTCTTGATGGTAGAGGTCGTGAATCATTTAGAGAGAGTTTTTCAAAATGGGGCCTCCACTGGTTTGTATCATGCACAAGGGTGGATTCTAACAATCCATTCACCACTTTCAAAATTATCTCATCATCAGAATCAGCAAAGTGGGCTAGACATGCTTCTAAGGGTTCGGACAGAGAGGTTAGAAGGAATTCTTCTTCCATGAGGGTATCGATCAGGTTGGCCTCATGGATCTCATCATCATTCCCTTGTTGTTTACACATATTGAAAACATTTAGCTCTAACTTCATATTGCCAAATGAAAACTTCACGACCCCATTCCTGCAGTTGATCACAGCATTGGAAGTTGCCAGGAATGGTCGGCCAAGAATAACAGGTATCTGGGTGCTAACATTTGCTACAGGTTGGGTATCCAAGACGATGAAGTCTACTGGGAAGTAGAATTTGTCGACTTGTACCAACACATCTTCCACTACTCCTCTCGGTATCCGTACAGATCGATCGGCAAGTTGCAAGGTGGTTCTGGTGGGTTTCAATTCACCGAGTCCCAGTTGTTCGTACACCGAGAAGGGTATAAGATTGACACTCGCCCCTAAGTCAAGAAGTGCTTGTTCGACCCGGAAGTTCCCTATTATGCAAGTAATAGTAGGACTACCTGGATCTTTGTATTTTGGGGGAGAGTTCTGGTTAATGATAGCACTGACCTGTTCAGTCAAAAAGGCTTTCTTTTGTACATTGAGCTTGCGCTTAATAGTACAAAGATCTTTCAGAAACTTGGCATATGAAGGTATCTGCTTGATTGCATCCAACAAGGGTATGTTGATTTTCACTTGTTTAAAAACTTCCAAGACATCTTGAGCTTTAACCATTGCTTTAGATGAGAGTAGGCGTTGGGGAAACGGGACCACTGGTTTGAAAACATGCTCTGTCTCCTTCTCAGGTTGATCATCACTAGATCCGTCATCACTTTTAGATGATTCCTTAGGTTTATCAACTGTCCTAGGAATATCTTTTTCAATCACCTTACCACTTCTCAGGGTGGTGACAGATTTAGCGTGCTCAACATGAGGGTTGGAAGAACCTGAATCATTCACCTCATACTGTCCCTTCGGGTTAGGTTGAGGTTAGGCCGGAAAGGTCCCTTTCTCTTTAACATTCTGTCGTGATTCGATTCTTTCAACGGAAGTTTTGAGCTCTTGGAGGGTTTGCATGATGTGCGTGATGTTCTGATCTTGTCTCTGATTGATTTGAGTTTGTCCCTCCATGAATGTATGCAAAGTATCCTCTAGGGTCTTCCTTGGTGGGGGCACATACGGTGTGCCAGTGGAAGGCACTTGAGGATTATTGCCTACATTGGCAGTTTGTCCGTTTCTCCAACTGAAGTTTGGATGGTTCCGCCAATTAGGATTATACGTGTTTGACACTGGGGCATTGAAAGGCCTTTGATAAGTATTCATGGCATTGGCTTGTTCGTGCAACACTTCTTGAAGAGCTGGGATTGTAGGACAACCCTTAGTAAAGTGTGCATCGCTCTTACAAATGTCACAAACACTTTCAGTCTCCCTGGTTTTAATAGCGTTGACCTTCCTTAATTCCATGGCTTCTATTTTACGTGTGAGCCCTGCTATCTTTGCATTGACATCGTCATCCTCGGTTAAAAGATAAACATCTCTTTTTTCATTGGGCCCAGGCTTGGTCTTAGCGGGTTTGTCAGATGTGTCCCAAGATTGGGAGTTTTCTGCTAAGAAGTCAAAGTATTCCATAGCCTCATCAGAACCTTTGCTCATGAACTCCCCATTACACATCATTTCTACGAATTGGCGCATGACTGGGCTCAATCCATTATAGAAGAAGCTAATCAAGCGCCATGTTTCGTAGCCATGATGTGGGCAAGCAAGCAAGAGTTCCTTGAAACGTTCCCAACACTGAAAAAAAGTTTCATTCTCCTTTTGAGAAAAATTCATTATATCTCGTTTTAGGGTGTTGGTCTTATGAATAGGGAAAAACTTTTTAAGAAATTCCTTAGTCATCTCTTGCCATGTTCCTATGGTTCTGGGCCTTAAGGAGTGCAACCAAGACTTGGCTTTCTCCTTCAAAGAAAAAGGAAATAGTTTTAACCTAACCAAGTCATCAGAAACGTTGTCGTAATGCAAAGTAGCGATTACTTCATCAAATTCCCTCAAATGTAAATAGGGACTTTCAGTGTCGAATCCATGAAATTTAGGAAGTAACTGTATTACTCCAGGTTTAAAATCAATGTTGCCCGCATTCACCGGAAAAACCATACAAGAAGGAGTACTTGTTCTTGCAGGTTGCAAGTAATCACGTAAACTCCTAAATGGTGGCTCATTGTGTACTTCATTCTCATCTTGATCATATTCATTTTCATTCTCGGCCATGTTTATGGTTAATTCACAAGTATCAGGAGGTTTTCTAACACAGTGACTGGATAGACCTTCAACCAAAATTCCGTCGCTTAGAAGACGTCTTGTGTGATCACGAGTCCACTTACGCATAAACACTAAACAAGGAGATAAGGAAAGAGGTTACCCGGAAAGAAGAACACTTGGCTATGAGTAATTCCTGAGAGCAACAAAATAAAAGAAGTTAGTATACTATTGACAATATATATACATAAACCAATTCCAAAAATATTCTTAAACCGATGCCAATCCCCGGCAACGGCGCCAAAAACTTGCTACAATCCGAAGATTGCACACCCAAGTGCAGGTAGCGAAGTAGTAAAATACTCGGTAAGACCGAGGTCGATCCACAGGGATTGGGGTTAAGAACACTTAGAGGAATTAGTTTAGGTGAGTGAGATGAAATTTGGTTTATCCACGTGAGTGGAGCAAGTTGTGTGTGGTGAAGGACAAAGATAGAAAAGGGGCTAAGGCATCAGGGATCCACCTTTGATTCATTCACAAGATTTGATTTATTGGTCCAACTATAACTCAACTGGAATTGAATAAAGATTCATTCCAATCGGAAGATAAAACAGTTAAAACATTTGCATATTTCATAAAAGATGGTGATCTGAACCGATTGATTTGACCATGAAGCACTCGTTAGTTGATCGCATGGAATTCCAAGCATCCACTGTGCCCGGAGTCGACAATGGATCAAGGAATTGTACAGATCAACAACTTTGCCAACAAGTCAACCGATAAGATCACAATTCATACGATCAAATGCATACTTACAAGATAGGAGGCTTTGATTGACCGATCCAACCGTTAAGATCTCGTCTATCGATCGCAGGGAATCCAAAGCATCCAATGTGCCCGGAGTCTACAATGGATCAAGGGATTTTACAGATCGATGACTTTACCTGCACTAGCTCGATGACCGTAGGGAATCCAAAGCATCCAACGTGCCCGGAGTCGACGATGGATCAAGGGACTTTATCAATCATGAACTAGCTAATTGGTGTGCAAGGGATCCCAAGCATCCAACGTGCCCGGAGTCGACGATGGATCAAGGGGCTTGCACAACAATAGCGTCCGCCGAGGTGGATAACCAAACCAATCAACCAAAGAGAACTCCCACATTTACACCACACAATGTTGAACCAAAAGAACTATATCTTGCAAATTTCTTCAAAGGCTTCACCCCTAGCCTTAGCTAGAGGTTTAGCCAACCATGCTACAATGGAAGACTAAATTCTCTACAAAAGAGAAAATTCTACACTACTCTACTTCTACAAAGAAAAAGAAGAAAAGAAAAGAAGAGAAGAGAGGAGTTGTAGAGAATGGGATTTGAGGGATTGAGGGATTGAGGGATTAGAGGGATTGAGGGATTGAGGGATTAGAGGGATTGAGGGATGATCAGAATGAGAGGGAGAGGCCTCCTTTTATAGCCTCATGAGAAGCTTCCAAGCCTCCTCCCAATCCTAGGTGGCACACCAAAAGTTTCTTTAGGTTTGGGAATGGAGTTAGGCTTGGATGGACATGTGGCAAGAAGAGTACTCCAAGCCTAGGTGTCACTCCAAGCCTAAAGCAACTTTTCTTTTAGGTTTGGGCTTGGAGTGAGGCTTGGATGATGAGGTGGCATTCCATGCCTTACACATGTGTGGGGAGAGAGAGAGAGAGAGAGAGAGAGAGAGAGAGAGAGAGAGCTCCTCTCTTGTTGCATGTTAGCTGGAGATGGGGCCCACTTTTGCTGGAGACATGTTCACAAGATGGAGTGGTCCACCTGGTGCACATGTGAGAAGATGGAGCTGTCCACCCGCTGGATGTTGAAGATGGAGCCCATCTTGATGGACGGTGGAATGGAGAAAACTGTCCATTGCTGGACATTCATCAACTCCACATTGATGGACGGTTGCTGTCTTGGCAGCTGCTGCTGTTGCTGGACAGTAGCTGATGACGGTGGGTCCACCTGCTTGATGGACGGCATTGATGTGCAGCAGGTGAGGAGCTGATGGAGTTGGACGTCCACTGTTGGACATGTGGTGATGGAGGATGGACGGCTGGTGATTGGAGGGAGTGGACGGCTGGAAATGGAGTCCACCTTGCTGGACGGTGCTGATGCTCTGTGTGGACGGTTGAAAACTCCTGAGTGGGGCCTACTTGCTGGACGGGTTGGAAGCTGGAGATGTGGACGGTCCAGCTGCAGCATTACTGCTGCACGTGTGGGGATGTTGCACGTGTGGCTGGCAACACACGTGAGGAGTGCTGCTGGTGCGTTGGAGTGGGGCCCATTTTGATGGACAACTGCTGATGGATGCTGCACGTGTGGTTGTTGCTGATCATCCAGCCCTGCACGTGTGAAGACTGGTGATCCACCTGATGGACGGCTGGAGATTTTGGCTGCTGTGTTGGAGAGTGAACGGCCCACTTGATGAACGGCTGAGCTAGTTTCAGCTGGACTGACGTCCACTGCTGTTGTGATGGACTGTTGGAAATTGAAGATGGTGGATGGCTGCTGACGTAGGTGGACGTCTGATCTGAATGGGGTCCACTGTTTGGACGCTGATGGAAATTGCAGCACTGCTGGAGGTTTGGAGATGGGTCCATGATCAGCACGTGTGCTGAGCTGGACTGCTGATAAACGGTCCACTTGATGCTGGCCTTGATGGCCTTCATCATGCTGATTCGTACAGGGGCGGTGACGCTGGACGTTGATGGAGCTGAAAGATGTCCAGCTATTAGAAGTGTGACATGGATGGACTGCCCTTGGGCTTCTGCTTGCATACGTGTGCTGATTACACTTGTCAGGTGGCTCCACTTGATGAACGGCTGGATTGAAAGGGCAGCTATTGCTGAGGCTTGGATGTCCAACCCTGACCATGGTGATGCACGCGTGGAGCTGAAGGACCGTTGGATGGCTAATATGGATGGATGATGTGTTGCAGCTTCCTTGGACGGCTAGATCTGTTCTCCTATTGCTGGCCCACATGATGGATGTGATGGACCATGGAATGATGGTGATGAGGACATCCAACCCCTAGATTTTCAAATGAACGGATGTGATGCGGTCCACCATAGAACATGATCCATCCTTCGATTTTTACGGTCTGATTTCCTTTCAAGCTGCCCTGATGGTTGATCTTGCTTTCTTTTGGGCCTTTAATCGCTTTGATTGGCTTGGATCTTGCGCAACCTCTTCTGAACACCTGAGGACAGAAAATTAACCTTATGAGGGATAATTAACCAGAAAAACAATGATATTGATCTTAACAACCAGGGTTAATTATACAATATTAGGTACTTATCATATAGAAATCTGCCAAATTGTCCTGTTGGACAGTCCAAGGTTGGATAGGTTGGAATATTTTTGTTGTTTGTCATTTACATGCTCTGTCATTAGTTTCGTGCGGTATCTCCCTTATTCTCTCTGGATATGTTTCTTATGTTTATTTCCATTGTCAATAATCCACACAATGTGTGGATACTTGACGTGGAAATTAAATGTAAGATAAATATATCTGGAGAGATAGGGGGAGATGCTGTCGAAATTTAGGCATGGGCATTTAAATGGAAATAATGATAGCATTTCAATCTATCCATCCTTGGATGTGTGACTGATTGTATTATATTATCATTTAGTAGTAAATTAGATGATGAACATGATACTTGTGATTAAGAGTGGTTGATCCAAACGGATGTTGAGCGGGGGTCCCTGGAAGGTGGGAACTGCTGTTATGACCATGATGAAGCTATCCATTTCCTACGGACAAAAATATGGGTGGCCTGTCCATTTAGACAGGCCCGTATTTATGTATTAGCTCGAAATTAATGGATCAGACCCGGATGTGCGTCGAAGCTATCTGAATGTTCAGCAGGGGTCCTTGGAAGGTGGGAATCGCTGTTGTGACCATGCTAAAGTTGTCCATTTCCTATGGACAGCAATATGGGTGGCCTGGCCATTTGGACGGGCCCGTGTTTATGTATTAGCTCGAAATTGATGGAGCAGATACGGATGTGCGTTGGAGCTATCCGGATGTTGAGTGGGGGTCCCTGGAAGGTGGAAACCGCTGTTATGACCATGATGAAGCTGTCCATTTCCTATGGACATCAATATGAGTGGCCTGACCATTTGGAAAGGCCCGTCTTTGTGTGGAGCAGACCCGGATGTGCGTTGGAGCTATCCATGAGTTGGTTAAGTCTTCAAGACCTAAACCCTAAACCCTAAACCCTAATCCTAAACCCTAAACCTAAAACTAAAACCTAAAACTAAACATCATGGTAGGGATAGTGCCCCCGACCGTTGATTCCTTCCTGGGACCCACCATGATGGTTATTTGAGATCCAACCTGTTGGTAAGTTCACACAGACCTAAACCATAAGAGGAATAACAAAAATATCATCTTGATCGAAAACTTTTGTGGCCCTAATTATTTTCGAGGTCCACTTGAGCTTTGGATCTACCTCATTCTTCCCACTATTTCTTGTGGTATGGTCCACCTTAGTTTTGGATATGATTCAATTTTGGTTTCAACCCCTTAAATGATGTGGAAAAGCAGATGGACGGTGTAGATAAACTACATATATTTACAGTGGGCCCAACTGAGCGTACTGAGTAACTCAGGATGCAATCCGATTTCAGGCATAACTAGCTTAGTGGTTTAGGCCTTGACTGTGGGACCCAACTCGATCTATGTGTTGTACATCTACGTCGTCCATCTGCATTTGCAGCAGCTTATTTTAGAGGATGTCCCAAATTGAGGAACATCCTCAGATCAAGTGTTGATCACACCACAAGAAAACAATGGTGATTGAATGTCAGCATTAAAAACTTTGTAAGGCCCACTATAATGTTTATTTACAGCTGAAAAAACATGTTGATAAGGTCAAACAAATACTAAACCTATAACCCTAACCTAAATCCCTAAACCTTAAACCTACACCTAAACCTAAACCTAATCTTAAATCCCTCAACCTAAACTTACACTTAAGCCTAAACCCATAACCCTAAGTCGAAAAGCTAAACCTAAACCCAAAAACCCAAGACGAAACCCGATCACGAACCTGAACCCGAACCCGTATCAAATCCCTAAACCCTAAACCTACACCTAAACCTAAACTTAATCTCAAATCCCAAAACCTAAACCTATACTTAAGCCTAAACCCATAACCCTAACCTAACCCTAAACCTAAACCCAAACCCGAAAACCTAAGCCGAAACCCGATCCCAAACCCGAACCTAAATCCAAATCTCTAAACCCTAAACCTAAACCTAAACCTAATCCTAATCTCAAAATCCTAAACCTAAACCCAATCTCCAACCCAAATTCCTAAACCTAGGCCTAAACCTAAACCTAAACTCAATTCACTTATCCTAAACCTACACCTATTCCTAACTCAATTCACCTAACCTAAACCTAAACGTAAACTTGAAAACCTAAACCTAATCCCGATCCCGAACCCGATTTCCTAAACCTAGGCCTAAACCTAAACCTAAACACAATTCACTTAACCTAAACCTACACCCATTCCTAACTCAATTCACCTAACCTAAACTTGAAAACCTAAACCTAATCCTGATCCCGAACCCAATTTCCTAAACCTAGGCCAAAACCTAAACCTAAACTCAATTCTCTTAACCTAAACCTACACCTATTCCTAACTCAATTCCTCTAACCTAAACCTAAACCTAAACTTGAAAACCTAAACTTAAACTTGATCTCGAACCCGAATTCCTAAACCTAGGCCTAAACCTAAACTAAATTCAATTCACTTAACCTAAACCTACACCTATTCCTAAATCTACAACTCTAACCTAAACCTAAACCTAAACTTTAAAACCTAAACCTAAACCTAAACTTGAAAACCTAAACTTAAACCCGACCCCGAACCCGAATTCCTAAACCTAGGCCTAAACCTAAACCTAAACCCGATCCCGAACTCGAATTCCTAAACCTAGGCCTAAACCTAAACCTAAACTCAATTCACTTAACCTAAAGTTACAACTATTCCTAAATCTACAACTCTAACCTAAACCTAAACCAAAACTTGAAAACCTAAACCTAAACCCGATCCCGAACCCAAATTCCTAAACCTAGGCCTAAACCTAAACCCAAACCCGAACCCGAACCCGAATTCCTAAACCTAAACCTAGGCCTAAACCTAAACCTAAACTCAATTTACTTAACCTAAACCTACACCTATTCCTAAATCTACAACTCTAACCTAAACCAAAACCTAAACCTAAACCCGATCCTGAACCCCAATTCCTAAACCTAGGCCTAAATCTAAACCTAAACTCAATTCGTTTAACCTAAACCTACACCTATTCCTAAATCTACAACTCTAACTTAAACCTAAACCCGATCCTGAACCCGAATTCCTAAACATAGGCTAAACCTAAACCTAAACTCAATTCACTTTACCTAAACCTACACCTATTCCCAAATCTACAACTCTAACCTAAACCTAAACCTAAACTTGAAAGCCTAAACCTAATCCCGATCCCGAACCCGATTTCGTAAAGCTAGGCCTAAACCTAAACCTAAACTCAATTCACTTAACCTAAACCTACACATGTTCCTAACTCAATTCACCTAACCTAAACCTAAACTTAAACTCGAAATCCTAAACCTAAACCCGATCCCGAACACAAACCAGAACCCGATTTCCTATAACCTAAACCTAAACTCAATTCACCTAACATAAACCTACACCTAATCCTAAATCTACAACTCTAACCTAAACCTAAACCTAAACCCGATCCCGAACCCGAATTCCTCAACCTAGGCCTAAACCTAAACCTGAACTCAATTCACTTAACCTAAACCTACACATATTCCTAAATCTACAACTCTAACCTAAACCTAAACCTAAACTTGAAAACATAAACCTAATCTCGATCCTGAACCCGAATTCCTAAACCCAGGCCTAAACCTAAACTTAAACTCAATACACTTAACCTAAACCTACACCTATTCCTAACTCAATTCACTTAACCTAAACCTAAACCTAAACATGAAAACCTAAACTTAAACCCGATCCCGAACCAGAATTCCTAAACCTAGGCCTAAACTCAATTCACTTAACCTAAACGTAAACTGACTCTAATCTTTGCATTGTAGATATGGATAAGAGTTGGATGCGAACTAAGAATTGGTTTGGCCTAGAGTATGAACAAGGTGTTAAAGAGTTCATGGAATTTGCGCGATATCGGGCAGATTTAGGTAATAGGATTAGGTGTCCATGCCAAAAATGCAAGAACATGGTTCACAAGACTTTAGACAAAATAGAAGACGTTTTGTTCATAGTTGGGATTGACCAGGGTTACACTTGGTGGATCCATCATGGTGAAGACTTCCACCAAAGAGTTGAGACCACTGAAGTCCTTGTTGACCCAATTGTGCTTGATGATGAGGATGAAGACGTTGACGAAATGCAAGATATCATAGTGGATGTGTTATGGGTAACAATTGTAGATACTGATTTTACAGCGATAAGTAGTAGCCAGGATATTCCTCCTATGGGTGATGCCGAATCAGAAAAGTTTAGTAGGTTGTTGAGGGATGTGCAACGTCCACTCTATCTAGGGTGTAGGAACTTCTCCAAGTTGAATTTCCTTACAAGGTTACTTCATTTGAAGACAATAAATCGTTGGAGTAAAAAATCGTTCGACATGTTACTTGGCTTGTTGAAAGAAGTATTACCAGACGATGAGACATTGCTTAAGTCTCATTACGAGGCAAAATCCTTAATGCGAGACTTGGGCCTTGGTTACATCCTCATACATGCATGTATAAATGATTGTATATTGTATTGGAAAGAACATGAAAATGTTGAAGAGTGTCCAAAATGTGGAGAGTCTAGGTGGAAATATGACGAAGCCAAGCGTAAGAAAATTCCATAAAATGTGTTAAGGTACTTTCCATTGAAACCCAGATTGTAAAAATTGTTTACATCGAACAAGACGACTGAAGATATAAGGTGGCATAAGGAGAAACACGTTCATGATAATAATACATTGAGGTACCCTGCTGACTCTGAAGCCTACCAAAATTTTGACAAGCAATATAACTGGTTTATAGAGGATTCTTGCAATGTTCGACTAGGTCTTGCAAGTGATGGTTTTAATCCATTTGGTAATATGAGTAGCTCGTACAGTATGTGGCCAGTGATACTTATGCCCTACAATTTACCTCCTTGGATGTATATGAATGAGTCATTTTTCATGATGTCATTGCTTATTCCTGGACCTAGGTCACCGGGGAATGACATGGATATGTATTTGCAACCGTTAGTAGATGAGTTAAACGAGTTGTGGAGTCAAGGTGTCCAGACGTTTGACACATTTGCAGAATAGACATTTCGATTGCATGCAGCGGTCTTGTGGACAATAAATGACTTCCCTGCGTATGAGAATTTGTTTGGGTGGAGTACGAAGGGAAAGTTGGCTTGTCCTACATGTAGTATTGAGACTTGTTCATTGTCATTAAAGCATGGTAAAAAAACGTGTTATATGGGCCATCATCGCTTTCTTCTGAGGGATCATAGTTGGCGCAGGAAGACGATAATCTTTGATGGCAAATAAGATCATAGGCCACCGCCGAAAGAACTATCTGGAGAAGATGTAATACAACAACTGAGTAACATTGAAGAAGTTAGATTTAGTAAGACACCGCACTTGAAGAAGAGAAAATGTACAGTATTAGAGTATAACTGGAGGAAGAAGAGCACTTTTTTTGAGTTGCCCTATTGGAGTGATTTGAAATTGCAACACAACTTGGATGTCATACATATTGAGAAGAATATATGTGACAATGTCTTCGAAACATTGATAAACATAGAGAAGAAAATAAAAGACAGTTTTAAGGCTCGATTGGATTACAAGCAATGTGTTTAAGGAAAGTGTTGCACTTGTAACCACATGAAAATTCATATACTATACCAGCAGCCTGCTACACATTGACAAAACTAGAGAAAAAAATGTTTATGTGAATAGTTGAGATTGGTGAAGTTTCCCGATGGGTATGCATCGAATATCTCTCGGCGCCTAAACATTACGAACTGTAAGGTAACAGAAATGAAAAGTCATGACTGTCACATCCTTCTGCAACGTCTACTACTGGTTGCGATTCGTGGATTTCTTAGCAAGGATATTAATGCTACGCTGATTGAGTTGGGCATATTTTTTACGGATTTGTGTTCGAAATCGTTGAATGTAGAGGTTATTAAATGACTGGAGAGGGACATTGTCGTAATCATTTGCAAACTTGAAAGAATATTTTCACCTGCGTTTTTTGATGTCATGGTACACCTAGCGATTCACTTACCGTACGAAACGAAGCTTGCAGGCCCAGTACAATATCGTTGGATGTATCCAATCGAAAGGTGATAGAACCTATTAAAATTTTTATTCATTCCATAAACTACATATATTCATGTTTTCATATGTATAACATAGTGGTTTTGTGTACAGATACCTTCACACACTAAAATGATATGTGAGGAATAAAGCACATCCAGAGGGATCCATTGCTGAGGCGTACATTAATAATGAGTACCTGACATTTTGGTCCATGTATCTTCGTGGCATAGAGACTAGATTCAACCGAAAAGATTGGAATACCGATGAAGTGCAAGAGCATAAACAATGACTCATATCTATATTCGCACATAACGTCCGTCATTTAGGATCGCTGACGTTTCAGGATATGGACCTTGGAGATCAAGCAAAGGCGTGGTGGTACATGTTGCATAATTGTGAAGAAATAGAGCCGTACTTAGAGTAAGTCTTCACTCGATAATTGTATATCTACATACGATGATCTTAAAATTTCTTGCTGATGACGTGCCAATTATGTATAGCGGACACATCGAGGAGATGAAGTCCCAATACGCTACAAATTATGATCGAATGTATCAGGATCAGTTTCTAGAATGGTTCACAAAATGTGTAAGATTAATTCACCTTCTATCTCACCACACTTATAATTTTGTTGTATTGCACAATATTTACACCTAATCTCAAATCTATAAACAATTATATTTTGTACGTGATAATAGATAAAGACGTTGCGCGCTAGCAACTCTGCAGATGTGTCTGATGCACTCTACTCACTAGCGTGTGGCCCTGATAGACGTGTATCTAGATATACAAGTTGTATTATAAACGAGATTCGGTTCCACACTGAAGAGCATGAGAAATATAGGACCACACAAAATAGTGGGGTAGTTGTGAAGGGAACACATGAGGAGGTAGAAATTGACTTTTATGGCGTTTTGACAGATATTATTGAGCTGAGTTATTATATGAGAAAGCGGGTGTACTTATTTAAATGCAATTGGTGGGACATTGAAAATAAGAAGTTGGAAATACAGACTGACAACTACTTTACGAGTGTAAATTTATCTCGGAAGTGGTTTAAGAACGACCCATTTATCATAGTCAGACAAGCCGAACAAGTATTCTACCTTGCTAACAACAAGTTAGGCAGCTCTTGGCACGTGGTGCAGAAAATAAACCCCAGGAACATATTTGACATTCCCGAACTAGACGTTGAAGATAGCGAAGAAGGGAGAAATGGAACGTCATCGGTTGAACAAGCATATTAAAAAGACACGCCATTTTGGGATAGAGGGAATGATCTAAATGTTGATATTGATGTGGTACAATAAAATAGAGATGATGTGCCACCTGATCATATTGATGCCTCAATCATACATGACATTGTAAGAGATGATAGCGCTTTCATTGATGACGACGTTGCAGACGATGAAGAGGAAATACTGATCAACGATAGTGATGGTGAAGAAGAAAGAGTCCTAAGTGATAATTAAACAGACGACGATTATTAAATGTACACAAGATTTACATGTCATTTTTCAATTCGAATAATTTAATTATTACATGTATATATGTTTTACAAGTCACGATTTTTTCCTTGAATTAACTTGTTTATAATCCACATTTGCAATTGAGTCACTTTCTGATCATGTCCTCCTTAAACCGGAGCGTAGCGAAAATACGCAGCATACTTCATCAACTGTTGCGGATGGACTTTTCGGCCCTATCTTCTTCTAGTAGGGCCAGAGAGATACCTGGTCTGGTCGATAAATGTAGGGAGGAATATATCGACGATGACTCAGATGAAAGATTATACAGTTTCAAAGAAATTTCGGACTGGATGGAGGAATATAACCGCGGGAAACTTCGTATGGAAGATGCGACATTGTCACTTGCACATTTGAACGGAGTCCCGAGAGATCAAATTTTTCCTATTGTGGCTGACATGTTGGCTGTAACAATGTCGAGTGCTTCATCAGCTTGACATATACTTCTACAGCGTACGATAACTTACGCAGGGAGTACTTCAGATAGTTGATCCGAAGTTATTTCATATTACAACGAAATACATGTATTTAATATAGAATGACAATGTGTAATGGAATTTTTAACTTTTACTAGAATGTTTACGATTTTATTATATTCTTCTTGCATTATAGTGTAATGGTCGAATCATATTTTAATAAGCACAAATTCATTCTACCATGAACACTACTTGTATAATGTTTTAGTATATTCTACTTGGATTGTAAAGTTTAATGTGTTTATTATATTGATGTTCATAAACTTGCATTGACATTATTTAAATTTATCAGTTTGTATTTCAGACATATTCAGTCATGGCACCAGGTGGAAGATCAGGTCGTTCGCGCACTGGATCTACCCCTTCCACCCGTGATGCGACACAGATAGCATCGACGTCGCATGGTGCATCACAGGCGTCTGATCCTTCGGTTGAGCATACCTCGGACACTGCATATAAGTCTAGACATATATTTATTTAGTGACTTCTGCTTATGTTGTTACTTACATATTTCTTTTGTGACAGCATCTTCGACCAGTCGACGAGGACGTGGACGCACGCGTGGGTTAGTTTTAGAGCAACTTACGCGTGAGGGTATGATGATGGTAGAGTTCCCACAGGACTGCCTTAGACCTATTAGGGACAATGCCAAGCTGTTTACGTCTGAGGTTGGTGTCCTATGCCGATCTCTGATCCCCGCCACCACCCCCCGTTGGACAGACGTGACAAATGATGTGCGGCAGCTCATCCGTCAGCGCCTTGAGGTAAATTTTAGTAAATTGAAATTTTCTTTTGTGAAAGTTCAATTATGGTTAAGTGATTTTATAAATAAGTTTATTACTTTAATTTATTATTTACGAACTGTAGGATAAATTTGTCTTAGATTTGAGTATTCCTTACATTTCCCACGCCGTCGACGACATGACCAAGGAGCGGTTCAAGGAGTACCGCGGAGAGTTACACCAGTAGTACAAGCGGTGCAGGATGCATGATGAAGCCATATTGTCCGCATCATCGCACGTGACTATAGACGACTGGTGGATACTCTGCGAGAGATATTCGTCGGAGGCTTTTCAGGTAATATTTACATATTTACGATATCTTAAGGTAACAATTAAATTCGCAATTAATAATAATATTGTATTATGAATAATGTGTTAAGAAGAGGAGTAGAATAAATTCTGCGAATAGGAAAAAGTTACCAGTGAACCACGTAGCTGGTTCAAAGTCATTTGAACGACATCGTTATGACATGGTAAGAAATTGCTAATGATTATTAAGTTGATATATTATTTTCATGCATTTATAATAAGTCTACTTTCCTTTCGATTGCGCGGTGAGATTCCGTCACTAGCCAGGAGCCTGGACCAGTAGACCTCTATAGAAGGACTCACTGTCGACAGGCGACGGGATCTTGGGTTCATCCTAGAGACAGTGAGCATTGGGTAAAAATTCTTACTTTGTAAAATTTAATTGCATTGATTTATAATAATGTCATTCATTATGAAATTTCATATATTTTCATTACAGGCGGCGATGGACACCATATGTAGTCAGCTCACTCCCGATGGTAGTCAACGGAATGAGCTAAAAATCCTGAGCGAGGTGCTTAGCACCCGTTCTAGATATGTGCGTGGGCTTGGCCATGGTGCCAAGCTCATGGCACCCGCTAGAGCTGGCTCTAGCCGATCTATAGCTGGTGAGAGTGCCCTAAGCCGAGCTGATATCACAGAGAGAAAGGTTCAGCAACTATGGGTCGTCGTCGATGAGATTAAAGAGCAGCTGGAGAGGCAAAGGGAGGAGGAGCAGAGGCGTAAGGAGGAGGAAGAGCAGAGGCGGAGAGAAGAGGAGGAGAGGCGACGGGAGGAGGAGGAGGAGGAGGAGAAGGAGAGGAGGATTAAGGAGTTGCGAGTGGAGCATGAGCGACGGATGCATGAGATGTTTCAGGCTCTCGCTGCACGCTTTGGCATCGATGCCCCGCCACCTCCGCTTTTATCTTCGTAATTTTTTTTATTTTACGTACGAATGTTAAACTTATATGTATTTGTGCGTGGATGAATGTGGGTTATATGTGCATGTGGATAGGATTATTTGTGTATGAATGATGTGGTTTGTGTTTGTTCGTATGTATGTGGATATGAATAGGATGAAAATGTATTGTAACAGGTTTATTTACCGGTGTATATTAGGATTGTTTTCCTGAATTTTGAAAACAAATGGAACCGAGAAAGGAAAGACTATTACCGATGAAATATTTCGTAGGTAATGGAGGAGCAAAAAGTTTTACCGACGAAACAATTCGTTGGAAATAGAAGAGCCAATTTTTTTACCTACGAAATATTTCGTAGGTAATAATTTTTACTGATGAAATATTTCGTAGGTAATCGAGGAACAAAAAGTTTTACCGACGAAAAAATTCGTTGGAAATAGAAGAGCCAAATTTTTTACTTATGAAATATTTCGTAGGTAATAGTTTTTACCGACAAAATATTTCGTAGGTAAAACTGTTACCAACGAAATTTTTCGTCAGTAAAAACTGTGTTTATTGACGAAACACTTTTTTCTCTGACCAAAACTGAAATGTTTTGCCTACGATTTTAATTGTCGGTATTTCTTTTATTATTGCCGACGAAGTGAACTTTCATCGGGAAAAGCCTTTAGCCACGCTCTTTTTGCGACGATATTAGCCGCGACAAATTTCGTCAGTAATAACAATTCCTGACAAAATATTATTCAAAATCAACAAATTATTTCATCAATAAAAACCCAATTTCTTATAGTGTAATGATGAGCATCTTGGGTTGGGTTTGGTGTTTATGATGCTTACGATAGGCGATCGGCTTCTTCTTTTTGTGATGCCTAGTCGCCCGAATGTGTATTCGGCCTTTTGTGAATTAAATTCTCCAGTTTGTCAAAAAAAAAAAAAAAAAAGGGTAAGAAAACCTTGTTAGCAATCTGTATGACTATCTAAAAATCTTCTTAAATGATGAAGTTATATTATTCTACTCTTAGTTGGAATGCAAGGGCATTGGACAAAAAAAAGTAAATACGTAAAAGCAAAGAACTAAAGATAAATGACAATATAAAGGTAAAATAAGGCGTACGATTGGATTGGATTGGATTGGCAGGAGCTGAAGCTCTTGTTCTTAACTGAATTTATAGAACTCGTAAGATGGTAGCTAGAGACAAGATTCTCGACAAATCATATTTTCACAGGAAATATTTTTTTAATTTTCTATTAAATCGGCCAATCCTTAGAGAAGCATAGCCGATCAAGTTTTATTTTTGGGTGATTCATGGATTCTTTTATGATCTTCCAACAATCAATTTCCATAATACCAATTAAGATTGACTGTAAGTTTTGAAGCCAATTGCTACCTAGCCTTGTGTGCGCTATTTGAGGTCATTACATGAGTTAATAGCATCCTGCCATGTGTATGTGGTAACATCGGCATGCTTTTGCCTTCCAAATGTATAGCACATGTCATCTGAAGAGAGCTTGCTTTCACTTTACAATTTCCTTATGCCGATCGTATAATTAGTATGTCCAAAGACTAAAAATAGACACAAATAAATAAATAAATAAAGTGGACTATAAGCCCATAAACAACGATGATATGAGGATTTCTGTGTCACAGACCAAAAATGGAAGGCGTTATTTACGAAAATTAAAGATAGGGTGCTCTTCTTGTAGAGATAAAAGGGAGGAGTTTGTATGCCATTGAGCCACGACCATGACTACTTGAACCCATGACCTCTATGTTGAAACTCTTGTGAGTCTACTATTTATTTATTTATTTATTTATTTTTTTTTACCATTGTAAGCCTTTTTCTATTTAAATATTTATATACCTTTTTTTTAAAGGCATATTTGATTACATTTTTTCAGGAAACAACAAGCTCATTCGGACTGGCCCACAATTCAAAAAGCGAATAGGCCCTATCATTTACCCCTAAATGCAACCATCTTTTTTTTTCCCTAAACCAACCAAAGGATAAAAGGAACTATTTTTGGAAGCGGGGACAGCCCAATCCCACCCTGTCAAGAAAGAGATGCCCTCATATCACTCTAGGCAGGTCCTTTGCATCAGAAAATGAGTAAGCCGCTTGGGACACATGCTTCTCCATTTTGCAAGATCGTCTACGACAGAGTTCGCCTCTCTACACATATGGGCAATAGTAATAACCACATTCTATCTGAAAGAGTTAACTTTGACACACTAGTACTAAGGAGCCAGGACTTAGGCTTCCTGGCATTTAGGAGATCCACTACATCCTTCGAATCGTTGTTAACTTGTACCTGCTCTAGGCCAAAATCAACGCACCATGATAGACCCTCAACCACCTCCCTCGCCTCTACTTGCATATTCATTCTGATGCGATACCCTGAGGCAAAAGCTAACAGAAGCTTGCCTTCTTTGTCTCTACATATCCTCACGCCCCCTGACTAGCCCGGGTTCTCCCTCGTCGAACCATCAACATTAAGCTTTACCCAGCCTTCCCCGAGAGGGGTCCACCTGATGATGTCCACCGAAGTTTTCTTCGATTGAAGTCGGGCCAGGCCAAAGGCGAAGAAAACATTAGACCTTGATGAGGGTTCCTTCTTAAGAGTTTGCGGGAAGGGATAGATTTTTTGCAACCAGCGCTAACTCTGCTGATAATGGCCGAAGCACCCATTTTAACTCCTTCCATTCTGGCCGCATTGCGCGCCAACTAGATCTCCCATAGCACCAACTATGGAATGATGCCCCTCAAAATGGACTGCAGATCCAGGTGAGACGCAGTCGACCACCACTTTTGCGCCCTGGTCCTAACCGAAACAAAATGGGTGACCGGAATTTACATCAAAGAAGTTTTCAAAATAATTTCATACCTTTAAAGAAGTTTCACCATTCGATATGAGATGATCTAAGGTTTCAATCTATGTCACAGTTGAGCTCCCTTGGGTGCAGCAATTGCAGGCAGAAGCAAGGTGAACATCTCGAATCTGGATCCTAACATCCACTCTCACTGCTTTGTGCATTATATGCCACAAGAAGAATCTTATGGGGCAGCTTCGCGTACCAAACCCACTTGGACCAACTCTTCTTCTCCCGAACCTCTCTGCTGCATTTCCAAGCTGATGAAACTGAGAATTCCCCGGAAGCCGTCTCGATCTAGACATATCTGTCTTCCATATCAGAGGTACAGAAACCTTCCTCTCTAATAAAATCCAGCACCACTTGTGCGAGGAACTCGCGTAGGTTTAGCTTCACACACATACCTTGACGGTCCAGCATTTAATTAATTGTGGCGTTCTGCAACTACGGTGGTGGTGAAGCTACTATCCACTCCTACAATTGCCCCAGTCCTGTCCAATTCTCGATCCAGAAGTTACATGATCCCTTACCAGTCAGACATCTAACCCGATTGGCAACATCAAGGATAAGCCGCCTGATACTCCTCCAAAAAGCAGAGTCCCCTCCAGACATAATAGCGTTGTCTGGGTTCAACACATCTCTAATGTATTTTGCCCTCATGAAGGCTCCCCAACAGCTAGTAGAGGCTCTGGACTTCACTGTCCAGGCCATCTTTTGGAGGAAAGACCTCATAAATGAATTCAGCTTTCTCACCCCAGCCCCAAACCACCTTCAATCTTCAGGAGATATATCCGCGGCCAGCTAACCCAATGATATTTCTTTTTTATTCCCTTTCCAGGCCCAGTAGAAATCCCTGAAGCGCTTATCCAAGTCACTTAGTGTAGCCTCGAGAATGTCCACCGTCAAGATCATATGCAGAGGCACGCTAGAGTGTAACACCCCGTATTTTCCCGTATTTTTTCGTATTTTCCTGTATTTTCTTGTATTTTTTCGTATTTTTTATGCTACTACTAAAACCCCACCATTTAAATAACCCATTTCCCACAATCATTTTTGACCATAAACTTAGTGTATAGCCTATTTAAAACAAATTAACCGTACATGTCGAAAATCAGATCCCCGATCATTGTGCAAATGCCCTAATCAGAAATTTGATCATAAGTGGCCCACCTTAACTCGGACCTGCCTCAATTTTGTTTTCAATGGCTAAAATGATGATGCCGACTTATTGAAAGGAGTAAATGATTCCGATCCACCTTAAGTAGACCCCACCTGTGAGGGCAACATAAGTTAGGCGTGTGTACGTGCGATGCACGTTATCTAAGGAAGAAAATTTCCTTCTCCATTACGAGTCTTCTTCTCCGTTTTCTTCGCTGTAACAGCGTTGGACGCTGGCCGTCCGTGAACTCCACACCGTCCATCATTTGGACCCCACTTCAAAATCTAACCTGTCCATTAGGTCAGCGCCCCACCCAAACCTAGTCATTCAAAGTTTTGTTGTCATCTGTCGCTTGTGCAATCCGATCCAAACCACAGTTCAAATGAAGATTTATCAAGATCGGGCCCACCGCTTTGCATGGGCACTCCAAACTTCACCCATAGCTCCTTGTAGACCCCACCAAGCCCTCCTACGGTCCCCGGTCAATAAAGTGCAAAAAAATCAGACGGGGTGTGTGCCAGGCGGTGCCAACGTCAAAACCGGATCTCTTCCCACCGACTTACGTAAGCTATAAACCCCCCATCCGTCTTCCTTCCCTCCTTCCAGAAACACCAAAGAGAGAGGATTGGGTTGGGCCAAGTGAGTCGACTCGGCTGAGATCTCGAGATGAGTCGCTGATGAGAGAGGTAAGCCATTTTAGCATGTTATTAAATTCTTAAATCTAATCTAGACCCTAGTTTTAAGTATAGATCTAGCCCTAGTTAATCATCGCCATAGAAACTATACAACTCTACGTCTTAATCTTATATTTGTCATTAACTTTCCTAGGTTTGGATTAAAGAAGGGTTTCACGGTTCTAATTGCATTTCAAATCATCCAATCTCAAAGGTGAGGATTTCCTTTAAGCCCATCTACGATAATATTAAATTATATGTTGATATTATGATTAAAAATTTGAGTTTTTGTTATATCATTTCTTGAAATTGTGTTTGTTGAAATCTCTTCATGTGAATATGATTTATATGGTGTTCCTTATTGTGTATGTCGAATTTTGCTGTATGAACCATGCTTAAGTGGTTGGAGAAGAAATTATGATAATGTACATACTTATGTGGAGACCATGCTCAGTTTACGTAGTCACCTACTTATGACGATTGATGTATTGTTTGCTATGAGACATTGTACATGGATGTTACATTAATGAACACCCCTTAACCACATACTAATGTAACCGTTGATGTAAAGAGATAAAGCCCATATGGGCCATATTGTTAAGAATTAAGTTGGCATTACCGTGTATGTGATGTTGATATTATATGCCATGATGTTGAATTGGGCACCACTGTGTGCATTGTTGGATACGTGCCAAGGGATCCTCATTTGATATGTTACCTGCAGTGGACCCTTTAATGAATGAGCTTGATGAATACGAGAAGTTTCATGAGCCGGGGTTGGTGGTATGGGCCACTAAGCCTGAGTTGTCGGCCTATGCTGGGTGACGAGCCCCCCATAGTGACCTTGAGCTTCCTTAAACTAATTGGTGTAAGGAGTGATCATTAGTCGTTAACATCATTAAATTGGCCGGATGTAAAACTACTTAACTAAATATGAAACTAATAATGCATTCACTGGACCCGACTTGGTGGGTCAGCCATGCGGGCGCTACGGCGCTAGCTTGTGGTAGGGGGATGGGTGGCCATCACCTCCATTGGCTGGGTTTGTTGACATGAAGTTATGGAATTACCCGCTTCATCGTGGACTCTGGTGACTAGTGGCTGGTGAGAAGAGTTGGAATAAGTCCCGTCTCATCTGGTCAAGGTGCCTTAGCCAGAGCATGCATGTCATGCATTGCATTAATAAAGATCTTGTATTGGGTTGTTTTGATTTGATTGAATGATAATATCCTGCTTGCGTTTACTCTATATTTACTCTGTGCCATTATTATTATCATGACTGTCTTGGAGGAATATTCCCCACTATGATAGCGTTCAACGCTATCCAACCACACCTCAGATAATCCAGGTGAAGATCCAGTAAGAGAATCGAACATTACGATGAGGTGCTCGAAGGCTCGTGGCAGCAAGTGACGGACGATGAAACTGAGGCGGCCTAAAGATGGATTATATTTATGATCTTTGTAGAATCTGTTTATTTTCATGTAACTAGTAATAAGCCTCTCATTGATACTAGAAAGTAGAATATTATGTAATTTGGATGGTTTAAGGATATTATCTTGATAACGTAGAGTAGAAAAACTTTAAATAAGAATTTAAATTTCCGTCATTATGCTATGTATGCCATGAATGTATGGAATTACAGGTGAGTGTGTGGAAATGTAACCCTGACACACATGAGTTAACACCCAGAAGCTCGACCCATCGTGTTGTCCACGAGAGTCAAAATTTCGGGGCGTTACAAATTGGTATCAGAGCATAAACGGGACCTCTAGGTGTGAAGCCCAACCTATCGCATAATGAATTCACCCTAAGACTTAGGCCCCTGAAACTAGTAATAAATTAAGTTAGGAACGACCATGAATGATTGTATGTGATGTTATGAATGTAGAGACCCATACTTAGGCCCCTTGATATTGTAGGGTAGCCAATAAACGTAGAAATCTGAAAATGTTAGGATTTTTGGGAAGTGCATTCCCACTTTTGTCTGTAAATTGGGGCTCTTATCCATTCCCCATATTTATTTCAGCAATCCGCTGACTTGTGTGATTTATTCCCCTCGAATTATATCATTAGCTATTTTATTTAGAATTATCAAAGTTAGGCTAGATTTTTCGAACCAGCAGTAGTACCACTATTGGAAATAGTACTTTCAGACTTAGAAAATTTTCGTAAATTTTTCTAGAGACTCCTGACTCATTTCCCAGGATCCCCATAAAATTTTAGACCAATCCAATGGATGGATAAATCAGGAAAATTTCGCCAGTAGAGAAAATCCTGCAAAAACTCTTGCTGACCTGCTGCATTTTTCGGAATAGATTAGGGTATAAACATATGTTATCGTAGGAATATTAACCTGAGAAAAATCACGGTTGTTCCCCACCTAACCTATAGCCTACCTATTAAATTTCAGGTGAAACCGACGTCTGATTTGAGAGAAATAATTCTATGAATACTTGTAGGTTCTGCATTCCAGATTTGGTGCCTCCGTAGTTCCCTTAACCTTAAACCCTGGAACCCCTTTGATTAGGATTAGTTTTCATAAGACTACACCCGTAGGAGTGTTCCTCAATATTTGATTTTATGTTCCTATGTATCTTTTCTGCTCGATACTTTAGATAAGTTATCACAACCATAGAACGCCACTTAACGAACCCTCACGTAGATCTTTGACCATGTATGACAACGAAAGTAAATAGGACCTTGTAATGTTTTGATTTCTTGTAATGATGAATTTTATTTTGTATGCGCATGTTGATTGCTTTGTGCCATTTGGGAGAATACATGAAGGTTCCCATGATATTAGGCTAAACGGCCACACGGAAGGACGAAGTTGTACCTGATATGTTGTGTAAACGATTGAATCTAAGTTCAAATCCCGAGGGTCGACACTCGGAATTTCGAATGGATACTAATGAACTCAATGCTCAACTGTGAGTAGAAGATTTAAGAATCAGATTCCAATCTAGTTGAACCGTTCGCTCGTGATACCGTCACTACATGAACCGTATTTATGGCTTAGGTTGGGGATATTTTTGCATTTTCCTAGATGTATGTATGTGTGTTTCTTGTATGATGACTAGAGTGAAGTAGAAGTATAAACAAACATGGAACGTAGAAATTAGGCCATCTAGACCATAACATGAGTTAAACTATGATACTCTTAATCCTATCTTAGCACTGCACCTTTACCGTCGATGATCATCGATGATACCCCATTCGCTTAGCAACACGCTCGTCTATCTACCCTGTCAATTGACCATTTGATTACGACAACCTAAGTAACTCGGATCTATTCTCTAAACTCCCGACCCATCGCCCCTATAGTGATCAAACCTCTCTAATAACTATCAAACCTAATCCTCCTCCTATATCTCTAGTTGTAAAAGCACTCCTAAACTCGAGACATATCAAGAGTTAGATGACCAACTAGTTTAAAGGACCCACCGATGTATAGAGAACCATCTAGGAATCAGAGTGCGCAGTGGAAGCATGCCAAACCAGAGATTTAGAAATCAACTTCTATGGTAGAGCCTTGTTTTTAAGGGGGGTGGAGTGACCATAACTAACCCAGAATAAGATCAGGGTAGCTAGAAACACAAGGAAAAGGATAGGGATTGACCATTACCGACGCCTAGGAAACTTCGAGGACGAAGTTTGTTTTTAAGGGGGGTGGAGTGTAACACCCCGTATTTTCCCGTATTTTTCCGTATTTTCCCGTATTTTCCATGTATTTTTTCGTATTTTTTATGCCACTACTAAAACCCCCATCATTTAAATAACCCATTTCCCACAATCATTTTTGACCTTAAACTTAGTGTATAGCCTATTTAAAACAAATTAACCGTACATGTCGAAAATCAGATCCCCGATCATTGTGCAAATGCCCTAATCAGAAATTTGATCATAAGTGGCCCACCTTAACTCGGACCTACCTCAATTTTATTTTCAATGGCTAAAATGATGATGCCGACTTATTGAACGGAGGAAATGGTTCCGATCCACCTTAAGTAGACCCCACCTGTGAGGGCAGCATAAGTTAGGCGTGTGTACGTGTGATGCACGTTACCTAAGGAAGAAAATTTCCTTCTCCATTACGAGTCTTCTTCTCCGTTTTCTTCGCTGTAACAGCGTTGGACGCTGGCCGTCCGTGAACTCCACACTGTCCATCATTTGGACCCCACTTCAAAATCCAACCTGTCCATTAGGTCAGCGCCCCACCCAAACCTAGTCATTCAAAGTTTTGTTGTCATTCGTCGCTTGTGCAATCCGATCCAAACCACCGTTCAAATGAAGATTTATCAAGATCGGGCCCACCGCTTTGCATGGGTACTCCAAACTTCACCCATAGCTCCTTGTAGACCCCACCAAGCCCTCCTACGGTCCCCGGTCAATAAAGTGCAAAAAAATCAGACGGGGTGTGTGCCAGGCGGTGCCAACGCCAAAACCGGATCTCTTCCCACCGACTTACGTAAGCTATAAACCCCCCATCCGTCTTCCTTCCCTCCTTCCAGAAACACCAAAGAGAGAGGATTGGGTTGGGCCAAGTGAGTCGACTCGGCTGAGATCTCGAGATGAGTCGCTGATGAGAGAGGTAAGCCATTTTAGCATGTTATTAAATTCTTAAATCTAATCTAGACCCTAGTTTTAAGTATAGATCTAGCCCTAGTTGATCATAGCCATAGAAAGTATACAACTCTACGTCTTAATCTTATATTTGTCATTAACTTTCCTAGGTTTGGATTAAAGAAGGGTTTCACGGTTCTAATTGCGTTTCAAATCATCCAATCTCAAAGGTGGGAATTTCCTTTAAGCCCATCTACGATAATATTAAATTATATGTTGATTTTATGATTAAAAATTTGAGTTTTTGTTATATCATTTCTTGAAATTGTGTTTGTTGAAATCTCTTCATGTGAATATGATTTATATGGTGTTCCTTATTGTGTATGTCGAATTTTGCTGTATGAACCATGCTTAAGTGGTTGGAGAAGAAATTATGATAATGTACATACTTATGTGGAGACCATGCTCAGTTTACGTAGTCACCTACTTATGACGATTGATGTATTGTTTGCTATGAGACATCGTACATGGATGTTACATTAATGAACACCCATTAACCACATACTAATGTAACCGTTGATGTAAAGAGATAAAGCCCATATGGGCCATATTGTTAAGAATTAAGTTGGCATTACCGTGTATGTGATGTTGATATTATATGCCATGATGTTGAATTGGGCACCACCGTGTGCATTGTTGGATACGTGCCAAGGGATCCTCATTTGATATGTTACCTGCAGTGGACCCTTTAATGAATGAGCTTGATGAATACGAGAAGTTTCATGAGCCAAGGTTGGTGGTATGGGCCACTAAGCCTGAGTTGTCGGCCTATGCTGGGTGACGAGCCCCCCATAGTGACCTTGAGCTTCCTTAAACTAATTGGTGTAAGGAGTGATCATTAGTCGTTAACATCATTAAATTGGCCGGATGTAAAACTACTTAACTAAATATGAAACTAATCATGCATTCAC
Organism: Liriodendron chinense; assembly: GCA_003013855.2. NCBI lineage: Eukaryota > Viridiplantae > Streptophyta > Magnoliopsida > Magnoliales > Magnoliaceae > Liriodendron > Liriodendron chinense. The sequence continues at coordinate 2,321,515 of PVNU02002456.1, forward strand.
TGGACCCGACTTGGTGGGTCAGCCATGCGGGCGCTACGGCGCTAGCTTGTGGTAGGGGGATGGGTGGCCATCACCTCCATTGGCTGGGTTTGTTGACATGAAGTTATGGAATTACCCGCTTCATCGTGGACTCTGGTGACTAGTGGCTAGTGAGAAGAGTTGGAATAAGTCCCGTCTCATCTGGTCAAGGTGCCTTAGCCAGAGCATGCATGTCATGCATTGCATTAATAAAGATCTTGTATTGGGTTGTTTTGATTTGATTGAATGATAATATCCTGCTTGCGTTTACTCTGTATTTACTCTGTGCCATTATTATTATCATGACTGTCTTGGAGGAATATTCCCCACTATGATAGCGTTCAACGCTATCCAACCACACCTCAGATAATCCAGGTGAAGATCCAGTAAGAGAATCGAACATTACGATGAGGTGCTCGAAGGCTCGTGGCAGCAAGTGACGGACGATGAAACTGAGGCGGCCTAAAGATGGATTATATTTATGATCTTTGTAGAGTCTATTTATTTTCATGTAACTTGTAATAAGCCTCTCATTGATAATAGAAAGTAGAATATTATGTAATTTGGATGGTTTAAAGACATTATCTTGATAACGTAGAGTAGAAAAACTTTAAATAAGAATTTAAATTTCCGTCATTATGCTATGTATGCGATGAATGTATGGAATTACAGGTGAGTGTATGGAAATGTAACCCTGACACACATGAGTTAACACCCGGAAGCTCGACCCATCGTGTTGTCCACGAGAGTCAAAATTTCGGGGCGTTACATAGAGAGCACATGATTTACTAGAGTCAGCCTTCCTGCACGCGCCAGCAACCTACCTTTCCATCTAGCGATCCAATTCTGTATTTTCTGAACTATGTGCTGGAAGAAAACCCACCTTGCCCTCCCTCTGAATATGGGAATGCCAAAATAAGTAAAAGGCGCGTTGCCTATTTTGAACCCTAGAAATTTCTCCAGAGTCTTATACCGGCAGGAGGAGAGATTTTTAGCCATAATGAAAAAGCTTTTGTTGCGACTAATCCTTTGTCCGAAAATTGTCTCATATCTGGTAAGGAAATTAGCTATCACTTTCAAGCAACGACTATTACCGTTAGCGAACAAAAGAGTGTCATCTGCAAAAAGGACGTGAGACACCAGCGGGCAATCCCTGTGAGTTCTGAAAGGCTAGCATGCCCCCCTTGTGAAAAGCTCCTTGAAGCCTCTGCTTAGCGCCTCCACTGCCAAAATAAATAGGTTAGGAGAGATCGAGTCACCTTGTCTTAACCCTCTCGACGATCTGAAGAAACCGCAGACTTCACCATTTACGAGAATAGAGAACCAGCTATTGTTCCAACATTTTTCGACCAAGCTGACCCATAGCGTGCTGAAACCAAATCTAAGGAGAACCGCCTTTAGAAATTTTCAATCCAGCCTGTCATATGCCTTCTCCATATCCAGCTTCATCAAGATGTTCTCACCTCTAATCTTTCTGTCTGTATTCTGAAACTCTCCTTGGCCAACGCGCGACTTAATTTTTGCTATTGATCTCCCTTGAACAAAGGCTCCTTGTTCCACTAAAATGATGTTTGGGAGGATTTGGCTCAGCTGGTCCGTAATAATTTTAGAAAATATCTTGTAAACGTAGTTACACAAATTGATAGGGTGGAACTTCGAGAACTTAGCTGTGGCATTAGATTTCGGGATGAGGCATAACAAGGTGGTTCCCCCCCCCCCCCCCCCCCCCCCAATCAAAAAGTGAATGAGCCACAACAAGAAAATCGTCCTTGATCATATCCCAGCAGGCCTAGAAGAATGATACAGGGAGGACGTGGTAGGTCGATCACCGTCTCCCTAACCGAGAGTTTCTCGAATCCACAAGAAGAAATAAAAGGATAAAAAAGGAAATTAATTCTGAATGATATTTTTTGATAATTGAATGACCAATAAACAGAATTACAATGCATATAAATAGGAAACTAAACCCTAGGTAAAGTATCAGACTCCAACTCTAACTCAAACTCCTAGAAAACGCAACTTACTATTTTTAGAAGTCGTTCAATCCTACTGGAACTCTTGGTTTTCGGCCAAAATAGAAAGTTATCAAATGGCCTCAACCATGTTGTTCTGCTAAATATTTTAAGCACTTTTCATGTTGGGCACTAACTCTAAAGCCCTATAGATCCAAAGTTATGATCGAATTAAAACTTACTATAAATAGTAAAACTGAAAATAAACTAGCCTAATGACCGTTGATATGGTCGAATCTCGCGATTCCGGCATGGGCAACCCAACATAGCGGGGTTGGTCGGCTAAAGTAGCTCGAGCTACCCCAAATTGATATATTATATGTTCCTAAACTCATTCTGAATTGCGAGATACGGCCTGTTTATGGTCCTGACGGTCCGGATCACTTTCGACTTTGACCGGTCTTCTCTTGATCCATCTGGGCCATGAAATAATCAGCGAGCCGTTCTACATCAAAGAAGGCCCTCGAAAAACCACTCGGGTCAAGGTCACCGTCAACCGGGATAGAGAAGACAGCATTATGCACCTCTTGTAAAGAGGGTTCCGCCAAGAGAGTGAGATTGTCCGCTGGAGAGACATCCTAAGGAATCGTGTCCAGGAAATCCCCCACTTGCTCAGTCTGCTCCTCACTCAGCAACTCGAAGAAGAAACTAATCGCTCCTTGTTGGATGTCTTGCAGGTCCCTAACAACCACCCCTAAGTCGAGCTGGATTTCTTTTAACCCTGATCTCCTGGTCTCGTGAGTCTACCATTGAGCCATGAGTAGAGACTTCTCTTTTAAAGAAAATCAATAGTTTTTAAACCCTGTTATAAAATCTCTATTTTTCTCTTTTGAAGAAAAATAATAGTTTTTTTAAACCCTGTTATAAAATCTAATGTTTTGAGTAAAGAGTTAGATGTTTTTCGAAATTATGAATGAGTACCTAATACGTTCATGGGTGCTTGCCACCTTTATGAGCATGGCATGATGCCAATTTAGGCCTGCACCTTAATGAGAATGGGCATGATGGCCATTTTAGACCCTATGTGGGTATGGTGTGTAGTACCCATTGGTAGTTATGGTCTGGGTCGCTTAGGGCTCATTCTGCCCCTTCGGCAACAAGTTCAAGTTAGGATTACTCACATTTTGCGGGAAGGAAATGTCGTTGCGGATGCCTTAGCCTTTATGGGTGCTGGTGGTTGGCCTAATAGGCAATCCTATACTAGAGAGGATATCTCCTCTGTTGTGAGGGTCGGATTACCTTAGATAATGTCCGTTTAGGAATGATTAGGAAGGGCTAATTTGTGTTTGGTTTCCATTACGTGCTCTTCTTTCTTTTGGATCGTTTATGATAGGTGAGGTGGCCGATCTTTTTGTGGTGCCCGCCTAAATGTTCTTCGGTATAAATTTTGATGTTTTTGGAATTTATTCAAAGGTGGTATGCTCCCACCTTTAAAAAAAATAAAAGAAGAAGAAGAAGAAGAAGAAGAAGAAGAAGAAGTTGTGGTCTGGGTACCCCTATACCTGAACCGATCCCTCTCATTGCCACCCCTATACCACAAAATCCATTGAAATGGACCCTAAGCTTTTTAAGGGTTTTGATAGGATAGGATGTCCCTGTCCCACTAGGATGGGTTTTTACCGATATTGCATCTTAGATGGTGTGATTGAACTATTCACATTCTCATTAGCACCCTGGAGAACTGTGACCTTATAAATTTTGTATTCAAATTTTTTTTTTTTTTTTTAAATAAAAGATATTATTGAGAGAAAAGATCTATACAGCACTGGCTTACAGTCGGGCAGCCCCTAGCCACAAAAACAAAGGCTAGGGCCACCTATCATATTCCCAACATCCATGGAATGACAAAAGAAGAACCCGGACCCTTTCCCTTTACAAAAAGTCCCCAGGCCCACCTTTTTTTCTTTACTTGATGAACATGTTTTTTTTTATGCAACTTTTTTTTTTAAAAAAGAACCTGGACAACTTACTGCAAAGGCAAGCTCAAAACCAAACTAAAGACTACCCCTCACCCTTTCACAACATTCTCCAAGCCCACATTATCCAAAACAAGCTCCCTCTAATCTCCCTCGTCAGCTCTCCTGCAAATCTGAAATGATGGGAGACCTGGGAGCCACAGCCCCACCTTGCCAGGCCATCAGCGGGATTGTTTGCTTCTCTAGGAGAGAAGAAACTTTAACTTCCGCCCTGCTGCACAGACGATCGAACCTCACCTTCCAATACCACAGATTCCACTGGGTGATAGAGCCCCTCTTAAACAGGTTAACCACCACTCTCGAGTCGCTTTCCATCTCAATTTTTGGGCACCCTAAGTTCACAGCATAAGCTAGACCAATCAGAGTGCGAACTTCCGCTCTCAGGTCAAATTTTAATTAATTTTGAACACAAAATTAAAAAGATTCCTAATAATTATGATTCATCGACAGTCCTAACCTTTGACACTTGATTTGATAATGAGTGATTCAAACTTTACTTCCCATGTTTCAAATTCGTCTTAGTTCATATCATCATCTAACATGCAACCGGGGTGAAACCCTTAAAGAGACAAAAGGAAGGGAATTTTCAAATTTGATTGCTGAAATTATAAATTCAAATGAGAAAAAAGAAGAAGCAGAACTGAGGGTCTTCGCTTTATTTATCTTTTATTTTACATTTTCTTTTCTGCAATTCAATTACAAAATGCATAACAAGAACGAATCAATCTCAAATGAGCAAAAAAAAATAAAAAAATAAAAGACCATTTTTTGTAAGTTGTGGTGTCTCATCCATTTTCCACTTGCATGAACAATAAAAAAAATCTGGAACGTTCAAATTATCATGGCCCCATTGGGGATGGAGAATAGCATTAAAGTCCTAAGAATGGAACAATCTGAACCATCTGCTTTCACTTGCTGAATTTGGACATTGAACATTTTACTCATAACTGTTCATTTGATATCTACCAATTGGTGGTTATGATTCTCCAATTACTGTCACTTTCAGGCTATGTTCCATCCACAATAGGCCCTACACATTGGACACCCCGAATTGACACACATGCACCATGTGAATGTTGGGTGACAACAACAACAAGAAATTGATGTAGATTTCCTTAGTCCCAATCGATCGACTCCCAAAGAGTGTCAAGGTTGCCGATCATCTTCCAGTCATCATTGAGGGAATCTTCAGCTGGAGAGTTAGAAGTATGGTTGCCAGATGATGAACTATCGGCTCTCTTCACCTTCAAAGGATTTTGATGAGAAATTACACCTAAATTGCTGCTACTAGCACCCTCTCTAATGCGTAGATCCATATTGGATGTTGTCCCACTTGTCATATTGACTATTGGTCGTCGATCAAACAATCGTAGGCTTTCCAACTTGACGTATACTCGGCATAAGCTATATTCATGTCGTAACTGGAAAAGAAAAGAAAAAAAAAAAAAGAAGACTGCCGTCATTAAGAGAAAATCAACAGTACTATTGCTGAAGAAGATTATTCACGTCCCACAACCAGTTGTACACTACAGACGCTTTTTTCCTACCTTAGGATTTTATTTATTTATTTGGTGAAGAGTATGGATCCATTACAAACATTTCTACAATAAATTACTTAACATATTAATCGACGTGTGAACCTAGTATGATGTTTTAACAACATCCAACTTGTCCATCGTGTGGGCCACACCACCGTGAACAGTTTTTTTCTTTTCATCGTGAACAGCTGGGAGTTGGACGTCCCCATTAAAAACCTTCCAGATTGTATGTGGGTCCACAGTGCTTTCTGTATGCCATTATTTTTTTTTTTCAAAATGGTGGAAACACACCTGTAACTTTGTTGATTGCATGCCATCTAGTCCATTGTAAGATGCATCCAACCAGGATGAATGGACGTTCAAAAATTAAGGCCATTCCAAAACTCAGGTGGGCTACAACAGGTGATTTAGAGGTTTAGTCATGATTTTACTTGTCGTAGCACACCTGAGCTTTTGTATCAAAAGAGAACGGGAGGAGCGCACATGGGGATGGATTGGATGTCATTAAAACATCGCTGTGGGCCTCACAAATCATTTGTACTGACTGCTTGTAGAAACGTCTGGGATCCGGCCTAATGGCTTGTGGGTTAAACCTACAACCGTTGTAGTTTTTTCTTTTTCTTTTTTAATTTCCAACTGCATATTCTATCCTGACCATATACCAAAGCTTAGTGAATGTTTTATCTCTACTATCTAGTTGGTGGGCTATGTCTCAAATAGGCCACATCCACCGATCGCGATTGTAACAATGTGATCACTGGACATCAGCTAATCATTTGAAAGCAAACCACCAAACAGAAGGTTAGGATACACGAATGGTGCAACTCTTTGACATGGTCCACCCCAGATCAAATGGCAGGTGTGCCAGCCACCCAAACGGTTTGATCATACGGTTTGGAACAACAGATCATTCTAGGAAACTATCAGTTGTTGCACCATACCTTTGGAACTGCATTGGAAGATGATGCTTCTTCAAGGGCTTTATACTCATTCAACTTCCATTTGGTTTTCTTCCCTGTGGGGGCTCTTCCTTCATAGAAAACCATGGTTTTCTTCACGCCGGTGACTCGGTTGTCGGAGGAGAAGACATAGCCGGGAGAGCCTGTTGCTTTCCAGTAGCCTGACGGCGTGATTCGGTTCGGCTTCCCTCCATGAGCTTCCTTCTCTTGCATTGGGCTGAAGAAAAACCATTGCTCAATGTCACCAATGCACAGCTCACCCGAGATGGCTGCAATGAAAATGAGAAACTGCAACTTAATTTTAGGGTGTCTTGGATTATTTCGGGTATAGCTATGACTGGATAGTGGGTGTGGCTTGTGATCTTTGGACCATTTAATTTACAATAAGCCCACTAGATGGATGGTAGCAGAGAGAGAGAGAGAGAGAGAGAGAGAGAGAGAGAGAGAGACTGAATAAATCATAGCTGATAAATTATTGGATACCCGCAACCATCCGCTTTCCCCTCTGAGTTTGGAGCGTTATCATTTCCCTTTTTACATTCATTCATTCCATATGGGCCTTGTATATCAGTAAAATATTTTTGGCTCTGCACCATGGGCAATCGGTCCCATGATTTGGAGAGTCTAGATCCTTGCACGAGTGTAACAAATGAGTCACCACAATTTAACATATCATGGTTGGAGGACCATCCTTCAATATATAGCCATCTGGTGACTTAGGGGTAGAGATGGCAATGGGTCGGTCGGGTTGGGTTCAGGTTGGGTCGTTTCCACCTCAACCCCTAACCCGACCCAAATTGAATTCTGGTTGGATTTTCCCAACCCTTATCCAACCCAAATTAAACTAGGTCAGGTCAAGTTGACCCACATTTTAATGATCAACTAACTAATTTGTAGATTAAACTAACTAATTCGAAATTGACATTTAATATTTCATTTGATCCATCCAAGTAATGTCCAGCAATTTTATTTTTATTTTTTGATCATTGGATCAAATCAACAAGACCATTTGATATTTAATTTTTTAAATAGTTAAATCGTGGACACAATTATTGAAATGGAACCATTTGATCCTTCATTTTAACTGTCGAATAAATTCCTATCAATAATCAAATAAATATAACCATTAAGATAATTTTATTAATTTATTTTATGGACCATTAGCTACCATGTCAGTTCTCCAATAAATGAGGACAGGGAATAAATAAAAATCTCATAATATTTTAGTTCTACATGTCATAAATTGTGATCATTGGTGTGCACGTGTTTATTAAATTGATAGACATGCGGACAGTTCCCAGCAGGGTGTGTGAGAAAAGAAAAAAAAAAACTATGTATTATTTAACTAATCAGAAAATCACCCCTATGTGATTCAGATCGGGTTGCCTTTAACCCTAACTCAAGCTATAAAAATCTAGGTCAGGTCGGGTCAACCAAAAAATTGAATTTGGGTCAAATTTTCCAACCCTAAATTGGAAAAAACCAGGTCGGGTCGGGTCGGGTTAGTGGGTCGGGTCGAATATGCTAAGCATTCTTCTTATGATTAAATCCAATCTTCCTATTAAATTCTGATGTATAATGCATTTAGCTACACCAAATATTATGAAATTTCTTAATATCAAAATTTCTTGAAATAGTAATATCATGAAATTTCACCATAATTAGTGCAACCAAACATGCCTGGAAAAAAAAAAAAATTTGCTCTCTTCCAAACGTTCCTGTTGGTAAGGGAAATGAACTTTAGGAAAGAAAAAAGATTTCGAAGTCCATTTGGTCACATAATAGTCTAGTTGAATAATGGAAGAGATAAGCCATAAAATGATTATTCATAATTAACACCATATATAGGAACGAAGGGGTGTGTCAAAGGCCTTAATTTATAGCGACAACGATCGAGGGAATTAAAAATAAAAATATGAATTATTCATACCAATCATTCTTCTTATCACCCCTTCGTGTCCGCCCCTGTTCCGCACCACTTCCTACAGGCCCGGGTGGGCCCCCTCCACCATCACCCGGCGACCACTTCGTCCCATTTGTGCCCGTCACAGCCCTGTTGGGCTACCACCATCAGATGGCTGCTGCTGCTGCTGCCGCCGCAGCTGCGCAGCAGCAGCAGTACCAGCATCAGCGGCATATGGGGCATTTTGGGTCACCGCCAGGTGGGCAGTTTGAGCATGGGTTCCTGACGCGGCAGCAACACGCGGTGCATAGGATGGTGGGCAGAACGCCACCGCCACAGTATGTGGAGGATTTGGATTCGGGTGCAACGGGAGGAGGGAGGACGGTGCTGACTTTGTTTCCTACTGGCGAGGATTGAATTGCGAGGCATTGGAGATTTTATAGATGTCATTGTGGGTAGCAATGCACGGCGGATGTGCTTTCAATATCTTCAACGCTCTAAGTTTAGGTTGGTGGTGTTATTGCTTGTGATTGAGGGATTTGGAATTCCACCAGTCGTGCTAGGAGCGGAAGTTTGAGAGAAGCGGAATTTGACAATTTGCCTGCGTGTCTACTGGTTCTAATGTATCTTCTTCTGCAAATGAAGTTCTTGTGTGAGAAAAAATGTTGAGCATTTTAGGTTGATTTTCTAGCGTATGTTTCCTAATCTCTTTGTTATGGGGAGAGATTCAAGTCATATGGTTGTTTCTGCTTGTTGTAAACTGCATGGCTTCGAAAGTTCTGTTGCATGAGTAGGCAAGTGAAAGTCTTGAGATTAGAGGAGTTTATCAAAAAAATCTGGATGCTATTAAAATGCTGTATGTATTTCAGATTTTCAATGCTCTCAAAAAACGTTGAAATGTGCCTTAATTTTCTGTAGTCCACTATTCTTGAAAAAAAAAAAAAAAAAGCATTCTTCTTATCCCTAGGTTCAATCTCCTGACCGAACTCTTGCGGAAAGGAAAAAGAATTTGGTCTAGCCTTAGATATGTAAGAGAGAGACCATGAAATCGAAATGTTAAGTGATGTACATTTCAAGCCTAACCTCCAAACAAATGCATGCACAATATGCAAACTTTTGCATACACAACACCATTGGCCCTACTGATGTGTACCTCATATGGGCTACACCATAAAGGCCACCAACAGGCGAAATAATGTGAGTCAAGAAGGGCACATCATTGAAATCAATGGATGGCTGATAATCTGATTCAATGTACAAGCGCCAAATGCCTGACAGCAGATTGGCCTGATTTTCACCCACATAGATTTTCATTTTGTGGCCCATATGTGCTATTTATCAAATCTCAAAAAGCCCAAATGGAACACAGAAATATATGGATATGCATGTAAGAAAAAGAAGAAGAAGAAGTGTATAGGCATGAGGAGGGAAGAGAAACTAACTTGGGAGCTGCCAAGGGTCGAGAGTGAAGATGTCAACGACGGGAATAACACGGTCAAAGTCCTCTCTCCTCTTCTCTAACTTGTTACGCAGGTAGAATTCTACCAGTTCTTCTTCTGTTGGGTAGAATCTATAACCTGGTGGGAGATTTCTCATAACTTCCTTTGTTGTTTTTGCTGTGGTGGTGGTTGCTCTCTCTCTCTCTCTCTCTCTCTCTCTCTCTCTCTCTCTCTCTCTCTCTCTCTCTCTCTCTCTCTCTCTCTCTCTCTCTCTCTCTCTCACACACACACACACACACACACACACACACCGGCCCTTTGTTGTTGTTGTGATTGTTGTAGGTCTCTTTCTATCTCTCACCCTTTGTTGTTGGTATTGTTGTGTTTGTTGTTGTTATTGTTGCTCTCTCTCTCTCTCTCTCTCTCTCTCTCTCATATGTGGGGTGATGAGATGATATAAATAGGGAGGAGAAGACGAGTGAAGGAGAAAATGAGGGTGATTTAGAAGGAAAATTCCACACGGCTGTTTGGGAAAATATGTTGTGGAAGTCTGAAGTCTGAAGCCATAACCCAGATTTTTCAAAAATCCAAAGTCAATCCACCTCTCTCTCTCTCTCTCTCTCTCTCAGTCGGTGGAACTGGGGCCTAGTGTTTTCTCGGACGCGGATTGCCTGCGAAAGCCTTAAGCAGGCATCTCCGGCGCTCGGAATCTAGGTTCGGCCTACCTTGATGTTTGTGAGAAATCTACACCGCCCAACCGTTTTGTGAGATTATTTTACGAGTTGCGACCAAAATTGAACGGGATCCAAGATTCAAGTGGGCCGAAAACGTGACGATGAAACTTCTACAGTTGAAATATTCGTGGGGTCACTGATGTTTCGAATCATGATAATATTTGTGTTTTCAGTTCATCTCAGTAGGAATGACATTATGAACGGTATGGATGGCATATAAATATCACTGTAGACCTGATAGAGATTTCAACGGTAGGAATTTCCCTACCCACCTTTTGCTTTATTGTGGCCCACTTGAGTCTTGGATCCCGTTCCTTTTTTGTCACAACGCCTAAAATGATCTCACAAAATGGTTGGACGGCATAGATTTCTCACAAACATCACAGTGGGCCCCACCTAGACTCCAAGCGCAGGAGATGCTTACGAAAGGCTTTGGCAGGCAATCCGCGTCCTGTTTTCTCGTCCAAAAGGATCTCTCCTTAAATTGGTAGAACTGTGGCCAATCCGGATCCTCTATTGGCTGCCAAGAAAGAAATCTCTGCCCGAGCCATCTCATTGGTCCACATTATGTTACATTACGTCATAGTGATCAGGTTGCACTAAGGATCTGACATGGTTGCATACCTGACCGATAAAAGGCTCCAAGTAGGGTTTTCCTGCTTGGAGCTAACAGGATCCGGCTCGAGGGGTCTAATGTTTTGTATGTTTTGTAATCTAAACGGTTGATTTAGAGGGCCAATTTGTGGAAGGGCCATGTAACCAAAAGTTACCCTGATGGGACAATTATGTCCCTTCAATTGGCAGCTTGTGGATGGATGACAGGGTCACGCTCGACGTATAGTTCCTATGTACACTGATTGGGTAGCATGGATTGGTGCTTCTGTACCGTTCAGCAGAGGCATGATAGGGTAGGATTTGATTATATGCCAGTGCAATATCAAAGATATATGGGACCCACTTGAGTAAACATGCCTCATCTCCAGCACATCCAATCAAATCTCACCACATCATGTCTATGTCAAGCTTGGCACAAACAAGGGCAGCGTCCAATCTCAGTTCACCACCCACCTCGTGATGAAATGATGTGGGAATAATCGATCGGTGAGGTCGTATGTGTTCAGAGATGAGCTCGAGCCATTTTTAAGTTTTTTTCGCCGTACTTGGCCATCTTTGAAAGCGTGCAGCCCCAGCAACCAAGAGACCCCTTTGATGTGGTCCTTATGGTATTACTGGGCCCGGGTTTACAGCCTCAAACGGGTCACCCAAGTTGCCGTTGTCTACACCCCAAGAGAAGCCAACGGAGTTGCTGAATGGGCCAGCCCCCTTGGGCAGTAATGGAAAGAGGAACAACTTCTTTGCTGGGTTGTCGGACCTCCCAGAGTCAATCCGGTTAGATCGGTCATGGCTGGGTCACCATAAGGAGTCGGGGATAAGTTAACAGTATAAACCAGCCTGTACTGAAGCTGTACCACTGAAGCTGTAACAGTATAAACCAGCCTTTACTTCATTTCACTAACGCAGTGGGTAGTGAGTAATCTACGTCCAGCCCAGCCTGTACCACGGAAGCTGTAACACAGATTGCTTGGTAAACCCAACACTGCATAGCTGCATGGTATTAGGACTCTGCGGAGCCCACCATGATGTAAGTTTTTTATCTACTTTGTTCATCTGTTTTGCCAGCTTATTTTCATGCGTGGGTCCAAAATTAAAGCACATCCAAAACTCAAGTGGACCACACCACAGGAAACCGTGGGGATTCAAGGCCTACTATTGAAAACTTGCCAAGGGCACAAAAGTTTTGGATCAAGCTGATATTTGTGCTTTCCTTTCGCCTATGTTGTGCGTCCTTATGAACAGGTTGGATGACAAACAAACATCGATGTGGGCCCTAGAAAAGTTTCAGCCGCCATTATACTCACTATTTCCCTTGGTGTGGACCACTTGAGCTTTGGATATGCTTCAAATTTGAGCACATATCTTAAAATTAGCTGAAAAAATAGATAGACATTATGGCTAAAATACATTTTTTTAAGAAAGGTGGACACACCACCTAAAACTTTGTTGAATGTGACTAAGATGTACAAATATATTTTTTGGGTGGGCTCCACAAAAAAAACACGGTCCTCACCTTCCACATCAACCACAAACACCTATCACCTCTCGGAAAGGAACCAGCCTAAAGCCTAATCGAGCAACCCACAGAGAATAGTGGTATGAGGCAGATGTGGAGCTCTAAGGGGCGCGGATTGCCCGCGAAAGCCTTTGGCACGCATCTCCGAGCTCGGAATCTAGGTGGGATCCACCGTGATGTTTGTGAGATATATACGACCGTCCAACTGTTTTTTGAGATCATTTTAGGCGTTGGGACAAAAAATGAACAGGATCCAAGACTCAAGTGGGCCACACTAAAGAAAAAAGTTGGTAGGAAAATTATTACCGTTGAAACCTTTATGGGGTCCACAGTGATGTTTATATGCCATCGATACCGTTTATAATGTCATTCCTATTGGGATGAACTGAAAACACAAATATTATACTGATTCAAAATTTATGTGGCCCCACGAGTATTTCAACTGTGGAAGTTCAATCATCACGTTTTCGGCCCACTTGACTCATGGATCCCGTTCATTTTTGGTAGCAACACCTAAAATGATCTAAAAAAATGGTTGGACGGCGTAGATTTCTCACAAACATTATGGTAGACCCCACCTAGATTCCGAGCGCAGGAGATGCCTGGGAAAGGCTTTCGCAGGCAATCCGCGTCCAGTTATAAGTTAGTTGACTGTGATACGGGGCAGCTTTGGAAGCGGATTGGCTGGTGCACCCTACACCAGCGACGTTGCTGGTGTAGGGGCGTGGGGGACACGGAGCGAGTTCACAGTCCTCGAGCACCGTGATTATAAGAACGGTTCAAAGAAGATTAAGGCTACGTGGACTCCACGAGGATGTATTTAGTATATCCAAACCGTCCAACCATTTGGCCAGATCATTTTAGTGCATGATACCTAAAATGACTCATATCCAAAACTCAAGTAGACCACACCACTAAAGGCAGTGGGGACAAAGATTCTTACCGTTAAAACATACCCAGGGTCCACCATGATGTTTATTTGCCATCCAAACTGTTCATAAGGTCACACGGACCTGGATGAACGGTAAAAATAAATATCAGACTGATCCAAAACTTCTGGGACCTCCAAGAAGGTTTCAATGGTATACGTTCAATCTCCCACTGCTTTCTGCAGTGTGGTCCACTGTACCCTTGGATCTGTCTTAGTTTTTGGCTCAAGCCTTAAAATGATCGCAAAACATAGACGGACAGTTTGGATATGACAAGTACCTCATGGTGGGACCCACAGACCTTGATGACTTCACTACACAAGCAACCTCGCTGCTGTAGGGTGCACCAGCCAATCCGCTTCCCATGTGGAGATCAGTGATGTTTTAACAGGATCCAAGCCTACCGTAAGATGCCTTTACAAAAAACCTGCAGGATATAAAACTCAGCCCGATCTAAAATAAGATGAGCCAAATCAAAAGGGAACGAGGTGTGAAGGAATGCTCACCCTTGAATTTCACAGGGGCCCACCTCGCAAAAAGGCCTGAATGTCAGCTTGACCCTTCATTTGAAGGGTACGAAGGGTCTGAACGGCATTGATTATATATATTAAAAATCGTGGGCCCTGTATATGATGATCAACTGTGGGATTCCACTCAATAATACTCTGAGCTGTGGTCCATCTGGTTTTGGGATTGGGCTGAAGTTTTAACCGTGGAGGTTTTCTGAGATGATGCATCTTGGGGACAGGTTGGATTCTGTGAACGCGTCACTGAGCCCAAATATTTAGGGCTAGAGGTTCCCGCACCAATGGAGCAGACCCATGATGGAAATACAGAGAACCTATTGTTTTCTAATTTCAAAGCTTGATTTGGTGGGCTACTTCTTCGATGGCCCATACAGCCCAAATGTTACAATGATGAGCCTTTAATTGGCAGCTTGTAAAGAGATGGTTACGGTGGAAATACAGCAATGGCCCACGTGAGATGAAAAAAGAAAGCTAGACTTTTGGACCTTCCAACATGGAAGAGTCTAGTGCATGGACCGCCCATCATGGGGTACACCTCATGAAAAGTCTGGATCATTGACTTATGGGCGTTACTTCAGGTTGTGGATGTTTCACATGGCCAAGAATCCCTAGCAATTCCTGTTCTAGGCAGTGTGCAAAACATTGTGTTTAGATAAGATTTGGCAACACTAGATTAACAGTGTAAAAGTAGTTATACGGCAAGCATGATATCTTCACGATATGCGTCAAATATTCTGAGGACAGCTCATTAATGAGTAAATCTTCTAGAAGTTGTAGCACTTAGATAATTTCTTAACAAGAAAGAATAACCATTAGAGTTACGTCAGTATCAAGGCATGTTCAATAGCTTATTATCGTAACAAAGAGGCATTTGAGAAAGGTAAAACATAATTGAATAAAGGCAACTGCCACTTTACAATTGGCAATGGGTGATGTCACTACGTAGGTAGCGATAATTATTCTCATGACATTGCCAGGGAATCTATACATATCAAATTGGAGAGTACGAAGCAAAGGATCCTGACATCTATCAAAACCCAACAACAAATCGACAATCAGTCATTTCAACACAATGCTTCTTATCTAGTCCTCCAGGATACTTATCATATCCACCGTTCATCAGTGTGGAATCTTTAGTTTCTAAGAGTAGCTTAGTTGGTCCTTGCTATATGCCGGATCGACTTAGTCATAACCGGTAGTTATAATTTCTTTTCATTTGCGCCTACATACCAGATCTGAAGAAAAATCATAGTCTTAGGAATCATCTACTTATGCTCATACACTAGGTCGACAGTAGATTGTAACCTCAGCATTGCGCATTCCTCGCTCATTAGTGTTATTGGTACAGTGTAGCCGGGGTGAGATCGATCACCATCTCTATCACAAGATACCTACTCCAAATCCAGAGAGCTTTCTAGGAATCCTCAACCAGTTTTCTTCAAGTTCACAAAGGAACACTTGAATCCATGAGCAAAAATAGAGAAAATCTCAAATTTTTTTGAAAATAATCAAGGATAGATGTCTCTAATCATGAATTAAAATAACCACTTATAGAATAAACTAACTCTAGACATCTTAGAAACATAATGGAGAAGAGTTTTAATGAAAATGAAAATAAATCATGCAAAAATGGGAAGAAATCGAAAAATCCACACAAATCTACACGTACTACGACCTGTCTCGAGGAAACAGTTGACCAGTCTCAGTTGAGGGGCAATCGGTCACAAATGGGGGTCGATCAATCGCAACTGGAGAAAACAGCCCAACAACTTCAAGGCTAAATTCAACCGGTCGCAAGCGAAAATTGATCGGTCGTAAATTTGAGACGGCCCAAATACGTTGGGAAACTGAAGTTTTTAGTTTTCTGCTACTTTCATCTAGATCTTTTCTCAGTCCATTCCCATAAAAAAATATTCTCGATCTTCTTCCTTCACCAGAGGGTTCTCTCTCTACATTAGACCCATCCACTTTAAATAAACTCATCCTCGAGTTTTGCTTTGAATTTTGATGAACAACAACTTCGAGGGTCGATGCTTTCTAGTCTTTCTTGGCTTCTGCTCTATCTCATATAAGAGATATGATTCTTCAACCGCGATGCTTCTCTTGAGTGCATCTTTAGTCAAACTAGCCTACAATGCCTTACAATCTTTCATAGTAGAAAGTACCAAAGCATCAACTGGTATGCTCATGGATTCTTTCAAAACTGGATCTATAGCTTCTGAAATGTCTATGGATTCTTGGAAAACCATATCCACAATTACTAGGATATCTACAGGAGCTTCTTCTTTACTTTTTACTTCTGAAGTACTGATTCTTTCATTACCTCATGAGTTTAATCAACCTTGGAGACAATGGGGGGCGGTACTTCGTCCTCCCCCTTCATGGCCTCAACTTCAGTGAGGTTTATAGGCTCTACCTCCTTGTCCTTCATGATAAAGGTGTTGATCTCTTCACTCTTCTCAGCATTTTGAATAATCGCTAAGATGATAGCAGTTTGTATCTCAAGGATCTCATCAAAATTTGTGGTACAATCATCCGGAACTAGTACATCATTCGCAAATTCTGTTGCAAAATCACGTGCAATCACGGAAGGTTGCCCCTTCAGTTTAAAAGCTTTAGCTAGGCTTTTCGATTTCACAAGGAAGATTTAGATAGGGTTGGAAGCTTGTGGTGACACCGTCAGAACCATATCGTTGTCGTCATTTAGGAAATAAGCCAACAATCATTGCTTCATTCGCTGCCACAAGCAAATCGATAATTTTCCTTTTTGCTTCCGACAGTACTGAACGTGTAACCACCAATCCCAAGCGTCACCATCCAAGTAGCATGTTGCTATTGAGATTCTTCTCTCTTCAGGATTTTGCATGTAGTAAAGCACTTTTTTCCAAAAAAGTATAGACTTGTGAAAAGCTGTTTTACACTATATTCAGGTGGGAACCTCAAAGAAAAAAAGGAGGCCCACCTATCATATATTCGGCTAAAAAACCAACGAACAGAAACATAAGGGCAAAAGATACTACAGAGGAAACCCAAAAAAAAAAAATCAGATATAAGTTGGACTCTAATGCTAGCATCAGCACTCATACCGAAAAAACCAAATATGAATTAGAGATGGGCCAAATTTTGTAAATCCACCACTTTTTTTATTTAGGTCTAGAAGCTCCACGGCCACATCTAGCATCCTTAGAAAACAAAAGATCTTTAAATTCCTAAAGCAGATAAACACTCTTGAAAAAGAGCCCTCTAAAGCGCTTCTTTAAGATCTTGGGTTTTAACATTCTCAACCCATAAGCCTTTATTGTGATAATAAAGCCGCTCTTCGCATTGCTAATAATCTTATTTTTCATGAACGAACTAAACATATAGAGATTAATTGTCACCTTATCCGCGTAAAGATATCATATGGGCTTCTTTGCACCTCTTATGTGCCTACCAATTAACAACTTGTGGTTATTGTCACCAAAGCCCTTGGTCCCAATCATTTTCATCTTCTACTCAGCAAGTTGGGTGTTACAAATCTTCACGCACCAACTTAAGGGGGAGTATTAGGAAAGATGATAATTCCTCTTGTACATTAGGATAAATTTCATTCTCCTTATATATTTTGTCTTGTCTGACAGATTTAATTAGCGACATTAGCTCGTAATTAATTATAAACTTCCTTTCTAAGACCATTCCTCCTGTCTAAAATTAGTGTTACTCTTAATAAAAATACGAGCAATTATTCGATAATTCGACTCTTGTTTTTGCTTTTTTCAATTTTATCATCTTCACTTTATCCCAATGAGTTATACCTGATTAACACAAATCAATTGATAAGGACCAATAATACATACTTGTAAAGGAAATTTTTTATAGGATACTTATAAGACCAATAATGCTTTATAAGACTAAATGTTGGGCATTTAAGGAACAACATGTTTATAGGATAAGTGTCACTGAAATGGGGATGTTGACATGGATGAGTGGTAGGACAAGAAAAGATAATATTAGAAATGAACGTACACATTCAGGAGAATTTAAAACTAGTACCAATAAGTAATAAGATTGATGAGGGAAAAGTAGGATTAGATAGTTTGATCATGTGCAACAGAGTCCAAGAATTGCGCCAGTTAGAAACAATGAGTTCGTATATATATGTGGAAGGCTTTGAAAAGGCACAGGCAAGTTACAAGCATGTGGGTAGAGGTAGTAAAGAAAAGACTCGATGATGTATGATCTAACTGTACTTTTGGCCCTTGATAGAGTTGACTGACAAAAAAGAATTCATAATGCTAACCCAATTAGTTGACATAAGGGTTAGATGATGATGAAAGATATACACCATGGTGGTCCCACACACAAACCTCTAGTCAACATCCAATCCCCATTGCTCCATGTGGTATATCCACTTGAGTTCTGAATTTAGCTTATGTTTGCAATAAAGCCTAGAATCGAGGATAAAATATGATTGACATAGTAGATTTTACATATAGCCTGTTGCTATTGTCTTCCATTTCAGGAGCCGGAGAACGAATCGTTGGACCATCTGTTTTCGCTAGGGGAGTTGGCCTCTATGACTTGGAGGTTCTTCAGCATTTGGTGTGAGATTTCCCTTATTCTAGGCCAATCAGCATTCGCCAAAATGAGCCAATGGTGGAATGCTACCTTGAGCAAAGATGACTTCTCAGTCTTAAAGGGCATCCTCCCGAGCCTCAACATTTGGGAAATCTAGAAGTGCAGGAATGCTGTAAATTTTGAGTGAGATAGGGCAGAAGTAAAGGTAGCAATTCGCAACGTTTTGAGGTGGTCGTCCCTCCTGGATTCGGGTCTTCCTCCTCTCGTTGGCTCCATTTTCGCCAATTGAATGGATTGGAGCTCACTGGGTGTGAAGTTCAGGCATACAATCCCTTGTAAGGCTGAGGTTCGTAGGTGGTCAAGGCCGAATGAGGGTTAGACCAAGCTGAATGTAGAAGGCTCCTCAAGGGGGGATCCTGGTTTAAGTTGCAAAGGTTGGCTCTTTAGAGATTTTAGAGGAGAGTTCATCCTTGCCTTCTCGTCCGGATTTAGGTGAGGCGCCATGTTCGCTTCCCCAAGTGTAGGGTTGCGATGTAGTAATAAACTCGGTAAGACCGAGGTCGATCCACAAGGAAGGAAGTAAACAATTCAAACTATCCTAATAACTAGAATCAAAGAGGTTTGTGAAATTGATTTTTAACATAAAATAGAAAATCTGATAATGGAAAGATAACTAGAGCATCAAGGATCCACTTATAGCTCTCCTTAGATGCATAATTCGCTGTGGTTTCTCACTTTCTCAACTAGAATCGATATTGAAATCTATCTAGTCGGATGATAGAGCTGTTAAACCAAACAATCTGTCATATGTAAATTCAATGCATAGGATTCACTCAATGTAGGCTGAGCTGAGCATGCTCAATTGCATAGGTCATTCCCCATTCCAAAAGGTTCAGTTCACAATCATAACCATCCTCAAGTCCTGTCACAAGACAAGGCTAGATCATGATTTGAACTTGATTCAAATCACATGCACAATCCATACATATTACAGAAATTCAGAAAAGTAGAACTTTGGTAGGAAGTCCCCACATGAAGATCATAGTACTAGAGCGCACTCCAATTCCTCGGATCATACAGGTCTAGACTGATGCAAACCAACTAAGAATTTAAGTAATTCTCCCAAACATCAATGAGTCAGCATAAGACTAAGAAAAACTACTTAAAACTTGTATAAACTTCAAACCATAGTTCATAATCATGAATTCCAACTTTAAAACCAATAAAACGAATTAAACAATCTAAGAAAACTATAAGGTTCACCTCTTAGCTCTAGCTAAGAGATTAGCTAATGAAAAGCATATTAAAAATAAAACTAGAACTAAGAAAAGGAAGAAAAACTAGCTGGAGGAGGCTAGGAAGCCTCCTATGACTTGAACTCCTTGCTCCCCACGTCCTTGGTTGCCCTGGAATAGAAGAGAGCACCTCCTTTTATAGTGCAGCAATAGTACAGCAACATAGCAAAATTTGTTTCGCTTGGTACGGCTTAACCAATGGTTGGATTGCCTTCAAAATTGATTTATAGCTTCTTTGTAATATGATCTTCCTCATAGATGATTTAGATTTCCAAGATTATCCTCTGAATGGGCCCACCAATCAGATTACCGACCGCCTCTCAAAATCGCGCACTTCGGGTACCTTCAGAACCAGTCATTTTGCTTTCAATGCTCCGGAGTGTACAGATGTCGGATTGATCCCAAATTTTGAACATTGGTAGAAAACTTCCTCCTCTACATGATAGATGGATTAGATTGTCCAAAACAATCCCAGAATGTGGTCCGAAAATTAGAATACTTAGGGCTTTTATAAACTCTGTGCAGTTGGATCTTTCTGAATGGTCCATCTTTCTTCAACCGGTACGATCAAACCACACATCCTTTTGATCTGAAACTTTGTGGTTATTCATATATGGATGTGGTCTAAAAGATGGTCAAAGTAGATTCTTCATATCATCAATAATGGACCACCTGGACCGGCCCAGAGTGGAACAGCGAAATCTGGAACTTTCTGGATAGTTTGTATTGTTTTGGCCACCACGATCAATCCGTAGCTCCGATCGACACGAAACCACTTGGGTTAGTTCGGCGTCGAGCTCCTCTTCTACATGGATGTATTGGATTTCCAAATATCATCAATATCGACCTAAAAAACTGGTCCAAAAGACCAGAAATGGGAATGGCCTTCTGTTTGGAATCTGGAACCTGGAATTTGCATGGCCGACCGGTCAAGACCGGTCGGACAAGGCTGGCCTTGCTCCAGCAGCATGTGAAAGGAAGAGTAGTGTTGGCTGACCGGTCAAGACCGGTCGGGGCCTGTTTGGCCGACCGGTCTTGACCGGTCGGACCCCATTTTCTGCTTTATTTCTTCTTTCTTTTCTTTCCTTCTTTCTTCCTCATCCTCCTCTCTTTCTTCATCATTCTTTGGTCCACCTTGGGCCTTCATCAAAGGCTCCTAAATGTGCCCTTTTGGTCATCAATTGGGTAAAGCAACTCTCATTCCTACAACCACAAAACATGTATTTGATTAGTCTTTAAATCATGAAAATCTTGCATAATGAGTGATGAATTGGGGCTAGAATATGCACAATTAAGAGCTCAACACACCCCCCAACCAGCATTTTGCTAGTCCCGAGCAAAACTTGCGTGAAACAAGTTCAATTATCCAAAAACCAACTCTCCTTCAGAAACTACGCTTCTATACATCACAAGACACACAAGTGTAAAAGTCAGAAAAAATAGGTGATAGAAGTTGAAACCTTAAACTCTTAAAACATAATAAGTGTCCATATGAAATTCTCGCTGATTGATTGATGAATAGAAGAAATCGAACAAATTCAACCTAGTGTGCATAGTGAAAGTTCATCTCATGAGTTTCTGGGCTTATCTTCTTCATAGATCAATTAAATTATAGATTTCAAGGTGCACAGAGCAACAACAAGCCTATGACAGGAATTTGTCTTACCGTCCTTCCGACGGCTTTCACACTATGTCCCATTTCCGGCTTTGGTTACGGGTAGACCATCCCCCGGTTGGTAGTAGGTAGCCCTAATCGGAATTTTCCACCATTTTTCCATCATTCCCAATTTCATCCTTCCTTTTCCTTTTTCTTTTACATTAGATAGGATTTTTAGAAATCCATATCTTTCGTTATTTTTCCATGGACAAGGATGGACAAAGTACCCCGGCTTGGTTCCTCAACACCTCAAATCTAAGTCTAGCCAATCCAAAAATCACATAATCCTTTTAAATCATGAAAATCGTGTAATGTGAACTAGGTGTAAAAGTGTTCAAATTTTCTATCAATCATATAAATAGGGGAATTCACATATAAAACCATTATATTAAGAGAAGTTCAAAGCTTGCAACATCACTCACTTCGTATCTCCTCCTCTTATACTCATATCATCTTGAATGCATAGAAACAACGTTTTCCAAAAGAGTTTTGAATTTTAGAAAAATTAAAAAATTTCTATATAATTGCTCGAAATGTCACAAAAGCTAGTAGATTCATCTAAGGAATCTCACCCCCCAACCAAAATCTTACATTGTCCTCAATGTAATAAGATATGCAATATGCATGACATGAGAGCAATGACATAAAACAAAGGAGAGTGAGAACGAGAGTACCTGAGGTAGCAAGTTGATCAATTCTAGCATCTTCCATTGTCTCAATGAGACTTATTCAATCCTAAATGCAGAAAGAAATCCTAACCTACCTACCTACCTTTGATTAGTCTGACCGACTACATGATCAAATTTGAGCAGGATCTTCATGAATTTCAATAGGTTTCTCATGAGGACCATCCAAAGTCCTGCTCGAATGTATACATGGGTGCGTTTCTTCATGAAAGTCCAATCATAATGTGCATCACACGCATGTAAGGAGGAGATAAGAGTAGTAAAAAGATATCTCCTCAAGTTCTGAATTGGGTTGAAATTGATTAAAAAGGGTCCTCCCAATCAGAATTTTCAATGGGTTGAAGAACCCATGATGGTGGAGAGATATTCACTAAATATTTTTCAGTTTGGGTTATCTCCTCCACAAATTCAGAATTGCATGGTGTTTCCACAAATAATGGTAAAGAGTGTAAATCAGTGGAATGGTGTTCTTCAGGCACCGACACCATGTCTAACAAACTATCCAACTCCTTAATCATCTCATCATCCAGATCATAGGGGTGGGTCTGTATTCCTCTAGGAAATCGAGAGAGTCGGATGAAGGGTCCTCGTTCTCCCTAAGTGATTGAGAAAATTCTGTTTCAAGGGTAAGGAATTCCTCCTCTATAGAGGGGAGGTCTTCTAAAGAAAAAATTTCAGATTCAGTGGTAAACACATCATCTAGCATTGGTTGATCTTTTGAAATTTTAGATTGTGCCACCCCATCATCCAAAGAAACAGAATTTTCAACCCAAGGGAGTTCTTCGACAATAGAATCCGACATGTATTGTTGGTGGAAGGACTCAAAAATATCGACTTCGGCCATCTCTCTAGCAAGAATATCTTTCGGTGATTCAAAAACATTCGGCCCTTTGGAAGAACAAATCATGGACTCACAATCATCCTTCAAACCCTCATTGTAGGCAATCAAACTATCACTTTCAGATTTTGTAGATTCCTCGGGTTTGTCAACCGTCCTTGAAATCTCTTCATCATTCAAATCGGAATAGCTAAAAGAGATAGTTGATTCACCATAATCAATGGTAATGGTGGGATCACTGAGATTAATATCCTTTAGAAGTTTAGTCATTAAATCTAGAGAAGGTTGGGTTTGGATAGCCTCATCCTCCTCATTGTTGGGGATTGATTCGGTGTTCCCAATGTTGGGTTCAATATTTTGAGATGGCGAGAGGTTTTGTATGCATTGCTCAGTTATTTCCATAAACTCTCGCAGTGTATCCTCGAGAGTTCGTGTCGGTTGTGGCTCATGAGAAAGAAACTCTTGAGGATAATTGTTGGCATCCATGGTTGGCTCATCTTCTAAGTTGAAATTTTGATGCTCCCACCAATTTGGATTATGCATGTCATATGTTGGGCTTTTAGGTGGTTGTTGATATGTGTAGCCATACAAGTGATCATACATTGTCCTAACCGGTGGAACATTATTCATCTCTTTCCGATACTCTCCCATTGTCTTACGTGGGGGAGTATTAGAAGAAGATTGAGTCTTAGAAAAATATTCATGCTTGTAATGGTTCCAATCATAATGATTTTTTATTTGGTTCATCCTCTCATCTTCCAAAAGGTATTTAGACAATCCACCCATCCAATCATTCATAATGAAATTATAAGAAGTTGAAATAATCCCTAATCTAGGAAGAAAAACAAAAAGAAGAAAGGGAGATGGAGAGATGTTACCCGTGAAGGTGAGAGCTATGTCAGCAACAATGTCCTACAAAATCAAACAAAAAAATTGTTAGTAACCTAGAAAAAAAAATCAGAAAATCTACTTCTATAAAAACAAAAAATCCTACCTAACTAAAACTACTCTATAGCTACTAGAACAATTAGAACCGTTTAACCTTTCCCCGGCAACGGCGCCAAAAACTTGTTCGCTTCCCCAAGTGTAGAGTTGCGATGTAGTAATAAACTCGGTAAGACCGAGGTCGATCCACAAGGAAGGAAGTAAACAATTCAAACTATCCTAATAACTAGAATCAAAGAGGTTTGTGAAATTGATTTTTAACATAAAATAGAAAATCTGATAATGGAAAGATAACTAGAGCATCAAGGATCCACTTATATCTCTCCTTAGATGCATAATTCGCTGTGGTTTCTCACTTTCTCAACTAGAATCGATATTGAAATCTATCTAGCCGGATGATAGAGCTGTTAAACCAAACAATCTGTCATATGTAAGTTCAATGCATAGGATTCACTCAATGTAGGCTGAGCTGAGCATGCTCAATTGCATAGGTCATTCCCCATTCCAAAAGGTTCAGTTCACAATCATAACCATCCTCAAGTCCTGTCACAAGACAAGGCTAGATCATGATTTGAACTTGATTCAAATCACATGCACAATCCATACATATTACAGAAATTCAGAAAAGTAGAACTTTGGTAGGAAGTCCCCACATGAAGATCATAGTACTAGAGCGCACTCCAATTCCTCGGATCATACAGGTCTAGACTGATGCAAACCAATTAAGAATTTAAGTAATTCTCCCAAACATCCATGAGTCATCATAAGACTAAGAAAAACTACTTAAAACTTGTATAAACTTCAAACCATAGTTCATAATCATGAATTCCAACTTTAAAACCAATAAAACGAATTAAACAATCTAAGAAAACTATAAAGTTCACCTCTTAGCTCTAGCTAAGAGATTAGCTAATGAAAAGCATATTAAAAATAAAACTAGAACTAAGAAAAGGAAGAAAAACTAGCTGGAGGAGGCTAGGAAGCCTCCTATGACTTGAACTCCTTGCTCCCCACGTCCTTGGTTGCCCTGGAATAGAAGAGAGCACCTACTTTTATAGTGCAGCAATAGTACAGCAACATAGCAGAATTTGTTTCGCTTGGTACGGCTTAACCAATGGTTGGATTGCCTTCAAAATTGATTTATAGCTTCCTTGTAATGTGATCTTCCTCATAGATGATTTAGATTTCCAAGATTATCCTCTGAATGGGCCCACCAATCAGATCACCGACCGCCTCTCAAAATCGCGCACTTCGGGTACCTTCAGAACCAGTCATCTTGCTTTCAATGCTCCGGAGTGTACAGATGTCGGATTGATCCCAAATTTTGAACATTGGTAGAAAACGTCCTCCTCTACATGATAGATGGATTAGATTGTCCAAAACAATCCCAGAATGTGGTCCGAAAATGAGAATACTTAGGGCTTTTATAAACTCTGTGCAGTTGGATCTTTCTGAATGGTCCATCTTTCTTCAACCGGTACGATCAAACCACATATCCTTTTGATCTGAAACTTTGTGGTTATTCATATATGGATGTGGTCTAAAATATGGTGAAAGTAGATTCTTCATATCATCAATGATGGGCCACCTGGACCGGCCCAGAGTGGAACAGCGAAATCTGAAACTTTCTGGATAGTTCGTATTGTTTTGGCCACCACGATCAATCCGTTGCTCCGATCGACACGAAACCACTTGGGTTAGTTCGGCGTCGAGCTCCTCTTCGACATAAATCTGTTGGATTTCCAAATATCATCAAGATCGACCCAGAAAACTGGTCCAAAAAACCAGAAACGGGAATGGCCTGCTGTCTGGAATCTGGAACCTGGAATTTGCATGGCCGACCGGTCAAGACCGGTCGGACAAGGCTGGCCTTGCTCCAGCAGCATGTGAAAGGAAGAGTAGTGTTGGCCGACCAGTCAAGACCGGTCGGGGCCTGTTTGGCAGACCGGTCTTGACCGGTCGGACCCCATTTTCTGCTTTATTTCTTCTTTCTTTTCTTTCCTTCTTTCTTCCTCATCCTCCTCTCTTTCTTCATCATTCTTTAGTCCACCTTGGCCCTTCATCAAAGGCTCCTAAATGTGCCCTTTTGGTCATCAATTAGGCAAAGCAACTCTCATTCCTACAACCACAAAACATGTATTTGATTAGTCTTTAAATCATGAAAATCTTGCATAATGAGTGATGAATTGGGGTTAAAATATGCACAATTAAGAGCTCAACACTCCAACATTCAGGCGAAAGCGTAAGCTTTGTGTGAGGGTCTCCACCTAGCAATTTAACACGGGTTCTCAGAGAGTTAATCATAGAAAGCGATTCAAAACTACTAGTTGATTTGATTAAGGATGGGAAAAAACCACCTTGGAAAATCTGGTATCTGTGGGAGAAATTGCTGAGATGAGGAGAGGTAGGAATGTCCAGTTTGTTTTTGTGCCTAGGGAAGTTAACGGAGCTGCAGACGCTCTGGCCAAGATGGGCAGTGAGTTGCAAGTGTCAAAGGTTTTTTACCAGCTCTCTGGGCTCCCTCCCAAAGCTTGGGTTCTCCTGCTTTTGAATAGGCAGGGTTTAGGTTATATTCTGTAGGATAGGGTTTATATAATAGGTGACTCGAGCCTTCTTTTATTGTGTTGTTACGGGTGACCCGAATGGGCTTCGCCCTTGTGCCTTTTGTGTATCCTTTTAGCTCTGTGAATAAAATTTTCTTTCTTCAAAAAAAACCTATAGAAGGTATTATTCCATTATTTTTACTTGTGAAAATAACCCAAAATAGAAGGAACCAAATTCACTGAGCTGGGCAACACGAACCAGTTTCAAACATGCTTTGTGTGGTTTTATATTTGGCAGGAGCACGTGGTTCAATCAAGTCTTGCCACATTGGGGTCTCACTGGACTCAATGTTTTCCCCACTGAATCTGATTCCAAAAAGGATGAAGTCAATCCACAACTTGAACAACTACAGTAGAGTTTGAATTTTTTTTAATCCGAAGAAAAAACCACCTGTCATATTGACACAAAATAAAATCAATTTAAACCATCCATTCCATGTACTCACTTCTAATAGATTAATTAGATTAGTGTGTGCATATTAAAATAAAGTAAACTTACCAAACTATCCTTCCATGAGCAATAATAATTAAATATAATAAAGTAAAACAAAGTAACTAGCCCAAGAGGTTGTTGAATGCGGCGCAACCATAGGTGAAATGAGATCAATCACCGTCTCTCTCATAGAAAAATGATATGAATCCATGGACTTATCGGGAATCCTCAACTGATCTTCCTTGATTTCTCAAGGGGCACTCAAAAAATAAAAGTAAAATAGAGATAAACTCAAAGAGAATAGCTTAAACTTGAATAATCAATCATTTACAATGAAAATAAAATAGTTTAAATAGCCTAACAATCACTTAGAAACCCTAAAATGAGGTTAGGAAGAGTCTTAATCGAAAAGGTAAACAAATCAATTCAAAAACGGTAAGTTCGCACGTCGAGCGACCAGTCGTTAGGGGGCCACGATCGGTCGTCAGAGGTTCCAAATAGTCCAACAAGCTGGGCTGTTTTCATGTTTAAATTTGATCGATCTGGGGACTGGTTGTCAAATCTCATGACTAGTTGGCAGAGCGATCGTCGATGGCCCCAGACAGTCCAGCGAGTTAGGGCTGTCTTTTACACCAAATTCGACCTGTTAGAGGACCGGTCGTCAAGCCCTTCTAAATCTAAGTTTTTTTTAGCCTTGAATCATTCTTTTGGGTCTTCCTTTAATCCTTTCTTTGGTCCATATTCACCATGTAGAGCTCAGCACACTCCTCTACATCAGTCTCCCCTCCTTGGAAAGAACTCAACCTCAAGTTCTTGTTCGATTCCGGCTCATGGTACTCTAACAAGTCGGCGACGTTGAATGTGCGGGAGATCTCGAATTCCTTTAGAAGTTCGACAACATAAGCATTGTCATTGATCTTCCGGAGGATCTGCACGAGCACAATCTTCTTGTGCTTAAGCTTGTTGTACGTGCCGGTAGGGAAGCATTCCTTACGTAAATGGACCATCACTTGGTCTCCGACCTCAAAGACGTTGGCATGACGATGCTTGTCCACATCTTCCTTGTATTTCTTGTTCAACTCAAGCAATTTGTTCCACACCTCTCTGTATATCTCCATGACGCGATCAGTCAGGTTCTCTGTGGCGATTTTAGTTTTCAATAGCTTAGGTAGAGGAACCAAGTCAAGAGTATAACAAGGAATTCGTCCATAGACGATCTGGAATGACGACTTCCCTATCGATCGGTTCACCATTTTATTGAAGGCGAGTTCGGCTTGAGACAGGGCTAAGTCTCACTGCTTTGGCTTGTTTCCTAAGATGCACCGGATGAGGTTACCCAATGTTATATTCACAACTTTAGTTTGGCCATTGGACTGAGGATGATATGCGCTACCAAACTGAAGTTGGGTCTCAAATCGTCTCCGTAAAGTTCGTCAAAAATGACTCATGAACTTTGTATCATGGTCGGACATCATAGTCTTTAGAATGTTATGCAACCTCACCACCTCCTTGAAGAAAAAATTGGCTACACTTATTGCATCTTGTGTCTTTTTGCAAGGCATGAAATGTGCCATCTTCAAAAATCAATCTGCCACCATGAACACAGAATTTACACCGCACTGAGTTCCTAGGAGACCTAAGATGAAGTCCATAGAAATATCCTCCCAAAGACCTTCAGGAACGAACAGTGAAGTGTACAACCCGATATTTTGTGATTGTCCTTTGGATATTTGGCATGTGTGACGTCTCTAAACCATTCTCCCAACATCTCAGCCTAAATGAGGCTAGTAGTACCGCTCCTCTACCAGGGCATTCATCTTATCATGACCTAGATGGCCTCTAAGAGTACCATCATGGAGCTTTAAGATGACCTTGTTTACTCGGCGAACTCTAAGGAATACACATGCAATTCCCATAGAATAGATACTCGTCCTGGATATGGAAATCACCCTGAATGTCCTTCCTTACAACGTAGCCATTCATCCTTGAACTCTCTTCATCTTCGACATACACTTCCTTGAGGCATTCGAATCCAACCACCTCATTGGCCAAGATGATAACGGGTACAACTCGGCCTCTCAAGGCATCGATAACTTTGTTTTATTGCCCCGACTTATGCCTCTAAGAGCACCATCATGGAGCTCTAAGATGACCTTGTCACTCAGCGAACTCTAAGGGATACACATGCAATTCCCGTAGAATAGATACTTGTCCTGGATATGGAAATCACCCAGGATGTCCTTCCTTACAACGTAGTCATTCATCCTTGAACTCTTCATCTTCAACATACACTTCCTTGAGGCATTCGAATCCAACCACCTCATTGGCCAAGATGATAACGGTACAACTCGGTGGCTCAAGGCATTGGTAACTTTGTTTTGTTGCCCCAACTTATGCCTCAAAATAGATGTGAATTCCTACAAAAATGAAATCCACCTAGCATGCACATGGCTAATGTTAGTCTAGCTGTTGATAAATTTAAGGGCCTTATGATCCATGTACAAAATAAGTTCCCTCTGAATGAGGTGATGCCACCAATGTCGTAATACTTGTACCACCGCATATAGTTCAATTTTGTAGGTAGACCACTTCTTACTTGCATCACTCAACTTCTCATTGTAAAAGGCTACTAGCTTGCCTTCCTGTGACAAACCACCCCAATCCCCACATAGGATGCATCGCAGTCCACCTCAAACACTTTTTCAAAATTCAGGAGGGCCAAACACAATGTGGAGGACAATCGTTGCTTGATCTTGGCAAAACTTCTATCAGCGTCTTCACTCCACTGGAATGGATCCTTCTTGAGGTAATTGGTTCGGAGCAACTATAGAACTGAAATTTCTGAGAAATCGATGGTAGAATGTGGCCAACCGATGAAATCTTCGAACCGCATGGATGTTTGTCGTAGTAGGCAATTCGCGGATGGCCTTCACTTTATCTTCACCTTCCCGAATGTCATTAGAGGATACTACAAAGCTTAAAAATAAGAGATGGTCTGTCATAAAGATGCACTTCTTGAGATTTAAATATAATTTGTTCTCCTGAAGAACTTAGAGAACCTACTGAGGTGCTCTAAATGCTCCATCTCATTCTAACTGTAAATCAATATGTTGTTGAAGAAAATCACGACGAACTTGCCCGTGAATGGTTTCAAGGGTTGTTTCATAAGTCGCATGAAGGTGCTCGGAGCATTTGATAAACTAAAGGGCATCACAAGCCACTCCAATAGTCCTTCTTTTGTCTTAAAAGTTGTCTTCCATTTGTCACCTAGATTGATATGAATCTGATGGTACCCACTCCTCAAATCTAGTTTGGAAAAGACTTTAGACCCCTCAAGCATGTCTAACATGTCATCGAACCAAGGTATCGAAAATCGATACTTAATGATGATCTTATTTATTGCTCAACTATCCACACACATTCGCCAACTCTCATCTTTCTTTAGCGTTAGAAGGGCCGATACAGCACACAAACTCATACTTTGTCTTAGCAACCCCTTCTTCAACAGCTCTTCAACCTACCCTTGGAGGATCTCACTCTCCTTCAAGCTCAAACGGCAATGTGGTATGTTTGGTAAACTGGCCCTCGAAATGAGATCAATGTGATGCTAAATATATCTCATCGAGGGAATGCCATGAGGAAGGTCTTTGGGCCATTCTTCTCGGAACTCATTCAGTAACAGTCGAAGAGTTGGAGGAATTATACTACCTCCAAAGTCATTTCTCTTGACCACCATAGCGTAAATTTGGCCAATTTCCTTCAATTCTTCCACAAACTCTCTTATGGCAATGAGAGAATTCCCCTCCACTACGGAAGTCTTGGGACCGCTCTCCGGTGTCATGGGAGTGAGGATTCTTTCCTCCAATCCTTAATAAAAATATAGTTATTGTCATGCCATCGATGGGTCGCGTCTCGGTCAAATTGCCAAGGCCTATCGAGGAACATGTGACATGCATCCATGTCTACCACATCGCACAGAGCCTCATCTTTGTAGCTTCAACCAATGGAAAAAGAAATCAAATATTGTTCGGTTACCTTAATATTGTTGACCTTCTTAATCCAATTGATGGAGCACAGGGCTAGATGTCCTATTGTAGGCAATCGTAGCTTGTCCACCATCAACATAAACAATATTTTCACAACTTCCTACATCGTCGATGACAACATTGCACACTTTCCCATTCACTATAGTACGGGTGCGGAAGATGTTGTGGTGCTCTAATGAACTTCAAGCCTCGGGGCGTAACATAAACGCCTCACTATCAAGGGCTTACCATGGTCCTGATCTATCAAATCGGTGTCATCACAACAATATTCACCGGTTACCTCAAACTCATCATTCTTGGCCTCTCCCTCATCGAACTCTTCTCCGACCCCTCCTTCGTTCGTTGTTAAGTTGGCCACAAGGCGCTGAGGACACACATTGGACAAATGTCCGGGTTAGCCACATCGCCAACAATGATTTGGCCTTGGACGAGCATAGGGATTTATTGCTTGTTTTGGGCCTACTGAAGGAGTGCCTTAGACGAGCATAGGAATTTATTGCTTGTTTTGGGCCCACTGTAGGAGACACATTGTGCTGAGGCTTTGACGAACAACACTTCAACACCTGGTTCGTGATCATTGGGGAAGGCTGAACACGTCCACTAACAAGTTCCTTCCCTTAGCCTAGGGTGTTTCCAGAACCTCAACGATAGTGGGAATGCAAGGTGAAGGATTAGGACGTGCAGGAACGCTAACGAGCTGAGTTTTCGCATGTATTGCATATTGTAGCGTGTTCGCTCGCCTCAAGTGCAAGGCTACGATGTAGTAATAAATCTCAGTAAGACCGAGGTCGATCCACAGGGAATTAGAGAACAACTTCTAGGACTATTCCAGCAACTAGGATTGCAACAATTTAGAGGTTCAATTGAGATAATTATGCTAAAATAGTAACTTAACAAAAAAGTGATTAAAGGCACTAAGGCTTTCAAGGATCCACTTGTAGCAATCCCATGTCAATCCAATCAATCCAAGCATAAAACTCAACTAGATGTGAAGTCCTATCTCTCATCTAGTTGGAAGATAAAGCATTAAAGCACATTCAATCTCACTTAAGTTGAACTTCCAAGTTCTAGTCCCATTCAACCACATGTAGAATTCGAATTCATAGCCTTTGGAGTAACAGCCATGCCTATGCACTATGGCATGCTCAAGGATTACCATAATTTAAATCTAATCAAGCAAAACATGATAATCTCAGAGATTTGCAAGGAATCCATGTCTGGAACACATGAACTCTCATAAAACTTCTAAAAATATCAACTTTAAGAACTAGAACTTTCAAAATTCGAACTTGAAGTAAAGCTACTTAAATTAAACCGAATCAAACATGAAATTGGCTACAAGCTTCACCTCTCAGCCTTAGCTGAGAGATTCTAGCAGAGCATTGTCATACTATAACTAGAACTCATAAAGGAAAACTAGAAAACATAAAAACCCGGAGTTTGGAGGGTTGCAAACGCTCCACGACAGCTTCCTTCCTCTCCCACAAAGTTCCTTAGCTTCTATGATGCCCTAAGAAGAGACCCTAGGTGTCCTTTTATGGTGGGGAAGCTCCCTTGCGTCGGAAACATCCTAGAATTTACGTAAGGTTACGCAGTGCGCAGAGAAAATTGAACTCAAATTTAGAAACTGTCTGTTTTTACGCACTGGTCGACCGGTCACGGCCGGTCAGGACTGGGCTGGCCGACCGGTCTTGATCGGTCGTGCATGTGTATTTTGAGTCCAGGGAGTGCTAGGGACGCCCTGACCTGTTGGCCGATCGGTCAAGACCGAGTCGGACCATACTGGTCTTTGATCCAGCGAGCTTCCAAGGGGTGGCCAACCGGTCAAGACCGGTCGGACCTTCTTCTCTTCATATTTTCTTTCTTCCTTTCTTCTTTTCTCTCCCTCTCCTTGCTTTCTTCTTTCTTTATCTCCTTATTCAATCTTCATCCAATAGCTCTAAATGGCTCCTTTTGGTCTCTGAGTAGGTGAAGCCTGCTCTCATTCGTACAATCACAAAACCTGCATTAGATGGGCCTTTTAAACATGCAAACCATGCATATAATGTGATGTAATGGGCTATACAATGTATAAATTGGAGGTTCAACACACCCCTCGACCAGCTTTTTGCTAGTCCTGAGCAAAACATGTGTGAAACAATTTCAAACCTCCAAACTAACTCTCCTTCAGAAACTATGTTTCTATCCGTTCCAAGACATATGAGTGTAAAATTCAAAAAATTGACATGATAGACGTTGAAACCTTAATCTCTCAAAACATAATAAGTGTTTATATGAAATTCCCGCTGATTAATTGATAAATAGAAGAACTCGAATAGAATTCAACCTAGTGTGTATAGTGAAAGTTCATCTCATGAGTTTCTGGGATTATCTTCTTCATAGATTAACTAAACTATGGATCTCAAGGTGTGCAGAGCAACAACAAGCCTATGACAGGAATTTGCCTTACTGTCCTTCTGACGACTTTCACACTACGTCCCATTTCCGGCTTTAGGTTACGGGTAAACCATCCCCCAGTTGGTAATAGGTAGCCCTTTTCAGAAATTTTCCATAATTTTCCCATCATTCCCAATTTCATCCTTCTTTTTCCTTTTTCTTTTAAATTAGATAGGATTTTTAGAAATCCATATCTTTCGTTATTTTTCGATGACAAGGATGGACAAAGTACCCCGGCTTGGTATCTCAACACCTCAAATCTACGTCTAGCTAACCCACAAATCACATAATCCCTTCAACCATGAAAATCGTGTAATGTGAACTAGGTGTAAAAAGTGTTCAAATTTTCTATCAATCACATAAATAGGGAAGTTCACATATAAAACCATTATATTAAGAGAAATTCAAGACTTGCAACATCACTCACTTCGTATCCCCTTTTCTTATACTCGCATCATCTCGAATGCATAGAAATAAGGTTTTCTAAAAGAGTTTTGAAATTGTAGAAAATTTGAAAAAATTTGCACATATAATGCTCGAAATGTTGCAACGTGCTAGATGAGGAGTCTCATCTCACCCCCCAACCAAATCTTGCATTGTCCTCAATGTAAAAAGATATGCAATGAGCATGAACATGAGAGCAATGGTGAAATACAAGAGAGTGAGAACAATAGTACCTGAGAGAAACGATCATGGAAGTCTGCAACTCCAGCAACTAAATCTACTAAAGCAAGTAAAACTAAAACAAAAAAACAACTAAACCTAATCCTATTGAACCCGTCCTTTTAAAAAGAGGATCTCCATCAGACAAGGAGATCGATTATCATTATAACATCTAAAAGGACAAAGTTGAGCAAGATCATCAAATGGTGTAACATATTATTTACTAGAACTATCCAACATCCTGCTTTGGAAAGTACATTGATGACTGTTAATCATTTTAACCCATTGAAAATCCTGCTGAAAGGTTTCAGCAGGTTCCTCAATAATATTGTCACATGTACTTGGAAAGGAGAATTGCATTGGTTAGAAATCATTGAATATGGGTCCCCTTTCCATCTTGGTTGGGCAAAAATCATTCAAGTATGGGTCATCCCAGAAGTGTTCTTTGGTTTGAACAAACCAAAGAGATGTGGAGACTTCAATCACTTCATCCTCAAACATTAGGATAGTCTCCACATAATCATTTGTTACCGGTGCTTCAACAATTGTTTCTTCAGTTTGGCACTCTGTGGAAGGAAACTTTTTAGACACCGGAGGGGTCTCCTTCAGGGCATGCACTATGTCCTGAATCATGGGGTCTTTCTAATCTTCAAAGTAAGCTAAGCACTCCTCGAGTGTGTAAGAGACCTCAGGAGAGGAAGTTTCCAGATTTGGACCATTTACGTCTTCTTCCTTCTCAGAATTTTGTGTAGGTTGGAGTGGGTCCTCAACCTCTACACTTGCAGAAATTGGCCTCTCTGTAGGCAAGTCAAGCACCAATTCTTCCAATTCCTGCATAACAAATTTGTGTAAATCAGAATTTGGTGACTTGTCAAATAAATTTTCAGAAATTAACACTTCCAAGGTCTTATTAAAAATAGAATTAAATTCATCCTTAGAATGTGTCAAACATGTCCGCAAGCTTTCAGGTAAATAGGGTTGGAAATACTCCCCATCCTCCTTAGATTCTATAATGTTTATCTCATGAGGACCGTCATCATCGCCCTAATCTTCAAAGGGGTTGAAGCGAAGAACATCTAGAGGATCAAAATTCTGATTTAAAGGGAACTCCTCTTCCACGATTGATTCAATCATATCAACCTCGTGGACATCATCATCATCCCTATGTCTTTTGCCCAAGTGGAACACATTCACCTCCAATGTCATATTCCCGAAGGACATTTGCATTACCTCATTCCAGCAATTGATGATTGCGTTTGATGTAGTAAGGAATGGGCGGCCTAAAATTATCGGTATTTGGGTGCTAACATCCATAACCGGTTGTGTGTCCAAGACGATGAAATCTACTGGGTAGTAGAATTTATCAACTTGGACTACCACATCCTCAACTATCCCTCTCGATACACAGATGGCTACAAGCTTCACATCTCAGCCTTAGTTGAGAGATTCTAGCCGAGCATTGTCATACTACAACTAGAACTCATAAAGGAAAACTAGAAAACATAAAAACCCGGAGTTTGGAGGGTTGCAAACACTCCACAACGGCTTCCTTCCTCTCCCATGAAGTTCCTTAGCTTCTATGATGCCCTAGGAAGAGACCCTAGGTATCCTTTTATAGTGGGGAAGCTCCCTTGCATAGAAAACATCTAGAATTTGCGTAAGATTACACAGTGCGCAGAGAAAATTGGAACTCAAATTTAGAAACTGTCCGTTCTTATGCATGGCTGACCGGTCACTGCCGGTCGGACTGGGCTGGCCGACGGGTCTTAACCGGTCGTGCATGTGTATTTTGAGTCCAGGGAGTGCCAGGGACGCCGTGACCTGTTGGCCGACCGGTCAAGACCGGTCGAACCATACTGGTCTTTGATCCAGCGAGCTTCCAAGGGGTGGCCGACCGGTCTTGACGATCTGGCTCCTTTGGCCGACTGGTCAAGACCGGTCGGACCTTCTTCTCTTCATATTTTCTTTCTTCCTTTCTTCTTTTCTCTCCTCTCCTTGCTTCTTCTTTCGTTGGCTCCTTATTCAATCTTCATCCAATAGCTCTAAATGGCTCCTTTTGGTCTCTGATTAGGTGAAGTCTGCTCTCATTCCTATAATAAAAAAACCTACATTAGATGGGCCTTTTAAACATACAAACCATGCATATAATGTGATGTAATGGGCTATACAATGTATAAATTGGAGGTTCAACATAGCGCGTCCTCCACTGTCCAGACTAGTTGCATCTGTACCCGATCCTAGATATTAATCCTTAGGTCGCCAACGAACCTTGCAACCTTCTGAGCATCCGTGTCACGCCCCAAAATCTAGACACAGAGTGTGCACCCTTAAGCCCAGGTTATGGGGTATGACTCATGCACAAATGCACTTAATTCGAAAGTCAAACTATTATAGAGGCATGAGATCATATTTGTACTGAGTTTAAAATATCATTTGACATCAATTAAATAAAAATACAATCCATGCATAATGGTCTACCCATTTGGGACTTATTAATAATGTCATCAAATGAAAATAAAACAGAAAAATGATTGGCTAAGCATCTTAATTTATAGCAGTCACTTCTTCCTCGGTTAAGTTAGGCCAATAATCTTGCTGTTCCTCTAGTGGTTCCACTTCCTTATCTGGGACATTCTCTAAAGATTCAACGTCCACATTATCTGTATATGTTAAATCCACAACCGTCAACTGGCCAGGCTCAGTGAGTAAACCCATCATGGTTTACACCCGCCCAAATAAAGTAGTACACCCAAATACAGTCTTACTATTAAATTTACACTATGAATGCAAAAATGTTATGCAAGATATTATGATGCATCAAGTGTGCATATACTCAATCTTCCACTTACTTCGATTGGATCCCATCAATGAGCTCTCCCTTCCTTGAAGGGCAGACTTCCACATACTAGTGGGCTTCCAGGAAGGTCCCTAGGTAACTGGGTACTTAAGTACCTATCGGTCTTCCAGAGCGATGCTCTATGATAACGATGTATGAATGTATGAAGCGTATGGCATGACGTGTTCAATAATCATCTCTATAATTGAGAGGCAACAGATAATTCAGTCATCTCTCCCCTTTTGAGAGGTAAATACATATTATTTAATCATCTCTCCTTCTGAGAGGTACATATCTCTCATTTTGAGAGACACATTCATATTATTTGTCATTCATTTCATTCAACATGTATTAGTAATAAAATGCATTGGCATATATGCATAACATCATCATAATCACCACAAGTCACCCCAAGCATAGCATCATACCACAACAACCTACTTTATTCAAATGAATAAGAAACATGTTAGGATTCACTCGCCTATTACTGTGAATTCCCCAAGATTTCCAAAATCAGAATAAATACTAAGTTCCTGGCACATAATTCATCCTTCAGTAATTTCATTCATTTAATCTACTTAATATGAACTTGGAGTTATCGATGATCAGATCTAGACCATCCATTACACATCAGATATCTGGATGGTCCACGATCATACCCTAATCTCATATCTTAACCATGATGATCATCATATATTATGATTTACATGATTAACGTAAAGTAGAACCGATCTTGACGGCCTATTAGATGATCGGATTCATTCCATCAGCTCAGTGATTGTATCAGATGCCTCCGTTGGTCTACACAAAGATTACCTAAACAATCCAAAAATTGAATTAACATGGCCCACCTGTGAATCAGATTAATTTAAGATTTCTGGCCTAGGCATAGTTTGGCCTTACAATCCTCATGATCCGTGCATATTAGATCTGGCACAACTAGATGATCCAACATGTTCTCTTACATCAAGTGTCATTTCTCAGGGAAAAGAAGATCTCTATATTAAGATTGTTTATCTGATCAACACAGTAACCATTCGGCCAATCTGACCTGATAGACATTACATGATCCATTATTCATAATTTTTATAGATCGGTGTGGCCCACACAATGATCGGATCATCCTTGATTTTTAGAGTCCTTGCATATTTTGACCTTAGAAGTGGCCTATCTCGATCCTTTATGCCAAGTAGCAATCACTTGGAAGAAAATTGGATTATTTTTATTAAATGTTCTAGATCCTATAATGCAATGAACGTATCGCTAATCCAATCCATTTATTGTGTTGTTCAAATGGTCATAACATAAATAATCAGATTGGTTCGACTCCTAGAGATAGGGATTGAATTACTTACATCTAGATTGTAAGAAACAATTCCTTATGCAGGAAGTTCAAGGTTATGGCATAGAGGAACAGGATCTTTTTAGTTAGAATATTTAAGTGCACATGATGGACTTATGGCTAATCTGAACTGTCCATCATGACAATCTATAATTTAACAATGATTAACACAATAAAAGTTAAGAAATAAAAATAAGGTCCAACCTGGATCGAGCTCTCTTCTCCAAATACTTCATCTATCTCTCTCTGCAGTAGGTTTTTCATTTTGTTTATTTGTGTTTAAGTGGGACTCTCTCTCTCTCTCTCTCAGATTTTCTGTTGATAGAAGAGAATTTCTCCCGCATTCTCCCTTAAGAAAGGAGATTGGAGAGTGGTTACAATTGAATAATCCCAATCTTCGTCTTTTTAAAATTTAAGCTTAGATTTAAATTTAAATTTATTTTAGAATTTTACAAGGCGATTAGATGAGGATTTTGGGCATTAAATGGTCCCAATGTGTTGAGGAGACAAAAATTCATCAAATGAATGGTCTGGATTAGGGGCCTACGATAATGATAGGTGGTTCATAGCCACTCTCGTTGATAAAATTTGAATGAAATAAAAAGAAGTCAAGATAAGGAGGAGTCACTTAACGTGATTTGGGTGGTATACATATTTGTAAGTATCAATGGTGCATGCTAATATACATCTCACATTGATTTCCATGGCAGATCTTAGATGTGGTGTGCATTCCATACGTGTGTGGTAGTAAGGTAAAATGCTCAGGTACGTGTTTAGAAAGGTCTCCAATAGATGGATAGATTAAATTTATGGATAGATGATTAAAAGAGGTTAAAATGGGTGGTTGTTTTTGCATGATTGGATCTAAGAAAGTAGGGTCTGATTGAATGGACAATTGGATGGCCCGCTTCATAATTTAGAAGATAAAGTTTGTTAAATAAGAAAGGTCTCATTGTTTAAACGACTTTGATTCATAAGGGCTAAACTAGTGGGCCGCATATTGGATTGCTCGAATAGTCTGCACCACGGCCAAGGTTATAGGATATTTTCTCTCATTGATTCTCCGTAGAATCCTATTTTGATCGGGAGAGGAAAATGGTATTTTTCCATTTTGAAAAGGCATGCTTGCGCGATTTGTGCAGGGTAGTTTTTCATGTAAGCTTGGATTCAAGTGAGGTCCACATAAATGATTTGGAGCAATCTAAACAGTTCATCAGAATTGTAAATAAATGATGGATCACTAGTTTGAAAATGAAGAAGATCAGGGTTACAGGGGAGTCTTATTAGAAGATTTTTAGACGAGAGATTCCAACAGATTGGGTTTCTCAACAGTGTGGTTCAGATGTACGATTCAGATCTGGTCAAGGGTCTATTGTAATAGATGACTCAATACTCAGAGGGAGATGGTGCACGACTCTCTCTAGATGGAAGAAAGAAAGAAGGAAGAAGGAAACTACGTGGGCTCCTATTCTTGAATGACGTGCACAAAAGTAATCTTTCTTTTGTTCTTTATTTTACATTGGTTGTGGGTCCCATTTGAGCTGGCTAAGGAGAGATCAGTTCCCTCCATTAATTCTATTAAATCATGTTAGGGTATTGGCTGAAAAATACGACAAATCTGAACCTTAAGTGGATCGCACCATAGTTAATAAATACTCACCATTGGAAACTTTCCTGGAGGAATTGAAACGGATGTAAGGATGCTATATGCATTGGCATTTGCTAATTATAATTTTACCCTTTTCTATTATCCCGACTTTTACCATCTGTAAATCTAAATTCTAGCGTTCGAAAGAGCTAAAATTTGACCCAAGTACATTATTTGTCGTGTTCTATCATCAGACTAAGTTTAGGCCTTGATCTTTTGTTAGTGACCAAGATGCCTTTTTAATGGATTATGTCTAACCACAATTGCAAAACAACGTTTATTAGCGTTCTATATAAAAACTAACTAGTAGCTTATGAATACACCCTGTGATCTTCTTAATAAATGGCTTAGATTAATTTTCAGGTTACCCATTTGGTTGATATAACTATGATGAACAGTTAGATGATGTCCTAAAATTAAAGTACTTGGATGGTTATGATATTAATCATGTAAATGATTTATTGTATGGTCAGCTTTATAAATGGATACATATAAAGCGGTTTTTTAGATGTGGTTCAGGTTACAAATGTGCACTGTTAAACTCAATTTGCTTGTTCAAGTATGTACATTACTTAAATCATAGATTTAATGGTTAGTTAAGTATATTTATAGGTGACAAACAAGATGAACGGATCGAAATTCTAATTCGATATGTATACGAGCGGATACGGAGATTAAGGTGTTAGTTTATTATGATCGGGTGGTCCAAATTCTAAATGGACAGTCAAATGTCTTCATCTAGTGGTAATAGGATGTTTCTACGGTTGGTTTTGATAATTGAGTGCATTAAGGTATACGGTGGTTTACCCTAAGAATCAACGGTCGGATGACTTACTTTACGGGTGAAAATTACTCCTTATGATTTAGATTCGGGCTAAGCTATAAATTGATGGTTAAAATTAATGATTCTATAACTGTACAATTGAACAAGTGTAACCCTATCTTCGTATGTACGGATAAACTCACACACAAAATTTTGGGTTGTTATAATCCATTTTTGAAAAATCATTACGGATGGATATATAATCGGTTGAATCCGGATGCATATTCTTTAACAGTCCAATTGCCTTGATGGCAATTTTAATATTGTTGGAACAGAACTTGCTCATAATCGTAGGGTGAGAAGCGCGATCTACAAATTTGTCTCATCTTAGGCCATGATCGGATGGGCAACTTATTCTATCGGGTTCGGGAGAGTTGTAATTGCTCTCACCATGCGAAGGCACTCGATTTTCGCTTGTAGGCCGCAAGTTTCATCTTCTTCTCTTGCAAAACATCCATATAATCAAAGAAGGTCTCTACTTCCACTAACCAATCTAGGAACTCTTCTATACGCAATAGGCCATTGAAGGCAGGAAGTTCGGCCTTACCTTTATAACTTTGCTCAGCGCGATCTTCACGATCATTCCTTGGTGCTTGCTGTTGCACAAAAAGGTTCTCAACATCATCATCGCTGCCATCTAAATTCGTTGCGATAGGTCAACGATTTGCTATCAGGAGAGCCTGAAGGAGCGTTGGATTGT
Organism: Liriodendron chinense; assembly: GCA_003013855.2. Lineage (NCBI taxonomy): Eukaryota > Viridiplantae > Streptophyta > Magnoliopsida > Magnoliales > Magnoliaceae > Liriodendron > Liriodendron chinense. The sequence continues at coordinate 2,363,189 of PVNU02002456.1, forward strand.
TCTGAACTGCGGTCACAGGCAGTGGCACGCCTCCTGAGGCCTGACGTGAGGCCAAAGCCGTTGCAATCTAATCGAAAGATGCTTACAACCCTTGTGTAGACATCTCAAACGATCTCTGAAGAGCCTCCATCCTTTCCACGAGATATTGAGTCCCCTGATCACCGTCAGCAGGATTGTTGCCACGTCCATCACTAAATGCCATCTTTTTTAGGTTGTTCATCGCTTTGATACTAACTTGGCACAGTCATAGGTGAAACGAGATCGATCACCATCTCTCTCATGGATAACTAATCTAAATCCATGAACTTATCGGGAATCCTCAACCAATCTTCCTTGATTTCTCAAGGGGCACTCGAAGAACATGAGTAAAATAACGATAAGTTCAAACAAAATAACTTAAACTTGAATAATCAATCCTCTACAACAAAAAATAAAAGAGTTTAAATAGCCTAATAATTACTTAGAAACCCTAAAACGAGATTTGGAAAAGTCCTAATAGAAAATGGAAATAAATCAGTTAAAAAATGATAAGTTCACACGTACGTCTGCTAGCGCGTCGGGTTATCGGTTGTCAGAGGGCCACAACAGGTCATCAGAGGTCCCAAATAGTCCAGCAAGCTAGGCTGTTTTCATGTTTAAATTTGATCGGTTTGGGACCGGCCATCGATGGCCCCTAAACAGTCCAGCAAGCTGGGCTGTCTTCTGATCCTAATCCGACCGGTTTGAGGATCGATCATGACCGATGCTCAAAGAGGACGACTGATCATCAGACCCTGTAAATCTGAATTTTTATTAAGCCTTGACTCCTTTTGGGTCTTCCTTTAATCCTTTCTTTGGTCCATCTTCACCATGTAAAACTCAGTAACCTCCTCCACATCATAATGGAGCCTTCCATTTGGACAAGTCAGGGGGACCATTGTTCAATCTAGACAAGTCGGGGGGTCATCGATCATTCTAAACAAGTTAACGGGACATCGGTCGACTGACTCCTATGGTCGAATGATCGAAAATACCCCATATGTTGTAGATTGGTCATCTCTAGACGATTTTGGATAGGTACAAGCGATCAAATTTACAGGCTCGGGCGATTGACGATATTTAGAATAATGTGCAAAACTCTCTGGATTTTTTTGGCATGTTTAGGCAACTGAACATATGGTACTCGTTGGGCGATCGAAAGGGTGGTCGGGTGGTGTCGATTGACCGACCGATCGATCATCTTTTTCCATAGTTTTACATAAGTTATTTCTAATTTTGGTTATTCACTATATAAATGGGTGTAATCGAGATTAGGGTAGGCTTATGACTTGCTTAAAGGTTTGAGAAGGTTTTGGTGAGAGAGAAAGCTAGGATTTCTTTTGGAGCTTTGATTCGAGTAAGTTCATATCTTGTAACTTCTGAAATTCATAGTGTGTATCGCTTTGTGCCGTGGTTTTTTCCTACAAGGGTTTTTCCACATCCAATGAATTCTCTTTTTGTGGATTTACTTGTACGTTTTTGTTTTGCTTGTTTGATTCACCTTTGTGCTTCTACGGTTCCCAACAGAGGTGGTGAAAATCCATTTATGCCTTTTAGAGATGGAACCAACCATCACGGGCTAGTGGCCTTGGGTTTGTGCCACCTAAAGGTCGATGCTCATCACTGGCTAGTGGATCTCCCATTTCATTGTTTTGGATGCAATGATAGTGGCTTGTGGGTGAACAAGGGTATTTGTTGTCCACCTAGATCTAATATATCAATCACGGTGTAGAGTACGAGAGACTGAGTTGTTCTTGGGTGTTTGAATAGCATATAAACATCGCAGTGGGCCCCGAAAAGGTTTTACCCGTTGGCATTTCCCAATCCCACTTTTTTCATGTTATACGTCTCACTCTTGAGTTTTGGGCCATCTTAACATGAGCTAGAAAAATGGATGGACAGGTGGATTTTTCACAAATACCAATTAGGTGGGCCCCGCTAATCGTCCCGAGGTCCTTGCCTCAGGCAATCCGCATTGGTTTGAAAGTTTTTGGTTAGGTACTACCATCTTTGATAGTGGTTTGCCATTTAATCAAACCCTTTCACATGACACATGAATCTATACTGGTGCAGGCTGGGGCTTACCTAGAGCTTGCACATGTTCGAGCCGAGCTCAAGCCGAGCTTGGCCTTGCTTGAGCTTGGCTTGATCAGTGGTCCACTGAGCTTGAGCTTTGCTTAGCTTGAGCATTAAGCTCAAAATAGTTGCTCGAACTCGGCTTGTTGGTCGAGCCGAGCGAGCTTTGTTCGAACTGAGTCGATTGAGCTCTATCGAGCCAACCCGAGCTTTGTCCTTTTTTTTACTCAACTTAGCCCTAATCCAACCTAAAAAAATTCCCAAAACTGGCTCAATTTTAGAGTATTCTCTATTTTTAATAACAGATTTAAAAAATAAGAAAAAAAATCCTCAAAAATCTACCTATTTGGGAAGAATGAAACCACGATCCACGAACTGGTGGGTGCGTGCAGTGTGTCGTGCGAGTGGACTAAGCTTCGGGTTAGACCGTGCGATGCGTGCTTTGTAGTGCCGGTGGCCGGGGAGGAAGCCGGAATAGAGAGAGAGAGAGAGAGAGAGAGAGAGAGAGAGAGGGTGGTTTGGGTTGGAGTGAAAAATAGAAATGAAATTTAAAATCTTATACATGCTAACTTGTTTTCGAACAAGCTTTTAAAATCAAGCTTGTGCTTGATCAAACTAAGAGCGAGCTCGGCTTGTGTGCAGCTCTAGCCTTACCCATTCCCATGAGGAGTGAACTAGCAATCAAAGGTGGTCCCCACGTGATGAATTATTCAAATTAAATCTTTTCGGATTAATCAATAATGACCATCCATTTTCTAGTATTTGATCCCTCGATCAGATAATTAAAGTCGTTCTATCAAAGTTACTCCTTAATGTGCTAACAATCAAAGATGGTCTGGACATAGTGAAACTATCCGGATCAGAACTTTTCTTTAGTGTAATCAATATGAATCATCCATTTTCCAATCATCAAAGTCATCCAATCAATGTAACTCCTGAGTGGTCCCCATTGGACGGTCCAGATCCACCTGAGTTTTCGAGACAAGCATGTGTTCACATTGAAAAGGAGGAGAGACTTCCTTCGTTACATCAGAAGGAAAAATGAAGTCAACAAAAATCATCAGTCTCCCACTTACACATTATCCGGACGCACGCACATGGAAGGAGAAGAAAAACAAAAAAGTGGCGTTGCTCCGTATCATTTCGTACGTGGAAAAAATATCCATGAAATCACAGACGTCTGATGCTGGACCCAGAGATTCAAAATGACACGGTAGCCACGGTAGGATTGGAATTTGATAGGCCTCTCCATCAGAACGTACACATGGCCAGTGATCACACGGATCTGACCGTTCATTTAATAGCTCCACCTGTGACGCTATGTGTTTGAAAGACCACACGAAATGGATGATCCAAGCCATAAAAACGAGAACTTTTCAATGGCTGTGATTGTCTCTGGCAGGTACGTATGACACCCAAATGTTGTCAATGGGAAGCGGATTGCGTCCTGCCCCCGCCTGGACTGACTCGGTCTAGGTAAGGGCTTCTGTGGGCTCCACCATGATGAATGGATTTTATCCACGCTGTTCATTGATTTTTCCAAGCTATTTTATTATAATATCCCAAAATTAAGGCAGATCCAAGGCTCAAGTAGGACCATACCACAAGAAGAGGCAGTGAAAATGACACCTACGGTTGAAACCTTTCTAGAGCCCACTGTTATTTTTATTTACCATCCAACCTTGTTGATAAGGTAACATACACCAGCTTGATCAAAACTTCTACAGGCTCCCAAGAAATGGTTGATGGTGAGCGTTCAAACCCCACAGTGGGGTCCACTTGAGCCTTGGATCTGCTTTATTATTAGGCTGGCACCCTAAATAATCTTTAAAAAAAAAAAGGATGGACGGTTTAGATAAAGCCAAGACATCATGGTGGGCCCCATAGAGCCCCTGCGTGGACTGAGTCCATCTAGGCGTGGCAGCACGAACACAACTTTCTGACCTGTACAATCATATCCTAGTCTGAGAAATTTCCTTATGTAAACTCTCGTTTTCACCCACCAGTTGAAGTAAACTACTCAAAACTTTTGTTTCCCACTCTAAATTTCTTTACATTTCCTGAACCTAAAATACCCTTCTTCCTTCCTCCGTTCTCTTCTTCCTTCATCTCCTCCTCCGTCGGTTGGGCCTCTACGAAATCTCTAGCTCCAAAGGTTGAAGATGGCTCCTCCATCCAAGAAGCCTCGCACAAGTATGTTTTTCTTGTTTTATTTCCTGATAAATAATGTATGTGAAGATTTATTGATATTTCAGCTGGAAATCGAAAACAGAGATTAGGGTTTGGTCGAAATATCGTTAACTGAATGGTATGTGAATGGAGGTGAATGATATATGTGAATGATTAATGAGATGATGAATGGTGAAAGGGTGAAGGGTGACAGTGGAAATGGTATATGAATGGAGGTGAATAGAATATGTGAATTACTGGGAGGATGAATGGTGAAAAGGTGAAGGGTGAAAGTGAAAGTGAAAGTGGTATATGAATGGCCAGTAAAAATGGATGAAGGATGAAAGTAGTTAAATACGAAGAAAAAAAAATGGATGTTCGGTGAATTTTTACACATAGTTCAGTCAATTCACTATGTATTCGGTGAAATTGATCGAAAATGTTCGGTCAATTCACTCTATATTCAGTCAATTTCACCGAACACAGAGTGAATTCACCAAACACAGTGACAATCACCAAACGTTCGGTCAACTTTACCTGAACACAGAGTGAATTGACCGAACACGAGTAAAATTCACCGAGCACTGTGAAAATCACCAAATGTTCGGTCAATTCACTCTATGTTCGATGAAATTGACCGAACACTGAATGAAATTGACCGAACATTGAATGAAATTGACTGAATGTTCACATAAAGAAATACTTTGTCATTCAATTAATTAATCATTCACATATACCATTCGATTGGTGTATATTTTCACATGCAGTTGTCCATTTTCATTTGGTGTCCACTTTCACCACCCATTCATTTTCTACTTTTCAATTTGCGTCCTTATATTGTTGTGTGAGTTTATGATTTTATAAATTATGCAATATATGAGTTTCTGATTTTATAACTAATGTGATGTGCTGGCTTTCATTTTCTCTTTGTGTAGAAATGAAAGAAACTATGATCCCGAACTTGTCAACGAAATGTAGTCTGAAGTGGTGGTTTGACAGGGTAAAGAGTAGTTTAGAGAGTAACAATCGTAAGTTAGAACTATTCCGGCAGTCTCAACTTTTTTTTTTATTAGACATCCCATCCTTTAGATTTATAGGAGCCCTAACACATACTTTTTTTGAGACAAATATGTAACGTCGGTGACCTCGTTTTTTAAATAAGGGGACAACTTATAAAGTTTACTGAGATGGACTTCGCCCTTATAACAAGACTCAAGTATAAAGACCTTAAAATCCATGGTATAAGTAGTAGTAAGAAGTCGATAAAAGAGAAATACTTAAAGAAACGACATCCTATACTAAAGCAACACCTAGGAGAGGTGTTTGATAAAATTGTTGTTATGAATAAGCACAAAGATGTGTTGAAAGTTGCACTGTTGATGTGCATCGAGTGGTTCATTAGAGGGACGGCCAGCTAGTATTATTGCATGTCTGAATTCATGAAATTGATTGACAATTTTGAAGAGTTTGGGGTAGTCTGGCATTCTAGACATTGACCGAAGGGGTACTAATAGCGGTCAAGTCATCACGATTAGGCATTAAAACCTATAATGTCTACGGCTGCATGTTTCATTTGCAAGTAGGGATTATTTCTTTATTTCACATAGCTAGTGTGTTTATGTAACTATGTAGTCTTTTAACGTTATTCAATTTCATGTCACTATAACAGATATAGGCCATTGCAAGGATGTCCACCTTTAGGGCAAATGTTATATCATATGTTCCCTCCCAAATTCCACTCTTTAGTCAATATAGAGGCTGAAAGGGTTGGAGGTACAATACAATATACGACATCTTCGAGAGTAAACAAGTGCAATATTCAATATATTTTATTACTTAACGTATCATGTAAATTCTATATGTGAGATTGAAACAAGTTATTTTTGCAAACTCAAATAATTGAGACCTTAGAACCCACCGCGAAAGAAATAGAGTTAGAGGTTATTAGTGAGGTGCAGGAAAGTTCCAGGTAAGAAGTTAAAATCAGTAATTATATATATATTTCTAATATATTACATATCTGATACTATTATATTTATTTTACAGAGAATTAAAGATAGACTTATTTCAAGGATTCGAGAAGTGAGAAGGAAGAATGCATGCGATGTGCTCATTGAGGAGGAAGAAAAGAAGGAAGAAGAGGAAGAAGTGGAGGAAGATGAGGAAGATGAAGAGGAAGAAGGAGAGGGAAAGGCAGAAGGGGAAGGAGAGGAAGAATGAGAGGGAGAGGGAGAGGGAGAAGGAGAGAGAGAAGAATATAAGAGGGAGAGAGAAGAATTAAGGAGTGGGAAGAGTTGAAGAGAGAGAGAATAATTGAAGAATAAGAGAAAAATGTTCAAGAAAGAGAGGGTAAAGATAATAGTGGAGAGAGAAGATTTAAGGAGGGAGAAGGAAGACTCTTAATAATCCTGTACATTTTATATAGGAGCTCCTCATATGTAGTCTTGACACTCGAAACGATAATTTTTTACTTTCCACCCTTATACGTGTATCCATTGTTTTCATATATAAACTCCCCATCATAAGCGCATACGATACTTCTAGCAACCATTAACTGTAAACAAATATTACAAAATATTCTTAGCGAATCGTTAAACAACCAATATAGTCAGTCAATTTCACCAACTATAATGAATGTAAACACACACGGATTATTTTAAGCAAATCGTTACACAAATTTAAGTTTTCTCTCTTTGAATTTTACTGTATTCGGTGAAATTACCTAGTGTATTTGGTGAAATTTCAGTGTGTTCGGTGAAATATATTCTGTATTCAATGAAATTTTAGTATGTTTGGTGAAATGTATTATGTATTTGGTGAAATATATTATGTATTCGGTAAAATTTCAATGTCTTCAGTGAAATATATTATGTATTCAGTGAAATTTCAGTGTGTTTAGTGAAATTGATTAAGTGCACTTTGAAATTCACTATATTCGGTGAAATTACCCACTGTGTCCGATGATAATGACCGAGTGTTCTTTAATGTTCACTGTAATCAATGAAATTGACTAGATTCACCTAAAAAAAAAAAAAACACATTCATTATTCATTCTTACCTAGCCACAGTTGCCGTTCCAATAAAACACAAGTTCAAGAAATACAAGAAGAATCCAATAATATGAAACACAATTTCAAAAGGAAGGGAAGATGTGTTGTGACTTATAGCTGGAGAAAAAATTGAAGGAAAGATGAGTTTTATTGGTATATTCAAAGAGAAAAACGAGGAAGAAATCATGAGTTTTCGAGAAAGGAATAAAATTTATACACCAAGGGTTTCTCGGTTTGAAAAAATTATATCCGTACAAATTAGGAATAGAATGAAAAACAATAGTTTTCGGAGTTTATTTCAACAGGGGAGAAATCGAGAGTTTACGGACAGAAATCTCTCATATAGTCTTCGTAACACTACGGTATCATTTGCACATGCAGGTGCAATAAAGCTCATGCTGCACACGTGCAAGCATGGCATGATAGTTTTGTGATCAAATCCATCCATCAGAATAGCACCACTATATCGATGCCCTGGCCCAAGAATTAGGTTGATCCACTCATCAAATGGGCCCCAATTAGTAGAATAAATGTACGGCTCTAGGTTAGTTTTGGGAAAACGTTTACAAACCTGTGTAGCATGCTGGCACACGTGTGTCGTGTGCATGAGCTGAGTTGCACACGCGTGTGACCAAGCAAAACTCTCATCTATGTAACCTAACACCTAAGTTGGAAAAAGAAAAAGAAAAAGAAAATGAAAACGCGTGTGCAAAAAAGCTCATGTACAGGCCATACATTTGCCACCATGGCACCATATATCCCAGATCCAATCCACCCATCGGAAGGATACCACTACTTTGATACCTTGTCCGACGATTCAGATTGATCCAGTTTTGATCATGTGAGCTACAACTAGGAAAAGAATCTACGGCTCTGAAAAACTTGAATGAAGTTTCCTAAACCATTCATCTGTTCCAAATATTGGGGCCCACATGATGAATGTATGAGATATATCTTTCCAGAAAATATGTATGGATGGATTGGATCTGGCACATGGGTGGCATGTACAAAAGCGTTATTGCACATGCGTGTGCCCTTGGTATAGCTCTGTATTTCGGTGTATGTTATCAGGAACATCGACACTGCCGTGGCTCGTTTTAATTCCTTGAAAGGAACAGTTGTGTACTATACACGGAAGCTACAGTGTCATCCAATACGCGTTTACGTGGAAAAGGGAATGGCCTGTGTGAGAGATGGAAATTCAGGGGGGAAATCAGCGAGAAGAAAGAGTCTCCTTGACTTCTTGAAACGACCCGAAGTCAAAGTGATGACTCGTGTGGGTCGATTGGTGCACTTTTGTGCCTTGCCGTACAAGTGGTGCCTACGGTCGCTCGGTCCGGATCCGTGAGTCATGGGTCCAGCTGTGGACAGTCATACACCGAAATTCTTATGGGCATGATCGTGATCCTTCAATAATAGGCTGGCCCCGGGGTTGGCTTCGGCCAGGAGTTTAAGCTGTTTGGGCTGGACTTATTCAAATTTTTTATTTTGTCTAGCCCAGCCCATTGTCAACCCTAAAGCTAAATATTAGATGGTAATGATCTTTTCTGCCAGTGGTAGATCTTCTGGCCTAAAATGATACCTTAGGTAGGCCGTAGCATTAGAAAAAATTGGACCACTATAAAAAATCATTTTAATCATCACTTTCTTTTGTCCACTGTGGCCCACCCTGATTTTGGGGCCAGAAGATCCAAACACTATTGTCCACACACAAGGGGCCCATTTCTAGTGCAATGCCATTAGCTGGGTTTCAGTTATTAACTTAGTTAACAGGCATGAAAAATGGGAGAATCCTATTCCCTCAATCAATAGCTAACAAAGAGACAAGATAAGTATGGGACACAAGTTTTGAAGTTATTATATTTATAATCCATTATCTCATTTACCGTTATTCTTCAGGGATTCTATATCTTGAAATTACATTGGGCCACGACATATGTGCTGAAGTTGGCTCAGCCATTTGAAAAAAAAAAAAAAAAAAAGGCAATACTTATGAAAAAATAACTCATTAATATTGAATTACATTCTATCAGTACCTTTTTTAATCATTCCCCGCCTTCACTCATGCCGCATGCCCCATGCCATCAAATGGGTTGGTGGCTCCCCACCATAATGTTTATTTAAAATCAACTCAGACGACCAGGATCTTAACCTCATGCTAGTCAAGGGCCAAAAAATCAATAACATCTCTGGCACAAGTGGACTATTGTACTATGATTGGAAAAAGTGCACAGGGCAACACTCTCTCTAAACTGTTTCCATTACTGTCATCCAAAGTAAATAACGCATGGGTATGGTTTTTTGGCCACGACCCTAAAATGGTTGTGTAATCTAACGGTTGGAGTACTGGATTTTATATAAATATCATAGTGGGCCCTGTAAAAAATTTAAGGGGGACATCTCTCTCCCAACTATTTCCTTTGGCGTGGCCCCCCAAAATAACAGGCTAACCTTATTTTTTTTTTATTATTTTTTTATTTTTTATTTTTTTTTATAACCGGGACTAATATGGAACTCAAGATCTAATGATGGGAATGGATCTTAGGTAAACATCGCAATAGGCCCCATTAAAATCAAAATTGGCATCTCATAACAACAACTTTTTCCCCCTTGGATGCTTGCCCTGTGATGTTGTAGAGGACGCAAGTTGGTACCAGGTAACTTAAATCGTACTAAGTAAACTTTGTTGGGCCCACTGTAATGAATTTTCTCAAAACATTTTAGGGCATGAGCCTAAACTTGAAATATATCCAAAGCTCAAGTGGACTGCACCACATGAAACATTGGAAATTGAATACCCTACCATTGAAAACTTTTGGGGGCCACAAAAGTTTTGGATCAAGTTGATATTTGCTTTTTCCCTTCATCCATATCTGTGTGACCTTATGAACAAGTTGAATGACAAATAAACATCTTTGTGGCCCTAATTAAGGAAGGTTTTAATAGTAGATATCATTATCCCCACTATTTCTTATGGTGGGTCTACTTAAGCTTTAGATATGCTTCAATTTTGGACTCATCTACTAAAATAATCTAGTGAAATGGACAGTATGGATAAGGCACATTCATCACTAATGGGATCAATAAAGTTTACTCAATATGCTTTAGCTTAAAGAGTTGCTCAATATGTCTGCAGGCGGGAATTATTTTTGGCAGACCAACGTCGATGATGGACGCAGATTGGGTAATACCCCCACCTGTCCCCACCCGTCCCTAGCTAGAACACACAGGGACTCTGAGAGGGCACCGTGATGTATGGGTTTATCCACACCATCCATCCATTCTTCCATATTATTTTACGGTACATGCCAAAAAAAAAGGCAAGTTCCAAGGCTCAAGTGGACCATGTGGTCGGGATTAAAAATCTATTGTTGAAATTTTTTTGAGGTCTACCTGAAGTTTTGGATCAAGATGTTATGTGTTTTCCCTTCATATAGGTTTCTGTGACCATATGAACAGGTTGGATGGCAATTAACCATCACGGAGAGCACCCCTAGGAAGGTTTCAACAATGGGTGTAATTATCAGGCTGCTTACTTCAAGGGTCTAGTCCCCTGTGTAGTCCACTTGAGTCTTCAATTTACCTCATTTGCTCCAATACATACACCTACCATTAAAAACTTCCTAGGGTCCATTGTAATATTTATTTGTCATTCAACTTGCTGATAAAGTTAAAAACAAAAATATCAACTTAATACAAAACTCTTGTGACCACCATGAAGCTTTTAATGATGGGACTAATTCATTTTTGGACCGTGCTGGAAAATAAGCTGGCAAAATGGAAGGGCGACGCGGATTGGGTTACACAAGACAGTGATGTGATTCCACAAGATGAAGTGATGGGAACCCAATTATTTTGTTTGGTAACCCCATCACTTTGTCTAATAGAACTCCATCACTTTGTCCCTTATAACCCCCATCACCTTATCTAGTGAAACCCTTGTCACTTTATCTAACAACTCGATCACTTTGTCTAGTGGAACCCAATCACTTTAACTAACAACCCTGTCACTTGGTCTTATGTAACCCTATTATTGTCTTGTGGAACTTAATCACTTATCTAGCAACCCCGTCACTTTGTTTAGTGGAACTTGTCACTTTGGTTAGCAACCCTGTCACTTTGTCATATATAATCTTATCACTTTGTCTTGTCAAACCTCATCACTTTGTATGGCAACCTAATCACTTTATTAGTCGAAAGTTGTCACTTTTTCTAGTGAAACCCTGTCACTCTGGCCAACAACCCCATCGCTTTGTCTGGAAACTACCCCATCACTTTGTCTAGTGTAACCCCATCAATTTGTATAATAAAACCTCATCACTTTGTCTGGCAACCTCAAAACTTTATCTAGTTGAACCTCATCACTTTATCTAGTGGAAACCCATCACTTTGTCAGGCAACCTCATCACCTTTTCTAATGAAACCTCATCACTTTGCCCAGCAACCCCATCCCTTTGTCTAACGGAACTCCATCACTTTGTCTGAGAACCCCGTGATTTTGTCTAGTGGAACCCAATCACTTTGTCTTGTGTAACCCTCATACTATTTAGTGGAACCCTGTCACTTTATTTGGTAATTGTGTCACTTTGTCTAGTGGAACTCCATTACTTTGTCTTATTGTTAGTCTAAAATTTGGCCATGCGGTACACGTGTGAGATTTACGAGTCTATCAAAACTGAAAAACACCGATCCCTGACATCGAGATAGAGCGATGCTTGGTCGGGATTGTGACCAACCATCTATTCAGCCAACTGTCGAGCATGATATCAAGTGATTTATGGAGGTTGGTGATCTCCTCCAATGAGCTCCTTTTACCTTAAGAAACTAAGAAATTTTGAAGGTGTAAGTCAGAAATGGATGTAGAAAGGTGAGACATACCATTAAAGTTGGGATCACCAACGTGGTCGAGAGCAGTGGGGTGCTTCATCAAGCAGCACATTGATGATCGAGGAACAACTAATGCCGAGATTGCAACCTAATGTCGACACAATATATAAGCATAGGTGGATGATTCCTAAAGCTAAGGTTCTTCAGGTCCGTCATGCAAGTGCAAACGGAAGGGAATTACGGCTACTGCTAAGTTGGTCCATTGTGATCGTAAGGACAGAACAAATTATTCTTAGAAGCTAAGGATAAGAGTTATAGAGGACTATATAAGTAGCGTTGTGCTTTGATTGATTATGTGTTTGATTGGAATCAGATCCTTCTCTTCATGCCTTCTTCTGCTATTATAGAGTTCTTGATGCAGTCGTGAGAATAACCATTGCATACGAGGTGATATCTCATGTTGCTAGCTATACATTTATCTCTATTTGATCATGCTTGCCCTTTTGTTGAATGCATTTTGATCCTTTAGATAGTCTTTCACATGTTCTTCAGTGCTAATGTAAGGGCCTGTTTGGTAAAACTTAATTTCTACACTTATCACTGAAATTGCCATTTTCAGTGATTTTCTCTGATTTGGGCTGTTTGGTAAATTCAAAATAATAAATGCTTAATTTAATTTTCAGTTAAAAAATCTAATTTTTTTTAAGCTTTCACCCTTTGACTTAAAACTTAACACTGAAAGTGGTATGTGATTTTGATTTAAATTTTTTTTATATGACAACTTTACCCTCTTTTAATGACTTCCGCGACAAGTTTTGATGCGTAAAAGTCGGGTGATGTGGCAAAGTTCTTTGCCCTCGTTGCGATGTATGCGTTATATCCGCACTGTCCATCCAATTTGCCCTATCATTTTGGACATGATCCAAACATGAGGCAAAACCAAAGCTCAAGCCGACCACAACACAAAAACTATGGGGATAATGATCCCACCGTTGAAACTTTCAAGGGCCCACCATGATGTTTATTTGCCATCAAATCTGTTTATAAGGTCACCCTGACCTGGATGAAGGGAAAATAAAAATATTAGCTCGATCTAAAACTTTTATGGCCTCTAAGAAGTTTTCAATGGTAGAGGCTTAATCCCCATTGTTTTCGGTGGTGTGTCCCACTTGAGATTTTGATTTACCTCATTTTTGGTCTCATGAACTATAATGATCTAAAAACATGAATGGACAATGTGGATCTAACACATACATCATGGTGGGCTAAGAACTTTGCCACATTAACATCAAACGACTCCTAACACTCGTTTGCGGAGAGACGAGGATTTCGTGCGTCAGCCAGTACCAGGGAGTGGATTAGGTACGACCTCGGATCCACCGAGGTGGGTGGGATCCCTGACTGTGGGGCTCATAGTGATGTATGTGTCTTAAATCCACAGCTTCCAACCATTTTGAAAGGTCATTTTAGGCTATGATCCAAAAAATTAAGCTGAATCAAATCTTAGGTGGACCACACCACAGAAACAGTCATGATTGAATCTCTACCATTAAAAACTTCAAGAATTCCAACATAATGTTTATTTGTCATCCAACCTTTTAATAAGGTCACAAACACTTACATGAAGAGACCACATAAATATCATCTAGACCCAAGGCTTTTATGGCCGACAGGAAGTTTTTAATGGTTAATCACCATTGTTTCCTGTATTACGGCCCATCTAAGATTTGGAACTGCTTCATTTTTTGGATCATATCCTAAAATGAACTTTCAATACAAATGGACGGCATTGATGTAGTCACATACATCACAGTGGCCCCACAGTCAGCGGTCCCACCCACCTCAGTGGATCCGGGGTCTCACCTAATCCGCTCCCGGACGCGACCGTTGCCACTAGCGATTGGCTAGTAGTCGGTGCTCTGTGGGCCTCACCATGATGTATGTGTTTCATCCATGCCGTCCATACATATTTCCATATCATTTTATGGTATGAGACCAAAATGAGGTAGATCCAAATAGATCACATCACAGAAAAAAGTGGTGATTGAGCGCACACCATTAAAAACTTTGTGGGCCCATAAAAGTTTTTAATCAATCTGATATTTGTTTTTTCCCTTCATCTAGGTCGGTATGACCTAATAAATAGGTTGGATGTCAAATAAACATTACAGTGAGCCCTAGGATGTTTTTAATGGTGGACATTCAATCTCTATTGTTTTCCTGTGGTGTGGTCCACTTGAGATTTATAACTGCCTCATCTTTGGTAGCATGCCCTAAAATGGATGGACGGCATGGATAAAATACATACATCATGACGGGACCCACAAAGCACCGACCACTAGCCACTCGACTAGTGGCATGGTCACTAGCCAAACTGCGTCCTCCGCTCCCGTTGTGTCGTGGGGGATCGGATCAGTTGTTACCCGAATAACACCTTAGTGGGTGTTACCCTTATTGTGGGGTCCACCTTGATGATTTGTTGCATATCCACACTGTACATCCGTTTCTCCTGCCTATGTTCGGACGTGATCCCAAAAAGTAAGCAGATCCAAATCCCAGGTAGACCACACCACGAAAAACAGTGGTGTTTGAGTGTTTCACCATTAAAAATTCTAAAAGACCCACCGTAAGGTTTTCATCATGTTTATTTTACATCCAACCTATTGATAATGTCAAGAAGACCTATATGAAGAGAAACTACAAAGATCTGCTTGATCCAAAACTTTTGGGGCCCACAAATTTTTTTAATGGTCATTCATCACTATTTCTAGTGGTGTGGTCCACCTAAGATTTGGGCCTTCTTAAGTTTTGGAATCACGTCATGATATGATATGTAAAAACAAATGGATTGCATGGATATACACAAAATATATCAATGTGGGCCCCACACAGTTAGGGTAACAATCACTAAGGTGTCATCGTAATAGCTAATCTGCTCCTTGCACCTAGATGTTTGTGAGAAAGTTAGGTGGGGCCCACCATGACGATTGTGAGAAATCCACCACATCCATCAGCTCACCAAATTTGAATCAATTTAGACCCACTAGAGCCTAGAAACCAAAGCTCAAAGTCCAAGCTCAAAGTCTAAGCCTAGAAACCAAATCCAAATCTTAGGGGCAAATATGACAAATTGCCAATTTTTAGACATTTATGGTTTGTGTTTACCAAATAGGATTTTATGAAAAAAGTACTCAATTTCAGGTATGAGTAATATTTTCAGACAAATTATCAAACAGATTTTCTAATACTTATAAGTTCTAAAATTCAGTACTTTAAGTTTTCAGCACTTCAATTAATTTTTAGGCCTTATTTTTCAGTTTACCTAACGACACCTAACTCTAACGATTTTAAGTCCTTATCTCCATGTCACATGCTCAGGATACCTCTTTGAAGATTTGCTTAGCAATGAACCATCCTTTGTATATTTTTCCCATAACATAAAGATATCATACATGCCACGTGGCCACATCTACACTGTTCATTTGAAACTGCCAGATCTTGTCCAAGCACTTGTGTAACCTTATCACTTTGTCTAACGGAACACTGTCACTTTATCCGACAACCATGTCACTTTGCTGGTGGAAACTTGTCACTTTGTTTGGCAACTCCATCACTTTGTTTAGTGGAAGTCCTTCACTTTATTCGGTAACCCCGTCACTTTGTCTAGAAATCTCTCCACTTTATCAACTGGGACCTCGTCACTTTGTCTTGTGAAACCTTGTCACTTAGTCAGGAAACCCCGTCATTTTTTCTAGTGGAACCTCATTACTTTGTCCAAAAACCCCATCCTTTTGTCCGGCAATCCCATCACTTTGTCTATAAATTAATGGATAGTCTCGTCAAGGGCTTTATGTGCCCACCTTGATGTATGTGCTTTATCCACGCCGTCCATCCATTTTGGCTAATCATTTTCGGGCATGAGCCCAAAAAGGAGGCAGATGGAAGGCTCAAGTGGACCACACCATAGGAAATAGTAGGGATTCAACGCCTACCCTCGAAAACCCCTTAGGGCCATAAAAGTTTTGGATCGAGCTAGTATTTATGTTTTCCCTTCATCCAGGTTCATGGTCTATGTGACCTTTTAAATAGGTTGGGTCGCAAATAAAATCACAGTGGGCCCTAAGAAGGTTGCAATGTGGGCATCATTATCACCATTATTTACTATCATTTGGTCCACTTAAGCCTTCAATCTGCCTCCATTTTAGGCTCGTTAAAATGGATGGACGGCATGGATAAAACAAATACAAACTTTTGGGCCTAGCAAGGGTACTACCCAATCCGCTCCCATTTTTGGGCTCATGCCATTTTTAGTATAATTAATATATTTCATTCATTTCTTATTCACTGATATTGTTGTTGCCAATTCAATCAAACTAAGTCACACGTGTGAATGAGGGCCTATATTCGTTTTTAGTGTGTGGGTAAGATGCATGGACATTTCAGAATCTACTCGACTCAAAGTTAACCATTAATTTGCACTTAGTGATTAGTCGATTTGTGAAAGGGTAAGGGTTAGCCATTTCGAATGGATTCTTTTTGCCTTATGACAATACTTAAGGACTTGCTCTTTCACCATTACTTTAGTTTAATATTTCTCGAAGGGATAGGAATGTATATATAAATTAAAGAAGGCTAAAACATAATTGATTTCATTAATATTTGAAAATGTGGCCTTTTACAATCAACAAAGTGTGAAATAACCAAATAAATAAATGAGAAAGAAAGATAATTAAATACCTGATGTTGTAAGTGCATTGTATTTTATCAATTTTTGTGAAGTCTAGTTGAGTCAAGTCTTGTGAGCCTCGACTAAAGATCGAACACCTAAAACTTGAAGCCGATGCTGCATCCTTCGCTTAAGATCAAGTCGAATCAAGTTCGCAAGATAAGTTGCATTTATATAGTACCTAGGATCCCAAAACATCAATTAATGGCGTAATAATCATGCTAATCCTTGGTCATTCGATCCTCAACTTTTTGGTCAAGTTGATCAAGCTTGGACCATCCTTGGTTAGGTGCTAATTAAATCATGAAAATCAAAATGAAAAAAAACTTAAGTTCAAAGTATCAAGAATCAGGTTGAACTTTAACTTGATTAGCTAAGTTTTAGAGCTTGACGACTTGGATACTGGGGGACCAGTTGTCCAAGTCCAAAAACTGGACAACAAGAAAATTCCTTGAAAAGGTCTAATAAGACCGATCATGGGAATCTGGCCAACTAGTCTTTGACCGGTCGCCTAGGGCATCAAAAGAGACAGATACATCTATTCAGGCCTCTTTGTAGTTAGACCAGTCTTGGACTAGTCACCGATAGGTTGTGAACGACCATTTTCTATCCAGCAACTTCTCTCGAAAAAAAACCTTCTGGTGGCCTTTTATTAAGACCGATCATGGTTCAACTCAAGACGAGTCGTAGACTCCTCTGCAACTGGTCCTCAAGAGCCTGCGACAAGTCCTAAACTAGTCATTTTTCCCCGAACTTTTCTTCTATAAGAAAACCTTTGAAGGGGCTTTAATGATTGTTCGCTCGCCTCAAGTGCAAGGCTTGCGATGTAGTAATAATCTTGATAAGACCGAGGTCGATCCACAGGGAATTAGGGTAAACCAATTCAAACTATTCTAGCAACTCCAATCTCAGCAATTTGTGATTTCAAATTCATAAACTAACTTAAAATAGTAACTTAAGAAAAATTCTGATAATTAATGGAACTAAGGCCTTAAGGATCCACTTATAGTAGTCCCATATGAATTCATTCATCCAAGCATAAACACAACTAGACTCGAAGTTCTATTTCTCTTTTAGTTGGAAGATTTAGCATTCAAACACAAACAATCTCCACTTAAATTTGAAAATAAAATTCTAGTTCAAATGAAGCACATAGAATTTAAATACGTAGCTTTCGAAGTAACAACCATGCCAAGGGACTATGGTATGCTCTAGGGTTACTACAATTTGAATCTAATCAATCCAAACATGATAATCTCAGAGAATTGCAAGGAACCCATGTCCGAAGCACATGAACTCTCATAAAACATCTAAAAATACCAACTTTATTCAAACTAGAACTTAAAAATCCAAACTTTAGGTGGAGTACTTGAATCAAACGAATTCTACATGATAACTAGCTACAAGCTTCCTAAAAGGTTCTAGCCGAGCATCATCATGCTTCAACTAAAAATAATGAAAAACTATGAAAAACATGAAAAACCGAATTCGGGAGAGTTGTAGACACTCCACGACAATCCTCTTCACCTCCCACGAAGTCCCTAGCCTTCTATGATGTCTTAGCTACGATCCCTAGGTGTCCTTTTATAATAGAGGAGTCCTACCGACGCAGAAACTTCCAGATTTGCGTAGCTACTTACGTAGTTGCGCAACAATTTTTGGAGCTTCAAGAAGAAGCTGCTGGAATTCGAATTTTCAAGTGGCCGATCGGTCTTGATCGGTCAAGCTTGGCTGGCCGACCGGTCTTGACCATTCGGACTTGTCTGGGCTTGGTCCAGCTAGTGCAGAAAGAGGCTGCCCATGTGGTCGATTGGTCTAGCCATTTTTTTCTTTGATTTTTTCGTTCTTTCTTTCTCTCTTTCCTCTCTTTCCTCTCCTTGCTCTTCTTCCTTCTATGGCCGACCTTGGTCATCTTTGAAATGACTTCTAAATGCACTATTTAGTCATCGATTGGCTGAAATCCTTCTCTCATTCCTACATCCATAAAACATGCATTAGATAAGTCTTTTAAACATGCAAATCATGCATACAATGTGGTATAATAGGCTAGAATATGTATAAATTGGAAGCTCAACAATGACATGTATTGCACACCCATCTAGAGCATTGAGAGGACCTTACTCTTCATTCCAAAGCCTCATTGCCCTTTATTGCCTTGAGTTCATCATTCAAACTAAGTGATTAATGGTACTTCATTGAGTATTCAAATCTCGGTTTGAATAATGAACTCAAACAAAGCATTCATGACTGATGTAACCCTATTAGCTGAATCTTTCGGTCATCGATAGCCATTAATGTTTAGAATTGGTTATTCTTACATATACTATTGCATTGAATAGGCAAAAGGGAACACCAATACCTTCTCCCAACTACCCATGCATTAGAATAGGTGTATCATTCATGATTAGTAGCTGATCTTGGGAGCACAAAGAGGAGCGGAAGCTACTTGTCTTAGGAGCTGAATTGGGGCTCATCCACTTCTAGGTAAGTCTAGTCTTTTCGAGTCCAGTTATTCCTCTTCTTGGTGAGATTGGGGTCTAGAGATTGTAACCTAATCTTGAGAAGTTGTCTCTGGATTGGGATCTCTGACGAGAGCATTCGTAGTCATCTTTGGATTAGGATTGGTGAGAGTTTGAGATCCAAAATCGACAAGTTCCTTAGAGGGCCATTGACAGATGATAAACACATTCCTAGAAAATAGGATGTGAAGGTTGATAGTTAACCTGATTTAAAAATACATCTATAGTGAAATCTAGTACACTTAAAGAGAAGTGCAACAACCGAGATTGGAGTAGACATATAGTTGAACCACTATATATCATTATATATTATGCATTATGGGATGAATGATTATCTTTGTTATTAATTATCTTGTGAATGATTCTTGCTCAGTCAATCATGAATACTAACTGTTTGTTAAAATGCCAATGATACTTGCACTATAATTCCTTGATCCTTGTCATCATTTTCTTTATTGCTCATATACAATGGCATATTAATTTAAATGTTCTACATGTTTTAAATTGTGTTGAAATTACTAAAAGTCCTATTTCAAACCAATAAAATTTGTAATTAAATAATAAGGAACAGTTCAATGCAGCCAGTTCCTCTTCTGATAGGTACGGCCACGTCTCACATTGATCTTTCAAAGGTTCAGCAACGTCCTCCTATTCTTGCACCAACTCATTAGTTATTCATTCATCTATATGATTTTTCCATCAATGAAAGTATAAGCTGGTCAGGCCTACTAAGAAAACCCAACATGCTTCATGTGCACTAAAAAATTAAAATAGTACAACAACATAGAATGCATGGTGATATGGATGTATATGATACATGAGTGCATTAGATGGGGTGATCATCTATCTGCTTAGGTTGGATAATTGTCAACCCACATCCACCCTCGGGTAAGCTTCCAGCTTTCGATAGGCATAAGCATGACCAACATCTGATAATGATTCTACCAAGATTGACATTCTTCAAGGGAGGTCTCCCAAGTTCAACAATGCAATATGTTATGCGACAAATAATGTTATGTATCACCATTTTTCAACTATTTACTGATACTTATCCCTTTCAGGACATACGTATATGAATTCATCGGACACAATCATAATAATTCAACATATGAGCATACAATACAAATTAACATGTGAACATATTATCAAAATCAAAAGAGATGGACATTATATATTAAAACAGTTCATCAACCAACCATCCACACTCAAACAAAGTTACTTTAATTTTAATGAAAATGAAACATATTGGGATCACTCGCCTACGTCTAGTAGAGATGAATCCATAAGGTAGTCGAATTGATTCGAGTGTAAGTTCCCTAATAATCATGTAAACAAAATTATTGTTTGATTCGATCATTCTATATAGTGGGGCCCATCTTTGATTGATCTTACCAAAGTTGATAAGCACTGCTCAAAAATTCCTAAATGGTCTAATTTTTGTGAATTTCATGTATTACGGGTTCATTAATCAAGGATAAGAATTAGACAGATCTGTCCAGGAGTCCGTCGATCGAATCTGTTGATCGATCAACTTCGATTGATGGCCCATCGATCGAATCGATCACTGATTGATTAAATCGGAAAATCAAGATTTTAAGGTTTAAGTCTTTGGACAAATTTTGACATCCTTGATCGATCAAACTTTGGTCGAGGGTCAAATCGACAGTCTGACAGTTTGATTCAATTTTGATAGTTTAACTTGATCGATTGATCTGAATCACTCATGTCCATCTAAAATCAAAATCACAAGAGTGAATGATAATGGAAATCTGATAGTGCGGCCTAACCATCGGTTTGTTCGATTAGATATTTGGAGATGTAATGTAGTTTCATCTCAGAGATATCATAGACCGATCTGATCAAGTCGAACCCCACATATTCGGAAATTTGGCATGAATAACAATACATAAGAGATCTAACATAATATTTAGTTCGACGTGACCCACCTAATGATCGGATCATCCAGATTTTCGTGGACCTAGCATGATTCGACCCTAGAATTTGGATGAATAGTGTGGATCTAAGTGTATATATCCCGGTGGTCCATCTCAATCCTCTACGCCAAGCAATATCAACACTTGCATAGAAATTTGCATTTTCTTTGTTAAACGTTCCAGATTTCAAAATACAATGAGCATATCGTTGATCCGATCCGTTCATTGTATTCTCCAAATAATCCTAACTTACATTATCAAATTTTAATAACCCAATCAAATTGGTTTTAGGAATGTAGATTAAATGACCTACTACCCGATGCAAGAAAGAAAAATTTCTCTGTGCCAAAAGCCTAAAGTTACATGCGCAGGGAATTGAACCTTCCCACTTAGATGTGTACGATGGATGAATGGCTAATCTAAGACATGTTATATTTTTTGAAGTTATTTTTAAAATAAATTAGTGTTTCAAAATTTCCGTTAGGCCGGGTCATGGCCATGGCCGCTGGTGTGTGCATGCGTGTATAGGCGGATGTGTCTTTTCATGTAAGTCCGAAGGGTTGCATCCCTTCATTTTTTGTTTTGAAAGGTTGTGTTTTTTGATCTCAAGAGATGCACCAATTGGGTTTAAACCCAACTGTCACAACCCTTTATGAAAGGGTGTCTCTACACCCTTAAAGGTGTCCACTCAAGTCTATAAATAGACTTGTCTTCATCTGGTTTATAAAAAATATATATAAAAGATAAGAAAATATTTGATTTTGTTTTCAAAATATGGGTAAAGTGTTTTCTGGTTCGGGTTAAGGCTATAAATGGTTCGAGCCTGTGTGTAGTGAGTGCACTGTTTTGACCGGGTGATAGTCGTTGTATCCTGGAGGTCGATTGCCAAAAAAAAAATAATCCTGTTGCACTTGGGACGCGGTCCAAGGAGGGCAAATTCGATTTCAAGCCCAGTGATTCCAAATCACGCCTCGACTTCTACAAATCGATAAGTTTTCTCATTTCCTTATTTTAATTTCATTTAATCCAAGTAGTTTTCCTAACTCCAATTTCCAACAAGACATTCATCACACAGATCTGGTCCACACCATACTTTAAATGAGAGAAATCAAGGGCGGGACTTACCCAAAATGCTTTTCCTACGGTCTTTTGGATCTCCCAATTCAGTGTTTTGGATGCAATGATAGGGCCTGTCGGTGAACAAGGGCATTTGTTGTCCATCTGGATCCAATATATCAATCACCATGTAGAGTATGAGAAACCCAGTTGCTTTAGACCCATATTCTTCTTGGGTGTTTGGATGATCATATTCTTGTGATCAGATGCAGATTGCCCTGCCACCCTTTCCTTCTGTGGGAAGCTAGGTGGGGCCGACCATGATGTTTTTGAGAGATCTATCCCATCCATCCATTTTTCCAGCTCATGTTAGGACACGTGCCCAAAATTAAGGCAGATCCAAAACTCACATGGGCTATATGATATGAAAGAGTAGGGATTGAATGCTCAATGTGGAAACATTCAAGTTTTGGATCAGGCTAATATTTTTGTGTTTTCACTGCCTTGCGTGGGAAAGGAACTTACGAATAGCATATAAACATCAGTGGATCCCAAAAAAGTTTCAAGTGGCATTTACCTCTCCACATTTTTCGCCTTGTATGGCCCACTTGAGTTTTGGATCATCCTAACATGAGCAAGTAAAAGGGATGGAGGGATGAATTTCTAACAAACATCATGGTGGGCTTAGCTTCCAACAGTCCTATGGTCCAGGTCACAGGCAATCCAAAGCCGCTTGCCATGGAATCAAATCCTGCCACATTATGCATGCATTTACTACATTGGTAGAGGTGGGAGCCTTACCTCATCTGCGTCCCTAGTGGGCTATCAATCAAAGGTGGTCCTCACATGATGAATGATTCAAGTTATATCTTTTTTTCATATTAATCAATAATGACCCTCCACTTTCTACCATTGGATCGCTCAATCAGATCATTAAAGCTGCTTGATCCAAGTAACTCTCGAATATGCTAGTGACCGAAGATGGCCCGGACATAGTGGACTGTCCAGATCAAAACTTTTCCTTTAATATAATTAATATGGACCATTATTTTATTTTATTTTTAAAGAAAGGTAGGAGCACACCACCCATAACTTTGTTGAAAGGCTAAAAGATGTACAATCAAAAGGAGCTCTACTAAAAGAAATGGGCCTCACTTTGCTTCTATCTAAAGCTAAAGAAAAATGGGAATAGAAATACACTAAAAACACCTCACCTCTCCCTCGAGTTTCCCAATCTGACACGGTCGAGAAAGAGAGTCCCCCCTGAACGATTCTAGGGAGTTGATCTAACTATGAGTAAATTGCATATACTTGGGTGTGGCTTCCCAGCCGGGCTAACGCATCCGCCACTCCATTCACCTCCCTTAGGCATGAAAGAAATAGCCAATCTCTGCATTTCTTGAGATAGAGGATACTTGGGCCCACCAATACCTACAAAGCAGGACTTTCGGGCCTATCCTTGTTGAGCGCACTAACCACTAGTTTCGAATCATCAAAGTCATCCATCCAAAGGAATTCCTGAGTGGTCCCTACATCATTGGACGGTCCAGATCCACCTGAGGAGTGGACCAGCCTGGGTTTTCCAGACAAGCATGCGTTAGCATTGAAAGCGAGGAGGGGGGTGGGGGGAGACTTCCTTAGTCACATCTGAAGTCAAAAAGAAGTCAACAAAATCATTAGTCACCCTTTTAAAAAGTATCTGTGCACGCGCACATGGAAGGAGAAGAAAAACAGAAAAGCCGTGTTTTCTCTGTATTGTTTCGTACGTGGAAAAAAAAATCCATGAAAATTGAAACCACAGACGTCTGATTCTGGACCAGAAACTCAAAATGACACGGTGGCCCCGGTAGGATTGGAATTTGGTAAACCTCTCCATCAGACCGTAAACATGGCAAGTGATCACAGAGATCTCAACCGTTCATCTAGTAGCTCCACCTCCCAACTGACCATACTAAATGGATGATCCAAGCCATAAAAATCAGAACTTTTTTATGGATGTGATTAGGGGTGTTAATGGGCTTGGGCTGGGTTAGGGCCGAGTCTAGCTTGTCTAAGCCGGGCCCACATTATTTTACCCCAGCCCAAGCCCGATCCGACCGTGGCGGGCCAAAAAGTCCAGCTTAAGTCCAGCCTGGAATACTTATACAGGAACTGGCCTGAACTCGACACTGAAACAAATTTTGTAAAATAAAAAAACATTTTGATGGACCCACATCTACTTCTGGCTTAATTATGAGATCCTATTCCTTCATTTGGTGGGTCCTGTTATCATGTGATTGTCTCTAGTAGGTCTTTCTGCTTTTTTTTTTTTTTTTTTTTTTTTTTTCACGTGTATGACACCAAAATGTGGTCAATTAAATGGGAACTGGATTGCGTTCTACCCCCAGCCTAGACTGACTTGGTGTAGGCAAGGGCTTTGCGGGGCTAACTTGAAGTATGGATTTTATCCAGACCATTTTAGGGTATAAGCCCAAAAATAAGGCAGATTTGAAGCTCAAGTGGACCATACAGACCGAAGCAGTAAGGTATAAGCCCAAAAATAAGGCAGATTTGAAGCTCAAGTGGACCATACAGACTGAAGCAGTGGTGATATGGACATCCACGGTTGAAATCATTCTTAGGGCTAACCATGATTTTTATTTTCCATCCAGTGGACCATACAGACCAAAGCAGTGGTGATCAAATTTGAAGCTCAAGTGGACCATACAGACCGAAGCAGTGGTGATCAAAACTTTTGCCACTCCCAAGAAGTTTTAAATGGTGAGCCTTCAACACCCACGGTGGGTCTAACCGCAATGTTAGCCATCCCCACCTGGGAGTCATATCAAAACCTCAGTGTTGAAACGAGGTTATCTTCACTCAGTCTACCCCCAATTAAATGGACGGCCCTGACTGCCCCATGATCATATTTTAGTCTTCATACACTACGGTATCATTTCTTAGGTACATGCCGCATTTGTACCAGAATGGCATGATGGGTTGGAGATCAAATCCATTCATCAGAACAGCACCACTATATTAATGCCCTAACCCCAAGAACTAGGTTGATCCACTCATCAAATGGGCCACAATTATCAGAATAAATGTATGGCTCTGGAAAACAAAATAAATGTACGACTCTGGTAAACTTGGGGTGAAGTTGAGTTAGGAATAGACGGCTGGGATGGACAAGCTACATATTGCGGACACACGTGTGGCCTGTGCGTGAGCTGAGTTGCACACGCGTGTGACCTACCAAAGCTTTCATCTATGTAGACTGAAGACCACTGTCTTTCGGTCTTTCACCTAGCAAATGTGGAATATGTTTTGGAGCTTTCCTAGGCAGGCGCGCGTGTGCAATAAAGCTTATGTGCACGCTACACATGTGCCAGCATGGCACGGTAGGTCAGAGATCCAACCCACCCATCAGAATTGCACTGCTGTATTGATTTATTATACCAAGAATCAGGTTTATCCAATTATCAGGTGGGCCATAAATAGTAAAAAAAATCTACGGCTCTGAAAAGTTTGGTTGATTTTTCTCAAACATTCATCTGTTTCGAATATTGGGACCCACATGATGAGTGAACAAGATTTAGTTTCGGGTAAACATGTGTAAGGTCCAACAAACCTGATGGATGGATTGGATCTAGCACATGGGTGGCAATTACACGAGCGTTGTTGCATATGTGTGTGTGCTTGACATTGGTCTATGTTCTCGAAAACAACGACACTGCCGTAGCTTGTTTTTGTTCTCGAAAACTACAGAGAAATCCAAGACGCGTTTACGTGGAAAAAGGCGCGGATTGCGTCGGAAATCCTTCCGCATGAACTTCTGCTACCGGAAGTTAGCTTGGCCCACCGTAATGTTTGTGAGTAATCCATCCCGTCCATCCGTTTTTTTTTTTTTTTCAGATTATGGTATGATATGGGCTTAAAAATGAGTCAGTTCCAAAACTCAACTAGCATACACGGTAGGAAACAGTGAGGATTGAACTTCTACCATTAGAATATTTGTGGATCCAAAAAATTTGGATGAGGCTAATATTTTTGTGTTTTCATTTCACCTCAGTAGGAATGACATTTTGAACGGTATGGATGGAATGCAAACACCACGGTGGACTGGTAGGCATTTCCCTAACCACCTTTTCCTGTTGTGTGGCCCACTTGAGTTTTGGATCTGCCACATGTTTTAGACCATGTCCTAACATGATCTGGAAAAACGGATGAACGGAGTGGATTCCTTACACACATCACGGTGGGCTTGACCTAGCTTCGCGCAGAGAAAAAGTGTTGAGGGAGGTGTGAGAGAGAAATTCACAGGGAATTCAGTAAGAAGAAAGAGTCTCCTCGACTTCTTTAAAACGACCCGACGTCAAAGTGATGACTCGTGGGGGTCGTTTGGTTCACTTTTTTGTCCTGCCATACAAGTGGGGTCCACCTTTGCGCGGTCCGGATCAGTGAGTCATGGGTCCTGCTGTGGACGTTCACGCACCGAAAATCATGTGGGCATGAGCCTGGTCCTTCTACGAGTGACTTAGGAATAGACGGCTGGGATGGACAAGCTACATATTAGATGGCAAGATTTTTTAGTCAGGTGGGCTACGCTGTTTAGATCTTCTGGCATAAAAATCAGGCAATTTAATAACTTAGGTAGGCTGTAACGACGCATCTTGGGAGGTGAATGGGGTGGCAGTTAGCCTGGCCAGGCTGGGTAGTGCCGTCCAAGAGAGAAGGATTTTCCGGTCACCCGAGGAGATGCCGAGAGCTAGCCGAGGTATTCTTTTCCTAGATCAAGTGGGTTTGGGGAACTTCAGGTAGAAGTGAAGTTCTTGCTTCAAAAAAATTGGGTAGGCACAACGGTTGATTGTGGCTGTGATGTATTTAGGTTCATGATAGGCAGAGTCGTTTTCCATCTTTTGTCGGAGCGACCGAGCCCCGAATGAGTTGTACAATCCTTTGCCTTGATGCACATGCAAGATATAGTCCATCAGAAAAAATTGGACCCTGTAAGAAATCGTTAATCATCGGTTTGGTTTGTCCATTGTGGCCCACCTGAGGAGTGGAACTGCCTGATTTTGGGGGCCAGGAGATCCAAGCACTATTACCATCCAGATGGAAGGCTCAAATCTCACACGTGTTTCATACACACACGGGCTCATGTCTAGGGCCATCCCATTAGTTGGGTTATGGGTACTAATCATGTGGTTAGCAAGGCATGAAAAATGGACGATCCTATTAAGTCCCTGGACACAACTTTAAGTTTTGAAGTTATTACATTTATAATCTTTTATCTCATTTCTTGTTAGACTTAAATAATGTATTTAATATTATATAGATTATAAGCGGTTTAGTCATTCTGCTTAAGATTTGAACTTAAAGTAACTTTAAAATTTTTCTTATTTGATTATTAATTATTTTTAAAATTACTTACAGTGAGATCATAGCCCATATATGACTGAATCCTCCAATTTATGAGATTTGGACCATCAACACTACTAGACTCACCTTTAATTGCCCATCTCTCCTACCATTGAGTGGATGGTTAAAGATCATCATATAAAAAGCGATTTTTGAAAGTAATATTTGAAACCAAAGGTAGGCCTCGAATGATGGACAATACAAATCAATGATTGACCTTTCATATTATATTAAATATGGATTACTCATTTCCGGATTAAATTATTAGGATCATATATGTTAAGGCAATTTTTAAGAGGGATGGCAATCAAATATCAACCTATAATATTTCGGATTTTTCGTTTTCTTCTAGGGATTACATTTTATTAAGATTGTGGTTTGAATTTCGATGTCTAACAATTTTGATTTTCTTCAACCATTTAATGGTTAGAGTTTATTTAGTAATTTTTATATTTTTCACTTAACTTTCATATTGTCACTAAAATGTAAATTTTCTTTAACTTTCCAAAAATCTTATAGAATAATAAATGATAACCATTGAATCATCTTTTTATCCATAGATATAATTAGAGCTAGGCACAAACCAAGCCAGCTCGAAAGCTCTGCTCAGATTGGTTTGGAAAAAGCTTGGCTTGGATTGGTTCAAATAGAAGTTCAAACCAAACCAAGCCTGGGAGTCCAGCTTGTTTGAAAAAATAAACCAAGCTTAAACTAGGGCAGTACCGGCTCGGCTCGGCTCGAAGCTCGATTTGATTTGGTTCATAGATTGTAAGCATATTGTTTCTTGTGGTGTGATCCACTTGAGCTTTGGATATGATTCCATTTCGTGATCATGTCCTAAAATGTTATTTAAAAATAGATTGACAGTGTGGATAATACATGTACATGATGACGTGGATAATACATAATACATATATATGAATGCACACTGTTTCCTTGCACTTGTAAAATTATGCTTGTGTACTTTTGTTTGAAAAAGGCTCATACATGTCTATTTTGAAGTTGCACTCTTCCTTTGGAGGATGTTAAATATCATGTAGTAACATACTTTCATTTTTTTTTTTTTTAGTTTTTCTAACTCTTTAAATTCTTTTCTATTTAAATAAATAAATAAAAAGAGCCACCACCTGTTTGAACTTGGCCCAACCCGGCTTGGTTCAAAATTTTTGACCAAATCAATCTTGACTCGAACCAGATTTTTCTTTAGCAAACCAAACTCAAGCTGCATGGGTCGGCCCAAAACCCAAACTGGGCCGATCCACAAACTTAATTGGGTGGCACAGAAACGAGCCAAATCAAACTAGGGCCAACTTAGCCCAGCCCAGATTGTTGCCTACCTCTAGATATAATTAACTTATAGTCCTTTTTTTTTACCAAACCACTCGATCATAATAATCCACCCACAAGATCATTATATTCATTCATACACATCTTTTCAAAATTTTGTTCTAATAATCTTATTCATCACCTATGTATATATATCATTAAGCTACTCTTCATATACCTGCCATACACCTAAGGAATGCATGATATATATAAGTCCATAAATCTTTCTTGTCTATGTGTACCTATTGCAGGGAAGAGCCGAATCACTGTCCTCTCTTGGAATTGTTGAATCATCTATTTGTTGGAGGCATTAACACCATAGTGGGCCCCACAAAGTTTACCCAATATGTGCAATCCCCCCCCCCCCCCCCCCCCCCCCCCCCCCCCCCCCCCCCCCCCCCCTTTAATGACTTGACGGATGCGACACTCCATGCATAGGGGGAGGTTTTGGATGAGGGCCTAACATTATAATCAAGCAGTTTCTACCCAATTTAGTCTGGGACTACATCAGGATGAAGGTTTATGTGCTTCCCAGGGGCGTGACAGATATATTTGGACGCTTACCCTGTCTGGGAGTTTTACCGTCAGGTTTGCATGGGATTTGTACAAAAGGATTAACTTGAAGAAGGATTGGACTGACTGGGTTTGGCATTCAAAGCGACCGTAAAAAAATTTCGTCTTCGTGTGGAGGCTATTACAGGGAGCTGTCCCTGTGGAAGTTAGAGTTCAAGCCAAAGGAATTCAATTAGCATCGAAGTGCATTTGTTATTGGAACATGAACAGAACAAACTGTGAATCATTGAGCCATCTGTTTGTGGCGGGTGAACTGGCGGATCAGGTCTGGTCCTATTTCGCCCAAACCTTTAATTTACCCCTCCTTGACGAGAGTTCAATCGTAGCTAGAACTTCGTTGTGGTGGAGGGGAGCCTCGAAAGCTGAAGGCATCTTAGCCCATAGAGGTCTCCTGCCAAGCATCATCTTTTAGGAGTTGTGGATAGAACGAAACAGTGGCAAAGCTGAGGAAACCTTGGTGATCAGTGGCCTGAATACTATCTCCCGGATCAAACGGTGGCTCCAACGACTAGCCCCGCTGCTGCCCACGCCAGGTAGCCACTATTTTTCAGATGGCCTCATTATCCAAGAGTTGCCTGTTAATTTTGGGCCTCCTGTTGGCTGTGAGTGGCACCCTCTTATTGGTTAGGGTGGGGGTTAGGGAGCATTAGAGAGGGGATAGAGGTGTCAGGCTAGTTTTTAGTGCCTAACCCTCGGTTATATAGTGCTTTTTGTTTGATAGCAGTGTTGGGACACCGGTCAGCGGAAGCATTGAAAAGAATCAAACGATGACCACACAATACACATGCAATCGATAAAAAGACAATCTGAATTTTACATAGAAAACCCTTGTGGGAAAAAACCACGGCACAAAGCAACACCTGCACTATGAACCAGAAGATTACATAGACAATATACCTACAAGCAAAGCCTAAAAGATGAACATAGTACTCTCTCACCTCACAATCCTCTCCCCAGACCCTAATTTTGAATTAGGATACCTTGGTAGTCTTAGAAATTTCTTTAAACACAATTAGGAAGTGTTTATATAGACTTTCAACAAAAAATAGAAACACATTACACAAAACTGCATAACCATGCAAATCACCACTAATATGGCCGACCGGTAAGCCCATCGCCAACTGGTCGGAGATAACACACAAACTGTCCACAGAGATTGCTCGAAATTTTACCCGTTCTGCCACAATATTCAACCGATCGACTGACAAGTCGGAGCACCCACCAGACCGGTTGGTGACCGGTCTAGACATATCCAGAGACTTCACTGCTTGCCCAAAAAAAATTAGACCGGTTAGCCAGTTTAGCTAACTTATCGTGACACCCTGTTTCAGTAAGTTTGACGGCTCACCAACAATCTCCACCAAGGCTTCAAACGTGAACCACCTCTTCTTCGCTTCATCATTAATCTCATCTTCAATCATAGTGTCATCACTTGTCGTGCACCATGTGTCTTCATTTAAGTCTTTGCCAATCCTAGAGAAGTTACGCAGAACTTGAACTTCTTTGTTGGGAGCATACCATTGGTCAGTATATCCGTCGGATTCACTCTAGTGTGAATCTTCTCTAGAGTCATATCTCCTTCCTCAAGTACCTGTTGGATAAAATGGTGACACACATCAATGTGTTTAGTACGAGAATGATAAACATAATTCTTAGCTAAATTTATAGCACTAGAGCTATCACAATTAACTAGCACGACTTTCCGCTGAAGCCCTAACTTATTTATCATGCCCCTCAACCAAACAGCATCCTTGAAAGCTTCTGTTACCGTCATATACTAAGCTCCAGTAGTGGAAAGAGTCACCATTGAGTGAAGCTTAAACATCCAATTAATTGCTCTACCCGCTAACATAAACGAGTACCTAGAAGTCGATCTCCTACAGTCCACACTACCTGCGTAGTCAAAATCGACGTACCCAACCAACTTGTCATTGAACTTTTCAAATGTCAAAGCATAGTCCTGCGTACCCTGAATATATCAAAGTAGTCATTTCATAGCTTCCTAATCTTGCTTGTCGGGGTTAGACATGAATCAGCTAACAACACCCATAGCCTGTGAAATATCAGGTCTTGTACAGACCATGATATACATTAAACTTTCCACAACACTTAAATAGGGCACATGAGGCATAACCTGCTTTTCTTCATCTATCTTAGGACACTGTTTAGAAGAAAGCTTGAAGTGAGCCACGTGGGGAATGCTAACCGGTTTGAACTTGTCCATCCCAAAATTTACCAACACCTTCTCAAGGTATTCATCCTGAGATAACCACAACCTACTCCTCTTCTCGTCTCTATGAATATCTATACTGAAAACCCTCTTTGTAGCCCTTAGATCCTTCATCTCGAATATTCCTGAAAGCTGAGTTTTTAACACATCGATGTCAAACATGCTATGACTGGCAATTGAACATGCCATCGACTTATAATACCAGTATGAGAAACTTCTTATCACTTAGTGTCTTGTAATAGACATAGTACGTGATCGTACTCGCTCTTGGAAAAGCCCTAACTCATCATGAATTAATCAAATTTCTTGTACTACTACTTAGGCTACTATTTGAGACCGTACAATGATCTCCTCAACATGCAAACCTTGTTCTCAGCCTCTTGTACGACATAACCTTCTGGCTGCACCATGTAAATCTGCTCATCCAATTTCCCATGTCGGAAGGCAATCTTCACTTCTATCTGTTCCAACTCGAGGTCATATTAGGCAACCAGAGCCAATACGAATCTAATAGATACTCGCTTAACAACTGGCAAAAAGATCTCACTCAAGTCCACACTTTCACGCTGAGCATACCCTTTTTCCACCAATCTAACCTTGTACCTATCATGTTTCTTTCGAAAAATCCACTTGCACCCAATTATTTTTTTTATCCCACACGAAACTCTAGTAGCTCGCAAGTCTCAATCTTGTATAGAGAATCCATCTCATCTTACAATGGCGTCTTTCACTTTTTAGTATCTACATCCTGTAGTGCATCTGCAAAGTTAGACAGATCCCCCTCATCCGTAATGAGGGCGAATGTAATGTTCAAGTCATCCCTATACCTCGCTAATAACATGCGATCTTTAGGTGTGTTTCTTTGCATAGGTGGCCACTCCACCTGATCATGTACCTCTACCTCCGTATCGGTCTCGGCTTGTGTCTCATCTCTGTCAAATTGAATATCAATTACTTCTGATTTTTCAGGTACCTTTGGTATATTCTTTCAGAACAAAGACCCTTCATCGAATTTGATGTCACGGCTCAAGGTAAATTTTTGTGTAACAGGATCATATATGCGATAACCCTTCGCACTATCACCATAGCTCACAAAGATCTCTTTTCTAGCCCTATGGTCAAGCTTATCCCCTTCAACTGACTATACATGAAAGTAAGACTCACAACCAAAGACCCGTAAACTTGAGTAGTCTATAGTATGACCACTCCACACTTTCTCAGAAAATTTTATATTCAATTGCCATAGAGGGTGATCAATTTATCAAGTAACAAGCTATATTAATGGCCTCAGTCCACATATCTTTTCCCAATCTAGCATGACTAATCATGGACCAGACTCTCTCCAAGAGAGTTTGATTCATTCGCTCTGCCACATCATTCTACTCTAGCGTGTGTTGTACTGTGTTGTGCCTCACAATCCCCTCCTCCTTACAATACTGGTTAAACTCTCTAAAAATAAGCTCACCTCCATTGTTGGTTCTCAAAACTTCTAATTTCTGCCCTGATTGATTTTTCTCCATGGCCTTCCAATACTTGAAAATAGTAAAGACATCGAATTTATTTTTCAGAAAATAAACTTAAACATTCCTCTTATAATCATGAATAAATGACACGAACCATGATAATCTCTCAATAGAAACTACGGGTGATGACTCCCATACATTGGAATGGACATATTCAAGCAACATTTTACATACATGTTCCCACTACAAGAAAGTGGGTTTTTACCGACGAAAGTATTACCGAAGAAACTTTTTTCGTCGGAAAAAACCATTTTCCTCGACGAAATATCCAAGTCGTCGGTAAAAGTTCCCGCAACCACCAGAATGGCTGTCGCTAAACACTTTTACTGACGAAATGATGATTTCGTCGGTAAAAATAGGTATTACCGACGAAATACTTCGTCGCTAAAAGACCATTGAAAAAAAATGCCTATTATCGACGAACATTTTCGTCGGTAAAAGTCATGGAGTATTACCGACGAAAATGTTTGTCGATAATAGGCATTTTGAAAATTTTTCCGTCGATTCTTGTTCGTCGGTAATGCTGAGCCAAATTCCCGTCTTTTACATAAAATTACGTCACCGACGAATATTTTCGTCGGTAATACTTTTACCGACGAAATGTTTCGCTGGTAAAAAGTTTTGAAATGACTATTACCGACGAAAAATTTCGTCGGTAATAACCTTATGTTTTAAGTCACCCGACTCCTCCCATTGCCCTCATTTCTCTCTCTCTCTCTCTCTCTCTCTCTCTCTCCCTCGCGCGCGCGGCCCAACCAACGTCCGTCGTCCGTCGTCCGTCACCGGCGTCGGCCACCCACCTCAACCTTTCTCTCTCGCCTCCGACGTCCGTCATCCATCACCGGCGCGGCCCACCCACCTCAGCCAACCACCCCATCCATCACCGGCGCGGCCCACCCACCTCAGCCAACCCCCCCATCCATCACCGGCGCGGCCCACCCGCCTCTGCTTCACTCCGTCCGTCACCGGCGCGGCCCACCCACCTCAACCTTTCTCTCTCGCCTCCGACGTCCGTCGTCCATCACCGGCGCGGCCCACCCACCTCAGCCAACCACCCCATCCATCACCGGCGCGGCCCACCCGCCTCTGCTTCACTTCCGTCCATCACCGGCGCGGCCCACCCACCTCAGCCGACCACCCCCATCACCGTCCTCCGTACGCCGCAGCCGCCAATCCTCCGGTAACCCTTTCTCCCTTCCTTCTGATGCCGAATCCTCTCACTCTCTCTATCCTCATTGTTGATTGTGGGGCCCACTGTCAAAATCCAATGCATGTGGGTCCCATCGTCGCTGTCCATTGCATGTGGGTCCCACCATCGCTGTCCATTGCATGTGGGGTCCGCCCTAGCTGTCCACGATTTGGTGGGGCCCACTGATTTAGTAAATCCCTAATTAGGGATTTCGAAATTAAGATCCCCTAATTCCTTCCTTAATTAGGGATTTTAAAATTTAAATTCCAAATTTGTGATTTACAAATTAATAAAAATCATGATATACAATAAATGTGGGGCCCACCGTCGTTGTCCACTGCTCGTGGGGCCCACCCTCACTGTCCACTGTTTTGGATCAAGCATATATTTGTGTGGAGTAAACTCTGTGGGGCCCACAGTGATTTACGTATTTTATCCACTCCGTCCATCCATCTTAGCAAGAAATTTTAGGTATGGTGCCCAAAAATGAAGCATATCAAAATCTAAAGTGGACCACACCACAAGTGTGAACTGAATGTGTATCATTGAAAAATTCTTGGAGGACACAGAAGTTTTGGATGAAGCTGATATTTGTGTTTTCCCTCATCCATATCCATGTGATCTTATGAACAGGTTGGATGACAAATAAAGATCACTGTAGGGCCTGGGAATGGTGGAAATCATTATTCCCACTGTTTCCCATGGCATGGTCCACTTGAGAGTTGGATATGCTTAAATTTTGGGCTCAACCACTAAAATGAGGTGGAAAAACATAAGGATGGAATAGATAAATCACATACATTCTAGGTGGGCCCAACTGAGTTTACTCTACACTCCGCACGCAATCCGATTCCCATGGTAGGCCGCCCATACTTATTTGTTCACAAAATAGTCATTAGGTATTTGATTAAACTTGATTCATGGTGTTGATGATTCTGCCATTTTCATGTGCTTGTGTATCTAGAATTGATGGAGCAAACCCGGATGTGCGTCGGAGCTATCCGTGGTTGATTTATGTGGATATGTATGTTGTGGATGTATTTGGCTTATTATTAATAATTATTTTTTGTCCACAAATGGTAGTATAATAGAATCAGTTAGCCCATTTGGAGATTTCTATATTGCCGAGCATAGATAAAGTGTGTTTTGGAGGTATAGAAATCTGCCAAATTGTCCTGTTGGACAGTCCAAGGTTGGATAGATTGGAATGTTATCGTTGTTTGTCATTTACATGCGTAGGGTCATTAGTTTCGTGCAGTAACTCTCCTATTCTCTCTGGATATGTTTCTTATGTTTAATTCCATTGTCAATTTAATCCACACAATGTGTGGATAGTTGACGTGGAAATGAAATGTAAGATAAATATATCTGGAGAGATAGGGGGAGATGCTGTCGAAATTTAGGCTTGGGCATGTAAATGGAAATAATGATAGCATTTCAATCTATCCATCCTTGGATGGGCGACTGATTTTATTATATTATCATTTAGTGGCAAATTAGATGACGAACATGATACTTGTGATTAAGAGTAGTTGATTGATGTTGATGTTGAGCGGGGGTCCCTGGAAGGTGGGAACCGCTGTTGTAACCATGCTGAAGCTGTCCTATTCCTATGGACAACAATATGGGTGGCCTGGCCATTTGGACAGGCCTGTGTTTATGTATTAGCTCAAAATTAATGGAGCAGACCCGGATGTGCGTCGGAGCTATCCGGGTGTTGAGCGGGGGTCCCTGGAAGGTGGGAACCACTGTTGTGACCATGATGAAGCTGTCCATTTCCTATGGACAGCAATATGGGTGGCCTGGCCATTTGGATAGTCCCGTGTTTATGTATTACCCCGAAATTGATGGAGCAGACACGGATGTGCGTCGGAGCTATCCGGGTGTTGAGCGAGGGTCCCTGGAAGGTGGGAACCGCTGTTATGACCATGATGAAGCTGTTCATTTCCTATGGACAGCAATATGGGTGGCCTGGCCATTTGGACAGGCCCGTGTTTATGTATTAGCTCGAAATTAATGGAGCAGACCCGGATGTGCGTCGGAGCTATCCGGGTGTTGAGCGGGGGTCCCTGGAAGGTGGGAATCGCTGTTGTGACCATGATGAAGCTGTCCATTTCCTATGGACAGCAATATGGGTGGCCTGGCCATTTGGACAGGCCCGTGTTTATGTATTAGCTCGAAATTAATGGAGCAGACCCGGATGTGCGTCGGAGCTATCCGGGTGTTGAGCGGGGGTCCCTGGAAGGTGGGAACCGCTGTTATGACCATGAGGAAGCTGTCCATTTCCTATGGACAGCAATATGGGTGGCCTGGCCATTTGGACAGGCCCGCTTTGTGTGGAGCAGACCCGGATGTGCGTCGGAGCTATCCTTGAGTTGCTTGAGTCTCCAAGACCTACACCCTAAACCCGAAACCATAAACCTAAAACTAAAACCTATAAGCTACGGCTAAACCAAAACCTAAACTCAATTCATCTAATGGCCCGTTTGGCGCCATGGATTTGAGGAGAAGTGGATTCCATGATATGAATTCTCATCAATTCCAGTTCTTACCAATTCCAGATTTTCTGTTTGGCAGTCAAGATTTGGAGAGAAATCAAACATGAAGGAATGGACGGTGTAAATTTTAATCCTCTCAAATCCACTTCTCATCAAATCCATGGTGCCAAACAGAATAAAGCAACCAGTTTCTCCTCCTTCTCCTCCTTCTCCTCCTTTCTCCTAGAATCCATGGTGCCAAACGGGCCATAACTCTAAACCTAGACCCAAACTCGAAAACCTAACCATAAACCCGATCCCGAACCCGAAACTATAAACCAATGCGTAAACCTAATCCTAATCTCAAATCACCTAACCTAAACCTACACCAATTCCTAACCTAAACCTTGGTTTGCACACGAGAACCTTTTCCTAAACCCGATCCCTAAACTCATGTCACCTAAACATGAGTACCAAACCCGAAACCCGATCCCGAACCCGAAAATCTAAACCTATCCCCGAAACCTAATCCTAAACTCATGTCACCTAAACTAAACCTACACCTATTCCTAAATCCATTCACCTAGCCTAAACCTAGACCCAAACACGAAAACCAAACCCGAAACCCGATCCCGAACCCAAAAATCTAAACCTATCCCCGAAACCTAATCCTAAACTCATGTCACCTAAACTAAACCTATACCTATTCCTAAATCCATTCACCTAGCCTAAACCTAGACCCAAACACGAAAACCAAACCCGAAACCCGATCCCGAACCCGAAAATCTAAACCTATCCCCGAAACCTAATCCTAAACTCATGTCACCTAAACTAAACCTACACCTATTCCTAAATCCATTCACCTAGCCTAAACCTAGACCCAAACACAAAAACCAAACCCAAAACCCGATCCTGAAACCAAAAATCTAAACCTATCCCCTAAACCTAATCCTAAACTCATGTCACCTAAACTAAACCTACACCTATTCCTAAATCCATTCACCTAGCCTAAACCTAGACCCAAACACGAAAACCAAACCCGAAACCCGATCTCGAACCCAAAAATCTCAACTTATGCCCTAAACCTAATCCTAAACTCATGTCACCTAAACTAAACCTGACTCTTATATTTGCATTGTAGATATGGATAAGAGTTGGATGCAAGCTAAGAATCGGTTTGGCCCAGAGTATAAAGAAGGTGTTAAGGAGTTCATGGAATTTGCGAGAGATCGGGCAGATTCAGGTAATAGAATTAGGTGTCCATGCCGAAAATGCAAGAACATGATTCACAAGACATTGGACAAAGTGGAAGATGATTTGTTCATAGTTGGGATTGACCAGGGTTATACTTGGTGGATTCATCATGGTGAAGACTTCCACCAAAGAGTTGAGGCCACTGAAGTCCTTGCTGACCCAATTGTGCTTAATGACGAGGATGAAGATGTTGACGATATGCAAGATATCATTGGGGATGTGTTAAGGGGAACCATTGCGGATACTGATTTTGCAGCGACAAGTACTAGCCAGGATATTCCTCCTATGGGTGATGCCGAATCAGAAAAGTTTAGTAGGTTGTTGAGAGATGCGCAACGTCCACTCTATCCGGGGTGTCGGAACTTCTCCAAGTTGAATTTCCTTACAAGGTTACTTCATTTAAAGACAATAAATCGTTGGAGTAACAAATCGTTCGACATGTTACTTGGCTTGTTGAAAGAAGTATTACCTGAAGGTGAGACATTGCCTAAGTCTCATTACGAGGTAAAATCCTTAATGCGAGACTTGGGCCTTGGTTACATCCTCATACATGCATGTATAAATGATTGTGTATTGTATTGGAAAGAACATGAAAATGTTGAGGAGTGTCCACAATGTGGAGAGTCTAGGTGGAAATATGACGAAGCTAAGCGTAAGAAAATTCCACAAAAGGTGTTAAGGTACTTTCCATTGAAACCCAGATTACAAAGATTGTTTACGTCGAGCAAGACGGCTGAAGATATGAGGTGGCATAAGGAGAAACGCCTTCATGATGATAATACATTGAGGCATCCCGCTGACTCTGAAGCCTGGCAACATTTTGATAAGCAATATGACTGGTTTGCAGAGGATTCTCACAATGTTCGGCTAGGTCTTGCAAGTGATGGTTTTAATCCATTTGGTAATATGAGTAGCTCGTACAGTATGTGGCCAGTGATACTTATGCCCTACAATTTACCTCCTTGGTTGTGTATGAAGGAATTATTTTTTATGATGTCGTTGTTTATTCCTGGACCCAAGTCACCGGGGAATGACATTGATGTGTATCTCCGACCGTTAGTAGATGAGTTAAACGAGTTGTGGAGTCAAGGTGTCTAGACGTATGACACTTTTGCAGAACAGACGTTTCGATTGCATGCAGCGGTCTTGTGGACAATAAATGACTTCCCTGCATATGAAATTTGTCTGGGTGGAGCACGAAGGGAAAGTTGGCTTGTCCTACATGTAGTACTGAGACTTGTTCATTGTCATTGAAGCATGGTAAGAAAACGTGTTATATGGGCCATCGTCGCTTCCTTCCGAGGGATCATAGTTGGCGCAGGAAGACGGTAATCTTTGATGGCAAACAAGATCATAGGCCACCACCGAAAGAACTATCTGCAGAAGATGTGTTACAACAGCTGAGAAACATTGAAGAAGTTAGATTTGGTAAGGCACCGCACTTGAAGAAGAGAAAACGTACAGTATTGGAGTACAACTGGACGAAGAAGAGCATTTTTTTTTAGTTGCCTTATTGGAGTCAGCTGAAATTACGACACAACTTGGATGTCATGCATATTGAGAAGAATATATGTGACAATGTCTTTGGAACATTGATGAACATAGAGAAGAAAACAAAAGACAGTTTTAAGGCTCGATTGGATCTACAAGCAATGGGTTTAAGGAAAGAGTTGCACTTGCAACCACATGAAAATTCATATACTATACCAACAGCCTGCTACACATTGACAAAACTAGAAAAAACGTGTATGTGAATGGTTGAACAAGGTGAAATTTCCCGACGGGTATGCATCGAATATCTCTCGGTGCGTCAACATTACGGACTGTAAGGTAACAGGAATGAAAAGTCATGACTGTCACGTCCTTCTGCAACGCCTACTACCGGTTGCGATTCGTGAATTCCTTAACAAGGATGTCAGTGTTACGCTGATTGAGTTGGGGATATTCTTTAAGGATTTGTGTTCGAAATCTTTGAATGTAGAGGTTATTAAACGACTGGAGAAGGATATTGTCGTAATCCTTTGCAAACTTGAAAGAATTTTTCCACCTGCGTTTTTCGATGTCATGGTACACCTAGCGATTCACTTACCGCACGAAGCGAAGCTTACAGGCCCAGTACAATATCGTTGGATGTATCCGATCGAAAGGTGATAGAACAATGATCATAAATTTTTTTCCATTCCATAAACTACGTATATCCATGTTTTCATGTCCTAAACATATTGATTTTGTGTACAGATACCTTCACACATTAAAATAGTATGTGAGGAATAAGGCACGTCCAGAGGGATCCATTGCTGAGGCGTACATTGATAATGAGTGCCTGACATTTTGCTCCATGTATTTTCGTGGCATAGAGACTAGATTCAACCGAGAAGATCGTAATGCCAATGCAGGGCAGGAGCATGAACAAGGACTCATATCTGTATTCACACATAACGTCCGTCCTTTAGGATCGCCGACGTTTCAGGATATGGACCCTCGGGATCTTGCGAAGGCGTAGTGGTATGTGTTGCATAATTGTGAAGAAATAGAGTCGTACTTGGAGTAAGTCTTCGCACATAATTATTGTATATCTACAGACAGTTTTAATCTCAAAATTTCTTCTTACAACGTACCAATTGTGTATAGCAAACACATCGAGGAGATGAAGTCCCAATACCCTACAAATTATGATCGAATGCATCAGGATTTGTTTCCAGAATGGTTTGCAAAACGTGTAAGCTTAATTTACCTTATATCTCACCACACTTACAATATTGTTGTATTGCACAATATTTACACGTAATTTTAAATGCCTAAACGTACATTTATATTCTGTACGTGATGATAGATGAAGATGTTGCGCGCTAGCAACTCTGCGGATGCATCTGATGCGCTCTACTCACTGACGTGTGGCCCTGATAGACGTGTATCTAGATATACAGGTTGTATTGTAAACGGGATTCGGTTCCACACTGAGGAGCGTGAGAAATATAGGACAACACAAAATAGTGGTGTGGTTGTGAAGGGAATACATGAGGAGGTCGAAATTGATTTTTATGGCATTTTGACGGATATTATTGAGCTGAGTTATTGTATGAGAAAGCGGGTGTACTTATTTAAATGCGATTGGTGGGACATTGGAAATAAAAAGTTGGGAATACAGACTGATAATTACTTCACGAGCGTAAATTTATCTCGGAAGTGGTTTAAAGATGACCCATTTATCATAGCCGGCCAAGCCGAACAAGTATTCTACCTCGCTGACACCAAGTTAGGCGGCTCTTGGCACGTGGTGCAGAAAATAAAGCCCAGGAACATATTTGACGTTCCCGAAGTAGACGTTTGAAGATAACGATGAAGGGAGTAATAGAACGTCGTCAGTTGAACAAGCATACCAAGAAGACATGCCATCTTAGGATAGAGGGAATGATCCAAATGTTGATATTGATGTGGTGCAATTGAATAGAGATAATGTGCCACCTGATCATGTTGATGCCTCAATCATAAATGACATTGTTAGAGATGATAGCGCTTTCATCGATGACAACGTTGCAGACGATGAAGAGGAAATTCTGATCAGCGATAGTGATGGTGAAGAAGAAAGAGTCCTAAGCGATAATGATTCAGACGACGATTATTAAATGTATACAAGATTTACATGTAATTTTTCAATTCGATTAATTTGATTATTACATGTATATATGTTTTACAAGTCATGATTTTTTTCCTGAATTGACTTGTTGATAATCTACATTTACAGTTAAGTCACTTTCTAATCATGTCCTCCACAAACTGGAGCGTAGCGGAAGCACGCAGCATACTTCATCAGCTGTTGCGGATGGACTTTCCGGCCCTATATTCTTCTGGTAGGGCCAGAGAGATACCCGGTCTGGTCGAGAAATGTAGGGAGGAAGACGATGACTCAGATGAAAGATTATACAATCTCAAAGAAATTCCGGACCTGATTGAGGAATATAATCGCGGAAAACTTCGTATGGAAGATGCGACATTATCACTTGCACATCTGAATGGAATCCCGAGAGATCAGATTTCTCCTATTGTGACTGGCATGTTGGCTGTAACAATGTCGAGTGCTTCATACAGCATCGAATATACATCTGCAGCGTACGATAACTTACGCAGGGAGTATTTCGGATAGTTGATCCGAAGTTGATTTATATTACAATGAGATATATGTATTTAATATAGAATGACAATGTGTAATGGATTTTTCAACTTTTATATTCTGTTTACGGTTTTATTATATTCTGCTTGCATTATAGTGTAATGGTCTAATCATATTTTTATCATTTCTCTAAGCATAAGCACAAATTCACTCTGCAATGATGTTCATAAACTTGCATTGACATTGTTTAAATTTATAAGTTTGTATTTCAGATATATTCAGTCATGGCACCAGGTGGGAGATCAGGTCGTTCGCGCACTGGATCTACCCCTTCCACCCGTGATGCGACGCAGACAGCATCGACGTCGCACGGTGCATCACAGTCATCTGATCCTTCGGTTCAGCATACACCGGGCACTGCATGTAAGTCTAGACATTTATTTAGTTATTTCTGTTTATATTGTTACTTACATATATCTTTTCGCAGCAGCATCTTCTACCAGCCGACGAGGACGTGGACTCACGCGTGGGTTAGTTTTAGAGCGACTTACGCGTGAGGGTAGGGTGGCAGTAGAGTTCCCACAGGACTGCCTTAGACCTGTTGGGGATAGTGCCAGATTGTTTACGTCTGAGGTCGGTGTCCTATGCCGATCTCTGATCCCCGCCACCACCCCCCGTTGGACTGACGTGACAGATGATGTGCGACAGCTCATCCGTCAGCGCCTTCAGGTAAAGTTTAGTAAATTGAAATTTTCTTTTGTGAAAGTTCATTTACGGTTAAGTCCTATTGTTAATAAGTTTAT
Organism: Liriodendron chinense; assembly: GCA_003013855.2. Classification (NCBI taxonomy): domain Eukaryota; kingdom Viridiplantae; phylum Streptophyta; class Magnoliopsida; order Magnoliales; family Magnoliaceae; genus Liriodendron; species Liriodendron chinense. The sequence goes on from PVNU02002456.1 coordinate 2,406,450, forward strand.
TCCCATAATTTATTATTTACGAAACTGCAGGATAAATTTGAATTCGATTTGAATGTTCCCTACATTTCTCATGCCGTCGACGACATGATTAGGGAGCGGTTCAAGGAGTACCGCGGAGAGTTGCACCGGCGGTACAAGCGGTGCAGGACACACGATGAGGCCGTACTGTCCGCACCGCCACACGTTAGTACAGATGACTGGGGGATACTCTGCGAGAGATTTTCGTCGGAGGCTTTTCAGGTAATATTTACATGTACGATATCTTACGGTAACAATTAAATTCGCAATTAATTTCTCAATTAATAGAAATGTATTTTGTATAATGTGTTCAGAAGAGGAGCAGAATAAATTCTGCGAACAGGGAAAAGTTACAAGTGAACCACGTAGCTGGTTCAAAGTCATTTGTACGACATCGTTACAACATGGTAAGAAATTATTGATGATTATTAAGTTAATATATTATTTTGATTGGCATTTATTATAAGTCTTTTTTCCTTTCGATTGCGCAGCGGGATTCCGTCACCGGCCAGGAGCCTGGACCAGTAGACCTCTACAGAGGGACTCACTGTCGGCAGGCGACGGGATCTTGGGTTCATCCTAGAGCCAGTGAGCATTGGGTAAAAATCTTTACTTTGTTAAATTTAATTGCGCATTGATTGATAATAATGTCATTCGTGTCATTTTTTATGAAATTTCATATCTTTTCATTACAGGCGGCGATGGACACCATACGCAGTCAGCCCACTCCCGATGGTAGTCAGCGGAGTGAGCCAGAAATCCTGAGCGAGGTGCTTGGCACCCGTTCTGGATATGTGCGTGGGCTTGGCCATGGTGCTAAGCTCATGGCACAAACTAGAGCTGGCTCCAGCCGATCCGTAGCTGGTGAGAGCGTTCAACGCCGAGCTGACATCGCAGAGAGAGAGGTTCAGCAGCTACGGGTCGTCGTCGATGGGATTCGGGAGCAGCTGGAGAGGCAGAGGGAGGAGGAGGAGAGGCGACGGGAGGAGCAGGAGAGGAGGATGGAGGAGTTGCGGCAGGAGCATGAGCGACGGATGCAGGAGATGTTTCAGGCTCTCGCTGCACGCCTTGGCGCCGATGCCCCGCCACCTCCGCCTTCATCTTCCTGATTATTTTTTTAATATACGACTTTTAACTTGTATGTATTTGTGTGTGGATGAATATTGTTTGTTTGTGGATGTGGAATGGATTATTTGTGTATGGATGATGTAGTTTTTGTTTGTTTGTATGTTTGTGGATGTGAGTAGGATTCAAAATGTATAGGTTTTTTTACAGCTGTATATCAGGAATTTTCCTAAATTTTGAAAACAAATGGAACCGAGACAGGAAAAACTTTTACCGATGAAATATTTCGTCGGTAAAAGCAAGATAAAACTTTTTACCGACGAAATATTTCGTCGGTAAAAAGTTCTTGTATGCTTTTACCGACGAATTATTCCGTCGGTAAAAGTTTTATCATGTTTTTACCTACGCATTATTTCGTAGGTAAAAAGTTTTTCCTTGCTTTTACCGATGAAATATTTCGTCGGTAAAAGTTTTAACATGTTTTTACCTACGCATTATTTCGTCGGTAAAAGTTTTTTCACCGACGTATCATTTTCAATCCCGACAAAATTCATATGTTTGGCCGACGAATAATTTCGTCGGTAATGGTGCAATTATTACCTACGAAAAATTATTTCGTCGGTAAAAACCTTTACCGACGGCCTTTCTGCGACGATATTAGCCGCGAAAAATTTCGTCGGGAAAAACAATTCCCGACGAAATTTTACTGATTACCGATGAAATCATTCGTCGGTAAAAATGGAATTTTTTGTAGTGATCCCCCACTTAAATGACAACCTAGACTGTTTTTCATACATGCAATGCTCACATATACTAAAGTCTATAGATTTAAAAGAGGGAACCGAAGATCATTTAGAGAGTACCTTCATGCCTCGCTCACTCATGTGGCCCAAACGAGCATACCATATACATGCAAACATAGAATCTGCTATAATCACTGCAGCTCCACCTACTAAAGTGCTCTCAATGAGTTTGTAAATGTTTTTGTGCCTCTATCCCTTCATAATTACAAGTGCCCCCTTTGAAAGTTTACAAAACTAGTAAAAACCAGTGAACTTGCACCCATTGCCTCGAGTGTACCAAGAGAGATAAGACTCTTCCTCAACTTGGGAACATGCCTCAGTTCTGTCAAGGTCTGTTCGATCCCATCGAACATCTTGATGCATACAGTACCAATCCCTACAACTTTGTAGGCATAGTCATCGCTTAGAAATACCGAGCCACCTTCATACTCCCTATAGGAAGTAAAGACGCTCCTATCCAGGCACATGTGATACGAAGCCCTGAAGTTCATGATCCACTCCTCATTGAGGGATCCCGTCTTTGACGCTGTCAAGACCTCACACACATTACTACTGCCTTCTTTAGATTCAATGGTATTAGCCCCCATAGAGGAATCTATTGTCTTCTCTTTCTTGTTCTTAGGACTATTGCGGTCCTTCTTCATGTGCCCTAACTGACCGCATCCCAAATACTTCAATTTTCCTTTGCCCCTGCCCTTGGACTTGGATGGAGAATGCGACGATCCTTCACCCCGCCTTGAATTTCTTCCCCTCATAACCAGTGCATCGGAGGAAGAACGAGCGTCACCACTCTTTTGTCTCATCACTTTCGATTGGAGGGCTGAGACTACGGTCTCAACGTTGATTGCATCCCTACCCGCGCATAACGAGTCTTTGAGCGACTCATATGAACTAAGAAGCGAATTCAAAAATATCAAAGTTTGATACTCGTCCTTCATCCGTTCACCAATGTCCAACAACTTGCAAATCAGTTTATTGAAAGTGTTGATATGGTCATCCACATCGGTCCCCTCCTCCATCTTCAAAGTGAAGAGTTGTATCATTAGATACATCCGGTTCTCTAGAGATTTCTTCACTTATACGTTCTCTAAGCTGTTCCATGTATCTACAACGGTCTTCTCTCTCATGACGTTATAGAGGACGTCATCTATCAAGTACATTTGTATTAAGGTCATAGCTTTCTCGTCCATTTGGGTCCACTCATCATCATCCATGCCTTCTGGTCACTTTCCAAGGGCGTTCACGACCCCTTGCTAAGTTAGAATGACACGTATCTTCACCTTCCATAACTCAAAGTTGTTTTTGCAGAAAAACTTCTCCACGTCAAACTTCATACTCAATGCCATGAGATCGTCTCAGAATTCTCTACTTCATGAATCTCCCAACAATATCTTTGATACCACTTGTTAGGAAACCGGTCAGCGGAAGCACGAGAAGAATCAAACGATCACCACATGACACACATGCAATCAACACAAAGACAATCAAAATTTTTCGTGGAAAACTCTTACAGGCAAAAACCACGGCACATAAAGACAACTTCACTATGAATAAGATGATTACATAGATAATCTACCCACAAGCAAAACCCAAAAGATGAACAAAACACTCTCTTACCTCACAATCCTCTCTCCAAACCCTAATTTTGAATTAGGACATCCTGATAGTCTTAGGAATTTGTCTAAACATGATTAGGAAGTGTCTATATAGACTTCCAACCAAAAATAGAAAAACATTACGCAAAACCGCGTAACCATAAAATTCACTGCCAATACGGCCGATCGGTAGGAGCCCATCGCCGACCGATCGAAGATAGATTACTCGAAATTCGACCCATTCTACCACAATATTCGACTGATCGGCCGACCGGTCGGAGAACCCACTAGACCGGTCGGCGACCAGTCTGGACCTGTCCGAAGACTTCACAGCTTGCTTAGAAAAAAATTAGATCGGTCGGCTAGTTTAGCCGACCGATCATAACACCCTCTTTAAGCAAGTTTGAAGACTCCACCAACAAGTAATTTGATAGGTAAGCCCCTAGGATTTTGTGAGGGGTCTTTCTCATTTGTTTGTTTTTAATGGATATTGGTTTTTTTTTTTTTTTTTTTTTTTTTTTTTTTTTTTTTTTTTTTTTTTTTTTTTTAATGGCAATTTCGTCTCTAAAATTTTCAAAAATTGATCAGAGGGCCAAGGAAAGAATATATTTAAAATGTTGGCTTTTGATGCATTTAACAAAACCATGAGGCCATTTTTGTCAAAATATTTATTTTACCAAGAAGTTTTCCGTGTTCTAAGTTCCAACACCTAAGTCTACCCTTAAAAAAAAAAAAAAAAAAGAAGAGAGAGAGAGAGAGAGAGAGAGAGAGAGGGGTCTAATTAATCCAACTAGTTGGAGCATAATTTATGGCACACCTAACAAATAAGTTCCAGCTAACATCTCCATGGTTTTCCCCGTTACAAGAATTACATTGTGCAAATACAATCCCAATCCACTCATAAAGTGGAATACACCGTGGAAAACAATCTCTGGACATTAATAAACATCGAAATACAGGTGTAGTCTACTGAAGAGTTGAAAATGGCTGATTTTCAAAGAAATTATCCTCATGAAGCATTAAAAACCTATTAACGGGCCGTTAGATGCTGCACTCACATGAAATGTTGAAGTTATCTTCTGGGTGGATGACAGTTTATGTCCAATCGGTTTGACTTGAGACTTTCTCATAAAAAATATATATATATATATAAGAGAACAATAATAATTGACCTTTTAGTAAGGTATTCTAGTACTGTAGAAACGTGACTCATGAGATTCCATTTGGATGCTGCTTTACAATCCGTTTTGGAGAAATCATTCCATAAAATAGCCCTTTAAAGACAGAAGATTTCCTATGTTGCTGTCATATATGTTTTGTTTTGTGCTGTTAGAAATCATTCCATAAAATAGCCCTTTAAGGACAGACGATTTCCTATGTTGCTGTCATATATGTTTTGTTTTGTGCTGTTTTTTGTTGGCTGTACTAAGCCTTAAGAAGCTAGATCAATTGGCTTTTCAAAGCCTCAAGACAACTAGGAAAGATGATTTTCAAAAAAAGGAAGAGAGGGAGATCAAAATAGACTTTTATTAACTATTTTGAACAACTACTGTTGCTGTGTAGTTCTTGCATCAGCCGGATACACAAGCACTCTTTATATAGGCATTTTGTTATAATGTGAAATGACCAACTTACCCATACATCTATACACTACAAGGGCTGCAATATAACTGCTGAAGCAAAAACCAACATAAAATATTTAATGACTATTCTTTCCAATGCATCTGGAAATGAGCAGTCACATGGAGAAGATAAACCAGCAATAACTTCTTCTTGAGAAACCAATGGTCTGACCCAAATGGATGGACCAGATTGGTTTGCAACTTCCAACACTCCCCTTCAAACCAAAACTGGCTTCATTCCAAGCATCGATCTTAGTTGTCTAAATGCATTTGTCGATAGTGCCTTAGTGAATATATCCGCTACCTGTTCAATAGTGTGACAATACTCTAGTTTCACCACTTTCTGCTTCACATGATCTCTTAGAAAACGGTATCGGGTATCGATGTGCTTGCTCCTTCCATGCTGCATCGGATTTTTGGCAAGCTCGATTGCCGACTTGTTATCCACATATATGACTGTGGATTCTTCTTGCGGATGTCTCAGCTCGTTTAGTAGATTTATTAACCAAATTGCCTCACAAACAGTGGATGATGCTGCCACGTACTCTGCTTCACATATGGACAGGGTGACCACACTCTGCTTCTTTGAATTCCATGTGAAAGCAGTCGACCCGAGATAAAATATATAGCCAATGGTGCTCTTTCTTTCATCTTGGTCACCTCCCCAATCACTGTCTGAGTATCCATACAGCATTGCTTCATCATCGTATGGATAGAAAAGACCGAATTCCACTGTTCCTTTAACATACCTGAGGATTCTTTTTGCGGCTAGCTAGTGTGATTCTTTTGGTGCTTCCATGTACCTGCTTAGAAGCCCAACACTGTAGACGATATCCAGCCTTGTGATTGTGAGGTACATTAGGCTTCCAATTAGACTCTTGAACAGAGTCGAGTCCACACTTTTTCCTTCTCCATCCTTTGTCAGTTTTAAGCCCGTTGCTATAGGTGTGTTTACGACGTTGCAATCGGCCATCTTGAACTTTTTAAGTAATTCCTTGGCATACTTTTTCTGAGATATATAAATGCCACCATGTTGTTGCTTCACTTCGATGCCCAGAAAGAAGGGCATCAGACCTCCGTCGGTCATTTCGAACTCCTTAAACATGGCCTTCTTAAATTCATCAAACATCAGATGGCTGTTCCCTGTAAAGAGAAAATCATCAACATACAGGCATGCTATGAGCATATCGCTATGAGCATTCTTCTTGATGTAGACTGCATGCTCATATAGACATTGGACGAAGCCGTTCGCTTGAATATAGTTGTCGATGCGTGTATTCCAAGCACGTGGAGCTTGCTTCAACCCATAGAGGGCTTTCTTCAGCCGATACACCTTGTGTTTCTCCCCTTGCATAACAAAGCCTTCAGGCTGGTCAACATAGACCTCTTCTTCCAGAATTCTATTCAAGAATGCAGATTTCACATCTAGTTGGTAGATCATCCAACTGTGATGGGCAGCAAGCGAGATAATCATCCTCACAGTGTCAAGGCGAGCAACAGGAGCGAAGACTTCTTCATAGTCCACCCTGTACTTCTGTTTGTAGCCCTTTGCTACGAGCCTTGCCTTGTAGCAATTGATCTCACCATCAGCATTTCGCTTGATCTTGTACACCCATTTGACACCAATTGTTTTCTGGCCATTAGGAAGCGTAGTCAACTTCCATGTGTCATTCTTCTCAATGGCAAGGATTTCTTCTTTCATAGCGATTCTCCAACATTCTTCTTTTATGGCCTCCTGAAACATCAGAGGCTCCTGATCTGCATACAGGCAGAAAAGATTGACCTCTTCAGTTTGCTCATAGATGTCGCTTAAGCTTCTCATTTTGATAGGTGCCATGGGTGAGGATGAGCCGGCCGAATTTTGACTTGATGGAGTACTTCTAGGAGAGATGGAATATACTTCTGGACTTCTTTGTACTGATGATGCGGCCGAAGAAGGTGTTGCGGGCATTTGCTCTCAATGGTCATGTCTTTCTTCATGTTCTTCTGTTTCGACTTGAATATCTTTGGTTGATTCTTCATTGTTCCATTTCCAAGCTTCTTCCTCACTAAAGACCACATTTCTACTCACCACTACTTTATTGGTTAGTAGTTTGTAGAGCTTGTAGGCTTTAGATTCTTCACTATAGCCGATGAAGATGCATTTCTCGCCACGATCATCAAGTTTCCTTCTTCTTGCTTCTGGAACTTGAGCGTAAGCGACACACCCAAAGATCCTTAGGTGCGCCATGCTCGGTTTGTAGCCACTCCATGCCTCCTGTGGTGTCATGTTTCTGACGCTCTTGGTTGGACACCGATTGAGCAAGTAGGCAGTACATGCCTCTGCCCAGAAGCTCTTTGGTAGGCCTTTCTCTTTGAGCATGGTTCTTGTCATGTTGAGGATGGTACGGTTCTTTCGTTCCGCAATGCCATTTTGTTGTGGCGTGTAGGCTATAGTGTGCTGCTGCTTGATGCCTTGTTCCCTGCAATAATCTCGAAATGCATTTGAGGTGTACTCTCCACCTCTATTAGATCTGAGTACTTTAATTTTGTAATCACTTTCAACTTCAACACGAACTTTGAAAATTTAAAGATAGCGAAAGCAAAAAAAATTTCTTTAATGCAATGCACCCAAAGTCTTCTGCTAAAATCATTAATGAAGGTAATAAAATATTTATTACCTCCAAGAGAGGGTATTTCAAGTGGTCCGCAAATATCAGTGTGAACCAACTGCAATGGTTCCTTTGCTCTTCTGGACACTCCACTTGGGAAGGAGTTCCTTTGTTGCTTACCAAGTGTGCACGCCTCACACACATGTTCTGGACCTTCAATAGTCGGCAAGCCATGCACCATGCTTGATGAAGATAAGAGTTTAAGGCCGTTAAAATGAAAATGCCCAAAGCGAAGATGCCATCTCCATGAATCATTCTTCTTGAGTCCATAGAGGCACTTATCAGCCTTTGTGTTAATATGAAGCGGAAACATGCGATTCTTCGCCATTTGGACTTGAGCCACAAGTCTCATGTGAGCATCTCTTATAGAGAGAGAATAGTTCTCCATGTGTATGACATACCCCTTCTCAAGGAGTTGGTTGATACTGAAGATGTTATTTTTCATGTTTGGTACATAATACACATTGGAGATGTAATTTGGCTCACCATTCTTCTGATAGATTTTAACTTTTTCTTTACCAATCACTAGTACCTTTGATGAGTCGCCAAAACTCACGTTGCCATGAACTCCTTCTGTGAGTTCCACGAACAATTCTTTTTTACCACTCATGTGGTTGCTCGCACCAGTGTCGAGATACTACACATCCGGCCGTTCACATGCCTTTTCTTGTGCAAGGAGGAGTGTGGAGTCTTCTTGTTCATGGTGTGATGCTTCAGCATAGTTGGATCGTTCATCTTGATCCACTTTGCTCCAACACTCAGAGGCATAGTGACCGAATTTCTTACAATTATGGCATTGAACGTTCTTTTTGTTTCCACGACCACGCATGAACCGGCCTCTACCATTTCTTCTTCCACGGAAACTGGTAAAATTTTGTTGATATTGTTGATGGCTTGGATGATATCCACGCCCTCTACCTCTTGCACGATTGCTGGTGCCACGGCCCCCTCTTTGCGTATGGCCATTCTTTTGTTCATTTAGAGTCAACTTAGACTCCAAGGCATGTTCAAGCATTGAACCGGCATTATTTTACATTCGTTGCTCATGCACTTGCAACGATCCCATTAGTTCTTTAATGAACAATTTTTTCAAGTCCTTTCATTCTTCTATGGCCACAATCACATGCTCAAATTTGGTTATGAGGGACCGAAGCACTTTTTCAATCACACGTATATCTTCGATCTTTTCACTATTTCTTTTCAAGTTGTTAACAATAACAAGTAACCTTGAAAAATAATCAGAAATGGTCTCACCTTCCTTCATGTGTGCGGTCTCGAACTCAGCCCTAAGGGTTTGGAGACGAACCCTCTTTACACGATCAACTCCCTTGAAAATGGTGCTAAGAGTCTTCCATGCTTGCTTGCTTGACGTCGCTTCGGCGATCCTTTCAAAAGTGGATTCGTCCAACCCTTGATAGACAAGAAACATGGCCTTCTTGTCCTTCTTTCTTTGTTCTTTGAGGTCAGTCCTTTGCTCAGCAGTGTAGGCGGCTTCTTGCTCCGTAGTGGGCTCTTCATACCCATCAGTGACGATCTCCCATAGGTCTTGTGACCCGAACAACGCCTTCATTTGGATACACCAATTTTCATAGTTGTCTTTTGACAACTTAGGAATCTGCTGCTGGATCGCAGAGGCCATTTAACCAAGGGCTCTAATACCAATTTGTTGGCTGTACTAAGCCTTAAGAAGCTGGATCAATTGGCTTTTCAAAGCCTCAAGACAACTAGGAAAGATGATTTTCAAAAAAAGGAAGAGAGGGAGATTAAAATAGACTTTTATTAACTTCTTTGAACAACTACTATTGCTGTGTAGTTCTTGCATCAGCCGGATACACAAGCACTCTTTATATAGGCATTTTGTTATAATGTGAAATGACCAACTTACCCATACATCTATACACTACAAGGGCAGCAATATAACTGCTGAAGCAAAAACCGAACATAAAATATTTAATGACTATTCTTTCCAATGCATCTGAAACGAACAATTACATGGAGAAGATAAACCAGCAATAACTTCTTGTTGAGAAACCAATGGTCTGACCCAAATGGATGGACCAGATTGGTTTGCAACTTCCAACATTTTTTGCATGGAGGCCGGTGTTGGTTGTAGGCCAGCCCGCCTGATTCTTCAGTTTTGCGGCAAGCTAGGCTGCCTGAAAAATTATCCATATGCTCATCTTTTGGCTTTCAAAGCAATTGGCGGTAGCAGGTTCTGATTTTGAAGTATTAATCCTTTTTGTTGGCTGTTGCGTGTTGGGTGGATTTGTTTGTCGAGTGGTTCGTTGTTGGCTAGCTGAAATTTTGTGATGCACTGCTGAGCTTCTTCCAACTATCTTGAGCCATGGCAAACCTACCGGGCTGCTTGATTTTTTCCTTTGCTGATTTGTGAAGGATGGGTGTATATCTTTCAGTTGAGGCATGGCTGATTTGTGGTGGATTGTATTCTGGGATGTTGGCTAGATTGTGTTGTGGCCTTTATTTCTTGTCAGGGGTGCTGGACGCTGCCTGGTGGGTGCTATCATCAGAGTGGTGGATGCCGTGATGCTTCCCTGCTTCCCTCCAACGTTTGGTGTTGCTTGCTTCTGGGTGGTGCTAGTTGGGGGGCCGTGTGCTGGGTGTTGTTTTGCTTGGTGGGCTATGGATCTTGGGATGCTTGCTTATGGCTACTTGGTGATGGTATCTCCAGTCTGGATTGCTGATGAAGTTGGGCTGCTGTAGGAGTTTGTTTTTGAATGTTGTTTGTATAGTCTTCTTTGGTGGGTATGGCTGCCAGGTTTTTTGCTTCCAGTTGTCGTTATGCTGCTCTGCCCATTGTAGGGAGGTTTTTTTTTTTCACATGCTCAGCCATGCCTAGCGGTTTTGACTATCTGTGCGGGGGAATTTCTTGAGCTGCTACTGATCTTCTTTTATTGTTTACTCATGGGGGCCATCTGATGTGTATCTCGTAGGCTTGGTCTTTTGGGTGTATTTGATAGGCAAGGCACGCCTTTTTGTTCCCTCCAGAATTATATATATGATCAACAAAGTCAGGGGAGGTGTGCTCCCACATTTCTGTTGAGTGTGGAGACTACACGTGGCATGTGGAGATTACTCACAGTTGAGCATGGTCGGGCGCTTAGACGGTCTGTGGACCGGGCGCCCGATATTCATGCTATTTTGAACATTAGCCTCTGGACCATTTTGTGAATGGTCAGGCACCCGGCGGTCAAAGTGACTGGGCGCCTGAAATTAGTCTGTTTCATGTTGTTTCACGCTGGACATATTTTGTAATGGCCGGGCGCCCGACCGGCCGCGGACTCAAAGTGTGGGTTTCCTATTCTATGTTCTAATTAATTGCGGCGTTTACTATATAAATGGTTGTAAACCGGGATCAGATGAGGGGATTAGGTTTTCTATATGTCCAAGGTGAGGAAAAAGCGAGAGGATTAGCAAAAGGGCCATCTCTGTGTATGGGAGTATAAGAGAAGGTAAGTGTATTGCTTGTAACTTTGTTCTTCTTCATAGTGAAGTTTGCACTCGTGGTTTTTTTATCCTTGTTGGAGTTTTTCCAAGTAAATTATGTCCTGTGGATTGTTGGTTTGTGTGATTCTACTTCTAGTTATTATTTTCTTTCTGTTTATTGTTTGTGGGTGAGACCGGAGATTAGATCTCGGTTCACCAGCGTTGTTGGCGTGTTGCGCAACAATTTCTCCTAAAATCAAAAAAAGAAAAGAAAAAAGGAAAAAAAGGAGGAACTTGACTGAAAGATGCTCAAGATTGCTTCTGCATTTTTTAAACCATCAAGTAGCGTTTCAGCGTCAGTATCGGACCATGGAATTGCAATTGCAGGACCCACCTGAAGTATGGTTCAGATCGCACTGGCATATGTCAAGTTGCACACGTGTAGCCCGGTGAAAACAAGTATGGCAACCGAGTCATCTTCGTCCCTGAAAAAATTGGAATTTAAGCAGGGGAAGTGATGATGACCTATCACAATTGCAGTACTTTGCCATCTTTCCCTGACAATATGCCACCTTGAAAATGGTAGGTCTTACCATGATCACCTGACAAAAAAATCAGGCCTGTCCGCTCGTCAGGTGAAACTCATGACCCACCTAGTAATTGGACCGACCTGATTTTTGAGAAGGCTGATCATCATGCAATGTCAGGGCCTATCACTTTCATGGTATTGATTTACTACATAAGTAGCCTGTTGATTTACTACATGAGCAAGAAAATCTTTCTCCAATTTTCTGAGCTACCTCAATGATGTAGAACGGGTCGCTGATTATTTCATGGCCCAGATGGAGCAAAAGAAGACTGGACGGGGTCGAAAGTGATTCGGACCGTCAGGACTGTAAATCGGTCGTATCTCACAATCCGAAATGAGTTACGGGACGTATAATATATCAATTTGGGGTAGCTTGAGCTACTTTAGCCAACCAACCCCGCTACGCCGGGTTGCCCAAGCCGGAATCGCGAACGGTCATTAGGATAGTTTATTTTCAGTTTTACTATTTATAGTAAGTTTTAATTCGATCATAACTTTGCATCTGTAGGGTTTTAAGTTAGTGCCCAACATGAAAAGGGCTTAGAATATTTCATAGAACAACGTGGTTGAGGTCGTTTGATAACTTTCTATTTTTGGCCGAAAACCAAGAGTTCTAGTAGGATTGAACGACTTCTATAAATAGTAAGTTTACTATTTATAGTAAGTTATGTTTTCTAAGAGTTTAAGTTGGAGTTGGAGTCTGATACTTTGCATAGGGTTTAGTTTCCTATTTATATGCATTGTAATTTCATTTTGATTCATTCAATCTTCAATAAACAATTATTTGGAATTAAATTTCTTTTTTTTAATCTTTTCTTTCTTCTCGTGGATTCGAGAAACTATCGGTTAGGGAGACGGTGATCGACCCACCATGTCCTCCCTGCGTCAACTGATTATTTCATGGCCCAGATGGAGCAAAAGAAGACCGGACGGGGTCGAAAGTGATCCGGACCATCAGGACCGTAAATCGATCGTATCTCACAATCCGGAATGAGTTACGGGACGTATAATATATCAATTTGGGGTAGCTCGAGCTACTTTAGCCAACCAACCCATCTACGCCGGGTTGCCCAATCCGTAATTGCGAGAATCGACCGTATTGACGGTTATTAGGCTAGTTTATTTTCAGTTTTACTATTTATAGTAAGTTTTAATTCGATCATAACTTTGCATCTGTAGGGTTTTAGAGTTAGTGCCCAACATGAAAAGGGCTTAGAATATTTTGTAGAACAACGTGGTCGAGGCCGTTTGATAACTTTCTATTTTTGGCCGAAAACCAAGAGTTCTAGTAGGATTGAACGACTTCTATAAATAGTAAGTTTACTATTTATAGTAAGTTACGTTTTCTAGGAGTTTAAGTTGGAGTTGGAGTCTGATACTTTGCATAGGGTTTAGTTTCCTATTTATATGCATTATAATTTCATTTTGATTCATTCAATCTTCAATAAACAATTATTTGGAATTAAATTTCTTTTTTTTTTATCTTTTCTTTCTTCTCGTGGATTCGAGAAACTATCGGTTAGGGAGACGGTGATTGACCTGCCACGTCCTCCCTGCGTCATTGGTATCAGAGAGAGGTTTCTTCCTCTGGACGATGACCTCTAATGAAGGGTTGGATCCTCATCCTAAGGACGATGCTCCAAGGGACTATCTAACGGCGACAGCTTTCGAAGCAGCGCAACGGGAGAACCGGTTGATCCTGCAAGGTATACAGGCGACCGTCGACCAGATTGCAGCATCGCTAGCTCCGCTTCGAGCCCAAGGCGATCAACAACGATCAACCGTTGCTATATGGGACAATCATGTTGTCCGTAGAGCACCCCAGGTGGATAATCGTAGGGCTACACCAGACGAATCAGAACCAAGTGATGACGAGGTCGAAGATATTTTGGTATGACGACCTGCGCTAGGGAATGAGCGTGTGGAATGAGCAGAATGAGACTATCGGGGCAAAGCTGATCTTCCCAGCTTTAATGGCCTACTTCGAATAGAGGAGTTCCTTGACTAGCTGGCAGAGGTCGAGCGATACTTCGACTATATGGAAGTGCCGGACGACAAGAAGGTAAAACTAATTGCTTATAAATTTAAATCCGGTGCTTCAACATGGTAGAAAAACCTACAGGTTTTCTGCACCCTTCAGAATAAGACACCCATCCGAACATGGCCTAGGATGAGACAACTTCTTAGAGCTCGATTCCTCCCTAGCGACTGAAGAAATTTTGTTTCAACAATACCAAAATTGTCGTAAGGGAAATCGAACCATAGCCGAATATCTTGAAGAATTCCAACGATTGGCTACACGGAATAATTTATCGGAATCAAAGGCACAACAAGTATCACGATTCATTGGTGGGTTGCGATTTGCAATCCAGGATCGAGTCCAGATGCTTCCAATCTGGACGTTGAGTGAGGCCAGCCAATTGGCCACTCGAGCAGAAACACAGTTGTCACGACCCCCTGCTCGACCCTATCCGGCAACAAGGAATCCCATCATCGAACCCACTCAAGATACCACGTTGGCCAAAGGCAAGGAACCTATGGGAGGGCGTCCTCAACCTCCGACGGTCACGAATTGGGACTGGGGAAGCGGTCCCTCAAGACCTCAACGTGTAGCTCCCGCAACAACGGGTCCCAGCAGGATCCCCAACCCATATGGTCGGCCAAGGCCAGACCATTATCTCCGTTGTGGCCAACCAGGTCACTGGTCGAACGCTTGCCCTCAACGCCTCGCAGCACACTTAACTACGAATGAAAGCGGCGCGGAAGGTGAATTAACGGAAGACAACCCTGAATTGGAACAGGCCGAAGAGGGGGACACAGAAGATGTCGATTGGCTGACTGAAGATCATGGGGAATTACTAGTAGTAAAACGACTACTTTACGCTCCCAGGAAGGAAGTGCACCCACAACGACATAATATTTTTCGCACAAAGTGCACCGTGCAGGGCAAAATCTGTGACGTGATCATAGACAGTGGGAGTAACGAAAATATTGTCTCGAGAATTATGGTGGATAAGTTACATCTGCCTATGACGAAGCACCCTACCCCTTACTCTATCGGTTGGATAAAAAAGGTGAACGAAACAAAGGTAACTCATCAATGCATTATCTCGTTTTCCATTGGTAAAAGCTACAAGGACGAGGTCCTCTGTGATGTGGTTGACATGGAAGCCTGCCACATGTTACTTGGGCGGCCATGACAATCGGATCAAGATGTGACCCACGGTGGACGGGAAAATATATACATGTTCACCAAGGATGGTCGAAAAATTGTTTTGGCCCCTATGACACCAGATAAACACCCTGAAGCTTCTAAAGTGGAGGGGAACTCTCTCCTTACCATTCGCGAGTTTGTTAAGGAATCAAAGGAAACAGGCGAAATTTATGCCGTTATGGTAAAAGGCGAGGAGCCAGGATCCTCTAATATTCCTCAACGCCTTAAACCGCTGCTAGAAGAATTTCTAAGTACTTGGCCTGGAAAGTTACCTGATGAGTTGCCTCCCATGCGAGACATACAACATCACATCGACCTTATCCCAGGGTCCAGTCTACTCAACCGACCTCACTATCGGATGAGTCCGAAAGAGTGTGAAATTCTACAGGGACAGGTGGAGGAACTGATCCGTAAGGGTCTTATTAAAGAGAGCATGAGCCCGTGTGCCGTTCCGGCACTCCTTACCCCAAAGAAGGACGGAACATGGCGCATGTGCATCGATAGCCGCGCGATCAATAAAATAACAGTTAAATATCGATTTCCAATACCGTGGTTGGATGACATGCTGGACATGCTCGAGGGCTCCAAGGTGTTCTCGAAACTGGACTTACGGAGTGGATACCATCAAATCCGTATTAGGCCAGGTGACGAGTAAAAAACGGCCTTCAAGACCAAGGAAGGGTTATATGAGTGGCTGGTTATGCCCTTCGATCTGACCAACACACCAAGCACCTTCATGCGTTTAATGAACCAAGTGTTGAAGCCGTTCATTGGCCGTTTTGTTGTCTTTTACTTTGACGACATCCTAATATACAGTCAGAATGAAACGGAGCACATGACCCACATCAGAAGAGTGCTACAAGTGTTGGCCGACAACAAGCTATACTTAAATCTGAAAAAGTGTAGCTTCTTAACTGATCGCTTATTGTTTCTGGGGTTCATTGTACCGTCCACGGGTATCCGAGTGGATGAAGAGAAAGTTCGAGCTATTCAGGATTAGCCGACTCCGACGAACATTCATGAGGTACGAAGTTTTCATGGGTTAGCAACCTTCTATCATCGGTTTGTGGGAAATTCAGCATTATCATCGCGCCGATTACCGATTGTATGAAGAAGGGTACGTTTCAATGGACCGAAGGGGCTGAGAAGAGTTTTACAGAAATTAAACATCGTTTGTCCACTACCCCGGCCCTGGTACTCCCTAATTTTGATAAGTTATTTGAGGTAGAATGTGACGCATCTATTGTCGACATTGGGGGAGTCATTTCTCAGGAGGGCAGGCTAGTTGCCTTTTACAGTGAGAAACTCAAGCGACGCACGACAGAAGTGGTCAACCTATGAACTTGAATTATATGCAGTGGTTCAAGCACTGCGCTATTGGCACCATTATCTTATTCAAAGAGAATTTATATTGTACACTGATCATCAGGCCTTAAAATTTATCAATACTTAGACTAATGTGAATCGTATGCATGCTAGATGGATTTCGTTTTTACAGGAATTCACGTTTGTTCTGAAACACAAATCAGGGTAGCAGAACAAGGTGGCAGATGCACTAAGCCGACGTGCATCCCTTCTTATTACAGTGAGTAGTGAAGTGATCGGATTTGACTGTCTCAAGGAACTTTATGCCGAGGACGAGGATTTTGCAGATGCATGGAAAAAGTGCCAAAAGGGTCACCCGAGTGACCTTCTAATTCAAGATGGTTTCCTCTTCAAAGGAAATCGACTTTGCATTCCGCAGAGTTCGTTACGGGACAAAATTATTATCGAGCTGCATGGCGGTGGCCTCGGCGGTCATCTAGGACGAGATAAGACTCGAGCGATGGTGGAAGAGCGATATTACTGGCCGCAACTTGCTCGTGATGTTGGCAGGGTGGTACAACGATGTCATATTTGTCAAACCGCTAAGGGACAACTCAAAATACAGGTCTTTACACGCCATTACCCGTGCCAAATGCCCCTTGGGAGGATTTATCTATGGATTTTATATTAGGGCTCCCACGAACACAACGCGGCATGGACTCAGTGTTCATGGTGGTAGACCAATTCTCCAAGATGGCACACTTCATTCCGTGCAAGAAGACCTTTGATGCGATACACATTGCGAACCTTTTCTTCAGAGAGGTTGTGCGACTACATGGGATTCCTAAGACAATCACTTCAGACCGGGACACAAAGTTCGTTAGCCACTTTTGGCGAGCCTTGTGGAATCGGTTCAGTACACGACTTCACTTCAGCAGTGCTTATCATCCACAAACAGATGGGCAGACTGAGGTCGTCAACCGTACATTGGGAAATCTCATCCGTTGCCTTTCAGGTGACAAACCGAAGCAGTGGGACATGGCCCTGGCTTAAGCAGAGTTTGCGTTCAATAACATGGTAAACTGATCGACAGGAAAGTCTCCGTTCTAGATTGTTTATGGGTGCGTGCCTCGTCACACACTCGATTTGGTTCCCTTGCCCAAGCTTCCGGGCATGAGCGTTACAGCTGAACATATGGCAGACCGAATCATGGACATACATGCAGACGTGCGCAACAAATTACAGGCTTCTAACGAGAAGTACAAAGAAGCGGCCGACAAGCATCGACGCGCCAAATTGTTCGAAATAGGTGATCAGGTGATGGTCCACCTACGTAAAGAGCGATTTCCTACCAGGACCTATAACAAGTTGAAACACAAGAAGATTGGGCCGGTACCGATCATTCGCAAGATCAATGACAATACCTACGTTGTAGATCTTCCGGATGACATGGAGATTTCAAGGACTTTCAACGTGGCAGATCTGTACGAATATCATAAACCAAAGCAGGATGAGAACTCGGGGTCGAGTTCTTTCGAAGTGGAGGAGACTGATGTAGAACGGGTCGCTGATTATTTCATAGCCCAGATGGAGAAAAAGAAGACCAGACGGGGTCAAAAGTGATCCGGACCGTCAGGATCATAAATCGGTCGTATCTCACCATCCGGAATGAGTTACGAGACGTATAATATATTAATTTGGGGTAGCTCGAGCTACTTTAGCCAACCAACCCCGCTACGCCGAGTTGCCCAATCCGGAATTGCGAGAATCGACCGTATTGACGGTCATTAGGCTAGTTTATTTTCAGTTTTACTATTTATAGTAAGTTTTAATTCAATCATAACTTTGCATCTGTAGGGTTTTAGAGTTAGTGCCGAACATGAAAAGGGCTTAGAATATTTCGTAAAACAACGTGGTTGAGGCCGTTTGAGAACTTTTTATTTTTGGCCGAAAACCAAGAGTTCTAGTAGGATTGAACGACTTCTATAAATAGTAAGTTTACTAGTTATAGTAAGTTACGTTTTCTAGGAGTTTAAGTTGGAGTTGGAGTCTGATACTTTGCATAGGGTTTAGTTTCCTATTTATATGCATTATAATTTCATTTTGATTCATTCAATCTTCAATAAACAATTATTTGGAATTAAATTTCTTTTTTTTTATCTTTTCTTTCTTCTCGTGGATTCGAGAAACTATCGGTTAGGGAGACGGTGATCGACCTACCACGTCCTCCCTGCGTCACTCAAGATATGGGGTCTCATCTTTCTTGATAAGGTGGGCCTTGGCAATATTTCCATCTCAGCTTATGGTTTAAGTGGCTCTTAAAGGTGGGCCTATGCGTGTTTTGAGGCCTTTGGAAGCCCGAATGTCTATCCCTCCAGCTTCTTGTGAATAAATTTTTCTCATGTTGGTTAGGAAGAAGATACATAATGGGCCCATTGCCCATAGGCGACCAGTTCTCTTTTGGCATCTCTCAGGCATTTTCAGGGAAAGGATGGACGCAATGGGTCAGGTAGCTGGAAGGGTACTCATGCCTGGCTGACTGCAGACTGGGTATGTGCGTCGCTCCATGGGTGTGGATTCGGGTTTGGGTTTGAGTTTGGGTTTGGGTCTGGGTATTAATTTGAGCTAGACTGGTACTTGGACTGGGTGTGGTTTTCCCCTATAAAGGGTGGTACCCAGATTGAATCTTAGATAGTGATTGAACCGTTCATGTTCTCATTAATGCCTCAAAGAGCCGTGACCTTATAATCAAGCTTCATTGGTGGTCCTAACCTTTTTTTTTTTTTTTTGAAAGATAGTTCTAACCTTTGACACTTGATTGATTATGAGCGATTCAAACTTTACTTCCCCATGTTTCAAATTTATCTTCATACACAATCATCCTTTCAACAAATATTTTAGGATGCCCCTATGGCATACGAATAGTTCATGTCATCTAACATGCAATGCGGGGTGAAAACCCATTTTCTTGAAGAGACAGGAGAGGGAATTTTCAAATTTGATGGTTGAAATGACAATTTCAAATAGAATAAAGGGCAAAACTCAGGCTATTCCCTTATCTTTTATTTTAGATTTTTTTCCTGCAATTCAATTACAAATATTTGCATAACAAGAACACTCACTCGTAAACAAACATAAAAAAGATCATTTTTCTGTTTGTTGGGGCTGTCTCATCCATTGTCCACTTGCATGGATGGGTGGAAATCTGGCTCGTTCAAATCATGGCCCCATTGTGGATGGAGAATAGCTTAAAAGCCCTCGGAATCAAATAGTCTCAACCATCTGGTTAAGTTTGTTGAATTTGGACGATTGATCATGTTATTCATTACCCTATTTGACATCTACCAAATTAGTCATGATTATATGATTCTCAAATTAGTGTCACATACACATTGGACAACCCGGATTAAAACACACATGCGCCATTGAACATTGGAAGGTCACAACAATAAGAAATCGATGTAGATTTCCTTACTCCCAATCAATCAAATCCCAAAGATTGTCAAGATTGTCGATCATCTTCCAGTCGTCATTGAAGGAATCTTCAGTTGGAATGTGAGAAGCATGGTTGCTCGATGACGAACCATCAGCTCTCTCCACCTTCGAAGGATTTTGATGAGAAATTACATCTAGATTGCTAGTACTAGCACCCTCTCTAATGCATAAATCAATATTGGATGCTGCCCCGCTCGTCGTATTGACTGTTGGTCGTCGATCAAATGATCGTAGGCTTTCTGAATTTATATATATTCGGCATAAGCTATATTCACGTCGTAACTGAAAAAAAGAATAAAGAATAAACAGCTGCCATTAATAGAAAATCAACACAATTGCTGAAGAAAATTAATCGCCTTCAAATTATTTACTTATTTTTTTGGTGAAGAGGCTTGATCCAAAACAAACATATATATCTAGGATAAACTTAACATATAAATCAACATGTTTTAACAACATTCAACCTGTCCATCATCTGGACCACACCACCGTACAGTTGGGAATTGGACGCCCCCCATTTAAAACCTTCCAGATTGTATGTGGGTCCACAGTGCATTTTGTATGCCATCTAGTCCATTGTAAGATGCATCCAACCAGGATGAATGGACGTTCACAAATGCAGGCCAGTAATTCAAAACTCAGGTGGGCCACAACACGTTATTTTACATGATTTAGTTATGATTTTACATGTTGTGGCCCACCTGAGCTTTGGGATCAAAAGAGAACAAGAGGGCGCACATGACGAATGGATTGGATGTCATTAAAACATTACAGTGAGCCTCACGAATCAATTTGGACTCGACTTAAGGGATCTGGCCTAATGGCTTGTGGGTTAACCTAGAACCGATTGTTGAATATCCAACTGCATACTGAGGGAGGACCATGTTAAATTAATGCACTAATGTGATACATCCAAGGCCAATCCTGTTGCGCAGCACGCCAACAACGCTGGTGAACCGAGATTCAATCTCTGGTCTCACCCACAAACAATAAACAGGAATAAATAATAACTAGAAAAGGAATCGAAACAAACCAACAAATCACAAGATATATTTTACGTGGAAAAACCTTAACAAGGGTAAAAAAAACCATGGTGCAAACTTCCACTATGAAAAAAACAAAGTTACAAGCAATACACTCACCTTCTCCGATGCTCCCATGCACAGAAATGGCCCTTTTTACTAACCTCTCGCCTTTTTCTCACATTGGACGTATAGAAACCCTAATCCTGGATTACAACCCTTTTTATAATAAACCTCGAAAATAGAGCCCAAAATAGGAAACCCCGCACTTAACTTTGCGGCCAGTCGGGCGCCCGCCCAAACAGAAAAACATCCAGCAAGTTACAAGCTAAATCAACCGATTATCGGACGCCCAGTTAGTTTGACCATCGGGCGCTCGACTGTTCACAGAAAAGTCCAGAGACAACCGTCTCAATCACATGAATATCGGGCGCCCGGTCCACTGACTGTCCGGGCGCCCGACCAAGCTTGGTATGATTGGCTCCACACTCAACAAGTCCAAGCCCATTAGGAGTACCCAAGCCCAGTCAAAGGCTCCATTATTGAAGCATTAAATGTGAAATAGTCCCAAGGAAAAATACATTGTTATTTACTTAGGAAAAGTGAGAATATCTTTAAAATAGTTATGGGAAGTTGTATTAAGAGCTATATTTTGTGGGAAGTTGTATTAGGAGTTATGATGTATGGGAAGTTGTAGAGCTTTATTTTCAAACATGGGGGTTGTCCATGGAAAAAAGACAGATTTTGAAGAATAGAGTTTGACGTGGTTGATTGATTGATTACTGCAACCTTCTTTCTTCGTCTACACCAATTGGTATCAGAGCAGGTTAGTAACTTGCATTTTCTTCCTCTTTTCTCCCTCAAATTTGTGCCCCTCTCCACTGTAATTCGCACGATGGCTGCTTGAGGAAGAGGAGTAGGTCATGGTGCTCATGCAAGAGGAAATCGCACCAACAACAACCTCAAAATTGAGGAGCTCCAATGGAGACTTGCTCAATAAAAAAACTATTACAGTAGGAATAAAGATGATGAATCCGATGAAGAAGATACCATCCAAGTTCTTAATGATGATGATGATATTGAATTACCCTTTCTCGAAAGAATTATTCAAGCCCTTAAAACAAGCCAAAGAGAAATTCGTGTCAATATTCCGGAATTTTTTGGACATCTACAACCCGATGACTTTACCGATTGGCTGGAAAATGTGGAGACTTTCTTTGAATGGAAGAACATGCCAGACTTGAAAAAATTCAGATTCGTGCAAACTCGGTTGGGGGGCATGCATTGATATGGTGGAAAACATTGCAAGAGAATTGTGAGGCTGAAGGAAGGCGTCAAATTTCTACATGGAGACGCATGAAGGCTGCTCTTGAAGCCAAGTTTCTTCCTACCGATTATGCTCAAACGTTATACCAATTACTTCACCACTTGAAGCAAGGTACAGGATTAGTTTTGAATTATGTGGATAATTTTTATGCTTTAGTAAGCAGAAATAAATTGAGAGAAACCGAGCAACAATTGGTATCTCGATTTATTTCTGGATTATGAATGCAAATCCAAGATGAAATTATGATGTTGGAACCAAAGACATTGGACAAGGCTGTCTAATATGCACGAAAAGCCGAGACCAAGTTAACTAGAGTTATGGGAAGAAGAACCACCATTAGCACCACCAAGGGAGTTGCATGTGAAGCAGTCATTTCCAAATGCACCAAACTGGCCAGCCCAAAATTTTGGAAAGTCAGCTTGTCCTAATGTGCGTTTTACTAACACGGGCCAATCCATCCAAAATCCTGCCGCCTCTAAATGTTTTCAATGTGGTGAAAGTGGACATAGGTCCTTTGAATGTCCTACGAAAGAAAGTAATTTGATGGATCCAACCGAAAAAGAACTTTCAGAGAACAGTGAGGAAGAAGTTTTGCGGGGGGAACTAGAGCTTGCCGATAATATGACGAAACATGTGGAACATGTAGAGCCCAACGATGGTGATATTTTGGTAATGTAAAGAATGTCAGGAGTTGAATAATTGGATCTGGAACCATGGCAACAAACTAATATTTTTTGAACCCACTGTACTTCTAAATCTGACTTTTTTCCATGGACACATTGACAATGCCCCAGCCATCCGCCGAAGCAGCAGCGCTCCACCATTGCGAAGCCCGTTCAAATAAAGACTGACCACCGATCAGAGAAACATCCAGGACGGAACCAAAACTACCCCAGACCTTACTCTAATCCACCCATTGCAAACAAATGGTCCAGCGACTCTGTTAGAACCGATCTCCAACTCACAACAATCACATTCACATTCGGGATGCAATTTGAATTTTTGTGGGATGGATTTGGCCACAGTTATCTGTAAGGGTATTAATGCTATTATCAAATTTGAGAGAACTCGTGCTGGTTGCTTCAGTTAATGGTTTCTAATTGTATATTTACTTAGGGCCTGTTCGGGTGTCACTTATATCACTTCAATCTCATTTTAATTAATTGTAGTTATGTATTAAAGATCAATTCTTTGGTTGGGATTAAGAACCGTTAACCAACAACTTATATAAACTATGATCTCTAATACATAATTTTGTTTATCTAACGTAAAAAATTTTGAGATATCTCTAAGAATATGGACCCGAAGGCTTGATAATTCCACATGCACAGCGCATGCAGACATATCTGCTAATATGAATATGTATCGAGAATATCCCATCAAGTGGGCTACACTGTTTAGATCTTTTAGCCTAAAACTGAGGCCATTTCAAACCTCAGGTGGGTCACAACATGCAAAACAAATGGACAGCTAGAAAATTATTTTGACCATCTTTGAAATATGTAGAAGTTCTAAACATTGTTTCCAGCTAGGTGGAAGATCAGATCTCAAAAACGTGCTCCATATTGGTAGGTTTGCATGCGTGTGGATGGGCGGGCTCCACACGTGTGGAACTGCCAAATCTCGTTATTCTAGGAATCTAGATATGGAAATCGTAATTGTGCCTGCAGGCAAGATTTGGTAGATGATAACATGAATATGCATTATATGCCAGAAATTAATTTTGACAGATGATTGATACACTGACTTAGAAGTTTCTGGAGTGATTCGTCCGTGTTGCCCTTTTTTTATTTTAATTATTATTATTATTATTTATTTTTTTAGACTGCCCCCAACAGAATTTTATTCAAATGAGAGTATAGCCTACTTACATTTCGGACAGACCCAAGACCTAAAAAACGTCGGACTACCTATCATATAACCCCAGAGAAAAACCCACAGCGCTAGGCATGAGGAGGCTCCTCCGCCTAGCTTGAGATAACCCATCCCTACTCTATCATGGAACAACATACCTCTTAATTCCATAGGTAGCCCTGAGTATGCCGAGTAGGCTTACTTCCCTTAATGGCTGCTTTCCATTTTTTTATCGTCTGTGTTGCCCTGAGTTTCATTTACATCACTTTCTAGTTGGCACCCTTGTTCGCTTGTCTCTTTTACTAGTTAGTATGGCATAAAATATTATGATTGTATGTAAATCTTACAAGGCTATAACAAAGCTTGGGCTATGTTGGGAACTCGCGGAAGCATAGAGTTGAATCAAACAAAGTACTCAAAATCGGATAAGCAAATCAATACAAGAGAATAATCTGAATTTAAGTAGAAAAACTCTTGCAGGGAAAAACCACGACACAAAGCGATGAAGGCACTATAAATCAAAAGTTACAAGAGATAAAATACTTGCTCCTGGCTTAGAATACCTAATCCCGCAAAAGAAAGCCCCTAAAAGAAAACTCTAGCTTTTCTTTCTCCAAAACTCTCTCAAACCCTCAAACACATCTTACAATACCTAATCCCGCAATTACAAGTGCTTATATATCACTAAGCACAAATTAGAAGAAAAAAAATAGTAAAAACACGCAAAATTGAGCAAACTACCGATCGGTTGATCGATCAATCATAGTCAATTGGTCGACCAGACAATTCCATTGGTCAAACTGTTCGAAAACTATCCAGAGAACTCTCTGAATTAAAATCCAATTTATGATTGATTGACCATGATCAATTGCCCTGTGAAGCATAGATTTGAGGCATCTGATTTTCAATAGCCTACATGTCCACACCATTGATGCCAACTTATAACTCTCCAATCTAACCTATGGAGTTTCCATATATGGACATCAACTTGCATTTCAAGTTTGCTGAAAGATCACATCCAAAGGAGTTATGGCCCACCAAATTGTCAAATCCATCACCACAAATGTTTTACCTAAGTAGATGTTAATCTTAAACAATATTTCTATTTCCCGTTTGACACTCTTGTTAATTGAGTGTCTTTAATCTATGTAGAGAAGGTAATTTTTTATTTGATCGAAGCCTTGGTCAGGTTTGACCGAAAATTCCCGAATAGACTCTGTTGAACATTGATATTTTGTACGATTTTGGTTCGACAATTGGTTCGATAAGAGAATGTCGGTTTGGCTCAATCCGACCAAAGGTCACAATATTGGTTTGACTAATTGAAAATGCGTAAGTTTTAGAGAGTGCGGGTTTTGTTTCTTAATCTTGAATGGAAGTATTTTTTATTTATTTATTTATTTATTTTTTTTGGAAGAGTGAATTTTGCATTAGCTAGTTTGTAGATTTTTTCTTTTTTTTTTAAAACACCACCGGATATTAAATACATGAGGGAAATTTTACAAAGATTTGGGAGGGCGCCACATAAAATGCGGCTCACACCTATCATATAAGCCCAACAACTTAAAGACAAAAGCAAACTAAGAAGGAAACCCCTCAAAACCAGGACCTGGAAGAATCCTGTAAACATAAAAACCACCGAGAACCTGCCGCAAAGACAAAGCAGCCAACAATTGCAAGCCCAACTAGCAACATAGACAAAATCGAAAACCAGCTGAGCCACTCCAGTTGCATCCCAGAGAAGCTGAGCTCCCGCCTAAAGAGAACTACCCAACTACGTACTGCACATCTGAATCTTTCAGAAGATCTGTCGTAATAGACCACAAACAGCCAACCAAGCACCCATACTGACATCACCCTGAATCTCAAAAAACTACTAGAACCTAACCATCTGATGATTAAGACCTGCATAGCAGATAGAAAAGAAAATACGATTGGAAGTCTGCCTAGACATCCTAGTAGCCATACCTCCACTACATGACCATCAATCTTATAACAGGGCTATGATGATACTATGTGTTAAAATTGAACTTCTGAAACATCTCATCCCACAAGCTGATGACTCTATGGGTGCTTTGCCTAAGTAGATGAAAGTTTGAAGAAGGGAATTTTTTGTTCAGACTTGGGGAATTAAAGCAGCGTGAATCCCTCGATTTGGAAGAATTGAAGATGTGAGAAAGCTTCCACGAGTGGGAGGCTGAAGGAAACAATGCAAGCAGCAGCAACAACAAAGCTACTTTGGATGAGGTGGCATCTTTAAAAGAGTTGTCTTTTTTTCTTTTGAAAAAAAGAACCAAGATACGAATTGGGCATGCATCTTTAGGGACGGAGAAGGAGGAGATGATCAAGAGGGACCCCTGAACTAGTGTTGATCTACATAATTGTGCTCCTGCCTTGCTGAGAACCTTGTTCTATATTGTTGAGAGTCAACTATCCCGACAGAGGCCAGCAACAGTCAGGAGAAGAGCTCCAGACCATGCTTAGCCCATGAAGCTAAATCCCTGCACCCCCGTTTATAGTTAGACTACCAACCCTAGCCTTGTCTAGCAAAATCTCTAAACATATAAGCGTTCTTCTAAACACGATTAGGGCATGATGGTAGAAGAGACTACACGATTTCTAGGGTTTTGAAGGGAGAAGCTAGGCTTTCTATATTGTAAGTTGTTTCATCTCTCATAACCTTCTGATTATAGTGGATTAATGACAACTTTGTGCTATATTCCCCCCCCCCCCCCCCCCCCCCCCCCCCCCCCCCCCCCCCCCCCCGCCCCAAAGGATTTTTCGCATAAAAAACTCAGTGTGTTCTTTGTGTATGCTTGAATTTTTTGTTCTCTATTACTTATTCATATCAAAGCAAATATTGGGGTATTAGATTGAGTCTAAAGACATGGCATCGAGGAGATCGAATGTGAAATTTGATGATAGAGAAGTTCACCAGTAAAAACTATTTTAAACTATAAGGTTGAAGATGAAAGCCTTCCTAGTTCAGCAAGGGCTACAGTATACACTCATTGGGAAAGTGCATCGTCTGAAATCTATGAAGGAAGAAGAATGGGTTGAACTTGATCAGATAGAAACTAGCACAATCCAATTGTTCTTGGCCGATGAAGTCCTTTATAATGTTATTAATGAGATGACTATCGCAAGATTATGAACGAAGATGGAGAGCATTTACATGACGAAGTCGCTCACTAATCATTTATATCTAAAAAGTCAATTTTATGCTCTGAAGATGGTGGAGGGGTCAAATCTATCTGAGCATATCAATGTATTTAACAAACTAGTTTGTAAGTTGACAAGCGTGGAGGCGAAGATTGAAGAAGAATATAAAGCCCTAATTTTATTGACGTCTCTCCTGGAGTCTTACGAGCATCTGGTTGATACTCTATACTATGGTAGGGATATGGTGGACATCGAGACCATTATCTTAGCCCTTTAATTGAAGCAATAAAGAAAGAAGAACGGAGGCGAAGGTACTTCCATGGATTCATTGATTGCTTAGGGAAGATAGTCTGAGCGAGAGAAGGGGAAGTCGCGTTCTAGATCCAAGTCAAAAGGTAAAGGCAAGTTAAAGTGTTGAAATTGTAATAAGGTAGGACATATGAAGAAGGACTGTAAAAATCCTAAAGTCCAGAAGGAGAAGATGCCAAATGATTCGCCGAAGGAAGCCAATTCAGTGAAATCAGATAAAGGATCGGGTAGTTGTACCTGTTGTCAGCGTCTAAGTCTGATTATCTAAGTCATAAGTGCATTTAAGATACAGGGACGCCATACTATATGTATAGTCATCAGAGTTGGTTCACCACATATAGCAAGTATGATGGGGGCCTATAAGATGGTAGGAATTGGATCGGTTAGTATTAGGATGTTCGATGAGATGTAGCATACTCCGACCGATGTGAGGCACATTTTAGATTTGAAGAACATTTTAATCTCTCTAGGAGCTCTAGAAGCACTTGGGTGTAAGTTCTCTGGATATGAAGGTGTCCTGTAAGTTAGCACTTGGCGAAATCCTACAATCACATTGAATGGAATTTCATCTCTCGTGTCCTCAATCATCAAGTTCAAATTTGATACGCAATGGATTGAGATAGCTCAAAGATATTGGAAAGGGTATTGGTTTTCCATTTTGCTGAATGGTAAACCTTCAAGCTTCCTCCAATCCAATATGGGTTTGAGACAGGGAGACCCGCTTTCGCCATCCATTTTCGTTCTTGCATCGAGGCCTTGAGTAGGGGTTTGCATAATCTATTCTCCCTGGGGAGTGCCAAGCTTACTCTCTTCCATGTGGTTGTCCTCGCATATCTCATATGCTCTTTGCTAATGACAAGCATCCATTTCCTGAATGACAGGATTTCACCAATTTGAGCGTTGCTTCACTTCCTTGCTTCCAATGAAGACTCTTCTGGGTAGAGAATCAACAAGGAGAAAAGTTCCTTCGTTCTTCCCAAGAACTGTCTACCTGCCAGAGCTAAAAGATTAGCCATATTATGGCTTTCCACCATGCTGCCCTTCCTCTCACTTATTTGAGAGTCCCTCTATCCAAAAGCTAGCTTCAATCCTCCACCCTTTTGCCGCTAACCCAGAAAATCTCCAAGAGGGTGGCTGGTTGGAAGAGCAAGCTTCTCAACTTAGCTATTAGAACTGGTGCTAATTCAGCACATCTTTTCTAGCTTTCCAATGCATGAACATTAAGTTAGTGACAAACATCCTGAAAGCAGCTTGCAAGAATTTAGAGCCTGCTTTTGTTGTGTAGTGTTGATTGGATGCAACAATTTCCCAATTTCAGAGTTGAGCACTTACTGCAAGTGGGATCCGACCATGCACCTTTATTGTTGTTGTTTCCCCATATTCTAGATAGTTGCCCGAAACCTTTCAAATTCTAGGGCATGTGGTTCCTCCATGATTCCTTTATGAATACAGTGAAGGCGGCTTGGGTTTCAGATGTCCATAACAAGTCGATGGCTAGTCTTTAGAGTAAGCTAAGGAACTTAAAAGTTGTGTTAAAAATATGGAACAGAGAAGTATTCAACAACATTTTCCTGCAAATCAAGCAAGTAGAAGCTAAGCTTGTTGGGAGTAAGGAAGCCATTCAGGCTTTGGCGGGCCAATCCAACTAGGACCGCCAAAAGACTAGCAAAGATGATTTGGCTCAATTGGAGCTTATACAGTAGGTGTTTTGAAAGCAGAAAGCCCATAATAAGTGGCTTGATGAAGGTGACAGAAACAAAAAATAATTCCATTCAGTGGCTTCTGAGTGGTTAAGAAGAGCGACTTTCCAAGAAATTTAACTAGAGTCTGGCAAGAAAACAGTGGATCAGCCGGTGATTAAAGGGGAACTCATTGCCTTCTTTTCTCAATTGTTCCAAGCAAATGAAGTAGACCCAGGAGGAGACTTGCTGGAGTGTATCCAACCGGTTCTGTCAGAGGAGGATAATAATGCTCTTCTTGTGGATCCTTCATTGGATGAGGTCCATCAGGCAGTAGTAGTGTTGCCCAAGGACGGAGCCCCAATCCCAAATGGTTTCTTAAGTGATTTCTTTAGAGGTTGCTAGGATATTGTGAGAGTAGATGTATTAAAAGATACTAAGTTCTTCATCAAAGGGGGCGAGGGGAATTCCCCACTCCTTCACATCTTCTCTCATATGCCTAGTTCCCAAATCAATGTCTCCAATCAATTTCTTGGACTTCCACCTAATAAGTATATGCAATGTGGTCTATAAGATCTTCTCAATGGTTATTGCAAGCAGACTAGGCAGGCTTTTACCAAGGCTGATCTCGCATGAACAAGGGGCTTTTGTTAAGGGTCGATCCATTGCAGATAGGATAGCATTGGCACAAGAGTTGTTTAGGGATCTGAACAGGAAAGCCTGAGTAGGCAATGTAGTATGGAAATTGGACCTAGAGAAGGCATATGACAGGGTGAGTTGGGATTTTCTCAAACAGGTCCTTCGTAGGTTTGGATTTAGTCATCAGTGGGTGAACCTGGCAGAGAAATTCTTAAATAACTACTGGTTCTCAATTCTAATTAATGTGGAGCCCTGTGGCTTTTTTAATTCTACTAAAGGCCTTCGCCAAGGGGACCTGATTTTCCCCAATTTCTTCATTCTTACTACGGAGGTGTTTACTTTTCAGGAAGATGATTTAAGTGTTGGTGATTGATGATAATTTAATATGGGTTGATGATTTAGATGATGATATTTAAATAAATTGGTTATTTCAATTATGTGGGTAAATGTGATTATTGTATCTTGTGATATGAACATAAGAAATTTCCTTTGAACATTAAGTCACGGCGCTGAACTCGAGGCCAGGGTTAAGATTAATCATGGTTTCGAATTGGGGGCATGACAATATGTGAGCATTGCATATATTGAAGACAATTAAGGTTATCATTTACAATTACAAAACATGTTAGTAAAGGTCAGCTAGATTATGCGCATTCGGGTGTGGGGGAGCCTTCGCTTGTTGTTTCTGGAGAAGAGCCATCATATTTTGTTACATTTATTAACAACTTCTCTAAAAAGGTTTGGGTTTACTTTATGAAACATAAATCCAATGTTTTCGATACTTTCAAGATTTGGAAGGCAATGGTTAAAAATCAGATAAGATGGAGAGTGAAAATTATAAGGAAAGATAACAACGGAAAATTTATTTCGAGAGAGTTTAATCAATATTGTAAGAATGAGTGGTTTCAATTGTAAAGAGTGGTAGTATATTATAAGCGGGCCACTGCAATTTTTGTGTGCATGAGCAGGCTCAAACTGTAAGTGTGTTGTTGTGTGTAAAATTAAATTTTTTTTTAAAAACATTAATACTGTAAGAATGAGGGGATAGTGAGGCACAACACAGTAAGGCATACACCAAAGAAAAATTGTGTGGTTGAACGTACGAGTCGAACTCTTTTGGAAAGAGCCCAAAGTATGTTGAGTAATTCTAGGTTGGGCAAGGAGTTGTGGGTTGAGGCCATCTTTGTCTGGCTTTTAGGAAATTGACCCCCCTCCACAACAATTGATTGCAAAATTTTAGAAGAAATATATAGTGGTAAGGTAGTTGATTAGTCGAGGTTGCAGATATCTAATGTGATGCTTACTCTAATATATCAACAATTAAGAGCGATAATTAAGCTAGACCAAAGGGCTAAAAAGTGTACTTTTGTCAGCTATGGTGATGAGGTGAAAGGATACAAATTGTATGACTGAGTTTCACGAAAAATCATATTTAGCTGGGATGTTAAGTTTGATGAAGGTTTTTTGTTTCGTAAAGATGAGCACGAGGAAGCAGAAAAATCAAAGGGTGGAACACTTGAAGAAGCTAAGTTACAGGTAAATGTATGAGAAGAGGTGAACTAACCAACTATCAAGAGAAATCTATTAAGGGATCGTAG
Source organism: Liriodendron chinense (assembly GCA_003013855.2). NCBI lineage: Eukaryota > Viridiplantae > Streptophyta > Magnoliopsida > Magnoliales > Magnoliaceae > Liriodendron > Liriodendron chinense. The sequence goes on from PVNU02002456.1 coordinate 2,437,841, forward strand.
GTTACCTTCGAGATATAGGGATGACTCAAATGTTGCATTTGCTCTCATTATGGATGAGGGAGATCTGTCTACTTTTCAAGAAGAACTTGAAAATAGAGATGAAGAGAAGTGGATGGTAGCGATGCATGATAAGATGAACTCTCTATACAAGAATCAAACGTGGGAGCTAGTGGAGTTGCCCGTTGGGCGAAAAGCAATTGATTGCAAGTGAATTTATTGGAAGAAACTGGATAGGTACAAGGCCATATTGGTATCGAAGGGTTATGCTCAAAAGGAGGGTATCGACTTTAATTATAATGATATATTCATTCTAGTAGCAAAGCAAGTATCTATCAGTTTTGTATTCGTTGTGAAATGGTTAGATGTGAAGACTGTATGATCTACATGAAGCAACTTAAAAGGTTCGAGGTGTAGGGAAAGGAGAATTCAGTTTGTAGGTTAAAGAGGTCATTGTACGGCCTGAAACAATCGCCTAGGCAGTGATACAAGAAATTTGATTCTTTCATCTTGAGCAAATGATTTATCAAAAATAAATTCGATCATTGTGTCTATTTTAGAGCACTGAGTGATGGAAAATTCATTATTCTGGTGTTGTATATTAATGATATGCTTATCATTGGCCATAACATGTCTGAAATTAACGTATTGAAGGCTCAGTTATCCAGGACATTTGAGATGATATATTTGGAGGTTGCGAAGAAGATTCTCGGCATCGATATACACAAAGACAGGTAAAGGAGCAGATTATGGTTGTCTTAAGAAGAATACATTAAGAAGGTCTTAATCAAGTTTGGACTGGAAAAGGCTAAACTGGTTAGCACTCTCCCACACCGCTCACTTTGGGCTTTCTTCAGAGTTATGTCTTATGTCAGAGAAGAAAGTGGTATATGTCTCCTGCGCCCTACTTGAAGGCGGTTGGTAATCTTATATATGTCATAATTTGTACTAGACTAGATATTTCATATGTGGTTGGTGTTATGAGCAGATACATGTCAAACCCTAGCAAGCCAAATTGGGAAGCAGTGAAATGGTTCATTACATATGAGGTACGGCAGACCATATCTTAATTTTTAGAAATTCTGTGGAGAGACTTGTAGACTATGTGAATGCGAATTATGCAGGTAATGTGAATAATAGATCAAGATCAACTTCTGGTTACTTGTTTATGTTAGTGGGTAGAGCTACCAATTAAATGTCGAAGCTTCAGTCTGTAGTTACACTTTCCATAGTTGAAGCGGAATATACGGTAGTGACAGAAACATTCAAGGAAGCTTTTTGCTTAAAAAGAGTGATGAATGAGTTAGGGCTTCAGCAGGAAGTTGTGTCTGTGCATTGTGACAATGAGAATGCCATCAATTTGGCAAAAACCTTAGTGTATCACTCCCAGACTAAACACGTTGATGTTTGTAATCATTTTATCTAACATCTTGCTAGAAAAATAAGATGTTACTCTTGAAAAGATTCACACTAGCAAGAATCTGGCGAACATGCTTACAAAGGTTGTTCTTGTAGAGAAGTTCAAGTTTTGCATGACTTCTCTGAGCTTAGCAAAGAAGAAATGAAAACGAAGTGTGCATGAAGCGATGGTGGCATTATTTTAAAGATGATTAGAGATGGTGATAGCAGCTTCGACCGGTTAAGTTAGAAGATTAAAGCCACGATGGGGATTGTTGATCGAGTGCCTTTAATTTGATGCAAAGAAGGCAATTTTCGATTCAATTAAAAATTTTCAATTAGACCCTGTTACACACTGTGATGTTTTATACAATTTCTGTTCGACCGGTAAGCTCACATCAATTCGATCAATCGAAAATGCGTAAGTTCTATAAAGTGGGGTTTTTGTTTCTTAATCTTGTACAGAAGTATATAAGCGTTCTTCTAAACACGATTAGGGCATGATGGTAGAAGAGCCTACATGATTTAGGGTTTTGAAGGGAGAAGCTAGGCTTTCTATACTGTCAGTCGTTCCATCTCTTATGACCTTCTTATTACAGTGAACTGATAATCACTTTGTCATGTCGTGGTTTTTTCCCCGAAAGGGTTTTCCACGTAAAAATCTCGCGTATTCTTTATGTGTGCTTGAATTTTTCATTCTCTATTACTTGTTTGATTTGGTTTGAAGTTGCTTTGAGGTTGCTTCCGGGCCAAACAACTCTTTCAAGCAGAAAAATTGGGGACTACATCCCCTTCCACACTCTTTTTCACCTATGTAGAATGCTAACGACATCTTGTGTGAAAAGAGCAATTATAGGATCCAGGTCTGAGGCATTGTGCAACATACACTGGTTGTAGGACCCATGGTTTCTTAATCTTGAGCACCGGTTTGTCTCATCCCAATCTTGGTTTTATGCTTTATTAATGGAAATGTGATTTATCCTTCATGAAATAAAAAAAATATAAATCTGAAATCCAACATTTTTTTAATCTTTTAGAATTTGTTTCATTCTTTCCGCAAATTGCTATTAGATATTTTCATTCTTTCCCCAAATTGTATTCTTCTTTTTTTTCGAAAAGTGAATATATTTCATTGAATAAAATGCAGCTATACAATCTCATTCGGGCAGGCCCACGAAAAAAAGGAGTAGGCCCGTCTATCTTATATCCACAAACAAGAAAAAACTAGCCCACCCTGAGACTTCCCAGCCCGACCGTATCCAGGAGCAGGTGCCCCCGGATCACACGTGGCAGATCTATCGCCAAAGACAACACCGGGTGAGACTGAGAGTCACTCCCCCAACGAGCAAGGCCATCCACCACTAAGTTTGCGTCCCTAGGAGTGTGGGAGATTGTTACCTCCATTTGACTCGTAAGAGAGTCGACCCTGGCCCTCCAATACCACACACTCCACAAAGAGAGAGACTGCTTAGAGAGGAGGCCCACAACCACCTTTGAGTCGCTTACCACCTCTACCTTCCTGAATTCGAAACTCCCACACAGAGAGAGGCCCTCAGCCACTACCCTTATCTCCGCCTGCATGTTTGGACCAAACCCATAGCCCAAGGAGAAGGCGAAAAGAAGATTACCTGCTCTATTTCTGCACACTCCCCCTCCACTCGAGGAGCCTGGGTTACCCCTCGCAGACCCGTCCACATTTAACTTAACCCAATCCTGATGAGGCAGGCCTAATACACTTAACCACTGCAAAGCACACCGGGTGAGAAGTAGAGGCGTCAACCCCCATAGCTTTCCTCACAGTTGCCCTGGACGAGTTAATTCCTTTGCAATCCGGGAGGGAAGGAGAGATTCGCCCAATCCAAAAACAGACTCAGGAGATAACCCTCTTCGCCTTAGCCGGGGATCCATCAAAGCGCCCATCGTTTCTAGCGAGCCACAATTCCCGTGAAATCAGTCTGGGAATCAAGCCTCTAATCAGCTGAAAACGGTTAGCCCCTGCTGCTAACTGTTGTATAATGTAGTAATTCATTTTTATCATTTGTTTGATTTCTACCGAATTCAATGGCTCATGCAGTAATTCATTGCAATTATTACTATAGTAGTAGCAAAACGGCAATTTATTTCCAAAATTTAGTAACATGGAATGGGTACACTCAATGGTACGGTGCATTTGAACATTCAGGTCTTCGGTTCGTGCCCAGTTATCATTTAAAAAAAAAAAAAAAAAAAAAAAAAAAGGCACACACAAAATAAACATCTATCTGCACTGTTAGAAACAGTGGAGAGAAAACCTCCAATGTTGAAAACATCTAAGGCCCAGTCATTGGTGGGCCTGCCAGACAACACCACCCACAGGAAACAGTGTTGATTGAACGTCCACCATTAAAAACTCACCAGGGCCCACCATACTTTATGTGTTAAACCCCACCGTCCATCCATTTTCCCAGCCAAGCAATGAAGCAGATCAAAATCCACCGTTGAACCCTGTTGGCTCCACCATGTTTTTTTTTTTTTTTTTTAAAGAGATTTTTCATAAAGGATATAAGGAGAATATACAAGCTCATTCGGGCACATAAAACAAAATAAGATATATCATTTTTTTAAAGAGATTTTTTGTCTTCCTGCCTTTCACATATATAAAACAAAATAAGATATATCATTTTTTTAAAGAGATTTTTTTGTCTTCCTGCCTGTCACATATATAAAACAAAATAAGATATATCATTTTCAATGTCATAGTAAGGTATGGGTACGCTCTTGTTTCAAAAAATAATAAATAAAAGAAGCTCATTCGAGCAGGCCTCCAAACAAGAAAGGAAGCCCACCTATCATATACCCAAAAAACAGAACCTAGCCCACTCGTATGTTGCCCCAACCGAACGCGGATTAGCTACTGACAGATTGAGTAGCGAATAACGCTACTGAAGTGACGTCACCATATTATGTGGACCCCAACATGATGTATGTGTTGTATCCACACCGTCCATCCATTTAGAGAGACCATTTTAGGGCATGACTCAAAGAACGAGGCAGATCCAAAGCTCAAGTGGACCCCACCACAGAAAACAGTGGGGACAATGACATCCACCGTTGAAAACTTCTTAGGGGCTACAGAAGTTTTCGATCAATCTGATATTTGTGTTTTCCCTTCCCCCATGTCTTTGTGAACATATGAACAGGTTGGATCTCAAATCAATGATATGGTGGGCCTAGGAAGTTTTCAACGGTGGATGTCATTGTCCCCACTGTTTTCTGTGGTGGGGTCCACTTGAGCTTTGTATCTGCCTCATACTTTGAGTCATGCCCAAAAATGGTCTCTCTAAATGGATGGACGGTGTGGATACAACACATACATCATGTTGGGGTCCACATAACATGATGACGTCACTTCAGTAGCGCTATTGGCTACTCAACCTGCCCGTCAGTAGCTAATCCGCGTCCTGCCCAACCTACCCTATCAAGGACAAGACGCCCCCTGCAAATCTAATCTGGGGCACGTCCCGCACAGAGTGGAATCCTCTACGTCTGGGAGTCACTACCCCATTTAGCCAGACCATACGCGACAATGTTGGCCTCTCTCAGAGTGTATGAAATTTTGACTTCCAATCTGATCTTGAGGACGAGAACTCTCTCAAGCATCCACCACAATCTTAGAGTCACTCGACACCTCTACCTTGGTGAAACCACGATCCACGCAAAGGGCTAGGCCCTCTGCCACCACCCTCACCTCAGCCCGGGTATTAGAACCAAACACCTACCCCGAGGAGAAAGCGACTAGAAGGTCACCCTTAGAATCTCTCTACACCCCTCCCCCAGCTGATGGGCCCGGATTTACTTTAGCGAAGCCATCGACATTGATCTTTACCCAACCTTGTTGGGGCCTAGTCCATTTAATCACATCTACGTGCTTCGAATGGAAAGCAACCTCTTCCACTCCCAATGCCTTAAGCGTTGCATACTTGGATGGACTCAACTCTCTGGGAGAAGGAAGGCTTGTATGTGATGTATCCAGACCATTCATCCGTTTTCCCAGCCCATCCTGGGCACATGTACAGGAATGGACAAGATAATCTCTCGTGGACCCCATAAAAACAAACATCAGTAAAGAAAAAAGAATGGGAAACTAGGGACAGCGGTCCCTGGACTCACTGTGATATGTGTTTAATCCATCCCATTTTTTAAGCCCTCGGGGGTACTGGCCCCCAGCGTTTACAAGCCTCAGGTGAACCACGAAACTGTGTGGACTAAATGTCCTCCGTTGAAGACTTCCTAGGGCTTACTGTAATATTTATTTTCCATCCAAACCATCCATAATGTGGGGCCCACTGGGTACCCCACCTTGATGTATGTATTATCCACCCGTCCCTCCATTTTCCAGCTTGTTTTAGAGCAACAGCCAAAAAATGAAACTGATCCAATTTGTTGGGCCCCCTTGCGGACCCCACAGCAATGTTTATTTGTCGTCTAACCTGTTCACAAGATCACACAAACATGGATGGAGGGTGCACACCAATATTAGCTTGACACAAAACTTTTATGGTCCAGGATAGGGTGCGGTGACCCACGCTGTCCACTTGGACAGTGGACCGACCTTAATGTTCTGCTTTGTTCCAGTTAGCGGACCCACTAAACCCTTATGAAATGTGTTGTGTGTATGGCCCACAACCGTGTGATTTATTAGTGTGCGGATAGCCCCAAAATCATGAAATTATGCGATGTGTGATTGGTCCCTAGGGGTCGTGTTTTGTGCTATATATGCATGTCAATGGACAGTCCCTGTGCCATGTAAATTGAGTTGTATGTAGGGCCCACCAATCAATTGATCAAGTCGCATTAGGTTAAAAATCGAAACACATAAATTGTGATGGAGGATGGACTCTATAACCTGATGAATGCCAAACTTTGAAACATAAGAACGGCAGACGACAAAAGCAATGGGATTGACGCCAAACTTTGAAACAATTGTGGGGCTACATAAGTTTAGTGTGAACTTAGATGACCTTATGAACAGTTTGGACGTAATATAAACATAACACTGGATTGTGTCCGTCGTGCGGCCCGTGAGTTTTGACCGGTCTCACTCAACAGTAGTTCATTTGGTTGAAACTTGTAATGGATGGTTGCTTGCATGCAAACAATGAAAAATAATAACATTCAATCTACTTTCTTTTTATTCCCGACCCCAAGATATCCCAAGCTAAAATACAAGTCCTTGCAATGCAAACATTTCCACAACAACTTCGCTAATCCGCATTTGTTCTCTATCAAGCCTAGCAAACCGACCTAACTTGTCTTATCCTTAGGTGAACGCAAATTATAGCACGTGGTCTAGTTGTTTTAAAATAACTGGGATTAGACTCAGTTATCAAGTGATGGATAAGAGTTGGATGAAAAATTAAGGCAAACTTGACTATTTACAATCCCTTATCAAATATTCTGCCCCAATGGGCTTCCTTCCATTGTTTTTACAAGTTTCACTCTTTCATTTTTAATGTAGGGTGAGTGACAAATATTTTAACTGATGTTGAGAAATTACTCAACTATGCATTTGCCAATACATCAACCAACCTAATCCCCTTGTGCATGTAGGAAGTACGTCAACTTTAAACTCTTGAAACGGAATGTTGTCTAGGAGCATCTCATTCTCAATTGAATTATGGAGAACCTACACTTTTTGGAAATATCACAAGAAAATGTCTTCGACATCTACACCTAATATTATATGTGATAATGATTTGGGAGGCATTGATGTGCATGGTATGATAAACAATGCATTTCATATGTCGGGAATGGATAATGAGACACCTGATGCTTCACATGAGCCTACATAAGGAAGAAGTCCAAAGTTGAGAGATTCTTCGGATTGCTTGAGTATACGATCAGAAGTTGTACCCAGGATACACTAAGTTCATGAAACTCTTTTTCATAGTTCGATTGAATGAAATAAAGGTCAATTCAGGTGGAGCAACAAGTCCTTCAACATGTTGCTAGGGCTTTTGAAAGAGGTACTCACGGAGGAGGAGACGTTGCCAAAATCCTTTTTCAACACAAAGAAGATTATTAGGAACTTGGGACTCGACTACAAGAAGATCGATGCATGCCCCAATGACTATATATTGTATTGGAAGGAGACAGCCAACGACCAATCATGCAAGCAATGTGGTACTTCTAGAAGGAAACATGTTGGAAATAATTTGAATAATAAGGAACCCTCTCTTTGAGGACAAAAGACTAAAAGATTCCTACCAAGATATTGCGTCATTTTTCGTTGATTCCCAGGCTTCAGAGGTTGTTCATGTCGTCCAAGACATCCTCATTCATGAGATCGCATGACAAGAATCAGATTAAAGACGAAACCTTAACGCATCCCTTTGACTCCCCTACTTAAAAAGATTTCGACATCAAACATCGGTTGTTCTCTTCAAACAATTATAACGTTAGATTTAGCTGGCAACCAATAGTTTCAATCCTTTCAGGATGATGAGTATTTCTTATAGTACATAGCGCATTATAGTGACGGTATACTACCTATCATCATGGATGTGCATGAAACGGCCTTCTCATGATGTTGTTGCTGATTCCTAACCCTTATGGACCCAATAATGATATCAACGTGTATTTACAATCATTGGTAAATGAGTTGAGATAGTTGTGGGAGTCTGATGTAGACACCTACGATGCATAGAGTAATAGTACATTTCAAATGAAAGTGACACTGTTATGGATGATTATTGACTTCCTGGCGTATGCTATATTGTCTAGATGGAGCACTAAAGGAGACCTCGCTTGTCCTAACCACAATAAGGATAGCTTCTCTCGACGCTTGAAGCACGGTAGAAAATTTTGCTACATGGGACACCATCAATTCCTTGAGCATGACCATAAGTTTAAATTCAACAAGAGGTGTTTTGACGAGGAGCAGGAATTACAAGTTCTATCAGTCCCGCCATCTAGTTATGAGGTTTTGGAATAATTAGAGGACATGAACATCACATGGGATAAGAAGTCGAAGGTTACATTCGGTCGTAAGAGGGGATAGGAGGATGATTTGGGAGATTTCTACAACTGAAAAAAGAAAAGCATCTTCTTCAACTTACCCTATTGAAAATACAACATAATGCGTCATTGTTTGGATTCATGCACATTGAAAGAATGTGTGTGACAATGTCATTGGGACATTGCTGAACATAGAAGGGAAGACAAAGGATAATCTGAAGTCTCATGTCAACTTATAAGAAATAAATATAAGAAAAAAGCTTCATCCGGTTAGTACTGGAAACAAGATGTCTTTACCCCATGCATGCTACACAATGAGCCTGATGGAGAAAGATAATTTCTGCAATGTCTTAAAAAGGGTGAAGGTTCCTGATGGTTATGCAACAAATATTTTGCGATATGTGTATTTTAGATAGAGAGCGCAAGATTTCATGATCATGTCTCAAGAACCACGATGTTCATGTGTTGATGGAGTAACTACTCTCAGTAGCCATGTGGAATACATTGGTTAAGCCTATGAGCGCCAATCCTAATTAAGTTGTGTCCATTTTTTAGGGAGTTGTGCTCTAAGGTTGCACGGGTGGATGACTTTAAGAGGCTATAGTATCAAATTATGCTAACACTTTACCAACTAGAGAGGATTTTTCCACTAGCATTCTTTGTGTTATATAACATTTAACCATTTATTTGGGTACTCTGCCCTGGGTTTTCCCTAAAGGACCATATGATTGCTCTGCCCTGGGTTTTCACTAAAAGATTGTATGGGTGCTCTGCCCTAAGTTTCTCCTAAATGATCCTATAGGTGCTTTACCCGGGGTCATTCCTCAAAGATCAACATGGGTGCTCTGCCCTGGGTAATTCCCTAAAAGATATCGCACACTGAGTGTTCTACCCTAGGTCACTTCCGAAAGATCGACATGGGTGCTCTGCCCTAGGTAGCTCCTTAGAAGACAACACACACAAGTGGTCTGCCCTTGTCTGCCGCCTGAAAGATAATATATGGTGCTCTACACAAGGTCATTCCCTAAAATATATCACACGGTACCCTACCTAAGGTCATTCCCTAAAAGATCGTCACAGGTATTCTATTTTCAAGTTTATTTACAAATGATTATGCTATTTCTTTTCAGATTTATTTATCTATGTGGTGCATATTTCAAGTTCTAATTGTTTCTGTGATTTATTTAAGTATCCTCTGATATTGATCTCTATTCATTATATTGATTTGCGTTATGGTACTAACGTGTAAATCTCGACTTGGGGTGAAAATGACCTTACGAGCTGTCAAGCTCACACTGTTTCAATAACAATTTTAGGTACCAAGCTAAAGTCCTTCAAGCATTCAAACCCTTTTCATTTGCGCTTGGATGCTTTGGGCTTAGTTTACATTTTCAATTGCTAATGTATTGCAAAATTAGTTGTATTGATGTATCTAGTAAGACAAAATAGTTATTTTCCTGAAATTGTTGCATTTAGTAATCATGGAGATTTGGTTCTAATTAAATCTTCGTTATGGTATGATCGTGAGTATCTTAAAAAAAAAACTAATGAATTTAGATCACGAGTCTAAGATTTGGGTCTCGAATTACTCTAGTTTGGGACTCGAATTTCGAGGCGTGAGACCTACAAAAGTTGTGGATGGCAAAACACCTATTGAAGCATGGTCAGGTCATAAGCCTTCTGTAAAACATCTCAAAAAATTTGGTTGCATTTGTTATGTTCATATTCCATCTCAAAAGTGTCAAAAACTTAATGAAAAATATGAAATTTGCATTTTCATTGATTACAGTACTTAGTCGAAATGTTATCAAGTATTTTATTTATATAGTACTTAGTCGAAATGTTATCAAGTATTTTATTTATATAATACTTAGTCGAAATGTTACCGAGTATATTATAACCTTGAGATGGAGAAATTAATGATTAGTCAAGATATTTTGTTCAATAAAACTACAACATGGGATTGAAAAAATATATATATACAAGAACAAAGGATTCTTGTACAAGGAAATAAGCCCAAAAGCACTCAAGATGTATAAGAAGAAATGGAAGCAGAAAATGATGGAGAAGATTATAGACCTACAACTCCATTTTTTCACCAGAAGCTACTCTATCCATACCATCAAGTTTTGTATCAACAACCTTAAGTATTTCATCAAAATCGCCCCCAAGAAAATGAGCAGTCTAATCAGAGACATCTACAAGGGTTGCAATTATTCTATTGTAAAACTAGAATGCTTAAAAGTTGCAGCTCAAAAAGAAAATTGGGAGAAAGCTATGGAAGAGGAAATTTGCATGATCGAGAAGAACTCCACTTGGGAGCTAGTTGATCGTCCAAAAGACAGACGTTGTTGGAGTAAAATGGATTTACAAGTCTAAACTCAATCTAAATGGCTCAATTAAAAAATATAAAGCAAGACTTGTTGCAAAAGGTTTTATAGTACAACCACCAGGAATCAATTACAATGAAACCTTTGCACTAATTGCTCAATTAGAAATTATAAAAACCCTCATTGCATTTGCAACTCAAAAGAAGTGGTCCATTTTCAGCTTGATGTTAAATCAACATTCTTGAATGGAGCCCTCCGTGAAGAAATTTATGTTGCTCAATGTAACGTCCCTAAATTTTGTGCAAATAAATTCTTAATAAATTAGGTTTAAATTTTTATTTTCTAATTAATAAATAAGCCATTAAGCATATGATAAAGACACTCTTAGTTGTGGGAGAGGTCGAAGGATTGATTTCTACCACTACGATAAATATTTTTTGTCAAAATATGGACAATTATAAAATTTAAACTAACTTTTAAATTTAGAAAATGAGTTCATCCAAATGAGGTTGCCTTATCCAGGGCTCTCTTCTCCTCAAGAAGGAAACGAGAGAGAGATCTAACACAGAAAAACTTAAGGTGAGAAAGAGAGAGGAGAGGAGGGAGCTTGGATAGCTTAGATCTGGTAAGTCACAATCTCTTCTTCCTTGATTTTTTATGCTTGTAGTTTATTTTTTCCAGATTTATGCAATGAACGATGTGGATCGGCCACACGTTCATCACATGGACCTGTAGGTAAATTGATAAAAAGGCGTTAGAAAAGACCTCGATTCATGTGAAGTCTCATGTGTACAAACTGATGTGATATCATCTGGATGTGCCAAATTCTATCTTATTGGATCATATGATTCCAAAGGAAAAAATAAATAAGGGCCCTCATTTCCATATCAATCTGACCATCAGATGGACCACATCAATTAGACGTAATCGTATACATTGATTTGTACATCCAATTATACGATGGATCATCATATGTATCAGATCTAGTCTATCTTATTCATATGTATCCTGGGATAAGTTCATAACAATACCCATAATTCTAGATGGGCGTGGCCATCTGGTGGGCCACATTGATAGTATGAAGGGGTGACATTAAAAACATAATTTATGATGAATGCGGATAACAGATGATATAGATCTAACAACCAATTAGCCTTTCCCTAACTTGATCGTGTGAAAACCAATGGATGGTTCAGATCTGACTCATAAGAATGGTAAAGAAAACCCCAAAAAGTTATAAAATTGGATCATCATAAATAAAGTATAATCTACGTCTATCAAGTGATAAAAAATAGTGAAAACTCTCCAGAGACTTAAGTGCAAAATTCATAACTAGTTCGATTGATCGAAAGGGAAGTTTCGATCGATCGAAATAAGCAAAAAGTGTTCAGAGAGTAAAGGTGAAAATTTGAGATATTTTTTATCGATTAAATCAGTCTTCGATCGAACCTTGATTCGATCGATCAATGGTCCGCAGGACAATTTCGATTAATTTTTTAATTTTAAAATTTAGTATTTTAAATTATTGAAAATATATAATTTAATATAATAAACAACCCTAGAGCATTCTAAGAACACTGGAATAATTAGATCACTTTGAATTAATCAAGTGAGCCCCACATTGAGGAATAATGATACACTAACCCTATATTAAGGATGGGATCTAAAAGAACCCCAAATCAGATGGTTAAATCCTCCATGTGAATCCCAATTTGGAACTCTTGATCGATCAAAGGTGAGTCGATCATTTGGAATTGCTCAAGTGGAAGAATAATTTGGTAATGTGATGTATTTAGGAGATTTGTTAGTTGGGTGAATTTGGGGTAACATTTTGGAATCAATACCACCAAAATATAGGTGAGTGATCCTAACATATTTCCTCTCTTTTATGATTAAAGTAAATTTGTTGTGATTGCTACGTTTGGTTGTATTATTGTGCCAAACTAGTGATGAATGAATGAATGACGATATTAAATTGCTATTATTATGAACTACTTTTATTGAGATGTTATATCATTGAAATAAAATAAAAAAAAATCTTCTAACGTGGAGAGACGTATGTGATAACTTATGTATGCTGATGCATTGAGTATCCATCAACTACATTGTATAGCACTCTTGTACAGATTCTTAGGGGACCGTCTTTCATGCACACTAGATGCCTACTTTATGTAAAAGTCTACCCAACAAGGGAGATGGGAGCCTTGCCCATGCCTACCAATGGTAGATGCCTATCAAGCGTAGATGCGAGTTGACGAATATCCAGCCAAAGAAAATGGATGGTTTCTATTTATACCCACTTGATGCATCATTGACATCATCTACATCATTTACATCATTACATTGCATGACATTCCAGCATTCATATACATTTTTATAGTTTTGCACTTGTTTATTATTCTATATTTTTGTGATGTACTATTTTAGTTGTACGTATTGTGCATGAACCATGATGGGTTCACTCACTAGGCTTAGCTAGCTAACGACTTATTGATGGAAAAACCTCATAGAAATTATTGAAGTTGAACCATTAGTGCAAGTGCAAGAGACCAAGGCCGAGCCGGTGGAAGATACATAGGAACAATGGCCTTATTTAATGAAAGATGAAGTTGTTGCATTAGAATGGATGAATTTACTATTTTGGAATATGTGCTACTTAAGACTCTTCGTTATGTTTTCAGTCAATTATTTGATTTGGACAATTATCTATTGAGTGATTATGGATGAAGATTTAATATAAAGTCCCAAATGGGTGGACTGTGTAATAATTAGTATTTTACCGTCGTTAAAGGCGTATGGTTATTGTAAATGTTTATGATGGATGATGGTTGATGTATGTGGATGATGGATGTTAATGGGAACTTAGATTACGCATGATACTATGCATCCATTCAAATGGTATGACTGATTGAATTAGGTACACTCCATGTACGATTCATGTACCGTAACTTGGGTCAGAGGGTGCGCACTTTGTATCCAAATCAGTTTATATGTCAAGACAGAATTTACATCTATTCTCATCATAATATGATTTAATAATCATGGGAAACGATCATAATATGCTATATCAATTTAAATTATATATGATGAAGACATGACATGAATGATCTTAGCATGATGTATTATATTTTAATAATAGAAGTTTCTCAAAACAAAAGGGGCATCTTTATTTCTAAAAAAAAAAGTATGCTAAATCTGTTTTTACAAAATTCAACATGGAAGGATGCAAACTAATTAATACTCTTATAGTAAACGAAAAGTTGATGAAAGACGATGGTTCAAGAAAAGTGGACGAATCATTATATAGAAGTGTCTTTAGAAGCATCTTGTTTCTTACTATTACAAGGCTTGATATTATGTTTGTTGTGAGTTTACTCTCCAGAATCATGAATTGACCAAAGCAAACTAACTTAGGAGTTATAAAAATGGTGTTGTGATACATCAAAGGAACGCTCGATTTTGAAATCATTTATACTCTTATTCCAAACTTAAAGTTGATAGGATATACAGATAGTGGTTGGGCGGGATCCATAAATGATATGAAAAACACATTAACGTACACGTTCTCTCTTGGATTCGAAATATTCTCTTAGGTGTCAATTAAACAAAATATAGTTGCATAATCTATAACAGAAGCAGAGTACGTGGCGGCATCCATTGACGTTTCTCAAGTAATATGACTACGAAGAATTCTTGAAGATATGGGCAAAAAGCAAAATCAGGGAACTACTATATATTTCGAAAACATGACAATCATGTCAATTGCAAAAAAAAAAAAAAAAAATAAATAAATAATAGTATATCATAACAAGATGCATCATATTGCAATCAAGCATCACTTCATTCATGAAGTTGTTGAAAATGGTGAGATCGAGTTGAAGTATTGAGAGACGAAAGAACAAATGGTTGACATGTTGATCAAGGCACTTCCAAAAGAAAGTTTTCATCATTTCAAGAGATGTTGGGAGTAATCTAGAAAATGCATTAAGAGGGAGTGTTAAATTAATGCACTTATGGGGATACATGTATATGTTCTAATACAAGCACTTTATGAAATACATGTATGTGTATGTGTTCAAATACATGCACTTTATGGAATAAATGTATTTGTTCCAATACATGTATGAGAATAATGCTAAGGGTCTTGAACATGCATGTATTCATGCTTAGGAATTTGTGATAGAGTTGAAAAGGTGCATGTCTCTTAGTTTTTTATGAAAACATTAAGTCGAAGCCTTTATTTGTTGCTTAGAAAAGATTAATGGTTGCTTAGATATTAATATATCTTAATTAGTTAGTGTTTAAGAAAAATGTATCTAAAATTCTATAAATATGTTTGTGTAATTCATTTTGTAGTATGAAGAATCAATACAACAAAATTTTCAGCATCCCTCTTCAAAGTTCTTCTCTCTAAACAGAAGGCTATATTAGCTTACGGACCATACACTAAAGCACAGTGAATATTTTGTCTCTACTATCTAGTTGGTGGGCCATGTCTTGAGTGGGCCACATCCCAGAAAATACACCAATCACAATCCTAAGTTTGATCATTGGACATCAGTTAATTATTTGAAAGCAAGCAACCGAATGGAAGGTTAGGTAGGATATACGATCAGTGCAACTCTTGGAATGGCCCCCAGATCAAATGGCAGGTGTGTCGGCCACCCAAACGGTTTGATCATACCGTTTAAATCAAAAGATCATTCTAGTAAACTATCAGTTATTTGCACCATACCTTTGGAACTGCGTTTGAAGATGATGCTTCTTCAAGGGCTTTGTACTCGTTCAATTTCCATTTGGTTTTCTTCCCCGTGGGGGCTCTTCCTTCATAGAAAACCATGGTTTTCTTCACACCAATGACTCGGTTGTCAGAGGAGAAGACGTAGCTGAGAGAGCCCGTTGCTTTCCAGTAGCCTGAGGGCGTGATTCGTTTCGGTCTCCCTCCGTGGACTTCCTTCTCTTGCATTGGGCTAAAAAAAAACCATTGTTGAATGTCACCAATGCACAGCTCACCCGAGATGCCTGCAATGAAAACGAGAAACTGGAGCTTAATTTTACAGCGTCTTGGACTATTTCTGGTATAGCTATGACTGCAACAGTGGGTGTGGTTTGTGATCTGTGGACCACTTGCAATAAAGCCCACTAGATGGATGGTGGAGAGAGAGAGAGAGAGAGAGAGAGAGAGAGAGAATTGGCCAAAGAAACCTAACTCTGGTGTGCTTTTACAACACCATGATCAACGGTGGTGACTCATCTAAGAAGTTCTTGGCATGCTAGCACATCAATCCAGACCAACCAATTTGGGGATTGATAAATCATAGCTGAGAAATCATTGGATACATTCAACCATCCGCTTTCCCCTTTGAAGTTGGAGCGTTACCATATCCCCTTTTACATTCTCAATTTGATGCTGGCCTCGTATATCAGTAAAAAAAAAAAAAAATTGGCCATGCACCTTGGGCAATCGGCCCCATGATTTGGACAATCTAGATTGATACACGAGTGTAACAAATGAGTCACCACCATTTAACAGTTCACGATTAGAGTACCATCCTTCAATAGCCATCTTGGTGACTGAGGGTTCCAAGGGATCCAATGACCCAAAAGTGGGTTATTTATACTAAGCATTCTGCTTATTAAATTCTTAAGGATTCATTTGGTTACACTAAATATTATGAAATTTCATAATAACGAAATTTCTTGAAATTCTAATATCATGAAATTTCACGATAATTGGTGCAACCAAACAACACTGGGAAAAAGGATTTTGCACTCTTCCAAAAGCGTTCTGTTGGTCAGGGAAAGGAAATTTAGGGAAGAAAAAAGAGTTCAAATTACATTTGGCCACATAATGGTCTAGCCTGAACAAAGAGAAACAATAAAATGTTCGTTCATAATTAACACCATAGGAATGAAGGGGCATGTGTCAAATGCCTTCATAGGGACGATGATTGAGAGATAAAAATAAAACATCAAATTATTTATATCAAGCATCACTTCTATCACTAGGTCCAATCTCCTAAGTGGGGGCCATGCAATGGTGGCGAATTGCATCGACAGTGGAGGGTTTCGCCACCATTTGCAGGTTTATTCCAAGCCTCATCTTGTGGGAACTGTGGATTGAAAGAAATGGGTGTCGTTTTGAAGATCGTCGGGCATCTGCTCTAAAGATAGTGGGGCGTATTAAGGGTTGGCTGCTGAAACTAAACTACAGACTCCCAGAGTTGAAGGATAGTCTTGCAGCTAGAAGGTTGGAGTTTCTGGATCTAGGCCTGAATCTCAAATCCCCGATGCCGAAGAAAGTGGAGCTGGTGAAATGGTCGAAACCTAAAACTGGGTTCGTCAAACTGAATGTTGATGGGTCTTCTCAGGATAAACCAGGCCCCTCAGGTGGTGGAGGAATTTGTAGAGGATGTAGTGGCAGAACAGTCTTCGCCTTCCACATCGTCTTTGGATTGGGAACTAATGTTCAAGCAGAAGCTCGAGCAATTCGTGAAGGACTGCAATTATGTATTAATTGGGATATGGATAATATCTAGATTGAGAGTGACTCAAAGGTTATGGTGGACATGCTCAACAAAGACATGCCGTCTAATTGGAATATGTGGTATTGGTGGGCTCGTTGTGCAGATGTTAGAAGCAAAGTCAACATCTGGATTATGTATAGCCAAGTGAGGTAAATGGGGTAGTGGATGCCTTGGCTAGAATAGGTAGTGCGACTCAGTGTTATAAGGCTTTTCTGTCTAAGTTAAACCTCCCGAGTCAGGTTCAAGGGGCCCTTTGTCTGGATAGAGCTGTCTATTCCCCTTTCGTTTTGTGAATAAAATCTTCTCCTCTTCTTCTCAAAAAAAAAAAAAAAAAAGGTCCAATCTCCTTACGGGCCGGCCTAGCACTGAGGCTGGTGACTGGATTGAGCAGACTGGAAACAAAGGTAGCAGCACTGGATGGGATGTTTCGGAGACTATTAAAGTTCCAAAGGAAGGAAGCCCGAACAATCAATTCAAGATATTTCTGATAAAAAAGTTTGAAGAAGAAGAAAAAGAAATGACCCCAGATGAATATGAGAAGCTGCTGTTCAAAAAGAGGAAGGATTTGGAAGTTCTGAAAGCTGAGGAGAGGAAAGTTGCCTTGACAAGGATTTTGAGTTGATGCAGCTTGTTGAAAAAACAGAAAGAGGACAACCTTTCTGTTAAGTTGAAGTCTGATAAGGACGAGCTTAAGAAGAAGGATAACCTGGAAAAGGAAGAGAAAGTAAGTCTGTGAGCATAAACGAATTTCTGAAGCCAGAGGAGGGTGAGAAGTACATGGGGCCTACAACTGCTTAGAGCCGGTGGCCGTGGTGGCCGTCGTCGTGGAGAGCGTGGTGGTGGCAGATTCAGGGAGCCTTTTCAGGGCGGCCCAGCACTGAGGCTGATCATGCCACTCCTGCACGTTGCATTCAGGATCATGGCCAGTTCCCGCACTTGGGTGGAGCAGTGAAGGCATGATTTTTGTTAGGATGGCAAGTATCAGTTTCTGAATATTTTCTACTAGAAGATATGAATTTGACTTAAAAAGACTCTATTTTCGTTTCTCTGTACTTCTGTAGCTAGCGGCCTTTTTTTCCTATTAAATTATTATAGTTATAAATAAATAATAAATAAAAGAAAGGTCCAGTCTCCTAACCGAACTCTTGTAGGAAGGAAAAAGAATTTTATCTAGCCTTGGATAAGTCGAAGAGAGACCATGAAATCGAGATGTTAAGTGATATAACATTTCATGCCTAACCTCCAAACACATGCATGCAAAACATGCAGAATTTTGCATACAGAGCTCCATTGGCCCCACTGATGTGTCCCTCATATAGGCCACACAACAAAGCCCACCAACAGGCAAAATAAGCACACTATTGAAATCAATGGACAGCCCATGATCTGCCTCAAAGTACAAGCGCAAAATGACTAACAGGTGGACCGGCCTCTCTTGAGTTCGGATCCTCTGTTTGCAACAAACAAAAAATTTCTGTTTGTCGCAATTTGATTGGCCACATCATCACAGACTGCATTTAATGCAGTAGTGCTAGCAACGTCATCAATGCAGGGAATCAGGAAATTCATGTTTGTGACAAGCAGAGGATCCTCTGCTTAATGGAACACAGAAATATATGGATATGCATGAAAAAAAATAATAATAATAATAAGCAAAGGCATGAGTAGGAGGGAAGAGAAAGTAACTTGGGAGCTGCGAAGGGTCGATAGTGAAGACGTCAACTACGGGGATAACACGGTCTAAGTCCTCTCTCCTGTTCTCTAGCTTGTTACGCAGGTAGAATCCCACCAGTTCTGCTTCTGTTGGGTAGAATCTGTAACCTGGTGGGAAATTGCTCATAGCTTCGTTTGTTGTTACTATTGTTTTTGTTTTTGTTGTTGTTGTTGGGGCGACGGCGGTAGTGGTGGTTGTAGTTGCTGTAGTTCTCTCTCCCTCTCTCTCTCTTTCTCACAGATATATATAGAGGGTGATGAGATTCTATAAAAAGGGAGGGGAACCTAGTAAAGATGAAATGTTGGGAATTTACAAGGAATGTTCCACGCGGTGGGAAACTATGTTGTGGAAAGCCTGAAGCCGTAAACCAATTTAACAAAATCTCGGTCCACATCTCTCTCTCACACGGTCGGTGGAATTGCGGCCGCCTTCATTTAGTGGGTATAACCGACGCCTAATCTTTGTAATCTAAAGGGTTGATTTAGTGGGCTACTTCGTGGATGGACCATGTAACCAAAAGTTGCAGTGATGGGACAATGATGACCCTTCAATTGACCGCTTGCTTTGATTGGACAACAGAACGCTGTGAGAAATAGAGCCCATTTGAGTATCTACTAATCAAAAATTTTCAAACATGCCCCATCTCTTATAATTGCCCCTCGGCTAATCAAATTTCACTTACATCATACCTATGCCAAGCTGGGCGCAATTCCTACAATTGAAACCTCCTTAGGTCCACAAATAATGTTTATATTCCATCCATACCGTTTATAATGTCATTCCCACTAAGATGAACTTAAAACACAAATATTAGCCTAGAAGGCCCCACGAATATTTCAACCGTGGTTCAATCCTCAGGCCCACCTTGAGTCTTGGATTCAGCTCATTTTTTGTCTACCATCCTAAAATGAGCCCACAAAACAAATCGATAGAGTGGATTTCTCAACCAAAAAAAAAAAATCATGGTGGGCCCAACCTAAGTCCCCTACACTGGAACTTCCGGGCCTTTCACAGGAAATCTGCAACCCAAGTACTCCACGGCCACGCCCAGATTGTAGTGCAGATTGCTTGTGAACCCAACACCAAATGGCTATCTGGTGTCGGACTCTGTGGGTGCCACCACAATGTATCCGTTTTATTCACACTGTTAGGACTGCTCACTAGTTTTCACGAGTGCTTGCGAGCACTTTTTGAGAGCTTATATCACTTGATATTAGCACAAAATCTGAACTGTCCATGTGATGTGGAACCCCAAGAAAACCCACGTCCCAACTTTCAGCCCAATCTAATGCTCTGATCAGCTGTAGCAAAGAAAGAGAGGCAATCAAGGGAGGAGACTGCTTTCTTTTTCCATGGCCCACCAAAGTTCTGGATCAAGGCAAAACTTGGGCCTTTGGGGTTTCATGGGGTACTGTATCAAGTGGACAGTTCAGATTTTGTATTTTCATGTGAGATGAGCTCTCAAAAAGTTCTCATGAGAGCTCCCGAGAACTGGTGCTCAGGTGAGGGTTTTTTGCGCATCAAGTTTGGGAGAGAATTTCGAAGTCTCCAGTCTACTAACCAAAGTTTCGACGAGTGGAACGTTTGTGGGCCCCACCAAGATGTATGTGTTAGATCCACACCGTCCATCCATTTTTCCAGTGGACCACACCACAGGCTACAATGGGAATTGGATGCGGTTGAAAATTTCTTAGAGCCCACCATGATGTTGTTTTGCCATCTAATATGTTCATAAGGTCACACGTACCTGTGTGAAGTGAAAACACAAATATCAGCGTGATCTGAGCCTTATGTGGCACGAGGAAGTATTAATGGTGAGCATTCAATCACCACTGTTTCGTATGATGTGGTATACATGAGCTTTGGATCTGCCTCATTTTTTGGGATAGTGCCCCAAAATGATCTGAAAAAATCATGGGATGGTGTGGATCTAACACATACATCATGATGGGGCTACGGTATAGGTCAAAACTATCGGGTTTTCTGTACATAGATTGCATACTTAGAGCTGAGCATGAATCAAGCTGACTCGGTTAGCTCGCTCGATTCAGCTCATTCCAGCTCGATTCGGCTCGATTTAGAGGGAGGATTCGAATAGAGCCGAGCGGATTTTCCTAGCTCGTTTCATAGTTCGAGCCGCACACAAGCATGCTCGAGCTCAGCTTGAAGCTCAGCTTGTTCGTAGCTCGATTCGGCTCGAGATATATATATATATATATATATATATATATATATATATATATATATATATATATATATATATATATATACACACACACACACACACACACACACACACACACAAAATCCTAACTCCGTCTGGCCGGCCACCACTGCTCAGCCAGCCACCCACCGCCACCTCCCTCCCTCTCTCTCTCTTCAATCCGTCTGGCGAGGAGGGGAGCCGGTGACAACTCTCTCTCTCTCTCTCTCTCTCTCTCCAGTCCGTCCAACAACTGCTGATGTCCGGTCATCTCTTAATCTTTCTATTTCTCTCTCTCTCAATCTCCCTATTTCTCTCTGAAATTTTTTGAACACTTGTAAAAATTGTGTCCAAGCTCAACTCTCAACTCGAAGCTTGGCCGAGCTAGCTCGAGCATAAAAGTCCAGCTCGATGGCCGAGCCAAGCCGAACACAAACCAGGCCATTCAGTGATCGAGCCTAGCTCGAACATGGCTGAGCTCGGCTCAGCTAGGCTCGTGCTCAACTCTATGCATACCGAGTTACTCAGTGCGCATTGTAAGACTACGCACTGAATAAACTCTATGGGCCCACACGTAATGTATGTCTTATCCATGCCGTCCATCTGTTTTTCCTTATCATGTTAAGGCATGAGCCCAAAATTGAAACATACCCAAAGCTCAATTGGACCACACTACAAGAAATAGTGGGGATAGTGACATCCACCGTTGAAACTTTTCTAGTGCCACAGTGATGTTTATTTGCCATCCAACATGTTCATTTAACTCATGTAACCCTGGATGAAGGGAAAATAAAAATATCAACTTTGGAAAACACAAATTTCAGCTTGATTCAAAACGATAGAGTGGAATGGTTCTTCCTCAAAGCGGTTCTTCAGAAATTTGGCTTCCATCATGAATGGATTTCTGTGGTAGAAAAATGCTGGTCAAACTATTGGTTCTCTGTTCTCATAAATGGAGAGGCTTGCGGGTTCTTCAAATCATCTCGGGGCATTCGCCAAGGTGATCCTCTCTCCCCTAGCTTTTTCATCATAGCAATGGAAGCTCTCAGCAGAGGTTTTAGAAGGCTGATTGAGCGAGGGTTTTGCCAACCTTACGAGCTTCCAAGAAGCTGCCCTCTTGTCTCTCATTTATTGTTAGTAGGACGACACTATCATTTTCATCAACGGCAGCACAAACTCCTTAAAAGTGGTAAAGGAATTTCTGCGCAATTACCAGGATATTTCAAGCTAGAGAATCAATATAGCGAAGAGCCTATGCTTCACGTCGAGTAAAGCCTCCCCCAACAGGATTCAGTCCCTGGAAAGGCACCTTGGTATGGCAGTATCTTCAACCTCATTTACGTATTTGGGCATCCATGTCTTCAAAGGTAGGAAGAGGATCCAATATTTCCTTCCTATGCTCGATAAAATAAGGAACCGTATGGCTGGTTGGAAAGGGAGATGTCTTGCTCAAGCTGGGAGGACCATCCTGATTTCTCACGTGCTGGGGAGCATTCCCATCCATTCCATGGCAGCAGCGTACCTGCCAAAGCAAATTGTATGGAGTCTTGAAAGGTATTTTGCTGATTTCTATTGGGGCTGAAGTAAAGGCAAGAAAAAGCTTTATTGGATTTCTTGGAGTAAGGTAGCAGCCCCGAAATCTGTAGGAGGAATGGGTATTAGAAGATTGGTTGACGTTATGAAGACTTAAAGGTTAAAAATGGCCTGGTCGATCAAATTCGGATACAAGAATAGTGTAACAACCCGTGATTTTCGACTCTCGTGTATAACACAACAACCAAATTTTCAAGTTATGGAATAATTAATTTGTCAAATAATGAAATATAGCATTCAAGCACAATGGCGGAAACAATTGTCATCTTATTCTATCAAACTCACTACGTCATCATCAATGTTTAAATAAGGGAATCAAATAATATCTTCACTAATTAACTAAAATACTAATCTATGTCTTCTCTTGAAGACTTATTACAATTCCATAAATGTATCAACTACTCAAAAGAAACATTTAATAAATAAAAACATCGACTAAGTTTCTCTAACATCGTCATCCGCCATATGATCGTACAAACCATTGAACTCTTCTCCTTAAAAATCGGGTTCAATACCTGAATCTTCACCTGCATCATCTAAATTGTGTTTGGGATAACGTTAAACGCTATCATAGTGGAGAATATTTCCTCCAAGACAATCAAGAATAATAATAACGGTACAGAGTAAACGCAAGTAGGATATTATCATTTAATCAAATCAAAACAACAAAGTAAAAAATCTTTATTAATGCGATGCATGGAATGCATGCTCTGGCTAGAGCACCCTGGCTAGAATCACAATACATGAAGTAGGAGACTCCCTGTTACGACTTCACGTTAGCTACTAGTCATCAGAGGTTCTTGGGACGCACAAGCCCATAGTTTTGCCCGACTACGTGAGAAACGAGACGCTCATAATCCAAATCTACACGTGACAATGTACGGAAGAAATAGGACGCTCTAGCCTATTCTCAATTTCGTACACCCACATGGAGCCAAGTGAATGCATGACTTTAATTTCACCTTTATTTAAGTAATTTCACATCCAGCCGTATTTAAAAAACTTAATGGTCACTATGGGGAGTTGTAAACAACCCAGCATAAGCCGACAGATCGGGCTTAGTGTCCATGGCACCAACCACGGCTCATAAGAATTTATATACCATTAATGTCCACTCATTGTCCTATTTTATGATTCCATCATGTTCCAAGAAGCCAATATTGTACATCATAGCCAAAATCATTAAAACACTCATGTAATGTATATAGATCCAACCAAGTATCATGTACATTTAAGGATCCCTTCGCAAACATTTATTGCATTTTCGTAGTCAAGTCAAGACATATCTTTCCATCTGGACACCCCTCACAGGTTCTATCTCTCTACATCAAGTGATTTTACCAACTTGGAGACAATGGTGTACATTAATGAAATATCCACATAATGATCTTATACACATATTGCATATAACAACATGAAAGTCAATATCGCTTGTAGAACATAAATCAAGAGAATTAATGCATAGTTTTCACAAAAATAAATGACAAAAATACACATGATTCTTAGTCAAAAATCCAACCATAGAATCGCATCATTATTTAATGATAATCATTGTAAATTCTATGTTAATCTTCATGTTATATGGATCAACAATTCAAAACAAATAATGTCATATATCACAAAAGGAACTTAGGATAATCGTATCATTATTAATGAAAGGCTTGAAGGAAAATTCTCAGCTTAAAGATCGATTGATTTGAAAGCCATAGATGCTAAGAACGTTGTTGAAAAAACAGAGACACTCAACCGATAAACTCTCTCTCTCTCTCTCTCTCTCTCTCTCTCTCTCTCTCTCCTCTCTCTCTCTTTCCTTCTCTCTCTTCTCTTTTCTCTCTTTTCTCTCTCTTCTCTCTCTCTTTCTCAAATTCATGCATAAGGGTTATTGTTGCTAGGAGAGACTTCTTTTAGATTGAGAGGTCAAATTTTAGGGTTAGAAAAGGGTAGCACGGCTACATGTGCGCGATTGCGATAGAAAGTGATTTAAGGCGAGATTTCAGGCCGGATTTGAAAAGTGTATACATAACGAATGAAAATGAAGCTTTGTACATGAGCTATGATGAGTATGAGATACAAAATGGACGTGGTAGATTTTAAAATGGGGTCCACACGTGATCGAACGGTCGGCGTGAAGTTTTAAGGAAAGAGAGGGGATGAAAATAGAAATTTACAAACGGACGATTTATCTGTCAATCTGACACCTAGGATGGGTTTAGATTAGTCCATTTAGGTAGGTGGGGTCCACGAATCAAAGCTTTACAGTCATTTGATATGCCTCTTGCATATGAGAAGGTTCTAGAGAAAAATCTATAAAATTTTAGAAAGCTCGGTTTTAGAAGGGATTCTCTACGTTGCTTAGCTTAGAGGGATCTTCAGGATCCTCTAGAAGCATCCCTAGCTTCCCATGTAAAAGGGATTCCCGGATTGGAAGTTCTAAGATTCCAACGGTAGATTTGGAAGGAAAGATCGGACCAGAGACGGGATGGAATGAATAGATTTTTTGTAGGAGGGGATTTTGATGGGATACAAAGAGGATGGACGGTTCAGATCTTCGAAAAGGGCCCCCCAAATGGAGGGTTTGGATGGTCAGCAGTGGCAGCGGACGCACAGTGGGTGTGCTGTATAAAAAGCCACCGGGCCTCACGCGGGCCAGTCGCGGGCCGGCAGACCCGGACAGGGGTTTGGCTACGGTGGGTCCCACTGTGATGTATATATGAAATCTACTCCATCTAGTAGGCCAGTCACTTAAAATTAGGCGTTGAAACAAAAAAATGGGACAGATCCGAGATCGGATGGCCCACTTATGATCCATTTTCTAATTAGGGTATTTGTGGGATGATCGGAGGGCTGAAATTCGATGTGTATGGTTAAAATGTGTCTAAATTCTAAAGTCCGAAGTTTTACATCTTAATAATTTTTACAAACTAGCATACTTAAAAACGACAGGTTAACTTAAATTTAACTAATGCCATTTTCTTAATTATCGTAAATTTTCTAGTTTTGCGAAATCTAACCCTTCTACATTGTTAATGGGATTATTCTAAGCAACTTTAATAAAAGGTACCTTATCAGATCTCCTACGGATGGTCCATTGTTCTCGAAACAAGGGTAAATGTATGATAATTAATTAAAAAATAAAATGAATTTCAAAAAAATTTCAAATAAATCTCGAAAATTTGGAGCGTTACAAATAGTGTTTGGGCAGATTTTTACAAAGCCAAATACAGGGCTGATTGTAGCAAGAATGGAGAAGGTGCTCATCGAGTGGCGAGATCCCCCTTTTGGAAAGTTATAGTAAGCTTATTCACTTTGCTAGAGAATCATGTCAAATGGCAGGTGCATAAAGGCGATCTGAATGTTTGGAATGAGGATTGGTCTGGCTTGGGAAAGCTGAAATCGTGGGTGCATGGGCAAATCCCGGCCTCCGTTCAACAGCTGTAAGTTAAGGACATCTTGGGGACAGGAGGAGTGGTGGAGCCCAATCCCATCTCATCATTGCTGCCTAGTTTTGTTTAGGACCACATCAAAGAAGAAGGGATATATACTTCCAAGGGGAGAGATAGGAGAATCTGGCCATTCTCATCATCAAGTGATTTCCAGATTGCCTCTGCTAAGCCCCTGGTGAGAGAGGAGGGCCTGAGGAAAGCTTGGGCCAGGTGGGTATGGCATGCAAAGATGCCCCCTAAGATTTCTACTTTTGTGTGAAAGCTGCTGCATCAGTGCGGTACCGGTCGATGAAAGGGTGTGATCCAAGGGAGTGCACTTGGCTTCCAAGTGTAGCTGTTGTGGCTATGATGCTTCTTGGGCCGAGGAATCTTTGGAGCATCTCTTTGTTACAGGGTCCTTAGCGACTGCGATATGGGGCTTCTTCTTAAGCCAGTGGAACGTTCCATTACTGGGGCAGCCAACGATCCTAGGTAGAGCATCCCTTTGGTGGAAGAAGGCATCATCTGCAGACTGCTGGGGGATTCTTACAGGTATGCTCCCTTCCCTTATCTTCTGGGAGGTATGGAAAGAAAGAAATGGCAGTCGATTTGATAATCAGCGTATCAACCCAGGAAGAATCATTGCCCATGTTCAGAATTGGCTTAGATTGATTGGGTCTTTCCTCCCTCAGCCAAGGGAAAGTTTGGCTGGGCATTGGCACTCCCTACAAGCCTTGGGAATTTGCCCAGGGCAGTCTCACCTTCCTTCCTTAAGCATGATCAAGTGGTCCAAACTGGAGGAGGGTTGGTGCAAAATTAACGTTGTCTATCAGGTGGAGGAGGAGTTTATAGAGAAAACAATGGAGGCTTTATCTTTGCTTTTTCCATGGGATTTGGTTGGGGATCCAACAACCAAGCGGAAGCTCGTGTAGTTGTGGAGGGCCTAAAACTGGGGGTGCATCAGGGGCTCCCCAGGATTGTGTTGGAAAGTGACTCCAGGGTGATTGTTGATTTTTTCAATTTAATCTCTCCTTCGAAATAGGACCTATGGTACTGGTGAGCCTAGGTTGACAATCTTCAGAGGAAAGCTTTCATTTCCATAGTTCAGGCCCCTAGGGAAGCTAATAGGGTGGTGGATGACCTAGCTCGAGGAGGAAGCGAGTCGCAATGTAACAAGGTATTTAGGAATGCTTCGGAACTTCCCCAAACCACCCGCAGTCTCTTGTTCCTAGATCGATTGGGGATGGACAACGTGAGAAAGTCGAGCATCAACTGTTAGCTAGGAATGGATGGTCTTGTGGGTTGGGATGGTCGACCCTTCTCCTAGATCGAGTGGGGCTAGGAAGTGTTGGGGACGCCTAATGCCAAGTTTAGTTTTGTGGGGTATTCATTGGGGATATGATAGGGGGGCCTTCATCTTTTTTTGGTATTTAGGGCTCTCCTGAATGTAATTATCTACTAACTGTTTTGCCCTATTTATATGAATATATAGAGGCTTCTAAAAAATAAATTTTTAAAAAAACGGCTGTGGTCCCTAGGAAGTTTTCAACGGTAGACATTCAATCCCCACACATTACATATCGTGATGGGACCAAGGTAGTTCCACATGTTAACACTTTATGTTGCTGGCATAACAATGCAGCACGCAATCTGATTCCAAAGAGAAGAAAATCGGATAGCTTTTATGAGTGAAACTACCATAAGCCCCGCCATGATGTGTGTTAGATCCACACCATCCAACGACTTTTCCATATCATTTTAGGACAAGATTCCAAAACATGAAGCAAATCCAAATTCATGTGGACCACACCATAGGAATAGTGGTGATAGTCCACCCACCATTAAAAACTTCTTCGGGCCAAAGAAAGCTTAGATAAAGCTAATATTTGTGTTTTCCCTTCCTCCATATATGTGTGATCTTATGAACAGGTTAGATGGCAAAACAATGTCATGGTGGCCCTAAAAGTTTTCAATCGCATATGTACAATTCCCACTATAGCATGTGGTGTGGTCCACTTGATCTTTGAATCTACCTAGTTTTTAAATCCACTTCCAAGAATGACCTGGCGAAATGGATGGACGGTGTGGATCTAACACATATATCGTGGTGGAGCCCACAAAAGTTCCATTCATCAAAATTTTGGTTATTAACAGAGACTCTAAACTTCTCTCTCTCTCTCTCTCTCTCTCTCTCTCTCTCTCTCTCTATATATATATATATATATATATATATATGTGTGTGTGTGTGTGTGTGTGTGTGTGTGTGTGTTCACTTAGGCATAGTTTTCACGGAAACTCGTGAGCACTTTTTGATGACTCATCACACGTAACGTGACCTCAAAATCTGAGCCGACTACGTGATGTAGTACCCCAAAAAACCTCAGGGCCCAACTTTCATTCTCGTCTAAAACTTTGGTGGACCATGGCAAAAGGAGACAGTTTCCTCCCTTGATTTGCCTCTCTCTCTCTCTCTCTCTCTCCATGCTATGGCCCACCAGAGTTTTGGATCAAGTTTAAAGTTAGGCCTAAGGGGTTTTTTGGGGTGCTGCATCATGTGGATGGCTCAGATTTTAGGCTCAAATTTTGGGCTCACATTGCGTGTGATGAGTCCTCAAAAAGTGCTCATGAGTTCTCATGAGAACTAGTGCGCAGGTGAGCATTCCTCTCTCTCTCTCTCTCTCTCTCTCTCTCTCTCTCTCTCTATATATATATATATATATATATATATATATATATATATATATATATATATATATATATATATATCGTCCACGTGACGCAACACCCCATGAAACCCCCCAGGCCCAACTTTGAGCATTCCTCTCTGTGCGTGTGTGTGTGTGTGTGTGTGTGTGTGTGTGTGTGTGTGTGTGTTGTGTTACACAACAAGTTATACGTCCAACTAATTGGCGTGTGGGGCCCTCCATGATGTTTGTACGACATCTTGCCCATTCATTAAGATTATCCCACCACAAAAATAGGACGCCCCGCAAAAATTAGATTGATCCAACTGTTAGGTAGGTTACACCACAAAAAACTATGAAACTATACCTAAAAACTTACATTCACATTCACCTGGAGCATCTTATTTGCATGGTGGGATCGTCCTGGTTTTTGGAGCATCTTATTTTTATGGTGAGACAATCTTCTTGGACGGACGAGATGCATACAAACATCATGATGGGCCCCACGCGCCAACTAGTTGCATTTGAGCATTTTTCATGAGTGTGTGTGGTCGTTCCACCTCAATAACTTCCTGAACTGTGGCCCATAGTTTTGAAATTGGACTTATTTTTTAGGGATGAAATTTTTCTGAAGTGACATAATGAAAAATAGCTAAAAATGGTTGTAATCGAAAAGGGCTACCTACGACAACCCAAAAAGGGAATGGGATTAGCATGAAAGTCGTCGATGAAAAATCAAGGTTGAATTGAGTCCTCGTTGAACAGTAAAGCAACATCTTGTCATAGACTTGTGTTGATCTATACACTTTCTAAACTTTCATTCCAATTAACCATTTAATGAAAGGTTAATCCTTGTGAATGATGAGTTAGGTATTCACTGAGCACACTAGACCATGGTTGTTAAAATTCCTTCTATTTGTCAATTAATTAATGGGAACTCAGTTTCATCACTTATTAGTTATTGGAATTTAGGCATGTTAAAATCTCATCACTACGTATCTCTCAATTTCGTTGTTTACATGACTTGGATTTCATAGATCGAGTTATCTTCTGAGAGAGGGTTGAGATTGGGAATTAGTTGAATTTTTGTTTCACATGTTTTGCTTGGTACTAGCAAAATGCTGGTTTGGGGGTGTGTTAAGCCTAAAATTGTGTATATTTATCCCTAATTTTGTGCTATGATTACATGAAACAAGGTGTTTAAATTACTAACTTAAGTATATATTTTTATAATTGTAAGGATTTGAGAGATAATGGAAAGATTGAAGCTTAATGGAAAGCATTTGAACATGATTAGGAAGTCAAGCACAATCAAGACAATGTGAAGAAGAAAGAAAGAAAGAAAAGATTGAAAATCTCAAAGAAATTGCAATTTGCAACTGGTCGCCAGTCACTTGAGATCGATCACTAGATGCTAAAGAACAATCGCAAGTACCCTGTGATCGGTCGAATTTTCCTGTTTTGGACTGAAGCTTGCTAGATTAAAAAGTGTTGATTGCAACCGGTTGACACCCCTTTGCGACCGATCTCCAAGCAAGATGGATTTCATATTTCAGTTATGTTCAGTAGTCAGAGGAGATGTGACTGATCACAGGCCATGTGCGACCAATTGCCAACCGACGTAAGTGCGTAAATTCTAAAGCAAATCGAGAGGCGGTGGTGAATCTTTCTATATAAAAGGGTGTCTCCTAGTCTTCTAAGATCATCCAAGATGTGAAGGAGTAGAGAGAAGCGACGGTGGAGGAGTTTTACTTCAAATTTTCTTATTTTCTTCTAGTTTTTAGTTGAGTTTTTAGTTCAAGAATGTTATAGATGAAATAAATCCTCTTAGCTAGCTAAGAGGGAAAGCTTGTATTTCATTTTTTATGTTTTGATTCAACCTAGATTTGTTTTTGTGCTTTCAAGTTGAACGTGGATTGATTTGAGTTTGAATAAAGTTTCAATTCTAGTTCTACTTTGATCTTTTGATGACTCTAGGCTCATTGGATGCTTAGGATCATCTAAAGCTAGTTACCTTAAATGTTGTGCAAGGTTTTGATCTATACAATCATTGATCTATTGTAGACTATGGGCACAGTAGATGCTTTGGATTTCCTGCGATCTAGAACTTAGTTCTCAATGAGGGAACTGTTCAATCCAAAGTTTCTATCTTCGATGGTTTGTTGAATTATGTTATAATTGTTCCATTATATATCCGGCTGAATAGGATAGAAATCTAATTCCAGTTGAGTTATCAATTAATCTCTATGAATCAAGCATTGAGAATGGATACAAGTGGATCCTTGGCACTTTAATGTTTTATTCTACTGATTTAATTTTTAACTTACTATTTTCATAATCAATTCCATCCAAATTCGAATTTTATATTAGTTTAGATATAGTTCTTAATTATATATGCAAATGGGGTTTCTCCAAAATAATCTTAAATTAGACTTGGATTAAGAACTATATCTAAACTAATCTGAAATTCAGATGGTACACACACATACATGAGGTTTAGGTACATTTATCACAATTTGCATAGCCACAATACCATACACATATCACCACTACACATGCTTAATCAACCCCACATTCGTCACAATCCCCCTAGAATTAAGTGGCCATATAAGTGCCACATGATCACAGAGTTGGGTGGCCACCAATGCCACAACTTCCATAGTCCAATCTGTATAGGAATTGGATTGCATACTGAGTAACTCAGTACGCTAAGTAAACTTTGTGGGGCCCACCATGATTTATTTAGTATATCCACTCCGTCCATCCATTTTAAAATATAATTTTAGGGCTTAAGCCAAAAACGAAGCATATATAAAGCTCAGGTGGACCACACCACAGGAAATAGTGTGAATTGAACCTCTACTATTGAAAATTTCTTAGAGGCCACGAAAGTTTTGGATCAAGCTGATATTTGTGTTTTACCTTGATCCATGTCTTTGTGATCTTATGAACAGGTTGGATGACAAATAAACATCATTGTAGGCCCTAGGAAGGTTTCAACAGTGGAAATCATTATTCCCACTGTTTCCTATGGTATGGTCAACTTGAGCTTTGGATATGCTTCAATTTTGGGCTCATCCGTTGAAAAATGGATGGACGGTGTGAATAAACCACATGCATTCATAGTGAGCCCAACTGAGTTTACTCGGTAACTCTATCCAGCGAGGACTGCCCAACCAGTGGGTGGGGTCCGTGCTCTGTAACACCCCAAAATTCAACGCCTGAATATACCGCTCGAGCATAAATTTTCTAGCGCTACTAAGGTAATAATTACAGGAATACAAATAATAGTAGCAATTTTTTTAAAGCATTTTTTTCTTATTATTTTTCTATTAAACCATATCCATACTCTTATTCCAACTTACATCATAAAATAAATTATAAATGTTCATAATTCACAAACATGACACTGATATACTCATCTACGATTCTATTAACTTAAAACTAAATAAAATATCTAAAAATAAATAAAAACGTCTTCATTAGATTTGGCGTTCTCCTCCTGAATTTTCACTATGTCCTTAACTTGTGCCTTGTCCTCGAAAGATTCCATGTCACCTCTTGAACCTACAGTTCTCTAAGAAGGGTGAGCAAAACAATGCCCAGCGAGTAGGAGTACTTACTCCACTCCATAATATGAATCACGCATCCAAGTAAACAGATAAAAAGAATCAAAACATAACTATTCAGTTTGTAAATTGTAGAATACCATGCTCACACTTTTCCACCCCGCAATGACACATTCATTAAAATTAAACACACATTCCATAATGAATTTCCATGCAGCACGCATAAATCAACCATATACGTGGCCTTTAATACAAGGTCTTTAGTCAGGTTTCACACAAGTAAATCAGCCATACGAGGTTACGCCTGAAAATAGTATCACAACCAATCACAACCAGACAGGTGAGGTACATTCCGATCCTGACACGGTATGCCCGATCCTGACACGGGTCGCATTCCTGACGAGACACAATTGCTCCGATCCTGACACGGTATGCCCGATCCTGACACGGGTCATATTCTCATTGAGAAAACAATTGCCCCGATCCTGACACGGGTACGATCCGATCCCAACACGGGACGCATTCTCGACGGGAAAACATACCACACTTGATAGTTTTTCATATTCCAATTCATCCAATGTATCCCTACTTAATTGTTCTATAGTCACACCCATATCCATCCCACACACACTTAACCACACTAATTTACACTGACCATAATTAATCACACTTGGATAATCACGGTTAAGAACCATTTACATATCCCTACTTTGACTTAACTTCATGGATTTAACCTCACCCTAAACCACTCTATGCATGGGTCCATCATATATGATCATATAAGCATGAACATGTGATAATGGGAATTTATTGCATCTTAATACAATTTAATAAATCATACAACATAACTATTTAAGAAGCAAATCAAGTGCATATATATCAAGATGACAAGAATGCATCCACATTATGAAATAAAGTATTTTGAGGGGTTTAAAAACTTTAAACTAAACTATAACCATACATTCAAAGAAAATGGACAGGTGTTGTCCTCACAATTTCGTTTAATCTGACTGTTTGGGAGGTCTGGTGTGTATCAAATTTATTTTACAGTTTTAAGACTTGCTGGTCTAAGCATTAAACGGCTTAGATTGGGCAAAATATTCCTCAATGGGACTCAAAAGTTGGAGTCCAATCAGATTAAGATTCTGTTATTTTTCAAGGTGTCAATCCCATTATTTCAAGTGGTGTGGGCCACCTGGAACCCCGTTCTAGCCCATATTTTTATGGTGAATCCCACACAACCCAACAAACAGTGTGGACAAGGTGGATTTATCAAAAAGTTCACATGTGGGGCCCATAAGTGCCTATTGTCCCCACTTTAAAATCTGCTCACCTTCAGATTCATATTGTATTACATCGTCCACTATTTGAGACGGTGTGGCCCACTCGGTTATCAAAACCCTCTGAAATTTAATTTCCAGCATCTTGACATAGTAATGTAACAAATGAGTGGTATAGATTTGATAGAAAGCTTAGGGTGGGGCACACGAATTACCCGCTGTTCATGAGAGATAAATTCAGAATTTTCTGCACAATTGCAGAAAATTCAGCAAGATAGTCTAATTTGTAGAAGTTGGTGTGGTCCGCTCGGGTCTCGGATTAAGCTGAAATTTTGTGGGCTATCAAAACACATGATGAAGTAAACTATGGTCGGAGTAGATATAGAAAAGTACATCAGGATGGGGTCCAAATGTGGACCCCCAACTGCTGCCCGTCCGTCTCTTGCGTCAGCAGCCATGACGCTGCTAAACTGGCAGCGTCCATGGGGTACTGACTGGTCCAGTAGCCCATTGTTTTATTTATTTATATATATTTTTTTATATGTATCCACACAAGGCGGGGCCCACTAGGTTGATATCCAATCCATCCATTGAATTATTCGAGCCTTTAGTCCACCCAATAAATTTGATTTTTGCATAGATCGAAAATTATAAAACAAAGATAGTGGTTTTATTCCCTTTTTAATGGTTGGGTCTATTTCTCCCACCCTGGCCCACTTAAATATCAGATTCCTTTTAAATATGGGCCCACAAGCAAACGTAAACTAAATACATGATGAATAGCATAGATTTAATCAAAGTAACATAATTGATCTACTAAACAAGACACAAATGCGCAAATTCAAACTATGATGTGGAGCGAGTATTTCCGTAGACTCACCAATTGTCAATCCGATCCGAGATTTTGAAAATGAAAATAATAAAGAAAACCAATCTTCGGCCCACTACAAAATACTACCTCCTTCCTCCCAATCAACGGTCATATGATGATGATGATGATGGATGGTGATGATGGATGGTAGGGATTTGAAACTATTGATGATGAATGGTGATGGGATGGCTTCGATTCGGTCGTAATTGTAAAAGTAGTAGAATAGGACTCTCTTACGAGAGTTTAAATAAAGTACATTAGCTTATAACATAAATATTTGTGGTGAAAGTAGAAATAATTTTTTGATGGTCCACCTAGTGATCCCTTCTTGGATTTAAGACGTCCATCATACAGAGGATTAACACAACAAGTAGTGGGTAAACTCTCGGGTCAAAGGGTCGATGGATGGACACAATATGATCTATGTAAGAATTAGCCTAAATGAACGCTCTAGAATAGATGTGTAACATCATAAAATCGGGCCCACCTTTCACAAATCTAAGACCATTATGACATTGGCCTCGAAAAACTGACAAAGTGATATGAATTTGGGAGAATTTGGTAGTGTCCACACCCACGATCTAATAAGGACACAAATGATAATCTAAATGGTGGTAAACACCACAACTTAAGGTGGTTAGTTTCTAAGGATAAGCTTGACCACTTTGAGGTGAGATTAAATTATGACCGTTGAGTGTTGTGCGAAGTGGTCCGCACCATTGGTTAGAATGCCCATGGATTGAATAATGGACCGTTGGGTTGATGAATCTCTTACTGGTTTAAGAGTAATTGATAAAAAAAAATGTGATGGACGGTGAACACACCTCAGTTCAAGATTCTGAAAATATGGGGACGTGGGCCATCTTAGAAAACCTAAAATACCCAAAATCTAAACACACACCGACGTCCATACATAAAGATGGACGGTCCACAACGAAGATAGAAATCTCTTGTACCAACTCCGTAACCATATCCTAAAATTTAGATTTTGAATTGACACATCGCAAGGAATGTGACTTCTGTACTTCTCGGTCTACATGGACATATCTAGGACCTTATGAGGGAATCTAATCCAATAGGCCACCTAAGTATATGAAAAAGGTCGCCTATGAGTGATTTCACCTTGATTGGTGGTTCATATGGCCCTATGCAGTAATTCTTCGATTAAACGGTCTCGGAAGATCATCCAGTGATGAAATTTCACATGGACGGCTAAAATGTTATAACAAAGGTGTCGAGAAAATCCCACAGCTAACTGACACACCAATTGAAATAAATCACTGGGTTCACTTTCACCACTGGTTTGGTGCTAGGACAAGTTTTAATGGCTTGATTAAAGTCCGATGAGAATTTCAACGGTCATAAAGGTTCTTCTAAGGATACTCTATAATCCCAACGGAACCAAACTCGGTTTGATCAGCTCAATGGGCCATGGTGATTAAAATGAGGATGAATAGCCACAATAGAAAGATCTATGATCTGATCTGGGTAGATCAGACTATATTATTGGATTCTACATGATTTGATCTATCAATCTATAGCTCAGATCAATTCCACAGATAATATAAATAATTTAAAATGAATTACTAAAGTTTATGTACATGGAATATGGTTTATAATTCCACTTTTCTACCCAATTATTCCATGAGAAACGTACATCAAACATGTTATCAACTTACACACATTAAATTATTATTATTTTAATTTTATAAATTCTAATCCAGATTTTTAATTAAAGAATAAATCATAAAAATCACAGATATTACATGCTCAGTTTGGACAGTGGCCATCAATTTTTGCGCGACAAGAGTTTTGAATCCAGCAGATTGTTGAGTGCTCCTTTCATCCAAGTGCGTGAGACCTTATGATTATATTAGATGACAATAGATATCATTGTGGGGCCCACCAGAGGGGGCCACAAGCGTTGGACATAGATGGGGCCCACACATTATTGTTCGACAATGTACACTGTCCAGCAGGGTGCGGCCCACCCTGATTTGAGTCTGTTTTATTTTCAGGGTCAAGCTCTAAGGTAAGCTGGTCAAATGGGTGGACCGCGTTAATATAGAATACATGCATCATGTAGGGTCCATTGCCCTGAGGCCCGGAAGCCCTGCAGGATGTGTCCGGGGGCCCAACGAACCCCCCGGACAGTCCAAGTTGCTGGACAGTTTAAGCCCCAAATTAAAATGGTTGGACAGCATTGACAACACACATAAATTGCGACAGCCCATGTGATGAATGGCCTGGATTTCCAACATATACATCAAGGTGGGACCCACATGCACCTAGGTGGGGCCACCAACAGAATTGATGGCAAATAAACATCACGGTAGAACCTAGGAAGCTTTTAACGGTGGGGTTCAGTCATAACAGTTTCCTATGATATATGGTTCATCTGAGATTTGCACCTGCTTCATCTATGGGTCCGGGGGTGGGTCCCGGCCACTGACGTGTTGGGCCCACCACACATGTGCCACCCCCATGGGCAGAGCTAGGATTTTCTTACTAGGGGGCGAGGCACATGCATGAAGTGATGGTCAAAAGTCTAATACAACAAATAGGACACCCCCCCAATAAACAAAATATTTTACAAAAAGTAACAAGTTGTATTAATATAAACAATAACACATTAATTACCCACAAAAGATTATTCTCAAAAATAAAATAAAACGATTATTTTCCAATTTCAATAGAAGATTTTTCACAATTGTCCACAATGAGTTCTCGTATATATTCTGAAAGCGTTGCATGATTACTTCATTATCAATGCTATTAAAAATGTATTTTTCGATATATATATATAACCAAGCAATCATTAACCCCCTCATCTCCCATTCGATCGTGGAGTCGATTATTTATTATATGTATCACAGAAAATGCCCTATCAATCGTGACAGTAGCAACTAGTAGGATTAGTGCCAATGTAGTAAGCAAGTAAACTAATGGATACACAATATACTTTTTTTTATCTCAATCATCTTCTTAGCAAGGCCGCTAATTTCATTCACTTCCTCAAACTCATTGTTTAAGTGTACATCTATAATATAAGTTTGTAGTTGGTCATGAAATATAATGAGATCTACTTTAGAAAAATCAATTAGATAAAACTGAACAAGACGAATCAATTTTTGCTTGTCAAAAGCAAAGAATGAATCACTTGGATTCAAGCATGCCACACAAAG
The DNA here is from genome assembly GCA_003013855.2 of Liriodendron chinense. NCBI lineage: Eukaryota > Viridiplantae > Streptophyta > Magnoliopsida > Magnoliales > Magnoliaceae > Liriodendron > Liriodendron chinense. Next base: position 2,475,610 of record PVNU02002456.1, read on the forward strand.
AAGCAATTTAGTATTCACTTCATTAAAATAGTTGTTCGATTCTTGAATTTGCATATCTATGCATATGTAGAACAATTCGACACGGTAGTAATGCAGGTTTGTGATTACTTTTACTCTGTGTCTAAATCGCCCTTGAGCTACAAACTTATCATCCATGTTATAAACGATAACATTATTTTTGTCATAAAATGGCAAAACTTCAGTGAGGAAAGAATCTCATCTATTATCTCTCATCTCTTGCAATCGTATCTTAGATATTTTAACTACGATCATGACATTTCCAATACCTTGATCTTTTCGTGTAATGCTTTTGATAAATCATTAGTGATCCTTAATATATTCTTCATCAGATGCAAGTTCAAGATAAAATCAAAAGATTGTATAAAATTTAATAGGACACATGATTCACTTCTTTATTTGGAGTTCGATCAATCTTCTACAACAATCTCGAGCACATTAATCACAAAGAAAAATATGAGAATTAAGCTTATTAATGTACCATAGTATGATCCCCAATGTGTATCCCCAGACCGTTGGAGTTTAGTCTTCTAATTCAGACGTTGCCCACTTTGAAGTTTGTCACTTTTGAGAAATTCTATAATTTTAACAGCTTATTTGTCTCGAAGAATGTTCTATCGTTTGTTTGAGGCTCCAACGATATTTAACACATTAAAAACTAAGTTGAAGAGTAAATTGATTTGGGAGTGAATTCTTGCAACAGCAATAAGTGCCAATTGAAGTTGATGCGCAAATCAATGAACATAAAATGCAGATTCATTATCGTACATAACGAGTGCTTTAAGACCGTTAAACTCTCATTGCATATTGTTCGGCTCATCATAACCTTACCTATGTAATCTCAATATACTTAATTCATGCTTAGAAACTATTTTTTAATTGTAACCTTAAGTGAGACAGCGTTGGTTTCATTAACATAAACAATACTTAAAACAATAGCCATCCATGCTTGTCCACATAACGTAAAACAACAGCCAATTGCTCTTTGATTAACACATCTTGAGATTTGTTAATCAAAATAGTAAATTGTGCATCTCCAAAGTCCTTGAGGATAGTGTTGGTGGTTTCAACTGCAGTTGCATTCACAATGCCGTTCTGGATATCAAGCGAAGACAATTGAAGATTTTAAAGAGTATTTTGAAGAATAATATTTTTAATAGCTCCATTGCGAACAACACTAAATTACAAAAGTGCAAGAAAATTTCCTTGATTATTTGAGTTCTCTGATTTATCATAACCATGAAAAGCAAATCCTTCTCGTAAAAGAAATCGGATGCAATCAACCGATACATTTAGACGGGTTTGACATTCGCTTTGAGCTTGATATGATTGTCTAACTAGAAAAAAAATGTTCGAATGTGCTTCTCTTGGTTCATCAAATCTTGACTAATCTTATATGCTTGGTTGTGAGCACTGTTGAGCCCTCAAACATGAGTCTGAAGTTTTTCTTTCGTTTTTTAATTTACAAGTTCCTTAAGTACAAAAGAATCAGCACTTCCTTGCTCTCCATTATCTGATCTAAAGAGGTAGTAAAACACAACATCCTTTACTATGTTATATTCCAACCAACTACAAAACTCATTAAACCAATAAGGATTGAAGCGTTGTAACGTGTTTCGTATAATCTTTTTGGAAAAATTATGGTTCCTAGCTGACAAGGAATTTTTTAAGATAATTTACCAAACAAGCATTTTAACGCATATCAGTACTTAAAAATTCAGTACACGATCGATCCAGTACTTAAATTAATTTTAGACTTTTTTTTTGTTCAATTTACCAATCACACCCTATATAGGAAAATGTCAAACAATTATATTTCAACAAATTATTGTCCATGGAACATATGGTGCAGGATAGGAGAGATCAAGGGCATGTCCCAAGCTATGAATTCCTGCAAGTTTCGCGCATCCTGCGTGAAGGAAACGGAGTGGCAAATGCCTTAGCCAAAATGGGCAGCAACGCTTTGCCAGATGGAGTCTATCTCTATAGTGAGGAGCTTCTTGCCCAAATTTGGGGTCTTTCGTCTCTAAACAAAGCCGGGGTTGGGTCCATTAGAAAAGGCAAAGCATAGAATGGTCTCTCCTCGATGGAGGATAGTATACAGCCTGAGTCTTGGGGAGTAGCTTTGTTTTCTCCTATCCGTATGAGGTGTATATTTTAGGGTGGTTCGGTTTTTTTCGTGTACCCGCCCAAATGGCCATGTTGCTTTCCTCCCCATTCAATAAAATCATTCTCTTAAAAAAAAAAATATATTATTCACAAATCAGTTATTAGGACCGTCTAACCAATCAGGATTTTAGACTGTTTTGCACATGTACAAGTAGCTTTCAATGGCTGGCGTTCAATCCCTGCCGTTTTCTGTGGTGTTGTCCATTTTAGCTTTGGATGTCTTCTTCTTCTTTTTCTTTTTTCTTTTTTCTTTTTTAGTCTCATTCCATAAAATGATCACCCAAGATGTATGTACGGTGTGGATATAAGACATGCATCATAATTACGATGACCTGACCAAATTATGCCACGTCAAAACACCTCCCACAATCCACGTACATCTTGCCGTGATGAAGAAGGATTAGCATGATTTAAATTATTTAAATTGTGGTCCAATCAAAAAGTAAGATAATCTTATAATCATCTCGAGTCAAAAAAAAACAGTCAGACAAGATCATTAAAATGTCTTCCCGTTTACACATTATCTGCACCCGTAAATGGAAGGAGAAGAAAAACAGATATGCCGCCTTCCACCGTATCGTTTTGCACGTGAAAAAAATAATTTAATCCATGAAACCACGGGCGTCTGATGCACTGGACCCAGACAGTAGAAATGACACGGTAACACCCGGTTGGATTGGAATTTGGTAGACCTCTCCATCAGACCGTGCACATGGCAAGTGATCACACAGATCTCAACCGTTCATCTAGTAGCTTCACCTCCTTACCATGTGTTTCAATATTAGACGTGTCTGATTTTTTTATGCGTATGATACAGAAATGTTGTCAACTAAATGGGAATCGGATTGCGTCCTGCCCCTGCCTGGACTGACTCGGTCTAGGTATGGGGTTCTGTGGGACCCATTGTGATGTATGGGTTTAATCCACGCCGTTCATCAATTTTTCTAGACTATTTATCAAAGCTTCAAGTGGACCACACCTAGAGGTGGGCACAAACCAAGCCAGCTCGAAAGCTCGGGTCGGATTGGTTTGAAAAGGCCTCAATGTCAAGCTCATTTGAAAAAACAAACCAAGCTCAAACTAGGGTAGTACCGGCTCAGCTCGGCTCGAAGCTTGATTTGATCGGTTTCATTTGGCTTGATCCGGCTGGTAGATTGGAAGCACACTATTTCCTTTGGTGTGATCCACTTGAGCTTTGGATATGATTCCATTTTGGGATCATGTCCTAAAATGATATGTAAAACAGATGGACTTCGAGTGGTGCGATCCACTTGACCTTTGGATATGATTCCATTTTAGGATTATGTCCTAAAATGATATGTAAAATAAATGGACAGCGTGGATAACACATATGCATGATGGCATGGATAATACATAATACATATACATGAATGCACACTAATTCCTTACACTTGTAAAATTATGCTCATATACTTTTGTTTAGAAAATGCTCTTACATGTCTATTTTGAAGTTGTACTCCTTCGGAGGATGTTAAACATCATATAGTAAGATTTACTGTATGTTTATACTTTTTTCTGACTATTTAATTTCTTTTCTATTTAAATAAACAAGCAGAAAAAGAGCTACCATGAACTCGACTTGGCCAGGTTCAAAATTTTCGACCAAATTGATCCCAGCTCGAAACAAATTTTCTTGGAGCAAACCAAACTCAGGGCCGCATGGGTCAGCTGAAACCTAAACCAAGCCATCCACAAACTGAGGTGAAACAAAAATAAACCAAACCAAACTAGGGCTAACTCGGCTCAGCCGGATAGTTGCCCACCTCTGACCACGCCACATGAAATAGAGGTGTTAATGACACCCACGGTTGAAACCTTCTTAGGGCCCACCGTGATGTTTATATGGACCTCGATGTGAAGGGAAAATGCAAAGATCAGCTTGATTTATGCGGCTCCCAGGAAGATTTTAATGTTGAGCGTTCAACCCCCACAGTTGGGTCCACTTGAGCTTTGTATCTGCCTCAGTTTTTGTATCACGCACTAAATAATCTGAAAAAAAAAAATGGAGGGCGGAGATAACACACATACATTACGGTGGGCCCCACAGAACCCCGCCTGGACCAGTCCATCTAGAAGGGGCAGTTCGTCTTGACTGCACCATCATATTCAAAGTCTTCGTGACACTACAGCGTCATTTATGGAGCTTCTCTAAGCGCACGCGCGTATGCAATAAGGCTCATGTACACACCTCACATGTGCCAGCATGGCATGATAGGTTTGAGATCAAATCCATTCATCAGAACAGCATGACTATATTGATACTCTAGCCCAGGAATTAGGTTGATCCACTCATACAATGGGCCACAATTAGCAGAATAAATGTACGGCTCTGGAAAACGACCATACTATAGGAAACGGTTGTGATTTACCATTAAGAAGCCACGTCCATAGCTCAAGTGGCAGACTGAGTGAAGATAGGCTCGTTTCAACACTGAGGTCATGGTACGGATTCCTAGTGGGGGTGGCTAACATTGTGATGTGACTACCCGGGGTGGGTGCGTATACTAACAATGAGGTGTGTGAACTAACCATAATAATAAATAAAATAAAATAAGCCGCAATAAGCTTTGGATATTTGTTTTCCTCCCTTCATCCATGCTAATATGACCTTATCAATGGATAGGAAGGAAAATAAACACTAAGGTGTGCCCAAAGAAAATTTTTAATTGTAGGGCATTCAATCACCACTTTTTCTCATTGAATGGTCCATTGTTTGGATCATGTACTAAGGGGTTATATGATTTTCTCATTGCAATGATAATTCAAGGTAAATGGATAATAATTATTTACCTTAAGAGGGTGTTTCTTGTCCAATTTTATCTAATAAGTCGGATAATAATTATCATTTATATATGTTTGGCAAAAATGAGTATCCCGTCCTTAAAATTTTGTTTGAAAAGGATGGTCTTAAATTCGTGGGCCCCAATATAAGGTATGTGTCATATCCTATCATCCATCCATTTTACCGAAAATTTTTAGGGCATGAGCCTAAAAATGAGGCAAATCCGAAGCTTAAGTGGCCCACGCCATAGGAAATTGTGATTATAAAAGGTTTTTAATGCTAGGCATTCAACCCACTATTTCATGTGGTGTGGTCTACTTGACCTTTGGATCTGCATCAATTTTGAATTCATGCCATAAAATTAACTTGCAAAATGGTTGGATGGTGTGGATAAGCTACATATATATCACAATAGACCTCACATGAAATTTGCACAATCCTCTACTTTAGTATAAAAAAAAAAAAAAGAAGGCGTCATTGTCCGCATAAGAAAAAGCCAAGAAATTACATGGGCAATTAATCATTCCTTATAATCATGCATTTACACGTAGAATTGAAAAACAAACACCCATACAACGGCATTTTCAAGGTGATGTTGACAACCACCTTCATTTACAGCACTCCTCACACACATGGGGAGAAAAAACGTTAAATTTGTGGGGCCCACCATGATATAAGTGCCTTATTCACACCCATCCATTTAACTAGCTCATTTCAGGGCATGAGCTCAATAACGACGCAAATCTAAAGCTCAAGTTGACTACACCATAGGAAACAGTGGGCTCCTACTAATGAAAGTTTCCTAAGTACCTTAGAAGTTTTGGATCTGATATTTTTATTTTTTATTTATCAATGACTTTGTGACCTTAATGAACAAGTTGGATGACAAATAAACATCAATGTGGGCGCTTGGGAGAAAATAGCTTTCAACAGTTGATGTCTTAATAGTTACTGTTTCTTAAAGTATGGCCCACTTGACCTTGGGATTTTTCTAATTTTTGGACTTGTGCCCTAAAATATGATATTAGAAAGGATGGATGGTGTAGATAAGTCACATACATCACCATGGGCACCCACAAGTTTAAATTGATAATAACATGATTTTTGTACCTCAATTTTCTAGACATAATTGCTGATCAATTTCGAACAGGTGAACAATTACTTATTTAAACATATTCACTAGAAAAAATAAAGATCGAGAAGCCCCTAAATGACCTATAAAAAAGGGATCTGCTTCATTTTTAGGATCATCAAGGTGGGCCTACGGTAAGGGCGGCACCGTCCTGGGTGAGGCCTGGGTATAAATTAATCCGCTTCCAGTTTTCCAACCTAACCAACGGCTGCTTTTTCCAATATTGCGTCCCACAGCTGGTTTTCTTCTGGAAAAAGGTGTACAACCAAAGACCTCTCTCTTTCCACAAGCAAGACTAGAACAGATAGAATATTTTTTCAGAGATTTCCTAGGCAGACGCGCGTATGCAAAAAAAAAAACTCATGTGCACACTACACATGTGCCATCATGGCACGATAGATCTGAGATCCAACCCACCCATCCGAATCGCACCGGTATATTGATGTGCTAGCCCAAGAATCAGGTTGATCCACTTATCAAGTGGGCCATAAATATTAAAACAAATCTACAGCTCTGAAAAGCTTGATTGATTTTTCTAAACCATTCATCTGTTTCCAATATTGGGAACCACTTGAAGAGTAAACAAGATTTAGATTCGGGACAATATGTATGAGGTCCGACCAACCTGATGGATGGATTGTATACAGCGCATGGGTGGGGAATCCGGATAGTCTGCTCGGTAAATAATAGGATTAGAATTTTTCTGTTTTGCCTGACCTCATTGGTCCACGTCAATGCTGGAGTTGGGATGGATGGGGTCCAAAATGGGTGACGAATCCGTGACGAATCCGGATCGTCAGCTTGGCAATAACATAACGGACGCGAGAAGCTATAAGGCTACTGAAGTGACATCACTAGCTTCTATGGGCCCCACCATGATGTGTGCGTTGTATCCACACCGTTCATCCATTTGGAGAGATCATTTTAGGGCATGATCTAAAGAAAGAGACTGATCCAAATTTCAAGTGGACCCCACCAAAAAAAAGAGTGGGGACAGTGACGAGACCGTTGAAACCTTCTTTGGGCTCACCATGATGTTTATTTGAGATCCAACCTGTTCATAAATTCACACAGACATTGAAGATGGGAACATAAAAATGTCAGCTTGATTGAAAACTTCTGTGGTCCCAAGAAGTTTTTAATGGTAGGAGATCAATCCCCATTGTTTTCTTTGGTGAGGTCTACTTTAGATTTAAATCTCCCTAATTCTTTGATTCATGCCATAAAAGGATTTCTGCAAATGGATGGACGGTGTGGATACAACACACATATCATGGTGGCCCCACAGAAGTTGGTGACGTCACTTCAGTAGCCAGCAGCCAGATGGCTACTCAACCTGTCAGTAGCTAATCCGCGTCCATAACGTGATCCCAACCTCACAAACGTGGACCAATGAGGTCCTGTTATTGTCGAGCAGACTATCTGAATTCGTGGATGACATGTACATCAGCCTTATTGCATCGGGAGAGGATTAAGTGCGGCCCTGGCATGATCAGCGATGGTGCAGGCCTTACTGTGGGGCCTACCTTGATGCATGTATTCTATATCCACTCCGTCCATACATTTTTTCATATTATTTTATGGCATGATCCCAAAAAATGAAGTATATTCAAATCTCAGGTGGACCATACCATAGGAAAACGTTGTGATTAACTATTAACAACTTATTAAGTGTGACAAAACATTTGGATGAAGCTGATATTTTCTTTTTCCCTTCATCTAGGTTTATGCGATCTTATCAACAGGTTAGATGGAAAATTAACATTTTGGTGGGCCCCACAAAGGATTTTAATGATGGGACGTTTAATTACCACTGTTACCTATAGTATGGTCCACCCAAGATTTAGATCTGCTTGATTTTTGGGCTAATGCCATAAAATAATCTCGAACGGCGTAGATATAGAATACATATATCAAGGTGGGCCCCACGGTAAGGGCCGCACCGAAACCGCTGCCATATGCGTGTGCGGCTGGCAAAGGTCTATGTTCTGGAAAAAAACGACACTGCCGGAGCTTGTCTTTGTCCCATCAAAGTACAGTGTAACCCAAGACGCGTTTACGTGGAAGAAGGGATGAAGGGAGGGGTGAGAGAGAGAAATTCACAGGCAATTCAGTGAGAAGAAAGTCTCTCCTCGACTTATTTAAAAAGGACCCCACTTCAACGTGATGACTTGTGGGGGTCGTTCGGTGCACTTTTGTGTCTTGTCATGCAAGTGGGGCTCACGTTTAGGCCGTCCGGATCAGTGAGTCATAGATCCTGATGTGGACGGTCATACACCGAAAGTCTTGTGGGTATGAGCCTGATCCTTCAACGAGTGACTTAGGAATAGACGGCTGGGATGCGTAAGCTAAATATTAGATAGCAATGATCTTTTCGTCAGGTGGGGCTACACTGTTTAGATCTTCGGGCTTAAAAATCAGGCAATTTGATACTTCAAGTAGGCTGTAGCATAAGAAACAATGAACCCTATGAGAAATCGTTTTAAACATCAGTTTGGTTTGTCCATTGTGGCCCACCTGAGAAGTGAAACTGCCTGATTTTGGGCTAGAAGATCCAAGCACTATTACCATCCAGATGGAACACTTAGATTTGCCTGCGTGCCACACACACAGGCTCATGACTCACTACAACAACAATGTCCTGTAGCATCGGTTTTTTCTGCTGCTATATAAATGAAAATAACCTGCGGCGGAGGATCGGCTGCAGAATATGTATCCACAGTTGTTGTCCCCGTTGCTATATATTTAGTGGTGGATAGTTTCTCCGCCGCTGTTTGTAGAATTATTGCGGCGGAAATATCCGCCGATCTATACCATTAAAATATAGCGGCGATCCCGACCATCCGCCTCGAATGTAGCTTGTAGTAGCGATCCCTACAATCCGCCACAAACATAATGTTGGGAAAACCAGCAGCTAAAGCAAGCCAAATACCACAGCAGAAAATAGAATCAAACGAGCAACACAATGCAATCACACCCACACACAATCAACCATACAAAGACAATCCAATTTTATGTAGAAAAACCCTCAACAGATGATTACGGAGATGAACTATAATAAACAGAAGATTACAGAAATGAACAACCCACAAGCAAGGAAACCCAAGAGAAAATTCAAGCTCTCTCTCTCTCTCTCTCTCTCTCTCTCTCTCTCTCTCTCTCTCAAAACATTCTCCCATCACCCAAATTAGGGCTGTAAATGGGTCAGTGGACCCGATGGGGTACCCAGACCCAACCCATTTAGACCCGACCCAGACCCGACCCATTTGTTAAATGGTACGGGTCTGGGTCCAAGAATAGACCCATTTGTTAAACGGGTTTGGGTCTGGTTTCCTTTATATTAGGCCCGACCCGACCCAAACCCATTTAGTAAGTGGGCAGGTTTGGTCTATGTTACAAGGGACCCGTCCAGACCCGGTTTTAAGCCTTGTAAAATGCTTGCATACTTGATCCAGACCCGGACCCATTAGACCCGGCCCATTTATAAATGGGTCTAGGTGGATCTCCCTCTACCAGACCCGGACCCATTTATAAATGGGTCAGATGGGCTGACTTAGACCCGACCCGGACCCGCCCATTTAGTAAAAAGGTCTGGGTCTAAAATTTGGACCCAGACCCGTTTAGTAAATGGGCGGGTCTGGTTTTGGCTAAACCCGCCCCGAACCCGACCATTTACAGCCCTAACCCAAATATCATTAGGAAACCTTGGACACCTTAGGATTTACTTTAATCCCAGATTCATGCCATATATAGCAAACAACCCAAAATTAGAAACGTATTATGCAAAACCGTGTAACCATACAGAACACCGCCATACTACCAACCGGTTGGCCGATTGATCGAAGCTAGCAAAAAATATGTCTTGAGAGGAAACTTCCAAATTCGTCACGTCCTGCCTCAACAGTCGATCGGTCTGAAACATAAGAAAATTGTCCAGAGACCTTACTGTGCCTCCTAGGTAGAAATCAGACCGATCAACCGACCGGTCTGAGCACCTAGTTCCAGCACAGTTTGAAGGCTCCTTTAACATGTAACTTGTAGCGGTGGATATATCGGCTAATATATATCATTAAAATACAGCGGAGATCCTTATAGTTCACCACAAATGTAACTTGTAGCAGTGGACATATCTATCAGTGCAGGTGCAGCTAATCACATATTGATACACTGGAAAAAGGGGTACAACAAAGGATCATAGAAAATCTGCCATTATAAGCATGTAACATATATATAGCGGTGGATAGTATTAGTCACTGCTATATGGGTCAAATACAGCAAAAAATAAATGTCAAAAATGATGGCGATGGTAGGAAGAAGGGGTACAATGGTGGATTATAGAATCAATCGTCAAAGGAATGTAACATATAGCGGCAAATCACATTAGCTGCCATTATATAAATGGCGAGAATGGTGGCAGTGGAAGAAACAAGGTGTAAAATGGCAGAAAGAGAAAATTCACTGCTATAGATTCTTTATAGCGACGAATTTTTATTTCTGCCCCAAAAATCTATTGTTATATCCATAAATCATGTAGTGGATCATTTAGCGCCATCACATTAGTTTGATTACTAGTACTAATGTGGTTAGAGATATGAAAAATGGGGTGATCCTATTTCTTCAATATATGGCTGACAAACAAAAATATAAGCCTGGGACACAACTTAAGTTTTGAAGTTATTATATTAAAATAATGTATTTAATTTTATATAAATGATAAACTGTTTAGTTATTTTACTTAAGACTGAATTTATAGTAACTTTAAAGTCTTTTCTTCTTTGGATATTAATTATTTTTATAATTATTTATAGTAAGATTATACCCATATATGATTGAATCCTCTAATCCAAGAGATTTGGACTACCCTTGATTGTCGTCTTTCCTACCATTGAGTGGATGGTTAAAGATCATCATATCAAAAGTGATTTTCAAAAGTAATTGGCAATAAAAGGTAAGCCTTGGGCTATGGACAATGCAAACCAATGGTTGACTTTTTTTATTATATTAAATATAGACGGCTCATTTCCTATTAATTGATTGAATGATTGGGATCATATCAGGGCGACTTTTAAGAGGGATGACAATCAAACATTGCCCTTGTAATATCCCAGATTTTTTCCTTTTTTTAGGAGTTGCATTTTGTAAGATGGTTATTTAAATTTCGGTGTTTAATTTTGATTTTCTTCAACCATTTAATAGTTAAAGTTTATTTAATAATTTTTATATTTTTTATTTAATTTTAATAACTCCATTAAAATATATTTTACCTTTAACTTTTTAAAAGTCACATAAAGTAATAAATATTGATCACTAAATCTCTTCTTGTCCATTGTTTATTTTTTTACTAGACCACTTGAATATAATAAACTAACCACGAGACCATTATATCCATTAATATACATGTTTAATCAAAATATTGTTCCGTTTATCTTATTCATCACATATGTATATGCTTAACCTACCCAAAATTTCCATCTTAATAACTCATCATATGTCTGCAATACATCTAAAGAATGCATGGCGTAAAAGTCCATACAACTTGTTACCTTATATCTTTTTATAATATACAAGTGCGATCATGAAACCCTCCATACATTAATCTAGTAATCATATAAGGATCTCAATCATCAATTTACTTTTTCACATACTTAACCATAAAATAATTGATTACGAACTAAGGGTTAAGATCTCATTAACCGCTTATCCGAACACTAAACCATTGAATACCAGCATAGCTCTTGTATAAACACTAATATTATCTATTTATCTATTTTTTATTGAATGTGCACGCACAAGTCATAGGACCAATCTTTTGTATGGTAATAATAATTATAAGGGTCTACATTTATTCCATTCATATCTTACAAAGAATCCACTCAATCGCAAAATCGCCTGGCAAAGTAAATCTATTATCTTACTCTTTAACATTTTATGAACATTTCCTATCATTGAGATCTCGATCTAATGACTCCCTCGAGAGATATTCCTCACTTTAATAACCTAAGTGAAATTTAAAGCATATACACTTGGGACTACATAACTTCATGTACACTTAACCTTCTGAAATTTCATTTGACCACATACTCAATAACCCTTAAATCTATCTTTTCGACCACTCACTTGACCATCAAACTACCTGATCATTTAAAACAACCTTTTTATTGATTTTGAATACTTATAAAATTCTGTCATCCAATCAAATCAGTCATCTCATCAAATCTTTTCATCCAATCAAATCCACGACACAAGGCTCACCTTTAATTGCCCATCTCTCCTACCATTGAGTGGGTGGTTAAAGATCATCATATCAAAATTGATTTTCAGGAATAATATTTGACCATCAAAGGTAGACCTTGGTTGATGGACAATATATACAAACTAATGATTGGCCTTTTCTATTATATTAAATATGGATTGATCATTCTTTTCAATTGATTGATTGATCGTAACCGTTCAATTACGAGATGATGAACCAAATCCTCCGTCAAAATTATTTTTCAATAAAAATCACTCTTGATTGCAACCGTCCAGATGTGAAATGACAAATCGGATCCTCCTTCAAAATTTTTAAAAATATTTTCCAATAAAAACCAGTCGTGATTGTAACTGTCAATTACGAGATGACGAACCAAATCCTCCTTCAAAATTTTAAAAAATAATTTCCAATAAAAATAGGTCTTGATCGCAATTGTTGGATTGTGAAATAATAGACCGGATCATCTTTCAAAATTCAGAAAAATATTTTTCAATAAAAGTTGGTCTCGATCACAACCGTCAGATCATGAGATAATGGACCAGAATCATCATTTTCAAAATCCACAAAAACATCCCCAGTAAGTTTCAACGTGTGACATACACGCATAGGAAGAAAGTTCGGTTAGTGAGCAAAGGTTAGAAGGAAGAAACGGCACTGTGGTGTGTTGAGTCCCAACGTGGGACACATGTGACGATCTAATGTGCAGGTCGAGTTGGTAAAAACTATAGAGTATAGAGATAAGGAAAGGAAAAGACATGAGGTTAGTGATCCTCCTCTCTTGACTTCCTTCCTCTTTGTTCCACAAATTTGAGTTTATTTAACTTGTTCCAACTTAATTCGAGTAATTCCTTCAATACTAGTAGATATTTTCTTTTTCTTTTTCTACTTTATGATCCGAGATCCTAGGTAGGGGATCTTTCCATTATCCATTTCCTAAGTTAAATTTTGATATACATTTAACACACTTCTTGCCCTCGGGTGGAGTCTTTTTTCTTCGGGTTTAGTCTTTTTGCTTTCGAGTTATCCCTTTTCTCTTTTCACATTTACTTGTTTCTCGTTGCTTTGAATATATTTCCTTACATTGTTTGATTCCTTAGAGTTTCCTCTTGTTGAATTCCTTGAATGTTGAAAGTCTCGAATCCTTACTCTTGTGTGCTCTCTTGAACTGAGTTATAATCTTGTATTGTTTCAATTCATTGCATTGTTATTCTCTTGAATTATTTTTTAGTGTGGTTGTTTTGCCACCTTATCGGACTGGTTAGGTAAACATTTAAATATTGCATAAAGTACATAATGTCAGAGCCGTATAAGATTTGGTCGCTCTATTGGTTTAGCATGTTTGATTTGCTCAATTGATTGTTGATGCATGATTGATTTACTCACCGGCGTGCGGGTTGATTTACCGCATTGTCGGACCAGTTAAATGTACTTAATGCCAGAGCCATACGAGATCCTAGTTATTGTACACATCGTTCCGGACCAATTAGCTGAGTATGGTTGATTTTCGAAAGGTAACTAACATCTAGAGTTATGCAAGATCGTAGACAAGTGAATTTAAGTACATACCCCGCTGGATCGGTTAAGTGAGCATAGTTGATTTTTGAAAAGTACCTAACATCTAAAGCCATATGAATTTGTGAAAAATCATAAATTAGATTTGGTTATTATTTACATTTCATGCACTATTGAATTGATGTCATTATGGCATCATGATTATTCATTTTATCTTGATGTGAGTTACATTCATGATGTTATTTCGTTAATATCCTGCTTACTCTTGTCTATTATTGAATCATTATTTTTAATACATCTCTTAGAATTCAACTGTAGTGGATAGGATCTCATTAGGCTTCTAGCTCACCCAAATTAAACATCTTACAAGTTTACAAGAGAAAAGAAGAGAAGAAGATGGAAAACGTTTAAATGGCCATGTCTATTAGAAATATAGATTTGTATATTTTTGTATTTGCAAAGTTCTATCATGAAAAAGATTAATATTGGATTAGTTAGATTATGGAATTCAGGAAGTTTCTTGTAAAAGTTTAAATTTTAATTATGGTTTGGTTGAAAGAATGATGATTTAAATGTATATGTAATGAATGAATACATAAAAAATTAATTCATGTCCTAAAACTCAAGATCAAAGTCACCGTACTCGGATTTCGAATTTCGGGTCGTGATAGATTGGTATAAGAGTTTTGGGTAATAGATTCTATCAGGGACCCTAGGTATGGGTTATACTGTAGATTAAGTATGACTCTTAAACAAAAGTTAATTAGGGATTTTAATGAAACTTTGATAGATTGGTATCAAAGCATAGATTTTAGTATCATCTAGGACCTAAGGTTATGGTTGAAACCTAGTGAAGTTGGAATTAGGACTCCCCCTGTTAACTAATGATGTGATTTAGTCAACAACTGACAAGTCATAGGAGAACGTTTAGGAGCATGGAACCATAATCAAGTGATAGACATAAAGGAATAACATGGAACCCATACTCATATACTTAGAGGACTTAAACTACTTAAAATGCTTGTCTCTAGAACTTTGATCAATTTTATAGAGACAGAAAAATTGGAGGAGTCGAATTATCAAAGTTATGAGGTGTAAAAAAAATAAGGACTTTAACCATCTTTTCTTTTTTTAAGTCGAAGTTGATTATTTGTGGAAAACAATGATCTGATTAACTAGAGTAGAGACTATGCGAACCTAGAATCAGTTTTTGCAAGAGATTTAATAACGAATACTTCCCCAAAAGTTTTTGTGATAGAAAAACCAAACTCATAAACTTGGGGCAAGAAGAATTATATGACAAGTATTACAAGGCTAAGTTCACTAAGTTGTTTGAACTCACACTATACATGGTTCAAGAGGAAGATCTTCAATGACAACAACACAAGCAAGAAGGTTAGATAGCTTGCCCGTCATCTTAATGACGGATTTATGTCATGACACCATATGAAGATAACCAACTTCAACATACAACTACGAGGAAATGCCGCCCAAAGGAGTACCACAACCGACGAAGTGCCAACGCAATGTTATGGATACACAAATGCGCCGCCCAAATCCTTATATAATGTAGGTTTGTAAATTTCAAGGATGTAATTTTTGTTAAGGGGGTAGAATGTAATAACCCAAAAAATTTCACGCATGAGTAGGTACACAAGTGATTTTTCATGTGTATAAACTTGTAAAATTTAATATTTAGTTTTTTGTTAATAGAGTAGTGTAGATAAATGCCCATATATACACCCTTAGACTTACTTACACCATATAATGAACTTCTAAACTCCATATATAATCATATACTTGATTGTTCAGCAAACCAACCGTTGAAATGACTCATCATCATTAGATTGAAATATTTGATTGTCCACTTCAATTTTTTACCATCCAATCATATTAAAACAACTATGAGATCTTCTTATCTGGTCGTACACAAATCTAATCAAGATTTCAATCTGTTCATCATGTTCGTCGCCTAGGTATATTTTAAACTATCATTGAAATCACAAATTAACTAAAGACCTTACATATGTGTACAAGTTACCTGAAATCTAATGATGTACTGGCCTACCCATGGATCACTTCAAAAATCCACTTTTTGTTTATCCATTTATTGAACCAATCGTATAATAATTCATATACATGATTAAGGTCCTAACCATCCATTTACTTTTATTTTAACCTATTATTTGGTCGTCAATTATATTTGTACCCTCCAAACGGGCCATCAAAATATCAAAATGAACAAATCATTTTGAAGCTTGTAAGGTATATGTCAAAACTAACAATTGATTTTCCATTAAATTTGTACATGCGTTGTTTGGACCACGTAGTCACATAATTCATTAAAATACATCTCGAATACCGTTGAGATATCAATGTCCAAATTAAGTAGAAAGAGCACAAAAAATGATAGGCTGTGGTGAAATTCTTCTTACAAATGGATGGTGTGAATACGATTTATGAGCATTTGAAAATTTTCTTTAAAAGGGGGGCTAAGAAAGGTCTGAACCTTGACTCTTGTAACAAAGTATTATATTATATTATATCATATTTTATTATATATGAAAAAGAACGAATGAATAAGAAAGAAACAATGAGTGGTGGGTTACAAGGAGGTTTTCCAACCGGGGAATTTACTACACACTTTTACCGTCATGTGACCAACCTAACTTGTGGATCTGCCTCATATCTAGAACAATGTCCCATCCTGAACAGGCGAAACGGATGGCTGGAGTGGATTCTATCAACAATCACTATAGATCCATGTTAAAACAAAGGAATTTTTTCATATGACCGGCTACCTTTTCAACTATGGACCAAAAACTTCCTCCTTTTAAACTAGTTTCTGCAACCCGCCTACCTATGTCATATGTATCCTACAGCTGCTTCCACCGACCGATACTAAAAAAATATAGTTGTTAACCCTTAAAAAGTCCATTTTACCCCTAGCTGACTGAGAAATTATTGTTCGATCCTTTCCGTGGTTTTACCTTCGCAAGAGGATAGGTGGGGTCCACCATAATATTGTGGCTTATCCATACCGTCCATCCATTTTGCCCATAATATTGTGGCTTATCCATACCGTCCATCCATTTTGCCCGATTATTTTAGGGCATGAGCCCAAAATTGAAGCAAATCCAAAGTTCAAGTGGGCCACACCAAAGGAAACAGAGAAGATAATGACACTTTTTTTTCTTTTTCTCTTCTTTGAGTTAGTCATGCAACACACCCACTCAGTTAGTCACACGATGCACCCACCCACCGGTTATGTCTCCTTACCACTCGAACCTGAGACCTGATGTTGAAACGTCTGGTCGACTTCCAGCTGGGCTAGTAGGCGAGACACCTACCTTTGAAACCTTCCTATGGCTTACAGTCATGTTTCTTTGTCATCCAACCAGTTCATAAGGCCGCACAAACAGATGAAGGGAAAAGACAAATCTCAGCTGGATCCACAACTTCCATTGCCCCAAGAAGTTTTCAACTATAAGTGTTCAATTCCCACTGTTTCCTGTGATGTGGGCCACTTGAGATTTGGATATGCTTCAATTTTGATATCTTGCCTTAAAATGAGCTAGTAAAACGGATGGACGGTATGGATAAGACGCATATATCATGATGACCTCTACTGAGTTACTCAATAGGCAATCCACGACCACTCCAGAGCACCGTCCCTAGGCAAGGTAAGCAATGCCCGGCTACAGCGTCTGTAAAGAATGAGGGAAGCGGATTTAGGTGCTTGGTGGAGTGTAATGGTCTACCCCATGAACTCACCAAATTGTACATGTGTCATGGTTGTTGGATAATCCAACCCGTCCAAATTGCTGATTTAATGATGGATGGACCATAACGGAAAATTTCACTCACTAGGACCTGTGTCCGTTGCTGAAGGCACAACTAATTAGGGCGTGTACAAGGTTATCATGCATGCCATCCTTACAAGTAGAGCCCATTTTGCACCATTCTTCAGACCGCTGATCTGATGGGTGCTGCGGTGTATTGTCGATGGCCCAAAACTGAGACAGATCCAAAGTTGAAGTGGACCACATGACAGGAAAAAGTGGGGATTGAATTCCCACCATTGAAACATTCACGGGGCACAGGATGCTTGTGAGAAATCCACCCCATCCATTTGTTTTGACAGACCATTTTATCGCATGTGCTAAAAAATGAGGCTGATATCAATCACAAGTGGGCAACACAAAAGGGAACAATGAGAATGAACACCCATCATTGAAATATTTTGGGACCATTGTGGGGTTTAAGTGTTGAATCTCCCTCATTTTTGGGCCTATGCGCTAAAGGGAGCTAGCAAAACAGATGAATAGAGTTTCTAACAAAACAGACGAAATTTCAGTAGGAATCCATATGATGTACGTCCCGTACCTCCTCTTGGTTCAAAAGTCACAGCCGATTTACGATCCACCTTCTTTTAGTCCATGATGTAGGACGGGTCGCTGACTATTTCATGGGCCAGATGGACCAAAAGAAGACCGGACGGGGCCGAAAGTGATCCGGACCGTCAGGACCGTGAATCGGTCGTATCTCACAATCCGGAATGAGTTACGGGACGTATAATATATCAATTTGGGGTAGCTCGAGCTACTTTAGCCAACCAACCCCGCTACGCCGGGTTGCCCAATCCGGAATCGCGAGAATCGACCGTATCGACGGTCATTAGGCTAGTTTATTTTCGTTTTTACTATTTATAGTAAGTTTTAATTCGATCATAACTTTGCATCTGTATGGTTTTAGAGTTAGTGCCCAACATGAAAAGGGCTTAGAATATTTCGTAGAACAGCGTGGTTGAGGCCGTTTGAAAACTTTCTATTTTTGGCCGAAAACCAAGAGTTCTAGTAGGATTGAACGACTTCTATAAATAGTAAATTTACTATTTATAGTAAGTTGCGTTTTCTAGGAGTTTTAGTTGGAGTTGGATTTTGATACTTTACCTAGGGTTTAGTTTCCTATTTATATGCATTGTAATTCCGTTTTTATTCATTCAATTATCAATAAATCAATTATTCGGAATTTATTTCCTTTTATTTTTTCTTTTATTTTCTTCTCGTGGATTCGAGAACACTCGGTTAGGGAGACGGTGATCGACCTACCACGTCCTCCCCGCGTCATTGGTATCAGAGAGAGGTTTCTTCCTCAGGACGATGGCCTCTAATGAAGGGTTGGATTCTCATCCTAAGGACGGTGCTCCAAGGGACTATTTAACGGCGACAGCCTTCGAGGCAGCATTCGAAGCAGCACGACGGGAGAACCGGTTGATCCTGCAAGGTATACAGGCGACCCTCGACCAGATTGCAGCATCGCTAGCTCCTCTTCGAGCCCAAGGCGACCAACAACCACCAACAGTTGTTATACGGGACAATCCTGTTGTCCGTAGAACACCCCAGGTGGATAACCGTAGGGTTACGCCAGACGATTCAGAACCAAGCGATGACGAGGTCGAAGACATGTTCGTACGACGACCGGCGCTAGGGAATGAGCGTGTGGAACGAGCAGAACGAGATTATCGGGGCAAAGCTGATCTTCCCAGCTTTAATGGCCTACTTCGAATAGAGGAGTTCCTCGACTGGCTGGCAGAGGTCGAGCGATACTTCGACTATATGGACGTACCGGACGACAAGAAGGTAAAACTAGTTGCATATAAGTTTAAATCCGGTGCTTCAGCATGGTGGGAAAACCTACAGGTTTCCCGCACCCGTCAGAATAAGACACCCATCCGAACATGGCCTCGGATGAGACAGCTTCTTAGAGCTCGATTCCTTCCTAACGACTATGAACAAATTTTGTTCCAACAATACCAAAATTGTCGTCAGGGAAATAGAACCGTAGCCAAATATCTTGAAGAATTCCAACGATTGGCTACACGAAATAATTTATCGGAATCAGAGGCACAACAAGTATCACGATTCATTGGTGGGTTGCGATTTGCAATCCAGGATCGAGTCCAGATGCATCCCGTTTGGACGTTGAGTGAGGCCAACCAATTGGCCACTCGAGCAGAAACACAGTTGTCACGGCCCCCTGCTCGACCCTATCCGGCAACACGAAATCCCAACACCGGACCCACTCAAGATACAACGTTGGCCAAAGGCAAGGAACCTATAGGAGGGCGTCCTCAACCTCCTACGGTCACGAACCGGGACTGGGGAAGCGGTTCCTCAAGACCTCAACGTACAGCTCCCACTACAGCGGGTTCCAGCAGGATCCCCAATCCATATGGTTGGCCAAGACCAGACCATTGTCTCCGTTGTGGCCAACCAGGTCACTGGTCGAACGCTTGCCCTCAACGCCCTGCAGCACACTTAACTACGAATGAAGGCGGCGTGGAAGGTGAGCCAATAGAAGATAATCCTGAATTGGAACAGGCCGAAGAGGGGGACACAGAAGATGTCGATTGGCTGACTGAAGATCATGGGGAATCGCTAGTAGTAAGACGACTACTTTATGCCCCCAGGAAGGAAGTGCACCCACAACGACATAATATTTTTCGCACAAAGTGCACCGTGCAGGGCAAAGTCTGTGACGTGATCATAGACAGTGGGAGTAGCGAAAATATTGTCTCGAGAATTATGGTGGATAAGTTACATCTGCCTATGACGAAGCACCCTACCCCTTACTCTATCGGCTGGATCAAGAAGGTGAACGAAACCAAGGTAACTCATCAATGCATTATTTCGTTTTCCATTGGTAAAAGCTATAAGGACGAGGTCCTCTGTGATGTGGTTGACATGGAAGCCTGCCACATGTTACTTGGGCGGCCATGGCAATCGGATCGAGATGTGACCCACAGTGGACGGGAAAACATATATATGTTCACCAAGGATGGTCGGAAAATTGTTTTGGCCCCTATGACACCAGACAAACACCCTGAAGCTTCTAAAGTGGAGGGGAACTCTCTCCTTACCATTCGCGAGTTTGTTAAGGAATCAAAGGAAACGGGCGAGATTTATGCGGTTATGGTAAAAGGCGAGGAGCCAGGATCCTCTAATATTCCTCAACGCCTTAAACCGCTGCTAGAAGAATTTCGAAGTACTTGGCCTGCAGAGTTACCAGATGAGTTGCCTCCCATGCGAGACATACAACATCACATCGACCTTATCCCAGGGTCCAGTCTACCCAACCGACCGCACTATCGGATGAGTCCAAAAGAGTGTGAAATTCTACAGGGACAGGTGGAGGAACTGATCCTTAAGGGTCTTATTAAGGAGAGCATGAGCCCGTGTGCCGTTCCGGCACTCCTTACCCCAAAGAAGGACGGAACATGGCGTATGTGCATCGATAGCCGCGCGATCAATAAAATAACAGTTAAATATCGATTTCCAATACCGCGGTTGGATGACATGCTGGACATGCTCGAGGGCTCCAAGGTGTTCTCGAAACTGGACTTACGGAGTGGATACCATCAAATCCGTATTAGGCCAGGTGACGAGTGGAAAACGGCCTTCAAGACCAAGGAAGGGCTATATGAGTGGCTGGTTATGCCCTTCGGTTTGACCAACGCACCAAGCACCTTCATGCGTTTAATGAACCAAGTGTTGAAGCCGTTCATTGGCCGTTTCGTTGTCGTTTACTTTGACGACATTCTAATATACAGTCAGGATGAAACGGAGCACATGACCCACATCAGAAAAGTGCTACAAGTGTTGGCCGACAACAAGCTATACTTAAATCTGAAAAAGTGTAGCTTCTTAACTGATCAATTATTGTTTCTGGGGTTCATCGTGTCGTCCACGGGTATCCGAGTGGACGAAGAAAAGGTACGAGCTATTCGGGATTGGCCGACTCCGACAAACATTCATGAGGTACGAAGTTTTCATGGGTTGGCGACCTTCTATCGTCGATTTGTGCGGAACTTCAGCAGTATCGTCGCGCCGATTACCGACTGTATGAAGAAGGGTCCGTTTCAATGGACCGAAGGGGCTGAGAAGAGCTTTGCAGAAATTAAACATCGGTTGTCCACTACCTCGGTTCTGGTACTCCCTAATTTCGACAAGCTATTTGAGGTAGAATGCGACGCATCTATTGTCGGCATTGGGGGAGTCCTTTCTCAGGAGGGCAGGCCGGTTGCCTTTTACAGTGAGAAACTCAGCGACGCACAACAGAAGTGGTCGACCTATGAACTTGAATTATATGCAGTGGTTCAAGCACTGCGCCATTGGCGCCATTATCTTATTCAAAGGGAATTTATACTGTACACTGATCATCAGGCCTTAAAATTTATCAATACTCAGACTAACGTGAATCGTATGCATGCTAGCTGGATTTCGTTTTTACAGGAATTCACGTTCGTTCTGAAACACAAATCAGGGCAGCAGAACAAGGTGGCGGATGCACTAAGCCGACGTGCATCCCTTCTTATTACAGTGAGCAGTGAGGTGATCAGGTTCGACTGCCTCAAGGAACTTTATGCCGACGACGAGGATTTTGCAGATGCATGGAAAAAGTGCCAAGAGGGTCACCCGAGTGATCTCCTAATTCAAGATGGTTTCCTCTTCAAAGGAAATCGACTTTGCATTCCGCAGAGTTCATTACGGGACAAGATTATTATCGAGCTGCATGGCGGTGGCCTCGGCGGTCATCTAGGACGAGATAAGACTCGAGCGATGGTGGAAGAGCGGTATTACTGGCCGCAACTTGCTCGTGATGTTGGCAGGGCGGTACAACGATGTCATATTTGTCAAACTGCTAAGGGACAATCTCAAAATACAGGTCTTTACACGCCATTACCCGTGCCAGATGCCCCTTGGGAGGATTTATCTATGGATTTTATATTAGGGCTCCCACGAACACAACGCGGCATGGACTCAGTGTTCGTGGTGGTAGACCGATTCTCCAAGATGGCACACTTCATTCCGTGCAAGAAGACCTTTGATGCGATACATGTTGCGAACCTTTTCTTCAGAGAGGTTGTGCGACTACATGGTATTCCTAAGACGATCACTTCAGACCGGGACACAAAGTTCGTTAGCCACTTTTGGCGAGCCTTGTGGAATCGGTTCGGTACACGACTTCACTTCAGCAGTGCTTATCATCCACAAACAGATGGACAGACTGAGGTCGTCAACCGCACATTGGGAAATCTCATCCGTTGCCTTTCAGGTGACAAACCGAAGCAGTGGGACATGGCCCTGGCTCAAGCAGAGTTTGCATTCAACAACATGGTAAACCGATCGACAGGAAAGTCTCCATTCCAGATTGTTTATGGGTGCGTGCCTCGTCACACACTCGATTTGGTTCCCCTGCCCAAGCTTCCGGGCATGAGCGTTACAGCTGAACATATGGCAGACCGAATCATGGACATACATGCAGACGTGCGCAACAAATTACAGGCTTCGAACGAGAAGTACAAAGAAGCGGCCGACAAGCATCGGCGCGCCAAAGTGTTCGAAATAGGTGATCAGGTGATGGTCCACCTACGTAAGGAGCGATTTCCTACCGGGACCTACAACAAGTTGAAACACAAGAAGATTGGACCGGTACCGATCATTCGCAAGATCAATGACAATGCCTACGTTGTTGATCTTCCAGATGACATGGAGATTTCAAGGACTTTCAACGTGGCAGATCTGTACGAATATCATGAACCAAAGCTGGACGAGAACTCGGGGTCGAGTTCTTTCGAAGTGGAGGAGACTGATGTAGGACGGGTCGCTGACTATTTCATGGGCCAGATGGACCAAAAGAAGACCGGACGGGGCCGAAAGTGATCCGGACCGTCAGGACCGTGAATCGGTCGTATCTCACAATCCGGAATGAGTTACGGGACGTATAATATATCAATTTGGGGTAGCTCGAGCTACTTTAGCCAACCAACCCCGCTACGCCGGGTTGCCCAATCCGGAATCGCGAGAATCGACCGTATCGACGGTCATTAGGCTAGTTTATTTTCGTTTTTACTATTTATAGTAAGTTTTAATTCGATCATAACTTTGCATCTGTATGGTTTTAGAGTTAGTGCCCAACATGAAAAGGGCTTAGAATATTTCGTAGAACAGCGTGGTTGAGGCCGTTTGAAAACTTTCTATTTTTGGCCGAAAACCAAGAGTTCTAGTAGGATTGAACGACTTCTATAAATAGTAAATTTACTATTTATAGTAAGTTGCGTTTTCTAGGAGTTTTAGTTGGAGTTGGATTTTGATACTTTACCTAGGGTTTAGTTTCCTATTTATATGCATTGTAATTCCGTTTTTATTCATTCAATTATCAATAAATCAATTATTCGGAATTTATTTCCTTTTATTTTTTCTTTTATTTTCTTCTCGTGGATTCGAGAACACTCGGTTAGGGAGACGGTGATCGACCTACCACGTCCTCCCCGCGTCAGTCCATCAATGCGAAAATTGACAATTTTTGTCTAACTTCCCTTGATCTTTTGTGGTCTATATTGATGAGCCATGAATTGTGCATATCTGAACCCCCAATTCATAGCATAATTGCATAGTTTAGGTTGTTAAAGATAAGGACTTATGCTTATTTTTTTTATTGTAGGTAATAAGAGAGAGATGGCATGGATTTAATTCTAATTTGAAGGATTTGGAATGACTAAAAGACCAAGCTTTAATGAGACAAAGAAGTGGAGAAAAAGCCTTGAAGGAATCAAGTTGAATAATTGGAATGGCCAGAAAAGTCAAATTGAAGAGCTGCAGGGCTAGAAACGTCAACTGCAGAAAATTCAACAGATAATCCTATAAAGTAGAAAAATTATATTTTTGGCCTTCGGGAGCCCGATCACCACTTTCGGGCGCCCGAAATTCACAGAAAATTCAGAATTCTTGCTGGAACTTTTCTAAACACGGTCGGGCGCCCGATGACCCGTCGAGCGTCCGATAAAGAGGTTCCGAGCGCCTAAAATTCAAAGAAAAGTTATCAAACTCACTAGACTGTTTTGTGGTATGGTCAGGCGCCCGACCAACACTCGTCAAGCGCCCGATGACCGATGTAAGTGTGTAAATTCTTACACAATTTGATGCGGTGGGTGATTTTTACTATAAAAAGACACCTTGACTTTCTTTTTAGGGCATTAGAGAAGGACATTGAAGTCGTAGGAGGTGGAAATGATCATCGTGGAGTATTCGCAACTCCTCCAACTAGGATTTTTATAGTTTTTTTATGCTTCCAAGTAGTTTTTCTTTTGATTCTAGTTGTAGTATGACAATGCTTGGCTAGAATCTCTTAGCTAGAGCTAATAGGTGAAGTTTGTAGCTAGTTTCAATGTTCAATTTGTTTAATTCAAGTACTTTTACATAAAGTTTGGATTTTTAAGTTCTAGTTTGAATAAAGTTGGTATTTTTTTATGTTTTATGAAAGTTTATGTGCTTCGGACATGAATTCCTTACAATTCTTTGAGATTGCCATGTTTGGATTGATTAGATTCGAATTGTAGTAACCCTAGAGCATGTCATAGTCTCTTGACATGGCTATTACTTCGAAGGCTACAAGTTTGAACTCTACATGCTTCATTAGAACTAGAAATCTGATTTTTTCAAATTTAAGTGGGACTGTTTATGTTGAATGAAATATCTTCCAATTAGATGAGAGATAGAATTTCGATTCTAATTATATTTGTGTTTGGATGAATGGATTGACATTGGATTACAACAAGTGGATCCTTAAAAGCCCTAGTTTTTCTTTAAAGATTAGATTTTCCTTTACTTAAATTATTATTTTAGTTCTAGTTCTAAAATTGAATTCTAAATTGCTAATATTGAAGTTATTAGAACAATTGGAGTTGTTTACCGTAATTCCCTGTGAATTGACCTCGGTCTCACCGAGAATTATTACTACATCGCAACCTTGCAATTGAGGCTTGCGAACATATATGCAATAGGAATGTGCTTGATCCACGCCCTTCATTAAGAGGTTCTTATCCTACATCAAGTTTTGCCCCCAAACGAAGTAATGCACGTTTGAAAATTTTCTTCCAAAAGGGAAGTTGAGAGACATCCAAACTTTGACTCAATTGTTACAAAGTATTATACTATATTATATCATATTTTATTCTATATGAAAAATAAATAAGAAATAAGAAAGAAAAAAATGAGTGGGTTGCAAGGAGGTTTTCCAATAGAGGGAATTTAATTACTACTTACTTTACCGTCATTTGACCAATTTAAGTTGGCCCATCCTAAACAGGAGGTCGTTGTGGGTCTCATGTTAAAATAAATAATCTAAACAAAAATAAACAAAAGGAAACTCAACCCAACACGCCAGCACGTCGCTAGCTGAGGAAACAACTGTGAAGCATTCTCTTCCTAGTTTTCCTTCTTCTACAAAGTCGGTGGACTTGGACCCACTAAACCCAAAACTGTCATATCAGGCTGAGTCTGATGATCTGAACCGTTCATCAGAGAGGTTTCAACGGTGGGCCCCACATAAACTCTCCTTGCGATAGGTTTCTGTGAATAGTTTCCACGAGGATTCCGTGTCCCCTTCCAACAGGGAGTACGTCAAGTGGATAGCATGCGAAGGCACGCAGCTTCATCAGGTTTATGCGATCGGTGCATCCTCACCATAGATCTGGGTTGTTGAACTTAATCAACCGTCCAGTAGATACGTCAGTCATTTAACAATGAGTAATCAAATCGATTACCGTTGCACATGGCCACTGGAGTTAGATTCCAATCATCAAATTGTTCCTCACCTAAACCCAAATCCAAGCCGTCCAATCCTCTAGGCCACACAAGGGAATCTCATGAACACAGAGCAGACTTCGACCATCTTGCAAATCAGCGGCATGGATAACTCAAAATCACATACGTACGCTGGAGTCTTCCAACGGGACTGGGAGGTCATACGGTTCGCCAGCCATTTCGAGGACGACTTTACGTCGTAGCACCATCCAAAGATCAACCATCTTCAGCATGCAACCATGAGGAGCTGTCACCCGATGGCGTTCTGCAGCTGATGAAGTGTCGGGGCAATGTTATGGCTACAAGGACATGCAACCCAAATCCCAATATAGCATAGGTTTGTAAATTTTAAGGATGAAATTTTTGTTAAGGGAGCTCAACGTAATAACTAAAAAAATTTCACGCACGACTAACCACACGAGTACTTTTCCATGTATATAAAAGTGTATAATTTAACATTTAATTTTTTTTTTTTAATAGAGTCGTATAGATGAACGCCATTTACACACCCTTAGGCTTCTATATATATACCCTATAATGAACTTTGAAGTTGAAATTATGGCTCATTATCACTCGATTGAGATATTTGATCGTCTACTTCGATTTTGGACCACTTAATCCTACTAAATTAATTATGAGATTTTCATATCCACTCATACACACACTTAATCAAGATTTTGATCTATTCATCTTGTTTTTCACCTAAGTATATATTTAAACTACCATGCAAATCAGTATCGAAATATCTTACATGTGTATACAAATTACCTGATATCTAACAGTATACGAGCCTACCCATGGATCACTTCAAAAACTCACTTTGTGCTTATTCATTTATAAAACCAGCCATACAATAATCCATAAACATGATTAAGGTCCTAACTATATAATCACTTTGATCTTAACCCATAATCTTACTTTCCATTATATTTGTATCCGTCAAACGGGCTATCCAATTATCAAAATAAATCAATCATTTTGAAGCTTGTAGGGCATATTTCAAAACTAGCGGCTAACTTTTCTATTCAATTTGTGCACGCATTGTTTGGACCATGGAGTCACATAGTCCATTAAAATATATCTCGAGCACACTTGAGAGATAAATGCCCAAAGTAAGCAAAAGGAGCACAAAAAACGATGAGTCATGATAAAGTGATGCCCCAAAACAAATAATGTGAATACGAGTCATTCGCATTTGAAAATTTTCTTTAAAGGGGAAGTTGAGAGAGAGATACGACCACTGCTCTCTTAACAAAGTATCATATTATATTATATTATATTATATGTCTAATATAATATACATATGAGAAAGAATGAATGAGAAATAAAAAAAAATGAGCCGTGAGTTGCATGGAGGCTTTCCAACCGTGGAAATGTACTACCCACTTTTACCGTCATGTGGCCCACCTAAGTTGTGGTCGTGTGGCACACCTAAGTTGGTATATGGCCCACCACATAAATTTCAGGTGGTATCATTCCAAAAAAAAAGTTGTGGTCATGTGGCCCACCTAAGTTGTGGTCTACCTCATATCTGGAACTATAGCTCATCCCGAATTGGCGAAACGGATGGCTGGAGTGGATTCTCTCAACGATCTATATGGGTTCCATGTTAAAAACAAATAAACAAAAGGGAACTTAAGAACAACACGCCAGTACGTTGCCAGATGAGGAAATAGTTATGAAACCCTCTCTTCCTAATTTTCCTTCTTCTTCGTCGTCGGCGTAGACTCGAACCCACTGAACCCAAAACCCATCATCCTATCGGGCCGAGTCCGATGATCTGAACCGTTCAGCAAAGAGGTTTCAACGATGGGCCCCACATAAACTCTCCTTGCGATAGGTTTCTGCAAATAGTTTTCGTGGGGATTCCGTGTCCCCTTCCAACAAGGAGTAGGTCAAGCGGATAGCATGCAGAGGCACGCAGCTTCATCAGGTTTGTGTGATCGATGCATCCTCATCATAAATCTGGGTCGTTGAACTTAATCTAACATCTAACAGCTACGCCAATCGTTCAACAACCACTGTCATCATCCGACAGTCATAAGTACCCTAGGGTTAATCCTTTTATTTATGATCAAGCGTGGCAAATCATCCAGCCGTGCACCCACATAGGACCCGACGCAACCCCATCTTCACCGTACATTCAAGTTACACAACGAGTATTCAAACCGACTGTTGTTGCACATGGTCACTAGAGTTAGATTCCAATCATCAAACTGTTCCTCACATGAACCCAAATCCAAGCCGTCCAATCCTCTAGGCCACACAAGGGAGTCTCATGAACACATAGCAAACTTGACCATCTTGCATATCAAGAGCGTGGTGGCGCAGCGTAGACCGGGTGAGATCGATCACCATCTCTCTCATACGATAATTACTCCGAATCCATAAAGCTACTGGGAATCCTCAACCAGTTTTCTTTGAATACACAAGCAAAAGAGTAGAAAACTTAAGAAATTTTATTAAAAAATGAATAATAATAATCCCTAAGTACAAATTAGAACGATTTTATATACTCCTAAACATAATAAAAACCCTAAAAACCAAGATTAGAAAGAGTTTGAATAAAAAACGAAAATAAAATAGCAAAGTTCGCGCAAAACTGCGCAATTGACGGTCGGCCAACTGGGACCGTCAGTCGGCCAAAGTTGGAAGACGTTCGACCGATGGCCCTCGGTCAGTCGATCGTCAAATGACGAAAACAATCCAGGGAGTTGGGACCCTGGCTAGATTAATTCGGTCGGCTGAAAAGGATCCTAAACAGTCTAGGGGTTGGACTGGATTCTAGCCAAAATTCGATCGATCGACTGGCTCAATTCGGCTGGCCGACAAGGACTTTTAATGGGCCATTTCTCTTGGTCTTCAGCTCCTTTGTTCCATTCTTGTGTTGATCCATCTGCACCATGTATTCTTTAGTGATCCCCTCTACATCAGTCCTTCTCCTTTAAAAGAACTTGTCCTCGAGTTGTTGTTCAGCTCAAGTTCATGATACTCGAACAAATCAGCAACGTTGAATGTCCTGGAGATCTCAAACTCTTCGTAGAGGTCCATCACATAAGCATTGTCGTTTAATTTTCTGAGGATCGGCACCGGCTTAATCTTCTTATGCTTCAACTTGTTGTAGGTGCCGAATGGGAAGCGTTCTTTGCGTAAATGTACCATCACTTGGTCTCCAAACCTCGAAGATCTTGGCTCAATGATGCTTGTCTGTATCTTTCTTGTACTTCTTGTTTAATTGAAGCAACTTACTCCATACTTCACTGTGAATCTCCGTGATTCACCCCACCATGTTTTCAGCGGCGATACTCATGCCCTGGAACTTAGGTAAGGGAATGAGATCGAGAGTGTTATGACGGAGAACTCATCCGTAGATAATCTGGAATGAAGACTTCCATGTCGATCGGTTCGCTATGTTGTTGAAGGAGAGCTCAGCTTGAGATAATACTAAGTCCCACTGTTTTGGCTTGTCTCCGGAGATACACGGAATAAGGTTACCTAATGTTCTATTTACGACCTTAGTTTGTCCATCAGTTTGTGGATAATACGTGCTGCTAAACTGAAGTTGTGTCTCGAATCAACTCCACAAAGTCCACCAAAAAAGAATCACAAACTTTGTATCATGGTCGAATGTGATGGTCTTGGGAATGCTGTGCAATCTCATGATCTCTCTGAAGAAGAGATTGACCACATTTATCGCATCATAAGTCTTCTTGTAAGGGATGAAGTGAGCCATCTTAAAAAATCTGTCTACCACCACGAACACATAATTCATTCCGCGTTGTGTTCGTGGGAGACTGAGAACGAAGCCCATAGAGATGTCCTCCCAAGGACCATGACCCTTGGAAGCTTGGCAAACATGGCATCAATGAACCATCCTTCCCACATCACAGCCTAGATGAGACCAAAAATATAGCTCCTCCACCAGGGCCCTTTGTCTTATCACGACCCAGGTGGCCTTTACGCCTACCACCATGAAGCTCAACTATAATTTTATCACGTAGAGAATATTGTGGGATGCACAATCGATTTTCGTAGAACAAAAACCTCTCTTAAATGTGGAAATCACCAAGATGGTCGTCTTTGCTTCGTGCCCAATCAACCTTGAAGTCCTCATCATCTGTGTACATCTCCTTGAGGTAATTGAACCCGATAACCTCATTGGCTAAGGTGACAAGAAGGGCGGCTCGACAACTCAAGCGTCAGCAACCTTGTTTTGTTGGCCAAACTTGTGCTTTAAG
Source organism: Liriodendron chinense (assembly GCA_003013855.2). Taxonomy (NCBI): domain Eukaryota; kingdom Viridiplantae; phylum Streptophyta; class Magnoliopsida; order Magnoliales; family Magnoliaceae; genus Liriodendron; species Liriodendron chinense. Next base: position 2,506,382 of record PVNU02002456.1, read on the forward strand.
ACGAAGGTGAATTCCTACAAAAATGAAATCCACCTAGCATGCACACGACTAACATTAGTATGACTATTTGTGAATTTTAAGGCCTAATGATCGATGTATAGGACAAACTCCCTCTGAATTAGGTAGTGTAGCCAATGCTGGAGAGCTTGTACTACAATGTATAACTCTATCTCAAACGTGGACCTCTTTCAGGCATCGTTGAGTTTCTCACTGTAGAAGGCGATGGGCTAATTACCTTCCTAAGATAAAACTGCTCCAATGCCCACATATGATGCATCGTAATCCAATTCAAAAACCTTATCAAAATTTGGTAACACCAAACATGGAGTAGATGAAAGCCTCTACTTGATCTCAGCAAAGCTTCTATCAGCCTCCTTGGTCCATCAGAACTCATGACCCCTTTTCATGCAATCTGTAATTGGGGCCATGATGATGCTGAAATTCCTGACGAATCGATGGTAGAAAGTTGTCAACCTATGAAAATTGTGAACCTCATAGATATTGGTCAAAGTGGGCCACTCTTGAATGGCCTTAAGCTTGTCTTCATCCACCCAAATACCAGTGGATGACATGACGAACCCCCAAGAATAGTAGGTGATCTGTCAAGAAGTCACATTTCTTCAAGTTTAGATATAACTAATTAACCTGCAGCACTTTGAGAACTTATCTCAGGTCCCCATGTGTTCTGATTCGTTCTGGCTGTAAATCAGAATATCTTCGAAATACACTATGACAAACTTACCTATGAATGGCTTAAAAATGTGATTTATAAGGCACATGAAAGTACTCAGTGCATTCGATAATCCAAATGGCATCACCAGCCATTCATACATAATTCCTTTGTTTTAAAGTTGTCTTTCATTCATCACCAGGATGGATACGAATTTGATGGTACCCGCTGCATAAGTCCAGCTTAGAAAACACGTACTTCAACCCCTCAATTATATCATCTAGCCAGGGTATAGGAAATTTTTACTTGATGGTTATCTTGTTGATCACCCTGTTATCAATACACATACACTAACTACCATCCTTTTTTGGTGTCAATAAGGTCGGGATCGCGCATGGACTCATGCTCTCCCTCAATAGCCATTTTCTCAACAACTCTTCAACTTGCCCTTGGAGAATCTCGCTCTCTTTTGGGCTCAACTGGTAGTGCGGTCAATTGGAAAAACTAACCTTAGGGATGAGATCAATATAGTATTAAATATCTCTCATCGGTAGCAATCCATGGGGAAGGTCTTTGGGCCACACCTCACAGTATTCATTCAACAATGGTCAAACGATTTGAGGAATGACCGTGTCCTCTAGATTTTCTCATTTGACCACCATCGCGTATATCTCACCTAATTCATTGTATTCCTCAACAAATTCCCTTACAGCAAGAAGAGAACTCCTCTCCACTTTGGAAGTCTCGAGGCGGCTCTCTGGTGTCATAGGAGCTAGGATATTCTTCCTCCCATCTTTGACAAATTTTTAAGTATTGTCTCGCCCATGTGTTGAGTTCTCAGTTATACACATTCAAACCCCTTTACATCACCACATTACGCATGATTTGTACACTTAAAGACCTATCTAATGCATGTTTTTGTTATTGTGGGAATGAGAGAGAGATCGATGTTATTAATTTGAGGATAAAGAGCCACAACTAACCACCTTGAAGAACAAAAAAACAAAGAATAAAGAGGTGGAAAGAAGAGGTGAAGAGAGAAGAGAAATGGAAAGGAAAGAAAAGTGAATAGAAGAGAACACAAAGTGGTCCGACTGGTCAAGACCGGTTGGCCACTATGACTGCCACCTCTAGAGGTTGCTGTACAAAGGACCAGGTGGGTCCGACCGATCAAGACTAGTCGGCCATGCAAATAGCAAGTGCGGATTTTCTGCACTTTTTAAAAATTAGAAATTTGGTTTCCTAAGTGCGGTAGGACTTCGTGTATATCGAATCTTCTCAAGACGGTAGCGTATCTAAGCTATAAAAGAACACCACCACCCTCTTCCTAAGCCATCTAGCAACATGGGAAGCAAAGAGATCAAGACCTAGGAGGCTTCCTAGCCTCCTACAACTAGTTTTCTTCTTCTTCTAGTTCTAGTTCTAGTCGTTTAATGTTTTCTTTTAGCTAACCTCTTAGCTAGAGCTAAGAGGTGAAGTTTGTAGTTTGTTTCAATGCCTTGATTTGTTTATTCAAGTACCATTTTTCTTATTCATGGATTTTGAACTTCTAGTTTGAATAAAAGTTGGATTTTTAGATAAATTATGAGAGTTTATGTACTCCGGACATGAGTTCCTTGCAATTCTCTGAGATTGTTATGATGGGTTTGTTTAGATTCGAATTATAGTAACCCTAGAGCATGCCGTAGTCTCTTGGCATGACTGTTAGTTTGAAGACTACAAGTTCGAGTTCTATGTGCTTCATTAGAACTAGAATCTGATTTTTAAATTTAAGTGGGACTGTTTGTGCTTGAATGATATATCCTTCAATTAGATAAGATATAGAACTTTGATTCTAATTGTGTTGTGCTTGGATGAATGGATGGCATTGGACCACTACAAGTGGATCCTCGATGCTCTAGTTACCTTCAATTATCATATTTCCCTATTTTATGTTTAGTCTTTAAAAATTGATTTTCTAAACCTTTTAGATTGAAGTTATTAGAATAGTTTGAATTCGTTTACCTCTTTCCTGAGGATCGACGTCAGTCTTACCGAGTTATTACTACATTGCAAGCCTTGCACTTGAGGCGAGCGAACAGCGTGGTGGGTCGCATCTCGGTCGGATTGCCATGATCGACTAAGAAGCACGTGACATGTCTCCATGTCCACGATATCACATAATACATCATCCTTATAGCTTCTACCAATGGAAAACAATACTAAGCATTATTCGATTACCTTTGTGTCGTTGATCTTCTTAGTCCAACCAATGGAATACGAGGCTAGATGCTTTGTTATTGGCAACTGGAGCTTGTCCACCATGACTTTAGACATTTTATTTTCACTACTTCCACTGTCGGATGATGTCGCACACCTTCCCATTTACCGTGCAACGGGTACAAAAGATGTTGTAGCATTAAGGGTGCACTTCTTGCCTAGACGTGTAACAAAGACGCCTCACTACTAAGGACTCACCTCGGTCATCAGCCAACCATTCTATATCATCCGCGTCCTCTTCAACGAATTGCTCAAACTCTTCATATTCGGGAATTCTCCTTTCGCTAATTCCTCCGTCCCTACTTCGTTAGTGGTAAGATTAGCGGTGAGGCACAGAGAGCATGTATTAGATAGATGTCCCAGTTGGCCACAGCGATAACAATTGTTTGGCATCGGTCGAGCATATGGATTGGGAGCCTAACTCAGGCCTGTCTAAGTATGTGCTGTGCATCGAGACCTGGCTAGACTGCTCCCCGCAACTCTGTTCGCAGTTGTTAGGGGTTGAGCATGCCCGTCAACAAGCTCATTTCCCTTAGATAGGAATGCGTCTTGGATGGGACCCAATGTAGCAACACGGGTCGTTGTATAGGAGCACGCAAAAACTCGAGCAAGCTGAGCCTCTACTCGAGTGGCTAATTGAGTCGCTTCCACCACATTTCAGACCGAGAGAAGCTGAACTCGGTCCTGTATCTTGGATCATAAGCCACCAATAAACTTCGCAACCTTCTACGAATCTAGCTATCTCTGATAAACCATTCTGGGTCGTCAAACAATCGAACTCGAACAAATATTCGGTGATGGACCGACTTTCCTGCTTGCAATTCAGGTATTGTTCAAACAATACCTGATCATAGTCATGGGGCAAAAATATGGATTTCAACAACCTCTTCATCCGGGGTCATAATCGAATTGGCAATTTTTTTTCACGGGCACAGGTGAACTGTAATTGTTCCCACCACGCAGAGGTGCCGGATTTCAGCTTGTATGCAACAAACTTAACTTGTTTCTCTTCTGGGACACTTATGTAATCGAAATATCTCTTTACTTCCGCTAACCAATCAAGGAAATCTTCAATGCCTAATAAACTATTAAATGTAGGAAGATCACCTTTAGCTCGGAAGTCTCTGTCAGCATGATATGCACATTCATCTCTTTGTCCGGCTCATCATGCATCGGCGTCTTCGAGATCCTCATCATTGAGATCCGAATCGTCGAGATTAGCCCTGCGATTTTCCAGCGGTTATGCTTGACGGAAGACAGGATTGTCTCACACAGCAATCGCCGGTGGTGGTGTGTCACCTTGGGATTGGGGATGTGGTAGCGACCATGCGATCAGGCCGAGGGTTGCCTGCAACCCTTGCATAGACAACTGATTCGCCTGTTGCATAGCCTCGATCTTCTCTGCGAGAAGTTGAAACCCATAAGTAACGCCATTGGGGTTGTTAAGGTGAGATCGATCACTATCTCTCTCACATGATAATTACTATGAATCCATGAAGATACTGGGAATCCTCAACTAGTCTTCTTCAAATCCACGAGCAAAAGAGTAGAAAACTCCAGAAAATTTATTAAAAGATCAATAATAATTCATAAGAACCTATTAAAATGAGTTTATATACTCCTAAACATAATAGAAACTCCTAAACATAATAGAAACCCCAAAAACCAAGATTAGAAAGAGTTTGAATCGAGAAAGGAAACAAAACAGCAAAGTTCACACAAAACTACGTAATTAACGGTCGGCCGAAGTTGGAAGATGGACGGCTAATGGCCCTCAGTCGATCGATCGTTAGATGACGAAAACATTCCAAGGAGTTAGGACCCTAGCTGGATTAATTCGGTCGACCGATGACCAAAAATCGGTTAGCTGAAAAGGCTCCTAAACAATCTAGGGGTTGGACTGGATTCCAACCAAAATTTGGTCTGCCGACGCACTTAATTCAGCGGGTCGATAGGGACTTTTGATGGGCCATTTCTCTTAGTCTTCAGCTCTTTTTTTCATTCTTATTTTGATCCATCCGCACCATGTATTCTTCATCGATCCCTTCTACATCAAGTGGATACCTCAGCATCACATATGTTGCAGTCTTCTAAGGATATCTCAATGAACAAATCATTTGCTAAACCTATACCCATATATATTCAAGGTAACATCATTAATTAATTACAAAACTATAACGTGTCTACTAAGGTCATTTGGTCATTATGATCTACAATAAAGATTGTCCTTCCCCATTCATATTGCTAGTGAATTTTAAGGTACACATTGGTTTTCAAGGGCAGCAGCCAATCATAACTTTCAAAATTTCTTCAGTAGCTCTTGAGTGTTAAAATTTAATATTTTTAGTAAGTTATAATTTTACCATTTTAGAAGTTTTGAGAGTTAAGACCTAATCCAAAGTGTTCCTTTTATTTATGATCTACAAGTTTGATGTAGTTTAAATATCTTTATTATTTTTTTAGTAAGTTTATTATTTCATCAAAGATTATTAGTTTAGGTTGATTTAAAGTTTTGAATGCCTTTGCTTATATAAACCATATCTAGTACGTTATAAAGAATTATTTATTCATTATTATCAAGTTTATTATCTTTTTTTAATATTTCTTTCCTCGTGGATTCAAGGCTATTACAGAAACGAAGATAGTCATCTCTCCCCCTTCTCCACCCACCCACAGCATTACGAGTTAAATATTCTGATTTGCAAACTATGAAATAAAGTTAATAAACAGTGCAAACTACATTGAGCAAAACAAATACACCAAACTTCTATTTCCCACACCATAATGCAATAGCCTCTACATGAGGAGAAGCTTATCTTACACTGTTTGCCTCTTAGCTACATAATACAAGGATAAATCACGTAATTATAAAGCTTACAAAGACTCCATGAACGTAGTATACTTTTTAGATACCTATGATGGGAATGAAAGGAGCATAGTAGCTAGAGGGTGCTAGGCCCCACTCTGGCGGCAGAGGTAGATCGATGGTCTCTGATGACTCGATCGCCGATTTTGGTCCACCTTTTTTCGCTCCTGGGATGGTTTTTTTGGCCTTTGGATCTTTTAGAGGCATGTGGTGGAGAAGGTGAGAGGAATGGAGGTGGTGTAGGATTTGGAATCATGGGCCTTGATTATCTTGGAGGACAAGGCGCTTTCTTGGAGGAGCAAAGCTGTTGGGGCCCACCAAGGATCATGGCCAGGCATTTGGGAGATAGGGAGGAAGGGGAAGATGAGGTTAAGGGAAGCTGGGCTTGGAAGAAGCCGTTATCGTCTGTGATTGCAAATGCCAACCGTTGATCTTGGTTACACTTCACAGCCAATTTGATATCTGAGAAAGGGGAAAAAATCAATAAGTCATGGTCGAAAATTGGGTGCACACATGCAGAGCACCGAATATTGGTGCACAACTAATCCCACACAGTTAAAAGACAGTTGGAGGTAGTAAATCTAAAGATAAGTCAACAGACATGGCCAAGGTCTGTCCAATAAAAGCCCGGCCCATGATGATTATGCCCATCCGAGCTCAAGCCAGGCCACCCATCTTTGTGCAAGATCTTGACTGTTCATCAGGTGTGCCCCATCATGCATGATATATGACAAAATGTCCTTGACACCCCAAATGGTACATTCAAGGTAAGGATCGGTCTGGGATGCCGAGTTCTTAGATACAGACCCAGCCCGGCCTGTTTAACGAATGGGCTTAAATTTTAGTTCTGGTCTATGCCCTTCTTTTAGAGGCATGTTCAGATCTACCTTAATGGACCACAGAGTAACCATCCATTGATACAGCCATTAACTATGTCTGGCAGATTATCAGAGCCATCAAAAAGGTTGGCCCACCTTTAAGATCGTCGGGCCCAAAAAAATCAGTCTTATCCACTTATCAGGAAGTCCAGACATGCACATTGAGTCAGTCCATTATTTGCTATTGTGTGGCCCACCTGATTACTTCATACTGATTTTTGCAGCAGATGATCTTTAAGTTGGGCCAACCTTTGGAGCAGCTTTTATTTTTGCAGCAGATGATCTTTAAGGTTGGGCCAATCTTTAAGGTAGGTCACGTGACTACCTAAAAAAGGCTAGGAATTAATTTCCTACTTCACACTTATTTTTATCTTTTTATTATAAGAAGCAATAACCCAACGAGTGCCTCAGTTCGAGTAGACCAAGTCAGGGAGCCAACTGGACGAGTCTGGCAAGTCTTGACCAAATCAAGCTCATTGTCGTGTGACTAAGGTGCTGTTTGGTAAATTGAAAAATAAGGTTGAAAAATAATTTGAGGCCTAAAGACTTAAAACGTATTAAATTTTGGTATTTATAAGGATTAAAAAATTTGTTTGGTAATTGATCTTTAAAAACTGATGATATCTGGAATTAATCACTTTTTTTTTTATAAAATGTCTGTTGGGCGTAAATGTCTGGAAATTGACAATTTGTCATGTTTACCTATATTGTCTCAATTTCTATCTTTTGTACGTAGAATATGAGATAAAATATATTATTGTCATGCAACTAAATTTGGTACTCATATACCCAATTCATGTGTATCTTTCAAACATAATCTTTCAATTGATGGACCATGTACTATATTCTTCTTAGTAGAATATATAATTATAGCCATTCTATTAATTTCCTTAAATTGGACAACTAAACATCTCATATTTTACTTATAAAGGTCAATTTAAAGGTTAATATCATCTAATATTTATTTATTTGTTATTATTATTATTTTTGCATGATCCATCCATAGTGGGCCCCATGTTAACAACATTGTTGATCATGAACCATACTCATGTGGAGCACATATAGCACCCCTTGTCAAGATATGACTCATAATGCATGATAACGTGGCACGCTGGCGGATATTAGCTCATTCATCTCTATGGTACCACCTATAACAATCTTTTGGTTCAATGACCTTGAAAAAATTGCGTTGGTTAAAAAAATTTATTTGCCTTGTCAAATAAATAAATTAACCACACATATACAAAATTTTATCTAATAAGTGTGCCACGCTATAAAACTTTTATTATCCATCATTCAACAATTGTTAAGTTAGGCAATCACAACCATCACCATGGATGAAAAAAAGGGGAAAAAAAAATACAATCATACCACATCCATGACATTTAATCACCAATTTTCATATGTTATGGTCCACCTAAGGTTTGGATCAGCCTCTTTTTTTGGTTTCATGCCTTAAAATAAGTTGGTAAAATGGATGAACGGTGTAGACATACATCACCATGGGACCCATAGAACAATAATGTCATGTACGATCCATATAACTTACACATGTATACCATTCCCTCGCTATAAAAAATTAAAAAAAAAAAAAAAAAAAAAATGAGAAGGCCCATCTTGATATCTATATGAAATCCACATTGATCCACTGTTTTGCCAGCTTATTTTAGGGCATGAGCCCAAAAATATAAGATAGATCCAAATATCAAGTGGACCACACCATAGCAAACAATAGTAATTAAATGGCCACCATTAAAAACTTCTTAGGGCCACAAAAGTTTATGGATCAAGCTAATTTTTGTGTTTTCCTTTCATCCATGTCTGTGTGACCTACTCAATAGGTTGAATGGGAAATAAATATTACATTGGGTGCTAGGAGATAGACATGAAGCCGTGGGGATTAAAAACTTACTGTTGAAAACTTCTCCGAGTCACAGAAGTTATGGATCAAGCTGATATTTATGTTTCCCTTCATGGAGGTCCATGTGACCTTATGAACATGTTGGATGGCAAATAAACATCATGGTAGGCCTTAAGAAGTTTTCAACGGTAGGAATTCAATCCTCAGTGCTTCATGTGGTGTGGTCCCCTCAAACCTTCATATACCTCCTTTTTGAGCTCATGACCTAAAATGATATGTCAAAATAGATAGACAGCATAGATAAAATATATACATCATGGTGGGTCCCACAGATCTGCTGACAGGATTGTCTGTCTCAGGTCCTAGTGGGGTTAGCAATTGACGCTCAGCAATTTGGATGGGCAAGGAAGCATATTAGGTGCAGCTTTAGCGTGGCCCACCTTGATGTGTATATTCTATATCCATGCCGTCCATCCAGTTTTACAAACCATTTTAGTGCATGAACCCAAAAATGAAGAAGGTCCAAATCTAAGGTGGACCATACTATAGGAAACAATGGTGATTGAATGCCATACCATTAAAAATTTCCATTCAACAGTAGCCATATCTTTCCTCACTTTTTCCTCTGATAATGCCCACTTGAGTTCTAGGTCCGCCTCATTTTTTGTCTCATATCTTAAAATGAGCTAAAAATGGATGAACGGAGCATGTTCATATTATCACGACCGTCGCTAAAAGCCATCTTCCTCACTCTGATACCAACTTAGCGCAGTGTAGACGGGGTGATATCCATCATTGTCTCTCTCACAAGATAATTACTCTGAATCCATAGAGCTACTGATACCAACTTGGCACAGCGTAGACAGGGTGAGATAGATCACCATCTCTCTCACAAGATAATTACTCTGAATCCATAGAGCTACTGGAAATCCTCAACCAGTCTTCTTCGAATCCACGAAGGAATACTCGAATCCGCAAGTAAAAGAGTAGAAAACTCAAGAGATTTTATTAAAAGATGAATAACAATCTCTAAGCACAAATTAAAACGAGTTTATATACTCCTAAACATGGTAAAAACCCTAAAAACCAAGATTAGAAAGAGTTTGAATCGAAAACAGAAACGGAAAGAAAATAGAAAAGTTTGCGTAAAACTGTGCAATTGATGATCGGTCGACCGAAATTGGAAGATGGCCGGCTAATGGCCCTCAGTCGGTCGATAGTCTGATGATGAAACTATTCTAAGCCCCTGGTGCTGGATTAATTCAGTCGGCCGATGACCAAAAATCGGTCAGCCGAAAAGGATCATAAACAGTCCAAGGGCTGGACTGGATTCCAACCAAAAATTGATCGGTCGACGGGCTTAATTCAGCCGGCCGACAGGGACTTTTGATAGACCATTTCTCTTGGTCTTCAGCTCCTTTCTTCCACTTTTATTTTAATCCATCTGCAGCATGTATTCTTCGGGGATTCCCTCTACATCACATGGATACTTAGCATCACATATGTTGCAGTCTTCTAAGGACATCTCAATGAACAAATCATTTGCTAAACCTATACCCATATATATTCAAGGTGACATCATTAATTAATTACAACACTATAACTTGTCTACTAAGGTCATTTGGTCATTATGATCTACAATATAGATTGTCCTTGCCAATTCATGTTGCTAGTGAATTTTAGGGTTCACATTGGTTCTCCTGGGCACCATCCAAACGTAACTTTTAAAATTTCTCTGTAGCTCTTGAGTGTTAAAATTTATTATTTTTAGTAAGTTACAATTTTACCCTTTTGAAAGTTTTGAGAGTTAAAACCTAATCCAAAGTGTTCTTTTTGTTTATTTAAGAGTGCTCTGCGAGTTTCATGTAGTTTAAATATCTTTACTACTTTTTAGTGAGTTTACTATTTTATTTTACGGAAGATTATAAGTTGGAGTTGATTTAAAGTTTTGAATGCCTTTGCTTATATAAACCATATCAAGTACGTTATAAATAATTATTTATTCATTATTATCAAGTTAATTATCTTTTTGGAATAACTTTTTTCCTCATGGATTCAAGGCTCATTACATAAAAGAAGATAGTGATCTCTCCCCCTTCTCCACCCACGCATACAACATTACGAGTTAAATATTCTGATTTGCAAACTATGAAATAAAGTTAATAAACAGGGCAAACTACATTTAGCAAAACAAATACACCAAACTTCTAATTCTCACACCATAATATAATAGCCTCTACATGAGGAGAAGCTTATCTTACACTGTTTGCTTCTTAGCTACATAATACAAAGATAAGTCACGTAATTATAGAGCTTACACAGACTGCATGAACGTAGTATACTTTTAGATACAGGATCTCTTCATCCCATGGATGCTCAAGGGATTCCTATGATGGGAATGAAAGGAACATAGTAGCTAGAGGGTGCTAGGCCCCACTCCGGCGGCAGAGGTAGATCGATGGTCTTCGATGACTCGATCGCTGGTTTTGGGCCACCTTTTTTCGCACCTTGGATGGTTTTTTTGGCCTTTGGATCTTTTAGAGGGCATGTGGTGGAGAAGGTGAGAGGGGTGGAGGTGGTGTAGGAGTTGGAATCATGGGCCTTGATTATCTTGGAGGACAAGGATTTCTTGGAGGAGCAGAGCTGTTGGGGCCCACCAAGGATCATGGCCAGGCATTTGGAAGATTGGGAGGAAGGGGAAGATGAGGTTAAGGGAAGCTGGGCTTGGAAGAAGCCGTTATCGTCTGTGATTGCAAATGCCAACCGTTGATCTTGGTTACACTTCACAGCCAATTTGATACCTGAGAAAGGGGGGGAAAAAATCAATTAGTCAAAGTCGAAAATCCGGTGCACACATGCAGAGCACCGAATATTGGTGCACACCTGATCCCACACAGTTAAAAGACAGTTGGAGATAGTAAATCTAGAGATATGTCAACAGACCTGGCCAAGGTCTGTCCAAGAAAAGCCCGGCCCGTGATGATTATGCCCATCCGAGCTCAAGCCAGGCCACCCATCTTTGTGCAAGATCTTGACTGTTCATCAGGTGTGCCCTATCATGCATGAAATATGACAAACTGTCCTTGACACCCCCAAATGGTCCAGTCAAGGTAAGGATAGGCCTGGGCTACCTGATTCTTAGACACAGACCCAGCCCAGCCTATTTAATGAATGGGCTTAATTTTTGGTCTGGGTCTATGCCCTTCTTTAATAGGCATGTTCATATCTACCTTAATGGACCACAGAGTAACCATCCATTGATACAGCCAACTATATCTGTCAGAGCCATCAAAAAGGTTGGCCCACCTTGAAGATCATCGGGCCGAAAAAAATCAGTCTCCACTTATCAGGTAGTCCAGACATGTACATTGAGTCAGTCCATTATTTACTATTGTGTGGCCCACCTGATTACTTCATACTGATTTTTGCAGCAGATGATCTTTAAGGTTGGGCCAACCTTTGGGGCAGCTTGGATGAGTTTGATCCATTGATTCATTTTTAGTGGGTGGCTCTGGCATGGCACAGCCCAAGTACAATCACCATGATGCCAATTCCAATTTTGGCCTGTTTGGATGTTCCTGTTTCCGGCATAGTTCAAACACCCGGTCTGACTCAACTCGATATTTAGTTATTAAATTAATAATAATATTTAAGAGAAGGTCCCAATCCAACTAGTTCCACCACAGGTTATGGTCTACCCAGCAGACAACTTCCAAGCCATTAACTGCATGCAGTATCGCCCTATCCAATAGATTGGCCCACCATAAGGATCATTAGCGAAAATCAACCATAGCCAGTGTACCACACTTGTATTTTGCTATTTATCAATGGCTAGAAATTGTTTTCTAGTGCGTCCCACCTAATGAGTGGATAGGACTGGTTTCGTCCAAGATAATCCTCGTGGTGGAGCCATACCTATTGAATCGGTTGGATGTCAATGAACTTGATAGGTTTTGTAGTTGTACGATGACCTGTGATCCAACGGGTTGGACGTGATACCTCTTATTCATTACAGACAAAAAGTGAATAGGCTATTGGTAAAAGTTACATAACTACCTAAAAAAGGCTAGGAATTAATTTCCTACTTCACACTCTCATTTTTATCTTTTTATTATAAGAAGCAATCACCCAACGAGTGACTCAGTTCGAGTGGACCAAGCCAGCGAGCCAACTCGACGAGCCTGGCCAAGTCTTTACCAAATCAAGCTCATTGTGGTGTGCAGTAACCTTAATAAATAAATAAAATAAATAAAAAGTTAAGACCCCGATGTTACCACCCCACAATGTAAGTCACACTGCAATGTTAGGCACTCCTACTTAGGAATCGGTACCAAGACCTTAGCGTTGAAACAATGAGATTATTTTTACTTAATCAACCACTTGAGCTATGGATCAGGGTGTAAATCACTCCATCTTCCACTTGAATTTTTTTTTTTTTTTTTATTAGTATACACACCCCCACTGGCCCAATACTGTTAGTCATGCCGCAATGTTAGCCTCCCTTATTTGAGAATCGATACCAAGACGTTAGTGTTGAAACGCGGTTATCTTCATTTAGTCTACCACTTGAGCTATGGCTCGGCTCGAAATCACGCCGAGTTGACTTGCAAAGTTTCAAGCCGAGTCATGAGTTTTAATTTAGAACTATGATGTTGGCTCCAATTTTAAGTTGTTCAGGCGTCTTTAATGATAAGAGTCAGAGTTACATTAAACTCAGTTTTTCAAGTTTAGAAACCCCCTTTTATTCAAAAATCTTGAAAGCGAATTGGGAAGAACTTTTATGAGATCTATCCTATCCATCTGGTCCACTGCGACCCTGTGGCTCAGTGGCAACAAGAGTTTCAACATGATATCATGGGTTCGAGCACCCATTGTGGTGTGTGTGTGTGTGTGTGGGGTGTGTGAGTGCGTGAAAAAAAAGTCCACTGCCCCATATTCACCAGCTAACCCAAAAATCAGGTCGATCCTAAACTCCGGTGGGCCACGCCATAGCGAAATTGGAATGGGGACACCCACTGTGAGCGTGTGGGACTCACATTGGCGTTTATACACAATCCTATCCATTCATCAGATGCCTCTTGACAAGACGAAGGAAATACACCAAAAGTCTCACTATTTCAAAACTCAGGTAGCCATAACATGTGAATTTAGAGTTCTATGGCATGATTTTACACTATTTTCTATGGTATGGACCACCAAAGTTCATTAAAATGCAGCATGACTAACTTAAAAAAAAAAAAAAAAAAAAAAAAGTTCACTAAAATGCACTGAAAGAAGCTCCCACGCCCAAAAACTCTCCGTCTCTCCCTCTCTCTCTCAAATACAAACTCCAAACTGCATAAGGGTGAAAACTGCAAGAAATAAAAATATATATATATATATATATATATATATATATATATATATATATATATATATATATAAAATTGGGAGGGTGAAAGAGAAAACCAGAGAGATCGTATTGGCGAGTGCAGTCCAGACAAGAGACTGAGCCCTTAACTACATCGCACGTGGAGAACTGCACACGTACGAGAGCCAAAGCAAAGAGAAGTGCTGCAATCACACAAGAACGGACCATGATTTCTTTTGTTGGAGACACCCAACTCACGTCTCGATGTCCATATTTATAGCAACATAAAATATAAAGGAGAGAACTGTCATTTGATACTCTGGCAGTATGTGACAGTTGATACACGGGCGCTCAGAAACTGTAGAAATGTCACGCCATCAAATCAAATTAAACTTATGTTCCAATTGTAGAACACACTGCAGATGGGCTGTCATCCCGAAATGAGATTGGCTGAACAATCTGAGCCACCAATTGGTTTACTTGGACTGTCTAGTTGATTGATCTGAACCATCCATAAAGTCCGAAACACATTTCATGGGCCACCATGCAAAAATTACACTGATGGGATGATCCAATTCCTTCCACCGACCCTTTTTTTTTTTTTCCAATCCTTGGATTGAATGGTTATGATTTGATTCTTTAGAATCCAACTTAAAGTCTGCTGATGAAGGGAATAATTTAAATGAATGGAAGTTTTGTGGGCCCCACAGTGATGTGTTGATGACATCCACTCCAACCATTGTGTACGCCTTTGCAATTTTAGCACAGGGACCCAAAAAATAGTCCAATCCATTACTTAGGTGGGCCACACGAGTAGGAACAGTAGACAGGGGGCATCTAGCTTTGATTCTGGTAGACGATCACCATGTAACATATGCCATTTAATACACATCTGACCTAGATGATGACACACTTGAAAAGTAAGGCCATTCGAAAACTTGGGTGGGCCCCATCATGAATCAATGGTGGTGTCCTCCTTCCAGCTGTCACTGTTTGCTTGGCCCACCAAAGTCCACCTAAGCCACAGTTGGCTTGACTTGGTCAATTGCCAAGCATGGGAAGTTGTGCACAATGAATCGTAAGATGTCTTACACACTTTATGGTGGAGCCTTTGGGAGCGGATTGCCCGTGACACCGGGCCAGAGATATCTCTGTAGCCGGGGCTGTATAGGGTCCAAAGGGAAGTCCGTGACAAATTCACTCCGTCCATCTGTTTTGAAAGACCAAGCTAGGACAGAATTCTAAAAATAATGAAGATACAAAACTCAGGTGGGCCATACTACACGTAACAGTGGGTATTAGACACTTAGCGGTGACAAAGTTTGGCATCAGGATGATATTTTTTTTCTTTAAGTATATCTGAGTGTTAATAATTCTGTGAACGGTTTGATGGCATATAAACATCATGGTCAGCTCCAGAAAGGTTTCAATGATGGACGTTGGTGTTCCCACTGTTTTGTTGGTGTGGCCCACCTGAGTTTTGAATATTCCTAAATTTTAGATTCCTGATCTAATTTTGTCTTTAAAAAACGATGGACAGAGTGGATTTGTCACGGACATCCCTTAGGACCTACACAGCCCCGGATATATAAATATCTCTGCCCGAGGTCGCAGGCAATCCGCTCCCCAAGCCTTTGGACTTAGTTTGTACCGGGCGCGGATTGCCTGCGAAATCCTTTCGTAGGCATCTCCTGCACATGGAATCTAGGTGGCGCCCACCGTGAGGTTTGTGAGAAATTTATGCCGTCCAACCATTTTGTGAGATCATTTTAGGCGTTGCGATCAAAATTGAACGGAATCCAAGACTTAAGTGGGCTGAAAACATGACAATTAAACTTCCACAGTTGAAATATTTGTGAGACCACAAAAGTTTGAATTAGGATAATATTTGTGTTTTCAGTTATCTCAGTAGAAATGACATTATGAACGGTATGGATGGCATATAAACATCACTGTGGACCCCATAGAGGTTTCAACGATAAGAATTTCCCTACACACCTTTTGCTTTAGTGCAGCCTACTTTAGTTTTGGATCCCGTTCATCTTTTGTCGCAACGCCTAAAATGATCTCAGAAAACAGTTGGATGGCGTAGATTTCTCACAAAACTCATGGTGGGCCCCACCCAAATTCCTTGAGCAGGAGATGCCTGCGAAAGGCTTTCGCAGTCCATTCGCGCCCGTTTGGACTAGGCCCACCTGGATTGCGTACTGACACCGTCACCATGTGGATCTGTTGGGTTAGGATGGAATTTCATTGAGCCATGTGCTGCTGTCTGCTTGACGTATTTAATGGTTAACATTTGTGAGATGGGCAAAATATTTCCATGACTAATCATGCCAGGGGATTGTTAGTGTAATAATCCTGGGTTTGTCCAATCTAACAAAAAGTTCAATTTCTTATGAGGCTCATCTTTTTTCCCTGCACACGGAAATTGCTTACTTTTCGATCAAAAATGCCTGTTTGACCACTTGCTGCCGTGTTGATCCCCAAAGTACTGTTTCCTGTAATGTAGTCTACTTGAGGTTCGGATCTGCCTCATTTTTTGTTAAAATGGTCTGGAGAAATAAATAAACGGCGTGAATAAAACACATACATCATGGTGGGGGCACAGAGCTTTTACAGCAGCACATTGTAACAACCTCGGTGCTATGTGCTACGCTAGGCAATCCGAGTCCGGTAGAGGGTTGGGCGCGGCTTCGTGGATCTCTGTGTGGAGCCCCCCGTGATGTATCTGCCTTAAATCCACATCGTCCACCATTTTCTTCAGTTCATTTCAGGGCATGATCTCAAAAATGAAGTAGATCCACCTTTTTATAATGGTGGATATTCAATCACCATTGTTTTTTATGGTGTGATCGACATAAAAATTGGATCTACCTCATGTTTTGGTTCATACTCTAAAATGAGATGAAAAAATGGATGGACAGTGTGGATGTAAGTAACATACATCAAGGTGTGCCCTACAGTTAGCGATCCACGGGATCTGCCTAAGCGAACGCGGATTGCCTGGGAAAGCCTTTTGCAAGCATCTCGTGCGCTTGGAATGTAGGTGGGGCCCATCGTGATGTTTGTGAGAAATCTACGCCATCCAACCATTTTTTGAGATTATTTTAGGCGTTGCGACAAAAAATGAACGGGATCCAAAACTCATGTGGGCTGAAAACGTGACTATCGAACTTCCACAGTTGAAATATTCGTGGGGCCACAGAAGTTTTGAATCGGGATACTATTTGTGTTTTCAATTCATCTCAGTAGTAATGACATTATGAACGGTATGGATGGCATATAAACATCACTGTGGACCCATAGATGTTTCAACGGTGGGAATTTCCCTACCCACATTTTGCTTTAGTGCAACCCACTTAAATCTTGTATCCCGTTCATTTTCTGTCTAATCGCCTAAAATGATCTCAAAAAACGGTTGGACGGCGTAGATTTCTCACAAAAATCACGGTGGGCCCCACCTAGATTGCGAGCGAAGGAGATGCCCGCGAAAGGCTTGCCTGCGAAAGGCTTTCCCAGGCAATCCGCGTCCTGCCTGAGCCGCACCCTAGAAGGACGGTGTGAAATTAATTAAAATTGCAGGGAGTAGGACGTCTGCAGACTTCCACTTTTGCATGGGTGAACAAGGAATACAGGTTAGCAAATAGACGAACATGCGTGGCCTACCTGATAAATGAATGGATGTACTTTTTGGGTGGGCCGCACCGCACATTTATGAGCTATGAAGAGTGGTTGGTTTGGAAGTTGATAATCAATGGTCTGTATTGTGCTGTCACATGATAAATAGACTGCCATGTTTCCTTGAGAGGAAGGATATTTACAAATATGGCTGTGAATGATCGGGTTTGGAGCGGGTTTAGCCAAAACCAGATATGTCAATTTACCAAATGGGTCTAGATTCAAATTTTAGACCCAGCCCTTTTATTAAATGCATAGGTCCCATCAGACCCATTTAGAGGGAGATCCACCCAGACCCATTTTTAAGTGGGTCTGGATCTGGTATGCAAGCATTTTTATCATGTTTAAAAACGGGTTTGACAGGTTCAGGTCTATGTGGGTCCCTTGCAACATAGTCCAAACATGGGTACAGGTCAAGCAGAATATAAAAGAAACCAAATGCAGGCCTGTTTAGCAAATGGGTCTATTCTTATACCCAAACCCATACCATTTAACAAACGGGTTGCGTATAGGTCGGATCTAAATGTATTAGGTCTGGGTACCCCATCAGGTCCACTAACCTATTTATAACCCTATTTACAAACACCCAATCGTCAACCATCAAACAGAAGAATCCCACACGTTTGAGACGTGGCACATGTGTGGGAAAGTAGAAGCTTGCCTTGAACTGATCTATCCACAAAGTGACTCAGTGGTTTGGAGGGTCCAGATTGCTCTACATCATGCCAAGTAAATAGGGATTGTTACTCGGGCAAAGGATAGTGGTTGATATGCATGCACTTCGGTTATCGTACACTGGATGTGTTAACTGGACTCGGATTCGGCAGTGACCCTTCCAGTACATACCTTTGTAGTGCAAAATCTCTGTGGGGCCACCATGATCGAAAAAATGAAGCAGATCCAAAGCTCAAGTGGACCACACTAGAGGAAGAAGCAGGGATAGTGACACCCATCATTAAAACCTTCCTAGGGCCCACCTTGATGTTTATTTGCAATCCAACTTGTTCATGAAGTCACGTAAACCTAGATGAAGGGAAAACATAAATATCAGCATGATTCAAAACTTCTGTGGCACCAGGAAGTTTTCAACGGTAGGCATTCAATCCCCACTGTTTGCATTGGATTCGAGTCCCTGTTAACTCATACAGACCGTACAAATTTTGGTAAGATCAGTTGATTGAACGATTCCAAAGTCGGAGTAATTAATTTTATTTTCTTTTTATTTGGGCTGTTGTTATTCGTTTCAACCGTCCATTAAATGTCTATAAATCGGCAGTTAAAAATCAAATCAAACTTTTGTTTTAAGATCTATCTAACTAGGGGCCCACAATCTGGACGGTTGAGTTGAGTAATATGTCTGCATATATACATGATTTCTTAGTGCCTGTGTATCAACCATGTCAGAGTATCCGAGTTTTTCTCCACTAGAAAATGGTGAACCCTCAAGTACAGTGGGCCCCTCCAAGAAAAGTAAATCAGCACCACCTAGTCAATAGTAGCAGTTCATCACCCCTTTCAGATTTGTGTGGACATTCATGGTCCAAATGGCATTGACATGTGATAATTTAGACGAAGCCGATGGCGTACTGAGTAAACTCTGTGGGGCCCACCGTGATTTATGTAATTTATCCCCTCCGTCCATCCATTTTACCAGATAATTTTAGGTCTTGATCCAAAAAATGAAGCAAATCCAAAGCTCAAGTGGACCACACTGCAGGAGATAGTGTGAATTGAACATCTACCGTTGAAAATTTCTTGAGGACCATAGAAGTTTTGTATCAAGCTGATATTTGTGACTTCCCTTAATCCATGTCTGTGTGGTCTTATGAACAGGTTGGATGACAAAAAACATTACTGTGGGTCCTGAGAAGGTTTCAATGGTGGAAATCATTATTCCAGACGTTTCCTGTGTTATGGTTCACTTAAGCTTGGGATATAATTCAATTTTGGGCTCAACCCCTAAAATGAGTTTTAAAAATGGATGGACAGAGTGGATAAACCACATACATTTACCATGGGCCCAACAGAGTTTACTCAGTAAGATAAAAAGCATACTTAGTAAGTATGCAATCAAATTGTGTACTTAATTAGTAAGTACTCAGTGGGATCCACTGTGATTTATGTATCTTATCTATTCTGTCCATCCATTTTAAAAGATAATTTTGGGACTTGAGCCCAAAAATGAAGCATTTCTAAGGCTCAAGTGGACCACACCACAGGAAATAGTGTGAATTGAACATCTACCATTAATAAATTCTTGGGGGCCACATAAGTTTTGGATCAAGCTGATATTTTTATTTTCCTTTCGTCCATGTTTTTGTGATATTATGAACAAGTTGGATGACAACTAAATATCTATGTGGACCCAGAAAGGTTTCAACGGTTGAAATCATTATTCCCACGGTTTCTTTTGTACGGTCCACTTGAGCTTTAGATATGCTTCAATTTTTTGCTCGACACTTAAACTGGGCTTAAAAAATGGATGGACGGAGGGACAAACCACATAAATTCGCAGTGGGCCCAACTGTTTACTCAGTACAATAAAAGCATTCATGGCTTACACGGGTAGGTCATGTCATGGTTAGGATCTTATGACAGGCAGCGGATTGCGTATAGCTTACTTAGTAAACTGTGGGGCCCACAGTTATGTGTTTGTCTCTTATCCACGCCGTCCATCCATTTTATCTTATGTCATGGTTAGGATCTTATGACAGGAAGGGGATTGCGTACTGAGTAACTCAGTACGCGATAGCTTACTGAGTAAACTGTGGGGCCACAGTTATGCATTTGTCTTATCAGTGCCGTCCATCCATTTTATCTTATGTCCTGGCTAGGATCTTATGATAGGAAACGGATTGCTTACTGAGTAACTCAGTACAATAGCTTACTGAGTAAACTGTAGGCCTACAGTTATGTATTTGTCTTATCCACGCCATCTATCTATTTTATCTTATGTCATGGTTAGGATCTTATGACAGGAAGCAGATTGGGTACTGAGTAACTCAGTACACTATTTCATTCATTTTATCGTGTAAATTTATGGCATGAATACAAAATACTCACTCAGTACACTATTTCATCCATTTTATCGTCTAAATTTATGGCATGAATGCACAAGTACTGAGTAACTCAGTGCAGTACTTCATCCATTTTATCATCTAAATTTATGGCACGAATACAAAATTGAAGCAAATCCACAAGGTGTGAATTAAATGCCAACCGTTAAAAACTTCTCGTGGGCACAAAAATTTTGAATCAAGCTGATCATATTTTTGTTTTCCTACATCCATGTCTGCGGGACCTTCTGAAAAAGTTGGATGAGAAATGACTGAGACCAGGAACGTATCAACTATAGACGGCATTATCCCCACCCACTGTTTCGTGTGGTTTGTCCACTTGAGCTTTGGATATGCTTCAATTTTGGGCTCAAACGGTATAAAATGACATGGAAAAACTGATGAACACGGCAGGGATAAAACACACACATCCATGGTGGGCCCCACATAGTTTCCTCAATACATAATCTGTTTCCCTTATGGCAGCCCATATCAGGGTTATTGATACGTGTCGCCCAATACATAAAGCCCTACACTGAGCTGAACTAAATCGAGCTGGGCCTAGTTCAACTCAGCTCGACCAGCATACAACCCTGGCTCAAGCTTAGTTGGGCCTTCAAGCTGGAATGGTATGCTCAGCTTGGTTCAGTCCAGCTTTCGAGTCAAGTTCGAGCTTAGAAAAAGTTACAATTCGAGTAGGCCCAACCCAAAAGCCTAGCATAAAACAGTCTAGAATTCAAGTCCAAAGGCAACCCTAGGCCCATTAACACCCCTGACTACTATTCCACTTTTATAGATAATTTTCCCTCTTATTCATTTACTCTCTTTCGATTTGGGACTAAACAACTTCTCTTTCCAACTAGTTGAGTCGAGTCAAACTTAAACCGAGTCAACACGAACCGACCTTCGAGTTGAGCCGAATCAAGCCAGAGTCAGCTCGAGCTCAGCTCAAAAATCTTCAAGCTGAAAAAAAAAAAAAAAAAAAAAAAATTGACTCAACTTGATTCGAACTAGGGCTCTCAATGGAGCGGGTCAGATCCGAGATCCAATTCACTCCGAATCCGTTTAATGAGGATTTGGATCTTAAAATAGGTCCGAAGAGTTAAATGGACCGGATTTGGATCTTAAAATAGGTCCGATTACTTAAATGGACCGGATATGGATTCACAGGAACATACCTGATTTCGATCCGAATCCGATTAAGATCCAACTCATTGTCACCTTACTATATATGTTATATTCATGCTAACCAAATATATTATATTATATATTTTATATCATATATTTTTTTAGATTTGTAATGGGGTGGATTCGGACCTAGATCCGACCCGAATCCGATGGTTATATGGATTTTGGATCGGAAATGGATCTACCAGTTTATAAATGGATCAGATATGGATATCACCTTTTGGATCCGAGTTAGATCCGAATCTGATCCGAATCCGTCTACAAATATACGGACTTAGAGCTGGATCCGATCCAGATCCGACCCATTGAGAGCCCTAATTCGAACTAGCATCCAAACCGAGCTGGTTGGAGCCGAGTCGAGCAAGCGGACCGAGCTAACTCAACTCATGTACAGCTCTACCAATACATATTGGTATTGAGCATGAGCATTACAACCGCGTCAGCTAGAACCAGCTAGATACAAGACGGTATGGGACGGTACAGGTGGTGAATGGTATGGACTTATGGGTGGTGAATGACATGACACCCCAATACATCGATTTTGAACCCTTACCCATATAGAGTAGCATCTAGCATGGACCATCTTAGCACGCGGGCTTAAGATCTAGTCTTTCGATTTTGAACCCTAGCCCATATAGAGTAGCATCTAGCATGGACAATCTTCGCATGTGGGCTTAAGATCTAGTCTTTTTATCCAATGGTGCTCTCTCCTTTTTTACTTTTTCTCTCACAACCAAATGTATTCAAGGGCTGCATTCGATCATATTATAATTTTTTGAAAGCCGGTGAGTAAAATTGCAGGTGATGTGCTCCCACATTTCTTGTAAAAATAAAAAGGCCGCATTCAAACCAAAAAGATTCAAATCTATCTATGAATACATGCTCAGATTTACCACATTGAAAATGAATACCTATGGACCACTATTTCAGGTAACTTATCATTGTAGTAAAGATTTATTAGATTTGAGGCCTAGTGATCGACACAGATTACACCTTGTTCAGTGGCGAACAAATAGATCGGTGGGAAATAAATACAACGATGAACAACATTCAATAGAAAAAGTAGTTGGCTGACAAACCATGGACCACACATGCTTGATCTTAGCCAGAAGGCCGAGGAAGGTATCCATATTTTTCATGACTCCACTTTTGATAAAGTGGAAGAACATAATTCTTTCCCACAAGGATATGCTCAGTAATCTTATGGATGGGAGGAACCCATAGTGTAGAATGGGACGCCTCGATCATTAAGTAACAAAGATTTCCTGTGTACTATGTAAGATTTAGAATATTTATGAAAGTGTTTGCCATCTTTATGAAGACGAAGTCCCAGTGAATACCCACGAGGAAAGTGGCCCATACCAATGATGTCCTACTCAACCGCAATAGTTACAAGAAACCCTCTCGGGTACATGAGTTAGTTTATAAAATTTAAAATGGTAAGTAGAGTAGCAACTTCAATGAGAGGTGATGTCAAAATGGCAACTTCACATTGTCATTCTTCTGGTACTAGCTAAAAAAATTTACCAATCAGTAAGAGGAGATCCATGAGGATTTGTCCTCGATTGACAGCATAGGATTTATTTAATCTCTAAAGAACTAGAAAGTTTTTTCTTATTATTAATAATCAAATAACGTTTTCATTGCACCACAAAAGTGTAAAGGCATTAGCTAATAGGTTACAAGCCCAGCTCAATATCCTTTCAATTTTGTACAAGTAGTCATTAATATTTTCTCTTAAAAACAGAGGAAATGGCTTTCTATGTTTGAAAATTTCTATAAAGATTATTTTGAGAAATTGTTTCTTGAGATCACTCCATACTCCATGTGCTGATTCAGCATAGATAACACGTACGGTAGCAATATCTTTAGATAAGGAATTTAAAATTCACGATGAAACCATATTGTTCTAGAAGAATACAAGAACCATTGAAGAATTCTCTAGCTCTTAAAGCATAAGCGCGCATGTGTGTGTGTGTGTTCAATGTGTAGAAAAGAAGGCATGGCTCTTATATAAAGGATTGAAATAATTACAAAGGATTTACACAATTAAAATAACTACGTAGGAGTTACATTATAATGAAATATTATACAAGAGTTACACAATGGAATAAAAAATGGGCTTGAAAAAATGGTAGATTGACTATGATTTATTGGACATGTGGTACATACTGTTGGGTGCGTTTCACACAAACCTTAGGATCTAGCCCCCCAATGCATTAGAATTATGGACTATGATAATGCAATAGTCAAAAGCAAATCAACAATCTCACTACACAAGAGGTTTTTACATGAAAAACCCTCAAAGAGGTAAAAACCACATAACCTAGTCCAAATAAACAATCCACTATCTCAGATAACTGTTTACAACTGATCGCAAGCACACACCGCTTTGATCAAACCTTCTTCACCCAGGCAGAGATGGATAAACAACAAGAAAACTATGAAAATAGGAGGATCTCACCGATCACGAGGACGTAGAAGTGTTAAGATGACGGTTGAGCAAAAGAACTTCTCTTCAAGGAACTTCTTTCTTCTACAAGCTTCCTCTCTCTCTCTCTCTTCTCTTTCTCTCTTCCTTATTTTCTCTCTCTCTCACCTTGGACGTGAAAACACCTTAATGGGATACCCTAACCATAATTTGGAACATCTTAAGTAGGAAACCGGAGGAAACGGAACCCAAATAGGAAACTACATATAAGGAGTCCGCGTCGAATCAGGCGCCCGATCACCAGACCATTGGGCACCCACCCAAGTAAAAAATATTCGAGTGAGCTTCAGAGGAAAAATTCTGAATATCAGGCGCCCGGTCACCTTGATCGTCGGGCGCCCAACTATTGAAAAAACAGTCCAGCAACAAAAAGCCTCATCTGAGAGAATTTCGGTCGCCCTACCAGAATTTGGTCTGGGCGCTCGACTACACTCAGGTTGCACCATCTCTCCTCTTGACTGAGGAGGAAAACCCCATCAAATCTCCTCCTTTCCGACTCAAGAGAAATTCGCCTTCTTCAAGCCACCCAGGTTTCTACAAACCTCAAACTCGCCCTTGAGCAAAGCCTTGGTCATCATGTCTGACCCATTATCGTCCGTGTGGACCTTCTCAAGCTGTAGCACATTCTGTTCCAAAGTATCCCTGATCTAGTGATACCGAATCTCTATGTGCTTCAACTTGGAGTGCTGACTTGGATTCTTGCTCAAGCGTATAGCACTTTGACTATCACAATAGACCACGTGCTCCTCCTACTTCAGGCTGAGTTCCAATAGGAACCTCTTCATCTAAAGCATCTATTTGCATGCTTCTGTCACCGCGATGTACTCGGCCTCTGTCATTGACAATGCTACGACCTTCTGTAGCTTGCTCTGCCAAGAGACCGCTCCTCATACAAACATGAACATGAACCCCGATATAGACTTCCTGGAGTCTATGTCACATGCCATATCTGCATCTATGTAGCCTTCTAACACAAGTTTTCCATCACCATAGCATAAGCTCAACCTGGATGAGCCTCTCAGATACCGTAGTATTCACTTCACCGCTGTCCAATAGTCTTTGCCAGGATTGGCAAGATACCGGCTGACAACACCAACCGCATATGCTATGTCTGAGCGCGTACACACCATAGCATACATCAAACTTCCTACCGCTGAAGCGTAAAGTATTTTCCTCATCTCTTCCACTTCTGCCTTCGCCTTGGGACACTGCTTGTCGCTCAATTTGAAGCGACCATCCAGTGGAGTACTGACCGACTTCGCTGCATTCATGTTGAACCGCTCTAGGACTTTCTCAATATACCGCTCTTGTGACAGCCAAAGCTTCCTGCTGTTTCTATCACGAGTTATCTCCATTTCTAAGATCTGTTTTGCCGGGCCCAAGTCCTTCATCGCAAACGACTTGCCCAACTCCTGTTTCAACCTGTCAATCTTCTTGATATCTTTTCCCATGATGAGCATATCATCAACGTACAATAGTAGAACTAAGAAATCACCATCTGAGAACTTGCGTTGAACACACAGTGGTCCAACTCCGTTCTGTCATATCCATGATTTAACATGAACGAGTCGAACTTCTTGTACCATTGCCTAGGATCTTGTTTCAGCCCATACAAGCACTTCCTAAGCCTACACACAATATGCTCTTTGTCCTTGACTTCGCACCCCTCTGGTTGGCGCATGTAGATTTCTTCTTCCAGGTCACCATGGAGAAAGGCAGTTTTAACATCTAACTGCTCTATCTCCAGACCCATGCTAGCCGCTAATCCAAGCAACACCCGTATGGATGTCATCTTCACCACTGGTGAGAATATCTCCTCGAAGTCTATTCCTTTCCTCTGACAAGACCCTTTCACCACAAGTCTGACCTTGAACCTCGTTTGTGAATTCTCCTGCTCATTTTTCTTTTTGAATACCCACTTGTTGCTTAGAGCTTTCTTGCCCTTAGGCAATTTCACCATGTCATAGGTGTGGTTCTTATGCAAGGATTTCATCTCCTCTTACATAGCTTTCAACCACTCTCCCTTATGCTCGTCGGCTAGGGCCTCAGAATAATCTTCTGGCTCTCCCCCATCAGTGAGCATAATATACTCATGCGGCGAGTACTTCTTGGATGGATGTCTGTCCCTTGATATCCTCCTCACCTGTGGCTCAACAGGTGGATCAAGTGAGGGCTGCTCCCCCGGTCCATCTTCTGTAGAGACTCCCTCATCCTCTGCACCATGCTGTACTCCCCCTTCATCAGGCACCACGGGAGAAATAATCGGATCCATGTCTTCCAGTTCACCTGAACTGGGTTAGGTCTTCTCTGGCTTTTCAATGTCTTCTATATACTGATCTTCAATAAAACCCACATCTCTGCTCCTTACGAGCTTCTTCTAGGTCGGATCCCACAACCTGTAACCAAACTTTTCATCACCGTACCCTAAGAACACACACTGCCTGATCTTCATATCAAGCTTGGACCTCTCGTCCTTTGGTACGTGAACGGATGCCCTGTATCCAAATACCCTGAGATGACTGTACGATGGATCACGTCTAGTCCACACTTTCTCAGGTACTTCTTCATTCAATGGGGCTGATGGAGACCTGTTTATCAGATACACCGTTGTGTGTGTATTGCTTCTCCCCAGAACATCTTGGGCAACTTTGCATAGGATAACATGCATCTGATTCTCTCTACAATGGTGTGATTCATATGTTCAACCACACCATTATGCTAGGAAGTCTTGGGAACCGTCTGTTCATACCGTATACCCAGTGACTTACAATACTCATGGAAGTCACCAATGTATTCACCACAATTGTCAATGCGGATACATTTCAATGATCTGCTTGTCTCTCTCTCGACCATAATATGAAACAATTTAAACACACGAAAGATTTCATCCTTGGATTTTAAAACATACACCCAAACGCTCCTAGATGCATCATCTATAAAAGTGACAAAATACAATACCCCACCCAAGGTTTTTGTCCTCATAGGACCACAAACATCAGAATAAACCAAATCTAATGCATGTACTGTATTAATATGAGAAGCAGTTTTAACAAAAGAAATTCTATGCTGTTTTTCAAATAAACAGTCAATACAGGTTTTGAGAGGTATACCTATCATGTCTGGAAGGAGCCTCTTCTTTGCTAGTAGCTGAAGCCCTTTTTTTCACTCATGTGGCCAAGACACCTGTGTTATATGTCAACAGCTGAATCTTCCGCTGCGTTCAACCCACCCTTGCATATATTGACACTAGCCTTGTAAAGGGTGCAACACTTTTTTCCTCTGGTTGCGATCATCAAACCCTTGATGAGCTTCTAGTGCCCACCAACAAACACGGCTTTCATAGCCATCATCATCCAACCTTCCCACCGACATTAAGTTGAGGCGAAGGTCTAGAATGTGCCTCACATCCCTGAGAACCAATGTGCAGCCCACATTGGTCTTCACACAAATATCACTAACCCCTACGATCTTCGAAACACTAGAATTCCCATCTTCACTGTCCCATAGTCACCTGACTTGTAACTTGTGAGGAAATCCTTGTGTGGAGTCGCATGAAATGAGGCTCCCGAGTCTATTACCCAGTCAGTGTCCTGACTTGAAGCCGTTAGACAAACATCGTGATCTGCTGAAAGAATAACAACAACGTCACCATATGAGGCGACCGCAGTAGAATCCAATTCATCTTCCTTCTCCTTTCCTTTACCCTTCTTTTCACCATTCTTCTTGTGACATTCACGCTTATAGTGACCCTTCTTACCACGATTCCAGCATTCAACATCTTTCCTGGCAACCGACTTGCCTCTTGATTTATTTCGGGCCTTTCCACCCTTTCTGTTCTTTCCTCTCCCCCGATCTTGTGTCATAAGGGCCTCTTGTTGAGCAACCCCCAGAGACTTCCTCCTTGTCTCCTCATTGAAGAGACAGCTTGTTACTTGTTCCATGGATACCTTTCCGTCTGGTGTGGAGTTACTCAGAGACACCACCAATGTCTCCCAACTGTCAGGCAATGAGCTAAGCAGTAGCAAAGTCTGAAGTTCATCATCCAGGACCATCTTCATGGCGGAGAGCTGGTTCACTATGTTACTGACCTCATTCATGTGTTCAGCCACAGAACCACCATCTTTGAACTTGAGATTCACAAGTCGTCTTATCAGGAATATCTTATTGCCGGCTGTCTTCCTCTCATATAGCCTTTGCAATTTCTGCCATAGGCTAGCGGCTGAGGTTTCCGTAGACACATGGTGGAATACGGAATCATCCAACCATTGTCAAATAAACCCCACAGCCTTCCTGTCCAACTTCTTCCAATCATCATCAGGCATATCCTTGATCTTCGCTGATATGCCTAAGATCGGAGCATATAGGTCCTTACAATAGAGCGAGTCCTCCATCTTAGCCTTCCATATGGTCCAATCAGAACCATTGAGGTTGATCATCCTTGATGAGCCACCTTCCATAATCTAGAACCGATCCCACTCTGTTTAATCAACCTAAACGCTCTGATACCACTTTGTTGGGTGCGTTTCACACAAACCTTAGGATCTCGCCCCCCAATGCACTAGAATTATGGACCATGATAATACAATAGTAAAAAACAAATCAACAATCTCACGACACAAGAGGTTTTTACGTGGAAAACCCTCAAAGAGGTAAAAACCACGAGACCTAGTCCAGATAAACAATCCACTATCTCAGAGAACTGTTTACAACTGATCATAAGCACACACCGCTTTGATCAAACCTTCTTCACCCACGTAAGGATGGATAAACAACGAGAGAACTATAAAAATAGGAGGATCTCACCGATCACGAGGACGTAGAAGCACTGAGATGACGGTTGCGCAAAAGAACTCATCTTCAAGCAACTTCTTCCTTCTACAAGCTTCATCTCTCTTTTCTCTTTCTCTCTTCCTCTTTTTCTCTCTCTCTCTCACCTTAGATGTGAAAACACCTTAATGGGATACCCTAACCACGATTTGGAACCTCTTAAGTAGGAAACCGGAGGAAACAAAACCCAAATAGGAAACTGCGTATAAGCAGTCCACGTCGGGTCAGGCGCTCGGTCACCAAACTGTCGGGCGCCCGCCCAAGCCAAAATAGTCCAGCGAGCCTCAGAAGAAAAATCCCAAATATCAGGCGCCCGGTCACCTTGACCGTCGGGCGCCCGACTGTTGAAAAAACAGTCCAGCAACAAAAAGCCTCATCCGAGAGAATTTCGGTCGCCCGACCAGAATTTGGTTCGAGCGCCCGACCACACTCAAGCTGCACCATCTCTCCTCTTGACTGAGGAGGAAATCCCCATCACATACCACTGTATAATTACTTTTCCGCTTATGCTGATCTGGTGACTTATTCGGAAGATGATTTGAAGAATCATCACTTATACTGTTCCTCAAACTAGGCCGAGATTGGAGGCCAAGTTTGATAAGAATGGAACAAAAGTATCGCGAAAGAAAGACTTCGTGAATACATTAGCAAGCTTTTTGCCAGAAGAAATAAAATGGGTATGCAGCCAACCAAGCACAACGCTTTCTCGAACGGGCTAAAGGGGGTGGAGGTGGACTCAGAGCCCTCGGACTGACGAGAGGGGAGGTGGATGTTGAATGTGAAGGGGAGAGGGGGTATTTATAGCAGCGGACAGTGGCAGAACCTGTAAATATTTTTGGGCGGCCCATATAGTCGTTTTGCTTCGGGTTCGGAGTGTACGACCTCCGAACCTGAAGTAGAAAACCCCTTGGTTCGGTAGTACGGACCTGCTCCGAGGCTGCGGTTTGGAACTTGGTGAGTTGACTGAGTTTAGAAGATGGGTTGACACGGTGAGTTGACTCAGCGGGTTCACTCAGCGGGTTTGACTTTTTTTTAGTATTTTTTTACTAGTTTTTCTTATGGGGGTTTTTTGGGCTGATGTTTAGGGGTGAGTTGACTGGGTTCAGGTTTGAGCTAATCTATGGATTGGGGCTTACAAGGGTGAGTTTAGCTGAGTTTGGACATAGGATTTGGGGGTACGGTCCTCCATTCATTCAGCTATCTCTACCAACATTGTAGCCGAAGGTGGGGTGTCTACAGTGTGGTTATCATAGGTGTGGTTCTTATGTAAGGATTTCATCTTCTCTTGCATAGCTTTTAACCACTCTCCCTTATGCTCATCGGCTAGGGCCTCAGAATAATCTTCTGGCTATCCCCCATCAGTAAGCATAATATACTTATAGGATGAGTACTTCTTGGACAGGTGCCTGTCCCTAGATGTCCTCCTCACCTATGGCTCAATAGGTGGATCATGTGGGGGCTGCTCCCCCGGTCCATCTTCTGTAAAAACTCCCTCGTCCTCTGCACCTTGATGTACTCCCCCATCATTAGGCACCACAAGAGGAATAACAGAATCCATATCTTTCAGCTTACCTAAACTGGGCTAGGTCTTCTCTGGCTTTTCAATGTCTTCTATACACTAATCTTCAATATGAAAACCACATCTCTGCTCCTGATGAGCTTCTTCTCGGTCGGATCCCACAACCTGAAGCCAAATTTCTCATCACTGTACCCCAAGAACACACATTACCTGATCTTCGTATCGAGCTTCGATCTCTCCCCTTTGGTACATGAACGGATGCCCTGCATCCAAACACCCTAAGATAACTGTAGGAAAGATCACATCCAGTCCACACCTTCTCAGGTACTTCTCCATTCAACGAGGCTGATGGAAACCTGTTTATCAAATACACTGCCGTGTGCATTACTTCTTACTAGAATATCTTAGGCAACTTCGCATGGGATAACATGCATCTAATTCTCTCTTCAATGATGCGATTCATGCGTTCAGATACACCATTGTGCTGGGGGGTCTTGAGTATCATCTGTTCATGCCATATACCTAGGGACTTGCAATACTCATGAAAAGCCCCAATGTATTCACCACCATTGTCAGTGCAGATGCACTTCAATGATCTACTTGTCTTTCTCTCTCGACCATGGCATGAAATATTTTAAACATACCAAAGACCTCGTCCTTAGATTTCAAAGCATAAACTCAAACCCTCCTAGATGCATCATCTATAAATGTGACAAAATACATTGCCCCACCCAAAGATTTTGTCCTCATAGGACCACAAACATCATAATAAATCAAATCTAATGAATGCATTTTCTTAACATGAGAAGCAGTCTTTACAAATGAAACTTTATATTGCTTCCCGGATAAACAATCAATACAGATTTTAAGAGGTGTACCTACCAACTCTGGAAGGAGGTGCTTCTTTGCTAGTAGCTGAAGCCCTTTCTCGCTCATGTGGCCGAGCCGTCTGTATCACATGTCTGTCACTGAATCTTCTGCTGCGTTCAACTCACCCTTGTATATGCTGACACATGTCTTGTATAGGATGCAACACATCTTCCCTCTTGCTGCAATCATCGAATCCTTGATGAGCTTTCAGTGCCCACCAACAAACCAACTCTCATAGCCGACTACATCTAGCCTTCCCGTCGATATCAAGTTGAGGTGAAGGTTTAGAATATGTCACATCTTTTAAAACCAATGTACAGCTAACATCGGTCCTCACACAAATATCACAAACTCCCACAATTTGGGATACTCCAGAGTTCACCATCTTCACTGTACCATAGCTGTCTTGCTTGTAGCTTGTAAAGAAATTCTTTCATGGAGTTGCATGAAACGACGCTCCCGAATCAACCATCCAATCGGTGTCCTGATTCGCAACCATGAGAAAAGCATCGTAATCTGCTGAGAGAATGACCACAACGTCGCCATTGGAGGCGACCGCAGTAGAATCTGATTCATCACCTTTTTCCTTCCATTTTCCTTTCTAATCCTTTTTCTTATGACATTCACTTTTATAATAGCCATTCTTGCCACAATTCTAACATTCAACATCTCTCCTAACATTAGACTTGCCTCTGATTTATCTCAGGCTTTTCCGCCCTTTCTGTTCTTTCCTCTCCCCCGATCCTGTGTCACAAGGGCCTCTTGCTGAATAGACCCTTAAGACTTCCTCCTTGTCTCCTCATTAAAGAGACAACCCATTACCTGCTCCATGGACATCTTTTCATTTGGTGCGAAGTTACTTAGAGACACCACCATTGTCTCCTAACTATCAGGCAATGAGCTAAGTAATAGCAAAGCCTGTAGTTCATCGTCCAAGACCATCTTTATAGCGGAGAGCTGGTTCACAATATTGCCGACTTCATTCATATGCTCAGCCACAGAACCATTATCCTTGAACTTGATATTCACAAGTCTTCTAATTAGGAAGATCTTATTGCCGACCGTCTTCCTCTCTCATATACCCCTTACAATTTCTGTCATAAGCTAGCGGCTGAGGTCTCCGTAGACACATGGTGGAATATATAATCGTCCAACCATTTTCTAATAAACCCCACTGCCTTTCGGTCCAACTTCTTCCAATCAGCATCTGGCATATCTTTTATCTTCGCTAATATGCCTAAGATTAGAGCATACGAGTCATTACAATAAAGCAAGTCCTCCATCTTAGCCTTTCATATGGTCCAGTTAGAACCATTGAGGCTAATCATCCTTGATGAGCCACCTTCCATAATTCAGAACCGATCCCACTTCTGTCCAAACAACATAAACTCTCTGATACCACTTTTGTTGAGTGCGTTTCACAAAACCTTAGGATCTCGCCCCCAAAACTACTTAAATTATAGGATATGATAAAGCAATAAACTGAATCAAATAAAAAACCATACGACACAAGAGATTTTTACGTGAAAAACCCTCAAAGAGGTAAAAACCACGGGACCTCGTCTAGACAAACAATCCACTATCAAGAGAATCGTTTGCAACCTCAATCACAAGCACAACCCGCTTAGATCTAACCTTCTTCACCCACGCAAGGATGGATAAACAATAAAAGGACTACAAACTGAGAGATCTCACTGTGCACGAGGACGTTGAAGAGCCGAGACGTCGATTGCACCGTGAATCACATTCACAAGCAAAGCCTCCTCTTCTAACAAGCTTCCTCTCTCTCTCTTTCTTCATCTTTTCCTCTTTTTCTCTCTCTCACCTTGGACGTATAGTACTCTGAATTCACTTGCTAAATCCCATATTAGATGCCCTTTTATAGCCTCTTGCAAGAATTAGAGCCCCATTAAGAAACTGCATGTTGCAGTCCGCGCACACTACCGGCCGGCCGGCTAGATGCACAAAATATATTCCAGAGAGTTTGTTGTGAGAAAAAACAGCATTCCGACCAGTCTACCTAGACCTCCAGCCGGTCGGACTGGACAAAAATAGTCCAGCGACTTTAGTGTTTCCAGCCATATTGTTCGGCCGGTCGGCCAAGCGGCACCGGCCGGTGACAAAAAAAAAAATTCACGCTCTCCTCTCTTACACTGAGGAGCAAAACTCCAACAAGATGGATAGTCCAGATATGTGGGGACCAAATCAGTATGACCCACACTTTCCATAGAGTAAGACGTTACTCTGGGAATCGATGCCATGACCAATGTTGAGATAAGGCTATCTTCACTCAGTCTATCACTTGAGCTATGGATCTGGGTGTTAAATTAGAAGCTCTTAGTTGTAAAGTTTCGGCTAGGATGAGGGAGCTATCTACTGGTTGGTTTGGATAGCTAATTGCGTACCCATATTTGTACAAGTAATCTTTAGATTTTGTCAAGATTGTATAGGATGTGTTCCATATTCAAAATCGAGCTTGGGTCCATTTCCAGATTTTGAGCGTAGTACTTTCTTGCTATATGGTTTTTAAATAATCAAATAATAAATAGAAGTGGACCCCTCCGCAATGTTTTTGTAAAAAAAAAAAAACATATTATATAACTCTACTTGTGGGGCGTGCTTTGAATTATGTATGGAATTTAACTTTTGGGAAGGATCGGCCCACCACGGACTCTGCAAATGAGGCCGATCATCATGTAAGCCACCACGGAATTTGAAAATTCTTCACGAATGTCTATTGTTTTCTACACATAATGATTATACGTACGGGCCTTACTTTTAGGGTATTCCACCATCACAGTGGACCCACATGATGCCCAAGTTGGATGGCATACAAACAACATGGTTGACCCCAGACCGACAGTTTAATAACACTTACACACACAGGTGGATAAGTTCCACCCACTTGTCTAGACTGAACCCTGAAATGTCATATGCAATTCTGGGATGGAGGATCTCATCATCCATTAACCCACTTTGGTGTGGAAAGTGGGCAAAGTCCTTGAATGAGGGTATTGATGTAGGAGAAATTTTTGTTGTTGTATGGCCAATCACATAATGGTGATGATAAGAAGTGATGGAAAAAGGTGGGGAACTCTAGGTGTACTCGCTCATGCGAAAATAATGGGACTTTGTCGCACATGTCCGACGTGCTGCACATGTGGACGGCCTACATCCAGGCCATTCAACAGGCATGTGGTGCTTGTATGGTGAAAATTTGACAAAAAAATAATAACGAATGGTCCATATTCAAAGTACACATGATGCAGCTTTCCTGATGAGGGGATAGTACTCCAGAGTTGTTTGTATGTGGAATATTCACCATGGGTACTAACTAGTTGATGGACCAGATCTGTCATACGTGTGACACATTGGAAAATCTAATGCAAAGCATTTTCTCCATCTGAGGCTCGAAAATACACTTGTGATTCATCGAGGTGAGAACTCTCGTTCCTTGCATGGATGGACGTGGATTGTGTAGTGAGCAGCTAGCCACGTTATAGCGTGCATGGTGAGTCAATAGTGGGACCCACCATGATGTACGTGTCATTATCCACACTGTCCATCTGTTTTTCCAGCTTATTTTACAGCATGATCCCAAAATTAGAACATATCTAAAGCTCGAGTGGACCACACCACAGAAAATGATGGGAATAATGACACCCCATTTCACTTCATCAACGTCTGTGTGACCTTATTGATGCTCTAGCCCCAGAATCAGGTTGGGATGACAAATAAACATCACCATAGGCCTTAGGAAGGTTTCAATGGTGGACATCATTATCCTTTCTGTTTCCTGTGGTGTGGTGCATTTGAGTTTTAGATACGCTTAAATTTTACCCTAAAATGAGCTGTAAAAATGAATGAACAGCTTGGATAAAACACATACAGAACGGGTGGGCCCATAGATTTTACTCACCGCCCTTGCGGTTCGACTTCCGTCCTGCATGGACAGCCAAATTAACACTGACATTAAAGAAAAGCGTCGGTCATTCATGACCCAAATTCTGCCGACAGGAAGTTTCCATAGCAAAAGCTATGTGGGGGCCGACCACAATATCCTCATGACATCGACTCAGCGCATCCGTTTCGCCCACTTAATGATGTGTCAAAAAATGATGCAGATCCAAAAGTCAAGTAGGCCACACAATAGGAAACACGATGGAAACGACAACCATTCAAACCTTCCTGTGGCCCACCATGATGTTTGTATATCATTCAAACCGTTCATAAGGTGGTTCCAACAGGGCCGAACTGAAAATTCAGATATTATCCTGATCCAGCACCACTGAAGTTCCACCAAAAGTTTCAATGGTGGGAGTTTCATTTCTATCCTGAGTGATGTCATATATACATCACAGTGGGCCCCACACCTTCCCCTACAGGAACTTCCACAGGCTTACTATAGGCGAAAGATCTATGGACTATCCTCTCTGTGCATCCCTTTGGCCAGCTCATGTTTGTCACAGGATCCTTAAAATGATCTACATCCAAAACTATAGTGGGCCACATGATAGAAACATGGGATGGAAATGCCAACCATTCAAACCTTCCTGTGGCCCACCATGATGTTGGTATACCATCCAAACCGTTCATAAGGTTGTTGATGAACTGAAACACATGTATATTATCCTCATCCAGACCTTCCGTGATTTCAATGGTGCATGTTTTATCTTGGCTGTTTTCTATGGCGTGGCCCACTTGAGTTATAGATATGCTTAAGTTTTTGTAATTATTTCCTGAAATGAGCTTTCAAAACTGATAGACGGAATGGATGTGTCCACCAGGCTCATCACGTATGAAATAACGAGCCGTGTTAGGCTAACCCATGCTAAGTACCAACCAACCAGGGTTACTTTCACAAACGATCAGAAATTCCGTAGTATCCATCCGTCCATCCATCAAATGCCGTAAAACCCAAAAATCATGATCATCTTATATATGCCATCCATCCATTCATCTAACGTGATACATCAGGATGAAAAAATTAACCAAAAATCAAAGTATTCAAAAACTCAGGTGGGGCATACAATTTTATTTAAAATTACTAAAAAAATAGAAAATACATCACTGAGCGGATTGCCTACTGACGTTGCTACTGGTCGTTGCTCTGTGGGCCCACCATGATGAATGCCTTTTATCTATGTGGTCCATCCATTTTTTCATATTATTTTATTGCATGGTCCCAAAAATGAATAAAGCCCATATCTCGGGTGCACCACACCACAGGAAAAGGTGGTCATACAAAACTTTTGGATCAAGCTGACATTTATGCCTTCCCTTCGTTCAGGTTTGTGGACCTAATCAACAGGTTGGATGGCAAATAAGCATTACAGTAGGCCTTAGGAAGTTTTTAATGACAGGCTTTCGATCACCACTGTTTTACTGTGGCGTGGTTCACCTGAATTTGAATCGGACTAATTTTTAGCACTATATCCTAGAATAATCTGGAAAAATGGATGGAAGGTATGGATAATACACATAAATCATGGTGGGCCCACAGGGCACCAGCCAGTAGCCACATCAAGACTTGGCAATTCGCGTTTCATCTTTCGCATACGTCGATTGGGACCCGCCTATATCTAAGAACGGACAGGGCTCTGAGAGGCTACTGTGATGTATCGATTTTATCCACACCGTCGACCCAGTTTTCCATATCATTTTAGGGTTTGATCCAAAAAATAATACAGATCCAAGTCTCAAGTGGACCACAGCATGGGAAGCAGTAGGGTGACCGTTGAAACCTTCCTAGGGCCTATGTGGGTCACATGGGCCTCATAGACCTGGATGAAGGGAAAACACAATTACCATCTTGATCTAAAACTCTGTTGTCCCCAAGAAGTTTTTAACGGTATTACTTTAATCTCACTGTGTGGTCCACTTGATCCTTGGATCTGCCCATTTTTGGGCTCATATGCTTAAAAAAAAAGTGAAAAAATGGACGAAGAGTGTAGATAAAACCAATACATCACAATGGCCCCTCGGATCCCCTATCCGTCCACTGGATTAGGTACACCCTGGCCTCACCCAAATGAGTGTGGCCCTGACAGTGGGGCCCACCTTGATGTATGTATTGTAAATCTGCACCTCCCATCCTTTTTTTCCAGATCATTTTATGGAATGATCCGAAAATAAAGGATCCAATTCTCAGGTGGACCACACAAAAGGAAACAGTGGTGAGTGACTATTAAAAACTACTTATGAGCCACAAAAGTTTTGGATCTAGCTGATATTCATTTTTTTTCCCTTCATCCAGGTACGTGTGACCTTATAAATAGGTTAAGTGGAAAATAAACGGTGTGCATTACAGTGGACCATTGGAAGATTTTAATGGTGGGGTGAAGTGTTCGGCGTTGTAGGGCCCACCTCGATGTATGTGTTTTCCATCCAACGTGTCACACAGACCTAGATGAAGAGAAAAAAGAATTATCAGCTTGATCCAGAACTTTCGTGGCCTTAAGAAGTTTTTAAGGGTGGATGCTCAATGTCCACTGTTTCCTGTGGTGTGGTCCACCTGAGATATGGATCTGACTCATTTTCAAGCTCACACCGTAAAATGATCTGAAAAACTGGATGTACAGCGTAGATAAAACACATATATCATGGTGGGGCCCAAGGCACCGATCAGTAGCAGCGTCAGTAGGCAAAAGACGGGAGTGGATTGCGTCCGGCTCCCTGGACGGAAATAAATTAAGGCCCTTTGTGATTTATGGGTTTTATCCACGCCGTTCATCCATTTCTAAAGATCATTTTAGGATTTGAGCCCAAAAATGGGGCAGATCAAAGGCTTATTAAGTGGACCATACCACAGAAAGCAGTCATGACAATGTCCCATGTTGAAACCTTTTTAGGGCCACCGTTATGTTTATTTGCTATCCAACCTGTTCATAAGGTCACATAAACATGAATGAAGGGAAAACACAAATATCAGCTTGATCCAAATATTGTGACCCCAAGAAGTTTTTTATAGTAGAAGTTCAATCCCCATTGTGTGGACTGCTTGAGCTTGTATATCTGCGGACTGCTTGAGCTTGTATATCTGCTTCATTTTTTGGCTCATACCATAAAATGATATGTAAAAATGGATGAACCGCGTGGATAAACCTCATACATCACGATGGGAATCCACAAAAGATGATAATTAAAAGCCACGTCATTAATAACAAGCATTTTTTGTCATTTTATAAATAAAAAAAATTGATGGAAATAAGAAAAAACTAACAGAAGGTACCCAATTGATTATTATTGGGATTAATGAGGTACCTTAAGATGTAATTATGGTATCAATGAGGTATAATTTGTAAAATTCTCAAAATTTGGTCTGACCCCATCACTTAAAT
Source organism: Liriodendron chinense (assembly GCA_003013855.2). Taxonomy (NCBI): domain Eukaryota; kingdom Viridiplantae; phylum Streptophyta; class Magnoliopsida; order Magnoliales; family Magnoliaceae; genus Liriodendron; species Liriodendron chinense. Next base: position 2,545,238 of record PVNU02002456.1, read on the forward strand.
ATCCTGAGAAAAACCTCAACTTCAAAAACCCAAGAAGTCCCTCAGGATGAGATTTGTCTCTCTGGCTCATGACCGCGAGAACCCATGTAATAGAGGGAACTCATTGGTGGGACAGTCTAACAAATATGGATGTGATTTTGAAAATCTTGCAGTGTTTTTTCGAAAAATTCATTAAATGACATTATTATAAGAATATTGCCGTTTTTCACTAATTTTAAAGTTTAGATTTTTTTTTTCTTGAAAGGTAACAACACTATTTTTCGATCACTCAAATGTTTAATGGAGTCTTCAATCTAATCAGTTTCGAACGGTCATCGATCAATCGATTGTTGTGGTCAATTCATCGAAACTACCTTGAAATAGATAGATTGGTTTCTAGACAGTTTTGGATAAGTTCAGTCGATCAAATTTGAAAGCTTAATCGATCAATAAATGCATAATTATGTTACAAACTTTTTGCACACTTTTGGGTGATTGATTGAACATGGAAGTCGTCAAGCAATCAAGGAGTCGTCAATCAATGTCGATCAGTTGATCAGTCGATCGACAGTTCGTGCGATTTTTCCTGAATGCACGATTTTTGCTTCCTATTCCGAATGTAACACTATATAAACATGTGTAATACGGGATTAGGGTAGAATAAGGAGGGCTAAAATGTTTCTAGGGTTTGCAATGGAGAAAACAAAGGTTTTTTTTATCTGTAAGTGATTTTCATATCTTGTAATTCATTTTCATAGTAGATCGTCTATCGCTTTGTGCCGTGATTTTTTCCTACAAGGATTTTTTTTTTTTTACGTAAAATTCATATGTTCTCTATATTCTTTGATTGTGTTAATCTATCATGTGTTTGATTCTATACTCAGTGTTTGCTTCCATACTCAGTGTTTGCTTCCATAGCTCCCAACACTATACACACCACACACTCTCCACCCGCTCATCAAACGAGCAAGACCTAATGAGCAATATTCATCTGACAATCTCCTAAGAAAATGACGATTCATTTTTTATCCTAGTTACATATAATGGGCGGCCATCCAACCTAAAAATCCATGTGGTTAACCACGTGATATGTGGATTGGCTTGATTTTAGGGGCATCCAACTTTCACGCACAAATTGCCTCTAGCCCTTAGCTGCAAGGATTTTTACAGCCCCATGGGGTTCATTATAATGCGTATGTTATAACCAATCTTTTCATTCATTTCACCACCACATTTTAGGGCATAAGTCCAAATATGTTGCTAATCCAAAACTCAAGTGGAACACACCATAGGAGATAGTGAGAAATGAATGGGAACAATTAAAAAAAATTCAAGGGAAGATAAATTTTGTATCAAGTTGACATTTGTAATTTCTTTTCATATAGGTCCAAGTCACCTTATGAATGAGTTGGGTTGAACGCACGCATGTGCACGTGAGAGTGTGGGCAGTGTGGTTGTAGAGGCGTTAATGGCACACTTTGTACTTTGCACATACGCATCGTGTCACAAGTACTAGCTCCCTCGCAACGGCCATGAGACGATGCGAGAGGTGCGAAGTGGGAGAGAATGCCATTTTATATAGGTTTCTAAAAATGATCTGATTGGTCAATTGGTCACAGTCGTCCACTGCAGAGAACGACTAGAAACAAATGATGGTTAATGTCAATGGTCTAAAAATGCCTAGGCTTTCAGTAATGAAAACGGTCAGAGACACTTAAGAAATGGCTAGTACTTAAGTGCAAAATGATCATGAGGCCCTCTATACAAACTAGACCCGTCTAGATCTAGAGCATCCAAAATCCAATTGATCTCATATACAAGAAAAAGTTCTCTCTTTTTCTTTTTAACTAAGTTAATTTTTATATCAGTTGAACTCATTGAGATCCTTAGTCTGAATACTCACTAAGCCATCCAGAGAAAGTGATTGCATTAGCCGAGTCCTTATTGTGGTTTCTTCATGATTGTTGGATGCAGAATCACCTAAGTCTGTCGTATCCTAGAAGTGATTCACCAACCGTCCGTAAGTTATCTCACTTCAAAAAGGAGAGTGAGCAAATAACGCTTCAAGGAAAGCATATTTGTAACATTCTTACAATTTGAGCACAGTACTTGCTTGCTATATGGTTTTTAAATAATCAAATAATAAATAGAAGAAAGCACATTATATAACTTTACTTGTGGGACCTGAATTATATATGGAATTTAACTTTTGGGAAGGATCGCCCCACCTCAGACTCTCCAAATGAGACCAATCGAACCATATCACGTGGGCCACTGCGTGAATTTAGAATTCTTAGATGAATGTCTATTGTTTTTTACACATAATGGTTGTATAGGCCTTATTTTTAGGGTATTCCACCGCCACAGTGGACCCATATGATTCCCAAGTTGGATGGCATACAAACAACATGGTTAACTCCAGACCAACATTTCAATAACATTTACACACAGGTAGATAAGTTCCACCCACTTGTCTAGACTGAACCCCTGTAATTAATATCATCTGCAATTCTGCGGTGGAGGATCTCATCATCCATTAACCCACTTTGGTGGAAAGTGGGCCAAGTCCTTTGTTATAGTCAAATTGCAGTGATCGGAGGATCTCGCGAGATCTCGAGACGTGCGAGCACCCTTATAACAATATTCGACTTGCGAGCCCATCTGGTCGAGGCTCGCACATTAGACAAGTACGACACACAGTTACTGAGTCATCGAGCCCTTATGGTCGATGCTCGAATATTAGGAGAGTACGGAATACCTTTCTCAACATGCGAGCATGTCGGCTAGTGGTCGCTGAAAGGGGTCGAATCTCAGCATGCGAGCAGCTCGGCTCGTGGACACCAAAAGGGGTCGCATCTCAACATACAAGTAGTTATTTTCAAATCAAAGTCTTCTCCGCCTTTATAGTTCCAGCAGCCCATATAGATCGATTTTAGGTTTATCTTTGCCCGTGGCACTAGATCTCAGGGGATCACTATCAGGAAACGTAATCGACCAATGTCTAATTGGGTTATGCCATTCCCTTATTTAGGGATCAACAGGATAAGCACCTTATCCCGGGAAATCAGCAGTAATCTTGACGTCTTATGTAACAGAGTGGGTTATTTGGATCTATATAAATGGATGGCTTCATCGATAAGAAGGTAGACTATCTCTCAGTCCAAAATCCCATTCTTTCCTCTATAATCCTATACCATCTAACTTAAGCTTCGGAGGGCTAATGACTGGACGCCGGCCACCCTTAGTTTTCTTTTATGCTTTTTCAGGTTCAGGAGAAAACTGCCTGGAAGGAAGGTGAACATCTGGAGGACCTTGTTACAAAATCTGACGTAAATAGATTGGCGCCGTCTGTGGGAACACTTGATCGTCAAGATTAGCCACTCTCATCAACTGATCGAAGTCTTCCCACCATGCCTCCCAAAAAGACAGTTCATCCTTCCACTTCAAGGCAGACGTTGCCTCCGCCTGACATTACCGAACCAGGGTTCATCCCTCCGACTACTTCGACGGGCATCCCCCAAGGAGACCCCAACGTGCCATCACAAAACCCGTTATTTGATACTTCCGAAAATTACGAGCATGTCATGCGTTTCTTCGGAAATACACTCCTAACCCTCAACGCCAGATTTCAAGCCTTGTCTAATCGGCTTGATCAGCATTTCCTGGAGCCCCAGCGACAACCTTCCGAAGGGTTACCGACGTAACCTATACCAATGGCTTCCAGACATTCCGCGGACGAACCACAAGTCCAACCGAACCATCCTCCGTCAAATCGAATGCCACTCGGCAACCAAGCCCCTGTACTACCCCCGCATTCCATACACTTCAGTACTTCCCGGCAACAGCAATCTCAGGGGTCCACCGTCGAAACGTCAGGTTATACCTTACCATGAGAAGGAGACCTCAAAAGAATCCATGATCGTTTTGATGATATGGAACAACAATATCAGGCAAATCGACCATCTGCTGCTATGACGTCTATACATCGGTCCGAGTCTCCTTTCACCTGCGAGGTCATGGAAGCACCTTTGCCGAGGAAGTACCGCACGCCCGTCATTATCCCGTATACAGGTACGGGCGATCCTCTCAAACATCTGGAAACGTACAGGTCTCTTATGGAGTTGGAGGGACATGGGTCAGAAATCATGTGTAGGGCTTTTTCCCTAACCTTAAAGGAAGCAGCTCTGTAAACACCCCACCTTCGGCTACACTGTTGGTAGAGATAGCTGGTTGAACGGAGGACCATACCGCCAAATCCCAAGTCCAAACTCAGCCAAACTCACCCTTGTAAGCCCCATTCCATAGCCCAGTTCAAGCCTGAACCCAGTCAACCCAGTCCTAAACACCACCCAGAAAAACCCCCCATAAAAAAGGCCAGTCAAAAAATCCCAAAAAAAAGTCAAACTCACTGAGTCAACTCGCTGAGTTAACCCGCTGAGTCAACCCGTCGAGTCAACCCGTCGAGTCAAAACACCGAG